>JASUUG010001265.1:3117500-5796250 GCA_030449905.1 Luvunga scandens
ATTCCTATGCTTACTCTGTGTATTCTCCTATAAGTAGGAAATTGTGTATGTTATTCGATCAAGAGAGAGAGTAAAATACAGAATACTCTGTTTCTGATCAGCTCTTCTAAGTTTATATGGTATCAGAGGGTAAATACGATCTGAGTCCAACCTGAATTGCATCCTGTCAAATCATCACTACTCGCTTGAATGGTACTAACTTTCTGCACTTGTCTCAATCTGTTCGAATGTATATCCGTGGACGAGGGAAATTTGGCTACTTGACTGCAGATTTCACGATACAAGACCCAACGAATTCGACATATGTGATCTGGTATGCAGAAAATTTGATGGTAATGACTTAGTAAACTCCATCGATAAGGATATCAGTTCTAACTATTTGTGCTACGCAATGGCAAAGGAACTCTGGGACAACGTTAATGAGATGTGCTCTGATCTAGGAAATGAATCTCAGGTTTATGAATTGATGCTGAATTGGTCAGATGCTACAGGAATAAGACACTGTCACCAAGCGCTTCAATTCACTAAAACTATTGTAGCAGGATCTGGATCGATTAAGCAAGTATGAACAGAAGTCTCCAGAGGATTGTAATCACCGCAAAAAAATTGTGGAAAACAATAGCAACTACAAATTTCTTGCTAGTCTCAATATCAAGTTTGAAGAAGTGAGGTGGAGAATAATAGGCAAAAAACCTCTTCAATAAGCGAAACTTTCTCTGAGGTTAAAAGAGAGGAGAGTCGCAAGAATGTAATGATTGGAAAGAAAAATTCTAGTAGGTCAATTGTGAACTTGGCACTAGTTGCTTCTGATGCAAATGACAGCAGGGCCATCACAAATCAAAGGAAGATCGATGAAAAACCTTGTGTATTGTGTGACTATTCTAACAAACTTTGTCATACTCGGGAAGCATGCTGGAAGATTCACGGTAAACCAACAAATTGGAAAAGCAACAAAAAGGGTGACAAATCCAACCATGGATTTCCATCAGATGAAGCTGAGACAGGTTCCTTCAGCAAAGGCAGATGGATCACTTTCTTAAACTGCTAAAATCCAACTCCTTGTCTGATATTTGTAGTGATTCTCTTGGTCAAGCAGGTAGTGACTCTAATGCCCTATCCTATTGTTTAAAATCTGCTCCTTAGATCATAGATTTTGGAGTCTCTGATCGCATGACCAGTTTTTCTACCCTATTTTGTACTTATTCCCCTTGTTCTGGAAATGAAAAATTAGAATTGCCAACAGGAGTTTTTCACCTATTGCAGGAAAAGATTTGGTAAAATTATCCAAGAATACAAATCTTAAATCTGTTCTACATGTTTCTAAAGTTGCCTGTAACCTCTTATCTGTGAGTAAATCATCTAGAGACTCTAATTGTTGTATAACTTTCTTTGACTCTCACTGTGAATTTCAAGAACAGAATTCGCGGAGGATGATTGGCAGCGCTAAGATGATAGAACGCCTTTACTATTTTGATAACAACTTCTCCAGTAATAAAAAACTCAAGACTTTAGTAGTATTAATTCTACTCCTGCTCGAGAACAAATAATACTTTGCCACCTTAGACTAAGACATCCTAGTTTTCCTTATCTAAGGCATTTATTTCCTTCTTCATTTAAAGGTTAGATTGCTCATCTTTTCAATGTGAAAGTTTGCATTTATCAAAGAGTCGTTGTACTACTTACTCATCAAAACCTTATCATGCTTCAAAACCATTTTATCTAGTTCATAATGATGTGTGGGGGCATTTTAAGGTCTGATAAAAAATGGTTTGTAACTTTCATATATGATCATACTTGTTTTTGTTGGGTATATTTATTGAGGAAAAAAACTGAAGTAGGAAATGTGTTCAAAGAATTTTATAAAATGGTGGAACACCAATTTTTAACCAAAATTGGTATTCTTCATAATGATAATCCTACAAAGTATTTTAATGAGCACTTAGGGAATTTTCTGAGAGAAAAAGGCATTCATCATCAATCTACATGCATTGATACTCCACAATAAAATGGAATTGCCAAAAGAAAAAACAAACATTTACTTGAAGTAGCTCGTTATAATGTTTTCAATTCATGTTCCGAAATATCTTTGGGGTGGGGCTATTTAACAGCATCCTATTTGGCTGAGATATTTTTGGGATTTGTTAGCTGTTTATTTGTAAGTAACTAGAAATCAGGAAAGTAAGATACTAAGCCAGCTGGTGTAATTATTAAGTCCTATGTTTATTCTATGTATTCTTCTATAGGTAGGAAACTGTATAAGTTATTCAATCCAGAAAGAGTAAAATACAAAAAACTCTATTTCTGATCTTCTCTTCTAAGTTTATAAAACAATGACAAAGAGGTCCAGCACACTTTTTCCATTAACAGAATTGCGCAAATAACAGATCAAACCTACCTAATTTCTTGAGAATAGATAAGGTACCAAAGAAATTTCAATTCACTGTTCTAGTAGACTAAATGCATTGTTAAGTTGCTATCCCAACTCACATATTATAGTTCTCAATTCCAACAATCTAGAGAAAGACAACACGCAACGTTTGCTAAGCTTATGCTGACCATCTTAAAACTAATGCTTAATGGGCACAAATCACCAGAATATCTAAAGAGTCTAACAGCCCAAAAACTAAGACACAATAATATCAAAACAAAGCAATGCACGAGAAGTAAGTGCATTGTCATAATCATTAAAGCATCATATTTAAGGGTTAATTTCTCTACAACATGTTCAAGATACTCCAAGGACCTTTTATTCTTCTATTTTTTATTTCTTTACTTTTCCACCAGATCGTATAATATCCAGAAATAAAACTGTGATTATTAAGAGAATAGAGAAACCATAAGAACTGATAACAACATAAATTGGGACCCTTACCAAATTTAGACTGTTCTCTGCAACAAATAAAATCCCTTTAGGGCATTCAACAGAACACACAGGAGTCGCATGTGTTGAAGGTTGAAATGAAATAGAAGTATAAGCCAGGCTGTGCCTTGCAGTTTGCAACAACCATGGCCTGTCACTGAGAGCAATCATGTCTGTGCCAAGTGAGTCACTCAGAGGAACAAGGAAAACAGGAGTGATGCCAATGCGACGGGTGGCAATCAATTGAAGATTAATCGGAAGCTCATCTTTGGACTCTTCAGATAAATTAAAAGAAGACATTTCTGAACCAAAAGAATTAGTAGCTGCTATATCTGATCGAATAGTATCTGTATTTCTGAAAGTAGCACTAATAGGACTGTGAATGGGTACGACAGATAAAGGTATATTAGAATCAGGAGGCCACTCAAACCGAAGGAGCATTCCATTCCTCAACCCCGCAAGAACATAAAACTGATCAGCCAACACAAGTCTCACATCCTGAGGAATGCAGCCACTAATGGCAGTTCCCATAGTATTTGTCAACACAATTGACCCAGAAGCAAGAACTCTCAACCCTTTCTTGGGTACAAATGAAAGAACTTCCACTGAAGGCCTATGTGTGCCAATAACAAAGGTATAACCAATGATAATTCCAGCTGGAAGTGCAGGTAGACTGCTATTACTCACCAGACTGATCGGAGAACTTGATTTTCTTCGCTCAGGATTTTTTTGAGGTATGGAAATGCATGATAACTCACTCTGCAATCTCAAATGTTGCATCTCATATATTTCATAATGATTCACTGAGAGTGATCTGACCCCAAGAATAAATAGGAAGCATGGATTAGAAGTAGAAACAATTATCATATTATGAGCAACTGCCCCCAAACTGATGCTTACGTGTTCTGGGAACCAAGATGTACAAACTGGATATGACAACGGGATACCCCCAGAATGGGCAACCATCGTTGGTATACAAAGCCTGACAGCATTTTGGTGAATCTGAACCAGCAAACCATCATCGACAAGCCCACATGCCAAAGTACAGACATCAGGCCGGAAACCAACAGAATCAGTCACATCAGTAAAGTTTAGGCCTACTCTTAGGACCCTGGTCTCTTCAACAAATGATAGTACAAGAAAAGAATGATATGGATCAGATACTTTCATCCGAACTGTCCAAGTACCAGTAATGCCCTGATATATAGGGGCAGTTCTCAATAGTTTTTCCAAACTTGTACCAATTCGAATAATCCTTATTGATCCCTCTGGTGCCACTCCACAGCAGGCAAACATTTGATCACGTTTTTCATCATGGTAATCCACAACTGACATGTCTAATATCGGTGCAATGTTTTGAATGGGACTTACATATACTAATCTTCCATTTTCTTCTTTCAAGACCATTCCATCCCCCATTTCTACAAATGCAGACAGGAACCTCCCTTCAACCCACAAAAGTGCCTTGCATGGTGGGCCTTTGTAAAGACATTCTGACAAATGAACTCTAAGGCCATCAGAACCAAAAGCAATTTCAATCATAAAAAACTCACCTGTATCTACACAAAACACCATCTTTGGAATCTTATCAGTTTCTGGTTCCCAACTCCACGAGCACACATGTTTGGAGGGCTGTTTTCCGTTGCCACTGTCACTATCTATACACATGGGATCATAATCGCGTAGCTCCAATAAAGCACATGCTGCAACATTGAACAAACCTTCATCGTCAACATCATGTACCCTACACGACTCGTCAACAAAATTTTGTTCCTCTAGAGCAGGGGGTAAAAAGTTCAGGCTTGTTCTATAAATGCAAGAGGGATTGTGAGGATCTCTAAGATCCATTAATAATGCATCACCAATCCTGAACACAAAGGCAAATCCATAAGAACGTGGAACTTCAACAACACTATGTGCCAATGGTCCAGCTTCGAAAAAACATGAAAGCACACTTATAGCATGATCCCTAATATTCCATCCCACTAGCAGCAATTCGTTCAAGAGTACTCCTCTCCTGCAGGACCAAACTTTAATATCTAAGTAGGAAACAACAATCCAAAAAAAAAAAAAAGGAAGGAGAGAACAACTGTCAACTTGCAGGCATGAAAAAAATGGAGAACATAAATAAAAATACCCTGAGTAGTAAATTAACATATAGAATAATCATACCTATTCAGAATAATGGCTAGTATGGGATTATGCTCCTTACTTGGTTGATAAGGATCGGTTGAAATAAAGCACATGCTCCATATTGTACCACTTATAGTATTTTTTTGGGCAGTTCTAGAAGCAGATGTGTCCCCTTCACTTTCAGAAGGATAACATATTTTCTGAAATAGTGACATACAAGGGTATCAGTAACCCTACAAAATAAGCCCCTTTGGCACCGCACACAGAATGCATTGATTGAAGAAAATGTTCCACAAAAGCAAAATAATACCTACTCTAAAACATATAAGCAAATATTATCAACAATATTACCTTATCAATAATATCACTTCCAGAAGACATTGCAAGGGAAAACAAACCCAATCGGTCTTCATGTGCACTAACAGCAATAAAGCAGCCACTGAGAAAGCAAACAGCACAAATTAGGAGAATTTGGAGGAATGTCTGATGCAAATTAAAACAAATCAAAGAGAAAAAAAAGCCACGTTGCCACATTTTACTTAAACAGATATGTAGAACCTATTGATGCCCCTTCTTATTGGCAAAGGAATGAGCAAGCACCCCTTTTGCAACTATAAGAAATAGTTCACATAGTGCTGTCCGTCTAAAAGTTGTAGTATAAAAGGAGAAGGGAGGAATAAAATAAAGCCTAGAGTCTAATTTTAGAAAGATAGGAGAAAATAAAAAGGTCAAGATAAACCAAAATAAAGATTAGTTCGCAGACATGCACATATCACACATAACCTAAATAACAGCCAGCCAAAAAAAAATTGAAAAGATTTTTTCCTATCCTAGCCTCAAAGGTAACTTGCCTGGAATCGACCGCCAGCATTCTTCCAAGTTGATGCCTTGAGTTTCCTGGATTTGAAAGATGAACCTGTGCCACCGGGAAAAACCTACCTCAAAAGACAAAATGAATAATTTATCACCAAAGTAAGCATCCTCAAGATTCAGTAAAACCATTCCTTATCCACAGACAAGCTATATTAAGCAAGAAAATTCAGAAACCTGTGCATTTCATTGCAAAAAGTGAGAAATGAGAGCTTCCCAGAATCAGAAATAACAACCAGAAGGTCTTTCCCCATCACCTACAGAAGGAAAAAGTGAATCAGGAAATAAGATGGTTACAGAAGGACCAGGTAAATGTCACTATCAAAGGATAATTGCCTTTCATGAAAGGTACTTTCTTTAATCAGTACAAAGATTTAGTTAAAACTAAGTTCTCTATAACTACCTGTGAATTCTGAGCATTGAACTTGTCATTCCAAGGTACAATAGCAAGGTCCTTAATTGTGCCAAATACAGCCTGCTCACAAACTGATTGTACAATCCCATCTTCACCAATTATTACTAACTCTATTGACGTCTCCTAAAAAATGCCATCACCAAAACAATGTCAGACTAGCCCCATAATAGCAAGCGCTCAAAAATAAATAAATAAATAAAAACCATGTTGTCAAGTTGCATTTAAGTAAAAACATGCACGCAATGACAGGTTTGCATTTTCAGTTCTCCAACAATGAAGCTCTAGTAGCCGCTTGATTCTACTTTTAGTAACATTTCAAAGTGACAATTTTCAATCAACTTTCACCAGAACGCAATTAAGTTTCAATACACGCTGTTGAGTCACAATACGTGAGAAAACTGAAATCGAGGACCTTGCCGAATACAACGTCGTTGGAGGTCGGAGAGCGGAGATGCCCGCGGGCGACTTGAAGAACGACGCTTCCTTTAAGAACGCATTTGGCAAGGTAATGAATATTCCGAGGGGGCGGCGCGGGGGCCGACGACGAAGACGGTGACGATCGCGACTTCGCCGTCGAGCACTCTTCCTCCGAAACCGCCATCACTATTGATGCTTCCTTGCTATCGTGATCAAGAAGCGAGGGCTTATCGGTTTGTTCGTTACTCTGTAGTATATCAAAGGAAATGGAAGCTTTTAGGGCACTGGATTATTCATGGCGAATTGAACTGAATGAACATCGTAGGTGAATCCAGTCGAGAGGGGGGCGCTGCGTATGAGTCTGCAACTGCTTTATTATTGCGAATGTCCTTTTCATTTCTTTGGTTGTTATTAATGAACAGTGAATAGTGTGACAAAATTTTAACTATTTCGGCAATATATGATAAGTTTGGGGCTCGAAAAGATTGTGGTTTCTGACTTTCTGTTATTCTTTCATGGGAACGTACTTTATG
The DNA here is from genome assembly GCA_030449905.1 of Luvunga scandens. NCBI lineage: Eukaryota > Viridiplantae > Streptophyta > Magnoliopsida > Sapindales > Rutaceae > Luvunga > Luvunga scandens. Next base: position 3,124,729 of record JASUUG010001265.1, read on the forward strand.
ACTTCCCCTAGGGGGTGACAATGACATGTTTCTAAAAGTATTAGTGAAAATTTGTCATTAATTTAATTGGTAAGGTTGGTTAAAACTTAAAAATGGTATTACAAATTTATGGTAACGTTTGGGAATGCAAAATCTTGTACAAACTGCTGATTTGCCATCAAAATATTGATTGAATGAATTTCACCTGTCCCTAGATTCATTTCTCACATTAAATTTTATATTTTATCTATCTAATAATGTATAAACAGCCAATTTCCATTCTCACTAAGCACTCAATTCATAACTACAAATTAATAATGTCGGGACTCCATAATATTTCACTATATTCATATGATGTAATTGATTGGAGTAAATGTGTGAACAATATCAAGCAAAAATGTTATGAAAGGCTCAGGTTACAATTATATATAGTATTAAAGAAAGATGATCTGGTCAAATTCATGTTTGCTAATGAAACATGCTAATAATATTAGATAATATATCAGTACCACTCTTCCAAGACAAATTCCTAGTGCACAGAATGTAATTTTTCACAATTGAAGCCGCCTACAATATACAAAGACTCCCAGATTGCAAAACTGTACTTGTTATCAATATTCGGTATCTCCAGATGTTAGATAACAGAAACTTCCAGCAATCTTGCCAGTAGATCCTCTGTCAGCATAGCTACAGTTCTCAAACATGCTACTGTCCCTCTAAGGTTCCAAGGGACTCCTTCAGAAGTCGTCGTGCTTCTTCTCTCCGCCTGGACAAGCAATGGAACAACTTTCACAGAAAAATTATGGAACATTTAAGTTCAAATAATGTTCAAATTCTATCAGCTATTACAGTCTCCACACAAAGATCACTTTTGCCTTGTAATAGCTTCAAAATAACACTGCTCATAATAATATCAACTCCATTTGCATGACACATAAAAAAAGGAACTTATAATCATGGCACTGTGTTATCATAACTGAGTTATTTGCGATAAATGATGAATGTGGTACATATTCAGCATAGATGATAGACCACAATGCTCTATTGACCACCCAGTTTGTGATGCTGATGATACATACTCACCATACAGCTGCTCAAATTAGAGAATGATGCTACTCCCTCAACCCAAACTAAGCCAACATCAAAATTTTACCCAAATATGAATCAATTTTACACTCTATTTATGAGAATAGGTAAAGTTTTCAAGCACATCAAACATGGCCCAAAAGTTGTAACAAATATACCCTTTGAGACTATAATTTCAGAATGAGAAATTGCCGCAAAACCATTGCTCCTCAACTCCAAATCTCAACCCAAGGGTTACGATGAAGGGAAGTGGTAGACCAATCAAGTGTTCTAATCTGACCCACATCAGGGTTGGGCAAGGGTACAAGAAACAAGCAGGCAGCAAAATATCATACACTAGTCAGAAAACACATTGTTATTTGTTTGGCATTAACCTATAACTTATCATGCAGCATGTGAAAAGAGATCATCAACAATTCATCCTCATCACAATAATAATAGGGCTATTCAAACCCTCAAATCATCCTACTGTAACTAAATTGTGCAAGCAAATATTTAATACCATGTACCAAGGACTGAATCACAGCCTCTGAATTCTCAAAAAAGTTTCAATTTCAAGCAGCCTGTAAGTATTTCACTAAGGTTTGAATAAATCATACCTCTTTATATCCTCCACAGCTTGTTTACGGCGCTGTATCTGAAGTTCTAGGATATGTATTAATGTTGCTCTAGCCTGAAGCGCAAAAGATGCAACATACCAAATGTGAGTGGGTGGTTTCTCAAACATGAACCACGAAAAAGATCTTGTTCACATAACAATATTCTACCTGATGAGGGCGTAATGAATTGAGAAGATAATGCAAGTTCTTGAATATAAGAGAGATGTCTTCCACTCTCCTAGCATATTGAGATGGTCTCTCAACAAGGACATCAGCAAGTTCCAATATGTGCAGCTGCAATTCTCTGTTCAGTGACCTCAGTTCTTTCTTGAAATCTACACAAAGTAGCGGTAAGAATTTCATTGCCAAAATGATTTTAGCAGCGAAAATATGATGCATGTATAAAACTTGTCAATGCTTAATGTCCCTAAACAATCACTTTATAACACTTTGGTAAAGATAAGTGAATAAGAAGAATCTCGTGCCACCTCCCTAAATAATTACCTTATAAAACTTATGAATGCTCAATATCCCTAAACAATGTGATCAAGGTGACAATCATAATAACTGCCTTAAGATATCCCATAAAACTTAGTAGTGCGGCAATCCCAATAAAACAAAAGGGACTACTGATTTCCTAACTCTTTTTGAACATGTACACCAGAACAGTTGTATATACATTCTCCAAAGAGTTGTTACCAATTCATAGAGAGCTAAACAGGATTGCGGCCATTTTCTAAACCTTTTAGGGACTTAATTACCCCACGCAGGATATGTAAGTGAGCAGATACTTTCTCAGTGATGATGTTCTCATTTCCTTAATCAAACTCTCAAGTCATCGTTTGGATAAAAGTCTATAAATGAAGCAGTACAATTACAACAGCATCAATCCAACAAAGTCTGAACTCTTGCAATCTTTCCTACGGATAATATGTTAAAAAAAAAAATTCCATTTATAGCCTTCCACTGACACTGATATTTAACTATTAAAGTCACAAACTAAAAGATAATACCCAGCACCCTACCTTGGGAAAGAAAACAATTTTTCCCCCGTAAATAGATTACAAGTTAGCATATGCCATGTGACCAATTTCAACTCCCAGTTCAAAGTCCTGATTAGAGTTAGAGAGTGCCAATATGGCAGATAACAGCCATGATGTCAAATGAAGGTAGAACCAGTGCCTAGTTTTGATAGCAAAAGTCCATTCTAACCAAGATTTGTACCCCAATGATGCACAAGAAGAAGAACTTGAAGCGAAACTTTGGTCCAAACAAATTACTTTCTGATATAAGAAGCGGATGAGGGCCTTCCCAAATGGATCAATCATCAACTAACAAAATGAGGGGAAGTGACTATCCATCATAAGAACTCAGGCTACTACGACCAGAACAAATAGAATTAAAAAAAAATTCATGCACAATGAGAAAGATCCATAACCAGGAAACAAGCCCACAAAATTCTGATTTCTAAGGAAAGCCCTAACAAGTAGCTCTTTTCGGTAACCTATCAAAGAATTGCAAGCCTAGGGCATGTTTGGGACTAAGGTGCTGCAGCTATTAATGCACAGCTGCTATGGAATAAATAACTAACTCCCTAGTACAAGCGGTGTGGTCATTGAACATTAGGTACCAAATAAAAATGAGTGCTTTACCAAGCACTTTAGCTGCTCTGGTTTCAAAATTGACCAGAATCAAGACCATAAAAACATGCCCCAATTAGTGATGAATGACATCAAATTCAATTGTGTTATCAAATAAATCTAATCCCAATTAGTTAATTATGAACAGTGCCCAGATTGGAGAACTAACTATTGTCAAACAATAGCAAAAATACTAACACAAGAAAGCAAAATCAAAGCAGAGATAAATTAGCATACCAATATTTGGTCCTTTTGGGTAAAGCTGACGCACTCCTTGCTCTTCTAAGCTCGGCAGCACGTCATCGGTCTACAAATAAAGAAAATTAACAAAAATTTGGACTTACAGCACTTTCGAACATTCTCCATTCGTGTAAGAAAAATGAAACCTTACAGTGTAGTTTCCACCGAAGCAAATGTAGGTCCCTTCAATTGGCGGAGGAGGCGCCGGAGCGGAACTAGGGTTTTGAAGATAATCTTTGTAGAGTCTGTAATAGGGAGGCGGCGGTGGATATGCAGCTGTCGCCATTGCTATCGCTCTCCTCTAATCAAAACCTAAAACCCTAAAATAGTTCAAATTCAAGACGGTAAATCAAATTAACGAACAATTATGGAACTTTGCAGTTAAAAACTTTGCTCTTTCTTTAATTTTCTGATCGGTCGCTGAGAAAACGCTAGAAACAGAACGAAAGTACTTCCCACGGAATTTTGTTGGGTAAAGTAACATAAAGTCTGGTACTTTCATGTTATTAAATATTACAAAGAATGACACAGTTTGTCATAATTTTTCATACGGCCACCTTGAGTTGGTTTTTTTTTTTCATAGGTCTTGTTAATATATCTTATATCAAATAAAAAAAAAAATACTCTTCTTCGCTTATTCTATATAATATATTTTTTGTTCCATACTTGCCATTTTATTATATTCTAATCACCAAATCAGTTGCATTGTTGTCTCTATGGAAACTAGCGTCGAAACAGTTGGTGGTGCATTAAATTTAAACATGTTCTTATTTTATGTGTCTATATATTTTTAATTCATGCCTATGGTTTGATGGCAAGCGACACATGATTCTGATCCAATGTATTTTGAACCAATTATGCTAACCACGGTTAACTTTATTTAAAATTGAAAATGTGATTTGGTCATTTACTTTGCATCAAGAATCTATTTCATGACCAATAAGCATTTGACTTAGTAGTAGAAAAAAATTTTCACTCAAACTCCCATAAAAGTAATTATGAAAGTTTAATTTTTTTACGGTATTCTCTCTTTCAAAATGTAAGTAGAGTAGACGTCTTTCGAATATCAATAAAGATAAAATCTAGACATTATTATATAAGATTTAATATAAATTAGTCTTATTAATTATCTAATGATAAATATCAATAGCAATATTATGTAATATGAGTAATAGTCTCGTGTAATTAAAAAAAAAAACTATTTCATAAAAATATTAAAAACAAAAGTTGCCCTTACATTGGAGATAATATATAAATAAAGCAAAATATAGACTACCTTATTTCAAAAGATATCAGACCTAATACTTAGATTGCATTTGTTTTTTTATATAAAATCTGAATATGTCTGAATTTAACTGAAAGTTTAATAGGTCTGAATGAAAATATCTTAATGACATGTTTGTTTTTTCTTTTTCAACATCTGAAGAGAAAATTTTAAAAACAAATAGTTTGACAAAAATATCCTTTTAAGTGGTGCATATATTTATTCTTCATAATTTATAATTTTCACATGTTGATTCGTTTGGTAGGATTAAAAAAAACTATCATTGTTGATCTTAATTTAATTTTGTCATAAAAGATGCAATTATAACATCAACTTTTATTATAAAGTCAACATTATTGTTTTATTTTCTATTCATCACAATGGACATAATTTGATTTATTCAATATTTTAGTTTAATTAATGTTATCACGTGAATAAAAAATTGAAGCATTTAAAAAAATAACTTTAAGAATAATACAAAAATATTAAGTTTATACATACTATTGGAAATACATGAATTGTTAAGGGTACTTTTGAGATTTGAAATTAAAATTTTCTATTTAGACTTTAGACTTAAGATAAAAATAAACTTTTTTCTATTAAGATAAAATTGTTTGATAATAAGTGATAAGTTAAAAAAAAAACAACCTAAAATAAATAAATGTAAAAAAAAAGTTAAATTCAAACTTCAGACTAAAAAACAAACAACACCTTAATATAATCAAATGACCAGGAAATAGACAAAATCCAATAATTTAATTGTATAGAATATCTCAAGGTTTCGTTTTATATAACTTTTCAAATAAAACTTATTTAAATAGAGCTTTTATTAATATAATTTTTATTTAAAAAATTTTATTGTTTGGTAGTCAATGAGAGCTTTTAATAAAAATTATGAAATTACTTTAATAGGTAAGTTTTTAAAGTTATGTTATGAAAAAATAAATAAAACAAGATTATTAAATAAATAAATAATGTTTTAAATATTTTAATATTTAAAAAAAATTTCAACATCTACTAACAAAAACTCAAAATTTCAACTTTATTAATAGAAGCAGAATAACTTATTTTAATCTTCAAAAGCTCAACAAAAAAAAAAGTAAAACTTTTTATAAAAACTTATAATATTAAACAAACACTTATGACCACTAGATAAATTAAAATGAGCCGGCACTAAGTATCACAATCACTGTTTACTACATAAGAAAAATAAAATAAAATATCAACTAAAAAGTTGCATCTCTGCCCGTTGTTGTGACACGAGCACGATAGTTATCCATACAATACGACAGGGTATGAGCACGTTTTAGTGGGGCATGTGACATCCGCACATGATAGGCCAAACTTAGAAGTTTAGTCACAGAAGCTTAAAAGCACGATACAATTAAAGATGAATTAAAGCACAACACGTGAAAATATTTGCAATAAGCACGTTTTACAAATAACTTGAAATTGAAAACATTAATATATTTTATTAGCATAAGTTTTTTAAATTCATTTAATTCTTAGTTTCAAAGAAATACTCTAATTGACTTAAAAGTTTATTAAATGAATAATTGATATCGTCATTTAATAAATAAAATTATAAATACCATGATTTTATATATTATGGAATATGATCAATGATTGTATGTAAGTTTAAGTTAACAATTAAATTAACCTCTTAAGAAAAATTTATTATTATTGTTGTTGTTGTTGTTGTTGTTAAATATTAAAAAAGAATTCTGATACTGTAAATTCTAACGAAATAATTATTATTACATTCTTTTATTATTATTGAGCGTAGACTTGAGTTTTAAATTTTTTATTTTATTAAATTTAATTAAAGGTATATGGGTTTACAAAAATACATAAATTTTTAAAAAAATACGCCAACAACTTAATATGTTCTCTTAAAATATTTTTAAAACAAATTATCATATATTTTTTTAAAATACGGCATAATATAGGTATGACACAACCTAAACTAGAAAAAAAAAATTAGGCACACTAGAAAAATGACACAAAATACATAGTGAATACAATAGTATACGAGCACAACCACACGTAAACCTTTGTTTGATGGCCGGCACCTGCCCGGTGGCCATTTGCATCTGGATGATCATACGTCATCTGGGTCCACGGCCCGACATCTAGACCGTTGGTCATGCGCCCCGTCTCGTACGGTCAAAAGCAAACGGCACCAAAAGTGGAGACTGGAGATATTTTGTTACCCTAATTTGCCCTTAATCTTCGATAAGTTGACCCGTACACTATGTCAGTTCTGGTAACATCTGAGGGTATATTTGTGATTAGAGGTACAATTGGTCAACGAGCGAGGACCGTTGAAACAGTTGGGTAAAATGCAAAAAAGAAAATCACCGCTAAAATTAATCTGGAGCCATGAACTGATCGAGACGTGAAAAATAACGTCAAATTTTCAAACAAGAAAGGTAATTTTTTAATCATCTTCATAAAAAATTTCTCAGTTCAATATTATTATTGCATTTTTCTTGTTTGATCGAAACAAAATTAGATTCGCATTCTCATTCGCTGGATCTTCAATTTAATTTTGAAAATTTTTTTATATGTCACCCTTGTAATTTCGAAGAATAAATCCAAGGTGATTCTCGCATTCTATTTAATTAATTTTCTGTTATTTGATTTTCCTTTTTTGGTAAATTTATGTCTATGAATTGGAATTTTGAGTAACTGTGTTGAAATTAACGCAATTTGGTATTTTGGTTGCTGATTAAATGCAATGCTGTTGATTTGAATTGAAATTTTGATCTAGGAAGTTGACCCATTTGTGAAGATTAAAGGATGGTTAAAATAAATATATGAATCATCATACAATAATCCAATGACTCAAATAATTTGGTGCCTCTGAGGATTAGGCTGTTCATACTGAGGATTGGACTGTTTTGGGATTTTTTTTTTTTATCTTCTAGTGTAAGGTCACTTATAGTGGAGATGAAATTTGTTTTACAGGTAACAGTAAGCAATGGACGTTACTTCTAGTGATGCCAAAGTTGTACCAGAGAAGATTGAAGATAAGAAAGATGGAGGTCTAACATTTCATTGCAATCTTTCTGACACTGAAATAGTTCATAAGATAGCTCAAGAGTTCCTCCCTGGATTAGCTTCCGCTTGTGTTGACAACACCACGGGTGATATCTTCAGAACTCCTGGTTCGGTGGCTGTTGGTATTAGAACCGAAATGGTTGAGTATCTTACCAAGAGAAGTGAAACTTTTGTTGCTGAATCTGTTATCTTGGAAGATCCTGATCAGACGGAAGTATCTGACCATCCCTATGATATCATTTCCGACTTTGTTGATGACTTTGCACTATCAAAGAGAAATTTGTTTAGTAGGGTTTCGGGATGGATGTCAAGTGAAAAGAGAGAAGATAGAATCGATGATTTTTTACAAGAGATGGAAATAAGTGGATTTTGGTCAATTGACAGGAGGGAAGCAATCGCACATATATTGCTGAAGAATGTCGATTTCAAGAACGAATTTCACTGCAACATGAAATTCAACTCCGAAAAAGAACTAAATGACCATATGCTCCATTGTGGTTTTATTTCTATGATCTGCCCAAATGAGGGTTGTAACGCCAAATTTTCTGCTGGCCATTTGGAAAAGCATGATTCAGTTTGCCCTTTCAAGATAATTCCATGTGAACAAAAGTGTCCAGACACCCTTATGAGACGTGATATGGACAGGCACTGCATTACCATCTGTCAGATGAAGCTTGCCAACTGTCCATTTTATGCAGTGGGTTGTCAATCCACTATACCACAGTCTATGATCCAACAACACCGCCACGATGACCTGCGCTCTCACTTGCTGTATATTCTTCAAAAACTTCACAGGGACAAACCTCTGAAGGTTCTCAAGAAATGGGTAGAAGAGCTTGAAAAGGTAAGTCAATGCATGATTGCAACATTTTTATTTGTTTGAGCAATGAACAGTGTAGCTGTTGTGATTATGTGAGAGAAAATGTAAGCACTCTATCAAAGGCATTTATGGTTTAGAATTCTAGAATCAGTTTTCTTTCATGTGCGGCTTCTTTCCTCTCTTTCTCTCTCTTTATTTTTGAATGGTCATATGCTGGATCCTGTCCTTTCCTTTTATTATTCAAAATATAACCAGGCAGAGAACCTAGTTATTTTCCAAAATCAAACTTATAATTATCCCCTACAAGCTGCAATTTCTTGATAAATGAGAGGAGTCATGTTATTAAACAAGCTTTTAAAAGATTGTTGAAACATATTCCGTCACTTTGCAACTTATAATAGTGGGGTACAATCTCAGGGGATGCCAAACACAGATAATAGGTCTTCTCATTTTGTTGAGTATGCATAGATATCTTGAAATTATAATGAAATGCTCGTAGCCTCTGATAAGATAAACACTTTACGTCTTGTCATAAAATTAATTCAGCTGCCGATAGTTTATTCCAGTGGAAGTCACAAGTGACATATTAAACTTTGACATATTGCATTTTTTATCTTGGTGTTTCTGATGGTTGGCACAAAACTTATAATCAGTTAAACTGATTCTGTGTTATACATTCAAATTCTTGATGCAATTTTTTCTAGAAGGATAAAAACATTAACATTTTAGTTTCTCAGAGTTAGCCTTTTTCTGCAATCTGTATCTTTGTTGTTCTTGTGATTATACTCTTGTCTTCCTTCAAGTAGCCAAACATTTTGTAGCCCAACTGAGTTAGTTGTGTACTAACTCCTTGAAGTTATTTATGACTAATGTCACCTTGTTCCACACTCTGTTGTGTTTTCTTGATTCTATTTTTTTGAAAGTGGTGATATATCTGTCACTTTATAATTTCTTGTTCAGAGCAAAATAATTTGGTCTTTTTTGACAGTCATATTTTGACAAGTTGGCTGAAGCTCCAGACATCAGATCTCTATCCTTTGCAATTAAAGATCTTGAAGCAAAGCTTGGGCCTTTTAAAGACGATACTGTCAATCACAATAGTGAAGAAGGAAATGTTAATGAAGAAAAGAAAATCAATGAAGTGAAGCTTGATGGGGAAGGGACAATTATTGGAGAAGTAAACATTATTAGTGAAGAAGGAAAAGTCAATGCAACTCACAAAGTAAATGAGAAAGAAAAGATCAGTAACAAAAGTAAACCTAATGAAGGAGGAAAAGGTAATGAACAAGAAAAGGAGAGTGATGGAGACGTAAAAGAAGGGAAGTTTACAGAAGGGAAAAATAATGGAAGGAAAGTCGATGAAGAAGAGAGAATCCATGATGAACAGAATGTTAACAGAGAAGGGACAATTGACGGAGGGAAGATCAATGATGAGACGAGAGTTAATGAAGAATGGAAAGCTAATGAAGCTGGAAAGGTCACTAAGGGAGAAAAAGTTAGTGAAGAAGGGAAAGCTAATGAAGCAGGAAAAGTTAACAAGGAAGTTAGCGAAGGAAGGAAAGTTAGTGAATAAAGAAATATTAATGAAGGGAAAACTATTGGAGTGAGAGTCAATGAAGAAGGAAAAATAAATGCAGGAGGGAAAGTTAATGGCAGAGATTAATTAGTGAATGGAAAAATAATGAAAAAGAAAGAGTCGAGGAAGAAGGCAGAGGGAGATTTGAATTCCAAAAGGCATGCCAGAGAAAGTTGAAACTCAAGTTTAGATCTATTTCTAATGGTCTTTTGAGCAACGTCTGTTTACAGATTGAGAAATTTTTCACTTTAATTAAATTTTCTGATACACAGCTTTTTTCTTTTCGGGATATCTTAACGTTGTCCTTACACGACAATGTTTGGTGTAAAATTTTGGAATTGCCTTCTACTACTACTTGTACCGACTTCGTTGTCACATTTATATTTATTATGAGGATATTGCAACTTATGATGATATGAGGCCATGGAATTAATTGGAGAAGAGTTACTCTTTTCTGTGGCATTCAGAATTTTAACTCTTTTTCTGAATTTCCACGTGCAACCAGGAGTTATGACTAGAAATTTATATGTAAACAGGAAAAGTTACTCTTTTCCTAGTTCTTATCTACAAGGGGAGTTTACTCAGTGGAGCTCATGCTTTGGGTTGAACCGCAACAGCCAAAATACATGCGTTGCAATAGAACGCAGCATGGTTGAACCGCAAACCTCTTATAGCTTCCAGTTACATGCATACCAATCATTGATTCAACCAATCTGGGAAAAATTCCCTGATAATGCATCCGATTTTTAAAACACGGATGAACATATAAGATTTCAGCGAGCAAAAAAATTCCACGGTCAAAATTCAATGCCATTTCAAATAGATATAAAACAAAACGAAAGGTTTAAGTTAATACAAATAATTTCAGAACCAAAAAGATCAGACCAAAAAAGCAGTTCACTGGAAGAGTCTCAAAGAACTCTTTCTCCCTCTTTAATTAGTTTTTCTGATATGATTTCCTTAAACCCGAACTCCCTTGTTAAGACTGACCATACGGTTTGAACCATCCATTTGAGATCCCCTAGCAGCTGCAGCCCTTCCAGAATATCCACCAGATCCTCGTAGCTGGCCCCTAGAAAAACCACCGGCTTGGCCTAGTGCCAATGACCTTCCGCCACCCCCAGTAAAACCGGATCGGCCTTGTCTTCCCTGATTGTAAGATAAGTCCTGCCACTTGCCACCCGTAGCACCCGTCACAGCAGCATAGTCTTGATTATCTCTCCGCCTAAGAGACAGATCCAATCCCCCACCGGTCCTTGACTCCATTGCTCTTTCATTACTTTCAGCAAGGATGGACAGCTTCTCTGTTAACTGGAATGCCAGAGCCTGCAACCTTGAGTGCTCAACGTCATGGAAGATGATGCAACGGGTCGGCTGGTCCCAGCTTGCATGAAGTTCCTCATTGATCATCATCTTACTAACAACGCTGTGAGTTTGGGCTTCTGAAAGATCAAACATTTTTGTGAGTTGGTCCAAGCTTAGTGATTCATAAGATGAGGTGAAGGTAAAAAGGTACGTCCTCAGAGCCTCTTCCTTAATCTTGGCCTTGAGCATCTCAAGCACACTCTCCCGGTTCCTGAGTAGCCTCCAGACATCAAGAGAATTGATAACATCAAAAGCCTTCTGAAAGTCTCCCTTGGTGAGAGCCCTGGTGGCTGCCATTACATGGTCCCTTACGTTTTCAGGGGGGCCAGTAAAAGTTTGCCTATCACTCACATCAAGCAACCTGCGGAAAGTCTTGCTTATGACCTTGCTCTTAGCACCATGGGTGTTGGCTGCCATGTTAGGCACCTCAAGAAGCATTGCACAAATCAGATGGACAGCCTCCAGAAGCTCAAGATTTATGTGCATATGGTATGGCATCTGACGTCTCCTCTCCAGCCTTTCCTGGTAAAAACCAATAATTTACAATGGGTAAGCCTTCAGGACAACATCCTAAAACAAAAGTCCCATTTTAGCTATCTAATAAAAATTATGCACAACAGACGAACAAGAAAAGGGCTTTGCAATCCATTTGTCACAACATAATAATTTCCACATCACATTTATTTTAGGCCAATATGACTGCGCACCCCAAACAGGCAAATTCTCATTATCTTCGGATGGTGAATATAATTTCCACATGACAAATATATCCAGGGCTCTTCCATATGTCGGTCATCCTTTTTTCCCAAATCAAAAAGGTAAATCTACAGGAATCTACTCTATTTAGAGACAGAAGACCAGCAATGCACGTTATACAACCTTATGCATCACAATAAAAATATACAGTACTCCTCCGTGTATCATCAAAACATACCCTTCAGAGTGCAAAATGATACCACACTATACAATAACATTTGTCAGCCAATTTATAGGAACATGCAGCCACACAATAGAAGAAAAATACAGTGGCATCATATAACAGATCCTTGACAAAAGGCAGTTACCCACACAAAATCCTGCTTCTGAAAAATGAAAAAGTAAATAAATAAATAAAGAATTACAATCCAGATAGATGCTTAACATGATACTTGCCATCCCAAAAAGGAATGAAATCTTTCATTAGTCAACTAGGTAAAAGCCTACTGCGATAATAATTCAACTGTTCTATGAAAACGGTAGAACCCAACGGCAATTTGAAAACTGAGAATATAATCAATCGCAAAATGAGAGTCAACAATTTTCTAGTTATATAAGACAATTATGATAACAATATATGTAAGCACATATAAGAAACCTATGCAAATGTAAGTACCTGTTCTGGAGTCTTCTCATGATATCTACTTTGTGAAATACCTTGGGCAAGCAACTCCTTCACCTTTCCACCGGAATACAGCTCAGAAAGGCAGCTGTGTCCTTCGGCAACCAGTCCAACACGAAATGCACAAAGACCAAGCTGTGCCATAGCTCTATTGAAAAGAATCTGGGATAGAACATCCATTTGCTGAACATTATCTTGTAGATGACTCATAAGCAGCAAGTCACGGGCAGTTGAAAATTCATCCAAGAGTGCATGATGGTAAATATCACAAAGCATCGCACGGGCTTTTGTCCTCTCATCTCCATACTTGTATATAAGAGATACAAGCATATCCATCATTGTTCTGCTATTTTCAGGAAAGGTGGGTTTCCGAGGCACAAGCTCAGGAACAGAAATAAATGCAGAAGGGCCCCTACTCTCCTCCTCAACGGCTTTTTCTCCATTATCTCCTTCTTCTGCCTGCTCAGCCAATTTCCTCATAGCATCATAAACCTCTTGTGGCTTATAATAAATGAGCTCAACACGCCTTAGAGCAACCTTGGAAGCAGCTTTAAATTCCCCAGCCTGTTCCAGATATTCCTGGACATCTTGAGCAAGAACCAAAAACATAGGTTCATCCCTGAGTCTTTCAACATACTCACGTGTGTGCGGGTCAATGCTTTGCAAGCTCTTGAAGAACTCAATATCTATCCTCTCAACAAAGGCCACCAAATTTCCCCACACCCTAATAGTTCCATTATAGTCTGCCCCCTTCTGTGTCTCATTCTCATCAGGCTCAACCATGTCATTCACCACAATATTAGGATGCTGAGTAAGAATGTCAAGTACAACAAGCAGATTCACCACACACTTCTTCCAGACATTAATAGGCATGTGTCCACTAAGACCAGGATTGACATCAAACTGAGCTGAGATAAGACTAAAAAGAATCTCCAACTTCTGAGCAGGAGTCTTAGCAACCTTTGTCAAGAAGGTAAGTTGCTCAACCTGCTCAAACCTTCCAGTTCCCTTCCTACCCCGAGCAGCCACAACCTCCTTAAACTTTTTGTTAACAGTTTCCCAAGTGATCTCACTAGGATTCTTAAATTGCTTGTCTATTGACTTATCTCTCCTACCTGTCTGCCTCACCCAACCACTGTCATTAGTATCCTCAGGCTCCTCTCCATCGTCATCATCATCATTATCAGATCCTGATCCGGCCCTAATGTTGTCAGGATCCTCCTCAAACTCTTCATCCTCATCCTCTTCCTCCTCCTCTGATTCCTCATCCTCATCCTTCACCTCCTCACTCTCAGGATTCTCTCTATACTTATTAATCAAATCCTCATACTGCTTATTGTTCTTCTTCAGCTTCTGCTTCATCGAATTCAAGGCCTTAGCATTGCTGCTACTCATCTTCTTCTTTGCTTCCTTATTAGCCATCGCTTGATTCAAAAAATCCTCCAACATCACAAGTGCTTTGATGTAAAGAGTAGGGACCCTCTCGGCCTCAGTCACCCTCAAGACCTTATCAAGCTGCTTATTAATTTTGTCAAAACTCTCTTGCAAGCTAACCCAGTCATTGATTTTCATAGCATTCTTCATCTGGTCAACAGTTGCCGCCATCTCCTCAAACCGCTTGTCTTTAGCCGACCTAACAACACGTTTCTGACCATCAGAATCATCACTATCACTAGCGTTAGCCTGCAGGTACCTGCTTCCAGCAGTTTGGGTGGTGGTCTCAACTCCTTCGTTTTCAACATCATCTTCATAGTCACTACTCTCCTCCTCGGAGTCACTTCCACCCTAATAACACCAAACAAAAACCCCTTTTCAAAAACTATGGAAAAAAAACACCTAATGCTAAAATAAAAATTGCTTATTCCTTGTAATTTCGGTATAATTCAAAACACAAAATTTACGATAATCAAGGCAAGCAAACGAAATAAATATCACAAACCTGAGTCCAAAATCTCGACGCCATGTTGTTCTTTCCTTGTAGATGCGTGAAATCAGAAATCTGATTTGATGAGACAAAACAAAACCCAAGGAATAGAAAAATCAAAATCTACCGCAAAACAACGACCCTAGCGAACTAAATCGCGCTGCGAGACATTAAACAAAATAAATCCCGTGTTATATACAAAAAATAAATTAAAATTCCTGATTTGATCAGGAAACAAACAGAGAAGAGAAAGCTTACTACTGTTCGCGGCGGCAAGAGAATGGGAGAGGAGAGTGACAGAGAAGCTAGGGTTTTGCGAGATGTTGGAAACTGAATAGAAGGATCAAAATTTGTATTGGATCTGTTACCGTTTGACAGTGGGTTACAACCCGGCCCAAATCAGTATCCCAACAGGAATCGAGTGATTACACGTGGGTCACTCTTTTTTTTTTTTTAAATATTTTATTTATCATTTATCTTTATCTTAAACCACTAAGTACCAAAAAGTCATTAAAAACTTCTAAATTTTCACTTGCTTCTGATCTTACAAATGCCTTTTGCACAATCGTCGTTTCATTTATTGGGCTTTTTGCATGTTATATGCTACCTATTGCAGCAAAATTTTACCAACTAAAATATCAAAAATTAAAATTTGCAATAATGTTTATTTGCTTTCATGCTAATAGAAACTATTGTAACTATGTATTAGCAACCGTTTAGTACAACCCTATACTATATGTATGCATAGCAAAATAGGGGATCTGACTTTAAAAAAGGGAAAAAAAGGTTAAAAAGTATAAAGCAAACAATATATTGTTACGAGCTTTTTCATGTTTATTATACACATTTTTTAATTTCAAAAAGAAAATAATGAGTTATCCACTAAACTAACTCTACAATTAAAATTGCCCTAATTTCCTCAATATAGTGATAATAGTACTGTTATTGCTTTAACTTTTTTATTAAAAAATAAAATTAAAAAAATAATTGCTCTAATTATCATTATTTTTTTTTGCATTTTAATTATTGCCATATAATATTTTTATTGTATTATTTTCTAAGGGTTTATTTTGGATTGTTTTAAAAAAGTTCAAAAGTGGTTTTGAAAAGTTAAAACTAATTGTAGTGCATGACAAATTTTTAAAAAAATTACTTTTGGCAAAATTGCCTCTTCTTATAACATATTATCTATCTATCTATATATATCCTCATATATATTATAAAAAGTTAAAATTATCTGTATTTAATTAGGAAATAAAATTATTAATTGAAAATAGATTATTATGGTTACCAATTATATTGAGATAACAAAAAAATAAAAATTAATAAAATAAAAAAATTATTTTAGTTATTAGTTGTTATATACACACAAAAACTTCATATATACATTTTTATAAATTTATGAATAAACTTTATTTAATATTATATTTATTTTAATCATTTATATTCTTCCAATGATTCAATAATAAAATTTACTAAATATATGCTACTGCTTTTAAAACGCACAATAATTTTAAAAATAAATTTTATCAAATATTTAAATAATTTTTTTATAAATAATTATTTTATACTATAATAAACAATAATTATTTTAAAACCTATATACTGAACTTAAATTGTATTTCGTTGTCGTTGGCACCCACGAAACCCAACTCAACGCCTGTTGTGACCCTCGAAACCCTATCAAATATAAATAATACTGTATACAACCAAAAGAAATTGGGTTCGTTAAAAGTTAATAGGCCTAATACGTTTGCTATAATTGGGGTGTTGCTTAGCTGACAACTAAAATACACCCCCCCTTTCTCGTGTGCAATATTAAAAGGGAAATCTTCTTGGATAAGCCCAGCAGAGGCTTGAGGATTGGGCCAAGTGGTCCATTCGTCGCCAATTCAATATTCGACCCAACGAAGGAATTTTTATTATCAAGTTGCGATTGGAATGTATCAATATAATGGTCATTCACACCGCAAAGTTTACCTATTATTAATTTGAAAATAAAAAATTTACATATTAAAAAAAAAAATAAACGGAGCGAATAAAATTACACAGATATGCTAATAAGATTTTAGATTTTTTTGTTTTTCTAGTATGGATGGCTAAACGTAGACTTGATCTTAGCTCTTAGCAAAACAACGTTGAATCACAGCAAATTATAGTTATATTACGAACTGTCAGTTTCAAATTCATATATAGTGAAATAAAACATTCGCAATGGATAGCAATTAAAAGAAGATTACAAGAGCAGCCTTCGTTATTGTTGGGATCCTTCATAGTCCATTCCACTACCCGGCAGATGCTAAAAGTTCAACTTGATGTAAACAAGAGCACAAGACATGTCGTGGTAAAAAGTCTATTTCTAACTCGCAGGTATACGAAGATGTGTGTTAAAAAAAAAACAAAGACAAAGTCTTTGTGGCAGCTGAAACTCCAGTGCGAAGAAAGTGATGATCATGACAAAAGGCTTTGACAAAAATGAATTAATTAGTAAAATTTGGTTAAGCTGGACTGAAGGAGTGAGTTATGTTGACCGAATTAGATTGAATGGGACTCTAGGGTTTGAACTTTGAATGTTGAATGCTTCAATCTCGATGATTAGTAGTAATTCGCGAAGTCACGCTGAAATAACAGAACGGGAAACAGAAAGAACATGGAAAAAAATGATGATCATGATTTGATTTTCAGCTCGTTTTACTGATTCCCTCACTTGGTTTCCTATTCTCGAGTCGTTTGGTCAATATTGTTCAATTTCGAATTAGTGAACATTTGCGTTATTTATTACGCAGTTGCCATTCCAAAAGATTGTTAAAAAATGGTCAAAATTGAGCAGCAGTTCACGCACAAAAACTCATGCCCACATGCCGTAAAACGAGTAGCTTGGTTGATAATTTTATTGAACACTGAGACAACGAGAGAGATAACAAAGGAGCCCTAAAATAAAGCCCAGAGTGTGTCGTGCGTTTCTTATTCTCAACCCAAGTTATTATATGGGCAAGTGTCTCCAAATCGCCTCTTTTTCTTTTTTTTAACTGATTAAACACCAAGTTACTGATATTACATCAGATATATATATATACTGATATTTACAATTAGAGATATATATAACAGGGACTTACGATATTATATTAAATTCTATAAAGTGCATGTCCAGACTTATACCCCTCACTAACGAATGACGCTACTACTCTACTTGTATTTCACAATGGAAAATGACTTTTTTTGTAATTTAACTCCATAATTTGCTAATTGTAGAGTTTTTTGAGCCCCATGGGGTTCGAACCAAAGCTCTCTCGCCAAAGGCTGAGTGATCTCCAAATCGCCTCTTAATTATTAAGTTAAAAGAATCCCACCAAACTTGGAAGATTCCGAGTGCGAAAAACTTTAATACGAAGGTATACTTTTTCAGGTTCAATAAATAATACGCCATTCCGATGTATATCAAGTAACGATTCCAATATTTGAACCATGATTTGTATATCTTCTTGTTATAATATTGTCTTAATTTTGCTTTTGAAACTTGAAAAATCTCTAATATGTTTATGTTATTGATTCAAAAAGTACCAAAACACTCATTAATTCACTTCATGTTTTATGTGAAAAAGAATTCAAGTCCCTTCGTTTGTATTATTTGAGAAAGATTTTTTTAATATTTCATTTTGAAGCATCATATTTAATCCGCTGCAAGCATATTATCGAAAGAACTCATATTAATTAGAAGGGAAAAACAATCGGTATGCTTGAACGATAAATCTCGTATAATTAAGTTCATCACTCGAGTATACATGGGCATTATTGAAAAATAATTATAACAAAATTCAAAAAGAAAATGCGTTGTAGTGGGGGAGTGTGCGAAGACTGACGTTGGCCCACTACTTAATTATTATTGTTATTATTATTATTTTTGCCTCACAACATACTGCCACAAACATGGCAGCCGCTCGTCTCATTTTTCAAAGCCTCCGGTTCTTGGTGACCGTGCTGTGCCACATTTTCGAGAAGGTTTATTTATTTATTTTTTTTTTTAAATTTTTCAAATAAAATTTTATTATTTATTTAAAGAATTACACTAATATTTTAAATTTAAAAAATACTCTAATTAATTTTTTTAAAATAAAAATAATTCTCTCTTTTTAAATTTATAAGATTATTCACTTCCTTTTTAATTTATATTTTATTATTTTTTATTAAAAATAAAAAGAGTAATATTTTAATTACTATTTATTTTTCTTTAAAAAAAATTTATTTAATTAAAATAATATTAAATTATTTTTATTTAAAGAATTCTTTTAAAGAATTATATATATTTTTATTTTTTTACTACATAAATAAGTAAATAAATATTTAAAAATAAAATTAATAAAATCTTTTAAAAATATTTTTAACTTATATAATAATGTAAGATACATAATTATTTTATAACAATTCAATAAAAATTTAATGATTATAAAAATATAATATAATAAAATTTTATTTTATTTAAAATTATTAAATTTTTATCAAATAATTGTGAAATATCTATGTACATGATATAATTACGTAGGCAACAAATTTCTTTGGGCAATTATCAATTTATTCGCGAGTGAAATTTAATGAGAGGGAGTGCGTCAAGATGAGTAAGTGTCGGTGCTCTGGTTTGGCGAAGCGCGTTGTATTGGAAAGACAAGACGTCTAATGCTGATTGGTCAGATTCGTAGATTTTCTTAAAGAGTTAAATGCGAAAGGGCGACACACAGCTGGGTTTATTTGATTCTGTAATAAATAATCTCACCCAAATCGTACAAATCCAAACTCATAATCCCTCATCAACTACTAAAGTCAGTGTCTCCCGTTTGTTTGTTTAATCATTAATGTTGTTTCCCGTCTCGTGCTTTCCAGCTGCACTTTGTTGTTGGTGTGGATTGACTGCTTTAATTTTTGGAAAATTATAACTTAGAAACACACCCACTTCATTAGATTGAATCAAATATCTTCTTCTTTTTTTTCTTTTTAGGGTATTTATTTGTTACAAGATCGTATGATTAATAATTTTTTTTTTTATATACATTTCTCATTTGAGATAGACATAAGACATTGCCTCGTTGGATTAATCTAAGTGAATCTCAACAAATTTCAAAGACGCCATGGAAAAGGGGAAAAAAAAATTGTTGGATCTATGCAGCCATGGAACTTCTTTATCAATTGGAAAGTAAAATTGTGAGGGAATTTTAATCAATGAGCGTGGACGGAAAAGTCAAAAAGAGAAGTTTGAATTTTTTTTTTTATTACTGGGAAAAAAATAAAAACCGGATTTGCCTTCAATGGTATTGAGCGCAGCAGCACGTAGTTCAGTCAGCACAAAACCGAGTGAGATTTGTTTTCAATTTTTTTTTCCCTTATCTTCTTTCATTTTTTTAATAACGAAATCCAATCTGCCACGTCGAATTAGTCCGTACGGTTAAACGTGCGAGCTGTGTGCATGGGAATACGAAAAGCACAGGCCGGTGTAATGCCATGTAACACTACGTACGTAATTGACTTCATCTGTTTTTAAAGCTCACTCTAATTTTACAAGCGTGAGAAGAGTCCCCCATTACAGCAACGCAGCGCAGATGGAGCGTGGATTCGACTTGCTGGAAGCACGAGTGGAATTTCACTTGTTCTCGTGACAGCCTAAGAGATTTGTACTTTTGGGTACAAGCACCGCAGAGTGGCGGTGATGGCTGACTCGTGACTGCATGCTCTGTCATTTATTTTTCTCTCTTTTTTGTTTTAGTTCGAAAGACATGAAAAAATAAAGTAAACGGCACCGGTTTTTTTTTTTTTTTTTTCTTTTTCTTTCCGTTAATTCGATTTATTTTTTAATTTTTTTACCATATCCTGAAGTATCAATTTTGAAGAGTCGAGCCTTATTATTTTAATTTTTAACATATTATGATTTTCAATTTTGGAGAGTCAAGCCTTTGTACAATGCTCAGCAATAAAATTGACAAGCAAAATATGAGCAATTTTATCCCTACAGACCCTTTTTTCTTCTTTTTTAATAACATAAGCATTTTAGATTTCGGCTATATTTGTGATGCGGGCTGGTAGCTGGTAAGTTAATTGAAAATCAAATTTTACAAAATAAAATATTTTGTAATTAACAAAATCAAGTAAGACTATTCAAACATTATGAAGAAGTTGATTGGAAAAAAAAAAAGCATTATTAAGAACTTGAAAAATCAAAATGAAACTTCATTTTATAATTTTATATTGACTATTGACCATGGGAGAATTCGCAGGAGACTATGTACATCATTCATTGACAAAGGAATTTCCTTTTTTTTTTATTATTATTAATCAAAACATATAAATTTTTGTTGACATGGTCAGTGCAATAAATTACAAACATAAAATAATTTGATCACTATACTTTTTTAGTTGTACAAAAATGTACCTAAATTCCACATCAATTTGTAATTTTTTCTGAAAAAGTAAGATTTGAAACCTCAAATCTCTCATATCAATAAAATAAACTATCTTTAAGAACAATCTACCAATGATTCGAACCCAAATTTTCTATCAACACATTTTTTAAAAAAGTTTACCCATATTTTTTTTTTGGTTTCAAAATAAAGCACTCTAATCAATTAAAAAACAAAAGAAGAAAATCTCTACATTATATGTAATATTAAACAAAAATAGTCAAATAAAACGTGGTTGGAAATGGGGCATCTCTTTGTAAAATAAAAATAAAAAAAACAAACCTTTTCCTTCTGCTTCCCTCTAATTCTCTATATATATTTGCTTGATAAGAATAGCAACAAGCCAGCCATTTGTTTATGCATTCTTGATACAGAGAGAGAAGCTCAAGAAACTTGAATATCCACTCTGTAAAAATTTAAAATAAAAAAAAAAACCTCCATTACAAACCCTTTAAACAACTTCAAAACAAGCAATACAAACAAATCACACGCCACCTCTCCCCATTCATTTTCTCTCATTTTGATTCTTAATTTCTTCTTATTTCCGTTTTATCCATTTTTTGATTCTTTGGCTGTCTTGTCTCTCTCAGGTTAAGGTGCGAGTCAATCTGCATTCCATTTTCATCCTATCCCATTTTTCTCCTTTGCTTTTTGACTTCTTGTTTTTGTATGGAAATGAACGTTGTAGTTATAGAGCTAAAGATGAAAAAGAGTTGGCCTTTCGTTTATTTATTTTTACAATGTATGCCATTTGAATGACATTATTTGATTTTTTGTGATTTTTAGGTTACTTATTATTTGTATTATTTTGAGGAAATTGAAATGTGCTTTCACGGGGATGCTTGAAATTTGTTCAACCGAGCTTCTTTTGGATTTAAGCTATACCTATGGCCTGAGATGCACAGAAAATGCTAAAAAAAAAAAAAGCTTTGATGTTGATGCTTTTACCTTATAGTGCATTTCCCACATAAAAATTTTCTTTAAATTGTTTATATTTATTGATTTTTGATTATTCAAACAGGGTGATTTGAGATCTTGGTACTTCAAGCTAACCGCAAGCATCTGTTCAAGATGGAGATGGGGATATCATTTTCATACCCAGTTGCTGATTTTGATGATATGGATAGCCCTTTTGGAGAACTTCATTTGAGATCAATTGGTCTTACAGAGGCTGCTAATGAGAGGTCGGTGTTGCGGAAACGCAGTTTCAATGGCCGCGAATCAAATTCAAAACCAACTGCACTAAGGAAGAATATGATTGAAAGATTACTTAGCTTTGAAAGGAGAGCATTGGAGAGCAAGTTCTCATTCAAAACCCCTTCTGCAGAAATGGATAATCAAGTTTTTGGTAACACAATGAGCTTTAGGGATGCAGAAAGTGGTGACCAATCTCCAGGATCATGTGATTTTCAAGACGCCAATTCCCATTTGCCATTGGAGCATGGGAATCCAAGATACCAAGCTGCCTTGAGGTTGCAGAAAGTATACAAAAGTTTCAGAACGAGGAGGAGGCTGGCTGATTGTGTAGTTCTTGCAGAGCAGAGATGGTATGAATCGATCAATCAACCTCAGTGTGCTGTAAAGATCTATTAAATATTATGCTCTTAACAGCTATATAATATTTGACTGTCATTGTATAGGTGGAAGGTCTTAGATTTCGCTGAACTGAAGCGGAGCTCCATATCCTTCTTTGATATTGACAAAAATGAGACTGCTCTTTCTCGTTGGTCAAGAGCAAGAACAAGAGCTGCTAAGGTGAGCATCAAACAAGGAGCTGATTCACTTTCTGTAACATCTCCCTGGTGATTCTGATAGCTGATTTTTCT
Source organism: Luvunga scandens (assembly GCA_030449905.1). Classification (NCBI taxonomy): domain Eukaryota; kingdom Viridiplantae; phylum Streptophyta; class Magnoliopsida; order Sapindales; family Rutaceae; genus Luvunga; species Luvunga scandens. The sequence continues at coordinate 3,147,932 of JASUUG010001265.1, forward strand.
TTCCTCTGCAGGTAGGGAAAGGGTTATCGAAGTCTGAAAAAGCTCGTAAGCTTGCTTTGCAGCATTGGCTTGAAGCAGTGAGTTCACTTTTCCATGAAATCCTTCGAAATGAAACGACTATTTGTTTTCTGAATTACCCTTGTTGATCATTTTTCTTTTTGTTGGTAGATTGATCCTCGCCATCGCTATGGACATAACCTTCAGTTCTACTATGTCACCTGGTTGCATTGCGAGAGCCAGCAGCCATTCTTCTACTGGTAAGGATACTTGAAACCCCAACAAAATGAACAGAAAATTCTTAGCTCCAGTACTAAGATAGTTTAATTTAAAAAACTGACACCAACATTCTGGCATCCAGGCTTGATATCGGAGCAGGGAAAGAAGTTAATCTTGAGACCTGCCCCAGATCAAAGCTTCAACAACAATGCATCAAGTATCTTGGTCCGGTTAGTCTCATCACCAGCAGAAATTTCTCTTGTTGTCGCCTTTATGAGCAACAAATGATTTGTTTCAGATGAGATCAAGTGTACTGATATATCAGTTGAAAATTGATATCTTTTTTTACCTTTTTTTTTCCAATTTGCAGACAGAAAGGATGGAGTATGAAGTAATAATAGAGGATGGGAAGTTGATTTACAAGAAGAGTGGGACAGTTCTTGACAGTACAAAGGGACCAAAAGATACTAAGTGGATCTTTGTGCTCAGCACTTCAAAGACATTGTATGTTGGGCAGAAGATCAAGGGCAATTTTCAACATTCAAGCTTTTTGGCTGGGGGAGCCACACTATCTGCTGGGAGATTAGTTGTTGACAACGGATATCTAAAGGTAGACAACAAGCCACCATTTGAATTTTCAAGAAATTAAATCATATTCAAAAAAGTTCTCTAGAAAATGCTTTTGGATAAAATAGGCCTCAAGGCACTTTCAATGACAATAAGCATATATACTTAGTGTTCGTTAATACAAATGAAAATAAAAGCACTTTGGCTATTTGGAAAAACTTTTTGCCAGGCCGAAGTATTTCCAAACATACTACAATTTCTCATACTTTCGGATAGGTGTTTGTATATTGATATTGTTTTTCTTGACTTGATAGGCAATTTGGCGACAGAGTGGACACTATCTCCCAACAGAAGAAAATCTCCAAGTATTCATGTCTTTCCTCAGGGAGCACAATGTGGATCTCACTAATGTGAAGGTAAAATAAAGTTAATTGAGCAGCAAGAGATTTTCAGCTGTCCAAAATCTCCTTTAAATATTAGACAAACTGAGGCTAAGTTGGCATATCTTTCTTGCTACGTTCCAGAAAAGCCAAGAAGAAGAGGAAGAAGCAGCTATCAAAAAGAGCAAAAGCATCCATGACAACCCACTGGAAGTAGGAATCTCTCAAGATACTGAAGCAGCGGATGTTAAAACCTCAGCTCAAGAGGACATTGATTCAAGAAAAGGAGGGCCTAATCCTGCAGAAAATGCTGCTCAACCTGAACCAAGAGATGAAGTACCAAGGACCAGTGACATAATTGACATTTTTAAGACAGAAGCACTTCCAGAAAGTTGCAGTTCTGAATATCAAGAGCATCCTTCAGATGATGGTTATGAAACAGCTGAAGAATCATTTTTGTCAGAGGAAGATTTCATGGTTTCTAAAAAGAATCTGTTTGATGAAGATGCAGAAGAAAATGAAAAGCCAGTTCCAAAAGAGAAAATCATGCAAAGGATAGATTCACATAAAGGACTGAAATCATATCAGTTGGCTCAGCAGTTATCCTCAAAATGGAGTACAGGAGCCGGACCACGGATTGGTTGCATGAGGGATTACCCATCCGAGCTACAGGCCCGGATTCTCGAGCTAGCAAACTTGTCTCCAAGAGCAAGAAGTTCATCATCTCGGATCAGAAGCCACTCTTGCCCCAGAGTGCTTGCTCCGAATACAGTAAGCAGAGAAATATTGGCCAAAAGCCCCCTTTCTCCAGAGCAAGTAGTATTATCTCAAACAAAACCGTTGACTACTTTGAAATGAAAACACAAATTCATTCATTTATGATCCTATGTTGGGGATAGAGAAGATGACATAGGAGATATTCTTGCATTCTATACCAATCTTTTACACATTACCTTCTGTAAATTCAGGGTTAAAATGGCATGAAATTTAAAGGGACCACACATGTTTATGGCAAAGATGAGTCCCTTTTCAATTCTTTAGTTTTTTGAAATCTCCTAAATTGGATCTAAAGTTGAAGAGAAAAGGGGAATCGAAAATCATTCTTCTCTTGACATTGTAAAGTAGTGTTCTGTATGTGACGCTGAAAGCCACTTTTGAAGATATTGGATCTAGAACTACAAAACTTTGGATGGCACTCCATCTTGAGTTTTGGTAATTAATTTTATGTATCAATGAATTTCAAGTTTCATAATGCATTTAGTAGGTGTGGAAAAACACTTAGTTATATTTTAATATAAATATTGGTAGAAGATCTTGATAGGTGTCAATCCCTAATTTGTAGGATTTGATTTAGTCTCTAATTTGTAGGGATTTGATTTAGTTTCCTTTCTTGTTGTCCTCTACATATATATATTAACCTAGAACTGTACTGTTAGAAAGGTTAATAAAAAACATTACAAATTTCTCCACATGGTATCAGAGCCGTGATAAGCTCCCTTGGGAGTTTTTTTTTCAGCCTTCATTGCGGAATTTTTTTTAACATTTTTTCTTCGTTTTGAGATCATTTTCAAATTCTAACCATGTCTGAAATTGTTGATGACCCCAACCTTACTCAATTGAGTGGCAACCGAAATAATGACAACATAAATACTCCATCAACAGGAGATTTGCATAACATTATAATAACCTATAGATTGAATGGGAAAAATTATTTAAAGTGGTCTCAGTTTATTCAAACCTTTTTGAAAGGAAAGGGTAAAATCAATCACCTACTTAGTACTGGACCCAAACCGGGGGATCCTAGATTTGATGCTTGGGATGAAGTAGACTCTATGGCTATGTCCTGGCTGTGGAGTTCAATGGTCCCAGAGATCAGTGACACATGTATGTTTCTTACCACAACCAAGGAAATATGGGAAGCTGTTGAAAAAATCTATTCCAAGTGGGTGATGCTGCTCAAATTTATGAGATCAAAACCAAGATCTCTGCAACTAAACAAGGAGGTCGTTCTGTTACTGAATATGCTAATTTATTGAAAACTTTGTGGCAAGAGTTAGATTATTATCAATTTTTTCAAATGAAGTGTAGTACTGATGCTGCCTTGATGAAAGATTTGTTGAAAAAGAGAGGATTTATGAATTCTTAGCTGGATTGAATGAGGTGTTTGATCATGTTCGATGAGACCATTACTACAATTCGGGGCGAAGAAAGTAAAAGAGGAGTCATGGTTGAATCTTAATTAGTGGAGAGTTCAGCCATGGTCGTAAGAAATGCTATAATGAAGAACTTTGGCCCAAATCAGCAACTTCTTGGTGAAAGTGAACAAACTGATTTGTCCAAGGTGACAAATAAGGATTTTCTGTTGTGTACCTACTGCAAGAAGTCTCGACACACTCAAGAACGATGCTGGAAACTACATGGAAGCCACCAATGTCAAATAAAAATTCAACCATGCAGAATGGACAGCTGAATGGACAAGGGCAAGCTCATATGACCTCTACACAGTCTGGTGACAAAGGTAAGTCTCATGAACATAACAAGTTCAACAGATAAGAAATTGAGAAGCTGAAGAGTTTGTTGGGAGCATTGGAAAGGCCACCAGAGACAGGCACTTGTTCTTTGGCATTTAAAAGTAAGTTTCCCTCTCTATATGCACTAAATGTCTCATGTACAACCTTTACTAACTCTTGAATCATAGACTCAGGTGCCACCGACCATATGACCCATTCCTCACACAAATTCATCACCTATGACCCTTGTCCAAGTAATAGGAAGATAGCCACAGCTGATGGTTCCCTATCAACAATTATTGGCTAAGGAAATATCTTAATAAATCAAGCCTTCACACTTAAAAATGTCCTCCATGTACCAAATTTATCTACTAACCTTTTGTCCATTCACAAACTTACAAAAGATTTGAATTGTAATGTTCCTTTTTATCCTTCATATTGCATGTTTCAGGATCAAGGTACAGGGAAGATGATTGGACATGCTAGAGAGAAAAATGGGCTTTACTATCTTAAAGAATCAAGTGGGTAAACTATAACTGGAAATTATTTACTCCTGTCATTTTTTTCTAAGTCTCCTATTTTTAATAAAGACAAAATCTGGCTTTAACACTTCCGTATTGGGCATCCTTCATTTAGCATTCTTAAAATAATGTTTCCATTATTGTTTAAAGGAATTGACGTAGAAACCCTTCATTGTGATACATGTGAACTTGCAAAACATAAACGTTCTTCCTTTCCTATTAGTAATAAAAAAATATCTATACCTTTTGCACTCATTCATAATGATATTTAAGGTCCTTCCACAGTTCCTAATGTCTCATGAGCTCGTTAGTTTGTTTCATTTATTGATTATTACACCCGTATATCGTGGATATTTCTTTTAAAACATAAGTCTGATGTGAGTTTCATTTTTCCTATTTTTCACAACATGGTCAAAAATCAATTTGGAATTGGAATAAAAAGGATTAGATTAAGTAATACTAAGGACTATTTCAACCAAACCCTACACTATATTTCCAAAAAAAGGGTATAATTCATGAGTCATCATGTATTAATACTCCTCAACAAAATGGGGTTATAGAAAGGAAAAATGGCCACCTTTTAGCCATAACTAGAGCTTGTTTGTTTTAAAGAAATGTTCCTAAAAACTATTGAGGAGAAGCAATTCTAACTGCAACCCATCTTATAAATAGGTTGCCTTCTTCGATTCTTGGGTTTAAAAGTCTTATGCAAGATTTTTCAAAATATTTTCCAAACTTCCACACTACTAATCATCTTGTTCCCAAAATTTTTGGTTGTGTATGTTTTGTTCACCTTCACTCTCATAATAGGAGAAAATTAGATCCACAAGCACTTAAATGTGTATTTGTTGGTTATTCCTCAACTCAAAAAGGGTGCAAATGTTTTCATCCTCCAACAAGAAAATTTTTTATGTCTGCTGATATTACATTTATTGAAAAAGAAAGCTATTTCGCTCAACCTTATCTTCAGAGGGAGACATCACTTATGGAAGATAAGGACAAAGACTTATTTTTTCTACTGGAACTTGACTCTCATCCTTCTCCCTCATCTACAAACATAAAAAATCCTCTAGCTCATACCCCTGTTGATTCTCAAGGTTCTCCAAATCTTAGTTCTGTTTCTACAGAAGCTAAAAACCCTTGTACTCCCGATTCTAAACCTTTGGGACAGAATAAACAAATTCAAAGTTCTAGTCGCCCAATACTAACTTATTCAAGGAGAAAAGCACCCATTGTTCAACCTATGCAAGTCCAAGAATTGGAACCAGCCTTGGTAATGAGGTAATTGGCCACACTATACATTCTCAAGACAATATTTCTAGTTCTAATGAAGATAATAACAATGATCTTCCTATTCCGAAAATATACCCAACATCCTTTATATCCATTATCTCACTTTATGTCTTATGATAAGTTGTCACACATTCATAGAACATTTCTCACACATCTAAATACCATAAACATTCCTAAGACAGTATCTGAGGCATTAAGTCATATGGAGTGGAGAAATGCTATGAAAATAGAAATGGAGGCCCTTGAAAAAAATAAAACATGGGAATTAGTGGAGTTACCAAAGGGGAAGAGTCCAGTAGGCTGCAAATGGGTGTTCATTATTAAATATAAGGCCGATGGGTACCTGAAAAGGTATAAGGCTAGGTTGGTAGCTAAAGGGTATACTCAAACTTATGGGATTGATTATTTGGAAACATTTGCTCCAGTTGCCAAAATAAACACTGTGAGAATATTATTATCTCTAGCTACTAATCTTGGGTGGAGTCTGCAATAATTTGATGTCAAGAACGCCTTTTTACACGGTGATCTTAATGAAGAGATTTACATGGAAATTCCTTTGGTTTTGGTTTGAATTTAGAAAGAAACAAAGTGTGCAAACTTAAAAAGGCCTTGTATGGCCTGAAACAATCCCCTAGAGCTTGGTTTGGACGATTTGCTAAGATCATGATAGTCATGGGATATAAACAAAGTCAAGCTGATCAAACTTTGTTTGTCAAACATTCAGCTTCAGGAGGAGTAACATCATTATTAGTGTATGTAGATGACATTGTGGTAATAGGAAATGATTTAGAAGGAAGGGAAGCTTTAAGGAGATGTTTAATTAAGGAATTTGAGATAAAAGGAACTCAATAAATTGAAGTATTTTCTTAGTATTGAAGTTGCCCACTCAAAGCATAGAATCTTCATATCACAACGAAAATACATACTAGATTTGTTGAAGGAAACAAAAAAAATAGGGTGTAAGCCAGTTGACAGCCCTATAGATACAAACCATAGACTTGATGAAACTCATGAAAATGCAGTTGTAGATAAAGGAACATATCAGAGGCTTGTAGGGAAATTGATTTATCTTTCTCACACTAGACATGACATATCTTATGCAGTCAATGTTGTGAGTCAATTTATGCATAATCCCAAAGAAGTTCACCTTCAAGCTGTATACAGGATCATGCAATATTTGAAAGGAACACCAGGGAAAGAAATTTTGTTCAAGAAAAGAGAAGGATTGACACTTGAAGCCTATACTGATGCAAACTATACAGGGTCTATTGTTGATAGGAGGTCAACATAATATTATTGCAACTTCCTTGGTGGCAACCTTGTGACTTGGAGAAGTAAGAAACAAAACATAGTTGCCAGATCAAGTGCAAAGGCTGAGTTTAGAGCTATGGCAATGGGGATTTGTGAGCTACTGTGGCTGAAAATTATACTCCAAGAATTGAAGATTCAATGGGAAGCACCTATGAGACTTTATTGTGACAACAAATCAGCTATTAGTATAGCACACAATCCAATTCAGCATGATCGCACTAAGCACATTGAAGTTGACCGGCACTTTATAAAGGAAAAGCTGGATAGTGGCCTAATTTGCACTCTATTTGTATCTACTGGTGGCCAGCTAGCAGATGTGTTAACCAAAGGTTTGAGTAACAAGGTGTTTCAAAGTATAATCGGCAAGCTGGGGATGGCCAATATCTATTCACCAACTTGAGGGGGAGTGTGAGAAAACACCTAGCTATATTTTAATGTAAATATTGGTAGAAGATCTTGATAGTTGTCAATCTCTGATTAATAGGATTTGATTTAGTCTCTAATTTGTAGGAATTTAATTTAGTTTCCTTTCTTGTTGTCCTCTACATGTATATATTAACCTAGAAATGTACTATTAGAAAGATTAATAAAAAACATTACAAATTTCTCCACAGTAGGCTTAAATTAAGGTAAGCTACATGTTTGCACGATCACCACCACCACCAAAACAAATCCTACTATTGGTTGTTAAAAAAAAAAGAAAAAAGAAAAACAACTTAGTTGAATTATTGAATGCTTGCAATTATCCACTGACCTCTAAAGCATCAGAAATTCTAAAACATACAAGCACCAAATCCCCACTTTACCATGTAAGATAGCACCCATAAAGTTTGATGTTTAGAGTTCATAAAATCATTTGACAAACAAATAACAGTTCTTCTCTGAACCCATTATTTTCTTCTGAGAACAGGAGTTAGAAATTACTCTTGTAAGGTCCAAAACTGAAGACCATAAAAGTGTTATCAAGGAAGACTAGAATTCAGGTCTGTGATTCAACAAACCAGCAAAACAGTAACAGTCACTGGTTAGAGAATTTGTTAGTTATAACATATTTCAATCGTTAGTGTTATCAAGGAAGTCTTTGATGACTGAGATATACATTATACGTACAATAGGAAGAATCAATGGCAAAATTATACAACAATTAACCTAACCAACTCCACACCCCCACCCCAGCCCCAAAACCACAAGTGGGGGAAAAAAATAAAGAAAGGGACAACGAAAGATTAAAGAATAGCATACTATATGAAAGGAAACATGGCATACTCTGCATAGAATAGATTCCATATAAACCGATAGAACCCTGAGATTGCTTCCTACAAAAAGAAAATTAATATAGAACCATATCAAGAAAAGAAAATAAATATGATTATTCTAGTAGAGGTTTGACATTGAGGAGGCAAAGTTCAATTGTTACAGCCAAATTTAAGTAGAGATTAGAAAGCGGCAAAATTTCAAAAACTTTACCATCACACCCACTTCATTATTATGTGAAAATACTCAGCAAGTTTTCTAAAAGTTTTCTATCACAGTAGAAATAGTACCCAAAAGGCCACCCAAAATAAATCCATCTGGTGTCAAAATTATTCCCAAGAAGGTGTCTAAAACATTATCTTGTTAAACTATAATAGCACATAAACTGTTATTTCATTCTGTAATTTAGGTTAACTGGGTTAGAGGGGCTTTTAGCATCTTTTAAAGTTTGCAGACTCAGGACTTTCATATACGAGTCCTATGTTAAATATAAATATAGCATATAGGTGAAGAGGGCCGTGCCCATACTGTGGTCGAGTTTAATTCAGTTCTCTTCCAATATTTTATTTTTTTTCTTTCTTAAATCCATTATTTATTTTGTTTCTAATCAGTTGAGAGATTCTTCAATTCTTTAACCCCTTCTAAACATGTAGCACGATCTATATCTTTTTTTCCTAATTACATAATTTTAATCATGTCAGAAAATAGAGCTAAAAAAAGAAATTTTTGGTTCAAAGATTACAGATCTCAAAAGCTTGATGAAATTCAATGAAACCTGCAGCCTCCAGGCTTATATCAGTTAGTTATAGGACCCAACTCCTCATCAAATTTGGGTCACAACAATTCGGTATACATCCCGAATCAAGATGTGAAAAAAAGTTCTCCAACTAAATTGATAACTAAAGGAATGTTCCCACATTCCTAGGGTGCAACATGCAGCTAGAATTACCTTGGTATAATTCGCTCGTTCCAACACCCATGTCTGAAACCATATTTAAATAGTATTTTATGTTAAGGAATAAAACTTGATTAAAGGAAAACAAAAAGAATCTTTAAATTAAAGCAGCAGACTAACAACAACCATGAATAGCAGAAATTAATTTCTAAATCAGGCATAGTCTTGACTAGCTAGCAGTTTAAAAATTCTAAGTTTGTAAGAAAAGACCTAATAATAGTATTCAAACTCTGATGTCCTCCCTGTGCATGTTTCTAGACATAACTTACATAACGCAAAATAATAGAATCCAAAAATTCTAAGAATTTGAACAGAAGACATTATGGTCAAAATAGTATGTAATCCAAAATCTTGAGCTTATGGAAAAAAGCCCAAATAGTATATAAACTCTAACAAAGTACATAATATGAAGCACATAAAGTGGTGAAAAAAGTTATCCAGGAGATGGATCAGGAGTAATCACATTAAAAAGAAAAATGATTGTGGTAATACATAGAAACACACCTGGAATAGCAAGCACGAGGCCAAGATTACATGTGCGGGTATCATTAAGTTACGCCTGAAAGCCTGAAAATTATAATAGACTTTAGTTCTCCTAACATTGAAGAAAAATGTCAAGAAATACAACTATTCAACTGATTCCATGAGTTCAGCAGACAAGCGTAACATCAGCATAAATTTTGCAGAAATAATTTAGACTCAATAAGTCTAAACAGTAAGAGATACCATAAAATACTCAACTGATTCCATGAGATTTACAAATAAGCATAAGATCATGCCTTCAATGTATATAAACCGTGCACAAATCAATAGGAATAATTTCTTAGGAGAAGTGTTCACCTGGGGCATGTAAATAGCTGCCAATACGGCAGCAATATAATTCAACAGCAAAAGTCCAGAACCAAGAAAGGTAATGTTTCTAACTCCAAGCTTTGTTGCTAAAGTTGATATTTTAAATCTGTAAACAAATATATTGGAATAGGAAAGGTTTTAGAAGTCTAAAATATTAGAAGAGTACAGGGTTTAGTTCCAATTAAAGAAAAGTGGGCTTCTAAGTGATGGTAAAAAAATTAAAGCAGAGGATGCTTGCTGAGCAAATGATGAAGACAAAAGCTATAAATTGGACTAACATAGATTATTAAAAGTTACTGGTAGAACACTCAAAGAGGAATCTAATGAATATAACTCTGTGCCAGAAATGACTCAAAGAAAAAAGAAAAAGAAAGAAAACCAATACATTGATCCAAGTAGGGCAGAAACTTACTTGCGATCCCCTTCAACATCTGGAAGATCTTTTGTAACAGCAATGACCAGAGCAAACAATGTGACAAAGGTTGTAATGAAAGCAACAGGTGCACTGCAATTAGATAGTGAAGAGGCAACATTAAGATTCTTCCTTAGTTTGCAACACCATGCACTCAGCCAAGTACATTCCATAACAAGGAGGACCATATAGCATTCAAGATTATTATTAAATTTGGTTTGGTATGCCACTCTTCATTCAAGAGCTAACCCACAACTAAAAATTCAAGCCAGATACTAGTCAGCTTGCACATGAAAACCATGGTTTGCACTTGCATGGAAAATTTATTTGTTTGTGTCTCAATTGACTACATTATGACGCAATTGATATCGATAACAACTTACTTCCATTCAAACGAGAGTCCAAGGGCAGCTCTGGTGGCATAATATACACCGAAATTAAGGAGAAAGCCCCGCACCTGCAGAGGTTATTTTCTGTTATCTTTTGTCCAACAATCTAACTTTCTTGAGGCACATGTGTCTAGATAAAAATTGTACCAATCAATGTAAAAGAGCAACAACTTTATTAGAAGCAATAAAATAACTGTTATGCAAACTGAAAGATTCTTACGATAAATCAAACAGAAGTAGAATAAAATCAAAACTTTTTGTCTTAAGAACAATTCTTGACAGTTAATATATCTAAATTTTTAAACACAGCTTCTAGTATGGTTATCTTTTCGTGACACCAATTAGGGATATCCTTCTCTGGGCGAGTACTTTACAATGTGACTAAAAACCCTATTCTTGTCTATACATCAGTTAGAATTTTCAGATTATGATTCCAATCTCATGAGCAACTTGTGCATCCAAATGCAGTGCATTGAGGATGGTGTATCATCAAATTTCAAACATCAATGGAGAAGTTTGCAAACTAACATACAGTTGATTGTTGGAATTTGGAGAAGAGGGTGAAAATAAAGCATACCGTGGCTATTATAAGAAATGCAGCAACAGCAAATCTCTTCATTCTAAATGGTGGAACAGAGTAGATGGTTCCCAGAAAAAGGCCAAGACAGTAAAGAGAAGTGATAAATGGACCAAAGTTGAATGTGACAATCAAGAGACCAGTCACTGCAAAAAATATCACTAAAAACCATGCAGATTGAACTGAAAGATCTCCCGCAGCTATTGGTAAGTACGGTTTGTTTACCCTGCAAAAAGAGAACATAGGAATTTACAAACATATATTTATCATAAGGAGAATCGTGCATTCAAGACTGAGTACACAGTTAAGCAACCTTACAGTCCACTTTCATGGCTTAAGAAGCCTTACAATGAATTGAATCAAGACCTCCTGGCTAAGTAACATATCAGTCCAGGAAATTTTTGAGAAATTTTTATCCAGATACAGGCGGTCTTAAGAGTTAGCTTTGTTAAACAGGTGAAAACAATCTGACTAAAATAATGTATAACAATCATTGGTTGTGTGAAAACCACACTTTTTCTTTTAAGGCTATGTAAGTCAATTATAAGATGTTTTATATGGAATGAAAGGATTTAAGAAAAAAAGTTAACTGCATACTTGTCAATTCCGATATCGTAGATCTGATTGATGCCAACTATATAACCATTCCCACAAATGAGAGCCAAAAGACCAGAGAACGCCTTCAACAGAAGAGACCACTTTATTAGATTTGGGTTCTCAATCAGGGCTCTCACCACCAAAGCACTGTCAATTAAATAATCAAGTATAAATGTCATAAGATCCAACTAAAATCAATTTACACATGCTAACCAGTGTGCTCATTTGTAAGTACTTACACAGAACCTAGAGCAGTTCCGCGTATTGTGTGTGGCCTCAGAAATCTCCAGCATGCGTCTCTGAAAGCTGACACTTTGTTCAGCAATGGATCGGAATCAGCAGCTCCAATTTGAGAGGAAGCCTGTAAGCATCCGTTTCACATTAAATCCATAGACACACTCAGGAGTCTCATAGATACAATATTGTAAATTCAACCATATCAAATCTTAAAACATGCTAAATGAAATTCAGCAACAGCCAATTAAATTTATTGAACTTGGCTTGATTCAACTTGTACATTTTCAACCTGCTAACTGATTGGCTGGTTTCCAGCAGACAATCACTTGTTGCCGATAAACATATCATACATAACATCACTTATTCATTTTTTCTCATCATCATACAATTGGTGCAACTAACAGTGTGATGTAAACTTTATCGCTCATCCTTAACAAGCATATTGATCTAAATGTAATTAATCTTCATAGCTCACACAAATGACAAAACTTAAGCTGCATATCAAAGTTCTCATCTGATCCAGCTAGTAAAATGAGCTACTTCCTATTCAAAATAACATCTTAATTTCAATTAAATGAAGCTGAAGTTTGAGTCAGCTATATATAGAAAGCAAAACATACCCAGATGAAGTTACGCTGTTTTGAAGCATGTTTAAAGCCAATTCTGTGCCTGTAGAGCCCCAATGAAGGAAATTTGTCGGACGTTTTTAATAAATGGTCAGAGGATATACAATTTGGGTTAATGGGTGCTTTTGTTTGATGTGAATAAGCACTGCGAGATGAAGTTACAGCAGAAATTCTAAGGGAAGAGGAGTGAGCAAGTGCGAGCTCCATTAGGGAGAGGCAGCTGAAAAGCAATTAAGCAAACCAGTGGCAGAGTGCGGTCTATATTTTTCTGAGCAACAAATTTTTGTTCTGTTTTGTTATTTTTCTCCTCTTCTTGTTCACGTGCTTGCAATTGTTACCCTATTAATTTTATATTTTCACTTATTTGATTTGGTTTTATAAATTTCGACATAAGCATCCATCCGAGTTTTTTTAATTGTTCTTCATAAATTGTGAAATTTTGGTCATTTATTTTATCATTTCATTACCAAACCTGCATGGTAATTTGAATGAGAATAGCTTATAATGTCTCTCTAAGCACATATACACATGGAGGAATGATAGAAATCCCTACGGTGATGAGGCCGTTTGAGGATTTTTCTCATTTGAGAAGGATATGGAATGCTTTTATATTTAATTTCTTATTTAGAAAAGAGATGAAGGTAACTTCGTACCCAATTTTTTTTAAGTAAGGGATGGTGATAAGTTGGAATTCCCATCCCCTCTCCAATTCTCTATTTTTCATTTTTATTTTTAATTTTTAGAATTATTAATGAATAGATAATAATATTTAAATGATAAAATATTAAATATTAGACTAAATAAAAAATATTAAAATACTTATACATATACAAATATATTTTGAAACTTTTGAGCTTAATAAACTAGTTGTAGTCCTAAATTATTATTCGATCAAGTCTTATTCAAAATGCTTTAGCACAAAATTTTTCTTTTAAAATTTTATCTAATAATAACAAAAGATAAAGCTAAAACATCCAAATTTTATTAAGATATATTATAAAATTTTACTTTTATCTAAATTTTTTATTTTAATATAATTAAATCAAATTAAAAAAACTAAAATATATTGGTTATTTGGAAGTTATTCGAAGATTGAAAACCCTTATAAATCCCATTGTTATTATTCAAAAAGGGGATACGAATCCTCTTAAGCAATTTTAATGAGGATGGGGAAAGAATGAAATATATGCAGAATATTGAGATGGGTACGGAGATATCAATCTTCTCCTCATGTGAATTGTTTGAGCTCTCCTTCCTTCTCCATTTTCATCACTATATACATGTGAATTATTTGAGCTCCATACCTACTATAATATCATAATAAGTATTTACTAACAAAACTAACTATCATCCATAACTAAATTTTAATTTTTTGTTATTACTTTATTATTTGGATTAACTAGTATCACTTCCACAGTGGAGAGTTGAAATAAGATTTACAAATATATAAAAGTGAATTTAAAATATGTTTCTACAAAGTTTTGTTTATAGCCAAATCAAAAAAAAAAGAAAAAGGAAAATGACGCTTGCCACGGGTCAAATCTCAGGTCAAACCCTAAAATAGCAAAGCGTTTGTGTTGTTTCATCTATTATTTATTTATTTTTTTGTCATAAAACGACGTCGTTTGATTTAGAAATACAGAGTCACTGACTTTGGTGTTTGTTCTCTTGCTATCTGTTCTTTCTCTCTCTATTGCCCAATAGTGTTCGTGGAGCCCATAACTGAACCTTTGCTATACTGGCTTCAAGTTCTCCATTGTTGCTTATTTATTGGTCTTGTCTGCTAAGCTTTTTACATAGAAAGACCCTTTTCCTTTTTCATTTGTTTCATCCAATTCCTCACATTGATTTTAGAGGGGGAAAAGGAAAGCCAAAAAATTAACAATGAAGGCTTTTTCTTTTTCTTTTTTCTTTTTTTCTCTTGAGATCTAATTAATGCTTGAAGCAGCTTAATTCTAAAATACTTGTTTTAAACTTATGTATATATATTTTACGAAGCTATGCTAATAACACAGGGAAAAAGAAGAAGAAGCGAAACCGCCGCAGGCAAGAAAGAGGAGATCAGAAGGGTTGTCAAACAAGCGAACAAACCAACCAAACCCACTTTCAAAACTTAAAATCTTTCAATGGAAGTCGAAGGGCAGCGAGAATTAATTCTTCGTGGACAAGTTGGAGATGAGGCAGAAGCTTGGGGTTTAATTATTATATAGCAGGAGGGATAAAGGGCGAGTGAAGGAGAGGCCAAGGGGAGGGGATGTGGCTCATGACGTGCTGTGAGCTTTTTGTTGTTGGTGTAGAAGGACAATTATTGGGGGAGTGGGTGGTGGGGGAGAGTGAGTGCTGCAGCCCGATTTTTTTTTTGTGCAATAACAACACATGAAACAAAAGAAAAATGATGGAAGTGAGAAAGATGTTGGGGTTGAATGGGGATGATAACGATGGTGAAATCTCTTTTGAAAGATTGCTGAGAGAGGTTGAAGAATCTTACAAGGGAAATTCAGCCTGTTAACTGTAAAAATTTTACAAGGGAGAGCCACGCACAAAAGAATCTATGAATGCTTACCAAAAGAAAAAGCCACGAAACGACGTCGCTTCCTTGCAAAAGTAAACGGAAAAAATAACAGACGAAACGACACAAAAGCTTTACCGTTTCGGGATTTGACCTGGGACAAACACCAGTGCTAAAAAAAAAAAAACCCACGGCGCCTAATTATTATTATTATTATCTTTTGACAAGAATAATAATAATAGGTTGAAGACAGTATCGTCGTGAAGTAATTTGCAAGGGCTAGGGCCCAACTGCCAAGGCCCAAATTACCATTGTAGATTAAACTTAGTAGAAAGTAAGACAATCCAACGGCTGAAAACACAATAAAAAAGGCCAATAACTCATCGTCATAGATTGACAAATCAAGCGCCATTCACATCAACTACACCGAAGCAAAATTCCTCGCGGTCCCAAAACTTCTCTTAATTTGACTAACATACCCCCAGCCAACTCCGCTCACATACCCTGGCAAAACGGTCATTTAATATTATACCATCTATATAATGGCCAACAAATCTAGGGTTTTTCGCTCCATTGCAAGAACTACTGGAAGGAATTAGCAGCCGCTTCTCTTGTAATCTCTTCTCGCCTCTTCGCTCAGGTTAGCTTCACTTCACTTTTCCGCCGTTTAATTATTCATCGTCTCTTTTACTGACGATGTCGTTTTCAGCTTTTTCTTTTTCGTTATTTTCACATGACGCTTATGGCGTTGATGGTTTATGTTAGATCTATACCAAGCTGTTGGGTACTGAAATAATATTTGTTATCTTACAGTATAAAATCATTTGATCAAAGCTAATTGCGTTTATGGAGTAAAAATTTATTTATTTATTTATTTTGGATTGACGAGCTTAGACACGTGTCTATTTGTTTGTTTATGTATTGTTTGGTTGGTGAGAAAATGTTTAGAGAAAAAATAGGGTTTAAAGATCATTGAAAATAATTAATCAATTTTTGCTCCATTTGCTGTTATTGCCTTGTCTGATAACTCGCTTAATGTTTGACTGCGCCAGGTTTGTGAAGTTTTGTCTTGATTTGTTTTAACAGTAAAATATCGAAGCTAGGTGTTACTTTTTGAGTAATTTTGATTCTGTGTTTTATGCTTATATTTATTGATGTTACATTAGCGTCTATAATTAGGTTTTGGCAATTTGTGTGGCTTGTATTGTAAATTTTGCTGTGAAAATATGACTTTTTCTTTTATCTCATGGTTCCAATTTGGTACTGTAGTGAATAGTTGCTTTTGTAATTCTGTGTAATCTTTTGTTTGTTTGGATTTTGACCTCATTTGATTGCTTGCTGAGGTGCATATGGGTATGGGTATTTGCAAGTGTTGTTTTCCCTTGTGATAATGTTCTTTGAGTGTGATATTTTAATAGAATTTGTTTTGCTTACATGCTCTTCTATGCGTGTGCAGAATGGATTCTCAGATTAAGCATGCTGTGGTGGTGAAAGTCATGGGCCGCACTGGTTCAAGAGGACAGGTTACTCAAGTGAGAGTCAAGTTTTTAGATGATCAGAACCGATTCATCATGAGGAACGTGAAGGGACCTGTTAGAGAAGGTGATATCCTCACTTTGCTCGAGTCCGAGAGAGAAGCTAGGAGGCTCCGTTGAAGAGTCCATATCTGGTCATACTATCTCAAACTTTTTGTTGGAATCTAGGGTTCATGACTGTTGTGCTTTTAGTAGGCTAGTGAATGGCAATATTATGAGTTTCACAACTACTTATTTTGAACCTTTTCATATTAAGGGTTGATTTTGAGACGTGAATTATATGTTATGGATGTTTAATTTCTTTCTCTTTGAAATGGAGTTAAATTTGCTTTAAATTAATGGTGCCCTAATACTTGAATCTTATTTTAGTAGAAACAATCATAAATAGATGAATATATGAATTCTTTCCGTCCTAGATATTGCATGATAGGGGTAGATATCAACCAAAGGAGGGGTTTTCAATTAAAATGTGATCACTAATGTAATGTTATCATCAAGCTTTGATTTTTTGCAAAATATTTAAGCAACGTAATGAAAAATTATAAAATTTTTGCAGTAAAAATAAACATTTCTAATAATTTTAATCTGTTTTATGGCTTTTCTAAAACAGCAGAATACTTGCAGATAAATTAGTGTGTGGACCAAAAGGTCTTTGGTTTAGTAGGAGAATTCTTGCACTTACAATGGCGGTGAGGGAAAAGTGAGAGTTTCTATAAGAGTTTTATAGGAGTTAGTTTTAGTTTTCTTTTAATTATTTGCTAATTTTTGTTAGTAGAGTAGGTATTTCTCGGTTTAATGAATGGGTCAATGTACCGTGATGGTTCCAATTTTGTAATCTGATGTAATGTCAATGGTAAATATTAATGATAATATTTAATATAATGTCAGTAATAATTTATATATAACAGAATTAAAAAAAAACTATAATAGTGTGTGGGTCAGAAAATGGCCTATACAGGGGAGACATTTTGAAATAATCGAGATTAAATAGACGATGGCAGTTTCGTGAATTTGGAACGCCAATCACCAATGTGCGGTGGCAAAGCTGTAACTGTAGAGAAAATGAAGGAGCATTTTAGCAACATAACAAATGAGTCCATAACTTTAACTAAATCACAATTTCAAAGCGACTTAGCCTGCATTTATTTCGTACGGGTCCCCACTGCCCAATTTCATTAGGATTTACAATTTCTTGATCACCAATGATACAACAGCACAAATTTTTATTCCATATATTATCATTACATCGTTGATAATTCTTCACTAGTTGTAAGTGAAGTGGCCATATTATCATTTATGTCATTATTTAATTGATGCCACATCATTTAAAACAAGATTTTGAAATAAAATTTTGGGATGTGTTGCATTATTCTTCGTTAATAAAATTTAATAATTTAATTGAATAACTATAATTTTCATTGTTCGTCTCTACTAATTTTAAAATCACAATATTAAAATTTCTGATTTACGCACATTTTTATTTATCAATTAGTTTTCTTTTACCACACACTTAATTTATAAGAGTATTATTATACAAAAGACATTGATAAAAAGGTAGAATACCCTTGAACTGATTTTAAGTGTTCACTTCCTAAAACTTTTTTGCATAGAGCTTCATCAATTAGACAATAGTAATAGAATAAGTAAAACTTTCAACAATATTTCGTTTATTATTTGGTGTGTCAATTTTGGTTTTAAGAAGGTCCAGCTACCGTGCCCCCTTTATTTGTTGGTTTGCTGGGAAACAAGTAAATTATAGTGAGTAAAATCCAAAGGCTGGGGTCTTGAGAATGAATATTTAGTTAAAGTTGGGCTACCATCCCAACTCGTTGCACCTTCGTAATCGGCCTTAGTGTGTTGCAAACCATGAGTGGGATTGATGATTTTGACCGGTGTGAGGGAGAGACCTAAGCTGTGGAGGATAGTCAAGTGCATAGCGACAGTGTGTTAGCTCAGATTTATGAAGTGGATCATGGTGAGTTTAATTTCTGTCTAGTAGCATCAAACGAAATGGAGGGAGAGACCGCGGCAACAAAACATCAAGTTAATGGAAGTTGAAATTGAAATTTATGAGTTGAATAATGAATTTTTCTTAGCAAATCTGCTGAGAAGTGAGATTTAGTACAAAGAATGGCAAAATTATGGAGCAGAGGGCATTAATTTTCAAATTGATTTAAGGATTATTTACGAGTAGTTCAATTAAGCCCATTTAATGCGGTAGGATTGATGAGAAAGTAGTTGTTTGCCTTTGTAATTTTATTGTGCTGTGGTGTTTGGTGTCCGTTTCTTCATGTTCATGCTTACTGTGCATTCAACTTAAGCTTCTTAGAAGCACCTGGCCTCTTGAATGTCAATTACCAATCAAATTGTTTTTATTAAATTTATATCATAATTTTGTGCGCTTGTATAATGATCAAGGGATTAATTGATTTATTTATTTCGTATCTTTGAAAGTACATGTAATGATAACGGAATGTATGACCGAAAGTTCTACGGTAGCTTCGGTGTTATTAAATTTTACAATGAACTTGTGTGGAAAATTAGGAACAGGGAAAGTGAAATTGCAACAAGTAACGAAAAGAAGTGAATCAAAAGCATTAACATCCTGACAGGTGTAATGGTATATGCTTACAAGTTACCATTCTTGTAGATCTGATTTATTGATTTTATTGGAAATGTGATTTTTTTTTTTTTGGGTTTATTTTAGGGCTGCCAATGTAATGGAAATGTATTTGTTTTGTGCATTAGGAATGTACTTATATGGTACAAAGTGTAGTTTCATGGAAATAAATAAAAATGATGGGCATTTGGTCGTTGATGTCTTACGCAACCACCCATCTAAGATATTTGTTATTTTGAGCTACGGCTGTAGTGATAGCCATATAACAACGCATGTATGGGTTTTTTGGCTATTGTCAATTCCACGGCTTCAGCTCTCATAATTGATTATCTTGCTTCCACGCCAATCTCTATTTGCTACATATTTTTTCTAGATTCTCGTTTGTTTTTCAAATTCTAGCAACGAATCAATCAACTTCTATTCAAATCTAATTTATTCAAATTTCATAGATTCTAATCCACCGTCGTTTTGATGATATATTTCTTTTTCTGTCCATTCCACAATTTGTTCTCTCTCTTTTTTTTTTTTTTTTTTTTGCCACATGTTTTTTTAGATTTCCACTTGTATTTCAAATCCTAACCACAAATCAGGCAAATTCTTTTCAAATATAATCTATTCAATTTCACAGACTCTAATCCATTATCGTTCTGATTATATGTTCCTCTTTCTCCCCACTCCACAATTTGTTCTCTTTTTTTCGTTTTCAAATCACTATCTGCACAATTATACTTCATTTCCATTGCATTATTTTCCCTCTTTCCAATTTGTTTTAATATTACGCATTGTGCTGTTATTTTTCCCTTGTTTTCCCATTATTTCCATACGCAACAAATAATGCCACTCTACACAAGCTTTCTTCCTTCTATACTCTGCCATTATTAATAATCTTCTCCACCATTTGCGGCCCATTTGCAGAACTAATGCCGCAAATGGTCCACCGACTACGTGTTTCAATTTTTCTGATGCTTCTTAACAATTCACCGATCCATCCCTCCACGTACTGGGTTATTTTTTGCTCCAATTACTGCCGGCCTACCGATTTTTGCGACTCCGAGTGCATTCTCAACACCTCTAATCAGCTACATTTACTTCCTATCCTTTCGTTCTTGCTTTCATTTTTCATTCAATTAACATCAATTGATCTCACTCCATTTTTTCATGCTACGGTGACCACACTTATATGCCTCTTCCATCAAAATATTTGTTTATGATGTACATGAAATTGCCCCTCACTGACTACTTGCTTTTACGTATAATTTCTCAAGCTAACTACTTTATTATTATCTACACCCACCATTTTGTAGCTCCATTCAACAAAATTAATGCACCATAAACAGTTTCTGTCTACGAACCCGTACTCCCAATTTCTTTCAATTGCCGGCACTTGGCGATTTTTCACTTCCACGATCCAACGACACCTTTACCACCAAAAACAAATAAAAGGGGTACAGTGCCCAAGGGACACGGTAAATAGAGTCTTTAAGAAGAAATGTGTAGTTACCTCGTAGCCTCTACTTCCAAAAAATTTCAAAATTTTTTGGAAAATTGATTTGTTTTATTTACAAAATTTTAACAAATCTTAAATCAGGAATTCACAAAAATTAAATTATAAATAATATTACTATTTGTTGCTTTAAAAAAAAAAATTGAGGTTCAGATGTTATCAACCAACAAATTTCATTTCACCTCCAAGTAAAAAAAAAAAAAAAATAAATTTTTTCATCTAACAGTTAGAATACCACTTGGCGGCATCTGAATAGTTTTTTTTCCCCTCTCCCTCTCTCACCCTTTTATCCGCCAATTAATCACCCCTTCTTCAACAAGTCATCATCAAAAAATTGTAAAAGAATAATATTCAATGCCATCAACAAATCCTTGCCAAAATTAAATAGGATTCAATCTCATCTCTCATTTGTTGTTTCTCATTTCTTATTCATTTCTAAATATTATATTGACAATTATACATATTTCTTATCAAGTTATTCAATTATATTGACAAGTTTAATAATAGTTTCCACCCCTTTTCTACTCATCAATTAGGGTCTTTTAAATAACTTTTAATTTCTTCCAATAACTGATGATCACTTATATATCTAAATGGAAATGACTATCGATCTAGATTAATGGAGATAGAGAATAAGGACACCACCCTTTCCAAAAAGAAAAATTAAAATTTTTGAAGTTTCTTTCTTGACTCCTGCGTATGTTACATAACCAAAATGTGATAAATGTGAGTATAGATTCTCATGATTCTAAAGTTGCTAAACAAATTAAAGTTCATTATACATGATTATATTAAAATTAGTCGTGCTCTTGTTTTCTTATTTATTGATATATTCTTGATAATGTGTTTAATTATTTGAAGTTCTTGAGAATATTTTTGCTTTCATAAATATTGGTGAGTTTTTTATGCAATAAAATCATATTTTTACTGCCGTTGTGTGAACTAATTTGTCGATTTTAGATTAAAAAAATAAAAGAAAAAGAAGAAAATAGAACTTCTTCAAGCAGAAATTGTAAATAGAATTTTTAAAAATAAAGGTTTTAACAAAATATATTTGATTGCATTTTTGTCAATTAAGAAGATATGTATAATTATATTAATGAAGAAATTTTTTAAGATTATGTTATGAGAAGTATGAAATAATATTTTTAAATATAAAAGAAAAAAGAACTTTTAGTTGGTTTAGCCATTAGAAAAATGACTAACCTTTACTTTTGAATTCAGAAATTTAAAATTTGAGCTTCAACCAGTAAATAGTATGATTGCTGAATCCTAATTGAAAATATGCACCAATGATATCAAAATGATTTAAAAATTAAAAGAGCATTAGCCTTTTGGCATCTAAAAGGATCCTCGTGAATAACATTATTAAAAAAAGTTATTATTTATAGTTTGTTAAAAAAATGAGGGCCTAATATTTATTAACCAACCTTTTTTTTTTTCATTTTTTCTATAAAAAACCAAACCCTAATTCGCCACATACTTGTTGTATATAAATAGTGGAAAAAACCCTAGATTTTGGCCTTCTAACACTCAGAAGAGAACTCAGCGAGCGGCAGCCAGTTCTTATTATTTTCTATTTCTCAGACCCCTTCAGGTAAGCTTTCGCTTTCTTCTCCGTCGCTAATCTGCATCGCTAAATTATCTTGCTTTTTTTTTTTAAGTTGTAAAAACATAATCTTTTAACATTTTGTTGATTAGGTAAGAATGGCGACTGCTGTAGTGGCACAAGACCCATCACAGCCTCACTACGATGTGAAGCTCTTCAATAGATGGACTTTCGAGGATGTTCAGGTCTGTCTTCTTTAAATCCTCCTTTTGCATTTGGTTACCTTTATATTTTGGCTATCTTTTTGGATCTGTATGCGGCTATTTTTGATTTTGTGTTTTTTTTTAAATTATTACATAATTTTTTCCTGCGTCTTTTCATTTTGGGACGCTTGTGATTTCATGATTTTAATATCGGAGTATTTTCTTTTTCTTTTTTCCCTTGTAGTCTTGATTGGGATTTAGTGATTCTGGTGCTGTGCGTATAGGCTTTATTCAATATTAGTGTTTGGCTGCAGATATGCAATTTGTTTGCTTAAGAGTAGTGTATGAAAAATAATTTGTATTTTACAATACCTAAGATGTAGACAAATTAATATGTTTTGATATGTGGTAAAAACATGTTTTGATTAATTATGGGATTCTTGCATAGGATTATGGGTTTATGGATAAACTGGAGGAAATAGAGCAAGGCTCTAGGGGTGTTGATATGTTTGTGTAGGGCGTTTTAAATTTGAGCACCTCTTGTCATTTGTCTTTTTTTACAGATAGGTTCTTCCAAATATTCTTTAGTACTTTATCATCTAGCATTTTGGCCAACTTGTAAATCTTGTTTCTGAAATTTGTATCTTTTCTGTGTTTTTATTGGTAATTGGCCTTATTAAAGATCTTTTCTATTGTATGCTCTATAGGTCAATGACATTTCCTTGAGTGATTACATTGGAGTCCAAGCAGCCAAGCACGCTACTTATGTGCCTCACACTGCTGGGAGGTACTCAGTCAAGCGTTTCCGAAAGGCCCAATGCCCAATTGTGGAGAGGCTTACCAACTCACTGATGATGCATGGTCGTAACAATGGTAAGAAATTGATGGCCGTCAGGATAGTCAAGCATGCCATGGAAATCATTCACCTGTTGACTGACCAGAACCCAATTCAAGTCATTGTTGATGCTGTCATCAACAGGTATTAAAGTCTGTGTTTCTTTAGAACTTTGTAGAAGTTTTTTGTAGATATTTATACAATTGGTTTATCCATTTACTCTTGTATTGAATTTTCTCGAATTTCCTTTGTTGCTGTAGTGGTCCTAGGGAAGATGCTACCCGTATTGGATCTGCTGGTGTTGTTAGGCGACAGGCTGTTGATATTTCCCCATTGCGCCGTGTGAATCAAGCCATCTATTTACTCACCACTGGTGCTCGTGAATCTGCTTTCCGCAACATCAAGACTATTGCTGAATGCTTGGCCGATGAACTCATTAATGCTGCCAAGGGTTCATCTAACAGGTAACTAATCAAGGCCTCAGTTTTGCTCTGTTACCTCTTTACTTACAATTTCTTGAAACTCATTGTTACCACTTGCATTTTCAGCTATGCTATCAAGAAGAAGGATGAGATTGAGAGAGTTGCCAAGGCCAATCGTTAAAGACTTGATATTAGAGAAGCAGACGAAAACAGTTTTCAGTACTGCATGAGATGTTTTTTGTTTTTTATACTTTTGGACAATGTTTTGTTGCAATTTTATTGATGTTGTTACAAGTTTTGAATGGATAATATTGAGGATGCATTTAGTGACTTGCTGGTTGTGTATGCAATGTGGTGGATGTTATAATGGAGTCTGCATAACTTAATCAAATTAGGATTTGATGGTTTATAAAATCGGTTGCTTGTGATTAGCACAGCGTTTCTTGAATGCATTCCTCTGAAGATTGATGTGATACTTTTTCGCTTTATTACTGGCATATCTTTAGAGTTTAAATGGTTGTTTCATGTTATGTAGGTATATGCTTATTCAATAAGTTCATGCAATCAGTATGATTTTAGTGCTTTGAGTCGGTGATATACAAATTGCCTTGTGGTTTTAGATTAATTTTGTAATTCCGCAATGTGTGTTGCTTGTGACTTGTCCCATAGGTGTGTTGAAGAAATGTTGAATCTTTGAATTCTTAATTGCATTTTGAAAATTTATTTCTTGATTAACATCCCGGATGTAATAGAAAAACCAAATTTGTGAATTTGGATCCAAGCTTTCCCTGTCCAAGCCTAAGCCCAAGTCGAAGCCCAGAGGTCTGTATATAAAAATTAAAAGAAAACAGAATATTAAAAGAAAGCAATGGAAACTCTCCTGCTTCTATGGAGTGCCTCCCGGCTTTCAATGAATGTTGTGAAAAGGTTTTGTTATGGAAGAATTTTGTTCTTACGAATTTCTTGAGAAATATAAATACAAGGTGACTTATTTTATTTATGTATATATTTAATAGTGTACGTTTGGAAGGGTGCTTATAATGCGGATTTTTTATAATTATTTTTTTACTTTTATTTAATACTTAAGAGTAGATAAATGCAAACAAACTTGTTGACATTTCAAATCCCTTGTTTTCTTACTTAAAAAAAAAGTCCCTTGTCTTTTTTTAAAAGGATCTTACCAATGGAAACAAGAGTAATGATACGCCTTTGTGGGAAGTATTTAGTAGAAAATTCAAAGCAATCAAATTTTAAGCTCCTAGTGAAAAATAAATAATTATTTCATGCTTTATAATATGTAATATTTTTAAAAGATAGAGGAAATTTAAATTTCAATTATTATTTTCTAATTACACTAACTTATGTACGTAATGCAACAATAAAGAATTACATAAAATTAAATTTGATATAAATCATAGATTGATCCATATCGCTCTTCAATAAAATAAGAACTAGGGTATTTTGGTTTGTTTATTCCTTATTTATTCAAAATCATTAACTAGTTCTTCTTAGCACATATTGATTATCTGCCATTACAATAAAAGATATTTAATAACTAATTACTAGAAGAAAATGATTGGGTAGATAAAACATATTAGATGTACCTTTTATGGATAAATGTAGCATGCTTGAGATTCTCAATATATAAGGGAAAAGAGAGATAAATAGATCATTTACTTGATATTTATTTAGTAAATATAAAATAATATTTCTTATAAGAAAACTAATAAAAATAACAAAAATTTCTTATTATTAATTATTTAATTTTTTTCACATTGAAATATAAATATTTATTTATTTATTTATTTTAGTATTTAAATATTTTTTACTTTAATTTTAATTTATTTAATTGAAAATTAATCTGAACAAAAGTCTATGTGAAAATAAGAATAATTCTATAAAATTATGTTTTCAAGGAGGCTATTAGATGTTATGAAAATAATAAAAAATAAGTGGTAGGAGAAATTGGCAATCTCTCTTCCTAAAACATACTTTTTCAAATCTCAAATACTACTTGGTTAATTGCACAATTTACCACGTAAAGCAAATATTAATATTAAATAGTTTACTTTTAACAAGTTGTGGAATAAGATAGGCCTCCCCATCCGCTTTATTGCCATCTCCATTTAAATCTCAAAAGCTCTAGTACAAATGAGACCAAACAATTCAATATTTTTTAAAAGAACTTTTGGGTTTAAAAAGGTTCTTTAGTTAGTAGAGAAGCTCAACCAAACAAACACTCAGTTAAATTAATGATATTTATCCTAAATAGTAATTTAATTATAATTTTTTTAAAATGGAAAGACTGATAAACATTAATACTAGAAAGTAGGATTCTAACTATTACTCAAGTATTTGAGTCGTAACTAATGACGGACTAAAATGTATCAGCTACCACTAAATATTTTTACAAGCTCCTGTCGCAGTAATTTTGTCAGATAAGATAGTCATTGCTTGTGATACTATATATTGAGACCCCACATTCTTCTTCTTCTTCTTCTTCTTCTTCTTCTTCTTCTTCTCAAATCTTGGACGTGAATATTTATCAAAATGATGAAGCTAGTACGTTCGAGTACAATACTTGGCAGCATTGGAAACACCCAAACGCCAAATGGGTAGTGGGAGTGTTTGCTTGTTTTCAACTGCGGCCAAAGCTAAAACTAATTCGGAGGAGGACAATTCACCGGATGCTCCCTGCGCCAGGATCGATTCTGTCTCTATTGATGAAACTGCGTCAGTCCCTAAGCTGCTTAATCGATGGGTCAGAGAAGTTGGACCCTTGACCAAAGAAAATGTCCTATACTGCACCGAGATTGTGAATCCCTTTGCCGCGCGTAGGGTATATATATAGTAATTTTCCTTTTTTTGTTTTCTTTATTTACTACAAGTAACCAAAATGGCAGCAGTTTCGTGCATAATTTTCTTATGTGTCACTTTGCGGTATATGGAGGACAAAAAGATGATGTTTTAAGAATTTGGGAACTCTAAACATAAAAAAAAGTTCGAGGTTAACCAAGATAGGTATTATTGTGTAAGGAAATTTTTAGCCTACCCCAAATGAATTGAAGTTTTACAACGGTTTCCCAAAAGATTTGATTCATTGCACTACGTTCCTAATCCCATTAATTTTTCAATTATTTTTAAGGGTCCGTTGGATTTTTAATTAAATGATAAAAATACTCCTTTACTTGAATTCAAATAAGTTTAATTACACAAAAAACAAAAAAGAAGAAGAAAAGAAATGGAGACGAAGAAGAAGAAATAGACTGAAGTAGAGAAGAAAAACAAAAGGAAGAAATAAAAAAAAAGGTAAAAATAAAGAGAATTTCTATTAAAATTAATTTAAAGAATAAATTTCTAATTTTACCCCTCCATCGTTAAATTTAATTAAGAAAATAATGAAATTGAGATGCGGTGTGTGGTGTAAAATGTCAATTTGAAAGTAAGCTAAAAATTATTCTGTTGTGTCTTCACTTATTTGCACGATTTTCTTGGTGAGAGGGAATGTGCTTGGCGGATTTCGTGCGAATTGGAGGAGCCCATCGATCATTCCAATAGTTCATATTTCTTAGATTGACATTGGTAGAACGACGTCAGCTATGTTCGCAGGCTCTTGTTCCTATCCCGCCGTCGCGATCCTTTAATTAAGCTGTAATTAACATAATGGTGTTTTTGTAGGTAAAATGATTTATTAAAAATAAGGTACAATTTGTTTATGCTATAAAGTAGTTGCTGCCATATCTCTGTATTGAGTGTTTCGTGAGTTTTAAAATTTTGTTTTAAAAAATGTTGGGTAAATATTAAGTACTGTTAAATGTAATTATGTAAATGGCTAAAATGAATATATATTAAATAATAAAATTGATTCTCAAAATTAAAATTAAAAATTTTTTATTTTGATTTTCAAAATCTGCCATATTGATCTAAGGCGATTTATTTATTTATTTATTTATCAGACAGCAAATTCATCAAAATCACTTTTTCGCTCCTCAGCAACAACCCACATGAATACTCAAGATAATTTTAGTTATTTTATTTTCTAATTAACTTTCACCTCCTTACAATTATTCATTGATTATTGCTATAAGATTTGGCACATTAATTGATTCTATGTTGGATGGTTTTGATTGTTAGATGAGAGTTAAGTGGAATGATATTCTATTTACTGTCGAATTATCCTAAAAAGTTTATCCTACGAAAATTTTTAAATTTAAAAAATTAATTAACTAGTGATGCTTTAATCCAATTATCACGCTAACGGTTGATTTGGGTGCCAATTGATGGACTTAAATGGTACGATAATAGGTCGGCAGGATTCAAAAGATCTCTCGTGTATCATTCATAGAAATCAAGTGAGTGAGGTTTGAACTGATTTGAAAGTATCTCCGAGGGAATCTTCGTGCCATCGGGTATCTGATTGGATGCCCAAGAAAAGTTGCTTTGATGTTTGGAAAACTGAGAATTGATCCAGAAGATGAAGGGTTTTGGTGGAAGAAATGAAAAGAAAGGGCATTCCTCGTCACATGACCTTGTTGTGACGATGATGGAGTCGGATTCGGATCCCAGCGTTGTTTTGAATTGGGCTGTCTACACTGAAGTAGCACATGCGTATGCAAGAAGAGGACTCTTCGACAAGGCTCAAGCAACGTTAAAGAAATCTGCGGGCCGGGAAGAGGAGTGCTGGCAATAGGAGAATAAGGGCGACTGTGTCAGTCGCTAGTTTTCTCCTCTTGCCACATGTCCCATATTTTGCCGTCTATGTAATTTTAACTCAATATTAAAATATTGCTAACTTTTAATTTTATTGTATTTTAATATTATTATCTTTATACTGAGTGAATTTATCTTAATATTCTCTCTCTCTCTCTCTTTCTCTCTCCAAGTGTTTTTCTTCTTTTTCTCCTGCCCACTGCAAATCAGGGAAAACCAAAAATGGATGCAAAGCACTAAGGCCTGTTTTCTATTCATCACTTGGGCTACTTCTGGATTGTTGTTGGAAAGGTAGAAGGTGGTTTTGAGAAGCTATAAATCAATTTAAGTGTTTGGAAAAATTCTTTTCAAAATCATTTGATAAAATCACTTTATAACTGAGTTTGATAAAATCTCGAGAAGACTTTATTATCTTTGCTTACACCAAAGTGTGAAGATTTTGGAAAATCTTGCCTCATATAATTTTGCCGGAAGTGTTCACAAAATTTTATAATTTTATGAGTGGTAATAATTGGTTTTTTTAATTTTATCTCATCAACTATTACTAACCACTTTTATATTAATATCTATTTTATTCTTAAATAAAATTACTTAAAAAGGTATATAGCTTTTAAGTATATCCACGTTGTAACTTCCACTAATGTTTAATGGGATGAGCACCTAATTTTTACCCTTAGATTTAATGGCTTTTATCAGTGGGAATTAGATTAAGAAAACACCATAAATTTCTATTAAAAAATAATTAATTCTTTTCTCTCTCCTCCTTCTCTTCCTAACCAATATTTTTACTTCCTTTTTTTTTTCACTCTGCAAATTGCAAAATTGCAAAGTATGCAACTAATATTTAATGTTAACAAGCCTCTAAAGTCTAATCTAAACTTCGCTCTAATTAAATATCATAATAAATTATAAAGAGAGGTCAGATTAGAAGATCTCCAATTGCTAGATTCAAAGAGATTCTGCATTACATTATTTTATAATTATTTTTTCGAATATGTCATTCCTGTTTTTAATAACAGAGTTAGAGAAACATATTGAGAGGGCCTTTCAATTCCATTTTCAAGGTGAAAAATGTTAATGTCTTTTTATTTCGTTTCTTTTCTTAAGCTAATCCACTTATTATCTGAAGAATTTGTGAAAAGACTTAATTTCATTAAACATGATCGTTACAATTTATAGCATGAGAAAGGACTCGTGATAAGATGTGCTAACTCTAGGGATAACTATCAACATAAAAGAAGGTACGTACATGATAAGCACTACCATAGGATATATACAAGAAATAAGATAAACACGTGATGCTGATCATGAATTGTTAAGGTGAGACCATTTGCTATTACGCCCCCGCAAAAGAGACGTACCATCAAGTACGTTGAGCTTGGATCGAGCTGACAGAAAGAAAGCACGTGAAAGTGGCTTCGTTAAAGCATCAACAAGTTGCTGTTCAGAAGGAATGTGAGACACAGATAGGAGCCCTTGAGCTATTTTATCTCGAACCAAGTAGAAGTCAACCTCCACATGTTTCATCTTAGAGTGATATTTAGGATTGGTACAGACGAAAGTTGCTCCTAGATTGTCACAAAGTAACTTGGGCTTCGAAAAGGGAACGCCAAGTTCATAAAATAGATTACGAAGCCAGCATATTTCAGACACAATTGTGGCAATGGCTAGAAATTCAGCTTCGGTGGATGAGCGAGCAACAGAATGCTGCTTTTTAGAGGACCAAGAGATAGGATTACTGCCAAAGTAGATGGTGTAAGCATTTGTGGAACTACGATCGTCAAGATTTCCAGCCCAGTCAGAGTCACAGTAGGCGACTAAAGAGTTGGAGGATAAAGGTCGTAAAAGAAGACCATGAAAAATAGTGGCTTTCAAATAGCATAGTATCAATTTTGCTACTTGCCAATGTATCTGAGATGGACATTGCATGAATTGAGACAATTTATTAACAACAAAACAAATGTCAGGGCGAGTGACTGTAAGATATTGAAGGGCCCCAATTAGTTGGCAATATAGAGTGGCATCAATAGCAGTTGTGCCATCATTTTTCTTAAGGACAATGGAAGTGGAAAGTGGCGTGTCCAATGGCTTAGCCTCAGCCATGCCAAACCGTTGTAGGATAGTGCAAATATATGAATGTTAGGAGAGGAAAAGCCCTTGTCGAGCCTGAAGTAATTCAATGCCCAAAAAGTGATGTAAAGAACCAAGGTCTTTGAGAGAGAATTTTGTTGCAAGGCTGGAGACGAACTTCTGAATGATTCTTCTTTGGTTACCAGTTACAAGGATATCATCGACATAGGTGAGAAAAAAGAGGCGGTCCCTATGATGATGATATATAAAGAGAGAAGCATCTGATTGGCTTTGGTGGAATCCAAACTGAAGCAGAAAATCATGTAAAGCGATAAACCATGCGAGGGGAGCCTGCTTAAGGCCATACAACGACATTTTTAATCTGCAAACAAAACTAGGATGATTAGAATCAACAAAACCAGGGGTTGTTGCATGAATACTTCCTTAACAAGATGCCCATTCAAGAAGGCGTTGTTTATGTCAAGTTGACGGATTGACCATTGAAAAAGGAATCTCTAAAAAGAAAAATCAATCCAATAAATATCCTGTCATTATGTCCAGTGATCAGTCAACAATTTCCTCAACAAATTCTTTCAACCAATCAGCCAATTTTTCCTCTGGGTGCATCTCAATCAATGCCGCAGCTCAACTTCCTATAAGACTCACTTCAGGCAATTATTTTACTTGGCGAGCCCAATTCCTCTCCTTAGTCTTTGGTTACGATTTAAATATATTGATGGTTCCTTTCCTTATCCCCTTCAAACCTTACCCTCATGCAGCATTAGTGCTGAGCAACAAATCAACCCAGCCTATACACTTTGGAAACGCTAAGACCAACTTATTTTCCACTCTATATTAGCCTCAACCACAGAAACAGTGGCACCACTTATGAAGAGCTCTCTCAGCTCTAAGCAGGCTTGGGATAAGCTTGCACGACTTTATTCTAATCGTAGCCAAAGTCGTGTTTTCTCATTGCGAAAACGATTAGCCAGACCACATCAAGAAACACAACCAATTGCTGAATATCTAAACTCTATTAAGTCAGTAGCAGATGAACTTGCTTTAATTGACTCCCCTGTGACAGACGAAGATCTTGTTATGCATATTGTTACTGGTATTGGCAAGGAGTATAAGGAGATTACTACTGGTGTTCGAACACGTGAAACCGCCATTTCATTTGATGAATTGTATGAGAAACTAATTGATTATGAAACCATGTTGAAGCACAATGAAGATTTCTCTTCAACAAACACCACTATAATAGCAAACGCTACAATGAAGCAATTCAACAAGAACTCCTATAACCCACGCCACAACAATGAGCAATATCGTGGTCCACCTAACCAATAACCAAACCAGCAGCACTTACAAGTTCGGAACAACCAATATTCCAACAATGGTCAATATCGCACCAACAATAATTCCAACAGAAAAAAATCAAGTGGATACAAGGGTTTTTGTCAACTTTTTGATAAAAAAAGGTCACACAGCTAAAGAATGCAATGATTTCACTTCACGAAGAAATGGTCCTACAGCAAATCATACTACCACATTAGCAGCGCCAACATCAAATTGGTTAATTGATAGTGCTGCTTCTTACCATATAACTAGGGATCTTTAAAATCTAGCCATACATAATCCTTACAATGGTACAGATTCTGTTTTAATTGGTAACGGTATAAGCCTTGGTATTTCTCACACTGGCTCAGCATTCTTACCTTCCACTTGCAAATCTTTTCATTTAAATAATGTTCTTTGTGTTCCAGCCATGCATAAAAACTTAATTTCTATCTCCTAGTTATGTGCTTCTAATAACACCTCTGTTGAATTCTTTCCTAATTTTTTCCAGGTGAAAGACATGAGCATGGGGGCGATTCTGTTACAAGGTCGGAATAATCATGGAATCTATGAATGGCCAAGTTCTTCTACATCCCAAAATAAATTCCTGCCTACCATTTATGTCACCATCAAAGATGATACTTGTGACTGGCACCGTCGTCTAGGACATCCCTCCATGAATATTTTAAAATTTCTTATTCGTATTTTTCAATTGTCTTCATCTAAGAATTTTGATTTCAAACCTTGTGAGTCATGTCTTTGCAATAAAAGTCATAGACTTCCATTCGGAAAGTCTACTCTAAAAAGTACTAGACAAATAGAATTGATTTACTTCGATGTTTGGGGCCCTGCACCTATTACTTCGATTGATAATTTTAAGTACTATGTAATTTTTGTTGATCATTTTACAAAGTATGTTTGGCTCTGATACCATGAAGAATTTGTGAAAAGACTTAATTTCATTAAACATGATCGTTACAATTTATAGACATGAGAAAGGACTCGTGATAAGATGTGTTAACTCTAGGAATAACTATCAACATAAAAGAAGGTATGTACATGATAAGCACTACCATATGATATATACAAGAAATAAGATAAACACGTGATGCTGATCATGAATTGCTAAGGTGAGACCATTTGGCTATTATTATCAAGCATTTATTGAGTGTTTTTGTTCTAGGATGGCAATTTGGGAGATGAGAATTCAAAAATATTTTTAATATTTGAAACAAACCCACAGCCGCACTGATAAAAAACCAACAGAGATTATCAAAGTGTCTTTTTTTTTTTTAAGCAGATTTTTAAAGTTTTATACGTTGAAGTGTACGAGAAGAGGATAAAAATTGTAATAAGAGTAAAGTGAGGATTAGATGGGATAAATTGAGAAATAAAAATTATTTTAAAAATTTTAGTGGCGTTAATTGAGAAGTGGAGGATGATGCGGAAAAATGAGAGTGAAATATCACCGCTCTAACTAAACTTAACTTATACCAATCAAATAATACAACATTACTTACCACATCAGTTGATATACATATTAAATGTCTCAACTAAGTAAATATAGTGTTGCTATTGTACGAAATGCATCCTAAATATTGGAAGAAGCTTATAAAAATCATTTTTACACAAACCATAGAAATGTATCATGGAATTGTAAGCCATTGTATCTCTAGCCAACCCCAAATCCCCCACATTTTCTGGACGGTGACCTCTCCTTTCTCCTCGTACTCTTTTCCAATGGCTAGCAGCTGGTTACACACAGCAACGTGAAACCTCAAGGGACCTTGATTTTTCTGGAATGTCAATGAAATAATTTTCTGCTGCATCTGTTCCCTTACAAACATCGGCGATCAAGTTCGGCTGAGTGGCAGCAAAATCATCGGCTGTAAGTTCAAAGTACTCATTATCGTTCATCCACCTAATTATCTGAGGAAGAAGAGAATAACATCACAATAAAAAATTACAACATAACTTATTAATTATCAACAAGTAAAAATTAGATACTTGTTTATTCATTTTCTTATTTATTCATTTTTTTCTTCATTTTTCTTTTTGTAGTTGATAACTCGAAAGTTCTTTTGTATTTTGCAGCTCTTGCATGCAGAATAGGAGCTTGTTGCATGGTAACGGCCGATTGTCCTTGTACGACCAAATCATCGAGACGTTTATTCATTGGGATGGACGTTTGATTTATCCATGAATTGAGTTCACGGTACAGATAGTCGATTGAAAATTTTTTTAGAATATATACATATCATAACATCACTTGTTTGTTGTATGACTCACGTGATATCTCTGATATACTTTATAATTTCTCAGTGCATTGAGGCTTTGTCTGTAATTTCAGTTGAAAACTAAGGAAACAACACCCAATACCTTTCCTCTTCCACCATTGAACTTGAATTGGGTGTTTTGATTGCTGTGAAGGATTGCACCACATCGTCCAAACTTCGTTCGCATCAACATTTTTTATGCTGCTGTCTATTGTCCATTACACGCTGCACAGAGAAAGTGAATGAAGAAGAGAGAATGCTAATTTAAGCGTTTCTTGCGAAACAATCAACCGACGACTCGGTTAGGTTTAATTTAATTAAAGTACCAGAGAACAAATTTATGCAAGACATAGGGCAGCCCTCGAATCCCTCTTAAGAAGATAAAAAAAAAAAGGTCAAATTAATTTATTTATAAAAAAAGAAAACAAACAAATACGTTGGATGAATCTGTTTTGTAACAAACATTGCAAAATTGTCAGATTGTGCTGAAGAGTTTTTGCATCATCAAGGCTATTGTGGGTGAAGTTTCTAGAGATGCACTTGCCCAATGGATATGGACAGACTCAGATAGAAGTAAATATGTTGAATGAAAAAAAAGTAATACCCATGATGAAAAAAATTTATTGAAAGCTTTAGGATCGAGTTAAGCAATTTGACCTACTGAAATTGCGAAATCTCAAAGAGTCAACTAAATGAAAAGATAGAGCAAACAATAAGATTTTTTGAATGCTTGAGGTTATTAAAACCAAGATGATTATTGCGACACCGAGAAACTCACTCAACCGAACTTTATTATACGGTACATGGTGGTCATTGCACGGTAGCTCTAGAGATTAATTCTTAGGCTACATTTGGTATTACGGCTTTTAGGCTAGAACTGGTACTGGTCCGTAATCGAAGTTTAAAGTGTCAAAAATTTAGTGGCTCAGCTTTAATAGTTCAACCGCCAGAAAGCTCAAATTTAACAGAGCTCTACGGTACAGAGAAAATGACTCTCTAAGCCGATGAATTCGGCAGCCTTGTAAATAGATAATTCAACAATTCAACTTGAAGAGACACATGGATAAGATAATATCTGTTGGATAAACTAATCGGGTGAAATAATCATCCTCTTCTTTTTCTCTGTCTTCTACACACCTTTCCAGATCGAAAACCAAATATTTTAAACCAGTTTCTTCATGGTTTCCTTTGAATTTTTGGTTCGCTTCCTCTCAAGATACTCTAAAATTGCATAATCACTGAGACGGATGCTGTATGCGTATTTAATTAATTTGTTGTAACCAAAACCCTTTCTTTCCATTTCACGCATCAGAGATCAGACTGTCCATTTTCTTCCATTTAACCCTTTTCTTTGGCTTGTCGAATAGTATAGTCAAATCATATTTTTTTAAAAAAATTCTTATAGCTTCGTAATGCCTTGTCAAAATTTCTAAGAATAATAGGTTTGATCATGTTACCTTACTCGAAGCGTTTCTCGAAGCGTTTGTTGCTGTTGATTAGAAGGTGAACAAAATTTTAGAACTGGGACCAAACATGCCAGGCCCAGCCCAAAGATCCCTCGTTTGAGAAAATTAAAATCAAATAAAAATAAGAAACAGGAAAGCCCTTAAACCGCTTAAACCTACTCTGCTCCGCTCCGCAAAGCGTAAACTGAAATTGTTTCTTGCAAATGAAGCTTGCAGGCCTGAGAACAATGCTGTACAATATCGAAACACAATTGGGTCTCGGAAATGTATTGGATTCTTCTTCCTCTTACTCGACGGAGACAAGAACTGCAACTCGAGGAGTTGCAAAAAGTTTGCGGAAGGGTTCATCAATGTATAAACTTTACCGCAGGCTTTCTCCAATGGGAGACCCAAATGAGTCAATGGTTCCGCTGCTCGATCAATGGGTCGAAGAAGGACGCCCGTTGGACACGGAACAGCTCCGAATCGTCATTAAGAAGTTTCGGTTGTACAAACGATTCTCTCACGCTCTCCAGGTATTTAAACTCGTGATTTTTTTATTATTCTTTGCGTTGCAATTTTCAAAAAAGTTCTGTTCAAAATGTTTGTTACTGTGATGATTTTATTGTGTACTGTTATGCAAGATGATGGCTCAAAAAATCTTGTATTGGGTTCCCCTTTGGTGGCATTTTGAGATGTAGTAGTAGATTTGGGAATTGCAGTGGGATGGCCTAGCCTTATGAACCCGGCTAGCTAAAACTTTCATTTCTGCTCTATCTTTTGTGGTTCGGGTGGATTGTTTGAAATTGAAACGATTTCAGTTTCATTACCAGTTTTTGGACTGTATTTTTGCACCTGTGCTCCCCAGCCTGTTGATGGTCCCGTTGCTTGATCTTGATTTACTATATTCATAAGAGAATATATTGATTGAGCACTGACAAGTCTACTTATCTTAATGAGACTGATCAAGGGAGTCGTTTTTTGTTTTCTGGAAATTTGACTTTTGGGGGAGCATACTAAATATGAGCTACCTGTGATAAGTGGAAGTGTGGAACCACTGGTTTCTTGTTATTAGTGAGGA
The DNA here is from genome assembly GCA_030449905.1 of Luvunga scandens. Classification (NCBI taxonomy): domain Eukaryota; kingdom Viridiplantae; phylum Streptophyta; class Magnoliopsida; order Sapindales; family Rutaceae; genus Luvunga; species Luvunga scandens. The sequence goes on from JASUUG010001265.1 coordinate 3,184,726, forward strand.
TGCTTATTCTGTTTTATGATTTCATTTTTTGTCATCTCATTGGTTTATCTCCTTGTCCCCCTTCCTTCCCAGATATCTATGTGGATGACTAACAAGAGCAACTTTGTGCTCACATCTGCTGATGTTGCCGTTAGGCTAGATTTGATTGCTAAAGTTCAGGGAATAGAACAAGCAACAAATTATTTCAATAGTGTTCCAAAAAAGTTAAAGGTCCCTGGCGTTTATATTGCTCTCCTCAATGCCTATGCCTGTGCAAAATCTGCAGAAAAAGCAGAGATTATCATGCAGCAAATGAGGGATCTGGGGTTGGTTAAGAAAACTATAGATTACAATTCCATGATGAATGCCTATTATCAGACTGGAAACTACAAGAAACTTGACAGTCTGATGCACGAAATGGAAGAAAAGGGTATTGATCGTGACAAATATACATTTGGCATCCTTCTCAGTGCATATGCAGCTGCTTCTGATGGTGAGGGAATTGACAAGACTGTGGCAATGATGGAAGCGGATCCGGGTGTTGTTTTAGACTGGACAGTTTATGCTACAGCAGCTAGTGGATATGTAAAAGCTGGGCTTTTGGGCAAGGCATTGGCAGTGTTAAGGAAGTCAGAGGTACTAACGCTGCACAGAAAAGTCAGTAGAGCATATGATTTTGTTATCACACAATATGCAGCATGTGGGAATAAAGATGACGTTTTAAGAGTTTGGGAACACTACAAGGAGAACTTGAAGGTTCACAATAGGGGCTATATTTGTGTTATATCTTCCTTGTTGAAATTTGATGGCATGGAAAATGCTGAGAAGATTTTTGAGGAGTGGGAGTCTCGTAATTTAAGTTATGATATCCGAATTCCAAATTACTTGATCGATGCATACTGCAGAACGGGGCTTTTGCACAAGGCTGAAACTCTTATCTACAAGGCACAGTTGAGGGGGACAAAGCCTAATGTCAGGACATGGTATCTTATGGCAACGGGGTATCTTCAGAATAATCGAAGTCAGAAAGGAGTGGAAGCAATGAAGAAAGCGTTAGTGCTTTTGGAAGCTGGAGCCGGGTGGAAGCCAAGCAAGGAATGTTTGGCTGCCTGTCTGGGATACTATAAAAAGGAAAGAGATATTGAGGGGGCAGATTATTTCATAAAATTACTTACCGACAAGGAAATTATCTCTGCAGATCTTCAAGATAGATTGTTAAATAATATACGAAATGGGTAATCAAACTGGATTGTACACAGCTGAGTTCTCTGGTAATTCTTTAGCTGGGAAGGGAGAATCACTTCCCGAACCTTGGAGAATGTTAGTAGTATTAAGAAGAGGAAACACCGCAAACGCAAAATTATTAAATTTCTGAACATTCTGCCAGCAAGCATTGGATTACAACAACAAAAGGAGTATGTAGGCGTTTATTTTTGTGAGAGCTTTCCATGTATTTTGATTGGAAGGCATAATAATGTTCAGAAAGTTGATGAAATTGTTCAGTTTATGTGCAGCATTATAATAAAACTGCGTTTACAAAATATGTTTCTTCAAATCAACTTCGAGGCAAGGCCAATGTTTGTAAAGTTTCACAAGTCCAGAATGAGTTTCTGGGAGTGACACTTGCCCAATTAGAGACTGAATGTGCTAAGACGGCTCACAGTAATTCTACCTATAGAAAAGATCATGAAAGAGGCGATCAGAATGGTACTTGAATCCCTTTATGATCTCGAGTTTCGAGAGACATCACACTTCCACTCGGTCCTAAGACAGATCAAAGAAGAATAGGGAATCTGTTGCTGGCTTTTAGAATTTGACATCACCAAGTGTTTTAACACCATCAACCATCAACCATCATCGATTCATCCCAATCTTTAAGGAAGAGACCGACCATCTCAAGTTCTTTTACCGAGGAAGTGTTTTCCGCTGGAGATGAATGGAGTTTTGACGCTTTTTTATGAATTTATCGAAGTAGGCAAATTCAAATTATTATGAAATAATAAAATTAAATTTCCAAAATCAAGCGTAAGTAAAAAATATAAAAAAAAAATATACAAACCAATTTGACTTGTAGAAAATAAAATAAAATAAAAATTTGAGAAAAATTAGAAAGAAAACTTGAAGTAAGTAATTGAGGCCAAAACGAAGGAATTGGAGATAATCTGTTGATTTATAATAATAAAATCCTATGAATCACACTCTATTTCTATGTTCGGAAGTTTGAAGTAGTATATAATATACCCCAAAATAAACACTTACGATTGGTTTGAAGAAATATAAAGAGGGGAGAGGAAAGGAAAGGAATAGAGGAGGAAAAAAAAATAAGGAGAGAAAGATGAATTTTTTGTTTTAACAAAAAATGAGATTAATTTAGAGCTGACAATGGATCGGATCTGATCCAAGATCCACTTGATCTAAGTTTAATTAGATCATATTTAGGTTAGTTTAAAATAAATTTAAATTGGATTTAGATATAACTGTATGGATCTAAAATAGATTTGGAATATGTCTGGACTTATCTTAATATTTAGATTGAGATCTATATTCACTTATCTTTTAATTTTATTTTATTTTTAAACTTTCTTAATAATTGTATAATTATAAATAATAATAAACTTCATTCATAGCATATTAGTGTTATTTACCATGTATTTAAAAATCTTAAAACTTAAATATTAATTTTGTAAATTTAAATGATAATATGACAAAAATAATTAAAGTTAACCAGCCCTAAAGCATGCACATGCAATATTTAAATTACAAGCTAAGTAATAACACCTAGCAATTTATTTCATTATATTGGCCAAATAATTTTAAGGAATATAGTTATTTCTCCCATAGACTAGCACAAATGGTACAAATTTTTTGTGGTACAAAATTGTCTCAAAATTAACTTTTGAAAGATATTTTATTATCTTTCTTATTTACTTGTTTTGCTATAAAAGTATAAACTGTAATATTTATTAGATTTTTGAGACAAATTTATAATTTATTTTTATCAATACATTTTAATTTTTAATTTTAATTTTAAAAAATTATTGCTCTTTTTTATTGTTGAGTTTTAAAATTCATAATAAATTTAGAACAGATTTGAATTTTAATTTATTTTTCTGGATTTAGAGCAGACATAAATATTTATTTCTTTATTAGATTTGGATATAGAGCGAAAAATATAAATCCATGACGGATTTAGAGCAGATACAAATTTTATTTTTTCTTATAAATCTAAATCTAGAGTAGAATAAATCCAACTCATATCTGGCTCATTGCCACCCCTAGATTAATTCTCTTTTTTTTTTTTTTTCTCTCATTTTTCTCCCCTCTTTTCTTTTCATTTACCTTCTCTCTTACTATTTATTCCAACTAAATATGAGATGAAATTTTAGTTACAGGCCCAAAAATATACTAGGCATTCTTCCGACCCTTGCCTATATCTGATAGTTCGAGAATGACATAATTTATAGTAACTAGTAGAAAATGTAATTAATAAAATAATTTTTTACTGCAATAATATAATTAAATATTAAATATAATCCGCCATAAAAATTTAAAAGTTCATTATTAAAAAAAAAAAAAGACTATTAGTCCCCTAATGTTTAGAAAAGAAACATAAAATCCCCTAATGAATATAACTTTTATATTCTTTTAATTTTCAATCTATTTTAATCGAGGAATAGGTAATATTATTTATTAATAAAAAAATGACATATAAAATTTGTAAAATCATCTTCCTCTCTAAAATTACAACTGCTACTGCTCTACAAATTAATAGGATTTGAAGTATATTTTTTAAAATATTAGAGAATTTTTTACCGCTTTTCCCGGCGGCTGGGGGCTAACTGTCCTTTTCCTTTGTTAAAGCCCTAAAACCCCATTTCCCCATTTCTCTTTTATCATAAACCCTACATTGTTCTGTCATATCGCCGTAAACTGAAACTTTTAAGCAAATGAAGCTCCCACGCTTCAATACAGTACTCTACAACATCAAAGCTCAATTGGGTCTGGGAAATGGGCTGGGTTTATCCTCTTACTCGACAGCGACGAATACCGCAACTCGAGAAAGTAAGTGGAAGGGATCAATGCATACTCTTTTCCGTAGGATTTCTCCAATGGGAAATCCAAATGTCTCGATCGTTCCGGTGCTCAACCAATGGGTCGAAGAAGGGCATCCCGTCGACAAACGACAGCTCCAAAGGTTCATCAAGGAGCTGCGGTTTTTCAGGCGATTCACTCACGCTCTCGAGGTATCAATTTTAGGGTTTTTTTTTTAAATAATTTTTTAAACTATGAATTTTGTTCTCTTGGAAAGACCATGAGGATTTTATTATTTAATTTGAGTATTTTGCACTGCAATTCAAGAAATTCCGTGCTCATAGACTGAATATTTGTAATGAATTTATTAGGCAATTTTAACGACGCCGATAGGCTCTATTGGTTTCTGAGCAAGGTTTATTTGCGATTCATTTTGTAATTTTAAGTAACGAATTATGTTGTAATGGAGTCATATGTTACATTTACCTGTTTTATTTGAAGGTATCGAGTTGACTGTTTCTTGAACTTTTTCTGGTTTTTTGGGAGCTGAACCGCCAAAACTTTAGTAGCTGATCACTTTTGTGTATTTCTTAGATGGATCTTTTACATTTATTTATTATAAGATTTTAGCAGTGAGTTGTTTTTAGCTGTCATCCAATTTCTAATTGATAATCCCAATTTTTTTATCCGGGCAAACTACATTCAAGGAGAGGGAAATTGCTGCAGTTATCAACACTTTTTGCTGTTCTACGCAACTGTATTTTTGGGGAAGAATAAGAATCATTAGCCACTGCTGCTAATTGGACCCTGTATTGTTGTTATTAAACTTGTTGGACATTACATCATGATTTTTGGTACCTCCAATGTTTGGCTTCCTAATACTATGATCTCTTCCTCTCTCTCTTTCCCAGATATCGATGTGGATGACAGACAAAAGGTATCTCAATATTACAGCTGCTGATGCTGCTGTTCGGCTGGACTTGATCGCTAAAGTTAAAGGCATAGAAGAAGCAGAAAATTATTTCAGTAATATTCCAGAAAAAATAAAGGGCCTTGAGGTTTATTCTGCTCTTCTTAACTGCTATTCGTATGCAAAATCTGCAGAGAAAGCAGAGGCCACCATGCAGAAAATGAGAGATTTGGGCCTGGCTAGGACAACACTGGTTTACAATTGCATGCTTAAGCTTTACTATCGGACTGGAAATTTTGAGAAACTTGACAATCTGATGCACGAAATGGAAGAAAATGGTATTACTTATGACATATACACGTATTGCACCCGTCTTAGTGCTTATGCAGATGCTTCTGACCGTGAGGGAATTGACAAGATTTTGACAATGATGGAAGCAGATTCCAATGTTGCATTGGACTGGGTAATTTATGCTACTGCAGCAAATGGGTATGCAAAAGTTGGGTTTCTGGACAAGGCTTTAGCAATGTTGAACAAATCTGAGGAACAAATAAAGGGTGTAAATGTCGATAGACCCTATAACTTCATTCTATCTCTATATGGAAAATATGGGAAGAAAGATGATGTTCTAAGAGTTTGGGAACTGTACAAGAAAGCAGTGAAGGTTCGCAACAATGGCTATAATAGTGTCATAACTTCCCTGCTGAAATTTGATGACCTAGAAAGCGCTGAGAAAATTTTTGAGGAGTGGGAATCCCAGAATTTACACTATGATACACGGATACCAAACTTCCTGATTGATGTGTACTGCAGAAATGGGCTTTTGGAGAAGGCTGAAAATCTTATAAACCATCAGAAATTGAAGGGAAGGGAGATTCATGTGAAGGCATGGTACTATTTAGCAACAGGGTATTGGCAGAATAATCAATCTCATAAAGCAGTTGAAGCAATGAAGAAAGTATTAGCAGCTCATCAAATTCCAAGCAAGTGGAAGCCAAGTGTGGAAAGCTTGGCTGCCTGTCTTGATTACTTTAAAGATGAAGGAGATATTGATGGAGCAGAGAATTTCATAGAACTCCTCAAGGACAAAGGTTTTATCCCTGCAGATCTTCAAGACAAATTATTGGATAACGTTCAAAATGGGAAATCAAACTCAGAAACTCTCGGGGAGTTGTATGGTAATTCTTTGGTTGGAAATGAAGTACTTTCAGCTCCAGAGGGTGATACCAGTGATTTGATAGAAGAGAAAGCACATTGAAACATGATTTTCAAAAACCTCTCTTTCTCATAACCTAGTATCAGATGGTAGAAGCAAAATGAGCACGAAGGTTTATTTGGTGATCGTAAGAGATATTTTCATGTTGATTTCGGGATAATGGTGATGAAGCCACTTCTGAATGCATCATCTTAGATGGGTAATGAAGGAAGTATGCATATGTTTCTCTCAAATTATTTGTGGTGGTGGTTTAATGAATGGTTACTTTCACCCAAAACAAAAAATAAGTGAGAAGATGAGGAATCATCCTTGTTTGTTCTCTGTAAAAAATTAATTTCTTGTTCAAAGAGACCCTCCGTAGGCTGAAGGGATTCTGTATATCTGAAAGAATTTTTAAGGAAAGTTCTATTCTAAAACAAGGGATTGCTACATTTTTTACACCAACAAATATCGCAAGTGTTTTCAAATTTTACGATTTTGAAACTTGGTGAATAATGCTGATCGTATAAAAATAAATAAAAATTGAATACTAATCAGTCTAATCTAATTTATTATCACATTATGACGTCACTTGCCATGGTATTTTTTTTTCTTTTATGAAATGATAATTGTTTAAAAAAGACGAACAATTTTACCACCCCTACAAACACTCACTCGTCTCTTTATACGAGTTACAGCAACCGCAGCAGCCAAAGGTAACCAAAATGGAGGAGCTCAAAGAAAACAAAACGCACCTCAAAAACGACGACGTTGATGTCGAGGAGGATGATGACCGGCCGATACTAAGCTCTCAAGCTTTGGCAGCTCTTCAGGAATTCCTTTCAGGGCAAAACCGAACTGTGGAAACTGCTCAAAATAAAACAGAATCAGACTCCGATGACGTGGCGTTAGTGTCGGAAGACTGGAGGCTGAGCCAGTTCTGGTACGACACCGTTACGGCAGAGACTGTAGCTGAGGAAGTCGTTTCTCTTTGTAGTGATTCCGATTCTCGCGTTGCCTGTATTGCTTGCCCCACGCTCTACGCTTACTTAAAGGTAATTATTTGTACGTATTTACTTTTTTTTTTTTTGGAGATAAAATTGATTTATTTGAATTTACAGAAAATTAGACCTGGGGTGTCGGCGAAAATACTTGAATACGACCTGCGTTTTGAGCAATATGGAAGTGATTTTGTGTTTTATGATTATAATCAACCGCAAGATTTGCCGTTGGAGCTCAAGCATGCTTTCAATGTTGTTGTCGCAGATCCACCGTATCTGGTGAGATTTTATTAATCATCATTTTAATTTATTCGAAAATGGTTAAATTATTGAAATGCTAGTGGCTTAGTACAAATTTTTTTGTTAATTTTTAATCTGCTTCGATGCGACTGTGGAGCAATGAGATTAATATTGGTGATTATGCTTATAGATTGGACGCATAGTCACTACTATTCTACTAAGCTTTTAAGCCTATGCAAGTGTAGACAATTTTTCTTTGCTTTCTAATGTCTATGATCTCTTAATATTTTGAAAAATAATCTTGTTAGAAAAATGATAAATAAGTGTTTTGAATTCCCTTGAGGTTCGGACACCCTGTGCCAACTCCAAGCATTTTATGGGTTATTTAGAAAGGAAAAATTAAGTTGGACTTGTTGCAATTGCATGAGTTCATCCATTTGTATCTTACGTATCTGGTAGATGCATGTGGCGGGGAACATGATTCTTAGTTCTATGTCTAGCTGTGAGAATGTTGTATGGTCAAGTTTGGAATCGCATGCTTATAAATGTAAGTAGAAATTGATGGGCTGATTCTATTATTGATTTGTGTGATCAACAGAGCAAGGAGTGTCTGGAGAAAGTAACTGAAACAGTTTCTTTTCTTGCTAGACCAGGGGATTCGAGGTTGCTTCTACTCACAGGTTGACATTGATTCTCCATCCATTCTTGTAACATAATTGCTCTTTATATGTTTGGTTTTTACCTTTTGAAAGAATATAGTGACTCTGTTATTCGTTACTCTACTGCATTATTTTCTTAGGCTTTTCTTTGCAGCCTTTTCTTGGCAAATGTGATGGATTACATTCGTGATGGTTGCAGGTGAGGTGCAGAAGAAGAGAGCTGCAGAGCTTTTAGGTTTGCGTCCATGTGGTTTTAGACCACGGCACTCTAGCAAACTTGGGAATGAATTTCAACTCTTCACAAACTATGACCCGGGTTCAAGATTAGGAGGGTGGGAGCAAGAGAACTAGGTGCATGTTGCTTTCTACAACTGGACTAATGTTACCCGGCCAATGGTATGACCATATGCGGTTTCTGTATTTATAGCCCTTGTATTATTTTGATTGCTTAAAAAAAAAAAAATTGGTATAGGTATCAGTTAGCTAATATCTTGAGCCATGATTGTCATTCTAGTTTAGACATCTGACATTTGAATTATGGCAACAGATTTGATTACAGTTTCTTATTTTAGCTGCAAAACTAAGATGATGGTGGGAGGCTTTCACTTGCACGTTGCAATTATGGAAAAAACTCCAGCTAAATTGTGCTCTCAATGCTCAGCATGAAAGTGAACTGCAAGGAGCATGTCTTTCTTTCACTTGGTTCTTGTGTTATTTTCCTCTCTTTTCTTTTTTCCCCTCCTTTTAAGACCAATTTTGACATTTAATTATGAACCGGTACTTTATCCTGTACGAAATTGAAAATGTGTATGTTATGAGATAATGTAATTGGAATTTTTCCTTTTTTCCATGATCTTCTCTTCGTCAAAGAAAGAAAGCCAGTGTGTAAACCCAAAACCTTATAGAATTTTCCTCATATTTTACACGGGATACAGCATAGGCTCACAAGTAGTTTGAAACGCATACTCAGTAACGTTGTATTAGAACTGTGGAAAGTTGTGTCTCAAATGATGGAACATTATTTTAGATTGTCACGTGGTGAGTGATTTATCTAAATTATATATGTGAATTGTATGAAGTTCAAATACTGTAACATATGATGCGAAATTATCTCAAATTGTCATGTAATTAGTGATTTTTAAAATTATACATGTGAATTGCATAAAATTTGTGTGTATACGATGTGAGATGCATTATTCTATAACTAATAGGATTAATCTAGTCCTTAATAAATTTTTTTAATTATTAAAGCGAAATAAGAAATTGTTTGAATATCAATTTGAGTTTCAATATCATGTCACAGTATTTGGGGACTGAAAGAATAAAATATCTAATATTACTTAAACAAATGTTAATCTTTATGAAATCTTATTTTAAATTAAAAAAAAAAATCAAAAGATCCAATAACATAGCATGAGCTAATTACCAGACCCGATTTTAAGATTAAAATTAGGAATGGACCAACAACTTTTAATATATTTTGGCTCTTACTTTTATAATTGCTTAAACATAAGAAAGTTTATCAATTTGTGTCAAATAGGTCCACAGCAGCCAGAAGGTAGTAGTGATTTGGACAATTGGACAATATATGTCCTTAACTAAGAAAATGTTAAAGATTTAGGGACCCAGATGTTGTAAAGGATTCCTGGATTAGGTAGATCCGAACCCGAACCAAAATTTGGAAATCTCTCGAGATTCTGAAGAATCGCTCGAGATGCCACCGTTCTTCATAAAATGATCGGCAAGTTCGCTAAAAGCTTTCAAGCAAAAGTCACCGAGAATCTTACTTCTTGACGTGAAAAATGAGACCCAACATTGTTTCGGAGGTAAGCTCAGTCAGATCTAACACACAACAACTCTGTGTTGTTAGGGTTTCATACTTAGAAGAATCGTGAATTTTTTTTTTTAATGCAAAGTAAAAACGTTACTTTCTTTCGTACTTGTTTGGATGCCGAGAGAATGTGAAAAAATGTAACGAAATGAAAGTTCTTGAATCGTATTTGTTGTTCTTTCAAAACTTTGTGCTTCATTATGTTAATTTCTAGCTTGTGAGCTTCACTGTGTTAATGCTGTTACTCTTCTGATGTAAAATTGTGGATTCGAGCTGCTGTTGGTGTTCGAAAAGTGTGAGTGATTGTCAATTTTAGAGGATTCTTACTGTAGCTAAAGAGCTGGTCCTAAAATTAAAATGTGTTTTTGAATGAATGAAGTAGAGAGATTGAGGACTTGTTGGTTTTGGTCATTTTCTTTGAGCTTATAGTTGCTTTTTTTTTTTTAATTTAAAATGTGTTTATGATTGAAGAAACGGAGAGATTGAGGACTTGTTGGTTTTGGTCAGTTTCTTTGATCTTATAGTTGCTTGTTTTTTATTTTAAAATGCTAAAGTTGGATATTAATTTATTTAGTGTTTCTAAAACATGTTTGTAATTGCTGTGTTTTTACTTAATTTTAAAAGTAATGCAGCTGAAGTGTTGGGTAAATGATCCACGTATGCTTGACATCTAGTAATTTTATGTCTCATAGCAACTATGGATTAGTCACTGCAACCGAATTCCAAATATATCCTTAATCATGTGGAGCTTTTAGCATGAAGGAAGTGATTGCTTCTTACGCCTTTATCTGATACTGTCTTTCTGTCATGATTTGTTGTTCTTTGATCTGAGAGCGTGCTTTTCTCATTTCCATATTAGACGAAATGCTAATTAATGTGCTAATTATTGTGCCTCTAGAAATCCATTTCTATAGATTGGTCTAGATGGGGGGTTGTTCCGTCAGTGTTTTTAGTTGAAAAGAATATCCGTTACGTATAGCTTTTCAACTTTATGTAATTGATGTTTCACTTGAATCTTAACTTGGTGTTTATTGGTTTATACTTTATAGGCAGGGTTGTCCACCAGAGCAAATCAGTGGTGGGAAAGTATTCCATTCTTTACTTCTGCTGTGGTGATTGTCTGTGGGACAATTTACTTGATCTGCCTCTTGTTTGGATACGATTCCTTCTATGAAATATGTTTCCTGCCATCTGCAGTTATATCACGGTTTCAAGGTACATTCATGCAATCTGACCAGGATGATTATCATTATAAATATGTGGGTACAAACACATTTGAACCTTATCTGTGATATGATCAAAAGTTGGTCATGATCATGTTGGAAAGATTTTTCCTCATTTTGACTGTATGGCTGTAGCATTTTGCAAATTAATGTGAATAATTAGGAAGAACTCCGAATAAACACTATGTAATTCTTTACACTATTTACCACATGATTTGTTGCTCCAATGTATCATTTATCTGTTTTTTCTGTGATTGCACTCGAGTTATTTTGTTATGCCAAAATGGAATTAACGATTGCTTTGGTGACTGTGAATTATTCACCCTATGTCACTATCTTTTTCCCTGCAATTGCGCTTTAGTTGGGTCAGTATGTCAATATGTAATTAATTGTTTTTTCGGTAACTGTGAATAGTCACACTTTGGATTACATAAATCAAGCATTAACTCTAGCTAGCAGCTGAGTAGTATTTGTTGGATATGGGAGAGCATGGATCATGGAAATTTTCTGGATAATAAGCTCCCGTTCTTAATTAGGGGTAAATAGTCAACAGACTAGTTACTCATGCATACTTCCTAACTTATGATGATAGTTTTTAGTTGTTTCTTCTACAAGCCTATCATGGGTCGCAAAACAATGTGCCATTCTACAAAAATATATGTTCTGACAAATCATATCGTTCGTTAGACCGACCTAACAATTAAACTGTCCCTCTGTACTTTTTGATCACATGGGATAATAATTGTCTGTTGCCGTTTCCTTTTGAATGTAACAATTATTGTTCTTCCTCGTATAAATATTTTTATCTTAGTTTTTCATTCTAGGATATGTACCCTCATGAAGGAGAAAAAAATGCAATCTTTGAATATGCCACTTGGTAAATTTTGGACTTGGCCTTTTTTAACCAAGCAATGGCTGCCCCAGGTCTCTTCATGACTTGCGTTTGTGAACCAAAAACTCTCATTTTATAAGCCTCCTGGTGTTCTAGTTACATTGTTGATTTCAAATTTTGAATCTGGCTGTCCTATCAGGAGGTTAATAATCCATGTTATGTGGATGTTTGTTTTAACTTTCAGAAGCATTTCAATTGCTGTTACCTGAATATAATTCATATTCAATTGTCAATAAGAGATAATAATAATAATAATAATAATAATAATAATAATAATAATGATGATGATGATGATGATGATGACGACGACGACGACAGCAATTATTATTATTATTGTTTGCTTCATATTACAAAGAAGGTCATATTTTTGTAATTTTCTTAAGAGTGAATCATTTCTGTCTATGATCATTAATTTTACTCTTTCGTCTTGCAGTTTACAGGTTTTATACCTCCATTGTTTTTCATGGTTCACTGCTACATGTTCTATTCAACATGTTGGCTTTGGTTCCTTTGGGTTCTGAACTGGAGCGAATTATGGGATCTGTCCGCATGTTTTACATTACTATTTTGTTGGCCACAAGCAATGCTATTTTACATCTTCTAATTGCTTTGTTGGTAGCCCATATTCCATTTGATCGGTTACAGAATGTCATGGATGAGTGTGCAATTGGCTTCTCAGGAGTTATTTTCTCTTTGATCGTCATAGAGACAAGTTTGAGTGGAGCCCAATCTAGGAGGTTGGTTTTCTCTAATGCTTCTTTTTCTCTTCTTACTTTTGGTCTGCTTTCATGTTTTCATATGTGTGTACAAACTCCTACGACAGACAGTCATATGGATGAATCCCTGTATTTCATCATTGAGTATATAATATAATGATTTCTTTTTCATTTTTGGCCAATATACCTGGTTCTTGAACTGAGTTGCAACTTTATTTTTTCGTTCTGCAGTGTGCTTGGTCTCTTCAATGTCCCTGCTAAGTGGTAAATGCAATAACTTGCTCTTAGGATGTGTGATTATGGTTTTTCTCTTCTTTTCTTTTCTATCATATTCTTTTTAAGTCTCACGAGGTGGCATCTAATGTAACATTATGCTTCAGGTATCCATTGATCTTATTGGTACTGTTCCAGCTTCTTATGACCAATGTCTCGTTACTTGGACACCTATGTGGCATTTTGTCTGGATTTGCATGTACGTTCTCTGCTTTTCTTTCAGGATCTTTATATTTCCCTCTCATAATATTATATGTTCATTTAAAATATTTGCTGCTGGCTCTACATTTTCAGATACTTATGGCTTTTTTAACCTCCTTATACCTGGAACATCCTTCTATTCTGCCATTGAGTCTTCCTCTTTGCTAGTAAGTATTTCAATGGAGCGGGATTGTGATGATAGATGGACTTTGGTTTTCCTTTTCTTATTGGATTTTGCTTGGACATGTTGCCGTTTTATTCGTCTCAGGATGAATTGACTTGCTTGGTTTTGGGGAAGCTAAGTGGAGTTGAGAATATTTGCAATTACTTTACTGGTTCGCTTAGTAATTAAAAAAAACTGAAGAAATGTTTTAGATATCTTGGTGTGTTGTCCATTTGGATATAGTTCTTGTCACAACTCTCATCCACATTTGGGGTCCTTGCCCTCCCATAAAATCCTATCAGCACTGAGTTTTCTGGCCTTAATCTGTACACCTATATGCAAACACATAAGAATCAGAAATGCTATTTGAGATCTCTCTACAGAGACTTGTATCCTGACTTGAGATTGATTGCATATGGAACTGTATTTAGGGCTGTATGTCCTTTGTTAAAATGTATTTCTGCACCTCCTCAATGTGCATTCTTTCTGAGCTTGCTTTTGTCCCTGCCCCCATAGTTTAAGAAGCCATCATGGTTTTAATAATTTGTATGTGGAATGTTGCATCACCTGATACAGGTTTCTTAACTGTTGAAAGAAAAAATACAGACTTCTTCTCTATTACCTATAAGCATAATTAGAACAAAATTTTAAAGTGCGTACTGGAGAGAGAAATATTAATTGCTGAATGCCTTCCCTAGTGATGAACTTGTGTCAATTTATCTAAATAACCATAGCAACATGACTTCATTTTATGGAAACTTTGTGTATGCTTCTTTCCTTTTAGCCTTGCATTTTCATACAGATAGCTTTAAATAGTATGGTGTTTTTGTGAATGTCAGTCCACTTGCATAAGACGGCCTAAGTTTATCTTGTGTACTGGTGGGAATCCTTCCGGCTACATCCCAACATATTCTGGACAGAATATACGTTCCAGGTAAACATTGAGCTCCGATGCCAGATTCTGCTTTATACCCCTAAAAGGTATATAACTTGATTATTTTTATTAACAGTGGATTGTTTTCTGGAAATATTTGGAGAAACTTGTCTTCTTGGATGCCACAGAGGGAAACATCATCTCAGGTATTAAATCAGTTGACTTTAGGGGGCTTTTCACAATGTTAAATATGTTATTCAATATGTTCATTGTTTGCTATGGTTGATCTAGCCAATTTGGGTACCTGAAATGGATAATATGGATTTCTAATTAGCCTTCAGCATTGTTACTTGATTGTAGCTTTTCAGACTTGAATACATGCTTGTGCAGTAGGAATTTTACCAGTTCCACTGCAATTTTTGCAACTCATATTGTACATTCATTCATTTTACTTCTGCTTCAATTTCCATCTGAATATGGAACCCTCGACAGCTTTGGTTACTTTTCGTGATCTAATTATGCACCAAAAAAACAGCAACTGTGGTTATTGAAGTTATGCATCAAAAGATGAGTAAAAATACAATTTACTAGAATGTATGATATGGGTGGTTTTGTTCATATTTTCCCTTAAATCTGTCCCATTCTACTTTCCTTCTTATCTTTTGCCATCCCTGTATTTCTCAATCATTGTGTCCTGCAATCTTTACTTAATATAACATCAATTAACCAATCTCCTGTTACCGACATGCAGCCAACACAAGATAGCCGGTTCCCTGGGAGAGGAAGAACTCTTAGTTCCAGCCAAGGTGCTGTACATGTAGATTCAAACCTACAGGCTAGACTTCTGGATAATAGTAGTACTGAAAACGGTTCTGAAACAGGAGACAGGCTATCAGATGAAAGGTATTGCAAGAAATTTCAATGCATCTCAAAAATCATCTTGTTCTTACAGCTTATTGATTTTCTCACATTATTCCAGATGTGATGCCCTAAATTTTTTGGTTTATATTTGTTGTGCTTCTGGTTGAGAAATGTATCAAGCACATGAAAGACTTGATTTATATTTATTTTGGGTAATATCGATATGATCTTCATTAAATTTTTAATTATATTCTTTATCATTTTCAGGCAGCCAGCTCTGGGTACACCAGTTGCAGTGGACAGAGTCCCTGCAGGCCAACAGGTTTTCTTTATCCATATCTGGAGTTCAATATTCTTTTTACCTTTCTTGGGGGTCCTGTAGTTCTTAAACATTTCTTTGGTTTTCCTTCCACTGGATGCAGGGTGCAGGTGTCTCTGATGAAGAAATCCAAAAACTTGTTTCAATGGGTTTTGACAAGGTGAATATATTGTGTCAATTGAATTAGTCTTGTTCTCTACAACCATAGTACTTTGAAAGTTTAGCAGTTCAATGTTGTATATACATTTTTTCCCCCATATATTGCAGTTTTATTTTGCATTTGTATGAAATTGAGACTGAGGACTCGAATGCCATTGCTGGGCCTTGTTTCAGACTCAGGTTGAAGTTGCTCTAGCAGCAGCTGATGGCGATCTCAATGTAGCAGTGGAAATTCTCAGCCAGCAGGTACATTCAAGAGTTGAGTTTTCCAAAAATTATGTTGATTGACATTCATTCTCTGGGCTATTTAGTTAATGGACCAAATTATATGCAGGGTTAAGTTCGTAAAGCAATCTCACCCCCTGACTTCTCGTATACAAATCTCCTATTACATTTCAGTTGGCCAGTATGATCTGCTCTTACAATTTCTATGGACTTCGCGTTTGGGTACTGTATAGCCTTTCTAACATGATTACACAGATTGGGGGAAAGAAATATTTGGGAGAATAACAATATTATGCTAACTTCTGCTTGAAGAAAAGAAAGAGTACTTTGTATACATGTTTTGAGTTTTGCCCTCAGGACAGGACCATGAATTGAACGAACTGCAATCTTATCTTAGCTTTCTGAACTAATTTAACTCTGTAAATATAATCTTATGCTGATATTTGTTATGGGAAATTGAGATCAAATCTTTATTTATCGAAGGTAGTCAGACAGCATGCATCGATGACTACTTGTATGATCAGGTAATATTTTCTTGATCAAATTGGCGATCGCTAGGTTTTGGGTTTGCTCTCAATTCTCTGGTTTCCGCCTATGGAACTACAATTTAAGTAGATCACAAAATGTGACCTGTAGAAATTTTTGGATTCAATCCAGCAAACGTGGATCTAAATCAAGACTTTGCTACAACATGAAGCATTTAGCTGTTTGAAATGCTTAAGCATATCAGAAACATGTACGTCTAATAAATTATGTTTAGTTGAAATAGATTATAGTGGTTCTAATGTTGAAAAAACATTGCAGCCACAAAGGTATTGATTGATTCAAGGTTATTAGTAACATTTTAGGTAACAAATCTTTTGTGTACAAGACATCCCAAGATGCCGAATGCTATAAGCTGTATATCTCCAAAGGAGACATAAGAACTTGATAGTCCTGGGATTTCTGGGTTCTCGATTCAGGAATGGATGACTTCCCAAAGGGTCATATGGCAATGAAGCACAAAACTCTTCGACTTTCATTGAAGGTGCTGCATAAGTCAATGTCGTTCTGGCTCTGTTGTCGAGCAGGTAGGAGATGCAGCCACTCCACCTTGATTGATCGGCAGTCATAAATGTCCTTTCTCTTGTCTATTGTCATTCTCCCTTCCTTGAACGTTGCCAAGGCTACGAGGAGTGCCATTAGACCCTATGAAATTTCTGGCTTGGGTTGGGGGAGTCTTCCGGCGGTCGATAATAAATCAAGGATTCTCAGTCTATCCTGCAATAGATGAAACAATTTCAATTGTATCTCACATCAATTACAGACTTCAGTTTGTGCACGCTTGCATGTCCGGTGTGTCGATGAGAGAAACAGATATACATTGATTTTTTTTCAGGATCTCACTAAGTTACTTAGCAATTGCCTTTTTTTCAATCCAGCAAAAGCAATTATAGAACTTTTGGGGAAAAAAAAATTTACCTTGAAATTACCGCCGCATCTACTTGCAAAATGACCTCCCCTGCCACACTTGTAGCATATAAGATTGGATTTTTTACCATCAAGAGCTTCACATGAGTTAGTGCATTCCTAGTATAAACTAATTCAATAAGATAATGATAAAGCTCAACCATAATACAAGTTTTGCCGCTAAAAAGCAGAAAAATTACTTACAGGACCCAGATGGCCAGACTGCCCACAGTTGTAGCAGGAGACTTGCTTTAGACCTATGATTGAGGAGTTGACACAGCAAAGATGACCGAAACTCTTGCAAATGTAACATTGTATCTTCTGCCGACATGAGAAAAATTATCACCAATAAAGAGCAAGCAAGAATCACTTCAATTTGGGGACTTGCTGTTTGCTATATGATAAAAAGAGAGGGTGAACAAAAATATATATATAGACAAAAAGACTCCTAAAACAGCAAGATAGAATTCTGACCTTGAGATCATCAGCGTGGTAATCTCCCGGACATGAAAACAAGTCATGTCCTGAATCCCCACACCTTAAGCAAAAATTTGAACTCAAAATGTTGCCTTGGTCTGTCTCAGGACAATCACTGGCAAGGTGCTCTGATCCTTTGCTGATAAAACAATCCTGGCCCTGCTGGTATACAAGGTGGCCTCTGAATCAGTTATGATGCAACTCTAAGAGGCTAACGATGGAATGGATTATGGCAGAAAAATCTAAGAAATAAGCAATGAAATGCAAGATGCAACTTAGCTTTGAATAAACCTTTTTAATTCCTTGAGATCTTCTGTTGGTGGAGTTTTAATTGTTATTCTTGACAACAGCTTCAGATTTTTGTGGACATTTCTGAGGTAACGAGAAGTCAACAGATTAGCAGTCATCACTTAAGTCAGAGGCAGTTTTATGATAAGCCTAGGAGTTCAGTCAACTGGATGGTGGGCTTGCAAAATCTATCTACCTAAGATATATTATTGCTTTGAAATTGATACTATGATTCAGAATGAAACATTTAGGCTCTGCATGAAAAATACCAAAGACTCACTTTTCACTTGATAAGTAATATAAAAGATACAATTCCATATTTAGAGCAGATACAAAGTTTCATATGTCACAATACTCATTCGGAAAAATCTAGAGCCAAGAAATAGTACTTGATAATATATTTTGCAGTTAAATGTAGTGGACAAAAGAAAATCCAGACACACAAGAAAAGTTGTAGAGTGAATTCTACTACACCTGTTTGCAATTTTTCCACCGGTGCTTGAAACTCCCACAAAGGAAGCATGGTTTATTCTGCTTTTGCATTTTGCAGGTTGCTGCTGTATGATTTTCTTGTCCACAATTTGAACACGTTTCTAAGTTCCAGTCTGGAGGATCAAAATATCTTGGTTTCCGAAGAAGCATACGGAGCACAACATTATATTTTGCATCATTTTCTTTCCTGGCATCTTCAACCTTATCTTTGGCTTTAATTACACGAGTCTTCTTTCTCCTCTTCTTCTGCTGCCTCACCCCTACAATTGGCCCTATGGATACGGTATCTTCAACCATTCTGCCCAAACTCAAGTCTGAAATTGGTTTGTCATCCTCTAGGCACAATGAATAAACGTTGTTCATTTGAACACACTTTACCCCATCATTTGCTCCTGTTATTGTTGCTGTTGTCTGCACAGCTTTACCCATATCTTCAACACTTCTTTCCAAGATCACACCCGAAACTGATTTATCATCCTCTGTGGACGACAAACAAAGATCCATCACTTCAAAAGAATTTCCCCCATCATTCCCTCCCACAGCTCTTACCATCGGCATAGCTTCAACCATGCTTGCACCCTCATTATTCCTTGCAGGATTGATAAAAAGATGGCGTGGCCCATCTAATTCTGATGTCAGAACTGATTCAGGTTTTGAAACCTCGACTACTTTCAAAGCTTGATTTTTGTCTAGCTGCCCTTTCTCCTCTTCAGCACTAACAGTAACTTCCTCTGGACCACAAAATTCAATCTCCCTCTTCTTTCTCTTTCTATTTCTCTTCTTTCTCCTCATAAAAGCCTCTGCCTCTATCATGGCTTTCAGGTTATCAAAGCCACTCAAATCTGATATCTTTTCATACTCATCACGCTTAGCTCTATTTGCTCTTCTTCTTTTCTCTTCTCTTCCATTTCTTTCTTTTTCTTCAACTTTATTCAAACCGTCATCCTCAGCTAACTGCCCTTGCTCCTCTGCAACATTAACCTAAACGCACTATGCATTATTAGAAAACAAAGCTCACAAAACAACAAACATACAGATACCAAGTCCAAAAAAAAGACCAATACAAAATCATTTTAAATGAAATCAAGCAAGAGATTTGGTATCTTTGTCGATTCAAGATTCAGAACTAAGCTCTATATATTTCTCTTCAAACATTTTCCTTCCTTTAACCTCACTGTTTCCCAATAGCCAAGCACAAAATGGGATAATAGATTATTTTTTTTTAAAAAAAAAACGTACAGTGTCATTCTCCCGGGCGCGAAACTGAGTCTCTAAATTCCCCCTCATCCCCTCACTGCTCTTTCTCCTCATAGGAGCTTCCGCTTCTATCATGGCTTTAAGGTTGTCAAATCCGGTCAAATCAGCTACCTCTCTGTACAAAGACCCAAGCTTTGTCTTATCCTTCTTCTTCTTCTTTCTATTTCTCTTTTTCTTTCTCTTCATGAGAGACTCAGCCAAAATCATAGCTTTCAGATTATCAAAGCCAGTCAGGTCAGCAATCTCTTTGTACTCGTCAAGCTTAGATTTTGCCGCCACCCCACGTTCTATATTCTTCTCTTTGCTCCCATTTCCTTCTTCTTTCTCTTCTTCACTGCTCGTTATCACTGTGACGGGGCTATTTTCCATCTTCACTCCTAGTGTTTTCCCCGAATATGACCGGGAAAATGGGCTGCTGCCTTGCCGTAGTGAAAGGCCGATTGCCACCTTAAAATTTCCAAAAAAAATAATAATAAATTAATAACACTAAAAATTCAGATTATTTTCTCTTTTCTCTTTTTTTAGCTAAATAGAGAAAAGAAAATCTGCCAACTTAACTACCTTGGAAGCGGTTTACCGTACGGCCCCAACAATCATAATTTGCTTTCAGACCCTCAGTCTTGTCAAGTTTTACATGTGATTTTTCTATAAATCCCATATGTCACCCACATATCTACTATTGGGACATGCCTCAAGTATCTATTCACCAACTCGTGTTCCTTTTATTTCATCTTTAATAATGGTTATGCATTATGGGTAGTAGTGGAGAAAACTATATTATAAGAATATATTGACCACTTATGGGCAGTAGTAAATCATAGTTATTTTAATCCAAAATTTTTAAACTGGGATAATTTTTAACTATAATATAAATTTTTATACATTTAGTAGTTAATACTTATCGTTTATTCAGATATTATATTTAACGGTTAATGATTCCATCTCATAGTAAAATTATGCCTTACAACTCTATGTCAAACATACATTGAATATCTTAATGTAGTAAAATTATGACTTACAACTTAATCTCAAATATACACTGAATTTTTTAATGTTGTATTGTATTGTACTCTATTTTAGGATATGTAATTACTCAAAGATACATGCCCAATGTGTCATTTCACCTACTAAATTATAAAAAAAAAAATCATTTATATTTTTAATCATAAAAGCTACAAAATAGCAATAATGTGTAGAGATTCCTAATTGTAGGGAGGAGCATTTGATGATATCAATAATATTTCATTTTAAATAATCATCCTATCATGTACTTTCACATTTTTCTTTTAAATTGAATTATCTCCTGCATTATTATATACATCTGAAATCAAAGTGTAAATCGTTTTAGGTTTGGATATCTACTAAAGCTGATTTTGGTAGGGTTTGAATAAATCATTAAATAACTAAATTTGTTAGTCTTAAGAAATTTAAAAAAAAATAAAAATAAAGTTCACTAAGATCATCCACAAAAATGCTCTATGAATCTTTAAAGTTAGTTGCCCATAGCATTTTTTACCTTTGACAGCTAATACTTTGTGGGCCAATGATAATATAAAATGAAAAATAGGAGTGGTGAGGGACTGAGAGAGAGCCACTCTGTTGTGAATTATGACAATATAAAATGTACTCTTGTCATTTGTCAATTATTTCATTATTATAAATTAATATATATAGAAATTATAAGAGAGACATATTCTAAAAACTAGATATTTAGCAATATTTCATTGGGTATGAGCCCAATGGGCTTTAGATTTTAAATTTTTCCAAAGTCTATGGAATTGACAAAATTGCACCACATTATCATTTTTGTTCCTACGTAATTAAAAATATTTTTAAAAGTAATTCTCTTTTATAAAATTAAACAATTTACATTATTCATAGAGCAATTATAACCATAATATACTTGAAAAACTATGTTAATTTGTAATGATTGTATGTATAGTTTTGAAAAATATGTATGTCCTCTCTCAGACAAGGGGTTATACATATTTGTATATTTATGATTTTTTGAAAGCTAATTATAAGATATGTAAGTGCCTAATAATAGTGTCAAATTATACTTAAAGAAGGGATTCATTTATAATATTGAATTGATGTTAATATTTAATACCGTACAAATGCATATAATATTATAAATCACTTGTAAGTTAAGATATAAGTTTAGTGAGGTATATTACAAATTTCCAACTGATAACGCGTTCAATACTTAATATTGTTAATTTGATGTCTCTAGATATTGATTCTTCGTGCAATATCATCAATTTGATGATGTTCCGATACAACTATATATATATATATAAATTTTTGCAGTCAATCAACTTTGTTAGATTCACCCAAAGCCAAAACATTTATATATATTTTTGAATGCTTCTCTCACAATAATTTAGACCAAGCTCTGAATAATCCAATTCTGAAAATACTTAATTCTTTCTTACACAAAATACAATGAGAAAAAACACACCAAGCCCAAGAAAATCTTTTTCTATGTTGTTTCGTTCGGATTCCGCCACATGTCAGACCTATATCCCAGCCTCCGCACTGCCGTTAATCTTATTTTCTTTACTTTCATTTTCAGGGAAAATTTTTTAAAGCAAGTAGGACCCATTTGCAACCACAAATATTATATTGAATTGGTTAGTGGGAAAATTTAATGATAACAACGATGGGAAAAATAACAAGTAGACCTCTGATTTTTGATGATTTCTGAAATAAGCGCTTTGCTTATTCATTAGTATTGATAGGTCTTAGTTATTTTCAAAAAGGTGTTTTGCCACTTCTGCTCGAGGGGTTTTTATTCAAATATCCCTCAAAAAAAAAAATCATAAATATGTCTCATAAAAATAGTTATGTATATGATTTCTTCAAAATTTAGGTGATAATATCTAACTTGCACTAATTAAATTTCTTACCCAACTTCGAGTTTCCTAATTACTTGACTATCAAATAAAAAAAAAAATTAACTAATCATTTCTATAGCCTAATACTCAAACTACCTAACTATAATGGATATGTTAATTTCATGCTTTCTTGTGAATTTTTAAGATAATCATGTATTGATAGAGTGTTAGAATTCAAAGAAAATCTATGAAATTTTTTCATATGTTTTAGGTTTATTGGGCATAATTTGCACTACAATAAAAATGTAAAATTCAATATTATAAGAGCAATTCAATAGCAGTTAAGAATTTATTTGATATATATAAATGGACAAACTATGCATTCATTTAAGAAACTGTACAAAATCAAAGGAGCCAGATGTTATTAACCGTATAATAATGATAATAATGGAGAATGAAGAAAGTGTAGCATTCTTGAACCAGACTCAGTGAATGCCATTGGACAACTTTTGCTTCATAGTTTATTAATTACACACATCATTGTATTTTCATTGCGGTTGGCAGCAGGCGGAGCAATCTTTATTTATTTATTTATTTATTGCTAGAAAATGACAAGTTAAGAGGAAACAAATGCACTAATTAAGATAACTAACTCAGGACACAGAGAAAACAAAATGTGAAGAAAAAGCTATGATGATGGCACAATGGCAAGTAAGTGGAGACAGTTAGATTGACTTTGAAGACAAGGGAAATCAAGTAAAAGGACTAAGAAAAAGAGAAAAAGTAGGCAAAAGTGTTCTTGATTTTTTTGTTTATTTTGGTTCATGGTGAGTCATTTTTAACGTCCGCAGCACTGAAGAGGAAAGTTTAGCAGGCATGGCTGAACTCAGATTGCTCATCTTCATAGCTTTGTTTAGCTTCCACATTCAGTTAATCTCCAGTGCTACAGATTCCCGTGACGGTAATTAATTTCACATTGTACAAGTAAATAAGTAGTGTGTGGTATAGCATATATGTACTATTTGGCTATGTTCTGCAAGAATCCGTTATGCCAAACTCGTTATGATTGCGGATTTTATTGAGTTTAAAATATCATGTAACTTTGCAGCCGCGGCTCTACAATCTTTGAAGGATGCATGGCAAAATATACCACCAACCTGGAAAAAATCTGACGATCCCTGTGGATCCTGGGAAGGAGTTACTTGTAACAATTCCAGGGTCACCGCATTGTAAGTACAATTCTATATCCCAATATATATATATTTTAAATTCAACATTATTTTCAATAGAGGCAAAGCTCCCTCATCACATATGCATTATGTTTTCAGGGGATTATCAACCATGGGACTCACTGGGAAACTCAGTGGAGACATTGGAGGCCTCGCAGAATTGAGATCCTTGTTAGTATCCTTCTCAAGTTTTCTTGAAAGTTTGCAGCATATTTCAACTTATTAAGCATATCTTATTTGCTTGTTGAATTCATTTGTTCCAGGGACCTGTCATACAATGGAGGCCTTACAGGTTCCCTATCTCCGCGAATAGGAGATCTCCAGAAGCTGAATATCCTGTAAGATCTTATTCTAGGCGACTCTGCAAGTTTTGGAAAATCCTGAATCTTTATACTCAACTAATTTGTTTTGTGTATTTTGTATGATTTGATGAATGTTTTCCATCTTTCAGGATTCTAGCCGGCTGTGGTTTCACTGGCAATATTCCTGATGAAATTGGAAACTTGGCAGAGTTATCTTTCTTGTGAGAATAATTCTAACTAGTCAATACAGTATATTTTTCTTTTTCTCATTGTTCAATTTATTTAAAAAAAAGAACTACACACAATTTCCAGGGCACTGAATTCAAACAACTTCAGCGGTCGAATTCCTCCTTCTCTGGGTAAGCTCTCCCAGCTTTACTGGCTCGATCTTGCAGACAATCAGCTGATAGGATCAATTCCAATTTCCACAACAACCTCCCCAGGATTGGATCAGCTTAAAAATGCTAAGCATTTGTGAGTTATTTTTTTTTTTTAAATTTTTTGGTGCCTATCAGTCCATCTTCAACGGGAACACAAGGAAGTATGAATGATTATTTTCATGAACTGTGCAGCCATTTTAACAAAAACAAGCTTTCGGGTACCATTTCGGAACAACTTTTCAGCCCTGACATGTTACTGATACATGTGTAAGTTCAATATCCACCCATCATTCAATTTTAGTTTTCTTTTTATTTCACTCGCTCACTGAGTTTGGTTCTTCAATTTCAGATTATTTGATGGAAATCAACTTTCTGGGAATATCCCGGAAAGTTTAGGATATGTTCAGACTCTTGAGGTTCTGTGAGTATAAATCTCTTCATATTCAACAATTTTTTTTAAAAAAAAATTAATCCCTTTCCATTTGACTAGCCATCTTGCTTATTTCCATTTTACTGGAAACTTTGTCAATCTGCAACAGCCGGCTTGATAGAAATGCTTTGACAGGCAAAGTCCCAGCAAATCTCAATAACCTCACAAATGTCAATGAATTGTGAGTGTTTGTTTTTTAAACAAATGTGGCAATAATTTTGTTACGATAGTAGTTGGTAGATAATGAAGTTTCTTCATCATGAAACAATGTTTCTCTTTCAGGAATTTAGCTCACAATGATCTTAAAGGCCCTTTTCCAGATTTAAGTCAAATGAATTCCCTCAGTTATGTGTGAGTTTCATAAGATTGAAGCTACTATTTTCAGTTATTTCTCAGAAAGTATTGTTTTTTCCATAAGAGAAAAATCTGATCAATGGTTTATCATATCATAGGGATCTTAGCAACAATTCATTTGATCCAACAGAAGCTCCACTTTGGTTCTCAACCTTACCATCTCTCACCACATTGTAAGTCTTCTGTCAGTCACAGATTACAGTTATGAGATATCCCCTGGACTATTCTCGAATCTCATTCTGGAGCACCACAGGATTTCTGAATTTGGATCTCTCCAAGGCCGTGTTCCGGATAAACTCTTCAGCTATTCACAGATACAGCAAGTGTAAGTTTCTAGCAAAGTATAACTCTGTGAAGAAGAAGGGTATAATTCTCAATTTTTCATTCTTGTAAGTCCGTTGCAGGAAACTGAGGAACAATGCTTTCAATAACACATTGGACATGGGAAATGCTGTTGGTCCACTGTTGCAACTTGTTGATTTGCAGAACAATCAAATTTCTGCAATAACGCTGGGTTCAGGAATCAAAAACTATACGTTAATGTGAGACTATTCATCAGCCTCAATCCTCATTGTAAATGATAGTCTACCGTCTCTTTTCCATTTTTCTTACTTGTCAAGTGATGTTATGCATTTCAGACTTGTTGGAAATCCAGTGTGCACGGCAGCTCTGGCAAATACTAATTACTGCCAGCTTCAAAAACCAACGACAAAGGTCTATTCCACAAGCTTGGCTAATTGTGGAGGCAAATCATGTCCTCCTGAGCAGAAGCTGAGCCCTCAGAGTTGCGAATGCGCCTATCCATATGAAGGAACAATGTATTTCAGAGGACCATCCTTCAGAGAATTGTCCAATGTCACAGTGTTTCACTCACTGGAAATGAGTCTGTGGGTGAAATTAGGTCTCACACCTGGTTCAGTTTTTCTTCAGAATCCTTTCTTCAATATCGACGACTACCTACAGGTTCAGGTTGCACTCTTTCCATCTGGTGAAAAATCTTTTAACAGGTCAGAAGTTCAAAGGATAGGATTTGAACTGAGTAATCAAACCTACAAGCCTCCTAAGGAGTTTGGTCCCTATTATTTCATTGCTTCTCCTTATGCTTTCGAAGGTAACTTAAATCTGTTTCCTTATAACGGTCAACAAAATAACATCGAGAATGGTGATCTGACGAGAGAATATACAAATATGTTTTAGATCCGGAGGGAGGTAATTCTATCAGCTCAGGAGTAGCTGCTGGAATAGCATGTGGAGGAGCCGTTTTAGTTTTAGGACTGGTAGGATTAGCGGTGTATGCTATTCGGCAAAAGAAACGAGCTGAAAGAGCGATTGGATTGAGCAAACCATTTGGTAACAAATATTTTAGACAATTGTCCGTTATATTGACCCAGTAAATTGAGTTGCATATATTAATATACTGCAGCTGCCAACATGAGATCATGCGGTTTGAATTCTCTGTTTTTGCAGCATCCTGGGCACCAAGTGGCAAAGACAGTGGAGGTGCTCCTCAATTGAAGGGAGCAAGATGGTTCTCTTATGATGAACTTAAAAAGTGCACAAATAATTTCTCGGAAAGTAATGAGATAGGCTCTGGCGGCTACGGCAAGGTAAATGCTCTTCTTGTTTAAATATTTGTGAAATTTCGCTAACCTGCTGTTCGCTTATCTTTTTCTGTTTTATGCAGGTGTACAGAGGAATGCTTTCTGATGGACAAGTTGTGGCTATCAAAAGAGCTCAGCAAGGATCAATGCAAGGGGGGCTGGAGTTCAAGACAGAGATTGAATTGCTTTCGCGTGTTCATCATAAGAATCTTGTTGGTCTTGTGGGATTTTGTTTTGAGCAAGGGGAACAAATGCTGGTTTATGAATTTATGGCAAATGGAACACTCAGGGAGAGCCTATCTGGTAATTTTATCCTCAGTCTTGCTGTTTGCTTGAACATAAGTTTCAATTTTTCATCATACGGCAGCAAGTTTATTCGCATAAATATGTTTTGCAGGGAGATCTGGCATTCTTCTTGATTGGAAAAGGAGACTAAGAGTTGCTCTTGGCTCAGCTAGAGGATTAGCTTACCTACATGAGCTTGCAAATCCTCCTATTATCCACAGAGATGTTAAGTCCTCCAACATTCTGTTGGATGAGAACTTAACAGCTAAGGTTGCAGATTTTGGCCTGTCTAAACTTGTATCAGACAGTTCAAAGGGTCATGTTTCAACTCAAGTCAAAGGCACAATGGTGTGTACACTGAATCCACATCTGTTACTTACTCTGCATAGACTTTGCAATTACACAAGATACTTTTCGGTTTAATTTATTTGCAAAATTTGTCTGGTTGCAGGGTTATCTAGATCCTGAATATTACATGACTCAACAACTAACTGAGAAGAGCGATGTGTATAGTTTTGGAGTGGTTATGCTTGAACTTATAACGGCTAAGCAGCCAATAGAGAAGGGAAAGTACGTTGTCCGCGAAGTAAGAACGGCTATGAATAGGGATGACGAAGAGCATTATGGCTTGAGGGAGATGATGGATCCAACCATCAGAAACACCGTCCTGCTAGGATTCAGAAGGTATCTGGAGTTGGCATTACAATGTGTTGAAGAATCGGCCGCGGACCGGCCAACAATGAGTGAGGTGGTTAAGGCCATTGAAACCCTTTTGCAAAATGATGGGATGAACACAAACTCAACTTCAGCATCTTCATCTGCTACAGATTTTGGTTCTTCAAAAGGCGTCGTTAGACAAATCTATGGTGATGCATTGCCTAATAATAAGAAGGATATCAATGACGCTAATGCCTTTGATTACAGTGGGGGATACACACTTTCTGCTAAAGTTGAACCCAAGTAGAAAAAAGCACTTTCTCTTCTTTCTTCAGGTTTTAATTTTTAGATAACTTGTGTGTATTACAAGAGAAATGTTGTATGCTTAGTGTGATTGTTTGCTGGGAGCAGAAAATGCTTTTGCTATGAGATAATTAGAAATCCCTCTGAAAGAATCTAGTTTGCAGTAAGACTAAGACATGAATGTTTCAAGAGACTGAGCTCATCCACAAGAGAAAAAGGAAAATGGTATGCAAAGTTTTTATAACTTGAAAAGCATGAAAAGTTTCCATGTAACCATTCGAAATTACAGAAAAAGAAACTTACACATAGTTATTTACCGCACAAACAAACAAAACCGCATTCTTCAGACCACAAACTTTCACTATGCCATAGTCCTTGTGAGTTCTGCTACTCATGCTGCTCCTTGGGTGGCTTCACAATAATGATCGGACATACAGCATGATGAGCACAGTAATCACTTACACTCCCCAAGAATGCCCTGATAATTATGAACATATACATAAACAATCAATCAAAGGAATCTATTGTAAGTAAATAGATGGTTTGTAGACCACAATACTCGAAAATATTTCAGTAAGGCTCCTTGAACAATAATCTAGATTCTTTGTCTTACGCCAATAGATGTTTAAATGTGTGTGCAATAAGTCTGGTATCCACAACAAATGTGATTCTTTTTAAGTGTTTTGGTTGTCACCTTTTAATCTTGCTGAGGCCGCGGCCTCCGACAACAAGGAGATCAACGTGCATTTGCTCAGCAGACTGACAAATCATGTCCTTTGGATCCCCTTCAAGAATCAGACTCTCTGCTTTCACCTACACAAGGTTACATGTTTTAGATCACAGGAAGTATGGCCTAAAAATTAGATGCACGGAAGGCATATAATACACACTTAGCTAATCACCATCTTATCTTTGCACATCTGTAATGCCGGGAAAGTAACGCCCCTGAATTTTCTTGGGATTTCCTCACAGATTCTACCATCGAAGATGTTGCATAAAATGCTATAAACATCAACACCGCTTGAGAGATCGAATGCAATTTATGATTTGAAGTAGCAAACAACATACTGAAAGCTACAACATACTAACAAATTTTGATCTCATATGATGCAGACATTCATTTACCATTTAATGCACATTTAAAAAATGTGGATTTGAGGACTAGACAACACTGTCCAAGTATAGTGATCAGTGCACCGTCTGTCACACATCCGCTCTGGAGAACTGTTAATAAAACCAAATTGATCCGATACAATTCAAGAATAATTTAGAGCAAATAACACTCAATGAGCTGGAGTAGCTCAGTTGGTTAGAGCGTGTGGCTGTTAACCACAAGGTCGAAGGTTCAAGCCCTTCCTCTAGCGATAAATATTATACTAATGTCTTTGTTTTTTTTTGTTTTTGTTTTTGTTTTTGGGGGGTGTTATACTGACCTGTACTAGTACTTACAGCTGGCAAAATGAAGCGCTGAAATGGCTGCTGAACATGAACGATTGTTAGGATACCGCCGACGATACCATAAAGATTGTCAAGAGCCCATTTGAGTGCATTGAAACTCTCTGCACTTTCATCAATAGCCACCATCACCTTCATCTTCTTCTTGCTGTCTCTCATTATTGTCTCCTCTTCTTCTTCTGATTGCAGCATTGCTGACCCTGAACCACCTGAAACTGTTTCTTTCTCCATTACCCAATTCTTTTACATCTCCCTCTCGGCCAACAATGTCAATGTCACAACATACAGTAGTGAGCCTATTTGCTCTTTATATAAATAGAACGATGATTGGATTTTTGTCATTTTCGAAAAAATTAGAGAGCTGAAAATGAGGTGTCGTTACGTGGAAGTTTATAAGAGGAAATGTGGCATGAGCCCAACATATGGCATCCATGCAATTGAAAGTTACAATTCCAAGCATGCAAAATTTTATACTTTTATTAGATAGATCTATAACGTAGTTGGTGCCCGTTGTTGGTGACTCTAACTTTGGTAACGTAAAATAAAATTACATTCGCCTAATTCATAGCATAAAATTAGCTCATACTTTGAAATTACCTCATGCTTGCATTAATAATATGTTCCCTATAACTTTTTCTTCGCTCAAAATTATTTTCTTAGAACGCTAATCTTTTTTCAACGAATACGGATGTTCTTCTCAACTCATTTATCCTCTCTTTACATAATACTAAATGTTTTGGGAATGAAATAAAGCAACTGGATCTTCTTTAAGTAAAGAGTAAGCAAATAATTGACAAGCTATTAGGAGAAAATTTTGGTGTAAATAGGGAGTAATTTTGATAACTTCGAGCAAAGCAACTCAAGCAGGGTATCATTAACGACCTTGAGCACCATGAGCAGGCTATCTCGACCAGAAAATAATTCTATTGACCTCAAGAAAACGTTACCAAGTCACCAGGAAAAACAAACTTCAACTAAACTGATGAGCTCCTTCTAGTTATAATGTCTACTACGATCATGTATTATAAATACAACTTAATAACTACTTTATAACGGACTCATTAATTCATGATTTAAATGAGCATTCAACTCAGTAACAGCAACGCATTAAAGATGGAGTAATAATTTCGGTTGCCTATAAAAGCATAGAGAAATCTAAAGCAGGGGATTTTTCTTGATATAATTCATTTTTCTTTAAAATTCATTTTTCCTTTTCGTTTAAATGAATTGGTCACTGACTTGAGTGTCGGAAGATTCACGACGGAAAAACTTTTGGCGATTGTTACTGTCTTCTGTGATTTCAGGAACACACTGAACAACAATACAAGGCCAAATGATTTTCTTAGAAATTGGCAAGTCGTCTCACCACCAAATAAATTCAATGCTGATGCAGGAATGTAGCATCAAACCACTAACCGACCAAACCAGATTTCGACATCAACACTAGATATTGGCCACCCTTTAATAAAAGTTACTTTTTTATTAGAAGTTCTTGGATTTAAGAAATAATGTCCACACTTTAAAATGTTTATCGCATTATATATATACAATAATATATACATAGCTTATGTTTTGATGTGGATCCATTCTTAAATATTTTTTATGTATATAAATTTTTTCAAATGAAATATTAATTGTCAAGGACTCAAAGTCAATATTCTAATTTTAACATATTAGTCCTCCGGCTTTAAAAATAAGGATCACACGTCTCTTTGTACAAAGAATTATTAGAAGATAAAAATTGTTAATTTTTAATACTCTCTCAATACAATAAATTCGTGATCTATATTTTGAGAATGTGTAGACGTCCACACTACACATGAAATTTTCTATCAAATTCAATGAAAGGACTTCTTCCATTAGTAAATAACCACGTTAACTATAATTTAGGAATTTAAATTTAATCAGATTAATTAGCTCATTATTTCTGTTGTAACAGCGTTACCTGCTTATATAGCATTCCTTTCATGGTCTAGTTAGGTTATGAAGTCCGACTTCAAGTCCATATAAATAGCGGTACCCCCTATTGCAACAATTTCATAAATCTTGAATAAAACTTTCGTTTATTTTATAACCAAACCATTATATTACACAAAATTAATTAAGGAAGCTTAATGAACTGTACTCTTACACTCATACGCACACATTATTTTACACACGTTTTCCACTTCACAAAAGCACAGAGATAGCTGTTTATATTCTTGATACCTTTTCACTAAGCCACACAGTCCTTAAAATTCTAGTGCTTATGGTGCTCCTTTGGTGGCTTAACGATGAGGATCGGACACACAGCATGATGCACGCGGTAGTCACTTACACTGCCCAAAAATGCCCTGCCAACAGTAAATCGAATTAAAATTCTATCATGATCTGATCTCCTCCCTGGGCACAAATACATGTGGGTTATTGGTAGTTAATAAATAAAGAAAAATAAAAAATTTAAATCCTACCCATACATTATCACTTAAAAGGTACATGGCACAAGATTTTTTAAAACTTGTGAGAGTTCAGATCAATCTTAACCCCAGTAAATTAGTAGTACCAATTAATAATTAGATAATCAACAGCCAGAACTTTTATAGACAAATAATCGTTATATTGATTAACCTAGGCAAACGGCCAAAATTAATCGGTTTGATGCTCACGATGCATAGTATAATACTTAGGTATTTTAATTAATTGTCATCACGTATTTACATCACCTCTTAATCTTTCCGAGGCCTCGACTTCCAACAACAAGGAGATCAATGTGCATTTGTTCTACAGCCTGACAAATCATATCCCTTGCGTCCCCATCAAGAATCAGTGTTTGTGCATTCACCTGGACCATGCATGCATGCAAGTTAATTTTACAATTTAATTAGTATACCACTGACATCCAAAGACTGAAAGAAAACAATTTTGCCATCTCTTGTGCAGTACTAGTAGCTGATTCGTGCTGCATGAATAAGTAAATCAATCCTACTCATTGTATAGATTATAGAAAGGTTTCTTAAATTCTGCTACCAGCGGGTAATTTTTTTTTTCTTTTTTGGTGGGAAAGTGTGTGTTTTATGCACCAAAAGTGTTTGTGTGCCTATATATGTCTATATAA
Organism: Luvunga scandens; assembly: GCA_030449905.1. Taxonomy (NCBI): domain Eukaryota; kingdom Viridiplantae; phylum Streptophyta; class Magnoliopsida; order Sapindales; family Rutaceae; genus Luvunga; species Luvunga scandens. The sequence continues at coordinate 3,217,369 of JASUUG010001265.1, forward strand.
ATATGTTAGGTAAGAGTTGATCCAAAATTAAAATTTAATACGAATTCTTACAAAGATATAAACTATTATTTTTCACTGTTTGTAACGTTGGAAATTCAAAAATCAATTTACAATGTTGGAAACTCTTCCTATCGTAATTGGAGATTAAAAAAATATCGGATCTAAGTAATTACTACCACCTTTTCTTTGCACACTTGTGGTGCCCGGGAGAGTAGAGCTGGAGAACTTTCTTCTTCGGCTTTCTTGACATTTGCCACCGACGTAGACGTTGCATAAAACGCTGCCAATTAATTAATTATCGGCTTTCATCTTCGCCAATTATGAATAGAAGGATTCCATATCGACAAGCATAATTTAATTATTTACTAACCTGCACCAGCGGGGACAAAAGGCTGCGGAGCATGAACAATTGTGAGGACGTTGCTGCCATCGCTGCCTCGCTGGCGTCCGGCGTATTGTCGGTGATACCATAGAGATTATCAAGAGCCCATTTAAGTGCTTAAAAACTCTCTTCACTTTCATCAATAGCGACCATCACCTTCATCTTCTTCTTGTTTTTCCTGATCATCGTCACCTCTTCCTCTTTTGCTTGCAGCAGTACTGACCCTGAACCTGGAATTGTTTCTTTCTCCATATACAGCCAATTCTTTTAAATCTGTCTCTCTCTCGATCAGACAACATGAACCGTCTCAGCATAGAGTAGTAAGTAACCACTTGCTTTTTGCAGAAATAGAAACGATGATGGCCTTTTTGTCTTTCTCTGGAAAAGGAGATAAAAATGAGTTGTTTAAGTGGAAGTAATTATAAGAGGCAATACGGAGATTTAAGGTCAGTTTAGGATTGCAGCAGTTGATGAAATAAGTTGTTTATACTGTGCAAATAAAATAAACTGCTTATGTTGTGCAGATAAAATAAGCTGCTGATTAAAAAAGTAGCTTGGTGTTTGGTAAAATGTGTCGTTGTAATTGTTGTGGGTTTGAAAAGTAGAGTATATTCGTTTAGTAAATTTTATTACGAAGTGTTGTTTTATTATATAATGAACAAAATAGATATAAGTTTTAATTACATTTTATTTTTAAAGTATTTTTAATAAATTATTTAAACATATTTTTTTTAAATATGTAAAATTACATTAAAAGAACTCAATTAAAAAAAATCTAAAAAACTTCATAATCTATTATATAAAATATGATAAAAATAAAGGTATGATTTATCTATTAGAATTTATGGATAAGTAAGATATAATTATCTTTTTATTAAAATCTAGGGTTATAATAGGAATTTTTAAAAAGTGTGGCAACTTATTGAATAAGTTGCTTATGAAAAGTAACATAGCTGTTGACAAAATAAAAAAAATTATAAAATAAGTTACTTTTATAAAATTTATTAAATATTATTTTAATAAAAAATTATAAAATAAATAGGTTATTAAATTTTAACCGCAATCTCCCTCAATTTAACTCATCTCCCTCAATTTAACTCATGCACGTGGCATCCTTGCAAATGGAAAGTTCCAATTGCAGCATCCAAAATTTTGTTTCATTGAGTAACACGATTTGCATGCATTCCGAATATTTTGTCCACCCCAAACCCACCCACTTCCCTTCGGCCGCCCCCGCCCCCCCCCCCCCCCCCCCCCGGGCCCCCCATCAACAACAAACATATGCACTATTATAGTTATCCCATTTTTACTAAATCGATCCATAACTCATATTACATAATCGATTGATCAGCCTAGGTAAGAGATAATTCATTTTGCTTAATTTATTATGGATTCAAGTGTAAAGGATTAGTTTAACTAAAGATAAATGCTCATTCAATTCTTATATTTTGAAAATGTCTCAAGACATCTCTACTATTAAATATTTAACACTTAATCCTTACTTTTTCTTTACCGCTACAATAATAATATCATATCTTAAGAACATTAATTAATTTATCCATACTACATTTAATACCTTGCAAGGACAAAAATATTCTTGCAAAGGTGTTATTATAATAACAAAAAAAAGAAAAAAATATCACATATTTAATAATAGGGGTATCCTAAGATATTTTTCAAAATATAAAGAATAAATAAAGTTTACATTTTCATTAATTTGGATCGGAAAGGATTGAGGAAAAATGTAATTGGATAAAAAAAATGTACAAAGACATTCATACCATATTACTATATGTAATATACATAACCATTTTTATTGAGTGTTCTTCTTTTGCTATCCATTATTACAGTATACATTTATATATATATATATATATATCAATAAAATAATTTTTTATTTATAAAGTAAGGAACAAACAAAAAATATAAATTTTAATATATCATAAGACGAAATATAGTATATATTTTTTCAATTTATCCCTTATCTCGCTTCATATCACAAACTTTTTCAATATACCACACATTCCTTGTCAAAATCCTAACAGGTGCTTGTGGTTTTTCTTTTGCGGCTTAATGATGAGGACGTGATGGGCACAATAGTCACTCACAATCTTACACTACCCAAAAGTGCCTTGTAGGGATGACAATTTGATCCGGCCTGAATTTTAGCTTGATTGACCTGACTCGAATTTTTCTAGCTTTGATTGGAATATTCGAGCTTCGAGTCGGGCTCGGGCCAAATTTTTAGGCCCGATCAAATTTCAGGTCAGGTCGGGCTTATTCAACCCTATACTAAATTAAAAAAAACACACACAATACACAAACAACTAATTAATTGCATTGTGTGTTTTTTATGTTGGATTTTGGAATTAAATTGTGTGTGGGGTTAAAATGGTTATGGAATTAGATTGTTTGTTTTTAATTTAATTACATTGTATGTTTTAAATGTTTGATTGTGGAATTGAATTGTAGAAAATTATTTCTATTAATTGGTTGTTTTATGAATTATTTTGTGATTAATTGTATTATATATATTTGCCTTGTGTTGTTAATTATTTTAAATTAGAAAAATTATTTTTTTTTAATTTTATATTCATGGTATTGTAACTAATAGAAATAGAATAAAAATTAAATACAAAATCAATTTCGACCAAGTTGGGTCTGCCCTGACCCAACTCGAACCACAAATGGTCGGGCTTTGAATTTTTTTGATCGGGTCGAGCCCGACCCGACCAATTGCCATTCCTAGTATCCTACCAACAACAAAAAGTAGGAGCAATTAGATAACCAACAGGCCAAAAAGCTTATAATAAGAAATTATTGAAATATTAGATGAATATCTTGTAATTTTGATTCTAGGCCACCTCTAGTTGATGTTTAATTAAAATGTGCAGTTTAAAAGAGTTAATTTTTTTTTATGAATTATAAAATTATGCGGTTTAAAAGAGTTAAAAATTAATTCTTTCAAAATTCATGGTTTAAAAAGAAAAATTCAAATATAAAAATTACATATTTCAATAAACTACAAACGTAAACATATTATATTAAAAATTCTTCAACCTAGACTTATGGTTCAAAATTAAAATTTGTACGAGTTAATAATGGTATCAACATACTTTTATGCCTTTATCAAAAGATTTACAAAGTAATATAAAAACATATCTGTACCATCGTCCTGGACTTTGTACTCAATCAAATCAACAATTAACAATAATATAAAAATATATTCAAATTCGTCTTGAACTTTATCCTAGATAAGATTGCAACTCGTGTATATAATACCTCTATAATAGATCATGGATCGTAAGTAATTATTACCATCTTTTCTGTGTGCACACTTGCAGTGCCCGGGCCGAGCAGATCTGCAGGCAGAACTTTTTAATTCGGCTTTCCTGACACTTTCCACCGGTGTAGACGTTGTATGAAATGCTGTCATGGTCAAGAAATTAATTAATTAATTCAACCTCATCGCGTACACTTCACAACCAAGATCAAAATCAGCTGCTGGTGTAAATGCATGCATGTCTATATATGCTACGAAAGGGTTCTGCATAGCAAATGTTATTGTAAAGTAATATGATAAAATTAATAATCACGTGAAGCTTTCAGAGTTCGGACCGCTTGTTAATTACTTCACTCGTAATCACACCTTGTTCATTTGTTAGGACGTGCTCGACAAATCATTTTAGTTAATGGATTCATATTAACAAGCATATCGTGAACTTTTCATATGTATAAGGCCCTCAAAATTATAGTATTAAAATATTTAATAAAATTTAATTTTTGTGGTGCACAAACTAAAATTAAATTTATTATGAAAAATTTATAATATTTATGTTATTTTCGTCAAAATTAATATTTATCCTACTATGTATCAACTTTTATTTAATACTTAAGATTTTTTTTTTCGTCAACACTTCAATACCAAATATAATCTAATGCTCTATTTGGTATACCTTTTTAAATAAAACTTATTTAAATAGAATTTTTACAAATAGAGCTTGTACTCAAAAAATTTTAATTGTTTGGTTGTTAATAAGAATTTTTATTAAAAATTATAAAAAAATTTTAATTTTTTTTAAAATTATATTATAAAAGAATGAAACATTTTAACATAAAAAAATAACTTTTCAACTTCTACTATTAAAAATTCAAAATTTTAATAGTAAAAGTAAAATACATAACTTATTTAATTTTTAAAACTCTACTAAAACAACAATAAAACAACAACAAAAATTTTAATAAATATTTATAATATTAAATAAACACTTATCATCATTAGATAAGTTATACCAAAAGACATTAAGTTATATATACTGACCTGTAACCCCGGGTCCACTTCTTGCGTTTGCTGTATCATTAACCCTGCATCCGGATTCGCCTCCGTCGCCAACTTCAGTTTCTCTTACCGTCAGTCAGTCACAGCAGAAACTTGCTTCCAATCTTTTTTCTTACCCAAGGCAGATCGATTTTCTTTCTCTGTGTTGTTTGCCTTTTATTTTATACGAAAAACTTTGGTTTGGTTCTGTCAAGAGTTGAAACGAAGGTGGCACGTGGAAATTTTGTATGTGAAGATGGAACTTCAAGGGGGACATATGGCCGCACCATAAAGAAAAGCCGTGTGACAGCGCCCATATGGCCGAGAGCAGCAAATGAAAAACACCCAGTCCCGTCGTTTGTTACAATCTAAAAAAGTATATAGTTTGTCTATCTGTATCAAACAGGGCCCTAATTAATTCCAATTCTTTGTTTTTATTTTTATTTTTTTTGATAAATCCAGTTAATTCCTATTAAAATGACTGCAATGCTCTTCAGTCTCAACCGATTTTCAATTTCCTCTCATACTGCGTGGTGGTTAGAACTCAACATTACGGGGTGGGTTGGTCGTTGAACTATTATTTCGGCCAGTTCCTGGAGCGTTGGCTTTTTCTCTTCTCAGTATCGCCACCGAACCTTTTTTTTCCTTTTTGAAAATAAATAATTATAATTTCTTTTACCAAATTACAGATACGTATGTTTATGTTTACAGCGATAGTTTGTTGAGAGCTAAAAAATACTTTGCTATGGAATAACTAATGATCACACTGAAATCATCTAGCTAATTCACTGTTTACAACTCTAAAATGTATAACGATTATTCAGTAAATGGACTGTCTGCTTTATTTTCTTTTAATTACACAAGGAAAAATTAAACTTAAATTTGACCAAAAATAACCCAACAGAAGATTATCCAGAAACAAGAAAAGTCCCAAAAAATAGACCCATGTAAATCGATCCAAATCACCCATTATTACAGAAAATAGAGACATATTTATCTGCTGCATGCACAAACAAAGACAATATATTATTCTGATACTACAAACATTTTATTCTTCTTATATCAGACTTTGTTTTTGTGCCATGGTCCTCATGGTGCTACTGCTTATTTTGGTGCTGGTTTGGCGGCGGCTTGACGATGATGATCGGACACTCAACATGATGTGCACAGTAGTCACTTACACTACCCAATAATGCCCTGCCAAGTGTCAATTACAGAAATAATCAACAAGCCAAAAAGTTTATAAACAAATTACAATGACCGAAATATCGAATGAAATACTCATAAATGTGCATGATGCCCACAGGTCACAGCATTATACAGAGCGGAGATTCTCAGGTTCGGATGCTAAATGCGAATTTAAAGCGGATTCACGTTAACACCTTCTTTTTTACAAGTAACTATAACCGTATGCTGTTAACGTGGAACCGCACAAAATTGACATTTAAACATCTCACATCCGAGAATTTCTACGGCATTACGTAGATGTATATATTTATATAAATAATTGTCACCTTTTAATCTTGCCGAGGCCACGGCTTCCTACAACAAGGAGATCCATGTGCATTTGTTCCGCAGTCTGACATATCATGTCCTTTGGATCTCCATTAAGAATCAGTGTTTCTGCTTTCACCTGCACCACACAAGTTATTAATAATAGTACACTGCCCACATCTAAATACCAAATTTAATGAAATTTAATTTAATTAATTTTGTTTGCTGGTTGAATACTGTTGTGGTACATCTCACACACTCACTCACACACACACACACGCACACACACACACAGAGTTAGCCTTAATAAGTTCATTAATCCTACTAATCGTATCCGAAGGGCTTCTTAATTAAATTATGCTCAGTGCTAAATTTTTTTAATTCGTAAGTAAGAGTGTCTCCGAGCACACAAAGTTTATTGCTAGTTAAAGTAGACATGTATTGTAATTTGTAAATTACATTCTTATCCTTGCATATTTGCAGCGCCTGCGAGAGAAGGGTTGCAGAGTTCTCTTCTTGAGCTTTCCTGATAGATTGCTCCACCGAAGGTGTTGCATAAAATGCTGTCAAAAATTTAATTTAGTCTTCATTTCACAGCCAAAGTATCAAAACCATTTACTTCTGCATGCAATGCAACCAATGGTTGGTTTGGAGTAACAAATACACTCAGTTGAAAGTGTTGTACTGATGAAAACAAAAAAATTAAGATAATTATGCCACCAACCGGCTGGAGTAGCTCAGTTGGTTAGAGCGTGTGGCTGTTAACCACAAGGTCGAAAGTTTAAGCCCTTCCTCTAGCGGGTTTAAAATTTCATTTTACCATTTGCACATCCAAAATATATTTTCCACAATATTACAAAGTAAAAAGAATCATTGTAACTGGTCACCTGCACCGCCAGGTCCAGCAGGGAAAACTAAGTGCTGAAAGGGTTGCTGAACATGAACAAGTGTGATCACGCCGGCGCCACGGTCGCTGGTTCTCGGAGTTACGGCGCCTGTGATACCATAAAGATTATCAAGTGCCCATTTGAGTGCATGGAAACTTTGTCCACTTTCATCGAGAGCCACCATCACCTTCATCTCATTCTTCTTCGTCATCTGCTCCCTTTCTTCTTTTGTTCGCTGCATCGCTAATCCTGCGCCCTCCACCTCCTCCACCGCCTCAATTGCCAAATTCAATTGGTGTCACTATCACTATACCTCACCTATTTAAATATTTGATTACAATTTTACAATTTTTCTTTTATACATTGAACGTGATATTTATTTATAATTATTATATATGGTGTGTTTGGAGAATGAAATTGGGCAACCATATACCCTCTAAATAAAGGGTTAGTTGAGGATTGAAGGGTTTTTTTTTTATACCATGAGCAGACCTGTTCGGCCAAGAGGTCGTCGTGGTTGTCGTACAAAGACCACTTCGACTAGAAGTTCAATAAGGTAAATACGAGCAGACAACCTCGTCGTATGATTACTAAGAATTCTTGTCATAAGCAATCTTAGAATTGCAGGCAGCACAATCACCAACACGTGTGCCTTGGAAGAAGTGCAGACATAATAAACTCTTATTCTCTATCGATTTCCCACTCTTATTCCTCTTCGTTAATGGATTCCTGTCCTCTTACAAAATGCAAGAAATAAAGGGAAATAAAAGGAACTGAGGGTGGGGGGCAGTCTATAAAAGCAAGGAAGAACAAAGTTAGGGGAGGAAGAGAAAAAAAAACAGCAGAGGCTCTCTCTCTCATTGAATCTTAATCATTTTCTTTTGGGTTAAATTGTTTATACAGCCATTGAGAGTTATTATGAGTTTTTCCTATAAAAAGAGCTTGATTACTGACTTGAGTATCAGAGGGTTCTCGCCGAAAAAACTTTCGGTGCCCTCTAACCGTTAGTTGTGGGTGTAGATTTCTTGATCGTGGTCGGTTCATGCGCTAGCTTGAGTAGGAGGAAATTAAGAATTATTCTTACAGAGCACAAATTTGGAGGGCAAAAGAAGCATTGTTGCAAGGACAAAGACCCTACCAAATTTCTGCATCAACATGGTGTTTTTGTTAAGAAATTCTTCTTTTGTTGTGAGGAAAAGTTTGAGAGTAAAGGAGGTACGTGGAAGTTCGGTAGAAGATAATGAAACTTCAGCCAGGACATATGTCGTCCATGCAAATGAAATCTTCCAATTGCAGTATGCAAAAGGCATTTACTATAATAATCATTATTCATTTAACATTAACCAAAATCTCTTACATAAAGTGATGGTGCAGTCTGAATCTTAAGGGTGTATTTTGAGATTAATGTGCTGTAACTTTGAAGCTATAAATGTTGTAGAAAAAAAACTGTAATTATAAAATAAAAGTTAGTAATATATAGTAAATATAAATTTTAAATAATAATTTTGACAAAATTATTAAATATATAATAAATTTTTCATTATACAAGTAAATAATTATATTAACATAACTTTTAAAATATAATAATTATTATTTACTAAACACTTTATGGTGTGTTTACTAATTGGGAATGAGAATAGGAATGAGAATGAGAGAATGTGAATGAATGATGTGTTTACTTATTTAAATGAGAGGGGGAATGAGAATCAAAGTAGTGGGCCTCACTTAAAATTAGAAATGATTATTAGAGTTTTCATTCTCATGGGGGAGGTGGGAATGAGAATTCTATTCTTTGGATTAACTATTTCGCCCTTTCCAAAATTAAAAATATTCATATTATCCTAATTTATAATTAATTAATATATTATTTTAATTAAGTAATTAATATATTAATATATTATTAATAATGATAGTTTTTGAATAAATAATCACAATAATTAATATATTATTATTAATAATTAATATACGATTATAATAATTAATATAATTATTTTAATTAATTCATATGTTAATATTAATTAATTAATCTAATTATTACTATTAATAAATATACCAATAATAATAATAATAAATATTATTAATTAATTAATTAATATAATTGTTACTATATTAACATATTATTAACAATAATTATTAATAATTATAATTTTTGATAAATAATCACAATAATTAATATATTTTTATAATAATAATTAATATAATTATTTTAATTAATTAGTATATTATAATAATTAATTAATTAAAAATTTTTACAATTAATTAATATATTAATACATTATTGACAATAATTAATAATTATTATTATTATTATTATTATTATTATTTGAATAAATAATCACTATAATTAAAATATAAAATAATACTTATGACAGTAATTCAGTAAGTACTTTTTAGTAATTTGTTACAATCTAACTCATTCTGATTCTGATTCCAAAATAAAATAAACACATCAATGGGATTCCAACCCATTCCAAATCTGGTTCCTGCAGGTCAAATAAACAACTTATTTTGATTCTCATTCCCTATTCTTATTTCAGTTCATTCATATTCCAATATATTCCCATTGCAGCCTATTTCGATTACTGATAAGTAAACACAGCATAATAGTATTGTAGTTTAAAAGTTATAGCTGTTTAACCTCAATTCTAAACACACTCTAAGTCTATTTTTAAATATTTTTAGAAAACTTAACTCCATAATATGTGCAAAGGAGGACTAAAATTTTTTATTCACATGGATTTATAGTAATATTATCTCTGAAATTTTATTTCAAAAAGTTTTAAATTAAAATTTAGTACTGAGTTAAATTTTTTTATTAATATTTTAGAAATATAATTAATAGTTATTAGATAAAAATATAATGTTATAACCTACATGTGTAAACCAATCAATGCACTTACGAAGATAGTAAGATACAATGTAAAAAATTAACCAAAAAAAAAATGATTAATCCTCTAGAAAAGTCCTGAATAATAATATATGGGCCTTCTTGCCGGCGCAGGGGTGTACTTCCGGTCTATTATATAAACCGACAATCCGTTGTCGTTAGATAGGCATTGCATTGATGATGTATGTAGTTAGTTATGTATATACCCCTAAAACTTCAATCATTAAATATGTAATTCCTTTTTTTTTAAAAAAGAGAACAATTTCATTTCAGTTTACAAAAATTTGCTCATTTTACCTTACAAAAAATACTTGCCAAATAAAAGCATTATTTAATCAATACGATTATGACATATTTAATTAAACTTTTGCACATAGAGGAAATGTAACAACAAAATATAGCTTTTCAATTTTCTCTCATTCGAAAGCATTTCAACAAAAGAAAATATAATTTATGTGTGCAATAAAAATTCCTTGATCACTAGAGGATAAATTAAGATAAAAATGAACTTGTAAAGCGTTTTAATCAAGCAAAGGCATTTTATAACAAAAAAATTATAATTTAGAAGTCACAAGGAAAAAAAAAAGAATGAAGAAAGATGAAACTATCAGTCATCCCGTACTAGGAAAGCACGGGACGGTGTGTCACCGACCTCAATCAGTCACTCCGCACGCACGTGACCCAATCAAGCCGCCACGTAACAATGCCGTACGTCACCGAACAGGATATCCTACTTGGCTTATTCTCATTGGCCGCTTCTTCCCTTCAGAGACGAGATCTGAAATTCTTATTTCCAAAATTACCCTCCAAGTTTTTTTAAGTTGACAAATACGTCCATCATCAAAGTAAAGCTCTCTCTCTCTCGCTCGCTCTCTCTCTCTCTCTCTCTTTCTCTCTCTTTTCTCTTCCTTTTGTCACCCTCACCTTACAGTGCCCCCCCCGCTTCTCTTCTCTTCTCTTCTATTACTATCGCTTTTCTTTTTCTTCCTTCTTACACAAACCTACAACACTGCCATTCCGATAAATCTCTCCCTTCTCAACTTTCGATTTCGCGATCGGACGGTCATGACTATGATGACTCCTCCACCGTTAGATGTAAACATCATTCTATTTTTTTTCTCTCTCTCTAGCTTTATCTTTATTTCCTTTGATTTTTTTGAACTGTTTCTAGTTATTTTCTCGATCAACTAGGGTTTTGTGTTTGGATTGACATAAATTTGACGAAATTTTCTGTGAATGTTAGTGATTGATATCTAGGGTTTTTGATTGAATGAATTGAGGCTGACTTATAATTTTGATTTAATGATTTGTGTATTTTTTTGTTTTGGACTTTGTAGCAAGAAGAGGAGGAGATGCTTGTGCCGCATTCGGATATAGTCGAGGGTCCTCAGCCAATGGAAGGTTCGTTTTAACCGTTGAAATTTTTGTATTTTTGTTTAGTTTCGTGTTTTTGTGGATTAGTTAGTGCTGTAGAGAGGATCTGGAGGTGGCTTATGTTTAATTTTGGTTTTGATTGATTGGTTTTGGCTTTAGGGTTTTGAGTATTTTGTATTGATTTTTATGAGTTTTGTGTATGTTAGTGGTTTCACAAGTGGAGCCGGCTAGTACTGTGGAGAATCAGCAAGTGGAAGATCCTCCTACAATGAAATTCACTTGGACTATAGAGAATTTCTCTAGATTGAATACCAAGAAACATTATTCTGATGTATTTGTTGTTGGTGGTTACAAATGGTAAGTATATGATGGACACTATCTCACTGATTGAATCGTTTATGCTATGTGATGTGCTTCTTGTGATTGAGATTGAATGTCGGTCGTTGCTGCTTTGTTGCAGGCGGATACTTATTTTTCCAAAGGGAAACAATGTGGACCACTTGTCTATGTATTTGGACGTTGCCGACTCTGCAACATTGCCGTATGGATGGAGTAGATATGCACAGTTTAGTCTGGCTGTGGTTAACCAAATTCATTCCAAATACTCAATCAGAAAGGGTATCTTCTTAACTGTAATTATTGCTGTAGTTGCTCTATTGATGTTCATGCTCTTGTTGTTAGTAATTAATTGCTACAGCCTTTAATTAAATGAAATTAATTATTCTCACCTTATTAAATTTTCCTTTGTACTTTTATGTTTTAAATTTTTATTACCACAAACTTACTTTTCCAAGCATGGTATTGAGAATTTTCCCTAAAATGAGCTTTCTTCAATTTTTTCTTTTTTTCTTTCTACCAATAAGAAATCAAGTTTATTGGTTCAATGTATATTTTATATGCTTGGTTATTTAAATCACTCAATTGTGTGTTTCTTCTCTAATATGATCCTGGTCTCATTTCTTTCTGTTTGATGACTGTGCGAGCAACAATAAAACAAAAAAAGGAAGTAAATAAAAAATGTTGGAGTGTTCCTTTCATCATACATGATATAAATAAATGTGGCAACACATTCTTTTCCTTCCAAAGAATGATTGATTGATTGCATGCGTTCAATATTTTTAAGCAGCTTCAGTGCACAAAACAATGTATAATTGCAAAAACAATTCATATACTGCCTATATTATGCGGCAAGAGAGGAGTGATGAGAGAGGCAAGAGTCTTTAATATTTGCCGGAAATTTGTATGCAATTAAATATGGCAATAGATCATCTGTTATGCATGTGTTACAAACTGTTGATTTCAATTTGATAATTAGTCCACCAATTTGGTCAAATTTAGAAGTGTGTTCTTGCAGAAGTTGTAAAAAATTTCAAAAAAACAAATCAGAATACTATTGTTTCTCTAGTTTTGTAAGTTAATGAAAGATATCTGCTTGCAGTTGTTTTGCGTGTACTTGTCAGGAAACTTATATTTGAGTTTGTCTGTATAAAGAACTTCGTACTTTTTGCCATTTAAATTTAAGCCAATTATATTGGTGACAAAGAATAGGGCGTCCAATGTGGTTATTTATACCAGGTGTTGGGTCTATTATGCACTTTGATTTAATCATAACGAATTTCTTCTGGATTGTGCAGATACTCAACATCAATTCAATGCAAGAGAGAGTGATTGGGGTTTCACATCCTTTATGCCACTTGGTGATCTTTATGACCCTAGTAGAGGATTTTTGGTGAATGATAGTGTTGTCGTCGAAGCAGAGGTTGCTGTTCGTAAAGTCCTGGATTATTGGTCATACGACTCAAAAAAGGAGACTGGTTATGTTGGACTTAAGAATCAAGGAGCAACCTGTTACATGAATTCTCTCTTGCAGACTTTGTACCACATACCTTACTTTAGAAAAGTGAGGACATAGTCTGATGTTTTCAACTATAAGTCACCTTCATTTACTGTTAATGTTTTGCAGAAAGTTAAAAGCCTCATGTTGTAAAATATATTTCAGGCGGTGTACCACATGCCAACAACTGAAAATGATTTGCCTACAGGAAGCATTCCTTTAGCTCTGCAGAGTTTATATTATAAGCTTCAGTATAATGACACCAGTGTTGCAACGAAGGAATTGACCAAATCGTTTGGATGGGATACATATGACTCTTTCATGCAACATGATGTACAGGAACTCAATAGGGTCTTGTGTGAAAAACTTGAAGACAAAATGAAGGTATGGTGGTTTAATGAGTTTTGTAGTTTTTCTGGTGCATTTTCTTGCCTGTCTGTCATCCTATGATTATTGTTCTGTTGGTCCAGGGAACTGTTGTGGAAGGGACAATTCAGCAGTTATTTGAAGGTCACCATATGAATTACATCGAGTGCATAAATGTGGACTACAAGTCTACGAGAAAGGAATCATTTTATGGTATTTATACTTTTAAAAGTTGTTTGGGATTGATTGTTTGTTTTTATCAATAATGTTGATTCAGACAAGTGCTTCTTGCATGGCAGACCTCCAACTTGATGTCAAAGGCTGTAGAGATGTCTATGCTTCTTTTGATAAGTATGTTGAAGTCGAACGTCTGGAGGGTGATAATAAATACCATGCTGAAGAACATGGCTTACAGGTTAGTTTATGGGAGTTGGTTGGGACATGATACTTGTCTTGCTTTAGCCTTTTTTTCTCCTGTTTTTAAATCACCTATGCTCACCTTTATAAAGCACATTGGTTTGTATGTGGAAGTTTAAAAGTTTAGACTAGCTGGCTCTTTCATTTTATATTTTTTTTCTGGCATTTGTACGTAAAATTAATTTAAAGGTTTGTCCCTCAAAGCTAAGCTTAACTACGCTGATAGCACTGATTAGGCAAATCTATCTGTGTAATAAATATAAAATTATCTTAAGGTGTTATATCATTGAAAAAGATAGTTTCAAACGGACCCTATGATATTTTTTTCTTAAATAAAAAAAAAATCCAGATATAGCAGCTCAAAGGCATGGTTGGTTTCTGTCCAGCTGAGTGTCAGCTCTGTGTTTCTGAGAAATCAGGCAAATCAAAGTTAACACTTCAGTAATAGTAGTAGATAGTTTTGCTGTTAATAAGAGATAATTTCTAGAAGCAACTGACAGAGCTTCCTTAAGATGATGCCTGCAATGTAAAGATTTATTTTGGTATTAGATTATTCTGTTTTCTTGTATATTTTGTTCGGCATCATTCTTTAAAATATAATAGTTATAACAATTATTTTCAAAAGTTTTGCTTCCATTAGTTGAAGATGTTTCTCTATTTACATGCTGGAATTTTTGGTATTTCAGGATGCCAAGAAGGGTGTCTTATTTATTGATTTCCCGCCTGTGCTTCAACTGCAGTTGAAGCGGTTTGAATATGATTTTATGCGAGATGCTATGGTGAAGGTCAGTGTCAATGATTTGTATGATCAGATTCTATGTCTTGCCCAGCCCTTGTCATTTTGTAGTTATCTATATGGAGTAAATTTCTTCAATATGAAACATGGATTTGGATTGAGAGAAAGTATTTTAATTGTATTTTAATAATAGTAGTAATAATAGTAATAATGTAATACAAATAGAACTGAGAAGAAGTACTATATACTTTTTGTGCTTTCAAATTGTCCTGTTCTGTGATGTATGTAAAAACTCTGCCTGTAATGAAGTGACTGTTGCTGTTGGACAAAACATATACTTCGCTGTCTTTTTTCATCTTTTCTGATTCTTCCATTTTATTTTGGTCTCTTATATGACTTCTCATTTGTTATGTAATGTCCTAATAAGTTGAAGGTAGGTTGTGGATGGTTGTTCTATTCTTATTATTTAATTTGGACACATCTTTTTTTTTTTTTAAAAAAAATGGATACCGTTGTGTTGACCGTTCTACATGTCATTGGATTGTTGAGTTTGAGTGAGGAAATTGTGCATGCTTGAGGCAAGTCTACATTTATACTAGTCTACAGTTTAGTTCTATATTAATTGGCTCTTTTGTTTTGTAGATAAATGACCGCTATGAGTTTCCTCTTCAACTTGACCTTGATAGAGAGAATGGGAAGTATCTATCACCGGATGCAGATAGGAGTGTCCGCAATCTTTACACGCTTCATAGGTACTAGCCTCTTTTGGTTTTTTTGTTCTAGGAGTCGGTATTGTTATTCAGCTTGGCAATTGGTGGTAGATTGAAACAAGGAGATTACATCCTCATTTTTAATTGTGTGCACCTGAGCATGTAACTTTTATGAATGTAGTGCTTTATGAGATTTTTAATTCTTCATGTCCTATTCCTTTGTCATAGTGTTTTGGTTCACAGCGGAGGGGTGCATGGTGGGCATTATTATGCTTTTATTAGGCCAACACTATCTGATCAGTGGTAAGTAATATCTTGCTTTTACATTCATAATTGATTTTGTGTGTGCATGCTCTGCAATCTCTCTTTACTATTTTGTGTTTCCTTGACTTCCTGCGATTAGTTTGCCCAAACTGGCAATGATTATTTTAGGATGCATCTATCTGTGTTTAATCACTACTTGGTTTAAGTATTTTTAGGAAGTATTATTGGGGGCAGTTTTTATGATGTGCGTATACGTTTTTAGTTTAGTTTCAATAAAAATATTTCCAGTTTATTTGTTGTCAGTTTGAGTAGAAATCGTTGAAATCAATTTAAATATCATCAACAATAAAACGGAAGTTAATTAGCCTTTGTTAATACAATCAAGGTGCCTGAACTGAATGAGGGATAAATACCTCGAGTGCCTTCCATATTCAAGATTCCAGGGTTTTGGCCCCAATTAGTCTTTTTTTTTGGGGGGGGGGGTTTATTTAGGATGGCTATTGGAAGATACATTTGAGACCAAAGAAGATGCCATGACTCTTTACCCAATATTTGTCTTATTTTGATGGCCTATTTTATAGGATCTCATTATATTGGAATTTTGATTGCGGAAACTTAGAAGTATATCTTTGCCCCCACAATTTGCTTATGAGATGTCAAGCACCTAAATTCTTAAAGTGGTGAAAACTCTATATGACTGAAAAATGGATTGTTTGGTGAGCTTCTATCAGAATAGCTAAACGTTGTATGTGTCCTTTTATAAATAGATGGTTTCATTGATTCAGATTTCTTGCTCATATAATCTTATTACCAGTTTCATATATTTTTTATTGTTTTTCTTCAACTGCCTATTTTGTTTCTAAAATTTGTGTATATACCCACGCTGTTGTGTATATACCCACCCTGTTGTAAACATTTGTGTATATACACATGTTTGTCTATGTATATAATGATTATCTGAAAAAATGTTAGTTCATCAGAAATGATTCTTTTTTGGTAGGTACAAATTTGATGATGAGCGAGTAACCAAAGAAGATGTGAAGAGGGCTTTGGAAGAGCAGTATGGTGGTGAAGAAGAGGTAAGTATTCATGTGTCTCTCATATCTTTTGTTCACTTCTCGTACTAATCTTCTTGTGTTGTTCTGCTTGTCCAACAGTTGCCACAGACCAATCCTGGTTTCAATAACACTCCTTTTAAGTTCACAAAATACTCAAATGCATACATGCTTGTGTACATACGTGAAAGTGATAAGGACAAAATAATATGTAATGTTGATGAGAAGGACATTGCTGAACACTTGAGGGTAATCTCTTAATTTTTATAGTCGGTATTGACTACTAATTTAATCTGTGTTTCTCCAAGCTTGTGCATACCTGGACATAGTCTGATACATTGAACATTTTAATCCAGATAAGGTTAAAGAAAGAGCAGGAAGAGAAGGAGGACAAGAGAAGGTACAAAGCACAAGCCCATCTTTACACTATCATCAAGGTAATGGTTTCTTATTCAATTTCTTGTTTGTGCTTTATTGTTTAGCCATGACAAGCATGTATTGGTGTCACAATTGAAAATCATAATCTAGGTTGCACGAGATGAGGACCTTGCAGAGCAGATTGGAAGGGATATATATTTCGACCTTGTGGATCATGACAAAGTTCGTAGTTTCCGTGTTCAGAAACAAACACCATTTATGGCTTTTAAGGTGGTATTTGATTTGTATTTTCCAGTGATTTCATTTTTCACTTCCTGTTATTTCAGTTCTTTCCCTTTTTTTTTTTTTTGGTGTTATGGCTGTGAATGGTATAGTTGAACAGATTGTGCATGATTAATTAACTAAATGCATGATTAAACTCAATACATATCTAATTTTGGTTTGCTCGGCAGGAGGAAATTGCCAAAGAGTTTGGTATACCAATACAACTTCAGCGTTTTTGGATTTGGGCAAAGCGTCAAAATCATACATATCGTCCCAATAGACCATTGCTACCCCAGGAGGAAGCACAAACTGTATGTAGTTTCTACCGCTGAATCTTCCTGGAAATTATTTATTTATTCATTGCAATAAGCAGGCATGTGCGTTGGTCTTGGATTCCATCACATTTTCCCCTTCCAATAATTAGGGTAAGACCTAGGGGATTGTGATGGATATTTGAATATGTGATGTCCTTTATTTTCAGCTGTTCATGGAAATGCTTGTGGAAGGGTTCTGGTATAGCTATGTTGTAATGGTAGCATTAGATTCTATCAACTTTCCCTTTACTTTTCTTCTTGTGCTTATTGAGGACATCCAGTTGGAGATTTTACATTACGAATGAGTATTAGACATAAAAGTTGAGTTTTTAATTGTGTAAAACTTCAACTAAGTGCTTGTTATACTTGGTGTCTAGAGAACATTTCCTGTTATTATGTTCTGTATCCCTCTTTTGCATGATTCTCTAACCTGTTTTCTAGCAGATGCTGCAAATAATTTTAAAGAACTTCATGTGTTTGTCACTATGCCTTTTGCCTTTCAAGGTTTTCCCCAAGATTTGTGTCTTGTCCCATCTTTTTTGGGTTGATTATTCTTGGGTACTTCAAAATTGGCTTTTGAGTCAAACTTAGTCAGATCATTCTTATGCCTGTTATTGTGCAAAAAGTGTGGAACTTAATTGTTTTTTGTTGGGTTCTTCGCTAACAGATTAAGCTTTTAAGTCAAGTGGCAGGCAATTCTATTTTACCTTGTCTTCTTTGGTACTTTTGACTATAGATAGTGTGAACTTTTTGGCAATGAATGGGCCATAAATAATTTTTACTGTCCTCCTAGTGCTGTGAAACTCTTTACACATTTGTTATGCAAACTAATGTTTTTGACTTTGGCACTTGTAGGTTGGACAATTGAGAGAGGTTTCAAATAAGACGCACACCGCTGAACTAAGGTTGTTCTTGGAAGTAGAGTTTGGGCCGGTAATGTTATCTTTAGAAAACCTTAATAAGTTGATACTAGTGCATACTATGCTTGTTAATCCAAGAAGATTCTTTTTATTTTCCTCCCATGTATAACTTTGAGCTGTTCTGTTATAGGATCTACATCCTATTGGTCCACCTGATAAATCTAAAGATGACATTCTGCTTTTCTTCAAGCTTTATGATCCTGAGAAAGGAGAACTTCGGTATCTAATAGTTTTCATCCTTTTTTTCATTTTCTCTGTTCTTTGTTTCAAATGGTCTCTTATATTATAGTTTCTTGCATATTTGCAGATATGTTGGTAGGCTGTTTTTAAAGAATTCCAGTAAGCCAATAGAAATTTTGGGGAAGCTAAATCAAATGGCTGGCTTTGATCCTGATGAAGAAATTGAACTCTATGAGGTCCATACTTAACTGTCTTCTTTTCTTCTTCATGCATTATTCTGTGTTTATAAATTTCAGTAAATTTCAGTATAATAACCTTGGTGAAAGTATACCATCTGTTTGCAATGCTCAGGAAATCAAGTTTGAGCCGTGTGTTATGTGTGAGCATCTTGATAAGAGGACCTCATTCCGGTTAAGTCAGGTATTTGTTTTAATTCATTCTTGATTTGCTTACAAATGGGATTCGATATGTTAATAGTTTGGTCACGTTGCTTGCAGATTGAAGATGGAGATATAATCTGCTTTCAGAAATCTCCTCCGCTTGAATGTGAACAAGAATGCCGATATCCAGATGTGCCTTCATTTTTGGAATACGTGCATAACCGGCAGGTGCAAAACATGCGGAAATTTTCAATTAATAGCAATCATAACATTTGTGGTATTTCTTGTTAGCTTGTTATTAGTCTGTAATAAAACGAGTCCAGAGGGATGGGTTATAGTTGATTCTCTTCTTACTCTTACAGTACCAAGGCAATTTATATTTATGCTGTAATGATGTTAATTGCTGATTAATGATGTGGGATTGGTGTTCACTTATATTTCATTTTCAGTTTTAAATATGTTGTTGGTTTTCAGGGCTTTAATGAAGAATGCACCTTTGACTTGCTTTTACTTTAGACCCAGTAATGATGTGTTTGTCATTTGCTCTTTTCAAATCAATACCACTATACTAAGGCCGTGCCCTTTCATTATAACAATAAGATGGCCACAGTGTTCTGACTTCCAAAAAGTTGTATGGCTCTTCGTATACTCAGACATGGGAGTAACAAATTCTACAAGAGTTGCTTCTTTGCATCTGTATTTGTTTCAAACTTCAGCTCCTTCTCTCTGATGCGATCATCTGAATGAGCATTGATTGTGATATCATCATAGGATAACATTACCTCCTTTTTCTTTTGGATTACAATTGTCAAATTCTGCCTTTGCTTGGTTTAAACTTGAAACTCAATTCTGTTAATGATTTGATGCTTATAGATTGTCCGTTTTCGAGCTTTGGACAGACCAAAAGAAGATGCTTTTTGTCTAGAGTTGTAAGTATTTCCATTTCAAACCACTCCTGTAGGAGAATCCTTTTATGTGGGTTTAGTGTTTGTTCAGTATCTATAACCTTTCTATCATGTTATAACCTTTTTATAATATTCAAGGTCTAAGCAACATAGTTATGATGAGGTTGTGGAAAGAGTGGCTAGAAAAATTGGTTTGGATGATCCATCCAAAATCAGGCTCACTCCTCATAACTGCTACTCACAGCAACCTAAGCCTCAACCCATTAAATATCGAGGAGTTGAGCATTTGTCAGACATGTTAGTACACTACAATCAGGTAACTGACTCATCAAGCTTTTGCTATTCTTATTTTGTTTGTACTAATACAGATTTTGTACTACAAAGTTATAGATATTCCTCTTCCAATGTTGTTTCTTTTTTGTGTTTACAGACCTCTGACATTTTGTACTACGAAGTTTTAGATATTCCTCTTCCCGAATTGCAAGGTTTGAAAAATCTGAAAGTTGCATTCCATCATGCTACAAAGGATGAGGTATGTGCATGAGTAATTGTTCTTCATGTTCTTTTTTGTAAGCTTGTTTAACTAAACTGTTTCCAGGTGGTAATTCACAACATTAGATTACCCAAACAGAGCACTGTAGGTGATGTGATTAATGAACTTAAAACAAAGGTAACTGTTGATTACTTATGTTCCTTACATTCGAAATTATTGCTTTAAGATAATAAGTGTGCATGCACTTCTATTGCTAAGTTGGGTTCTCTCCATTAGTCATTTTTCTTGATGGAATTGCTCCCAATACATCAGAGTTATATTTCATTTCACTTTTTTACGATGTCTAATTTACCAGTTCACTGACTTACGGCTTGTTCCCATGCATGATTTAAGGAAATGCATCAAATTGGATTTATTTACAGACAACCGTGTCATTTTTTTTCCCCATTTGAAAAATTATTTATATGCAAATAGTATCGGGGAGTTTGCATGAGCTAGAAGTCTTATGTGATTCAACGCATATTTATGGCAAGTGTGATTTTGCATAATTTGTTTCTTTAGAGGATATGTAGGCATTATAACCCCTTGTTTTCGCATACAATACATTTTATTAAGTTGCATAGATTTACATATTGTCCACTTTGAAACAGGTGGAATTATCCCATCCAAACGCAGAACTAAGATTGCTTGAAGTTTTTTATCACAAGATATATAAGGTAATTAACTTACAATTGAAATTCGTTTGGCTTATGGGAATTCTTGTTAGCTGATGGTTTTAATTTTCTCTCTGCAGTAAATTATTTTTTTTTCATGATTCCACTGGACAATTGCCTTAGTTTTGTATCTCATAATACTTCTATATCATCCATGCAGATCTTTGCCCTCAATGAAAAAATAGAGAATATAAATGATCAGTACTGGACCCTTCGTGCAGAGGAGGCAAGTTTTTGTCACTATTTTTTTTAATGTCTTTATTGGTCGCTGCGGTGTTGTGCTCACAGTTTCATTAATTATCTAGTTGATGTATTTAATGTCAGGATCTGCAATTGTATTTTTACTGTTAGCTAGCATTTTAATTAATTTGTTTTGTTTGGATTGATGTTTTTGCTATGTATATGGTTGATTTTGGTTTTAATGACCAGAATTGACGTGTGCTATATAGTGCTGGTCTGTTTACTGACCTCATTTATATTGACTCAGATCCCAGACGAAGAGAAGAACCTTGGTCCCAACGATCGCTTGATTCATGTTTACCACTTTACGAAAGAGTCTGCACAGAATCAAATGGTATTGAAATGTGAATAAATTGGTTATAGGGCCCTTTTTTTTGTTTTTGGGGTTGGGGGGGTGGGGGGTCTGAAGACTTTTAATTGTCTGTAGATTATAGGAGTTTCTGAGATTCTTATATTGCTTCAAAATTTTGTCTTTCAACAGCAAGTTCAAAATTTTGGGGAACCATTTTTCTTGGTTATCCATGAAGGTGAAACATTAGCCGAAGTTAAAGAGCGCATACAAAGGAAATTGCAAGTTCCTGAAGAGGAGTTCTCTAAGGTATTTTTTCTTGGGTGTTATCATTTCATATTACTTCGGAATACACAGGTGAATCATGTATTTGACTTTGACCCTTTTCTCTTCTTTGCTTGGGTGTTATCATTTCACTTAGCTTGCTATACACTCATCTGTTCCAATATTGGATATGATTTTTCTTTTTGTGAACCCCTATTTATGTGTGTGCCCAATACACTGACCCTTTCATTCATCGTGTTATCTGGTTGATCAGTGGAAGTTTGCTTTCTTATCACTGGGTCGTCCAGAGTACCTTGCAGATACTGACACTGTTTTCAACCGATTTCAGGTTTGTTTTCTTTCAATCAATTTTTTTCCTTTTCTTTTGGTTTAGTGTCCTTCCAGATGTGAGTTCTTTACATCTGTTCTTATTTCAATATTTCCTGTGTTGAAGCTCTGTTTTGTTTCTTTCTTTCAACCCCCTTTTTCCTTAAAGAGAAGAGACGTTTATGGTGCTTGGGAACAGTACCTTGGGTTGGAGCATTCTGATAATGCTCCCAAGAGAGCTTATTCCATAAATCAGGTAACGTACTTCTATGCTTGCTATTGTTATGTATCGTAATTTGAGCCAAAATATTATTTTTATCAGTGTTCAATGTTTGGACAACTCGTTCTGCAATTTATAAGACTCCTGTACGCCCCATTCATATGGGTGCCTCAAACCATTTGGTTAATGTTGTCGACAGACTAGAATAGTTAATCTTTTCTAAAAGTCATGTTCAAATTGCAGAATCGGCACACATATGAGAAGCCAGTCAAAATATACAACTAATGCAAGAGCCTATGATCCACCTACACATAAGCTGAGAAGAAAATCCTTCAATGCCTTGATGTAATTATGTAATTGGGCAGAATTGACAATGAACAAATGATGGATTTGAAGGTACAAACAAGGCTCGTATTGAGATGTTTCTGTGGGGCTTCATTGTTTGTTTGTGGGCTATATCTGTTTCTTTGATGTGGGTGGGCAAGCAGAGATTTTAGTAATAGTGTGTTCTCTCATTGTCAACACAACCTGCATGAGCAATCTCTCTTGTTTTTTTCCTGGCTTTAGGAAGACTCCTCGCCTCCATGCTTTGAGAGGCTGGTGGTGTTTATGTATACAGCTCCAGTGTAATTTAGCAAGCAGTATATAAGAGGATTTTGTCGGGGATGTATACTGGGTATAGTTTGTTGCAGCTGATACTTATTCTTCTTTTTTTTTTCCTTTTCAACCCAGTTCTTTCTGAGTTGATTTGATATCTTCAGCGATGAGGTTGTAAAATGGTCATTTTCAGTCTGCAATTCGGGGCTTAGTACTTACCAGCTGCAGTCCAGATTGCAATTTATAACTTGAGCTTCATTACAAGTTGTCAGTATTCATCGTCCTTTTTAACAATAGTAGTGCTTTCCTCGTACTATTTGAATGCACTTGCTTAATTATTGCTAAGCATTAGCTGATACGCTGAACAGAATAGTTTAAGCTGCATTTTTTTTTTCTTGTTTCTTTTTCGATATGGCATTTCTAGGTACTTGGTCCTGTTGTTTGGCATGTTTTGAAGACCTTTCTCCGCTTTTGAACGTGCATAAGGATGTGATTGAACAAATTATGGTAATGGCGCTATAACCTATTGTACAAATTTAATTTATGCAAATAAATGTGGTGTAAATTGTGGGATGAAAATAATAAAAATAAAATCATTTAATTTTATCATTTACATTATATTAATTTATACAAAATAAATTTGTCTAAGATCTTACATTCCAGCTTTTACGCATTTTCGTAATGATCATAAAAACAACCAAAACCTGCATTTCATTTTCACAATCAATTGGAAAGCAATGCCGGACTTGCGGGCTCGTGGTATACTATTCGTACTGCAAGCTTAAGTCCGGTGGTGGATGTGTAATACATTATTTTACGTTAAATAACTAATTTTGGGGTTTTCATTGAAATTCTAAATGATAAAATAAAAATAAAAACAGGAGAGGTTTCAGATTTCCAGCATGTTGTGTATTCTCAAAATAATTACTTATTTCCAATTCTACTCCTAAATAATGTTTAATAATTTGATAACACAAAATCCAAAACAATTCTAAACATTTACTTGATCTAAGAATCCAATTGAGTCGATATGTTCTATTGACAAAGTCGGTAGGATATCACACCATCAATAGTCTCAACAACAAGCTGATTCAAACGCATGAGAAGCAACAGATAAACCCTAGCTTTAGGCCCTGCGACAACCAAATAACAGCAGAAAACAATTTCAGACCAAAAGAAATCTGGAACTGAAAATTTAATTTGGAAATAAACTTAAAAGGTCTATGACAGAATGACAAGTGAATTAATGGAAGTATTAGCATGTGTGGGCAGCAAAATTATGATTATGAATGCAGAAGTAATTATATTGGCTGAAAATGCATACCCAATCCTAGAGATGTAATTTCATCTTGAAGAAAATAGCTATATCCTTTGGTTCTCTCTTTCTGGCCCAAGCTTGAGTTAATCTTCTCAACAGCAGCCAGCAGATCCTACAAGTCAACAAATCATGGACACAATCATAAAAGCTATAAGCTATAAAAGCCCACACAAGACTACTCAAATATCAAGGATATACAACATTATTTAGAACTATTGAATTTTAAATTAATGGAAAACTTCATGATATATCTGTAAACAGGAACTTAAGTTCTTCGGTCCGGCCGCCCAGGGCATAGCTTGTTTAGCACCTGCGCCTGTCCCATTACTGTCCATAGCTCATTAAATTGTAATAGAAAGACACGAAATACTTATTGGACATGAAAGCAAAGCAAGCCAGCATAATGTGCCACCTAAAATTTCAGCCCAAGCGCCCAAGATTCTAGGAAATCCAAGCCAAGGAGTTGCCTGATTCTAGAACTTTTCAGCACATTCTAAAAGTTGTCCAAGTACTACACAAGCCTCAATAAGATGCTTTAGCCTAAGCCTCAATGCATTTTCAATAATTTGAATCAACAAAAGGCACAAGCCTCATAAGCAACTCGCAAAACTAGGACATTTCTTAATGGTTATCTAATATTTCCAAAACCAAATGCAAATGCAAATGCCATTTCTTGTACCCTTGCACAAATGATTCATGGAATCTCTACTTTTGGAAATGCATCACTCACATACACCAGTTTCATCACAAAACCTCACGCCATGCAGTTTCATCACACAAACTTCCTGCCATGAAGTCTCATCACATAAACTTCATGCCATGCTGTTTCATCACATAAACGTCATACCTCCCATGGCGCTAGGCTCTTCATGTAGGAAGGAAGGCTTTCATAATCAACTTTTGATACCTTTATTATGGGGCCAAAAGCTTCAAATGACTTTGGCTCATCTTTCAGTTCCCCTATATTCACAATAAATGATAAATACAATGTGACTAGGCCTTTCATTGTAACAAGACTCTTTAAATTGAATAGGTGCTTTCTATTCTACCTTTAATTTTTGCAGCATGTTGACATGGATCCTTCATGTTCAGTTTGCCCCCATAAGATCTAAGATTGAAAGCTTTTAAGAAAGGAGTTAAAAGAAACTTGGTGCAATATAAGTAACATTCCAGGCTCAAAACTTACTTCATTGGTTCTTGGATACCAATATCTGGATCATCAGTCTTATTGTCACCTGTAGAGAGAGAAAGAAAGATATGACTGTCAATCAAAAATTAAGAATGTAAAAGCTATTAGTCTAATATCTAACCCAACTGTAATTGCAATAACAAGTTTGGTTGTGGTATCAACTAACTAAAACCTTCACAACTAGTGTTCTTAAAGTAATGCGCTAGTCATGATGCGATTGATACTAACCCTTAGATGCTAAAGTGGCGAGACAAACATCTGAGAGCCCAAGGTTCTTTAAACTCAGTGATTCATCAAGTCTAAGAAATGTCAAGGAAACAAAAAGGTTTACGTCAACAAGATTAGCTATTAGTTATTAACATGCATTGTCAGCCATTTTTCAACATTCTATGGAAATAGTTTCAACTCCATACACCCTTCAGTTACCATGATAATAGAGGAGCAAAAGATTAAAATTACAAACTGGTATCAAATGCAACTTCATGTCACCGAGTGGTAATGTCAAATTCTCATCACCTCTTGTTCCCAAAATCCTAATGAAGGACTAGGTTTAATTGATTAGAGGAGAAACATAAGTATATCCTATGACCCTTTTCTTATCCCTTGTTTAGGTAAGTTAACAAAACTTTTCATGCCATTATAAACAAGGTATTGAAATGTATAAAAATGATCACATCAATGCTGATTCAAAATTGTAAAACAAGGATACAGAGGGTCCTCATCCAAGCTCTTCATGAACGATCGTGCCACAGAGGCAGGTGACTGTGCATCCACACCAGCCTTTGAATCTAACCCAAATGTTGTTGACAAACTGGAATCCTCATCTTCATCATCAACCTCAAGTTCTAATCACAGAAGCACGCGCAAAAAAAAATAAAATAATAATAAGGATGTAATTTTGAAGGATTATGTTGATAAATGGAAATAATTGTAAGTAAAGCTAACTTAATGTCCTAAACGAATCAAAATTTAATTTTTTATTCGAATTTAATATTATAAATAAACAGAGAGCAAAAATGTTATATACCGGGAGCATAACCGAAGCCTTTGAGGCGATCCTGGAGCTCAAGAAGATTTGCTTGGTTGCTTTTGTAAACTTCACTGCAGTGTCCTAACAATTCCTCAAACGACACCGTACCGAAGGACATCGAATCGAGCAAATTCACATCGTTGGTGAGGCATGTGACGCGGCGGCTCAGGCATTGTACGAACGTCGACGACGCCGAATCCAGAGGAATCGGACGCCGCTGGACCGATTCCTTTAAAGCTTGGCAGCTACCTTCAAGATGATTACAGAAGCATCCTAAGCTTTTGATCAGATTTGCGATATTTTCGTCCATTCTATTTTTTCTGAATTTTGTTGAAGCTCTCTTGCCTCTGTCAAGACCTACGATTTAATTTGGGAACGAAAGATTAACTTACGATTATACCTCGTTTGGAATGTGCAATGACTGGAGTGCCCATCCTTGGCGGGAAACAAAACCTTGAAGGAAAGCACTCCTGCATTTTAATTATCGCGCTTTCTGCGTATTTGAAGTTGGAATTTCCCTTTTCATAAATGGGTGTGGTACGATATTTCTTTAAAGGAAAAAAAAAAAAAGAATGGTAAGAAAATGTTTTAAGTTTTATTTGTGATTTAATTTTAAAGATAATGTTATCTAAGATTCTTAAGAAAAATAAATTTTAATTGTTTTTCTCAAAAAGTGAAAACAAAGAAAATTACCCGACTGTATAGTATTACTTTGTGAGGTGTGTTTTCATTTTATTATGCAAAAAAAATCAAATAACTGTTTGGTAAAATAAATTATAAAACACAAAATAAAACTTTTCACTTTTAACTCATAAAGTTAGAAAATAAATATTTTTATACTTTATTTAATTATAGAAAAGCAGGCAGTGAAGCAGCTTTTGTTAATTTCTCTCGATTTCAAAAAAATGTGTATATATTTATTTTTTTCTCTCTCTCTCTTTTTTCTTTATTGATTCACATTCTTTGGAATAAGAGAAACTTTTCCCATATGATTTCATGGCAAAATTTGGTAGGCTTATAGAAGGGGGACCACATCAAATTATTTTTGTATCACTATCTCAGTTTTGTTTCCATAATTATAAAGTTATGATTAAAATTAAACTGGGCTTTGCATGAATGAACCAGGTTGATGAGATAAATTAAAAAAAAATTAAGATTATTTCTTTTGTTTTTAACCTGATAAAAAAATTTGATAAAAGAGAATGGATATAAGCCATAGAATTTTCAGATGTTTAGAATATGAGTTTTATAATATTATGTAAAAACGTGTACTCAAATTTTAAAAATAATAAGCAAAAACATTATTTTTATTTTCATTTTTGTTTTATAAAAGCATATTAAAAAACAATAGCGAATTTGTTATTTCTCATATTTTTTAAATTGTTTTCACATAATATGTGTTTTAAATAAGTTTTGTTTCTCTTGTTTCTTTTTTTGAATTACATAAGATTAATACTCAAATTATAACTCATATTTATAAATAAAATAATTATTGATACTATAGTTTACAAATCTTATGTAATATAACATAGATTTTTAATATTTTCTAATATTCGAATGATGTTTGTCCCACTCACGTTTAGAGACAATAGATTGTTTTTACTCAAATTGAAGAAAAAAATTTAGACCCCACAATTATAAGGACATGAACTGCTCTAACCACTTGACTAAGGACTTGTGAGGACATGAGCTGCCCTAACAACTTAACTAAGGCCGAGTGACTGTTTCTCCGACTTCTTGAAGCACCTGTGGCGTGATGGTTCTTTTAAATTTTTTTTGGGATAGTATCATCCGAGTCCCTGAATTTTTATATTTTCATTCTCCGTAGGTACGACAAAATTGTTTTATCTCAATAAAGGTCAGGTACCTTACTCAAACACATGAATAAACAATGTCCCTAACCGAAAAATTATGAAAAATCCCCGAGATACCCTTTTTTTTTCATTTTTCATTTTTATTTAATAGTATTCAGTTCACATTTTATACACTTCTATAACAATTTATATCAACTCATAAAGTAAACCCTTCCACATTTCATGGATTTGATGACAATTTACAGTAACTTTAAACAGAAGCGTACCCTAAGACTACCCTGCAAAAAGCCCGAAAAAAGCAATGGTTGACATTGCTACCGTTTATGTACAATGCAAAAGTCTCCTCTCATCTATTATTTGGACGTTAATCTTTTCCGTAAAAATTCAGATTAGCTCCCCTCTAAGAGCACTGGCTGCCCTTTGAATGGCTCTTGCAACTCTCCAGACCTCATGTTGAATTAGTGCCTCCCTGTCTGTCTTGCTCATACTTGTCGATTGAGAAAGAGCATCCACTATTCCAGGAAAGCAGCTCAGTTTGCTTTCGTATTCGCCATGAGGTCCATAAATCTACAAAAACGGTAAGTGTCGCCATCATTACAGTTTGACATAGATGCTCAATGGGTAGTAATAACAAACCGACAGTCTTTTTTATCAAGTTGAATTTGGATAGATTCTGTCAATTGAGAAAGATGAATTGTTTCCATCAATAGAAGGAAGAGACTGCGATTGCAAATTTCTCTCTCATTCTCAAAGTAACTCTAAAAGTCTGAAAAGAAGCCGCTCCTTTTAAAAGCATCGGTTCAATGGTATGAGCACATGTATGAAGCTAATACACTAATATAGATGTCAATCTGGTACCATATATTTTCCTGACAATGTTTTGATACAGAAATCCAGGATATACTTTAAGCCATCACCATTTTTTGAAATTGGTCTGGCTGTATTAAGGGATAGGAAAGAACTTACAAGATGTTTGAACCACTGCCTTCCTTGAAGCCCATCATTGTCCAGGAAACCTCTTTCTGCAAGCATCAGCCGATCATTCAAATCATGAATTTTCAAGATTCCAACTTCACCCAAACTTTCTTGCTCTCTTAACCTCTGTAATCACACAATGCAAGCCTCAAATTAGCTGAAGAAGAAATCACAATGTAAAAGTGATTATATGATGAGAAACTTTACATAGGAAACTTTTGCGACCTTTTGAACTAATTAATTCTAATAAGATTTTCCAGATCTCACCTTTGCTTCATTTTGAGCATCTTTAGCTGCAGAGGTAAGTTCCTTAATTGCCGCAGTTAAAGGATCCAAAGATATCCTCTGATCCAACAAGTTGCTCAAGATGTCTTTATTCCCCTGCCACAGTTCAGAAGGAATAAGGAATATAATATTAAGTTCATGACAGCCCGGAAGCACAACAGTGGCTCTAGATTTAGAAAAATTTTATTACAGAGTAAAGCAGTGTTCCGTATACCACCTTTTTCAAAACTACAGGCCTTCACTTACATGTGATCAGTATTCTTTTTCTTCCATTTAATGAGTGATCATTGTTAGAATAACTTTTACTGAGCTCAAAACATCTCATCTAAACAATAAGCAACATACATGACCATAAAATCCTGAACCATCCTTTAACAAAATACATCTAGACCCAATCACCTAAGTCAAAACTCATATTTTAATGATTTGTGTTAACTAAATTCACAACATCTCAGTGCCAAAAAAGAAAAAAAGAAATTAACAAAGCATTAAATTAAATGTTAATTAAGAACCGTATATTTCAGGGGTAGAAAACAGGAAAGAAATTGATTAAGCAGCCTTGAAATACGTATGAGAAGATAAGATGCATACCTGTAACTGATCTGAGTAAGAGAGGAAATTGAATGGCAAAATTGAATCATCAGCCAAGTTAAGGGCTAGAAGCCCCCAAACTCCAGCAACTAAAACATAGAACAAAAATGTAATGTGTGATGAAGAAATTTTTTAGTAAATACTTTATTGATAAGTTGAGAGCAAAATATCTGATACGGCAACAGACGAAAAGGAAGGAAAGCTAACCAGCCACATGCCGATGAAACAAAGGATCTGCATGGCCTACAATCCAGGTGTATGTATCAAGGGCAGTGTGATAGACAGGAAAATCTGAAAAACAAGAGATCCTTAATACAACTGTACGGCCTTAAAAACTTTAGTCTGCTATTCAAATAAGATGACAAGATTCAAATTAGAAGTTGCCACTAACTCTAACCAAAATGATGAGTATAAACAGGGAACTATTCAAATCCTCCTATTGTCGGCCAGAGGAGGATGAAAAAAATAACTAAAAAAACTGTTTGATTGCACTCTACAAACACAAAAAAGTGACAGCTTTTATATTATATCGACTACACAATTTAACGCCAGATTGTCTCATCCCCAAATTTAACCAAATATTTCCATTTAAGGGATGTAGAAAATGAGACCCAAACCTTTTCCATAGTACAAATCAACAGAAGGGACCCCAGCATGCTGCACAAACGGAGCAAAATCCGAATCCACTCCACTGAGCCTTTGGATCTGCAATTAGGGGGCAAAAAAAAAGGCTCACATATCCTGGATAAATTTCCATCTCCCAGAAAAAAGGGGCAAAAGGCACAGATGTTTGGCCACAGCACATCTGCTAGTCCTGCAAACCCTAGGGTGTCTTACACTAGTGAATCAATAGGAAGTCACAGAAAGACAATGTATAAGATTCAAAAGCGTAGGCGCATATAATCATATAAAAAGAAGCCTTACATTGAAAATTCTGTTTGCTGCTGACCACTGATCATATAAAGTTCCACTCTCTGATTCAGGATCTTTTACCTGAAATCGATATGAATGCAAGTTGATCCGTATGTTAAGCCAGTTGATAATTGAAGACTAATATAAATGTTTTGAAATCACAGTCAATTTTTCTTCTTTAACTTACCATTTTTGTGACCTCAATAAGAATATCATCTAGCTGAGGAGTTGCCCCGGCAAAGAATCCTGGCCCTTGAACTGCACAATCTACATTGAGGTACGCCACAGCTTTGGCTCCCAGATTCACAAGGTTTTCTTCAACCCACTCAGTGGATCCAATCTGAAAGCCAAATAAAAGAGACCAATAAAATAACTTCACTCAGGGTGTAAGCACAAAAATGTTCCATTCAAACATTCTTGTTTGATTTAATAACTACCAAAACAGGCAGATTTTATAGCATGCATATAGGGATATTAACAAGAGTGAGGCCCCATGACTCCCCCTGCTCATCAGCAGTCAGCACACAAAGTATAACAGTTTGTTCTTTCAACAATTACAGCCATGTCACTGACTACTGAACTGCATCACAGTTAAGATCAGTGCAGCAGCCATTCAGAAGAAAGTAAAATAGAAAAATTACTGAAAGACCTCTCTCTTTTCTAGCAAATGATGAAAAGTAACCCCAAAGGGGCAAACTCTAAATGGAGACATGTGAAATTAGAACTGAAAACCAGCTGAAACTGCAAGGCAGCACGGATCAAGCAAAACACTCTTATGTTATAGAATTTATTTTCCCTGATCCTTAAAAACCTGACAATGTCGTAATATTCCTATGGGTCCTTGTTTTGAGCAAAGTATAATAGAAGTCTACTGTTTACATTTGATCTGATGTCTTTCTTTGATGCATTATTCATGTATTGGACCAGCTAATATGCTGCTTTAAAGGGAGAAAAGAAAATAACTGAAAGGATTCACAGATCGGTTTCTGATACATTCCGAGCCCATAAACCACATTGTACATCAATGATCACTGAAGTCTGAATATTACCTACCATCCCAAATTCTTCTGCATCCCAGCTGCAGAAAATAATCGTTCTTCGAGGGTTCCACCCCAGGCGCATCAAAAGGGCATATCGTCTTGCAATATCAAGTAGGGCTGCAGTCCCACTGTTGGGATCAATAGCTCCATACGTCCATGCATCTCTATGGTTGCCAAGGAGCACATAGCGATTAGGCTCCTCTAGCCCTCTTATGACTGCAAAAACATTGCGAATTGTTGCCACCTTTTTCTCCCCCTAGAAGAACAGAAAGAGGAAAAATCATAAATCATGAAATATACCACTTATTCAAAACCAGCTTGCCTTAAATTTTTGATATTTTCACTGTGAGCTTCTAATAACAAAGACGAAGAGGGAACAATATAAAAAAATCCAGTTTAAGTCAACAAAGCCTTGATTATACAAGTTATGCAGATGAAACAACCCCAAATATGACCCTACAATTTGATTGTATAATCGGGTGGGGGGGAGGGGGTATAGGGCGGAATTCTTCCACCTATCCAAAGTAGGTTCCTGATTTTATCAATGTTAAGTTAGAGCTCCAGAATCTATTAGACAACACATATCTATATGAATAAAGAATCACGTGTGGCATGCTAACGTCTAACAACACAACAAACCAACTTCTAAACTTTTGAGAACTTTCGGTTTCTCCTAATATGCTTCAACCAAGGTGTCCTACTCCACAACACGACAAACCAACTTCTATGCATACTTTAGAGAATTGCCGGTGTCTCCTTATATGCTTCAAGTGATGTTTCTTCTCCACAACGCAACAAACTCCCTTCCAAACTAACTCCAAATAATGTCATATGTTACCAAATATGCTTCGATCAATGTCTTTTTGGAATATTCCACATTAATTATAATCTTCGAACAGTTAATTACAATCACAATTAAGGAGGCTTGATGTTCCACTTGTCCAACATGGAAAACTTATTGCATTTAGAACACTTTCTATTATTCTAATAATCGAATAACTCAATAAATAGACATGGCCCCAACAAAAGAAAGCAACTTTTTCTACCATTTACAACTCTTAGTTTCTTTATCAAAATATTGGAAACAAAGTTGCTCATAATTCAATTTACACAGCCTAAGTCAGCCCATATTCAACTAATTATATAATTTACACCCAACAATAATACCCTTTATAACAATAAAGCCCAGACCAAAGTCATAAAAAAACATGCATCGAACCAAGGAACCAACCAACCTGAAATGTCAAATTAACCATAGTCGGTCCTGGGCCAACCCGCCCACCATTAACCCGACGCAAATCATTCAAAAACTGAGGCACAAAGCCACCCCAAAGAGACCCCAGAATGATCTGAGCATTCTCAAAAGACAAGGGCAAAGATGGAATTTTAGGAAATCTCTTTGAGACTTCACTGTCTTCCAAATCTAAGCGCTCCCCTCCTTCAACCCCAGCCCACCCAGGACTCAGTGGGTCCCCCACTCCTCTCATAACTGTCCCTCTCTCAACCCCACCTCCCCTTAACCTATCCCACTCGGCGTACAATAGCACCCCGATCGCACCTTTAGCCTCCGCTAAAAAAATAACTCCACTCCTCGATAAAACACTCCCCTTTCTCGCCATCACTACACACCCACTAACGTTCACCCCCGCAGCCTCCAGCGCACGATAGTCCTCTTCCCTCCCGTAATTCACAAACACAACCTTACCGTACGCCGACCCGGACGGCGAGTACGCATGATAGGGCTGAACAACGTCCAAGATCGCATTTTGAGAGATACCTTTTTCAGTCAACGGCAATTCAACGGCAGTGCCGTTGCTAAAATGCGCTGAAACCGAAGCATGCACAGGATACGACAAAAGCGCTTTGTATTCGACGGTATGAGTGTTAAACTTGAGTTGTTCGAAGTGTGACTGAACGTAGCGGGCTGTGTCTAACGAGGGCTCGGTTCCGGCGAGGTGAGGATGGCGAGTGAGGTCGCGGAGGTAAGAAGAGACTGTGTAGTTGGAGGACAAAGAGAGGAAAGTCCTTTGGAAGTGGAGGGCAGTTTGGGGATTTCGAAGCGGGGGTGTAGCCGGTGAAGGGTGGGGATGATGTAGGGTATAGAAGCCAATAATGCAGAGGATTAGAAGGAAGGTGAAGGTTATCAAAGGCGGCGGAGGTTTTGAGGAGGTGGTGGTGAGTTTGGTGAAGGGATGGATCATTTCGTAGAGAGAGAAAGTGGGCGTTTTTGAGGGTCTAAGAGAGAGAGAGAGAGAGAGAGAGAGAGAGAGAGAGTGAGGGTTGTGTGCTCGAGAAGTTACAGAGAAAGCAGAAACGAAAGAGAGAGAACAAAGGTGGTGGCAGAGCAAAGCCAAGGTGGTGAGACTGAAATCGACGAAGTTGAAGAATGACTTTCAGTGGGAGTTATGTCACATGGGTTCCAACTTTATGGCGTAATAACATTTGGATCCTTCAATATCTTTATATTTCCAGTTAATGATATAGTATTTATACTTTTGTTTCTTATTCATCAAACGGGTAATTGATACGCAGTGTAATAGAAGTATACAACATAACAACAAATTAAAAAAATAATATAATATTATTGCCTAATATAAGAGGCTTTCTAAGCATCTAAATAAATAATGTCAGGTAAATCAAGCCAAATTAATATGATTTTCTATTTTATTAAGAAAGCTTTTGCATTTTTACTACTTTAAAGGTTATTATTATACGATTGAAATATCTTTAGTATTTTTATTTTGTAGTTTTATTTATGTTTGTGATATAAGAAATTTTAACTTTAAATAATTAATGTTTGATGTGAGATTAGATCGGTTACAGATTTTTAATTGAATTCAATTTTAAACAATAGTTCAATAATAGTTGAAATTTAATATTATAAAAATAATTTGGTTATTTATAACTTTAAATAAACGGTATGAACCCTTGGAGAGATCTGGAAACTTGTTTCAAATCATAATCTTCTTATATTTAAACGTATTCTTAAAATATGTAAATAAAATATTTATCACTTGATTAAATTAGTCTGGTCCTCTGTGAACTCTAATGTACGAGTAGAGGAAGCTCAACAGGAGATCTTTTACTTGCTGTGAGCTGTAAAGTGATGCCTTGGCTTTAAAAAAAAGTTCTAATTCTGAAGAAAAATAAAATAGAATATATGGACCTAAGTGATATAACTTGGTAAATTATGTCTTCATTTGTAAAAATGTAAGAATCGTGCCCTAAAAGTTTTTTTTATCAGGATTATGCCCCTCTTTTTTGTCTTTTTGGGTTTTTGTATTTTTCCTTTGAGGGTATAATTGAGTGTCCTATCACAGGAAGTACGATATGTTATGTAAATTATTTATATTGGAGCAGAGTCACGACTGAGACATCATATATGATAAATTTTTAAATTAAATGAACAGTACACGTCATATTATCATGCGATATCTACAAATTCCATATATATATATATAATATATTGATGTGATAAGTTTGTACGAATCAATGCCACATGTCTTATATACAGTTTTAAAATATAAAAATATATCAATATAAACAATAGGATCTGCGATGACAACTGATTAGTATGATATCGAATATTTATAAAATAAAAATTAAAGAGAAAGTTATATATATATATATAAAGGTAACAAATCCATTAAAAATGGCGGCACTTTGTAATTGATGCATTGTGATGTGGAATCATGCGTAGAAGTGTGCGGCTATACGTGGAATCACATAGAGCGAGTTGGGGGAAAAAGTAACGGATGATTTAGTTTGTGTTTTGGGTTCCCAAAGTGTGACTATAACATATGATAGATTTGGTTCCTCTCTTTCTCTCTTTAATCAAGAGAACGAGAAAAAGACTTTTAGGTTCCTCACCTTTCGAAAAAGGATGTAAAAATTCCTAACATCTTAAAAATATATATATATATATAAATTTCTTTTTCATTAATAATTCAATTTGTTTTGAGAGAAGAAAGAATAACATTGTATATTTAAAACAAAATACAAGGAAAAGCATTGTTAACCCCCAATCTTTGGTAAAAGGGACATAAAACTCCTAAATATTTTTTAAGAAAATGACATATAACCCCTATCCGTCATTGAATTTCATTTATTTTAATTAAGAAAATGTAATATCATCATCATCATCATCATATCGATCGTCATTATTCTTATTTATTATTGTAATTATCATTATTATATTAATACTAATATAACTGAATTTTATTGATTTATATTTATTTATTTTATTATTATTATTATTATTATTAGTAATAATTGTAGTAGTACCTTTACCACCCTTTCCTCAATTAAAATAAATAAAATTTATTAATAGAAAAGTAATTGTATTTCTTTTTTAGAAACATTGGGAGTTTTGTAACTTTTTTCCCAAACGTTGCGAGATTAACAGTCACTTCTATGTATTTTACTGTGAATGTGTAATATTATCTTTTTTTTTTTTGGT
Source organism: Luvunga scandens (assembly GCA_030449905.1). Classification (NCBI taxonomy): domain Eukaryota; kingdom Viridiplantae; phylum Streptophyta; class Magnoliopsida; order Sapindales; family Rutaceae; genus Luvunga; species Luvunga scandens. Next base: position 3,254,190 of record JASUUG010001265.1, read on the forward strand.
TAAAATCTAAATTATCAATTATAAAGAGACTTATGTGTCTTTTTTAAAACGTTAGAAACTTTTATGTCAATTTTCCTTAAATATCGAGAACCTAACTGTCCTTTTCCCACTAATTAAGTCATGTTTATCCAAAAGCCAAAACCTTTTTTTTTCGATGATAGTATGTTAAAACTACTAACAAAGGCAAAGGTTGTTAAAAGAGCTGATGAGTATTTATAACGAGCCGGTGAACATATTTATTGTTGATATACCAATTAGGCATTATCTCCTTTTTTTCAATCGTTCATAAGCTTTATATGAAACAAAATTTATGTGTAGTCGTAAGAATAAAAGAATCAAAATTTTTACTATAATTTCATTCTTATGATTGGAATAGAAAAATTAAAGAAACCACATTATTGTTCGTAAGGTAGGCGCTAAAAGAAGAGTCATCTTTATAAATATCATAAAGAGAAGCAATTATTCTCATCTTAAGCAGCCGTGGTGCCCACATGAATATCTTTTGTTTCATTGTCATCACATCTTTATGAAAAAAAACATTATAAAACAAAATACTGAGAATACTCCTCAACTTGTGGTCACAAATGAACACGAAATTAATAAAGCAACTGTCTCTTTGTTTGCCAAGGAAAGTGACGTTAAAATTTATCATTTGATCTCCCATTTATTTTGTTTTTAGTTATCTGTTTGTTTGTGACACAGGAATGAGAATCAATGTTTGCTTCTCAGTTCTCTTTTTCTTTCTCTTTCTCTTTCTCTTTCACTTTCGCTTTCACTTTTTGATTTAGTAATCTTTTTCTCAATATCTCTTTATCATGTTTGTTTTTGTTTAATTTAGTGGAGACGGCATTATAAATTACAAATACCAGCAAAGAAGTCAATCATATAGAAAAGAATATATGCTTTTTAAGAAAGAAATTTGTTGGGAAGACAGCTACGTGACGAACAAATTTTAAAGGTCCAATTATTTTGTTCGATATTTTAAATTTAACTCTGAATTTTACATGTATTATTTATTTGTATGTGATATTTTGTTACAAGTCTACCTTTCTATCTTTCCCTCTTATTATTTTCCGTGTCATTTCTTTATTGCACAAATAGATATTTTTCACGTAAGTATGTATGAATAGATATTTTTATATGTTCCTAGACATCAGGAATAAATATATTTTTTTCTTTTCTTTTTTAAAGGTAAGAGGGGGTGGGTAAGCTTAAATATAATTTTTAGGCCCCTTACCACTCCCAAAGATTGAACCCGAATTTTGAAGGGCAGCAAAATCATTGCCAACCAACTTGACCATGCCCTTGAAGGCAACTTCAGGTTCAAATATATATAGTTATGAATTGAGAATAATATTAAGGATTATATGCATTTAAAAATATATTGTAACTTTAGAGAATCTTTTATAATGTAAAATATCGTTGAATTAATATTTAATAAATTGATAATCTCAATTAAATAGTAATTTTTATAGGTCTATATTTAGGGCCATTGTGGTAAATTAAAAATTTGATAAATTTATTAGATAATAAATTTAAAGAATCTTGTTTCCCTATAAGATCCAATTAATACATAAATTAATAATTAATTAATTTGAAACTAAATATATATGACATGTCTATGATTTTCTTGGTCGTACTCGCTATGTTATGCATTTTATCAACCGTTATTGCTTTCTTTACCCCTTTTGAATATGATGCCATTGTTTTATTGTATATGCGATGTTATGATAAATTAGAGAGAGATTAGCTTAATTTATTGCCTCCAAAACGTCTTCTCTAATGAGTTACTATGTGACACAATCCAGTCATGCAATCTAGACAAAGTGATTATTAAGTGATTGATTCCCTCGATTAAGATCAAAATTGTATCATACAACTTTACAAGACCACTACAATCTCTAATTATACTACTCCTATTCTTCATAAAAATTCATATCATGAATGTTATATTGTCTTTATAAATTAATAATAATTTATTGATATATTTTTCATAATGTCAAGGTTATTAATTTAACAAGGTTCTATTGTATTTTTGTTTTTTTTAATGATAGGGCCGTATATCATGCATATTTTACATATATTAGGGAATATGAAAGATGTAGATGATTTCGTACGTATGCTTGTGAAAATGGATGCAGTTGCATCATGCTTGATTGATGATTTTATTTATTTTGAATTTTATTATTCAAATTACCAGATGATTTATTTTATGGTGCTTCGTTTATTACGTATGAAATTTTTTCTGTATAAAATACCTACAATAATTATAAATGGGCTTTTCACTGAACCCAAGCATATCAAATGGCAACAGCCCAATTTTTTTTATATGATTTTGATATGATGTTACATCAATGCTACCATCCTTTTTGCCGAGAAATAACCCCAACAATTTATTCAAGTCATAACTCATATACATAGCCTGAATTTGATATTTTTAAGGTGTCACTAGGGTATCCAGAAATCTGAATATTGGTCTATAGCCTGAATTTGATGTTTTTAAGCTGTGACTAGGGTATCCTGAATATTAGTCAATGTCAAATGCTCAAATTTTATTGATTTTTGTCGATCTTTCAAGCATTTAATCATGCTGAGGGCACGGTACCTAAAGAATCCATATTTTTATTTTTGAACAATATTATAGAAATATTTATAAATATAAATATCTGTGTATACTAGTGGTTTTGATTTTCTCGTAAATATTTATAAGTTGATTTGCTAAACCTAATCATTTTTTCAAGTTACAAATAGATCACCGCTACAATACCTGCATATATCACATACATGTAGAAAGAATGGCCGTTTGATTCATTACAATGAATTCAACGGTTGAGATAAATTTAACAAAAAAAATGATTAAAATAATTCAAAAAACCTGTAACCTATAAAACCGATTACAAACACCCATCCAACCTTTCCTTTCCCTCCCTCTTTACAAGAAAAAATACTCATTTTTCCCTCCTTCCAGTACGCACGGCTGGAAAAAAAGATTTTGTTCCTCCCTCTTCACTCTCTCCCTCACCTCACGGTTCACTCTCTTCCTCACCTTATGGTTCCCTCTTTAACTACTTGCTCCCCTCCACTCTTTTACAGCAGACCTCACTAAGGCAATCAACAGAAACATTTGCTCGGGTGAAGGCGGCGATTGATCTGGACTGGCGGCAATGATTTGAGGCCATTCTTAGCTGCTCTCAACCCATTATTAGTTCTCCTAAGATTGTTTGCACAGTCCACAAAAGGTATTGACATGGGCATTGTGGGTTTTGGTTTGTATGATTATAATTGTTGATTTAATGTGTTAATAAGCTTGAATCACCTGTCAATTTTATTGTTATTTTTTTAATTTCTTGTATCATGATGAATTTTATTTCGAGTTTGTGGTTATTGTTTATGAAGTTACCGTTTATTCATGTTAATATTTTGTTTATTTATAGCTTTAGCGCAAATGACGATGAAAGTTATTGCTTCATTTATTAATTTGCTTTGTTTTTGCCAATTGAATTCTTGTTGTAGATCCATATGATTTTTATACATTAGGAAACATTATTAGTTTGAAAAGCTTAAGTTTATTAGGAAAGAGTTCATTCTTTTATGCATGTAGAGAGATTAATTGAAGAATTAATATGCTGTGTTGGAGTTTGGTCTATTAAAAGTGAAGCATGAGCTTATGAATCCAGTTAGGTTTATATGAATTTGGGTGATTTGAATGAAATGTATTAGTTTAATACGTTGGCATGCTTATGAAATTATTATTTGAACTTGCCTTGTTTTCATGGAATGTGTAAATATGATATTGTCTGTGTTGATAATCGAAGTCTGTAACAAATAAATGCAAAATTTTTTTCCTCGTTCTAATTCGTTATTTATGTTCATGCTTGTCTTAGTTCATTTATCTATATTGATATTACATTTCTAAATCAAGTTTCCCAAACCTGGTATCTAGGTTTGCTGTTATGGTTGGGCATACATGATATTTTTTTTCTATGAATATAATATTATAAATTTTAGCTTTTACTGTGTAAGCTTATTAGTGCATAATGTTGGGTTATCTAATAATTTATATGCATTTAGAATTTATAAAGAGAGTTACACGACATTATTAGTGTGTATTGGGTACAATGGTTAAGCGGAATGTCAATGTCAATGTCACAAGCGACATTGATATGCAATCTAAGAAGCTTAAACCTCCAAGGCTAGGCAAGCATTCGTACATATACTACTTGTAAGTTAGTAATTCATTGTTAATGTTTTTGTCGTTTACAGTTTGTAATGATTTGAGTGTAATAAAACAAAAATTTTAGCTGGCAAATAAGGAATTGATATTAGTTTTATCCACAGCAAGATAGAATCCCAAAAGTTAAAGGAAGAAGGTGTGAAGGTAGATAAAACGGTTCATAGACAACTATTCTGTATTACATCATAGTTAATGATAGTTTTATTGATGACTGATCAATGAATATTTTTTGTGGGTGTAGGTTAAGAGGCATATACATGATAAATGGTTGAAACTTAGCTCAAAGGAGAAAATTGAATTCGTCAATAATTATAATGAAAATGCAGAAGTTAACACGAGAGGGGCTAGTGGATTGTTACACGAATCAATTTCAACAGTGGAGAACAATGCTAATAAGGGTAATCCCTTATCTCTAAGTGGTGTTTTGTGATTCTCAAACATTGTATCTTCTCTATTGTTAAGCAACAGAATACTGTGAAAGAAATTGGATTTGGAAGGTTGTTGGGTATAAGATGTGGGCGACTTAGGCAAGATTTATATAGATTGATAGTCAAACAATGTAACATAGATCAGCAGTTCATAACACTGCATGGAAAGGAATATAAGATAACCCCAAAAACTTTTACAAGTGTGATGGTTGTTGGAGACGGAGGAACGCCAATTGTGCTTGGTGGAGAAGATAGCGAGATAACTGAGTTACAGGCTAATTATTGCACGGTAAAGAAGGGCATCTCAATAGGTGTCGTAGCTAAAAAATTAAAGACAAGCACTTCTACAGATGAGGATTTCTATATTATGTTTAGTCTTTTTGCAATTGGAATTATTTTGTATCCCACTCCAGCCACATACATCAACCCATTATACCTTCATGCTTTAAAAAATGTAAGTAACATTCGCAGCAAAGATTGAGCTACTTGGTCTTTCAACTTTTTGTGGGAAGGAGTTTCAAAAGTCAATGAAAATCAAGTTTCGTCCATGAGCAGATGCGTGATATTTTTATTGATATGAGTTATTTACTATATCTGTATTGTTGTTGGTTAAACGATTATAGTACTATCGATCATTATTTTCGTAATAACCAATGTTTTTTTAGCTTGACAGTTATTTTACATGTCATCAATAAAGTTCCAACTTTCTTATGATGCCGTGAATGGATGTCCTTTTAGAGCATAGAATGATAGTGAAATAAAAAGATTTTTCAAGTAGTGACAAAAGTTTGGTGATTTTGAGAGCAATGCGATTTGTTTCCTTGAATATGTTATATATTGCTTGATAATTATATTAGTAAATAAAATAAATTATTTGTGATTTTTATGGTTTATGCAAGTTCCGATGCGAGAAATCAGTTACGGTATATCAGTTGATCAAAGTGGGGGACAAATTGATAGTGGTAATATAGCAAGACAACATTTCTTCCATGCCGTATTAGCAGCAATGAATAGAATGAACGACCATATGAGAAGAAATAATGATTTGCTGCAAAACATGGCCTTGAAATGGGACTGTCTTACTGAAAAGGTAGAAAAATTGGAACGAGCATATTTTCGTAAGAAATGAGAGAAAGTTGCTGACGATAGTCAATCATGTTCTACTTATAATGGTGTTGAGGCAACTGATAGTCCAATATTTTCCTCTCTAAAGATGGAGATGCACTAGCCTATCCCTGTGGTTATCACACTTTCATCTCTAGTACGTGAAAGCCGTAAGCCTGCTGAAGTCCAAGACCGAAAACCTGTGTATCTAAGCACGTTCATTGATGAAGATGCTGTCTTAAAGCAAAAGCTAGTAGGAGAACTGGAAGATGCGATGAAGCCTAAATTGGTACCAGAACTTTAAGATGAGGTATACATACACTAATGGTTTGTTAACCTTTGTTGAAACTGATTGAGATAGTCGAAAATGATTTATGCCTAATATTATCTTGTTTTTTTTTTATCTTTAATAAATATGCAGTCTTTCATGCAATAAGTGAAAAGTTTTCAATAGGCCGAAGATTTTAATCTGTTGTCTTTAGTTTTTCCTCAACCATGCAGAAATTGAAAGTCGGGGCAGTACAACTATCCTCGTACGATCAAGTCTCATGTGGTCCAAAGCTAAAATACTGAGCGAGACTTTTTTTTGTGAATGAGCCAATGACCCTCAATCAATTGAAGATGCTCCAGTACATATTTGACAAAAGTGCTAGCCTAGAGTAACAATGCCCTCATACTCCCACATCAACTTGTGCTTTACTTATAGTTATTCGAGTGTGTTAATATATCATGTGCTTTACTTGTAGTGAGATAATTATACGATTGAATCATGAGGATATCACTCGCCGAGACTTGTTATCACTTTTGCCTGATGCATCACTTGATGAGGAGGTTTCTTCTTAATTTTACTTTATTGATGACATTTTAGGTCATTAAATGATTTATAATTACTTTTATGAATATATTATTTGTATGATGAGTGATTACCTGACACGACGTGAGTCCTGTAAAAGCCACAGGCAACTAATCAGCTAGTTCCTACCAACCAGATATGCAGTTAATGTTTCCTTATTCTTTATTTTTTTATTTCATATCCTTTTACTTATAAGTAACTTTGAAAATTTAACTAATATTTGATATGAATTTCATGTTATACATATGCAGCAATTTGCTACAATGGCTAATGCACACTTAGATGGTTTCAAGGCTGCTTCTCAATAATGCAAACGTTATATATATGACTTGCACCGTTGCCAACAGGTAATGTGTGCATATGTGTTTGAATTATTATGTTATTAATTCGTACTGTATGGTATAACTGATGAATGTTATTGAATAGATTTTTTTCCTATGCATGATGGTGGCCACCATTGGTTTCTACAGTTGGTCAAAATGAGAGAAAAACAGGCTGAGATTTGGGATCCACTACTAGATGCGCGAAGGACACGAGATCGTGAAATCCAAGCTCATACCATTATAAGTATGATCATCTTTTGCTTAAAGGCATTTTGACTTTTGTGTGTATTATGTTATTAAAGTAGGAAGTTACTTTCTCTTGAAACTAGTTACACTTATTAGATGCTATACTTTGTGGCTTCATGGGTACTACATATCAAGTAGTTTGGAGTTTCTTGTCATTTACAATCACACATGGTGTGGGAGTTCCTCAGCAACCTAATGGTTTTTATTGTGTAGTTTATATTATCAAATTTATGGATAATGTTGTAATCATTACCAACAAATCGTATGTAGTATGGTTTCTAACTCTCATATGATGATAACTTCGTTGATGTTACTAATGTTGTTATACCGTTGACATGCTAACATTGTATGGTTATTTCGGTAGTATGACTCACAGAATGTTCGGGCTTAGCTTGCGTTACAGCTGATGGACTCTCCGTTCAACGAACAACGCAAGCAATTGTTGACGTTGGCTAATGCAGAGTACACTAATGCTGCTAATTATGTATTGCAAAGTTGATATCAACTATCAAAAGCCGTAACGTGTCTACTAAAAAAGGCCATAAGAACAGTTCCAAAAAAGGTCGTTCAAGGCAAAAAGGGTGATGAATGTTTTAGATACAAATGACCCCAAAATGTGAACTTGTCTAACACAATTATTTATATTCTGCTACATTTTGCATACAACTGGAGTTTACAAAAGTTCAATGTACATTATTTTGATGACCATGCACTGCTTTGAATTTTTTTTTGTCAACGAGATTTTATTATTGTTTGTACTGTAGGATAGTTGAGAAAACATTAACGATGTTAGAAAGTCGGCATTGCGTATTTTTTCGCTTGAAACTATGACCACCCGATAGTTTAGGTCGGTTCTCATAATTTTTTCTGTCATGGGTTCGTGTCAATAACCTTTTAAAAACAGAGGAAAAACATGTATCTTTAGTCACAACGTTAATTAATTTATGTTCGAAGTAAGATAACTGGTGTCATTTTTTTATTATCATTAAGTACACATAATGTCAAACAATTGTCATCGTTCATTTCATATGTGAAAATGCTAAATCACTAATTTCGAAGAAGCTCATTCTCCTGCGGGTCCAAGTGGAAAAAGTTTGGCAGCATGACTCATCTCACATCCTCTAATGTGATGTACCAACTTTCACTATGCACAATATAACTCGAAGTTAATTAAACAACATGGGGAAGTTAGTCAAGCAAATTAAAATAAGAAGCAAATCACTTACAAGTTATTATAAGGCCACCAATTATAGTACGTGCTAGCATCAGTTTCAAAGGTTATACCAAGGGCACTACTATCCATGTAATGGCCATCAGTTCCTTCTGAAATATCATGTATACAAGGACAAGCTGTCTCGAAGGTAAATCTTGGGAAACCTGGTGCGGCCGATGCCATCAACTGAGTTGGTGTGAATACATTAGATTCGAAGGCCTTGCCCGTATGTTTTAGATACACAATCTCTAGTGCCAGCCATGCAGTCACCATGATTATGTTGTAAAAATTTGATGGATATAGTTGGCAAGTCCGTATTGTATTGCTGGGCTGAAAACATTTACTGCATTTCCAATTATTTGGCCTATCACGTTTAATGGTTTTGGCACATCCTTTACTAGTTACCACAACAAGATCTTTCAACTTCAAACTTGCTTGAAGTTCGTATTTCTTGGCTCGTTTCACTGATTGATGTTCGGTAAGTATTTTTTTAGAGTGAAGTGTTAGCCGTTGAATCTCCTCCAATGCTAGCATATAACTTTCCTCATTCATTGCGTTGATTCGAAAAAGATTGTTAGACGATATTGATAGTGAGGCAAACTTCGCAGTTTCAGAGGCTTCATTATTGATATGTGAAGCTGCAGTTGTCATTTTCATCGCCTTATCCACCTTCGTTGATTTGGTCCATCGACCAAGAATCAAAGTTGCTGGCATACGAACTAGTTGCTCTAACTTTATGACGTGAAATATATGCCTACACGGAATACTTGCAATTCTATCATCTTGCATGAACAATTAATATCAACTATTTTGTTATAAAACACCACTATTCATCTTCGTTCCAGGTGCTGAAATTTTGTTAGAATATACATATAGGAATCACTTGTCTTTGCACAGTTCAACATAATCAGTGTGGCTTCACTAAGGATTTCTGTCCGAACTCACTGAAATACATTCCTTGTATATATTTCGGATGCATGTTTTTCAATGCTGTATAGATGTGTGGTAAGAACAGGGGCTATGTAATTTGTGTCAAACTCATCTTAAACTTCTTTGTGCCTTATGCAATACATTGCACAATGAGTTTATCTAATAAATTTAAGCTCTTGCACCTTTGTGTTGTCCGCATCCTAGCAAAAAATGTACTTTTCAAATAAGTCTTTGCCTATTTGGCCCGTTTCACATACATTTTATGAATCCAAGAATTTTGGTCCAATCCCAGATCATAGACTACAAAGAACCATAGCCGTTCAAACTCATCCGAGGACATTGGATTGAGCATTCACAGTCGAAATTTTGATGCGAATTTTTCCTTCTTCACATTTGCTTGTGCATTCCTCTCCAAATGCTAAGAGCACAGTTGATGCACACATCCACCCACGACTGTTTTAATAGCTTTGGACATGACTTTATCACCGTCAGTTATCACACTCGTAGGTTTTTTTTTTATCTTATCGTTGTTAAAAAAGTCTGTAGAAGCCATACATATGATTTAACAGTTTCATCAATGAGTATTGCGAATCTAAAAACGATGGCTCTTTTATGATGCTTTACACCCACGAATGCGACCAGCGGTTTGTTGTAAGCATTTTTCTTGTATGTTGTATCAAAAGCTAAAACATCTTCAAATTGTTCATAATCGTACTAAGTAACAGTGTCAATCCAGAATAAGTTACGCAGTCTGTTTTCCTCATCCAGTGTATACTTAAAGTACACTCCAGTATCATAATCAGTTCTTACAAATAAGTACGCGATGGTAGTTTCTGTATCGGTGTCAATAATTTAGGTACGTTGGACTGCGTCTATTCTGTTATGCATGTTCTTACCCATATACGCAACATGATTAAACTTTCCCACTTGGTCAGATTTATAATCCGTAAACTGGCACATTTTAACCCTAACTTATCGCAGCACCTTTGCGTGTGTCAGATCAGCATCAGCCACAACTCTGTGCGAACGAAGAAATTTTGTCTCATGTGATTGAACCAACTAATGAGTGTGGTTAACAACCAATTTAGAAACTCATACTTTGATTTCAACTTGTCGTACTTCACTTGAAGTTGCGTATGACAACCGTTACGAGTCATGCCCTTCGGTTCCCTCACTTTATATGTTTTCTTTATCCATTTTTTTAACCTATATCATTCACTTGAGCAAACCCATCTCCGGCTTGCTTCCTTACCACTTTTATTGTCACGACGGAGCTCATCTTTTCTGACAAAGAATCCAACGGACTTAACATAATTTTTATACCATACGTGCACAGCATTTACTGTATCAAAATATGATCCGACACCCACTAAAGTTAGTTGACTGTTTATGGGAACAATGTGTGTTGTATGCGTAGATGATATTGTACCAGATATATCTCCAAGATACTCATTATTATCGACAACCATTTGTTCCGGTATTGACGTATCTGTAGTTACACTATTTTCCAGCCAACCATCATGAAATTGGCTATCTTTTGCTTCATTGGTTTCCTATTGTAATGCTTCATCGTCATTAAGGTCCAACCCCCATGCACAAATGCTTCCAACTTCCGATGTTGCTGCCATGGTCGCTGTCGATCTCGCATCAATATTCTACCAAACAAATAACATGAAAATTATCTTGGTCCCCCCCCCCCTCCGTTATCTTCAAAAGAGTATGGTGAGTGGGTTTGGTTTGTGGACGCATTTAATGTCATTATTAACTGCTTGTATTTGGTTGGTACATGGGTTAGTAGTCACATGAAATAAGTTAGATTAATACCATTAATAACTAAAGGTCACCCAGTTTTTAAAAATGGTTAGTCAGTTGTTTTGAGTTGTTCTCTGGAACCTAGCCGGCTTGCCGCTTCATAACATACGGTATGCCGAATTCCTAAGGGAACTCTCTGGAACAAAACCGGCTAACCGCTTTCTTGAAAACGGTCAGCTAAATTCGTAAAAGAACTCTCTTGACCAAAATCAGCTAACCGTTTATTCTGGAAACTGTTTGTCAAATTTATAAGGGGACTCTCTTGATCGAAACCGGCTAGCTACTTCTAATGGAAACAGTTAGCCGAATTGGTAAAGAGACTCTCAGGATCGAAACTAGCTAGCCATTTATTCTAGAAACGATTAGCCGAATTTGTAAGGGGATTCACTGGACCGAAACCGCTAGCCGCTTCTAATAGAAATGGTTAACCGAATTCGTAAAGCGACTCACTGGACCAAAACTGGCTAGCCGCTTTGGATAGAAACGGTTAGTCGAATTCGTAAGGGGACTCACTGGACTGAAATCAACTAGTCACTTCTGATGGAAACGGTTAGCCGAATTTGTAAGGGAACTCTCCGGACCAAAATCGGATAGCCACTTTTGGGCAACAAGTGTTAATCTTATAATAATGATTTTGATGATAACAAAAATTATATGTTCATGATTAAAGTGTTGGGGCTATTAAAAAGAATTTTCTAAAACAATACACTTGTTTTAAATTCAAAAATGATGAAACTGGAAATTAACGGTTAAGTTTCTTTGGAAAACGGTGAACCAATAATTTCTGATGATGAACATTTCACATGTTCGGAAAATAACGGTGAATCTGTTTATTTAAAACGGCTAACCGATACATTCCGAGTAAGTAAAAAATGTTTTAGCCTTGAACCGATTAGCCCAAACGGTTAGCAAAGTTTTGTGTCACATTTTTCTGAAATTAACGGTGAACCGTTAATTAAACCGCTAACCGAACAATTCCGGTGAGTAAAAATGTTTTTTAGCCTTGAACCGTTTATTTAAAATGGCTAACCGATAACTTCCGGTGAGTAGAAGTTCTCTACTCTTGAACCGTTTATCAAAAACGAGAGCCGAGTTCTGCATTTTGGGTTCTTGGAAAGAAGCGGTGATCCGATAAAGTTAACGGCAAACCGTTTATTTGAAGTCAAAGGATAACGGCTAGTTGGAAATTCAAAACGGCTTAACCGATAGAGACAAACGGCGATCCGATTATTCTCGTAAAGTCAATAACGGCTAGTTTTCAGCTCCAACTATAAAAGGCTCAATCAAATTCAAACAAGAGTGATCCAACATTTGATATTTGAGCTTACTCTTGAGAAACAATCTTCTTTGAGCTTCAATTGTGTTTCATTTCATTCCCTCACACATTAAAATTTCAATTGTAATCATTTGGAGTTTGTGAGAGATTATTTGTTATTAAATCTCTATCATTGGGTGATTGTAAGTGTGGGGAAACACTTGGGTTAAGAGATTGGGTTTAATCTCTTATGTAAAGGTCCATTGACACTTGGAAGTCAATTGTAAGTGTTGGGATACACTTGGGTTAAGAGATTGGGAATAATCTCTTGATTGTAAAGGTCCATTGACACCTGAAGTCAAGTGTAAGTGTATTGAAGCCTTGGAGGCTTGCTTAGTGGAATCCTCAAGCCCGGTGAGCTTGGAGGCGTGGACGTAGGCACGGTTGGCGAACCACGTAAAAATCACGTGTTTGATTTCTCTTCCCTTATCCTTTTAATTTGAGCATTGTTGAATTTATTGCTTTTGATTTTGATTAAGACATTAGTTTTAATATTGTGATTTTTTATAGGATTAGTTTTTAAAACCAAATTCACCCAACCTCTTGGGTATCATATATAGAATTTCAATTTGTATCGAGCAAGGTTCTCTTGTTAGGACTTAATCGTCTAGAGTAAACGATCCATGGCAACCCAATATGATTAGCTATAGGGAAGGACAATCTACCACTAGGCCACCATTCTTTGATGGTAATGATTATCCTTATTGGAAAACTAGGATGAGAATTTACTTGCAAGCTTTAGATTACGAAATATGGGAAGTTGTATGTGATGGTCCATTCATGCCGATAACTAAAATTGAAGAAGGAGAAGATGTTCCTAAACCTTCACGTGAATGGAATGATTTCGAAAAGAGAAAAGCTTCACTCAATTCTAAAAGCTATGAATGCCTTATTTTGTGCCTTAGATAAGAAAGAATTTCATAGAGTCTCAAGTTGTTCTAATGCTTATGAAATTTGGAAGAAACTTGAAGTTTGTTTATGAAGGAACAAACCAAGTCAAAGAATCTAAAATAAGTAGATACACTAGGCAATATGAATTGTTTCAAATGGAACAAAATGAAAGTGTCACTCATGTATACTAGATTTACGACATTGTAAACACTCAGGGGCACTTGGTAAAACCTTTTCAAATAAGCGAGAGGGTAAAGAAAATCATTAGGTCATTACCAAAAGAATGGAGACCTAAGAGAAGCTGCTATTGAGGAAGCCAAAGATTTAAACATTTTGTCTATTGATGATCTAATTGGCTCACTTATTTCTTATGAAGAAGATTTGATTTTGGTGAAAAAGGAGATGAAGATAAGAAGAAGAAAAACATTGCCTTGAAAGCATCAAAATTTGAAAGCGATGAAATCGATCTTGAAGATGAAGAGATGGATATGATAGCTAGAAAGTTCAGGAAATTTTTCAAAAATCCGGTGAACAAAGAAAATTCAAAAACTTCAAGAATCAAAAGGAGAAGAAGGAAGCAATCATATCTTTATGAATGCAAAAAGTTCGGGTCATATAAAATCGGAATGTCCCCTTCTCAACAAATTCAAGAAGAAAGCTATGTTGGCAACATGGGATGATAGCGATGAAGAGTCAAGTGAGGATGAACAATCACAAGAAATATCAAACTTGGCACTTATGGCAATAGGAGAGGATGAGCTTGATGAGGTAAGTGATCTTCCATCCTATAATGAATTATATGATGCTTTTAATGAGTTGCGTAGTGATATGATGAAAATTGGAAAGAAAAATGCATGTCTTAAAAAGAATATATTAGAACTTTCAAATGAAAATGATCTTTATGCAAAAATGTAATGATGTGTTAAATGATAAGATTAAAGAGTTAGAATTAGATAATGAAAGATTGCATGATAGAATTGCTTCTTTAAAAGGTAAACAAAGTTCTTCATATGAACATGAAAAATTACATGTTGATAACTTAATCAAAGAAAATGAAGAACTTAAAAAGAAGAGCAATGAACTAAATGAGATTGTTTAAATTCACAAATGTGAAAAAGAAATTAGAAAAATTACTTGGTTCCAAAAAATGTGTGTTTGATAAAGGAGGGATTGGTTATAAACCTAATTTGAAACAAAAATACTACAAAAGCTACTTTGTTAAGGCTACTACCACTAATAATCATAAAATTGTTTGTCATTATTGCAATAGAGATGGTCACATGAAAAATAGATGTCCTATTAAGAGAAATGCTTATTATGGAGTTAAATTTGTTTGGGTTCCAAAAGGAACCATTACAACTCAAGAACCCAAAGAGTTTTGGGTACCAAAATTTGAGATCTTCTCTCGCATGAATCAAAGAAGAAGGGAAATAGCAATAAATGGTATTTGGACAACGGATATCCAAGACATATGACCGGTGACTATTCATGGTTCTCAAGCTTTACCAAAATCGAAAATGGAGGGGATGTATCTTTTGGAGATAATTCAAAAGGAAAAATCATTGATATTGGTAATGTCGGTAAAGTTTCCTCAACTCTCATTGAAAATATATGCTTTGTTGGAAAGAGGTGTGTTAACGTTTATAACTATTGATATAGATTGTGCATCTACTCATGATGATTTATACACTATCTTCCTTGTGTTTCTATAATATGATAATCGAATGTTTGTTTGTCTTTGGATGTGTTTTTTAAATTTTGTAATCATGCATTGTATTGGCCTTTCAAGACATTTTTTGATCAATTAAATGATTTAGAAATGTATTGAATGTTGGCCGTAGAATAAAACTTATGTGCGAAATCAAAGTCAAGAAAACGGATTACCGTTTATGGTTCAAACGGTCTCACCGTTTAATTCCGTAAACACTAATTTTTTTTTTTTGGATATTAGCGTCTAACCGTTTATTACTAACGGTTAACCGATTATGTTTTCTAGCTCTCGACGCTTATCAGTAAACCGATATTTTTAAACGGCTCGCCGTTTCGTGGGATATAAAACTGGTCCGTTTCTTCTTCTTCGTTTCCAGTTACCCTCACCGTTTTCTCTTACCAAAGAAACCCTAAGCTCTCTCTCTCTCTAAAATTTCTGGTTTCTCTTGCTATTATTTCTTGCCAAAACACGATCATAGAAACATTCCTTATCATTATTAGACCAGTTTTAACCATTCAAATCATAAATTTTTCGCCCAAAACCCGAAATCCCAAATTGAAACCCTAAGCGCAACCGAGCAAATTTCTCGATTTTTGACTCATTTGTTGACAATTTCTACCAAATTGAGCCTCAGAAACCTTTCTACTCTTTTTCATTCACTTTATTGGTCCATTTTGCTTCATTTTCATCTTTTTGACAAAATCCCACATTCTCAAAGCTCCATTAATGGCCGAATCCTCTGTAACCCGGCGGGAAGAGAAAAGCTGTCCCCAAAGAGCAACCCCATACCTCCTAAAGAGACAACCGAGTTCCAAAGAATCCATTTTCCAACACTCCATTTGGTAAAACGATTTGAAACCCGATTCATGGGTCGTAAGGTAATCGACTCTTACTTTGTGGATTTAGATGATTTTGAGGAGTTGGTTGTTTGTGGAAAAAGTGTTAAGCGGATGTTGTTGCCATGGGAGTCGGCATTAGACTTAGACGAGAGGATTTATCCTAACATAGTTCGTGTTTTTATTCGAACATGGAATTGTCGGCAGAAAAGAGTAGATCGAATAGTTACCAACAGTGTTGGGGGTGTTCTATTGATTTTGATGTTTTTGATTTAAACATCATTTTACCGCCCAACTACTTGGACATAATATATACACTTCGAAGGAATTATCCTTTGCCGATTTTAACCATATTCGAGGGGTTAGGAACATTTGTAGACGTCGGGATCTCACTAATGAGATATGCACCCTTCCATTTAGAGCCCAACTTTTACCGCTGCGAGTTCGGATTCTACACACCATTTTGCAAAGATATTATTACCCCAGGAAGGGACACTCGGATGAGGTTACTAGGTTGGATGTCGGGATTCTTGATAGTCTTCTTAGTGACGCCGTATTAACCTTGGGTATATTATTTTGCGCCATATGTTGAATACCCCCTCTTTGTTGCACACATAGGCTACTTCCGCACGGTAACATTATATCTAAGCTTTTGCGACACTTTCGCGTACCTCTTCGAGACTCAGGTGTATGTTGAGACCAAGAAGATTGGGAAAGAGGCTATTTAAGCGATTGGTTTTTCTCGAAGGAGTCGGGATTGGATAAAAACGCCTAATGCGAAAAACCAAGACACACCTCGTAGCTCAGGAAGATGCCCGGTTCTCACGACATCTTTACCCTCGATCACCGCCGACTTTCGACTCGGCGCTCGTCCTCCGCCTCTCGTCGCGGATCGCCTCACCCTCCGGCAGACCGGTCCCGAGGCACATGAGACGGAGATCGCCGACCATCTACTTCACCGCTTCCATCTCCATCGATCATCTTCTTCTTCGTTAGCGATATTCGCACACTTTCGGCGGCAGCAGCAAGCTTCAGGATCGGTTTGCATCCTTCCAGCCTTCAAGCAAAGAATCTTGGATGGACGGACAAAGAACGCATTTTTCTCGCTCTCGCCATTCCTCCTTCCTCCTCTACTACTCCTCCTCCTCCTCCTCCGCAATAGCTTTTTAGTGTTTCGAACATATTTCGCACAAACATTCCATGTGTTATGCATTATTTATGTATGCTATCGGATGCTTTTATTATATATGGATGCTTGTTTTCTCATTTTGATCTTAATCTTATTGCTTGGTTCAATTGGTTGTATCCTATTTTTGATTTGTTTGGTGTATATTTTTGGGAATGCTTAAAATACAGGGGAGATGCTGTCAAAATTTTTACTTGTCAAAACGTGGCTGTTTTCCTTTATTTTTTCTTTTTGATCTTTGAAGGGGAGAATAGTTTCGATTATATTTCAAAAGGAAGTTAACAAAAATTTTGTTTATTTTTCAAGGGAGCTTATTTTCAGGGGGAGTTAAAACAAATATTTTTTTGTCCTTCACATATAAAATTTGTCATCATCAAAAAGGGGGAGATTGTTAATCTTATAATAATGATTTTGATGATAACAAAAATTATATGTTCATGATTAAAGTGTTGGGGCTATTAAAAAGAATTTTCTAAAACAATACACTTGTTTTAAATTCAAAAATGATGAAATCGAAATTAACAGTTAACCGTTTCTTTGGAAAACGGTGAACCGATAATTTCTGATGATGAACATTTCACATGTTCGGAAAATAACGTGAATCTGTTTATTTAAAACGGCTAACCGATACATTCCGAGTAAGTAAAAAATGTTTTAGCCTTGAACCGATTAGCCCAAACGGTTAGCAAAGTTTTTGTGTCACGACTTTTCGGAAATTAACGGTGAACGTTAATTAAACCGCTAACCGAACAATTCCGGTGAGTAAAAATGTTTTAGCCTTGAACCGTTTATTTAAAACGGCTAACCGATAACTTCCGGTGAGTAGAAGTTCTCTACTCTTGAACCGTTTATCAAAACGAGAGCCGAGTTCTTTTGCGGGTTTTTGGAAAGAAACGGTGATCCGATAAAGTTAACGGCAAACCGTTTATTTGAAGTCAAAGGATAACGGCTAGTTGGAAATTCAAAACGGCTAACCGATAGAGACAAACGGCGATCCGATTATTCTCAGAAAGTCAATAACGGCTAGTTTTCAGCTCCAACTATAAAAAGGCTCAATCAAATTCAAACAAGAGTGATCCAACATTTGATATTTGAGCTTACTACTGAGAAACAATCTTCTTTGAGCTTCAATTGTGTTTCATTTCATTCCCTCACACATTAAAATTTCAATTGTAATCATTTGGAGTGTGTGAGAGATTATTTGTTATTAAATCTCTATCATTGAGTGATTGTAAGTGTTGGGAAACACTTGGGTTAAGAGATTGGGTTTAATCTCTTATTGTAAAGGTCCATTGACACCTTGGAAGTCAATTGTAAGTGTTGGGATACACTTGGGTTAAGAGATTGGGAATAATCTCTTGATTGTAAAGGTCCATTGACACCTTGAAGTCAAGTGTAAGTGTATTGAAGCCTTGGAGGCTTGCTTAGTGGAATCCTCAAGCCCGGTGAGCTTGGAGGCGTGGACGTAGGCACGGTTGGCCGAACCACGTAAAAATCACGTGTTTGATTTCTCTTCCCTTATCCTTTTTAATTTGAGCATTGTTGAATTTATTGCTTTTGATTTTGATTAAGACATTAGTTTTAATATTGTGCTTTTTTATTGGCTTAGTTTTTAAAACCCAATTCACCCCCCCTCTTGGGTAGCCTATATAGAATTTCAACAAGTAGTCGAATTCATAAAAGAACTCTCTATACTGAAATCGGCTAGCCTATTCTTATGGAAACGATTAGCCAAATTTATAAAAGAACTCATTAGATCAAAACTGGCTAACCGTTTGTTCGAAAACAATAAACCGGGAGCTGAAAGGTTTGTCTTTAGAACATAACTGGTTAGCCGGTTAGTATGAAATGGCTAACCGAATTCACGGTTATATAAATAATTGTTCATCTTCTACTTCTGAATTTGGTAAACCACTTCTCTCTCTAAAAATTGTTTCGCCCTAAACGTTCTCTCACTTTAAAAATCCACAATTTTCATGTGATGATGCATGCATTTGAACAGAAATTGTGAATCCTCATCATTTTTTTATCTTCAAAAACCTTTGAATAACTGAATTTAGTTATATAAACTCTAAAATCCAAAATCGTGGGTTTGGATTTAGGGTTTGGGGCAGTCAATTTTTCATATCCAAGCTATTGCGAAATCTCACTCTAATTTCACTTACTTCTCTCGTGTAAACACGTACAATTTTCATTCTTCTTCATCATGTCAAGTTCGAGGCCAACCAAAGGCAAAGGGAAAGGGAAAGAAACTATTGTACTATTTAAATGGCCACGGTAGGAAGGAGGCACTGCAGAACAGCCTGATTTTGAATCAAAACACTTCCCAGACAAGCGTTTGACCAAGCGTTTTCGCAAAAAATTGATGACCCGCACAGTATTTCCTACCTTCTATATTATGTCTGATTGGCTTCGTAGTCTTAATATTAGCAATAGAAATTTGTTGCAGTTATTAGAGGAAGTTGGTTGGATTAGTGCCCTTATACTTAATGAGGTTGTGTATCCCGACTTGGTGAGAGTATTTTACTCGAATATGGATACTTTCGCAGAGAAAGAGAATCGAGTAATCACCAATGTTGGAGGAGTTTTGATTGAATTTGATGATGCGAAGTTGAACTCTATCCTAAGAACATCCGATTTTAGGTACAAAATCTTTTCTACTAGGAAAGCCCCTGAGATTGATGACTTTAATCATGTTAATGCTGTTTGAAACATATGTAGGTGCACTGATGTTTTTTATGAGGTCTGTAATATCCATTTCCGCGCTCAATGTTTGTGTCTCCAATCCCGCATTTTACATTGGTTTATTCAGACTATTGTCCTTCCTAGGTTAGGGCATTTAGATGAGTTTTTCCATATGAATATTGCTTTTATTGATTGTATCTTTAGACATCGTCCAGTTAACATTGGGTACATAATTGTACTCAACATGCTTTCCATACCCAATTTGATCAACCGTTCTCTTCCATATGGTAACTTCATCACCCGAATCCCTAAATACTTTAGGGTGCCCATTAATGAACCATCTTGCAAACCCTCTAAAAGTATAGGGGACGAAGCCGTGTGTGTCTTAAGATTTAAGTGGCGTAATGGATCATGCGTGAAGATTACTAGCAATAAGTACACTATAATTGCTTCGAGTGACAATCGTTCTCTAAATGAGGTGGTTCTTACTTATCAGCTGCCTGATTCTCACTTTCTTTCTGGGGTCATCATACACGTCAGGACCCTCATGTTTGTCATCCTGTTGATGATGTTTTTATAACTGTTGTACCACCTCCATAGGCTCATAAGTCTAAAGATGCCACTCTTCGATAACTTATGGACGAGGTGAGGACGCTTTCTTTGCAGCAGACCAGCTTTCAGCAGCAGATTCTCGAGGAGCACCAACGTATCTCATAGCAGCATCAGCAGATTCTCAAAGGCCAATGCCTTCTGTTCAAGCACTTTAGGATTTCGTATCTGTTTCCACCACCATCTCCGCCGCCTCAATAGTTTTTTGCTACCTTCATGTTTTTATATGTTGTTATTGTTATTTTTATGTTTTTTTGTGATTTTGGTAGCATGATATGTAGTTTCTTTTGGCACTGCTTGTTTTAAAATAGAACATGAGTTAAATTTCTAGTTTCTTTAGCCGACGTTATGTAATAAACATAAACTATTGTATTTTAAAATAGAACATGAGTTAGATTTCAATATGATCTCCATTTTGCTTTTTTTTTTTTTTTTTCAAATGGGAAGATTTCAAGTACTACCAACATTGTTTCTCTTCCATGAAAGCATCTGTAGTTTTACACAGCTATGAACTAAGTTAGGCATGGGTTATTAGCAGTTTGTGGACAAGGAGCAAGAAGACATTGATGAGGACCTAAATTTCGAAAACAATTTTCTTAATTTAATCATTAAAATTTGTTCACTTTGGTTTTTCTTTTATTTTGTATTATTCCATTTTCTTTTTCTCTTTTGGTTTCAAATATTGCTGACATTGGTTAGTGGGTTTGTTTCTCAAATCATGATGATACCAAATGTAATTGTAAACAACAGAGTCTAAAATTTATCTAACCTTGTATTTTCTTACTGATGTTTGCTTAATTACATTAAAATAATCCCTCAATGAAAAATCATTGTTTTAACATTAAATTTAATTTTGCAATATGCAACTTACAAGATAAATTTTTCAAAAATAAAATTTTTTTGTTACAAGAATTATAATATTATATTCTATATATCTTAAAAATTTCTATGTATATTTTGAAGTTATAATAAATGTACCATTACAAAAAATCTATATATATCATAAAATATGATTTCATGAAATGAGTTATTGTCAAAGTTTATGGACAAAATAGAAAATGTTTTTGAGATTTTTGAAATTAACAAGTGTTGTTTGAAATCTTGAAAAAATAGGCTTATTGAGTTTCATAATGTTTTTAATAAAATTATAATTATTAGGCACAACGCTAACTTAAAGCGACTAATTGATTTCATTTGGAGAGTTCTTAAAATTAAAAAGGTGAACTGCTAACTTTAAGTAGTAAACCGACTACAATTGGGTGAGTTTCTGAAACTCAAATAGAAAACCTATAGTTTCCAAGCGGCATTCCATTTGAGCAATATTTTCAAATTTAGTCATAATAGTAATTTCGGAAAAGAAGTTTGTTCATAAGTAGGAGTTGTTGCTGTTGCATAAGCAGTTACTATCAAATTTAAATTTTCTTTAATCTCATCTTCTCTTCAAACTTTTTGAACTTTGGAGTAATAATCGTCTAGTGAAATTGACCATTCTTTTACTTCTTTTTTCATGTAATTTTTTTCCTTCTCCTCTCAATTAATCCCCTTATAAAACATACACATGTTGCCAATTTTATCACAATCAATTTTTTTTTTTTATCTTAGTCAATGTACTTGTTATGAATTTGTTTGTAACCATGAAAATCATGCGATACTAGACCAATAAACATAAAACGCCCACCGTTACCTTGATACCTGGACCATTAAACTTGAAACTGAACGAACTTGAAATTTAGGTCAATGAACGTGAAACTTGTGATCATTAACTTGCAACCATGCGATCATTAACTTGCATCCACCAAAATCATAGAATTAATAAACCAATAAATATGAAACACCCACCATTAACGTGATATCGGGACTACTAAACTTGAAACTGAAGGAACTTGAAACTTAGGTCAATAAACGTGAAACTTATGATCATTAACTTGCAACCGTGCAATCATTAACTTGCAACCACTAACTTGCAACCACGAATATCATGCAATTGATGGACCAATAAACATGAAACACACACCAGTAACGTGATATCAGAACCATTAAACTTGAAACTATAGGAACGTGAAACTTGGTTCAATAAACGTGAAACTCGAAATCATTAACTTGCAACCATGCGATTATTAATTTGCAATCATGCGATCATTAACTTGCAACCACGAAAATCATGCAATTGATGGATCAATAAACCTAAAACACCTACCATTAATGTGATACCGAGACCATTAAACTTGAAATTATAGGAACTTGAAACTATAAGAACTTGAAACTTAATTCAATAAACGTGAAACCCAAAATCGTTAACTTACAACCACGCGATTATTAACTTACAACCACGAAAATCATGCAAGGAATAACCCAATAAACATGAAACAATCACCATTAGCTTGATATCTTAACCATTATACTTGAAACCAAAAGAACTTGAAACTTTGGACAATGAACATGAAACATGTGATTATTAACTTACAACCATAAAAATCATGCGATTAATGGACCAATAAACATGAAATGCCTACTATTAATTTGATATTGGAACTATTAAACTTGAAGCTCATTTTTTATTATTATAAAAATATTTTTTTATTATTTGTCCTTTATTATTAAAATAATAATGATTTTTTTTATTATTTTACTTATTATATTATTTTATAATTTTTTAATCATTCAAGGAGCAATAGATTGCTCTTAACCGATTGCTCCAAGAATTTTTCTTTTTTTTTTATATTTGGCTACCAATGGTAATATTTTTTAAATTTTTTTATTTCTTACATGTATGTCATACATGCATGTATTGTAGTTACCCCTAATCAAGTATATGCAGAATCCTGCATGGATATATTATTTTTTACCAACAAGATTCCCCAGAAGTGCAAATCTACTTGTTAGACAAAATAAACTCCACAAAATCAAATAGAGACAAAACGCATTAATGACCAATCAACTCAAAGTAAATTTATAAATATCAGGAAGCTAGAGCACACTGGTTTTTTATCATTGCAAAACCACCCCCCAAAAAAAAATAAAAAAAAAAAACAAAAAGAAAAAAGAAAAAATTGCACACATAGAAAATTACATTGTAAAGGAAATTTACTTGGAACTGCAATTCAATGGGAATTTTTTACAGTCATACAAGTTCACAGTCACTGTAAAATGTTTGAAGCCTTTGCATCTATTACAAAATCACAATACACAATTCTAAGAAAACAAAGTTGTGGTATGTTTTGTTCTCCTTGAATATACCTGATTTCTTCAAACTCCTACTATGGAGTTATAAGTACCATTCACGGCAAAAAGCAATCCACACAGCAATATGAAAACGTCGAGAGATCTTTGCCAGAAATTCAAAGATGAACCTAGCAATATTAAGTGGTATAAAGCTGGCAAAACAAAAGAGATTAGAGCACATACAGTGCTGCCCACAAGTGATGCGAATGCACCAAATCCTGGTACCAATGATGCTATGGTTGCTAGTGCAACTATCAAAATTGCTCGACTTATGTATATCACCAACTTTCCAAATCTAGTCGTCGAATTGTTGTCATAAGAATTGCAGGGTTGCTTTGGAAAGAATGAGCTCTTCTCCAAATTCCCCTCTATAATCTCATGAACCGGGTGCACCATGATCGGAAATGTAAATATGAGTGCCACACACAACCCCACCTGCCAGTAAATTATCATAAGGTAAGTCCAGCAACAACATATGACTCAAAAAATACACCAAAGAAAGTAAGATTAATCTTTAGGGGCGGATTATGAAATATTACTGTAAAAGCTCAGGCATCTCAATTCTCAACCCTCCAAAAGGATTAGTCGAAGAAAGCTTAAAATTATTTCTTTTTTTAAAAAAAAAAACTAAAAGATAAAATCATGAAGCAGATAAATTCAAAGGGAAAAGGGATTTAAGTTCCAATAGTACTTGTAGAAATGATAATCGTGTAACCGGCAAAAAGAATATAGGCGGGCATGACATTTTAATATTGTACTTCTCATGGCCAAACTCATCTAATTCCAGAAGTTATCATACTCCTTTAATTCTACACCGCAACAGGAACAATGAAGAATCTGATTTTGGTGTTTGGGCACAAGTACTGTAGGCTTTGGATTTTACTAACATGCTTGCTAAGACTTTTGATATCAAAAGCTTTACAAGAATACGAATTTCAACCATGCCAATACATCAAAAACCATACATTTTTATTTCATCTAGAAAACCTTCATCATCAAAAATATCCATTAACAAATTTGGGCTTCCTTCTTAAAGTTTTTTTCAGAAAACCTAAGTCAGATAAGAACAGAGCAAGTGGAATATGTAACATGACAAACATAGGAAATTACCTGAACTGCAATGGAAGACCAATCTTTGGGCAGATTAAGAGTCACAATATCCTTAGTGTCATCACCATATGCTATGAAACCGAAAAAACCAAACATAATATACACAAGAGTTATCCCGGTAAAAGCCTGAGCAAGCAACTTGGAAAACCTTCCTCTTTCTCTCATTGATGACTCTAGTGCAAAAGTCATACCAAATCCTTCAAAACAAAATACTGCCATCCCTCCAGCAAATGGCAGACCTCTGATATTTGAACTCACTGCTTTCCTATCACTAAAAGAAAATTCACCCCCTAAAATCTTTTGTACATCTTCTTTAACAACAAGTGTCATGGCTAAAACATTGCAAATATCGGCAAAAATGCTGAAAGGCGCTAAAGCTGAGAGGGAATTAATCCAAGATAATGCAATTTGAACTGGCACTACTAAGAATATGAAAGAACGATAAGTGAGGCTGGTGTAGGATTTGAATATTGAATAGAGGTTTTGGCCAATGAACACTAAATATGCAACTGAACCTCCACATTGGGAAGTGAAAATGAGAAATTCTGTGAGAAAGCGGCCAGCTTTTCCCATGCATTTGTAACCTAAATCTCCATAGGTCTTTGTTTCTGTTGAGGATGTGTCTTCAGATACTACCTTATCTCTGCTTTGAATCTGCGGAGCCAGACAAGAATTTATAAATTGGCTTTTCAATTTAAAAACAGAGGAAATACTTTCAAATCATATTTCCTAGTCTGCCCGTTGTAGCTGCCATACTTTATTTGAAAACTACAATAACAAAAAGTGTTTAGTAAATTCTGCATGACACCTTAAAAAAAATCATATTTCAGCTTGTTTATCGATTAGTGAAAACGACAACAAATTACCCAATACCCCTAATCTCCTAAACAATTTAGAGTGCTTCCGTCAGTCAGTGACCAATACAAGTCACAAAAAGCACAAAACAAAAGAAAAATGCATCTGGGTTTATGAATTTAAACATCTAAGAACAAGAAAAAAGACAAAGAGAAACGTTCACAAGAAAAAAGATAAAGATATATAACAAGAGACTTATACTGACAAGAAGGAGCATGCAGTAGCAGGTGGAGAGACCAGCAATGATGACGCCAAGACATCCAGCTAGCCACCCGGCAACGCGAAAAGCAAAAGGCAGTCCCAAAATGCCAGTCCCAACTATTGATACAATTATATTCCCCAGCGTTTGAACCGCTGATGCTGTTCCTGTTACTCTTCCTGACGATTTTGGCAGTAAAGGGGTTTCAATTTCATTGCCCGTGTGATTCTCACCACCTTCTTCTCGTCCCATCTTTTTTTTTTTTTGGAGAGAGGCCTGATGGTGATGCTGAAATGCAAGCTGGTTTTATTTTATTTTATCTTTTTTGGCTAAATTTTGTCCCTTCTATTTTCGGTGAGGGTTTTGCTGGAGTTGCTGAAATGCAAGCTGGTTTTATTTTGTTTTATATTTTTCGGCTAAATTTTGTTTGTGGGCTTGTTTTGTTTGAAGTGGGAGTTGTGGTGGCACACGGAAATGACAGAAGATTGCCTTGGTCTGTGACTGGTGCCAGTGCCACGTCGATATGAATGTGAATGGAGATAAGAAGAGTAGAGTTTACATCATTCAATTCAACGCGAATGTATACGTATCATACCCGGATTGGCATGTCATATCTTCGGTATTCACCATTATGAATTGTCTCGTCACTTTACGGGTACCAGACACTGTTACTCTGGTGAAACAAAAACAAAAGAGCAGAACATCCTAGGTTGAAAACAAATAAGGGCATTGTTTGTGATACAGTCTAATAGAAGTGTGTGTGACACGTCTCTAATTGGGCAGCAGCTCCCTAACGTAGAGCAGCTCCAGGTCCGAGAACAGTTGGATGTATATAGTTGAATGTAAAATAATTATAACAACATGTGTCCAACAGTTTTAGAAGCTGTTCGTGTATCAGACCATCTTGGAGACTGCACTATGTTAGAGATGCTTCAATGAACCCCTCAATGGTTGATGAATTTGTAAATGTCACGATAATGGGTGACGTAGGATGCATTTAGTATTGAGTTTGGACAGCTGTAGTTTAAAATCTATAGTACTAAAGTGTTTGATAAACACTGGTTGGACAGCTGTAGCTTAAAATCTATAATACTAAAGTGTTTGATAAACACTAGCTGCTGTAGTTTACAAGCTATATATTGATATGATTTTTCACTTGTATTATGAAAAATCGATTATATCTTTAATAATTTTATCAAAATTATTATTTAAAATTTATATTTACTTTAGAATATTAACTTTTGTTTCATAGTTACAATTTTTTTTCCACAGCAGCTGCAACTTAAAAGCTACAGCACCTCAATCCTAAACACACTCGTAATGGGACTGTTCTCACACTGTATCTTTTCCTGCGTTATTTACCATTTAGAGAAATACTTATAGACATCCCAATTTACCAGATATTAAAATCATGCATTTCAGATTCTGGTTTCAGATTTTGCATTTGATTTGTTGCATTCGACAAATTCTGCAAGTTCTATAAGCTCTAAAAAAATAAAACTTGGTCATCAAATTTCACATATCTACTCAAGATACTAAAAAAACAAAAAAGAAAAAGGAAAAACAGAGAAGCAGCCGCCGATGAAAGGATCTAGGATGTAAAACTGGATAAACAAGCATGCCAAAAATAGCAATTACAGCTACCATTGCCATCCAGCTTATACAATGTCCATTGACGAAATGAACACTAAAGTTATAACTTATAACCTCTAATCAAATTAACTGCAACACGTCAACAGAAACCTTACTTCAAAACTCTAACCCAAGCTTGAAACATCTAAATTCCAATCCAAAACTATGAACCTGAACTGTATAATAATGAAATCCAACCAATCAAGAACCTGATTTGCTGTCATGATTTGCAGCCATCTTCGTATATTTACAGAAGGCAAATGATTCTATAATACAGTGTACAAATACCTGGATAAGTCGGTAGCAAGGCGGGTTTTTTGTTCACAACAGAGACAAAGTTTCTCCCACATAGTTATTTGCCAAATGCCTTAATTCCTAGGAATATTTACAAGGCCTCAAAACAATTCGGTTGGCAAACACATTCAATAGCATGCATCAGCTTTCTCCGTGGGCCCACTGCATCCACACCCATATCCTTAAGCTTCTGCATGGTTAGATTCACCAACTGAAGTTTATTGACACATTTTCCCTGGAAAAGCTGAATGAACTGTCTCAGTCCAAGTGATGCTAGCCACCGGCTCAAACCACCAGCTTTTCGAAGTTTCCTCTCAAGATTTATAGCCCTCAGCCTTTGATTTAGCAACATGCTCCTATCAAGTGAACCACTGATGTAGTGCAAAGATCTTGGCCGCCTGATGACTTTTGATGTATCTAATACCTCAACTATGTTATGTGGTTTTGTTACATGAACTCGACCTAGATTCTCTGGTCCCATCCTAGAATCTATAATCGGTGGCCTGGCTATGGTTGCAATGTACTGACGAGGAGTTCTCTTAGCAATCTGGAAACCTCTGTTAGGGGCCAATGATGTGGACTTCTCTTGTTCATCAACTAAAATCTTCTGGGAATGTGCCTCATTCAAATGCTGTGACTGTGTGTTAAGTGTTTCTGTAGGCATAGCTTGCAGTTGACTGGGTCCCAAATTTGGCATGGTGGACATATTAGCCAGAGGCAAAGGAGGAACCAGAATGGTGACCTTCTGTTTTTTAACTATAACCCAACTTTCATCTTCATTCCACTCAGCATTGGAGTTGTTTTCAGGCACAGCCTTCGACGGTCTTCGCTTTGGCTTGACCATTAGTTATAGGCCTGCTTGTTACATATTAGGCAATAGGCTCCAAACATCAAATACTACAATACAAATGCCCCTAGAATCACAATTAAAATACAACCTAAAACAAAGACATTGCTCTTCAACTAAACAGCAATTTCACATGCATGCAGGTCATGTCAATGATATCCTGTATCAACGAATCCTACCAAGTGGTTGAAGAACACCAGCTAAGAATACATGTTACTACCTATATTACGAGTCGCTATAAAAAATTCAAACCAGCAAACTATTCCAATCCCACTCGAACAATTTACCACTAGACTCCAGGCTACAAAGACCCAAATAAAAAAGGAAAAAAAAAATCACAGGATTAGACATTTTAGAATGTTGAAGACTAGTGTTCAGCTGAATTACATGCTAATTCGGCACAACCTCCACACTGATTAAACAATTCACTTTCATTATCATTCTCAAAGGATTCAAACCCACCTTTTAAGCATTGTTTATGGTACTTATGTAAATCACAAAAACATGAAAATCAATTACAGATAGGTTGGACATTAGCTCGAGTGGCAGAATAGATACAGCGGACTACAAAAGAGAAACTGCCACACCTATGAGATATGTTCCTCTGACAGAATTTAACTCAGTGCATTGTGTATTTTGAAGATAAATAAGACATAAATGTAAAATTTAATTACTGTTTTGGTGTGGAGTTGAAGGGGTGAATCAACTAGACAGTTCTATGTCTATCAAATTCATTAGATCAAGAAACCAATATCACCAAGGTTATTATCAACTAAATATTACGAATTACACTCAATGGTACAACCTATAACCTATCAAATGACGAAGCGTGCATAAAGAAAATATTAAATTTGAGCTCCTTCAACAAATTACTTGAGCAGTAATACCCATCAAAAAGATCGAAAATTTGTTACTCGTGCAAGAAAAGGAGAATAATTTTGGATGGGGAAAGTGAAATTCGTTCAAAATTCAACAGGAATTAATCTGAAGAATCAAAATTACCGAGTTGCGTGCTGATGCAGAGATATCTGCGCTGAGAAATTGGTTTAAGTCGCCACCGTTTTGAAGAACCTAGAAAATTTTTGAGTCAGAATCTGGGGAAGACCCGGAAATAAAATCGGATCGAGTAAAAACCGATCATAACGGAGAATCGGGCTTGGGTTTTATTATTTAAGAGGGGACAAGATGATGGTGCTCTAATTTATCCGATAATGTTTTCTTAAAATTTGAAAAAATTAGGAGTTTAGAAAACTGATCAATTCAGTATGTTTTGTCTCTTATTGTCTTCGACCATTAATATTAATATTCTTTTAGTAGATGTGCAATCTCCCCAATTCTTAATCTTATTCTTAACTGTTATTTTTATGAATAATTAAGTAGAGGAAGTCAGATTATCACTAAATATGAATCATAACATCACACAACACTCCATAAAAAAGATTAAATCAAGCATATTATTATTCAAAAATAATTCTACTGTTTTATGATTGTAATGTATAAAAAAAAATCATATTTTTCAAAAAAAATAAGTAGATAGAATTTCTAAATGAGTGGGTCTATTTGAATCCATAAAAATAATTTCTACACCCATTCATTTATAATAGATTTTATTACTAAAATAACCTTTGAGGACATTTTTTTTTTTGGTGATAGAAAAAAATTAGAATAAAAATTTTCATTCTGTCATTTTATAACTTTACTGAAAATGTATGCAAGTTCTTTTGCAGATTGGCATGTTAATATGGATTTGACTTTAACTGACCCAAAGTCCGCTACTGACCAGCGGAAAGATGATACAAAGAGAGGGATTCATTGTGGAATGTAATTATTATTTTTTTTAAATTGATTTTTCTTGAATAGCATTATTTCAAGAAATTAATCTCCAAAGACTGCTTTAATTGGTCAAACCCCGTTCCCATATCTCTAGGTCAATAAATTGATCTCCAAATACTTGCTTTAATTGGCCAAACCGTTCAGCATTGTATAAGAAGAAGGAAAGGAAAGAAGGAGAGAAAACGAAGGGAAGCAGAAGAATAATTGCTGATTTGGTGGCATTGTAGATATTTTGCGGTCATTTTTAGATTTTATGAGGATTTCTAGGGTTAAACATTATTTTTTAAATTTATATTATGAATTTACTAAAAAAATGGGTATGAAAAGAAAAATTATGTGTTACCCTTTTTTGGCCTCATCAAAAGCTTTACAAAAAAATATCTATTGTATATTTATACTTATTTCAAAGTCATATATATAAAATAAATTTTAACTACAGACATTTATATTTTTTTAATGTGAATACATTGTTAAATTAAATTGTTTTAAAAAATTAATTTTTAAATAAATTATAAAATTATACAATTTGAAAGAGTTAAAAACCAACTCTTTAAAATCTACAATTTTAAAATGTGTTTGTATAAAAAAAAATGAAAACAATGAGAACGTATGCACAAGAGAAAATAAATATATATATATATATATTCTTTAAAAAAGTCAATAAATAAAATCGTTAGAAAACACGCTTTCCAAAAAAGAAGAAAAATGAGAAATAGCTAGTCACCGAAATTAACGGAAAACAGGCAAGATCTCTACACGTGCCATGCATGCAGCTGCCAGGCGCTTGTCACCCAACCGTGTGCGTGTGTTATTTTAGCCCAAACATGCAATGACTTAGCCCCTGGGCCCTGGCACTGTGCTGATGCGGCTGCTGGTTCCCTAAACCACGCGGGAGCCGTTGCGTTTCCAGCATATAATCAACCAGAAACAAACAACAAACACAATTTCATTTTCTCTCGCAGGAATTTCCCAGGTCCTCCTTACTCCACACTTTTTCTCGCTTTACTGGTAATTGCTCTTTCTTTATAATTAGCAAAATATTTCATGTTATTAATTTGTTGGGGGATTCACTATTACACACACGTACATGTTGTCACACGTTTTAAATTTTGTGTTAGAATTACTATTATGTTTAGACTATTAACTTATATCAGTTCTGGGTTCGAACCTCGCCCACAGATGACAAAAGGGTGTTTGAATTTACATTTGGTGCAGTACCTCAAATGTAATAGAATTTAGGACTTCAACATTAATATTGGAGTTTTCGAGTTTTGTGACCTTACGTGCATGTATATCCGCTAATTCTTATGGGAATTCATGGAAATTTCTATCAGTTTATGGAGTATAGGTTTCTAACAAATAAATGGATCCACTTGGAGGCCAATGTAGTTTGTTTACTACTCTACTTTGGTTGAAATAGCAGATATAATTTGTGTCATAGTGGTGCGTAAGAGCATGTTAGAGTTTTCACATTTTATGTCAAGGGTTTGAGTTTCTGTCTGTTGGCGTCTGTAACATTACATGTATGTACATTAGCAGAGATGGCTGGTTAGTGGGAAATTTTTGTCAGTTTAAAATTTGGGTCTCAGAAAGATTTTTGTGTTTATTCGTAAGCCAGTGTGTGTACTTTTTTTATTTTGGATGAAATGACAGTTTCGATTGATGTCTAATGAATATCATGAAAAGATGAAGTTTGGAGAGACATTTACAGAGTATTTGCATGGAGATCAGGAGAGCTTTTTGGATAAATGCTCTCATGTTGAGTACAAGAGACTGAAGAAAGTCTTAAAGAGCTGCAGGACTTGTAAAGGACTACACGATTCTGCTTGCAAAATGGAGCAACAAGGGGATGAGGGAAAAGACATGTCAGAGTCTCAATTATGTCAGTGCCAGTCTTCATGCCAATGTAAGTTCTTAGTTTTGCTACATTTTCATTCTTGGTAAATTATATATAATTAATTGGTTAGGTGATGCAACCTATTCTAAGAAAAATTTGTTTCCCTGTAACGTGAAAAACACATTGTCTAGGAATTGTGAAATCAATTTAAGAGTGAAATTTGGGAGCTCAATAATATTGATTTAAAGTTTGAACTTCAAATTTTCTCATTTTGCACAATAATTGCTAAACTTTTATTGGTAATGTAAACATTATATTTTCACGTATTAATCGTGAATCCTTTGTTGATTTTGTAGTGTGTGATCATATGTTCTTCTCTGAGCTGATGAAGGAAGCATCAGATATAGCTGGGTGCTTTAGTTCTAGGGCTAGACATCTCCTCCATCTTCACGTTGCTAGTGGAATGCAAAGATATGTGTTGCGCATACGTCAATGTTTCAAAAATGATCAGCAAGCCATGATACAAGAAGGAAGGGTGTTGATTGAGTACATAATAATGAATGCAATTGCTATTCGTAAAATCCTCAAGAAATATGATAAAGTAATGCAACTTTGGTCCGCTTTTGCTGTCTATTGTTGCTGATTCGGTTCACATTATCTTTGTAATGCCGATGACCGTTATTTTACTTTGCATAGGTGCATAAATCTGTGAATGGGAAGAATTTTAAATCCAAAATGAGGGCTGAACACATAGAGCTTTTGCAATCACCTTGGCTAATAGAACTGGGAGCGTTTTATTTGAACTTCAATGGATTAAATTGTGGAGAATCCAGTGAGTTTTCAGGTCATTTCTCCTTTGATTTCAATGCTTCACGACCTGTGATGACACTGGCACTTCCAAGTTCTATAAAGCTAGAATATGATCTGACTTGTGCCATATGCTTGGTAAGATCTCATTCCAATAAATTCCTAGATGAAGAAAAGGTGAGATTTATTATTTCGTTTTTCATGTGTTTGTTTCTTGTTATGAACTGACAGGATATTGTTTTTAATCCGTATGCTTTGGGCTGTGGTCATCTCTTTTGCAAGTTATGTGCTTGCTCGGCTGCCTCCGTTATGGTGTTTGAAGGCCTTAAATCTGCCAGTCCGGATTCAAAGTGTCCAATCTGCAGAGAGGTTTGTGTTTGGCATTAGAACAATATTTAGAATTCAAATTTTTAATGTAGAAGGAAACACTGGTAAAGATTTCACCAGGCAGTTGCAAATCCAGTGCAAAATAATAGGTGTATGGTTAAACGTCTTCTTCTTGTGAACACTTGTCACAATTATTCACAGATTATTCTTATATCATCTATAAGATCTGGCTGCCAATTAGGATGCAAGGAGACTTGGTAACTCTTTTGACCAAAAATTTTAAAAGATATATTGAACTCCATGATCCTCCTATTAATCACAGTTCACTTCAAAAAGCCTTATTTTTGGTTAGAATAATATGAAGACTTTCCTTAATATTACTCTGTAGTCAATTTCCTCATATCATATGTTCAACTTTTGACTTCCACCATTGACATTGATGAATTGTTTGGCAGAATTGTCTGGGTAAAATGTAGAAATTGAGTGGTTTTTGAATTAGTTTCTCCATCCTGTCTTTGGTTGCTCAAGGCTATGCAGTAGCAAATGACCGTAGTCTGATGCCATAGGACATTTTGAAACAGGGGCATAACTACAGGCATTCCTGGGCAAACTGCCTTTGCAGCAGTTCAATCACTACTATATTAATTTCTTTTCTGAATCTGTTCCAGAAATTCCCTATAAAACCAGCTTTCTTTTCCTCTTTGCGAGCAACTGCCTTCAATTTGTAGAGTCCTTGAGCAACCGCCTTCAGTTTGTAGGCTCCTTCTCAGGTAGTAACTTGTTTTACCAACTTTCTTTCACGTGTAATATGCTACTTCATGATTCTATTAGATACTCGAGGTAATGAAGTAGCTAGCAGGTTTGTTTTATTCCTTAGGTTCAATGTGAACAGAATGACAATTCGTTAAGTTTGATTCTGAAAATAGATCTTCACTGCTGCAGTTCTCTGTCTTGCTAGACGAGGTTTCAGAAGTAATTGTTCCTTAGTTGTGCCTGCTTCCTTCAAACTAATAGCATCAAAACCCCTCTGTACGGAGTGGCATTGAGCAGGATATAATTCTTTCGTTAGGAGTTTTTCCTTTTACATTAGAAGTCACATTTAGAGCATTCTCTTGAAACTCCTGCTGTTCAATCAAACTTGATCATTCCGCCTGTGATCACAGTGATTTTTATCTTTTATGGTCTGTAATATATGTTGGGCTGTTTTGAGCAGAATGTAAAGAAGATTGGATTATTTGCCATTTAACTAAGCTTCTATTATTGTTCTCTACTATGCAGGCAGGAGTATATGCGAAAGCAGTCCACATGCTTGAACTAGACTTATTGGTAAAAAGAAGGTAAAGAAACTGAAATCTCACTTCATTTATTAGAGACAAATCAGACTTTTCTTAGTAAATATTTTCCAGGTTCAAAGAATATTGGAAGGAGAGATTAATTGCCGAACGAGCAGAGATGGTGAAGCAATCTAAGGAATACTGGGATTTACAAACCATATACGCAGTTGGGTATTGATTTTTCAGGCTCCCTTGTTTGAGAAGAAGAGAAATAAATCATTCCGTTCACTTCAATTTCTGGCACCGGATAATGGGATTTCGTTAGTTTGGTTGGCACCAGTAACATCTGCAGTTCTGCATCCATTGTTGATTAATTTTTGGGTTATATGTTGGACCTTTCTAGTTTAAATCATAAGATTACTGAATGAAATCATGCTAAATTGCTCTCACAATCCTATCTTTAGTTGTATTCGTTGCACTCTTGATCAAATAAATCCTAAATTTATTATGGTCAATTCCATCATTGATAGTATAACAAGCTTGGCTACCTGACTGCTTTTGTGATGTACAACTGGGCCGAAAGGGTAATTGGAGATGGGCCCTAGGAGGCCTGTTCCTTTTTGTATATGGGCTGTACTTTGCCGCAACAGTCAGGTAGAAAAGAGTTACGAGATTTGTGGGCCCCAGAGGAGGCAAGACATTGACGAATCTCCGTTTTTCAACTTTTTTGTTTTTTGTTTTTGTTTTTTCAAATGAATGTTTGTCTTATTATAATTTAAAAGTGGAGGTGGTCAGGTCGGCTTTCTCCTCCTCTCTTCGCAAAAGTCATTACAAAACAAAAACATTTGGTTTTGCAAATTTTCAAATTACCATCGCAAAACAGCCCATCAAATATGTTTCTTTATTTTTTATTCTTTAAAAGATAAATAATAATAATATGTGCACGAGGAATAGGGTAAAAACACAAAAATTTGATTACAAGATAAAAAAAATTATTACAAGATATTTTTTTGTCTTTTATATATTTTATATTAATTTTTATGTTATTTTCGTACAAAAACAGAAATCAACGAAAATGATCCTAAACACTCTGTTGCTCTAAACAAACCCTTTATTTTCTTGATTTTATGAGGTTTTGCTGGGCTATAATTATAAATTTTTACGGGGCTCATGTATATATTTATACTTAATATTAAAAAAACAGAAGAAGAAAATATCCGTTGGCGGGACAAAATTTGGCATTATACTTGCGGTGGCCAGTGGGTTTGGTACTTTACTCTAGTAT
The DNA here is from genome assembly GCA_030449905.1 of Luvunga scandens. NCBI lineage: Eukaryota > Viridiplantae > Streptophyta > Magnoliopsida > Sapindales > Rutaceae > Luvunga > Luvunga scandens. The sequence goes on from JASUUG010001265.1 coordinate 3,290,088, forward strand.
TATCTGATTAACAATTACATAAATTCCAAAAAGGAAAATTAAAACTAAAAAAGAACGGGCTCTCTAATTTTGTCATTTTTGCATGAAAAGGCCATAGGTTTTCTATTTGTATCAATTAGACCCCTTCTCAAACAATGTATTTTGACAACAATAGAGTTTAACTCTCCAAATGAGAGACTAAATGACTTGAGAGAATGGGAGTAGAACCTCTCGAATAACAATAAGATATGGTTTCCTATATTTTAAAATTTTAACTCATATTATAATATATATTTGTTTGTTTAAGTAGAAACCGATGTAATAAAATAAATATTTTGTGCAGCATATGTGTGTGATATTTAAACAACTTTCATCCAAAGTTACCAAGTAAATGTTAAGCTTCTCATTATTTAAGTTAGAATGCATGACAAAGAGTGATTGGGTCAAAAGAAAAGAGTGCTTATAATATTCACAAGAGAATATGTATGTACAAGAATGTTACAATGCAATAATTGAGTACTTAGAGAATTGCATATATAAAATACTAAACATGTATAGTGCAATATAATGTTTGAATACTTGGAAAATTGCTTTTATGAAATACAAAATGACAAATCTATTATTAAGAAGGCTTACGATGTTTCACTAAGTTTTAAAATATTTTCATTTAGAAAATTTTTATTTTAGAGAATTTTCATTCTACCATAATACCACTATCTTAGAGAATTCTCATTCTACTACAATACCACTATCTAGAGTATTTTTTATATATTTACAAGTTAAAAAGTTATAGAAATAAAAACTTATAGATATAAAGTCAGAGTTGCACGTCTCAGGCTTATATAATAATTTCTTAATTTAAAAATAAGTGATTTGTAACACTAAAGTCTTAATAATAATAGAAATTTGATTAGAAAATGTAAACATTATATTTTTAAATTAGTATTCTAAGCTTTACAATCTTACTAGATATTACCGAATAATTTAAATTTTAAATAGAATCAACTATTGAAAAAAAAAAAACTATGCTTTGAATTAAAAATTTTAAAAATTAGGGATCTGGATGTTATTGTCGTTCAAAAAATTTAACTTGATATTTCAATCATCTATTTTCATTCACTACTGGTGTTCGCACTTCCCTATCGCCAAGCTGCAGAGGAACTCAACAATGGCGTATTATTCCTTTTGGCTCGCTCGTTTACGATCACCATCAAAATCCATCCTCAGCAATCTCCGCACTTCAAAGTTCAATGCTCAGAACACACGTACAAGAACTCTTATCACATCATCCAACGACAACAGCTCGAGAAATGGAACCCTTTTTCAGCTGTTTTCAGCCTCGCTTCTTCCTTTAGCACTCGCTGCCTCTGCTGGGTCCCTCGCCATTCAATCCCAGACGCATCCTTCTCTCTGCGACTCCTCAGCTGTTGATTCTCGGTAACTCTTTCCCGTTTCAGTTGATTTTATGTATGTTTAATTTAGGCTTGAGGTGCTGTCGCTTTTAGTTCCGAATAAAAATCACTAACTATCAAATCAGGTATGTGTGAATGTGTCAGAATGTCAGTAATGAATATTAGTTGTGAGTAAAAGTGTTTGATAAATTGGCGCAGTATTTTCAGTTGGTCCCACATCATACCCGCCCCACGTATCACCTTTTATGTCCTCTGGCACTAGGCTTACGAGAGGTTATCCAACGTAAGTGGTGGTTGGGGAGACTTGAGCGGGGACCTTGAAGTCCGTACTGTTTATCTGTGATTTAAAAAATGAGTAGAAGTATGGCAGTTATTCACAAGCATACAATTTATACAGTATGTATTTGATTTTGATTCTGTATTTACTTTTTCAATTTTGTGTAAAGGGATGTGGACGTTGGTGGTAAAGGAAGCACGGAGTATGTGGTGAAGGGGTCACACAAGGAAATTCCACAGGAGCTTGTTGATGAACTCAAGGCTATTTGTAAAGTATTGTTTTATACATAACTCAATTTAAATATTTTGATTTTTTGCTTTTTGATGGAAAGTAAACTTATGGGTCTGGTTATATTAATTGATCAATAAGCTAATTGTAGACCACATGTATGATTATGGGTCTAATGTTCTATGTTATCAGTTTATATTTTATATTATCATTCATCACACTATCAGTATGACTTTGTCATTTTACTAGCTTAATGTTCTACTTTGGTTTATAATATTACTAGTTGGGTGTCCTTTCAATTGTCAATAAGGTGTGAATCCAAATTTGCAAAAGTATAAAATTGTTTCATCTGAATTGGAGTAGGATGATATGACAATGGATTATGAAGAGAGGTACATCCATGGAAAACCACAAAACAGCTTTCACAAAGCAGTTAATATCCCTGATATCGTTGTGTTCCCCAGGTGCAATTTCTTCTCAATCATCTCCCTGTGTACTGGTTTTTTTTTTTTTTTAAACTCTTGATATCACATTTGTATTACATCTCTTTTTTAAGTTTATATTTTGAAGAAGGATACTGACTCCGGAAGACTTTATTGACAATTCATAAAAGATTAGGTTACCTGTGTTTATTATAATAATTATTCATTTTATGGCAAGAACTGATTGCCCTGTTTCTTGAAACTATCCAGGATTGAGTTGTGAATTTTCTTTTTAAGTTTTTGGAGACTTAAGTCTCCTTTGTTCAACTTTTGAATTTAAATAGGTAATAGTATGCTTATGGATGCTTGCATGTGAACACAACATGCATAGAAGAATACCAAAACATTTTATTTTAAGAGAGATCTCCAAATGTTGCTAGCAGTCTGTTTCTGCATTTCTGTTGTGGTTCTCTGAAAAAATTTTCAACTTATACCTTCTACATGCAGATCTGAAGATAAAGTTTCCGAGGTTGTCAAGTGTTGTGATAAACATAAGGTCTGAGTTCTTCTTTTTCTGCAAATTAGTGAAAGATGCCACTCTCTTTCTTGTATAAAGTCTTCAGGTTTGCTGCAAAAATAGTGCTTATCATAAACATTTTAGGTTTAATGCTTGTGGGTCACAAGATTCACTATCTAAAGATTTGATCCTCAATTTTCAATTTGGTTTATTTATTTTTCCTTTAGTTGATCATGGAATGATGAAAAATGACAAATATTTCCTTCATGTAGCAAGTATTTATTTGGTTTGCTTTTATGTTGTGATCAGGTCCCTATAGTACCATATGGTGGGGCTACGTCAATCGAGGGTCACACCTTATCTCCTAATGGAGGTGTTTGCATTGACATGTCTTTGATGAAAGTATGTATCAATATCCTTTTTGTATGCATTACATAAACTCTGATTCACCTAATTGAGACATCCTATATACAATATGCTCAAGAATACTGCAGGTTGTGTCTCTTCCTGTAATTTTTAAAGTTACCCACACGCTAAATGGAATTGATCAATGTTGTCTTTGTATCTGCCTTTTTTACAGCAATCATATGGGTCACCTGCCGTCCCTTATGAAATATTTTTGGGGTGGAAAAATTCACAATTTTGGTGAATACAACTTATGTTGTGTGTAAGTTAGACAGTGCACCTGATTTTGGGCTTCTTTTGATTGAACATACATTATGCAATTAAGTATCTTGGGCCTACACTCTTAAAATTCAGGAATTTGGTTGTCTTTTATGATTGCACGTTGTTGCTCTAAAAGACTATCCTTCTTTTTCTTGTACTTGCTCTGCTTGTTGGGCTCAAACAGTATAATCTGTCCAGAGAAATAACTAATATCTACCATCGGGATATTTTTTTTTTTAAAGTCAAAATAGCTTCCTTAAATTTTACTAATATCTAACATCCAGAGAATTTTACTTTAATTTACAAATCTCAATTCTTCCTTTAGTATCATCTAGTAATTTACTTATGGGTTCTTGATTAATTGATAGATGGAACATTTCTGTACTTTATATTTCAGTTTTTCCCAAATGTTTGCTATTTATACATATCAAAATTTTTGTGTTATCTATCAACTCTAATCTCTAAGCCTCATGTGAATACAATTATTTTGGTTGTGGAAATGTTCATTTCTAATCTTATAAAAACTTGTCAAATTTACACTTGTATTCTGGAAATTCTTTCGGCTGCTTATTTAATGTGGATTCTTCTCACATTGTAGAGTGTTAAGGCATTACATATTGAGGACATGGATGTGGTTGTTGAGCCTGGGATTGGATGGATGGAGCTTAATGAATACTTGGAGCCATATGGGTTATTCTTTCCTCTTGATCCTGGTCTGATTCGTAATCCGTGTAATTTTTGTCCTTAATTTTATTAAGGAAGATGTATTTGGAGACTTTGGTCTTCATTACAGTTGTAATTCTTTCATTCCTCTCATCCTCCCACAACCCAAAAGGGAGAAAAAAAGAAAAAAGAGTTAAAATAGTTTAAGCTGTACACAAGGTAATATGCCTTGTAATGGCGTTTTGCTTTTCCACATTTTCACTTGAATCTCTATTTTTCCCTGGGAGATCTTTTGAATTACTATTACCACTGCTTAGCTTTCAATTCGCCTCTGACCATCAAATCAAGATCAAATTATTTCATGGATTGGATTTCACCTGACTGTTTACGGCTTCATTGCGAACTTACTGCCATATTCTGATTCTGTCACATCTTGCCTTGCAGGGCCCGGTGCAACCATTGGTGGTATGTGTGCTACCCGCTGCTCTGGTTCCTTGGCTGTGAGGTAGTTTCTCAGCCTATTTAGCTCTAGTGACTTATTTGTTGCTGAAAATGTCTACATATGAGATTGCTGCTGTTCGGTTATAAAGAGAAAGACTTGGTATGACCTTAAAGTATTCATGGGTGGGGGTGTAATATATCCCTTCTCAACTTGCGTGATGGATACTATAGTTATTTATACTCAGTACACCTACCCTCCATATAATCTTTTACTCCTGAGATAGTTTTGCTATTTTGTCCCAGTAATTTCTTTTTATCAGTTTTTTTAGTGTTTAGATATTATTAAAGATCTTGCAATCTCTTAAGTTTATCTTTAGCTTCGTACTTGGCAGCCAAACTTTCAGTTATTCTCCTATATTACTTTTTGTTTCTCATCTAAATGATGCATTGTGCCAAACTGAATTCATTTATTCTCTATTTACCAATTTATTTGTCTAAACGAGTAACTAATTACTAGTTGTTGAAACTATTTTCATGGTCTGATTTGTTGTTGGAGTTAATGATTTCACTCTTAGCATGTAGGTATGGAACTATGCGCGACAATGTCATTAATCTGAAGGTTTATTAATTTCCTTTTTGTTATACAATTTCATTAAACTGGGATATATTTCTCATCCTGTCGACATCTCAGGTAGTTCTTGCCAATGGAGATGTTGTTAAGACAGCTTCCCGTGCTCGAAAAAGTGCTGCAGGGTTTGTTCTCTTGTCTATTTAAACTGTCCCATTGGTTTTCTACTTCTTCCATCCTGAAAAACCAATATACACGTGATATGGAAATAACACTTGGTGTTACAATGGTTCTTGAGTTTTTCTATGCATTTATTTAAACTTGATCTTATCCCTTGGTTTGCTGTCAACAGATGCATTTTACTCCTGTTATGACCTGGACTCACATTTATTTTGTAAATCCTTATATATCTTCCTTAACTAGGTCCAAGTAATGTTAATATATGCGTGTTTGTGTCTGAGAGAGAGAGAGAGTTCTGGTCCAACATCAATATATAAGCCTATAAGCTTTAGTAATGTTTTGTGTGCTTGCATAAAAGATTTTCCCATTCGGTTCAAAAGTGCTTTTGGTATTTCATATATAAAAGATAAGAAGTTTTCAATCCATGAGGCTTAAGAGGCTTCTGTATGTTAGGTATGATTTGACCCGACTGATAGTTGGAAGCGAGGGAACCCTTGGCGTAGTAACAGAAGTCACTCTAAGGCTTCAGAAAATTCCACAGCATTCAGTGGTACCTTCACCTTTCTTTCTTGAAAAGAAATTATGCTTTACTTGAATTCAAATTTCTGTCTAAAATTTTAGTTTCCTTGTCGCAAATGGATGTAAGTTTATTATTAATGTTTATATTTGTGAATGTTTGTGTTGTGTGTTGGATCAGGTACTATAGAAGTTCTTTGAGATCCCGATATTTACGCAATTTTTGTTTTACAAGAAATTGATTGATATTTGCGGTAGCAGTCCTTCTTTACTTTTGTTCTAATGAAAGTATGTATTAAAATTCACATCATGTTCTTTACATTTAATTTTCTATATAGGAGTTGAAAAATGAAGGCCTTTTATTTTGTTATGCTTGGAAAATAGTTCCTTTTCCTCCCTGCAATATTCCTTCACAATAACCTATATGGTTAAAGTTAACCAGTGGGAGTATGGGAAAATTGGAATGGGGAGCATTACTTAATGTTTGGGAAAAATAAATCCTTGAGGATGGGCAGCATTTGTACTCCTTAGATGGCAGATGAGGATGATTTGCGTTTAGACTGTCAAAATTTCTCCTCTTATCCATCTTTGAACTGTGTATGGGGTTAGAATCCACAGGTTCTCCTTATTATTGGGTATAGATGAATTTTCTTAATTGAGTTTGATAATGTTGTAGGTGGCAACATGTAACTTCCCAACGATTAAGGATGCAGCAGATGTAGCCATTGCTACTATGCTGTCTGGCATACAGGTGTGGCTTAATCTGCAAACTTAGTTCACATATCCAATTCCTTCGAAGTTCATAGATTTTATAATACTTAATAGGTGTCAAGGGTGGAGCTCCTGGATGAAGCTCAAGTGAGGGCTCTCAATATTGCTAATGGGAAGAACTTGCCTGAACTTCCAACTTTGATGTTTGAATTTATAGGCACTCGTGAGATGAGATCTCTTTTCCCTTTTAACACATTTCTTTAATTAACGGCCATTTATTTGAACTCTTTCTTCAGTATTTTAAGAATCTAGGGTACCTCATGTGTGGACAGATTTCAAACTGGCAAGACAAAGCCTGAGAAAACTCACATTTTATGCTTTTTTTTCTGCTCGTTATCTATATTGTCAGTAGCTTCCAGTAAAGACGTATTTCAGAAGTTGTCTTCATTTTTACCTGTGCTAACTTTTCTAATAAATTCTGTTTACACCTTCATAGAGGCATATTCACGTGAGCAGACACTAATTGTTCAGAAGATTGTGTCTGAGCACAATGGTACTGATTTTATTTTTGCGGAAGATCCTGAAGCTAAAAAGGAACTCTGGAAGGTAGTGAATCTGATTCCTTCAAAACTGTCTGCATTCTGCTTGAATTTTGTTTGAAATCTGGGGTCTTAGCTCTTACATTCATGTTTTCTGAATGTGTTTGTGCATTTTTCTCCTTTTTAGGGGCTTGCCTTCTCCTTCATTTAAATTCTATCATAGTATAATTTTTTAATTTCAAATTAATATTCTCAAACTGTTCACCAGCTTTCTAATATACATAAATGATCATTTTGTTAATATGCTAAACTAAAATGGTATGAGTCAATGTAAATAATTTGTATGTAAAATGTTTAAACTGTTGATTGATTTTTGGATTTTATTAAAAAAGTTCAGTTACTTATAAGTATTTTCCAAGGGATTAATCTATTTATTTTCATACGTCTATAATTTCATTTTTTTTTTGGGCTTATTATAGCCTCTCCTGGAGCTCTATTTATTCCTTCAGAATGGAAAATTCAATTTTATTGGTTGAAAGGGACCTAGATTTATGGGTTCTTAACATTTCTACTGAGTGTATAAGCATGTCCTTCCATGGGCATGAACATGCACGTATACATGGTAAATAGCTATCAAGTTGAATGGCCTTAGCTGATGCATTAATCCATATGAGATGTCAAATCATTATTCAAATTCTCGAACTTGTTTTGCAATCTTGATCTATTTAAACAGTTTGCTGCTCATGCTGTGCATGTTGGGTCTTGTTTTGTTGGCATAAATTGGTCTGCATTGGTTTTCTGAGTTGTAATTCTCTTTGCATTGTGTGATCTTTGGCAGATGAGAAAGGAAGCACTCTGGGCTTGCTTTGCGATGGAGCCGAGTTTTGAAGCAATGATTTCTGTGAGTATGATGTTAACAAACTTATAAATGATTTTCAAAATATGTTGACAGTCGCACTTTTATTTTATTTTATTTTTTTTGCTGAGAAACAAAAGATTATAAAAGTAAAAGAAATATGTACAAGAATTGGTAGGACTACATATCCACAAAATAAGGATGAGAAGTCCCAATTTAAACAGAACAATAAAAAACTGCACAGGTCAAAATATCGCAAAACCCAAAAACATTAGCTCACTAAGAATGCAACCCTCAACCCTCTTAAGATACAGAAGTTTCCCAATTAAGCAAAATAAAAAAGAAAGAGATGTCCTTGAATTCAGTAGTAATAGATGCCCATAGGGAAGCCTAGAATTTCACTTTGTCCCATAGGTGTGAAGGATCTTCTCCAGCTTTGTTATCAAAGATTCTTTGGTTTCTTTCATTCCACACCACCCAAAAAATAGCCAAGACTGCACAGTTCCATAGAACCCTTGCTTTTTTTGTTCCATTTAAGCAAGAAAAACTTTCCAATAGTAGAGCAGTCGCACTTTTTATTCTAAACCATATCTATTTTAACAATCTCTGGACTTGCTACTCAAGTGTGTCCAAGCTGAATTAGGACAAACTTTGCTAGATCAATTTTGTTACCTGTTTTTGCAGATTTGTTGCTAGGGATAACAGCGTCTGAAAACCCCAAAACGCCGACAAAATCACAAGGACATAGTTTGCAATTAATTTTTCACATGGGTCCTACTGAGTGCTATCAGATTAACGCTAAGAATACATCAGGAGAATCAATAATTTGACTGTTATACTCTTAGGTCATTATTTAATTTCAAATATTATGGTAGCATCAACTCTTAAGGATGCCCAAGTTTGAGAGGGCCTTACTACCTGTTTAAAATCAATTATTTGACTGTTATACTCCTGAAATAAGCTTGTCTATTTTCCAATTTTTAGGGGTATAACAGTTGAATCCTTGATTTTATTAACGAAATCTGAGGGTGGGTACTGTGATGAAAAGATATGTAAATTGTGTCATTGTGATTTTTCTTAAACTCAGTTACCTAGATGTTATTGTCTCATTCGCCTCTTCCTTGAGCTAAAGTTCCCCCCCCCCCCAACAAAAAAAGTTTGATTTTTGATTCTTCGATAGTCTGACGAGAGAGAAAAATAACAAGAAAATTTTGAGAAATGAGGCATATTTTAGCATTTTCTTTTCAATCCTTCCACTCTTCTGGGAGTTATACAGATTATTAATCTCTGTTGTTTGGTCTTATACATAAATTTCTTTCTTTTCCTTGATGTTTCTGGAAAATTGCAAAGTTCATCTTGATAATTTCCAACACATACGATCATAAATTGGTGGTTAGTTAATTTCTAAGTATTAGATCCTGTGTTCTTTAGTTACACTTTATTTTCTTGTCCTTATTTTGCTAGAGCGCCCTCTTTGCCAATCTTTCTTTTGTCCAGGATGTATGTGTTCCTCTTTCTTGCCTGGCAGAGTTGATATCAAGGTCAAAGAAAGAGCTTGATGCATCACCACTGATTTGGTAGGTTCAGTATGATTGTTTGCAGGTTAAAACATTTTATGTTTCTTTATCAGCACGGTTAGTTGAACTGATGCTTGTATTTCTTATGCTCTATTTCATACTACGCAGCACTGTAATTGCTCACGCTGGTGATGGTAACTTTCACACGGTGATACTATTTGATCCGAGCAAAGAAGAGGACTGCCAGGAAGCAGAACGGTTAAATCGATTCATGGTCCATGCTGCCTTGTCGATGGAAGGTACATATGGTATTTGATTGTTTTTATTAATTGAGACTACAGGTTGCGGTGTTCAATAACTCCTCATAACATGCAGCTGTTTAGTTAGCAGGAAAGGGGCATTTAGTTTAAGTATAATCAGTTGTGTGTCAATGGAAAAGATATATGTACTCGTACAAATGCTACAATGCTGAACCAACTGCAGTGCTAAAACTGGTTTCTCTGATTTTACTATTGAGCAGGAACATGTACTGGTGAACATGGTGTTGGGACAGGGAAAATGAAGGTATTTTCAATCTTTCCTGCTAGAATTGTGCCCTGTTTCTTGCGAGTTACTCAGATGTGACTTTAATAGCTAAATAGATTAAAAAGTCAATTTCACGACCAGAGTTGGTGGTGCCTACCACTGGTTTATATCAATAATATTAGCTGTAGATGCATTGGCTTTACAATGACAACTAATTTAATTTCACTTAGGGTGTTGATCAAAAGTTTTACTCTCATGATTTACGGTCTGTGAGAATATCAAAATCTAAAATGCTTTGTGCACAGTTAGTGATCATCTCAGCATGCTGTTAAAAATGATGGGTTTTTCTTGATGTTTCCAGTATCTAGAAAAAGAGCTAGGCACTGAAGCATTGGAGATGATGAAAAAAATCAAAGTAGCACTAGACCCCAACAACATCATGAATCCGGGAAAGTTAATTCCACCACATATTTGTTTCTAAATATTGCTGTGTAGATTGGTCTCAACGGGTTAAAGCTGCTACACGTGCTGTCTGTGGCATTTAGAGTTATTAATGCTGCTTACGCTCGCAAGATTTGCTTTGATTGCAAAAGAGAAAAAAATGGGGCGAGGTAAGTGGCTATCATATCATTGATTAGAAACAAGGATTCCCCATTTTGTTTAAAATGGTTGCTTGAAATTTGCCCTCTCAATATTCTAATTGATTGTAATCTATCAATGTATTTTCTGTTCCCCCTATATTCTGCATACCAAATAAACTCTAAATTAGAATGAAAAAATTATGTGTTGATAAAGAGAAACATGAGGAATAAATCAAATTTACTTTCAATATTGATCTTCTTCAGCTTCTTTTTCATTTTCTTTCTTTTTCAGTGCAATAATATGGCTTTGGTGATTGTAAATGAGAGTTTATTTAAACGGCCAAACCTACCTAAGCATAAAATCAAATGGGCTATTGTGCATACACTTCAACTTTGAAATGCTAATCGTAGCTGATGTTTTTGGTTGGTTTGGTTGTTAATGTTGGCATTGGGAATTCTTCTTTTGGTCCTTTTAGCGAGTGCCTTTAACATCTTGTAACATATAGATTATAATGCATTGCATAAGTGGATATTTTAAGGCCTTGTAACAGTATCTTCAACAAATTCATCACCAGAGTCTAGAGCATAGCTCATGCCTTTTGTCAGAAAATGAGAAGGCACTAAGCCTAAAGGCTACTGCCTAGTGAGGCATGTCATGATGGATGAAATGAAAAGGCACTCCACGTTTGAGCACCCAGATTTTAGTGATAAATTGACTGAGGAATGCAAACAACGCAAGAGTTGGGACAAATTTCAAGTCTCTGTCGAGTATATATCAGAGTTTTTAAAAAGTATTTTGTTTGCTTGTAAGAGATCTTAAAGGTTTCAAGAATGTTCTATTACTAGGAATCAATTTTTGACCCCGAAATCTTGTTTGGAAGTGATAAATTCCATTTTGTGAAATTGTGGAATTGAGTATCAATCAAAAAAGTCTAGGAATTAGGGTTTAGTGTTGGCCCCATTTCTTCGCTCTAGTGATCTTACCATTTCCCAAGAGGCATGGCAGGCAAAACCTGAAAATGGACACTTTCAAATGGGGTTTCAATGTATAGATATCAAATCATTTATGGACGGTAGAAAGATACATTTTAGTTGACTATTTTTTCATGTCTGCAACTAATTAGTGACGCTTCTCTCATTTTCAATACAAAGTTCATTAAGTTTGGTCCTTAAAATATTTGATCACTGCAGCATTACTGATGCAGCGTGGTTCTACAAAATAATGTTCTGTAATAAAACTGATGCAGCATAAGGATAAACTGATGCAACGAAAGAATAAAAAGATGTAGGGAGATTGAAATATAGTGATATTTTCAATACTCTATTAATTCTTGAGAATATAAAAATAAAAAAAATAAGATAAATTTACATTGATTTTAAGAATAATCCCGAATTTAGGGCCTTAAAACTTGTTGTTTCATATAATATCGAGAAATAATAAGAATATAACTTAAAGCAAGAGTTTATTTAAAGAAATAATCAATAACAAATAATTAAGGTAGGTTTGTAAGAGACATTTATTTATACTAACCATTTCCATAAAACTCACTTGATTAGAAAACTTATTTTAATAAGTAATGGTTAAATAATAAAATTTTAAATAGATAATTAAATTAAATTAAAATACAAATTAATTAAATTATTCTTAAATATTATAACTTTCAATTTGATTTGGGTTTTTTCAATTTTATGCTCCGGATGAATTACTTTTGCCATCATTAGCAAAGCAAAATCCCAAAACCTTGTAGGCACTGAACAGTCCAAACTCTAAAGCTGCTGCCGATTAAGACAAAATAAATTACGACTGAGGATAACAAATTAACAAAATGTTGGGACAAATTTCAAGTCTCTGTCGGGTAAATTCATGTAGTGGGAGTTTTAATAAGTAGTTTGTTTGCATATGCAAAAACTTAAAAGGTTTCTTCAAGGTTGTTGTATTACTAGGATTCGATTTTATGCCTAAATCTTATCTGAAAGTGATAGATTCCATTTGTGAAATTAATGGATTGATGATGAATTGCATTGCAAATGCATGCATTGATTTTGGCATTCAATTATGATGTTGAATTTTTATTACAATATACGCGTGATTGTAATATGAAATAAAATCAGTGTCACTTCGTATCTCGATTGCGGACACTAACATTGTAGTCATCCCCTTTTTCTGTGATCAACAATGAAAAAAATTTGAACTTTAACTATGGTTATAATCCCAAAAGATAAACTCAAAATCAATGTACGTGTGGAGTTGAAATTTTACCAATTATGGCTTAACCAAATACCAAAGATTGAGCTCTTATTTTCAACTATTTTTCTAAAATTGTAAATGTGGAGAATCATGCACCCATGCCCACGGCTGTGGACCAATACTTTTTAACAATCAGACATTATTTTGTTGGTTGTCCTCCAATTAATTGAAAAGTTTGGCAACCTGCCAAAGAACAATTTTCTTTCGGGAGAATCGATTATCGATTGCCCACGTTTCATAAATTTGGTGTATTGTTTGACCAATTTCTTAATGATTTGCAATTCTGTTACTACTTTAAGTACTCCATTATAAGTGAGTTTGATTGATTTTAAAGAGAAGAAAGCAAAATCTTTCCATTAGATTCTCATTCTGTCGTTCACATGCCCATTTAATAACTTTTGGTCCCATTTAATGACTTTTGGTGTTGCCTTGATGGAAATAAAAGTTACTTTTATAGAATTATGGCTCATAAGTGCAGGATTTTTTTTTTTTCTATTTTTTTAATATTAGATTCTCAATGTGGGTTATTCGTGTCGTTATTGTATATGTTAAGAACCACAATTTGATGTAGAGTAATATAATTTGAAGGGAAAAAGATACCAAGATCTCCAAGATTTATTAAAATATATACAGAGACAAATTGCTCATTATATCAAATTTGCTAGCTTCTTGGAAAACAATCAATTTTTTTTAAAAGACTTTTACAAGTTTCTTTTAGATATACTGGGCACAATTCACTTTCAAATTAGCGCCACACTTAGATGAGGGGCAACGTGTGGGAGTGTCTCCAAAAAATATATTGGCAGATAGATGAACCTAAACTGCAGACAGATGAGCCTAAACTATGTTTCAAAGGTTGATCATCTCCTCACTGTTTACTAACCTAGCTAGCTAGATTGTTAGTCTTTAAATTCCTTGACTTTACAACACATTTTCCTTGTATTTGATATTATTTCATTTGAAGATATTTTTAGATGCTTATAAATTATTTTTTAATTGAGAAGATTGACACTTAGCTTCCTATCATATTTCTTATTTTCGTCCTTATTTTTTTTTCAGAATTACCCATCAACTTTCTAATGTTATAGTTTTATTGTGTTGACTGTTAATGTTTAAGAATAAACCTAACTTTGATTAGCATACAAATCTTCTTACCTTTTCGCAACCACATCACATAATATTAGACTGACAGGGAGATTACAATAGTAAAAGAGCCTAAAAATAGGTCTCTTCATTATTTCTTTAACATGGGGAATACAGTAGGCAATAAAAAATAAATTGAGGACATAAATGGTGAAAGTGAGAAACAATAGAGACCTGATTATCATCTTTTTCCCTTCGTAATTGGTCTACAATAGAGAAAAAAGTCCAATCAAATAAGCAAAATGTAGAATATGTATTATATCCACTTAGCCATTTTCTTTTCTCATTTGTGATAAGTGAGATCCTTCTCGATTAAGGCCATTCTGATATGTACATAGGGCCGAAATCAGAACCATTATAAGATTGTATATATACGACAAGAATCAAGACACTATTATATGCATGTTGAAAGATGATGGTCAAGTTGCTGAGCATTCCCATTAGCATTACCGATGAGCTGCTCCCTCCCCCGGTTCACTACGAGGTGTTCCATTTTTTTTTTAAACGGGTGTATATATAGCTTCCGTGGAGCACTTGCCTGCATGTTGAAAGATCAAATACCACAATAACTAACACACACAAATGGCAAGAACCTGTGAAGTAGCACAACAAAATGGAGCTACAAGGATGATAGAGTGACCCATAACAATAGAAAGCAGGATATGTACATGTTTGTGAAAAACCAATAAATACATCTTAGTTAACTATTTAGATCCTCTACTCATCTTGCCTTTTTGAGATCCACAAATTGGTGATTGATAAAAGCAATAACAATAAATAAATACATCTACTTACACCATACAGGATAGGGTGTGTGTTTTGCTAGATCCTTGCGAAAGACAAGCAGAGCAAACGAGTAGACAATTCATTTCCTCCCATGAGTAAACCTCTAAAGCTAAGGAAAACATCAACATCTTTGGGACAAGAAAGACTTAATACCCTTACAAAAGCAGCTGGCTCACCTTGTAAACCATCACATGGTCAATATAAATTAGCAAAGCGGGTCACCCTTGTCATTGTTCTCTCCAAAAGTGTGAGTGCCGCCAAAATTCATTAAACAAAATCATTGGAATATGTATCTCAAGTATTAATGTTTGTTTCTTCTACAAGTTCAAGATGCTTGAATGTATAAAATGCTTTATCGCAATAAATTCAATCAACATTATTTCCGACGTCCCAATTTGAGCTTCTGACAATTAATTGGTAAGTTGACCGTAATATGAACACTAATATAGACGTGGCACAAAAAAACTCTAATCCAATTAAACTGACATCATCAACCATTCTATAGCCACCACCAAGCTCATCTATGGTTGATATTCACAATAAAAAGATAAACGCAACAAATTACAAATATACCCTCAATCATCAAAAATATCTCCACTCTCACCCCTCGCTTCCTTTTTGTCTATTTAACAGACACGCTCCCCCTTAACTCACTGCCACAAAAACAAAACAACTCTCTCAGCAAAACCAACAGCGATTTTCTTTCTTTCTTAGTATTATTATTATTATTATTATTTAAAGAAAAGACAAATGGGTTCTCTTGATCCTCAAGTTATTGAAGACTTGGGGAAAGGTGTCATTCAATTGCTGAGCGATGGCACCGTACTGAGGTCCAACAATATAGACTTTGATTACCCTTTAGACAAGAATGACGGCTCTGTCTTGATCAAAGACTGTCAATACGATGAAAAACATCAACTGCATCTCCGTATGTACAAAACCCCTTCAATAATAACATCCTCTAGGAAGCTTCCTATTGTCGTATTCATTCATGGGGGAGGCTTTTGCGTCGGCTCACGTGCATGGCCAAGCTCTCACAACTGTTGCATGCGCCTGGCGTCCGGGCTCAACGCTCTTGTTATTGCCCTCGACTACAGGCTGGCGCCGGAGCACCGACTCCCGGCTGCCATGGAAGATGCTTTTGGCGCCATGAAATGGCTCCAAGCTCAGGCTCTGAGTGAGAAGGTCGTTGACGATGAATGGTTCCATGATGTTGAGTTTGACAAAGTCTTTGTGATCGGAGATTCCTCGGGGGGGAATATTGGTCATCATCTGGCGGTTCGGCTCGGCGGCGGCGGCGGTTTTGAAGAGTTGGCGCCTGTTAGGGTTCGAGGGTATGTGCTGTTGGCGCCATTTTTTGGTGGGGTGGCGAGGACCAAGTCTGAGGCAGGGCCAAGTGAGGGGCATTTGACTCTCGATATACTCGACAGGTAAAATTTTTAACCTCTGCATTTAGTGTACGTTTGGGATGAAGATGGATCCGTTCTGATATAATTATAATCCGAGTTATGCATATCTTTTTAAAATTTCTTGTGACGCATACATTAATGACGGTGTACAGTTAAAATCAACAACATTAGATCTAAATTTATTTGAGTTTTCCGTTCATAAAACAAAATGTTTATTCTTTCAGAATGGAGCTGAAGTGTGACCGTTATAAATTGCAGATACTCTTATTCAAGTTTTCTGATCATTTTTGAAATAACGGAATATTCTGTTGCTTTCTTTCAATATTCTATGCATTATGCATGATTGCAACAGCATGCGAATTTGTTCATTTTTTTTTTTTTTTGTAAATGTGGCTTTCATAAATGTTTACAAACCATGCTTTTTAGATTGTATATTTTCAAATTTAAAAAATATGATTCTGGATATGAGAATCGAGCAAAAGCTTTCAAAGGTAGTATTTTCATTGTTCAAAACCAAATTTTAAAACTTGTGGTTAAACGCATGGTTTATGCATTTTTTCAGATTTTTTCGCATTTTAAAATTTTAGATTAGAACACATATATACAGTCCTCTAATGCGAGTAATCTCATTTGTTTTTTATGCAGACATGCTTTTACGTCATGTAATTTAAGAGAGTATGTTTTTAATACTATTAAACCATACAATTTTATAATTCATTTAAAAATAAATCTATTAAACTCTATAATTTAAAAGTATGCTCGTATTAAAAAAATAAAGATCCTCGCACCTAAAAATGATATATATATATACATACACACACCACTAGCAAAGCAGCCATAACTTGTTTGGATTCTCTTTTTTAATGAATACAAAATACATACCCACAATATATGATGAGTCCACTAATTTTTGGAACTCGACACATCAATTTTTTCCAAGTTGTGTGAAGATGACGTGTCCATTTTTGCAAAAACGTTCTGGTTTTTTATTCGTACATGCATAAATGTGGTTCCACTATATATACGTGATATCACTCTCATGAAAATGACTTTCCACATATACGATTCCACTAATTAATTAATTTAATTTGTGTTCTCACTTGAGACATTTTAATGATTAGTTTACATTTTCTTTAACATTATTCCTTGAATTGACCTCGCGTGCATCTAGAACTAATAGATAGACATATAGTGCCTAATTAGCTATTGAGTATTTCTCTTGTAATGATAATTTATTTGAAATATTATAGTTGTATGAAGGAAAGAAAATTTTACAGCTTTAAAATCATACCAAATAAAATAATAATACAACTACAAATTTTTAACAACTTTATTACATTGACATATTTGAATCATATAACAATAATAATAAACCACTTCCCTTACGAAGGAGTTCAAGTAGTTATAGAGAGAGTTTTATATATATATATATATATATATATATATATATATACATACATATATTATATGAGAAAGAGTTCAAATCGCTTGTATATTGGAAAAATCTCTAAATTAAAAATCAGTTTACAAACAAAATCTAATTTTAATATAATAATAACACGTAATTCAATAATAAATTCATACATGTACGTGGAAAACAACTTGTATCCTAAAAAAAACAACGACAAAAGAATAATTTAAACTATTTTCCCATTTTTATTCCATGGGTTTTGTTAAAATTTCACATAGCATACGAAAATATTAACGTGGGGGTTCCTATCAACAAAAAGTAGCTTTTTTAGAAAACGCCTTCATTTGCCTGCCTGTTACTGGGGTCACAAATAATCAAAGCAATTTGTCATTGTCTATAAAGAAATTGCAAATTTAAAATTTATATGAGGTAAAAAGTTGGCCACTAGAGGACAAGTAAAATTAGCCAACTACAAAACTAACCTGTAACCTCCATGACCATTTGAAAAGTCCATGAAAGGACATTTCTTTACTTTTGCAATTTGCAATTTGATCCCAAGAATTGGTCACCTTTAATCCTGCCTAAATTCAGAAATTAAAATTAAACATAATCACAAACGCCAAAAAAGACAAATAAATAAATAAATAAAAGTTCAGGGATTTTTTTTGTCTTTATTTATTTATTTTTTGTCTTTTTTGGAGTTTGTGATTATGTTAAGGGATAATTATACAGGCCAAATGGGATTACACTAAATTAAACCACTTGGCTTTTCTTGAGTTCTCTTTCTGCTTGAACAAAATCTTCCCACGTTTGTGAAACTTTTTAAAATCATTATCTTCCTGATAGTCTCCTTTGGCCAATAATTACTAATCCTGATGATTATTTCAACTTTTATTCTTAATCAACTGATTTAAGTGTGTGACTAGGACAATTAAATTTCTTCAAAACTCTTATCCACTTTAACAACCAGTTATGTTGGATTAGCTAAAGAAATATGGCCTGGACTAATGAACATCGTTCATTTTATAACTATCTCATGTTCAGCGCAGAAAAAGTCCTATGATGATAAAGGCAAAAGTTAAGTCTCTTAATAATCAATATTACTTTTAAGATAGTGCTCGGTCCATTAATTTTATTAATATTGACTTCCCATCATCACCCAAAATCATTTGAGATAGTGCCTTATCCAAAACTATCTTCCTCTTGGTCTTATACAAAAAAGGTGAATCCAATATTTGAGTAGATATAACTCACAAAAATTTTATGAGCTATATGACATTAGCGTGACCGAAATTCGATTTTAAAATCTCTTATACTTCTTCAAAAGATTTTACCAATAGAATCAATTAGTACCGGCAGATGATCATTTGATGTAGTTTTCTTATATATATTTGTGTAATGCATGGCAGCTTTTGGAGGCTATCATTACCAATTGGAGTAACTAGAGACCATCCATATGCAAACCCTTTTGGCCCCAAGAGCCCTAGCCTTGAAGCAGTGAGCCTTGATCCGATGTTGGTCGTTGCCGGCGAAAAGGAACTATTGAAAGATAGGGCTAAAGACTACGCAAGAAAATTAAAAGATATGGGGAAGAATATTCACTATGTTGAGTTTGAAGGAAAAGAACATGGTTTCTTTAATAACAAGCCATCCTCAAAAGCTAGCAAAGAATTCCTTCAGATCGTCGGAAATTTCATGTCCGAAAACTCAACCTAGTCGTGAGAATCAATCTTTCTTGATTATTATCTATAATCATATTTAGCTGCTTGGAGTTGCATGCATGGATTAGTGAATCTCTATTATTATGCGTGTCAAGTTTAATTTGTATGCTTAATTCGTTTTTAGAAATATTTTGAAGTTGTATTAGCTTTAAGTGTATTTGGATCATGGACGATGAATGTACTATTTTAGTTTCTATTCTCTCTTTTATAATATGAATTAAAAAAAAATCATCGACTTATTGAGGTTCACTGTAATTAATTATTTCTTTTGGTAAGTGATGTCCTGTATTTGGCCTTGAAAAGACAATTTGCATGAGGCATTAGGGCATTATTATCACTTCAATAATTGTAGATTAGACACCATAATCTAAGGCTGCAATTTTAAGTAGGATTTTTTTGTGGCTCAGCATTTGATTAATTTATGGAAATTAGTACATAAGCACTTAGATTATTTAAGCAGGCAATTGTTTCTATAAATTAAAACAGAGAGCATTTGGTGTCATAGTGTAATTCTTGCTTAGGGTGCTAGAGGTCCCGAGTGCAATTCCCGGAATGCCCCCAAATTATTATCAATCAACGACCTAACTTTTGGTTTAATTTCTATACAATATTCTCGTTAATATGCTGTTTGTGGTTGCTAATTCAAAATTATATATAAGTCCGTAATGTTTGGCACGATCTCACTTTGCTCAGCATGTTTCGCATTATTTAGGTAATTTGTATATGGACTATGGACTGAGCTATATATATATATACAGGTTTCTTTACAGTGAAAAAATTTGTATAAAAATAATATTTGAAAAATAAATAAACAAAGAAAAAGTTGTAAATCATTGTTGCTGAATCATTCAAACAGAAACCCAAGGGTCGCAGAAAAAAAGTCCTGCTTTAATGGTTGTGAGTAATGTTTGAAGGGGTATTCTTCATGGATGATGATAATCTATAAAGTGGTATTCTGTTATGATCTTATGACTTGAAATTTTGTTTAATCTTAAAATTCTTGGAATTTTATTGATCATTTATTATTTAAGGAGAACCTTTCGGGTATGTCGTCATTATATTGCCTCATCCCGTATAACAAACGGTCCAATAAATTTCTTCAATCAGATATATTTATGAGTTCACATTAATTTTTTTTTCTGCAGAGAGATAAAATTTGTACTTTTAACATCAAACCCAAGTTTGAATTGCCTCGCCTATTACTCATACACAGCACATAGAAACCCCACTCTAATTTTTCCTTCTCCATATTTTTTTTCCTCGCTCAGCGAACGTCGAATAGGTAACACTCAATTTTCTCAAACCCTAATGCTGTTTCAATTTCTCATTCCCAATCATTTTGATTATGAGTTTGTGAATAGGTGAGAATGGCCACGGCGTCGACGGCGAAGGCGACCTCAGCGACAGCAGCGCCAAAGCAGGCCCATCAGGATTCATCTCAGCCGCATTATGATGTAAAGCTATTTAATAGATGGACTTTCGAGGATGTTAGCGTAAAGTTTCCACATTTTTTTCTGTTTTACATTACTGCTTCATTTTTCTTTAATGCTATGATCTTTGTGTATATAATAACACACAGTAGCTAGGTTTTTGTTATGATTATACTCTAGAGATGTCTCGTTTTTTTTTTTTGGTGCGTGTAGATCTTTGGATTGGATTCAGATTCTGATTTAATCTGCAAAGTATCCCCTAAGACTTGAGAGGAAATATTCTAATAAATTTATGCTGAATATGAATTTTTTAAATTAACCTCTTTTAGTTGCAAAAGACTTGAATCCAGAACGAATGTTTAAGATATGTGAGGATGAATGACGGATTTATAAATGAATGAATGAAAGTGTCATAGAATTTTGTTTATCCCAATCGGCCACGGTAAAGTCTAGATAGAATTCAACAATAATATTTAAGATGAATGTTAACATTCTCAATGCAGACCACCGATCAACTCTTTTTATTAAGAGTTATAACACAAATTTTATCTTTCAACAACTCTCTCTATACAAAATTTGTCGATTAATAATTTCTACTTTTAAATTATTTGATTTTGACTTTTTGTAAATCTCAATCTATAGGTGAGTGACATGTCCTTGAATGATTACATTGGAGTCCAAGCAGCAAAGAATGCAACCTATGTACCTCACACAGCTGGGAGGTACTCGGTGAAGCGGTTTAGGAAGGCACAGTGCCCAATCGTTGAGAGGCTCACAAACTCACTTATGATGCATGGAAGAAACAATGGCAAGAAATTGATGGCTGTTTTGATTGTCAAGCATGCTATGGAAATTATTCATCTCCTTACTGACCAGAACCCAATTCAAGTCATTGTTGATGCTGTCATCAACAGGTACTAGGTTTTTTTTGCCCCTTTACGTTGCATGCATATATATTTCATTAATTGTAGCATATTTAGAGTTGCATTTTTATTGTAATTTTTTGGGGGTGTTACAGTGGTCCTCGTGAAGATGCCACAAGAATTGGCTCTGCTGGTGTTGTTAGGCGGCAGGCTGTCGATATCAGCCCCTTGCGCCGTGTGAATCAGGCGTTATATTTGCTTACAACTGGTGCTCGTGAATCTGCTTTTCGAAACATCAAAACAATTGCTGAATGCTTGGCTGATGAACTCATCAATGCTGCTAAGGGTTCATCTAACAGGTAATTTAATTTTCTAACTTATTCATACAATTCTCATTCGCCGAATGCCAAAATACATGCATAAAGCAAAATTATTATTATTATTATTATTTCAAGAAAAAACCTTATTCACACTATTTCTCTCTAACTGTGTTCTTGAATTGTTTCAGTTATGCAATCAAAAAGAAGGATGAGATTGAGAGAGTTGCTAAAGCCAATCGATGAAGACTTTAAAGAAATTAAGTAATTCTCTTGGTTTTGACAATTTCAGAGATTTTTTTTTTTTAATTTTCCATCTCTTGGACATGACATGAATATTAATTTGTTGGTTGTTGATTTTGTAGCATTTAGAGCTAATGTTCTTCTTATTAGTTTGTTTGACTTGCAATGCAATAATTTGGGATTTTTCTATTGCTAAAGTATGGCTGTGATTCTTGTAAACGGTATATACATGTAGTTTGATGGCAGCATAATTTACTATTTCATCGTTATAGGAATAGTTTTTTTATTTTTCAAAGAATTTAGGAATAATTAAATTTACAATTAGAAAGTTCTAATTTAAAGTTTAAAAATATCAACCGAAAAATACTTTATGTTTGTGCACATATAATGCATTAGATTCGAACCTATTTAGATTTCAATATTCTCTGGATTCCAATATTCTTTAAATCATATCCCATCATCATCAAACTTTTTGTTTCATTAACCTTTTCTTGGCACTAAAGGTTAATGAATAAGACGTCTTACAGTGGATGAAAGTGAAGTTACTCAACGTCATTAATTTTACCGAACTGTGTTTTGATTGATCACACTAATTAATCTAGTTAAAATTCTACTGACTGAGAGCAAATGTTATATAGCTAGTGGGATGAAAAGGAAGTTACTTTAACATGCAGCAGTAACAGAATCAGGGATAATTGGCAAAGTAGCAATACCGACAAAACCAGTGTTGTTATCTCCAGCTCATAGTGGAAGCTCTAAAGTAGTTTGTTTGCATATGAAAAAGGCTGAAAAGCTTCAACAATGCTTTATTACTAGGAATCAACTGTTGATCCCAAAACATATTCGACAATGATAGATTCCATTTGCAAAGATTTTTTTATTTCAGCGTCAACTGCAAATGCCTAGGAATTAAGGTTTACCTTTAGCCCCATTTTTTTGATTCGTGACTCCTACGATCTTTAGCTCTTCTCAAGAGCTATGCGCTGTGATCTACATTTGATATTTATTAATTCCTTTCACATTTTTTTGAAATGATTCTTCGACTAAGCCATTTTTAAAATTTTGTAACACAAAAGCATTCATTAATTAGTGTTGCTAACTTAATAATAGTACTTTCACACGTGACATCGTAGCTAACGGTAATTTAATCCCCATCTCATCCTGTGAGTGTTGCAAGCTTCAAATCTCTTCTTTTCAACTCAACTCTGATGGCACTCACATTAAAATTTCTTACTCTAAATTGTTATTTAGTTTTAGATTGGTGCAGATCTAAAAATTGATCCAAAGTTGTCGGCTTGCTAATTCAAGAGATCCAAAAAAAAGAAGCTTAGGTAGTCGGTTTGTGCCATTGATAAGTTCAAATTAAATCAAAACTGTTACAATCCACCCTAAATAATTAAGTAGATGGATATTGTCTGTTTTGGGTATTATGAACATGTTTCACTATCACAGATTTATTATGGTTCGGCTTTACACAATTTTCCTTCATCTAAAATAGGTCTATTTATTTAGCTTCTCATAGCTTATAAATATACTCATGTTCTTATGAGAATTTTTCAATTCACACATTGAGTTGCGAGCTAACTCGGAAAAAAAAAAAAAATCAAAGTGCTTAATATATATATGTGTGTGTGTGTGGGGGGCTTTATCTTTTTTTTTTTCCCATGTGGATCAAATATGTTATTAAGCCATATGACTTAATAAAGTTAATTCAAACACATTATTAAACCATATATATTATAGTGAATTAAACATGAACTCAATTAAAATTATATGACTTAACGGTGTGTCCACATAGAAAAAATGAGGACATCGGCACCTAAAAATTTATATATGTGCATGTGTGTACATGCTCATAAGCGTGACCTCATGCGTGGATGAAGATAAAAGACAAAAAAATATGTTTTTTTATTGCATTATCTTTTTATCTTTTTGTTTATTGGAATCTATGTATTTTTATCTTTTTATTCCATTCATATATATATAAATGTTCTAATTCAGAATTTTAAAGTGCAGGAACGTCTGGGAAAACGCATAAACCGTGCGGTTTAAGCACTTTAAGTTTTAAGCCTTAAAACCCCACAGTTTTAAAGCCTTACCGGACTTTTCCTGCACTTTAAAATCTCGGAGTAGAAAACCACTATATATATATATATATATATATATATATATATATATATATATATATATATATATATATATATATATATTATATATATTGGAAAGAAAGCAAGGAATATTGGAGAAAAAAAGAAAAACACAGACACACACAACCCAACCTCCTTCACCGCAGGGACGAAGTCATAGAACCATGCAAGGCCCAGTAGCTAGGGACTTGAACATTATTGAAAACTTTATACTCTTAAAATATTACACGAATTACAACTTCTAAAATAAATAACTTCGAAGTTATAAGAACTCTTTAGCCTCTTCATACACAAGTAGAAATTATATAGTCTCATGTGAGCTGGATTTTATCAAAATCTTTTTATCACCCCTAAAATTTTACTAATTGAACCAATTAGTATCCACAACTCAGAATATAATTATTTTTAAATTCTAAAATTATTTTTTTATTTCTTTAAGGTAAAACTGCCATAAATGAGAGTTAAAAAATCTATGTTCAATTTTTTTTTTGGGTAAAAAAAAAAATCAACTTCAAATTTAACCGTTTATTCATTTTCTTTTAAATTCATCTTGTCAAAATCTTATCCTCGTAAGAAATTGCCCCCTTCGATCGGACTTGCTGGCCGTATCATTATCACCAACTTTACCATGTGCGCATATTACAATAGCCACCAAGCTCATATGTGGTCCTTATTTAAAACAAAATGATAAAAACAATATTGATCACAACACAAAAACATGCGACCATAAGAAACTTCTATAATAATATCCCAATAAAATGACAAATTTACCCTTCACTTACAGCAATATCCCCACCCTCACCCCTTCCTTCATGCGTATATAAACACATTCACCCTCTACACCTCCATTGCCATGCATTGTCAAAACAAAGCAAAAGCTCCCTCAAGAAAACCAAAAATGGGTTCTCTTCCTTGCGTTGTCGAAGACATGGGAGGTGTCCTTCAACTATACAGTGATGGCACAGTTTTCAGGTCCAAAGATATCAAGTTTAACATGCAGTTGATCGATCAAAACGACGATTCATCAGTCTTCTTCAAGGACTGTCAATATGACAAGATCCATGACTTGCACCTCCGTTTATACAAACCCAGATCAGAAACGACGTCGTCGCCGCTGTCTAAAGCTAAGCTTCCCATTGTGGTATTCATTCACGGGGGAGGCTTTTGCGCCGGGTCACGAGCGTGGCCAAACTCTCACAACTCTTGCTTCCGCCTTGCGGCTGAGCTCAACGCTCTCGTTGTTGCCCTAGACTACAGGCTGGCGCCGGAACACCGGCTCCCGGCTGCGATGGAAGATGCTTTTGCTGCCATGAAATGGCTGCAAGCTCAGGCTTTAAGTGAAAATTATAATGGGGATGCGTGGTTTAGTGAAGTTGAATTTGATAATGTTTTCGTTCTTGGAGATTCCTCCGGGGGAAATATTGCTCATCATTTGGCGGTTCAGCTCGGCGGCGGTTCGAGCGAGTTGGCGCCAGTTAGGGTTCGAGGGTACGTGCTTTTGGCTCCATTTTTTGGTGGGGTGGCTAGGACCGAGTCTGAGCTGGGGCCAAGTGAGGCTATGTTGAATCTGGAATTACTAGACAGGTAATAATAGTTAAATTAAATTAAAGTTATTTTTTTAATAATTTAATTCATTCTATTTCTTATTTTATTTTTCGGATTTTCCTATAATATCAAATTAAAAGCTAGGGGTTTTAGTGCAATGTTTCATTAATTGCTTTCTCTCAGGATGTAGACGTATCAAACCAATGCATTAACATGTGAATTTTGAGTGTGTTTTAAGGTGGAGGTCTATTTTAATTGACGCAGACTTGTTTGGTATACTTTTTTAATTTTATTTATTTATTTTTATATTAAACATCCCAAAATTATTCATCCTGGCTAGTGCCACTGATTAATCTCAATTGTTTTATCATTCCAAACTTGAAAAACTCATGTACATTTATCTCTTACAAATCCTAACTCCTTAGACTATAAGTTCACAATTACTGATATCCTTTAAATAACTTTAAAACTTCATAACTCTTATAAAAGGACAGAAAAAGGAGAAAAATTTTTTATAGGTAAAGATTCACTTTTCAGTATGTTAGGGGACTTGACCTAGGATATCTAAGTATTCAACCCAAAACATTGGCCTTTTGGGTGGAGTGACTTATCCTCTTTATAAACCTAAATATCTTTTCTTTACTTGCCAATATAGAACATAACTCAAAGATTCCGCTGCCCCCTCGACAAAACCACCACCAGACTCTGATCCTTTCGTCCGACACATCTGAGTTGTTTCACCACCACATTCTAGCTACTAAGATCTAACTCTGATACCAATTGTTGAGAGGCTTGGCCTAGGATATTTAGGTATTCCACCTAAAAGATTGGTCTTTTAGGTAGAGTGGCCTATCCTTCTTATAAATCCAAGTATCTCTAATTTACTAGCCAATGTCAAATACAACTCAATACAGTATGATCACATGTTCTGGGAACTAAGTTATTTATGTCTCAAAAATTTTTATATGTAGTACAATAAAGTAATACTTTTGTTAAAAATTTGCCTGCAAAAACCAAAAGTAGCTCCGATGTAATTTACAAAATTAATTAACCTTAAAATGATATTCTTTTTAAACTTCAATCCTTATTAGTTATGATAATAAAATGCACCCTGTAGATTTTATAGCATGTGTAGAGTATAGGGAATCAGGAGAGTTGTATAATTTACTAAATCCTGGTGGACAAGAGAAGAGAGCTGTATGACTTACACCTATCAAACAATCATGCACATTTGCTCAACCTAATTCCACATTATCCATATCTACTCCTCAAAATTGTTTATATATGTAGATAAACTTAAAATAACTTGTACTATTTTTTTATGAAAATAATGGAAATTTATTAAAGAGAGAAAGCATCTTTTATTAAAATATTGTTAAAGACAATAAATTAAAGAAATATAAATTTAAGTGGTAACTGATAAGTCAAAATCATTCTCCAAAATTCAACGGTTGCGGGTTCCATAAAATAAAAAGTAAGTCTAAGTGTTGTCATTGCCTGCCTGTAACTGTGGTCACGAAAAATTCTTAGCAGTATGGGTCCACGTTTGTAAACAAATTTAAATTTCTAAAAAAAAAATTAATAATTCATACTCAGAAGTTACTAGATTATAAAATCTAGAAAGTCGGAAGCTACAAGCCAATGAAAATTAGCCGACTAGAAAGCCTCCTTATGAAATATAAAAAGGTTGTGAAAGGGCTATTTATCTGTTTTGGGCAATTTGCCAATTTGCCAATGAGTCATTTTCTTAAATCCCGTTCAATTCATTCAAACCAAAGTCATCCAGAAACTAATTAACCGTAATCACGAAGGACAAAATTGATAGGATAATTTATTGGTCAATATTTATCCGTAATACCCAATCAAAATAAATCACTTGGCTTTTCCTGAACCGTTATCTTTGCGCTTGAACAAAAGCTTGCCTCGTTAATGGAATTAAAACTTTTTAAAAATCGATACCAGCTTGATATTTCCCTTTTTGAGCATGGTGATTATTTCATTTTTTTTTCTTATTCAACCGATTCAAAGTGCATGGTACATGCATTTCTCCATCTTCTCAGTTCTCACCCATTTTTACAAGAATTCGGCCACGATAAATGGACTGACATCATTTTTTTCATAAAATATCTCTTCACAATTAGCACCAAACGGAAGAGATGTGATAGCCCAAAAGTGAACTCCATTATTAATAATAATGTTTAAATTTAAGATAGCGCCTAATCGAAATTACATGAGATAGTGCTTACTCCAACTCTATCTTCCCTTTGTCTTATACAAAACAGGTAATACAGTATATTGGAGGAAATTAACAAGCAATTCTAATATTTAATATAATTTATGTTATGAATAATAATATATG
This sequence comes from Luvunga scandens, assembly GCA_030449905.1. Lineage (NCBI taxonomy): Eukaryota > Viridiplantae > Streptophyta > Magnoliopsida > Sapindales > Rutaceae > Luvunga > Luvunga scandens. The sequence continues at coordinate 3,318,308 of JASUUG010001265.1, forward strand.
TACCGAAAATAGTATAAAATGTATATAGCAAAAAAAAAAAAATTGTCTTGTAGGATTTTTTTTTGGGTCCTCCAGTTAATTTTTTTTTTTTAATTTCTAGTAATGATTTGTTATTTTTCGTATACATTTTTACACACGTATCATTGTTATTGTGCTATTCCTACTAAAATTTTATCAGTTAAATTAGCTACAGCATTGAATATTTTGATTATGTAGTGCAATTCTCATACTTTTCTTTAAATGCATGGCAGTTTCTGGAGGCTATCACTACCAATTGGAGAAACTAGAGACCATCCATATGCAAATCCCTTTGGTCCCGAGAGCCCCATCCTTGAAGCAGTAAGCCTTGATCCGATGTTAGTTGTCGCCGGAGAAATCGAATTGTTAAAAGATAGAGCTAAAGATTATGCAAAAAGATTGAAAGCAATGGGTAAAAATATTGATTTCGTCGAGTTTAAAGGACAACAACATGGTTTTTTCACCAATGAGCCATTCTCGGAAGCCTCTAATGAATTTCTGAAAGTCTTCGAGAAATTCATGTCTGAAAACTCGACCTAATCGAGAAAATTAATTTTTGCCGAATAAGATTGTTGGAATTGCATGTCTTAGGTAATTAATTGATTAATTATAATATGCTTGTGTTAAGTTTAAATCATGTAGATTTTTTTTTTTTAATGTTTCTGTTGTGAGAAACTTTCAAGTTGTAGCAGATATGTTGGAAATATATATATATAAAATATAATATAATATAATATAATATAAATGCATGTGTGGAGACAGTTTAATTATATAATTCAGCCTATATGGGTTGAGATTATATTGTATGATTAATATATTGCGTTCTTTATATATCAGCCTTTACTAATAGATAATTGTTTCTTTTTTCATTTGTTTCTTCTTGATGAGTGATGACTAATAATTAGCCTGAGAAGACCAATGCCATGAGAATACCGCATGTATTACGGCTGAAAATTATCTATCTCATCAATAATTGGGGATTAGACATCATTATCTAAGGCAGGTAAGTATTTAAGTAATCTAATTGACCGCATTATATATTTGGTTAATAAAATATAAGAACTTAAATCAAGTTCGACGGAGATCATTTTATCGACTCATACAGGTTATACCTTTTGAAATGATATGCGTTCTATCAGTATTAATGCTAGGTCCAAAATCTTGGAGGCACTAACCAAATTGAACTTATCAAGATTAATTGAGTACATGTAGCATACTATTGATAGTTTGACACATCACCATAGCAAATCTTGGAACTTAATTTAATCCTATTACAACAAAAAAAAGGCTTTAGTGATATTCGTATCTAAATGCTATAGCGACGAAAATTTCATTGCCATAGGAGCATCGCATTAGGTCTTTAGCATCAAATTTTTAAATTTCATCGCTAAAAATATTTTTAGCAAACTTTTAACAACGAATTCTATTTTGTTGCCAAAAGAACTTTTAGTGATGAATCATATTTCATCGCTAAAAGTACACATTTAACGACAAATAATAAGTTTTTTTCGCTAAAAGGTATCATTTTTCTTTTATTTATTTATTATTATTGTTCAAATACTATCATTTTGAATAATAAATTACAATGACAATTAACACCATTATAAAAATATAATTATTATTATTGATGAACAATACAAAAATAATAACAAAATTTGATATCCCTTTTTTGAAAGAAAATTGTTACAAATAAGTATAAATTTTTTGATTTTCTCCATCTTGGTGTAATTGATCTTTAACATTCCCTACAAATAAACACACAATAATTAGTTAACATAATAAACACAAATATAATAATAATATAAGTTAGAATAAATAAGATAAGTTAAAAAAAATTACACCATGTTAAAAATAAAAGAGAAAAGAAGTAGAGATTAAATTACAAAATGAGAATAATATATTTAGAGATAAGAGAATTAAAGAATAAAAGTAAGGGAATGAGAGAATGAGAGAAAGAAAGAATTAATGAATGAAAGAAATGAAGTAAATGATATATAAATATGTTATAGAAGTTTTTAGCGATAAAATTTAAAATTCGTCGCTAAAAGCTTAATTTTGACGGAAAATAATCTGCCAAAATTTTTTACATTTTGACATTTTTTAGCGACGTGCACATTTAGTGATGAAATCTAGCTTTCATCACTAAAAGTACACATGTAGCGACGAAATTCAATTTCGTCACTAAAGGTCTTAAAATTTGGTGAAAAATCACCTGCTAATTTTTTTTTTTAAATTTCATATTTTTTAGCAATAAATAAATTTGGTCGCTAAAAGATGGTCTTTTGGCATATCAAATGTTTTTAGAGACAATTTTGACAAAATTTATTTTTGTTGCCAAAACATGCTCATGCAGCATATCATAGAGTTTTAGTAAATGATAGAATTCGATACTAAAACTATTTTTAGCAATGAAATTTATTTTGGTTCCCAAAGGTTTAGGCACCAATATTTTTTTTGCTGATTATTTTTTTTTTGACAACAAAATTTTTTGTTGCAATATGTCTTCTTTAGCAATGAATCTTTTATCGTGAATTGTTTTTTCTACCATGAATTTAGCGACAAAAGTTTTTTTTTCGTCACTAAAAAGTACCTACAACAACGAAAATATTTTCATTGCTAAAAATTTTGTCACTAAAGACAAATATTCTTGTAGTGATCTAAGATTATAAAATATGACAATCATTATCCACCCAATATTCAACAAAAAAAAATCGTCTTTTCAATCTTTTGACAAAATTAAACCTCAATGCTTTTTTTTAGTGAAACCCCATTTTTTCATCTCATCAATTTGGGTCGGTCTTCAATTTCAATATAATGAATATTAATGTTTTTGCAAAATAACTACAATGGAAAAATTGATAATCAAAATTACTACTTAAGGTTCGCAATGCTCAAAAACCTCTCTCAAATTTAATCATTTCATCATTTTCGCTAGCTTCTCTAAATTTTGCTCTAATTTATTTGTAATTTTTAAAATATTTGAGTGCCTAAACGCCTCCACAATTGCACATGGTTATTTGAGCCTGCAAAAAATCTCTGATTGTTTGCTCTATGAGCCTATAAGGTACTTGTTGTAGGAAGGACATCGAAAACTTCATGCCCTTGAAGTGTGAAAGACTTGAGCAAAAAATGAAAATGGTGTGAAAGAACATGCACAAAATGTTGTGCCTTTCAACGAGTGGCGAAGTTTGTTATTATTTGGCGTCATTGAAGACAAGAGAGTTTGGAAGCGATTTCATGATGTATTAATTAACACATTCTACAATTCTTTCAAATATCTAGAAATAGCAACAACATTTTCCACTAGTTTGTACATGAAAAACACCAAAAGTAGTGCTAGATTTTCTCTCTCAAATTATGTGTGGGGCTTAATTAATTATTTCATACATTTTTGTTAAAGCTTGATTTACTATTCAGCAAAAGTTAAACAAAACACTAATAAAATATTAGAGGAAACTAAATGTGTTAGACAAACAATAAATCACGATAGCATTAATGTGTGGTTGTTGAATAGTAATTATTAGAATGAGTGTGTGTGTCCATGTGTGTAGTCATTACATTTATAACTGAAAGACTAAAAATTACGTAAATAAAGAGATGAATATTAGTTATAAGAATAGTACATTTATAGTGTGTGTGTGTGCAAGCATGCACATGTGCATGTGTACATGCGTGAACGGATATGTGTGTAATAATACTTCCACGCGTCATTGTAGTAACGGGAATCTAATCGGGTTGCAAGCTTTAAATCTCTTGTTTTCAACCCAACTCGATGGCACCCACATTAAAATTTCTTATTCTAAATGTAATTTTGTTTTAGACTATTATAGGCGTAAAATTTATCCAAACTTGTTGATTTGCTAATTCAAGAGCTCCAAACAAAAAGAAGCTTAGGTAGTTGGTTTGTGCCATTGATAAATTTAAATTAAACCAAAGCTGTTATAATCCAATTTAAATAATTAAGTAGATATTATTTATTTTGGGCTTTATGTGCGTGTTTCACTCTTATAGATTTACTGTGTTTGACTTTATGCAATTATCCTTTATCTAAACTAGGTCTACTTATTTAGCATCCCACGTAGCTTATAAATGTACTCACATTCTCATGGAGATTTTTCAATCCACACATTGAGTTATGAGTTGGCTTAGAAAATAAAAATTCAAGTAGTTTAAATTATATATATATATATATATAGTTCTCTCGTGCAGATACGTTATTAAACTATATAGTTTTATAGTGAATTGAATATTAACTCTATTAAACTATATAGTTTAATAGTATGTGCAAGTGCGAAAAAATAATAAAAGAGGGCGCTTGCACAATTTCTCTCTCTATATATAGGTGCTCACATACAAATGGAGCTAAAAGACAAAAATTGGTTTCTAATACACTATTTCTTGTCTTTTAGTATATTATAATTAGTGTTTTTTTTTAATCTTTTATCCTTTCATATAAATTTTTTTACGAACATATGCACTTAAGCATGACCATATATATATATAGCATTTAGGAAAGACAATAAAAAATATAAGAAAAAAAACACACATGCATAACCTAACCTCTTGCATCATAAGGATGAAGTCAAAAAGCCGTGAAAGGCCTAGTAGGTAGAGACTTGAACATTAACTAAAAACTTATTTACGCTTAAAGTATTAGACAAATTGCAACTTCTAAAGTAAATAACTTCAAAGTTATAAAAACCCTTTTCCCCCTTTACATACAAGCAGAAATTAAATAGTGTCATGAGCTAGATTTGATCTAAATGTTTTTACGACCTCAAAAATTTTATGAATTGAACCAATTAGTACTCACAACTCAAAATATAATTATTTTTAAATTCTAAAATTGTCTTTTTATTTTTTTAAGGTAAAAATGAAATAAATGATAGTTAAAAATCTATGTTCAATTTTTTTGTGTTAAAAAAAATACTTCAAATTTAAGCATTTATTAATGGTTTTTTTTTAAAATCATCTCATGAAAATCTTATCCTCGTATGAAATTGCCCCCTTTGATCAAACTTGCAGACCGTGTCATTGTCACCAACTTTACCATGTGAACATATTACAATATCGAACAAGCTCATATATGGTCCTTATTTAAAATAAAAAGATAAAGCCAATGAAAACAACACAAATACATGCCACCATAAGAAACTTCCATAACAACACCCAAGTAAAATGATAAATTTACCCTACTCTCACCCCCTCCCTTCATGCTTATATAAACACATTCACCCTCTTCACTTCATTTCCATGCATTATCGAAACAAATCAAAAGCTCTCAAAAATGAAAATGAAAATGGTGTGAAAGAACTTGCACAAAAATGTTGTTTCTTTTGACGAGTGGCAAAATTTGTTATTAATTTGAGTTCACATTCCATGACGCTCTCAAATCTCTAGAAATAGCAACAACATTTTTCATAAGTTTGTACATGAAAAACACTAAAAGTAGTGCTAGATTTTTTCCCTCAAATCATATGTGGGGTTTAATTAATTATTTCATACATTTTTGTTATAGTTTGACTTATTATTTGGCAAAAGTTAAACAAAAACACTGATAAAATATTAGAGGAAACTAATTGTATTAGACAAATAGTAAAAAATGGCAACATCAATGTGTAGTTGTTGAATATTAATTATAGGAATGAGAACAGTGTAGTACATTTATAGTGTGTGTGTACATACGTGTGTGCATGTGCAAGTGAGCACATGCACGTGTGTGTGTGTGTGTGTGTGTGTGCTCGTGCGCACACACACACACATGCGTGTGTGCTCGTGCGCACACACACACACATGCGTGTGTAGCCATTATATTTATAACTTAAACACTAAAAATTAAGTAATTAAAAAGATGAATATTAATTATAGGAATGAGAATAATGTAGCACATTTATAGTGTGTGCGTGCATGTGCGTGTGTAACCCTTTGCTTGAGAGTGTGTTTGTGTGTACGTGTACGTTTATAACCCCTTGCTTGAGAGAGGATATACATATTTTTCACCTCCTTATATACAAAATCATTACTGATTAACATAATTTGTCAAGTATATTATGTTAAATTGCTCTGTGAATAATTTAAATATTTTAATTTTATAAAAGAGAAATAATTTTAAAATGTTTTTAATTATATGATAACAAAAATAATAGTGTGTGATTTAGTCAATCAGTAGCCTTTTTTGAAAAAGTTGATATTTAAAGCCCATTAGGCCCATACCCAGTGGCATATACCTTATCTAGATATCTAGCTCGTAGAATTTGTCTCTCTTATAATTTATATATTTTTTCAATTTATAACAGTGAGATAATTGACAAAAGTATGTTTTCGTTTATATATTTTCATAATTCAAAAACATACAAGAAGTAATAAGTCTGCATGATTTTTATATGGACTGCAAGTTACAAACTATAACTTAACAAGACCCTTTTTTTATTTTAGCTATGAAGGATAAAAAATGCTATGAGCAATTAACTTAGAAGATTCATAGAGTATATATTTTTGTGGATGATATTAGTGAACTTTATTTATTTTTTTTTTAAATTCCTCAAGACTAACCAATTTAGTTATCTAAAGATCTATTCAAACCGTGCCCAAAATCAGCTATTTTATGACATAATAGATATCCAAACCTAAAAGCATATATATATGCATGAGAAAATTCAATTTAAAAGAAAGTTGAAAGTACATGATAGGATGATAATCCAAAATGAAATATCATTGATATCATCAAATGCTCCTCCCTATGGCGACACTTTTTTCGTTGAACCCCAAAACTCACATTTTATTATGTCTGGTGTTGTTGCTGTTCAAAACTGAGAAGCACCCAACAAATTTGCATGACTAACTTTGGTTTTCTTAATGCTTTGAACAATCGCACCCAAGCATACCACTCTCATTTGCATGAAGAACATCACTGCAGTCTCTCAAGATAATAGAAGAAGGAAAATTGGAGCCGAATGTTGTGCTCTATATACTATCAAGGTTTCTTGGGAAAGAAGCAATCAACTTTGTAAATTAGTAATTTGAAATCGAATACGGTTTTTAGGGTTCAACTCTCCATTTTAACAAAACCATGTGGGTGGTGTTGGTTTAACTATATATTTTTCTCACTCAATTCAAAACAAAATAATAATAAACAATTGGGATCTTGGTTTGTTTTGATTTCCCCATATAGATGCGAAATATGGGGGCCAAAAAAAGAGTGTGTGTGTGTGTGTGTATCAAAATATGTAAGTAGAGTTCCGATTCTAATATGCTGCACAAGCCCAAGTATGACATCACAAGAACCTTTCATTTCCTCTCCACGGTGCTCTATATATAGATTACAATTAAAATTCTTTTGATATATTTGTAATTGGATATTTATTGAAACTAACATTGACCAATTATATTGTGTCACACCCCAATCTGATTATATAATATTTACAATCAAATATTTATTATGGCTAACCTAAATCAATTTTATTTTGGCATAGTCCAACCCAATTATTTTGTACTTGAGTCGAGTAAGAGTAGCTTGAGAGCACAGGTTGGGTGTCAATGGTTAAGAGTCAGTTTAATATAAGCTTCTTCCAATATTTAGGATTAATAATGCTATGTTTACTTAGGATAATTCATTTATATATTAATTAATGTGATATTATTTGATTGGTTTAAGTGATGGTTAATTATTAAGAGTTATCATTTGATATTCAAATGGTGAATTTTTATTAGTGACACACTAATTACTATACAAACTAAGTATCCAACTTAGTGAGCATAACATTACTCACTGTATAATTCTTTGAAATAGAATTTTTTGGAGTAGATCGCATATTGTTAGATATTTTAGCGAAGAAATCTTGGTTGTCAATTGTCTTTCACAAACCTTAACTATTAGATAAAATTATAGTACATAATTTTTTTTATTTTTCCCTTCTGTGCTAATGTTGTGATAAAAATGAAATAAAGTTAGAGTGGTGATATTTCACCTCTCATTTTATATCTTCAGCCTTCACTTATCAGTTGATCTCATTAAAACATTTTTAAATAAGATTTATCTCATATAATCCTCACTTTACTTTTATTATAATTTTTAACTTTTTTCATACGTGCCGCCGTATAAAACTTTAAAACTTTCAAACTCTACTCAATCAATCGATTTTGTTGATGAATATAGTTAACAATGAAAAAACAAAAAAAAAAAGTCGTAAACAAGTTGAGATTATCAATCAGGAATCATATTACAGTTAAAAAAAAACACGCGCGCTGCTAAATCTCATAATGAAGCTGAACCTGTATCAGGCTTGGAATCCAAAGGTTCCTTTCAAGAATACAATAACAAAATTCGGCTATGAAAGTTTGGTGATTTTACTCTCAAATACTTGAATTAGTTCATGAAACAGTAGCATTACCATGCCCCAATTTAATTGCCTTTATCTAAATGCTGCACGACCTATGCATCAACTTACACAGTACATTTAAAAACATAAAAAGTTAGCATTTGAGTCCACTTTCGCCACAATTTGCTTTTCAATGCCTAATGAGCCCATTAAAATGCCTCTCTCTCTCATCACTTTCCATTTATAGTAATCGGCATTTTCTCTCTCTTTTTTTTAAACTTAATATAAATTAAGCTAATTCCGGACCCAAGTACTAAAATAAAAAAAAATTTGATTTTGCAACTATTGAATTGCGCCCGAAATGTCTCAATTTAATGTGGCGATACAAACTTAAATTATTCGAGCGCGATCAATTTTAATAATTGCGACCAATTACTCGTAACGATTGTAACAATTTGACGTTTTAAAAATTTGCGATGAAAATAAAAATAGCATCACACTCAATTAAATAAATTTATGTGTATATGTTACAAAGCTTCATCTCAGCGATATAATCAGCAGCTGTAAATTCAAACATTTTCTTTTGATTGCAGATCCAGTGATGTCAAAAAGATTCCATCATTTATTCAATCAATCAATCTATTTTTTATTCTTTTTATGCGGCAGTATATTGATAAATAAATTTTTGTTTTTCAAAATCAAAAGAGCGATTGGAGTGAAAAAAATAAAGGGTTTCTAACCATTTAGTTATACTATAATTATAACAAAGATGAAGTAATTTGAAATGAGAGGATAGAGAATCCAGTGATGAGTCTACACATTTTCAAGGTATCTACATACACCAGTTATGCTCCCAAGGACATAGTCGAGTTCGTAACCAACCAACAAATAATGAGTTGCTGCCCACCTGCGTTTGATTCTTAGGCGAGGTAAGGGAAAAAAAAGTATTTTGGCTTTACCCACCTCCTTACCATTTACCAGTTATTTTTGTCATCACTTTTAAGTTTTTTCTATTTGATTATATATCATTGGTCGCTACTTGCAGTTAATAAAGAGAAAAAAAAAATTATTATAGACGCTAAGGGCGGCAAAGGGATCCACTTTCTCGACGCAGTATAGGACATTTTCTGTGGTTAAGGGTCCAACTTCTTTGACCCATCGATTAAGCAGCTTAGGGATTGAGGCAGTTTCATCAATAGAGACTGAATCAATCGATACTGGCACAGAGAGCATCCAGTGAATTATCCTCCTCCCAATTAATTTTAGCTTTAGCCACAATTTTTTTAGCTTTAGCCGCTGCTGAAAACAAGCGAAAGCACCCACTACCGATTTGAGTGTTTCTAGAACTGCCAAATATTGTACTTGAACGTACAAGCGAAGCGGAATTGTAAAGAAAATAGAGATAAAAGGAAACAAGTTTCTGAATAAAAGTTTACAAAATAATTAAATCTAAAAAAGGTCTTGAAACAATGACAAAATCTCTATATTTATAATAGAGGAAACTCACTTCTTAAGTTAATTTAAAAAAAGGAAACTAAATCATAATTATAATAGAAATAAAATATATATTCCCTATGTTAATTTAAAAATAAGAAACTAAATCACAATTATAATAAGAAAAATTATCTACCGACCACCTATTTTTTCTACTTTTTTAAAAATACACAATTTTTTTTTTTGCCTGAATTACACCTGAAGTTATAATTTTTTTTACTTTTTCACTTCTGTCTGTTGACGGTTAAGATTCCGTTAGTTTTTTTTTAACAAAATGACAATTTGACCCCTAAATGTAAAATTATAATTTCATCCTATAGAATTAATTTTGGGGGGCAAAACAGTCATTTTGTTAAAAAAACTAACGGAATCTTAACGGTCAACAGACGAAAGTAAAAAAATGTAAAGAATTATAACTTCATTTGTAATTCAAGTAAAAAAAAAAAAGAATTGTGTATTTTTGAAAAAGTTCGAAACATTAGGTGATCAGTGGATAATTTTCCTTATAATAAAAACAAAAGATACTTCCCTATGTTAATTAAATCTCATACCTTAATTGACTCTAATGAAAATAGAAAGTCCTAAAATAATAAAACTCTATAATCTTAAAATTCCTAAAATAATGTCCTACATCAATTTTCATAAACATTCACCACCAAGATTTGAGAAGAAGGAGCATGTAGGGTTTAATATATAGTATCACCAACAATGACCATCTTAATTATCTAATAAAATTACTACGAGAGGAGCTTGCAAAAAAATATTTAGTGGTAGTTTAGGATAAACTGATGCATTTTAATCCAACATTAGTTACAACTCAAATACTAGAATAGTAGTTAGAATCCTAATTTTTAGTATTAATGTTTATCCCTTTTTTGATTTAAAAAATTCTATAATTAAATTATTATTTAGGATAAATATCATCCCTTTTAACTCTTATCCAACTAGCTAACTCATTCAATGTAAAATTCTTCTTCTTTAAACTGTAAAATCTCCTCCCAAACCTCATATCGAATTCATAACCTAAAATCATATTTAAGTTTCACAAATACTTATGGATATTCTTTTTGATTTAAAAAAAAAACTGATGTGTATTATTTATGTAAAAATTAATTTCAAACCAATTTTTAAAGAAAATCAAGAATTTCGGAACAAATTATTAATGGGATACACAAGTCAATATATTCATTTTCACATGATTTCAAACTTCGTAGGCAAACAACAAGCTCCGAGCAGTTAAATTTTCTAAAAAAATGATAAGTAAACTATTTAGTATTTGCGCAATAAATTGTGCAACTAATTGGGAAAAATAAGGGATTTGAAATTTGAATTAGTTTGTTTTAGTAAAAAGAATATTATTTTGACACAAGTCAATAACCTCCTTGAAACTACAATTTTATATATTACCCTTATTTTCAAATATACTTTTGTTCATATTAATACTAAATTAAATAAATTACATAAATTGAAATTAAACTAAAAAAATTTGAATACTAAAAATGTGAAATAAATGTTTTGTGCCAGATTTTTTGGAATATTATCAAAACAGTTGAGAATAATTAGTATATATTAACAATCTCCAACATGTTATATTTTTATCTACCTAATCATTTTATCTAGAAATTGGTTATTAAATGTCTTTTATTGTAATAGCAAAATAATCAATATGCCTCCCATAAGAACTAGTTAATGATTTTGAATAAACAAATAATAAACAAAATAAAGTACCTAATTCTTATTTTATTGGAGAACCATATAGGTCAACCTATAATTTATATCAAATTTAATTTTGTGTAATTCTTTGCTGTTGCTTTATGTATATAAATTCGTGTAATTAAGGAATAATAATTGAAATTTGAATTTGCTCTATCTTCTAAAATATTTGGTAGTATAAAGCATAAAATCATTATTTATTTTAGTGGCTTAGTTAGAACATTTGATTGATTTGAACTTTTTAGTAAATTCTCCCGCGAAAGCGTATCATACTCTTGTTTCAATTGGCAAGATCCTTTTATGAAAAAAAAAAGGATTTGAAATGTCAATAAACTTGTTTACATTTATCTACTCTAAAGTAAATGATGATAATTAAAAAAAAATGTGAATACTGACCAATGCATGTTAGTGTTTTTACGTTTGTAAGTACTTGCTGTACTTTTCACAACGTCTAACAATAGTACTTAAGAAATTTTTCTCACATTTATTTAGACCTTCCTGTGATGCATGGAAATATGTGAAACATGTCTTCTGTTTATATTAATTCAGAGGTTTCTGAGTAGAAGTTATTGAACATGTTAGAACCCTGACTGTGCTGTTATCTCAAATGATCACTCAAACTGGTGAAGTTCCTTTTGGTTGCTTAAAATCGGTCCCAAAGATCGAGATATTCTTGCCGAGGGCTTTGTTTAACTTACTTCCCACAAAGATGATGTTCATCAGCTCTTGCCCTTCTGGAGGCAAAAACGCAAATCAAGCAATCAACATAAGTAGTCATAATAACTAAAAATTGAGGGTATGAAATCATTCTAGATCATTTCCTCACTAGCATGCATGCAAGAAAGCAACTGACGTCTACTTTGAACAGCACAACTAAAGCAACATAGTTAAGGCTAGTTCCGGAATGCTATAGTTTTTAAAATAATTATTGTTAGTTATACTGTAGAAATAATCAGTTGTGAAGAGAATTAGTTAAGTATTTGATAAATTTTGTTTTCAGAAATACTGTGAGTTTTTAAAGTAGTTATGAACATTTGATAAATCTTATTATTAAACTATTAAGAGAAAATAAATGATAAAAATGTACATAATTAGCTAGTTTGGGATTGCAATTGAAATTAAATAAGCTGCTTATTAAATAATATTTGGTAAATTTTATAAAATCAGTTGATTTTATAATTTTCTTCATTTTATTAATAGATTTTAAAAGTAGGTAGGGGATTATTTTTCATAAGCAGCTTATTCAATAAGCTACCAAACCTTTTTAAAATTCCTATTTGGGAATTATCCACCAACCATCTAATATTTCAGACTTTTTCAAAAATACACAATTCCTTTTTTTTTTGCCTGAATTACACCTGAAGTTACAATTCTTTACATTTTTCCACTTCCGTCTGTTGACCATTAAGATTTCGTTAGTTTTTTTAACAAAATGATTGTTTTGTCCCTCAAAATTAATGCTATAGGATGAAATTGTAATTTTACATTTAGAGGGCAAAATCATCATTTTACTAAAAAAAACTAACAAAATCTTAATGGTTAACAGACGGAAGTGGAAAAGTGAAAAAAATTATAACTTTAGGTGTAATTCAGGCAAAAAAAAAAATTGTGTATTTTTTAAAAAATAGAAAAAATCAGGTGATCAGTGGATAATTTCCCTTCCTATTTTAATCATAGATTTTAATAAAAAGACAATTACTTCTTACTTATCTATAAACCCTAATAAATAAATCGTATCTTTATTTTTATCATATTTTATGTAACATATTATGAAGTTCTTTAATTTTTTTTTCATTGAGTTTTTTTAATGTAATTTTACATATTTAAGAAAAAAAGATATGTCTAAACAATTTATTAAACATACTCTAAAAATAAAAAGCAATTAAAACTTATATCTATTTTGCTCATTATATCATAAAATAACACTTTCCTAATAAAATTTACGAAATGTATGTACTTTACTTTTCAAACTCATAACAACAGCAACAACATAGTTTATCAAAGACCAAACAATTTTTTTAATTAGCAACTTATTTCATATAAATTATATATAAAATTATTTCATCAACCTTCGCAATCCTAAACTAGCCAAATATAAGACAAAGTTTACTTATTCATATAAAAGCATGTACATACAATATTTTTAATTGTATATTATAATAATTTTAACTAAGAATAAAATTTATAATATATTTATTTTATTTTTTATTTTTTATATTAAAAAAATTGATAATTAAATTTATAATATAGTGAAACAAATTTAATAATAATTTGACCTACAAATTAATATTAATAAATTTATATTGATGAATTATAATAAAAAATTATTAAAATATTTACTTTGTTTCCAATTTGAATAAAGATAATTTTGGATATAGGTAATAATTTTAAGGATATTTATGGAATTGTATTAAAAGATAAAATTGATTCTTAAAATCAGAATCTAAAAGTTATTCCTTCTATTCTTTTCAAAATCAACTGTAAGGGAGATTGATTTTAACAAAAGTGATTTTGATTTTTTTTACCAAATGCTAAAATTATTTTTTTAATTTTTAAAATCACTTTTAACCCTCTTAAAAGCAATCCCAAAATGGCCCTTACTTAATAACCAACGTCCCAAATTATTTTAATCTAACTCCACTTAACTTGCTTTCAATAATTTTGTCAAGCCTTTGGCCCATCTCGCAAGTTAAACAATTCTTCCCATCTCGGACCTTGCCTCTACGAAAGTACACTTATTATTAACAACCAGATCTTCATCATCAGAACAATGTTTCCCTATCGTATTAACCTCTAAACAGCTCAAATTATTGAAGCCACATAGCTCTACAATTTTTTGCACTACACCTTCATTTTCTTCCTCTAATGAGAAAGGGTACCATATGAACATGGCCAATCTTTTCAAGTAAAATACCGTATCTTCCATCATTTCTTCGTATTTAAGAAGCAAAATTCTCTCCAGATGTTCCAAGCTTGCTTTCCAATACCCTTGAACGTGTGCCCAATAAGGTCCAACATAAGAAGTGATAGAGGAAAATACTCCATGATATTATGAACTTCCTTGTTTATCTAGTCAAATGTATTCAAATAGCAAGTGCATCTAATCTGTTGTACAATTCCAATAGAATAGGTCAATTAATTGTGAATATTGCTGTATGAATATCACTTTTCTAATGATGAAAAATATAATTTATTAAAAAATCTTTATATTGTATTATGGTATTAGAGCATTAAGCTCCTCATTTCTCCTCTTTCTTTCCAATTTTCCCTTCTTTCTTTTCTGAACTAGTGTAATGGCAAATAACCATGCTAATATCACCATCTGAAACACAAATGACCCAAATAACACTCTCATCACCATAAACGTTGCTACCCAAACACCACTGAAATTAACCTCCACCAATTACCTGTCCTGGAAACCTCAGTTCCAGACCTTGTTCATTGGCTATTATCTTTTTGGCTACGTCGATGGTACAAAACCCTACCCACCCTCCATCCTTACAAGCGACAACCACACAACTTTAAATCCCGCACATAGTCTTCGGATCTAACAAGACCAATTGATACTTAATGCTATCATTGGCTCTCTTTTTCCAACAATAATCCCTTTTGTTGCAAATGCAAAAACCTCCAAAGACGCATGGAATACACTTGCCAACACTTATGCCAAACCCTTTTGTGGTCAAATCAAACAAGTTAAAAACCAAATTAAACAACTAACCAATGGACCAAAAACAGTCATTGAATTTCTATAAAATGTCAAAGCTCGGGCTGATGAGTTAGCCTTGCTCGGCTCACCCTTTAATGATGATGATCTTACCAAAAAGATCTTAGAAGCTCTTGGCGATGACTATAAAGAACTAGTTAGAGCCGTTCAAGCAAGAGATACTCCAATCTCATTTGAGGAGCTCCACGAAAAATTGCTGAACTTTGAAGCAACACTGAATGTCTCGAAGCCATAATCTACCTTTCTCATCACCGCATATGTCACCACCCGTACCACCAACAATTGGTGCCCTATCAACAACACAAACCAGCAGCCCTCCTCTAATAACAAAAATCAATGATAGCCCCAAAATAACAACTCAACTCGACAGCAACGTCCATACGTGGGGTATTGTCAACTTTGTCTAATTCAAGGACACACAACTAAAAGTGTCCATCTTATAAGTTGCAATAGATTCAGGCAAATACCTCTGGCTCGTCCATTCCATGGCAACCTAGAGCTAACTTTGCTGCAACATCTACCAATCACCCTAACTGGCTTCTTGACAATGGAGCCTTACACCATGTGACATCTGACTTGAAGAATCTCTCCCTGCATAATCCATATGAAGGAAACGATGACATGATGATTGGGGATGGTACTGAGTTATCCATAACTCATTTTGGTTCAACTATTCTTTCTTTTCCTTTTAAAAATTTTAAGTTGAATAATGTGCTTTATGTTCTAAATATGAAACAGAATCTTATTTCTATACATCAGTTTTGCAATTCTAACAATACTGCCATTGAGTTCTTACCTACTAGTTTTCTTGTGAAGGATCTCAACTCCAGGAACACCCTGTTGAGGGGCCAAAATAATGGTGGCGTATATGAGTGGCCAAAATCTGAACCTATTCAAGCTTTCTCCAGTATCAAAATGAGCTCCCATGTCTGGCATCACAGACTAGAACATCCATCAGTTCCAATTCTCAAACGTGTGGTTTCCTCTCACAATTTGTGTTTAACATCTTCTGTGCCGTCTTCCTTTGATTGTAATGCTTGCTTGTCCAATAAGAGTCATCAACTGACTTTTTCACAGTCAATAATAAAATCAACTTATCCACTTGAAGTTATTTATAGTGATGCTTGGATCTCTCCAGTACTCTCAGTTGATAACTATTAGTATTATGTGCTTTTTGTTGATCATTATACTAGATATGTCTGGTTTTATCTTTCACGAAAAAAATATGATGTGAAAAATGTATTATTAAATTCAAAGCCATAGTTGAGAAACACCTTGAGCTAAATATTAAAATCTTTTATTCTGACAATGGTGGAGAATTTCTTGCTTTAACAGAATTTTTCTCCACAAATGGCATAGCTCACTTAACCACTCCACCACACACACCTCAGCACAATGGCATGTCAGAACGACGACACTTACATATTGTTAAAACGAGTCTTACACTCTTAACTCATGCTTCAATTCCTCTTACCTATTGGACATATGCTCTCTCAACTGCTGTATATCTCATAAATAGGAAGCCATCTCCTATTATCCATTTCTCAAATCCGTATGAAAAGACTTTTCACCAACAACCCAACTATTTAAAACTTAAGGTTTTCGGGTGTCTTTATTACCCATGGATTAAACCTTATAACTCATATAAGCTAGAGTTCACTTCCAAGCTGTGTGTGTTTTTAAGTTACTCCATCTCTCAAAATGCTTATTTTTGTCTTGATCCAAACACATCATAAGTCTATGTATCTAAACATGTTAAGTTTGTTGAAAATGTCTTTCCGTTTTAATCATCTTACGCCACAAGAAACCCGACCTCATCTCAACACGATTGCCACATGGTTTCCTCAACCACTCCAATTACAACTACCCTCACCACTTGTGCTACTCGATACGCCATCGTCCGCAGAGAAACCTCAACATCACCCTGAACTAGTATCAACCCAAGCAATACGTATTCCATTATATACAATGACAACTTGAGCCAAAAATAATATCCACAAACCAGTCAAGAAATTGAATCTCCACACACAACTAGCCCAAATCTAAGAAGTTGAACCATCCACAGTGCACCAAGCAATGAAAGAGCCTTAATGGCAAAAGGCTATGTCCGATGAGTTCACTACCCTGGTTAAAAATGACACTTAGGAATTAATTCCCCCTTCTCCACAATATAACTTGGTGGGTTGTAAATGGATTTTATAAATTAAACGTAAATCTAATGGCTCTCTTGACAGGTACAAAGCCTGATTGGTAGCAAAGAGGTTTCACCAATGGCCAAGAGTTGACTTCCATGACACCTTTAGTCCTGTTGTCAAACCTACCACCATTCGGATTATCTTGAGCAGTATCGTCAATCAAAGCTCGTCATTACGGCAATTAGATGTCAACAATCCTTTCTTGCAGGGGCGATTGTATGATGATGTATATATGGTACAACCAGTTGATTTTATTGATCAAGATAAACCAAATTATGTGTGTAAACTGAAGAAGGCAATCTATGGCTTGCTATAGGCACCAAGGGCCTAGTATCATAAACATATAACCTTTCCCTTATTATTTAGGTTCAAGAATTCTTTAGTCGATACTTCACGTTTTGTGTATAATGATGGCCATTTTATGCTTTATATCATTGCATATGTGGATGACTTAATAGTTACAGGTGATCAGTCTCACAAGATTGATGAGTTTGTTTCATTTCTGGCCAAAACGTTTGCGTTAAAAGATCTTGGGTCTCTATCATACTTCTTGTGCATTGAAGTTATCCTCAATTCAACAGGGTTGGTCCTATCACAATGAAAGTATATACTGAAGTTGTTGGCAAGGACAAAAATGCAGGATGCAAAATCAGTTCTGACTCTACTTTCTACCAATGCTCATTAACTTTAAATAGTGGCATGCCTCTACAATATACAAGTGAGTATAGAACTATCATGGGTAGTCTCCAATATCTTCTTGTAAGCTGACCAGACATTGCTTATGTGGTTAATCATTTGTCCCAATTTATGCATCGACCAACTTTTGATCACTGGACCTGTGTCAAACGGTTACTACGCTACTTGTCTGGTACCATTACTGATGGCATACAACTACTGCAATTCTAGTTTTGATTTACATGCTTTTACCGATGCGAACTAAGGAGGAACCAATGATGATTTTTCATCCACGGGTGCCTATATCATTTACCTTGGTTGTAACCCTTTCTCATGGAGTTAAAAAAAATAGAGGACTGTGATCCTCCACTGAAGCTGAATACAGGTCAGTTGCAAACACCGCTGCTGAAGTTAAGTGGATATGTTCTTTATTGTTAGAATTGCACATCAAAGTGCCGCAAAGTCCAGTCATTTATTGTGACAATGTAGGGGCAACCCAACTCTGTTCTAATCCGGTATTCCATTCCATAATGAAACATGTTGCCATTGACTTTCATTTCATTAGAGAGCAGGTCCAAACAGGTGTCATTCGTGTTGCTCATGTATCCTCCCAAGATCAGCTCGTTGATGCTCTCACAAAATCTCTATTGTTTAGTGCTAGAAAGTGTGTATTTATAATGGAGAAAATCATCATTTTACACTCCAAATCTCACTAACATCCCTACTTTTATAATTTTAAGTCCCTTATGATTTAATTATGTATGTTTCATTTTAATTAAGTATTTTATGTATTCTAGGGGACATCATGGTCATTTCACAATGAACGAGAGATTAGAGAGCAAAACGGATAGTAATTTTGAATTCAGGACCGTCGAAAATCTTAAAAGGAGCCTAAAAAGATAAATTATACTATTCATATATATGATACTGTACACGACATTGTTCACGGCACTATTTACCACTGTACGATAACGTGTCACTATACGATGACATGACAGTATTCGATTGAACAAATTATGTGTCATTGACCGCTTATATGGCATTGACTGATGATGTGGTGTTGACTGATGACGTGTCACGATCCTATTGGACTAAAATGTTGATGTGGCGTTGACCGACGACGTGGCAATATGTTAGTGGACTGAAACAATGTGCGTACGTTACATTTATATACACGAAATGATAGCCCTGATGATGTGTTCCATCCAATAAGAACTTGCCACATATCGCAATCCTGAGCGTCCAAATTGTTTTAATCCGATGGCTATGATTTACTCATTGTATCTATAAAAGGGGGTCTCCCCCACTTAATTTGACACCCCTGAATCCATTTTTTAGCTCCATTTTCTATAATTCCATCTCCATCTTGTATTTTCTATGTATTTTAATAAAATTTCTATTTTAACCCTAGTTCAATTTTGAGTAATTAATTTTCTTTCAAGCTTGTATTGAAGGTGAAGTCTCAACATGCTCCATGGGCTTAATTTGGTAAATTTAATTTTTCTTCCCCTCTAATTTATGTGGATATTTTGACTTTTCATAGAAATAGTAATAATCTTGTCTAGATATTGGCTGATATAACCGTTTCCCTAGGTAAGGTTATTACTATTTGGCGCGGGAAGCACTTAATACCATATCTATTAGAGTGAGATTCATGAGGAGTGGAAAATCTCCCTTCATGATTTAATTGACACTAATAAGAAATGTTAAGCAGATAGTGCATATTGAGTACAGATTCAGAAATCCAAGCACTTCATTTCAATAGTTTATTCTCGCCGCTCTAATTTAAATCATAAGATAGCCTACGTTACTTTCATTATAAATCTAACCACCAATTTAGAAAATTAATTGTACATACAATTAAAATTCACCTCCTCGTGGGATCAACACTCGTCACCATTGATCTATTCTACAATAGATTTGTGCGCTTGTAAGTTCAATAAAATTTGAATAACATCTACCTAGGTCACGTTTTCTGCAGCTCCACCGACGTCCATCTTGAGGGAGCATGATAGAGGAAAATACTCCATGATATTAGGAACTTCCTTATTTATCTAGTCAAATGTATTCAAAGAGTAAATGTATCTAATCTGTTGTACAATCCCAATAGAATAGGTCAATTAGTTGTGAATATTGTTGTATAAATATCACATTTCTAATGATAAAAAAATAATTCATTCAAAAATCTTTATATTGTATTAAGAGGTCCCCTTGCAAAACAATTCAAAAGCATCTTTCTAAAAAAATATTATTTTCGTTGCACTTATCAAACCTTAACTTATTTATGAAGTGCCACATGGAGACAAAAGCATCCTTGGGATCCCTCCAAATGTATACACTTTTACAATAAGAATCTATAATTGATTTTGGTAGGGAAGAATACAGAAGGTGTGTGGACCAAAGAGGGAGATTTATAGACTCCCGCATGGTTGGATTCTTGAAGAAATCTTTCTCCAAGAAGCAGATGCAATCATGGGGTACTTTGACGACCAAAGGGCTTTCAGAATTAATAATTTTGAAATGGGTTCTTGTTACAGTGGCAAAACTAAGGGCTAAGAGCCAAGTGGTGCCGGTTGTCGAAAAGCCGCATAGAAAAATATCATCAGGTCCAGGCTTGAAGTTTTGTTGAGCAAATAGAGCTCTTTCTAAGAAGGTAGGCATGTGTCAGTAGCCCTCTTATAAGTGGAGAGGCTCGAAGGGTTTCCAACCATTGTCTTGTGGAAGAGTAACAATTCTCTCCCTGATTCTTGTTGCTACTTCTTTTTCTTTCAGAAACACTGCATTTTCTTCCATTTCTTTTTTTTTTTTTTGAGAGGAAGGAAGAGGGGGAATGAAAAATAATATATATTTTACAATACCAAAAATATAGACGAATTAATATGTTTTGATATGTGGTAAAAACTTGGTTTGATTAATTATGTGATTCTTGTGTATGATTATGGTTTTATGGAAAAAGGAGGAAGCAAAGCAAGGTTTAGTGGTATTGATATGTTTGCGTAGTGTATTTTACATTTGGTGAACACTGGTTGTCAATTGTTTTCTTCGTACTGATGTATTCTTCCAAACATTCTTTAGTACTTTATCATCTAGCACTTTGGCCAACTTGTAAATCTTATTTCTAAAATTTGTATCTTTTCTGTATTTTTACTAGTAATTGGCCTTATTGAAGATCTTTTTTGTTGTATGCACTATAGATCAATGACATTTCTTTGAGGTTAAGTTTGGCATACATGATTAAATTAAATTAACTATAAGAACGGGATTGGATTAACTTGCATTATATATATTGTTGTCTTATATTTGGTACGATATAGAATTAATATCGGATCACACTAAGTTAAATTAAATATAAGTGAAGTTAAATAATTTTTAAGTAGAACAATTAAATTTATTTAAATTATATGTTTTTATAAATGATGTATATTTTAGCTATTAAAAAAATATTATTAAAACAATTAAATATAAAATTAATTATTTATCAAATGTTAATGTTTTACATAATATTCAAATGAGGAATGGTCGTAACATTAGATAACTAAATTTGTTAGTCTTGAGGAATTTTAAAAAATAAATACAAAGTTCACTAAGTTCATCCACAAAACATATATTGTATGAATCTTCTAAGTTAATTGCTCATAGCATTTTTTATCCTTCATATCTAATAATTTGTGAGCCAATGAGTATAATCATATAAAATGAAAAAAATGTCTTGTTAAGTTATTGTTTGTGTAACTTATAATCTATACAAAAATCATGCGGACTCCATTGCCATGTTATTACTTCTTGTATGTTTTTATATGTGCTATAAGTTACAACAGTTGTAACTTAGCACATGCCAATAAAAAATAGAAGTTGTGACTTGTGGGGGAGTGAGAGAACCACTCCATGTTGTGAATTATGACAATATGATCATATAACATAAAATGTACTTTTGTTAATTATCTCACTGTTATAAATTGAAAAAATATATAAATTATAAGAGAGACAAATTCTAGGAACTAGATATCTAGATAAGGTATATACCATTAGGCATGGGCCTAATGAGCTTTAAATATCAACTTTTCCATAAAAGTCTATTGATTGACAAAATTGCACACTATCATTTTTGTTATCATATGGTTGAAAACATTTTAAAATTATTTCTCTTTTATAAAATTAAACAATTTACATTATTCACAGAGCAATTAAGCATAATATACTTGACAAATTATGCTAATTTGTAATGATTTTGTATATATGGCAGTGAAAAATATATATATCCTCTCTCAAGGAAGGGGTTATACACCACACACTCTCAAGCAAACACGCACGCACACATCTGCGCACACACACATACATATATGTACACTCACATGCACACGCGTGCGCGCTCACACACACATACAAAGGGTTACACACGTACACGCACACACGCATGTGCACACACCCTATAAATGTAGTACACTATTCTCATTCCTATAATTAATATTCAACAACTACACATTGATGCTATCGTTTTTTACTATCTGTCTAATACATTTAATTTCCTCTAATATTTTATCAATGTTTTTGTTTAATTTTTGCCGAATAGTAAATTAAACTAAAACGAAAATATATGAAATAATTAATTAAGCCCCACATATAATTTGAGGGACAAAATCTAACACTACTTTTGGTGTTTTTCATGTACAAACTAATGGAAAATGTTGCTGCCATTTCTAGATATTTGAGAGCGTCACAGAATGTAAACTCAAATTAATAACAAATTTTATCACTCATCGAAAGACATAACATTTTTGTGCAAGTTCTTTCACGCCATTTTCATTTTCATTTTTGAGAGTTTTTTATTTGTTTTGATAATGTATGGCAATGAGGGGAAGAGGGTGAATGTGTTGATATAAGCATGAAGGGAGGGGGTGAGAGTGGGGATATTGTTGTAAGTGGAGGGTAAATTTGTCATTTTATTTGGGTGTTATTATGGAAGTTTCTTATGGTGGCATGTGTTTGTGTCGTGATCATTGGTTTTATCTATTTGTTTTAAGTAAGGACCATAAATGAGCTTGGTGGCTATTGTAATATGTTCACATGGTAAAGTTGGTGACAATGACACGGCAGCAAGTTTGATTAAAGGGGGCAATTTCATACGAGGATAAGATTTTGATGAGATGATTGTTTTTTTTAAAAAAAATTATTAATAAATGCTTAAATTTGATTTTTTTTTTTTTTGTACAAAAGGAACCTAGCCAGTGGTTAAACAAAAACGGAGGAATGCAGTCCCTAGACCATCACTAAACAACCAAAAGTTCATGGCTGTGGAAGGTTGGTAAAAGAAATGAAAACTAAGGGGAGGGTGAGAGCCATACCCGCAAGGAAGTCAATAGGAAAATTCACTTCCCTATACACATGATGCACTGAAATCAACTAATCTCTACTTAGCAAATCCTTTATTCCCTAAATCAATGAAGAATTAGCATTACTGTGATAGTTAGGATTAGTTAAAATTTGAGTAATGCCCAAGTTGTCAACTTCTACCAATAGTAAATAGATGCCATGATCCCAAGCCATTTGTAACCCTTTATAAAGGCCTCACAATTTAGCTCCCATTATAGAACAACTTCCCAGGTTCATGCTAAAACCACATACCCATTCTCCACATGAATTCCTCACTAAACCACCAGCACTAGCCAAACCGGACCTTTTCAAAGCCGCATCAGTATTGAGCTTGAAATATGGCTGCTTGGGGGTTGTCAATGAATCCATTTCTCAGTTTTACTAGTTTGTTGCTTGTTCAAAAATTTATGGGTCAAAATAATTTCCTTAGTCCGACTATGAACATCCATTAGCACAGTACCAATACTGCATAATTTGTTGGCATGAGTAAACTAATTATGTCAATACTATAATCTCCATACAGTAACTCTAAAAAGCACTAACCAATCCTCGGAAGTTGTGATCTGAAAACTATTTTTTCATATTACAAATTACCCATGACTGAAGATCCAACATGAAAAAGGTGGATTGTAAGTGGCTAGGAATAAAAATGAGCCAAATACGTTTGGAATCAATGTAATCTTGTACTGCATGTAAGGCATCCTCCATGTGAAAACGGCATCTCATGCAAGCACAATCATCTATCAAATGTCTGGGAAAGAGCTCAGCCTACGTTTTCAACCTGTTATGCATCAACAGCCAAATGAAGCAGCGAACACTTTATGGACCATTCCATCGCCAAATCCAAAATTTGAAGTATTTTTTTTACCCAGAAAAAAATTGAACGTAGATTTTTAATTATCATTTATGGCATTTTTACCTTAAAAAAATAAAAAGACAATTTTGAAATTTTAAAATAATTATATTTCAAGTTGTGAGTACTAATTGGTTCAATTCGTAAAATTTTCGAGGTAATAAAAACATTTAGATCAAATCTAGCTCACATGAGACTATTTAATTCCTGCTTGTATATAAAAGTGGAAAAGGGTTTTTATAACTTTGAAGTTATTTACTTTAGAAGTTGTAATTTGTTAATAATTTAAGTGTATACTAATTTTCAATTAATGTTCAAGTCCCCAGCTACTAGGTCTTCCACGACTTTTTGACTTGATCTCTGTGGTGAAGGAGGTTAAGTTGTGTGTGTGTGTTTTTTTCTCTATATTCCTTGCTGTCTTTCCTAAATTCTATATATATAATTATATATAGTCATGCTCAAGTGTATAAGTCCATAAAAAAAATGTATATGAAAGGATAAAAGATAAAAAAAAACACTAATTATAATATATACGCACACACACAAAAACACACAAGCACGCACATGCACACACACACAAGGGGTTACACACACGCATGCACACACATGAACACGCACACACACATACACAAATGTGCGCACACGCTCACGCATGCATATGCACACGCTCGTGTGCACACATTCACACACACACTATAAATGTGCTACACTATTCTCATTCCTATAATTAATATTCATCTCTTTAATTACTTAATTTTTAGTCTTTCAGTTATAAATGCAATGGCTACACATACATGCACGTGCACTATAAGAGTATTGCACTATTCTCATTTTTATAATTAATATTCAATAACTATACATTGATGCTATCATTTTTTATTATTTGTCTAATACATTTAATTTGCTCTAATATTTTATCAGTGTTTTTGTTTAACTTTTGCCGAATAGTAAATCAAAATATAACAAAAATGTATGAAATAATTTATTAAGCCCCACATATAATTTGAGGGACAAAATCTAGCACTACTTTTGGTTTTTTTCATGTACAAACTAATGGAAAATGTTGCTACTATTTCTAGAGATTTGAGAGCATCGCAGAATGTAAACTCAAATTAATAACAAAATTCGCCACTTGTTGAAAGACACAACATTTTTGTGCAAGTTCTTTCACACCATTTTTATTTTCATTTTCATTTTTGAGAGTTTTTTATTTGTTTTTTATAATGTATGGCAATGAGGCGAAGAGGGTGAATGTGTTTATATAAGCATGAAGGGAGGGGGTGAGAGTGGGGATATTGTTGTAAGTGGAGGGTAAATTTATCATTTTATTTGGGTGTTATTATGGAAGTATCTATGGTGGCATGTATTTGTGTTGTGATCATTGGTTTTATCTCTTTGTTTTAAATAAGGACCATATATGAGCTTGGTGGCTATTGTAAAGTGTTCACATGGTAAAGTTGGTGACAATGACGTGGCCAACAAGTTTCATCAAAGGGGGCAATTTCATACAAGGATAAGATTTTGATGAGATGATTTAAAAAAAAATTAATAAATGCTTAAATTTAAAGTTCTTTTTTACCCCAAAAAAAAAAATGAATGTAGATTTTTAACTATCATTTATGGCATTTTGACTTTAAAACAATAAAAAGATAATTTTAAAATTTTAAAATAATGATATTTCAAGTTGTGAATACTAATTGGTTCAATTCGTAAAATTTTTGAGCTGGTAAAAACATTTAGATCAAATCTAGCTCACATGAGACTATTTAATTTTTGCTTGTATATAAAAGAGGAAAATGGTTTTTATAACTTCGAAGTTATTTACTTTAGAAGTTGTAATTTGTATAATAATTTAAGCGTATACAAGTTTTTAGTTAATGTTCAAGTACCTAGCTACTAGGCCTTCCATGGCTTTTTGACTTCGTCCCTATAGTGAAGGAGGTTAGGTTGCGCATGTGTGTGTTTTTTTTTTCTATATTCCTTTCTTAAATTATATATATATTCAAGTGCATATGTCCATAAAAAAATTTATATGAAAGGATAAAAGATAAAAAAAAACACTAATTATAATAAACTAAAAGAAAAGAAAAGAAAAGAAATAGTGTATTAGAAATCAATTTTTTTTTGTCTTATAGCTCCATTTGTATGTGAGCACCTATATATATAGAAAGAGAAATTGTGCAAGCACACTCTTTTTTTTTTCTCATACGAACACACTATTAAAATATATAATTCAATAGAGCTGATGCTCAATTCACTATAAAAGGCATATAATTTAATAACATGTTTGCATGAGAGAAAGACTATATATAAAATTTAAATCGTCTGAATTTTTTTTCTAAGCCATCTCGTAACTCAATGTGTGGATTGAAAAATTCTTACGAGAACGTGAGTACATTTATAAGTTATGTGGGATGCTAAATCAGCAGACCTAGTTTAGATGAAGGACAATTGCGTAAAGCCAAAACACAGTAAATAAGAGTGAAACACGTATATAAAGCCCAAAACAAATAGTATCTACTTAATTATTTAAATTGGATTATAACAGTTTTGGTTTAATTTGAATTTATCGATGGCACAAACCGACTACCTAAGCTTCTTTTTGTGAGGATCTCTTGAATTAGTAAATCCACAAGTTTGGATAAATTTTATGTCTACAATAGTCTAAAACTAAATTACATTTAGAATAAGGAATTTTAATGTGGGTGCTTTGGAGTTGAGTTGAAGACAAGAGGCTTCAAGCTTGCAACCCGATTAGATTACCGTTAGCTACAATGACGCGTGAAAGTATTATCATTAAGTTGGCAAGACTAATTAATGTTCGTTTTTAACTTTTTGAGTTACAAAATTTGAAAATGGCTTAGTCCAACAGCCATTTAAAAAAATGTAAAGCAATTAATAAAATATCAAATGGCGATCACAGCACACAGCTCTTGAGAAGGGCTAAAGATCACAAGAGTCGAGAATCAAAAAGTGGGGCTAAAGGTAAACCTTAATTTTTTTGCAAAAAAAAAAAAGTTGATTGCGAGATCAAAAGTTGATATATGTATATATAGCTCGCATTGAGCATGTTTGTCAAAAAGGAGACTCTACTATTAAATTAACCATCTAAACTAAAATTTGAAATCTGCCGATTTTTTTGCCGATGGACACTGAAGTAGACAACGGAAATTGGGGATTGGAATTTTTTTTTTTTCTTTTGAGAAGATGGGATAATTTATTTAATTCTTGTATAATTATTGCTTATTTTTAAATTTGATGGTAGTACGTTTTCAAAATAGTAGTTTAACTTTCGTTTTTATCATTTAAGAAAAGGAAAACAGAAACAAAAGAATTATTTGCAAAACAGTATTAAACACCTTTCACCTTTTTTAAGTGCAAAAAAAGAATAAAAGATTAGAATTAGAAACTTTTCTAATGTTGTGTGTTACATTCTTCATTTTACAACCTTTGGTGTTGGGATGAAATTTCATTTTTCTTTCCGATTCCTTGTATGGAAAACAAGATATTTCACTTCAACAAACACTCCAATTCTTTGTATGTAAACAAGATATTTCACCCCGACAAATAATCATGTGCTTTAAAATAATTTTATTTAATATCCTACGAGATTGAAATTTTCACATTGATGTCCCTAATGATGGTCTTAGGAGGAGGAATCTCAGGTTCAAAATTTACCTTAAGTTACTCAGAATATTTAATTTATATCCCCAAATGATGTGTAATAAATTGAATTTTACCATATGATTTAGAAATTGAAAAGTTGAATCAGTGATGCTGAAATTGAAAAAAAAAAAATTTCTTTGCAAATGGAATCTATCATTTTCGAATAAGATTGCGAGATCAAAAGTTGATTCCTAGTAATAAAGCAATGCTGAAACTTTTCAGCCTTTTTCATATGCAAACAAAACTACGTTAGTGCTTCCACTATGAGCTAGAGATAATAACACTTGTTTTGTCTGTATCACTCACTGATTCTGTTACTGCTGCATGTTAAAGCAAGTTCCTTTTCATCTCACTATCTACGTAAAATTTGCTCTGCTCTCGGTCAGTAGAATTTTGACTCGTTAATTAGTGTGATCAATCGAAAAATATATAGTTCGGTAAAATTAATGGTGTTGAGCAACTTCACTTTCATCCACTGCAAGATGTCTCAGTCGTTGACCTTTGTGGCCACGAAAAAGTTAATGAAAAAAAAAGTTTGATGATGATGAGATGTTGCTTTTTAAAATATTAAAATCTAAATTGGTTTGAATTTAACACGTTATATGTGTACAAGCATAAAATATTTTTCGGTCAACATTTTTAAATTTAAAATTAAAATTTTCTGATCGTCAATTTAATTATTTCTAAACTCTTTGAAAAGGAGAAAATTAAAACAGAAATACAACAGAAAATCAGACTATAAAGATGGAATAGTATAACCCAGAACCTTCTAATTCGTTTACAGTAACCACAGCCACATTATTGGCTTAGAAAAATCCCAAACGATAGCATTGCAAGCAAAACAAATTAATAAGGAGAGTATTCGCTCTAAATGCTACAAAATCAACAACCAACAAATTAATATTCATGTCATGTCCAAGAGATGGAAAATTTTAAAAAAAAAAATCTCTGAAATTATCAAAACCAAGAGAATTACTTCATTTCTTTTAAAGTCTTCATCGATTGGCCTTAGCAATTCTCTCAATCTCATCCTTCTTTTTTATTGCATAGCTGACACAATTCAAGAACACAGTTAAAGGGAAATTGTGAGAATAAGGTTTTTTTTTTCTTTGAAAAAAAAATAATAATATTTTAGCTTTATCCATGTAATTTGGCATTCGGCGAATGAGAATTGTATGAATAAGTTAGCAAATTAAGTTACCTGTTAGATGAACCCTTGGCAGCATTGATGGGTTCATCGGCCAAGCATTCAGCAATTCTTTTGATGTTTCGGAAAGCAGATTCACGAGCACCGGTTGTAAGCAAATATAAGGCCTGATTCACACGGCGCAAGGGGCTGATATCGACAGCCTGCCGCCTAACAACACCAGCTGAGCCAATTCTTGTGGCATCTTCACGAGGGCCACTGTAACACCTCAAAAAAAAAAAACTCTAAATATGCCATAATTAATGAAATATATACGCATGCAACATATACGAAAAAAAGAAACCCTAGTCCCTGTTGATGACAGCATCAACAATGACTTGGATTGGGTTCTGGTCAGTAAGGAGATGAATAATTTCCATGGCATGCTTGACAATCAAAACAGCCATCAATTTCTTGCCATTGTTTCTTCCATGCATCATAAGTGAGTTTGTGAGCCTCTCAACAATTGGGCACTGTGCTTTCCTAAACGGCTTCACTGAGTACCTCCCAGCTGTGTGAGGTACATAGGTTGCGTTCTTTGCCGCTTGGACTCTAATGTAATCGTTCAAGGACATGTCACCACCTATAGATTGAGATTTACAAAGAGTCAAAATCAGAAAGTCTAAAAATACAAATTATTAATCGAAAAAGTTTGTGTACACTACGGAGAGAGTTCTTAAAAAATAAAATTTGTGTTATAACACTTTATAAAGAGAGTTGATGGGCGGTCTGCATCAAGAGTGTTAACATTCATCTTAGATATTATTGTTGGGTCCTGTCTAGACTTTACCGTGGCATGGCAGATGAGATAAAGAAAGTTCTATGACACTTTCGTTCATTCATTTATAAATCCTTCATTCACACTCATATATCTTAAAAATTTGTTGTAGATTCAAGTCTTTTGCAAATAAAAGAGGTTGATTTGAAAATTTCATATTGATTTTTTTTTTTTTTTTGAATCAGCATAAGTTTATTAGGATATTTCCTCTCAAGTTTTAGGGGATACTTTGCAGATTAAATCAGACTCTAAAGATCTACACACAAAAATTCAAACATATCTAGAATATAATCATAACAAAAACCTAGTCACTATATGTTATATATAAGATTTACAAGTTGGCCAAAAATGCCAGATGATAAAGTACTAAAGAATGTTTGGAAGAACACATCAATACAAAAAAAACAATTGACAAGCAGTGTTCGCCAAATTTAAAATGCACTACACAAACATATCAACACCACTAAACCTTGCTCTGTTTCCTCCAGTTTATCCATAAAACCATAATCCCACGCAAGAATCACATAATTAATCAAGCCAAGTTTTACCACATATCAAAACATATTAATTCGTCCATATTTTGGGTATTGTAAATTTTTTTTTTTTTCATACACAACTCTTAAGCAAACAAAATGCAAATTTGAAGCAAATACTAGTTTTGAATAAAAGATAATGATTTCAATACTCCAATATTGAAATCATGAAATCACATGCGTCTCAAAATGAAAAGCCTCAGAAAAAAATTACGTAAAAAATTTAAAAAAACACACAAAACCAAAAATAGTAGCCGACAGATCCTAATGCAAAAGGAGGATTTAAAGAAGATAAACCTGAACATCCTCGAAAGTCCACCTATTGAAGAGCTTCACTTCGTAGTGAGGCTGTGATGGGTCTTGAGATTGTGCCACTACAGCAGTCGCCATTCTTACCTACAAAACAAAATATTAAAAGATAATGTTTTTCGAACTAAAAAGGCAATCAAGATGATCAGCGATAGAGAAGAAAACGGAAGAAAAAAGAAAGCGGTAGTTTACCTGAAGGGGTTTGAGAGGTAATAATAAGAATCGGCTGCCGCTCGCTGAGTTCTCTTCTGAGTGTTAGGAGGCAAAAATCAAGGATTTTTTCCACTATTTATAGACAACAAGTAAGCAGCGAATTAGGGTTTGGATTTTATAGAAAAAAAATTTTAAAAAAAATTTCAGTATCGGTTGGTTAATAAATATTAGGCCCTCGTATTTTAACAAACTATAGCTAATAATAATTGTTTCTAATAATGTTATTCACCGGGAGTATCAATCCTTTTTTTTTTTTGTTGATTATAAGTTGTCACTCCTCCTCTTCCTTCCTCTCAAAATAAATAAATAAAAATGGAAGAAAAAGCAATGTCTCTGAAAGAAAAAGAAGTAGCAACAAGAATCTGCAGAGAGAGAATTACTACTCTTCCTCAAGACAATGGCTGGAAATTCGTCGAGCCTCTCTGCTTATATGAAGGCCATTGGCACATACCTGCCTTCTTAGAAGGAGCTATATTTGCTAAACAAAACTTCAAGCCTCAACCTGGTGATATTTTTCTTTGCAGCTCTCCGAAAACCAGCACACTTGGCTCGAAGCCCTCAGTTTTGCCACTGTAACAAGAAGCCACTTCAACACTAATAATTCTGAAAGCCCTTTGCTCACCAAACTACCCCGTGATTGCATCCCCTTCTTGGAGAAAGATTTCTTCAAGAATCTAACTAAGCAAGAGTCCATAAATCTCCCTTTTTGGTCCACACAACTCCCGTATTCCTCCCTACCAAAGTCAATTATAGATTCTGATTGTAAAATTGGATACATCTGGAGGGATCCCAAGGATGCTCTTGTTTCATTCTGGCACTTCATAAATAAGATAAGGTCCGATAAGTGCAGCGAGAATATCCTTTCTCTCGAAGAGGCTTTTAAATTGTTTTGCAAGGGGACCTCTTGCGTTGGACCATATTGGTCATATGTTCTAGAGTATCGGAAAGCAAGCTTGAAACATCCGGAGAGAATTTTGTTTCTCAAATACGAAGAAATGATGGAAGATACGGTATTTTACTTGAAAAGATTGGCCGGGTTCATAGGGTACCCTTTCTCATTAGAGGAAGAAAATGAAGGTGTAGTGCAAAAAATTGTAGAGCTGTGTAGCTTCGATAACCTGAGCAATTTGGAGGTCAACAAGACAGGGAAACATCGTTCTGATGATGAAATTCTGGCCGTTAAATAACGTGTACTTCCGTAGAGGCAAGGTCGGAGATTGGAAGAATTATTTAACTTGCGAGATGGGGCAACGGCTTGAGAAAATTATGGAAAGCAAGCTAAGTGATGCTGGATTAAACTAATTTGGGATGTTGGTTACTGAGTAATTATGTCGCTTTAGTTGTACTGTTCGAAGTGGATGTTAATTGCCTTTGTGCATGCATGCTACTGAGGAAATGATCTAGAATGATTTCATACCCTCAATTTAATTATTACGATTACTTATGTTAATTGCTTGATTTGCTTTTTTGCCCTTCAGAAGGGCATGAACTGATGATGAACATCATCTTTGTGGGAAGTAAGTTAAACGAAGCCCCTCCGCAAGAATATCTCGATTTTTGGGACCGATTTTAAGCAACCACAAGGAACTTCACCAGTTTGAGTGATGAACATCATCTAACAGGCTCAATAATTTCTACTCAGAAACCTCTGAATTAATATAAACAGAAGACATGTATCACATATTTCCATGCATCACAAAAAGGACTAAATACATGTGAGGAAAATTTCTAAATACTATTGTTATCTGTTGTGAGAAGTACAGCAAGTACTTGTAAACATAAAAAACACTAACATGCTCAATGTATTCAGTATTCACATCATATTTGCAAGCAACAGCAACTGTGACTCTGTCCATCTACAATAGAGTTACTATAAGAACTTTACATAAAAATTATCTACCAAAATTTTATTCAGATAAGATTATATATTCTTGTCTCTTTCACTTTGATCTTCAACGAATGCGGCTTAAATGAGCAAATGGTTCCGGGTTTGCTTTAGGTGCAGGTTTTGCCACATCGGGAGTCCCAAACACATTCCAGAATCGTAAAGTCTCGTCTCCAGCTGCAGATGCGACTGTATATCCGTCTGGGCTCTAGAAAACAAAATGGCAGTACGTTATTAGAACATGAACCAGAGACAGGGGCATCCTCAAAAACACATCAATCTATAAGATCAAAATTTAATGGAAACAGCGTACACACCTGAGCCATGAACAGAACTCTAGAGGTATGGCCTGTGAGCTCTGCCATCTTCACCATTGATGGATATTTCCAAAGAGTGAGCTGATTCTGTGCAAATCCATGAGAGCTAAGCAATTCGCGCTCATGTTTGCTCCATAGAAGAGAGCATACCTGAGAGCCAGTATTCACTGAATTCAAGCAAGCACCAGTGTGGGTATTCCAAAACTTAATGCACTGGTCACCCCCACCTCCACCAGAGGCCAATAAATTTCCCTGAAATGGACACCAAGCAAGGGCTTTCACGGCAGCTGTATGGTCTTCTAGTCTGTGAAGCCATTGTGTTGGGGAATTTGAAGAGGCCATGGATCTATCCCATATGAAAAGGAGATTATCATTTCCCCCACTTGCTAGTTGCTGCCCTGAGGCTGACCATTTAAGTCCACAAACCTCTTGCTGGTGTCCCCTGTAGGTTTCAATGATGTGTTCTCTCACTCTCACATCATTGTTGATGATCTTTCCATCCATTCCTCCAGTGGTAAGTATGTGATTGTTCCAAGCCAGCGAATCTACTCGTGATCGATGACAACCTCTCAATGTTCTTAGCTGCAAAATTGAAAATATGATCAAAAATCAAAAACACAGTTTACGAAAACAATTATCACCTACAATTATTTCAGAAGCAGTAGTAGAAGAAAAATCAATGAACAATCACATGCATTACAAACCTGTCGATTGGCAGTAGAATCCCATATCTGGACATGGGAATTGTTCAAGCCAAGAGCTATATGCCGCCCATCAGAAGCCCAACTAACACTTGTAACTGGACCATCTTCATCATCTATGGTGACAAGTTCCGAGGTAGAACCATTTGAAGCATCCCAGAGATACACTGTGCTGCCGAGAGCAATGGCAAGCACGTTGCTGCAACCCCAATCTAGCAAATTCAGGTAGAAATCATCCACAATCTCCGGGGCATCCAATGTCCTCTCAGAAGACTGCACAAGCAATTGCAGAAATGTTAATACAGAAGCAGAGACAAATTTAGAAGAACAAGCTTAGCAAACAGTTAGCAGCCAAATCAATTAATGGTCTCAAAAATCTATAGACACTATAATTATTCATTAAAAGCATATAAACCCATATTCTTAATGTGCACAAATTTAGTATCAACTATCAACCAGCATCATGCCCTTCATACAGGACAGATTAGATAGAAATTAAACAAATTAACAAAGAAACCTACAGTTCCAAGCCTCCACCTTCAATTGTTCACAAGCATGTCGATAGGAATATCTCAAATCACTATAACTAATTGACTGAACTTTCAAATTCCCAAAAGTTCAGATCAAACTATTTCATTCATCCAATCATCAAACTTGATTTTCTACCCAAATTAAAAAAAAAAAATCAACGTAAGAGTGGATTAGCTCGAGGAAAAGCATATGCCATAATCAAATTACCTAAAATAATAAAAAATTAGGTACCTGAGGAATGTGTCTCCTGGGCTTGGTTGATTTAGACTGATGAACAGAAGATGAAAAGAACTCCTTCGGGATCGGATCAACCAAAGTAGGTGGCTTGTTCTTGAAAGCCAAAATTCGGGTCCGGTTCATGTTGAAGGCTTCTGCCAATTTCTTCTGGTAAGCCTCTCTTGACGGCGAGCAGGCCGCAACTGGATTCTCTTTGCCCTTCTTCCCTTCTGTCAGCATATAGTGAGCATAATCAAAGTCCATTGCTGACCTATTCGGAATAAATCTGTCCAACTGTTGATCATAACACAATCAGTATAAAATCAAAAACTACAAAATTTGGAAGCAAATTCAAGAATATTGCACAAATATACAAAAAATCAATAGTAAAAAAAAGGAGAAATTATTAAGAAATGATGTGAATCTTCTAACATTTTCTCCAGAGCATTTTCTCTGACGAACCCGTTCTTGAAGAGGGCTTCTTGATTGAACCTTGTTGGGTCCTGCATCCATAACTTTCTAAACAAAGTGATAACAGAGTAAAACCAAATAAAATAAAATATATATAAAAGAGGAAAAAGAAAATTGAAAACGAGAAAGCTAGATGAAACCAAGCCTGCAAAAACACAAAGAGCAAAATTAATTCTGCAAAAACACAAAAATCAGACTAAATAGAGCACGATCAGAAAAGAAATTAAAAGTTCTTGTTGTTGTTGTCGCTGTTGGGCACTGTTGCTTCTTGATGAAAATGCCGTTGATTACGATTTTTTTTTTATTGCTAGGGTTTCTATTTCTTGTGCGAACGGATTTCCGTGAGGGTTTTGTAGAGTTTCAGATGTTAAGTAGCCGTTGAATGTCTTTATTGACAGGAATACCCCTAAAGGATTTCTCGTTATTAGGAGCTGATTTGGGGGCGTAATAGTAATTTAAGTTTTTAACGTACCCAACTATTGACTTTCCAACGGGCTACGCCGCCGCAGCACGGGAGCTGGAAAATCTGTACCTTGTAATTGCGAGTTTTAAATATAGTTAACAAGATTAAAAATTAAACTTGCCGGTGCACTAAATTAACATAAACTCTTGTCTGAGTCTTACAAATATTTTTTTCATAAAAAAATTAAAAGATGATTTGTTCAAATGATGGCACTCCCCATTTGATTTATGATGCAACCTTGAATTAAGTCATCATTGTTGTACTTTGAACAATTAAGAATTGTGATTCTCACCAAATTAGCACGATTGAGTTATAATGAAATCTCAATATGACAATTTACTAATTCTGTGTCCAATGTCTTGCAAAAAAATCAACAAGACAAAGAAGAAAAATGCCAGTCTTCTATCTGTTTCAAAATTAAAGGGATATGTATGAAGTCAAACTTTGAGAAGTGAAAAACCTTTTTTTTTTTTTCAATTTAGTCTCAAACTATTTTCTTGTAGATCCTCTTTTTAAGTTAAATATTCACACCCTTTGATTCGATTTGATATTAAATCTAAACAATGTTTTTATGAAACCAAAATGCAAATTGTGTACGCTAATTTGATATAATAATAAATTGTAATTAAAACACTATATTGATCCTATCAAAATATAGAATCAATAATAGTGTAATAAATTAGCAACTATATCCCAATATTTATGTAATCATTCTTGAATTCTTGATATAATATGTAAATAACTAAATCCAAAACTTTAAGCTATGAGAATCATGCTATGAGCTATTTACATGTAATGATTTGATAAACACATTGCATTTGACCACATGATATATGATCCTTTGCCAAGTCTAACTATATCCAGTTTTATTTTATTAATCCCAAACAAAATATACTTGAATAATATTTAAAAAAAAAAGACGCGCTTTCTTTGCACTTTTTATTAGTAGTTGAGTTGTCTGCTCCGCTTGGCCACATTGTAACAACTTATCTCAATCTCCCCGACTAATAATAATCAATCTTCAAAGAATAATAGCATCAGGATCCCCTAGCTTTTTGTTAACTCAAATAAGATACAGTGTTTATATTTGTATCAAATAAGTCATAAATTTATATTGAAATGACCAAATTTTTTAGGGTATTTTAATTTGATAGTTGAACAAAAATTTATGTACATCAGGTGCATCATTTAAGTATCTTCTAAGCTTTCATCTTTTATACAGATGAATATAAGTCATCAATAAAAATAAAAGAAGAGAAAACAAATATTTATTTGAGAATAGAAATAGGAAAAAGAGATAGATAAGGAAAGAAAATAAATTTAAAGTTAAAAAATAAATAAGTTTAAGAATTATAAACAAGTCAATTTAGACAGTCAATAATATTGATAAATTGATAATTTTGTTTAATAGTAATAGTATACAAGTCTATCCATAATTCATGGATTGAGATTATTATTCTAATAACTTGGCTTTTAACGGAAGAAAGAAAGGGATATTTATAATATGAATTAAAAATTTCTGTCTCCAAATAATAAAATGAAGAAATGAGGGAGCTAAATGTTATTGTCCGATGTCGTAATTAATTCACGTCAAAACACCAAAAAAAAAAAAAAAACTGTCTAATCCTTATGCGAATTTCTCTCTCTTTTTCTCCAAAAATACTTTTACCTGATTTTAGCTCTTGTTTTACACGAAAATCAAGAAAACCAAAAACAAAAAAAAAAAAAGGACGGACACACAAACAAACGCAACAAATTCGCAGAAACAAAAACAGAAAATCTAGGGTTTCCAATTTCGTTCCCCTCCCTCTCTCTTGCTCTCTCTTTTTTTATTTTATTTTGATTTTTCATTTTGATTTTCCTTCCCTCCAAACGCCATTCTGGCGATAATTTTTGCCCAATTTGAGCAAAATTTTCGTCCTCTGTATATATCCCGGTTGCTGAAGCTTGAATTTTTTTGTTTTCCCGGAAATTATTTTCCCGGGAAAATTAACATGTACGTCGATTGCAACTACCTTTTCCCTTCTCCTAGTTTTGTTGAGGTATGATCTTTCCTTCCTCTGTTTCTACCTCTGTCTTTTGATTTGACGGAAAATTTATTTGTGAAAAGCTTTCCCGGGAAAAAAAAAATTAATTGTAGGAGGAAATTTTCGTCCTTTTTTTTTACTTAATTATTAGAAATTAATGTGCTTTCTAAAAGGAGAACGGGCTATATGTTTAATTTGGTTTGCTAATGTTATTGTAGGAATTTGTGTAAATTTGGTGATCATAAGCGGAGGATTAGCAGGTAGGTGGTGTTAAGGGAGGAGGGAATTTTTTAGTGAAAGATCTATAGATTCAAGAGAGAGGACTTGAGCTTTAAATATAAGAATTTTTTTTAATTGAAGATTCTTGGATTTAAAAAAAAAAAATGCTCAGGTTGTTCTGATTTTATCTTGAATTGCTTTAGTTTGATGTGAAGAATTAAACAATGGATTTAGAAGTTATTTCGCCTTCAAGGGATTTGGTGAAATGTTGTGATTGTGGGTGTAGTTGTTCTATGATAAGTAGCTTCTCAGGGACGTGGCATCGGTCTGTGAAACGAAAATATGATGATCTTGAGGATGGAAAGCGGTTCTGTATACCTGAGTTGGATGCAGATTCAAATCCACGTGTCCAAATCGAGAATGAGTGTGCTTTATTGCGTGAAACTGTTTCTACCCAACAGCAAAGCATACAGGATTTGTATACTGAGTTGGAAGAGGAACGAAATGCCTCATCTTCAGCTGCGAATGAGGCCATGTCCATGATTTTGAGGTTGCAGAGGGAGAAGGCAGAAATACAAATGGAGGCTCGGCAATTCAAGCGTTTTACAGAAGAGAAACTGGCTCATGACCAACAGGAACTTTTTGCTTTGGAGGATTTGTTGTATAAGCGAGAGCAGGCCCTTCAATCCCTAAGTTGTGAAGTGCAGGCTTATAAGCATAGGATGCTGAGCTATGGACTCACTGAAGCAGAGGTTGAGGGTGACAAACGTGAGAAACGTGCGATTAGTCGGCAACCAAGCCTGGTTGAGAACTTCGATGCCCAATTTGATCTACCAACATATGATTACCCACCTTTGAAATGCAACTTGAATGAGAACCCGGAGCCATTGGAAGTTGATGGTGATGTCGCAGATGTTGAGAAATATGCATTTGGTGAGACTCCTCGTCATTTGAAGAATTTGGAATACAGGATCCATCAAATGGAAAGAAGTCCCAGACACTACCAGCCAGATGGGGATTTTTCTAATGGGAAGAATATACTAGAGAAGGTGATTGTCGGTCACTCTCCTAGGCGGCCAAGACACAGCAGGAGGTTTTCCACTGATAGTTCGGGTTCATACATGGGGGTCGTTAAAGAAACAGGTTCAGATTATGGAGAATCTCCTAGGTTTAACAGTGCCATAAAGAAGATGGAACAAACAGATGACTATTCTAATTTGAGAAAGATGGATAATGCATCAGATAATGGAGATGACATGAGCGACAGAGTTTATACCATTGATTCCATCCAGAATGGAGTACAACACAAAAGTGCTCCGAATCCTAAACCCAGCATAGGGATCTGTGAGGATTATGTCACCACTCCAAAAGAGTCACTGAATCAATATGATGTTGGTGATCCTGATATCAAGAAGCTGTACATGAGGCTTCAGGCCCTTGAGGCGGACAGGGAATCAATGAGACAGGCAATTATTTCAATGCGCACAGACAAAGCACAAATAGTATTGTTGAAAGAAATTGCTCAGCATTTGTGCAAGGAAATGACACCTGAAAGACAGATGCATGTGAGGAAACCATCTATTATAGGATCCTTTTCCTTCATGTCAATTTTCAAGGTAATTCTGGTTGCGCCATATGTATGAATGGCCCTTTTTCTTCTTTTCTGTTGGCAAAGTATAACATTGACATTTTCAATTCCCTGTTATCTATATGTTGCATTTTAGTGTATCTTATATTCTTCACAATGGTGTAACACTATCAAATTTATCTATTTCCCCATCTTCATTTTTTCAAATTGACACAAACTGAATAGAATATGGAAAATTAATTGCTGTTGGAACGGTTGCTTAATTAACTGAGCTGTACTTAAATAGAATTCTTTGATTATCTTGTGTTTATAGAAAACAGCAAAATTGAATCGTATTGCTTGCCTTCTTTTCAGTTTTCATTTTTCTTTTAACAGTTTCCCCTTACCTTTGCTTCTTGAGAGCATCAACAGCTGCAATGGCTGGCCTGTGTTACAAAATGTGTTTTACTTTATTTTATTATCTCCATTTCTCTTGATGCTTCCAGTGCATTTTTTATATTCTTATTATGCTAATTAAAAGGAATGGTATGAAATTGCACACTCTTCTAGTATTGTTGTTTTTACTCATTATTTCTTTTTCTTTTTTAAATTGAATTAGCCTGTTCTGTTATGAATTTACTCAGTATTTCATTGATGTTTTATTATTTTCCTTCATCTGTGTGCTTCTTATTAGATTTTGCATCAGAATGTCATACACTGTTTTCCATTTTCATTGATGGAATATGAATCAATGTTGCAAGCATCAATCTTTCCTTTTCCTTCATCTGTTAAATGTAGTTTTTATTACCTGAGTATTCTGTTTTTATTTATTTATTTACTTTTCATCTCTATCAATTTCTTTTGTTCAGTGGATTGCATCTTTTGTTTTCTGGAGGAGGAAAGCTCATCAAAGCAAGTAAGTAAACTATTAAGATAGTTACTAATGAAGTTACCTCTTCTTTTTCATAATGAACAATTAATGAAAACAAACACACAACCAAAACACAAACTCCCCTTCCCCAGACAAAAAAAAAAGGTTACTTAATTATTAAGTATATGCGGCACAATGGCAATATTAACTCTTGGGGCACGTTATCTGAGAGATTGAGCTTCATGTACAATTCTGGTTTACTCCTGCGAGCACCATGGTCAACCGAACATGGACACTATGTTGTCTGGATTGACCTGTGGTTTTTTATCGCACTCTTTTCATACCTTTAATGTAATTGCAGGTATGCTTGTGGGTTAACAACCAACAATGTGGGCTTGCTAATGCTTCTAGATAAGGGTCCGCGAATGAGACAGTGGAGATGTCTTTCAAGTACACAAGTTTGATTCAGTTCTAAAACTACCGTATCCATGTCAAGCCTTTGTTTGTAAATGCGAATGCTATGTGGATTTAGATCATGCTTTTGCCTTAAGAGTTTGCATTCTTTATCTGGGTTCCGTTGCTGTGGAGTTGGGTGTATTGTGCAGTTTTCTTTTGTTTCATTTTCTTCGGATTGGACACGTTCCACATGTTGATGGGTAAATCATGGATACGATTAGGCTTGGTAGGCTTGCTTGTTCATTTAAGTTTGTTGGAATTCAGCTGAAGGTACAAGTCTTCTGACTGTCCTCTTCTGTACATTACAAATTCTTGTATGATTTTTCAACCGAATATGAAATGCCTATTCTTCTCTCGCCACGACACTTCAGTTTTATCCGTAATGAATCCAAATTTTACTGCAAGGCCTCCTTGTATTTTATTTCAGTTTTTTTTTTAATTTCTCAACATTATCCTCCCATCTATATATTTTGTTTTCTTATAATATATAAATATATATTCCCAAGATTTACTCACTATTTTATATTCCGAGTCCCTTGAAGCAGAATATTTGCGGGCAATCAATCTTTGATGCTGACACTTTTGAACTGTTGCAGGGCAGACCTTGAGAATTGCATGCAGTTTTATTATAATTGTAAAATTATACTGTTTGCATCTTGTGACATGCAGGTTGAAAGTGGTACCCAGAAGAAAAGAAATGTGGAATTGGTTTTAGGATGTTTTATGTTTGTTTGCCGGCTAGCTTAGCTCAAAGTTTGTTTATATCTTTTTCAATTCTTTTCCAGTGTTTTGTCTTCATTGTAAAGATTTGTCATATATTTGTGTCTACTTTTGGGCTGGGCACTTGTACGTTTTTCCCAGCAGCGACGTGATGAAAGCGTGAGGAAGTTTCAATGATTGTACGATTGTTGAACTTTCTTTTTCGGAACTAATATAAACCGAATTGGCCAATTGTGGCTAACGATTTACTAGCAACATTTCAACTTTCAACATCAAAACAGACACTATGTGCGTATCAAGA
Source organism: Luvunga scandens (assembly GCA_030449905.1). Classification (NCBI taxonomy): domain Eukaryota; kingdom Viridiplantae; phylum Streptophyta; class Magnoliopsida; order Sapindales; family Rutaceae; genus Luvunga; species Luvunga scandens. Next base: position 3,360,101 of record JASUUG010001265.1, read on the forward strand.
TCACTCGTACGAAGTGCTTGATGCATGATATATATGCAATAATGTTTTATTTTACAATTAAAACTCAAATTGTAATGTGATTACTTTTTGAATTAGGAAATCAGAATTATGAACAATGTTCAAAATAAAGATAGGCATGTGAATCATTTGAGGGGATCTCTTAGTAAAATGAGATTAGGGAACAAGAGTATGATTCCTAAAAAGGAGTTAGAAATTAAGAAATTGGGAATCATACTTCCATTTTTAAATCATAATCTCTAAATTACCTTTAATTAAGTTTTCTCACTTCTGTATTTTGATCCTTATAAAATTTATGAGAGTATTCGAAAATTTTATAATTTTTACAAATACGTCTTTCATTATTTATTCTTCGTAACCATAATAATAATAATAATCATCATCATTATTACCATTATTGTCAATATTATTATTAATATTAATATTAATTTCATAATTTTAGTTATTTATTGCTATTATTATTATTGTCATGTTATTTTTTTTTTTTATTATTATTATTATTATTATTATTATTATTATTACAAATAGTACTAAATACAACCGTTAACAAAAAATATTCTAATAATTTCAAACGGTTTTGAATCCAAGAACTTATTTTGATTCCTTGCTCATTACAATTCTAATCTATTCTAATTATCAATTGCTAGACACATCGTTAACATAATAAATATAATGTTACATGTATAAGTTTGGCTTTGAGTAAGAAGAACTCGAAGCAACAACACAACTGCTTCTATAATCTATACTCCAGCCAGCTGTTTATTTAAAAGATTTGCATTGCAGTTGAATTTTAATTAAAAGAAACAATTAAAAAATGAGGGAAAAAAGAGCAAGAAATTCAAGTTTAGTGGAACATCTAAAACGTTTTCTTATCCGAGAAACCGTTCCTAGAAAACAAAGCTATGAAACGCGTTTTTAGCAGACCCTAAGACAAGGAATACATAAATCGTTCACGCGACGACCGGTATGCCCTCAATCTTCTGCATCAGCCATCAGCACCACCACCACTAAACCTCGACAATGCTAAGCTGCAGAAGCTTGTTATCTCGAGCCATAAAGAAAAAGAAAAGGCTCAAAAACAAAAGCAAACTCAGAAACAGAACCATAAAATCCGTTTCCAGAAAACAAGAACTTCCACAACCAGAAGAGCTTGAAGCCATAGAAGAAGAAATAGAAGAAGAAGAAGGAGGAGGAGGTGGAGGATACAATCTCAAATCCTCAGATGCATCAAACACTCATGGGGTTCAGCCACTTGGCAATCTGTATTTCAATCCAGGCTCAGTTAACTCAAGAAACACTGGCTTAGGTAATCTCCAAACTCTAACTGATGAGCTTGTTATTGACGTTTTAGGTTTTTTGGATGCCGCCCAATTAGGGGTTTTAGCTACTGTGAGTAAATCTTTCTATGTTTTTGCCAACCATGAACCACTGTGGAGGAATCTTGCTTTGGATAACCTAAAAGGCGAGTTTTTGTTTAATGGTTCCTGGAAATCTACTCTTGTTAGTGCTTGTTACCCTTCATTTGATGTTGGAAAAGTTAATGTGGATGGTTGTTCGAGAGTTAGAGATTTTTATTCTGATTATTTGTTTCAGAGTTGGTTATGTGCTAATCTTGAAATGAAACCTGAATGGCTTGAGAGGGACAATATTGATAGAAAGAAATGTATTTCTGTTGAAGAATTTGTGTCGAGTTTTGAGGAACCAAATAAGCCAGTATTGCTGGAAGGTTGTTTGGATAATTGGGCTGCATTGAAAAAATGGGATAGAGATTATTTGGAGAATGTGTGTGGTGATGTTCGGTTTGCTGTTGGACCAGTAGAGATGAAGCTTGAGGACTATTTTAGATATTCGGACTCAGTGAGAGAAGAAAGACCATTGTATTTGTTTGACCCGAAGTTTGCTGAGAAAGTTCCTACTTTGGGTAAGGAGTATGAAGTTCCAGTGTATTTCCGAGAGGATTTGTTTAGTGTTTTAGGCAATGAGAGGCCAGATTATAGGTGGGTTATAATTGGACCAGCTGGGTCCGGTTCATCATTCCACATTGATCCAAATTCAACATCAGCTTGGAATGCAATCATTAAAGGTTCTAAGAAATGGATTTTGTTTCCACCAGACGTAGTTCCACCTGGGGTGCACCCAAGCCCTGATGGAGCGGAGGTTGCATGCCCTGTTTCCATAATGGAATGGTTCATGAACTTCTATGGTGCCACGAAGAATTGGAAAAAGAGACCAATTGAATGCATCTGTAAGGTCGGGGAGATTATCTTTGTTCCTAATGGATGGTGGCATTTGGTGATCAACCTGGAGGAGTCCATTGCTATCACACAGAACTATGTTAGCAGGTTTGGTTCCCCGATATGTTAATTTTAGCACCAACTTACAAAGTTCAAAATCTTCTTTACAGTGAAATTCAATTTTCCATGAACAGGCTAAATTGGTTGAATATAGTTCATTTGAGTCTGTGGAAAGATGGGTTCTCAAGAGGGTAACCTGTCAATTGGTAATTAGAAATATGAATAATAAGGTAATAAATTACTTACTCACTTTGCTCAATGATCATTGTATTCTGAAGTCAACATGGCCAAAAAGGTTGTCTACTTTTGGACTTTGGTGAGCATTGAGATCGGGGTAATTGTAGAATGATGGGGAAAGAGATGCAACAGTTTACTATTAGGCAATTGTATACAATCTGGTAATGGTAACAAGATTTGTTTGTATTGAGTCCGTAAATCAAGGAAACAAAGGGTTCTAACTTCTTAAATTATTAGAATGGTAGCAGGGAGGTCATTTTCTTTCTGTTTGAGGGCCATATTTATGGACAGAAATTTTGAGGATAAGAAGAATCATATCTTAAGGTATCAGCAATATGGAAGCAGCATGAACATGTCTTTACTAGATGCCTGCCTGCCATTATTTTGCTTTGGCAAATGAAAGTAATGTGAAAAGCTCTCAATTGAAATCCTATATTTTCTTGATATTTGTATGGCCTTACAGGAGCAATCATCAGTTCATAGCATTCATGACTTTGGGGGCTGAAAATAATTTTCATATATTTGGTTTTCTGTATTGCAGGAGAAATTTGTTAAATGTCTTGGATTTTCTCAAGAGGCCAAATGCTAGCACGCTTGTATCTGGCACAAGAGACCGAATTAATTTGCACGACAAGTTCAAGAATGCTATTGAGATCACTTTCCCTGGAGCTATAGATCAGTTGGTCCAGGAAGCGGAGGAGAAGAAGGCTCAAGAGAAAAAGCCTTCTTTCTGGGATTCAGTAGCAGACTCCAAGGTGGGTGCTTTCAAGTTCTCTTTTTAAAGCACCCATGAAAGTTGTAAGAGAGTAATGAATCAGGGACTTCCACAAAGAAATGAACCATTTATAAACAATTTTGACTTTGATTGATTAAATTATTTATACAATTGTAGTTTCATGACAGTCTTCAGCTGTTGTGCTCTGATATAGGCTTTTAGTTATGTCAGGGAAAATATAGACTTTTCATTTACCAAAACTCTTTGGAGGGAATTTAGTGAAAGGATATCGGTAGTGAGGTAGTGCTAGTTCTTTTATCTAAATTCTGAATAAATTTGATATCTAAATTCTGAATAAATTTGACGCAGTTTGAAATCTGATTAGGATTTAATGTGCCCAGCCAACATATGAGCTGGTGGGTATTTCTCAACAAAAGTAACACGAGTAGGCTGAACTGGATTCCAGCAACTCCTCTATCGCCGTAACATAAGAGTCCATGCCACCATTGACGAGTTTTTGCTTTGCTGCCAGTTGCCTAATCACTTTTTACACCAATCTGACAATAGCATCCTCTCCCAAATTAAAAACCTTAATCTCTTTATTCACAACATTCATCCAAGGATTTTGTGGAAGTGAAGACCCATCAGCGGTATTTTCCGTATCCCTGTTTCATACAAAGCTAATGTTTGGGTCATTGACTGAGTTGCATGATATATTCCACGATGATTAAACACAGTTCTAAAATGCACTGGAAAACTTCAAATACTATTAACTCTTAAAACAAGAAAAGCCCAAATATCTTTGGATTTTGCAAATTGGAAGCTTCTATCGACACTCCAGTTTTATAACATGGAAAATTGATCTTGAATCTTAGAACACTCCCAAAGGCAAGAAACAAAACAAATTTTACCATGGCATTAATCAGTGACAATCTGTTTGAATAAGATAATGTAAGGACATGGGCCATGAAGGGAGATAAAGGGTTCAAATCAGACCACAAAATGATATAGTGAGCACAACTTCTCATTGTTGCATCTCTGTCGTAGATAGGAAAGAGTAGATCATACAGGAGAGAGAGAAGCTGTATATGAACCATTGCAGTGTTCCAAGCCTTTCAAAAAACCCGAATGCAGGTGAGGAGTAATGACAGCATCTGGAATTCCAAAAGATGGGATGATTGACTGCAAGCCTTCATCATCTGTGGTTTGAGCATCAGATTTGTCACTAACTGCCCTGAGTGCAACATTCAAGCCAACTGAGGTACGCTCTGTAGTAAGGCTGAAAAACACCCAATTTAAATCAGTACCGATGATGGCAGTAGTCATCATATGCTGATAAGACTTACAGGCCAAAGTAAAAATAAAGTAAGAAATACATTGTTTCAAATATCTGAATTATATCTGGAATCTCCCTTAAGAGGGAATAGAAGAGAAAAGCTGTCCCATATTGCTCAGGTATTAAGCAACACAAGGGAGCTTGCACGAAAATGAAAGGACATAAATGGATTCATAAAAATTAATTATTAAGTTGCCTCCCATTGCTAAGCTCTGGTTCACGAAGATACTAGGTTCTGCTTCCGGAAAAACCTAATGTTCCAAAACACAGATTGGATCATCACTTAAAAACCTGAAATGCTGAAGACAGAATTTACTGTACCTTGCCTCAAAGTTCCTCCCTTCAGAGCCCATGAGTGAACATATATTGCAAATAATCCACGGTGGAAGATATGTACCCTTAATTTCAATGCTACAGCAGAGACCCAGAGATGAATTATGCGTCATTACAGAATCTTTTGCAATAGATCCTTTAGGAAGAGCAGCAATTTGATCAGATCTCTTCATCTCCATGCAGGTAACCTGCAAAGTTAGAAAGAAAAAAGAACAAAGGGGGAAGATGCTAAAATGCTTTTCTCATCAATTGGCAATAAGAAAATTGACACTTCTTCACTGATTGAGTTTTCCACAAAATGATGCCTATTTTACATTGCAAGACAGGGAAAGTGCAAGAATATGTGAAACAACAAATAGAATTTTCCAACAGGAAAGGAGGGCCGCAAACTGAGGCAGGAATAATTTTGCTTTAAATAAATGACATAACAAATGAACTGTTTGAGAGTATTGAAATTCTATAAGCTGAACAAGGAGTAGTCCTGAACAAAAAATTCATGTTACCAACCTCTGGGGCAGAAATAGCTGCATTCTGGAATGGCACAGGTGAATACAGCACGGGAACATCTGAAGCAGTCAAAAAAGTCAAGAAAGATCTGAAGAAAATCACAAGGAAATCAGATACACATGAGAATAGAAGAATGTACCCTGTCAATTTTATCTTTACAATCTGAAATCATATATGTACTCACCTATAATTTAATAAAAAATCATATAAAGCATGTATGTTCTTATTATCACTGAATGCCAGCAAAGATTGGGAAGTATTATCAATGTCAGACAAAGAACTTGACCGCCGAGTCTGCATAGATTTCAATGAGAAGTGACCATGAATCCCCAAGGAAAAGGGACAATCTCAACAGAAATAATGTAAAAAACTATTGGATACTCTCACTGAATGATGAACAGTGCCAACTATGAAAAGATTAGACATAAAACCTGGCCCAGATTATGCTTCTCGATTTCCGAGAGCTCGACCAGATCTTCTGTAGTGACTTGTTCAACTTTAGACCGGCAAAGAGGCATAGAGAAACAAATATCCTAACACCAGAAAAAAAAAAGAAAAAAAAAGCATCAGACATGTGAATCTAAGAGCCCAAGTGGCTGTTACTTCACAATCAGCAATGCAGTGGTCAATATCCACGGTCCTAATTCAAATTTGGATGTTAAGCAATTAGCCAACATGATCAGGGGTCTGATTTATAAACCAAGTCACGTGCATTATTTCAAAGACTAAGCCAGACTCAGGATTATGATATATTAAGTAAGCACGTTTCGCAACAATAACTTTCAGATTGAGATTGTCTATTAAGGATCTAAAAGCAACCTCAGTTTCATCTTACATGTTCTTTTAGTGATGACCTCAAGCCTCTGGTTGACTGGGAAATATATGCATAGCATGACTGCTGGTTTGTCCCCAAGCCATCAGCACCGATGAACATAACCACAAAATATGAAGTACAAACTAGAACATCTCAAAACAAGTAGCATATTAATCTGTAGTTATATAACAACATATCAAAAGGTAAAGGGAGCCCATATAGGACTGCAAAAATAAATCCATCACTTACCATAAAAGATATTGCAAACTTTCTTCCTAAGCATGTAGTAAAGACTTCGAAATGATTCTTCCCATGCAAGTTGCCGTTTTCTTAAGAAATCCATCTCCACTGAATAAAAAGGGTATAAGTCTATTACAAAACTTAAAAAATGAGAGAGGAAGGACCTAGGAATCTAGTTTAAATACAAGTTTTATTGAACAAACCTCCCTCTGTTGCTGATGAGGTCAACATGGATATAAGAGAAGGTGGCAGGGAAGATTGAGGGTAAACCCATGAATGCAAGGCCTTAGAACTTAAGATTTGGGAAGCCAATGTAATCCCTGAGCTGTTGATATCATCAACATAACCAGAATGGGATGTGGACTGTGGCAAACCATTGTAGACACAACTCATGATTGACCTATGAATCCTGAAAAGCCAGGCCCATTAACAAAAGTAAAGCCCACAAGTAAGAATTTGAACTGACAATGTGAACAAACAAAGAACAAGAACATAGTGAGTGTGGAATGGAAGTATAATGTCAATTGATGGTTAACAGGCTGTTAAAAAGTTTTTCAGCAAGTTTTAGTTCATAAAAATATGGCACTGGCATCGTTGTCAGCACATTCACAAATTGGACCAATTCCAGGAAATGATGTTACATACTGGAAAAATAAATAAAAAAGAAGAAACAAAAGCTTTAAATATGTGTACTCACCAACTCACAGACAATGAAGAAACCACTCGCATGTAAGTTTTCAGGGTAAAATCCAGAGGAACCTTTTGGCCAGGAATATGGAATTCAGATCGAAAATTGCCCGAATAGGTCGATGAAGGATCATCTAATCTCTCAGAAGAACTAGAAGGTAAATCAGGAGCAGGTTCACAGGCAACCAGTCCTTTTAGTGCTTTATCCTATACTAGAAAACAATGATCAATGATAAACACACATATTATTTAAGCAGTTAGGACAGCAAATTTCGCTAAAAAAAAAAGAATACCATGTCCACAGTAGCCAGGCCAAATGATCTTTCACTACCCAGCGAAAGTTCAGTAACACTACGGAATGTACTTTGACTACACTTTTCAATAACTTGACAAGCTTCCACCACACCATCTTTGGAAGCTTCAGCTGAAGCAACATTATTGCCAGGACTGCAACGAGAGAAAGACATGGAGTCAAAATAAACAAATATAAAAATAAGGCTTCACGTAATATAACCAGTTTAGCCTGCAGCAGATGCATACAGTGAGTGTTGATCTCTTTTCTTGGCAGCAATATTTGAAAGCAGAGAAAGATTCTTCAGGCTGCCAGACTGCTCATTTGAACTATTTTCCTGCTCGTACATAAAATTGAACCGAACAAATAAACAAAACACTTATGCATGTAGCAACTATGTCAAGGTGCATTAGGAAACTGTAAAGCTAAATCAACATGGAATACCTTAGCATTTTCTTTCCCTGAAAGCATCCTAAACCTGGATTTTTTGACGGGATAAACTTCATCCATACGGGTGTCGATGTATCTCGGATTACGCAATAATTCTGATTTCTTAAGCCCATTCCCCACTTCACTATTGTTACCACTGAAACACAAATATCAATATTTCAGCTACCACCTTAAAACAACAAAACAAAACAAAAATAAAAAATAAAAAGGAAGTTGTGGAAGGTTTTACCTTGTAGAACCAAACAAAGCCGCCGGAGATTCATCTACAAGCTCTATAACTTTTTTCTGCTTCAACTGCTCTCCCTGTTATGCAAACAAACATGAAATTGTGATTCTACAAAATTCGTGAATTCAGAAAACTTAGTGTGGATCAAGAAACCTACTCGAAGCTCCGATGGTGTCTTCCTTTTGACAGTCAGGCCCATCTTATGAGAACCTCCGACCATTTGAAGAGAATTTGAAGGAGCAGCAGCAACCTTTGCCATACTGCGAAACTTAAAAGATTACAAGTGAGACGCTTTACCAATAGATTCGGCCAATACAATTAACTTAAGCATTCTGCCAAAAGATATAATTCGATTTGCCCTAAAAATGACGAAATTGGGGCAAAATCGTCAGGAATGAGAGAGGGAGATGCATAGAGGGAGAAACGATTTGCCGTGTAATTGATCAAATTGGGGCCAAAAAAATTTACGAAGAGAGAGAGTGTCTGTGAGATGCAGAAAGTGAGAAGCGGAGAAATTGCGGTGAAAAGATTGGATTTTTGAGTGTTTTGGGTTTGAAACAAATTTGATTTCCCTCCTCTCATTGACGCCGTTAACCCTCCGTTTGTGTTGACGGATTGACGACCGTTAAGAAGCATGGTTCTAGTTTTACAGCGAATTCCTCTGTATACTCGCCAACATAGGGCGACACGTGCTCGTGTTTCTAACTTGGTCCGAGAAGTCTCCAGGTCCATGCCTTTGACTTTGAGGGGCATAAAATCAACAAACGACAAGTCGGTTTGGCATTCCACTCAATTATAAATCAGATTGGTTTTTGGTACTTAACGAATTCACTAGATGATATTGTTTGAGTAGGAAAAAAGGGGACAATAAAGTACGGTTACTATGTAACATTTTCGTACATTTTATTTATTTTGATTATTGCGCTTTTGTTTATGTTTTTCAAGAATCGTACAATATTAAAAAATAAAAAAAAAAGGCCACACGTTTTATTTGTTAGTTAAGCTTCAATTCGTTTGTTAATGGGGTTAGGATGCGGTTATGTTACAATATCGCTCATAAGTCATAGTAAATAATGTAAATAATGTTGTGCACTAAATCATCCTAATATGGTAATATAAATATATGTACTAATAGTCACTCATTTAGAAAAACTTATATATATATATATATATGTTGTCTTTAGCAGTTAGTTATTTATTTATTTATTTTTATTTGTATTTCTCCGCTAGTATTAATTAAATAACTCTCTTAACTTCTCTTTCCAAAAGTAACAATTAAAGCAAGCAAACAAACAAAGCAATTACTAAGACTTGATTACAAAATCAGCAAAGAAACCGGTACTCAAGACATCCAATTCGAAATTCATTATTAATAGAAGAGCATGCAACTTGCAGCCAGCTAGCTAGCAAACTTCCACTCTAATTTCTTTACAAATATGTCACATACTCAAGCGAGCTTATTGCCAAGATGCATTTTGCAAAACACAGAAGTGATGCATCTCAATCAATGGTCCGCCAATTAAAAGTCATCCCATTTGGAATAAATATCTATACATAAGCTAGAATAAGCAGCCAAACCCGACGGTGATGATGAAGGTACACACTCATGAGCTTGACGTATAAGATGATGATCATCATGACCATGTCCAAAATTGACTTCATCACTGACAACAGCAGCTTGAATATTCTCTGAACACTCAATATTTGACGGTAATGATGACGATGAGGTTGCTTGATTTCCGGTAAGTCTCTGAACGAGCCCCATGAATTCTTCAGGCCTTACGTGAATAATCTTGGGGGAAACCAAATAAATAACCACAGGAGAACGCTTCTGATGAATTGCCGGCTTCTTTATAATCTTTGAAGAATTGGAGCATTTGCTTATCTTCAAAGCGGCTGGCCTTGGACCCTGTAACCTTTTTCGCGTCACCGGAAGCTTCAACATCCGATTATGTTCATCTTCAGTAGTAGTGGAGAAAGAAATCATCGACATATTCTCTTTAATGTATTGCAAGAAGTAATTAATATGATCTCGGCACTTGAGTTGGAATATGCCTAAATCGCAAATGAATTTATACATGCAGTGAGGTTGAGGAGTGGGTACAAAAGAAAAACGACAAGAACTCGGTCTTAGTTTGAATAGGTCAATTTGCAGTAGAATATTTCTATTTATGCTGCAGGTAGATTTTTGCCGGCACTTTTGTCTAGAACCTTGCTGCTTACTAACTAATAATTTTTCAATCTTGAGTTGAACGATCAAAAATCAAAAGCGAGCAGGAGTGTGTGACAAAGTCTTCTATATATCTATCGGTCTAGTCAAACACAGATCCTTTCTAAATATAATGTCTACCCTTTTAGTATTTTATGTACGCCTTTGCTTCTTCCTTTGCAATTTAGCAAAGTCTCAAAACACTTGAATATTAATTTGAAAGCTTGAATTCTTAGCTACACACGCTGATTAATTATTAATTAGTCCATCAATTATAGGAGCCACAATCAAGCTTTCTTTTTGACCTCCAGTACTTTTCGTCTTTTCAAATAGAAGCCACATATACAAAAAAGATCAGGTTTAGAGTTTTCGTTTGAAAGAAAAAGTGATCAATGCCACTTTTAATCTTTTTCCCCCCTTTTCTTTAATTTGCATTTACCTTCTAGGGTCCACTAACTTTTTAGTAACATCTGTTATTAGTTTGTATTCCATTTCTTTTAATCTTGCAATATAATTAAGGCATCTCAAATCATTCTAACGCTGTAACGCCTGATAATGTACATATTCAAACTTGTAACACATTTACGTACCCAACTCAAGAGAATAATAACACTTATATAATTCAATTAGACATTAGAATAACAATGCAGATTTTAAAGCAAAATAATATTATCTTATTCTCTAGTTACAATTTAAATATATATAGTCTTTTAGAATTTATCCGAATGAGTTTCAAACAATTTTATTTGAGTAATCACTCAATATCAAATCCTAAATAAAATGGCTAAAAAGTTGATTTAAAGTTTTGCTCAATCTTGTAAGCTGAAGATCTATTCTTTGTATCTCTATAATCAATTAATTTTAAATATTCGTTTAAGTTGATAGTTAGGAATTCTCGTCCTAATACAAAATAAATGGAGCCGAACAGGCCATATGATGATAGAGGAATAGTTGATAACATGCGGCAGCAGTGTCATTGGTTTAAATATCCAAGGAATTTACTTAATAAAATCATTTTATTTGGAACCATCCAATAGGCAGGTGGTAAAACACTTGTGATTTAATAATTCCATTTTTTTTTAAACCAGTAAATTTTTAATATAATATATTAAAATATTAATGTGGATTTTTTTTTTGTGAGAAAATTTTCCATTCATGGCCAAACTAATAATTTATTTAGATTCTTGTTTCTAAATACAAAATGCACAAGTTTAATTGATATTTTTATCTGGTTACGCCATTTTGACTTTACCATATACAAATTGAAAGAGAATAATAAGTAGTACTAAATTCTGAGCCCATGCATGCATTAAAATGTTAACGTAACCCCAAAAGAATAAAACCATTAAGACAAATTAAGTACATTTACAAATCGTAGTCGTAATAGCAAGTAATAGAAGATAATGGATTCTTTGCCGATAAACACTCCCTCTCTCTGAAGAACAACCCTGTTCTGTTGTTCATGGCGTCTCCATTCCTGATTCTCATTTTATGTTCTTAGCAAGATTTGGAATTATTATTTATATTTGCATTTTTCTTTGTTTGATAAATTTTGAGATGATGGAATTAAAAGGAGAAAGGGATGGTGATGATCTAAGCTAAGAGAATTAATATTTTGATGGGGAACACATGTGTAGGACCAAATCTTAACGGCAATGGATTCTTACAATCTGTTACCGCGGCCGTGTGGCGGACGCGTCCGCCGGAAGATAGGCTGCCACCGCCTCCTAAAAATGAGCCCTCTGACAATACTGAGCGATCCGTAAAAGCAAAAGATCAGTCAAAAGCTTCTGATACAGCACCAGCGCAGGCGCCGGGGCGGATTCAAAACACGCCTCCTCCTCCTGTCAAAATTAACAATAACACACAACCACCACCACCAGCATCGGCGCCGGCACCGCAGCAACAACAACAACAACCCAGGAAACCTGCACATATGAAGCGGATTTCGAGTGCCGGGTTGCAAGTTGGATCGGTATTACGAAGAAAGACAGGGAATCTGAAAGAAATGTACAGCTTGGGACGCAAGTTAGGGCAAGGGCAATTCGGAACAACGTTTTTGTGTGTAGAAAAAGCAACCCAGAAAGAATTTGCTTGTAAATCTATAGCAAAGAGAAAGTTAACGACAGACGAAGATGTTGAAGACGTAAGAAGAGAAATTCGGATAATGCACCACTTGGCGGGTCACCCGAATGTGATTCAGATTGTGGGGGCTTATGAAGATGCTGTTGCAGTTCATGTTGTGATGGAGCTCTGCGCCGGGGGAGAGCTTTTTGATAGGATTATACAGAGAGGGCATTACACGGAGAGAAAGGCAGCTGAACTAACGCGGATTATCGTTGGTGTTGTTGAAGCTTGTCATTCGTTAGGTGTTATGCATAGAGATTTGAAGCCTGAAAATTTTCTTTTTATCAACCAACAAGAGGAGGCGCCGCTCAAAACCATAGATTTTGGACTATCAATGTTCTTTAGGCCAGGTTGGTCACTTTTAATTTCATTTGTGTGTTCATTTGAAGCAAATTAGAACATTTTGAAAACGTGATTGTGCCTTTATTATGAATGTATAGTGACCCTTATCTATTTTCTTTCTTAATCTGAATGATTCCATCATTTTTTCTGCCATATATACTAGTCGATTGATAGTTTCAAGAAATCCGAAATTGTAGATTAAACTCATTATTCTTGAGGTGGGCGCGTTATCAATTGCGGGAATAGTCAGCTAAAAGGGCTAAGGAAATAGAGAGATCATAAATGGTCTTGGCTTTCTATGAACTGATAGATATATATTCAGTAGTCTTAAGAGTTGTTTCTCTTTTTGAAGCAAATTCCTCCAAGGAAGCATTTATTAGTTAGTCTTGGTATTTGGAGGAACAGAGAAATTATGCTCAACAACTCGAGCACTCTTTTGAACTACTGTGGTTTTTGGCCACACATTCATGTACTTTTGAAGTGATAGATTCTGATTTCTGAAGCCGTAGACTTGTTCTGATTTATCCAAGGAATCACTTGTCACTCAGTCTTTATACCAGTCTTTACATCCGGGGTAACTGAGAAGTTACGGTCAAAGCCATCTCTGGAGTAATGTCTGTAAAGATATTTTAGCCCTTGGTATGCTAGTCTATGGATACAATTACTGCATGGTAGCTGTGGCGTTTTTGTGACTAATTCACTGAAGTTTTAGTTTAGTTTGAAGTTATGTGGTGTGATAGTCTTCTTTCATAATCCTTAGATTGATAGTCAGATTTTCACAGGTTATTGCACACGGGTTAAGTTGAATACCTTATAGCTGATCTCGAAAAAGACTATGTTTGCAGTTTGGCTTAGGCTTCATTTGTTTTTATTTCAAAAGCAGAGGCAAAGTGTATTACATACTAGGCTTGTGAGAAACCTACGGCTCATTGTAGCCTCATAAAGTCGCAGTGCCTGCCAATGGGGATCATGTTGCAGGATGACTGTTAGTATCAATAACTGAACTGGTCCTACGCTGTGAGAATTACATTATTTGGTCTGTTCATTGACTTCCATTTGGCATTCTGTAATGTATTCTGCTATTGCTCTTTAACTGACGGTGATTAGTTGTGAAATTAATAATGCGCTCAAGTAGCTTCTGAAAAGTGTCCATGCATAAGAATATATCGATTTCTTAGATTATGCCTTAAGGTTCTATAAACTACGGCATTATTGATTTAATGCTTTCGCTTCTGGATCGTTAAATGCAGTTAACTTACACCTTGCCAATATCCTCTTCTTATGATTATCGCTCTCTCTAGCCAGCACAGCGTCTCATCATAACCTTCGCTTCTGGAACTAACCAAAGTTAACATTGCTTTCCTCCTTTGTGCATCCAAATCCTTGTTTGTGTTTCTGAGAACTGATTATTCATTCTTGCAGGTGAAACATTTTCAGATGTGGTGGGAAGCCCTTATTACGTCGCCCCAGAAGTGTTGCGGAAGCAATATGGTCCACAATGTGATGTGTGGAGTGCCGGGGTGATCGTTTACATTTTGCTGAGTGGAGTCCCTCCATTTTGGGATGGTGAGAACTAATGATTCAAAACTTAACAACTTCCGAAATTTTTTTTTAACGATTCCAGGTGTGTGACATATAATTTCTTGTTTCGCTTTGTTATTTCCCGGATCAGAAACGGAGCAAGGAATATTCGAGCAGGTTTTGAAAGGTGATCTTGACTTTATATCAGAACCATGGCCTAGTATATCTGATAGTGCAAAAGATTTGGTTCGCAGAATGCTTGTAAGAGACCCTAAGAAGCGTTTGACAGCACATGAAGTTCTGTGTGAGTCTTTGTCATCTAATTTTCTTATAACCATTTTGAAATTTTCTTCAAGATTAAGGTTGTATGACACATGAACTTTGTAAAAGTCAGTCTTTCATTTCAACTACATAAGTTTGTTCTGGGTATTTGATCCATTTTGAGCTATTAGCAATTAATTTAATGGTCCTTTCATCCTTGCGCAGGCCATCCTTGGGTTCAGGTGGGTGGTGTAGCTCCAGATAAACCTCTCGATTCGGCGGTTCTGTCTCGCCTGAAGCAATTTTCTGCCATGAACAAACTCAAGAAAATAGCCATCAGAGTTAGTAACTCTAATTCTCACATTTGTTCTTCAATTTCATTGAGATCTTCTGGGTTGTGACTTGCCAACTTGAGTTAGTCTTCTTGAAAAAATACTTGCACATTTTTATAGGTCATTGCTGAAAGCCTATCCGAAGAGGAAATTGCAGGACTTAAAGAAATGTTCAAGATGATAGACACAGATAACAGTGGTCATATCACTCTTGAGGAACTGAAGAAGGGTTTGCAAAGAGTTGGGGCTAATCTCATGGATTCTGAAATTGACGGATTAATGCAAGCGGTAAGTGTTTGTTTTCATGTACGGAGGAAGAATCAGAGCCACCATAGTACTGAATTAGCCTAAATCCATTCCATTTTGGTCACACTGATTTCACTTCCTTCAAAAAATTTCAGGCAGATATTGACAACAGTGGTACAATGGACTATGGGGAATTCATAGCTGCAATGCTTCATCTAAACAAAATCCAGAGGGAAGATCACATGTATGCAGCCTTCTCATACTTCGACAAAGATGGCAGCGGTTACATTACCCCAGATGAACTCCAAACGGCCTGTCAACAGTTTGGCTTAGGTGATACCCAATTAGAAGATATAATACGCGAAGTTGACCAAGATAACGTAAATGCCTTATGTGCCAATTGCTTCTTCACGTTCTTAGGAACAAAAATATTGTTTACAGTACCCTTAACACTTACGATTACCCCCTTTGTTCTCTTTGCAGGATGGTCGCATTGATTACAGTGAGTTTGTAGCTATGATGCAAGACTCTGGCTTGGGGAAGAAGGTATTTAAGTGACTTGAGTGTTTTGCATTCATGGACAGCCTTCAAAATTTCTTAAATGCTGGATCCGGGTATGCCAGAACAACGCCATGCTTTCTTGTTGAATTTCGAGTGCCTGCTTTTGTAAAGATCAGCTCATTTTAGTGTGTTCACAGTTCAGTTCAGTCTTCTATTGGATATATTCAATCAGATTAGATCATAACTCTTTTAAAAGTTGCATTGGAGCAGCACTGCAGCAGCAGATTGTTCATAGTATAAGCCTCCTCCCCCCGCCTTTTTGGTTACTTCTTTTGGTCTGTGTATCTATAGATAGGAAATGAACCAGTTTCATTAATGGTGCTTCAGCGATTATGTGATCGCTATTTACTCAATTTTTGTTTCTTTCTCCTTTGTTATCTTCATCTTCTAGTTCCTGTCGATGTGTTTTTCAATCAATTTTTTTTTTATTTAATTCAAGATATAGAATGTATCGTGACTCAGTTTAATTGATGTTACATATTAATTATAATTTCGTTACCTATTTGGCATTCTCTTGATGTTTAATATTGCCATCTTCATATTCAAAGTCACGGGTTAATTAATATTCTCTCTAATTAATGGGTCTATTTGTGGCCAAGTCAGAAATTTTGAGAGATGCATGCGGAGAGAAGTTGTGGGAGAATTCAGATGAAAATTGTACTTATAGCGGGAAAATGATGTATT
Organism: Luvunga scandens; assembly: GCA_030449905.1. Lineage (NCBI taxonomy): Eukaryota > Viridiplantae > Streptophyta > Magnoliopsida > Sapindales > Rutaceae > Luvunga > Luvunga scandens. The sequence continues at coordinate 3,376,533 of JASUUG010001265.1, forward strand.
TAATTTATTAGTAAATTTTCATGAACCCACGGATAGAAGTAACTCACCTTTGGAAAACCGGGGGGCCAAGAGTTTTAATGCGTATATACCCAATTGTATTCATTACATGCATGTTATTAATTAAATCAAGTTGAAATAGGTTTTGTTTAGAATTGAGATTGGGCAGTTGTATTTTAAAGTACTAAAATGTTTGGTAAACACTAGTTGCTATAACTTAAAAATTATGTTAATATGATTTTTACTTGTATAATAGAAAATCTATTATATCTTTAATAATTTTGTCAAAATTATTATTTAAAATTTATAATTATTATATATTATTAACTTTTGTTTCATAATCACAATTTTTTTTTCACAATAGCTATAGATTTTAAGATACAGTACCTCAATCCCAAACAGAACCATAATCATATTTATAGTTATGATGACCCTTATTTTCATTCTCAAATTTATACTACAGCTTACATGAGATTTGGGGTCATAATGGTTCATCAAATTTCGCAACCACTACTCACGGCAGAATATCATTATAAAAAGCAATTTTACAACTCTCTTTTCTCTTTTTTTTTTTTCATTTGTCCATGTGATTTAGAATCGTAAATATCCATCGTACTTTACGATCATTGTTTATGGCTATACATCATTACTATTTAGATGGATTAAGATCCTTTCTTAATCTAAATTTTTCCCAAGTAAAAATTCACATGGACTTGTGAATTATATCCATACGCTATCACTGCATAACAAATGACATAAAATCGTTAAAAATTCGGGAGTGCTTAGAATAGGAGAAGATCCTAATTCAATTAGACGACTCGTGGACCCCTTCTTCTTTAGATATCTATCCGGCCTCCATTCATAAATATGGTCACGAAATTACACCAACATTCATCCAATATTCAAGACGGTGAGTCTGATCTCGTACTTGAGGTAAGAGTTTTCTGAAATACCAATTGCTATATGAACTTAGAAGTAAAACTCAATCTCAAAACCAGCAAGTAAGAGAAAGATACCTATAAACTAATATAATTATTTATGTTTATATATTTAATCCATTCGAGATTTAAGATCGCATGCTTGCAACACAAGTATGTGCGAACTAGATATGATATTAGTCGATTTGGTATCCAAAAACTGATCTCAGCCAGCGTACGTCACAAATTAATGCGTGTTGTGTACATTTGTACCTATACCCATGTGGTCGTGGTACTAGCTTCGAGTACAATATTGGCAACCACGTCCCAAAGGGTGTCACTTTTGCTTGATCATGCCAAGTCCCCAAGACGGCTACTCCTTCGTAGAAATGGCTTCGTCAAGGGCATGTGCTTTTCTTATGGGTTGTTTGTTTTCCGAGAGTTTTAGTACGAAGCGAAAGCAACAATTGAAACCCACTTATTGCCATGCACGCTAGGGCAAAACTACAGGAGTTTGTCTTTTATTTGAGATTCGCTGTCGCATGCATTAAATTTTAGGTTCCTAATCAAAAAGTAAAATTTGAAATACATTTCGTGCTAAAGTTTGAAGTTTCACTTCACAAGTCATAAAATTCCTCTGCTTGTGAAATAATTGCAACTTCGTTATTTTATTCGCTTCTCTTTTGAATCCATCCATCTTGTACTGCGAATTTGTGTAAACTCGACATTGTATTACATGTGCGCTCGCATATGACACGAGTATGTGATAATGATCGGGCCCTATCAGATAATTGCCCGGTCCAAGTACAAAATTGGCAAATATTATGTGCCCTTTAGGGTACGTCCTGTGCCCTTTAGGGTACGTCTATGTCCCTTTGCAATCTTGACCATATTACATGCAATGTATGCACTCTGAAGGTTCTTCGAACCATCAATGTGAAATTGGATTCAATGGCATGCATGTCCATTCAAAAGTTGAGTAACTTGACTTTGCTAGTTTGTATAGAGTGATTGTAGGAGGGGGAACTCACAACTTGATAAATTAACATTTTTTTTCCTTTTCAGTAATGTCATTAATAGGGTTGGCAAAATCCAGTTTCCGGTCCAAGTATGGCAATGTCCGGACCCGACCTAAGTGTAACTTTTAGACACTCAAGCCGGGTTTTTTAATCCAGTTTTTTTTAACCGGATCTTGTAATTTTTTTAATATTATATATGTATATATTTTTTGTAGTAATTTTATAATTTTTAAATTTATTTCAATAAAATTAGACATGAAAATATAAATTTAAATGTTTAAAACTTTGCATATATGTAATAGATGAGTTAAATAAATATAAATATTTAAAATAATATATATTTTATAATTTTTTTAATAAAATCCAAGTTTCGAACTGGGTTTCGAGTTTATTAAGTAACGCACATGACCAGCCCACCTTCACACCCATTGCCCGAGTCTGGTTTGGATCCAAACTAAGTGGGTATCCTTAGTTATTAACAATATTATTTAAATGATATTACTATAAAAGCCAAAAAAAAAAAATGACAAGAATGTCATATAATTAACAGTAGAAGTGTCTTGAGATATTTTTTAAAATATAAAGATTAAATGATCAATTAGTTAAAATATAAATACTAAACAAATGTTTATCCTCTAAATAAGTATTTAAACTTAATGGACAATGATCTCTAACTCAGATATACGTTTTAATTTCCATTAACATACGTGTGTGTGTGTGTTATTCAAGTAATGAATTTCTTCATGCATACGTCTCTTCAATGCTTTTTTTTTTTTTATTCAAATGCAATTTATTAAATAACCTAGTATATATAGTACTACATACCTTTATCATTTTTACCCTTAAACATAAGGTCCAAAACACATGACACTCGACCTAACATACACCATCTTTCTCATTTCACCTGTAGACTTTTTATTAACTTTCCAAAATCCACATGACACATTTCTCTGCATCGTTCGTTTTCAAATCCTTTCAAAAAGAAAATTACAAAAGGCCAAAACGAAAAAGTTTTTAATCCCCACCATTGACATCCTGGAACGTCAATTTCAAATTTCAATTAGGACCACTTTGGACTTTGGTTTTTGGTTTTTGGTTTTTACTCTGCACACAATGCATGGAAAATGAAAAAAGAAAGTAACAGGGCGGTGCATTAGCTAAGGTTTTAATTTTAGCTTTTTATTGATTAAATTGATCGATCTCTCCTTATCAAATTGGCATATCACATCATCTGCATTTCTATTCAGCTGGCTTAGCTTGCAGACACCATCCACATAAATGCGTGGTGGTTGGTACGTGTATTTTGTTTCTGTGTTCAATGGCAGGTCAATGTGGAGTCCTCCTTCAACTTGGCAATGCCCTCTCTCACTCTCTTACATGCATTTTTTTCCTTTTTAAAGTAAATTATAAATTACTTTTCTTCAAATGGGATTAATAAATAAAAGAATTATATGGAGAAATTTTTCTCCCAAAAAAAAAAAAAGAAGAAGAAGAAGAAGATCGACAAGTAATAACAAAGTCGAAGTGGGTACATACTGGCATATATGAAAGCCATTTATTATTTTGTACGGGACAATTTTAATATTAATATTAAAACTAAAATTTTCAATTGAAGAGATTTGGCATGAAAATGAAAATAATAGATAATCTTAGCCACATAAACTAGTCTAATTGAATCGACACGTGCGGAAATTAATAAAAATAGAAATAAATTATTGCCTAAAAACAGATTGAGAAACAAAGAAAAGAATACGAATATATAGATTCCATTTTGGATTCAATTTAGGACTTTTCGTAAATGAAATATTTTTGCTTCTTTCAAACATTCGGGTAATTATTATTTAGATTCAATTTTAAATAAAAACCAAAAAAAAAAGTGATTTCCAAAAAGAAATTCTTTTGTTGTGAAGATCTTAAGATACACGTGGAAGCAGTGGAAAGGCAAATGGGGGTGCAGCGGAAGGTCCACGTGTCGAGGTTTCAGCAGAGAGATCAATCACAGCCACCAGTTAGACGCTGAGGTGTCCTGATAGTGGATTCTAGAGTTACACGTGGCGAGGGAATGACGGCTAAGCTAAAAAGCATTTTGTGATGAAAAGTGGCTTAAATTGGTAAATCTATTCTCGGAGCTGGACCCAGCTAATGGGGTTGGGTTGGGGTTTGACACTTAATCCGCTCTCTGTCTCTCTCTGTGTCAATCAAAGTCACGTCCTTGTCACGTGGCTTGCCCTCAGTAAGGCGGCACCGCCCCTTTCTCACTCCAATTTTGGAGAACGTTGCATGCAAAAAGATAAAGTGGCTTAAGTGAGGAAACGAGGGATTTATTTATTTTTTAGTATTTTTTTTCTTTCAATTTATTTTTATAGGTATTTTTTATTCATATATTTCTTTAATTTTTTTTTCTAAGTTTATCTTCTTCTATATTTTCATTGACAAAAGGGCCCTTTCGTTTTGCCATATGCTTGCTTAAACATTAATAAGAAATTTACATTATTCAAAATTATAGGTCTATTAAATAAAATTAAAAGCTACTCATTGGCCAAAAATAAAACAATACATTTGGTGTGCATGAAAATTATGGTGTTACTAATAGCATATTGTCGAGAGGGGGAGCAATTATACATGTCATTAGCTTGGAAAATGATAATGAGAAAAATATTACCTAGAGATATCCTAATGCAATAAGAAGAGAGAGTCGAACGAACTGACACGTGGCATTGTGCCGCGGAAGTGGAGGTGGGCGAGCAGAGCAAACCAAAAACCAACCATGAAACAGCAAGGCCGGGAGACAGACAGCTCCTGATCGAGAACAACCAAATATGTCCTTTTGGGGCCACCTTTCAAATTTTGTCCACACTCCCATTTCAGGGCCAGCACCAGCCAACCACTCGTTCCGTCAACTTGATTTTACTTTTATACCCTCCCCCTCTTCCCCTAATTACTGTCACTTCTTTTGGAATTCAATTATTTCCACTCTTTAAGGATGAAGTTGCAGTGAGTCGGCCTGAGCCTTTTAGGGTTCGGACAAATTGCCAAGCAGGCTGCTGATATGTACTCACACGCGCATGAACGCGGCGCTGCCATTAACGAAGAGAGTGAGCTGAAGACATCAAAATGGTCGGTTGCATGGTTAAATGTAAAAAATAAAACCCTCAACGGTTTTCACTACATTAACCTTATAACAAAATACATCATGAATGTTGCATCATGGCTAACCAAAAAAATTTAACGTTATTAGTCGATGATGCTCGCACGGCCGCCAGCCGGACATTATGGAACCTTTAGCAAATTAAAGTTGAAGTTCGTGTTTTTATAATATAATGAGAATTTCATATTAATATTTAAATTCAAGTTTAAAAGATGTCTCTAAGATTGTATTTATTCAAACTGAATGAAATAACGGGATAAATATGAATATGATAATAAATTCTAATGAATATAATAATGATAATTAATGACTATGACAACAAAATTTACGTTGTAATCATTACATCCATATAATATTTACATTTTTTTTCTTTAATATAACACTATCAAATGGGAATATGCCATAAATAGTTTTTCGCTTACATGAAAACTTGTATGTAGATTCCAATTCAGAAAGAAACACTAATTAATTCGAACAAACTTCCAAAATTCAGCTTCCCTCTTGAGCAGGGAACATAAGATCAATCCACAACCTCACATTACACACATGGTCCTCTCCGATCTAGCAAACGACTCATACCGTCAATTGGATTAGGGTTACATAAGACGGCGCATCAAATTCCAAATAAGGTTGAAAAATCATTAATGCCGAAGAAATATATAATGTTGACTAAAAAATTCAAGCGGGTCGGGGTCATAAATGTCTCTGATTTTAAAATCAAGCTAAAGAAACACGCTTACAAAACGTCCGAACACGTGTACGGCAACGATGATTGGACTAAATGAATGTGATTGATGCTAGATGCATCCAATCTTCGAACTTTATGTTATAAAGTCACGTTATTATCAAAGTTACGGGATTATGTGATAACCCGTAAATTGCGAATAAATCGAAGGGTATTCTGGTAACTTTATCTTCCTTCATAACTGCTTCGTAATATATAAATGGTTGCAGCATTGAGCTTCGTCACAGTCGAGTTGATCAGTTTGATAGCCACATAATTCTACAAACCGAAAACAGATTGCTTCCCAAGTGTTACCTTCAACTACTATTCCTTCCTGGTCGCAAAAGGTATCAACAATCTTGCTACTAGTGTTTTTAGTTTCGACTAGCACTGCTTTTATAAAACAATTCTTTGGTGCAACACTCTCTCAAGCTCGCTCGTTTCAATAAAGCATTTCTCCTCCTCGCGCTTCAATCACGCTTTAGGGTATTCCAAATTGAAGGATTTTTTAATTACTTTCTAATGAATTTGTTCATTGTACTTCAATCTAGTTACATTTATTATTTTTTTGGGGGTTCTTTTCTATTTTTTTTTTTAATTCCATCTCTATTATGATTTGCTTCAAATTACAAGCCTCCATTATGGCTTTCGCCTCATCGGAAAAATACTACGTAATTAATCTCTTCGTTTTTCCAATCTAATCAAATTATTTTGCTTCTAGCTGAGTTCACTTGTCAAATTAAAACTGCTCGAGTGTGCATGTTCACGTGGGGTGAGGTATATTAATTAATTATCTTTACTGTAGACAATTATGTCTTTTAATATTATGTTCAGTTACAATTTCCGTTAATTAAGCTACCATCTTCAGAATCTCATCGTTTTTACATAATTAATACAAAATGTCCATAAGACGAATAAAATCTTATTTCTATTTTCATGACATTAGTGCTTAACATGGAGAAACCAATTAGCTCAACCAGTTTGGCGAGAACAAAATCAGACCAGTTAGTGGAAACACTATCACCAGCATTCAAATCTCCGGCATCGAGCGAGGCCGCCGGAACATCTGATGGCGGTGGGACCCTCTCGAGGAAGTCTAGCCGTCGCATGCTGATGGCGGCATCGCCGGGACGCTCCGGCACTAGTGGGAGAAACGCACACATTAGGAAGTCAAGAAGTGCACAGTTGAAGCTGGACCTAGATGAAGTGAGCAGTGGTGCTGCTCTTAGTAGAGCTTCTAGTGCCAGCTTAGGCCTCTCATTTTCCTTCACCGGATTCACCATGCCGCCGGACGAAATCACCGATTCGAAACCGTTCAGTGATGATGATATACGTAAGTTTCTTTTTTTTTTTTTTTTGTTTTGAGTGTATATATTTTATGAAATTATTTATGTATATTCTAAAAATTTTGTGGTCCTGTAAGGCTTTGCATGTGAATTAGGTCTCTTTATATTAAAGTCATGAATGTGGGTGGCTATAGTATATTTGTCATACGAGAGTTAGATAAATTTTTGTCAAAGAAAAGCAAAAAATTAGATGAGACATGGAAACCAATCTTTGAATTATTTCCCAACTAAAAGTTTGAACATATATGACGTAAAACACTTAGGATGATTTGACAATGGGACCGTGATTTTGTAAAAGCACTTTTAAAACCTCTTTTGAAAATGGTACATCCAACTCAAATGTGTTTTTTGGAACCCAAAGTGCTTAGTTTTTTGAATTTTTAAAATGTTTTACCCATTTTCATGAAGCATTTTTTTTCTTACAACAGAAAAAAAAAATAATCTCAAATTTTATACAAAAGCATAAACAATTTTTTTGGGTGAGATGGGGTAATTAATTATGATTATTTTGTGATTTAAAGTGGAGGCTAATTAATTTATAATTTAGTGGGAAACTAAGAGTGATGATACTTCGAATTTGAACGACCAAATGATTGATGTTTGAGAGAAACAGAAAGTTAGGCAAATATATATATATATATATATATATATATATATATATATATATATATATATATGGTGACCAATTATATATAAAATCAACATTCAGACGTAACAAGAAAAACTTTATTTTCTAGGCTATGATTATGAAATGAAAGTAAAAAAATTGACCCTCAGTTACTCAAATGAAAATTGCTTTATCGTTTATCAACCTTCTATAATTTCTTTTCTTTTCTTTTATCGATAGAGATCAAGATCATGGCTACAACTGAATTTGAAATTCGTCACATTAAACTCAAATTAATATAAAATTTAATTTTCCCATCGTCACCTTAGCATAGTGTGAACTAAATAATTTTAATTATAATAAACGGGCCATTTTAGCTCTTACAAGTGTTCATATTTTGATTTTTCTTAGTAGGGAATCTAATGATCTGAATGAGCGCGGCACTTAATTATTTTGCAATAACAAGACGTCAAAATATAGTTGTGTTGTTCCCATCAAATTTATCAGGTTTTTAAAAACTGATAATGGGTCTTACGTATTAGAATTTTTTTTTTTTTAAAAAAAAAAGTGTCATTATTGGCCGAGACCAAAATCTTCAGTCACCTTTCCAATAATTGTGAAAATGAACATGAATAAATAAGCATAAGTGCTAATTATACCAAACTCGACATAATCTCATAAACAACTCTTTGCTCTACCCAAATTTGTCCATCAAGAAGTGGGTCATGACCATTTTGAGATGCTAACACATATCTACTTATGTAGGATATCGTTTTTTATCACATTCTGTACAATTATTTAATAAGTTGTGTCATGTGCATATTTATTTTAAATCACAGATCATACTAATGATTATAGGATGAAGGGATAATATATATATCGAATCTGATATATATATTTTATAGTACAACCTAAAAATCTATCGAACATTAATTCAACTCATATCTACCTTTATTTATGTTGTGAAATAGATCTTTGTGGTTTACTAGTACAACAAAAGCCAGTAATCAATTTGTAGAGTAGCGTTTAAGTTGCTGGTGTTTTTTACTGTGTTGAGGCTTGATGAGCCTTGGCTTTAGTGATATCTGACTCGTGGCAAGCATGATGAGTCTTGGCTTCAGTGATATGTGACCTGTGGCTTTAATTCTATTACAATTTGCTTCACCCTTTGCTTGATTGGATTTGATTGCTGCCTTAAAAAACCTTTTTTTTCTCTTTTTTTCTTTTTATTTTTTTTCTGATAACTGCCTTAGAAAGCTTGATACCTGTGATCAATTGCTTGTTTCTTGTACTTTGTCGTGTTTATATGCTTGACTTACTTTACTTGTTAGGCTTGCTCTGCTTTTCTTCACTGGCCTTCTTCATTTAAGCCTAATATTGTCTTAGATGTTAGGCTTGGGCTTTTTTCATGAGTGAAGTTAATTTTAAGGGCCTAGCCTATTAGGCATGTGTTGCGTGTAATTAGTTTATTTAGGTATTTAGGTACTTGCTGGATTTAATCAGTTTGTTTAGACATATCCTAAATATAATTTGGTCTTACACAAAGTTATAATCAAAGTCTTAACACCTAACTTTTTTAATGATTTAATAAAGTTTGTACGTGTACGGTATTGTGTATTACCACAATTTCAAAGGGAATGAGTCTCAGAGGGTGGAATTCGTACTCTCAACATATTAGACTATAATTTTTTGAGTTAATATACGTATGCTTAGAGTAGGTCATGGATGTTTGGTCCCAAATATTTATAGTTTTTTTTTTATTTTTTGGCCAGTAAAATTTCACAACACTGACATTTTAGCCCCCAAAACTTTTAAGTCATCACGTCAACTCCTAATAAGCAGGAGACATGGCACATGTCTTGACAACTGAAAATCCCGGAGAAAATCAGTGATATGGGGGTCCCAAATGTTGGGCGAAAGTTTCATTCTGAGCAGAAAGAGATTGGATGGTATCCAGGAAAGTTGATCGACTTATAACCTAACATTAAACGCTAATTTCAGCATAGTCTCAATCAATTTCTCTTATGTCGGTCTTACTCACTGTCACTTCTTGTGTGACATTGAAAATAAGCTTAGACTGTTAGTAAATAATATCTAATAACAAAACTACGATGATAATGATAGATTCTTAATAATTTTACTTGACTTCTCGCCTCTGGGAGATTATAAATATCCAAGTGCGAGCAGTGTTTGTAGCATTGAAAATGGTATGCTTTCAATCTCTGAACGTTCATTATCAAATAAATATAATCATTTTAATGGATTAAGGTATTGTTTATTAAAAGAATAAAAATTACTGTATCATGATGGATGCAGCTGAGGATATTGAAGCTGGCACAAGAGAAAGGCCAAAGTTTCAGACAGAGCCCACGTTGCCAATTTATCTAAAGGTAACTTAATTTGCCATACATGCAGAGTCTTGAGTTTCCCTTTCACAAGTTTTTTGATTTTTCAACTGCATTTTCCGGCGTCGAAAACTGGCAATCGTTATGGGCAAGAGCATTGATGTTTTTGATACTATGTATTTGGACAGGCAAAGGCTGGAGAATTTATCTAGCGATCCCACGTTTGCGAGTCCATAGAACATGGCTAGCATGGTCTCAGGTTCAGTCTTGTACAGATAGAAGTTTCATAGTATGTAACACTTTTTGTACAAGACTTTCCCTTCTTTCCAACCAAAAAAGCCATAAATGATTCTAGTAATGATGTGTGTGTTAGTTTCTGAGTCTGCAAAGTCGTTTTTTGCTTGTTTTCGAGTCTACAACGTACGTACAGTCACAGCTTTGCTTCTGGAAAGAAGGGTATGAACGAATAGTTTTAACAATGTTGTGGAAATATGTTGGCATACAAACAAGAGCTACAAATAGTTTCTGATCAGTGCTGCAAGAAATATGTGAAAGTTTATTCTTATCCTGTAATTTTGCAGTTTACGGATGTGACATACAAGGTGGTTCTCAAAGGGATGACTAGCTGTGAGGAGAAGGATATCCTGAATGGGATAACCGGTTCAGTGAATCCCGGGGAGGTTCTGGCACTTATGGGACCATCGGGAAGTGGAAAGACAACGCTTCTTAATCTGCTCAGTGGCAGGCTGATGCACCCTACTGTCGGTGGTTCGATTACTTACAATGATCATCCCCATTGCAAGTCCCTAAAAAGCAAGTAAGAATATAATGGTTCTATGATGTACATTACTTGGATGAGACCCTACGATAAATGCAGAAATGTTTTAACGTATAACAGAAATCTATAGTCAGTCAGTTAACTTGAATCAAAACGACAGGATTGGATTCGTGACTCAAGATGATGTCCTGTTTCCTCACCTCACGGTGAAAGAAACGCTGACATATGCAGCCCTCCTTCGACTGCCGAATACAATAATGAAACAGCAGAAGGAAAAAAGAGCCATGGATGTTATCCGTGAGCTAGGCTTGGAGAGGTAAATTTCCTTTTCGCCTTGATAGTACTTGAATCCCGCAGTTACAGGTAATCATTTGGCGGTGATTGGCAGTAAAAACAATAATTTTGATCTAATAAGACCCTAGCGAGCATAATCTTTCTCAATTCATTTCCAACAGCTCATCAATAATAAGAAATGCTGATGTCCACAGGTGCCAAGACACTATGATTGGCGGCTCCTTCGTCCGTGGAGTGTCAGGTGGGGAGAGAAAGAGGGTCTGTATAGGGAACGAGATCATAATCAACCCTTCCCTTCTTTTCCTTGATGAACCAACCTCTGGCTTGGATTCTACCACTGCCTTAAGGACTGTTCAGATGTTACAAGACATTGCAGAGGTTTGAATTCTGTATCTATAATTTCCTTATATATTTACATTCGATCCTATTACAAAGTAACTGATTTTCCTGCTGCCGATGCCCTCTGACAACAACATCTATTTTGGCAACTATGCACTTTTGCTCTGGGAAAACTTCACATTGAAATCAGTGGAGCACAATTACCAAAAAAAGGGGAGAAAGAAAAAGAAAAAGCACTGTCACTTTGTTTTACTAACTTGTTGCAATCTCGTTCCAGGCTGGGAAAACTGTGGTGACAACAATCCACCAGCCATCAAGCAGACTCTTCCATAAGTTCGACAAATTGATAATTCTTGGAAAAGGAAGTTTGCTTTACTTCGGAAAAGCATCAGAAGCAATGGTGTACTTTTCGTCAATAGGATGTTCTCCTCAAATTGCCATGAACCCGGCAGAGTTCTTACTTGACCTTGCAAACGGGAACCTACATGATGTTTCTGTACCATCAGAACTACAGGATAGAGTGCAGACGGATAATACAGAAAATAATACGGCAAATGGGAAACCAACTCCAGCAATTGTGCATGAGGTAAAGTTTAACCACCCTATTGAATGCCAAGATGCAGAATGCTTCAAAAGCAGAACCAGACTCTTATAATTTTCAAGTTCATATACAAACTTTCATGGTGTCTAACATCTAAAATAAAAACAGTATCTTGTGGAGGCCTACGAGACGCGAGTTGCAGAAAACGAGAAGAAGAAACTTATGGTTCCTATTCCTCTTGACGAAGAAATAAAGGCAAAAGTGTCATCTCCAAAGCGAAATTGGGGGGCAAGCTGGATTCAACAATATACCATACTGTTCAAGAGAGGAATTAAAGAACACCGACATGATTATTTTAGCTGGTTGAGGATCACTCAAGTTCTTGCTACTGCAATCGTATTGGGATTACTCTGGTGGCAGTCGGACAGTAAAAGCCCCAAAGGTCTGGAAGATCAGGTACATAATTTGTTTTGTTGAAGCGTACAACTTTTCTCACCGATAGTATTCAATCATCTCTGATTTTTAACCACCAATCATGGTAAGAAGACGAGAGGTTTACTAGATATGAAAAGGGTGAAAAAGAGCAAATGAAAGAAATAAGATACGCCTGGGAATTTTTTTTACTTTTATCAGAAAATTAAATTTCACCCTGAAGTTGCATGCATTAATCGAAAATGGAATGCAAACTTACCGTAGATGAACCTAGCTAGAAACTAACCTTCCATCATTGCAGGCTGGGTTGCTTTTCTTCATCGCTGTCTTCTGGTCATTCTTTCCCATCTTCACTGCAATCTTCACATTTCCTCAAGAAAGGGCCATGCTGAGTAAGGAAAGAGCAGCTGACATGTATAGACTAAGTGCATACTTTCTCGCTAGAACTACAAGCGATCTTCCGCTCAATCTGGTGCTGCCAGTACTCTTCCTTGTTATTGTCTACTTCATGGCAGGCTTGAGAACGGGCGCTGGTCCATTTTTCCTAAGCATGCTTACAGTTTTTCTCAGCATTGTTGCAGCTCAGGTATGTCCCTTCATAACTTCTGACAAGATTAACCATACATAGCTTGATCATGTAATGAACTAAGGTTGGCTGCTGTGGCAGGGACTTGGACTAGCTATAGGCGCTATACTAATGGACTTAAAAAAGGCTACCACCTTGGCTTCAGTAACTATAATGACCTTCATGCTCGCTGGTGGTTACTTTGTCCAGGTAGGCAAGCAGACACTTCATCCCCAATCTCTTGTAGATGCACGTGTAGTCCAATGTAAAATATAATTCAGTAACAATCACAAAAAGTTAATTTTCAGAGCTGCCAGATGATAACCCACTGTTTTCAATGTTTTAGGAAGTTCCAGTTTTCATATCCTGGATCCGTTATTTGTCTTTCAACTTTCATACTTATAAGATTCTTCTCAAGATTCAGTATGGAGACATCTCATCAACAGTAAATGGAATGAGAACGGACAGCGGTTTTACGGAAGTTTGTGCCTTGGTGGCAATGGTTTTTGGCTACCGTCTCCTGGCATACCTTTCTCTGAGGACGATGAAGCTCCACTTTGGGGCTTAGGCGATAACAATTTTACAAGGGAACATACATAAACCTGGACACATTGCTTCCGCATTCTTCTTTTGTAAGTGCTGTAAGCCTGAAACGAGAAGGCTCCAGTTCCAGATTTGAAAACTGATATTAGCAATAAGACCACATCCAGATCTTATGATTTGTCCGCATGTAACTGGGGTCTACTGGAATGTGGATTTTTGTGCGCCAAGGATTCTTCATAAACGTTCCCGCATTCTTCCTGGGTGAAAATTTAATTATGTAGTTCTGAGATAAACTGATGGATTCTAGACAAGTTAGCAGGAGAGTGGATAGGCTGTATCCATATTTTTACCAGCAATTTAAAGACTTACTTGCGTCAATAGCTATGGCAGTATGCAAATCTCAGGAGATGTTATTTCTTGATCAACTTTTGATCCTAGTTCAAAACCAGGATTATTCCGTCAAATCCAGCAATAAACGCAGATAGTTAGGAGAGACGATACATTTACCGGAAAAGTTCAAATAAAAAAAAAACCTTAACCAAGTCCACTATGAAAGTAAAGTATCAAAAAAGGTATATAGAAACAAAGGCACGGAGTTACATCAAAATTCTACTCAGATGAATCATTTTGCCAAGATCAACTCCAATCTTGCTACCAACACTAGATTTTACTTGACACTTTTTCTCCATAGAAGTATTTTCTTCTCACTTTATCATGGGATTCACAAGTTACTCTTTGCAAAACATCTTCGAGGCATGAGCTGCACTTTTTGATCTAAAACGTGAGGCAATAGATCATTGTTTTTCCAATGCACCAAGACATTATCATGAGTGAAGAATTACACCTCTAAAAGAGTCAGTGATTGTACTTTCAAAAATGGTTGGATGATAAAGCCACTCTTGAGGAAAAATTGAGTGTACCGTCAATTAATTTAAGTGGTTCAATCAACCAAGACCACTCAAACTTTTTATACACTGGATCACAGTACGTTTTGATGACAAGTGAGATATTCTTGATATCCAAATGTTGTGCTATCAGCAGCTGGGAAAACTCCTAAGGTAAGAGAACTTATGTAAGTGCCTCAACCAGCTAACTAAGGTAGCTCTATTCAAGAAGCAACAAGGTTTCACCAGTTATGCTGCATCTTTGTACTTTCCACATGATATTTCATGCCAAACTCCTTAACCAACCAAGTAAGCGAAGGAGACCAGCATCCAATACTGGGGACTTCTTCTCAAGCCCTGTGGATAAAAAATGAAAATTAGCAATTTGAGATCACAAAGTAATATGCAAGTTGATGATTATTTTGCTGCACCCAAAGGCAACACATTTTCTAAAATGATAACACAATCATACAATCTCCTAAGACGCATTAACTGTTCTGCTTACCACTATGTACACATCTCAATTTCTTTTACTATTTACACAAATGAAGATTTGAAATCTGATCAAAAAAAATATTTCCAGCCAATCCTCTTACCAATATCAGCAGCTACTCGATGAGCGCACATTACTCCAGAAAAAGCAACAGCTATTAAACCTTGTCCTGGAAAGCAGCTATCTCCAACACAGTAAAGACCATTTATCCCCTGCAAATTTCATTGTAGCAAGACAATGTCTATTCAGCAGTCTCAAAACAGTAAATAAAGTTATCATATTGAACTTACTGTTGTGTTAAATGGCATCCCTAACAAGCCCTTAGGTGTTCCTCGAGGCATTGGCCCATAGGTACCCTGATCGCGAGCTAAGTACCGCCGGTGTGTCTTTGGTGACCCAATCTGCCATTATTGGAAAATATCTTTAGTGTCAGACGAAATACATTAGCAACTAAAAGTAGTGAACAGAAAATAGAGTTCTTTAATGGTAACTTTTGCCCAGCCTAGGGCCAAAGCTGATCCAAATTGGGCAGGTATGTTCCAAAAATAACCTGTCAAAAGATAGAGTTTATGGGATTTTATTTTCGTGACCAGTGTTTAAGCCTCATAAAATCCACAAACTGAATCCAATACTGGATTCCCAACAAGTTTTTAACATTGGAAAGTTTGAATGGCTTCTCTGACTCAAAACTTTGGAGAAATCCATTGGATCTTAATGACAAGTTCTGGTACTTACGTGACCGAAATTCAATTAATAGTTAACGTCAAATTGGTAATCAAAACTGTACAATATTATCTGCATATGAATCATACCTCCTTAAAAGCAATTGATTGTTTAAGCCCTGGAAACAGTTTGTTCTCCAGTCTATTGATTATTTCATCTGCCACAAGCTCCTTCTTTGCATCATAGTCCTTTTGAGCCAGTCCCTAATCCAGTAAATATTTACATCAGCTTTACTTAAAATTCATAAATCATATTTTTACGCCTGAGTACAATGTTAGAAAGAGAAGGAAAAATAAAGTAATCTGAGGCACTTTCAAAATTTAGTTGTATTCTACTTACCTCCCAGTCCTCTATTGAACAAATTGTAAATATGTGAAGAATATGGTGCCCATCTGGAGCCAATGATGAATCAAGAACTGTTGGAATGCTTAAAAATATACTTCCATAAGGCTCCTCCAGTCTTTTCCAGTCATCCTAAGAAATCAAGGAAGCAAATAAATCGAACACGGTACATTACTTCTGCTTAATTAATAACATTCATAACTGCTAAGGAAATCGATTTTGTATTAAAAAAATTAAAACAAAACAATAAAATACCTCAAGCACAAAATGGTGGCAATCTGTATCAGGTGGCAGAACCTCAGCTTTAACACCCATGTGAATGGAAAGAAATGAAGGAGCCTTGACATATAGTTTCTGAAAATTTTCTTCTTCTTTTGGAAGTTGTTCACCTTTTAATAGCTTCCCTACAAAATCATGTGTTACGATTTAATTATTGTCATGAAAACTAAGGAAAATAGTGATAAAAATAGAAGATCGCAGTCAAGAAAAGTCATCAGTTCTTCACCAAGACCTACCAAATGTATCCCATCTAGTAGCATTGGATATTATGGTTTTGGCATAAAACTTCCTTCCATCTGATAGTCTCACTCCTATCTACAAAATTCACACAACACTAACATAAGTACTAAAACTATCAGTTGTACTATTTATGATTAAGTATAACAAGTATGGTCTAACTTACAGCTTTGCCATGCTCAAGTATAACTTTTGTTACATTAGCCTTATAGAGTATTTCACTGCCCTTATCAGCCAAGCCTTTTGCTAATGACTTTGCAATTCCACCGACACCACCGACAGGGTAGTTAATCCCTCCAAAATGCCTGTCACATAAAACCTGGTTCCAACTAAATGTGAAAAACAAGATATGCACATAGGCAAGAAAGCTTAAAAGCTTGCCAAGCAGTTTACCATGCTAGCATTGATCATTGGTGTCTGTAAAGCATTAACTGTGCTCACTATAAAGCACTGCAGGAAAACCATGATTAAAATTGTTACTGAGATTGACAGCCTTACAAGACTCGTGAAGCCTATAAAGTAGAAGAAGTATTTCACTGATAAAGAGGTGAATCTGTCACACCTCTGCATCTATGAAAGACAACAGCTGTGGATCCTTTATGTACTTTCGAGCTATGTTTCCAGCATTCTGAGGCAGATAATAGGCTGCAAAGCAACATAAGATGGAAAGAAATTTTTGAGTTTTTCTTAAAACACGGTGACATAAGAGGAATACGAAAACAGAAAACAAAGTATCCACTGTCAAGGACACAGTTCAAGACGGTATAGCAACTGGACATCAGAAAGCATGAATGACATTAAGTAAACTGGAACTAAACTAGAGTATGAGACAGAAATCACCAAACTTCCACCAAGCAAATTATTTCTTACTTTGGATATTGCATATGGAGCCAGGATGCGTAATTTCGAATTTGTAACTATATTACCTTTATGGACAATAAGAAGCATGGGAAAGAATTTCATATAAATAATTGAAATAAATCAGAAGAAAAATAATTACCAAGTGTCAAGCATTCAAGAGGCCTTTTAAAGAACTGTCCAAAAAGGTAGATTGGCTCTTCAAGAGACTTCAGTTCCAATGAGTTCAAGGCATTGAAGATCTACCCAATATGTAGCAAGACTGCAGAGTAAGTTATGAACCACTAGTGAAGGCCAAAACAACTGTAGAAAGTTAGAGTCACCTCAATCAGAACAGACCTTCCAACATTCACCGTAAAATGAAAGGATTCCTTCCTTTTCATGAGGAAATTTACTGGTAAGCTCTGCAACAAAATCACTATATTCTCTATGAACACAAACAGAAAGGTCATTTGGTAGGTGGAAATGGACAGTGGTTGGATCAGGTATCACCTCCATCTCACAATCAACAGCTGCCAGTGCTTGGGTTATCAAATTTAGATTGCCCTGACCATAATAAAGGCATATATCAACAAAGAACAGAATAACAAAAGATAGTATACTTCAGGCCTAGAGAAATTATTTAAAGGAATATCAGGGAAATTTCAGCAGTCAACTGAGTCAAGGGTATATAGAGAGGTTTAACTTGAAGGTCAACAATGATAAAAGGAAAATTAAATACACATTTCATTCGTCAGACTGAAAGCAACCTATGACCATGAACTGGCAGTTTTTAATCAATGGATCAAGCCATTTCTCCACATAAATTTTTATGTTTTAGAAATTAAAATTTGATGAGTACTTCAAAGAGTCAATTCGTATGAATGAGATGACAGGCCCCAATTCACAACAATTTAACAGTGATAGCTTGTTCAATAATAACGTGGGATTTATTGTTCCTTAGATGGTACTGTCCTTTCTGGAATTCAACTCCGCTGACACTAATCAAAATTGGACATACCAAATTTCATTCAAACTACAGCAACCATTTGAATCCTTACTTCACATCTATTCACAAACAATATGCATCAAAAAGTAACAAGCAGAATAAATTCAAATGATCATTAAACACTGACCTTATTGCTGAACCCAAACATCACAGAAGAACCAACATCAAAAGTGTACCCATCTCTCTCATAATACCCGGAGCTTCCACCAGGAATCACATACTTCTCCAACACCAAAACCCTAGCTCCCTTCACTGCCAGCTGTGTAGCTGCAACCAAGCCCCCAATACCTGACCCTATAACAATTGCATCATAGTCATCAGCTCCTCTACGCATTCCTCTATTTCCCCCTAGCTCCACCAAATTATCAACACTCATCATTGACTTTGCCATCAAAGCAAAGTCCCTATTCCTCTCACTTTCCCCGCAACCCAATTCCACACTCCCTAGGGTGGAACCATTGAAATTTGAGCTTTTCAATGACGCCCCAGGTAAAAGACTGCTTTTTTCATATCTGGGTTTGAGTAGTTCCATCCTATTGGACCTGTAATCATTGAGAGCTAGAGTCTTTACATGTTCAAAAGATTGAATCGTATAATTTCGGATTCTGGGTTTGCTGCCACTACCCAACTGCATAGCGTCAAGCTGACCGAAGGACTGAACTTTATTACTTAAAGCAGTAACCTTCGACCTATTTTGGTGAATCAAAACCAGAGAATTATGGTTTATGCGTGAAGGAGTGAAATTTAATTCAGGTGTGGAGAGAGAGCAACAAGAGATGAACATTTTTGGTTTTGACTTTGGCTATGTATTTGATGGACAGTCTATTGGTTGTGGAGTTCCTGAATTGGATATACATACATTGATACATACGGTCAGTGATTCCAAAAGCCATGATTCTTAACAAGCCAAAGTTGTGACAAAGACAAAAGTCAAGGGGAAAGTGGATGTTCTTTGTAATCATTGGTTCATTTGAGGTCTCGGTGCAATTTGTCCGAATCGGTCTTGCCAAATTCATTGGGAATGAATGGTACGCGCCTGCCTAGCTGCGGTTAATTGTTATTTTAAAAAATGGACTTAAACTGATATTTCATCTCATAATTTTCAGAATACTGAGTTGACGATATTATGCAAGTTTTAAAGTATTCTAGTCTGCTTTGTCACTCGCACTACGCTTCAGTCATGTTTCAAGTCTTTAATTCTTCTTATTTGAAAGGGAAACTTTGCTATTAACAAAGGAGTACACTAAATCCTTTTTGATATACAAAATTATCCGAATGTAAATCAACATTTAAACACATCCCATTCGTCATAGTGCAAGTATCGTTCGATAGCAACTATTTCACAGAAGTAAGAGATGCACTAGATAACTCAAAGTGCCAAGTTAGCATGAGAGTTTGATCACCAAACAACCTTCATATACGCGGCATAACGATGGTCTGTACGGCATACTCAAACAATTAAATCACAACCACGAACGAACCACGGAAGCTGAAAAGCAGCACTGAGCCACTAATCAGGCAACAATTAGTTACTGTGTTGTCACTTCCTAATCAAATCAAATGTACAACTAATCTTACGTCAAAGTTAATTCGACAGCTTTAATAATAACTGAGATTTCAATATACCAATGAATTTGGTAGGATAAACTTTATTAGAAGAGAAAAAAGAAATAAAAAGAGAATGAGCTTCAACTAAGTAAAATGATATTTAAATGAATCCAAGAGCCTTTAGAAATATTATTTTTTAATTATTTATTATTTATCATTTATATATACATATACAATTTAGGGTGATTAGTTGAAATATACAGGTAATAAATAATTAAAAAAAGAAAAGCAATACTCCAAGAACAAGTAAAATTTTTCTATCATAATACATGCATTTATAAATATTCTCAAATAAATAATCTCACATAATGTGATTATCTCAACTCTAAACCTAAATTCGCAAGATAGTCTGTAATAGAATTAGTACTTCTGAAATTGTAAGAGCATTTGAGATTAGACGTTTCAAATCGACTTAATAATTTCTCCGACAAAGATCACAGCTGAAATTTTAAAATTAAATATACAAACAACAATGGCTATCGAATCAACTCTCAAGCTAGATGCGAGACAATCCTTTATCAGCGGCCATAATATACAATGTTAATTGACCTATATTTTCACAATAAAAATAATACTAAAACCGCAATTTTTAGTTTTTTTAATACCAAGCCAGAAATTTAAAAGAAAATCAATCCGGATAATACACTCGACCACAAAATCAAGAATATGCCTTATTTTGTACTCCCGTTATCAATCCATCGCCAATATATTTTTCTTCGCCCTTTTCCCGTGGTTCCACTTGGTACAAACACACAAAGCACCCATGATCCGGTACGTGGGCCCTTACAGAACAAGTGGTGGCAATCTGTCTCTCGTACACGTGTCCAAAAAGGCCAGAAACAGTTTTGTAAATTTTATATATCACCGCATTAAAAATTAATTATTATTTTTGTCACTCAGTGAAACTTTGGCTTACGCTTCACAAAAGAAGCGCCAACGAATTTGGATCCAATTCTCTCATCAGCATCGTCTTCATTTATCACCACTCATTCATTTTTCATTCATCGTAAGCTCTTTCTGTTAGGTTCTAATTTCAACTCATTTTCAGTACAATATATGAATAAATTCACGCCTAAATTCTCAATTCTATTTTCGTCGGTCGATTGATGATTTCGGAGTTTTTTGGTTGAGTTTTTTTCTTTTTTTAAATCGTTGTTCTTATGTGAAATCGCAGGGAATTTTTGAATTTCAGATCGATTGAGTCAGGCATTTGCTGATAGGTTGTTCGTTTGATTATAAAGTAAGATATGATGTTTTATTTATTTATTTATTTTGGTTCGTTTTTGTGCTGTTAATATCTGAGCTTTAAAATTTGTTAATTGTATATCTTTTAATTTATTTTATGGTGCTTGTTTGGCAAATAATGCTTACTAAGTGTGTTTTTTTCTTAAGTGCTTGTTAGATGATTTCCTAAAGTTTATGTATTGAGTTGACTGTTGAGCAGTGACTGTTTCATTTTTAGGATTGAATCTTTAGCTTTTGTAAGATAGTTTTCATATTAAGACTCGGAATTTAAAGCATTAAATTTAATAATCAATATCAACTCACCATTGCATTAGCATCTAGGTCACAGCTGATTACACAGGTCCCTTCTACTGATTGTCATAGCTGTAGCAGATTATTTCTCATTACATAGAGGTTTGTTGTTATAGTTTCTATTAGTTTGATTACAGGAATAAGGGAGAAAATATATAATGGATCGACTTAGTGCTGCTGCACGTCTTATGATAGTTTCAGATCTTGATCATACAATGGTAAGCTTAATTCTTTTGTTGCTTTTGACTAGTGTCATTTTGAGCTCATGCTGTAGTGATTTTCATCTGACAATTTTCTCCTTTTGCAGGTTGATCATCATGATGCTGAGAACCTTTCACTGCTTAGGTTTAATGCGTTGTGGGAAGCTCATTATCGTCGTGATTCTCTTTTAGTCTTCTCGACTGGAAGGTCGCCTACACTTTACAAGCAGTTGAGGAAAGAGAAACCCATGTTAACTCCTGATATAACTATAATGTCAGTTGGAACTGAGATAACATATGGTGAAGCCATGGTGCCAGATAATGGTTGGGTTGAAGTTCTTAGTCAGAAATGGGATAAGAAAATAGTCACAGAGGAAGCTAGCAAGTTTCCTGAACTTAAACTTCAGGTATTAGTTGATTGATGGTGGTGTTTGGTTTATAGTGTATGTTACTCTTAGCTTGGATTGTAAAATTTTGTTTATATTAAGGTGAACTAGATTACAAGATTCTTCTCTGAAAAAAGACACTATTTTGGGCATATGGAGTCTTACAATAATTGATATCTATGGGTTTACGCAGTCTGAGACAGAGCAACGACCACATAAGGTCAGCTTTTATGTTGACAAGGATAAGGCTCAGACAGTGACACAAAAGCTTTCAGAGATTTTCAAGAATCACAGGGTAAAATTTAAGTTTCGAGTTAGAATGATGTCCCATCAAATAATGTAGTTATTGCCACACAAAAGTGTACATCCATTTCAGTTTTATTTACTTTTAATGGCCATAAAATATTGCTTTGATCATAATTAAGATTCAACTTGTTCTATGCTTGTTTGCAGTTGGATGTTAAAATAATCTACAGTGGAGGAATGGACTTGGACATATTGCCACAAGGCGCTGGCAAAGGACAAGCTCTTGCATATCTACTCAGGAAGTTTAAGAGTGAGGGAAAAGTACCGACTAACACTCTTGTCTGTGGTGATTCTGGAAATGATGCTGAACTATTCAGCATTCCTGAAGTATATGGAGTTATGGTGTGTAGCTTAGCTAGTACCACATTGTAAATTAGCCTCGTTAATTAGAACTCTATTGGGAATTTGAGTCACATTTTTTTTTTCACTTATGTTTCCTTTATGCAGGTTAGCAATGCCCAAGAAGAATTGTTGCAGTGGCATGCTGCAAATGCCAAAAATAACCCTAAAATAACCCATGCAACTGAGAGGTGTGCAGCTGGGATCATACAGGCCATTGGTCATTTTAAACTAGGTCCAAGTACTTCCCCAAGAGACATTAACGATGAATCAGATGGTGAGGTGAAAAATATTGATCTCGGGCATGAGGTGGTGAAATTGTACTTGTTTTATGAGAGATGGAGGCGTGCAGAGATTGATAATTCTGAGATCTATCTTTCAAGTCTAAAAGCTAATTGTGTAAGTCAATACTCAGTTTTCTATTTGTGTTCATGGTTTTGGCATTTTAAGGCTATCTAGAATGGAGAATGCTTCACAGTTCTTTAAATGAGAAAAATCTTCATTTCTTGCATGTTCTAATTTGTGTAATTAGTAGACTTTTTCCCAAATTTACTATATCTTGTATCTGAATGATATTATGATTAAAAATTGTTAAATATCTTAGTTCTGTGTTTATGGAAGGTTTCTGATTATTTTTGTTCTGACCTTGAATGTCAATTCTGCATCTAACAATACATCAGCTTCTTTTGCCTGACTGCCCCTAGCTGTGTGAGCTTAGGCAATCAATTCTTTTGAATACAACATAATTTTTTTGTAGGTAGACAGCTTTACAAGTCTTCTTCCTTTTCACCCTCTCCTGCTCTTCCCCCCTCCATTGGAGCTTAAATACTTTTATTGAACCCATCTAACTCGCTTGCCTCCTGTCTTACTCCCTAAGCCAAGGTCCGGGAGGAAGTGTATCTGAAAATTTCAGGTCCAATGGCACATGCTTGATGGGTTTTTGTCAATGTCACTTTTAGATATCTCAATTCATATATCATAACAATTTTAAATAATCTACTTCCTAAGATATCGTAACTATTTCAAATTATCCACTTTCTAAGATTGCCTCCTCTTATTGGACATAAGTGGGAGTGGATAACCTGTTTTCCTTTTCCACTTGTATTTAGAGAATTACTTCCATTACAAGGATTAAAGCTTGATTATCAGTAGGCTGTAGCTGACTCAATGCTCATCATGCAGTTATTGCAGTTTGTTTCTTCCCTTTTTTTCTATTTGAATATTTTTGTTTATTGCCTATGAACTGCCCAGTCTGTTTATGCGTATTTAGACCTGTTTATTCACCCATCTTTTTCTTCTTCCTTATTTCCCCTCAGTGTCCATCTGGTTTTTGTGTGCCTCCATCTGGTGGTGAGATATCTTTGGCAGAAGCCATAAATCAATTTAGAAAGTGCCACGGAGACAAACAGGGAAAACAGTTTCGGGTTTGGGTGGATCGAGTATTATCCACTGAGATTAGTCCAGGCACGTGGCTCGTAAAGTTTCACAAGTGGGAGTTATGTGGTAACTCTCTCTCTCTCTCTCTCTCTATGTGTGTGTGTGTGTGTGTGTGTCTATATATATATATATATATATCACTGTGCATACATTTATACATAAATACACACACGCACAAACAGTTCTGAGAGCTGGGATGTGAATTTTCCGTAAAATGTTTAAGAATCTAAATAAAGTGCCAGCGTTTCTGGTAGTTGATAGCCTTTTTGGAGCTTGATTAGAGGAGCAGATATAATAGGGTTTTTGACTTGGACTTAAAACTTTCTTTCATTCTGTGGATGTATATTCATGTTTAATAATTGCGAAACTTCTTCTTTATTATCTTGTCATTTTCATAACTTCTGCTGTTCTCTAATGACTCGGCTAATTCTTTATTATCTTGTCATCTTCATAACTTATGCTGCTCGCTAATGACTCGGCTATAACTTTGCAGGTGAGGAGAGGGCATGTTCAATTGTCTCCATTGTCGTAAGAATAAAGGTAATAAAACTGTGATTTTTCTGCTTAATGTGTTATCATTTTTCTCTGAGATCGATTCCTCTGGGTTCCAGGATGCTTCTGACCACACTTACATGCATGTTCATGAGACGTGGTTGGAAGGATTTGGAGCAAATGATGGTCGTTTTTGGATCTGAAGATCGGCGGTTGTGATCAAACCATAAAAATTTTTATGGAATAAGTGTAACACAATTGTGTTAATTTACAATTATCCGTTGTTAATTCGGTTATGATCGTCGTCTTGAACAATGATCCAAAAAATTGTACACCCAGTTTAATTATTTTTTCCCCCTGAATTCTCCTAGCATATGGGTAGTACGTACATAAATAGACTAAATTTGGTTCATTTTGGAGCAATCTCGGAGACCAAGACCTGCTAGATTTTATTACTTTTTAATAGCTTTAAGTCGATACCCTTCCCCAATTAGAACAAGCTGGATTTGAATTTGTATCATTTCGAAAAGAATTTTTTTTTTTTTTTTATATGGCATTTCAAAAGCAACTTATTAGAAAGAATTTTTTTTTTATATGGCATTTCAAAAACAACTTATTGGTTATATTAACGGCCATGGAAAATTCACTAATTAGTGTCTTTAACATATCTAAAGCAATCATATTTCAAAAGAAGCATTACCATTTCAAAAGAAATTTATTAGTTAAATGAACAGCCATGAAAAATTCGTCAATTATTGTCTCTAGCATATTTTAGAGCAATAAGATTTCAAAAGAAGCATGCTTTCTAAATATTTTAAGCGAGAGGGAAAAAATAGGGCCCAACCGGGTTCGAACCGGTGACCTCTTGATCTGCAGTCAAATGCTCTACCACTGAGCTATGGACCCGATTTGGTTAGATTCCGAAATATTAATAATCTAATCTCATATATAAAAAATGTTAATATTAATAAATTGAAGAATAACATCTAGATCCCTGAATTCGTATACAAATCAAGACATAGTTTTTTGTCATTTGCATTATACAAGTTCCCAGCCCTATTAACAGACCAAAACTAGCCCAGTTATATTGTGGTAAATCATGTGGATTCCCACAATTTTTCAATGTCTTTTACTGCATTTAATGAAACACTTAATACAACATTATTGATCCTATAAAAAGTTATTTTTAATTAAACTGTAATAAAATAAATTTGATTGGTAAATTCATATAGTTTTAGAACAAATATATTCTTATGAATAGTGGTGGAAACCTGAGTAATGAGTATGATTGAAAATTGATTAGGAATCTAGCTGGTATGAGTGGAAAAAGGATTTTCTTTATTGATAAATTTTAAACAATAGGGACTCCGATGTTATTAAACAACCCATCAAAAAATTCTTTGCTTTGAAAGCGAAGCGACGGTTGCCTAAATTAAAGTACTGAACGATGCGTACTCAGTGCGACAACCATACGTGTGCACGCAACCGAAAAAAACCCGCGTGACGGTCCTATCTGATTTCCCACGTGGCGACCCACTTAATTGAAACGTGCAAAAAATTTGAGTCAAATCCCAACTTCCCCTCTCAATCCCACCTTCCCAACTGATAACTCCCTCAGAGTTCGAACTCTTTTCAAACCTTGTTCAATTCAAGATCCAAAAATAGACTCGCAAATTTTCGAGAAATGGGTCTTAGAATTGTATACGGCGTCGTTTTCATCTCGCTCTCCTGCGCCTGCTTCAAGCTTCTGCATCTCTTTCTTCATCCAGTCTTCTACTTAACTTCTTAATTGAGCAACAAATGATGAATTTTTCAGCTCAAAGCTCATATGGGTATTTTTTTTTCTTTCTTTCTTTGTTTTGTTAATGTAATCTTAATCCATGCTTGGGTTTTGTGTCTGTTCAATGGGTTAAAAATGTGATTGTATTATTATTATTATTATTATTATTGTTGTTGTTGTTGTTGTTATTGGTTAGTGTGTTTGTTGTGGGTTGTGTTATATTGCTATGGGATCTTAAGACGTAATTTTTTTTTTCCTGATACAAATTGTTGAAAGACTTGATTTTATTTATGAATGTGATTTGGTTTTATTTTATTTTGTTATGTGATCTACGGCTGAAATCATATCTTTACACTTAAATGATTCAGGACGCTATTGGATATCTATGTATTTTTTGAAAATTGAAATTAGCATTTTGTTTTTGGGTTGAGTGTTTTATGTTCCTTACTTGGTAGATGCTGATTATTACCAATCGGTTTATTGATTTGGTAAATAATCCTTCAGAAGAACAATTATGGAATTCTACCTAATTTTAAATTATTGAGGTTAAATTATATCAATATCAAATATGGTGTTGTTTTTTTTTTAATTTGAATTGAAATAAAAGAATTATCCACCCAATTCCCAAAAAAATTATAAAATTGCACTATAAATATTATAAATAATTAATATTTGAAGTAATTTTTTTAAAAAAAAAAGTAATTTAGGTTATTAAATAACACTCTAAAGCATTTTGTTTAATATTTTAAAATTTGAACTACAATTATAAATTTTGTTTAGGGGTAATTCAAGGAACTACGGCATGGACTCATGCGGGGACAATCGTTGCCCTTTTAATCTTTCATGGCATTTAGTCTATTGGGCCACAGCCCTATATGGATCAACGTAGACTCTAATAGTTAAAAATGATAAATATTTTAAGAATACGTATATGATACGTATATATAGTAAATTAATTTTGCTTCTTTTTTATGCAGTTATCTTCAGTATAACGTCAGCTTTTGATACTGAGAAAATAATATGTCAAGTCAATCTTCCAAAAAAGTAATTTAATATTTTTTAATTCCCTTATCGAGCAATAAATCATTTCAATTAGTAGCCATTCGTCAAATATCTAAAAATTTATTTCAAAATTGTCAAACTATTCAAAAAGAATGTTTATTAAGTTTCAGTTTGCTAGATGCCCTATTTATTTACTTATTTTAAAATGATGGATTGCTGGGTTGGTTCCATCTTTATTTCGATCATTGAATTTGGTAGAAACAAACTCATTCTAGTGGAAAATAAAAATAATATTAAAATAGTTAATACTAGGAATTAAATGATTTAGTAATTAGGCACACATAAATATTATGAGAATTGATCGCATAAGTGACGTCGCTCTCTGAACGAAGAAATACTTCATGTCCAGCTCTCTTTAGTCTCCATGAAGAGGGTGACGCCATATATTTGATCAAAATTTATAAATTATAAGATGATTGTAAATGTGTTTTGCATTTGCACTCACTCAAGCTTGAGTAAAAATACGGAGCGAGGATGGGTGTTTAGTAAATGAGTTTTTTTATGTTGATCTAAATTTTTTTAAAAACTATATTATTGATTTTTTTTTTTCTACATCCTAATAAATCTTGAGTAGAAATCTAATTGCGGATAAATATTCTATCATTTAATGCTACTTTAGGTTTTAATATTACTATTAGGTTATTTGAAGTCAATAGCTGGAAATTTGTGACAAAAAATTTGGGAATAAGGAATGGGAGATTGATTCCTATGGGGGAGGAAGAAGGGTGACAAATTAAAAATATTCACATATATTTGATTAATTAATATATTATATAATTAATTAATTAATATATTATAATTAATTGTATATGATACATTATTATCAATAATTATAATTTTTGAATAAATAATCACAATAATTAATATATTATTATTATAATTAATGTAATATTATTATAGTTAATTAATTAATATAATTATTATAACTAATTAATATATTAATATATTATTAACAATAACTATTAATAATTATAGTTTTTTAATAAATAATCATAATATTAATATGTTATTATTATTATAATTAATTAATTTATTGTTATAATAATTCATATATTATCATCAATTAATTGATATAATTATTACTATTAATTAATATATAAATATATTATTAACAATAATATATTAATATTTATAGTTTTTGATTAAATAATCACAATAATTAATATATTACTATTTTATAATTAATTCATTAATTATTAATAATATATTAATATAAAAATTACCATTAATTATTATATTTTTATTAACAATAATATGTTAATAATTTTAGCTTTTGAATAAATAATCACAATAATTAATATATTTTTATTATTATAATTAATTAATTAATTAATATACTATTATAATAATTATTAATACAATTGTTAATTAATTAATATAATTATTACTACTAGTTATTGTATTAAAAATCATTAATGATCATTAATAATTATAGTTTTTGACTAACTAATCACAATAATTAATATGTTATTATTTTAATTAATTAATTTACTATTATAATAATTATTAATATAATTATTATAATATAATTCATATATTATCATCAATTAAAATAATTATTACTATTAATTAATATATAAAATATTATTAACAATAATATATTAATAATTATAATTTTTGATTAAATAATCACAATAATTAATATATTACTATTATTATAATTAATTCATTTATTATTAATAATAAATAATTAATATAAAAATTACTATTAATTATTATATTAATACATTATTAACTTGTAATAACTATTAATAAAAACATTATTTTGACTAAATAATCACAATAATTAATAACATAATTATTATAATTAATTAGTATATTATTATAATTAATTAATTAATTTTACAATTAATTAATATATCAATATATTATTGACAATAATTAATAATAATAAAATTTTTTGAATAAATAATCACTATAATTAAAATATAAAATAATAATTATGAAAATAATTCATTAAGATTTTTGGTAATTTATTACAATCAAATTCATTCCGATTCCAATTCCAAAACATGCGAGTGTTCCAGTGAGGTGTATCTTTACAGTATTGAGAGGCCACTGCGTTAAAATCCCCCCACCAATCATAATACGCCGCGTGGTGAAATGACAAAACGAGTACATGCAACTCTTCAACTCCCAAAGTACTTGGAAAGTCGGAACGGCCTCTTCTAGAAGCAAGACCGGTTATTTTTATTTTTGTTCATGATTTTTGCAACATTATTCCTCAATTTTCTTTAAATATACACCTCCATGAATTTCGCCAAATTACTTTTCTTTTTTTGCCTAGAAATAATTTTTTTGTTCCTCATCTAATTGAGCGTCTTCCAAGAAACATCAAGCTTAACTCGAGTCTGCGGTATAATAAGTGCAAATTTGTTAAACCTCACTGTTCACGCCGGCAAATTTTCTTTGCTCGTTAACGTACGTATTAAAGTAATTTGATCATTTACTTGTTTACATTTGTCGACGTGGGGGGATTAATCAATTTGAGTTGGTCAAGCACGGCCTGCCAAACCAAATCTAGGCTGTTTAATATTTCAAGATTTAAGTTGATTCGTTGAATTTATAATTTCCTAGTTGCCAATTTCTTCTTCTTTTTATTTTCCCTGATCTGCAAGTTATTTTCTAATGGTAATTAATTATTATTCCGCTATTTTATATTACAGAAAAGAATTAATAAAGGATCTTAATTTAACTCCTTTCCCAAAATTAAAATACCCCAAAAAAGGCGATAAATTAATTAGTTTCCATAAAATAGAAAAATAAAAAATGGTGAACTTATCTGGGTTTAAATGGCAAGCAAAACTCATAAATCTTTCTGGATAATCTAAAAATAACAAAATCAAAATTAAAATTTGTGTCCCTGCCTTTGAATATAAATAGTCAGTCAACTGCCAAGCGGGAACAGTAGAAATAAATCAATAAATATTATTTATTGATGGATAATCTTTTCATTGTATAAACCGTCCATTTCCAAAACTCCATTGATATTTATTTATTCATCATTTTCTCGCATAAGCACAAAATCCCATCATCCAAATTTCCTCCCCATCAATTTATAGATATATATTCCTTTTTCTTGTTTCCAAGAAATGTTTTCTTTCTCTCCATCCCTATCATTTATATCATCGTTTGGCCTTTTCCATGTTGTTGCATATGAACACAACAATTTTCTGTAGTATTTGTTGCCAGATATTGCCGTAAATTTTTTTTTTTTCTCTTTCATAAAGTCATTTCTTGGGAGAAAGAACAAATATCTACAATGGAAGCTTCAATGGGAATGGGATTCATGGCAGTTTTTGCTGTTTCAGGAAGCGTTGTTCTTGTTGCAAGCCAAGTTCACAAGCGTCTCCTATCTGATTTCATGAAGAAAATTGAATGTGAAATTTGTGGTACGTTTTACTTTAATTTTTTTAAAGTTATTTTCTTCTTTTTTTCTTAAATTTAATATATATATATATATATATATATATATATATATATATATATATATATATATTTGTGTTAATGTGTTTATTTTATGCGATCATAGGATCCGAGAAACATCATGGGAAGAAAAGGGTACGATTTGCGGATGATGTGATAGAGTCATCGGGGAATAACAAAGAATATCGTAAGAGAAACTTGATGAGCAAGGCTGATGAATTTGTGAAAATGCCTCTCAATAGGCAAATTCTGTATAAAGGGATGATTCAATATAGAACCCTTCAATTCCAGGATTGCATGTAATTCTTTTTCTACAATTATCCATCTGGGTTGTTGTTCCACAATTTGTATCCATTTCTGAAATTTGAGGTGTTGTGCAATTAGAGCAGTGGGTTCGTGATCTTTTTTTTTTCTTTTTGTATATTTATGTATTCAATGCAAATTGTAAGAACTTGGTCTCATTTTTCAACAAATTTCAAGAGTTTACTATTTTTTTGGCTCAGTGAGGGAATTTTCTTTTCTATTCTTTTCTTTTCTTTTCTTTTCTTTTCTTTTTTGGGAAAAGGTAGGGGATGGTTAAGACCTAATTTATTTTTTGATCACCTACCTCCCCATAACTCAAACTAGGTGGCCACTAAAATAAAAAGTGCTTGAAATTCACTTGATCAATCACCCTCTTAGGGAGTAGGTATACTTAGTGAGTTTATCCCTTTAAATAAAATGAGGAGTAACTCTACTATAGTAAAACCTTTCTACAGTTATAATGTTGGGACTAAATAAATTTTATTACTATTAGAAGGTTATAACTTAATAGAGTTAAAAAAAAAATTATTGTTTTAGCTTAATCATCCTTAGTGCAATAGATACAGAGTGAAAAAAAAAATTGCAGTATATTAAAAATTAATTAAGCATGTCGAATCTAAAGTACAGACATTAATAAAGGAGATAGATATAATTTTAAAAAATTAGCATAGCATTAGCATACATTAGGATAAGAAGTTTATTCTTATTTATAATTAATCCAAATTAGAACCAAAATATTTTATGATTATAAAAAGATTATTTATATATAGATTATTATTATAAAGCAGTTTTGCAGTACAAAACCATAAATAAATGAAAATTTTAACTCAAAGACAATACGAAAGGAAAATTATTGAAATTTATTATAACTAGGAAATTTATTCGAATATTTAGAGAGGAGCTTCTCAACGCCCGTCGGTAGATTTCTGTAGATCTCACAACACCATTATTTTCATGATAAGCACGTGAGAATTTGAAGTTCATGCCTTGCATAATCATGAATATGTATGTGCGCGCGTGTGTGTATATATATATTGGGCCTTTTTTAATACCTCAAAACAAAGAGACGATCAAGTGTTTTTTTTTTTTTACCAAAAAAAATATATATATTATAATTCGCAATAGAATTGCACATGGCCCGATTACAGAGATATTGTGGGGGTATAATAGAGATCGTCGCTGGTTAAACAACATGTGCAAAAAGAAAATAGGTAAATAAACAAGAATGGCATTATCATTATGATTGGAGAGAATATTCCATCAATTGGATTTAAGATTAAGAAGCCCAAACAATTTTAGTTGAGCCCATAAATGTAGAACCTATCAATTGGGCCGAATCGCAGGAAGCGTTGCTCCAAGTCATGTTAGGTTTCAAGCGCCATCAACACGAAAACACTGCTCCCACACGAAATCATAGCCAAGTTGGATTTCCTCTCCATTCATAATAAACAATCAAAGTGCAATTTTGATTTTGGGTTTCTTTTTTTAACGTGCGTGTACTGAAAAGGACGGCATTTTGGTCTTGAACGCCAATGCATTGCACGCAATTGTGACAGTAAGTAATTTACCAGTAAAATTAAAAGTGAGTTTCATAATCAAAAGCTTAATAACCGATCAAAATGCTCTTATTGAGTTTGCAAAACAACAAATACGTCAAGTAATTTGCCACGATTACAAGGGTGGGTAAAGAGGCACGTTTGAATTAAGAAAGAAAATCTTTGCTTAAGATTTAAAAATTCAATCATTTGCGAATCACCTAACAAAATTTAAATCCCGTCTTATTTAATTTCAGAGACTTAATTGCACACGTCACTATCTCCGCTGCAAGTAATAAAATTAGGCACAATGCTAAGGGAAGTCCCATCATTTTATTGAAGTAGCGATCAGACGTGCATCATATTCTAGTTTAATATTAAACTTTTAATACGATTGAAACTTATTGATTTTTATAACACTAGTTTTAGCGTGCATTGTGTGCGTTCGAGAAGCACATCATTTTTTTTTTACCTAGTACCATTATAAATATAATGACAATTGGACTTTGACAACACACAATCTCAACATAAATTATAAATACATCGCTGAATCAAAAAATACTTGACTAATAATTCATTTGGGCAGCGCAGCTACTTCATGCCTATGCTATTCATTTATTATATAATATTAATAGATAAAAGTATCATAAAAGTATCATTTATATTTAAGGTGTTATTTGGGATTGTAAGCTACAGCACTTGTGAGAAAAAATTATAATTATGAAACAAAAGCTAATGGTATGTAATAAATATAAATTTTAAATAATAATTGTAACAAAATTATTAAAGATATAATATGTTTTCTATTATACAAGTAAAATATCAAATTAATATAACTTCTAAGTTACAACAGTCAGTATTTATTAAACACTTTGGTACTATAATTTTTAAGTTACAACTGTACAATCTCAATTCCAAATTTGTTCTAAGTTGAAACACGATCAACTTCGATTAAATTTCACGAGTTATTTGTTCAAGATTTTCTTTCCCTTTTTTAACCATATACATGACTTTAAAACATGCGTTAATATAACCTATTTTAATACAATAAAATCCTCCAATTTTTGTTATACAAAACCTAGAAAATTCTTTACCTTATTGGAAAAGTGTCGCTTGAGTTATCTTGGGCGTAATTCGTCATCGTCAACCAAATAATTATAAAGTTAATTATTATAGTTATCGCGTGACCCAATTGTCTAATCCAACCACACACAATCGATTACGTATACCTATAATATTGGAAACAAGTGGCCCTTGAATTAGAAATTAAGCCACCATTCATTAAACAATTCCATAGAACAAAAATAATTCTAGCGTTGTCGATTTAGACTCCCGACTGAACGTTGTGGGAAACTGAAGGGTAGCTTCCACGCACCATGAGAAGTGTGATAATGGGTTGATGTTGACATAACATGAGCATCAATCACACGAAAAATAATTAATAAATTGATACTAGGATTTGATCTTGGTACCCATTGGGTTCCGTAAGCCCAATCATTTATGATCGTCTTGTTCTCATCATCTCCTGTTATTCATCTTATGCAGCTTCACATAAAGCCAAAATTTGGGCTATGGTACTGCAATCTAGCCATTATGAGAATGTTCAAATTGAACTCCAATTAAATTCATATTTTAAAAGCAAAACTCATTTAAACTGGCATTCAGATCGACACGAGAGCAAGAATAATATACAAAATTTTTAACAAATGAATTTAACATATTGCACAAAATGTTTATGTCTCTCACTCGTCATTACATGGGTTTTCGATTAAATTACACAACTCAAACAAAATACCAAAGTGAATTGTTTATTAAAAACCACCATTTATTTGACGTGACTGAATGTTAAGAATAAGAGTTAGTTTTGAATTATCCTTTGTGAAATGATAATTTTTAAAGTTAAACCTTAACTTATCCCCATTTCTTTTAAGAAAGTACAAAATTTCATATAAATACATCCCCAAAATTCTCTTATCTTATGAATAAAAATAGAGATAAACTGAAGTTTACGAGAATTTAAGGTATTTTAAAACTTACTAATTTGACGCAAAATAACCTTGGTTCAAACAAAATCAATGGGAACAAACCTGAAGTTTTGAAGATATTAAAGTTAAACAGAGACTCATTGAGGAGTCAAAGTTCTTTTCGTATTCAATTAACAATGACTAGGATTTGATGCCATGCTGATGAAATTTTATCTAATTCGCGATAGAGGCAAACCACAGTTGACAAAATCATAGCCTCAAATAGAACCATTTATATGTTTTCTTATTGGGCTTTTTTTTTATTATTTAATAAAGAGTGCGTTTGAAATCGAGGTGTTTTTAGCTTTAAGCTGTAGCTGCTGTGGAAAAAAAAATTATAACTATGAAATAAAAGTTAGTAATATATAATAAATAATAATTTTGATAAAATTATTAAAAATATAATAGAGTTTCTATCATACAAGTGAAAAATTATATTAATATAACTTTTAAGTTACAGTAAGTCCCCAAGGGAGTATCCGAGTTGGTTGACAGTATAATTTATCGTCCTTCACTTGTGTGGACTCGGATTCTAGCCTTGGGGGTGGGGAGGGGGGTAAAAAATTGATTTGGACTTGCCCACACCCCCTTTCCTTTGAAGAAGAAAAAAATTTTTTTAAGTTACAGTAGTTAGTGTTTACCAAATACTTTATTGTTGTAATTTACCCAAAATCATTATCATGTATATTTTTCTTTTAAAGATTATCAATATTTATGGAAATGGTTATATATATAATCAGTTTTTATGACGTTGATTGAAGGCCTTATTCATTTTGGTACCATTGATGATGTACATGTAATAAAGTGCTTTTTCTAAATCCTTCAATCTAGAAGGTGTTTTAAGATTTAAGAAGAATTATTTTGTAGTTATATCAGTAGTCCACTGAATGTCAAATTAAACACGCCTTGTTTAACATCAATTTCTAATTTAATTAGATGAAAAAGTCTTGATTAGATACCCTGTACCGCGTCAAATATATATATATATATATATGAAAAAAAAAATAGTGTTAGTAGTTTAATCAGTCGGACCTCTTCTAGATTGTGATGAAAAAGTTGAAGGATTAGGTTTGATTTTCAGTGCCATCAGCATTTTCATAACGCAGGAAGAGATCTGAAACCTGACCATCAAAAATTCAAAATTATTTGGAGCCACTAAACCATCAAAATTTCAAAATTATTTGGAGCCACCATTAGTGAAGGAGTGGTTTGCTGCTTTCACTGTATTTCTTATATTTTCGTTTTGCATATTTTAGTTAAAATATTTGAAGGAATTTAATAAATGTATTCAACTTTTTCATTGGCGGCCTCTCAGACGAAATTACAGCCAGTGATAGCAACCGATCAGGGTCAAAATTCACCTGGTCAGATCTCTGATTTACACGGCGGGACCACTTGTGGAATCACTAATCACCCTTGCCGAAAAATTCTGCATTCTGGGCAACAAAACTGCTGCAGCCGTGGGCCCCAACCACGACATTCGCATGTGCGAGAATGTAGGCCCTGATCACCTCTAGCCTGATTGCGGCCAAGCCAACAAAAGCTCCGGTAACAATTGCCTGCGGTTAAATTCACGCAATAACTCCACCTCCTTCCATTGAAATTCTGCCCTTCCGTCGTCACGTTGAAGCAGTCGAGATATTTTAATGGCCAGTCAACTTTGCAATATCCGAAAAGAACACACGTGGCGCAAAAGTAAAAGCCGATTGGCACATTTTGTCTCCGCATGCCTGTGCACGTCACATCAGATTCGCAGTTTGTGGTTTGGTTGTTACTTTACCCCCACCAGCTGAAGAGAGCGTGAGGCCACCTTTCAATCATGTACGGTTAAGAATTACACGTCAGACGGGTCCGCACCGGTTGGTTTTCAATGCCTCGTGCCTATCTAGATTCTAGAAGAATGTAGGCTTCCGATTTATTTGACAGTATAACAAACGCGCGTTAAGCACGCGTTTCGGATATATATATATTTTTTAGCGGGGTATTATTAATTCGGCAATATATTATAACGCTAGCACGGCAAATGTACAGTTTACTCTGTACACTGTAGACCATTAATTTGGCCCTTTCTTTTAGATGATAATTAAAAAAAAAAAAACTGAAATGCTAAACTATAATTTTCCTTTTTTTTTTAATAGACTATCACTAATATTATACAATTGGGGTCTTTTGTGGAGTGTACATTGATACGGTGTAAATTTTTAAATTCTCTCTAATATTTAAAATTAATTAAGAGAGGATTGAAATAACCCTCGTAATATTTTTTTATAAAGACTCAAACTTATTATGAGTGCAAGGGTTCTTTCACTACATTAAAGATCCATTGATCTAAACTCTAATTTTTTTATTCATAAATAAGAAACCATTTTTAATTTTGAGGTAGCTCATTTTACGAGTTCATTTTTAGTAGTAATTTATCATCGTAATCCCTCCGTCCCCCAAAAAACAATTTAGCATAGATTCAACTCATGATCCAAAAGTTCTTACTCATGTAATATTGGATTTAGTTTGACAGTTTTATCGAATTATTGTAATTCTAGTATGAATTTAAACTTTCAATTAATCCATAGAATCTTAACAAGAGAATTCATATTTCTTGTGCTTAAATCCTTTGAATTGTGTAAGTAAGTTGTGTCTCGTCTTTAACTAAAATTTTAAGAGTGTAGCTATTGGAACCTCTCAAAAATACTCTCAACATCCCTTTTCGTTTTTATAATTTTTTCCAATGACACCTCCCTTATTCCATAAATAACCTTGGTAAATTTAGAAGTTGAGAAGATGATGATTAATTAAAGAAAAGCAGCTGAGTTTTGTAATTTTTTCCTTGAATTTGCGTTAAAAAAATAAAAAATAAAAAATAAAAAATAAAATAGAGATGGGATTCACAAGCAAGAAGGCTAATAATATGGAAAGGAAAGAAAACTCTAGGCCATTGTTAAACCATGATAATTTCACTTGCAGATAAAAAAAAATGGAGAAAGTTGATGAATTTGAAAATAAGATAAATGCTTGAAAGAAAAATAAAAAAGAAAAAAGAGATGGGATTCACAAGCAAGAAGGCTAATAATAGAGAAAGGAAAGAAAACTCTAGGCCATTGTCAAATCAAAACGATTTCACTTCCAGATAAAAAATAATAATAATAATAATGGAGAAAGTTGATAAATTTGAAAATAAGATGAACGCTTGAAGAAAAAAAAAAAAGCCAAGATGTTGTAGTCATCAAAATGACACAAATGATCAATCAACAATAAACTAATGAATTTTGAGAATTGTATTTAAGGGAGCAAAACAAAGATGGGTAATTATTCTTCACAAATGCAACAATAAAATTATGAAAATAGAATGCTTGACCCATATGCAATAACAAGTTCTTTGCACTTCTTCTACGGTTTTGAGTTGGATTGAAAAATTTAAAAAATAAAAAAGATATTTTACTTGTGGGTGCCAAGAGTTGGAATTATGAAATCTGATTGTGGGTGTAAAAAGTTTGTACAAGACAAGATGAAATTGTGTGGGGTTTTAAGTAATTTTACACAAGGATAAAATTGTAAATCCAAAGAAGAGGTTTCATTAAGATATTAAGGGGGTGCTAATAGCATCACACAAATTTTAATAGCATAAACAAACTTAAAACAAATTTAAGAGTAAATTTAATAATATTGATTTATATCTTCTAACAGATTCAATTAGAATAAATTCTTAAAGATTTTGTTTATTAGAAGGGCAATAATTTTGATTAAAACATAGTGACTGTTTTTATTGCCTGAAATTTGTGAAATTAGTTCGGCTATATTCTTGCATAAACTCGCTTGCAGAGTCATAAACCTATCTACCCAAAAAATTTAAAAAAAACATAATCCTACTTAGTAATTTCCTTAACCATCTAACTCTTTGTATGAAAATGGTTTTAAGATTACTAATTGAACATCATAGCTTTTGAGATTTCTTCGAACGTGTTAAAAATTCAAAAGAATAAGATTATGATTGGAAAGAAAAGCAAAATTAGAAATTATTGATTAGAGTTTTGTTTGGGCCAACGCAAAGGTTCGGCACTATGGATCGCTGGAGAAATGACGCCAAAACACGCAATTGTTATTTGTGACTGCACGTCTCCAAAAGACGAATGGAACCCACCCACACTCACTAGTCAGTAATGCATCATATTTTCGCTGCTTTTTTTGTTTTTTTTAAGAATTTAAAAATTTTCTACTTATCAATTTATTTAATTTGTTGAACAATATTAATATTAATATTGTTGAAAATGAAAAAAAAAAAAGGGGGGAAATAAGAAAAGGGTGTTGGCACGTTGTTTAATGTTTAGCCGACTGTGTCCTTAGCTCTATCTCTTTCAAATCAAATCTGGTGGTGAAAATTAGTTGGTGGCCACAAGTTTTGATTGAGTTTCAGAAACTTTATCACATGCTTTGCCAAACGCATGTTGAAGAAGCAGTTGCTCACGTGATAACGTCACGCTATGCTTTGCTCGCTAGCCGCGACAAATAAAAATTTATCATTTTTTGGCTTACTCGTGACACAAATTGAAGGCATGATGTCGATTTGCCTGCTTGTACACGGTGATCATCTCCAATTTCCCTTTCTAAACCTCATAACCCCCCACCCCAAAAAAAAAAAAAGAGCTATGTTTTATGTTTGCGTTGAGCTCATAATAAAACATACGAATTAAAGTGAGAACGTTGGCATATATTAATCTCCGAAATTTACAATATAGAAGTTCGAAGTTAGATTTGAAATGGTCATGCTATCAGGTATATGCTTTAAACTCCCGTGTTTTATATTCTAAATTGTTATAGTTTCATGTCGATATGCTATTAAGACACCTCCCAAAAACAATCTCAATTATATTAGGAAATTTATTCGTAATAAAGGTTTCATATATGTATATATATGATGAAATAAAATTATTAATTATGAAATGGGTGTGTGTGTATATATATATATATATATATAGAAAGTCAGACATAAAATTTGATCAAAATATGTTTGTATGATATTTTAACTGTGTTTATTTAAAATATCAAAGTATAAGCACACTGGTTAC
The DNA here is from genome assembly GCA_030449905.1 of Luvunga scandens. Lineage (NCBI taxonomy): Eukaryota > Viridiplantae > Streptophyta > Magnoliopsida > Sapindales > Rutaceae > Luvunga > Luvunga scandens. Next base: position 3,416,426 of record JASUUG010001265.1, read on the forward strand.
AACAAACAACCACTATATTAGACTAAGCTCAAAAAAGAATTCAATCTAATTTTATTATTGTGCTTACAATTCATACCTAAAAAAATTTGAAAATTTTGATCTTCCAACTATTTATCAAACATTTTAGTTGTAATTATTTTAAAACTAAATTAGAGCGCAACAATTACAAACGGACCCAATACTAAAACATATATATTGAAAATGAAGAAAAAGTGCAAATGCCAACAAACAAAAACGACACAATAACCAAACATTTGAATTGATTCTTTTTTATTTGCCAGTCTTTCTAGAATAAAATCCCAATTCAGACAGCTCCATGTAGTAGTACATCCATCCTTCAAGGGGCCCCAACTCAAAAATATTAAAAGAAAACTTTTCACTAAATTAACTAATAAATTAAAAAAAAAAAACCATCATTAATAAATTCTCCAAGTTTTCCAAATTCCAACCGTGAATTCCACATTTTTCCACTCAAACCCCAATCTCTCTCATCTGTTTTGACTCTTCCTCTTCCTCTTCCCTGTCTCGCCATTTTTCTAGGCAAGAAACCGCAGCCAAACAGAAACTGAAACATACAGCAAAAACCCACAAAGAAAAAACCAAAAAAAATAAGCAAAAAGGAAAATCACCAGCCCCCTTCCGCTGTCGGGTGGTTTGGTAACTCGGTGTGTTCACCGTTTTGCCTCCCCCAACAATAATGAATTCAATTGGCAACCCAATCTTAATTTCTTGATCACGTTCATGCAGGGTCTCTCCGCCGTTATATATTTATATTTATATAGATATTATGTCTAGGCAGATAGTGTTGCGATCACCAACGGCGAACAAGAGGCAACCGTTGTTGTTGAACAGCAGCAGCAGCAACAGCAAGTCAACAAGGAGCGGTGGCGGGAGCGGGAGCAGCTTTGCGGAGGTGGCGGGCGGGACGACGGCGGAGTGCGCGGCCGTGTGCTGCTGCTGCCCGTGCGGTCTCGTCAACTTGCTGGTGCTGGCAATTTACAGACTGCCCGCGGGGCTGTGCAGGAAGGCTTGGAAGGAGAAGCGGAAGCAGCAGCTTATTAAGAAGGGGCTCCTGCCGAAGCGGAAGCGGACCAAGTGTAAATGCGGGTGTGATGACTTCGAGCTGCATCTTCACCCTGTCGTCGACTTGCAGAATTGTTCGACGGACCGCGCCATGAATTCCGAGGAGTCCGAGAGGAGAGTGGTCGAATTGGAGAAGGAGATGTGGGAAAGATTTTACAGTGCTGGCTTCTGGAGAACCGCTTCTCAGAGGCAGAGAGAAACCGCTCCTTAATTCCTTATATTTCGTAAACCGGGTAAAATTAAATTAACTGTAAAATTCTTCATTTTTTTCTTCTCTTTCCCTTTTTCATTTCTCAGATCGGATGGGTGATTTTGGTTAGATTGTTGTTGGTGGGAAGATGAAGTCAAGGTTATCTAAAATGGTTGGGGGGCAATTGAGTTGAGTTTGTCTTTGTTTTGCATGTTGATAATTTTTGAAAAGCCTTCAACAACGACAACAAATTGTGAGCATTTATTATGAGTTAATTTCTGTGTGTGTATTTAATTATTTATGGACTTGAATATCGGATGATAATTGTTGCCCTCATCACACACAACATTCGGGACCCTTCTGTTGTATCCGGGTTTTATTTGACTTCTAATTGATTGGTAACATAAGAAAGCAGCAATGAGGGGGACACAATTTTAGAAGCACTCACTCAATGTTACCCAAAATATTGTAAAATCACCATCTTGTAAGTAATTAAATAACAAATATCATTTTCAGTCGTGCTTTCGAAACCATTTGCATTTACGGAGTGAGGCCATGTTTTTGTGGTACGAGATTGAAAGTGGAAATGATATTGCGACTTGTGAACAAACATATATCACTTATTTTTGGTTTCTGTATTGCGGAGGGATCGCAGGTTTGTATTGGGATTTAGTCTTTTACAGTATCCTCTCCAATATTTAACAATTTCGCTTGATTCCTTCTTACAATGCTTTCTTTTTCATATTCCATATTCCATATTCCATATATGGAACATATATATGCATCTCATTACCTCTTCAATTTTGATTTTTGTTCTTTTAAATTCTTTTTGTATCCTGTGCATAAGACAACGAGACTTAAGCGTGCTTATAATATTTGCTACTACAACATGTAACACGATTTATTCTCCATGATTGCGGGTAAGAATTTAATAATTTGGCCGACTGTGCGTTGTCAATTGCTTTCTTTGTGCCCGTGAATTTTCTTGTACTTGGGGCATGTTGCTGTGTTTAACATGTCATTCTCGAGTCCACAATTTGGTCACCCTGGTGGTGGGTGGGATCAGAAGCTGAACTGTGCTAGTTGCTACTTACTGCTTGCTGGGGGCGTGTAAACCGTCCCTTTTTTCCCGGCCCCGTGGGGGTAAGGACCCCCCTAAACATGTCCTAGATAAGGACGCTCATTTGGGCTACTAGCCACTTTCAACCACAAAATCGCAAAAGAATCAAATTATTTGTGTTAGCTTTTCAGTATTTTGTCCCCACCAACATTTCTTTCTCTCTCACTCTTTTTTTTTTTTTTACAATTACATAGAGATTATTATTTATATTACAATTTATATTACGACTGTTATCTATGTATACAATTATTTAACTACTAAGTGTAGTTTACATGAGACTGTTGTTGATATATATAATCAGATAATTAGTAAGGCTAGTTTATATGAGATTGTTATTGATATATACAATCAGATAATTACTAAGGTTAGTTTACATATTATAAAGTATTACTCACAATTTTTACTAATATTAAGGGATGTTCATTATACTTATATTTCGTAAAAGAGAAAGCTACCTCTGCTCTATTATATAATATAATTGAGGAAGGAATCACTCCTATATAATGCTTTTGGGAATTTGAATTGCTGCCCTCATGACTTGTGAACCTCATGACTTGTGAAACCACAAGATTTATTCTCTAATTTTTGATAAGTCGAGAATTTGAAAGATAACCAAAACCAAATTTCTATATTATATCAATACTACATAGTTTTATATATTTATTTATTTTTGCTTGTTTTCAACATGTGTGAAAATATATAAACATATCACAACTCTATAAAAGTTGAAAACCAAAGCTTAACTAAGGGGAAAAGTAGATGTGCTACTTTAAAGAAGCTATCCAAATCATTTGCTTTAAGCTAATGGATCTTTCGTGCCAATAAGTAAGTCATTGTCCCAAATTCCATTTTTGCTTTACGTAAATAAACAAACAAAATATAAAAGCACTTTTAATAGAGTCGGTTGTTGCTCGTATATGTGGCGTAGGCACCTTTGTTTCTTGTTGTGTATAATATTTTCTTTTGTTTCCTTTCGCTTATTATATATAGTTATCAGCAATCACTTCACTTCACTTTTGGCTCTTTCGGCCCCTTCCTTTTGTGAATTCAAACCCTTTTAGAATTCTACGGGGAATTGAGCTACTGGCAGCATTGAAAGAGACCATGGTTCACTTTGAAGTTATATAATCACTTTCTTTCTAGTTGTTTCAATATAAATTTTACCGGGTATTATACTTTCTATGGCGTCAATGTGAATTCACCACTGTCGCGTATACGCCATTTGATAGCTAGAGTTTCTGTTACATAACAACTGCTATTTAAAAATTTCAAAGCTACAACTAATTAATATGGCTTCAGAACTAACGTTCTATTAGACTCGTCTTCAAAACTTAGTGTAAGAAGGAGTGTTAGGTTAAATGATTAAATACTGAAAGTTCCCATATGTAGAGGTATGCAGGACTTATCCCAACTTTCACATATGGTATGCTTTGTGAATATTAGCCAGGCTATGATTTGCCAGTAGTGACCGAACAAAGTGTAATTAGGACTCCACGTGGGTGCACTTAATAAATCTCTAAAACAGGGAAATTGAGCATGACCCAGCCCGGTTACGTTTTCTTTCCCCCATTTTTTTTTTTTAACAAAAAAGTCTCCAAATTCATATAGGGGGCTCCGAGGATTAAACGGAAACAATTATCACGGAAGTTTATCTAATTTTGTAATTTGAGTTCGCCTCATGCATGGCACGACTTACTTATTTTTTGTTAACTAATTGTTGCAACTGATGTGCTTATAAACTCAAACAATCACAAGTTGTAGCCCGAGATCTATTAAACAAACCAATCAAGATGCTTCTCTTTACAGACCGAGATCAAGATTAATGAAACTTATTGAAAATGAAAAAAGAAGATGATCAAAGAAAGTTAAGAAGCAGCAGAAACAAGAACAAGATGAATTATGTGGTTCAGCTGAATTGCTTCAACCTACATTCATGGAGAAACAACATGATCAGATTTTATTGATTATCAAGAAGAATTACAGAGCTAATCACTAAGAATCAAAAGTAGTACAATAAAAGCCACAACTTCCCATCTTTATAGATCACAGCCTTCCTCTGTTTGTTATACCAGAATCAGCTGTTGAAAACAGCTCTGTAACGACCCCAACGAAGCCCAGAAACTCACGTGACACACGCGTGTAATAACGGCTTATAACAATCTTATTAACTCACGTGCAAAGTTGGTGACTCAGTAAAGAGAAAACGGCACTTGGCTAAGTCGTTTTAACTTATACTGGTAACACCCATCAAAACGCCAACAGCTTGTGTCGTTTTGCTCAACTTTTGATTTGCTTCATCAGTCAATTAACACTAACACTAATGATACCTTTCCTAAATAATTTTTACTTCCATCTCTTGTTCTATTATTGTCTTCTCATCTAATTTGGTTAAGAAGTCTTGGAAAACGATCCAGTAGAAGCCACGTAGTGTAATTATAAAGCTTTTTTTTTTTTTTGTGAATAGTGTTGTGGATTAATTACATAATGCCAGATAGCACAGCGTTATTAATAGAACTTTTACAAAGGCACACTTATATCGTACTCTTTAAATCATATCACTAATAAAGAAATTGAAGTGAATGTATATCAATTCTCCAGCTATCAAATTAATTAACATGAGCTCGTCATCAAAATGGCGTAATCTTCCAGGGGACATCATAGGCACAATCGCAGAGCGTCTTCATTACACAGACATTACCGGATTGTTTCTTCAAAGAACCTTCTTCAATCTTCTTTCACAGCCCTTTTGAGCAACAAGGTCATCAAGCTCCCCCCGTTGGAAATTGGGAAGATGAGGCAATACTCTTAGCAAGGGGAGAACCAGGACGAGTCCCTATTGTTTAGAGAAATTAAGTGAAATATCTCTAATGGTTTAAAATAGGTGCAAATCTCCATATAATTATAATGGTGATAATTTTATATATCGTTTTATCATTTTATTCTTAATTTTTATAAAATTCAAATATTTTGAAAATATTTTTAAACAAAATGACTTATATGCCCTTAATGATTAAATTAATTTAATAACAAATTGCAGTATGGAGAAAAATTATAAGTAGGAAAAAATCATAAATACACCGCTAATAATTATATAAAGTATTCATTTAGATGCGTATAACAAATATGATACATTTTATTTACTCCTTAATTTGGCACATAATCACTGGTTTTGTTCGAGAAGTACATATAGAGTGATCATTGGGTGTCAATCTTCAATCTCTTCATAATGTATTATAATGGTCATGGAGGTTATCACAAGTTCACAACCGTCGTATAAAACAATATCGCCATGCTTGTAACGTACGTTCTAAGGTTTGATTTTCACCGGAGAGAGTGGCTCGATGTTGAAGATTTGGGCAAGAAAATGCTGTTTTTGGGTCATAATTATAGTCGCTCTTCTATGTTAGTACCAGCTGATGATGAAGTCGGATAGATTAGCGAGTTATCAAATATTATTCATTTTCCCAGGTACAGTCAAGAGAGATACGTGTGTTAGTCTTATAATTTTAGTAAGGTACCATGAGCTCACCATGGTGGATTTTATGGGGATAACATGTTCGAGAATTTTGATTTCTCTTATAATTTTGACAAGGCAAAAGAAAGAGAAGGGTGTTGGGACAATAAAAACCATTTATATGAATAAATCGCCAATAATCAATAATAAATATTTTTAACGCTTAATTCCTCTTATTTTTAAACAAAATGACTTATTTATGTAGAATGGAAACAATTTTAATGATTAAATTAATTTAATAATAAATATAAATTGAAATCTTATATGGAATTGAAAATTATAAATATATTAAAGGTAAATTTTAATAAATCACTTGTAATTGAATTTAACCTTATATGACAGTCCACAACACATAATTATTCATATATAAGCCCAAAGTTGGATTAAGGCTCCAACAATGCTGGATTAAAAAATCCAACAAAGGGCGTCATTAATCATATGATTGGATTAAGAAACAATGGACTTGCAAGAAAAATATATTTATTCCACCTACTCAATTCGAGACATGAGTCATGAGAGGATTAATTAGTTAATTAATTTTCATCGTATACACACGGTATAAAAGAGCTTGTATATAGATTGATATATCCAACAATACTACTGTAAATTAATGAAATAACAAATGATTTCATTATTGATATATCCATATATAGTACCTTTTTCCATTGACAGAAACTGAAAGCAATTACAAGTAGAAGATTGCTATTTGAACATTAAAGGAAAAAAAAAAAAAAAAAGAAACAAAAAGTCCATGTTCAAGTACTTGCCAGTTGCCGTGTACCTGACAATTTGAATGGCATCGACCGAAGGAGGCCGCTTGAGGTTAACTTCGTTTAATTTGCTCAGTATGCATGATATCCCCACAACAACAATAATGTGGGTTCCGGGTTCCGGGTTCCCTAATGGCACTGTGCTCAATAGGGATCTAAACTTTCCTTAACACATAAGGCTTTGTTAGATCCTGCTTAATTAGTACAAAAACTGATAAGGAAATCCAAATTCTTTTCGGAAAAGTGTAACTTTGTTTTCGTATATATAACGCTTGTTCTGTGAAAGCCAATAGCTTAATTGGTTCATATCTCAATTGTGTGTGAAATTTCTCTGCCTCTGCTGCTTGAACCTAATCGTGTTTTATTAACTTGAATTGAATGGATTCAGTGTCGGCATACACCTACGGATATCAAGTGAGGCGGATGTTCACCCAAACACCACTCCCCGATTTTGACTTTCAATTTCCATCGAAAGAGTTCAGGTTCCAGATGCATCGCTTCGGAATCTTAGAGCCCGACTTACCGAACCCATCCGATCATCTGGCTCATTGTTTAATGTTAAGCCTTTTCGACTTGGAGCAAGACAAAGACTGCTACTCTTTCTTCAAGAATGAGCCAGTTCCGCATAATCTTCAACTCCAGATGTTCAAAGACATCTCTAACTTAGCCAAGGATGCACTGCCCAATGCCATTGCCAATAACGACTCTAAGACCATCCAAATTTGTGTCGTTTTAACGATTAAGGGGATGAGTCACGTCACGGAGGAGGAGGAGGAGGAGGAGGAAGAGGAATGTGCCATTTGTTTGAAAAAGTTCGAGAATATTGACAACGAGGCTACCATGTTGAACTGCCAATGTCAATTCCTTTATCACCCTGATTGTATTTGGCGGTGGCTGAGGGAGCTGAGAAATTATTCCTGTCCGATTTGTCGAAAGAACTTTGCTGATGGGACTGAGCATTTTGCTCGAACCCCATGCAGAAGGAGAAAATTGCGAAACGAATGATGACGGAGCCTTGGTTGACTGAGGATGGCAAACTAGCAGATCAGCGATATCCATTCTCCCCTTTATTGTTTTAGAAACCATGCATCTTTTACGGTTTATATTTCTTGGGTCTCAAGATTGCTTCTTTTTCTTATTAATTATCATTCTTTTTATTTTTCTTTCTTTTCCAAATTTTTGTTCAATAAATAGTTTGTCGTTTGATAAATTAATAAATGAGTAAGCTACCATGCAAACTATTCTTCTAATATACATTACTTTTTTTTTTATCTTATCTTAAAGTAAAAATACACACAAATGGATAAAAATAGGGAGACACTTCTTCTTTCTTCTAGTCTTTTTCAAATTTAATGAAAAAATTGGCAATTGTTAAGATAAATAAAGTTGGTTTTGATTTTAACCACTTATTTTCAATAGGAGAGAGGGAGAAAAATACTACCCTTAAAAGACACAACCCAACAAAATTTGATTAACTAGCTTTAGCTAAAAAAGGAAATATAAAAGGAAAATAGAAAGCCAATAGAGATATGAAATAGTCGTAGTGACCTTTACTCGAACAAGCATAAATAAATGCTCGAGAGGTTTGAGATTGTAAATAAATGGTTTTATCCATTTTTTTTTTTATATAGATATTTTGTGAAGGGTAGATGAAAAATGATATTTGAATATTAAGAAAACGCCATCAACATAGAAATAATGGTATTGTAGTATGAGCAGTATCGTCGTTTTGTGTATTCTAGTAAAATTATAAAATTGTATCATGAACGGTAACTTTATTTTTATTTGATAGTGACTTCTGAATGTTCAAATATATATTAGTTGTCAAGTTAAACGGAGAAAAGCCGAGAAAGATGAAAAGAAAAAGATATTATTAATTTATTATTATTATTTTTTATAGTACTCGGAGTGATGGAAAGGAACTGGCCTCTTTGTTGTGGACTGCGTTCACGGGGAAAGTGATATACTCACACAGTGACAATTGGCTGCGTGCAACTACCAATATTGTGATATTAATTTACCTAAAACAAATTATTTTATTTATTTATTTATTTCTTTATATTTTTCATGTGGCTCAGGCATCGGTATTGGAAATACCAAGAAATCTCTTTTTAATTCTCAAATTTTATTATGTTTACAATTATTTCCGAATATTTAACAAATTATGATTTGTCTAAATTTTTTTATTTTATCAAATAAAATATATTGCTTTTTTTAGGAGAAAAAGAAAAAAAAAAAAAAACAAGCATGTGATTTTCAATGTCAAATCTCGGCAGTTGTCATTCGCAAATCACAAACACACGTCTGAAAATGTCTGTGTAATTAAAAGTGGCAGGAGCAAAATGGGTCATGTGGGCGACACAGTGGACCGGTCCAAAAATAACGAAATTTGTGGACTGGATTGAGGCTTAAATAAAGTTATGACACTTTGAATTGGGCCAATTGGGCCTCTTGTTCTTTTTATTTATTAAACGAAAGTGCGTTGCTTTAGACACCCAACTGCATTATCCGTCAGATCTCCTTTAATCCTTTTCTATAAAACCTCATTACAATTCGACTTCCCGTTTTATCTTTTGAGTACCGCCAATAGCTTCGGCGGATATGAGATATACTTGCAGCGTTTGTTCATGCCATCGAATAACATTTTTACTTAACCCAATCACGAATCCACGATGACAAACAACTTAGATAAAAAAGACAATTCCAATTACATTTATGAGGTTTTAATGGTATGAGCTAACACCAAAATTTTATTTGGTTAGAAATTGATGAGAATTCGCACGATTTTTTTTTCTTCCTTTAATGAATGATATGGTTACATATGAATTAATATTGTAGTCATTAAATTAAAAAAAAATGATAGCTTATCCAAGTTGACTCTACGAGAGCTGATAATATAATAACTTTCGTATGACTTTGTGTAAGCATGATTGCTAGGTTCAGTGTTTTGTCAAATTGAGTTGAATCAAATAAATTTGATAAAAATTATAAGGCATTGGTTACGATGAAGCTACTCCATCGTGAAGTATCTATGAAGACCGTTAGATTATAGTAACAAGTACAAATTTAATATTTATCTCTATGATCGTATGATCATCATCAATGCTCTACTATAGAGTAATTTCAACATAGCTGGATCCAAATTATAAATAGAATAAAAATTGCTTTGATTTTGATTTTTTTTTTTCCAATTTCTTAGTCTCTAAAAAATCTTGAATTTTTCTAATTTTGTTGGCTTTCAGGTCATTTTTTTAAAAATTTTAAATTAACTAAAGCTAGAAATTTTGAAAAGTTTGGTAGGGTCGGCCGTGGATGGTCTCCTCCTCAAGTTTTCGCTTTCTTCCATTATTTGTTAATTTGTGGAGTGATATTTGCTATTCTACTTTTCAAAAATTAAATCACAAGTCATTTGTAATATGTTATAGGGTTTTTATCTTCTCACTATGAAAAATATTACAAAATAACAAATCACTACACGAATTATTCAAAGGTAACATTTAACTACTTTTCATAAATTAAATCACAAGTCATTGTAATATATTATAGGGTTATTATCTTTTCACTATGGAAAAATATTACAGAATAACAAATCACTGCACGAATTATTCAAAGGTAACATTTCACTACATTATTTTTTTTTTAAAATAATAGTTTACTACTTTTTTTTATCATTGCTATTAGTCTAATGACAAGTTACACTGATGTCGTATAAGTAAAATTATATTTTTCGTTAAAACTTAAGAATAAACTTTTGGCAACTTTTAAAAACATACGATCCTCTAATATTGTTAAATATTAGATTTTGCAAAAAACATAACATATTCGTTGCAAAATTTCTATTGTTTTAACTCCTTTTTCTTATAATGACGGTAGGTACCCGTGTCCTCAACCTTATCATTGGATCAAGAAGTACTAGACGAGGAAGAAAAACATATGCTTCATCCTACTCAATTCTAGACCGAGAATAGTTGTGGTTCGGTTCATTAGAGGATCAGTTTGTTTTAGTTCATTAATTTTCATCGGACTTTGTAAAATGTCTATGTACGAATATCGTTTTGCTAATGTTAAATGTGATTAGTTTCCCTGTGTATAGCCTGAAGTTAGCAGTCATCCATATAGTTATAGGTTTTCATAAACAATTTGTTTGCACATTGTATGGTATTTGTAGTAAGTGACACTATTGCCATTTGCATTAGCAGATGTCGCCCTATAGATATTTACCTGGACACATGATTAATACCACAATACGCATGGGTGTAGAAGTGCAAATTAAGATTTACATGGGTTAATATATACATATAAATATCTACAGGTAGTTTCTTAAGTATTGCTGCCCTCAATTTTTTTTTTATATGAATATATTTTTAAGCCGTATATTTTAATAGAGTCAGATTTTAATATTATTAAATTACACAGCTTAACAGCATATCCACATTAAAAAAAATAAGAGCGCCGCAATATATATATATATATATATATATACATATGAAGTCTTAAACTATGTTTTCTTTTTTTCAATAAGAAATTTATATGTCTTCAAGCTCCTAAATTCTAGGCAATATTAGATTATTAATTTTGATTTATTTAATGAAATTAACAATGATTTCATTTAGCTCTAATCCTTTTAAAAAAAAAAATTAAAATAAAGACCATAAAAAATGACAGCTCAACATTGGTCTATTTTGGTAATTGCCTGCATCTTTTTCATCCTTCTAATCTTTGTTTGTTTCTTAGGGCTTTCGCTAAAATTAACGTCAAAATAAAATTCCAAGTCTCGGGATTCAAGAGGCTGCTTCTCGGGGTCAAGGTAGATTCGTTTTATTTATTTATTTATTTATTTTTTATATGCAACTTGAATAACATGATTTTATGGAACTTCTATAATCTAAAATTTAAAGCTTGAAATATATATATATATATATATAAAGATAAACTATAGCTTTAGTTGAAAAATTATACATAATTATAAGCTCGGATGCTACGATATATTCTACATTTTATTCTAATCTATGAAATCTGGTATTCATACCAATAGCTTGCTTGTATGATCATCAAACTCATAGCATTATTGAAGAAAACAGAGAGGCCCAAAACATACCCACTGGGTTGTTGACCAACCCATCACTTGATGCCTTCTCAGATTTGAAATATAAATATTATTCAAATATTCTGTAGATGATGACGATAACTATGGGTCAATAATTTTCTCCAAACCTACCACCCACTAATAAATGTGCCTTTCAAGGCCAATACTTAGTTGAAAAGATTATTAATTTTGGTCAAGCTCTCATGAAAATGGGGAAAAAATTGTTATTGTACAAGTTACATGAAAACCTTGAAGAGTAAATCGAACTTAAAATTACCAAAAAAAGAGATTAGACTATCCATTTAGTGTAAATTTTTTTCTTTGCAACTCACTTAATAATTTGATAAATTGCTTGTTCATTTCGATGATTGATTGTCCATTAGTCTTAGGTGGCGTTTGTTTTTTCGTTTGAAATCTGAATAGATCTGAATTATTCTGAATTTTGAATAGATCTGAATGTCAGAATCTGAATAACGTGTTTGTTTTTTTCATCTGAATCTCTGAAAATAAGTATTAAGTTGTTTGTTTTTTAAACTTAAAAATCTGAAAATATATATTTTTACATTTGTACCCTTATTAAATTTAAATGTCAAATAAATAATACACTAAATATCATAGTATTTTAATATTTATAAGTAAAACTATATTCAAGTGAATACATAATGATTTTGAAATTATAATATATAAAATACCATAAATTTTAAATTTTATCACTAATTCTCAATAATAGTACATAATATAAGAAAAAAAACTAACAAAATAATTGAAATAGTTGATTTGTTATTTATCTCAAGTTGTTCCACGAAAGATAAGATTATGTAGGATAAACGTCTATGGGTGAGTTTTGGAATATGTATGAAAAATAAATTATAAAATAGGGATATTTTTTACATTAGAAATTAATTGACTTAATTCAGATTTTTCTATTCAACAAAAAGCTCAAAAAATTGGCTTCTTTTATTAAGTCAAAATTATCTAAAAAGTCCTATTAAGTTATAAAAACAAACACCTCTAATTAACTTAATTAATTAAATTAAGTCACTTTAAGTTATTAAGTTAAAAAACAAACGCCACCTTAGTTTAGTTTTTGAAATATATTTTACACTAACAAGTGATTTTTTTCATCTTTATCCAAACATTTAAAAGAGAAATCCGAATACATATTAAAATAATAACTAAATTGAATTGAATTAAAAATCTTGGACTTATTTATATCGTACCAAATTGAGCTTCTTTGTCTCATATTCGTGTCACTACATAATCTCAAGCATCAAACATGATTGGTTACATTACATTCACCCTTCCGAACAAAGAGGATATCACCATCATCAATCGATCATCACTGCCATCATGATATTATTATAAACTAACAAAATTTCAAAACCAATTTACAATCCTTAACATATATAATAATGGCAATAATGGATCATGAAGGTTCAATAACACAAATTTAAATCAATTAAAAAGTGTGAGAAATGTCACCCCACTAAATCAAGCAAGTTGAGGTGCACATAAATAAAGAAAGAATATACTTAAAAGATAAGATCCAATAATTATAATTATTTTAAAAAAAAAAAGTTGTGTGAAGCCAAGAACTTATTATTTATCCCCTAAAAGAATATATTTATTTGTTTATTATTATTAATTACTGTTATTATTATTCCTTTGGTGGAGGTGTGTTTGTGTGGGTGGGTTTGTTTTTCCAACACAAAAAATAAATAAAACTGAAAACAATCCAAACCAAACCCAACCATAATTAATAAAGGTAAAGCTGGCCGTGTCTGTTTTTCCTCTCTTCCTCTCTTTAATCATCTTCGTGGACTCTGAATTCTGGGGTTTTCATTTATTTATTTTTATTTGTTATGAATCTCTAGGAAGTTTCAGAGAATCCCAATTGCCCTGATCTTCATCATTTCATGGGCATTTCCTGATCTTCTTCATCCATTCTGGAGCTCTTCCAGCCTCTTTTATGGAGGTAAATTAAAAATTTAATCTTTCGATTCTATTAGTCAAATAGCTTATTTTTTTAATTGAATTTTCAAATATTGTTATGATTTTTTTTCCTTGTATTTGATTATTGAGGTCGATTTCTTATCTGGGTTTAATTTATATCTATCAAATATTTCAGCTTGAATTTATTTTTGCTTAATTTTTATATGGCTTGTTCTGTGGAAGTTTACAGCTGAATTTGATAATTTTTTTCCCTTCTTTTCCCCTTGTTTTGGGCTGTGATGTAGATGGAAGAAAATGTGACCACTTTTTGTTTCAACAATTTTATGATTTGATAGATGAAATGTGCATGTTATAATGAACTCTGGGTAATTTCATTACATTTAGCACAAATTTAGATGTAAAACAAATCTGTATTGGGCAAAAAATAGCTATCAAAGTAAGAGAAAGAACCGTGTATGGTCTGATGGGGGAATCGGAATTGCAACTAAACTCTTATGTACTACCCGGATAATTAAATTCAGTAGATGGTGTTTTTTCTTTTGCTGAATTTCATTGAGCATTTGCTGATACCCGAATCATGGGAACTCCAGGAATTTTTTTCCCATTAGATTAAATTTGTTTCTGGGGAAGCTTTTAGTTTTTTTTTTGTTGTTGAAACCATTACATTTGTTTGTTTGATGTATAGTCAATGAGCTCCGTGGAGTCATTAAGAAATAATTGCTACCAATTTAACTGAGGAATCATGTGACTAATTGAGCTACCTGGTGTTACAAATTTCTGTCCTTGGGTTCCAATTTAGAAGCTAAAATAATTATCTCTTGAGTCTTGAGATTTGATTGTCCTTTCCAATTGATTGGGATTGTCTGTATTGAAAGATTATATATTTGTTTTAATGTGATTATTGCTTTTCTTGAAAGAATGTTCAATTCCCATCCAGTGTCCTGGTTGAGTTATTTCCGGTTTTGCAGGTTCTAGGGATGGAGGAGAGCAAGAAACCTGAAGACCATATGACTTCAGCTGCTGCCTTTGTGGAAGGAGGGATACAAGATTCTTGTGATGATGCGTGCAGCATATGCCTTGAGGAGTTTTCTGAAAGTGATCCTTCAACGGTAAACAGCTTAAAATTCTACGTCTATTGTGCCTCCTCTCACTATACATCATACACCCACAAAAAACATACTTACCCACACTAACACTCACATGCCCTTAGAAAGGGAGCTTTAAAGACAAAAAAATTCATTATCATTTCATGTGATTTTGACTTATAGAAGTTTGCCTAAAGTTTATCTTGCGTTGTAGGTGACAAGTTGCAAGCATGAGTTTCACCTTCAATGCATTCTTGAATGGTAGAGTTCATATACCTTAATATGTTATTTCATTTCCTCCCCTGTGACATCTACTAAATCCTTATTTTGAGATATTTATGCATTGTTCTTAAACACACTGTTGTTCAACTTTGTCTTTGTGTATCCTTTTCTGGGTTTTGTTTCATTTTATAGTTACTGTGTTAATAATATAGATACATATCTGTCAGACAAAAAAAACATAAATTATATATGTCTAGCTTTCCCTTTTGTTTTTGCACTTTTTTCCTCCTTTTTCGATTGATGGACAAAGATAACTTCAGAAATTTTTGGTCTAGTTTTTTATGGGGCCAAATAATGTGAGTCATATTCTGGATTAATTTTGATATTGGTTGTATTTGATGTTTATGTATTCCTTAGATTTCATTATTGTAGTCTTTTATCAGACTTCCTTTGGTTCTGTGAAAGAAGAATTTGGGCAATATTTTTTAGCAATGTCTTCATTACTTGTTTGTTGATTTTCTTATTGTCTTATGAAGTAGTTGTTACTGTTCTACGTTGATTGGGTGTGACAATCTCGATCTCTCCGGCGCACATATACACATGACACAGTTACCAGCAAGCTGGTGGAGTTGGGAATTAGGTCACTTGCATCTAGAGAAACAGATAAAAGATTTATGTGGATCAACTGTTTCTTATTTGTTAATTGATGTGAATTCTTGAGTTGTGAGTCATATGACATATAACTAGATAAGGAAGAAAGAGCTTACAAAACTAACACTTGCTTCTGTATTATAGGTGTCAGAGAAGCTCTCAATGTCCCATGTGTTGGCAGCCTATTAGTCTGAAGGACGCCGCCAGGTTAATTTGTTTTTGATTTCTATAATTCTATTTTTTACTTTTTCCTCTTTATATATAACTTAATGGAGTTATCTAATGTGCATATGGTTGTAGTCAAGAATTGCTTGAAGCTGTTGAACGAGAGAGGAGCATTAGGGCTAATCCTCCAAGAAATGCCACCATATTTCATCATCCTACATTTGGTGATTTTGAATTGCAGCATGTCCGTAGTTTATCAGCATTTGCTAACATATTTTGTTTGTTCATGTATTGAATAAACTCATCCCAAGATTTGACCTTCTACTGATAATTATGCAATTCCTTTCGGCAATGCAGTTACCTGTGGGTGCAAGTGATACTGACCTTGAAGAACGCATACTGCAGCATTTGACCGCTGCTGCTGCAATGGGTAGGGCCCACCATTTTGGTAGGAGGGAGAGCCATAGAAGTCGGTCAGCTGCTCATGGTCGCCCACATTTCTTTGTATTTTCCGCTCATCCTGGTGGTGCACCGCCTGGTTCTGTTGCTGAGGGAGGGGGAACTGAACCAGCTACACTTGCTGGTGCTAGTCCATCCGTCCCACTTTCATCTAGTGAGAATGACTCATCACAGCATATGCTGCAGTTTCATCCTATACAATCCAATCAGAATTCGTCCTCAGCCTCTGGATCAGCTGTTGCACAAGCAAATAGACGTGGATTTTCCTTTAATAATCGGTAGTCATGATTTCTTTTTCTCTT
Source organism: Luvunga scandens (assembly GCA_030449905.1). Classification (NCBI taxonomy): domain Eukaryota; kingdom Viridiplantae; phylum Streptophyta; class Magnoliopsida; order Sapindales; family Rutaceae; genus Luvunga; species Luvunga scandens. The sequence goes on from JASUUG010001265.1 coordinate 3,433,026, forward strand.
TAATCTTTTTTTCCCCCTCCTATGTGCTAATTTGTTTGTAGATCTGCTATTAAACTGTCCATAGGTTTATATACTTGTATTATTTTTAATCATTTTCTTTGTAGAAGCACTTCTAGCCAAACTTCATCTCCGACCCATGATAGAGCTGGACCATCTGACCTTCAGTCATTTTCGGAGTCTTTGAAATCTAGATTTAATGCTGTATCTATGAGGTATAATTGTAAAGGGATTCTTCTCTCTTGTAACTCTAATGGTTGTACCATATTTTGATGCACGGAGATACGTATATATTAAATTTATTGCTAATCCATTTTCCTTTTGAACTCTGTTGGATTGAAGATACAAAGAGTCAATTTCGAAGAGTACCAGAGGTTGGAAGGAGAGGCTATTCTCCCGCAATGCTTCCATGCCTGGTACTGGATCTGAAAATCGGTCAGAAAATGCAGGAATTACTAGTGTATCTCATTTGATGGAGCAACTTGGAACTGGAGGAAGTACTAGAGGTTGCGAAGCTTCTGTATCAAGTCATTCGGCTAATCGTCTGGTTACAGAGCAAAACAGCGAGAATAATACAGAGACACGTGGAGAAAGCCCTGTGAATACTGAGACACCACCTTCTTGTGCTGCAAGTTCATTTTCAAGATAAGTCGTCAAACATTGTTTCAGCAACTGCATCTATCCTCAGCATTTCATCTTTGAAGGTGAGAATAAGAATCTTCCAATTAAAAAAATTGGCTCCAGTTTACAATAGTCTTCCACCGTTTTTACTAATAGATAGTGACTATAGGCATCATACAGTGATATTTAACCCTTTATCGAGTTTATTGATATTTACTTGTGATTACAAGAAATAGGGCTCAAGTCAAATAAGCAGTACAGATGTCTCATTCCAGAAACCTTGTTTTCATTTATTTGACAATTGAATGCTAACTTGGATTTTTCAGGTTGTTACTCGTTTCTCCAGAAATGACATGCTGAGGAAAGATGCATTTGCATTAACAGGCCAGCGAGCGAGCATTTTGCATGTGGATAGAGTCAATATGGTGATTTGTGGTCTGAACACACAATAAAAGAGAGGGAGTTTGATGAAAGAGCTTCCCATCTGGATAGGGACTTATAAATTGGGTGTATTTATGTAAATTTGTTTATGTTTATAACCCGATTAGCACTCAATATATTTGAAAACTATTCTATGTCTGGATGGATGGTTTCATTCTTGCTCTGTTAGAATGTTAAATTATCTAGTCTTAATGAAATGCGTCATTTCCCAAAATATAACCTGACATTAGAAAGTCACTATTATCATTTGCTTTTTTTAAAAGAAATGAAACTAGCCTCTGAAATTCCTTAAAAATAAAATTTGGTATCTCGTCAGGAATTTGACAATCTCTAGTTTCTACAGCTGTTAGCGCGAATGGATTCTGGAATAAAATGATTGGTTGAATGAAAAACATTCGGGATTTTATTCTATTATTCAATTAATTATTGTCATGCCACGACCGTGTGTATTAATCAATGGGCCTGGCCTCTGTTTGACTTTGGGATCAAGGGGCTGGATTGTTGCTTTCATGGGCCCCGAAATTATGGGCTCGCAGTTCCAGATGGGCTCAGTTTAACTTTGGCGTCAAGAGTGAGGGCTGTTGCTTTCATGGGTCCCAAACATTATGGGCCTAGAATGGAACTTTTGGGTCTAGATCCGACTTGAGCGATCAGATGCGGGTTTTAATATATGTCGGACCCGGTTTTATTTTTAACAAGGGTTCTTTCAAACCATGGCTTGAATCCGCTTACCGAACCGGAGTTTTTATAACGAGACTCTCTTTAAAGGAATAGGATTTTCTTTTTATTTATTTTTTAATCCGAGCAAGTTAGGTGATTAGCAACTAATGAATTGGAAGCAATATGAAAAATAGATTTTTTTTTCCTTTTTAGAAGGAAACATAAATTTTATTCACTAACAAGAAAGGATTAAAAAGAATTCAAAACTTTATTTGGAAAATCTTTCAACCAAATTATTAAATCACGAATCTTTGATGTAAATTTGACAAAAACATGGGTTCTTTACTTAACAAATATTACTAATTAAGATTTTACTCTTGGATATTTTGGATCATCCAATAATCCAAAATATTTCCGGTTTTGAATATCGATAGTTTTTAACAAATCGAACTACATGCAAAGAATCGTATTTGATTATTAACCAATACTCGTTGCAATAAAAATTTCAATCAATGAGCTTGAGCATCAGCCTAATCCTCCCAATTCATTTGAGCACTTAGATTCATAGCAAACAGCATCACATCACCACGAAATCCTTTTTTTTTTTTTAGAATAAATATTCGAAATAGATGAGAAATCTTACTACTAAATACTAACATTTTCTTTTTTATTATTATTCAAACTCGTCTGATATGGACACAAAATACATTCAAAAAGTGCCACGAAGCCAAACAACATTGTTCAAATTTTGAGTGGTTTCATTCTAATCCTTATAAATCTAACGAATAATATTTATTCAACAGCTTAAAGTTTTTACAAACATTTAATTAAAGACGAATGAGTTTAGTACACATATTTATAAAATGATTTGTTAAGTTTTTTTTTTAAAAATTAAAACTACAATTCGTTAATAAGTAAACTAGACTAACTACACTAAAACTTCAAAACCTAAAACTTAGAACCTGACAAGTCAAAACATATTACAATTATAATGATAAAAAGCGACGACGGTGGTAGTTGAAGAAATGTCTCATAATCTCCAATCATAACAACAAAGCATTTAATTATAACTAAATTGGTCCTTCCCACCGATCTCCAAAATAAATAAATAAATAAATAAAATACTAATATATTTTTTAAAATAATTCCACAATTGCAATTTTGCAAATTCAATGCAGACAAAGAAACAAGAAAATAACGCATTGATTATAATTTTTATTTTAATCAAGAAATATACGGTGGCAAAGCCTTGTCTCTTGAACACAGAGAAATCACCCAATCAGAATCCAATGCGTAATGGGCCCTTCAGTTTCTATAGTCAAGGTTCAACTAACAATTTTATTACAATTACCAGAGAGCATGCATGTATATGAATGAAAGCTTTGCATTTTGCCACTTATAATAAAACTCCGGAAGCATCCTAAACCACATAATTATTGTGGCATCTAGGTATTAAATATTGAGAAGTGCTTCAAAAAAAAGAAACAAATAATAATAATAATAACAATAACAAAAGCAATGGGATCACTTCTAATACCAACACCTCAATATATATATCAAGAGAAGTTTTTAGTTATATTTTTTTAATTATGTAATGAAAAATTTTTCATAAAGCCATTTTTTAGTGTCAATATTTTGTAAGTTTTTTTTTTTAATTTTTTCAACGAACTATTTGTCTCAATAGTTGGACGTTTTACACATGAATTTCCATTCAATTCACTTACTAATTTTAAAATTAACTTTTGGAGGAGGTTTTTTTTTTCAAAATCCCACTTATTAACATTATTTCTAGATATATATATATAGTAGAATGATACATGCGTGTGTGTGTGTGTGACAGTTCACACCACATCACTTTTCGCCCTTTTTTTGGTACATAAATTGTAAAATTATCGATTAATTCAATTTCAATAGCAGAGAATGCATATGCATGTCATAGTCGATACTTATTATAGTATATGGCATGTCATAATCGATACTTATTATAGTATATGGCACGTCACAGTTAATATTTATTATAGTAAGATCTTTTTATAGTCACGTCGCTTGGATCAATTAAATTTATTATTATAACTGAATAGAGGTTTATTTATAAAATTATTATTTTGACTTAATTATCCTTAATGTAAGTAATATAAAAGTAAATACATTAATAATTAATTAATAGAGCACGTCAATTTCATGAAGCTCTAAACATGTTTGAGAAGCTATAAATATTTTGGATTTAATAAGAAGGTGCCTATACTAGCGATGTATTATTTACCTACAAGTTCAAAAAATATGGTAACAATTCCAAAAAAATAAATTATTATCTCAAACAACTTTTAAAAAAATACTTTATTTAACGTTAAACCTCTAATGCAACATATATATTTTTTGTAATATACAAATAATTATTACTATATAGAGGTAAATTACTTAAGATGGGATCTAAAAACGCATGCTTATATAATACAGAGTCTATTTTTTTATTTATAATTAGCTTAAAGGTGCGTTTGTGATTAAGGTACTGCTGTAAAAAAAAAAAGGCTATAACTATAAAATAAAAATTAATAATATATAGTAAATATAAATTTTAAATAGTAATTTTTATAAAATTATTAAAGATATAATATATTTTCTATCATACAAATGAAAAATCATATTAACATAGCTTTCAAGTTACGATAATTAATGTTTACCAAACACTTTAATACCGTAGTTTAAAATTTATAATTGACTAACTTTAATCGTAAACGCACCCTAAATTGGGATCAATTTTTTTTTTGATTCTATGAAAATTATCCCTATAAAAGTGTTGCCATTGAGAGGTCAACTGTACCACGCATCATGATATAAAAGAAAAGCAAATAAAAATGTACTACAGAGTCTACAATTAATACACTTGCGAGATGCAATCTCAGAAACATTTTTAATTCATTAGAAAATAAATAATAAAAGGAATATTTGAAGATGCCATATCCTAGATAATACACTTATGAATTACAATACAGATGATTGATTGCTTACTGATCTTAAATAAATCCACATTACACAATGCTAATTAAAAAAAGAAAAACAATTACGAACATTTTAAACCAAATTTTAGTACCATTTCCAAAATTTGCATTAAATTCGAAAAATTAAAATTCCCCATTTGCATCCTAAAAGATTAGCTATTTTTGATTGAGTAACATTATAAAACATTACTCTTTTGCTTATTATTTTTTATAATATTGGCAACATATTTTTCACAACAAGAGCGCTTGCATTTTTGTCGCAGCAGTAAAGCGCTGAGCTTCTAGTAAGCTTGTGGAGTCATCAGTCACGTTTAGTTTGGTGGAATCATGAGAAGCCAGCGAAGCAATCAAGCAAAGCAAGTGAAGTCAGCTGATGGAGACAGGCAATCTAACGGTGGGCAAGCCGTCGCCGTATGGATGAATTGACGATGATATTGCTCCACGCGGCACGTTCGTTTAGAAGCGAGTTGAGGAAAATTAATGGAAAATGCTTAGCTTAGAAACAAAGGGCCATTTATTGATTTTATTCATCTGTTTCCAAACACCGACAGCTTGTTTTGTAGCCGCATGTGAATTCTGAGTTGTGAATATGGTCGGCGCGGCTTGTTTCTTCGCGCGCACTCACACGCATTGCTCTGTATGTGTTTTTGTTACACAGCTTTGAGCACCCCCTCTTTATTGTTAGATCTTTAAATGCCAGTTCAAGTTAACACTCTTTAGTACAAAATTCTTAAAAAAATGTGTACATAAATTGCAAATCAACATTCCAAAATTAATTTTATTTATCGCTTTACTTAAAGAAAATACCTAGCCTAAAAAACTTAATAAAAAATGTTTGAGAGGACGAGGAAACAAGTAAAAGAGAATTGAATTTTACACTTAAAGAGAATTGAATTTAAAATTTTGATTTTAACATTATATTTTTTAAAAAAAATTAAGAATTTGAACTGATAGAGAGAAGAATTTATTTTATTTTTTATTTTACTAAGTAATGATCTAAGTTAAGAAATGACAGCATTCATTTTATAAAAAATAACAGTATCACGTAATATTATCTATCTAATTTATAATTTAAATATTATTTACAAAAAATATAAAATTTTATTATATATTTACTTACATATTATTGGATGGATATTTATAATTATTGGAGATCTTAATTAACAACCTTAAATAAAAGTCGGGAAAAAAAAGAGTCATGGCTTTCCCTTTGAGTAGTTGAGCTTAAGCTAAGAGCTGAAAGCCACTAAACATTTGTTTTATTTTATTATTATTTTTTTCTGTTGGAATAGGCCACTAAACATTAGTAAAGTTTTGAGAATCACAACACATGAAATGACAGACACCCAAGAGACGCGTGGTCCCCACATCCAGCCTGTTTCGACCCTCTCTGTACAGACACCTCCACCCAAAAGTCATCCTCTCTTGCTCTCACAATTAGTGCTTCTTCTAGGTGTAGTTTCCCCATTCACTTGCTCAATCGCGTGTCTCACTCTCCTCTTCTCCAAGCCAAAGCTGACTGTCCAAAAAAAAAAAAAAACAAAAAAAAGAAAACCCCAAGCTTACTAAAAACGCCAAACGCCAAAGCTAAATCCCAACGCCAAACAAGACCCAAACACAACGCAGATTCATACAAATACAAAGCTCTCACATTTTGTTCATTCTTTGCGAGGAAATTGTGTCTTTCATCATCTACAATCTTTGAGCGCCATGGATCCTAAAATCTATGGCCTCACTTTCTTCTTCCTATTAGTTGTTCCCTCCGTTACCGCATTGCCTCACAAAACGACATCGTCTTCGTCGCAACCTCAAATCAACTCCAACTCAGTTCTGGTCGCGCTTCTGGACTCGCATTACACTGAACTGGCCGAGCTAGTGGAAAAGGCTCTCCTATTACAGACCCTCGAAGAGGCCGTCGGAAAACACAACATTACTATTTTTGCCCCCAAGAACGAAGCACTAGAGCGCGAGCTCGACCCGGAGTTCAAGCGGTTCTTACTCGAACCCGGTAACCTCAAGTCCTTACAGACCCTCTTGATGTTCCACATTCTCCCCAGCCGAATCGGATCCCGCAACTGGCCTGACGAGAAATCCGGGTCCAGAAAGCACAACACTCTCTGGAACGATTTCGTCCACTTGTCCAGCAAGAGCAGCAAAAGACTCATCGGTTCGGCTGAGATTATCCGACCCGACGACATTACCCGACCCGACGGTGTAATCCACGGAATCGAGCGGCTGTTAGTTCCGCGGTCGGTACAAGAGGACTTCAACCGCAGGCGGAATCTCCGTTCCATTTCCGCCGTGCTTCCGCAAGGCGCGCCGGAGGTGGACCCCAGGACTCACCGTTTGAAGAAACCGGCCGCTCCTGTCCCGGCCGGTGCCCCTCCGATTCTTCCTATATACGACGCGATGGCTCCCGGTCCCTCGCTGGCACCGGCTCCGGCTCCGGGACCCGGCGGAGCTCACCGTCATTTCAACGGCGAGAGGCAGGTGAAGGATTTTATTCACACGCTGTTGCATTACGGAGGGTACAACGAAATGGCCGATATTCTTGTGAACTTGACGTCGTTGGCGACGGAAATGGGCCGTTTGGTGTCCGAGGGTTACGTCCTGACGGTGCTGGCCCCGAACGACGAGGCCATGGCGAAGCTGACGACGGATCAATTGAGCGAACCGGGGGCGCCGGAGCAGATTATTTATTACCACATTATCCCGGAGTATCAAACGGAGGAGAGCATGTACAACTCCGTTAGGAGATTTGGGAAAGTGAAGTACGATACGTTAAGGTTGCCGCATAAAGTAACGGCGCAAGAGGCTGATGGTTCGGTGAAATTCGGGTCGGGTGACGGGTCGGCTTATTTGTTTGACCCGGATATTTATACTGATGGGAGGATTTCGGTTCAAGGAATTGATGGGGTTTTGTTCCCAGAGGAAGAAACTCCAGCGGTTAAGAAACCGGCTGCCGTTAAAGTTGTCACGAAGCCCAGAAGAGGTAATGGTTGTTTTAATTATTTCTTTAATCTTTATTTTTATTGATTAATGGAGTAAATTTCATTGCCATTGGCTTAATTGATTTCATCAACTTAAGAAATTCGTCAAAATCTTCACTAAGATTTCATTAGAGTTGGCTATAGGTTAATGAAATTAGCCATTGTTAATATTTATTCTTGTTCTTTGATTGTTTCAGCAAAAAATGTAATTTTGTTACTTCCCAATCGTGTTCTTGTGGGTAGTGATGGATTCATTTGGTGAAATCCTCCTGGGTGGTTCGGGATTTTTTTTTATATTTTTGTTGTGTCTTAAGAAAATAGAGGTTAGATTACTTTCCATTACAATGTGTTTTTAGCTTTTAGGTCAATGGGAGCAAATGGGCAAATGGATATTGAGCTGGTGGTTGGTGTTGTGGCAATTTTTTGAGGTTAGGTTGAGTTGGGGGATGGTTCATTCTAGTGGGTTCGATTTGGAGTGCTTTTAAAGGTTAGTTTAAGTACAAATTGGTCGGTGGGACGTTAAAAGCAAAGGTGGTTTCATTATTTTATTGGACTTCGTTCATAAAGAAGTTTATATGATGCCGGGCAGGCTTCTTAATCAATGGGTTAACTGCATTTTACAGACTCTAATCTTTGGCTTATGCCACCGATGAGTCCATGTGATTGATTCTAGGGTTGCCAAGTCGCCACCATGGCACAAATTGATTCTAGGGTTGTCAAGTCGCCACCATAACTTTTATGCTGGCAACAGCTGCCTTCCGTTAATTTACACACCTTGTGATTGCATTTCTTTCCATTTTTTAAATCGATTTGTGATCAGCTGGCATGATTTGTTGTCATTACTTTTGTGTTCTTTAGTAGCTAACCATGTAAAGTTTTTTAAGTGCTGGGCCAGGTTTCTGTAATTGGAAATTCAATTTAACGCTCGGCTGTTTTCCTTGTTGATTATAAGATTAAGCATGTGATGCAGATCATATAATATCGGCGGTTGACCTCTAATCTGTGTTCAATATGTTGCAATTACAGGCAAATTAATGGAGGTAGCATGTAGAATGCTTGGAGCTGTTGGGCAAGATTCACATTTCACCACATGTCAATAAGCACATAATTAAATCAAAAATAAGAAAAGCCGAAACCGTGTAAACAATCATAAAGTGGTAAATTCCGCCAAATTTTCCGTGGATTATAATCATGCTTTATGGGGTTAATTTTTTATTAACAGTGGCTGATTATACTGCAGTTGTAGGAAGATTGTAAACTAAAGAGAAGGGGATATCAATCAGGATAAGTCATTGGTGAATAATCCTACAAAAGAGAAGAGTTTGTTGTTGTTGTTGTTTTTTTTTTTTTTTTCCGTTTATAAATACTGTAATTACATATCATTTTTTAATTGTTTTTATGTAAGACATACTGGTTACCGTCACTATTGTGCATGATGATTGATGAACAACAACCTTTGCCCTGTATCAATGGTTGTGTTCCTCTTGCCTGCTTGTGAATGAATCAACTCAAATTTTCATGATTTTGGATTTCTTTATTTGTCAGTTAAAATTTTCTTTGCGAGGAAGTAAAGAATTTAGTGTCTGGTGAAGAAAGTTGTTGGAGCATATCATGATTGACAGGGACATCACAACTCATAAGACTTGGATGGACTTTTACTTTCATGGCTGGTGTTTTGTTGTCTTCATCAAAAATTAGAAAAGTAAAAAAGAAAAAAAGAACCAAATAATTGTCAATTATTGATGAACTTTTTAAGCAAATTATTTACTATTTATCATTATATTTGTCAGTTAGATTTACTGAAATTGTGACCAGATTAAAAGGCTCATCGAATTTTTTTCTTTTGCTAAAATGTATGATTTGACTTAAAATGCAATCTTATGGAATTCGTTTTGGCTAAGTGGAAGAAGTGGATAACAATAGTCAAATTTCACACAGCTGGATACAGCCTGTGGGAATTAATCTTGTGCGTGAGCGGGGTCCACTTGGAAGTGGCTGTTCCTGCCATGTCGTGTCTGCTAAAAAAAAAAAAAAGTAATTATCCCTGTTCTGTTACTTCTGTCCGTATATTGTAATTGTAGAATTTGTTTATTTGAGCATGAACATTTCTCGTTTATTTATGAGTACCGTTGCTTAAAAAACAGCAGCAAGATAATACGCAAATAAAAATATGAATATTATTCATGCTACATTTATATTACAACATATAAAATAATAATACTAATTATGTTATAGTATTATCATTTCTGTTTTTCTTTTTTTTTTTGTTCAAAATAACATTTTCCTTTATTTAATAAAAAAATAAAAAAATAAAAATGAAACCTTGAAAATTTTCAAGGAGGTATTATTATGCAGATCTCAGATTCAAACCCGTTTAAACATGAATTGAGAGGAGTTTTGATTTATATTCATACAATATAGGGGGCGTAAGTCATGTTATAATTCATGATACCGTCATTTAATTAATTTACAACTTCTGGCATTATTCATAAAACGTTATGAAATCGTGTGGCATGTACGAAATTGCTCTATCATTTAGAAATCCGAATTGCCCACGAGATTATTTTTTTCATATTTTTTTTCCCAATATATTAGATGAATAGGGAGGTTGATTTGGATTTATGGTCAAAACAGCTGACCGTGTGATAAATCCCTCTCACCAAATACCTTTATGCCTGAAAAAAGAACCCCAATGGCCTGAACGCGCGTGGCACAGGATAGTCTCAACCTTTCACCTTTTTTCTTTTTTTAAAAAAAAAAATCCATTGAAAAGCATGAAAATATTGATTTTTTTTTTCGGGAGATGTAAATATTGAAGTTTAATTATAACGGAAGGTCTCACAAGGCATGTAGTGTGGCAGTCAATTTAATCACTTGCACGGTTGCAGAAGGCACACGGCATGCAAAATAAAACAATTAATATCCAAAATGAGAGAAGAAGAAGAAGAATAGAAATGGATGTTTCATGTTCGGCACCAAAGGTTCCTTCTCAACAATAGAAATATATATAATTTCGGTTTTGAAATTGGGGATGTGCATCTAACGGTAAAGGATTATAAGCATTTCAAATTTTATTTTGAATTTTTTTTTTTTACTTTTTACACTTATTTAACAATTTTTAAAGATTTATTTTTACTCTAAACACTCCTTTAAATGTCGAAATACTCCTCACTAAACCATTTCTTTAAGATGCTTTGTTTCCTTTTCACGTCCATAAAATGTTCCTCTCTTTTAAACGTGTTAGCTTCTTCTTCTTTTACATTTTTGAATTGCGAACGCCATCTTTTTTCTTTTTTAGATTTTCTTCTTGCTTTTTCACATTGCTTCTTCCTCTACTTCAATCTCCACCCTCATCGCTCATGTTATCATGTTTGTACTTCAATTACGATACGAACACTCACTTGATCTTCCTTGGGAGATATTTGTTAATACTGACTAAATATTTTGCTGAAATAAATTCGAACTTTATGCCCTTAATCTTGCATTTCCAAGTAAACACATACATTAGGCAAAAATTCAAAATTTACCTTAATTGGCCATGATTCAAAGCTTCTTGTCTAGATTACTTCTTGCTTGTGAATCCAGCGTTTTGTTCTTCCAATTTGCAGCAATTTTAGCTTCAATTTCAGCTGCAAAATCAAGCCCTCATGCACTGCGCGCGCACACACACACACACACTCAATTGGCTAAAAGAGAGAGAGAGAGGTGCAGCATACTCGTACCCCAGGTTTGTGAACAGTGAACTCTCAATGGGTTGAAATCACTTAAATATTATGATTGAGTGAAAGGACTCTCATGTGTTAATACAAAATTGTTCATCCCATTATAAGTTAAAATAATACAATTAAAGATTATACTTGTCTATAATATACTACTATACAAGGTATGACAGAATCAGACTCATTAACACAATATTTAATCACTTAATAAATGAGTATGTCAAAATTATTCCTTAAACCATCATCATATCGGAATAATAATTTAGAGTGTTAATACTTAATAGTCTCTCTGCATCTAATAGATTAAATTTTAATATACACATAGGAATAATAATTCTCATGCATTCATATCCAAACATTTTAAACTATGAATTTAAGACTACAAAATGTCACCTAGGTACAATTTAGTATTTATTTTGGTAGGATTCAAAATCTAGACCTCTTGTTTTCAAGACAAAGAGATTTTACCAACTCATTTACTGTTAAGTGTCAAATTATGACAATATAATTTAATCTCATATTTACGTTTTAGATTGTGTAGATCCACACTAAAGGCTTAATCACTAGAATTACTTTCTTTTACATTAAACTTGTATATTGGATAATTGTGATGGATAATGTCAATAGAAATTAATTTAGCCTAAATAATGTGACAATCATCAATTGGTTGGTAAAATAATGAAATTAATTTATTTGAAACTTATGAAAGTTTATTAATGAATTGATGAATGACATATTATATGAGATGAAATTTGAAATGATTTTTTTGATATTTATCATTACTTAAATTTTTTCACAAATTTAGAAAACGGTATCAAACACGCTCTAAATCTATGCGTAATCCGCAAAGCAGCATCAATAGGGAGCGACAAATGGCGACCACAAATTTGTGATAGACCCAGCTCGCTTTATGAAGTAGACATTTTCTTGGAATTTAGAGAAAGGTTTCAATGAGGCGTCCTTGGCTTTACATTTACTTGATTGCAACCAATCTTGCTTGGTAAGCAATAGAAATGTTTCACCTTTACTGATCCTGATGGAACCCGGAAGCAGCTTGTGATTGTTACCGAAATGGTCCAACTCTTAAACATAGTTACGAATTTAGGATTCTCTGATGATCTAGTTTCTTTCATGCATGCATTCATGTTCTAAAATTTAGATTTGATCGCAAACATCATTGAATGGCGTCAAAATAGTGTTGTACAGTGTGCTACATAATGTTTTGTGGTCGAATCTGAATTTTAAAATGTATGGACGTCAATGTCTACATTGTAAACAGACTATATTCAATCACACATCAACCTTACCATATGAGATAATTTGGTTAGAGAGAATTTAAGGAAGCCAAGAATAGGATGAAAAATATCCATGCACGCATACTAGAAAACATGAAAAATATGCTGGAGATTCCATTCGAACGAAATTTAATAAAGGAATGTTTGATTACTTTAACCTATGGACACTAAATTTATAACTCGAATAGGTATTGAAGTTCCAGAAGGAAATTGTAACAAGGCATGTAAACAACTTATAATAAAACTATTAACAGATATCCTGGAACTTGAAACTTTGACATGCTATAAACTCAAGGGCCAAGAATCATATCTTCAACCTCCAACAGCAACTTCACGGGGAATAATCTCTGGGTTGGCAATTGTCATAATAGGTCCATCGGTCTCAGCAGGATGAATTTCAGATGCCAAATCCACAGCATCCTTACATTCAGGAAGTGCCGAACATTGGTTCTGGGTTTCTTCAGGTGTTCCATCTGCTTCCAGATTTTGGTTCCCTGCCCCAGCATTCTTTGGTTTTGACTTAACTGGCTTTCCTTCAGTTTTTCTGCGCATGCTATCCTGAGATTGGGTTTTAGGTTGCAATTTTCTGATTGGAGTCTTTGACATAGCGGATTCTTTATTTCCGTTTGCTTGGGTTCCCTTGATCAAATTGTTTGGTCCTTGATTCAGATGTGGGCTATGACATGATCCTCCATTTTCAAAAGAGCTGTCCTTTGCAACAACAGAGCTCTTGTTCCTTCCAAACTTCGGGGATACAGCCCGAGTGGTTGGAATCTGCAATATTCAATAGGAATGACACGTAAAAAGAAATGAAAATCTAATATTTATGTCATATGCTCAAAAAGATCATAGGCAATAATCATGAACTCTTGGCCCATGATTTAAGGAGCAAGCCATCTGCAACTTGGATGCTCGCACAAGATATAATTTTATCATATATGTTAGCTTGCTCCCTTAAATTGGCTTGACTTTAATTGCTGTGCTTCAGTCAAAGTCTAAATTCTTCACCAGAAATTGGAAAAAGGTGGGATGTAACTAAAAAAGTTGGTCGTGCTCTGAACTTCAGAGAAGGGAGCATCTCAAAATGTAGAATTCTTGCAACCAAATGCATATAGAGGTACCTTCTTTAGTTCAACTTTTGGAGGAGGTTCCTTGTAAAAGCTTGGCATTGGTGTAGCTTTAAATGTCAAGCTCTTTCTCAGTTGTTTGATCTCTGCCTCTTGGCTTTCCTGCATGATAGCAACCAATCAGATTAAGATCAACAAATTGGGAAAATGAACAATGGGATGAGGAAAAACAAATGTTCTATCAAGCACTGTTAATAGCCGGTGACAACACCTTTGATTTTTCCTGCAAGTTGCTTTTTTCTACTTCCTTAGCATGGATCTTCTCTTCTAGCTTTGAAAAGAACTGGTGATCAATACCATAGCACAGTTAATTTTCCATTCACCATAAAGTTTACAACAAAAGTGGGAAAGCAACTGAATACACATAGATGACCTCCTTTCTTCTTTCAGCTCGTTCTTCCAGCCTGAAGTTGAATCCAGAAACACTGCTTCTCCGCCCACGAGAAGTAGCACTTCTATTGAAAATACACAAATCTTCAGCATATCAATACAATGAACACAAGGAAACAAGGTAAAAAAGAGAAAAAAAAATATGGTGGTGGAAGATAGGATAGTACGAAGTTGTGGAATGAGTCTCATCGTCCTCTTTATTTGGCAATGCGGCTTTTACAGATTTAGAATTTTGATCCACAAACCTGCAGTTTCATAAGACAGCATACAAACCCAATTAATCCAGAAGATTTTGAAAGATTTCTCTCCTTGATGCTTTGTTTCCAACACATTAAGACATTATTTTGTAAAATTCCAGCATCCAATGAAAGAGATCAACATATCTAACAGGAAGATGGATTAATGTTACTTACTGGGAAACTGCAGGCAGAGGGCCGTTACCATCTTCATTCACAGAACTGGATTTCACAGGCTGAGAAGCAAAGACAAAAAGTGAGTTTTTACAAAATGCAAAAGAAAAATGTTGAAAGGGAAGAAAGGACAATACAAGAGCTTACTGCAGATTTGCGAATGCTGGAAACAGATGCCAAAGTAGTCGGTCTTGCAGACATTCCATTTGTTTTTACTTCCTTGGTTTCCACTCCAGTAGATGCACACCTATTAGGATGATTTAAGCGGGAAACTGAATTGACTGTTCCATTGGAAGAAGGGCCCTGAGCTTTCACCCCATAAATTCGGGCCTGTTTGGCATCTCTCTTTATTGGGTACACATCTATGCTCTTCTTTAGAGCATCTGCGTGGGCTCTTCTTGATGGAAAAGAAACACTCTGGGAAAGGACAGGCCTCTGGCTATGAGTAAATGAAGCTGAAGCCTTCAGGATAGCTTTATCCTTGGCCACTTTACTACTCTTTGAATTACCACCATTAGGGGTCGCAGATTCCTGAACATTAAAAAGCACTCATACACACACATTATAAGATTATAAATATAAATATTTTTATTCAGTTGTGTGACAAAATTATTGCAATAGAGGAGCTCAAGAGAAGAAACTGAGTGAATAGCACAATGTACCTTTGCGCGTTTTGTGATTTTATTTGCTGAGACATTCACAGCAGCTTCAGTTTCCTCACCAGAAAAACTAAGACCTTCAGCTTTTGCAACATGCTTGGAAGTCTCTTTCAGATTTGAAGCCTCAGCACCACTATCAACGTTCTGTTTTTCTTTGTCTATTTCGAGAGCAGATCCTCCAACATGAGTTTTTGCTCCAAGATTCCTCTTGTCCTCCATCGTAATTATATTCTCGGACTCCATTTTCTAGTAGAGAAAAACTGAATCCTGAAAATTGGAAGTGCAATATCATCTTAAAGACTGCTGCAAAAGTAAAAGTTTCAATAACTCAACACAATCACTGAAATTGGATCAATTTTATGTAGTTAAAAAACCACAACAAATGAAGCCTAATTTCTCTTTTATTCTAACCAACATGATACTCTTATTTTACAACAAGCGTTGTCCAACATTTCTATTGCTCCTGACAGTACAAGATCCAAATTAAGTCGATCAACACCCTTTCCACTGTTTTTAGAAAGGACTTCATAAACATAAATAAAAACTTTATATCCTAAATCCTATGCTTTTCCCTTTACACAATAGGACATTTCTTCTTCACCAAATGATATGGTACAGCTAGAGAGACCCTAAGATTCAAAATATAATCCCTTTTTCAAGTAATCGCATTGTTAGAAACCAAACAATGAATGGCAATAAAAATAAGCCAAATTTAAAACACAAATATTAAAGATAAGTACAAAGATATATTCCAAACAGTCGATCAAAAAAATCAATAAATCTTCAATCTTGTTGAATAATACCACCAGAAAATACCAAATGCAGAGATTACAGAATTAGAACACAATGGAAGCAGTGATTCAGATTTAAGTAATCGAGACTTTAGGGACACCATGTGTTGAAAGTGAAAGCATCATTTACTTCAATGCCTATATACTCATCCATTTCTAACTTTTAGCCAACATTCTTTTATAAGCCAAAGTGCCAAACAGATCCTAAATCAAACCATAAACCTAAGGTATCTCCACGCAGATAACGTTTTAGTATTCTAAAACTGAAAAAACTCACCATAAACAAGTCAAATTAGCAACATCAGCACAAGAACAGTAAAGGGTTTTGCTCTTGATTTGAAACTAATCAAGATTCTAATAATGTCATTCTATTCCCATTTTCTCATGAATCAAACAGGCAAGCAGCACTTGCAAGGATCCAAAACAATTCAGCATCATTGCATCAAGTTTATGAATTCACATACACGATGACAAACAAAGCTTAGCCAAAGCATAAAGATGATTTCAAAATTTCCAAATAATGCAAAACTTAAAGAGTACAAAACACAACATACCTTGCAACTGCAGTGAACTTACAAACAGAGACAAAAAGCAGAATGAATGACGAAGCGGCTCTGAAGTCGAACTTCGAGGCTTGAGATGAAACAAAATGAAATGAACTGAATCAGAAGAGAATATGTATGAAGATTATTCGAAATGGGTAATTGAAGAAAAGGTTATGAGTGAGATAAAAGTGACACACACTCACAGACGCTCTCTCTTGTCTCTGGTTCCAGAGATGCTGACAGAGAACGAGCGAGCTGGCCGGCCAGTGGACAGTTTGTCAATGAAGTCGATATATACATACTACATGGATAGATTGAAGTTATTAAATGACTAAAACGCCACTAGCATTATTGCGGATTATGCATTCTTTTTCGAATTTTAATCAAGTAACCTTTATCTGCTAACATGACAATACGTTCAGAACAGTATAAATAAGACATGATTTAGATATCTGTCAAAATTCTACCGAAGCACGTCTTAATAATGGCACATTTTAATTATTTCGATCTAGAACAGACAGCATAAATTCGATTTGAATATTAATCAACTGATATTACAATGTGTTTAGAATCATTTAGATAATAACACATTTTAAATTCCTTAGTCTACAATAAGTTATCTAATGTTTATCTATTGGTATTTGCAATGTGTCCAGAATAGTTTAGATAATAACACATGTAAAATATCTTGGTCTAGAATAAACTATCTACATTATGAATGGTGAGCTATTAGTATTTTACAATCTATATATAACGGTCTAAATAATAACATAGTTTAATATCTATATCTATATCTAAATTCTAAATGTATATCCATTAATACTATAATTTGTCCCCTTTTCTAGTTGATAACATATTTTTTGAATTATTTCAATGTTAGGGTTAATAGTCAAAGGTTTGAGCATTTGTTCATACTTGTATAAATAATAGCACGTTTCAAATATTTTAGTTTAAAATAAACTCAAATTGTAGACAATTCAAAATTTATAGAGTTTAAATATCTAGTTTTAGATCAAACTATTTAAATAATAACAGGTCTCTTAATGTCTCATGGTACAACTTGAATGTTTAAGTTTGTGGTGTACTAAAATTACTTCAAAATTTTTAAAATGAAGTCTTTTCTCGTATCTAGATGAAGGTGAATTAACCCAGTTGCTTTCATGTATAAAAATTATATCCTTAAACAAAAATATATGGTCGTTTTCTTCTCATTGTGCTTAATCTCTTTACTTTTTGACAATGTTAAAATTACAAATTACCAGAAGTGATGGAAGAATGAAATATAAAATAAACTATTTTACTGTAAACTCACACATTATGGTATGATTAGCTGGATTGTATAATTCGACCAGACAAAATGGATATGCAACAACTTCTTTTCCATTCTACTTCCATAAATTATGACATTAGAACAAGAAAATTATCACATTTCTCTATCAATCACTTTCTATAAAATTTTGTCAATGGTTGCACCTCGTTTCATTTCATTCCTTATCTAAAATAATAAAATATAGAAACATGAATTAATAATATTTTAAAAGTAAATAATTAGTTGGTAACCTCTCAAAATCGATGTCATTGCCGAATCTAAAAGCCGTTAAATTCGCATTGTCCAATAATCCGACGGCCCAAATGAATTGCTCCACCAACGATAAACACGAGCAAGGGCATTTTAGTCAAACTAGCTAAGCTAAATGAACTTCGAAGGGCAAAATAGTAAAAAAAAAAAGTAACAGGCTCATGATTGAAGACAACAGCATGCACTGTTTGAGAACGTGGGGGTTTCTCAAAGGATTTCTGATTTCTCGTAATCTTGGAATTCTGAACCGAGCTTGTGATGTGTGGGAGAGCGGGGGTCATGGACACACAGGTCACAGCTAGGTGCCTCTGTCGTTGCGGTCACTAACGGTGACGTGGCACGACCAAGGAACATGATTGGTCTCACGTTACGCCAACCTGAACCACGGACCCCACCACCACCACCCTCACCAACCGCGCGTGAGTTGTCACGAACGCGCGTGCAAGATAACGTAGAAACCGGAATCCTATGATGATCGAGGGCATTGGGACAATCTCAGCCGTCCGATTGATGTCCAATCATTTTCCACGTTTCTGTTGAACCGTTGAATTGTATTTTGTTTGCTCGGGATTTTGTGGGTGGTACGTTGTATGCAAGCAATCAAGGGCAAGGCTGGCGTCGAAGAAGGGTCCTCTTCACGGTGTTTCTTGGCGGTTCACACGCGCGTACATGACTCGTTTTTTTGGTCACGACAAAATAGTAAGATATTGTACATGAGGCGTTATTATCATTTTTTTTTGAAGTATCACTTGAAGTGTAACACAATCCTCTTTCAAAATTACCAAACCAACCACGTTTTCTTAAAATAATTTTCTTTTGTTTTTCAAAAATCGGAAGGAATATACCTATTTGCTAGAAAAATAAGAACGCATATATGGCCAAATATGACGGCTGATCAAATTAAAATTGTAATAATTGGAATATGACAATTTTTTATTTTAAAAAAGGGAACAGGCATTAGTAGTTAAAAAAAAAAAAGGGAAGCAATAGTGTACTAACAGTAGAAAATTAGAGGTTGTTGGCACCTGGCAGCTGTCAGAGCGATCAAATTCTGATTAAACTAAGTTTTGGCCCAGACTCAAATTAGTTTATAGTTAGGAATTATCTAGAAATGACCCAACTTTGATTTGCTTTAATTGTCAAATTACTTCAACTAAGAAGCAAAATCCCCACTTAGATATGCTTCTAAGCTTCACAATCTTTTGCGCCCCACGATTCAACATCCTAGATGCAGATTGATAATGGATTTTCTTTCAATATCCAATTGAGATTGATTTCACACGCAAGATTTTAATTCGTGGCAAGTTTTATGCTTCGTTTTACAAGTTTGTTAAAGATCAATAGATAAATCAATCAAATATGGTACACTTTTTTCATTTGTAGATCAAAGGAAATTAGATCACCACGGTAGATTTTCGCTAGTCCCCACATATTAACTCATCCATAATAAAAACTTGGATGTGTAACAACAAATTAGAGTTTTCAAAAAAGAAAAAAAAAGTGGAGGATGTTGTACCAGCCAGCGAGGCATTATAGATGAACAGCATTTTAAAAACTCTACTCCTACTATCGATATCAATCGTAGAATATATTGGGGTGTATGCAATAAATTATATTTCTTTTTATTCATACATACATACATACATACATATATATACATACACACGACACTGCAACTGTTAAGAAACAATCCTAGAAGAGCAACAATGGTGAAAATTGAACAAGAGATTACTAAAGAGTTATGCATGGTGCATCTATAAGCACTGGCAACTAATGATGATTACACAGTTAAATATGATCCTGAAAAATTAACCCAAAAAATTGGAAAACAAAATGATCCTCTACATGTCAGCAAACTTGTAAAGCCTCCCTAAATCCAATGCTAAAACTTCTACCATGTCCGCCCTTCTTGCCCGTTTCATTGTTGCCCTTGTGCATCATTGCCACAAATTCATTGTAATCTATCCGGCCGTCCTGAAAAACGAACACGAGTCGAGTGTTAAATTGATTCAAAATATTTACATGAGCTCCTTGTGATTTCGTTCAAATGATAAAATATGCGGTGATCTTACATTATCCTGATCAACCTCTCGGATCAAATCTTCCAATCTCATATCCTCTATGCCGAACTCGTTACAGGCTTGTTGAAGTTCATCTGCAGTGATGTAGCCGCTGCCATCTCTATCAAAATACGAGAAAGCTGCAAAGAGATGATCTTCCCTCTGAGCTTTATTTAGATGCAAAGTTGCTGCGATGAATTCCCCATAGTCAATTGTTCCACTGTTATCAACATCTGCCTGCAAATCCACAGCACATGGAGCTAAGTTTAATACTTCAACCCCAAGAAAACACTAATCCAAAATTCCATATGTTTCCCCGTGTCCAGGCATTGCTTATAGAGAATTTATCGCTTCAAATACAATGATATGGGCAGCTTTGAATAATGTGACTCTCTAGCTGATACCATATAGCATGGCCATTTCGATGGAAAGAGTGGATGGTGAAGAACCAGAGCTCAGTTCAATTCAATTTTAAAGGTATATAATGCAAATGGCCTATTATTTGGAAACTTTAGACATATGGTGTGGCTTATGATTCTGATGTGATTCTGAAAAGATACTTACAGCTTGCATTAAATCATAGATTTCAGACTCATCCAGGCTAGCTCCAAACCGCTTGAGTCCAACTTTGAGTTCTTCGAAAGTGATAAAGCCACTATTGTCCGCGTCTAGCGCTTTGAACAGTTCTTTTAATCCGGCAATTTCTTCCTCAGAGAGGCTCTCTGCAATGACCTACCAGGCGCAAATAGAAATTATGAAGATTCAGTCTCTCACATTAATATCATAAAATGTAGATTTGTTAGCTGAGACGAGTTTGCATATCAAAATTGTTATGAGTTTCAAAGACCAGCACACTTGAGTCGAGGGGTTTTCTTATGATTATGCTTGTAGAAGCTTACTCGTAGAGCCATTTTCTTCAGCTTGTTCATTGCAGAAAACTGCTTTAAGCGGCTTGAAACTGCAGAATCAAGAGGCTTGTCTGGAGCACCTCCATCGATCTGAAACCAAGGATGACCTGCAAGGACCAGAAAAGATATTTCGGGCCATTAATCGATAATGTTACCCAGTGACAACACATTTGAATGTGCCATGGACAACGAGAATGTAGAAACAAATGGAGTGGACGCAATGGCCTCAGCCAGGTAATTATAGCGTGTATCATTTGTCATCGGCACTAAAAAGGCCAAAGGGTAATTGACTTACACAGAACTTCATGGGCAGTCAACCGTTTTCTGGGGTCTCTAACAAGCATCTTCCTCACTAAATCTTTTGCACTTTCAGAGATTTTAGGCCAGGGATCTGATGATAAGTCAAGATCACCGTGCAGAACCTCTTCAAATATATCGTGCTCCGTTTCTATACAATATGTGAAACAAAGGATGAGAGACCGGTAAATTGCAATCACATCAAATAGGACCACATATGAAAGGAAGCACAAATTTAGAAAAATAATCAACTTCATAAAGAAATAGACATCTTAAAAATCTTACCACCCCAAAATGGTGGTACGCCACTCAAGAGAATATAAATGATCACCCCAGCACTCCAAACATCTGCTTCCGGACCATAACGCTTAAGCAGAACTTCAGGCGAAACATAGTACGGGCTTCCAACCACATCAGTAAAAATATCTCCTGAAATTTGAAAAAGGCAAGAATGAAATAGATATACAGGATATAATGGAACAGAACTGCAGAAGTTATTTAATATTCAGTGCGCACGTTATCAGACCACAGCATTCTGTTAAAAACAATGTGACACTGCCGGTGTAATGCATCGCTGCTGCTATTTCAAAATTCTAAAAAGTCTCTGTTCATTCACTGGACAGGCAAACTAATGAAAATTAGAATTTGATGTTCCGAAGTTCATGAGGGTCTATACATGCTTATGCTGTATAAACACTTGAAATTTTAGCTATTCATTTGCAAGTAACTTAAAAGTTGACAACATATGTTTCAAGCACTTGCGCACAAATTGGTGCTTTGCCAGTTACTCCTATTAGAATTTGTTTCCTATTGCTCCTCGGCCCATGTAAGGAAATACGAAAAGGTACGAGGCTATACTACATCAAACAAACGATGCCAAAGTAATCGAAGGCAAAATAACAAAACCTGGCAAAGTATAAGGCTTTCACACATACCAGGCTTGAAGAATGTTGATAAGCCAAAGTCTATTGCCTTTAGCGGTGAATCCTCATGCTCATTAACGAACAGAAAATTTTCAGGCTTAAGATCCCGATGCATGACTCCCAAAGAGTGGCAGGTTTCCACAAAACCAACTATAGTCCTAGCTAGTTGAGCTGCCTTTCTTTCAGTATAATGCCCCTTCTTAATGATCCTATCAAATAGCTCTCCACCTGCACACAACTCCATCACAACGTGAACAGCCACAGAATCCTCATAAGCTCCTTTAATCAAAACTGCATTGGCATGCCCTGCTAAATGATGCATTATCTGAATTTCCCGCCTCACATCTTCCACATCTTCTTTCTGTATCAGTTTCCTCTTCGCAATGGATTTGCAAGCATACTCTTTCCCAGTCCCTTTCTCCATGCAAAGAAAAGTTGTCCCAAACTGCCCGTTCCCAAGCTTGCGCCCCAAGTTATAGTACTCTTTCAAGTGGCCTGTTTTTGTTTGCAACACAGATGCTGCCTGAAGTCCAGCACTTGATAACCTCTTCACATTATGAGGCTTCCTAGGTTTTGCAGGCTGTGCTGGCTTAGTTTCCTCACGTTTCCCTGGCACTGATGTTTGAGGATACTTATTATGGATTGTGGGCTCTGATTCTCTGTGTTTACCACCTTCTCTGATCTTTTGGGGTTCTGGTGCCACATTCTCATCCTTAACTATCTTCACTGGCTTGGGGTCTTTGACTTTTTGAGGTTCCAGAGCTACAGTCTCATCCTTCACAATCTTCACTGTCTCCGGGCCCTTGACCTTTTGGAGTTCCAGTGCTACACTTTCATCCTTGATAATCTTCATTGGTTCAGGGGCCTTGTGTTGAACAGAAGCAGGAGGTTCGACTTCTTTAGCAAACTTCGATCCATTTTGTATGCTTCTTTTAGTATGCTGAGGAAAAACATTCGCCGATCCAGACCACCACAATGAATTTGAGATTGATTGAGGCAAACAATCTTTCGAAACCCTCGATCCGACGCAATTATTTCCCATCTAAAACCACAACTCTATATTATGTACACTTTCTCCCTTTTTGACATCAAAGACATTTCATATCACACAAATGCAACAACCCCACATTACATTTCTCCCCAGAGGGTGTTATGGTTTCATACTAAAACATCCAATTGAAACCTCTATACGCTGTTTTCACGCTATGATCATACTCGTTTTTATATATGAACACATCAAGCTGAATTGAGAATTCAACGACAGGAACATCCTAAAGGTTATGTCGCAAGAGACCCAACAACACAAATTCATATATTTAACAAATATTTGATTCAAAACAAACTCCACAAACCTCAAATAAGCCTCCCCCAAACCTCAAATGCTCAATTAAATATTGCACAAAAATGAAACTTCAACGAACCCAATTAGAAAAGAGGTTCAAATTGGAAAATTCTACACCAAACCCATGATTTGAAACCGTAAAATACAAAACTTATAGTTTGAGATGGTGAAAGCAAAAGGAAGAAAGGAAATAATAAACAATGTAATTGGTTGAGGCTGAGGAAGAAGAAAGAAAAATTCTTTGTCTCCGAAGAAAATATTTTCAGGCTTCACCTAGTAATAAGATAAAGAAAAATGAGAAAAATTAAGGGCTTTGATTTCAACGAAAGAGAGTTATTAGGTTTTGATTTTGATTTTACAATGGTGGGTTTTTTAATGTTTCTTTGTTTTTCGCTTGATAGGGAAACCGAGGGAAAATGGAAACGACCGGTTTTTCAGTTACTCTTGGAAGGTTTGACGTTCAGATTCTGTATTAATTTTAATTAAGATAATTAATTATTAATTAAAAAGACGCGTTAAAGGATTTTGCTTTTTATTGATTTGTCGGTTGTGGCGGGGCCTATGTTGATGGACGGGCGGCTGAGATTCAATTTTTGTGGATTTTTGGGAAATTTTTTATTTCTATGCTTTTGTTTTTTCTGATTTTGTATTATTTTGGATCTTGCTGGAGTCTGTGCTGGGCGGGGCTTACTGCAGCCGGCATCCGGTGTTGGCCGGTTCAAGCGGTAGAACTAAAAACAAAATTATTTTTAATCTGATCTTTTTTCACTTGTAACGCTTCAGAGTACTTGACATTACAATTAATTCTACGTCTACACCAGTCCAACTATTAAAAATATTAAAAATTACTTATTAAATTTCAAATTTTTAAGTTTTATCTTAGATCTCTTCAAATTTTATGTTTATAGACAGTAAATCGCAAATTATTTATTACAAGTCTCTTGAATATCGACTTTGCATTATCCAAATTGATTTGGTATAAATGTGATCAGATAGATCCTAAAATTGTTGACTAAAAGTTAAGTGTTTATTATATATGACTTAACCTAACGAATATATCTACTTGTTTAATTTCAAAAGCTCTTTCTAAAATTTTTTATTATCGTTTAGTTGCATTCTAATTAAAATTTATGAGAATTAAATTAGATGTTTTATCTCTATTAATAAAAGCTTAAATTCTAAGTTTTGGAAAATAGAGATTAAAGGATTTTTTTAGAAATTAACTTGTCTAAAATTCTCATGATTTATTTCACAATTTTAATTCATTCATTTTATAACACGATTTTAAAAATTCTTTCTATTAAAATAATTTGAAAATTTTTAATAAGATTTTTTTTTTTTTTTGTAAAACTCTACTTATAAGAACTCTGTCCAGGAAAAAATTTACTCAAGGAAATTTTATTTAAAAGACTATATCAAAGGAGACATAAAACTAGGTCAACTCTTGTCTTTAGTACCGGCTACGCAATACCAATCCACACAAATTAAACATTCTAATTGAGAATTGACCCAAATGAAAAAAAAAAATTGATTTAATTAATCGACTTTTCTCTCTAACAAGATTTTTACTTTTGTCGAAAACGTAATCGCCACTTTTGTCCGTTGTTAAAAGATACTGAATTTGTCAGCACCCGATTCTTTGAATTGAAACAATCTTGTTGTGGAAAATTGATTAGTTTCTCGGAAACAACTCACCAGCCACTATGAATCAAAAAAGTTATCAGTTACTTTTGCGCAAAAGAAAAAGCAACGATTAGAGTTGACAATTCAATTTGTGACACAACAATCGACCAAACGTGAATACGATGCGAAGACGATACATAATGCAAGTTGCATCAGACTCGCACCACTTTTGCTAGTAAGTGGACATATTTACGGCACCAATAAATGAGATCATATTGTGTTAGTTTCACAAAATTTTTGGTTCTTAGGGTTAAAACTTTCACACCATTCAAGGTAAGTGGTAGGCATTTTGCATTGTTGCCAATAAAAATCAAAGTAGTTCTCGTTGGCCCTCTCATAAAAAATGAAAGAATAGAGACTTTATGGTACACCACTAATCCTCATCAGATGTTGGAAGCACTTAGAATCTTAATGTTACGCCCCCTGCTGAGAGTTTTTTATATCCTTGAGCTGAGTATAACGTCGACCCCTACTTGACTTTAATTGAAAATGTAAGATTCACATACCAAATCAAAAATTCAAAACCAATGGGGGCAGCCCAAAAAAAAAAAGAGGGGGGTTGTGGCAAATGATGCATATGCGTCATCTCAGCATATTCATCCTTTAACCTTCCTATTTTCCAATTTCGTCGTCCTAACCAAAGACTGAACTTTAGTCAACAGCAACCAATTTCATCATCCCAGGTTCCATTAGAAGTCTGGCGAAACAAACACCTAGTAGTATTTACTTAACTCCTCAAAATCAAACCAGTCTTTAGATCACTTGGTAGAGATAAACATGCACACATGCACAATGCAAAATAATATCGCATAGAACCATAGGACTTGACATGCATTTATAGACTTGACATGCATTTATAGTATAAAGCAGGTTTCTGGCGTTCAGCCGAATATGAAAAACCCTGAAAATCAAGAAGTTAACAAAACCTACATCTAGCAGCCATACCTACACACGGGCCAAATATTCCATCACAGGAAGCGATCATAAGTTACAACTGTTCCACCAGCAAGTGAAAAGCATTTTCATACTCTATATTCATAGAAAGATGAAGAAAGCATGGGAAATTCATTATTGACACATCAAACATCTCTAGCTAAACCAGAGAGATCGACATGTCCTGGGTCAGACATTTTTGGTTTAGGTAAGGCTTCAACCTCAGGACCTTCAATGGGCACCCCACGCCTCCTTGATGCTGAGGATGAAGATTGCCCACTATACCTGAAAGCATCAAAGATGCCATTCCTCATCTCTTCAGCTGCTTCAAAGAATTGGTTGATCCCACCAAGAAAATCACGTTCAATTTTCTCCAGATCACTGCGAAGTCCAGGGAAGTTGAATGGGGCATCAAATGGTTCCATAGCATGAGACCCTTTCACTACCTGCTCTGTGACGTCCTCTTCAGTGTACTCATTGTCAGATTTCAGAACTTCCACAGGCCTAATTAAAACCCAAAGAATTTCATTAAAAAATGGAGAAAAATTATATAACATAAAGGTGAGTCAAAACAAATTGCCTAATACTAGTACAGACACCACACACAATCAATTTTTTTTTTAAAACAGTATGAGCCTAGAAAAAATGTCTCAATAGTCCATTACATGGACATCAACCAATTTTCTAATTTCATGTACTTCTCTAATCTAATGTCCCCTCTTTCAAGAGACTATTACCTCTCAACATTCCAAGTTCATTAACTAAATTCTTGTCGGCATGCGGCAGAACCTAGTATTTTCTACCATAATCTATTGCTGAACTCATTGCCAGTATCTAATATAAATCATCTAATTTCCTAGACACCCATTCTTGTGAATGGCACCTTCACCTTATCTAAGCACTCCATAATTAGTTTGCTCGAGAACAATAAATATAACTGTGTCAAAAACTCATTTTTTAACAAGAAAATTCTGGGACAAATACACAATCACAATGATAATTGCAGGCATAAAAATAACAAGATTGTCTATAAACAAATAAGCAATTCACATTTGAATCTACTTCCATCTGGTCCCACAAAGCACAGGCACAGACAAAACAGCATTAGTCTTCAGAGCACATCCTTAGCATCTCACACTAAAGATGCGCCAATAAACACGTCATTGTGGTGGTCGCTAATTCAGATTTTAATTTTTAATTTTTTTAATAAACAATAACACATTACTGCTGGGCATTTTAATCTACAACTGCTATGAAATTGAATCACCAGATATTGGATATAAGATTTTACATCTATAGTTGTGCAGAAAAATTAGACTAATTTTCAAAGCAAACACAGAGAGTTTACCATGTATTTAGCTACTCTGCTACAATACTAAGCAATGGCAGCCAATTCCCTCAGTAAAATACCAGATATAGCAAATACTAATCTACAACGTATCCTTGCATTTTGCATGCTTCCTCAAAAACCTAAAACCTAATTTTTCATGGCATATGTTTTAACACCAAATACTAAAGTTTAATCCAAGAAACTTTTCTTCATCAATATCACAAAATTTCCATTCATAACTCCAGCATTTTAGTACATTCAAAACATGAAGCACCATCCTAATTAGAAACAAAAAAATACCACATCAACAATCTCATATTATTTCTATTAAAACTCAATTTTCCTCCAGTTTCTGGGCAGTCAAACAGACGATTTCAGTATAATAATAATAATAATAATAATAATAATAATAATAATAATAATAATAATTACCTTCCAATGCAATCCCTGAGAACCTCCTCAGTTTTCTCGCACTTTCTAATGAACTTTCCGGGCTCCACTTCTTCGGTCTTGCATTGCGACCTCACGACCTTCCTCGTGGAGCATCGGTCGCCGATGGATGAGGAATTGGGGTTTTCAGAGTTGTTGAATTCGTCTGGCTCGTCGTCTCTCCAAACCCAGCCCATGATTTGCGGTTACAGTAATCAAACTATTAAGCTATTTCCCGCACAATCCAGATGACCGATCCTTCTCGGTGTTTTTTTTTTTATTTTTTTAATCAAACTATTAAGCTATTTCCCGCACAATCCAGATGACCGATCCTTCTCGGTGTTTTTTTTATTATTTTTTTTTATGTGTGGCTTTTAAATTTTGTTAATTGTTTGGGCCACACGTTTCCCTGGTGTTTATACGGCACAGGTAAAATAAGAAAGTTGCCTGTGGGTGCATGGTGTCCCGTGGATGTGATTACATGTGCTGTCTTGGGAAATTTGAGCACGTGGCAGCTTAGGGCGGTGGTGTTTATTCGAGATTACACTGTCTAAAACGACAAGCCGTTTCATTAAGCATCAATAATAATCTATGTACCGAGAATTTAACGTAGGGCAAAATAGACGGAACTATTGCCGTCATTAGGATTAAGGTCGGTAGTTATCCAATTAAAGTATTTAATAAATATTATTATTTTTTATTACAGTTTAAAAGTTAAAATAATTTTATTTTATATTTATATAATAAAAATTTTATAATATATTCATTATTTTATTAAAATTATTAGTTTAAAATTATATTTGTTATATTAGAAATATACTAATTACGGATCTCTAATTATATTAAAATTTGAAATAAACTAATATATAAAAAAAATTACAGACTTTAGTGTATTGTATTTTATCATATAATGTATTAAAATATGTATTTTTTTATCTCTTATCTTATTCTTAACTTTAATATAATTATGAATCTCCAATTATAGAAACCCACACTTTATTATATAGCTGTAATTTTTTATTTATCTTTTTGTTTGTTTGTTTTACGATAGCTTTGATTTAGAAGCAACTACAATTTCATTCTAAAGGGACTTTAAGAATACAAATTATATTTAGACAATAAAACTAATTACGATTTTGAAAAAGGATTTACGTAATACATTTCAACAAAAAAAAAAGTAATATTTTTGAGTAATTTTTAAACTTTAGTAGTGATTTTTAGTAGTAATTTTAAATAAGAGACGTTTTGAGTCTCCTTGTGTCATTCATGGATGTTGATATTTTTTAATGTACATTACCCTCTAAGTTTTCTTTAATTTCACTATAAATTGCATCAGATTATGTATTATAAGTGTTTTATTTTTTTATAATTTACATGCTCTATTTTAATTTTATTATTTTTTTGTAAAATAAGCTATAAATACACTGATAGAAGCGCGGCATGAAACTGTCAACTCGCGCGCAATTTAGGCTTTTGAAATCAGTAACGTTGAACAACAATGAGGAGCTTAACGAGATTCCGATCTCTGTGTTCAAATTCAGTCCATAAACGCCCTCAATCCCATCTCCATAAACTTCAAATTTCTCGTCACTCAAGTTCTTCCAAATCATCTAAATCACCCCAATTCAATAAACCCGAAAAGCTCCAAACAAATACATATGCTTCACTTTTCAACGAGATTACTGGAATTTTAGGCGCTGACAATGTAACCACACATGAAACCCCATCTGGGTTTTCAATATCCAAAAGAACCCCCTTGGAATTAGATGAAGTCAGTGATCGATTTGGTCCCAGTACACATGCTGTTTGTAAAAATGCCGAAGAGGAGAATTTGTCGGTTTTGGAAGATACCCGGCTGGGGAATTTAGGCGGAATCGATGTTAGTCCAATAGTTCACGAGATTACAGAGATTGTTAGAGCGGTAAATGATGTTGTTTCAATGGAGGAAAGATTAGAGAATTTGAGTTGTCGGTTTGAACCTGAGATTGTGGAGATGGTATTGAAAAGATGCTTTAAAGTGCCACATTTGGCTTTAAGGTTTTTTAATTGGGTGAAGTTAAGAGAAGGGTTTTGTCATACAACTGAGACTTATAATACCATGTTGACCATTGCTGGGGAAGCGAAAGAGTTGGAGCTGTTGGAGGAATTGGAGAGGGAAATGGAGATAAACTCGTGTGAGAAGAATATCAAGACTTGGACAATTCTTGTATCGCTGTATGGAAAGGCGAAGTTGATAGGTAAAGCCCTGTTGGTTTTTGAGAAGATGAGGAAATGTGGCTCTGAACCAGATGCAGTGGCTTACAAAGTGCTGGTACGATCTCTTTGTAATGCTGGAAAGGGTGACATTGCGCTGGAATTTTATAAAGAGATGGCCCAAAAGGAGATGGTACTTGACTTGAGTTTGTACAAGATTGTAATGAATTGTGCTGCAAAATTAGGAGATGTTGATGCAGTTCTTTCTATTGCAGAAGATATGATAAGGATCTCCCAGATTCCAGAGCATGATGCTTATGGTTGTGTGCTGAAGAGTTTTTGTGTTTCTATGAGAATTAGGGAAGCTCTAGAATTCATTCGAAACCTCAAGAGCAAAGAGATCTCAATGGACCGTGACCATTTTGAGACTTTGCTGAAAGGCCTGTGTATTGCTGGTAGGATTTCTGATGCTTTAGAGATTGTTGACATTATGATGAGAAGAAATTTGGTTGATGGGAAGATTTATGGGATTATTATCAGTGGGTACTTGAGGAAAAATGATCTTTCCAAAGCTCTTGTTCAGTTTGAAAAAATGAAAGAATCTGGATATTTGCCTACGGCTTCTACCTATACTGAGCTAATGCAACATCACTTCAAGTTAAATGAGTATAAAAAAGGTTGTGAGCTATACAATGAGATGCTAGAAAGAGGAATCCAACCGGACAGTGTGGCCGTCACTGCCATGGTTGCAGGACATGTTCGCCAAGACAATCTATCTGAAGCGTGGAAGGTGTTCAAAAGTATGGAGGATAAGGGCATCAGGCCCACTCGGAAATCCTACTCTGTATTTATCAAGGAGCTTTGTAGAGTTTCAAGGACAAATGAAATTTTCAAGGCTTTGAACAGCATGCAGGCTTCCGACATAGTCATTGGAGATGAAATATTCCATTGGGTTATATCTTGTATGGAGAAAAAGGGAGAAATGGTGAGTGTTGAAAAAGTAAAGCAGATGCAAGGTGTCTATAAGCATCATCCTCAAGAAGGTGAGGCATCTAGTAATGATGCATCCACAGGACAGGGGCCCCATGTGGAGTTTAACCATAATGAAATAGAGCAAAAGACTACAGTTTCTTACTTGGTGGAGCCACTTCCAAAGCCTTATTGTGAGCAGGATTTGCATGAAATTTGTAGGATGTTATCATCCTCAACAGACTGGTACCCCATCCAAGAATCTCTGGAGAAGTGCGCTGTTCGGTTCACACCGGAACTTGTTCTGGAGATTTTGCGTAACAGTGAAATGCATGGTAGTGCAGCTTTACATTTTTTCTCATGGGTTGGTAAACAAGCTGATTATAGCCATAGTACAGCAACTTACAACATGGCTATCAAAATTGCAGGACGTGGGAAAGATTTCAAGCACATGCGACACCTCTTTTATGAAATGAGAAGAAATGGTTACTTAATTACACGGGATACATGGACAATCATGATGATGCAATACGGTCGGGCCGGTCTAACAGAGATGGCTATGAGGGTTTTTGAAGATATGAAAGCTAATGGTTGTAATCCATCTGGTAGTACCTACAAGTATTTAATCATATCTCTTTCCGGGAGAAAAGGCAGGAAGGTAGATCATGCCTTGAAAACATTCCAGGAAATGATAAATGCAGGGCATATCCCTGATAAGGAGCTGGTTGAAACTTATCTTGATTGTTTATGTGAAGTTAGTATGCTGCAAGAAGCTAAAAGTTGCATGGATGCATTACAGAAAGTTGGTTTCACAGTTCCACTAAGTTATTCCTTGTACATTAGAGCTCTTTGTCGAGCAGGGAAGTTGGAAGAAGCTTTAGCCCTGCTTGACGAAGTTAAAGAAGAGCGATCTAAGCTCGACGAGTTTGTTTTCGGAAGCCTTATTCATGGATTGGTGCAGAGAGGACAAATAGAAGAGGCATTGGCTAAGGTGGAAACAATGAAGCAGGCTGGAATTTATCCTACTGTGCATGTTTATACATCCTTTATAGTTCATTTCTTTAGAGAGAAGCAAGTAGGAAGAGCTTTAGAAATTTTTGAAAGAATGCGACTAGAGGGTTGTGAGCCGACTGTTGTTACTTACACTGCCTTGATTCAAGGTTTTGTGAACTTGGGCAAGGTTGCTGAAGCTTGGGATGTCTTTTACCGGATGAAAATTAAAGGACCTTTTCCAGATTTTAGGACTTATTCAATGTTCATTGGTTGTCTTTGTAAGGTAGGTAAATCTGAAGAAACTTTGCAGCTTCTATCTGAAATGACTGAAAGTGGAATTGTTCCTAGTAATATTAATTTTCGAACAATCTTTTTTGGGCTTAATAGAGAGGGTAAGCGAGATTTAGCTCGTTCTGTAATACAGAAAAAGTCTGCTCTAATAAGTAGTCGCAAATTCTTAACATGATCTCTCATTATTTTGAAATATCTTCTTCATTTCTCTTGCTTAAATGATTTTGATATCTTGTTTTTGCTACTATTCAGACAATTTACATCAAATTACCAAGCGCCTATTTGCAGTTATCCTGTCCACATGCAAATCAAGATTCCCAGGTGGGTGTTAAATCTTCGAAAGCTCTTAACAGTCAATTAGGTTCCCAACAAATTATTGTCACTGTTTCGGCTTTGTTGGCTTTAAAATCGAATATTCAAACTAGAAGAATTTCCTTCATAAATTGCAGAGTAAAACAGTGAAAATGAGAAATCATCATTGTCACCACAATCAATATGCCGAAAGCTATTATTTCTAAGACCTCTTCTCACAGAGTTACAGGCACTTGCCTTATTTGTCCGAATTGTTTGGTAATTCGGCATGTCTCTAAACTGGTCATAAAAACCAAATTATGAAAATAAAGGTCACAAATCTATGCAAAAATTTAAATAAGTGGCTTTGGTCTGCAGATTAAATAAATAAAGCATCACAGAATTCTTCTTGCTCACATGATAGCTGAATGACAGTCCCAACGACACCTTAAATGATATTTTACCTGAAAAATAACGAAAAACAAACAGAAAGGGATCGGTTAATTCTCTTCAAATTTATCATAATGAAACCAGCTGCGTAACAAGTATAAAAGAAATAAGCTTCATGTATATGTCCCTGAAATCTAGAACTTCATATATTGATGTGACCTAACAACTTCCCATAATCAATATGGAACAAGTTTTGCCCGAATAAGATGAAACATAAATACTCACATCCCATGTGAAGTCATCTGCCTCTGAATCCTGAAGTTAACTGCTATTGACTCCACAAGGACATGCACACCATGGCAGCACACATGAGCACTGAATCACCAAAACCCTATATTAGTCAGAAAATGGCTGGGTCAGAAGTTTTATTTTTTATTATTTCTAAATCACTCAATACTTGATTTGCAAATGATTTAGTAATAACAAACAAGATCCATACTTTGCAATTTTTCATGCGAAATTCTTATTCATAGAACACTGCAAACCAGTATTTAATGTGTCACATTTGCCCCCAGAAACCACCTTCTCTCTTCCTAAATAATTCTGCAAATCATCCCTCCCTGTAGCAAGAACTGGCAGTTGAAATTTAGGAGTACCTGCATTAAAGCTTCTTTGCAATTTCTTCACTTACACGATGATAGTAAGTCATTCTCCGAATACAAACCCTGGCTTCATCAAAATTCCGGTTTTGGAACACATCGGCGAAGGAGTTACCCCAATGGATCAATTTCTCTTGTATCTAAATAACAGGAAGGAAAAATTTTCTTTTAGAATGGGTTTCATCAAATTAGCTGGTCTGGAAATTTCTGTTGAAGTAACACAAATTAAGATTGTAAACACCAAGCTTTTCCCGTACAACCAAGCAAAAATTCAGACTATGAAACAGTTCCACAAAACTTTGCATATATCAAGTATCATCTGGCTAAATAATTAACCCTCCCATTCGAGATGCCAGCAGCTGTTGACTAGTTACTCTACCATCACAAAACAATTCTACAGATGAAGAGCTCTACATACCCGAGACTGAATCTCCTTTAAAGTTTGTGAATCAGCTGCATCTTCTACAGCTTCCCTGATCTCCATAATCTGCAAATCAATTTCAGGCACCAGCATTACTTCCAAAAAGAAAAGAAAAGAAAATGCATCATACTTCAATCCTGGCTAGAAACAGAGTTTCAACAATACAACAGGTTTCTTCCCGACCACCATTCCAGATTCATCCATACAATAACAACTAGCTACAAGAAGGAAAAAAAAGGTTGTACTTTTTGTATATAAGCAAGAGAAAAATAGACCTCCCATCTTTTAATGACTCTTATCAATGAACCTTCTAACAG
This sequence comes from Luvunga scandens, assembly GCA_030449905.1. Classification (NCBI taxonomy): domain Eukaryota; kingdom Viridiplantae; phylum Streptophyta; class Magnoliopsida; order Sapindales; family Rutaceae; genus Luvunga; species Luvunga scandens. Next base: position 3,467,678 of record JASUUG010001265.1, read on the forward strand.
GAAAAATAGGGAAAATAAGTTGTTCTTAAGGAACTCCAGTTTGAACTATTTTTTTTTAACACTCAAAAGAACTCAAGTTCAAATTGTAAAAAATCAAAGCTAGAGTTTATATCTGATAAGGCTCCTGTAAATTACCTCCATCAGCAACTCCGGTTCAGAAACTGTCTCTTCTTCATTAACTTCTACTCCTTCAAGTCTCAGCTGTAAAAGGAAATGGAAAAGTTTTAATTTCATAAACAAACTGGGAAACTGGAAACAAATTGGCATATGAGACAGGGGAAAAAAGAAAAAGAGGGGGGGCACCGCTGCGGAACAAAAAGCAGGCATTGATGAAAAGCATAATGAAGTGGTCTTCTTCTTTCACAAGCACCAAATTGGCATTTTCAAATTATGAGGACCATTAACAAGCATATCAAACTGAAGTCACAATTGCTGTTTTAGTAATATAAAAGACATTATATTTTATATCTCCAATTAAAATGCCCTTTCTTTTTGCCATTTTCAATAGCAATACCAAATACAAGTTACTTTTAGAAACACTAATACCGTTAAGTTACAAAAATAAGCATATAAAATAGCTACAAACAACAAGAATTTATATGACCCAAAATAAATAAGTATTTAGTTTAGGCTTGGCAATATGCATAAAAATATTATATCCGTAGAGTTCTTACAATGTATATTGCCCGTGCCAATGGGTTGGTAAGTGTGCGATATGCTTCAATCACTAGACCAGATTGTTCAGCAGCATACTCTCTCTCTTTCTAACATAAACAAAAGAATCATTAACAAAACCAAAATCATAACACAAGAAACAATAAATCATCTGCTTTCTAAGAATTTAACGAGATTAAATCAAACCTCAGATTTTGAATGAACTAGATCAGGATGTAGCTTTTTCTGCCAGTTTTTGTATTTTCCATCTAGCTTCTCATTCCCAATTTCATACTTCTTCTCCCTGTTGTACATCAACCAAAAGAGTATTAAACAAACAATAAAACATGGATTTTAAAAACTGACAATTGTAGTCATTAATTCATTCAACATTCATCGATTCGGCAACTAAAACAGTTAAAATTTTCTGTTGCTAGCTCTAATTTATTGTTGATTCTAGGAACTAACTTTTGACATTCAACCTTCTAAGGATAATGTTTTGAAATGTAAATTTCGGATTTTTTTTTTGGTTTTACTTTCCTCTATTCTCCCAAGCTTTCTCGGGAAAAAAAAGGGAATAATTTAAAATAAAATAAAAAACTAAACCTGGAATTGAAAGACTTACAATCCAAAGATTTGAAAGTAATCGACAGAGCGATCAACAGGCTGAACACTCCGACATGACTCGCAAAATAAAAAAGGTGCCGCTTTAGGCGCTTCATTACAGTTCCAACACGTGGCATTGCTGGCTTTCTCTGCAGATTCCGAACAGAAGCTTCTCCCGGAAAATTTCAGATTTTCAAAATAATAACAGAGTCCGCCGTATAAACTTGGATTTTGGATACGAGAAGACGACGTGAAGTCGGGAAAGTAAACTTGTATGGCAAAATTGTAATTATAATTGGAAAGTCTGAAACGAGAAGTTGAAGGCAAGGCTCTGCATACACCTTGGCAGAAAGGCTTCCATACCTTCCGTGTTCTGTTCATTTTTTTCGCTTTTCGCGAAGGATTTGGGAAATTAAAACAAAACGGCAGCGTTGCTATCATGCTAAACGACGGGGATGAGTTCTGTCGAATTTATTATAAAAAATAAAAGGAATTAAAATAATGCTGGGGTCTCTGACATTTATGGTGTGTTTATTTTCCGGATTGGGGAATTGGAATCCGGAATCGGAATGATTGATGGTGTTTACTTCGCAAAAATGGAGCAGGAATCGGAATCGGAATCGTGGGGCTCACCACTATTTGGGAATGAGGAATGGGAGATTGATTCCCATGGGGGGAGGTGGGAATCAATCTCCCATTCCCTGGAATCCCCATTTTACCCCTCCCCAAAACTGAAAATGTCCATTTTGTCCTCATTTGTAATTAATTAATATATTATTATAATTAATTAATTAATATATTATAATTAATTAATATATTGATACATTATTAACAATAATTATAATTTTGAATAAATAATCACAATAATTAATATATTATTATTATAATTAATATATATATTATTATAGTTAATTAATTAATATAATTATTATAACTAATTAATATATTAATATATTATTAACAATAACTATTAATAATTATATTTTTTTAATAAATAATCACAATAATTAATATATTTTTATTATTATAATTAATTAATTTATTGTTATAATAATTATTAATATAATTATTATAATTAATTCATATATTATCATCAATTAATTGATATAATTATTACTATTAATTAATATATAAATATATTATTAACAATAATATATTAATATTTATAGTTTTTGATTAAATAATCACAATAATTAATATATTACTATTATTATAATTAATTCATTTATTATTAATATAAAAATTACCATTAATTATTATATTAATACATTATTAACAATAATATGTTAATAATTTTAGTTTTTGAATAAATAATCACAATAATTAATATATTTTTATTATTATAATTAATTAATTAATATACTATTATAATAATTATTAATACAATTGTTAATTAATTAATATAATTATTACTACTAGTTATTATATTAAAACATTATTAATGATAACTATTAATAATTATAGCTTTTGACTAACTAATCAAAATAATTAATATATTATTATTATAATTAATTAATTTACTATAATAATTATTATTAATATAATTATTATAATATAATTCGTATATTATCATCAATTAATTCATATAATTATTACTATTAATTAATATATAAATATATTATTAACAATAATATATTAATAATTATAGTTTTTAATTAAATAATCACAATAATTAATATATTACTATTATTATAATTAATTCATTTATTATTAATAATAAATAATTAATATAAAAATTACTATTAATTATTATATTAATACATTATTAACAATAACTATTAATAAAAACATTATTTTGACTAAATAATCACAATAATTAATAATATAATTATTATAATTAATTAGTATATTATTATAATTAATTAATTAATTTTACAATTAATTAATATATCAATATATTATTGACAATAATTAATAATAATAAAATTTTTTGAATAAATAATCACTACAATTAAGATATAAAATAATGATTATGAAAATAATTCATTAAGTACTTTTTGGTAATTTATTACAATCAAATTCATTCCGATTCCGATTCCAAGACAAAGTAAACACATTAATTAATCCAAATTTCATTCCGATTTCGATTCCTATAGTTCAAGTAAACAACTTATTCTGATTCCCATTCCTTATTCCCATTCCAGCCCATTCCCATTCCTGCCCATTCCGATTCCAGCTCATTCCGATTCCAGTTTAGTAAACGCACCATTAACAAAATCACAAATAAGCACATGAGTTTTATATTCCCTTTTACGGGTACCTTTTCACAGATTTAATTGGTAATGTCAATAGCCATGCTTGGCAGAGGGTTGACGAGTAACTCTATTAAATTGGGTTATAATGTACATATTAAAACAGAAAAAAAATAGTTAATTTTTTTTAGTCATGCTTTTCATGTTGTTAAATTAGAATTATTTAATGCACTTGTATTAACTATCACCTTAGATTGTACAATAGAATTTATAATAATTTGTGATTGTATTATTGTTAATATTACAATGTAAAACATGAATATCCGAGAGGTCTACAAGTCCAACTGAAAATTCTACTTGTAACGTGTAAATTTCATAATTTGATGCATTTATTAACCATATCATATTCATAATATGTTTATTAATAAAAAAGAAATGACAATAAATTTATCAGCAGAAACATCTTTTGTATTGAGAATTTTTTCCCCCTTGTTCTTACATCCTTGACAAAAGGATAATGAATTATAAAGCTAAAAGCACGTTTGGTTGGAAGAAATGAGAAGAGAGGAAAATAGTAGAAATAAGAGCAGAAAAGAGAAAATGAGAAAAATAGAGAATTAATTTATCTCAATTTTATTTATTTAGTTTTAACATGAAATCATCTATTCCTCTATTTTTTTCTTCTTTCCTCCTCTCCTCTCCTTTCATTTCTTCAAACCAAACATGCTATTAGTATATGTTTTGCCCAAACGGAGTTGCAGAAAGAAAAACAAACAAACGAAAAGCATCCGGAAATCCTAAACAGTTTATTTTCGTGTATGATCCGCAAACTCACTCTCTGGTCCCATCTACTATAGCTGGAGAAGGAAAACAAATTCCTATTCATATAAGTTAAGCAGAATTGATGAAGAAGCAACAGAGCAACTGCTTTTTTTGCCGGCTCAACTTCCTCCTTCCATCTATTGAAGTATTGTCATGGAATTTGTTTGCCTCCGCATTTTTTTGCTTACCATCATGCCCGCTTTGGTCCAAAATTGGTATTTCAGTCATCCTATTCCGGGAAGAATGGACAGCAACCTGGTTGGTCTTATCAGGATTTGAAAGATCATATTCTAGTGATGCTGGTGCTATCTTGCTGTGGGTGCCATCTCTCAAGTAAGAATTTGACCCTAAATGCCTGCATCACAGGAACAAACCACTGGCGTGAACTCAAAGTCATTACTCTCTATTTTTGTCTACTAGTTAAACTGATATGGAAGAATATACGAAAGTGAATTAAATGAGCGAAAGATTGAAAACGTTATGACTTAGATCTCAAGTACTGGGGGACATGCATTGAGGTACCTGCCGTCTTGAATTCCAGTGCTTTTCCTGGATTCCTGAAGATTGTTCTCTTTGATTTCCTTTTTGGATAACTCGACATCTGTGATTTCCTTTCTGCATACCTCAACATCTGGATGGACTTGGTTTTCCGAAGAAGTTGACTCTTTTACAACACCCATTTCCACTTTTGTAGTCTTTTCAATGGTAAGGTCAAAGAAAGACTTACTTTGGCTATTAAATCCATATTCTCGAACCATTGAAATGGCTGTCTCTAATGTTTCCAGAGCTTGTTCCACACCAGGACTGATAGGAAATTTTTTTCTAACGTTCACATGACTTTCTTCTGGAACTTCATCATTTAAATGTCGATACATATCCTCGTCATTCTCATCTGAGCATATGCTTCCCTCAATCTCTTCTTCCTCAATTTCACCTACAATGTTTATGTCTGTAACTTGTGTGTCATTTTGCAAAGGCGCACTGTTGCAGTGTTTTGGAACATCATTGGTTAAAGATTGATGTATACCCTTATCATCTTTGTCTACCAGTGTGCTTTCCCCACTCTCTTCTTCCTCAATTTCACCGACTACATTTATGTCTGTAACCTGTGCATTGTTTTCCGAACAGTCACCATCATCAGTAACATGATACACCATCTGCTCCATCTTGTATGGGCCGTATCTCACAGCTTCAATGAAAGGTTCCTCAGGCAGAATACATGCACTATTTTTAAGTTCTTCGACTTTCAGGGGCTCCTCAGATTCTTTGGTAGAATAAAGAGCTTCACGTATTCGAACATATAGTGGTTCCTCCAAGGATTTGCAGTAATCTTCATTGTATCCAGATACAGATACCACTGCCTGAAAGAATATTGAAGAGCTCATTAGTTGGCCTCATGGGTAGCGCGGCAGATAAACGAGATGATAACTTAAACCGTATAGTTGAGTGGAATACACCACAGAGGAAATTGTATAACCTTTTGATAGAGTTTGAAACCATTGCCAATGAGCTGTCTTGAAATAAAGTTTATGAGGGCTGGGGGGATAAAGTCAAGCTTGATGTCCATATTTGCTATTGTCCTACAAAATAAGGAAGAGGTCATGACTTTGGACAGAGGAGCACAAGAACAGAATGTAATTGTCCACTTACCCACTATTTTTTATTCTTATTTACCAGTTTCTATTGGCAATAACAAGCATTCTAACAGATAAAATTTGATCTTTTTTTAGTTTTCCACATAGAGAAACAACATGATTTGCCTTCATGCCAGCAAATTCATTGTCTAAGCAATTGGACTGCAAGAATAAGTATTCAATTGCACACTACACAGGCAGGAATGTTCATTTACGAGTTAGATTTGCAGTCTTCCATCCTGGATATCTGTGCGTGGACTTGAACTTGGCTTTTAGCAAATACAGCATTGATTACATTGCTAAGAGCCAAGTTCAAATAAGCACATTACATCAAGCAGTGCCAAGTTTGGCTTTCATGTGGCCTTGACCATGCCTTCGTTCATTTCTTCCTTGGGTGCTCATGATGTGTTCTGACCAGTTTTAGAGGCAATATATGGGATGTAGCCAATTAACTAAAACTCACCTAAAGTAACTTCTTTTCTCAGTCACCTTTTGTAAGGCAAAGCCTCCCACCAAATCAACCCTCACCACATCTTTTGCTTCAGGAATTCCATCACTGGTGAATCCATGAGTACTTTTATCAATGCTCCTCAAATCAGAGATCTGAAAGTGAAAGTATAGTGAGATTCATCTCATTTAGGCATCTGTCTAAAATGGCTAGATTTGAGTATGTATTGGTCAAAACAAAATTGTAACCCAGATGAAAATGATTTGTACGACATATAATACATACTGAATTTATCAAAACAACCACGAGACCGTCTTGAAAATAGTCAAATGAAAAGTAGTGCACAAGACCCTCCCTAGAAGACAGTGGCCATGGAACCTTCACCCTTTCTTCCAAAAACATAACTAAATATCAGCAATTCAGCATACTAAATTTGCTGAAATCAGATCAAAATTAATTCAAACAACCATTGCAGTTTTTTCGTGGACAAACCTCACTAAAGATATCTGCTCACCAACTCGTATCTTTTTCAAACAGTTGCTGGTAATGATTTTGAATTGTGGAAAAATATATTGAGGCCACCTGGGAAGAAGTAAAGAAATTATGAAATTGGTACCATCCACGTGGTTCTTCCATATTTTGATATATTACATGGTCACGGCAACAATTCTCACCATTTTATGTACAATGCAGATTCACAAGACACGCATAAACCTGCAGTAATGTATTGAACTTAGAAATATCTTTCAATAAAGACAATAACTTTCAATAATAACCATAAGTAATATCTAAAAGAGTTATTGCCCAAATTTTCCTCAGCAGAAGCAAGCTCAAAATGGTAAGGTTATGTTCAGCAACACTTACAAACATCTACGGGTGCTTCTACATAGCCTTCAACAAGTAATGAATGAAAGGGTGTGCCATGTGGTCCTTCACGGTACATAACACGAAACTCTTCAGTATCTTGTTTCAACTGTCAAAAAAAGTAGGATTCAATTTTGTCAATAGATAGATTTCATTTGGCAAATATTCACTAGTTGATGTAATGATCAATCTTGATGCTTAAAAAAAATAATTTAATGAAATCATACATTTCACTAAAACTACCATGATTTGAGAACTTCAGATTATTAGAAAGCCGAAAGCAGTTCACTAAAACAAAGTGTTTGAATAGTTTTCTTAATCTAAAATCTCGAAAAAGGGAACATGAACAACTATGTCCCTTGGATACATGAGGGCCAATCCCATGATTTCTCTCTGTTCTGACAGAAAGTGTTTTGTATAAGAAGCTTCACTAGAGAAGAAGGAAAGTGGAAAGGACTCTAAATTTTACTGGGTCACCAAATTAAATAAAAATAAATAGTAGATTTTTCAGCTGAGAGTGCAAACCTACTTTCCATTCACCATGAGAAGCCTCGCTAGTTTTTGACACCTCATTATCCTTCACAGAAACACTCCTCAACATGCCAAGAAAGCTGGAGACTTCTGCAGTCTTTCTTTCTACTACATTCTCGCTGCATCCTGCACAAACCCCAAGTATGAAATTAAAACTCTGAAAAGAAAAATGTAGAAAGCAACTAACCTTGGCAGTAGTTAGCTTACGTTAAGATAAGGATTCAACAAAAGCATACAGCTGAGAATTTAGAACTGACCTTCATTTCCATCTAATGAAGAATGTGTGAGTTGATTTTTCACCAACATTTTAAGGGTCTCCTCATTTGTCAATTCTGGGGATGCCAACGTCTTGTCAAGCCTCTCCCTGTACTGAGCAATTTTTTGCTTCTTTTCCATGTTAGCACCCCCAAGAAAGCCAGAAAGAGTCTCTCTGCAAAAGCCTCAGGCAGAAAGATCAAATTGCATGGTTTAAGTCCATTTACTCCCCTGAAATCTGAACATAACAAATGTTAACATTTTGTGACAAAAGAAAAAACTAAGCATGAATAATAACCGTCTCAGAAAATGGTTGTCCTCATGCCTAAAATATACAAAGGCACAGATATTTCATACTAAAAACTAAAAATATGGAACATTTATCCTTAGAAATAAACCATGTGATTACTGCCTTTCCAGAAATAGCACCAAAGCAAATGAATAATAACTACCATGGAAAATTGTTTCTCTTAATTTAGAAAAGTTAATTAAAAAAAAAACTTCTAAGATTCTGTCCTTGCCTGACTCAGCTGTTGCAGCAATAAACAATTATCATTCGAAAGTTCATTATCAAACACTCTTCCACCAAACATCTCAAAAATTACAAAACTCTCCTGAACATATAACACGCATCCAAATCCAAATCTCAGGGTACAAACAATTGCAGAACGCTCAAACTATCAATTATCAAAGAACTGCATAGCATGTATTAACCTTTCTATAAGCTCATGGAACACAAAAAAATAAATAGAGAGCTTCATGGCAAACATTAACCTTTTTAAGGGAATAAGCCGAGAAACGTTGCTTACAGGATCATTTCTATACATAATCATACAACGATTGGAACTACAAGGACTAATTTAAACAACTTTTTCGCTGATAATGTCCATGGTTCTATTAAAAAGGTGCGTGCCACCCATATGCAAATATTAATAAAGAAAATGAAAAAAAATTCAACTCACATGAAGCTGAAGCTCAACAAAAGACTAGTAGGCTACTACCCAGTTGGCTTTGAGAGATTATAAACACACCCAGAATCAAAACACTGAAATTATCAGTACCCAAATGCAGATCTCGGTAATTTTAACTAATTATAACGTGAAATCGCGAAAAAAGCTAGAGGTGGTATGAATATTATCAGACCACCAACACCAAGACGGCTAAATCACGTGGACTTTGTCTAGGACATAATGAATTCCAGACACAAGACAATCGATGAATATTACATTAAAAAATAAAATTAAAGCGTTCCCCGAATAAGGAGTTTGATATATTATATCTCCTGTTACATAAATACAAAAAATCGATTTTTGTAGGCCTCTTTTGAAGAGTACACAAGCACGGCTTCCTTATAATGGGGCCCACATGGTGGGTAGTCGTTGGTCGTTGATTGCAGTTAAACAATGTACGCAAGACTGTAAAGAAAGAGTTTTTTTTACTAAATCCTTTTTTTAAAAAAAAAAAAAGATTGCAAGTGAGCCGCGATACATCCGATTGACGATTTGTGATAATAGCATCTAGATTCCTGATATTTTATATATTTTCCAAATTACAATAAAATTTTTATTATTATTAAATAGATCCAAAACGGTGAACAATATTAAATTTTAGAGATATTATTTATCGACCACTTTTTTTTTGGACTTTTTTTCAAAAATACGCAAATTTTTTTTGTTGAATTCCACTTGAAGTTATATTTCTTTACACTTTTCCAGTTTCATCTATTAACTGTTAAAATTCCGTTAATTCTCTTAACAAAATGATAATTTTACCCCCTAAATATAAAATTATAATTTCATCCTAAGTAAATGCCAAAAATAATCAATGATGAAATGTAGACAAGTGCAATTAGCAAATAACGTCATTTTAGATTGTGCGGGTAAAATGATCAATTTGCCCCTATGACGTCAGTAATATTTTAACGGTTAATAAATAGAAGTCAAAAAATATAACTTTAAGTGAAATTCAATAAAAAAAAAATTATATATTTTTTAAAAAATAGGTGGTTGGTGGATAATTTTTTTAAATTTTAACCATCAACATCAGCAAGTGCACTAAGAAACAATAAATAATATATCAAAATTTTTAATAAAAATTATGTGAATATATTATAATACAATTTCATTGTTATTTGAGGTAGATTTTTTAAACTACACTCAATAAATCACTATGTTATATCATAATTGTATCAATCTTAAATTTTAATAGACTATACTGTTAATAGATTGTAACATAATTATTAAAAGAAATTAAGAGTTATGTAGAGAAATTGCCCAAAAGAAGCCATGATATCAGTATTAAATAGATCTATCAATCCCTTAAACAAAAAAAGATCTATCAAAAATAGATGAAACTATGTTCCTATTTCATAATATATAAAAGTTTAAGGAGCTAGATGACAAAGTAAATATAGATTTCGCGGATTCTGATTCGGTGCGTGAACGTTTGTGAAGAGAAGAGAAAGATGATTTGCATGGTGTTTGCTTTTTGGGATATGACACGTGGGGCTCTTACGTCGGTTGTTCCGTCAAGAGCATCGGTGGTGACGCGTTTTTCCTAAGCATGCCTGATTCTCTCCCACGCGTCAATAAATGAGATCGCCACACGCGCTCGCAATGCCAGACTTTAATCTAATAATGAACGAAAAATTTCACCAAATCGGCGGAAGAATAAATATAATATTTCTTTTGCTCCTACTGAAAATTTTCTGTTTTTTAACCCCACCGGTTTGGGCAAATACGAGATTCAAAATTATATTTGAATATCATCAAAATCATATTAAATGAATGCACGACCCAAAAATTTAATGAAATAACGATTCTCACATTTAGTTGAGTCGATTGTTTGTGCCATGACTTACAAAATTTATTACCGTTCGTACCATCACTTAAAAAATTTATTATTATTTGTAAAGTTTTAGAGTCAACCTGTCAAACACATTTTTTCGCCAACGTCATCGACATCTTCCTTCATCAAAATCATATTAAATGAGGTGCATGACCCAAAAATTTAATGAAAATACGACTCTGATATTTGGTTGGGTCCATTGTTTCTACCATGACTTACAAAATTTATTACTGTTTGTACCATCGCGTAAAAAAATTATTATTATTTGAAAAGCTTTAGACTCAACCTGTCAAACACATTTTTTGCCAACGTCATTGACCTCCTCACCCCCCCCCCCCCCTCTAAGAGACCAAAACGAAAAAAATTTTGAAGTCAACACGAGTTTTGTGGTTGGAAATTTTTTCTAGAGTAATATTATTTTTTCATTTATTATTATTTTTTTAATTTGGTCAATACAAAAACAATTGTAATATTTATTTATTTTTAGTTCATTTTACTGACAATTATTACAGATGGGGCCTAGGGTCGGAGTCAATGTCTAAAGTTAAAGTGGGTAGCTAGCCATACCTGTCCACATAAAACTTGCTGGATGGGCCGCCAATTTAATACAGCCCACAAAAATTTTAATTTTATAAATGAACTCCATTTAACACTAATAATTTTATAAATTAAATCCATTTAACGCCAATAATTTTTATTTTATTTCCATTTTCCAATGGAAAAGTGAATTATAGGAACATCGTACACGAAAATTACCATAAAAATCTATAAACCATAATTTTTTTTTTTATAATGGTCAAAAAACCACAACTAAATAAATTGTCTTAAAGCAACGGCATTTTTTTCTCTTGGCTGATAAAATCTTCCATTCAAACTACTCTGTTCAAGCCTACCTGACAAGAAATTCTAGAAATTTCTTCTGTAACATAACAGGTGAATGAAGCCTAATTGGCCATACCTTTGAATTGTACACCTCTTTACCGCTTCCGCTCTGACCGCGCCACTTATGCAATTGTTACACATTTGCATCCATGAAGAGAAACTACAGTCAATACAATTAAAATTCCAATACAGTCGATTCAACCCAGCAGCTGCTTCAAAGTTTTAATGAAGAAATACAATTACTTGGTTGACTTTTCAGAATGAATAGGTATTAAAATTCCAATACAGTCAATTCAACCCAGCAAAGCCTCAAAGTTCGAACTGCCACACCAAGATAATAATTGTTGTGTGACTAATGAGGCAATTTACTACAAATAAATTGTCAAGAAAGGCCCATTTCTTACGTTGTACGAAGCTAGCTGAATGGTCGCCATATACATACACAATCCTTACACAAAATTTAGGTAACCAGAATTATCAAGGGAAACTGGTAGATGAATCATGAACTAATAAGGTATAAGGTACGAACCTTTACTCAATACAAAGCTGCTATGGTCGTTTAAGCTATAAGGTACGAACCTTCCAACTAAAACCTCCCTTTGTATTATCATTCCAGGAAAAGCCCCACCACAACCAAATGCAAGCAACTGAAGACACACTTTTTCACCCAAAATTAAGTTGGGTGTCTACTAGTTTGTATGATAGGAATGGGACTTTTTTGATGCACCTGCCATTTTCAGTTGTGAAGCTCTTTTAGATAAGCACAGAGTAGGAACCTTAAGCAAGTTTCTTCTTATCCTCTTGCCCAGAACTCAACTCAACTCAACCCAATCTTACCATAGATCCTGCATGAGGTTCCTACCCTGTACAAGTTCTTAGTGCACTGTCTTACTCTCGGAACAACCCAACCCAGCCCTAACTGTGGCCTCTGTTTCTACTGGGGACCACGACTTTAATTTGCGTTTAAAATTGGAAAATGCTCATAAAAAGTTGGACACAAGTACAAGTTCAGGTTGCGGAAAATAGTGTGATCAGGAATGTCGCTAGACGCAGGCAATATATATTTACGTCCAGATTGAGACTTTATCTCTTTTGCCTCTTCTCTGCATGGAATACAGATAAGAAGAGGATAAAAGCAATCCAAAAATTCATTGAGACTTCAAATAAAGTACACGAGGATCTGCAAATTATTTAGGGTACGTATTCAAGCAAATTCTGGCTGAAGGGGAAAAGGAAAAGGAAAAAGACAAAAGGATATAGGAAGAGAGACGAAGCACTGATAACACCAGACCACTAAATACATTGAAAAACACTCCAGATCAACCAGAATTTACCAAAAAAAACGCATTGTGATGATATTTATACATCACGTAAATTCCAGCTCAGTACGCACAATTAAAATATAAAGGGGGACGTAGTCGCCACAGAACAATAATAATAATTCAGATGTTATTAAGTAACCATCCTTCAAGCACTCTATGTTTGATTCAAGTAACAATAGTATTGCCTTAAAAATGAAAATTGATGTTTTGATAACACAAACCTGTCTTCAGCATGGTAAACATGTCTGTTTGACGGATTATTATTATTAAAAGAATGCAACGTGACAGTTAACTTTTGAATTTTCTGCCCAAACAAAAAAGTATATTTTTAAATAAACGCAAACAATCCATGTATTGGAAAAGGAAATGCTCATACACACCACAAACAAAGAATATACAAGGGATCATTTACATTTTTTTGCTTTGCAGTTTCTGAAGGACATATCCTATATGTTGAGACTTCATCAGCACGAGTTCTTCTAGCGTGTACTTATAAGCCTCGCTCCCAAAAGAATACGGATACAACTGAGCATTCTATCATGTTTTACAAATGAGATATGATTGGCGAGCTCTGTGCTGTCATTGCTGTGAGCCCCAAAACCCCCAGTTACGATTTCCCATGCACGATGTTGCGCACAAGATCAACTCTCTTACTTGAATTGTGATCCAGTGAGTGTTATGCTGCAGACATCAAGCACGTTATAGTCCATAATGTCGCACCCGTAATCCCGTACAATGTCATGCCCGTGATGTTGTACACGTTATGATGCATGATGTCGCACATGGTAAGCTGTGATTGGGTGGCTTTATGCTGTGAGGAGCCCTACAACCTCCCGATCATGATTCGGTCACGCTTAACGTTCCGCACTAGATGAGTTCTCTATAATGATTTACTCTTATACTCTCTAATGTGTTGGTGCGTTTTTATAGATGAATATTGAATTTTTATGTCAGTTCTTCATTGTTAAATGATGGGTCATCTTCATTTTTTAATTAATTAGGGACTCACTAGATGTGAAGGCTTTATTTATTAATATCTCTGTTTGGTTTGCTGTCAAAGTGAATGCTTAAGCTTATTGTGTTGCACAATTTGTTTACGTTCTTGGTAACTTGACCGTGAACTGAGGAATCTAATTAAAATGAACATTGAGTTTTTTTTTTTTAATGGAAAATGAATGTTGATGCATGAATGTTGAATGAAATCTCTCAGCTTGTAACTGATGTAAAACATGGTCGTTTACTTCTTTTTTTTTTTTTCATTTCCTTTTTAACTAATTTGTGTCCCACATCTCCCTAATCATAATAAATTTTAAAAAATAAATAAAAAATATTACTCAATCATAAAAAACAAAGAAATATTACTCAATTAAATTAAAAAATAAACATTATTTGAGAGATAAATAAAATAAAATTTGTAGTAATTTTCATCACTATAATTTATAGCACATCCTAATTAAGATGGCACAAATTGAACTATCTATCATATTTGTCTACCTCAATTTGAATTTATTAACAAATTTAATTAGAATTGAATTTGTACTGAATGATTTAATTTTTTTGCCTTGTTACTCTTATTAAAGTTGTCAAATGTTTTTAATTCTTATATGTTCTACTGTAAATACGTTTTAAAATGTTTAGTCAAGTGGATATGGGCAATTTAGTTTTCACCTTGCATGAAAAAGTAAAAAATAAAAATAAATTATTATTATTATTATTATTTATTTAACCGAACCGAATAGGTTTGCATATGTTCGGCTCAATACCGAACCAAATCAACAAATCCATAGGTTCTTCCATTCGAAATTTTTTTTTAAAAAAATTAAAATAAAAAACTATAAATAAGTGAAATAAACGACAAGAAAGGAACCCTAAACCTTAAATCAGTTCCTCACACTCGCCTCCGGCAAGTTACACCCCCACTGTCTAACACTCACACCACGTACACAGCCGGCAGCCGCTCCTCTCACAACACCACACAGCCATCGTCTCGCTTCAGTCATCCCGTCGCAGCGGGTTGTTGCCTCCGTCCCTGTCGCAGCTCGTCGTCTCAGCCGTCGCCGTTCGTCGCTTGAGCCGGCCGTTGCCTTGCGCCGGTGAGTTGTGCTGACTGTTGACTCTGTTTTCTGTTATTTTATTGTTCCTTGAATTAATTTTTGCAGCAGCTATTAGATTGTGAGCTCTTAGTTGCTAATTTCTATTGTTAGTGTGTTTGGAGAGAATTGAAAAAAAAAAAAAAGTAGATGGTTTGATTTTTGCAGCTGTTAGTGGATTTGTACACAAATAAATAAATTTATTTTTTTTTTCCCTTTTTCGCCAGCTTTGAATTTGTTATTGAAAGAATTGTCGTGCTGTTATTAACTTAGGCAATGGGACTTACAATATTGGCAAGTATGTTAAATAATTTGCATTTTTTTTTGTTTCTAATAATTTTTTTGGATGTTCTGAATGAATCAAGATTTCTTTATTTTTTTTATTTAATTCATTTCAGATGTCATGGAAACCACCATTACCAAGCAATAAAAATGGTTTAAAGATTAGTAGAGTGGCAGCATTTTACTAGACTTCCAGATAATAGTGACAAGTGCAAATGTAATGCCCAAACTGAAAAGAACCAAACAAAACTGGATCAAGCCAAAACCGAAATTGGTTCCAGCACCGAATCAAACCGAATACTGCCCACTCTAGGGTTATCACTTACCACATAAAACGGGTCTACAACCTTATTTGTGAGACTGTTGATGAGGTTAATAAATTTTTATTTGATAATTTGGTTGTTTGCTATTTCTTGCTTCTGTTTTGCATCAGTAACTCTTTTGGTTATAGAAACTATAAGATTTTCAAAAGAATGGTGTAATTTTCATGTGTTTGCCATGCAGTGCTTTTGTGATAAACTTGGGCGTTTGTAGAACCTTTTCATATTAGATTACCCCTTTTTTTTGTTGGGGGAGGGGGGGGGGGGTGTCTACTCCAAGCTCGACTTTATACTTGTAATATCAGTCCCACCTGGTTCCCATCTATAATTCTTTTTATATGCTACTTTGATTTTGGTTTAATTTCTCCATCTAACAATGTTAATTTTTCTTCTGTTAGATAATTTAATCTATTGTAGCTGCATATTCCTTTGCGAAATTAGCTTTTGAAGTCATGGTGGGCTGGCAGAGGCATTTGCAGTCTGTGCTTTGTCAAGTTGGAAAAAGACTGGAACGTAATTACAGTGCATCTGCAAGCTGTTCTAGTTCTCGGTTACAGTCCTCTCCTTTGCATGGTGAATCTAAGATGTAAATTTGTGGCAATGAGTTACTACTGGTAGTTATAGAGAAAGATTAACTCGGAACTTTTAGGTTTTAAAGTGCTCTTATTGTTTCTCAATGTGCTGGTTACAAGTAGTAACCTGAATTTGAGGGTTAAATGGAATTTTATGATTTCACAGGTCAGTTACTACATATACAAAGTCTCTGGACATCGCCCTCTACTAACATCTCAAGGCCTTTATATCAGTATCTGCAGCAGTTGGTAATACTCACTTTTCCTCTCCAGTTTTACATGATACTTTGTATAAATTTGAAAGATTTTCAGTAATCTGTTTTTGAGAGACCTGACATGTACTCTAAAATGAGGTGTAAATATATACAATTTTAAAGTAGATTCAGTGTCTTTTCACTCATGGCTTGCCTGATTTAATGCACATGAGCGTATTTATCAATTACTATTCACAAACGCCATGTATGGGAAAAAAAATAATGATTTACCCCTTGATAAAACACTTTGAAGTTTTGAATTTACTCATCAATGCATTGGCTGCAAGTTTCCTTCAGTACACAGTTTTCAGTAATGAAATTGGCTATGCATGTATATTGATGGAGAGATGCTTCATTGTTGATTTAAATTATTTTTAAATTGTTGATTTAAATCATCCTTCCATATGGAAGACTTCTATGTACAATTTGCTGGCGGAATGAGTTGAAGTATAAGTTGGATTTTGTAACTACTGTTGTTTATTAAGATAATGGGTTTCATTTTCAAGATCTGAACTGCATACATTTTAATTTGATCCTTCTCTGGGTTTAATGTCATAATTGTCTGATCTTTTATTTATAGGGCATTTCCAGTACTAGGAAGTTACTATCAAATTCATCGGATGAAACTCCTGTTTCATCTCCGTTGTTGGCAATAGAAAGTGGAAAAGCTGATGACCAGAAGGTGGTCTCTAAACCTGCAAAAGTTCAAGCTGTACTAAAGGGCATAAAGCAGGTATAAACATAGAAGAAATTATCGGAAATTTTTTTTCATCATTTTTCTGATTTGAGCATGAAATTTGACGACTGGTTTTGAAAATGTTGTTACAACTTCCCCCCTCAATTTCCTTTTCAGTACCATTAGATTTGAGGAAGAAGGGAAGACGTATCGTTTGATCAAATTCCTCACTTCTTAATTTTTAGGTTTTTGGTGATCCATCAGTATATCAGATGGTTTAACCCAACAAAAATAAGCATTATTTTTCTTTTTCTTTTTCTTTTTTTGGTGAAAAGAGCATTATTTTTCCTTTTATGCATCTCAATTTCATGCTCTGTTGTGTATGATAATGTTATCAATTGTGCACCACCTGATCAAGTTTTGTCCAATTTCTTGTATAGAGTCCTAAAAAGGTCAACTTGGTTGCTGCATTAGTACGTGGCATGCGTGTGGAAGATGCTTTATTGCAGTTACAAGTGACCATAAAGCGAGCTGCAAAAACTGTCTACCAGGTGATTCAGTCATTTACCTGTTGTCGTTTCCTTCCCCCCCAAAAAAAAATTTCTGGTTTCATTAAGTAATATGAAGTAAAGTTATTGCATTTTAGCCTGGTGGGTATCATCAACACATGGAAACCAGCAGTGTAATTACCTACTGAACAAAATGGGTGAATAAGACTTGATATGAGACTAGCCTTCTTTTCCAATGTAGTTACGGAAGTGGTCTGATGATTCAAAAGGTAGAACAAGATATAGAAGGAGAATGTCTGTTTCTTAAGAACAGCAACATACAAATTTAATCTGTGTTGTGCAGGTTATTCACTCTGCCAGAGCAAATGCTACTCACAATCATGGGTTCGATCCAGATCGTCTCCTGGTTGGTAAGTTAATGCAAATGAACTTCATCTGTATAGTTTATTTTGATTTCTTACTCTGCATCTATTGCTCACAGCCGAGGCATTTGTTGGGAAGGGATTTTATAAGAAGAGAGTTAGTTACCATTCTAAGGGAAGAAGTGGAATTAAGGTAAGGCCAGAGTGCCGTTTGACCGTTGTAGTGAGGGAACTGACTGCTGAAGAGGAGGCACAAATAGCCAGGCTGAGAGTCCACAACTTCCGCAAGCTTACTAAGCGGGAACAGCGGCTTGTACCTCATCAGCTTATCGAGACTACTCCAATATGGAACCGCAAAGGCAAAAACAGCAATCGTGACCCAAGTATGAATGCATGAGCCAAAGTTATTCCTGTGTTTTCATCCGCAATTTCTGGGGGAGTTTTTGTAGAAGCATTTGACATTTCTTTACATGTGTCTTTGCATTGTACTAGAAATGATCTTGTAGAAAATTGCCACCAAATGCCAGGAGGGAGGAAAGCAAGGACTGAAAATAACTTTATTTAGTTTAATAGATAATGGCAAATGTAGTTTCAAAAGGTTGCATTTGGTTTTGATCTCAGGGGTGTAATATTTTTATGGGAAGACACGTCCTTTTTAATTGTCATGATGAAAGTAATAATTTCTTTGGTGGTAAAATGGACGTGTGCTCGTTTGCTAACTGTATAAACATTTTTGGATTATTTCACAATTTTATTTCATTTCACTGTACCATACCTGAGGGATCAATCTTCCCTTGCCAGCAGTTAGAAAAGGAAGGAAAGAAGAAACACAAAATAATTTTAGTTCTTACATTTTTTTTTGTTTTCATTCGAAAGTCACAGGAAATAAATAATTTTAATTAAGTTTGGCCGGAAGAATGGAGCAAGGAATTGTGCGAATCACGTCGAGGTTGAAGGAACCATAAATTGATGACTCATCGATAACGCTGACATCCGTTAAAATAAAATAAAAAAATTGTTGGTGACGATTTAAAGAAATATTGCAGAGATCAGATCATCAACACGACATTCCCTATAATTAACTAACTGGGATTCGACAACAATGATTGGTGTGTACATGTCAATTTGATACACCATAATACGAATTAACAAACAACACTCAGCACTTTGGGCCACCAAAACCAATTAATTAATTAATTACACTTCGGTCAACTCCAGTAGTAGATGGAGCAACAAATTAGTCACTTACCGGTTGCCTTAACATGAACACATCTTTCAATCTCGAATTCTTCTTAGAACTCCGTAATCATCCGGAGTGATCTTCTTGAAGCGCAAGCCTGTCGTTGGGAAAAGATGATCAGGTTTTTTCCGCCAACAGATCAGCTTCAATTTTCTCTCTCGTGAGCGAAACGGAAAATGCCAACGAGCTTCGTCTCGCCATCATGGTCTTTAAATGTTCTCGAACGTTTTGATCAGCAACGTCCGCGTCGACGACATTGCTCTTCGTATCCGATGGCGAAGTCAGGGCTGGATCCGGGGGTTGAGAAAGCGACATCGTCGAATTGTGGTAGGTTTTGCATCGTCTGCAGTTGCTCGCTTAATGAATAACTTTTTAACTTCGAATGCGCGCGCCTTCATTGGAATTCCAGCTCCAAACAACAACAGAATCAACATTTTTCGCAGAGCTCACGTCTGCTTTCTTTGGTTTTTATGTTCAACCACAAAATGCTTGGTTGTTAAGGTTACGTTTGTAATTCACCATAATGTGTTTTTTTTTTTAAAATAAAAAATTCTATAATGAATTTATAAAATGCTTAATTTTATTAATTTATTTTCATTTTAATTAGTAATACGTTCACCGTTCAGGAGTAGTTTAAAATTCTTGATAGTTTGTCTTGGAGCCAAAGTGTTTTTTAATTTAACGAATGATACAATAAAAAAAAAAACAAACAAATGAATAGAAAGAGAGAATAAATTACTAATCTTAAGAGAGAGAAGAGAAGGAGAAAAGGAAAAGACAATAATTACTGATTTATAATATTAATTTGCATGCAAACAAATACAGCAATATTTGGATTTTTAACCAACTTAACGTTTTGGCAACCAAAAAAAAAAAAAGGAAAAAGAAATCTGAGATCATCAATGCTTGATGTAAGCATACAACATATAAACGTTATGCACCATGCTCAGCAATTTGGTGCATCAACACTTCTCTGTCTGAGGATCTCAATACCCAAGTAATCAAGAGAGCCTTCAACAGCAACATGAGGCTTCCCCACTTTCACTCGAACAGCCGATATTTGAGGGTACTTTGTCAGAGTAGTGGATGCGATGAGTTCAGCCACTGACTCAAGAAGATTATGCGGTGGTCCTCCCATAATTTCCTTAACTATCCTGTTAGTTCAGGGTTAAAACCATCAGAAGAAACCTAGTGAAAACAAGGCATACAGTTACAATACCACGGTGATAACTGGCGATGACTGGTATTTGAAGATATATTTACACAGCCAATTTCAGGAGTTCTATGAACAGTGGGGTAAAGGTTTTGCTCACCTGTAAATTGCAGTATAACTAATTGTATCTGCCAGAAGGTCAGTTTTACCAGCTTTCCGAAGATCCATCCAGGCATCTACATCTACTATAAACTTCTGGCCTAGTGTCCTTTCTTCTTTCTTCACACCATGGAAGCTGTGGAACTTCAATCCCCTTAATATAAGTTTATCTCCCTTCATTATGTCAATATCTTCCATAGTAGCTGCTGGCAAAGATCAGAATTACTAGTTCACCAAAAAAGGCTAGCTGAAATATAACAAGCATCAAACAAAGATGTGAAGAGGGATATAGTCAGGTGAAGCACATTCATGCTCAAGAAACACGAAGATGTGCTCTAACATTTGAAAAAAAAAAAAATCATAGAGGTTGTTGCAATGACGAAAAGATAAAAATTAGTGAAATCCCAAGTTCTTCTAACAAACAATTGTCAACATCTCTTCTATAGCCGGTTCCTAAATCACTACTAAATGACATGCTTCACAGATAAGATATTATCAAATTTATTGTCATGAACTAGGAAGCAGCATAACAGAGCAATAAAACAAATAAGATTAACCCCCAAGGAGTCAAACTTGCATCATAAGATGGAAAAAAGAAATCCGACTTTCAAAGAAGTCATGGTCGGCCAACCGAAATTATTGTTATTCTTTTAAAATAACGTCTTTCAGGATATGTTTGGGACTGCTGAGCTCTACTCAATTTAACTTGATAGCTGGTGATTCCATTAAAGTCACAGAACCTCAGTCCTAAACGTACCCATTAGCTATAGCAACAAGATGTTCACAAACTTCGGCACAAGCAATTCTCTAGCCAAAGCTCAAGGTCAAAGCCGGATAAGAAACCCAGCAGGAAGTACAACTTCTGAACAGATAATTCATGCTTAAAATACTAGCCCAATAATCAGACAATCCTATTTCTAATGATTTTCCTTTTTCATACCCAGAGACAGACAAGAGTAGAAATATGAAGACACAAAGTTTTAGCATATTACAATGCTGACAACAATTATGTTTACACTAGGAGCTTATGTGCCCAAATAAAAAAACATAATACTCCAGCTTCATTTCATCGAACAGTGCATGTGCGCATACCGATTATCCCAATTCCAATGTAAACCCATTTGTGTATTGACCGAATAAAGCATAATCTGGACAAATCAACACGAAACAGAAGCTAAAAATTGTGAAAAACTATCTACCTACCCAGCAAGAGCTACGAAACCCACATAACAAAGGTGTTAATAATAGTGCCCAAGAAGAAAAAAGTTTCAGTTTTGAAGGAACACTGCATACCTAAGTATTGAGAGCAAGAGGAGTTGTTGCAATGGTAGTGAGAAAATGAGGATTTGGATTTGAGCGTCTAATTTGAAACGAGAATGATTGCGGTTGGTAAAGGGCCTGTTCGGTAGCCTTTTTGGGCCCTTGATTTCATTTTCATTTTGAGAATATAAATATAATACATGTTCGATCGGCTACACTCAAAAAATAAACTATAAAACAAGTAACTTAGATTCACTTTAGCAGTTATAAAATTAAAAACATGTTTAACCCGTTCTCTATATATTACAAATTAAACTCAGAAATAAATTATAAAATAAAATGCAAAAGCTCTCCCCCACCCTCCAAAAATCTTATCCAGCACAGCTCTCTCGCACTCCTTCTCTTTATCCCGATCTAATTATTACTTGTATATACCCTGCTACTCCTATCGTCTCCGTCGTCACTGCTTCTACTACTGGGCTACATCTCTGTCGCCGCCGTCGCTACGCTGCATCTCTGTCTCTGCCATCGCTGCGCTGCATCTCTGTCTCCGCCGTCGCTGCACTGCATCTCTGTTGCTGCCATCGATGCGCTGCATCTCCGCTGCGTCACCACTGCTGCTGATGCGCTCCGTCTTCACTGCTGCTGTTGCTGCTCTGTCTTGCTGCTTTTGCTGCTCTCTCAACTCCTTTAAACCACATCTGTGCTTATCTTCATAAATTATCATTTGTTTATGTTCAATTTTTTAATTGTATTTTTCACACTTATTACTGTAAAATTTTGTTTGTTAAAAAATGAGTAATTATTATTTATTTTGTGTGCATGATTTGATCGTTCTTAATTTTTTTATTTATTTTGCTGTGATATGAAAAATTGAGTTAAAAACATTTGACAATAGCTTGTCTTCGTTTGAATTGATCAATTTGTAGTATAATATATTTGATTTTAATATGTTAAATTTTTTATAATTATTTTATTTAAATAAATCACATGTGTTGTAAAATATATTTTAATTATCGAGTAAAAATAATAATAATGTAAATTTTTCTTTTATTAATGCTAATATTAAAATTTTATTATTATGTAATTTTTTATAATTATTTTATTATTTATGATATCTTTGTGTATATACTAAGTAAATAATTAATTTTTAATTATAAGTATAATTTAAATATTTAATAAAAAATTATTTTTTAAAAAATTATTAGAGAACACATATTTATTATTTTTATCATTTTTAATTGCTATTACCAAATACATATTATTATTTTTAATTTTAAAATACATAATACAAAAAATAATATCAAACACATACTTAAATTTAAAATACTACAACTATAAAACATCATTTTTATTTTTAAAAAATATAAATTCAGAAACAATTCCTAAACTTCGTTGGTGGAGTTCATTAAAATAAGAGAAGTCTCGTGCTTTACCAAGTATTTAATCCCTATTATTATCATTTTAGTGCCCACCCAATTGAACCGGTCGTGCCAGATAAACTTTTATTTAAAATAAGATGGGACAAGACAAGAATAACACCCTTATTCATATATAGGGTAGAGATTACGACGAGTAGCATCATTCTTACACAGTTAAGAACCAAATAATAAAAACAACCGCAACTAGTCTCCAAACGTCAGGCCTTGCTATATCATTAGGGTTTTCTCATTCGTCGGGGGAAGGCATCACTGAACCCAAATGAACAAGAAGTAACAAAAATAGAAAAAACGAAATCAAATGATTAAATTTTTTCCAGGCAACAATCTCCAGTCAGGGCATCACTTGCGATCCTCGCTATTAGGAAAGAAACCAACTAGCAGCTCCTCAAACACAATTTGCTGCAATAACCAGAAGCTGCAGACTATGTAAAATGCTGCAGACTACAAGGCTGCAACAGTTGAATATTTTGACTAAGAAACTGATGAATCATAAAAGTTACACTGCGATCGGTGAAGAAATATATGATCTAAGGGGACGCCGCCCAACCTTAAAAGAAGAAAAGAATATGAAGCATATATACATGTTTCAAGCCAGTTTAAATTTTTACTGGCACATTTTAATAACTGTACAGTGTTTAGTTTAAACACTATCTCTGTGATTCTGCTTCAAGCTCCACGCAGAAAGTTGCTGCTGCCTCTAAATTTTAACCAGCAAAAGGCTTCAAAAGGACAGGATGTTTGATCTCTTCCTTGATATCTGATTGCGATGAATAACTATACATATACGTATGTTTTTATTAGACATCAGAGACTCTCTTGTAAAAAAGAACATAAGCTGCAGATGTCTTAATATTGTCCTCACTAACTGGATAAACCCTGTCATCATCAAACTCAAACCATCTTTTATGCCCAAGCTGCACAGAAGTAATTTGTGTTTTTAGATACCTGTACTGCCTGAAGGCTGAATGATAATCTATCTATGACCAAGGTAAATAAATATGCAAAATTGTATTTGAAAACAATTTATAAACGGGGAAAACAGTATATTTTCGCTGCACTGATTCTCTGAGCAGCAGCTAATAAGAGACTGTAAAAGGTAATTGAGTCCAAAGAATCAGAGAAACAAATATATGAGAGGAATAAACACAACTTACGTCAACAAATGCAATATAGTGACCGCCCCCCATGCCTCCATAATGATTGCTTATTGCATACAACACATAAGAATTAGACAGCTGGCTGTTCTTACAGCAAACGTAATTTGACAGATCAAGATCATCAATTGGAAAGTCAACATATGTATCCAGCTTGCTCTTAAAATAGCGGCTGAAGGAGAACCTCTTTAAATGAATAACCAAAATGTCAGGCAATCTCCAAAGATCTAATTTTTTGCTAGCTTGCCAATGCTTCTTGCACCTTGGGCAGTACCTGAAATTACGCATATTTACAAACATCTATATAAGAAGAGGTAACAAGAGTATGACCCAACAAATTTAGTGTACAAGTAGAGAATATAAATTACTTCTGTGTACATAAAAATATATTGTTGTGGATATCAAAAGAACTGAGCAAGATACTTGGGTGCATAGAGTTAATTAGTTATAATATAGTTGTACACACTAACCACATGTCTTCTGGTCCCAAGGGCTCCTCCTTCAAGAAAGCTTCAAGGCATTTGTACAAAGAAACAGATTCTTGAGGCGTCCTCGTGAACAGCTGCGGCTTGCAAACCTCCATCAATGAGCTGAGAAGACATGTATCATATTTTTCAATCATCTTTTCCAGCCATTGAACATGGATGGTCAACGGCTTGGCAAAATCCGAGATTGATAATGGCTCATTCATTTTTATCTCTGTTGGTCGTATTGAATTCAAACGGTAGAATCGGAAGTCATCACTCAAATGTGGCTCATCCCCTGTTTCACTACCATCTGAGACTGCATCATTATCTGAGACTCTTGGGCTAGAAACATCCTCCACTACAGAATCTCCATTATCCATTTTCCCAGCTTCATCAGAGAAATTTGAGTCGTCTTCCACAGGCATTAGAAATGGATCGAGTAATTTCAAAAACAGTTTACGAATATCAGATCCATTAGCAAGATCAGATAGCCTCGCCACAAGAGGGGTGCCAAATATTTTCCAGTCCAATGATAACCTCCCAAGAAGGCAAGACCTGACTCCAGCATGGTTAGAAAAATAATAATCAGCAACAACCATAGTCATGAATCTTTGGAAAGAGATGAGAAAATAATGTTTAACCAAGAATTCATATGTGTATTAGCCATAATCAACTCTACTCTAGGTTTCAAGCATGGGTGCAGGTTTAATCATCAAGGTTCTGAGGTCCTCTATAGACATGCAAGTTATTGGAGGCAACTTGTTCAGGTATAAACACACAATAATCACCCTTAATCCACTAACATTTTTTTCACAAAAGGAACAGGACAGAAACCAACAGCAGCCAATCAAGCGGGGTGTAAAATCACTTGTATCATCAAATAAAGCTGCTATAACAATAATAATGGGAAGCTTACTCTTCCTTCCTTTCATGCATGAACAAAACCAAGGAGGATGTCTCACTATCTTTTGGTAATCGATAAGCAACAAGTTTGTCTTCATCTCTGATCAATCCCAACAAGTCAGATGGCTCATCCAGCACACGAAAAATCTTACTCCTGTATATCTGCAGGTCAGCCCATATATTTAGAGCTCAAACAACAAAGCTTTAAATGTGAAGATACACACAAGCACAAACTGCAAATTGAATATAGAGCCCCCAAATTTCTTAGCTTCCCATCTAGTGGTGAAAATTATAATCATACCAAATAAAATATTTGATGACACAAGGATTAGCATATGCATTCTCTAAATAACAGATCCTACATCCATATATGCACTCTCTAAATAACACCCATGCCTTAATAAAGCAAATCCCCACAAATATATGACAGAACGAGTTGGCAAAGAAGTTTAACAGTGACATTATATGCCTAGTGCTAAGAAAGGATCAACACCAAAAGATAAGTGCCCGAAGCATAATAAAGTGCTTGGGAGGCCATGCTTTGGGTCTAAAGCCCAGATGATAGATGCTCCTCAAGACTAGTAATACAGCAGTACTTGAAACCATAACTCTCATACATACCTCAGCCACCCACAGCTTTTCATCATTTCTTAAAAAACATTTAGTGCTCAAAGCATCAATAAGATCCTGAAACCTCCCGTATTTTGGCACAGTCACAGTAAACGGAGCTGGCAATGTACTCCCGTCAGTGCTTAAAACTGTCACAGTCATAGTCCTCATTGTTGTTGAAGGTATAGGTAGTGACAGGTACATAAGTGGATCGAATGTGACAGACACCTTATTGCAAACTGGGCAAACCAACATTGAACGGTACTGACCCTATAATGAAAGAAAAACAAAATGTAATCCTAAGCATCAAGGGAAAATGAAACCATCTTATCATATATCAAGAAACAATTTTAATCAATCAAATAAATAGAAACAAGAACTCTTCTAAAATCATAAAATCCCGGAAACTTGGTTGGCTTCTTAAATCAGTCATTTGAAAGCCATTCCAGTGGCAGCCACTAGGAGGTCATCAAGAACACCAAAACTATAGAGTATCTCACTATAAAGAAACAAGGACTACTACTGCAAAACCATAGTGCAAAGTCATATTAGACAGGTGAACCTTATATGTTAGCAGACGACTTACTTGGCACAAGTCAACAATGATGGAATCGTTGCGGGCCCGGTGATCCCTCCAATATTCTTCAGCTACTTCTTCATCTGGTCGTCCCTCTGTATCCTTAGCTTCTAAGTATGGCTTCCATTTCACTCGATTTAGATCTTCATGGAGTCCATCCAATAAAAAGGCCAGAAATTCCTGGAATACAGGCTCTCAAACATATTAATAAATAATCTTCACACATCCCAAAGTATCGTGAAGAAAATAATTGTGCACATGAGCAGATCTACAAGTACTAACACCTCGCCACGTGGATGACAGAATGAAGGGTGCAGAAGCATATTTAGTTAAGCTAATCATTTGCACTAACTTGGGAATCATGCTGATTATAGCCACTGAAGTGAGGAGCAAAGTTAGCAAGTTTTAATTTGAACATTCTCGGAGCCACTGGAATTCCTCCTGGAGCCCATAGTTTCCTTATAAGGTCTCCAAATGCTAAAGCCAGCTCACCCTGAAAATGGGGAAGGCAGTAAAGTTAATGTCTGAGAAGTGCAAAGAATGCAAGAATACTAGAAAAAATGTTCAATAGGAGCAATGTAATTTAAATGCAGATGTCGCATACGTTCAACCCCAATGGATTTTCATAATTTATTTCTTTCTGGTAGTCACCAAGGAAGTAATCAACAATCTCCGGGGTATGTGCCAAGCACTGGATTGCACTATTCATAAAGCAAGTATTTCCAAGATTCCGCAATCCTGTCAAACCCAGCAAACAGACTCCTCCATTGCCACTGCCACGCCGTACAGAGCTGGAAGAAGTCATATAAGAATTCAGATTATCATTGCTTCCATTCATCTTCACTGAACCATTGCAAATAGAATCAATTATTTTGTAAGGTTCTGCCATCCCATCATTTGTCTCCCCAACAGAATCTGAAAATCCATGGACTCGCAATTGAAGGAAAACCTGCAGGTAGAATGCAGGAGAAAATTAAAACACATATTTCCTAAACTGTTTTCAGGCATTGAAAATGTTTAACTTGCAACACATGAACGCTTAGACAGTAAGCAAAACCAGTTTCACTAAGAATTTGTAATACAATATTTTCCTCAACAAGCTGCAGCAATCAAATCAGCAGCCTTCAGAAAATTACAACTGCCAAAAGTTACCTAACATGATCTTGGGGTATCCAGAACTCCTCTAATAAAATATATACAAATGACACTAATCTATGTTCAAAAGGAAGATGATTTTACCTTCTTCCTTTAAGAATTTTAAGCAAACAAGAAAAATACAAAAATTCATCTTTTCTACTAACAGCAAGATGAACCCTCTAGTACCAGATGGTAAAGTATACAATCGTTCAAACATATATAAGGAATTGATTTACCTGATTTTCATCTGAAAAATTCATATAGAAGTAACATTAATACAAGTATCTCATTCAAATATGTTTATTTTTAAGGAAAAGAATGTTCTATCTTTCTTGCAAATCCAACCTTTGCAGATTGGAAGACGTTACTCCCATTTAACTACAATGGATATAAAACGTATCAGATAGTTAATGGAGGGCTTCCAGGCCCATGAAAGTTGAATTAACATTAATAGAGATTAAGGACCTTAGATTCCATGAGTATATTAACCGAGCATAAGCAAGAAAGTCCATATATTTTGCTTGTTACTGATGCTTGACAGCCCAAAGAATCAATAAAATGCACAATTTCAGAAAGCAATATGGGGGGAAAAAACACAGAGAACCAGTTATTTATACCTCTTCACCTGGTTTTCCTGAGAAATCATCTGACATACTAACTCTATCATTCATTAAAAACTGAGTTGTCTGGCCCGAGAAGTCCCAAATATACAGCTGTAAAATTAGTGAATAAAAATGATTAAATAAATTTTCCCAACATATTAAACCATTTCAAAATAAGATGAAAATCAATTGTTGTCAAACTCACCATCTCGGACATGGAAATGAATAGATTGCAGGCTCTCTTGTAAAGATCAACCTTGTTGTCCTGAAATACAATACATTATGATATGTAAACTAAACTGTAAAGTACAAAATTTTACTCAAAGAAAATGATTGTATTGGAGAGATAATACTTAAGAGAATGAAAAACTGAAGAATATAGGTATTCTAAATAAATCAAGTATCAGATCTATCAACCAAAACCTTATACCACCACAAAATATCAGAGAGGGACCTACAGACTGCACAACAAACAACAAGATCTCAGCGCTCAAACTCCCCATGAAACCCGTTCATAAACCAAATGTCACATTTAAGCAAAATACAGGACCAAAAGAAAACAAAGAATAGAACACAAACTTGACCTCCAAACTGATCTTCACTAACAAAGAATTTGTTTCCTGTGAAACAGAAAGCCTAATTTGTAACGGAAACACATCCTGCTCATTGGCAACAAAAGAGCTCCCAAAATCCTCCACTGCCGCTTTAGAATCATTGTGCCTGTAGAAAAAGCAGAATAAATCAATGCCAACGTGAAACAATGCCACCAGATTCTACCTAAGGCTCATCCAAATAAATAATCAGGTTCATAAAAGAGAAAAGCAAGAATGCAACACAGCATAACAGAAAAGTGACAATTCTTGCTCACCATTTAAGAGCCCGCAGCCACATCCCTTCTGGAACCAAAGCATATTCACGAACCGAAACTCCTCCTTCCCCAAAGTCACTGTCCACAGACACCTCTTTCTTCTTCAAACGCAACAGAATCTCCAAGTCATCATTATCACCGTTAGACGAAACTTCATATAAAACACCTCCTACTTTATCAGTAAGAAGGATTTGTGCGCCCTTCCACCACCTGAAATGCAATGTAAACACTTATGAGACCCCATAAACAAGAGATTTCTTCTTTCTTCCTGATTGCACTGTATTGTTCCAGTGCAATCCACACATATTTCTACTTCCATAAGCCAAACGACACGTCTCAGCCTACATCCAGCACACCATTCCAAACTTATTCACAAAAGCACCCCCCCCCCCCCAAAAATACCCGCCAAGAAACTAATATCCAGATTTTTGTTTTCAGAAGAACACATACAGTTATACATTTTTTTTCTTTTCAGAAGTTAACAGATAAGATATCACTAAAAATCCGTTCACAGGAAATAACTTACTCTCTAACTTTTGTAGGACCAACCAAACAACTTACCTTCTCTCCGAAGTTTCAGAAAATAAAAAAATATTATAAAAAATGCACTTTTCTAGTTGAATAGCTTTGTTTAAAAAATAAATAAAATGAAACCTTAAAGGAATCGTAGTTCAACTATTTTCCTTCAATTTCTCGGCAACCAAACAGGAGAGACAACCAATACAAACCAAACAAAACCGAAAACGAAAACGCAACGCACCTGTACGGAACAAGATATACTTTCTGGCGGTCATCGTCGTCAAGCAAGCCGCGACTGTTCGTCGTCGTTGGCTGACTAAAATAATTATTTTGGCGGGAGCTATTACTATAATCGAACTCAAAAAGGTTATCGTCGCCTTCGGAGGAGAAGGGATAGTCGTTGTCCATCGCAGCGAAGAGGCCGGCTAGGGTTTTGGACAGGAGCGATTTGCAGAGGCGGAGAGTGGAGAGTGAGACACGCGAGAGAAAGCGCGTGGTGTTTCTGGTTAGCAAAAGCGATAATTGGAGCTTCTCTGCAAGTCGGGTCATGAAAACGGTGTGTTGTCGTAGAAATGGAGGTCATTATCGATTCGGTTTTTGAATGATTATTTATTAATTTTTTTCAGTGCTTTATCATTCAAGTCTTTGATCTTTTACATATTATTAAATAATGACACAGATTATGTATTTCATTAAACTGGCCCTGACCTTCTAGCAAATGACGACATTGCCCAATTGTTCAATAATTTGCATCGTATCATAGGTGTGACATGTCCTATGGGCTTGTTTGGCAAATCGCTTTAGATAGTATTATTGATGGATCCAATATTAACTAAAATGAAACCCGAGTTTGATGATTGATGAATCTAACAATCTACATTATGGTACATTATTAATGGACTACAATGTAAATTGTGGTTTGTTAGGGATCTCAAATTTGTGTAATATACTAATTTTTACTTCAAACATTAATATTAAGTATATTTTAATTTTTATTATAACCAAAATTCAAAAATAAATTATAATATTATATTATTTAATAATACTATATATATATATTGTTAGGATGACACTATGTTATATTTATATATTAGTAATTAATATAAATTAATTAAAAAATATTAATATTAAATTTATACAATACAGTAGAAAAGAAACAATATAAATATTATTTTAACACAATATTAATTCTTGATAGTCTCAAACTCTAACTTGATCCATTTATTTATTGTGTCACATGTTTAACATATTTGTAATTTTTAACTATTTTCTAAAAGACTTGTAATATTACCAACTTAAATGCTAATAAAATTTGGTCTAAATTTCTTTAAAATATGAAAAATATAACATAATTACATGAAATAAAAATAAATTAATATGATATGTCAATCAAATGGTCAATTATGTTATACATTTATTCATGTATTATAAACTCTTAACACACAATTATTCTAAAACATATAATATAGTCTAATTAATAACCATTTCATTATAGATCAACTTAAACTTCTAACACATATCATATTAATATTAAATCACTGAGTCGTGATATAAATTATCACTTCTTTATATGGATTTGTAGACTATTACAAAAGAATATTGGAATCCTTAAATAAAATAAATAAGTTGAGGAACCTCCATGATAAAAGAGCATTCTCGTCTTCCCCTGTTTGCGAAAGCGACAGTGTGGGAGCGTTGGAGAAGAGATTGTGATTGGGGAGGACAGGTGGCTTACACATGCTTGAGTAGCGAGTGAGGTCAAAAAGGATTACTGTAGATGGTTCCGGGTGGGTCTGCATAGACTGTAATAATCAGTAAAGCTTTTTAGAGTTTCCACCGTACGGTGAATGACACGTGGAATAATTATTGGAGAATCGGGCCCTCAGGTTTCAAAATGTTGAGGCTTTAGTTTATTTTTTTGGATAATTTTTGTTTTATTTGATTTTTTAAATTTCCCATGCATTATCATCTCTTTTCGTTTTTCATTCATTATTCATATTTATCCACAAGTAAATTATACATTATTGTCGGTTTTTTTTTTTTTGTGAGTATTTCTTATGAGGGGATCGAGACCCTCAATGTTTGTGAATGTTTAATTCTTTCAATATTAAAAAATAAAAAGACATTACTTTTAGTTTTTACATAATTATTTTTAACAATATAACAAACAACAATTATAAGATCCCACAGAATGAGTCTCAACTTGAGTAACATTCACCTTTAAAATAGGAGAGTGTTAATTTTATCAATTATAAATTTCATTATTATTTAGATTAATGATACGTAACACTCATGACTCAACCGGTGGGGAAAAAAATCAATGAGAAAATATATATATTTAAGTAGTTTACTGTTAAATTCGGATACAACGTCGTTTTAAGCACTCTACTACTTTTCATGTTAAGGACAAGGTCGGGCCCAAGATTTATTAGAACACAAACAGTTTTAGCCCAACCATTTCAAATTTCGGTCTTATCAGAATGTAGGCTTGCTCGCATTATTTGATCTGTTTGATGAATGTGGATTAATTGGAAGATGCAAATCAAGCCCAATCAAAAGGGTAAGAAAATAATATGCCATGTTACTCGTAAAATATGAAACGAATCCCACCCAGCTAAAAAAAAAATCTTGTGAAATTAAAGCAACCAAAATTTTTCTTCTACTTTGATAATTATTACTTCAAAATTTCTTAAAACCAAATTGGCTTTCTTTTAATGTCAATGCACTTGACTCTGCGTTGCGTACGATAATCTAAATTCTCAAGCCCGTTCAATTATATTGATGTGCATGTTTCTTTATTCGTGCATTCAAGAATGGCATGCTTCATTAAACCACTCACATTGAAGACACAGCAAGGCCAACGGGCCCTTGCTTGCTTTTTCAATTTCTTTTCACGTTTTCGTTTCTTGCTTACCAGTTACCGTGGCCACCAAGCTTTGCTTTAGGCTACAATATCATCATAAAAATCTTTAAAATCTCCATGCATCTACGATAAATATTTCATAATGTCTGCCACAACGTTCAAACTCAAGTTTACGTTAGATCACCATTAACGTCACCATGACGAGAAAAATTTACGTTACTTGGAACAATTTTATTAAATCCGTCCAGTAAAATTTTGCCACGTATTGCAGGTTTGTTCGTCCATCGTCATAATCACTTACATTCATGATTAGTCAACATGGAATATAAATGAAGAGCCTTAAAATTCAACAGGTTCCTTCCGTAATTCCGTTGTATAATTATCAAGCATAGCCCTTCTGAAATCTTCGCCTGCATGGTCAATAAGTTTTTTTCTTTCATTTTCTGACTAACCAAACATCTCATCCAAAAAAAAGTTAATAAATGAAGACATTTCAGCAAGTTGAGTGTCTTTCTCACATCCATTCAAGTTCAACAAGTCCACACACGTTTCCATTGCAATAGCTTGCATGCATATGCACCATTATTGTTGGTTGATCTTTGGAGAGACAAAATGGTGACAATGGGTTGACATGTAACGCCGCATTTGAGAGAAAAAGAAAAAAAAGGAAAGGAAAGATTGATTAACTGTCGTTGGATAATGGGATGTGACGGCGCCACCAATGTTTTGAACCCTGGGATTCCCCTGCATTCAATTGATGATGATCCAACAGCTTGAGGATGAAAAATTGAAGATGAAAATTCATCAAAAGCGGAAAAACGTGGCCCTCATTCATCGAGTGTCCTCACGTGTCTCCCAACTAATGGCCTGTTTTGTTTTAATCTTCTGTGTAATCATTTCTTCCCATTGAACGGTCAAAAACTTCACAACACCCATCCTCTTTTGCTTTTCGTTTTCTTTTTTCTTTTATCCTAACAAAAGGTTTAGCTTTTTCTTATGCAGGTGATTTACGTGCAGAAACGACACATGAAAAATATCATCCACAACAAATATATACAAATACCAGAA
Source organism: Luvunga scandens (assembly GCA_030449905.1). Lineage (NCBI taxonomy): Eukaryota > Viridiplantae > Streptophyta > Magnoliopsida > Sapindales > Rutaceae > Luvunga > Luvunga scandens. Next base: position 3,501,821 of record JASUUG010001265.1, read on the forward strand.
TAATTTTTTTTAAAAAAAAAAAAGATGAGAATTAATGAGGTGCTGATAGGATTCAAGGACGCCATAATTTTGCTTGTGGAGAACGCCCACCCCCAGCCCCACCACCCTGGCTACCTTGGCAATAAAAGAAATTAAATAATTCGAGAAATGTATTGATTTTTAGATTTTTTTTTTCTTTACTTTCACTACAAGTGTCTAAAATGAACATGATATTTGATGATGATGCAATACTATTATAAAAGAACATGATATTTCAACTTATTAATCTAATATCTTGCTGAATCATATTCAAATTAAGGGGTTGTTTATTTTTTATTAAAAGTCTGAATCTTAATTATTTTCAGATATTTATGATTTTTATTTTTTTGTATTTTTTATTAATTATGTCTAATTATAAGACGTTTAGGTTTAAATAAAAAAAGTTAAATATTTTAACTTTTATCTTAATGGCAAAACATCTAAACGGAACTTTAATATTCTTTCTCATTAATAACCCTATTAAATAAATTTATTTTCTATTATATAAATTATTCCTTCATTATTTTTTATTTATCCCTTTTTTTGTACAAGTATTAAGCTATTATTATTATTATTTTGTGGATGAAAATTTTAAACATAATAAAACTTTTTTACTATTTTTGTAATAGATTTTGAATTTTATTTAATGCATTAATTTTAATTCAAATGATTAAACAACTATTGATTGACTTGTGAGATTAATAAGAAAAAAAATATCAATATGATATACTAAAATATCATTATAAGTATCATATATCAAGGTAAGAGGTACGTCAAGGTAAAAATTATCAAAAATTTTTTATTAATCAAATAATTTATTTATAACTTGTCATGTATTTAATTAATAAATATAAGTATTGTTAATATTTATGAGGTTATATATGTCAAAATATCATATTTCAAATTTTTTTAAAAAAAATAAACAACTTAATACTTATATTCAGATATTAAAAAAAAGAAAAATAAATATGTCATTTAAAAATATGTATTTAGACCTATTCAGATTGATTTCAATCAAATTCTACCTAACATTAATACTAAGAGAAAAAAAAATTAATAGCATGTCATATCTCTGTAATCCATGCATGTTTGCCTCAAATAGTTAATTAAACTGATAATACGTATATTTGCATCCGATATGTTTTCCGAAAACGAAAGTGTTTCTTCAAAAATGATATTTAAAAAAAAAAAGTGTAAAGCCGGTTTTACCCTAGTCTTGCCCGCCGGAGAAAACAACTTTTCCACCCATTGGATTGAATCTGATTGATGACGTGGCCATTTTCCAATGGCTATCAATAGAACATGCACATCATAATTCACTTTTTTTAAAAAAAATATCCCTATTTTTTGTTTTTAATTCTAAATTGGAACGCTTTTTCCTATGAAGTCAATATCATTTGTTTTGTTTTGTGGCTGCCTTTAATCTTTGTCACTACCCAAATTCAATGTGTGAAAGCGTGTAAATGCTCTGTTTTTTATTGGGTGTTTTTAAATCTTGTTCCTATATTCGGTGGTGTCGTTGCTTTCAATGTTATTGGTTCTTTCAAAGCGCTTTTTGTTTCTAAATTCTAAAATACTCTTGTGAACATCGACAACATTGGAGTTTATCATTCCTTTCCATATCCTTTATGCCAATAAAATATTTATATTAATACATTATCAAATATTATATTGAAAACTATTACTATCTACCTTAATCGACCATTACAAAATTAATAAAAAAAATTATATGTTCATCTTTGTAAGTTATAGGTTTCTTATTATTAGTGACAAATTTTTTATTATACATTTGAACTTATGCCTTAATTTGATATGTACAAGGTTTTGATGCAGAAAAATTGATAATGAGTTCTTGTATGCAAAAACGCTTTTCTCGTATCCCAATCTCCTGTGTCCTTTGACAATTCTGCTATACTCTTGCTCAAAATAATCACACCGACCTTATCACAACGTAGCTAACATATATCTGCAACCACAATGCACAGTTGAGGGCACCAGATGTTTTTTATGATGATAATCTCCTGATGCTCAAGTCAGTACTCACGTTTTTCTTTTTAAAAAAAACTCAGACCATAGATCCCAGTCTTCTCTCTTTTTCACGGGATAAAATATTTTTTATTGAAAGAAAAGAAAGGAAATTAGGGAAACAAGTAAAGTGAGGGTTCTAGAAAAAGTTTATCCAACCAATTTACCTTTGTTCTTTCTTACTTTTATACCCTACCCGAGATCTCCAATATGTTTTTCATCCCCTATCTCTCAGGCCCATTACTCATCGTGGAAAATGGTAGTTTAACTGCTTGCTTAGCTACCTTTTGCATGAGTATTGTGCCCGTATTTCTCGGTGGTTATCCACGTTTTGGTAACTGTCGCTAACAACGATTTTGGTATTGCCTAGACCAAAATGTTTTATCGATTAATGACAAGAATCACCTGCATGGCTCGATCAGATACATGGACTCGTATGTTGTGATTTACCTCTGCTCAATCACAAGATAAAATTTGAAAAATATAACTACAGGTAAGTGTAAAAAGAGAAGGTTAGCATGAGCTATGGCCTGAACTAACCAATAAAAATTTCTTGTTAGATCCGGATAAGTAATATCGTAAAAAAATTTATGACGAAGGACGAAAATAACCTACAATTATTATAAGGGAGACGAATCCGAAATTCACATTTAATACTTTCATCAGGGGAATCCAAAATTAAATTTAATATTTTTATGAAACCGATGTGCGTCACTAATGGACAAAACCTAGTTGCCAAGCATATCCGCATCCAGAGCTGTACATAAAAGTCTCACAGTAAGATTCAATTTTCATGACATAACATTCGATTTGATTTGTTAAAAAAAAAATAATACATAAAAAATTTAAACTTTATCAGAGTCTTATATATACACTTTTTTCTTTTACACAAAGTTCTGTAAAAAATTTCCATGGATTGGCTCTTTTCCCCTCGTATCAAAGGCAACAGTGCACACGAACAAAGAGAATAAAACATTGAGAAAACGATTATAAACAATAATAAAATATAAAAAGGATTTTTTATTGTGTAATACAAAAATTAGTCAACAAAACTTTGAATGGTTAATTCGATTAGGTTTCTGACACAGAGCCAGCTGTAGATTTGTAGTTTTCCCGTTTTGTTAACCACTCTTGTTCAAAATTTGGACTCAATACTCAAAAGTTGGCCGGTTTAGCGAATATTTTTATTTCACAAAGAACAAATTTGTTGTTTCTTTATTATTCATATAGTGAGAATAAGAATAAACAAATAAATTTTTGAAGTCATATTCTAGCTTTTAGCGGCAAGAAGCGGTTTTCTTAGGACGCAAGATCTAAGTTCGAGTTTTAATAACTGCATGAGTTAATAATTAAAATAAATTAATATTAAAAATAAATAAATTTTATGCAGACAAAGAATAACCTTAAAAAATGGTAAATGCGTTTAAAGAAAGATGTTAAATAGAAACAGATAGTAAACGTTTTAGAGAATTTTGATTGTTAATGTTGCTTGATGCTTATGAAAATAAATTATAAAAGGTCTTTTTATAGTATTATTGTATGCGTATGCTACAAAGCTATTAGAACAAGATCAGTCTCGGCTCTTTATGTTTAATAGTTAAATTTCAAAAAATATAAGTTTTAAATTTAAGAAAATTTAGTCCTAAGGATAAAATTGAGTGATTTTCAAATAATTTTATTTAATTAATTGTTTAATTTCAAATCCTAAAAGAGATAGACGGTTAAAAAATGATTTGACCTATCCCTTTATCCCTTGGAGGTAAAAAAATTAAGAAAATTTAATTTTAGCTTTGAGATAACAAGTATATCTACTTAAGAAAGTTTAATTTTAGCTTTGAGATAACAAGTATATCTACTTAAGAACTATATTAGACATGTTTTTCAGCATTAACATGATTGGATAAATTCTCCTTCTCCTCTCTAAAACACCCAGTGACATCGAACTAATTGTACATATAAAATTAATTGATTTATTAAAAATAAAGGAATTTAAAATTTAAAAAACCAAAATTTTAAGCCTACTAGAAAGAAATAAAATTGATCTCTTCAATTAACATTTTTTTTATAGTAACTTGTATGCAATGTCCAATAATAACAATAAATGCAAATATTGATCCGTCATAAACAAAGTTCTAATGTGAAAAAGAAAAGAAAGAAAATTAAAATTTAAAATTTACTCCTAAGGGCTAGTTTGGTACTATTATATCTCTTAAAATAAATGTTGTCCTATAAAAATAATTAATTGTGAAGAAAATCGGTTAAATATTTGGTAAATTTTATTTTTAAAAGTACTATGAATTTTAAAAATAGTAATACATATTTAATAAATTTTATTGTTAAACTGTTATAGGAATGTAAATGATTGAATTGAATAAAATCTTGAAAAAAAATTATTTACACATTTATAAACATGTATATAAGATATTTTTTATTGTGTATATATAATAATGAAAAAAATATCTTTTATATTATTAATTTTATTTGTTAGTTTGTGATCTCAATATAATTGGTGAAAATAATCATTAATTTTAAGTTAATAATTTTATTTTCTAATTATTAAAGATAATTTTTTATTTTTATAAAATATATAAAGATATATGTGAAGTTGTATTAAATATAAAATTGATTATTAAGATTAGATTTGGAAAAAAAATTCTATATTTTTAAAATATGTTGTAAGATAAGGTGATTTTTATAAAAGTAATTTTTTAAAAAATTATTAAATATTAAAATTAATTTTTAAAATTTTTAAATTACTTTCACACCTAAAAAAAAAAAAAAGTTTATTGACCCGAGTGACTAACGGACAAAAAGGAGGTAAATTTACCAAGCAGTAATAATAATAATGCAAATACCGAACCGTCACAGGGAAAGCTACCTTATGCCATAGTGCAGTCGTTTTTACGAAGAAATGAAATCGCCGCACATTCGCCCGTTTAGTGGGGACCCAACGCCACCTTTTTCTTTGATTTGTGATCGCTTTTTATCCGTGTCCCTCTCTATCAAATTTCACTTTAATTGACCAAAAACAAAAAAAAGCTAAATAAATTTACAGTGAAAAACTACGCAATAACCTATTTCTTATTTATTAATTATTTAATACTTATGAATTATTATAATAATTATTAATTCTCGAAGTTGGCCCTTTACTTCTCTGCCTTCTTAAATTCGCATCCGTCGAAAAATAAGGAGTCAAGAGATCGAGTTTCTCTTGATTTAAAAAGAAAGTATTCGTAATAATACTTCTTTTTTCTTTAGTCAAAATAGCCTTTACTTTTAGTTTGCATGTGTGGCCTAGTTCATTAATGATATATAGCTCAAACAGTTTTGCCTGATGCCTTGTTTCAAAGAGTTGATGAAATCCACTAGGGTGGTGATGGGACCTTGAATTGTTTTTCTATTGAACCCATTTTATTTTTCAACGCAAAGAAAAATAGTGGCGAGACGAAATGTCCACTCTTGGCTTCTTTCACCTAATTCACAATAATGCATAAAATAAGAGCCAATAAAACCATTGACCAATGGCTTCTTTTTTTATCACACCCAACACAGTGTGACGGTGTTTTATATTCACATGCTTTTGGCTTTTTAAGTGGTCTAGAATCATATGTCCCAAACAGTGAATATTAATTTTTCAATTAATAGAATCACTTGATCTGAAGATATATATAAGGGATTTTCTTATCAAATTCTACTCCTAACGAAGGTTGAATTAGTAACATCCTTTTTTTTTGTGATAAAAGAAAATAATAATCGGTTCAAAACTCGAATTTTTTAAGTTAAACTGCGTTTAGATTTATATTTGAAGCCATTTTCACAAGATTGGTTGGAATATTCCATAATCCATCGTGGTCATATGTAGCCAACAATTTTTCAATATTAATCTAACAAGTATGAATCTAATCTTATGGCAATAACAATGAATAATCAACAAACTGTTTGGTTTAAATATTCTAAAAGTAATAAATAAATAATTGATTTCAACAGAGACAGTCTGACAACGTTGAATTATCAGCTCCTAAGCAATTAAACTGGCCATCGGGTACAAAATCTTTATTAAAAAATCATGTGAATGGTCAAGTTTTCATTGATATTTAGTTAATTGCGGAGAGTATTATTCATTATATTTTTTTCTTCCACAGTTGGATACACTATCTTGTTTAATTAGTCAAACGTAATTCTTGGCCTAAAAATGGTTATTATTTTTATGAAAATCAAGTTTGAAATTGAACTTTATAGAAAATATATGAATCCTAACTGATTTAATCGATAAGCCTACTTGAAATGGTACGATAAAATTGGGATTTTTAACTTCTACCTGCATAAGAATTAACAATTGTGTCATCCTTGCATTTTCAAAGCAAATACGATACTAATGCCATGTTGATGAGAACTTTTGAAGGGAAATGTGGCTGAATTTCTCTTTCTTTTATTTTTTCTTTGATAAGGTATTATACCCTCAATTATTTATTATTGATTGGACGATTTTGATTTTTGAGCCAGGCTATCATTTATAACCATTTTTTTTTTCCTTTTTACTCTTATTTATGACAAATTATGAAAACCCATAAGTTAAGCTAAAGCATGAACTTTCATCGCTATGAATAAAATCATTCATGATGTGAGGTTAATTAGTATCACTTTCATCTTGCTAGTTGTCACCCAAAACCCAAATCATAAGGGCACGCCCAGATTCTAAGGCTCTGAATGAAATAAAGAATAAAAGGAAAGAAACAGACCCATGCAAGCATTACATTGCATGTGAATTAATTGTTAACCTTGCATTTTAATTGATTCTTTCCCTTTGCAAGTAGAAAAAGAAAATTCTAGAAAAAAGGAAATTAAAATCATGTGATTTTTTTTTTTTGAAATTCCTAACCCCAGCTTTTAAGCAAAAAAAAAAAAAAAAAACCAAACTTGAGCCAGTGGAGCACATGTGGTGCACATGCAAGTCAACAAGGGTCCAGCACCAGGTGGTCATCGATATCGCTTTAATGTTAAGTAACAAAATTGGTGGATCGTATTAAAACGTTGATTTATAAATTGTGCACAATTTCAAAATTTGTAATAAAACCTTTGACTGGTTGAAATGTTAACGGCAATAATTGTTCCGTTGGACATGACGTTAGCCAATTCAGTTACTTGTAATATATGTTTTAAAAATCTTCAGATTGTTCGAGGGATTAAGTGGGGAAAATAAATGCCATGACAACAAAAAAAGGTCCTCTCTTTCTCTCTCTCTTTTTTAAAACTTCTACGGTCAAATGAGATTATTGTTTATTTTATGATAATATTTGAATTACGGAATTAAATAAAATTTGCATCCTAATTGACGAAATATCAATCGACTACCATAATCTATTAGATCACTATTGATTATTTTCATACAATCACTGAGTGTTTTTGTATTGGCTGACATTATTTCAATTTTTTTTTTCACTTTTTTTTGGGTCAATTTATTGTCACCAGATTAATATATTAAAGAAAATACTTGACTTTCATTTGCAAACCGTTTCACATTTGAAACCCTTTTATATTAGCTTAGTATGGTTGTTGAATGGCCAATTGGCCATTTTGAAAGATTGACAATGATGGAACCAAAGATTTATCTCCTTCTTTCACAAGATAGAAGCGGGTCCAAAAATTGGACAGATTTTGATTTAAAAATTCATTAAAATCTCGTTATCAAAATATTAATTAATTTCTATTACGGGAAGTACGTACGATATGCATATAATAAATAAAAGTTACTGAACCTTATAAAAGGTAAATCTAATTTATTTAATATTATGGCACCACAAATCCTACGATATTTCTTTTTTCTAAGAATATAGGGTATGCGATACGGTTCTTAGTAAATTAGTTGTTAGAATTAATAATAATCCTTATACAACAACAAAATAATGAGATTAATGGTTTTTTTTTTTAACCTAAAGTTTAGCTGAACGATGGAATTGGAATAGAAAATCAGAATGAGTAATTATATTTACTTGTTAAAAATATTAAAGAATGATAGTGAAATTTGAGTGAAACAAAAAAAAATCTGAAAATCCCATTCTCACAGTGATGATAATAAAAATAAGGGAATGAGAATAGAGAACAAATTGTGACTTTTAACCTTAAAAAACATTTAATATTTTTTTTACTCCATTTGAACAACAGCCGCAGCAACAACAACAAATTCATTAAAATATATATATAGAGAGAGAGTATTATGCTCAATATTATAATAAACATACAATATATTTCTCTTTAGAATGTTTAATTATTTGTTTTGTTAGTGAAAAAAGTATAATTTTAACTAAGGATATTTCGATAAATTTTAAAAATATTATGATTACAGTATAAAGTAAACACATCAATGAATATAGTTTATTTTGATTTTGATCACGGTAGTTCAAATAAATAATTTATTCTAATTCTCACTCTCCACTCCAATCTAATCCAATTTAATTTGAGCACATTTCAATTTTTACCGATTTAAATTTATAAGAACTAAACACAATACCTGATTAATGATTTTATTTGCTATGCATGAGCGGAATTGAAGTTGGTGATGAATGAATGCTTAATGAGTTATTGGTGTTTGGTGAGTTGCCAATTTGGTAAATCGCATAACGAGAAAGACATTAGAAAACATATCTTTAAAAAGGAAAAAAAATTTGAAATCTTATGCTTAATTATCAAGTCTCATCTGTTTGCCAAATTATGGAAATTGATTAGCATATTAGCATATCTCGTTGAATGCATTACCTGAATTGCTGTTGCCAAACTAATGTATGGACGTTAGATGGACGAGACACATTTTGCCAAAACACCTTCCTGACCAAAAACAATTATTTGGAACTTTTCATTTAATGGTGACAAATTAAATGTCACAACCGTTATATTATATGTATTTATTCTATTTTTGTTCATTGCAACTTAATTTTCTATTGTGTTTGTTTGTTTTTTATTTTTTGAGAAGCAGTACAGAGTCTCTTTACTGTTCACACGGTGTTAAATCTGTGATTCAGAGAGTTATCAAATTATCAAAATCAGGTTGCAGGTGACATCGAATCTCGTTACTAAAATTTTATGAGGCTTGCACTCGGTTACATTTTGCAATCGGTTGCAAAATTAATCGCTGTAGAAAATCTATTCATTAATCAGCTAAAAGATTCAGATTTTTAGGTCGAGGGTAGTATAAAAGAGTGATTTTTTAGGTGGAGGGTAATATAAAAGAATTCTATTCACGCAGTAATAAAAATATTGCTGGTTTTGCGTCAAATATATATTCAATTTTTTTTTTAATTTTAAAGAGAGAGAGATTTGATTTTTGTTATTTTTTAAAAGGCAGGATTCTTTCTAAGATAGAATTATCTATTTCAAAACATCGGAATCTATCTGTTTCCATCAAAGTGTAAAACGATATCCGAATTCTATTGTTCTCCGCTAACAGAAAAAATGATAAGTTTATCAAAATAATCGTAATTTAAATTTGCAAATTTAAATTGTAACTAAAAAGTTGTAAAAAAAAAAAACAAAGAAAAATAAAATCCAAAGACCGCCGCTATACCAAAAATAACCTCGAGAAAATGGGCATTATGTTTTGGATAAATTGAGAAGGAACGCGAAAACGGAAGTCAACTACCCTCGCTCTATCGTTAACACGGCGTTACTTTCGGGGACTTCCTTCACTGCTTCACTCTCTCCAGCCCTGTACCAACCATCACTGTGTCGTAGTTATAGCTTCTGTTTTGAAATAATAACATCTAGATCCATAACTTTTACGAAACCTAAAGTAAAGACAAGATATTAATATTTTCAAAAAAGCCCCTCATTAATCCAGAAATAATTGACTGATTAAAAATTAAAGAATAGATATTATATTTATAAACTTTTGTACAAATTAGTGTGGAATAATTTGAATATTTAAATCAAAATAAATTATATGAACTAAGTGAAATTTATTATTAGTAAATTATATGCCTTCGTTCAACCACTTATGTGATGTCCGTTTGTACAAAATAATTTATATAAATAAATTTGTAACTGTATTATTATTGAAATTAAAAATTAAAGTGATGCAAAGACATTGTCAAAAAGTAAAATTTTGATGACTACTTACTTGATTAAGAGATATTTTACTTCTATATTATAGTTCAAAGATCTATAAAATATAATTTAAAAATCTATTTTCACTAATAATATCGGATAAAAATACACTCTTATTAAACATTTTATGAAAAAAATAGAAAGAGTCCGCATGAACCTGGAACTAGTGATCGTAACCATCTCTTTAACAGAGGAGGACTACATCAGGCACAAACATACTCTAACATTTTACAGGGTCCCATATGAAAAGAAAGTATATGTTGTATATTTAATAGTTATTTTCTTTAAAATTAAAGAGGGGGATACTATTATCCTCATTTTGTCTCCTGTTTTAACCATAGTTAACTTTCTCCCTCTCCGTTCTTGGACTTGAACTCAACCCAACATCAAACAACGTTCACAACTCTCTTGTCTCGCCCTATAACTCTCTTTCGGATATAAACAAACACTCCCATTCTCTCTCTATCACTAACGGCATATTCTTTCTCTCTCCTTCGTTCTCTCTCTCTGTCTTTCTCTCCTTGGGAGTTCTCAAAAATTTTCTCGGAAAATTTCTCTCCGCTTCAAGGATTTTTTCTTTTCTTTCAAAGATTTCTCATAATTGGCTCTCAATTCTAACTGGGGATTGTCCCTTTTCTCACGTTTCTCAAGAAGTCGAGGATTTTAAGGTTAAGGTTTCGAAGCTATTAAGGTTTTTGTCTTTGTGGGAATTGAGGTGAAATGGTGGTGAAAATGATGAGGTGGCGGCCGTGGCCGCCTCTGGTGACGAAGAAGTACGAGGTGAAGTTGGTCGTACGGAGGATGGAGGGTTGGGATCTGATGCGGGAGGATGCAGCAGTGAAGGACAGCGACAGATTGACGGTGGAGATTCGTTGGAAGGGCCCGAAAGTTGCGCTGAGCACTCTGAGAAGGACGCCAGTTAAGAGGAACTTCACAAGACAAGTCGAGGTTGTTGGTGTTGGTCAACAAAACGACGACCACGCTGCTGTTGTTGATGACGATAATAATATTCGTAGTAACGGTGTCGTTTTATGGGACGAGGAGTTTCAGTCTATCTGCACTTTTTCTGCTTACAAAGAAAATGTGTTTCATCCATGGGAGATCGCTTTCACTGTCTTCAATGTAAGTCTCTTTTGTTTTCATTTTTTAAAATTTTCTTCGTTTTTTTAAAAAAAGATATTTTGTATGTTTGATTTAAATCTAATAAAAGAATTTTATCCAATTGGATGTTTAGATTGTTTTGTGTTTGAATTTGTTTAATTCTGTCGTAATTTGTGAGATACTATATGATAAATGCGTAGATTTAGTATTTTGTTTCTGTGGTTCCTCTGATTTATGAATAATTCATGTGCTAATTATTGTATATGTGCTATTCTTGTTATTATTCTTATTACTTTTATTTCTGTAGGTTATTGCTTGAATTGATTTCTATGGGAAGGAGATTGGACTTAACATTGCATATTATTATTTCTATGATTGATTTGGTAAATGTTCGTGATATTGGATTAATATTTTATGTTTTCGGAGATTTTGTGTTCCTTGTGAGAGTTGACCTTTGGAATTTTGCCAAGCCTATGGTATTAGAAATCTGTCTTTTTTTGGAAAAGGGATATTTTGTGTTGATCCAGAGCCTGTCGGGACTTATTTGTTTGACTAGCAGCCCACTTTTTTGGAGCCGTCAAGAATTTGTTTATCGTTGTGGTTATTTGAAATCAATTTATGATTGGATTAGTGAAGTTTGTTTCTTTCTATTGATTTCAAGAATTTAGTAGCAAATATAGTTCCAAGAGACTCAGCAAGCGTCTTTATAAATCCAGGGTTTGAACCAGGGGCCAAAAGGCAAGGTTCCTGTTGTTGGAAGTGCATCGCTTAACCTTGCAGAGTTTGCTTCTGCATTTGAACAGGAGAAGTTTGAACTAAACATTCCTCTTACACCAGCCGCTGGTGCTGCAGAGCCTTGTCCTTCGCTATGTGTATGTGCCTTTGCTTTTTCTTAATATGAATTTCCATGTTAGATTGTAGTTTTCAATCATCAGGCATATTTAATTTGGTTACCTGTTATGGGATGATGTAATAGTAGGCTTTTCTATTTTTTATGTTTTCTGAAACTTTTCACTTACTGATTTTGAGTATTTTCCAATTATGTAGGTATCACTCAGCTTGTTGGAACTTAGAGCTGCTCAGGAAACCACAGAGCCGGTGCAGAGAGCAATAGTGCCTATTGCATCACCTCCTCAGTCGGGAGAACCTGCCTCTGCAGATAAGGACGAGCTTTCTGCAATTAAAGCTGGTCTTAGAAAAGTAAAAATTTTTACTGAGTATGTTTCCACCAGGAGAGCCAAGAAGGCTTGCCGTGAGGAAGAGGGTAGTGATGGCAGGTGTTCTGCCAGGAGTGAGGATGGGGAGTATAACTACCCTTTTGATTCTGACTCGCTTGAAGATTTTGAAGAAGGGGAATCAGATGAGGGCAAGGAGGAATCCAGTGTTAGGAAATCATTCAGTTATGGCTCACTGGCTCATGCAAATTGCGCCGGAGGATCATGTTACTCCAGCACAAGGACAAACAGTGGAGATGAGGATTGGGTGTATTACAGTTATCGCAAGTCTGATGTGGGCTCCTCAAATTGTGAAGATTTAACAGCATCAGTGTCCGAATCATCTCTGTTGCAAAGTTCAAAGCGTAGCATACTGTCTTGGAGGAAAAGGAAGCTAAGCTTCAGATCTCCTAAGGCCAAAGGAGAGCCATTGCTGAAGAAGGCCTATGGAGAAGAAGGTGGGGATGACATTGATCATGATCGCCGGCAGCTTAGCTCTGATGAATCGCTTTCTCTTGGGGTAAGAATAAAATCTTCTCTTTCTTTGTCATAGTCACGCTCATGATTTCTTGTAGAGGCTTCTGTCAGGTGGGAAAAGGAAAACAAAATTGAACATCTATTGATCATCTTGGATGATGAATGGTATTTCTTCGTCCTGAACACTGCCATGACTACCTGTGAGATGCTTATTATCTTCTTGGCTTGCCAGATGAATTCTTATTTTATGTGTCCAACTGGCCGTTTCTGGGAACATTACTTTGGTTTAAATTTCAGTATATGTAACTGGATTCACCAACTTTAATGTTATGATGCTAGGATAAGAAATGTATGTATGAGGATGATATACAAATCAAAACTGTGTGTAAGTACTAATAATGACAATTATTTCTTGCAGAGGCATAAGACAGACGAGGATTTCTCTGCAAATCGATCCTCAGTTTCTGAATTTGGGGATGACAACTTTGCTATTGGAAGTTGGGAGAACAAAGAAGTAATCAGCCGTGATGGACAAATGAAGCTTCAAAGCCAGGTGTTCTTTGCTTCCATTGATCAGCGAAGCGAGCGAGCGGCAGGTGAGAGTGCTTGCACAGCCCTTGTTGCTGTGATTGCTGATTGGTTCCAGAACAACCAGGGTCTTATGCCTATTAAGTCCCAATTTGATAGTCTGATCAGAGAAGGCTCATTAGAGTGGAGGAACCTGTGTGAAATTGACACTTATAGGGAGAGGTTTCCTGACAAACACTTTGATCTTGAAACAGTCCTCCAAGCCAAAATACGTCCTCTTGGAGTGGTGCCTGGAAAGTCATTTATTGGGTTTTTTCATCCAGAGGGAATGGATGAAGGAAGATTTGACTTTTTGCATGGTGCCATGTCATTTGATAACATATGGGATGAGATCAGCCATGCCAGTTCAGAAAGCTCAAGCAATGATGAACCTCAGCTTTACATTGTTAGTTGGAACGACCATTTTTTTGTACTCAAGGTTGAACCAGAAGCTTACTACATAATTGACACGCTAGGGGAGAGGCTCTATGAGGGATGCAATCAGGCTTACATTTTGAGATTTGACAACAATACTGTGATTCACAAACTTCCAAAAGTTGCTCAATCAACTGATGACAAATTAACTGGTGATCAGCAGGTTGTGACAGCAACGACAGAACCCAAAAAGGAGGAGGGTTCTATTAAGGGAGAACTTACAACTAAGCCTGAGGAACCAATAAAGAGTGAAGAGGTAGAGGAGGTTGTGTGCCGTGGAAAAGAATCTTGCAAGGAGTACATCAAGAGCTTCTTGGCTGCAATACCGATTAGGGAACTGCAGGCAGATATTAAGAAAGGTTTAATAGCATCAACACCTCTTCATCACCGGCTACAGATTGAATTGCACTACACAAAGTTCTTCCAGCCTCTGCCAGAAGAAGCACCGGTAGCAGAAGTGACGACAACAGCTACACCACCACAACCAGTTGAAGTTCCAATAACAGTTGCTGCTGCATAGAGACTTAAATGTAAATTTTTAGGAAGTGTGATTACTCTAACCTCTTTTCTTTCTTCTTCCATTTGCGTTTTTGTTATGATGTGAATGGGTTAACAAAAGAGGAACCTGTTTGGACTTATTTCCTTTTCTTTTTACCAAGAGGGATCTTGCAATGTATCCTTTGATGTGAATGGGGTTTTTAACAAAGTGGAAATGAAGAGTTGTTTTTGCTCTAAGCATGGTTGAAATGTTCCAATGTCTAATATTCTCATATCTCAAGGGAGCTTCTGTTCTATTGCCGTGCTGGTTACAATCAGTTGCACATTTTTTTTTTTAATCAAAATTTCCTCATCATTTATCATCTTTAATAGATGGATTAGTTATTGTTGTTTAAAGACAATATCGCGACAAGCTGCATGAAAGGAAAGTAAGCTTTTTGTTAAAATTCCTAAAATTCACCTTTTGAAAAAAGGGCTTTATGATCGGCAGATTATGTTTGCACGCAGGATGCAAACTGTTTTGTCCTCTAAATATTTTCCTAATTAGAAGTTTCCTAATACATGTGATGGTAAGACAAAGGATTCTAGCTTGGTAAAAATTATTATAAATTTTTCAATTTTTTCTAGAGAAAAATATAGCACTTTAATTAATTCAACAAAGTGAATAAATACACTAGTCTTGCATCTTTTTAAAGCTAATTTAACTAGAGAATGAGCATTGACATTACATGATCAAGGGGCATGATGAACTCAAGTATAATTAAAAGCTCTGAATTTTTGAAATATAAAATTTTCAAATTTGAAGCAAGATCTTCCATAATCCCTTTCCCCAAATGGTGAAGCCTGTAAGCTGTAAAGAAAGCTTTGCACATGACAAAAAGATCAATGAACATGCAAGTTTCCTTCTGAGGAAATATTCCTAAAGTTGCCCATTTGATTTTCCTTCTGCTACTTTGGTCAAAATTTTCCACCAAATGTTATAGGCACCAGGAACAAGTTATTCTCATAATTTCAAAAATATTTAATGGGTTGGCTTTTTATTTCTCTGCTTTTAGTTTTTCTTTATTGAGGGGTAACAAAAAATAAAGAAAAAGAAAAAACCAATGAGCCATATTATAGTGTATTTCTTCAACTTATTTCAATTGGGTTAAATTATTTGTAAAAATAATCTGAGATGATTAACATCTACAAGAACGGCACTGAGTGATGGCTTTTGGAAACTGTTTAATTTACATGAAACAAGCTATGACCTTCTGATTGATTCTTGCTGTTGATTACCACATAAGTGTCCACATTTGAAACTAATAAAACCTTATTATATAAACATATATATATATATATAATAAGGTTGTATATCATAAGAGATCCTACCAGTCGATACAGTAACAAGTTAGGCATGAACTTTATTTAGGTGACCCCAATCTAAATTACTAAAATGCAGTTATCATTAACGCATGCTACAGGGCATTTGCATGCCTTTCAAAGTTGAAAGTTTGTTGCTGACGATGACTATTCTATCATGAGTTATAATATTTATAAATCCATAACTAAGTTCATCTACTCGTCAGAAATCATTTTGATTGATTAGTAACTTATAACAAGCTTAATTAACACTTAACAGGGGGATGGGGGGATTGCTCTTTAATCTATAAATGGACACGTTTGTTGAGTTGCAATTTAGACGCTAAAATTTCATTAAAAATCCTCACAAATTCGTACAGTGACGCGTGATTGCAAGATCTTTGAGTCTTTCTTTTGAGCTGGGCTTTTAATCCATTGAACATGGAATCATCATCGTGCTTTTGCAGGAAGCTTTACAATTTCTTTTTCTTTTCATTTTTTTTCCCCCCTCCAGTCTCAGGGTTGGTGAAAGTTGACTCTTTTACTGTGTATTTGGTATCGTTTCACATCTGTCATCCCTCATTTTACAAAAGCACAAAATTAAAAAATAAAAAATAAAATGCATTACTAAACCGTCCTGTTTTACATTTTAGCAATGGAAAGTGAAGAATAACTTTTTAAAGTTTACTTATTTTTGTTCTTGATTGGCCCACTAAAACCGCAACTTCGATGTTTTAGTTTCTGAGCAATGCTGCATCGGTCCCACGATCCAACCTACCTCGGTGATGTTATATTATTTATTTATGTTTATAATTTAACTTTTTCTCGCTAATAAATTTTTTAAAAAAAATTACGCCAATATTATTTTAATTTTTAAATGATAATAATAATTATTAATGTTTAACGAATATAAAAAAAATTACCATAATTATATATCCTATATAATTTATGTGTATAAATCATCCAATAATAACTAAACAAGGTTTTAAATGAAATAAAATCTATATCATAAATTATGCAATTTTATAACTATGTTAGTCGTTTATGTTATTTGTTAAAATTGACATCCATAATAATAATAATGAAAGACCATTTAAAATAATTAGATATCGAAAAATATCTCATTAAATTACTTTATCATTCTCTTTTATTGTATTCAAATTTTTAGAATAAACAACCAAATGTTATTTTATAGCTTTCATATCCATACACTATCTTAAAACAATCAATCAAATTAATCATTTTTATTCAATAAAACAAATTCAAAAATACCATTTGAAAAAAAAAATCAAACAACAAATGCATCCTTAGCTCATGCTTCATTTATGGCCTTTCAAAAAAGGATAAAAAAAGGGGGAAAAAAAAGCTTCATTTATGAGTTGCAGTGGTTAGGATAAGTTGTCATCGCATAATGTGTCAAACTCAACTTATATGATTTACGGACTTGCTGTTGATATGATTTATAGACATTGATTCTTGAGAAATCGGGAGAAAAACTTATATAGAACGGTCTTAATTAGACTTTTGATAAATGTATCTCATGTTTTAAGTGATTTTTTTTTTTCTATTACGATTGGTCAACTCTAAAAAAACATTTTTGTGACAATATATTAGTAGACGTGTACACGAATGATGTGCTATGCCAATGTTGTCGATATTATTCTGTAAACGAGGCGGTTGTTTAAAACTCCATCACTTTAGAAAGTCTCAATTTCTTAATTATTAACTACCTATTGCCAAGCTTCTGAGAAGGCCTCACAAGTCACAAGAACATTATGATTAATTGTAATTATTTTTTTCTAATCATCCATTTGTATTCTAATAGTATTTCAAAAAAAAAATATTAATTTCTCTCACTTTCCAAAAACATACTCAACCTATTTTGAATGTTAGAATTTTTTTTATTACTAACCTTTTCCACATTAACCAACCGTGTTCCATAAATGTTTTCGACTTGTCATGAGTGGGATAAGTTATAACCAACAGGTCATATAGTGTTTATTCAAATAAAACACTCGCAACATGCCGTCTATGTAATGAATCATTGAACGACCTGTTATATATGTTTTATAAAATGTATGCACTGTCGTATATATGATGAACTTATCAAAGATTTGTCGTGTCATCTTTACTCCAAAGTAAATTTGTACGACGTAAATGATTTTATACAAATTCTATAAATATAGCTATGACATTAGATCTTTGTGACGAACTTACAAAACGAATTTCATACGCAAATGCCAATGTTTTTTTTTTTTTTTTTCACTTTTTCCTTTCTTTCTTTTCCATCTTATGAAAAATTAACCTGCGTGGTGATCGTCTCCTCTTCATTTTTTAGGTATCAGGCAATAGAAAATAGATTTTGCCTCAGCCATTAACTACAGGTTTGGGCTTGGCCATGGTGGTCAGTGGCTGATCGAAACAAATTACAAAAACTGACGGTTTCTAGACAAATTACATTTGCCTAGTATCAGGCAATAGTACGATAAGAGGACATGGGTTTGGATATTATTGCCAGAAGAACATCAAAATTGTAAAATGAAATTGTTAGAGGTTAGTTTAAATATTAGATTCCTTTGCCTATGCTTGTATTACATGAAAAGTTATCAGCTGTCAATCTAGTATTTATTCGAAGTTAAAAAAACTAAAGAACTTATTAAATTATCAGGCTGTCCATCTAATTTTTAATCATGAAAAACAAGGGTAAAATGTGCATGAATTGTTGCACAAATTTACAATGCCAAAAGAAGCAAAAGCTTTATTGACTCTTATATTGTTTAAAGGTGGGGGTGATAAATTCGTCATCATAAGGTCACAACACCTTTTGTTCATTTAATGACCCTTTTTGATACCAACCAGTGACTTTTTCTCAATAACAGCCATGTGCTTGCTCTTCGCCTCTTCCCCACTAATTATGCCCTCGCAGCTTATCTCGTCAATAATTTAAGTTCAAATTCATCAGCCCCCATGCATATGGCAGCTAATTTAAATTGTTTTATCCCCTTAACTTTGATCTGGATTTATCCATACAAATTTGGTACCTTGTGTGATTGATTAGACAAGTCCTGCGTAATTCCCATATCAATTTTCCTTAGTGGGCTTATTTACTGTGCTGAAGAAATAATTGATCAAATAAGTGCATGATTGACAACCCTCCTGCTTTGTTCTTATGTCCAAAAAAAAAAAAAGAAAAGTCAGCTAAGATGTAATTTCAGAGAGATATGGAGATACAGCTCCAGGAAAGAGAACAAGTCTTGTCATGGAATCTTAGAACAAAATTTTGTAGTTTTGGATATGAACAGTTAACACAACAGGACTCTACAGTGAAATCTACTTTACGAGTTTAAAATTAATCTCTAACTCGAGAACCGACAAATAAGAGAAAAAAAATTTGTTAAGGTGTCAGGAGCATGAATTTATAATCAGATTACGAGCATTATATTTATCAAATTCTTTTTATTATCATTAGGGAAAATATTACCTTACAGTCATTGTATGTATACAGTTTACTAGGTTTCCGGTTGAAGCAACAAACGGTGATTCTAAGCATTGTAAAAACATGGGAAATGTTGTTAATCAGAAAACCAAGTACGTGTTAGAGTAGAAGAAAGAAAATTACAATGTCTTGTGTACAATTATTTTTCAGCAGCAAATGGGGCACTTGACCAATCCATTTTCATTACACTCAGGGCATCTAGCGTGCAATTCATCGTCAACATCTCCATCCCTAAACACCTTGCAGCTGCCGTTGCAATTGCCGCACAAAACAAATCTAATGTTGCCACAGCCATTGCACAAGCAATCGGACAAGTTTCTAGGAATTCCTTCAAGGAGTTTCTTCAGCTTCCCTTGTTCATGCAATCCCACAACTTCATCAGCCCCTCCTATATACCTTCCCTTGATGAAAAGCCTTGGAGGGATCACTCTGCCGCTCATTAAACTCCACAATTCATCCCTGAATTCCATATGCAACGACACGTCTCTCTCGTAAAATGTTACCTTAAAACTCTGAAGCAAGAACCTGATAGCCCCGCAATCCTCAAATGTTTTTCTTATACCCCTCAGGCTTGTTGTGTAGAAAATGACTGAGTCTTCTCCGCCAGGTGGACACTTCTCTTCAAAACCTTTTAGAAATGGAGATTCTTGGCTGTCCTTTTCCACCTCCTGGACTGCAGCCTCAGGATTATCCTTTTCAGGCAGCCTGTCTTTGGACTTTATGGATGGTGTAAAGCCTTTTTCGTCGCCAAGGTTGAATCCCAGTTCCATTTCTTCATCTTTGAGCTCTTTGACGCGTCCGGACACTCCAATACTGTCAACTACTAGCTCAGCAATATCATTGCAGCCGTGATCTTCATCCGTACAAATCGGCGGGGTCTGACACTTTATGGAACTCCTCTTAATGGCTAAGCCTTGTTTCAAGGTGTTGATCGTTGGGACAAATTTCAGTTTGTTTAGAAATCTGCCCTTCACTCCTTTCATGATGTGTTGTTGGATTTTTCTGAAGAAAGAACACACGGCATGTGATCACAGAGAAGGAGAAAGAGAGTGTGTAAAAACTTGCAATGAGATAGACAGCACTGTGGATTAGAGGACAGGAGACTGATTGAGGTTTTTTCCTTTCTGGTTTCCCAAGTGGCAAAGTGAAAGCTGAAAAGCTGAAGTACTGCTTTTTGAAGTTTTAATGTAGCCCATAATAGAGCGTATTACCCTAATAGAGTGGGGGCATCCTCCTTTATTAGAGAATTGAGACCACTAACCCACGAGTCCATAACTAAAATTTGGTGCCCCATCAATCATGATAGTATTGGGGGACAGAGAAATTTTCCCTTCCACCACCAACAAAAACCAGAACAGAAAAATTAAACAAAAAGGTCTCAAGGGGGTATGCCTGTCATTTTGCGGGGAAGGCGAACTTGGTTACATGACTCAGATGCCCTCATTTAGTTGATGTTTTAAGGTAGCATTTACCGGATAAGAGTGGAAATTCTAAGATTAAGAGTGTAGAGTAAAAGTGATAGTAAGTTGGTTACTTATACTGAAATAGGAGTATGAAATTGAAATAATAATTTAATTTATGTGTTTATTTTATCTTGAATTAGGAGTAAATAATTTCAAATTATAATTTTACTCTTATTTAAGAATTGTAGTTTTTAATTATAAAATTAATACAAAAATATATTTAAAAAATAAAATATTTATTTAATTATACTTATAAATTAAAAATAATTATTAATATTCTTAATTATGTAAATCATAATTTTTTATTAATTTTAAATTTAATTATGTAAATTAAAAATATTGAAAAGAGCAACGCAAATGAAATATTATTATTATTAATATGGTACAAAGTTAATTTTTTTAGAATAAACTATTTATTATTATTAATTATTAATTGTAAATAAATAAAATAGTATTATGTTTTCAAATAAATATAATATATAGTAATATTATTAATTCTCTATGAATATAATAATATTATTAAAATAAATATAATATTATTTTTTTAAGTAAATGTAATATTATTTTATTTTAATAAATATAAATAATAGTATATTAATAAAAAGAAGAATAAAAAGGAAGGGGTTGAAGTAGATTCCCACTACCACCTCCCTTTATAAGAGTAGAAATTCCACTTTATACTCAAAAAATGAGTGAACTCGATAGAGTAGAACTCTTATTTTTCTTTTAAATAAGCAAGTAAATATTAGAGTAGGAGGACTTCACATTCTATATTCTAAACTCTCACTTCACTAAATAAATACCATATAAGTGTTCAAGCAAAATGAACAAGGTGCTAAATTAGGAGACAAAGTGTGCCAACTTATAATGATCATAATTGAGTACAAGAAGCAAAAAGCAACTTTGCTCTTTGTTGGGATTGAATTCCTCTAATTCAATCTTGATACGTATCTAAAATGTACAAGGCTTACATAGTGTCTATTTTTAACTCAACATTCACTAATTAACTTTGTCTGCTAATGGGCTCTCACACATGGACTTGAATCCTAATCACTCCTTTCTTATAGGTTTTACTATCTCTCCACATTTAAATTAGAATAAATTTTTCTTTAATATTAAAATGAGGATAGATCTTCCTCTAGTACTAAATAAGGATTGACCTTTAAACCGTGTCATAATAAGATTATTAAAAAGAGTCCCAACCGATCTCATTATACATATCAATTACGCTCTAATTGCAATATATTAGCACATCAAAAAAAAAAACCTTTGCCATCGAAGATACATCGCGTTGAAGAGCAAAAACAATAGGATCCTACAATTTTAGGATTTTTTTCCCGCTCCCCCTCTTTGAAGCACATTTAATTTTTAAGGGAAAAAAGAAATTTTTCATAATGCCAGCAGTCTTGGAGGTAGATACAACTAGTTTTAAAGTGTATTTTCCTTTACATCAAATTTATATGGCAGAAAGGTAAACCGAAGGCTCATCACAGCTCTTAACTATCAGCCACGGAACTTGCAAATCCAATGGAGAAGTCAAAGGTGATGCATGTTAGTTCTTGCTTGCTTGCATCATACATTTTCATCTTCAGAGAGTAGGAACCCTGCAAAACGAAATATTGACATTTTAAATCCAGGCAGACAACTGCAAATGAGAACAATTCCAACTTATTTTTGAAGGATCTTGTATGTTTCCTTCACCGAATCAACAGTTAAAAAAAATACCAAAATGAGAATACAAAGAGATTGGGCAGAAAGAGGAAACATGAAGCAAACAGGAGGATTGGTTGAATTAAAATCACATGTAAGAAAATACTGATGTTCTCTTCCCTTTGTCACTTCATTCAATAGTATTTTAAAGAAAGCACGAGTATGAAGACTACCAAATTAGTTTGTGAAGATTCGTAAACAGGCCAAGACTAACCCCATTTCTGGGTCAATAAATGCATGCAATAAAAACATTTATTCATTAACGGCAGCAGGTTAAAAGAAAATCTTTGGGGGAGGGGGGGGGGGGGGAATAAAATAAAAAAGGCGCTTAACATATAGCACGCTTACAGACTGACAAAGGACCAATAGGCCAGCTTCTAAAATACTTCCTTAAAATCTAATTGACAAATGCAAGGCCAACATGAATATGGAGTGGATACAGAAAAACATAGTTTCATAATTGCAATCTTTTATGTCAGGCATTCCTCTTCACATTCAAGTTCCAGATCATAGATTCATTTAATTATCCAACATTAGCAGAAAATGATTAAAATGACAGTAAGAGTTCACAAGTAACAAATATGATCAAGTCAACTTGGTAGCCCGCATAGATTATTTTCTCCCCCTATACACAACCTCTGAAAGAAATAGCAAATAAATCACATCTTAAGCGGCAGCAGTGTTATCAAACAGGTAAATGAGTCTTCCACGTGTACATATTTCAAAATTGTTCGGATATTTTCATCTTAAAAGTACTTACAAACTTTAATGCTTCACCTAATAATGGTGTATAAGCCATAAACATTTTCAATCTGAAGCAATTAAAGTAGTCCCAGTTTTCTAACTAATAATGATATATCAGCCATAAACCTTTTCAATCTCCAGAACAATTAAAGTAATCCCGGTTTGCAAAAATATGTAGTAAATATACACTCGGGGATTTTTTTCTTTGTTCATGTGAGTAGCATGGCTACAAACATAAAAAGCAATAAAATAATCCAATAATAAAGACATAAGTAGAAACACCAGCTGTGCTTCACAAGATTGGGTATTGGGGAAATACAATTGAAACCATATGATGAGTTCAAAACATTAACTTAAGATAAAGTCACCAGTAAGTGACAGGAGACAACTCCCCAGGCTCATTTATGCAACCATGCAGGCTCTGACTCTTAGGTTTTCACTGAGTCTTGGAATTTAGTAATTGCACCCTTTTTTCCTTTTTCAATTTCAAAGTCGATAGTTTTGTTTTAGAAAATGAATGTTAATAAAAAATATAACTTACAGGTGGAGTGAATCCAGGTAAAACTTGAGAGTGAGCAACCACAAAATCACCAGTTGACACAGGGCAGGACGTCTCATCACAAAGATCATGTGTCTCACTGTGAATGTGCCACCCAAAGTAAGAAACATCAATCACCAGTTTTCCTCCAGAGATTGCTTTATCTGTATATAATGCAAGTCAACCCTGCGAGTGTCAAAACTTGAAAAGCCAGTAACAGGTAGACAAGAAGAATAAACAATATTTTGAGTAAAAAGTTAGTAGATGGAATATTTACAAAAGGTGAACATGGTGTCCGCTAGCCCCAAAAACAGCCTAAGAATTAACAAATAAAAAGTGTCTCCAAACAGAAGGTTTCTATCTTGGAAGGGCTAAAACAGTATAAGGCAAAAACTTTCCCAAAAGAAAAAAGCCACCTAACTTAAAACTCCTTCCCAAACGAAGTATCTTGAAATTCCTTCGAAACTGAGGCCTAAAGAGAAATTAGAAACCGAGCTCTATCCCACAGACAATTAACATCTCCCTCTCTAGAATTCCTGAAAATTCTATTGTTCCTTTCTAACCAAATAACCCATAGAGTAGCCTAAATGCTACATTTCCATAATACTCTTGCCTCTTATCTTTAGCAAAAGCCAACACATGTTAGGTAGGTATTAAAACACATGAGCGCGGAAAGGCCCATAAGCCTTTAGTAGCTTGGAATAGGGTATTCCACAGGCTAGATGCTACTTTGCAGTGTAAAAGGAGATGATCAGCGGTCTCTTCACTATTCTTGCACATTATTCATTCGAAGAAGAATAAACACCATTCAACTTTGTTCATTGGCTTTAAGCCAGGAAAGTAGATTCAGTATATGAAATCAGATGGCTTGGATTCATCCAAGGACATCTTAAGCATGAATGAACCTAAAGTACAAGGAAAATCTAAAAACACTTATAGAAGCAAAGGAAAATCTAAAAACACTTATAGAAGCAAAGGAAAAATCAGTTCCACTAAAATATTCAATCTCCAAGATCTTGAAGACTTGAAGTACAATATCAGAGAATTAGATACAAAGAAACTGCTTATTTATGCCGGTAAAAAACTTCCAACACTGTAAGGTTATGCCTTTAATATCATCAATTTTGCACTTATTGGTACCCTTTCTTCAACAACTTCTCAGCTTCATTTCTATTGCTTATCACCAGAAAGCTGATATAAAATTTATTTAAATGTTTTTTTGGTACTCTTGCTCCATCTTTCCAGAAATTAATCCATTTAAAAATTGAACAAGAATACCCCAAAAAAAATTGAAATCATAACTTTCAGATGATAAACAATTGGAAGGCAGTACAAAAAGTTAGATACAAAGAAATCTTTCATAGGCAGTACAAAAAGTTAGATACAAAGAAATCTTTCATACACTGATCAAAAACTTTAGACACGTATTATCAGTTTGGAATATGTTGGAAGCCTTTCTTCAACAACTTTTGAGCTGCATTTCTATTGCCTATCACCAGAAAGCAAAGACAAAATTTCTTTTTTTTTTGGGTAATCTTTTTCTATCTTTCCAGAAATTGGTCTCTGCAAAAATAAAAGAAGACTAAAAAAAGATTGAAATCGTAACCTTTAGATGATGAACAGTAGCAAGGCAGCCCAAAAGGCTAGATACAAAGAAATCGTATATTTACATTGATCAAAAGCTTCCGACACTGTAATGTATGCCTTCAGTATTATTCACTCTTGTATTTATTGGAAGCCTTTCTTAAAAAACTTTTAAGCTTCATTTCTGTTGCTCATCACCAGTAAGCTAAGATAAATTTTTCATTAAAACTTTTTCTTAACTCGTACTTTACCTTTCCAGAAATTAATTTCTGCACAAGTAGAGAAAGAGTACAAACAAATTGAAATCATAACTTTCTAATGATGAACAGTACGAAGGCAGCACAAAAGGTTAGATACAAAGAAATTGTTTATTTACATTGATCAAAAACTTCCAACACTGGAAGGGCATGTCTTCCACATTATTCACTTTTGTATTTATTGGAAGCCTTTCTTGAATAACTTTTGAGCTTCATTTCTATTGCTTAGCACCAGAAAGCTAAGATAAAATTTTGATTTTTCCAGAAATAAATTTGAAATCATAGCTGTCTGATGATGAACATTAAGAAGGCAGCACAAAAGATATTCAAACCACAGATGGAATTTGTTTAAGAAACATTTATGATTTGAAAACAGTTAAAGAAATAAGAAAACATAGGTAAAATTAAAAACTACAAGATAGACAACAGTAAACAGTTCCTGCATTGTTATAATTAAGCAATCAATCAAAGGAGCAGCATGAAAAATTTATGGCACCTGTAGTAGCAGAGATGCTGAAGGTAGCCTCCCGGCCTCTTGCCACTGGATAAGGGGATATGTCAACTCCATGAACCTTCACATCATAATCAGCATTCTTATCTGCAATTACAACCGAAAACATAAAAATTCAAAATAAAAAAGGAAAAGAATTGTTCTTTTCCACCATGTTCGTCAATCAAAATCTAACATAAAGTTTAAATTCACAGAGTTTCATTAATATAACCAATCTAATCATCCAAAACTCACCAAATTAATTACAATAAAAATAAACCTAGTTTACTAATTCAAGAGAAGATGAATTTAAAAGAGCGAATGAGAATCAAAGCGATTAAATTTGAAGAAGGTTAAAAGAGACACAGACCGCAGTACTTCACATCGGTGGATCGGGCCAAATTTAACATCAAGCAAAGCGACAGCACAATTGCAAGCTTGAACTTGATCATGGCCATGATTGATTCTTAAAAAAATTACAAAATTTTAGTGAATTATTTGAATTTTTGGGGATACTTTTTGGGAGAGCAGGATACGAGTGGAATAAGAATAAAAAAGATAACATAAAAGAGTCGGCGATTCCGGGTTTTATGCTGTGTGGCTGATGTAGGAGCTGTATCAGATCAAGACCGTTGTCTTTGCTAAATTTTAGAAGAACAAACGGCGATGATCTGTTACGCGAGTACTGTTGGATGCGGACGATTCATCCTCGATGACCGGTAGTTGGCTCCGGACCGTTAGGTGGAACGTTATCGTTTGCCATATCAATCGAGCATAAAGAACAGATATCTGAGTTTTCGAAGGCCCGAAACATTTCTCCTGCCCCACATTCAAGGATGGAACAGATATCTACCTAAGTTTAATTTTTTATTTATCATTTTCATACAAATAGGTAAATCATACAAGTTATAATGGAACAAACAAATACAATTATATAAATTATCCGTAAATAAAATCATAAAGAAATGAGAGTTTTTATGTCAAAGTAAAATTTAAAACTGTGAGGACGTCTGTTCAAGCCCCACAAAAGTATAGTGTAGTTTTAATCATTCTTTAATTATATTTAGTAGTTGAGTGGAGATAATTTATTCTTTTATTAATGTGAGTAGAGTATGCATTCCTTAAATATTAATGAGGGTAAAAAATTTAGACAGTACTTCAGTTGAATGCATACATACAGTAACAGTCTCACGTAAATATAAGTTATAATCTAATGATAAATACCAATAAATAATCTTATGTAATATGAGTTATAATCTGACGGTCATAATCATCATAAAAAAAATTCACAAGGTTTGCCTTTTCTTTCTTTCTTTCCTTTTTTAAATTAGAAGACAAGACTTGCTCTTTAAGAAAAGTTTTTAGAGGATAAATCAAAAGTTTGGTTGAAATAAAATGAAGTTTCGGATTGAAAATAGTCAAATACTTCTACCAGTAGCATTTGGTTTTGGTTTTGGTTTGAGACTTTGAAATCAAGTATTCCTTTCAAAATGGGGAAAAAAAGAAAAAAAAATGTAAGCCTTTCTTATCGAAAAAGTATTCCTGTCATATTTGGCTTTGTTTATCACTGGCCGGGATTCTAAAGTCGACTTGATCATATTATATTTTATGCAATTTGAACGTCACATGTGCAGATAAACTGACTCATAATCTTCACACCACAGTGCATAATTTAAGCCTCAATTAAGTGAGCGGCTAGGGTAATGACTACATTCATGCGTATGAAGTTTTGACTCTCATGGGTCATGAACTAGGCTCACGAAATGTTTCAGAAAATATTCAATAAATTCGAAATCTTATTTTTCATAGCAAGCAAATTTCCATATTTAATTTTGATTTTTGGTCCTTTTTTTATGACACTGGCGATCATTCAAGAAACAAGTTAAGGGTAGAATAAGCAAAGATAAATTCTAGGGTAACTAAAATGTTAGTCTTTGCTTTATTCTATTTGTTATTAGATAAGGCAACCTAGGATCATGTGCTCTGCTTTTGAATTGAGAGAAACACAAGTAATTATTTGACGTGGTTGGTTTAACCTTCAATTTGAAAATTTTCAGTAATCATTGATCATCAAAAATAAAACGAACTAGTTATAGTGCTTTTGCTAATACCGAATGACATGTAACCGAACGCCAAGACTATCAAATGTTTCTCACTTTTTTCTGTCCATGCGATCACTACTTCCAACTCTCTGACTTATGATGCCAGCTGCATCAACAATCCAAAAGCAATGCAAAGATTCAATTAACTAGTTAAACTATCAATCATATCAAAGAGAACAAATTTCCAGAAGCTGTATTGCATATGTATCAATCACCCATTGTAATTTGTATTATATAAAATCGGAACCCATAACTACTTTATTAGGTGGGGGGTTAAAAGAAAAAAATGAAATAGGCGAAACTAACGATCGTGGTAGCTCCGATGAGATAGTAACTTTACTTCACAGTAAGTTCAAAATGACGACGCCACATATCATGCACGAATTAATCCCTTCTGGTGGCCAGTGGAACCACCTCAGCCAGCGGCGTGGAAAGCGGCGTCGGGATGGGAGACGTTCGACAAACTGGACACGTGGAATGCAATCTCAACCAAGGGTCAACGCACTTGACGTGGAACAAATGGCTGCAATCGGGCAGCGGCCGTAGCATATCGGAGCTTTTGTAATCAGCCAAGCATATAGAGCAGCACGTAGCAGTAGAATCCTTCTTCTGTAGCTTGGCTTCCGAATAAAGCAACGTCGGGTAGCTTTTGATTGTGTTCTCATCAAGCCCCACATCGATAACAGTACTGCTTTGATTATGATCAGCCCCACTATTCTGGCCACGATTGTTATTATTACTTCTCTGGTTGGTTGTTTGCTGCTGCTGTTGCCCTCGAGTGCAAAAGTATGATGTTAAGGTGATCGTTGTGATTAGTAAAAGAATCCCTACTGAAACGCCGATGCCGTAACCAAACCCTCCGATGTTGGAAGAGCCAAGGAACCCATTGTTCGCTTTTGCAGCACTGTCGTTCATGATAATATTAATAAAACGTGGTAATGGATGCAGAAGATGAAAGCAATGGGGATGGCTAGCTCAGCCATTGGAAAATGGATGAACAAAAAGCTATTAGTAGATGATTTTCAATGGCTTTAAAAAGTCAACTGAGAAGGAGAGAGAGTCTTGGTGAAGTTTTAAATAAGGGAAGGCGTATTTGGATTACAATGAGGCGGCAATACATGTGAAGCCGTCATGCCTTTCCGATGTTATTAGATTGTATAATAAAATAATATAAATAAAAATGAACATACATGGTTGTGGCTCTGGCTATGTGCCTTGTAATTCAATGGAAGTCAACGGCGCTTTAGATTTACGTCAATTGGGTTGATTATTTTACAAGTACTGTAGCTGCGGCTTTCTTTTCACTATAGGCTAGCTTATTGGCCCTTTATTCAATCCTCTCTCTCCGTGCGTGCAGAGCATTTACCACGCATTTGCGAGTAAGTTGCCTCATCGTGCTCTTTCTTTTTTTTTTTTTTTTTTTGTCTCCTAAGGCTTCGAATATCATAGCAACGGTAATGCCGCGTATAAACATATAAAATTTTGTATGACGTGGATAGAGGGTTGTATTATTATTAGATGTGTGTATAAATATCTTTGTAGTAAAATAATATTGTATTGTAAGAACTACAATTAGGTCCGCTTAAGAAATCCAAAAGTTTGACCCTAATAAAAAATTATGAGATATGTGTGCATGTGTGTGTGTGGGCTTCGAATATCATAGCGACGGTAATGCCGTGTATAAACATATAAAATTTTGTATGATGTGGATAGAGGGTTATATTATTATTAGTAGATGTGTGGGGCCAGCTACAGTACATGGATGTATGTGATGCATGTAAAAAAAAAAGACCAATAAACATAAAATACCTACTATTAACGTAATATCACAATCATTAAACTTAAAATTTGTGATCATTAATTTCAGTTTCAAGTTTAATAGTCATCGATATCACGTTAATGGTGTGTGTTTTATGTTTAATGTGGATATTTCGTGTTTATTGGTTCATTTTTTTTTACATGTATGTGATACATGCATGTATTGTAGCGTTATGTCACGGGTCGCTCAAATCTCCCGCAATCGAATGTTAAGTTTGCACGCGGGCTCACTCAATAAAAATGCAGGGTGCGCTTAGCAAGGTCCAGCCCAAGTTTTAGAATTCTCCACAAATTGTAAATATCCTAGAATTCTCTAAAACTTAGCATTTAAGCCCTTAGATATTTAGGCAAGTTGGTAAGTTGCTAGGTGATTCTAGAACCCTCCATCCAACCCTATAAATAGCCCACCACCCTTGCCATTTGGCACACAACACACTCTACAATTCCAGCACACACAACACAACACACACACACAAGCTCTCAAGCTCTCTTGTAAGCTTTCTTGTAAATTACTCTTGTAAGTAATAAAGTTTTATAGTTTGGCCACATTGCTCTTGCTTCTCTCTATCATTTGTATAAGCATTTTTTGCTTAGCTAGTTCGAGAAGTGCTCTAGCCTTACTTAGTGACTCGCGTGCTAGAAGTCGACTAAGTACCGCACAGGTTTGTTGCACAAAATATTCATCCCGTGACAGGTAGCCTTAGATGTATATATAAATATCTTTGTGGTCAAATAATATTGCATTGTAAGAACTACAATTAGGTCCGCTTAAGAAATCCAAAGGTTTCACCCTAATATATATATATATATCTGCGTGCGTGTGCTTGCTATGTGGCTACCGATCAATTGAATCCTGTGTGTGTGTGTGTGTGTGTGTGTGTTGTGCTTGCGCATGCGCACTCTGTGGCTGTCGATCAATCAAATCCTCCACACTAAAAATATGATAGGGAATTAAAAGGAGCTTATTTCCGTGTATGTATGTATCTTTATATGTTTGGGAAGAAATAAAAGGTCTAGTGACAAAATGCCACGCGTCGATATTACGATATCGGCTTGTTTCGGGTACCCTAAATGTGTCGAATAGCACTTGAGCTACTTAAAATATGACGAATAATACTTGCAGTACCCAAGGTGTTCTGAAAAGTACTTGGGGTACTCTAGGTGTTTTGAAAAGGTACATGAGATACACCAGGTTAGTGTGAAAATGTTAGAAAAATATTTAAAAAATGTGAAGAGATAAAAGGGGCCCAAATTTTAAAAAAATTGGCTCATTTTCTGTCAAGAAGGAATCAACGATGAAATACCATACTGCAAAAAAGAGAGACAGCGGCCTATCATGCCAGCAAATAAACTAACAAAGTTGTTGTTAGAACAGTGAGGATCACTTGCATTCTCCTGTCACACCCACAAATTCTTATTAGCTTTAGCAGGGGTACACGGGACCACCCCACTGTAACATACACGTATATACCATTCAAACTTACTCTCCAGATATATTTTTTAAAGATTTAAGCTGCTACATGTATGAAGAATAAGAATATTCTTGACACGACAATGAACAACGCCAGTAAAAACAATATATATATATATTAGACGGATGGCTTTTGCTTTTTGATTTAAGTGAGGTAAGCCTGTTTTGCGCCTAGGGAATTTGTCGGTCATACAACTAGAGGGTAAGTATGAGCAGCCGTGAGGCCCGTGACAATACCAGGATAGAAAATAAAGAGTTTGGTGTCGGACCGTTGGCATTTCCCACCAACCATGAACATCAACTACGTAACGCTGATTTTTCAAATATTAATGGCGATAGATATCTAACTGTACAATAAGTAGTGATTATGAGCCGATGATCATGACAGTTAATTAATAAAATAACATGTTATTTGCCTATCCCCTGGTGCCATTTTCTGGATTAATTTGGTTTGCTTTGGACTTGGAAGTAGTGGTTGATTAAATTGGTCGTCACTGCACACACCGCAGGCATCGACCTCCATCCTCAACTTTTGGCATAACTCATTGGGCATCCTTTTAGAAGTTATGTACTGGAGGGACGTTTGCCAGGACAAATATGTTGTGGCAATGTTCGAGTTCAGAATGGTTGAATTTGTCTTCAAATAATTAAAAATAATGTCAATTTCACTATGTAAAGAGATTAAAATGGGACTCAGATCTTTCTATCTGTGAATGTCGATGCATTCAAAATATATACACACACACATAAACGATATAAAAAAACTTTGAAATATATATTTATTATTTAATAAAATGAGACTTAAAATGATAAAGTACTCTTTTAATACTGAATTTTAATAGTCCAAATATAAGAGTAGCCTTACTATAAATGATATTTAGTTAAAAACTCTATTCTCTCTCTCTCTCTCTTTTATTCATGAGATCTTAGGAAATTCAAAAAAAAATTTAGCTCAACTGGGCTTGGGTCCAATTAATTCCCCCCCTGTGACAATGTGTGAAAATATAAGTGTTTTACCACTAGGCTAGTGGATAGATCCCAATGTATTGGATGTTGCTTCTTGTGTAATATAACCTGCGATATATTGTATATGCATTGCTTGCAAGTCGGTAAATATTTATTTCTATGTGCTAGCAACCTAGTTAGATTTTTTTTTGACAACAATGCCTAACTCATTGAATACACAAGTGAACAGTGATGCATATCGTTGTTTATCGAATCAATGTTCTCAATAAGAATATAAATCATGTTTGCGTTAATAAGGGACAAACTAACAAATAAAAAAAAAATTGTATAATTTAGTATGGTATATTTTGTCATGAAGTATTTTGAAATTTTAAATTTGTGTTTTTTTATTTTTATTTTTATCTTATTCCTTATTTTATTAAAATAAGAGATTATATTGTTGTAAAATTACTCTGCATACAAATATTGACTTATTTACTTTATCTCAACTAAATGACTTAATTATTAATAAAATACTTAGTAAGAAAAAAAATACTTAATATTTCCACTCAATAAAAAAACAACAATATCCCGTATAATTGTCAAGTAGAAACTAGTTTTTATCTCACATAGTTCACACAAAGAATTTATTTATTTATTTTAAAATTATTAAAAGAATTGAGTAGGTGTATGAATGTAACGTCGATTGATCAAATGTTTGAGGGACTTTTGTTTTTACCCTGAGTAAACAATTAAACACCAACATCATTTGGGCCAAACTTTGGTCTTACGGATACATTGATCCAGCCGAAATAGGTCCATAATCTTCTGTCACGTCGAAGCAAGCAAGCTGCCTTCCTTTCATCGCCGTCTCTCACTCTCCCAGTTTCTTCCACTGTGAAGTCCAAACAAACGAACTAAGCGTTGGACTCTCAAAAATCCCTACAAAAAAAAATAATTCCAAAAATGGCAACGATCTTCTTCTTTCTTCTACTTACGACGTCGTCTTTTTCATTTCTAGTCGAGTCATCCGACAATAACCACGTGTACTCGCCGTGTGCGGACACGAAGGTCCAAAGATCCGATGGCTTCACTTTCGCCATCGCGTTCGCATCGAGGAGTAGTTTCTTTCTAAACAACCAACAGTTGTCTCCCTGTGACCGACGACTCTCGCTTTCTTCATCAAATTCTCAGATCGCCGTTTTTAGACCTAAAGTTGATGAGATATCGCTTCTTACCGTCAACGCGTCGTCGTTCTCTCCGGTTACTTAATTTTTTTTCCACTCTCTTTTCTTTTTTTTTTTTTTTAAATTTTACTTGAATTTATTGTACTTCTATTAACATCTTAAAAAAAAACCAAAAATAGGAATACCTAAATATAGGTTATTGTTGTTGCAATTTTATAGCCGATAGCTTAGGAAGCTAGAGTCTCTACTTTAAAACTTGAGATTGTTGTTATTCTGCATTTTTTTTTCAGCGGTTATTAATTGGAATGAAACAGCTTATAACTTGTTTTGCTTGAATCAAGCATTGATTAGAACCCGAGGGAGGAAATACGAGAGATTGTCAGTCAATATTTCATTCAAGGTTTGTTTAAATTTGATTGAAATTAATAAGGGATTTGGTTGATGAAGGTAACTGCAAGGAATTATATCAAGGATTTTTTGAATATGATTTGGTTTAGGTTTTAGTTTTTTCTTGTGACAATTCCTTGTTTGGAAACCTGACCAAAAGTCTCCAATTGACTTCTCTGATGAAGACTGCTGTGTATGAAAAGTGCAGCACTATGAGCTAGATATAGTGCTGGAAGTTAGTCAATTTTTCTTTTTTAAATTTACTAACTGCATTTGTATATAGTTTTACCTAGATGAGGTCTATTTTGTACTAGTTGACTGTTTACATGAAATTGTTTTTCTTTTAGCCTTGTTGGTTCACAAAAATGATCATATCATCTATTAATGACTTAAAGTGTCATAATCTATTATGCTTGGCAGGATAGTTATGGTGGCTATATGGTTGCATTTGCTGGTCGAAAATATGCTGCAAGGTCCCTCCCTGCTTTTGTTGCAAACAGTACATACGCTGTAACCAGCTTTACTCTTGTAAGAGAGAGTTTAGAATCTGTTTTACGATCATCTCAATTTTGCTTGTAAACTTCAGTGAAGACTGACAAGATTTTGTTAAATGCAGGCGCTTGAGTTTAAGAAGGGCAGGCTGCAAAACTTGTACTGGAAAAGGGATGGTTGTTCTAAATGTTCAGGAAACTCTAATTTCGTCTGCCTCAACAATCAGGATTGTGCTATCCGCTCATCCAGCTGCAAGAACCATGGAGGCTCTGTAGATTGCAGCCTTGGAATACAATTGGCATTCTCGGGCACTGATAAGCACCTTTCAGTTCTCAATTCATGGTACGAAGTCGAGAATCTTCGTCAGTATTCACTCTATGGCCTTTATTCAAATCTCAGGGACTCTCTTACTGGTCAGTACAACAAGATCTTCTAACTGTGCTTCAGATGTTTTGTAGAGTTGATCTACCGGTATGTTGTAATTCTTTTTCTTATGTATTTTAAATGGATATTGATTCTGCATTGCTCTTTCTCTGTGAGGGGTTTTCTTGTTTATGCTCTTCTTTGTGTAAATTTAATACTTCACAATTAAATCAATGTCATTACATTTGCATTCCTCTTTAATATGTTGATCTTGTTGAACCTTTGTGGCTGGTCTGAAAACCTTTATAGTTGGTTGGAGAAACTTTTTATTATTTTATTTAATTTAGATGCTTGTTTACATATTTCCCCTTTTAGTGGGACTATGGTGATAGTAAAATGGATATTTATTTCTGCACGTTTCAATTCAGTGATGAGAAATTGTAAAATTGCTTTTAGTTGAAATCTTAGAGGGTATTGAAGTATATTACGGAATCTAGAAGGTTGAGTTTAAGAAAGTCTTTTGAAAATGAATAAGGAAGAAATAGTTGCTTTTACTTTTTGACCAAGTTGAAAATTGGGCATAAAAATAGAAGTTATTTAGTTATTTTTTCCCACTAATCACTTCATTTTTCAACAAAAAATAGAAAAATTCACTTTCATCCTTATGATGCATGCAACAAAACAAAAACCAAGTGCTTAAACAGCTTGCATTAGTAGCGTCATTAAGCACTTACATGAACTATCTTAAAAAAGATTCAACTCACGTAATCATTCTTTCTATGTTATTGGTAAAACATTATATATCTCATTTAATGATATTAGTTAATAACAGTTAAACATGTACTGTGGATAAAATTAGTTCACTGACAATACTTTTGTCTAATTGTTATGAGATTCACCATAATGATGATTTTTGAACAGAAAACACACAATAATAATAAGAATAATTATGTATATATAGTCATCATCTAGCTAGGGGTCCTTTACTTTAATATAGTGAGGGATAAACTAGAAGATAAAAAAATACAAACTTCAATACACTACAGGACAAAATGCATTGCATTGGAGTCTGAGTTTTTCTTGTCTTTTAGTCTGTCCTTTTATTTAAGTAAGGGATTTCTTATTGAAAAATTTTTCTCTCTCTCTCTCTCTCTCTCTCTCTCTCTCTGTCTATGTGTGTGTGTGAGTGTGTGTGTGTGTGTGTGATGCAAAAAAGAATTGATGATCTCTTGAATAAACTAGAAAGGAAAATCAAGATTTATACAATTTTAAGTAAATAAAAATGCAAATATAAAGAGATTAAGTATAATACTCCTAAGACAAGAAATTCAATTAAATTGGAATGTTTTTTCTTTTCTATCAAAAGAAAAAAAATAATGTTTTACCTTGTTTTGCTTCTATTGATTATCAGATTACCTAATAAATTACGTTTAAACATTTGTCTGAAGGAACATGTTAAGAATGACTTTTCATGCTTGACAATCTACAACAGATATGAATTTGACTGCATGTGTGTCTTGAAAACACACATCAATGCATTGAAAAAATTTATTTGAAGTGTCCTTTTAAATTCTTATTTGGGCACATGTTGGTTATGATTTTTGATGTCTGAAAATCCGCAAAAAACAAGAGTTCCACTAATTGTGTATTTATGCCGAGAGTCTTATATGACACGTGTCTAAATGGTACATGTTAAGAGGATCCTTTTTATTAATTATTTTTAGCATAATATCATAAGTGATCGTGATTCAGTTGTGGAATATAATTCACTCTCATGATAATATTTACTCTCATGATTAATGTTTCACTTGTAAAGAATTTCTTAATGTATTCCTATGGTACAAACCTAAACATCGCTGAATATTTCACAAACAACTAGCAGTATTGTGGAGTATAAATTTCAGTGAATATTTTATTCAAAGTATAAGAAGGAAACCTTGAGAAGAGATGTAGTTTTCTTTAATGCCGCTATCTCATGTCTTCTGTTTTTATTTTTTTCCTTTTGAAATAGGTTGGATTTTAAGTTTTTAGAAATTATTTCTCTTTAGTTATATGATTATCCCGTATATTTTCTCATAGAAAGGCAAGACAGATTTATAATCAGACTTAACATTGAAATGACCCAAGCAAAACATTATAACCGCTAAATAGCTTCAGCTGCACAACTGACTTGATTGAAGGAAACCATAACAGCTGAAACGCTTCAGCTACACGAACAACTCAAATGAAGGAAAACATCATAACAGGTGAAAAACTTAAGCTACACGAAGCAACTCGATTGAAATGGATCACATAAAACATACTGGATGAAAGCAAACAAACAAAAACTGCTTGAACTGCATGGTAAACTCTCATAAATTCAAGGATAGAAATTGTGAGGCCATTGTTTGGTAACATCATATGGCATCCCAACTTCACTTCCGGCAATGCTACCTCCAATAAGCTCAGATGACAGCCCCATATCGCTGCTGGCAGCAGTGCTAGCCACTCCTATATTCTCTTGTGGCATGCCCAGATTAACATCATTGCCTCCAAGGTTGCCACTGCTTCCAATGTTGATGTTTCCTTGTGGCAGCCCCAGATCAGGACCAATATTATAGGCTCTAGGATTCCCATGAGGCAATCCCAGATCAGAGCCAATATTATAGGCTCTAGGGCTCCCATGAGGCAACCCCAGATCAGAACCAATATTATAGGCTCTAGGATTCGCATGAGGCAGCCCCAGGTCAGAACCAACATTATAGGCTCCAGGATTCGCATGAGGCAGCCCCAGGTCAGAACCAACATTATAGGCTCCAGGATTCGCATGAGGCAGCCCCAGGTCAGAACCAACATTATAGGCTCCAGGATTCGCATGAGGCAGCCCCAGGTCAGAACCAACATTATAGGCTCCAGGATTCGCATGAGGCAGCCCCAGGTCAGAACCAATATCATAGGCTCTAGGATTCACATGATGCAGCCCCAGATCAGAACCAATATTATAGGCTCTAGGATTTCCATGAGGCAACCCCATCTGATTTGCAGCACTAGAACTTGCGGCAAATGCTTGATGAGAAGCTGACCCTGCATCAATTTTAGTCCTTCCACTGCTACTGCCAGCGATATTCTCACTGTTGTTCATCATATCAATGAACCATTGGTCCCACAGAGCAGATTCTGTTAGGTTCCTTCCGCCTCCTCCTGTACTTCCTTCGACTCCAGCCGTGCTGTCCTCTGGAGCAGGGAGTTGAGATGGGGGAGGGGGTGGAGGCAGAGACTCTTGTGGAGGAGGATTGATCTGTTCATAGTATTCTATCTTCTTCCTTAAATCCTTCTTTCTTTCCACCATAAGCCAAACTAAACCTTTGAGTTCATTTATGTTAAAATCATCAGTTTTCTTACCAAGATGGAATTGTTCCATGAGATTGGAAACTTCCATCTCTTTGTTTTTTCTGCTGTTCTTCTTCAGTTGATCCTGCGATTTGGCCACCCTTTCTTTGAGGTAAGTTTCTTGATTCATCATTTTCTTGGACTTCTCCATCTCCGGCATGTTGTTGAACCTTGCAAGCAGCTGTTCCACCACGGGGCGAGATGGCCACATTGCTGGCTCGCTCTCATCTGGGCTATAGATTATAATGAATGCATTGACATCACAGAGGGTAGTCAATTCACTCACTTTCTTCAGCAAGCCAACCCTTCTTTTCTTAAGACTGGCTTTTCTAGCACTATCATTTGCTATCCAATTGAGCTTCACCTTCTTTCTTGTCATGTTTACCAATTTTGTGTCTCTCTTGTGTTTTAAAACACTGACCAAGAGTGGGTTTATATAGTGTAGGGCCAGGGGTAGAACTGAAATAAAATTATGGTTTAGGGTTATTTTTAGCTATTAAGAGTGTAATGCATTTAGGTTAAGAAATCTATTTGTCCAGATTCTAAGATTATTTTGCTAGGTTAGATACTTCAATTTCATTGTTGGCAATTGTAGGATTATTCATTGTTATTTAATGCTAAGTTTTGAAGCCCTATCTGGACTAATATGTAGGAAATTGGTTTTTTAAGTTGTTAGTCTGTACTAAGACATTGATTATAACTATGTTAATAATTTAAAAATATTGTTATGTACAGGGGAGAGACCATCATTTTTAATGTTGTTCAATATGTGCTTGCATATGGGAGAACTGCTTAGGACTGAAATTGTCGGTGAGAAATTCTAATTATTTTGACTGTTAGGTTGCATTTACAAGTTATGACCAAGAAGTATATCAATTGATTGATCCCCAGTCAGGTGCATATCTTCTAGTGTGTGAGCAGTTGCGTGCCATGTTCCTTGAGTGAATGGTTATATTTATATTTAACTACAAAAAATGAACATGCTTAACTGTATTATTTTTAAACATTAATAGTTGTCTATTAAGTCCCTTGGATTCTTGTAATAAATAGTTTCTTAACTGTCATTGGAACACATTATGCTGCATAATCATTAGTTGTGCTATTAGTTGTGAAAACTTAATTGATCAGTGTTCTCTAACCATATTTTTTTCACAGACATGGTACCATATTTTGTACATCCTTTTATGCATCTTATGGTTGCTTACACACATTTTATAAATAGGAGTACCAAATTGATTTATCAGATTGGAACATTATATCATCCAGGACTATAGCACCGATTTCATATTGGACATATAACTAGAAAATTTCACAAAGTAATTGATACTTATGTTTGATGCAGTATGCTTATAATTCTGAAGTATTTTATTTCATGTAGCATTAGATCATAAGCAGTTTGAAAATCTTGCACTTGTAGGTACTTTTTCAATCCGTCCATGCAATTTCTTCCGCAACAAGTTGACCTTGCATTCAGTTCGTAGTTACTCATGTTTTCATCATGTCCTTTGGGTCTTTAAAATCCCTTTATTATATTGAAGTTTATTGTGATCCTGCATATATAGCATGCTTATTGATGTTTTTATATGATTGTTTCTCTATAAGGAATTCGGATGAGATCGATTCATCTTCATGAGATCCTGACAGAACCTTATGTTATTATGATATGTCCGGATTTGAACTTTTGTTCTTTCACCTTGCGGACAAGATGTGTTGTGCTAGGTTGTTTACTTTTTGCCTATTTGTCAACTAATGTTTGTCTCATCCATTCCGGTAATGCACATTGATGGAACAACACCATACTTGCATATAACTAATTATTTGAGATCAATTTGGTTGGCATGCTATTAAAAAACAGCAATATGTAATTCATCGAGTTTACTGTTAATTGTCTGTTGCGAATCATCACTTTCAGTTTACAGTCTGAGTTTAGTCATCATCATCTTGTTATTTTCTAGATTAGGATTCAGGAATACTGTGCAGTACTACATGTAGGTGCATATTTTATTCATGCATTAATGAACTAATTCATACAGGCTGGTTTGGCAAAATTTTATTGATTAGGAAAGTTAATGAAATAAATAATGTCTCAATATCATTGGTTTACATACTTTTATTCTTTTAATTAGATTATGTCAGTTTGTATTGTTTAGTTGGTATAATTAATTTGTACATGTACTATGATTATTCCACTTTTAAACTTCTCTCGCAAGTCCCAACTAGTGATTTGCTGGAAATGCCAACATATTACAGTCTATTCAGTTTAGAAGATTTTAAGAGGTAAGTCTATTCCTGGAGTAATATTTATGATATTGAATCTGTTGCCATATACGAAGAGATAACTCTATTCGTGGACTGAATTATGATGTTGAATCTGTTACCATGTATAATTGAGCACATACCATAACTATCCCCTGTGCAAATTATGTTACCATTTATATTTGAAACTCAACTGCCAGTCTTCATACTTTTAGATTTGAAGCAGTTTTGTGAACTATTCAATAGTGAGATGACAAACTACTTTTCTTAGATGAATTGGTTTGAGTATCCAATGTGTATTAGTGAGAGTTGATTTTTTTTAGATATTTTTTTAAAATAACTTTGGTGTGTTTTGGACTTAGATATCCGAATTGTGCTCGCACATAATAGTTTAGAAAGTTCCTCTGCATTTCTAATTTGTTATTGAATATTGAAAAAATGAAAACTTTAACTCATTGTTCATTATCAAATTCACAGGCTTTTTAAAGGAAATAGTCTTGCAAACAACTTGAGACTGTGCCCGCACCCTCAGATAAAAGCCAGCCATTGAATGCCAAAATAACAGCCTCCTCGGTGTCTCACTGCCAATAATACAACAATTTGCCACTTGGGGCACAACCGGACAACCCCACACCCAACACAACGACCCCGGCCCCACCCAAAAGCACCCTGCCCCATTCTTTTTAACTGGCAATACCTAAATAACAGAATATAATTTAATTCAGTTCTCATTTCGAAAATAAAATTTTAATTAAACATTTAAATAAATTGTCCTCTTAAATATTTTGTAGCCATCCTATTCCAGAGTTTATATTTATATTTTAATTTTAATATAAAATATACTTTGGGAAAATTAAAGGAGTTTAAAGTTATGAAAATAAAAAATATATAACAAGAAAAAATAAGTTAAGATTTTAGGATTTGTATAAAATTAATAAATAAAAATTTTGAAAATATATATTTTTCAGGGTAAAAAATGTTATGGGATGACTTAATTTTAATACATGTGTTTGTATCTTGTTAATTGAATGGGGATCGTTTTAAAGAATAGTGTTCGAAAGGGCTGTTATAAGGATTTGCCACGGGTGGTAAGAGCTCTACCCTTCAATTAAATCCGAATCCTAACTTGTTGGCCCAATGTTTGTCGGTCCAATTACGATACCAGCCCTAGCCGAGTTCAAAGAGTGAGGCAATTGGGTTTGGTTAGGTTCAGTTCTGAAGTTTTTGGGTTTTGTTTAGTTTGTTTAAATCATTTTCTTCAACGGACATAATAATATACAATTACTACAGTACAAATCCTATATTACAATATAAATCCACGAAAAATAAGCACTAAAAAAAAAATTCACAAATCAAGGTACACATATTTATTATGCATAATAAAATCTTTTTTATTTGGTTGGTGATTGCTGTTCATTTTAAACTTCAACTTCCTGCTTGACTTTTGAAGGAGGAGAAATCTATGCATACATACATACATACATACATACAGTCACCCTGAATTTTAGCATTTCAAGATTCATAAACATAAACTTGAGCACAGAGAATTATTTTAAGAAAGGCTTTGGCTCTTTGCAACTTACATGCTCAATCTTGGTTAGCCTTTTATGAGCTAATATTGGTGATACCAATTAGATTATTAATCCTTTCATGCTCTACGTGTTAATTAATTTTAACAAACTTGTTTATTTTAAAATAGTTAAATAACTTAATTTCTTATGCTTGGACCTAAAATAACTTAATTTCTTATGCTCGGACCTGGAGAACTTTAATTATCAAACAATTTTCAACGCATAAACAATTAAGCATAACAGTTCAACAATCTTGACCAAACAATCTTCAACGTATGAGTATGACATAATATCTAACACAATCCAGTAAGTCAGCCTAGTTTCGGATTCTCAAAGGCTTTCTCTAGTTTATACGAATGAGCATTTTTCTCATCGCTTGCAAAATTCTTTTTCAAGAAATTCACTATAAAAAAAAAAAAAACCATTGAAATTTCTGTGCAAACAAAATCATAATTCCCCATGAAATCATCTCATCAGCTCTAACCAAAAAAGCCATACATGCACACCAACCATTAAAAAAGGAAAAGAAATCAAAATAAGTGGCTGTGGATTAAAAACAATAAGTAAAAGAGAATGATCAAATTTATTGGGTTCTCTTACGGTTCCTTGAACGAAAATTAAAAAAATTAACTAAAGGAAAATTAACAAACGCAAACAGTGTAATTAACAAAAGAAAAAAATTAAACCATAATCTAAAAATCGCAATCCATATAAACTTAACCAGTCAATGGCCACCTATCAAACAATTTTTTTTTTTTAAAAAAGAGATGATACAACTAGATGTCGTTTGTTTTTTTTATTTAACATTTGAATAGACCTAAATGTTTGAATTTGAGTAATATATATACTTTTTTTTATCTAAATCTTTAAAAATAATCATTAAGTTGTTTGTTTTTTCAACTTTAAAAACTAAAAATATGTACTTTTACATTTATATCTTTATTAAATTAAGAATAAATAATATACATATCTCAAAGAACATAAATACCGCAATATTTTATCATATAAGTAAAACCACATTCAAGTGAACACATAACAATTTTGGAATTATAACGTATAAATTGTTTTATAAAAATAGATTATATAATTACATAAAAAAAAGTTTAAGGATAATACATTTGATAACCAATAATTGGAGATTAAAGAACTTGATGAGAGAAGTAAACTGAGAAGGGATTCTATGATGGCTGACCAAAAAAAAAAAAAGAGATTATCATTGGATAGTAGTGTATGGGTGAGTTTGGAATAGACATGAAAATAAATAATAAAGTAAGGATATTTTTTATATTAGAAATTAATTGATTGATTTAGATTTCTCAATTGAGTAAAAACCTAAAAATAATTGGCTTATTTTATTAAATTAAAATTATCTAAAAAGTCTCATTAAGTTATAAAAATAAAATTATCTTAAAATCTCAATAATCATACAATCAAATAATTTTAATTAACTTAAT
Source organism: Luvunga scandens (assembly GCA_030449905.1). Lineage (NCBI taxonomy): Eukaryota > Viridiplantae > Streptophyta > Magnoliopsida > Sapindales > Rutaceae > Luvunga > Luvunga scandens. The sequence goes on from JASUUG010001265.1 coordinate 3,545,291, forward strand.
TAATTAAGTTACTTTAACTCGTTAAATTAAAAAAACAAACATCCCCTAAGTGATTCACCGGCACAATGACAGAGAATGATGACAACCCACGCGGTGAGGATGATGACTACAACGGGCCGAGACGATGATGACGATTGTGAGACGAATGGGCGCAGAGGAGTGGTGTGATGTGAATGCCAATGGGCAATTGGCAAATGCAGCCGATGGATGACTGTGTGATGAGTGCGATGTGTTGTGAGAGAGGATGGACTGTCGGTTGTGTGGGTGTGATTTCTGGCGCGAGAGAGGACCGACCGTGTACGACATGTGGCGTAAATGATGATGAATTAGTTTTAGGCTGAATCGAATGCAAAATTCGAACGGTTCTTCAATTTTTGATCCGTTCGATTTTTGCGAACCGAACCAAACAAAAAAAAAGAAAGAAAGAAAAAGAAAAAGAAAAACCTGCGCATCCAATTGCATTAGTATTAGTTAGCTTTTGCTTCAAAGTCAGCTGATGGTGATAAGGCAGCCAAAACAAAGTTGGCAATGTATATCAAGAACGATGTGCAACCAAACCAAACAGTGACCTTTAGTTTTCACCAAAAGCATCATTATCACACCATATTTAGTTACGAGAAATAATTGAGCAGCTTCCCCCCCCACTCCGTTTTTGGTCTCCCCATCGTAAGAATCTGATGTATAGTTGCAAAGTTGGAGAAGATTCTGATGGGGAGTCGGGAGATTTCTTCAGTTTACAAAATAGAATACTAATAGAACATCATTTTTAGAAGACCTAATTAACCACTAGCCAGTGGGGAAAACAAGCATTGGGAGCATTAATCCACTTGCTTGCTTAGTGACAATCCCATAAATTCCATCCACCCCATATGTGTAACTTTTCAACCCACATTTTGTCTTTAAAGTGCAACAAACGTTTTTATATTCTCAATTTTACTTATTGCTTTTCCCTACATTATGTAGCCATTATTTGGATTTGGTTTTAGTTTTAGTTTGTCGCGACCAAGTCCAAGTATGTATGGAATCAACATTAAAGTATTTGATAGTTATAATTAATCAATCGATAGTCATAATTAATCAAAATTCAAGTGTTTTTTTTATGAACATAAAATAAATGTACACTCAGAATCCTTTTAAATTTAATTATTTCATACAAAAATCTTATTTATAAAATTTGGTGATTAAATTTTATTAATTGATACCGAATATAATCTCCCTCTCTCTCTCCCTCTCCCTCTCTCTCTCTCTCTCTCTCTCTCACACACACACACACACACACTAAAGAAACAAAAAAAAAAAAAGACCCACTAAAATTGCTTGATAATATCTCAAAGATAACATCAAATGATATTATGGTTTGTCTTTTCCCTCCACTGTTTCAAAGTCTAAATCATAACTTGAACGCAAAGACATTTTTTTTTTTTTTTTTTAAAAAAAGAAAGATCTCAACCCGAACCTACTTCAAAACGTAAGCAGTAGTCACCTTTACACATGCGCATTGAAGGGAAAAAGTTTTCAACTTATCCAAATGAGCCCAATGGCAATACTTTCAAGCGTTAAATAGACAAGGCAGTGCAAAAAGTTCGCTCAGTCTGATGTGGATTGCAAAATCCAACGAACGAAGATAAAAAACTCGAACCCTTTTTCTACGCGCACTTACAGGACATTTCCACTTGTAAAGATCGCATGCGTCCCAATCGGATTCACTGGCATTTGTAACCCGACATGTGGCACACGTCACACCCCACAAGTGTAAGGGCCACCTTTTTTTTTTCTTTTTTCTTTTTTCTTTTTTCTTTTTTCTACTTTTTAATTAAAAAAGTATTAATCGTGACTATTAATTAAAAAAATAGAGCCCAACACAAAGACATGGGAAAAACTATAGCTCCTAACAGGGGGTGGGTGGGTTAAAAAAATAGGGAACTGAATGATCTGAATTAATGATTCGCTTCGGTTTTAGTTTTGGTTTAAAAATTGGAAAAAAAAAATTGATCGGTTTAATAAAGTAAATGAAAAAGTCAAACCGGAAGTCGAATAGCTGGCGACAACCAAAATTTTAAAGATCTAAAACTTGAAAAAACTGAACTAAATTGGTTCAGCTCAAAATTCTTATAAAGTTATTTTCATTTCAATTCAGTTCGATAAAAAATTAAACGGAATTTAAATGAATCTTGTTCGTGTCCACCCTTATCTCATAGTTTATTTGGTCAGCCGAAGTTTGCTCGAAGAGGAATAGGTGAAGTTAAACTAGTAATCTCCACCACTAACACAACCTAATAAATATTAATTACATTATTTATTTGCTACGGTTATCCTTTTAACAATCTTGTTAATAATTATTTATAAATAAATTAATATCAACCAACTTCAAGCAATGTGTAATATCTTTACGATAATATTATTAATAATTATTTATAAAAAATTAATTTATTAACATAATAACATAATTTTTATTTTACTTTTATTAATAATTTGAAAAAATATCATTTGCTTCCTTTTCATTAATATCTCAAAAAATAATTTTGTAAGGGTATTATTATAAAAAGAAACTAAAAATAAAGGTACGAATGTAATATATTTAATAATAGATATATTTTGAAATATTTAAAATATAGGAACTAAGAAACAAACTGTTACGGTGAAGTGTAAAGATTGAACGAGAATTGCACTAAAAATATGTATAGGCTTGATAAATTCATTTATTTGTAGTGTCAATATACATTATGTAGTGTAAAATAGAGTTATCATTTAATTTCAAATTCAATTTTTAAATATGTGATTGGTGATTACATCATTCCCGTGAACGGCAACAGCTACCAACGAGCTCTCCCCCCGATTTTTTTCTTTCTTTTGGGGATGAAATAAGACAAATAATTAAATGAAGATACGACAAGTGATTGATTTGTTATTTTTCTGCTTTTATTACCCTTTTTTTTTTTTTCCTTTCGGTGACATATTGTATGGAACTGACCATCAACTAATGAGTTAGTGCCCTATTTTAAATAATATTTAGAGGTAAATAAATAAAAAAAGAAAAAGCAAAAACCCACTAAGAAAAAAATGGCATGCACTTGCAGAAATGTGTATCGAGTATCTGTTTGGTGACAATTCAGTGGACCAACTCTCTTGAACAAATTCAGAATCTCAACTCAAGGTATTTGGGGAAATATGCAAAAGGATTCGAATCCCCTTTTAAGTCAATCTCGATCAACGACATTAAAATTATTTTCCCCAAATCTCAACGGCAATTTCCGTAGCAAAATATTAACGCAATCAAATGATCGACACAGGTCATGGCTGGACCCCGATTAAGGAGAATTGTTCGTGTGAAATTGTGACTTTGTCATACAATTTGTACGACGTCGGTAGGTCCTGAGTTGAATAAACGAAGGGCACCTAAATCTTATCATAGCATTTGTTTATTTATTTATTTATTTTTTCCAATGAAATTAACTACTACAATTGTACGAGGTAGGTCCTGAGTTGAATTAAATTAAGGGTACCTAAATCTTATCATACCATTTTTACTTTTTATAATGAAATTAATTATAACTCTAAAGTTGGCCTGAACCAAAAACACGTTAGGTATACAACATAATTAGCAATAAATAAGTAATTTGATCAAGCAATTTATAGAGATCTAGAAAGCTTGAGTTTAAATTAAGGTCGTTCCCCGTCACACCAACTTTTCTCCTTCCATCATTCTAAATAATTTAAATTAAAGACTTTAATTAATAATCCCTCTGCGGTTACAGTGTTATTAATAGTGATGCCTAGCTGTTAATATGTTACCTAATCTAATGCGCATCTAGCTGATTATCATATATTTTAAAGGTATTGATTAATCTAATATTTAATGTCATTACTTTTGGCGTTTGCCGGTTTACAGTATCATTTTTATGTGGATGTTAAGTTACCTAGAACTAGGTCCTCTTTGAGATTGGGCTGCTGTATCTTTTAAAGTAAAATTATTGTAAAAAAATTTATAATTATGAAACAAAAGTTAATAATATATAATAAATATAAATTTTAAATAATAATTTTGATAAAATTATTTAAAATATAATAATTTTTTTTATTACATAAATAAAAATCATATCAACATATCTTCTAAGCTATAACTATGTAATCTTAATTAAAGATGTATAGGGTTTGCAAGTTGGAGAATAGAGCCTATAATGAGACAATGAATCTTGTCTTATATCCTTAAGAATTTGATTATTGTGGCCTTAATCAAAGCTTACCTATGTAAAAGGCAATTAAAGAAAATGAGGATATCACGTTTGATGGCATTTTGGCACCTGTCTAAATGGTAACCGATTTGGACCATTAAATAATTAAATACTCAAATATTCTTTCCTTCACAGTGCCCCATATCCCTGCTTTAACTTTTATTATGACCTTTTGGAATTGATTTGATTAATTACAGATGTGAGATGCAAAAACTTTTTGAGGGACTTGTATTTTCCATTATTTTTTTTCTTTTAATTTTTTATGTTTTTTTCTTTTATTTTTCATAATGAAAATATAATTTTTAATCTTCTACATTTATTTGGTTGATCAGTCACCAAATAAAGATACTGAAAACTACTTTTAAACCATCAGTGCATGTATTTAAAATCAACTGAGTTTTACGAAAAAAAAATAAAAATCGAAACCATCTTTCTTTCAAATAGTACAGCATCGCTATAAAAGAACAAAAAAATAAAAAAAAATATGTTGAAGCGTTGCCTGTGCACATATTAGATTTGTTGTGGCACCTTTTGAATATTTGGACCTATTATATTCAACTTTTTTTTTCTTCATTTTATAAATTTTTAATTTCATAAATCAATATGTAAACAACATGGATCCTGTCTTCAATATCCCTGAATGAAAGAACAATTGAAAAAAAAAATGTGGGTATATAATTAACCATTAAAAAAAAATTGTGGGTACATAATTACTTGGCATTTGAAGTAGTTGTCTACGAATCAGCATACTTGTGCGACTAAATCAAAGCACATCATTAAAAAAAAAAAATGATACAATTGACAAATTTTGTTAGAATACAAGCCGCCATAGAAATAATCTCTGCTAAATCACTTTCTGTATCCTCATTTGCTGCTTAAATTATGTTGATTAGCATATTATAATTAATATCCTTAATGAGAGGAATTCGCGAAGAAACGTTCAACAATATTAGAATATATATGACTAATAAGTTATATTTGACTTATATAGGATGAAAATTGACATAAGAAGATCTCTCCAACAACCGACAAAAGTGAATTGGTCTTGTTATATAATATTGAAGAATCGAGACATAACACGTTTAAAACTATAGAGTTATGAAATTAATAGATGTTATTAGTTTTTTCAAAAAATTAATTAATAGTTAAAGAATGGAGTTTAAGCTATTTATTTGTTTGATTTCAAATGTAAAAACTTGTAGATTAAAACATAAATTCTAGCACCCAAAGGTGAAACTTGTAAAGGAAAAAAAAAAATATTTGTGAGACTTATAAAGAAAAAAAGGCTATCACAATATGTAAAATGACAAAGAAAGATGTAGTATAGCTAAGAAATAATGAAAAGACCTACCGAATGACCTCATTATGTCCGGGGTCCTTTCTTTTACTTGAAATCATTGATGCAAAAGATGTTTAGCTCTATATATATATTTCACGAGATTATTGCTCGTGTTATAATATATTATATGATATTTATAATTATATAATTGTTAAGATTATAATAATTAAGGGATATCAATTTTACTCTTGAAAAAAGATTACATTCACTCTAATTTTGAGAAAAAAATTTTTAACTTAAACTTCCACGATATATTTATAAGGGTCGAACCACTTCTCTCGCATTTGTAGCTTTAGTTTTTAGCAAAATATATATATATATTCTTTTATACTTAAAAAAGTGCAGACGAATTAATGTTGATGTCACAGAAGCTTTCCCTTTGAGTAAAGTTAAAAAGCAAAGCCGCAGCTTCTAACCAAAGATTTCCAAAATTGAGCAGTGCTATCATATTTACTAAAATTCAAAGTCTGATCCATTTTAAGACAATAAGTAGGTAGCAAAATGTTATGAATATACATATTTTGGGTCAACACAAATCATTTATGGGGTGCTGAGAGTTGTCAATTTTTGTTAAGTTGAAAATTCAGGATACCCCTGAGTGCATCGGAAGAGCAGCATGTTGGACTTTTGCTGAACCAATGGATTGTAAAATTACGTTACAATTGCTAATGTTGGAAAGACCTTGTCATTGAAATTGTCTCGCGGAGAATGGACGCATTTTACAAAATAATGACTTTTGCGTGATGAATATTATCTGGGGTGCTCTAGCGGAAGCACGCACTTATCATACAATTCAGAAGTCTATATCTATAATTAATTCGAAAATATATTCTTGTTGATAACATCAAGAAGAAATCAACCCATTTTCACCTTTTTTTTTTTTTTTAAAAAAAAAGAGTCTCCATGAGAACTCTTCTTATTGATGCCTTGAATCTTCATGCAGCTACCATTCAGTTCTCAAGCCCAATGATTAATTACAATATATTGCATTCTCTTGATTAGTTTTCTACATCTAATTTTAATAATAAAATGATCTTACTAATGGATTTTTAGTTCAGTGGGAGAGTTTTTACACTTACAAAGATTAGTTCGAGCCTCCATAAGAATATTATGGAGGTTATTTTTAATTTTTTCCTCAATTATTAACTAATTAAGTGAAATAATTTATCCCTCGAGTATTTGAGAGGACTTAAAAATTCGGAAAGTGTTTTAATGAAAAATGTATGGCAAGAATGTCCGTCCCAACTGTATTTATTTAATTTTTGTATAGGCAGAACAATAAAAAAAATAATAAAATAATCTTTTTATCATTAGTGACAACGAAAAGATAAATGTACTCAAAGAATTCGTGAAGTAAAAATTTAACAATGCATGAACAAATTATTTTACCATAAATCTACATCTCAATTGATATAGGTCTAGAATTTTTCAGTGACTCCAAAGTCCAAATGAAAAGTTAAAGGCAGCCAACCAGGACGTGATAAAATAATACAACTATCAATTTTTTAATCTGTGAAGTTTGGTATTTACCTAATAAAAGTGACATCGTCACCACCAGATTCCATTAATTAATTGTTCTACTAAAAAAAAATATTACAATTATATATGTTGTACTAACGAGGACCACTAAAAATCTAATTAGAGTTCTTAAGTATGATTAAGCTCATCAAAGACCCCCTCGTAATTATAAAAAAATTACAAAGCAAAAATTTATAATCTTTACTAAAAATAGATGGCCTCACAGCTTACATAATTGCTGTAGCTTGGCTTCTTCCACTGTTACAAATCCCCACAAAACTATTTTTGGAATTGAAAATGAAGTTAAGAGAAGAAATACTGGGAAATGACAACCCAAAGCTTGGATTATATAAAAAGCAAGAGAGAGAAAAGGAAGTGACAACAAAGAGAGTAAATGACATATATAATTAATCAACTTTTGTAACGCAATTTACACAAAATACAAAAGTCTTGCATGAAAGCTAAATGTTATTGGTTAATGGCATGTAGTTCCATTACACTTGTACGCTAATATTTGCCTTCTTGCTTCTCAACTTTCTACCTCTCTCTCTCTCTCTCTCTTTCTATTTCTCTTGTTTTTCTTGCTTGAAATTGTGCAGACATGGCTCCTAACAAATGGGGTTTCTTTGCTTCTGCATAGGATTCAAAAGCTTTAGCTTTACTTCTCTTTTTCTACTGTCAAGTGAGTACTTTCTCTTCTTTTTTTCTGTGTTTTTGTTTTTGTTTTCAACTGATTCTAGTTTTTGTCAGAATCTTTATTGTCTCTTCAGTCTTCACTTCAGTTCTCTTGTTGTCTTACTTCTTTTCTTCACAGTTTGATCTCTTGTATCTTCTGCTGATGCAATCTTTTCGTTTTCTCAAATGGGTTGTTTCTGTTTTCTTTCCATTTTTATCTTTTTTTCTCAGCATTTATCTAATTAAGTTGCCGAAAATAATGATGCTATTTTGACCTTGGTATAATATATCTTTTTTTGCCTTGGTACTTGAAAGTTTCTACTTTCCAGTTCTATCCATTTTTTCCCAACAGATGTCTCAGTAAATCTTGCTAGATCAAAAGGATATGTTGGATTGTATTATGATGGCATGATCGAAATCTTCAAAGAAAATCCCCCCCAATATTCTTGTGATTAAAATTGTCTCGAATAATTGGTGGTAATTTTAATTATGACTTTGAGTTGCAGGCTTAGGTTCAAGTTACTGAAAGGAAGTCAGTCGGAAGAACAAAATTGCTGCTTTGGATAATTTTGAGGGAAGAAATAATGGCCATGCAAACTGTGTATTTCAAAGAGCATCATGAAGGAAATGGTCACAATCAAAATGGGCAGCTCTCATCGGTGCATTCATCAGCACCTTGGTGGAGCTCCTTGGGGTCTCAATCTGTTTTCGGCCCATCTTGTGGCCAATTGAAGCCTTTATTCATGGAAAATTCAACTGAAGAAGCAGGTCAAACACTCGATAAGCCAAACACAACACGCTTCTCTCTCTTTCCTGGTAATTAATTATTCTTCGTTTCTTAGTTTACATTTTGGTTATGTTCTCCATTTTTTTCCTTTTTTTTTTTTAAAAAAAAAAACCCTGATCGATGAAAAACCCTAGAGAATTGTCTTGTTTTCTTCTTGTATCATGCTAATAATTGTTTTTACCATTAGATATTTAGATTCTAAGATGTAAGTTGAGGTTAAGGTAGGTCTCAAGTTATCTTTAGAACGAAAAATGAATTACTCTCCTACGTTACAAAAATTTATTATGTTTTTCTGTTAAAAGAAAACTATGTTCAATTGTAGGTTTACTAGAGTTGTTGCTTTGTGGGTATTGGTTGGTTCAGTTGGTAAAACGGCTTGAAATGGTACAAAAAGGTATGGGGTTTAAACTCCGCTCTTGGAGTTGAGGAGGGGAAATGGTTTCCATTCATGCAATACCTAAAAAGAAATAAATAAAATAAGGTTGTTGCTTCTCAGTGATTCAGGATATAAGATCCATATATAACTAAGGATTATGGATGATGGGAAGTAATTTTCGCTAGCACATTTGAGTGTTCTAAGGATGAGTGGACACAAAGCAGTGGTGTTTAAATTAAAATATTTTATCAAGATATGGGGCATGATCTGAATTTTTATTTGTGTCCTATCCCTTTCTATAGTTATTCTTTTGTTGGTGCTATTGTGACTTCAAAATAAATTTTAAATGTACAAAGTAGAGGAGCTAACAAGTAATTGGTTATTATGAACTAATAACGAGATTTTTATGTTTAAATAGATGATCTTATCCTGAAACTAGATTAAAGAAATTTGAAGTTGCAACCCCACTTCAGAGAGTAGTGGAAACGCCACTTTGAATGTGGTGAATTATTGCTTATTTTGTAAAACTAAATCAACATCTTTGAAATCCAAGAAAATCAACTGTTAGTTCTTAATAAGTGGACAAGCATTGTGAAGTAAACAAAAATGACTAAATTTCTTCTTGAGCACAAATCTGTATCTGAAATCATTAATTGGATAAGCAACAATGTTTATTTGCCTTGAAATCGTTAATTGGATATGCAACAATGTTTATATGCCTTCAGAAGTCATTGATTGGATATTGCAAGTTTTCAGTTTGAAATCTATGGAGTCACAGGGATTGGAGAAATGGAAACATTTGCCGTATACCTCAAAAATAGGTGCTCAACAAAAGGTGGTAAAATTGCCAATGGGGAAGATCAATTCAGTCTTCATTGTGAACATCTTTATTTTATAAAATGCAGACTTGTGTTAGATAAACAGCTCTGTTTTACTAAGGTCCTGGTTCAAGTCCGAATTTGTAAAATAAGTATGTTGTCAGCAGAGAAAATTTAAGAGGCAGTTAGCCTTTTGTTACACATTCTGGCTTCTGCCCTGTTGTTCGTTTTCACTGTGATGAAACAGTATATGGACTTAGTTGACATATCATGCTCATAAAAGCAACTTAATGTCAGTTAAATTATTTTCATTTCGAATACAACTCTACAAGCAACATCTTAATTAATTACAAGTTCTTGGTACCAGTTCTCTCTCCCTTGTAGAAATCATTGAAATACTGCAGAAGGGTGACATTCTTTCGTCTACATTAAATATTTCGCAATATGAATAAAGAATACATTTTTTCTCAAAGAACATTCCAATATATATGTATATATATATATATAAGTGGTAATCTTCCCAGCTTTTGATTTGTTTATACATGGCACTTTATTTTGATTATTGTTAACTAGCCAAGTGGTTTCCTGTTCAGGTGATGTCAAAAGTTCAGGAGATGGACAAAAGCTTCCCCCTGCAATGTCTTTGCAATCAGCTTTACCGGAGAATCCAGGATGCTTTGAATTGGGATTTAGCCAGCCTATGGTGCGATTTTTCTCAAACTTTAATACAATTTTGAATTATTATCTTTTCTTCTTACCTTAATGGTTAATTGTTTCTACTTATCTACGGGCGGCAAATGTAGATCTGTGCAAAGTATCCTTATGCAGATCAATATTATGGAGTTTTCTCAGCTTACGGAGCTCAAATTTCGGTTTGTCTTCCATCTTTACTTAGCCCACCCATTCTTTGCAAGTATATTTTCAATAATATTATCTTCATAATGTTCATCTTGCTCTTAATTTACAAATGTCAAAGGTTTAGTGCGATCTTGTTTGTAGAAGTAGCTAAATTAAAGATAGAAACTGCTTAAGGTGATCTATTATTATTACACAGCCTGTATTCTTCTGGTTGAGTTAAGAAGCATGCTAAAAGCAATTGCAAAATACAATGTTCTACGATTCTGTAGCTTGTTGCCAAGAAGATAAAACGTTGTATTTAGTTTTGGTTTGATAAAAAACTTTGGCACACCTACGCAAGCTGAGATTTCTGTGTTCTAGGTTCTCATACACTGTCTGGATGAAAAGAACTGTATAAACACTAGAAGTATGTCAGGGAAACCATGGAAGTTTCGTTGAGGGAGAGTAAAGAAAGTAGAGATTAATCAACATGGAAAACATAAAAAACAATTGCATACATTGGAATTTGGAACACAGTGATGGAGAAACTTGCGGCTTTCGTATCAGATTAATATGCTTTTTGCACTGAATTTAGATAGACATCTTGTATTTTGAGATATCTTTTATTCTATGAACTCTACATTTTTCACTTGTCAGGCTTTTGCAACAGATACATATGCTTGAATCTGGCCATTTTTAACTGATGCATATGCTTATTCATGACAAAACCAGGGCCGTATTATGCTGCCACTTAACTTGGCAACAGATGATGGACCAATATATGTTAATGCTAAGCAGTATCATGGGATTATTAGGCGTCGGAAGTCACGTGCAAAGGCTGTACTTGAGAACAAAATAACTAGGAAACGGAAGGTATGGTATCTCGATTCGGTATATAATTTGGAATAGGAGGTGAGATATTAAGTTGGATATATTGAAATCATCACGTTCAGTAAGTTTGGAGCTTATTGAGATTCTTAATTGATAGTTTGCTGCTTTCGTGCCGCTTAATATTGCTGGTAAATGTAATTGCCGACATGCCAAAATTGTGATTTCTTGAAAAGTTTTATGGCCCCCTTAAGAGCTTATTATGTTTATCAAGAACAATGATTTATATTCTTTTGCTGTGCCACAGCCTTATATGCACCATTCACGCCATCTCCATGCCATGCGTCGACCAAGGGGGTGCGGTGGACGTTTCTTGAACACAAAGAATCAAGATGGAAGTGGCGGAACTGAAGAGAAGAAAACTTGTATTCAGCAATTGCTTCAGCCCACTGGCTCCCAGAGTTCTGAAGTCCTCCAATCTGAGAGTGGAACTTTGAGTTCTCCAAAAGAAACAAATGGCAGTGGCCCTAATCGTTCAGGGTCAGAGGTGACTAGCATGTACTCAAGGGGAGAGTTTGATCTCTTTCGAATCAATCATCTTGGGCCATCTGTCCACTCTTTTTCGGGCATTATGGACAGTGGGCGTGGCATTGTCATGCCCAGCCAGTGGGTTGCAGCAGCTGATAACTGCTGCAACCTTAAAGTTTAATGGCATGTACACCAGTTGGGATTGGTGTTGCACCAAACCAATCCTCACCATCGACCAAGTGGAGCAGCGCTGTGGATTGTCCACCCACCATTTGGTTTAGGCAAATCATTCTTGGCTCATCCGCATTAAGGTGATCACCTTTGCCATTCCACGCAGGCAGCTTGGAAATGGTTAGAGATGCCAATACCTTGATGCACTGTATAAATAGTTAAATAAAGGATTGCAACATAGAAGGGTCGGTCTAGATAAGTCCGAAAATAAAATTGTGGGAGTCCAGATTATGTGTTTGTGATTCTGAAAAATGTTTTAGTGTGGTGTGCTTAAACTATATATGCTTTCTGGATTAATGACTCTTTGATATCTTATGCTATAATAGAACTTTTGTGCGAATCCGTTATCTACTCATATTCTGCAAGTGAAATGCATTTGATCTGCAAATTTAGAATTGTATAATTGTAGTTTGATAAATTATGTTGTGATTGGTTTTATAGGAAAAATGACATTGGGAAATATATATGCACACATACATACATATATTGAATTCTCTAATATCAAAATTTTCAAATTATTTATAGAACTGAGTCTTCCACTAGTTCAAAATTATTTTAATTTGTAATATTCTTTGAGATAGTCTCTGGTGAATATGTCGTCAGTGAATCTTATAAACGGACCGAATTCTAATGCGTTATTACAAATTAAAAAAAGAAAAGAAAAAAAGCTTCCAATGCATTTGATAAGACGTTCAAGTTTTGTTCAAGAATATGGTAAAGTCGCTTTGGTCAAAAACAGTTTTTTTAAACGATATTATCAGCATGAACAAAACATGCTAAATAATTATTATATTATAATTTTTGAAAACAGCATAACTTTCATTTAACCAAACAAAATTACAAACTAAGAGCACAATTAACGAAATCAATATTATTCATTACACAATGGACAAAGGCAACTGTGTTTCTATTCAATCTTTCTAAAGATCGGCATACAATAAATTTCAGCTACATCAAATTAGCTGCGTCAAATAAGTCACAGCTGTATTATTACATTAAGCTCAGCTGAATGATGAAGTAATAGATTTTTTTTTTGCAAAGGTTCATCTTCTAAGCTTGAAATATTTTCATATCTAAGGCTTGAAGGCATTGGATCTAGATGAAAACTATTTTATAATACACCCAAATGATTAAAATGCCCGTATGATCAACCGTATGGTAATACACCAACATAATAAAACTACCCATAACTGCCACAACCTTGTACTTGAGTTAACTAAATAAAAAGAACACAATAAGAAAGAACATGATGTAAAACGATGTGAACGTCTACTTTCATTCAAAATAAAAAGACTTTCGAGAAGATCCGATAATTTTTTTTTATATATATTTTAATGAGAGAAAAAAGAATAAAGAAGGTGGGGAGCGAGTTTGGGAATCTATACTTCATTAATATATTTTAATAATTAATTAATGTAATTAATAACTAGGTTGACACAATTATAACTTATTAACTATCATTTATTGTTATTTATCTCTTTAATAAAATGCATAACAACTCTAACAGGCTAAATTTAATTTTAACTGTTGATGCTAGTTGTTTCAATTTTAACAAATTTGGTTTTCAAAACCAAAGATGGTTTCTTTTCCATTCTTGCAATGCCATATACCTACATATCACTTCAAGCACAAACAAAATCATGGGTTATTTCTTTTTACCCAAAAAAAAAATAAAATTAAAATAAAAGGATATAAAATCTACTAAAATAATTTTTTTTATCATTTTAGCGCATTAAACTTTGTAACACCCCCCCCCCCCCCCCCTTTCTTACTTAGTCCGCATTTGCATTTCAGAATGGTTACACTCCTTATAAAATTACTAAATTACACTTTTCCCCTTTTAATATCGAGTGATTTTAGGATTATTTATATCAATTTTCACAATAATTTTATTTAGAAAAGACAGTTAAGCAAATTGATTAATAACTTTTAAGGGAAGGAAAATATACAATAGCCCTTTAAAAAAAGAGAGAGAGAGAGGGAGAGAGAAAGATAATCAGATTTTTTAATTCCAATATTACCATCAATGAATGCATGTTATTAATTTTCCAACTCCCTTATCCACCTTAGCTTTTGCTATTCCAAAACTGAACCAAATATCCTCTAAATTCCCAAAACAAATTACTTCCTCTGAGTCTGAGGTTCCAAATCCCAAATGGCAGCTTCGTCTTCGCTCTGCAACAATCTTTACAACCTCCAAGCAATTACTCAAGCCCCCACGACTCACTTGCCATCTTTATTAAAAACCAAGTCCCTGAAACCTCTGAAACTCAAAAAAGCCCAAAACCCCAGTGCCCTCCGCTTGCCACTCCTCTCTCTTTCTCATTTTCGCCAATTCTCAGCTTCGTTTGATGGCTTTCAAGTCACTGAGGATAGCCAAGATGAACCAGAAACCGAACAAGAAGAAGAAGAAGAAGAAGCGGTAGAAGAGGAAGAAGAGCCAAAGGTGGCTGCGTCCGATGAAGCGGCGAGGCTTTACGTTGGGAATTTGCCTTATTCGATGACTTCTTCTTCGTTAGCTGAGGTTTTTGCGGAGGCTGGTAGCGTGGCTTCAGCTGAGGTTTGTGCTTTCATTTGGGTTTTTTTTTCCTTGGGATTGTTTTAGTTTCTACATATTTTATGACTTTTTTTCACAGATTGTTTATGATCGAGTTACGGACAGAAGCAGAGGGTTTGGTTTTGTGACCATGGGGAGTGTGGAAGAAGCTAAAGAAGCAATTCGTTTATTTGATGGTTCCGTAAGTGCTGATAGTATTTGCATTACTATTGTATTGATTGAACCCTTCAACTGTCAGCACTTTGCAAATGGATGATGCCTGGTTTTTCTTCGTTACATTATTTTAGAAGTGCATTTCATTCATTCTATGAACGCATGAATACACCTTACGCCTAAGTCTTAACACATTGAGCAACAAGATGAAAGTATCATGGATGAGATCCATCTCTATATTTTTCCAAAATTCTATGTAAAAGCTATCTTGTTATTGTGATTGATGTATTTCTTTATTAGTACCTTTAATTCACTTCTCCTTCACAGCAGTTTTGGACTTCACATTCTGTCATTCTATAGCTTATTTAGCGAAGATAGTAAATTTCCATCATTTTCTGTTTAAATGGTAACATTTTGTTCTTATCAATATTGGTTGACAGCAAATTGGTGGCCGTACTGTAAAGGTGAACTTCCCAGAAGTGCCTAGAGGAGGTGAAAGGGCAGCAGTCGGGCCAAAATTACAGAGCAGTTACCAGGGCTTTGTTGACAGCCCTCACAAGATCTATGCTGGAAATCTTGGCTGGGGTCTGACTTCTCAGGGTTTAAAAGATGCTTTTGAAGGCCAGCCAGGTTTATTGAGTGCTAAGGTTATCTTTGAGAGAGACACCGGAAGATCTCGAGGCTTTGGTTTTGTTACTTTTGAAACAGCAGAGGATTTACAATCTGCTTTGGATGCCATGAATGGAGTGGTAAGGCTCTGATTTGGTGACTGGTTTTGCAAATTTTGAATCTTTAGTTATATTTATTTATTACAAATTATTCAAGTAGGAAGTCGAAGGGCGGCCCCTGCGATTGAATATGGCAAATGAAAGAGCTCCTCCTTTTTCACTGGCAGCAAAGGAAATGAACACAGAAAACAGCATCGACGGCAGCGAATTGCTTTCTAGCATTGGCACATGATGAAATATGGCATGAGAAGTGTTTTAATCTACTGATGGATGGAGTACTTCCAAGAAAATGTTGTCCTCTACTCGTAAATTTTGAACAATAGCCTGTTTCCTCGCGCTTACTACTGTTTGTAATGGTATAGATTTATGACATCGATGCGGGTGTGAATGAGGTCCTCTAGTTGCAGTCCATTGAGTGTATGTAATTGTTTTTTCTATAACAGTTCAAGTATTATGACAAATTTATTATGAACCTTCCTGTGTAGAATATTATGCTCTACTGAATCTACTGATTCATCAATCTTAGACAGGATGCTGATTTATTGTTCAGATTATACTGAATAACTTCAGTTGTTTCCTTGTGAATATGGAAAGTTAAATTGTGAACTGCTGGAAGGCTTAAACTACTGACTTGGATCAAGATAAATTTTCATGCTGAGGTTTGCGAGGCGAGCTTGTTAAAGGCGTTTACCTTTAGTTATAACAGGTTGCGCTACCTTGAGGTGCTTCTGAAAAGGGCAGTAGCATCAGAAAACATATTGTTCATGTGACAAAGGAATTGAGTCGGTGCTGAATTACAGTGATTGGATTTTCAAAGTGATATGCAACATTCAACAATTTAAAATTTTGATTGACCGTGGAAAGATTGCAATGCCATCCAGAAGTGATTTTTCGTTCAACTCTGAGCAGAAAAGAGCAAATGATGTGCTTTTACAATCTCATCAGGTTGTCCAAGCGATTCTGCTTCAAAGAAAAATTTCAGCTTCCTATGAATAACTCTTTGCTATTAACGAGGAACCGAGCATCTTAACAATTTTTGGTCAGGAAGTTTGTTCAAGCAGAGTTACAACTTGTAAGCCCTTCAAGGAGTGTTGCAGCGACTGGCAAGTAGTGCATCTGCAGCGGAGTCCAAATCCTGAGGAAAGAAAACCCTGCATGTCGAAACTTCCAAACTGATTAACAAGTGACATAATGGTAAAAATATGTGGCGATAAGAATGAAAAACACCAGGCTGCTAACATGCTCAGGTTACGCTAACATTACTTGGCTAAGTGTGGATATGATTGGCAATTTGGAATCAATGATCAGACAAAATAGTGCAGTATCTAAATATGAATTTCTTATCAGTTCATTGGAGTGGCCTGCTATCACTGATCACCTGAATGAGCCATGGATGAAAACTATAAACTCCAACAGTCAACATTACCTGCAAGTGTTGTGGTACAAGGTCTGACTCAGTTGATCTATGTCATTGATTCCTTTACAGCCAGCTACCACTTCAAGAACTTGCCTAAAAACCAGTCATCATGTTCAGAAACATACTTTGAAATTACAAGCAAAGACAAGCCAAAAACAAGGCAACTTTTGTACTAAGACACTTTTACATTAATGTGTCAATGTGAGCTTGTTAAGAATCATGACACATAAAGATTAAAGACAATATATGCATCATGATATGTCAAGATCACGTCTTAGCTCCCAATTTTAGGAAGACTAAGGGTGTCACAATTAACAAATTCTGAAACTTCTCCATCAGTAAGGTTGTGTGACCAAAGAGATTCATACATGCATGACAAAAGAATACTTGTGTATTCCAAGCCATCCTAATCTAGTTGCTTATGACTATAGAATTGCTACATTATCAGCAGTAGGTTCCAGTCCTCAATAACTAATAAAAATAAAAATCCTTTCTAAACCTAATAGCTTTTGTCAAGATTCATATAAAAAGATACCAAATAAGATTACATGTAAACTACAATAAGAGACAAGAAAGCATTTGTCAGAAAACATTTGTCCTCACCGAACTAAGCAAGGTTCATTGCGGCCTTTAACTAATGAATCCTGATCATACTTCTCTTTCTTCTTTGATGGCCATGTAGATTTTACAAAACTAATTCCAGCATGAGTGTTCTTGATTTCGCAATATGGAGAATCTGTCTCAATCATCATCCTTTCGATTGGTAGGCCTCTCACAACATCAACATTCTCAGCTGTCTTCAGAGAGCAACCATTTATACCTGTTAAGTACATAAGATGTGAGCAACCTTCATATAGCATAGAAGGAAAGTGTTACATCTGTACAGCTTCAAAATACCTTCATATGAATTGTGGGCAGAATCGACCTTTATTGTTAGATATAATATTGTTGAAATGAGCACAAAACAGTATTCAGTAAAAGAGAGAAGATGTAAAAGAGCCCTACAGAACAACAATTGCAGAAATTTCACCTATATAAATGTTATTGAATGAAAGAAGTTTATCACGATCTTCTGCACTACCAGTAAATGAATGGGTAACCCCACCAGTGAACCTATAAAATGAAAAGAAAAAGATTTACTTCAAGCATGCACAAATCAGCATGTAAGCCACTGGCCATAAATAGTCATTATAGCTTGTGCAAAATATGTTAGAGTTCCATCTAAAATTGTGTAACAGAAGGGAAAGATTCTAAATAGGAAAAAGAGTCAGAGAATCTAAAGTT
Organism: Luvunga scandens; assembly: GCA_030449905.1. NCBI lineage: Eukaryota > Viridiplantae > Streptophyta > Magnoliopsida > Sapindales > Rutaceae > Luvunga > Luvunga scandens. The sequence continues at coordinate 3,563,599 of JASUUG010001265.1, forward strand.
AATAGAAATAACAAGTTCTTAATGAATTAGACAAAATTAAGGCACAAATCAAAGGTTAGATCTCTCCTTTATGGTAGATCTTCTGCGCATTATATCCAGTGGCAGTAATAATCTTTTTTCCGGAAAGATTAATCTTGGAAGCCAAATTTCCACAGTTGCTACAATAATTCATAAGGTTCAAAGCCTCAAACCAAAAAAGAAAAGGTAAAATCAGTAACAAATTTTAGGTAGCAAAAATGGTTTTGAAAACCACAGCATTCAGTAACTCACCTGTCCTTATTTTGCTCTACAATTGCACAGAAATCAGTGGCAGCTTCACGCATATGCAGGAACATAGGCAGCTTTGTAGCATATGCTAATTCAAACTGCTTCTCAAAATACCTGGTGTTACATGGTAAACATCAAACAAAAGCATGGAATTATTTGGATGGAGAAAGGAATGACCAATTGTCTCTGAGTAATCACTTACTTCCTTTGAATTTCTGATGGGCAAAAGTGAAGCCTGTCGTAGTCTAACCCACACTCACCAATTGCTACCACCTTACATACAATCAATATGAAAGTGTAACCTTATTACGATGCCATTGAAGATGGCGAAAAATATCAACATTATCTAACAACTAATGCATCATAGCAGAATCAAGGAAGCATGTATTGAAAAGTGAAGATGTTAACAACAAATAACAAACCTAAAAGGATACATGGTTTAACAAGTTTGCATGACAAAATTTGACTATAAAAATAGCTGTTTACATCTACATGCATTGAAAAAATAATATCAAATTATTTACGAACAGAAATAAAGCCTTATCTAATGTTTTATATCATAAAGACAATAAATCCTACCTTCCCTTTCTTGATTCCCTCTTTGGCCAATGACAACAAAGCCTGAAAATGCTTTTCTGGATCTCCACTCTCTTCAAATTCCTGCGTAAATACACCAGAAAGCAACATCCACAAAAATCTTCAAGTAAACCACAGAATCACACACATAACAAAGTTACACCAGAACAATCATATAAGAGGCACTCCAAGAAACAGTCAGCAACCTTGCATCTTGTCGGGTGTACACCAACTGTGCAGAAAAGCCTTCCTGCAACACACAAAAATGTTTCAAACAAGTAAAAACCCACATTCAGAAACATAACTGAGAAGTATATCCTCAGCAACAAAACCCAAGTGCACAACCAACCATCAGTTTCTGCAATAGCTAGCGCTTCCTTTGATTCCTCAAGCGACCCACCAGTCACCTGCGACCAGAAACCTTATCCAAACTTATTTGTAATCAAAATAACCATTTTCTACAAGGATTAACAATAATGTCTAATTTCCCATTTATTTGCAATTATTCTATCCTACATTTGGCATCAGAACAAAATGAAACTTAAGACTTTACAGTACAAAAAGTACGATTCTAGCTACTAATTTCACATATAACCACGTAAACAATGTTCATTCTAACCGAAGAAATGAATTAGGATTTATGTGCTCAACATAAAAAAAATCCAAAAGGGTATTGCAAAGAAACTTACAATGATTCGATCAACACCGGAACTCCAAGCCCGACTAAGAACGGTTGCTATATCTGATGCGTGGCATTGTTTGCCATGATAGATTCCTTTGAACATGCCATCTGCAAACAAAAAGTGACATTTACAGAGGTAATAGTTGTATATTAGAATAGAAGAAGATTATGTGTTTGATGAAATCCCCGAGTGACAAACCTGTGAAGTTGACAGCAATATCTGTTTTCAATTACGGTATGGGTTAGTTAAAATAATTTGGAGATGAGTGGAAAAAAAGAAGGAAAATTTGACATTAAGCTTAATGGGTTTTGTGGAGAGCTATAGAATTTTACCTATCAAGCGAATCGTAGCCATGAGGTAGCGAGGAAGAGTTACCTTTCACTTTTCAGCCTTCTGCTTCTCGAATATAGTTGTGGCCCAAATCCATAATGTCTCCTCTCTGAGCAATTGATATTGATTTTATAGTAATATAGTGTTGATATTTTTGGCTTAAATAATACTCGTTATAGTTGGCTTTTAGAGATGCATATTTTAAAGAAAATTTAAACTATAAAATAATGCCCAAAAAAAGGGAAGGATTATGATAAGCTAAAATGTATTTTAGACATTTGATTAAAAAAAAATTTTCAAAAAAATTTTTAAAAAAATAACTTTTTTAAAAATCGAAACTTGAAAGACAATGATAGTCTCTCTGAAATAGGTAGAAGCTTTTGAAAATCTATTTGCAAAATAATTTTTTTTTGTTCCCACTTTATTTATTTTCCCACGCGCAAGCAAGTGTAGGTACAAACACCATGTACATTCACTTTTGAAAATCTTGATATTTTTTAATAATTAATTATTTTTCAACATAATTAACAATGATAGTTTTAAGTGTCATATTATTGTAAATTATAAATTAACGATTAGCTTTTTCTATAGAATTCACACGTTTAAATCTCAATCTAATTAGTTGAACCAATTAACGCCGCCAAAATTATCCGTAAATTATTGTCACTTGTATTTATCATAGTTATTACTTTTTATATATAGGACGTGACTTTTTTTTTTAATACATTTTAATGAAATGAAAGTACTGCAATAATGATGAACTGTAAATATCTCGCCGCAACGGGACAAATGACAGGGCGCCGTCAAATACATCTGGACAATAGAAAATTCAGCTGCCGTCTTCTCCCCATCTACGCCTAGTTGTTAGGGGCCATGTTTCTTTCCGAAGCTGATTCCAAAACCAAAACTAAAAAATGATAGGAGCGGACTTAAATAGTTTAATGAACAAAGAATCAAGTAAGACTACTCCTTTTTCCACACATGGTGGTAGCCAATCGATCTTGCATGTATTACATCTAATCTGTGACCGACTCGTATAGTCGAATTGCATTACAAGAGACATCGATAAATTTTTAATGGTAAATTGATTTTTTTTTAAAAAAAAAGTATGATTCCAAGAAATTCGAAAGGGGAAAAATATTGGATACAATGAAAAAAATAAACAAAAGTAGGATCCAACAGATAATATACATGCAACAAAACCAAAATACTAGGTACAATAAAGAATATAGAAACGCATATGACTAAGCTCAACTGTCTCACCCCCATCAAATCTCAACTCTTCAAAAGCAATTAAATCCAGCTACAATAAGGCATAATCTAATCCTACGGCTGAGCTGAGGACGGCGGAGTTTGTGCCTGAGGCGTCGGAGTCTGCGGACTACCACCACCACCACCATTGCCAAGGCATAATCTAATCCTACGGCTGAGCTGAGGATGGCGGAGTTTGTGCCTGAGGCGTTGGATTCTGTGGACTACTACCACCACCATTACCACCACCGTTGTCCCATGGTTTCACAGTGAACAACACCACAAACAAGATTATGAGTAGCAATATTGTGATGGCGATACAGGTCCATTTTCGGGTACTTAGCTGATACCTCCTGGCTGTTTGCAATCTCTCGGTGCCGCCTCTAACATACGAATTAGCTCGTTGCACTTGGCTCTCAATGTCATCCAATTGTTCACCTTGGGCCTGGACCAATACTGCCATGTCTAGGAAAACTTGGTGCAATTCCTGAAGATTCTTCTCCAGCACTTTCACAGCATCATGCCTCTCTTGTATCTCATTTATGGTGTCCAAAATTCTTCCCCTTCCTTGCTCCTGAATTGCTTTCTGCAAGAATGTTTCGCTCTCTCCTGCATATTCAACAAAGTTATAAATATCAATCTCATATTTCTCTTGTATCACATTAACAGTGACCAAAGAATCTTACCAATTGAATCAAATATGTAAAAACAGAATCAAGAAACACTGGAGGTTAAAGACACATATTACAAAATAAATATTACATTCTTCTTCAAAATATCAATAAATTTAGGTGCATTTTGATTTTTAGTAATGAAGGAGGATTTTAAATAAAACTGCTTTTTTGTAAAAACACTCGGAAACTAGAACAACAAACATTTTCTGTAAACTAAAATTATCTTCACTTAAATATTATTATGCGTTAATCTTTCTTCATAATCTCTACAAGTTACTTTATCAGAAAACATTTCAAGTGCTTTTGAGTCAATGAGTGTCTGTCTTCTCGATAAATACTAATTAAGTGCTTATCTAACAAGCAAGTTCACCTGTTCCGTGGAAACAAGATAATTACGGAAGCAATTTTGAAGATCAAACACATTATAAATCAAATCAAAATTGCCCCACATTATTTAGATATTTCCCAAAATAACCCTCGAAATTAAAGGTAATTTGCAAATTTAATCAGTCTATCACCACTCACCGGTTGAAATCAAGCGATCTAAAATCTTCTCGTCGGGATTCTCTCCGGTGACCGTATAGTACCTCCTCTGTACGGTGTCTCTATACTCGGACGAAATCCTCTGCCTCAACTCGTTAAAACTCTCCATCGAGTCCTTCAGCTTCTTCCTCAGCCCGTTGACCACGGAGGTCCTGGTCCGGTCCGAGGACGATCCCGGTCCGCACCCGGGGAGGCTCCGATTCGCGGCGTTGGACCGGTCCAGCGCCTCCAGGCGGATCTTGATCAACTTGGCATTCTTCAACGCGGCGCTGACGTCAGCGTCCATTCGGGAGCGCAGGTCTTTCACGGCTTTCGCGTTGTGTAGAGTCTTGCTCTTCTCATGAGACGTCTGGAGGCTGTTGTGGAGCCTTTCGAGCTCCTTGAGCTCGTCCTTGACCGATTCGACGTCGTCGAAGAATTTGTCGAGGTTGACTCCGCCGGTGGAGTTCGGGTTCTCCGTCATCTGGATCGTCGTGTGGTGGTGCGGGTGATCGGGAGAAGCTTGCTCGCTGCGGAAGCGAGAGAAGGAGCCGGAGAATAGGTCGTTCATTTTTTTCTTTTTCTGGGGCGAATATCGGATAATAAATATGTTATGATAAACAATTCACCAATACAGAAATAATCTTGAAACGGAAACGAAGAAGACGACTAGCAGTTTTACAAAGAATGAGGCTGATGAAGTGGGGGGCTTTTGAAGGCGGGGTGGGTGGTTTTGGTGAGGGGGCGAAGAAAGGTCAAACGGGGCGACTCCGTTCAACTAACACTTAACGAGAGTTTTATGTTTTACATAAATGGAGGGAAGTCAAAACGGGAAGGGGGAGACGCGTGGCGTGTAAAATGGGAAGGAGGAAACATCGAAGAAGGTGAGTTGGTGGGCGCATAGCTGTATATATATGTGGGGATTCACTGGGCCCTGCCGAGTACGGGAGGGGTAAAAAAGGGAATGGGAATGGAATGTTCTGTTTCTTCTTCTTTTTATGTGTTGGGCAAACGCGTGGCAAGGTTTAGCAGAGAAGGGAAAGTCGAGAAAAGGCCGCTAGGCTAATGAGTAAAGAAGAGAGACCCGGTCGTGTTGATTTGGATTTTGGAGTGTTCTGTCTACGCAGTTTCCCTTTAGACTTATCAATAGGAGGAACCGAGGGAGGTACATGTTTGATTAGTACGCGGGTAAAATTATTTGTTTTTTCAAATGCAATGTGATGTTACGTCATCATACATGGGGGAGCGACTAGCTACACGGTTGGGTTTAGTTTAAGTTTAGAATCTTTAATATGAAGATTATTATCAATCCACTTATCTGACGGCAAAAATCATCTTATAAACCTATTCAATTTACCTTGTTCAATCTGGATATGACGTTAAATAATGCAATAAATGTTTTACAAACTTCAGCAAGATTTGAAATTCAATTTAACGCCTGCTAAGATATCTCTTATAGCGTTTACTTTTTAAATTAGAGAATTTAAATTATTGACAGAATTTAATTCTCAATATAAAAGGGGGATAGAAAGAGAAATTGTGGGGCTCACTTTAATTCTGTAATAAAAAAAGAGAGAGTAATTTTCAATGGGAGATAAAAATTAGTCTCCCATTCTCCGGATTCTCTATTTTTCACCATCAAAATCTCTAAATACCAAAAATACCATCATTCAAACAAAAAATATGGGAAAAAAATACTGAGAACATAGCCAAAATTTGTGTTTGCCAAACCGCCACGACCAAAATTAATGTCATCGGTTATCATTGGTCGTTGACCAATAGCAGTCGTAGCATTGCAATCCAACAACAATAGCTATTGCTGATGATGATGCCGTTGATGTTCTTGTTGTTGTTGACAATGCCGCTGCTGAATGAATTTGATTATTATTATTACTACTACTACTGTTAGCTTTATTAATGATAAAATTCTTATAATTAATAATAATAAATTTTGAATAAATGATCACAATAATTAAGATACGAAATAATAATTACGACAGTAGTTAATTAAGGATCTTTTTAGTAATTTATAATAATCTAACACATTTCGATTTTAACTATAAGATAAAATAAACACATTAATAACAATTCAACTCATTTCGATTTCGATTCTTACAATTTAAGTAAACAATTTATTTTTATTCTCATTTCTCATTTTCATTTCAGCTCATTCTGATTTTTATCTATTTTAATTTCTTTCTATTTTTATTCTCGTTTAATAAACGCACTATCAATGTATAAAAGTTAGAATCAGACTTGAGAATCTACTCTTAAAATATATAACAAGAAGTAGTTTGCTTAACCATAATATCTTTAAATATGCGTTATTTTAATAACAAATTAGGAACAATCAAGTGAAATTTGGAGCTATGACAAAACAATCATCTATGACGTTCCTATTTAGTTGTACAAAATTTTTTAATTATTATTAAAAAAATGCATACAAGGTGCAAGTTCATACATTTAAACTGCATTTAACATAATAATTTAGAAGTTGAATTTTTATTTTAAAAAATAATGAATCATCAATGGCTAAAGCTGGATTCTCTATAAAATTTAGTGACTCGACTCTATAATTAAATTCTGTGAGAAAACGAACATAAACAAAAGCATTGAAACAATGCAAGACTAGATTTGTACACATAATCATCAAAGAATACAGAGAATTGATCATAGCAATAGCATTTTCTCACATTCTTTTAGTTGAACGCTAGGCCAACCGGTACAAAGTGAGGGTAAAAGATTATAACAACATTCTAAAAAGCCAACATTTATTAAAAAGAAGATAAATTACCAATGATAATAGATGTACATAAAAACGAAATAAAGAACAAAAACTTATTATACAAATCTATAACTTTCTACAAGTTACTGTTTACTATTTTAATACTAATAAACTTAACAATAACAACACATAAGAACCAAATATATTTCATGCCTCATGCGTGAAAATATAAATAAATAAATATGTCATGTGATTCGAAGAAGAAACTAAAACTTCGGTATTTAAAGAAACTCCAACCGTTGAATTTCTATTATTAAAGAAAAAAACAGTGATAGAAATTTTTTGAGCTCACCTTTTTTTATTAGTATATAATCAGAATTCAAAAAAATTACAAATAATTAACTACTAAAAAATTAAGAGTGAGGCTATTTGATGAACTCACCGAAATATTCATTATATTCATTCATTCAACAAAGCCATCATCAAAATTTAAAAATTTATGTTTTAGTTCATTAACTCATCTTAATATCTAATTATGCCCTCATTAAATTATATTATCAGCTTTTATTTTATTCAAAATTTTCACGGATTCTGCTTTTGCAGATTTGTCAAAAATCATACGCAAGGGAGTAACTTTCATCACACGATATTTGAGTGCTAGCCATTTCATTTACATTTTACAATAACCATCAAAATCTAATTGCATAACTTACTTTGCAGTCATAATGAAAACAGAAGAAAACACTTCCACTCACGACAAATACCACAAAATGGTACAAAGCGGACGAGCTGTGAATATTGCCTTATCCCAAAGAATATTAACGTTCCAGTAGCTCAATAATACCTTATCAAACAAAGGAGTATAAAAAAGAAAATTGAACAACAAAAATGAGTCCAATCACGTTAGGAGTGGTAAATTCACTACTGCTAAAAAGAATTTAATTCTGTCTCCTGCCTCCACTATGCTTTTCCACAGTTTTTTTTCATGTAAAAAGAAAAATAAAATTTACAATGAAGCACAATAATTTACAAATTAGAGTAACAAAACTTACTATATCTGAGACAGCATATAGCTGAGTGTAGGGGAAGGAAGCGAAAACAAATCAAGTTTGAACTTCAAGAAGCCTGTAGCACAGTAAGAAAATAGGGATACCCAGGGCAACTCCCTGAAGACTGTCTGGTTTCTCCTTCATTTCCTTGACTACTGACAGTCAAAAGCTTCCAATTCAAAGCATAGTTCGATAGATCATATGTACCGGGAGAAAATAAGCAAACTTTCATAGCAATATCAGTTGTTGACATGGGCTGAAGGCAGACACTGGTAGCACTTGACCCAGACCAAATGAAAGGGGGGGCACTTTCAAGCAACGGCAACCTTTTAACTTGATTTAGCGGAAGTTGAGATGTAACTTTGATGTCAGTTAATACGGGCACATCATGCCACCCAGCTTCGTTTCCAGAAGGAACACCAGATCGAGGCGAAGTTGCATCACTTGTTTGGCCACTAATACTGGGGGAATCAAAGGTATTAACACGCACAAACACAGCTGCATCTGATGAGTTGTAAATAGTCATCTTTAAATTAACTTCACAAAAAGAAGCACCGAAGTTATGATGCAATGTCCGAGGTCCGTCCACTAGCCATGTAATTGGAGTTTTGGCCAATATACTATGAGAAAAGGAAAACAGGAAAGGAAAAGGATTAAGAAAACAATATTTGGCATTAGCTTCAGTTTCACAATCACAATGGACTTTTGAATCAATCTTACCTGCAATGACATGTGTGATAAGAAAATAGATGTTGTGGATCAGAAATCCCCGAATCAATGTCACTCTTTGCTAGCCGAGAAATGAATAGGAAGTCAACTGTATTTGTGTCATCCTGATCCACGAAAAAACAAAGAGCAAATATCATCAACAAGGCAGAAATACTGCACAAAGAATTAAAAGTAATATGCACTTCTTCCAAGTAGCTGCAGAGCTTTGGCATTGCTCACTAGCCTTTTTCATATACATATAAAATATAATCAAATTTTTTCAGATAATGATGAATTTTGTTATGGCAACTTGATGTTTCTCCATGTTTAACTGGTGGGAGAAGAATTATGTTGATATCAGAAAATATATAATAATATATCATTGGATCTCTTCAAGCACAAATATGCCGATAAAAATTTAGTATATTACAAAAATAAAAAATTAAAAGTACAATAAACAATAGAGAATGCAGAACAATTTCAATAACTATCCTCCAATATTATAAATGGATATACTTTGTTATTCTTAATTTACCAATAGAAAATGACATCTACAGAGTATGGTTGAAAAAAGGATGTTGTCAATGGATTAGGCATGGGCAGCAACCATGAAATAATATTACAGAATGCAGAACAACTTCGAATTGGGGTCTGGTTTGATAAGATATCTAATCATCACAGTGAAGTAGAAAACATTAGGTTGCAAGAAAATTACAAACCTGTGACACTCTCTGTAGTAACCTTTCATGTTCATGGAAATCAGCCAAAGGCGAACCAGAGATATCAAACAGCGTGTCAGCAGTGCCCTGAAGACTCACATCACTACCAAGGAGGCGGGAAGGAGATGAGGTGTCGTCTGAAGAAGTCAATGATTCACCACGATTCTGAAGCCAAAGAGTAATTTAATTGCAAAAAGTTGATAAGAAGATTGATGAAATTGACAAGGACAAACAACAAGAGAAAAGAAGATTCAATAATATTAGAAGAGATAAAGGCAAATTGAGATCATAAGTAAGCTTTCAAGAAGCTAATACAAGCACAACAGTGTTCTCACAATGATTAAAAAAATGACCAATTTGAAAAGGGGAGGGTCAAAGTCCCAAGTCTGGACCTAAATTGATTCTGTAACATAAGTTTGGATAGCAACTCAAACAGGTTGGACCAAATTATAGGTCAAACTACACTCACCTTAGGTATTACAAATCTAGACAAAACCTTTCCAAGCACAACATAGCCTCAATCCACTGAACTTGGTTCAGCATGGGTTTAGGTTGTATGAAAATGTCCATTCTGATGTTTAATGGAAAGTGTTCAAAGAAGAATTGAGACAATAAGCTATCCATTCCTCCACGAGACAATAACTCATGCCAAAATTGAAGAAATATCTTTTTTTCCAAAGCCATACATTTAATGTATATCAATGCAACAGAGTTACAGAACAGACTCAGCTAAAGCTGTGGTTGAGTTTGCCAAATGGATACTCAACCTCGATCAATACAAATGTCAGCTTAACAACCTAAACTAGAAAAGCTCAGGTTCAGGTCATGCTCAGATTAGGATTTAAGGCAGGTTATACCACACAATTTGACACCTTGATATACCAAGTCTGTGATGCTAAGACTCAGGCCAATAATAACATAACCACATTGTTTGTGATAACCACATCAGAAGACCTTCAAATCTTCATGAGGGCAAACAAATGCATTTCTTCATTTTTTAAGCAGATAGAATAAAATATTAACCTTAAGCATGAAAAAACACGACAATGCTTGACCAGCAAATAAAGATTCTGAAGGAAAGATGGAATCAAAAGGTTGAACCAATGAAATTTCCCACTGGTGCCCAACCGATGATAACTGATGCATCTTGAAATTCTCTGAACTAGTCTGGTTCAAAACATCCATGCGCACAAGGTACTGCTGCAATCTTGATGGACATGGACTAATTTGGAATGAGACATTCAATGATGGTAAAACCTGTTAAAAGATGAATATGATACATTATCACTGGCCAGGCCCATAATCAATAAGCATTAAGATAGGTTCTCATTTAAAGGGTGAAATGTTCCATTAATAATAATTACAAAAATCATCGATGCTAGAATCATAGTTTGCAGAAGACTAAGAAAATAAATGGAATAATCTACAAAACAACTTAAAGAGAAGAATTATGAATATTAAGATCCACAAAAACTACACATCATGGTTGTCAGATTTTGTCCTAATTGAATAAATAGTTACCAACATTTAGTAATTGTCAAACAGAGAGATTCACTCCTATGTAAGCTAACCACCAGTGCTAGAAAAAATTCAAAGGACACAAATAAAACAAGGATCCTTATCTCCCATATTCAAGCACAAACCTGCAAATTATAATGCATGCGGAGCAAACGGTATTTCATGACACTTGATACATCCCCCATCTCATAATATATTGTTATGGACAATGAAATCTTTCCAGGAACAGCAGCCTGATACCACAGAGGCCACAACAAAGGTGTTTCACCTTGTATTGATATATCCTGAAGTACGAGATGAATGCAAGGCATAAGGGGGGAAAAAATGGAATGATGCCAACTTCATATGAATCAATAAGAAATGCATAGGAAGAACTTTCACACCAACCTCTGGGAATGAAAATACAGCCTGAGGCATTTTACTGAAGTTACCACCAGCAACACTTTGTTCAGCATTTGTCTTTTTCTGTAAGCAAGCAGGAAATTCCTTTGTCAAACCATCCCGATTCCCAATGCTAAGGAATCTTGGATGACTGACCTTCATCTTCAGATTCTGCTAACATATCTTATGCCATGTTAAAAACCAGATGAATTTATATATCAAGAGATTCATACGGTAGAACATGCACAAAGATAGCAAAAGCTAGACCCTGCTTGAGAAGTGATGTTTAGGAATTGTCATTTAATACAGAAAATGCAATAATAGCAATAGTTTTTGGAATAGCACCAAACAATAACAGAGTCATACAGCAAGATGAAGATGGATTTGCCCTCAAGGTAGCTTCCATAAAAGGCAAGGTATCTTCCTTAAAAGGCATCACAGAAAATTAAATACTACTGAGTAGTTCCTTTTCAATTTTAGTGAAGTTTAAGGTAATGTTCTGAATCAAGATAGATCCTCTATTTGAAATTGAGGGGTACTGATTGGCGATTGATACAATGCAGAAATTCCTTTAGCTTCGAGTAGAACACTAAGGTGGCTAAAAATGTACCTTCACAGAAAAATCTGATTGGTTCCTCAACTCCAGAACAAGATGCTGCAAATCTCCTGCATATGCTCTTTCAGGTAGAGAACGAATTAAGCCTTCAAGCTTTGGTAGATGCTACAAATGAGAAAAATTCATCAAAAAAACATAATGATGAAACTCATTCAACAAAGTGAATTCCAGAAAAGATAAAAGAGGGTGGACCAGGAGAGTATATACCTTAATAACTATAAACTTCAGGTCATTACTGGGAGAAGATTTTGCTTTCCTTCTTCCCTTTGCAATTTTCTTCTTCACAAGATTAGACTCAAAGTTATATACACCAACCACAGAACCTGAAAATCTCCATCTAACACCAACAATTTTTAAAATGCCTTCAACCTTGGGAGTTACCATCAGTTGTACCTGAAAAATAAAGAGTTCACAACTTTTAGGGTTCTTAAGGGTAAATAAACAGTTGAAATATATACATATATATTTCAATACACTACAGGACAAAATACACTGCATTGCAGTGTATGTTTTTTAGTCTTTTAATTACAGTTAGGATCCCTTATTAGAAAATTACTCTATATATGCAGTCATTTTTTCTGTTAGTGCATTGGAATCTGTGTTTTAGTGGCATCCCCACTTTGTTAAAATGAGGATGTCCTCATTATAGAATGTCTTTCTCTCTCTCTCCTCTCTAAATACATGTCATTTTTTCTGTTAGTACATTGGAATCTGTGTTTTAGTCGCATCCCCACTTTGTTAAAATGAAGATGTCCTCATTATAGAATCTCTCTCTCTCTCTCTCTCTCTCTAAATACATATGTGTGTGAGGCATCAAAGAAAGTAACAATGGTCATCAATACAGGCATGTGTGTATATAATACATATCATCTGTTTACATTTCAGTAAATCATGTTCACATAAAATGGTACAGAAATCAGAAGCATCTACACACAAATACGAAAAAGGATATACTTAAGCTCACATCTTTCTGCACATGATTTACAAATTTGACAACATGCAAGTCAAATATCACTTGGGACTAAATGCACTAAAATTTAGGGAAAACATATGTATATTAACAGGCACCAAATCCATAGATAGTAGATCTTTCCAAATTTATCTACACACAAATACACCTACCAAAATTGTGTCAGCACCTCCAAGTGAAATGTCAACCTCTGACAAAGTAAATGAAGAAGTATCAGAGTTCATCTCCCTACAATAGTCAAGCAAACAGATACTTCAACAGTAGCAAACACGAAGAAAAGAGATGCCTATGCAACATTATACAGAAACTGACCTGAAAATCATTAAGAAAAAAGAAACTAAAGAGACATCACACTTACCCAGTAGTGGTCCACAATTTTGATTCCTCATCATTCTGAAGCTCAGTGATCGAGCTATTTGAATCTGCATTGTCATCCAGATATAAATCACTCAATTTCAGCAAACAAAATTACTAAAGCAAAATTCAAAATAGAAAGAAGGGAAATTGAAAGTAATATACCGGATTCCATTTCATCAGATTTTGTGGAAAGCTCACATATCAAAGTAATATTTGAGATGGAGATAGGGATTTGCAAAGGGTTCTTAAATTCAATATCCACTTTCACGGCTTCTGCAAAGACAAAGAGAAAAATGTCAAAAAGAATACAATAGGGATTAAACATTTCTATACTAACTTGCCATATTATCATTGATGGTAAAACTTTAACTAACAACCCCTACACACCCTCAGTTATTCATGTGGCATGAATGAAACTGCCATGCTCATGTTCACTAAGCACAGAAAGAAATGTGCCACTCATGTCAGGAAAAGAAATAAGCAGCATTTAGAGAAAGAAGAAGGCCAAACATACATAGCACTAAAAGTTTCATTATGGTGGGCAGACTAAATCAAAGGCCATGTGTACGGTTGAATAACAGTTTCAGCATTGCCGACCATACAAGTTCATTTCATTTCAAAATTTAGCAGTCATACTTTGTTCCACAATAGCATAGGCCATGGCCAAAATAATCAAGCAACAACATATATACTGCTTTTTGCTGATGATGAAAAGGTGATAATTATGAATCAGTCCAGAAACCCCAACCTCAGTTTATTTACAGAGGAGAAAATGTGCATTTTTATACTAAAATTGGATGTCAATGGCTTAAAACAGCAAAGGTTGGAAACACAGAGTAACTATGCAACTATCATAATACCATCACCTTCATACCTCCTGCCACACAAATGCTTGACTCTTTGAACTTTTTCATGATAAGCTTCGATTGTAGCTCCAGCCAATTGCTCCTGGCAGTAGACAATGATGGAATCATGTCCTCTTCTAACGACCTCCACAAACTTTCTCTAACATTAGCCTGAAACATTTTAAACAATAATACCATAAACTAAAAATCATCATTGAAACCACTTTCAAGCATGCAGTGAACCAATAAGATCCTTATCCAGACACATTTGTCAGGACTGATCAATATTATTAGACCAATCATAGCCATAAGTGTCAGTAATATTTACTGATACATCTACTTATTTTGTTTCCAAGCTATTAAAAAAAAAGGCCATCTTTACTGTGGAAAACAGAATCAAGAAAACATTATGCTTCACTGATTACAAGTTCATGGCTTTTCTTATATTTTGTGATGCTTGCTCACATTATTGCACCTCTATTGATTTTAAGAATAGAGAAACAAAAAATCCACTTTGTTTTAGCTATTTCTTAGCTGAAATCAGCAAACCAATACAATAAAGAGCCAGTTTAGCAAAAGGTGCATGGAGATAATTATCACTTCTGATTCATTCAAAAGAACATCAAGTATTGAATCTTATTCCTTTCTTGCCACCTAGCCATCATCAAACATATTAAAAACATTTCCAAAGAATTTTACATCATCAGGCATGTGATAGGCCATCAGTCAAATCCAAAAAGCAAATGCTTCAAACTTTTTAGCAGTTCTATGTAGCTAACAATTAAACGGCATTATCAAAATTCGGGAGAAAAGGAGAGAGAGAAAGATCAACTTACAGCTGCTGCTGATGCGTAAGTTCGATGATCTTCAAATATGACCTTAAGCGATGAAATGTTGATAATGGGCAACTGAGGTTTCACTACCTCAAAGGTTTTCCCAGTTTTCTACATTATCCAAGAAAAGAGGGCAGTAAGAATCAAGAAGAAAGTGAGTCAAGACTTAAGAAAAGCCTCTCAATATTTTTATGCATGATTGCTGATCATTTGATCCTATAAACGCAAAAGAGAGCGAAACAATTCATCAAAACTGGAATTGAAATTAAAAAAAAAAAATGAAGAAGATATTGGATAGAACTTGCACACTTCATTTTCCGTTATTGAAGAAGCTAAAAAGTTTACACTTTGGAGGTCTAGAAACTATCCTCAATAGCTCCATGGTAGACTAAATGGTGCATCTGATTCTGAAGAACCAGGCATTCTCCAAGTAGAACCTTAGATAATAACAAAGGACTAAGAGGGAAAATTTAGATGAAACAAGTTGAGCAATTAGACTAGAAAACTAACATATTCTGTTGTGTATTCATACTGTAAGTATTTAAGTAATAGAAGTATTCAAAGAAAAATAGATATGGTGGATGAAGGAATTAAAAAATAAACTAATGCCAGAAGACCAGAATCACTAGACAATATAGGAAAGTAAAGCCATTCAAAAACTAGATATTGCCATTAGTGTTTAAATTAACATCAAATGAGAAAACCTCAATACCTCGGAGCATAAAAAAAAAATTATTTAGTATAGAAACATTGAAATCCTGGATATATTGGATTCATGCCAAACCAAAGGAACCAGGCAGAATGAACATAGATGTTAAAGTAAGTGAGCTTAAGAACCCCACATTTACCTTCACAGACATAACTGTCAAGCATAAAGGCTAGAAGTACAACTAATAGTCACCTGAACAACTTGAAGGAAGTCTCTGAGGAACAGCTCTTGTGTTGTCTTGGACTGATGACTACAGGCCAGGACTTCTAACATGTGTGCAACAGCAATATCATGCATCCCAAGAACAGCATACCACCTACATCAAACGAGTTCTAATTATGAATCTTCCGTTAATATAAGTTCTCAAATTGTCAGTCATGCAAAATCTAAATCCATTGAATGGAAATCATACTGTCCAATATGGAAATGAACATGATCTTTGATGTGGCTCCATGTAGTTCCTTTATAAACTGAAACAGCACTTCTATATGTACGAATTGCATGATTAATCTGGAGAGGACATTGCAGGAAAGTTTTAAAAGACGCATCTAAAAACTTGATGAGTATATTTTGAGAAAATTGTGAAGTACCTGATCACATTTTTTATAACGATCGCCAGAAAGAACAAGATGAAATCCATATTTGTGTAACATTGGGGGTTTTGACAACAAATAACAATAAGATGCTTGCTCAAGCATAACAGCTGAATGTAAAGGCTCCTAACCAAAGAAAAATCATAAGGTGCAAATATTTTTAAAGTTAGCCAGTCTCATTTTGTTAAGGTATGGAGCATTACCTCGCCACAAATGCGGAAGTAAACAGTGGCAGCGTCTTTATATTGATGTCTTGCCTTTAACATCTCTACCCACCAAAGACCACACCGAGTGGCATTTTGCTGACCAGATGACCCAATTTTCTGCATGAATTTTAAATCAATGTCAGAGAATATGACCTGTGGGTAAATATTAAAATATTTGCTCCATTTTCCAAAGACCAACTATATCAAGTTAATTTTCAGACTAATCTTTGGATTTCTATTTACTCCTCACATTCACCCAGCTCTAAGAGATGATATCATCCTTATTCTTTCAATCGCACCAATGTAGACCTTCTTCCATTAAATCTTAAAAGCAAATGTGATAAGAGTACTTTCACTTTTTTTTTTCTTTCCAAATAAGAAAAACCATCTCAAGAGCAGATATACGTATGAAGGAAATCTCTAAAACTGTCAGGAGCTATATTGAATGCTAACAAAATAAGCCATCAAAAAGGGGATGAAGATATTCAGAAAAGTATGCAAAACCTTAATCTGTAGCATTTTCCAAAATAAAGATAATTAATTTTATTTGAAATGCAATATGTAAAAAGATTGATGTGGTCAAATGAACTTTTGAATGAAGAGAATATAAATATTTTTTCTGTTTAAGTTCCCCACAAAGATAGGTCAACGAAGCTTAATTGGAGTATCAAATATCTACCACATAATAAATGGAGAAGGAGAAAGAGAGAGAGATACATCAAGAAAGAACTATACATACTAAATATGTAGTAAATGCATTTTCCATGCAATACTCAGCCTCCTTTCTTGATTGATCCAACATAAAGTAAGTAAGCCCCATCATTTCCTGCAAGAAAATGGGAGAAAGTTTATAGATCTTCCAACAGGAAATCATTCAAAGAGCAAATTAATTCTCACCTGCAACAAAACAGAGCAAATAAAAGAACTTTAGACACATTGGCAGATTAAGAAAATAATAATTTCTTACAGAAACTACATAAGCCATCTAAGCATGCCAGCACACCTAACCAAAATAAAATCTTATAGCTTGTACAAACTAATTTATAATTTAGAACACTAAGATTTCTTATTTTGTTTCCAGGAAAAATAAATGAGATGACTAAGTTTCCCTTTTCTATGTGTACTCTAAAAACTGGCTATTAGCACCACAAGAGAAGACAATCATAATGACAAGAATGGAAGCTACCTGCACGCCTGCATAACACTTCCAAGCTTTATCAAGTTTGTAATCCGTAGAAATTAGGCGATAGTTTGATAATGCAAGTTCGTAATCTCGTAACATGAAGGCATAGTCACCCAAAATTCTAATCTGAGATTCAATTGAGCTGAATGTATACCTTCAACCATGAATAATAAAACTAATTAGAAGGCCCAAAAAAGGGAAGCACGATGCATAATGTAACATATAAACACGTTCCTAAGCCATACATAGGACCATTGGGGGAATCCGATGTCTCTTCTTTCCCTTTTCTCCACCATAAGTTTTTAATTTGGTTTCGGAAACCTTTCCTCGTAGCAGAAACCTATTACAACAAAATTAACATAAATTGAATAGGACAGAAGTGACAACAAAAGAGAAAAATAATATGTTCAAAAGGACAGCACTCTACTCGCATGAGAGCTAAAATAAAAAAATGTTAGAGAAAAGAACCTGTTGATTGAGCACACGTATCTTCTGCTCCATGTAAGGAATTATGTGTTTAGATGATAATTCTTGCATGACATCTTTTATCTGTTTCCAGATAGCACAAGCCAAACATATTGATAAAAATCTCCACCATGGAAACAATTCAAATCATTATTCATGGATACCATTTAGGAACACTGTAGAAACATAGTGAGAAAAAAAAAATACCTCACTAAAATCATCATTGTTAAGGAAAGAGCCAAGATGCTTACTAGGTGAAGCATCAGATTTCTGCCCACAAAAAAAAGGGAACGAAACTGTAGCCTTAGCCTCTCTAACTTCGTTATAATTTAAACAATCAACGCAAACTGAAGGCCAGCCAAAGAAAAAAAAAGATCTTGGTCCTCACAAGAATAACTTACATGAGAAGCCCATGGATTATCTTGACGTTCTATGCGGCCATCATCAGAAGAATTAATACAAAGTAATTGACAGTCCATTGGGCCAAATGTACTTCTCATTTCTGTTAAGATTTTAGATGCCCTGGAAACAGAGAAATGAAACTCAAAAGATTGTGACAATGATTTCAGACATCCGTTACTCTCAATAAGAAATTACCTGAAACTCACTAGTTTTTTACCATATTATCAAAAGGCAAATATATAACAATGAGATGGAATAGATAAAAGAAAGGTTACGGCTTGGAAAACTAATATGCAAATTCCTTATATGTACGCACAATGCACAACAATTGGATAATGATAGGAAAGACAACTATACTTCTCTGAAGGTCCATCTAGATTGTCATGCACCAATAAATAATGCTTCAAAATCTTTGGGTCCATTGCACCATCGTTAAGTAGAGAAGGCAACTTGTTAGTGTTGAAAAGATCAACAAATCTGTTGATGGGCTGCTCATCTTCTGAAGAAACGACTAAAAGACCTGCACAGCAATTTGTATAGCAATGTCTAAGATACAATCCAAATATTATGAAAAGAACAAAATATTAACATTTTGAACTACTGACATCCCAGACAAAAAAAATGGATCAGAACTGTTGAGCAAAATACTAGAATATGAAAAAGCAGAGAGAGAACTTCACAACAAATTTCATATGCTTACAAGCAACAGGATGGTCAAAAGCTTCATGCTCTGAAAAGGATACTGTATGCATGAGCTCTTTATTAAAAATTTGAAACCATGACGGCACAATTTCAGATTCAGAGCCTGAGATAAGAAGTCAACAAATTGATTACAAAGTCAAGCTTCTCCAAACATATTTAACTTCAATAATGGAAAGGAATGATAAGAATATTACTTACAACCAACTACATCACTAATTTGAGGTGGGTCTGAACCCAATTCTGAAAGCTCTTTCTCCCCAGTGTGTGTAATAACCTGCTTTAGCCGCTCCTTTGCTACCTACTTAACCAAAGAAGCATGTTATCAAATCAAAAGCTCTAACAAGACAGGGGTTAAATTTAATTCCCATTCACACAATATTCAATATCCACATCAAACTAAAGTAATGCTTTTCAGGTGTTGTGGCTTTTAAATCACCGAGTGAGTAGAAATGAAAAGTGGGAAGGAAGAAGCACAACAATTACATACACCAAAACTTTAAGAATTTAATCATGCACCTAAAGGATACCTAAATGGCCAGCAGTCTCCAGTATTTGTTTATTTCATACAAAATCAAAATATCATTGCGGAGCAGATGGAGTGTTGAGAAACTACAATGGGCAAACTATGTATAAATAGGTTATTCAGTATACAGTTGCTGAAGTATATCTTAATTATTCCCTTCTTCCTGCATTACCTATCCCTTAATTATATCCGCAGCTCCTTGTCTACAGCTCAAGCATATTGTTAAAATTATCTCTAACAAATAAGGAATTTCGTTTACATCTTCTAAGCTAACAAATGGAGCATTAACCAAATAGTCACAATAATACCTCTAAATTTGGATGCCCAATGTCAGACTCGTAAAACAGGCGTAACTTAAACTTGTGTAACCTGTAAGGCTGATCACTCGCTGTCCGCACGGGCACTGCACAATGAATTCAAAGATCCAAAACACTTCAAATTCCACTCAATTTAGATACGAATACAGAGATAGAGAAGAATGAAAACCTACCGTCGATGTTGTTGAAGTTGCAGAAAGGATAGAGCATCTGGAGCAATGAGAGGCCATTTTTCCGGCAAGATTCTTCAACGAGAGGTGTACGGAGGACCATGACGACGGGAGTGATCTCGTCCAGTAGCATTTTGCCAAGTGGCGTGGTGGCCGGATCCACCATGTTGTTGTTTTGAGGGAATTTTGATTGCACGTGCGAGATTCAGCTGATCAGATCTCTCTCTGCCTGCCTGCTGCGGTGTCAACAATGGAGTTTAAATTAAACTGCGAGAGAGAAAGAGAGGAGCAGAGAAGGAGAGAGGGAGCGGCAACAAAGTAAAGAGCCTTGCCTCTGTGTTTGTGCTCGAGCGAAAAGCTGCGTGGCCCGTTTGGTCGTCAATGGAGTCGAACTTCGAGCACCCATTTAAAATTCCTTCGAAACCCCACTATTTTTCATATTTAGAGATCTTTCCTTCGTAAAATTACAGAAAATGACAAAAAGATACACAACTAAATTTATTATTGGCTAAAATAAATTAACTACATTGTAAACATACTTTTTCATGGTAAAATCCTTATTATTAGATAATAAATTTCTTCATTGATTCAAGAATAGTTTTATTTTATTAAAAAAATTAATTATATCATATGTTAGGGTTTAAAGATAGTTATGGTTCATTATTTAGTAAAAATAGTCACAGTTCTTTTATGTAAATTAGCAATACAACTATGGCTAAAAAATGCGCTTTTATAAGGATATTAAAGAGAGATATGAGAAGCATTACTAAAGAAAAATATTTCGCGGGCTTAAAGATCGATTGATCATTGCTTGATCCACATCTGCAATTTCTCAAGGCATTATGTTTAAGATTTTGTAATTTAGGACATTAGTTTAGGCTAATTTAGAATTTTAGAATTTTTATTATTTTAAGACTTTCCATCTTAGTTGAAGTCTATTATGGTATGTGATTTAATATTTTATTTTTATTATAATTATCATTTATTTTTTTCAGTTAACTTAGGAAAATATATATATTTTATTATAAATAGAAAAGTTTTATCATTATTTCTATAATTTCAGATTCAATTATTTAATAAAATCTTTTTATTATAATTTCCTTTTAGATTATCTATCAAAATATGTGTTGTACAGTCGTTTGGATTAAAACATCATTTAATTGATATTAGAACGATATCTAGTATTTCATACCGTATTAATTATACTTATGCTACGTTGCTCTATTATATTGATTTTATTTTATTATTTAGTATTTAAAAAAAAAGAAAATTTTTAGTTAAATAATTAAAATTTTTTAAAAACGTTTTTAGTTGTTTAATATTAGTTACAAGAGAACTAGCCATGTGTGCATTTTCATTATAATTTTTTGTCCTCACTTCATTTTTAGATAACTATTTCATCTAGTTAACAACTCATGTGTAATAACATACAAACCAAAAAATACATATATACTAGTGATGCGTTTATGAAATTGAGATATAAATTTTGGATCTCAAATAATTTGGCACGTGACATATCATTCATTTATTGATCTAACAAAATTATCTTATCAATGATGATAACAAAAGTCATTATTATTAAACACATGATAATTGTTGATTAGTGATACGTTATTATAAGCATATCATTACTCAAAATATAATCAAACATCATAATAAGGTGGGGAGTTCAATTAAAATAATAATAATTATAATAACGTGGGGGAGGTTAACACCATCTATCTGAATTTTGCAATTCAAATTGCCTCAAGATTTGGTTTCAATGGAACCAAAAGTTAAAAAATATAGTAATAGATTTCACTCTTGCAAATAATATTTTTGGTATTTTTTGTAAAACTAATATATTCCAAATTTTAAGCCAAACTTCGCAACTTATTTTCTCTAAAATCTTCAAATGGGGAAATGACAAACTCAAGTTGATTACACTACAACAAGTATGAAAATACAATTCTTGTAATTTTTTAAATTTCACATTTCTGAAATAAATGAGGTGAAAATAAATGAATATGCTTCAAATGAATGAACAAAATTGAAGAAGGTTGAAGTAATGGACCTAGACGTCATCAGCATAACAAAAGAACAGATTTGCCACCTGTCCATACCAGTTTGTAACACAGGTGGCTATTTATAAGCTTACTAATCAAAACCAAGAAGCCCAAGAAGCTCATTATGCGGCGGGAAATGAGAAATCCTCTCTGCACAAACAAAATTCAATCGCCTACTACTTTTTATGCTCCAAGAATTATCTAGTGGTACTTAAGAATAGAAATTTAAAATCCCACCGGATCTCGTGATCATAATTTAGTTAAAAAAAATTTAACATTCAGGCTATATATGTGTGTATGTGTGTATGTATGTATGTATATCTATATAGGGCTCAAAAAAATAAGACAATCAGATATCCATCCACCGCTAGACATTTTGCGTATTTAATATTTTATGAATTATAAATTAGAATGTAATTGTCTAAATTTTACTGTATATTTTTCGAATTTAACTTTCTGAAATATGAAAACCATCGCAAGTGTTCGATGGTAATTCCCACTGGTCGCTTGACACGCAAGTGACGGTGACGCCAATAATACCCACGACGTCAGCGTGCAAGTCCCACCCCCCGCTCCGACACTATCACTTAGACGTTGCAGTGCGGTCCATATGGAGTAACACTAAATTGTTTATGACTTTATTCCACTAACATTAATGCTATAAATAAATGACGTCTTCGCGCTTTCTCGGCGCTACTAACAACATTTTCTCGCGCTCCAATCGCCTCTTCGTTGTAGCTGCGCCCATAACAAGACCACGAGTACTCTCCACATCTCCAGTTTCCTTTCCGCTCAAAACCGCTAAACCACCTGTCATGTCATACCGTCCTAATTACCAAGGGGGACAGCGCCGCGCAGGCGGCGGCCCTTCCACATCCGGTCGCGGTGGGAGACGTGGTGGACGCGGAGGCGGCGGAGGTCGCGGCGGTGGTGGAGGAGGTCGTGGCGAGCAGCGTTGGTGGGACCCTGTCTGGCGTGCCGAGCGCTTGCGGCAGCAAGCGGCTGAGGTATTGCGATACTGAATCATTCTCACGTGTTGTACGCGTTTAAGGGTATTAGCAGTTTCTGTTTGAAAGAGATTAAGGAAATAGTTTAAACTGATAAGTTAGGGGTTATTGATTGTGTTGAATGGCAATTTTTTTAATTAATTGAAAAATGAGTAATATATTTGTACAGTATGATTGAAAGAGTGAAAACTATAAAATCAACGCAATAAATGAGAACAGAAAATGTATTCCTTATTCTTTCAATAACAATAGAAAGTTTGTGTTCAGTGAGTTTGTATGTGTGGAATTATATTATAGAAAGTTTTAGGTCATTTGATTATCTATCATGTTTACACACTTTTTTGATATTGTCATGTTAGCTCAATAATGCTGATATTTGATGAAAGCAAATAAGAGTAACTGATTTTTGTTTATAAAGTTTGTTATGATTTTTTTCTTTTTTCAAAGTATATGATTGACTCATTTTTAAGTTTTACCCATGTAAAGTAAATATATTGGAGTCAGTGGGAAGCTCATGAAGTTTGTTATCAGGTAGCAATAGATAGTTTTGCGAAAATTTTTTTCTTAAGCTAAAAAAGTGCGTTAAGCAAATGAAATGACATCTTATTTATATTCTTTACTGCCAGTTAACATTTGAATATAATATCTCTCTCTCTCTCTCTATATATATATATTTATTTTTATTTTTTTCCTGTAACGGTATTCACATTATGAATGCATTCTTATTGAAATTCAGATGGAAGTTTTTGATGAGAACGAATGGCGGGGTAAGTTGGAGCAGATGAAAGGTGGGGAAGAGCAAGAGATGATAATAAAGCGGAAGTTTAGTCGTGTGGATCAGCAAACCCTGGCTGATATGGCTCATCAATTGGGTCTTCACTTGTAAGTGTGTATAATAGCTTGTTGTCTTATTCATTCTCATTGGAGTCCACACTGCTTACAGAGTCATATTTCAGAAGTCATATTTCAGTTAAAAATGTATAGAAGTGGTATGGAAGAACTGCATTTGTAATGTCAAACCGGAGATATTCAGCTTTGGAAATGCATGCTTAGGAATTTTTTTATTATCAAATAGATTTCCTGTTTCTTCTCTAGAAGACAAATGCATGCGATTTGGATTCTTCAATGTCTATTCTATGCAAAGTCCACTCTGATGTTGTTTCCATCTTTTTTCTCATACAAATATTTGTAAAATATATTTTTGTAAATGTAGAAGGTTTGATCTCTGTGATATGATTTCACAGTGTATGCTTAATTTTAGTATCAGTCTATCATGAAGCTTCATCTTATAAGCTCTTTTTATTTTGTCGTGCTTGTGGAAAGAAAGCCATGCATATAATAAGGGGAAGGCCTTGGCAGTTAGCAAAGTTCCACTGCCAATGTATCGACCAGATCTGGATGAACGTCATGGATCAACCGAGAAAGAGGTACATTATGTGCAAACTTTATGGTCCATGCCATCATTGACCACTGATTATATTTATAATCATATAATATATTTTTCAATCTCACACAGATTCAAATGTCCAAAGAAACTGAGAGGAGAGTTGGGAACCTTCTGAATAGCTTGCAGGGGAATATACCTGTTAATGATTCTGGTATAGAATCTAGTGAAGGAGCCAGACAACCAAAGCTTAGTGTAAAAGCAGCCAACACTATCTCCACACCGGAGACCGATTCTGCAAAAGAGAGACTTAATGTCATACTTAAGGAGAGGCAGGAAAAATTGAAGGTACACATGCCAGTTTAGCCTTCTGTTGACCTGGTTTTTTGTTACTATCTTCCTGCTATGTAAGTTCAGGTTATTGTATGTTAAAAGGCAAAGAATAGTAGAATGCTACCCGTGTTATTTGCTTCTTACTTGCAGGCGAGTGCTAGTGGGAAGGCCATGCTGTCTTTCAGAGAAAAGCTTCCTGCATTCAAAATGAAAGCTGAGTTTCTGAAAGCTGTTGCAGAAAATCAGGTTCTATCATATTAAATCAATGACTTGTTTTTAACTCTTTATTTTAGAATTTCTTTATGGTAAATATTTCAACTGATTTGTCTTTTAATGATTTTGTAGTCATTACATACCTAATTCACATTAAAAAATGGCAATATTCTGCATATAGGATTATGGTCAGTTCGGTAATATACAGTCTATGTTGTCCTCAATACTCTCAATTGTTATCTCGTCAACTCAATATTTTGCAGTAGCCCTGAAGATTTAGTTGAGCAGTTAAGGTTTGGGCTTGCTCAGACGATTTAGGGTTTGTTTTCTCTGGGCTCTTACTTTTCCAAAGCGCCACAAGTTTCTTCTCTCTGGCCCCAGGTTCGAGCTGGAGTTTACTAAACAAGTTCAAGGATTTCTTTCTTATCCAAATGACAAAAGAGGAAAAAGAAAAAAACATCAATATGTTCATCTAATACTAACATTCCAAATAATTATGATTATGAATGCCCTGGATGTTATGTTTTAGCTTGCAAGTAATCAATTCCTATCATGTACTATAGTCATGGGGTTTCTAAACATTGTTAGATATACTTAAAAAGTTTGGTCAATAGCACTTTCCTCTTGAGACCAGGAACAGTACAACTAAGATGAAGCTGTATTTATCTCCGGATGAATGGCAAAAAGGTTAATCTTAGAGAAAGGGAAAACAATATTTCCGAACTGATTAACATGACAACTCTAGATGGTAACTTGGAGGTTCGCTAAATAGTACCATCTTTCTAATACCTACTGTTGGGTCATCCTAACAAATTCAGTATCTATGTGGTGCTTATATTGTTCCAATGTTGTGTCTGTCAATCTTTAAACTCTTTAGCTTTTATTTTTATATTCACAATTTTCTTTCCTCCTGAAAAGTTCAACTACTGTCAATTCATTATATATGCCTTCTAAAGCAAACAGCTCATCTTAGTGCTGTTGTGGTTTTGCTGATTCCAACAATTATATTTGACAATACAGGTATTGGTAGTTTCAGGAGAGACGGGTTGTGGAAAAACAACACAGCTTCCTCAATTTATTTTGGAAGAGGATTTATGTAGTTTGCGTGGTGCTGACTGCAACATAATATGCACACAACCCCGTCGTATATCTGCCATATCTGTAGCAGCTCGAGTATCCTCAGAAAGAGGAGAGGATCTTGGCGATAGTGTTGGTTATCAGATTCGTCTGGAGTCAAAGCGCTCTGCTCAAACACGGCTCATCTTTTGCACCACTGGAGTATTACTTCGGCAGTTGGTAATACAATGTTTCTCTTGCTTCGTGTTTTATTTTACTTGCCCTTTCACATTGTTGGACAATGGAGTTGCTTAGAAATCCTTGGTCTGCGAATAGATATCTTATGTAGTCACTTTTTCAGTTTAATTTTTTTCATTGTGCTTAGTGACAACAGTGCATGTGTCATGGATGAATTATAGGACGCTCCAAATGCAGTGAAGCTTTTGTTTTCTTTTTGTTTGTGTAATTGATTATTCCTTGTAGAAGCTGTCTCAGGAGCTTATAGATTTTTATCTTGTACAAAGCTTTTGACATTTTAAGTTCTTTCTCTCTTAAATTTGATGTTAAACTACAGGTCGAGGACCCAGATTTAAGTTGTGTGAGCCATTTGTTGGTTGATGAAATTCACGAAAGAGGGATGAATGAGGACTTTTTGTTAATAATTCTGCGTGACCTACTTCCTCGACGTCCCGATCTGCGTCTTATCCTAATGAGTGCTACAATTAATGCCGATTTGTTTTCTAAATACTTTGGGAATGCCCCAGCAGTACATATACCGGTATATAGTTAATAATTCAATTTTCTTTGAGCTTCTTGAATGCTTATATTAACATCTCATAAGAATGACTTACTATCAAATGCATTGGCAGGGATTCACTTTTCCTGTGACAGATTTATTTCTAGAAGATGTTTTGGAGAAAACTTGTTATAGAATGAATTCAAAGTTGGACAGCTTTCAGGGGAACTCAAGAAGAAGTAGACGGCAAGATTCAAAGAAAGATCACTTAACTGCATTATTTGAGGCATGTCCAAAACTTCGACTCTGACCATCACAACTCTCTGTACTCAAGTAATCTCTGGATAAATAGTTTCAGCTTTTATATATATATTAAAAAAAGGGAAACTCTGAATAAGATTCACAAGGACCTTTATATGCTTTTTTTTTTCATTAAAAGTTAAAAAAATAAAATAAAATAAAGGACCTCAGTATGTTGAATGTTATTTTGTGTCATCTTTCTTTGATATACTGCTTCTGAAATGACATCTATTGTAAACATACCACTTATGAAAAAGATTCTGAAAGGTTTATTCTGATGAGCATCTGTGTATGTAATATTTTAGGACATGTAATCTATGGTCTGTTTCCTATCCCCGCCGTCCCCATCTCGCTCCCCAGCCCCCTAAGAAGGGGGGGGGGGGGTGTTGCTCATAGAATTTATTATGCTCCCAGGAATTGCCCAAACTGCAATCAGTACTGGGCATTGGTTTATTATCCTTTGTTAGGGTTCTATGGAACTGTGCAGTCTTGGCTATTTTTTGGGTGGTGTGGAATGAAAGAAACCAAAGAATCTTTGATAACAAAACTGGAGAAGATCCTTCACACCTATGGGACAAAGTCAAGTTCTGGGCTTCCCTATGGGCATCTATTACTGCTGGATTCAAAGACATCTCTTTCTTTTTTATTTTGCTTAATTGGGAAGCTTCTGTATCTTAAGAGGGTTGCATTCTTAGTGAGCTAGTGTTTTGGGGTATTGGGATATTTTGATTTGTGCAGTTTTTTAGTGTTTTATTTAGATTGGACTTCTCGTCCTTTTTCTGTCGATATGTAGTTCTACCAATCCTTGTACATGTTTCTTTTAGTTTTATAATATTTTGTTTCTTAGCAAAAAAAAGTATACTCTTATTATTCAACTCCTAGAAAATTCTGGGATTGCTGTCAACCGGTCATTGTAGAGGCTGATTATTTTACAATTAGAGATTGGACAACATATTTGAAATCAACCTAGATTTACGGAGAATTTGATGAGAATACAGGTCTGTGATTATTTGGTCAACTGTCCGTTAATAGAATTAGTTTCAGTAATGAAACAGAACCCATAATGCAGGAAAAATATGAAAATAAGTATACCTTCTAACTGATGCTTGTTAAGGAATGTGATATACAGTAATATGTTATCTAAAACTAAAATGTTTGCACATTTTGTTGAGTGTGATTTTATGGTCTCCTATTTTGTTTACCATATAAAATATTATTGTACATTCATCTCCATGTACTCTTTCATATAACCGTGCATGTCATAGGTAAACGTTGACGTGATTAGAGTATTACTTATTTTAGACAGTGACCTAGGTCTGGGAACGCATAGACTTCCTCACAGAGATGATGGCTTAAATTCTTATTTGAACATTTCCGTTTAAATCGCATTTGGTTTCATAGCCGCTCTAGTTATTTTCTTATTATTGATGGACAACATGAGTTTTAATAATCATTTGGTCCTCCTTTCAATTGAGTTGGTGAAAATTTGTTCCAATGTCATGTCTCAAGATTTTATTGTCTGATGGCAGATGCAATGCTTTTACACGCCAAAGATTCAATTTACACATTTACTTGACCAATAAGAGATGTTCTTATTTTGTAGCTAAGAATTCACCTTCTGATTCTGTTGATTACTTACTGCAATGTTTCTTTGTTCTTGTAGGATGTTGATATTGATTCAAACTATATGAATTACAGTGCATCTACTAGAGCATCTCTTGAAGCTTGGTCAGCTGAACAGATTGATTTGGGTCTGGTACGTGCAATTTGCGAACCTTTTTAATGGACTTGCTCAATTGAAACTTTATGGTGGTGGGAAATCTATGAACAATATGTGACTTCCTGTCAATTGTTTGGTGGTTGCTTGTTTTCTTACATATTTTGCTCCTTTTGTTAATGTTTCACGGCTTTATTGTTTTTAAGTTATAATTTACTTCCTTTCCTCCTTATGTTGTGGTATCATCCTATATAATTATATTTCTTCTGGTGAAAATTATTTGTAGGTGGGGTCGACAATCGAATATATTTGTCGCCATGAAGGTGATGGAGCAATTCTTGTATTCCTCACGGGCTGGAATGACATTTCCAAGCTACTTGACCAGATTAAGGCAAACAAGTTTCTTGGAGATCCTAGCAAGTTTCTAGTTCTTCCACTACATGGATCAATGCCTACCATCAACCAACGTGAAATATTTGACCGTCCTCCGCCAAACAAGAGGTTAGCATCTTGATGGTACTAATTCTTTGTTTTTGTGGAAACTGGATGTCCCCACTTCAGTGCTGATCTAATCTCATTTTTAGTTTTGTTTTTTTCTTTTAAAAATTTATAACCTGCTCCATAAAATTTGCAGAAAAATTGTTCTGGCAACCAATATTGCAGAGAGTAGTATCACCATCGATGACGTTGTGTATGTTGTGGACTGTGGAAAGGCAAAGGAAACCAGTTATGATGCTCTAAACAAGTTGGCTTGTTTATTACCATCATGGATTTCGAAGGCCTCAGCCCATCAGGTAATCATTTGGTATCATGAAAGTGCAATTGGCTTATCACTTCATTAGCTTTTGTAGTTAAATTCATCTGTTACTGAGCGAAAAATTCTCTTTATGCTTGCGTGTCAAAATAATTTCAGAGAAGGGGTCGAGCTGGCCGTGTGCAATCTGGTGTTTGTTATAAATTGTATCCAAGAATTATCCATGATGCAATGCTTCCCTATCAGTTACCTGAAATTTTACGGACTCCTTTACAAGAACTCTGTCTGCATGTCAAAAGCTTGCAGCTTGGAACTGTTGGGTCATTTTTGTCCAAGGCTCTTCAGCCACCAGATCCTCTGGCTGTTCAAAACGCAATTGAACTTCTCAAAACAATTGGGGCTTTAGATGATATGGAGAATCTTACTCCACTTGGTAAGTAGCATTGGATTTATTATTGATATTGTTCCTTATATGAATTTATTTGCTTTGGCAATTATACTGTAATACGAATTGATACCTTGTAGGTCACCATCTTTGCACTCTGCCTGTGGACCCCAACATTGGAAAGATGCTTCTAATGGGAGCTATCTTTCAATGCCTCAATCCTGCTTTAACAATTGCAGCTGCTCTTGCGCATCGCAACCCATTTGTTCTTCCAGTAAATATGCAGGAGGAGGTTGATGAAGCAAAGAGATCCTTTGCTGGTGATTCTTGCAGGTTAGCCCACTGTGTTGAGCCACCCCTCTGTTGGCTTTTGCAGAGCTTGATTTATTTATTTACTTGTATTTAGATGGAAAATCTGAGTTTTTTATTTTCTTCTCTGCCCCTGATTCAGTGATCACATAGCACTTCTCAAAGCTTTTGATGGATATAAGGAAGCAAAACGTAATCGAAGGGAAAGAGACTTTTGTTGGGAAAATTTTTTATCTCCTATAACCTTGCAGATGATGGAGGATATGAGAAGCCAGTTTCTGGATCTGCTATCAGACATAGGCTTTGTTGACAAATCCAAGGGTCCTAGTGTAAGCTCTTACATTTTCTATTATTACCACAAACTCTCCATTCCCTCCTCTCTCCTGTCTCTTTTGGTGGTTGTTTATCTGCATTGTTTTCTCAGCACCCATGATTAACTTTAGAGTTATATTAATTGCTAGGCTGACCAATTTTCCAAGGCTGAGGGCAGTATAACATTACTAGCTTTATATTTGTTTATTATGTAGGCTTACAACCGATACAGCCATGATTTGGAGATGGTATGTGCAATTCTTTGTGCTGGGCTCTTCCCAAATGTTGTGCAGTGCAAAAGAAAAGGAAAGCGAGCTGTATTCTACACAAAAGAAGTTGGGCAGGTGGCACTCCATCCATCTTCTGTTAATGCAAACCAAAATAACTTTCCACTGCCTTACATGGTTTATAGTGAAATGGTGAAGACAAACAACATCAATGTCTATGACTCAACTAATATATCAGAATACGCTTTGCTTCTATTTGGTGGTAACCTCATTCCTAGCAAAACTGGGAAGGGTATTGAAATGCTTGGTGGTTACCTTCATTTCTCTGCATCTAAGAGTGTACTAGAGTTGATTCGGGTAATCGCTTTCTCTGGATTTTTCCCTTTTATTTGTGGTCCATAATGATATCTGCCTGTAATTTAGTTGAAATTTAACAAAGATGATAGAGTTGACTATTTGAACCAATTTTGCAGAAATTACGGGGGGAGCTTGACAAACTTTTGAATAGGAAGATTGAGGACCCGAGGGTTGACCTTTCTGTGGAGGGAAAGGCAGTGGTTTCTGCTGTTGTTGAATTGTTACATAGTTAAAATGCTCGGTAAAATTTTGGTAAAATTTTGTGATCCTTCCTGAAACAATGCTAGTGAAAATAGGAGGCCTACCATTTCTTTCTCCTCCGGCATAGCAACATGAAATCTCCAAGATTTGCCTATGATCTCTTTTTTATCAATTCAGTTTAATGGATGTATTATTAGATGTTTTATTATTTCGGTACACAAGTAGAAAGATAATGCTTTGAGAGATCTCAGTGTTAGCAATGATTTAAAGAAACGCTTTGGAAAATATTTTTTTAAGCCGAACATTTCTGATACTTTTTGGTAGTTGTTAATTCCCAGCAGAAATAATAAATAACAATAGCATGCATGCTATTAATATATGATGGTTAATATGTGGAGTTTCAATAAAGGGACTCGGTTTGCAGAGCCGAATTTGGGTTCATTGCTTAGACTCAAAATGCAGCTAATTAGATATCACTGCATGTTTAGCTGGCGAAATGGGTCACTGGTTTATTTTTGTGTCGTATTGTGTTAAATTTAAGTTGATTTAAAAATATTTTATTTAATGATTATGTCAAAATATTAAGATTTTATCTGGATAAAAAAAATAAATGGGATTAATAACTCACTTAATATTTATATAATTAATAAAATTTACATTAAATATTTATACATTGTTTTATATATATATATATATATATATATAACTATTACAATTCCTCATAGGAACTTTCTATGACCTTCAGAAAGAGTATTTAGATAAACTTCTAAAAACTCTTGAACTCAATGACAAACCTGAGTCTTCTAAAGTTCCTCACAAAAAGCGTCGATATGATCTTACCACAATCTTAGATAAAAGAAAAGTCAAAAATTTGAGTCCTTCTATCTCAATTGTTGAATTTTGGGTATATAGTTCCCATTCACCTCCAGCTGAGGGATTCATTCAGTTTTTGATTTAGTTTTCCTAATCTCTCTCTCTCTCTAAAGCTTCTCTCTCTCTCTCTCTAAGGTTTGGGGATAAGATTATATTTTCACATAGATCTCCTGTTTGTCTCACGTGATTCATTTGCTCACTCAAAGACACGAGATGACCAATCAGAAGACTTTCCACTTATTCTTGTAAGTTCGAAGGTAACCAACGTAGAATGTTCGAAGCAGATCTGAATCTTGTAGCGAGATTGTTTATTTTTACTGTTTGAATTTTGGGTATATAGTTCCCATTCACCTCCAGCTGAGGGATTCATTCAGTTTTTGATCTAGTTTTCCTAATCTCTCTCTCTCTCTAAAGCTTCTCTCTCTCTCTCTCTAAGGTTTGGGAATCTGGGATCTGAGAGTTCTATACTCGTCTGAAGATCAATTTCCTTTCTTCTTTACCATTATCAAAACCCATCTTCTAAAAACTCTTGAACTCAATGACAAACCTGAGTCTTCTAAAGTTCCTGTTGTCAAAAAGCATGCATATGATCTTACCACAATCTTAGATAAAAGAAAAGTAAAAAATTTGAGTCCTTCTATCCAAGATCTTCAAAAAGAAATCAAAGAAATCAAATCTGAGATTAAAGAACTAAAAGAAAAACAAAAAACCGATTCTGGCACGATCCAACTTCTTTTGCAAAAACAGTTGGAAGAACATTCTGATAATGAACCAGAATCTGAAAATGGTGATAATCAAAATCTAGAAAATATTGAGTCTCTACCCAATGATTTTCTTTTTGTCTTAAAGCAAATCACCACAAGAAAATATTTGATTAAAGTCACTTTGGTATTTTCTAAAGAATTTGAATTTGACATCTTTGCCGCTTTTTGATCTTGGTCGATTTGAATTGCATCAGAGAAGACATTGTCCCCAGAAAGTTTCATGAAAAAACAAAAGAAAGACTTTCTGCCGCCAATAATTCAAAATTAAGAGTCAATTTTAAAGTTGATGCATCCGTGCATAATGATGGTTTTGATTTCAGGACTTCCCTCTTCCTTTCTAAAATACTAAAGATCAGCCTAGGATTGATTTACTGTTTTAAAAGATTTTTAAGTCCTTTAAAGTATTTTCATTCATGGATTCTTTACTCCATAGAACATCATCTTTCTCTAGCTCTTCCTCCGGAAGGACTAGCGTTTCAAAGAATGTAGTGAATTCTGAGGAATTCATAATAGCGGATTTTGATAAAGCTATTGATTGTTGGGAATTACCAAAGATTTCTAAAGACAAGATCTATAAAATGAAGAAACTTGATTTTTTAAAGACAGTTATGTTATAAAGATCAAGAAAGATACATAACACTTTCAAAGCCTTTTGAAACAATTCACTTGTTTACAGATAAATCTTTAAAGCAACTAAAAGAAAAAGGTTTTAATTATATTCATATTGGTCTAATCCAAATTGGAATAAAACCTTTAACTAAAGAAGGACTTGACACGTCCATATTAAGAAATCTCGGGATGGGAGGTTTATCTCCTTTGATGATTCCTTACTCAGTAGTATTGAATCTAGTCTCTGTAAAGGACCCATTTCATTTGATTGTTATCCAAACATAACAATCTCTCTTAAAGATAAAAATATCATTAAAAGCATGACCCTTCAGATCAAGACCCATAATTATCACATGATTGAAGGATCAATTCCTGTAGCCCTAATCTACAAAATATCTTATAAAGCCATGCACTCAGCGTTTAATACGCAACATAGATTCCAGTCAAAAAGAGATGAGACTCTTCTCTTGCATCGATTTGTCAAAGCAAATATTGTTATTCCAAAACCCATACAATGGAAAGACATTCACCTTAGGAAGAATGGATTCTGGATGGAGCCCGAACCAACAGTGATTCCAAAACAACTTGAGCCTAATACAGAGTTGCAAAATGTGACTCAGTACTCTGATGGCAGAGTTAAACTATCCTTCAGAAGATCTACTTCTTCCAGATATTCTGATAAGGACTCTGTCTCTGGTCTTCATTCCTCGGAAAGAAGATTTTCTAAAGTCCCATCTGTCATTAATCTTCCTTTCCAAAATACTAAAGATCAGCCTAGGTTTTCTACATCAGATATACCTAGTTCTTCAATTCGTTCTGTAAACTACTCTACTAGTGTACCTCATCCTATATACACTAGCCGTCCACAAGAACAAAGCCAGGAAGAGAAAGAACCTTCTCCTCCAACATCCCCCACATTCTCGGCAGTCACCGAAAATGTCATAGGAGTCATTGAAAAGGTTTTTGAACTTGATAAGACCCTTTTACATAATGATTTCTATTCAGATAATAATAATGAAAAAAGACTTTGGTTTTTTAAACATTTTTTAAAACAAAGAAAGCAAATTCAAGAATTTTATTATGAATTTGTCAATTTACATAAAGTCCATATTTTATTTTTTGATTGGTTTGAAATGTATGCTTCAGACAATAACATTTCCTACCCCTTCAAAGAGTCAAACCCTATCACTGTTAGAAAGAAAATCCCCGAATGGAACCTTTCTGATAGTAACAGAACTATTGAGTCTGAACATCCCCCTTTAAGGAGTTTAACCATAGATCATGGTGAACCTCCAACTCAGATAAAAGCATCTCCTTATAAAATTGCCAAAGCCAATATAGAGTCAAATTTAGATAGTATTATTCAACAGAATAATTTCTGTAATACTAATCTAAATACAATAGGAAAACAATTGACTAGGATAGAGAGTCAAATCCAACAGTCAACCATTTCTGTTTCTCCGGTTCAAAGACCTATTCCCACAAAGCCTGATTCCTTGAAAAAGCTTAAGGAGCCTATTTTCAAACCCTTCCAGGTTTCGAAACATAGTCAGAAGCTTGTTCAAGATTCCAAATCAGACTTTGCTAAAGCCATTAAAGAACAATTAGATAGAATAGAAGCATCTTCTTCTTCTGCTTCTACTTCAAAAAACCAAATTGCTCCTGACACCCAATCCAAGTCTATTGGAGTTTTGGATCAGGACCAATCTTCTATTGCCTCATCAGATTTAGAAGCCTTTAAAGAAGAACCCGAGCCTAAGGCCAATAAAATTCATTGGGAATTAGCACTCCCTGCTAGTTCTCGTTCTCCTCCTGATCTTGCAATAGATAATAGGCCTAGTCACGATAAACCAATCTCGGTTTAATGCATCTTTACGTCTATGAATGGAACATAGATGGAATGTCTGAATATAACATACTTGGCCTATTACAGCAAATGACTATGGCAGCCAATGCCTACAAAACCCAATCGGGGACTTCTGACAAAGCTATTGCAGAAATCCTTATTGCGGGTTTTACAGGTCAACTTAAAGGTTGGTGGGATCATTTCCTCACCAAACAGCAACAATCAGATATTTTGAATGCTATCCAGGTAAATGAGGATGGAACACCCAACCTCGATGAATTTACAAACCCCATTCAAGATGCAGTTGCTACTTTAATTTTGACCATTTCCCTCCATTTTGTTGGAGACCCTTCTCACTTGAGAGATAAAAATGCTGAGTTACTACATAATTTAAGATGTAGGAAACTTAGTGATTTCCCTGCTTATAGAACCACTTTCTTTACACGAGTCTTTCTAAGAGATGATGCAAATCATTCCACTTGGAAAGAAAAGTTCCTTGCCGGTTTACCTACCCTTCTAGGTGAAAAGGTAAGAAACACCATTAAAGCTTTATTTGACAATCGTATTCCTTATGATTAACTCACACATGGTGAACTTGTCAGTTTCATTAATAAGGAAGGTCTTAAGATTTGTCAAGATTTGAAATTACAAAAACGTCTAAAATGGGAGCTTAGAAAGTCTAAGCAAGAATTAGGCAGTTTTTGTAAACAATTTAATTATGACCCTTTCAAAGTTTCAACCTCCAAAGACTGTAATGGTAAGTGTTCTTCGAAATCTTACAGAAAACATTACAAGTCGAAAGGTCATAGAAAGTTCCTTCCAGAACCAAAAGAACCTTATTATAAAAAGCCCACAAAGTCTTATAGAAAGCCCAATTTCTCTAAGAAAAGGCATTCTAAGCCAACCTCAAAGCCTAAAACTCCTTTTAACTACAAGGAAGCCACTTGCTATAAGTGTGGAAAGAAATGTCATACTGTAAAATTTTGTAGGATGAGTAGGAAACTTCACGAGCTTGACCTCGATGAAGAAATTCTTTCCAAGATAGCATCTCTTCTTGTGGAATCTTCTGATTCTGAGTCCTCCATAACTGGAAACAGTGAGCCCCTCCAAGTTGATGAGCTAATTGACTCTGATACTTCGGAGTATTCTGAAAATGATTCTAGTTCAGAATCATACCTAAAGAAAATCAATGTTTTGACTAAAGAACAGGAAACATTTCTTGAATTAGTCAAACATATTTCTGACCCCACTCTTCAGAAAGAGTATTTAGATAAACTTCTAAAAACTCTTGAACTCAATGACAAACCTGAGTCTTCTAAAGTTCCTGTTGTCAAAAAGCATGCATATGATCTTACCACAATCTTAGATAAAAGAAAAGTCAAAAATTTGAGTCCTTCTATCCAAGATCTTCAAAAAGAAATCAAAGAAATCAAATCTGAGATTAAAGAACTAAAAGAAAAACAAAAAACCGATTCTGACACGATCCAACTTCTTTTGCAAAAACAGTTGGAAGAACATTCTGATAATGAACCAGAATCTGAAAATGGTGATAATCAAAATCTAGAAAATATTGAGTCTCTACCCAATGATTTTCTTTTTGTCTTAAAGCAAATCACCACAAGAAAATATTTGATTAAAGTCACTTTGGTATTTTCTAAAGAATTTGAATTTGACACTGTCGCTCTTTTTGATACTGGTGCAGATTTGAATTGCATCAGAGAAGACATTGTCCCCAGAAAGTTTCATGAAAAAACAAAAGAAAGACTTTCTGCCGCCAATAATTCAAAATTAAGAGTCAATTTTAAAGTTGATGCATCCGTGCATAATGATGGTTTTGATTTCAGGACTTCCCTCTTCCTTTCTAAAATACTAAAGATCAGCCTAGGATTGATTTACTGTTTTAAAAGATTTTTAAGTCCTTTAAAGTATTTTCATTCATGGATTCTTTACTCCATAGAACATCATCTTTCTCTAGCTCTTCCTCCGGAAGGACTAGCGTTTCAAAGAATGTTGTGAATTCTGAGGAATTCATAATAGCAGATTTTGATAAAGCTATTGATTGTTGGGAATTACCAAAGATTTCTAAAGACAAGATCTATAAAATGAAGAAACTTGATTTTTTAAAGACAGATTATGTTATAAAGACTGAAGAAAGATACATAACACTTTCAAAGCCTTTTGAAACAATTCAC
The DNA here is from genome assembly GCA_030449905.1 of Luvunga scandens. Classification (NCBI taxonomy): domain Eukaryota; kingdom Viridiplantae; phylum Streptophyta; class Magnoliopsida; order Sapindales; family Rutaceae; genus Luvunga; species Luvunga scandens. The sequence goes on from JASUUG010001265.1 coordinate 3,601,513, forward strand.
TTGTTTACAGATAAATCTTTAAAGCAACTAAAAGAAAAAGGTTTTAATTATATTCATATTGGTCTAATCCAAATTGGAATAAAACCTTTAACTAAAGAAGGACTTGATACGTCCGTATAAGCGATCTCGGGGATGGGAGGTTTATCTCCTTTGATGATTCCTTACTCAGTAGTATTGAATCTAGTCTCTGTAAAGGACCCATTTCATTTGATTGTTATCCAAACATAACAATCTCTCTTAAAGATAAAAATATCATTAAAAGCATGACCCTTCAGATCAAGACCCATAATTATCACATGATTGAAGGATCAATTCCTGTAGCCCTAATCTACAAAATATCTTATAAAGCCATGCACTCAGCGTTTAATACGCAACATAGATTCCAAATCAAAAAGAGATGAGACTCTTCTCTTTGCGATCGATTTGTCCAAAGCAAATATTGTTATTCCAAAACCCATACAATGGAAAGACATTCACCTTCAGGAAGAATGGATTCGGATGGAGCCATTTGAACCAGTGATTACAAAACAACTTGAGCCAAATACAGAGTTGCAAAATGTGACTCAGTACTCTGATGGCAGAGTTAAACTATCCTTCAGAAGATCTACTTCTTCCAGATATTCTGATAAGGACTCTGTCTCTCGTCTTCATTCCTCGGAAAGAAGATTTTCTAAAGTCCCATCTGTCATTAATCTTCCTTTCCAAAATACTAAAGACGGCCCCAGGTTTTCTACATCGGATATACCTAGTTCTTCAATTGTTAGTAAACTACTCTACTAGTGTACCTCATCCTATATACACTAGCCGTCACAAGAACAAAGCCAGGAAGAGAAAGAACCTTCTCCTCCAACATCCCCACATTCTCAAGATCACCGAAAATGTCATAGTGAGTCATTGAAAAGGTTTTGAACTTGATAAGCACTTTTACATAATGATTTCTATTCAGATAATAATAATGAAAAAAGACTTTGGTTTTTTAAACATTTTTTAAAACAAAGAAAGCAAATTCAAGAATTTTATTATGAATTTGTCAATTTACATAAAGTCCATATTTTATTTTTGATTGGTTTGAAATGTATGCTTGACAATAACATTTTCTACCCCTTCAAAGAGTCAAACCCTATCATCATTGTTAGAAAGAAAATCCCCGAATGGAACCTTTCTGATAGTAACAGAACTATTGAGTCTGAACATCCCCCTTTAAGGAGTTTAACCATAGATCATGGTGAACCTCCAACTCAGATAAAAGCATCTCCTTATAAAATTGCCAAAGCCAATATAGAGTCAAATTTAGATAGTATTATTCAACAGAATAATTTCTGTAATACTAATCTAAATACAATAGGAAAACAATTGACTAGGATAGAGAGTCAAATCCAACAGTCAACCATTTCTGCTTTCTAGGGTCAAAACTATTCCCACAAAGCCTGATTCCTTGAAAAAGCTTAAGGAGCCTATTTTCAAACCCTTCCAGGTTTCGAAACATAGTCAGAAGCTTGTTCAAGATTCCAAATCAGACTTTGCTAAAGCCATTAAAGAACAATTAGATAGAATAGAAGCATCTTCTTCTTCTGCTTCTACTTCAAAAAACCAAATTGCTCCTGACACCCAATCCAAGTCTATTGGAGTTTTGGATCAGGACCAATCTTCTATTGCCTCATCAGATTTAGAAGCCTTTAAAGAAGAACCCGAGCCTAAGGCCAATAAAATTCATTGGGAATTAGCACTCCCTGCTAGTTCTCGTTCTCCTCCTGATCTTGCAATAGATAATAGGCCTAGTGCAATAAACCAATCTCGGTTTAATGCATCTTACGTCATGAATGGAACATAGATGGAATGTCCGAATATAACATACTTGGCCTATTACAAAGAAATGACTATGGCGGCAATACTCTGCCTACAAACCCAATCGGGGACTTGACAAAGCTATTGCGAGAAATCCTTTGTGCGGGTTTTTCTGGTCAACTTAAAGGTTGGTGGGATCATTTCCTCACCAAACAGCAACAATCAGATATTTTGAATGCTATCCAGGTAAATGAGGATGGAACACCCAACCTCGATGAATTTACAAACCCCATTCAAGATGCAGTTGCTACTTTAATTTTGACCATTTCCCTCCATTTTGTTGGAGACCCTTCTCACTGAGAGATAAAAATCTTTGAGGAGTTACTACATAATTTAAGATGTAGGAAACTTAGTGATTTCCCGCTTATACTTATAACCACTTTCTTTACACGAGTCTTTCTAAGAGATGATGCAAATCATTCCACTTGGAAAGAAAAGTTCCTTGCCGGTTTACCTACCCTTCTAGGTGAAAAGGTAAGAAACACCATTAAAGCTTTATTTGACAATCGTATTCCTTATGATGAACTCACTTATGGTGAACTTGTCAGTTTCATTAATAAGGAAGGTCTTAAGATTTGTCAAGATTTGAAATTACAAAAACGTCTAAAATGGGAGCTTAGAAAGTCTAAGCAAGAATTAGGCAGTTTTTGTAAACAATTTAATTATGACCCTTTCAAAGTTTCAACCTCCAAAGACTGTAATGGTAAGTGTTCTTCGAAATCTTACAGAAAACATTACAAGTCGAAAGGTCATAGAAAGTTCCTTCCAGAACCAAAAGAACCTTATTATAAAAAGCCCACAAAGTCTTATAGAAAGCCCAATTTCTCTAAGAAAAGGCATTCTAAGCCAACCTCAAAGCCTAAAACTCCTTTTAACTACAAGGAAGCCACTTGCTATAAGTGTGGAAAGAAATGTCATACTGTAAAATTTTGTAGGATGAGTAGGAAACTTCACGAGCTTGACCTCGATGAAGAAATTCTTTCCAAGATAGCATCTCTTCTTGTGGAATCTTCTGATTCTGAGTCCTCCATAACTGGAAACAGTGAGCCCCTCCAAGTTGATGAGCTAATTGACTCTGATACTTCGGAGTATTCTGAAAATGATTCTAGTTCAGAATCATACCTAAAGAAAATCAATGTTTTGACTAAAGAGCAGGAAACATTTCTTGAATTAGTCAAACATATTTACGACCCATTTCTTGAAAGAGTATTTAGATAAACTTAAAAACTCTTGAACTCAATGACAAACACGAGTCTTCTAAAGTTCTGTTGTCAAAAGCATGCATATGATCTTACCACAATCTTAGATAAAAGAAAAGTCAAAAATTTGAGTCCTTCTATCCAAGATCTTCAAAAAGAAATCAAAGAAATCAAATCTGAGATTAAAGAACTAAAAGAAAAACAAAAAACCGATTCTGACACGATCCAACTTCTTTTGCAAAAACAGTTGGAAGAACATTCTGATAATGAACCAGAATCTGAAAATGGTGATAATCAAAATCTAGAAAATATTGAGTCTCTACCCAATGATTTTCTTTTTGTCTTAAAGCAAATCACCACAAGAAAATATTTGATTAAAGTCACTTTGGTATTTTCTAAAGAATTTGAATTTGACATTATCATTTCTTTTTGATACTGGTGCAGATTTGAATTGCATCAGAGAAGACATTGTCCCCAGAAAGTTTCATGAAAAAATAAAAGAAAGACTTTCTGCCGCCAATAATTCAAAATTAAGAGTCAATTTTAAAGTTGATGCATCCGTGCATAATGATGGTTTTGATTTCAGGACTTCCTTTATTTTAACTAATGACATTCATCATGCAGTCATTTTGGGAACTCCTTTCATAAACCTTATTACCCCCTATACTGTTAACTATGATAGTATATCCTTTAAAGTAAAAGATAAAAGACTTAATTTTCCTTTCATAGAAAAACCTAAGACAAGGAATTTAAATATTGTTAAAGCCTGTTCTGTTTATAAAAACCAAATCAATGTGTTCTTAAAACAAAACGAGAATGATTTAACTTGTTTAAAGAAAGATTTAAATTTACAAAGAATAGAAAATCAACTTAACAACGATTTTTAAAAAGAAAAATTTCTGGTTTTAAGACCTTAATTGAGAAGGAGATTTGTCTTTGACTTACCCTCGCTTTCTCCAGGAAAGAAAACAAAGACATGATAGATTTACCATATGAAAATTCCTTCGATGAAAAGCAAATTCCTACGAAAGCTCGACCTATTCAAATGAATATGGAATTAGAACAGCATTGTAGAAATGAAATCAAGGATTTAGAGTCTAAAGGTTTAATTGTGAAATCAAGGTCTCCGTGGTCTTGTCCGCTTATGTCAATAAAAATTCTGAGATAGAAAGAGGGACACCCAGATTGGTGATCAATTATAAACCTTTAAATAAAGCTTTAAAGTGGATTAGGTATCCAATACCTAATAAAAAAGATTTACTCCAAAAACTTCATTCTGCATTCATATTTTCAAAATTTGACATGAAGTTTGGATTTTGGCAAATACAAATTCACCCTAAAATCAAGCAGATTCAAAAGCGCTTTTCTTTGTNCCATTTGGGCAATATGAATGGACTGTCATGCCATTCGGTTTAAAGAATGCCCCCTCAGAGTTTCAAAGAGTTATGAACGATATTTATAACCCTTACTCTGAATTTTGCATTGTTTATATAGATGACGTGTTGATTTTTTCCCAGTCAATTGATCAACATTTCAAGCATTTAAAAACTTTTTATTTTGCTACTAGAAAAGCTGGTTTAGCCGTTTCCAGTTCAAAGATTTCTTTATTTCAAACAAAAATTAGGTTCCTAGGTCACTATATTTCCAAAGGAACCATAACTCCCATTGAAAGGTCACTTGCATTTACTGACAAGTTTCCTGATAAAATTTTGGATAAAACCCAACTACAAAGATTTCTTGGTAGTCTAAATTATGTTCTTGAATTTTGTCCTAATATCAATAGAATTGCAAAACCCTTGCATGACAGATTAAAGAAGAAACCTGTTGCATGGACAGAAGAACATACTAAAATCATAAAACAAATAAAGAGCATTGTTAAAGAAATTCCATGTTTATTTTTGGCAAACCCCTGCATTACCTAAGGTTGTAGAAACTGATGCATTAGACTTAGGTTATGGAGGTATTCTAAAACAAGTTGATAATGGTAAAGAACAAATAGTTCAATATGCATCTGCACATTGGAATGAATGTCAGAAAAACTATTCAACCATTAAAAAAGAAATTTTATCTATAGTTTTATGCATTTCTAAATTTCAAAGCGATTTATTAAATCAAAAATTTCTTCTTAGAATTGATTGTAAAAGTTCGCAAAACATGTTTTAGAAAAGGATGTTCAAAACATTGCATCTAAACAAATTTTTGCACGATGGCAAGCAATTTTAAGCATTTTTGATTTTGATATTGAGTTTATAAAGGGAGACAGAAATTCTGTTCCAGATTTTCTAACGAGAGAATTTTTGCAAAACAGATTTTAAGGAAGTGAACTTTAAGGGATTATGAATCTCAGATTTTAAAAAGTTATTGGTTTTAAGGAAGTGATTACGGTTGATGAAATAAAATTAACTTTATTCTTGTAAATTTTAGTAAGTTCTTTTTAGGTACGTGGCTTGTTTACCAGCAATGCGAGGCCAGGATTAATGCCCATTCGGGTTCATCTCTGGAATTTACGTCGTTGGATTCCCGCCTATATACCACAAAGTTACCGTCTTTAAATTATTTATCAAGATTATTAGCAAACCTAACCACAGGGCTTTGCAGAATTAAACAAGCATTATGGTGCGTTCTTTAATCATACGATGCGGATCGGTTTTAGAAATGGTGCTCGAAGGTAGGGGAAGAGAGAGATACAGGCGGGGAGAGATCAGGTCTCTATGCCTCAGAGGAATGTAATAGTTGTATGGTAGATCTGACACAAGTCAGTCTACAGATCATGCAGAAAGCTTTAAAAATTTAAATTGCAGAAATTTAAATTGCAGAAAGCATAAAATTAATTACAAACTTTGCTTTAAATGAATTACACATAAACTTTAAATTAAAATTAAAATTAAAATTAAAAGCTTACATGTAAATTGCTTGATTCCAGTAATGTTCTTTAAAGAAAGAAGGAAGGGAAATTGATCTTCAGACGAGTATAGAACTCTCAGATCCCAGATTCCCAAACCTTAGAGAGAGAGAGAGAGAAGCTTTAGAGAGAGAGAGAGATTAGGAAAACTAGATCAAAAACTGAATGAATCCCTCAGCTGGAGGTGAATGGGAACTATATACCCAAAATTCAAACAGTAAAAATAAACAATCTCGCTTCTGAAGAGATCAAGCTACGGCTTGACTTATTCTGTTGGTTTTTCTGACTTCGCTAAGAATAACAAGTGGAAAGTGCTACAGTTGGTCATCTCGTGTGCTGAGTGAACAGCCGGGAATCACGTGAGACAAACAGGAGATCTTTGGGAAAATAGATTATTATCCCCTCAGCTTTTTTCTCGTGAAGAGAATAGTGAGTGAAGGGGGATAACTATCTGAAAAAGTTTTGTCAAGTGACAAAAATAGAAAATTACAAGGAAATTTAATAATTACAGGGAAATGCTCAGGAAAGTAAAATGACCTTTTTTTTTTTTTTTTTTTTTTTTTTACAATATCTTCAATACTTTAATGCTTTATAGGTGAGAAAATTCCGAAGCAGTCATCTTCATTTTCATCACCAAGAGAGATAAAAGGTTCTTCATCTTCAGGATCAGATGATTCTGCAACAGACGGCTCTGATCTTGAATCTAGAAGCTGCTTCATAAGCTTGAAATATTCCTCTTCAGATTTGGCCCCAAATGACATTGGATTGGGCTTTGGATTTCTGCGTGAGGAATGTGCTTTGGGCTCTGACTGTCTCGATATTGGGCTTTATGTGGCTTTTTGCAGCAAGCCATCCTTGGACAAGGTGAGGAGTTAACTTGGTGGTTTCGTCAAATTTATTCCACCACTTAACTTTAAATTGCCTTTGTAAAATCAATTGAGAGTCTTGAGTGTGATAGTTGAGTTGCCACATCCGCATAAAGGTAAGTAAGAAGTTTGTGAAAAAGGAAAGGAGAGAATCTTGCTTACGAGGCGGAAAGGAATATAGTGGGCTTTAAAATAATCTAAAAATTGGTGGCGTTTGTAGTTAACATTTTAAGGCAAGGCCCAAAAAAGGTCCACCAATGTTTATCAGGATTTGGATTTGGAAGGCTTTGAATGGTTATATTCGAATTAAAGAAAAATAACCATGAGTGGGTCTTTTTAGGGTTTTGAATAAAGAATGTATTATACCACTGTTGATAATCCCGAGTATGAGAAAAGGCATGCAGGTGTTGGGATTGTTATGGAAATTTAGGGGGAAGGCTTTTGAAACATGGAGTGAATCACCCCATTGGTTTGGGCTAATAACTTTAAGAATTGTGTAGTGGAGTAGGCCGGTTCTTTATGGGTTTCACTAAGAAAGAAGTGTTTGAATTTAACAGACTCAGTGAACTCCAGAATATCATGGTAATAGGACTGGGGTTTTGTTAAATCCCATGGTTTGAAATACCAGCCCTGGGGAAAAATCTTTGAAAGTGCTTGAAATGGGTCAGCATTATAAAACCCATCTTCAATAGTGAAAATGTTTTGGTGATAGGTTTTAAAATACCAATCCGACCTTGGTGAACTCTTTGGTTGGGATACCACAACCTGGGAAGATGTAGACTGACTTGTGTCAGATGTGAAAAGATGATGTTCAGTAATGGGTAGACTGACTTTGCTAATCCCTCAGCTGTAGATTGACTTGTGTCAGATCTACCATACAACTATTACATTCCTCTGAGGCATAGAGACCTGATCTCTCCCTCAGTTGTATCTTCTCTTCTTCCCCTACCTTCAGAGCACCATTTCTGGGAACCAGATCTGGTACTGTGTATGATTAGCAACCCACCATAATGCTTGTTTAATTCTGCAAAGCCCTGTGGTTAGGTTTGCTAATAATCTTGATAAATAATTTAAAGACGGTAACTTTGTGGTATATAGGCGGGAATCCAACGACGTAAATTCCAGAGATGAACCCGAATGGGCATTAATGCGATGTCCTTTTTGTTGGTAAACAAGCCACGTACCTAAAAAGAACTTACTAAAATTTACAAGAATAAAGTTAATTTTATTTCATCAACCGTAATCACTTCCTTAAAACCAATAACTTTTTAAAATCTGAGATTCATAATCCCTTAAAGTTCACTTCCTTAAAATCTGTTTTGCAAAAATTCTCTCGTTAGAAAATCTGGAACAGAATTTCTGTCTCCCTTTATAAACTCAATATCAAAATCAAAAATGCTTAAAATTGCTTGCCATCGTGCAAAAATTTGTTTAGATGCAATGTTTTGAACATCCTTTTCTAAAACATGTTTTGCAGCTTTACAATCAATTCTAAGAAGAAATTTTTGATTTAATAAATCGCTTTGAAATTTAGAAATGCATAAAACTATAGATAAAATTTCTTTTTTAATGGTTGAATAGTTTTTCTGACATTCATTCCAATGTGCAGATGCATATTGAACTATTTGTTCTTTACCATTATCAACTTGTTTTAGAATACCTCCATAACCTAAGTCTAATGCATCAGTTTCTACAACCTTAGGTAATGCAGGGTTTGCCAAAAATAAACATGGAATTTCTTTAACAATGCTCTTTATTTGTTTTATGATTTTAGTATGTTCTTCTGTCCATGCAACAGGTTTCTTCTTTAATCTGTCATGCAAGGGTTTTGCAATTCTATTGATATTAGGACAGAAATCAAGAACATAATTTAGACTACCAAGAAATCTTTGTAGTTGGGTTTTATCCAAAATTTTATCAGGAAACTTGTCAGTAAATGCAAGTGACCTTTCAATGGGAGTTATGGTTCCTTTGGAAATATAGTGACCTAGGAACCTAATTTTTGTTTGAAATAAAGAAATCTTTGAACTGGAAACGGCTAAACCAGCTTTTCTAGTAGCAAAATAAAAAGTTTTTAAATGCTTGAAATGTTGATCAATTGACTGGGAAAAAATCAACACGTCATCTATATAAACAATGCAAAATTCAGAGTAAGGGTTATAAATATCGTTCATAACTCTTTGAAACTCTGAGGGGGCATTCTTTAAACCGAATGGCATGACAGTCCATTCATATTGCCCAAATGGAACAAAGAAGCGAGTTTTGAACTGATGTCTTTAGGGTGAATTTGTATTTGCCAAAATCCAGACTTCATGTCAAATTTTGAAAATATGAATGCAGAATGAAGTTTTTGGAGTAAATCTTTTTTATTAGGTATTGGATACCTAATCCACTTTAAAGCTTTATTTAAAGGTTTATAATTGATCACCAATCTGGGTGTCCCTCTTTCTATCTCAGAATTTTTATTGACATAGAAAGCGGCACAAGACCACGGAGACCTTGATTTCACAATTAAACCTTTAGACTCTAAATCCTTGATTTCATTTCTACAATGCTGTTCTAATTCCATATTCATTTGAATAGGTCGAGCTTTCGTAGGAATTTGCTTTTCATCGAAGGAATTTTCATATGGTAAATCTATCATGTGCTGTTTTCTTTCCCAGAAAGCAGAAGGTAAGTCAGCACAAATCTCCTTCTCAATTAAGGTCTTAAAACCAGAAATTTTTCTTTTTAGAAAATCGTTGTTAAGTTGATTTTCTATTCTTTGTAAATTTAAATCTTTCTTTAAACAAGTTAAATCATTCTGTTTTGTTTTAAGCAACACATTGATTTGGTTTTTATAAACAGAACAGGCTTTAACAATATTTAAATTCCTTGTCTTAGGTTTTTCTATGAAAGGAAAATTAAGTCTTTTATCTTTTACTTTAAAGGATATACTATCATAGTTAACAGTATAGGGGGTAATAAGGTTTATGAAAGGAGTTCCCAAAATGACTGCATGATGAATGTCATTAGTTAAAATAAAGGAAGTCCTGAAATCAAAACCATCATTATGCACGGATGCATCAACTTTAAAATTGACTCTTAATTTTGAATTATTGGCGGCAGAAAGTCTTTCTTTTATTTTTTCATGAAACTTTCTGGGGACAATGTCTTCTCTGATGCAATTCAAATCTGCACCAGTATCAAAAAGAGCGACAGTGTCAAATTCAAATTCTTTAGAAAATACCAAAGTGACTTTAATCAAATATTTTCTTGTGGTGATTTGCTTTAAGACAAAAAGAAAATCATTGGGTAGAGACTCAATATTTTCTAGATTTTGATTATCACCATTTTTGATTAAGTTCATTATCGAATGTTCTTCCAACTGTTTTTGCAAAAGAAGTTGGATCGTGTCAGAATCGGTTTTTTGTTTTTCTTTTAGTTCTTTAATCTCAGATTTGATTTCTTTGATTTCTTTTTGAAGATCTTGGATAGAAGGACTCAAATTTTTGACTTTTCTTTTATCTAAGATTGTGGTAAGATCATATGCATGCTTTTTGACAACAGGAACTTTAGAAGACTCAGGTTTGTCATTGAGTTCAAGAGTTTTTAGAAGTTTATCTAAATACTCTTTTCAAGAGTGGGTTAAAATATGTTTGACTAATTCAAGAAATGTTTCCTGTTCTTTAGTCAAAACATTGATTTTCTTTAGGTATGATTCTGAACTAGAATCATTTTCAGAATACTCCGAAGTATCAGAGTCAATTAGCTCATCAACTTGGAGGGCTCTGTTGTTTCCGATTATGGAGGACTCAGAATCAGAAGATTCCACAAGAAGAGATGCTATCTTGGAAAGAATTTCTTCATCGAGGTCAAGCTCGTGAAGTTTCCTACTCATCCTACAAAATTTTACAGTATGACATTTCTTTCCACACTTATAGCAAGTGGCTTCCTTGTAGTTAAAAGGAGTTTTAGGCTTTGAGGTTGGCTTAGAATGCCTTTTCTTAGAGAAATTGGGCTTTCTATAAGACTTTGTGGGCTTTTTATAATAAGGTTCTTTTGGTTCTGGAAGGAACTTTCTATGACCTTTCGACTTGTAATGTTTTCTGTAAGATTTCGAAGAACACTTACCATTACAGTCTTTGGAGGTTGAAACTTTGAAAGGGTCATAATTAAATTGTTTACAAAAACTGCCTAATTCTTGCTTAGACTTTCTAAGCTCCCATTTTAGACGTTTTTGTAATTTCAAATCTTGACAAATCTTAAGACCTTCCTTATTAATGAAACTGACAAGTTCACCATAAGTGAGTTCATCATAAGGAATACGATTGTCAAATAAAGCTTTAATGGTGTTTCTTACCTTTTCACCTAGAAGGGTAGGTAAACCGGCAAGGAACTTTTCTTTCCAAGTGGAATGATTTGCATCATCTCTTAGAAAGACTCGTGTAAAGAAAGTGGTTCTATAAGCAGGGAAATCACTAAGTTTCCTACATCTTAAATTATGTAGTAACTCAGCATTTTTATCTCTCAAGTGAGAAGGGTCTCCAACAAAATGGAGGGAAATGGTCAAAATTAAAGTAGCAACTGCATCTTGAATGGGGTTTGTAAATTCATCGAGGTTGGGTGTTCCATCCTCATTTACCTGGATAGCATTCAAAATATCGATTGTTCTTTGTTTGGTGAGAAATGATCCCACCAACCTTTAAGTTGACCAGTAAAACCCATGATAAGGATTTCGCAATAGCTTTGTCGAGGAAGTCCCCGATTGGGTTTTGTAGGCATTGGCGCCATAGTCATTTCTTTGTAATAGGCCAAGTATGTTATATTGGACATTCCATCTATGTTCCATTCATGACGAAGAGACGCATTAAACCGAGATTGGTTTATTGCACTAGGCCATTATCTATCATTGCAAGATCGGAGGAGAACGAGAACTAGCTAGGGAGTCTTAATTCCCAATGAATTTTATTGGCCTTAGGCTCGGGTTCTTCTTTAAAGGCTTCTAAATCGATGAGGCAATAGAAGATTGGTGCGATCCAAAACCCGATAGACTTGGATTGGGTGTCGGGAGCGATTTGGTTTTTTGAAGTAGAAGCGGAAGAAGAAGATCTTCTATTCTATCTAATTGTTCTTTAATGGCTTTAGCAAAGTCGATTTGGAATCTTGAACAAGCTTCGACTATGTTTGAAACCTGGAAGGGTTTGAAAAAAAGAGCTCCTTAAGCTTTTGAGGAATCGAGCTTTGTGGGAATAGTCTTTGAACTAGGAGAAACGAGAAATGGTTGATTGTTGGATTTGACTCTCTATCCTAGTCAATTGTTTTCTATTGTATTTAGATTAGTATTACGAAATTATTATTCATTGAATAATACTATCTAAATTTGACTCTATATTGGCTTTGGCAATTTTATAAGGAGATGCTTTTATCTGAGTTGGAGGTTCACCATGATCTATGGTTAAACTCCTTAAAGGGGGATGTTCAGACTCAATAGTTCTGTTACTATCAGAAAGGTTCCATTCGGGGATTTTCTTTCTAACAGTGATAGGGTTTGACTCTTTGAAGGGGTAGGAAATGTTATTGTCTGAAGCATACATTTCAAACCAATCAAAAAATAAAATATGGACTTTATGTAAATTGACAAATTCATAATAAAATTCTTGAATTTGCTTTCTTTGTTTTAAAAAATGTTTAAAAAACCAAAGTCTTTTTTCATTATTATTATCTGAATAGAAATCATTATGTAAAAGGGTCTTATCAAGTTCAAAAACCTTTTCAATGACTCCTATGACATTTTCGGTGACTGCCGAGAATGTGGGGGATGTTGGAGGAGAAGGTTCTTTCTCTTCCTGGCTTTGTTCTTGTGGACGGCTAGTGTATATAGGATGAGGTACACTAGTAGAGTAGTTTACAGAACGAATTGAAGAACTAGGTATATCTGATGTAGAAAACCTAGGCTGATCTTTAGTATTTTGGAAAGGAAGATTAATGACAGATGGGACTTTAGAAAATCTTCTTTCCGAGGAATGAAGACCGAGGAGACGAGTCCTTATCGAATATCCGGAAGAAGTAGATCTTCGAAGGATAGTTTAACTCTGCCATCAGTCTCGAGTCACATTTTTTGCAACTCGTAGAGGCTCAAGTTGTTTTGGAATCACTGGTTCAGTGGCTCCATCCAGAATCCATTCTTCTGGAAGGTGAATGTCTTTCCATTGTATGGGTTTTGGAATAACAATATTTGCTTTGGACAAATCAGTCTGCAAGAGAAGAGTCTCATCTCTTTTTGACTGGAATCTATGTTGCGTATTAAACGCTGAGTGCATGGCTTTATAAGATATTTTGTAGATTAGGGCTACAGGAATTGATCCTTCAATCATGTGATAATTATGGGTCTTGATCTGAAGGGTCATGCTTTTAATGATATTTTTATCTTTAAGAGAGATTGTTATGTTTGGATAACAATCAAATGAAATGGGTCCTTTACAGAGACTAGATTCAATACTACTGAGTAAGGAATCATCAAAGGAGATAAACCTCCCATCCCTGAGGACTGCTAATATGGACGTATCAAGTCCTTCTTTAGTTAAAGGTTTTATTCCAATTTGGATTAGACCAATATGAATATAATTAAAACCTTTTTCTTTTAGTTGCTTTAAAGATTTATCTGTAAACAAGTGAATTGTTTCAAAAGGCTTTGAAAGTGTTATGTATCTTTCTTCAGTCTTTATAACATAATCTGTCTTTAAAAAATCAAGTTTCTTCATTTTATAGATCTTGTCTTTAGAAATCTTTGGTAATTCCCAACAATCAATAGCTTTATCAAAATCTGCTATTATGAATTCCTCAGAATTCACAACATTCTTTGAAACGCTAGTCCTTCCGGAGGAAGAGCTAGAGAAAGATGATGTTCTATGGAGTAAAGAATCCATGAATGAAAATACTTTAAAGGACTTAAAAATCTTTTAAAACAGTAAATCAATCCTAGGCTGATCTTTAGTATTTTAGAAAGGAAGAGGGAAGTCCTGAAATCAAAACCATCATTATGCACGGATGCATCAACTTTAAAATTGACTCTTAATTTTGAATTATTGGCGGCAGAAAGTCTTTCTTTTGTTTTTTCATGAAACTTTCTGGGGACAATGTCTTCTCTGATGCAATTCAAATCTGCACCAGTATCAAAAAGAGCGACAGTGTCAAATTCAAATTCTTTAGAAAATACCAAAGTGACTTTAATCAAATATTTTCTTGTGGTGATTTGCTTTAAGACAAAAAGAAAATCATTGGGTAGAGACTCAATATTTTCTAGATTTTGATTATCACCATTTTCAGATTCTGGTTCATTATCAGAATGTTCTTCCAACTGTTTTTGCAAAAGAAGTTGGATCGTGCCAGAATCGGTTTTTTGTTTTTCTTTTAGTTCTTTAATCTCAGATTTGATTTCTTTGATTTCTTTTTGAAGATCTTGGATAGAAGGACTCAAATTTTTGACTTTTCTTTTATCTAAGATTGTGGTAAGATCATATGCATGCTTTTTGACAACAGGAACTTTAGAAGACTCAGGTTTGTCATTGAGTTCAAGAGTTTTTAGAAGATGGGTTTTGATAATGGTAAAGAAGAAAGGAAATTGATCTTCAGACGAGTATAGAACTCTCAGATCCCAGATTCCCAAACCTTAGAGAGAGAGAGAGAGAAGCTTTAGAGAGAGAGAGAGATTAGGAAAACTAGATCAAAAACTGAATGAATCCCTCAGCTGGAGGTGAATGGGAACTATATACCCAAAATTCAAACAGTAAAAATAAACAATCTCGCTACAGTAGATCTGCTACAGCTTCGCTACAGTTGGTTGCTACAGCTTCGCTACAGTAACAAGTGGAAAGTGCTACAGTTGGTCATCTCGTGTGCTGAGTGAACAGCCGGGAATCACGTGAGACAAACAGGAGATCTTTGGGAAAATAGATTCTTATCCCCAAACCTTAGAGAGAGAGAGAGAGAAGCTTTAGAGAGAGAGAGAGATTAGGAAAACTAAATCAAAAACTGAATGAATCCCTCAGCTGGAGGTGAATGGGAACTATATACCCAAAATTCAACAATTGAGATAGAAGGACTCAAATTTTTGACTTTTCTTTTATCTAAGATTGTGGTAAGATCATATGCATGCTTTTTGACAACAGGAACTTTAGAAGACTCAGGTTTGTCATTGAGTTCAAGAGTTTTTAGAAGTTTATCTAAATACTCTTTCTGAAGGTCATAGAAAGTTCCTATGAGGAATTGTAATAGTTATATATATATATATATATATATATATAAAACAATGTATAAATATTTAATGTAAATTTTATTCTTACTATTTAAATATACATGTCTACTAAACCTGGGAAGATGAACTTCCACTTGAAATAATTTCTTTAGAAACAGGGGCTTTAGAAATTTGTTTTTCTTCTTTCTCTGGAATAGGAGAAAGAGTTTGAGAAAAGCTTTGTAATGCTAACATGAGTTCAGGGGATTTAGAAATGGATTTCATCCATTCATTTACCTGATCCGGAGAAGTAACAGCTTTAGATTGGACAGCTTTATATATATATATATATATATATATATATATATATATATATATATATATATATATATATATATTATAAAATATACATGTCTACTAAAGTATTATATATTTATATTATTGAAGTTTTAACTATATATGTAAATAATATTGTATATTAATATTATAAAATATACATGTTTAATAATATTTTGCACGTTTGTACTATTTAAATTATAAATTTATATAAAATTTTATAAATGAAATAGTGTGTATATATTCGTCCTCTCAAAAAAAATAAAAAATACAAAGAGACGATCATATTTAATATTTAAGTTTTTATGATAAGAACATACAAATAAGTTAAGAATTTTAATTTTAATCCAACATAGAAAAAATAATATTGGCTTGACCTAGTTCATCTAATAATTATATTAAATTTAATAATTCATATTTATTTATTCGTATTGTATTCATGTCAAATAATCGAACTTGGTTAAATTTTACCATTTGCGTGGATCACCAAAATACTGATGGTTTCTCGGTTGCAATCAATTACATCTAAAATTTTATTATAGAACAATACAAAGGTTTCGTGAGGCTGATCTTGAGTGCAATTGGAGTACTAAATAAGACAATGGTCCACTTTTTATTAATTTTTTTTCTTTATCTTATCTTAGTTGTGGAGGATCATAATAACGAAAACCATCGTGATAATTCATTTTAATTGCACTAAATATGTGAGTTGATTAAAATTTGTAAAAATAATATAATCCCAAGTTTTTTATCCCTCAACATAATGCACCAAACTAATTATAAGAACATTCCAATTATGATTTGGATAAAGTTATGAGAAGTTAACAAAATAATGTTTCTAAATTCTCAATTAATTTTTAAATTAAAACCTAAGACACCCAAACAGTAAATAATTTTCTGAAATATGTTATCTTAATCTAATTAAAAAAAAAAAAAACCCTTTTCACCCTTAAGTTTGATGTCACCTTAATCTAATAAATAAAAAAAAAAACCCTTTTCACCCCTGAATTTGATGTAATAGTCCATTTTATTCTTACTATTTAAATAATAACTCATTTCATCTCTAATTTTTTAAACAATTTCCAAAATACCCTTCCATTAATTTATCGTTAATTTATCATGTATTTTATTGAGGGTAGAGTAAGATTTTTCAATTAATGATACACAGTATTTTAAATAAAACTTTCAAACATAATTAAATAATATCATACTTTTTGCACAAATTTAAATTTTAAGGATAACTTAATCAAATAAAAATAACATTAAAGAATATACAATACATACTTGTGTGTGTGTGTATATGCGCGCGCGCGTGTGTGCACGTGCATGGGTGGGTGGGTGCGTATGTGTGTGTTTGTGTTTGTGTGTGTATATATGCGTGTGTGTGCACGTATACGTGCATATGTGTGTAGTGTGTGCGTTTTCACTAAATTATTCTATACTATTTTAAATATTTATTTTTATATCTTTAATGTGTGTTTTTAAGTAAATGAAGGAGTTTATATTTACTTTTAATAAAATAACAGTATTGATTGATTATTTATTTATTTAACTTGACTATACTAAAATCATAACAAGTTAAAAGACATTATGTGAAATTTACGGTTTTTTAATTTTGTTTCAAATATATATTTTATATATTATTTGGTGTTATTATTATTTATTCATTAAGATATTTTTAAATTTTAAATTTACGTAGAAAAAATATATTATTTAATTGTGTTTTTAATTTTTTTTAATAAACATATTTTAATTGTACTTTTGGTTTCCAAATACTACTACACACATAACCAAAAACCATACATATATATATTTGTTTGTTTTGGCACTTTCCCTCTTTCGGACTTCCACTTTTCGCATCTTTCAGTTGAGGCCTTTGGCGACAGAAACCTGGAAACCCCCTTCACTTAACTTCACTTACACATAAAACCCTAAAATTCAAATAAAACACGTAATTCACCTCAATTCATGCTCCGGTAACCAGTCGTTTAATCGAACGAATAATCGACCCGAAGCGCATTATGGGTCGTCCCGAACCTTGCGTCCTGTTCGCTCAGACCTTCGTTCACCCCCAACTCGACGAGTACGTCGACGAGGTACGCTCTTTTCATTAACCTCGCTGTTACCTTATAACTCTTCTTTATTTAATTTCGTATTTATTGCTTTTCAAATTTTTTTTTAAATTTTTCTTGTGAAGTTTGTTATTATGAATCTTTGTGGAAAAGTGAAGAACTTGTATGTTGATTAATTTTGTGTCTTGATTACATTATGAATGAAAATTATTGATCGTTTTGGTAATACTTTGATCTTTTATTATGTTTCTTTTGTTTATTAGGTATCGTTTGCAGAGCCAGTTGTTATAACTGCATGTGAGTTTCTTGAACAAAATGCAAGCTCCACGTCTCAGGCAGTGTCTCTTGTTGGGTATGTTGTAGGAGCCTCCTCTAAAGCCTTATGCTTTTTTTTTTAACTTAGTTGCAATGTTCAATTGATTGTAAGTAGTAATCCATGTAGTGTGTCTGAGAAAAGTTATATGGTGCATCAATGATGCTATCTTGATTTTGTCAGCATGGTCCATCATTTATGATTTGATCCCGGGTTTCTGTTACAGAGTTTGAGTACTTGCTTGTAATAGAAATTATGTATATTACGTTAAGGTTAAACAATTCTTTTTTTTGGGGGGGGGGTTGGTGGAGAAATTTTTTATTATTGTTAGTTTGATATGCAAAAAAGTTTTGAATGGTGTTTAATTTGATATTGGGCTTTTGTTTTACAGTTTTGTTGTTGAAGTTTAAAGTTTTAGATGTTGGGAAAATTCACGTTATCTATCAGCACAACTGCACAAGATGGTGCTCCACCTTTTTTTTTCTTTTATATTTACTAGAAGTATGATGTTTATAAAATGTTGTCATGAATAGGGCCACTTCGCCTCCTTCATTTGCTTTGGAGGTATTTGTTCAATGTGAGGGAGAGACAAGATTTAGGCGCCTCTGCCAGCCTTTTCTGTATTCGCATTCTTCATCAAATGTGTTAGAAGTGGAGGTATTACTGCATCATGTATAGAAATATTTTTTCCCTTGTTGTTACCTTATTTTGTTCATACTGTGCTCATTTGAGTACCTTAAGATAATTAGCCGCTGGACGCATGCTAGTTTTATACGTCTATTGCTTGTTTTGTTGAGTAATTAATATGTATGGAGAATTCTTGATAGTTTTGTTGGAAAATGTATGATTGCATTTCTAATTTTCTATTAAAAGAGGACTAGGTGCTTTGAATCTTTTGAAACACATTTATTCTTTTAGGATAGATTTGCAAATGATAGGTCTTTTCTTTTTTGATTATTTGATTGATGTGGCTTTCCCAGCAAAAATTGTGTTTGGCACTAAATTTGAATTACTAAAACTAGTCTTACTGTACAAAGACATTTTGTGCTTCTTAAAAAGTAGGATTTGTGAAACTCACATTATTTTTCTTTTTCTTATCCAGTATACTACTAATAGTTTATATATTTTCACTAGGCTCGTTTTATGAGAAAATATGTATTACCATTACATATCTCAGATCTTGAAGTTGTATTCGTTTTACCAAAACAGGAATTAGAAAACACTTTTGCAAAATTTTTATCTAAAACGAAGGTTGCAAAAATTTATCTAACAGTTTTCTCATACATTAGCTGTGAAATTTTTACTTTCTGGACTTTTATTTCAGACTCGCATTCTTTAGTTAGCAATTTCTCATGTTATCGACCTCTGTTAATCTCCTGCTCAATTTTTTTTTTTAAATAAAAGGAAAAAGAAAAATTTCAGAAATTTTCTCCTCTTTGAGTGTCTGGTTTCTAACGCACTCTCTTGGGGAGGCTTGTAGTAATACAGAATCATGATAAATATGTGTTAAATTTTTGTAGGCTGTTGTAACTAATCATCTGGTTGTAAGGGGAAGCTACCGCAGTCTAAGCTTGATTATATATGGAAACACTGCTGAGGATCTGGGGCAGTTCAACATCGATTTTGATGATAGCTCTTTAACTGATCTTGTTACTTCTGCTGAGGGAAAGCTTGAAGACCTGCCTCTGGCATTGCATTCAATTAATCGTACTATTGAGGAATCTTTATCCTCTCTAAAAGTATTGTCTTTACCTGTTGCTCCGTCTGATATATCTATTGAGGTTAAGCAGTTATTACATCTGATGTTGAAGGTCTTTGAGTTGCCAAGCCCTGAATTTGCCGTAAATAAAACTGTAAGTACAGTGGTGTTGGCAGCTTCGTCTTTTGTTGCTAGCGACTTAGGTGACACAAGCTGTCAGAAGCGTCTTGCATCTGGAAAATTGAAGGGCAGTGAAGATGATCTACAGCATGCTGTTATTAAGGCCAGAAAAGAGCTTATTGAACTTTATGAAGCTCTTCAGCATGATTCAGGGAATGATTCAGCTGAATTATTGGGGGATTGTGCTTTTTTTGAGACTGAAGCTGATATGGTTTCTTCAAAAGAGTTGGTGGATATGCTAAGCCTGTACTTTAATTTTAGTGGGAACAGCACAAGTCTGGGGCGTCACAAGCTTTCACAGGTGATTGGACCTAAATAAAATTTCCACTCTCATTTCTTAGTTCTTATAAATTGCTTCTTCTCAATAAATATATCATAGAAAGTTTGCCCTTTCTCTTTGCCACTCTCCTGCTTGCTAACATGCTTATACATCTTGTTCATGTATGATGTAAATTTTATGTTCAGAATAAGAGTGTCATTTTGGGGCTGAGTGTGGCTCTTTTGCTGTGCTCTGGTAGAGAAGGCTGCTTTCACTTCGTCGACAGTGGGGGGATGGATCAACTTGCATATGTTTTCAGTCGTGACACTGAGAATTCTACTGCCATTATGTTGCTTGTACTTGGAGTTATTGAACAGGCTACACGGCATTCAATTGGTTGTGAAGGTTTTTTTGGGTGGTGGCCTCGTGAAGATGAGAACATCCCATCTGGTATTAGTGAGGGATACAGTCGATTGTTGAACTTATTACTGCAGAAACCATGTCATGATGTGGCCTCTCTTGCAACATTTATCCTTCATCGCTTGCGATACTATGAAGTAGCTTCACGATATGAGGTATGCTTCTTGCTAGAGGTTGGGGAGTGGGTTTGGGCCAGAAAAGGGTGGGTGGCTGTGTTTTTGCATTTAAAAATTTAATTGGGTACTGTTTGGTAATTATATTCCTCTTCATTTCCAGAGTGCTGTTTTGTCTGTATTGGGAGGTCTGTCTGCTGCTGGTAAGGTCACGGCTACTACTTCAAACATGCTTATAAGTGCCAAATCTCAACTCAAAAAGCTGTTGGTCAGTTTGTTACTTTATTTGGATTTTCGTTGTTTATATATAAGCACACACATGCACACACTTTCTTTATGAAAATGTAGTATTTTTTGAACCATATGGACAAATCATGTTATGCAATTGCATTTCTTAGTTCATGTTTGTTGACATGGATTATTGCAGAAATTGTTAAATTTGCGTGGTCCAATTGAAGATCCTTCTCCGGTGTCTTCTGCAAGAAGATCATTGACAGTTGTTCAGGCTGAAGGACTATTGTCATATAAAGTAACCAGTAACTTAATCGCTTCATCTACTTGCGGCTTTTCAAACTTGGATATTGACCCGCATTTGCTGACCCTTCTTAAGGTACATCAAGTAATTAGCTTTTTTTTTTACCCCCCTCTTTCCCTCGCATTCTCAAAGGCATGTGGGTAACTCACACACTCACATCTCATAGTTGTGCAACAATTTTTTCACTTCTTTTTTTTTCCTTCTGTAATTATCAAAGCATATTGCTGGTTTTGCTAATTCTTTATGGCTTGATGGTGCATGCATGCTACAAAAGCTTTTGTGCTATGTGCTAAAATTTCATTTTTCTTTTCCTAATTGGAGCAAGATATGTCTGAAGCTTGTCAAAAGGCGATGTTGATATTTTTTCCCTGATAACTCTTGCAAATGGTGTTTTTCTCTAAAAAGAATAAAAAATAGAAAATAAATTTATTTACTATTATTACTTAATGAGTTTATTCTTCGGCCCATGGAAATTTGAGCATAAACCATGTGCTAAAATGTTCTGGATTATGGTCTTTTTTGGAAATGTGTATTGCATGGTGAGTTTTATGTATGATATTACACTTAGAATGCAGATAATGTAAATTGACAGATTTGTCCTTGGTTAGACAAATTAAATAAACTTCCAGGATATGATGACATGGGAGAACTTTATGTTGTGAAGTAATTTTAACTCTATAGAACTGATGTAGATGCGATGCTTTAATGTTTTAATGATTTCAAATTATCTCACAGAGAAGTTTAAAAGGTACTACTTTTATCATGTATGTATATGTTTGTGCTGACTTTAGATTTTTTTTTTCTTATCAATCGTGATCTGGGGTAGCAATATTGTATTATGGTTGCTTTTGTGAATTTTGACATTGTTGGGCCACTGTCTGCCCAGATATGTATGTTTCACATCCCTTTTCATTTCCCTGTACTTATCTTTGGTAGTCTAAACTTGCTTGTAGACTTTGAAAGGTCTTGCGTGGTTTACTTTTATAGGGTATTACTGAAGTTAGATCTAGGAACCTTCCATATGGTTTACCCAATCTGATGTGCAGCAGTCTCGCCATCAATCTCAGTCTGTGTAATGGTAATTTTAGCCACTGGGTTAATAGATTTAACTGTTTGAGCTGTTCCGACAATTTTTTTAGTTTGATAATTAGTTTTGGAGTTCATACAAGTATTTCACATTTTTTGTTAAAGGGATGGAGTAGACTGGGTGGTTTCTTTCTACTTAATGAAGCATCCACACTAATTCTATGTTGCTGCTTTTTTTTTTTTTTGCTGTTTTCTTTTAACTGCTGGATTTTTATTTACTTTTTGTTGCGTCTGTTAGTGTGTTTTCTTCTGGTGGAGTACAGGAGTTGGGGTTGTCATAAGTGGAATTTTGGCAGCATTATTAATTTCAAATGTTTATTGTTTCAGGAGAGAGGCTTTCTTTCTTTGTCAGCTGCTCTGTTGTCATCATCTATATTGCGTACAGAAGTGGGTGATGCTATGGACGTGTATTTGGATATTGCATCGACCATTGGAGCAATAATTCTTTCGCTGCTCTTTTGTCACTCAGGTCTGTTGATGGCAGCTTTTCTTTTTCTTTTTCGTTTTCTTTTTTTTCAAATACCAGGCTCTAAAATTGTGGTGATTTATATATTGTATGTTTTCTTTCAGGCTTGGTGTTTCTACTACATCATTATGAAATTTCTGCTACTTTAATTCATGCTCTAAGGGGGGTTACTGATATGAATAAGGAAGAATGTATTCCTCTTCGGTATGCGTATGTTTTGATGTCAAAGGGATTTGCTTGTGGTCTGCAGGAAGTTGCTACAATTGTTGAGATGCATTTGAGGGTGGTTAGTTTCCTTTCTTTGAAAAGATTATCATTTCTCAATCATCCTCTTCTTTTCCTTAATGTTTTTGAGTTTTAATTCCATTACAGTTTGTAGTTATTTCTAAGTATAGTGTTTTTCTTATTTCATGGCTCAGGTTAATGCTATAGACCGATTGCTTACATCAACTCCCCAGTCAGAAGAATTTCTATGGGTGTTGTGGGAACTTTGTGGTGTCTCTAGGTCAAACTTGATTACTCATCTGGTCAGTGTTGGAGTTTTAACCTGAAATTACTGGTTTTGACCTGCCATGCTATCTGATTTGCAGGTCTGATTGTGGACGCCAGGCTTTGCTGACTCTTGGGTTTTTCCCAGAGGTATGAACGAAATGATGTTTGATGTTATATTTATGGTTGCATTCACAACTGAGTTTTGATTTTGTGCTTGTCATTGGTAGTCAAATTGAAAGAGACTTGCCAGTTTGCTTGTATGTATCTCTCTGCTGTAATTACTCTATTAAAATGGTGATTAATTGCCTTTTGCTATACTATGATGTAATTTACTTCTCTTGTATGTTAAATGTGTACTTTAATGCTTTGATCTGGTTTGGCGGGCATGGTTATATATATCTTGGTTTTAGCACTAATCTTAAAAAAACTTTTTCCATTATGAACAACATGAACCACATCTAACAGAAATTATACTGTTTTCCTGCTGCAAGTCTTAATTTCTTCTTGTTTTAACGCTGTTGAATTTGTAGTATATAGTACTATTTTGCTGAACGCCTACATACTTAATGCATGGAATTTTTTGTAGGCTGTTTCAATGTTAATTGAAGCTTTACATTCTGCCAAGGAACAGGAGCCATCAACTAAAAGTGCTGGTAGTCCACTTGCTCTGTTATTAATTTTGAACTTTGAACCAGTAGCAAGTTTTCTTGTTTACATATGTAATGGCCATACACTTGGATGAATTTCTGCCTTTTCAGGAGCATCACCCCTTAGTCTTGCCATTTTGCACTCAGCCGCCGAGATTTTTGAGATTATTGTTACTGATTCAACTGCATCCTCACTGGGTTCTTGGATTGGACATGCCTTGGAACTTCACAAAGCTCTACATTCTTCTTCTCCTGGGTCTAATAGGAAAGATGCTCCCACTCGGCTACTGGAGTGGATAGATCCGGGTGTAGTTTATCACAAAAATGGGCTCATTGGTCTTCTCCGGTATGCTGCTGTGTTAGCTTCTGGAGGAG
The DNA here is from genome assembly GCA_030449905.1 of Luvunga scandens. Taxonomy (NCBI): domain Eukaryota; kingdom Viridiplantae; phylum Streptophyta; class Magnoliopsida; order Sapindales; family Rutaceae; genus Luvunga; species Luvunga scandens. The sequence continues at coordinate 3,625,533 of JASUUG010001265.1, forward strand.
ATGCTCAGTTATCCTCAGCCAGCAATCTAGTGTCGGATTTGATGGAAGTTGAAAATGCCACTGGTGAACCTTCCAGTGGTTCTGATTTTAATGTTATGGAGAATCTAATAAAAATTATCTCTGAAAAGTCTTTTGATGGTGTAACCTTACGTGACTCTTCCATGGCACAGTTGACAACAGCACTTAGAATTTTGGCATTTATTTCAGAGAACGCGGTATGTTGTTTCTGTTCTTTTGCCATATAATTTTGACTACCTTTACTTACTGTAGGTTTTTTCTTTCAGCATCTCTTCATACTTTTTCTTCTGGTTGGTGTAGGCTGTTGCTGCTGCTTTGTATGAAGAAGGTGCTGTAACAGTTGTCTATGCAATTCTGGTAAATTGTAGGTTCATGCTTGAGAGATCCTCAAACAATTATGGTAAGTATGCAATTGTTTTAAGGCGGTTTGTAATGTTTTAATGTATATATTTACTGCATGTTAAATTGTTAATATTATACACAGTTCTAGTCTACAAAATTTTAGGGTATCAGATGATCATCTCTTGTATTAAAGTGTTTGATTCTGTTGTCCTTGACAGATTACCTCATTGATGATGGTACAGAATGCAATTCTTCGTCTGATTTATTATTGGAACGTAATCGTGAACAGTGCTTAGTTGATCTTCTGGTCCCTTCTTTGGTATTTCTAATCACCCTTCTGCGGAAATTACAGGTTTGTTTCATTTTTAATATCTTCAATATATTGGAAGGATCATGTGACATTGCCACCGTGTTTGTATATTACTGGCTAGTGTGCACTGGCGATGCTATGGTATCTATGTGACAAAATTATTTTGGGCATATCCAAATGGAGCAAGTGGCAAAGAAAGTCCATGACAATTTCCTTATGGATTGGAGACTTCCATGATATTACTTAGTATTTTCTTTTAGGAAATGGGATAAATCAAAAACTTTAAGAACCCTCTGTATCTTGATGCCTCTTGGTGTCCTCAGATCTTTGGATCTATGGATTTTACACCAAGAAACGTGGGTTGTTCTAATCGGAATTTAAGTGAATGGAATCTATGTGTAGAGGTAAAGCTCTCTCATTAATGTACCTCCAGAGTTGGGGCTTTGGATTGCTTTATAGAAGGAATTAATTGTGCAGATGTTTTATAAGGCATACAAGTTGACCAGAAAATGCTTATTTCATAATATGTTATTTTGGGACCAGTTATGCTCATGCATCAGCTAATTGAGTATTCTTGTAAGGCCACTTACAGTAGCTCTGAGCATATATGGGAAGCTTGAGGAATTTTTTTTTTTTATTTAATTCATGTGTACTAGTGATGCTGGAACTCAGGACCTGAGTCCTAGGAAGGCTGCTTCTTACCAGTGGAGCCAGACCTTGGCCTCAACCTTGAGGAGTTGTTTGATTGGCTTTCAGCTCAACTGTGAGAAGTATGAATAGATTGTTGTAAAGATAGAATCAAGGCTGCTCTGTTCATGCATAAAGGTTATTTAGTGAGACTGAACACTTTCGACTCTAGACTGCATGCCATGGACAATATCCAACCTCAGATGACATTTAGTTCTTTCTTGGTTGATTGTTTCTCTTCCTTCTTAGTAGTGATTATAGATTTAGTTCCTTGTGTGGTTTATTTGGGAGCATCATACTAAAGGCTACCTATGTTTTATTTGGCGGGGATTATTTGGGTTTGCATTCGTAATTCTATTAGTTGGCAGTATTACATTTTTTTTTGTTAAGAAACAAAATATTATAAAACTAAAAGAAACATGTACAAGGATCGGTAGGACTACATATCGACAGAAAAAGGACGAGAAGTCCCAAACTAAATAGAACACTAAAAAATTGCACAAATCAAAATATCCCAATACCCCAAAACACTAGCTCACTAAGAATGCAACCCTCTTAAGATACAGAAGCTTCCCAATTAAGCAAAATAAAAAAGAAAGAGATGTCTTTGAATCCAATAGTAATGGATGCCCATAGGGAAGCCCAGAACTTGACTTTGTCCCATAGGTATGAAGGATCTTCTCCAGTTTTGTTATCAAAGATTCTTTGGTTTCTTTCATTCCACACCACCCAAAAAATAGCCAAGACTGCACAGTTCCATAGAACCCTTGCTTTTTTTGTCCTTTTTAAGCAAGAAAAGCTTTCCAAAAGTAGGGAATAACTTGAGGCAGGAGCTGACCAGCAGTTGGAAGTATTACATTTATTTGTTAAATTTGTCTAAGAATTAACTTGTTTTGTTGCGATATCTGTAGGATGGTAATGAGCAGCATAAGAATACAAAACTAATGAATGCCCTTCTAAGATTGCATCGAGAAGTGAGGTATTTAAATTTTTCCGGTTCTCTATTACATATATTACATTGCATAATCTGTATATAATTGATAGAATTATTGTGATTGCAGTCCAAAGCTAGCTGCTTGTGCAGCTGACTTATCCTCTCCATATCCTAATTCTGCACTTGGTTTTGGAGCAGTCTGCCGTCTTGTTGTATCTGCACTTGCTTGTTGGCCAATTTATGGCTGGACTCCTGGTCTTTTCCACTCCCTTTTAGCCGGTGTTCAAACTACTTCATTGCTGGCTTTGGGTCCGAAGGAGACCTGCAGTTTACTCTGTCTTCTGGTATGCATTTCCATTCTCAATTGCAGATTCTCTCTGATAAATGGAATTGGTAGATGTTATGTATTCAAGTACATGTCTACTTCACCATATTGTTTTGGTTGCCTGGCCCACTCGGCCTGTGTTGCAATTTTGTCCAATATTAAAGTGACAACTTGATGTGAGTTTCTTCAGTGAAGCTCTTTATTTTAGAACTGATATATACATTCCTGAAATATTTGACCGGCTTTCTTTTTTTTATCTCTTTTATATGGAAAGAATGATTTATTTCCTGAAGAAGATATCTGGCTTTGGAGAAATGGAATGCCATTGCTGAGTGCCCTTAGAACATTGGCTGTTGGGTCATTGTTGGGGCCTCAGAAGGAGAGAGAGGTCGAGTGGTATCTAGAGCCTAGTTGCTGTGAGAAGCTGCTTACCCAATTGAGGCCTCATCTTGACAAGATTGCTCAGATTATCCGACATTATGCTATCTCTGTATGTGCTCTTCCCCCACAATGTTACTTTGGTTTTGAGGTCATTTTCATCTGTGGTATTGCTGGAGGCATACGGGAGTATAACTTGTTCTTTTTTAACAAAAAGTTTTGAATTTTTTTTCATCTTTTTTTTTTTTTTGGTTGTGTTTTATCTGGTTATTTTACTCTTCAACAGGCGTTAATAGTCATACAAGACATGCTTAGAGTCCTTATAATACGTGTTGCTTGTCAAAAATCTGAATATTCTTCTCTACTTCTACGGCCTATCTTAGCATGGATCCGTGATCATGTTTCTGACTCATCTTCTCCATCAGACATGGATGTGTACAAGGTGATAATTATAATCCCATGGTATAGTTAGACAGTGTGTCAAGTGATGTGCTTGATTTATGCTTTTCCTATCTTTTCAGGTTCACCGGCTTCTTGATTTTCTTGCTAGTTTGTTGGAGCATCCATGTGCTAAGGTTTCTTACTGTCTGTGTAAATGTCCTCTCAGCCCCATCCCTTTCCCTTGCAATTTCTATTAGCAACTTATCTTTGTGAGATGATTATTTTTGCTATCAGGCGGTATTGTTAAAGGAGGGTGTACCCCAAATGCTGATTGAAGTGCTGAAGAGGTGTTTGGAAGCTACTGATTCTGATGTAAAACAGTTTTCTGATCAGCTAAATTCTATTAAAATTGGTTCTACTTTGACGAGCTGGTGCGTTCCGGTATTCAAGTCTTTGTTACTACTCTGCTGTTCTCAAACACCTGTGCAACACCCTGGAAGACATGATCTGTGAGTAGATCCAATATATTATGTCCTTTTTTCTTTTCTGTCTTTTTCCTTTATGGAGTATTCAGTGCGTTTATTGAATTTTTTTGTTGTTTACTAGGTACAAGTTTGATAATCTGAGTGCCGATGATTGTTCATTGATTTTACCACATGTCCTAAAGTTTTGTCAGGTATTATCTCCTTTGAAATCTGAATCAATTTTGTTATTTGTATTTTGTTCAGTCTCATCACTTTTTTTTTTAAGAGACATGTCTTTAGAAGTTAAATGTGGCTTTATATGAAATGCTTTTTCTCTAAGCAGTGATGAAATTAAGGATTTGATTAGATTTTTGTTCATGGCGACTTTATAAAAGCTGTGTTAATTTATATTTTTCAAAAAAAATAAGAAAATATTTGGCGTTTTTGCAACTAGACAAAAGGTCTGTATGCTTCACTATATTAATGGTAATAGAGAATATTCTTGATTCACAGGTCCTGTCGGTTGGAAAAGAATTGATCTTTTGTCTTATGGCTTTCAAAGAATTAGTTTCTTGCAGCGAAGGCCAGAGTGCTTTAATTTCAATTATTTGTCGTACCCATTCTACTCTAGAAGAATTTGATTCAGGGAGAGGACATGAAAGGAGCAATGACCATAGCCTTCTAAATGAGTTTGAATGGAGAAAGAATCCTCCTTTGTTATGTTGCTGGAGAAAGTTACTAAATTCAGTTGATTCAAATGATGGCTTGTCAACTTATGCAGTTGAGGCTGTTTGTGCTTTGTCGTTGGGTTCCTTGCGCTTTTGCTTGGATGGGAAAAGGTCAGTCTGCCTTGATAATTGGCTATGTTATATATTCATGCGAGATTTTAGTGTTTACTGATCTTAAACATTGTTTATTGTTATCACCTTGATTTCATACCCTTTTATGTTTCTGTAAGTTCTATTAATTTTGTAATTAGAAAGTTATTTTCATTTTATTTGCTACTAGTAATTTCACTGCTATAGTATTTGAAATTCCTATGGTTGTAAGGATTAGCTTGTCAAATGTGCAAACTGTGTGAATACCAAGGGGTGGGCTGAAAACTTGAAAAATATGAATCTGTGTTTCCTTTATCATCACTTTCATGAATCATTCATCTTTTTAACTTTAGGCTGTGACTCAGCTGTACTTTTGTGTAAATATAGCTAGTAGCAATTCCAATATATGCTTAATCACTGTGTTTGGATGCATAAGACAGAAATGAGTTTCCATTATAGTTCTATTGAATAATGCCATAACGCTTGTGGAACATCAACATATGCTGCCCTTTGTGTAACAACTGTTCCAGCTGCGTATTCATTATTGATTTTCTATTTTTTATTTTTTTATTCTTTCTATATTCTAATGGGCTGCAGATGATTTGAATAATTTTCTATATTTATTTTGTCCTTCTTAGCTTCATCCTTCATAATTGCTATCCTCGCTATAGTTGTTGACCAGATGATTATGCAGTGCCATATTTTTAATTAGATCTAGCAAAATAGGTCTTCGGGTTGTATTCGTGTCGTGTCAATTTAGGTCAACCCAATCACGACCTATTTAATAATCGTGTTAAAATATTGAGATCCAAACCCGACACAGAAAATAAATAGGTTACCCAATAACCCATTTAATATCTATGTATTTATCAAAATTTACGTCAAACATTTACTTTTACACGCACACAACCCCCTAGAATATTACATATTTATACTATTGAAGTTTTAATTGTATATATGTAAACAATATTATATCAATATCATAAAATATACATGTGTACTAATATTTTTCACATTTATTGTATTAAAGTTCTAAATCTATATAAAATTTTATAAATAAAACACTTTGTATATGTCCCTCCTTCCAAAAAAAATAAAAATAAAAATAAAAAGAAAAAGAAAAAGAGAGAATTATGTCCAATATTTGAGTTTTAATGACAAAAACTAGAAATTAATTTAAAATAGAAAATATAATCCTATTATTGGTCAGGTAAATGAGTCAAGAATTTTAACCTTAACTCGACACGGAAAAAAATGTGTCGATCTAGACCTAGCTCATTTAATAATAGTGTCAAATTTGATGACCCATAGTCATTTATTGGTGTCGTGTTCGTATCTGGTAATTGGGTTGAGTCAAATTTTGCCAGCTGTATTTTTAATCCATTAATTGGCTTTATGTTATTTCACTAGCTTAACTTTTGGCTTTTGTGTTGATTAGTTTAAATTCAAATGCAATTGTTGCTTTGAAATATCTTTTTGGGCTTCCTGATGATAAGAGTGGAACTGAAAGCTTTCCAGAAGAAAATGTAAAACTTATACAGAAAATGGTTACTGTTTTGTCAAAGATCAATGATGACAATGACTATTCAGCTATCCCTGATATGCAGACATCTTTGTGTCAGGTATGTATTATAACTTCTTAGGAACTAGTTCACTGAAATTCCTTGTTTTCCCTTGGATGGTCTTATCATTTATATTCAATTATTGGTGTAATAGGTTTCGGAGTTTGTGAAGGTGTTGTTATTATTGTTGCAAAAGCCTACTGGTTCAATTGAGGCAGACAATGTCATATTTACTGAAGGAATTCTTCCATCACCGAATGATATTCTAGTTCTTTCAAACATACATCAGATGGTGGATGGGAATGTTGAAAAGGATGATGATGATCTTTATCTTGTAGGACTTGAAGATAAGTTTATGTGGGAATGTCCAGAAACGTTGCCTGAGAGATTGTCACAAACAGCTCTTCCTCCAAAGCGGAAAATGCCACCAGTGGAAGGCTTGAGTCGGCGTGCTAGAGGAGAAAATTCAGCTGCTGAGACTACTCAAAATACTTTCTCACGTGGACTGGGTCCTTCTACAGCTCCATCTGGTCCTACGAGGAGGGATTCATTTAGGCAACGAAAACCAAACACCAGCAGGGCTCCATCTTTGCATGTGGATGACTACATTGCAAAAGAAAGAAGTGGTGAAGGTGTTAGTAATTCTAATGTAATAATAGCCCAGCGTGTTGGATCTGCTGGTGGAAGAGCTCCATCAGTGCATGTTGATGAATTTATGGCTAGAGAAAGGGAGCGCCAGAAACGCATAGTAACTGTTGTTGGGGAGGCAACAATACAGGTGAAGAATGAAGCTCCCTCTAGTGGCACCCAAAAAGAAAAAGTTGACAAGCCTAAGCAGTTGAAAACAGATCCTGATGATGATCTTCAGGGAATTGATATAGTCTTTGACGATGAGGAGTCCGAACCTGATGATAAATTGCCCTTCCCTCAGTTGGATAATAATCTACACCAGCCTGCCCCTGTTATTGTTGAGCAAAGCTCACCACACTCAATCGTTGAGGAGACAGAGAGTGATGTTAATGAAAGTGGTCAATTTTCCCACATGGGTACACCATTAGCTTCTAACGCTGATGAAAATGCCCAAAGTGAATTTTCTTCCAGGATTTCAGTCTCACGCCCTGAAGTGCCATTGACTCGGGAACCAAGTGTTTCTTTGGATAAGAAGTTTTTTGAGCAATCCGATGACTCAAAGAATGTTATTACAGTTAAGGCCTCTGGTGTGTTTGATTCTGGTGCAGCAGCAAATAGTCCTGGGTTTTCTGCCTCTCTCTACATCAATGCTACAGGGTCATCTATGCCAACCGATTCTAGGATGAATCAAAATTTTTATCCAAAGAACAGTCCGCAGCATGCTGCTAATCTTCCTGTAGGTACTGGGTCTCGAGGACTTTATGATCAGAAAGTTATGCCAAATCAACCACCTTTACCTCCAATGCCACCTCCGCAAGCAATCTCACCTGGAATGTCTCAGGCTTCTGATTGTATTCCAAGTCATTCTTCTCCATATGTTAATTCCCTAACAGAAGGACAGATGTCAGTTCCTCCTGGTTTTCAAGTAAGAGAAGATTCTTTTGTTCACCATTTTGGCTACAGTCTCCAGCTGCATCTGTTATTTTTGAAGTTTTTGTAATCTTCAATCTTTTTTCCTTGTAGGTTCAGGCAGATTATCTATCAGCATTTAGTGGGAGCTCTACACCTGGTGGATCTTCGAGGCCTCCGCTTCCTCCGACTCCACCTCCATTTTCATCTAGCCCCTATAATTTGCCATCATTCAAAGCTAATTCTCAGATGTCCATGTACAATCAGAACATTGGGGGAACAACTGACCTTCCCCAGGCCCAGAGCTCTGTTGTGCCAATGATTGATGCACGGTTAGGCAGTGTTTCTGCATCAGCTGCTGGAGTTTCTTATCCACCACCTCACATCATGCCACCCTTGGTATTCAGTAGGCCATCTTCAATCCCTGCAACTCTTTATGGAAACACTTCAGCACAGCCGCAGGGTGAGATCATGCAGAATCTTTCCATTCCTCAGTCATCCATTCAGTCAATGCATTCTCTAGCTCCATTACAGCCATTGCAGCCCCCACAGGTTCCACGTCCTCAACAACCACCTCAGCATCTGAGGCCACCAATGCAAGCGTCACAGCAGTTGGAACAAGGCACATCTCATCAAAACCCCGTTCAGATGCAAGTCCATCCATTACAAACAATGCAGCCACCACAAGTTCCTCCAATTCATACTTATTATCAATCTCAGCAGCAAGAGTTTTCACCAGCACAGCAACAGCAGCAAGTTGAACGTACTCAACCCCAAGTTCAACATCACCAAGGTGATATTGGATCTCAGCAGCAACAAGATCCAGCAATGTCATTACATGAGTATTTCAAGTCCCCTGAAGCTATTCAGGTATTTTTATGCTTAGCTTTTGCTTTATAGATTTGACAGATTCATTGATTGCTATTCTCTGTATTTTGTTATTTTTATTCTTATAGATCATTCTTAGACTCTTCCTAACTATTAGTCTCTTTTTTTTTGGCGTTTCGCTTTCATGGCAGTCTTTATTGAGTGACCGTGAAAAACTTTGCCAGCTTTTGGAGCAGCATCCGAAATTAATGCAGATGCTTCAGGTTATTATTATCCTTCATCATCTTCTTTCCGGCTTTTTCCGACTTTTCTTCTGAAGCAGCCTTAGAATTTATTTTTACCAGAGAATAAAGTGTATTACTGTATATTTAATCAGAATACAATAGTACAAATATATAGCTTTACAGTGATCTAATTTAGGAAAAATATCCTAGCTAATTGACAACTATACATGCAGCTATTCTAGGAAACTAGATCAATCCTAATAACTCTATTTTGGTACAATTTTGAATTAATATCTTGCAACACTACCCCTCAAGCTGGCTTGTAGATATCCTCCATAGCTAGCTTGCTGACTAGTAGTTCGAAATGTCCTTTGTGTAGTCCTTTGGTGAGTACGTCTGCTATTTGTTGTGTGGTTGGTGCATAGGAAACACATATTACCCCACTTTCAATTTTCTCCTTGATGAAATGCTTATCCACCTTAATATGCTTGGTTCTATCGTGTAGAACTGGATTGTGGGCAATTGAGATGGCAGCTTTGTTATCACAGTAAATCCTTATGGGAAGAGACACTGGAATCTTTAAATCTTTAAATAGTCTCTTTATCCATATTGCCTCGCAGATTCCATGTGCGAGAGACCTAAATTCTGCGTCAACACTACTCCGAGCCACAACATTTTGTTTTTTGCTCCGCCAAGTAACGAGATTTCCTCCAATAAAGGTACAATAGCCTGAAGTTGATTGCCTGTCAGTTGAGCTACCAGCCCAATCTGCATCTGTATAGACTTCAATTTGAAGGTTGTCCCGTTTTCGGAACATAAGACCCTTTCCAGGGGTTCCCTTTAGATATCTTAGTATCCTATCGGCTGCATCAAAGTGTTCTTGTCCTGGTGAATGCATGAACTGGCTTACCATGCTTACAGCGAAAGTTATATCAAGACGCGTATGTGACAAGTAGATCAATTTCCCTACTAGTCTCTGAAATTTCTCCCTATCAATCACATCTTCAGCTTTAGCAGGATTAAGTTTTAAGTTGACTTCAATAGTAGTCTCAGCAGCCTTACAACCCAGGAGGCCTGTCTCTTTGAGAAGATCAAGGATGTATTTTCTTTGGTTTACAAAGATACCTTCCTTTGATCTTGCAAATTCCATACCAAAGAAGTATTTTAACATACCCAAGTCCTTGATCTCAAAATCTCATGCCATTCTCTCCTTGAGATCTGCCAACTCTTCAAGATCATCACCAGTTAGAATTATATCATCCACATAGACAATTAGTATTGATATCTTACCTCTCTCTGAGTGTTTATAGAACATTGTATGATTAGCTTGGCTTTGATGATAGCCATAACATTTTACAGCCTTTCCAAAACGTTCAAACCACGCCCTTGGAGATTGTTTAAGGCCGTATAGGGATTTTTTAAGTCTGCAAACTTTGTTTTGACCGAACACCTTTTCAAATCCTGGCGATAGACTCATAAATACTTCTTCTTCTAAATTCCCGTTTAGAAAGGCATTCTTGATATCTAATTGGTGTAATGGCTAGTTATAGTTTGCTGCTGAGGATAATAGTACCCGAATGGAATTTATTTTGGCGACAAGGGCAAAGGTTTCTTGGTAATCAACTCCGTGTGTTTGAGTAAACCCCTTAGCCACGAGTCTGGCTTTAAATCTCTCTATACTTCCATCCGCCTTGCACTTCACTGTAAACACCCATTTGCACCCAACTGTTTTTTTATCCATGGGTGGGTCAACAACTTCCCATGTCCCACTTTTCCTCAGAGCATTCATCTCTTCCATCACCGCTGATTTCCAATCAGGATCATTAAGTGCTTCCTGTATGTTTCTTGGTACACGCAGGTTAGAGATTTTAGATATAAAGACATTGTATTTTTTTGAGAGTTTACCATAGGATAGATATTTGGACATAGGATGAGAAGTACAAGAGTGTTTTCCTTTTCTGATTGCTATTGGAATATCATGATCATTAGAATTGACATCAAGCATAGGATCGACAGTAGGTTCAGATATTTCATCAAGATTAGGAACAATATTATATGAAGAAGTATCTAGAGTACCTGTATTTCTTTCAGATTCTTCACTCAAGGTGTCAGGTTGGCCTTGTGATAAAGGGGTAGTAGGTCTCTTACTCTTTGTATGGTTCCTCCTTGAATAAGTAAAATGCTCTCTATCTTGTTCCTTGAGAACGGAAGGTAGTATTTCTCCCCTCGTCACAGTCTCAGAAGTATTTGGCAAAATAGTTTTGGCATCACTAGTTTCAAAAACAACAGTAGGAATTGCAATATCTTTTTTAAAAAACTCATTTTGAGGTATAGGGTCAGTAATGCAATCTACAGTTTTAGGCAGCGGATTGGAAATAACATTCCAAAAATTTCCTTCTTTTATGTTAAAAAAAAAAAGGTTGATTTTCCAGAAAAGTGATATCCATGGAAACAACAGTTTTTCTAGTTTGTGGATTAAAACACTTATATCCTTTCTTATTTGGTGCATAACCAATAAAAATACATTTTTCAGCCCTTGGATCGAGTTTAGACCGGTTTTTATTAGGTATATGAACATAAGCTGTACATCCAAAAATTTTCAGAGGAAGATTAGATTGAATTCGGGATTCAAGAAAATATTTTTTAAAACATTCAAGTGGTGTAATGTAATTTAGAACACGGGTGGGCATCCTGTTAATTAGATAGGATGCAGTTAAAACCGCTTCACCCCAAAGATATTGAGGAACATTCATAGAGAACATAATACCACGAGAAACTTCAAGTAAATGTTTATTTTTACGTTCAGCAATACCATTTTGCTGAGGTGTATCAACACAAGTAGTTTGATGGTGAATACCTTTTTCTGCAAAAAAAGTTTCAAGATTTTGCTTAAAATATTCATTTCCATTATCAGTATGAATAATTCTAATTTTAGTTTGAAAGTGGTTTTCAATCATCAAGTAAAATATTTTAAATAAGTTTTGAACCTCAGATTTTTCCTTCATTAAATAAACCCAACATAGGTGAGTGTGATCATCAATAAAAGTGACAAACCATTTTTTCCCTGAAGAAGTATTAATTTTTTAAGGACCCCAAATATCACTATGGATTAAATAAAAAGGCTTTTAGGCTTCATAAGGCCTTGAAGGATAGATAGTTCTATGACTTTTTGATAAAATGCAGTTTTCACAATGGAATTTAGAACAATTTAAACATTTAAATAAACTAGGAAATAATTTTTTAAGATAAGGAAAACTAGGATGCCCTGGCCTATAGTGCCAAAGTATAATTTGATCCTTAACCTAAGTAGAACTGATACTACTAAAGCCTTGAGCTTCTTTATTCTTAGATTCTTCATATTCAAAATAGAAGAGACCATCTATCAATTTAGCACTGCCAATCATCTTCCCTGAGCTCTGTTCCTGAAAGACACAGTGGGATTTGGAAAAAATAACACAACAGTTAGAGTCTCTAGATAATTTACTAACTGATAGCAGATTACAAGTAAGTTTAGGAACATGGAGAACATTTTTAAGGGAAATGGTTTTAGATAGATTTATCAAACCGTTGCCAGCTATAGGGGAATATGAACCATCTGCTATACGAACTTTTTCATGACCAGAACAAGGGGTGCAAGTATGAAATAAATGAGAAAAACTTGTCATGTGATCATAAGCTCCTGAATCTATAATCCAAGGAGTATGATAAATAGGTAAATGACAAGAGAGAGCATTTAATTTATTACCTGCTTGAGCAATAGAAACATTAGGTGTACTTTAGAACAAATCCTGAGTTAGATTTCAGCAACTTTAGAAGGTGATCCATCTGCTCTTTGTTAAAGAGGACAATCTTGGCCTCATGTGCAGTAGGAGTACAAGTGAATCTGCCTTCATGAGAACCCTTCCAATTTTCTGGTTTTCCATGGATCTTCCAGCAAGTCGCTTGTGTATGCCGTGGCTTATTGCAGTGATCACACCAAACGCGAGACTTTTCATCAGGTATCTTTGTAGCAGTTCGGCCAGCCTTAATACCAGCAGCAAGGGCCTGTTCAAGGATGCTTGTAGACTTGGAAACAACATCGGACATGATGAAGAGATAGGACTGATTAGGGTAGAAAAGAAAGTAGGAGAACGGCTAGGTTTTCTGCAGGTAAGAGAAAGGGCAGAATAGCAATGGGTTTCCAGGAATTAAAGGAATTCCTGCTCTGATACCATGCCAGAGAATAAAGTGTATTACTGTATATTTAATCAGAATACAATAGTACAAATATATAGCTTTACAGTGATCTAATTTAGGAAAAATATCCTAGCTAATTGAGGAAACTATCCCAGCTAATTGACAACTATACATGCAGCTATTCTAGGAAACTAGATCAATCCTAATAACTCTATTTTTGGTACAATTTTGAATTAATATCTTGCAACAATTTTTGATAAGCAATAAATCAGAAGCGATGGAAATGATAGAAAATAAAGAGCTGAATGGAAATTTATTTCATTTTTTGTTTCTGGTTGCTATTGTCTGAAAACTCAGAGGTTATACTGATAAAGAATTGGAGTTGTGGAATAGTTGGACCTTAATAGGTTATTAAAACCCCCCTGGTTAGGTATAAATCTCGGGCTGCTTCTTAAACTATGTGGGGTTTGAGCACAAGTTTTGATTAGAATTATAGCATTTCCATTAGGCCCCAACTCTCATTGCATTGTTGAATAACTCCTTCCTCTTTCTTGCAAGAGATTAGGATTATTCTTCATTACAATTTTAATTCATATTTCATTAGTAATTCCTAAGACTGGGTTATCTATTTTGTCTAACAGGAAAAGTTGGGTCATCTATAGCAGACATGATATCAGCGCTGTTGCAAATTTTTGGATAGGAACTTTATGATACTGAGTCAAGGCCATTTGAAGTCTTATCTTGTGGAGGGTAACTGCAATCCGCAGCAGCAGCCTTCAGCTAATCATTCTTTTTTCAAATTTGTTCTGAATCATTAATGTAGGATAAACATGTAAATTTATGTCGAGATTTATTGAAATCCCTTTCCATATATCCGCCATTTTCTGATTTATTCATTTGCAGGAGACAATTTTGTTTGGTACTTCTGTAGTTTGTTCGTTTTAGCTGACACATAGCTCTGGAAAGCCGAAAATGAATGCTTCTTCGGTTGTGCGGCTGTTTCGTGGTTATCCAGAAAAAAGGGGGCATTGTTGTGTTAGTCCACGTTACATTGTAAAGCTGCATTTGTATGTGTAACATAAAATGTAAATACATAGTTAAAAAATTTTGTTATGGAACTCGTAAACCAGTTGAGCTTGATTTTGTACTGAGTTTATCAAAATTTGGGTGATTGTGTTTTGAGTTGTATTGTGCATTTGAGTAATGAATCTTGTCAGCAGGGGGTATGTTTGAAATCGAGACGACGTGGTATTGTTAACAACGGAATCCCCACACATGAAAAAAAAATTTCATTGCAATACAAGGCCACTAATAATAGCATAGCAACTCTGTCATGACCTGGTTTTGATATGATATGGTCTATTCGAATCCCAACGTAGGAATTTGAAACATATGGTCCCGTTGAAGCCTATCCTCATGTCTTCTATTCGATGCTTAGCCCGAAGATTTGCTCTGCAGAGATTTATTCTCAAAAAAAGAGAAATTCTACACTCACACTACTCACGAGAAGAGATTTAAAGCACTCGAGTCTCGTTTTCTCGATATTATCATTGTGATATTAAAGCAACGGGTCAACAGGTCAGCAGGCCAAGGGACAATCGTTACATTTAAAAGTTCACAATGATAGAAAATGTTGATATCGATTGATTTGGAGATGTAAGCCTCGATTTTTTTTTTCCCTTTTTTGATAGAATATAATCCTCGAACTAGCAAGGCATATTGATGAAATCAACGAGGCTGCGGCAGCAGCTGCAGCTGCGTGATCCAAGAAGCGCATGATCCCAGATATTTACTATTTCAAGCTAACTTTATTTTTCAGCATTTGCTACGACTATTGAGACATTCCTCCTTTAAGAAACATTTGTCAACGTACCCATGCCCCTCATAATATTCAAACCAAATATTATGATTTTTATTTTTTTTTATTTTTATTCCAGTTTCACTATTTTTCTAAGGCAGGGTAAATTAAGGTTTTTTATTATTATTTAAGAAAATAAATATATATTACTCTTAGTGGGAGATGTATTAAGCCTTAAACTCTACTTGGAATTGTAAGTGTTTAGTAATTACTTGCTAGAAAAATAGCCTTGAAATTTACATGCAGATTCCATTTTCATTGAATCCTCATTATATAAGAGATAATTCATTAAAATATTATTATTAGACTTTAAATTTACTTATGTTTACAATGAAAAATCTAATTTGGTTTGCTTGTAGCCTAGAACTAAACCAAACTGAATCCTATTAGTTCACAATTTTATGAACTAAATACAATCCAAACATAAGAGCCAACCCAACTAAAGTAATTCAGTTCTATTGCTAATTTGCCATCAACATTCACCACTTCTTGATTATTGGACATATCTTCTAACAATATTAAAACTCCACACTAAGTTATCAATACATCTTATCTCTGGAAGTAAGCCAATCAACTAAGTACCAATAGTTAAACAAATTAAAATAAAATGTATATTATCATATCAATAATCACTTATATTAACTAACATAAATATATTTTTTATTTTTTCTCTAAACCTTTTAGTTTTTTTGTTTGGTTTGATTTTGTTTAAAATCAAACCAAGTAAAAACTAATTATTTTAGAGATTTATGAACTATTTGATTTTTTGTGCCTGAAAAACGGACCACATCTTCCACCAAATATATGAAAGAACATTTTTACCTATCCTAGGTACTAGTACCGCCAACAAGAAGTAATATCAATTACTTGGCAAGAGAATGATACATGTGTAGATATGCTTTCATTATTAACTACCGTATAATCTTGGCAAGATCTCCTACGTCTCATTCCATTGAGGTCAAAAAATCACTGCAAATCCGATCAATGCAAGCCATACGTACAAACGATTCATGTGTGGATATGCCTTCATTATTAACTACGATATAACTGTTGCCCAGATCTCGTACATCGCATTCCATTGAAGTAAAAAAATACTACAAATCCCGATCAATGGAAGCCATACGTACAAACATATTTATTCATTCGAAATCAAAATCCCCATTCACGAGGCCAAATTTTACTTAATTTGAAGACACTAACATGATACCATCTCTAAGATTAGATCATAAAGAAACACTTGTAACGTCGCGAGTTACCATTATCTATTTTAAATATTCATTCTGCAAGCCCTTACAAGAAACCCTAACGACTTTCTCGAGGCAATTGCTTCCTATACTACCTTCATTTCCACCAATGACATCGCGCCCCGTGTGTTGAAACACCGACACCGTGTATTTGCCTACGGGGTTGGTTTGTTACTTGTACGTCCTTACCGGCTCCGGAACCCCCAACTCACGTGCACTTCATCAACTTAAGTGCTTCTAGTGCGCAGGTGCTTTTTGCTAATTTTCATCACTCTTTATAACTCTTAGCTTGCATTGATATAACATTCTCTTCTATTGAGAATCTCTCTCTCAAGTTCAATTGAGAGAGAGAGAGTGGAAGAATCAATATATTTTTTTTAATTAATGAAGTTCATTTTTGGTGATGGAGAGAGTATGGAATCATAAGCCTAATGTTGAAATATCACCAAATTGTCCACGTTGTGGTTCTCCTAATACAAAATTTTGCTATTACAACAATTACAGCTTGACACAACCAAGGTACTTTTGCAAAGGATGTAGAAGGTATTGGACCAAAGGTGGGTCCTTAAGGAACGTGCCCGTTGGCGGTGGCTGCCGGAAGAACAGACGAGGCAAGTCGGTGAGGTTATCCATCGACGGCGTCTCGTCGAAAAGCTTGTCCTATATGGGTGAAATAAACAAGGTTAATGGATTTCTTGAGTCCACTTCTAGCTCATCCTTAATGCAACAGCAAGATGGTTCTCATATTGATCTCGCCCTTGTTTTTGCAAATTTCTTAAATCAACCGCCGGAGAAGAAGCCTGCCGGAAGCTTTGAATTGCCAAGGTTTCCGGATATTGATCCATCGATGGAGTTTAATTCATGCATGGTGAGTGCAAACTTGGAGTCTACGGTTCAATTACCAGAAGCAAATGTTGATAATGGGCTTGTTGGAAGCCTAAGTTTTTCCGACTTGTCGTCTGCGGAAACTCAAACCCATTTTAGAGACAATGATCAAAGTTACTACAGTACGTTTGATTCAGTTCCAAAGCATGGTCATCATGTTCAAGATGGAATTCAAAGTAATCAAGTGTTGCCACCATTGCCAAGTGAAGAAATATTGTGGTTGAATTCTCAAATGATGATGAATCAATCTCTGCAAGCGGCAGCAGCAGCAGCACAAGAGCCAATGCTTGGACCTGCTGATGATCACCAAGCACAAGATCCAAATAATCTATTGTTTTGTAATTGGAGTCCTTTTGATTTCTCAAATGATGATACGTTCTCCAAGACTTGAGAGATTGTGAATTTTACTTCATTGTTTTTGTTGCTATATATATATAGTTACACATATATGTATAGAAATCAGAAAATTTTATATGAAATATTGCTATTCATTAGTGTATGATTACCTGAATTTTACAATTAAGTTAACCATTGATCGTCAGGTTTTTCGTCCTAGGAAAATATGCAATATGATAGGTACTTTTTGTTTACTCCATTAGTATGAAATAGTATTCTATAGTTGTGTAACACTTTGCTTCATTTTCAGTTTCTTGGATTCTCTATCTGAAACAACAATGGTGCTTAAAGTTTTTTTTTTTATTCCTTTTTTATATTATGGTACTTGAAGTTTTTAGTTCGCTAGTTGTTTCATAATTCATATTAAATTGACAAGTTTTGACCGGTAATGGGCGTGAAACTAGAATCACATGTCTTATGACTGCATGCTGTGTGAAGCTTAATTTATCTTTGCTTAAGAAAAGACATATTAATTATTCTAATTAGCTTTCATACATTTAGTCTTTTAGATTTATTATTTAAGAGATTCCATATTATATATGTGTGTCAAACAACGAGATTTTGATATTTATACCATGCCTTAATTTTACTTAATCGCTACTACTAGATAATTACGGACCCAATCGACCAAAATTATCTTATGTTCAAGTCTAACATAGCAGAGAAATATTAATCGTATAGCTAACATAATATTTTTTGTTCTTACTGCTTTCTCAAAATTGTATCCGCTATACTATAATCATTTTTCTTTAAATTATTCTAAGGGTTCCTCTTATAATAGTTGGTCAGAAAAGTGGACCGTGTTAATTTATTGTCCAGGCTAGCTCCTCCTAGCTGAGGAGATATGATTTGTGTCTGAAATTTGAGACCTGTTTTAATATTACTTCTACAGGAGATATATATATATATATATATATATATACTTGAACTTTATAAGTGTTAATTTATCCGAATTTAGATAAGCACTGATTTTATTTGTGCTTATTTTTTATGATTTTTTTTTTGTCACAGATATATTTATAAGAATGACACATTCTTACCCGACAACTATCAAATAACAATTTTCTAAAAAGTCAATACAAAAATCAGATAATCACTGAATAACAGAGGGGAGACACCAGAGCTAATTAAGAGAAAATGCGATGGTCTTTAGATAACACCTTGGTGCTGCATAATCCCCCAACAAGATGGTGCTGGAGTTCGATCTTAGGGGTCGAGATGTGTTAGAATTGAAAATTAACAAACTCTACAAAGTAAATACCGATATCATTTAGTTATGTTTAATGAGCCAGCAGTCCTACTAGATTATTTCATTCTGCACAAGCTAATAGACTGTCAGAGTAACTATATCAATTCAATCATGAATTTCAAGAGTGTAAATTTCCTGAAATTTAGAATCAGTCAATCCTTGATATAGTAAAAACATTATGGATAGGGCAAGTTGTTTGTAAATAACAGGCCCTCCAGCTAGCCCTAACTAGAAAATTTCAAGTGCAGACATCCAATTCAAAACTTCTCGAAGATTTATGAATATTTTAATAATTTTTCCTGGAAAAAATTCAACATTTGGTTGGTTAAAAAAAACTGCTAATGCTACTCCGGATTCATGGAGCCGAGCGGTTTTAGCTTAGAATCTTGGGAACAGTAAACTTAATGGTAGCTACACATGATCCCAGAAATCTACACGATCCAAGAAAATTATATATATTTGACTTCACCCGATCAATATCTTTGTGTCGACAAACTTCTAGGATTCAGAGTCTCGAACTTTTTTTCAAATCAAATCTTTGAAAATCAATATCCAGATTGTTAAGACTTGTCTTTTAATACGTAGTGCAATTCAAAATTTTTAGGTAACAACCAAAATGAACGAGTGACGAGATCATGTATTCTAAATCCAGCATCCAACACTCTCACTCGTTTGATTAGAAAAGGTTACTTACCTATATGTTTAGAATATATTGTGAAAGAGTAATGATGAAATTTGAAACCTTTAATTTATGTCACCGATCCCTACTTTTGAATTAACTACAGTTTATTTTCATTACTACCCTTATTAAAAAAATTAAAAAATTATTAATTTTTATTTCTTTTTTTTTCCCTCCTCTATTCTTCACCATCAATCCCTCACAATCCGCAACATATGATGATTTTGTTGGTGAATTTTGTTAATATTTTGTAAATAAGCGGCAAGTTTTATAGTTGCTGATGGTATTTATTATGATTTGATGTGATAATCTAAAATTTTGACAGTTTCAATTTGATTTTTGTGTTAAAAGTTAACTTATAATTCAAATTTTGACTCACTTCAAAACATATGAGATTCTTGAGAGGATTCAAAAGGAAAATCGATACGAGCCCAGGTCCAAAACATACAAAGATTATGCTGTGTGAGAGCGGAACGTGACATTAACTCTACTGGACTTGGTAGTTTCTCTCATTCAATCACCTGGTCAACTACGTTAAGCTCACATTTAATGATTACTGAATATATATTTTTATATGAAACTGAATGAACCTGGATGGATTGATGATCTTTTACGCTGCTTAATTATAGAGTTTACGGATGGACGGTGTGAGATTTAATTAATTAGTTTTCTTTTTTAAATAACAATTAGTTAATATATTGTGATATTGTGATTCAAGTTTAGCAATTGCAGCAATATTTATTATTCACAGAGTGTACGTGATATAGTTGTGTTAAATATAGACAGCAAAGTTCAGATGATTCAGGTTGTGGGCATGGTAGTTGGCAGTTTGGTTAATTTGGTTCGGTTATAGTTTTATGAGAAGATTAATTCTAAACCAGCTCTTAGTTCATAAATTAATCACTAGAAGCTTAAATCCGTCCAAGATAAATTAATGGGAAGGTCAGAAATTTTCAATTATGTTTGACTTCAAGGGCCTTTCATATATTTATACATCATCGACAACAACACACACCACCCCCCCCCCCCCCCAATCCCCAAAATATATATATATATCCTCTTCTCTCTCCGTCTAGTAATTATTCGTTCCCGTAAAAATTAGAGCATAATATATAAATCATTTTTCAATTTACACTTATTGCGTACATGATTTGTTATTTCATAATTGAGTATTCATGATCTTGATTTATTTATTATTATTTACTTCTTTTTATAGAGGTTTTTGTTGCTTACTGGTTTGATCAGTTCAGTCGAAGGTAATAACAAGACAGCAGCACAAAATTATTTGTAGAACTTCGGATTTTATCCTATGTAATTAAAATTTGGAGAAAATTTCTTTGTTAGAGTTCATTTAAATTGGCCTTATGGATAACACATCGACACCTCTTTGGCCATAAACTTTAGCATAATTTTCTCTTACTAGTTAAAAGCTAGAGAGGACTCTTTGATAAATCTATAATTTCATAAATGATTTTAAGTTTGAATTTATTCTCTTTTATTTCTCTAATTTTTGTGTTTAATCTCATGTAACATATCGATTGTATAAGAATAAAGCAACAATTTACTCAAAATTATATCATATACACCGAAAGAAGGGAGAGATTTTCTCATTGACTCTTCGCATTCATGTAATGAGAAAGGAATCAACTTCCTGATGTTTATGTGATGATGAATCACAAATTAAAAATGATTAAAATATAAACTCTAAGTTAATTAAGTTGACGGTTGCTAGTAATTAATTAGAGTCCCGATTAAGCAGAAAAAAGTAAAAGATTGCTGGCTTTTGATTTAGAACAGTCAAAGTTCAAATTAATGAACAGTCCTAAGTAGGGGACGAATCTTGCCCCGGTCTTGTATTAAATATGCATAAAAATTAGCTTCCACATAAACTAACGAGCCATCTCATGCATTGACCCTTGGCGGTCACAAGGCTTTGTTCAAAGCTGGCTTACAGCCAACTTGTGTGAATTATTTGGACCCATTCGGCACCAAATGTTATGTAGTAGCTCCAATTCTAGAGTTGGGTTTAATTGAATCTTTTGTCAAATGGGCATCCATATTCGATAAGACTTTTCTTTATTCTAGTTATTACCACAAAAAAAAAAAAAGAATTGGTTGAAATTTTTTAATATTAACTTGTATTACAACTGAAAATTTGCTGAAAGTAGCCTTGATCTGTACATCATCGGCAATCAGCGTATTCAGAAAATCAGAAGAATTTACTCTTATTAAATCGTGAAGAAATTTATCAATTGGTGGCGGAAGAATAATGATACATGTAATAAAAATACCACAAAATTTATTACAAAAGACCCAAAAAAATTACTGTTTTGTAAACAGTGGCGGTGCCAGGAATTTTACCTAGCAGGGGCTAAATTTAAATAATAATATAATTTTTAAAATGGCTAATAAATAATAAATATAAAAATTAAAATTCATTAATATATTCAATTAAATACATTTGTAAATATAGACTTGTTTTCATATGTTAAAAAAATTGAAGAATAATCTCATCATCAAAAATACAAAATAAATCTTTTTTCTATACATACAACAATGATATCGCTCAATCATTGATCTCTCATTTGATTTTACAGACGATTTTTCACAAAATTCGTTGTTGAAAATGTTTTTTTTTTTTACTGTAGTTATGACAACTAATAAAAATAATAAATAAATTAATAAATACAATTTATCATTTTTAGTATCAATTATTTTTCTTGTTAACTTATTAATTCCTTTTAATTTTAAAAATTTGTTATCAGAACCCACTTCATAATGTAAACATCAAGTTGAATTTTAAGTGCCATTAGATTCATTAAAGAAAAATCATTTGAAAAAACTCAGTAAGATGAAGTAGTTTCTGTTTTTTTGTGTGAAGAGAGTTAGGGCTTGAGAAACTTTAAAATAACAATATTTTTTTATGGGTTAGAAGTGTAAAAATAAATAGTTAATATATTGATTATTTTTAATTTTAATAAGGACTTTCATGATAAATCAAATTAAAAATAAGATAAATATCTAACTAAATTTATAAATTTTAAGAAATCTAAGAAGGGCTTAAGCCTCCCTTAGTCCTAATGTGGCCTTGCCACTGTTTGTAAGTACTTTCTTTTGTCATGTTGTTAAAATTTTTGTCTTTCTAGTGATAGTGTGCTATTTTTGCGCACATATCACTGTTAGTGGCAGAATTATTTAGAAGTCTAAAAAATTTTATAAATGCTGGCATTTTAAAAATTGTTTTTTATACGTTGACCTTAAATTATATTTATTTATAGTTATGATCCGTTACGGAATGGCCCCTATATATGTTATAAATTTGACCTCCGTAGAAAATTTTTATTGCATTTAAATCCTAAATAGTTGCTATTTACAACAAAATGGCCCCCAATCAAAGATTCTGGTGGTATCATTTTGCTTGCAACTAGGGAGACTTGAACGAGATGAGAACCAACCAATTTCTCGAGACTTTAGTTTTGCTAGTTCCAAAGTATATTGAGACGATCTGTAGTTCTAATATATGGTACATCCCAGATGATTAATAGTATCTAAATCGTTTTTGAATTGCTATATCACATTATTGTTCAATTGGAATAATATGTTTCATAAAATTTATTGTGTGAAATTATAATTATTTTCCTCTGTAAAATATAAAATTGTTGTATTTATAATATATTTTTTAATAATCTTATACATTGTTTTTGAGCTTGAATTTTTGTTACGGATTGTATATCAATTCCTTGGAATACAATACTAATTGAAGAGTTGATCTTTGTACACAGCCTACGATTAATTACTGGCGCCACAAACAATTTCTTTACATAACAAAAACTCTATATTAACTTGATTGAATATCTCTTTCTGGATCTTAATGTCTGAGCTGTTTTTAATCATCATGAATTAAGACTAGACAAGTGAGACGGGAAAAGAAGGGGAAAAGGCTAAACGATAAATAACTAATTGGGTTAGGGAGAAATTTGGTTAATTGTTAAACGTTAGCTTTCCAAAAGCAGAACAAAATCCATTCGTGAAGAATCGCTAGTGGACACTTTGTGCCCATTTGTATCTATTTTCTATTATTAATAATCAATCACTATGTACACAAAGTAAGAAAATGTATAAAAATACTAAAATTTCAAGATTTTTCTTCCTTTTTTTTTTCTCCTAAGCTATCTCCCAATCTCTCAAGCTCAAAATGAAGAAAGCAAATTTTCTGGTACACATGGAGAATTTTTCCAAGCCCTAGCATGCAGTTTAAGCACTTCCCGTGCCTTTTCTTTGGTCTTGATGTTATTATCCACTTGAATCAGCAAGCACAATTTGGCCACAACACCAATCTGCAACATCTCTTGAAGCACACTATTTGTTGCTGAAAATTTTGAAATGGACAGCAAAATCCTCACGGCCCTTTCACTTGCAACCTGCGAAACCCTAAGTATCTTCTTTGACACAATGGCCAAACCAGCCCCATGCTTCAACAACTCGGCTCTTCCATCGGCACATTGACATAGCAAATCAAGCGCTGTTAGTATCATCTCACAAGCCCTTCTCTCTAATGATGAATCAAGAAGATGATCAATCAAAATCGACACGGCGCCGGCTTGCACGCCTTTGATTCTGTTTCTTCCCCACGGACAAATATTGACTAACACTTTCAGTGCTGATTTTGAAGCTTGTTGAGAGATATCATCATGCAAAACTTGAATCACTTCGACGAATAATTCTTCCCTCAAGCTTATGAGTTGCATTGGCTCAGCTACTTCAAGCATTGATTTCAACAACAAGACTGCATAAGCTCGAGACTCGTAGGTTCCACGTTGCATGACTTGTGTTAATGAATCCACAAACGTTCCATTTCTGCCCATAACAAGATTCTTCAACCCTAATTCCGAAATTTTAAGGTTACAAAGAATGCTTAGGGCTTCATCGACAGGTCCCGTTGACTCATGCAAACTGTCAAATCCTTCCGGCGATTCTTCCATACCAATGGAGCTGATCACAAATGAAGCCAAGAATTCAACCGCTCCAGCAGATTCTAAACAACGCTTGTTACTTTCATTCTCGGCTGCGATAGATCTTAGCTTCTTAAGGCACTTGATTTGCATCTGAGGAGACTTAGCTGCTTCATTCAATAGCTTAGTGATTTGACCTTTGCTGATGGGTTGCTTCGGCGTTGGGATCCTCTCAATGCCATAAGAAGCATTGAGAGTGCACCAAGATTGAATTAGCCGCCGGAGAGTGTGGTTCGGCGTCAGCTCACATTCTGATGATAATACTTGCTTTGTCATCGGACACGTGTTGTTTTTGCCGGCAAATAACCACTTCTCGATGCTTTCCCGATCGTACGTTATCCCCGTCGGCACCGTCACCGGATCTTTCATGATCGCTAATGAAATTGGGCACAGAAAAAATGTTGGAACATCAATTTCTTCCATTAATTGATTTTCCTTTCTTAAAATTAATTACACCCCAAATATATGAGAAAATTTTCCGAAGGCTAGGGAGGTTTTCGAAAGTATTAGATTAAAAGTAGTTGTTGTAGTTGAGGGAAAGTTGTGAATTGGTTTGAAGGAGTTGAATATGAAGCACAAGGGACCATTGTTATTTATATGTGTGAATGAGTGAATATATCGGAGCGGTGATGAAGAGAGAGAGAGAGAGAGATTCAAAGTAGCATGAGAAAGTCAAAAACACGCTAAATACAACAGAGCGGGTTGATGTAAGTAAGATTTATTGGTTTGACTTTTCTAAGTTGTGTTCTTGGAGAGGCTCGAGAATTATAATATGCACGGCTTTATTTACCAGGTCACCAATATTGCTGACATGGCAAAAAAATAGAACCGTCCTTTGACTTTCTCTGTCTAGAAGTTTTTTTTTTTTTTTCTTGTGTGTTTTCTCTGTCTAACTCGTGTTTTAATACTTTTGGGTTGCCGACAAAAGGAAACGGGGACAGCAGCGGCTTTTCGCGGCTGCTAACAGTATGACATAACCTGCCTTAATTCACTCTATTGTCCTACTTGGGCGAGGTTGAATAAAGTCTTAATTTTTTGCTCTAGTTCTTTTTGACCGAGAAAAAAACACGAAAATTAAATGGAAATAAAATGTATAAATTGTGGTATTGGTTAGGTAAAGGAAATTTTGGTTCATTTTGAAATTTGATGAATCAATTTGCGCAACATATAAGGCGACCTCATATTAGGTTAATCTCTGCCATATGATTTTAGAAGAGGTCCAATAATTATATATATGTATTTGTTTTAATTGTGGTTAGTCAACTCTTTAACAGGAAAAAAAAAACAATATAATTACACGATAAAAATAATGTTAGATATTCTAACATTTGAGTCGTAATTAATAAGACAAGCTTATCTATAACGGTATTACTTACTAATTACATAAATTAATGGTTAATATTTAATATAATGAAGATAAGTTGTCATATCTTGTTCGATAGCATTATTCAAGTTGTATTATTTTTGCATATATATGAAAGTAATTAGTGTCTCCAATTATCGATTTGCGTAATTATAATTTTTTCATTAATTTTTATTTTTTCTCATTTTTATTTAAAAAAAGAAAAAATTATAATTTGATTATCAAAATTCAAAAACTGAAACAGATGAATTTGCTAACTAAAAATACTAATACAAATGAAATGGTAAAAGCTACAGCTAAATTCAGCTAAAAATATATGGATCGACTTAGTATGACATGTCGGCGACGGATGATCACTCGCTCAGTCTCCTCATCACATGCTTTATGAATTATGATCTTATCCTTAAAGCTGCGGCCGCCTATTGCAAGCATGAAACACTACGTCTGCAGAAAGCCAAAAAAAGTCAATAAATTCCACCCAATTAAATTCCAAGTCATAGGCTGAGGCCAAAGGCATTAATAAGCAAAGAAAATTCAATATAAATTAAAATGTCCAAAGCTGTATACTGCTGTCCCGTTTTATTTTTGCAGGTGCCCGCACCGCACCGCACGTTTTAAATCACACAGCCGTGTGAGTCCAGCCTGTAGCCGAGGTAGCATGATTTATTATCTAGTTCTAAGTTCTAACAACCAATAAATGTAAAAAGAAAATAGAAAAACAAAACAGATAATTATTTAGAGGCTGCAGTTCATCTACGATAGGGCTTTGAATAATTGTAAAGTCAAACCCAACCATCGACCGCCGCATGCTAATTAAAGAGACGGCTCTGAAATTTCATCATAGTAATTATATAACAAATAAACTCGTTTATGTTTATAAGGTATTGAAAAATAAAAACTCCCTTACGTTGGTATCTTTCATTCGAAAGAAAACGTTTGTGGAAAGTTTTATCTGTTTACTATTTAACGTTATATACGATGTGTACTGTCGCTACACCTACAACCCATCTATTTACTTTCTATTAATAATACTACGGCTAAGTTTCTAGAATTTAGCTGATTATAGGCTATAGTTTTGATTCACATCAATTTAATATTTTTTTTGCTTTAAACTTATAAGATAAAGGGAAGAACTAAAAATAAGTCTTATTTCTTTAAGTGGAATGTGGAATAAAAATTAGACATTGGGATTGGATAGGTGTGGATATGAGAAATTAGAAGTAGTAAGATCCAAAAGTAATATTAAAGAAAACTTAACAAATTCCTTCGTAGCGCCACTCGGGCAACCAGTTGTGAGAGCATTAGTTCGAGTCCACATGGACCCAACCTCCCCAATTAAGTATAATTGTGTGGAGTTTATTTATAAGTCTTTCTCTCTTGCAAAATGCGAGTGGAGTAGTGACATCCCTCATTTGTGAGGGTTATTTGTCTGAATAATCACTTCATAAAAAATTTAATGTAATATTGTAAGGTTTAATTATATATATATATATATATATCTTATTGTAAATATGTGATTCAATATCTGATGTATAATCAGTATTAAAAAAAAAAACAAATTCCTTCATATGGAAAGTGTATTTGATAATTAGGGTATATGAATGTAGATATATATGAGAGACTGACACAAGAACCAGAAAATGGTGATAAAAATAGTGATGCTGTTGAATCAAAAGATTAAGATAGATCTCAGAAAAATAAAGGAAGAAATTGAATGAAAATAAGAGCATGTAAGAGTTAGAATACAAGACATCGTTGATTTGCATGATCTGAAAATTAAACTTTTGATTTGCTTGATCTAAAAAATAATCTTTTAAATAGGACTCCGAAATTAATATTAAAGAAAAGGCTTAAATATAATAGCACGTAATAGGAGTTTCGATCACATTTTGAAACGTTTTGCATTCGATTACATTTAAGCGAAGCTCTAACAAATTCACAGCAAATTTCTCTTTTTGTTATTAATAATGAACGGAATAACTAATGGGAAAGATAAACTTTTCTTTGTTGCCTTTTAGTATAAGAATGATTAGGGGTTGAAAGTTGCAAGTCCATGTTCACACTATAATAAGGTGATAGATTTACTACTTGGGGAAACCTAAACCCGTGGGTGGTTAGGTAAGTATAATTAATTAACTAGACAATCTGCACATGCGGTTAATCTCCATTATCGTGATCAACCCATTGGGAAAAGTTATCATTTTGCTTAATAACAAATAATAATTATCACTTTAATATAGATAGTGGATGTATTAAGAGTAATAAAATAATAAATACATGTCTCTGGGCCTTATTGCTTCTGCTAATGAACTCAATTTTGCAAGATATCAACCTTATGTACTGTGCCATACATATTGAAGTCGTCTTTGGTTATACGCCTAGTTCTAACAACCAGAAAATTAAGTAAAAGTTACAGAAAATGGAGCAGTTTTATTTTTTAAAAAAAAAAACTTATAATTAAAAAAAAATTTTGGCCATTAGCGAAGCAAAATCAAACAAGCAATTAGCAGTTTATATCTATTTCTTCAAGTTAATCGCAAAAAAACCCCATTTGCCCCCTAATTCGTAGAGCTTTTTTATGATTTAACCTCTAATTTTTTCAGAAGCACCTCGAGACCTCATTTTTAGAATATTGACGGTCAAAATTTATTTTGGAAGGGTAAACTTAACTTTTTACATCGCGCACATTAATATTGAAAAAAAAAAAAAGGGACACACAGCGACCATTTAAAACCTGAAAAATAACATGAAAAAAAAAATAAAAATAAAAGGTAGACTAGCTAAGAGATAATTACCTATTTTAATAAAAACTATGAATGATATCGTAGAAACACGAAAAGTTAGTGGGCAAATGGTTTCCAAGTTTCATATAAATAAGAGTTTTGAATTAATGTCAACGCAACCATCAACTGGCACATTGTCATCATACGTCGCAATAGTGTACTAAACGTAATTATTTATAATTGAAATTAAGGATTGAAATTTCAAATTCATTATTCATATTCAGTGTACATTGAGGCATCGAAAACAGCGGTGTTCTTGAAAATTTCTTGTTAAAAGTTTATAGTTTACCAACGGAATGTCTTTACTTGCAGCAAATTTTAATATTAAAGAGAAATTTTAAACACAAGTACTTAAAATGGGATCAATACTGGGTAGGTTTTTTTATGATAGAAAATAAATTAATTATTTGTATATAGGAGCAGTTTTGTGAATTAAAAACTTATATGATAAAACTTTTGCTTTTGAGAGTAAACTCGACAGTACAAAAGAAATTTATAAACTAAAATAGTGATAAATCTCTTACTCAACTGTGATTTTAACACTCTCAGAAATTTACTTTGATTTTTCTCCTTTTTGTAATAATAAATCGAAATAAGAAATTGAAAAATAAACATCCTAGCAAGCGTTTCAAATAACAGGTAACAAACAATTAGGAGTTTGTAAGTTGTAAGGCTGCATGTGTTCATACTATAATTAGGTGATAAGTCATAAATCTCTATTTGGGGAAATCAACTAAATAAGTGGTTTATGGCGGTTTAGTCGTAATTAATTGGCAAACAAATTCAAAGTTTTATCTCTATCAATTGTCATCCCACTAAGGCAATAAGACACGTGGTTTAAATTTAAAAAAAAAAATTATTACTTTTATATGCAATAATTAATCACCACAAAATTTAAAAAACAAATAATCGCCACAATAAAAAGATTATAGATAATGGATGTAATGAGTGTAATAAAATAATTAAGAAGTGTCGTTAGGCCTAACTGCTTTGGCTTTGCATGATATCCACATGTCATATGGAAGTCGAAAGCACTAACAATTGACTTATTATTTTATTGAATAACTAACGTTGATTCATGTTATTCACAAGAAGAAAAACCTTCATGTGATGATGAGATTAACAACATGCCCCGCTATTAATTCGTGCGTAGGTATCTTAAAATCAATTACATTTATGCTTTTTGAAAAATTATTGGTAGCATGGGTGACTCGTCTTAAATTTATAGATATTTGACAGAAAATTTAGTAAACTATTTAGTTTATATTTATGTATAAACAAAAGGTAATTTAATAAAAAATAATTAATTTTTTTAAACAAGGTCAAGATACAAAGATTCTATACCGATTGATAGGAACTAGGAAGGAACACTGAATATATATATATATATATATATATATATATATATATATATATATATATATATATATAGGTTTAAAGGTAAAACTTTGTTATATTATATGCTTACAAAGTTGGTAGTTTTTTTTCTTATATGCAAGTCTCCAATTCGAAATGGTCAAAATCAACCGGTGTAAAGCAACACCCAAATTACAAATTTAATACTCCTGCATTAGTAAATTGTAATTAACGAAGACAAATTTAGGACACGTTTGGAATTGTGGTTGAAATACTATAAATAATTTATTTCATAAGTTTTGACAAAAATTGTATGACAAATTTTTTAAAAAACGGCTTATTTCATAAGTTTTTTTTATTTTAACAACAACTTTTAAAAAAAGTTAGGGTTTGCTTATCTTAATTATGTTTTTTTTTTAATATTGCTTTTAAAAGCAGCTTATTAAATAAGCATGATACATTCTTAATGTTCATATTACAATCTTAATATTTTAACAAAAGAATAGTTGTCTTATTTTTCCATAAACCCTAATGCACAAATAAAAGGCAATTCAAACTTTTGTCTATTTTGACCATTATATAACAAAACATCACCTCTTACATAAAATTTAGTAAATATATATACTCTATTTTTCAAACTCACTACAATAATACAGTTTATCAAATATCAAACTACCATTTTAATCAAAATTTTATTTTACCTATACAATAGAAACAATTTATTTTATCACTCATTGCAATCTTAAACTGATCCTTAGTTTTATAATCTTTTTAGTGACAATTTCCTGTACCCCTTCCTCATCAAATTTTTTTTTTAATACAATGTTAAACAGTAAAATCTCATCCCATTGCTTATTAATTGTTAAGTAAATGTCTAACATTGACCATCAGTTGCGCGTTGACGTAATAATTAAAAAATAATCGAATAATTCAAATTAATCTCATTCAACATTGAATATAGAAAAATCAAATCTTTTTCAAAAATAATTTTGTTAAAATCCACCAATTAATCGAAAAAGTGAAATATCCTTTGCTAAGTGAGTAATTGATAGTTGTGGGCCTGATCCGAAATTTCAAAAGGATGATCCAGAGTTCTAGATGTCAACTCTGTGGCTGCTTCTTTAAGAATTCAAAACTGAAAAAAAAGAAAAAAGAAGTGTGGGCCCAATAAATAATAAATAACGCAAGATCTAGAAAGACTTTTAACTAAAATTCGAAATTCCCTCGTTGTGACCTATGAGTCGACTCGAGACTCTCGAGTCACTCCTTTTGTCTTCCTTAGCTGTTCGTCAATATGTTTACATTTCCATTCAAATTTAAATTTTGAAAACTAAGTTAATTTAATTATGCACTTATATGATGAAAAAATTTATACTATCTTTATTATTTTTATCATAATTGTTATTTGAATGTTAGCTTTATTAAATATTATAGTTGTAGTAACTTGGAGTATAAAAGCTACAGCACCAAATATAACCTTAGTTAAATGATCCCTCCACGCATGATGCGCGGAAATTCTTGTCTTAAGATGCTACTGGGCAAGTATAAATTTTAGAAGTGATTGCTTTGTTCATTTTCTTTGCCTTTGCTGGTTGATATTGTTGAATTTCTAGTCTTTTTCCTATGAGTGCAAATGTGCAAGCATATTTTGAGGTGCCGATGTATTTCTTTTCGATTTAATTAAATAAATTCCCTTATTACGTTAGGGTTCATCTGAAAAAGCACAGACACACAATGGGGTTCATGCTACATTAAAATGAGTACAACATGCGGTACAAATTCTCCAAATTTCCGTTGCAATTAGATCTTCTGTTTTTGTTTTAATCTGCTCTAAGCTTTCATTTATTTGAAGATCCAAGTCTTCATTTTATATAGCATGAATTGGGATATAAAAACGGAAATCAGAAATTTCGGAAAAGAAAGTTGGAGGATTGATGGTACCTCAAATTTGTTATTACATTGGCTTCATGAATAAAACAAGATTTAATGCATTCATAACCTATTTTTCTTATTATGTTTCTCATACAATTAATTTTTTTTTAATGGCAATTCATTAATTAGATAATATATCATGGATTCATTAATTAGATAATAGAGCAGTACTTGAATCAGAAATTTCATAATTTATACTTACCAAATTTAAAAAAAAAATCACAATTTATACTTACCATCGTCAATATATAAGAACCTCGTTCAATCAAGAGATAATTTACTAAAAGAAAAAAAACATAGTTACCTACTTACCATCCAACTACTGAATAAATAACAAATCATTTGATTCTCTTGAGATATCACTTGAAAGTATATCCTCATCGGGAAATTTGATCACTCCTCACTTCCGAATTATAAGATAAAATAGTTTTTTTTTTCTGAACTTTGCTAATAAATTTAATAGAAAATCAAAAGAGTAGACACAACTCCCAAAACTCATAAAAAGGAAAAATATTATATCGAATCTTTGTATTTAAATTCAATTGCTGAAATCGGGAGGAGATAGTTGACATCACCTGACAGTTCGTATATACAATATATAAACAAAGTAACGTATGAACTGGATAAGTTTTAAGGGCTCAAGGAACGGTAAACGTTTCAATTAAAACCAACCACTAAGGTTCACACTTAAATCACATAGTAATTAGCAACAATTAAAATGCAATTAGTTACACATTGATTGATAGATTTTAATTAATCACCTAGTCAACCTAGTCAAAACAGAAGCATCAATACAAGGAGAAGCCTTCCATTCATCATAATGAGACCTAAGTATTTCCCTAGCCATTTCTTTCAAATAAGCAGCACAATCAACTTGAAGAAACGAGCAAAGCTTCAACACAGTACCAACCCTCAACATTTCTTGAACGACAAAATTTAAATTACCTGAAAATTTACATATCAATGATAGGATCAAAATGGCCCGATCGTCGGCCGCCGGCGACACTTTCATGATCCTTTTTGTAACAACCGCTATGGCCGCCCTGTGACTCAGGAACTGAGCCCTTCCATCAGCACAAGAACACAAATGAAATAAAATACCAAGAATCAACTCAGTTGTTTTCTTTTCGGGTGCCGTTAATTCCAGCTCAATGAGCTCAAAAACGGCGCCGGATTCAATCATTATCATGCGGTTTCTCCCCGATGGACGAGCATCTAACATCACATGCAAAGCAGCATTGATCCCTTGTTGATCGATGACCCTTTGTTGCAAAACTCTAATTATTTTCTGAAACAATTGTGGTTTCAGCCTTTCAAGAAATTTAGAACTTGCTGCTTCGATAATATTCTTCAATACTCTTAATGCATGAGATTTGATATTCTTGTGATTCTCAATACTCTCATCATCATGGGCTAAAACCCACGTGAAAGATTCAACGATCTTATCAATTTCAAAGGCCGAAAGCTTCATATACTCTGAAGTAATTTTAAAGAAATGAAGTATGCTCAAAGCTTCTTCTAAGCCGCCCACCTGATTTTTGTCACAACACCGTATTATGTACGTTAGCATAGCCCTAGGGACACGAGCTTCAGCCATGCACTTCCTATTCCTTTCATTTTCAGCGGCGAAAACTTCGAGCTGGATTAGGGTTTTGATCTGGAGCTGAGGCTTCCAAAGATCCTTGATGAGTTTAATGATTTGCAATTTACTGGGAGGAGCTTTAGGGGTGGGGATTTGGTCGACGCCATAAGCGGAATTATCAGCGCACCAAGCTTGAATCAACCGGCGTAATGTGTGATTTGGTGTTAAATCTGAGTCTTTAGGCAAAGGCTGTTTGGTAGCAGGGCATTCTGCGTTGCTGTTGCCTTGGAAGAGCCAATGTTCAATGCTCTCACGATCGTATGTGATGCCTGTGATGACTGTCACAGGATCTTTCATGATTTGGAGAGAGATAGGGCAAATGAAATATTGAGGAATTTCGATATCTTGATGATCATCCATTTTAAATAATAATAATAATATTATATGTTGTTGTCGAGGATTTTGTTTGTGTGCTCGTGATCTTGATTCTGACGATAAAAGCTCGATCAAGAGTGTGGAATGAAATGGGAAATATTTTGTTTGTTGGTTTTGCAAAATGGTAAGATAGTGGGGTAATTTATTGACAAATTTGAGGGAGACAGAGGAAAAAAGCTGAACCAAAAAAAAAAAAAAGCCAGTGGTCAGAGCTTACTAGTCATAAATTCCCTGTGGCATTTAACAAAAAATGAATTAAATGAATGTATTTATATATTATTCTAATGGAGTTCGGCAGTCAAAGTTTGAAAAACTGAGGCCGATTGGCTTTGGCTATATCCAAGTTACACGCAACTACCAATTCATGCAGCTTTTGTGGTTCTGTTTCGTTTTTGTTTGTTATCATTGTTATTAACTTTATTGAAAACTAAAACAGCTTTGCATTCAAATTAATTTGCGCGTATAAAAGTGTTTATTTACTAGCATTTGCATTAATGGCATAAAATTTTCAACAAAACAACACTGGTGATTAGCTAGATATGTTTTCAGTAATCCGAACCGCGTAATTTGGTTGGAGGAAATTCCAATTCAAGTAAGTTTTTTTATTTTGAGCTTTTAATTGAAGTTTTCCAATTCAAATAATAATAATAATAATAATAATAATAATAATAATAATAATAATAATAATAATAATAATGATTCAAATAATGGTTCTTCCTTATCTAAGATTGGCCTTGAATAATTAACACTTGCTCCTAATTTATAAGGTTCTATAAAACCTCGGTGAGTTCGATTCCTTGCATGTGCACTTTAGAAATAAAAATTTCTTATAATTTTAGAGTAAGTTTCAACGTTTTTGAAGTAAATTTTTAGGTTGAACATTAAACAAACAACATCAAGGTAGGTCAAAATAAATCATATAATCAATAAAATTTATAATATAATATCCAAAATAATAACAAAAAATAGGATCGCCGAATATGGACTAATCTTAATATTCTCACTATGTTTAGCTGAATTCAAATACGTTCCTCATTCGTATTCCTTTGAATAATTAATTCACCTTGCATGTGCATGCATTTGTAGATATAAAAATGTATTTTATGACTTGTGAAATTGGATTATGAGTTATACCGACGCGTTAATGAACGCAGCCGTTTTAAATTTTGAACTTTCTTGAACCCATTTAGTGGGCTCTCTAACTGATAAGAGCATGTATACTCAATGAATTTTAATTAGAACTGTAAAGCAATATTGGATGATCAATTAATACAGATCTAGATAACGTAGCGTGATTCATGCAAGTGCAGTGCAACAAGTCAATAATTGAAAAGCGACTCAAAAAGTCGTCGGGGCACATTTATTCGTGAGGTCAAAAAGATTGAGTCAGCTGCTGGGTTTACTCGCGCATAAAATCGACCAGATAATATTACTACGTATGTAATTAATTGATCAGATTAATTTCTGTACGCGAATGCTCAGTTTTTGAGAAATGATCTCTACAATCTTTAATTTGGATCCGACTAAGTTACATTTGTTATAATTTACATTCAAGTTAAAACAATGTAAAGACAACACACTGGCCCACCTCATTTTATTTATTTTTACATGTTTTAGTTGGGTTGTAAGTTACAATAAATGTAACTAAGGAAAATCCCTTTAATTTTTAATTTTATAAGTACAAATTTAAATTTTATAGCGTACAATCATATAAGTGCTAATTAGCAATGGCCTATTCTCAGATTTTGCTATAACACGTCGAACATTGTTATCCTAAAATTTAGATAACTTATTATTAATGCATAATTAGGATTTTTTTTATGATGATGCATGAATTTTTACCATATTCATAATAGTGTAATTATGAACATTTGAATTTCTATGTTTTTATCTTCACCATTGATTTAATTTAGTGCATAAATAACTAATTACTTAATAACTAAGAGATAAGATTCAAGTTCATGGAAGTAATTTTAATTTTTATAATTTGATAAATATTTTCTAAATCAACAACAAAATTAAAAATTAAATATCCAAATAGATAAATTATTTTGGATGTGTAAACAACAAATATGGATTATTCAATTTTTGACAACACATGTTAATGTAGATCCTTTTGTCATTTATAATTGGAACATTATAATTTTGTTGAAAAAGAGAAAATAACAAGAGGATACACTAAGACTGGGTTGTATTAATATTAAAATACGTACTTTTTAAAAGGAAATATAGAAGTTCTAATATAAAATATACTTTTTTTATCATTTAATCCTTAGAAAACACGGTTAATAGATTTGATAAATTTAAGTATTTGAAATTAAAATATTATCCTAATTAACTTTTAATTTCATGAATTGTTGATTAAATCTAACAATAAATATTTACATCAATATGGATGATGTAATTTTTATAATAGTATCATAGAGTGACCCACATAATTAAGGTTGATCATCAATCCCAAATAGCCTTTGTGCATGGGTTAAACATGGACAATGCCCATTTAATCTCTATAGTTCAAGCCAATTACTTAGTTAGTTTTTGTTTTTTTGAAAATTATCTAAAACACCCATGTGTTACTTTTGTAGTTGTTGGTTCTAATTTTTCAATAATAAAATATTATTATTTTTAATTTAAATTAAGATTCAAAAAATTCTAACATGTAAAAGATGAAAAATATATGATAATTTAGGTGGTGTTTGTTTTTATGTCTGAAATTTGAATAAACCTAAATCAATTTGAATTCTGAATAGAGCTAAATGTTTGAATCTAAATGTTATGTTTATTTTTTGTCTAAATCACTAAAAATAAATATTAAGTTGTTATTTTTTTAACTTAAAAAATCTGAAAACTAATATTTTTATATTTTTTCCCTTACAAATTATAAACGTTAAACAGATAATAAACATTTCGAAGAATATAAATAAGATAATATATTATCATAAGATAAATCATATTCAATTGAATACAACTCTTTAATATTCTATATTATATATGTAATCAATTTTATTATATTTTATGATGTTTTTATATGAAAAAATTCATAAAAAATTATGAAGATAAATAATGCTAATTTGAAGAAAATAAAAAGATAAAAATAATATTAGTTTACCATTATATATTATCACAAGTTACATAGAGATGAATAATAATGCTAATTATTAAATTTTATTTAGGTAAGGATGAAAATTAATTAATTAGATAAGGATATTTTGGAGAAAATCTTTTAATGATATCATTCAGACTTTTTAAATTAATCAAAAAGCTAAACAATTAGCTTAATAACTAAATGACTTAATAGCTGAAAATTTTTATTAAGTTTAAAATATAAATAGACTTAATGACTTATCTAATTAAAATTAAGTTAATTAAATCATTAAGTAAAAAAAAAAAACAAATAGCCCCTTAGTTAATTTTAATGGAAACAAAAAAAAAAAATACAACATGGAATTTTTGATAATTTTAAAAGAATTTTAGTAATTTTTTCTAACTTAACTTAGGATTCAAACTGTCAACAATAAAAAAGCATTCACCCATTAAAAAAAAGATGTTATTGTTATTAGTATTACTATTATTATTTTTATGACAAGAAAAGAAAAGAGAAAAACATCATGATTAAAAAGTAATCTTTTATCTACCCTCCAAAAAGTAACGTTAAATTCGACAACAACAGTAACTAAAGACTTCTTCGCCTTGAGTGGCTTTAAAACATACGAGGATCATTTAGATACTGATGCCTAAACCTAATGGATTATAGGAGAATTAACAATTCTGTCAGGTTGAGACGATAGTATTCGAAAAGAATTATAACGAATTTTAAAAACAGAGAATTTTAAACGACATTAAAAATTCACATCAGATTGCTTAGAGAACTGTTCTGATGTGGCTTTGCAACAAACTTCAACGACGAAGTAAGGTGATCTGCAATATTCTTTTAATACGAGAATATCAAGTTGATTAGTTAGTTTATATATTTTGGTCTGCACAATTGGTTCAATTCCTCCTCGATATCGCTTTGCCAATTAGTTTAAAAGAACTTGTTTCTATATTACATAATTAATTATTGCCCTTATATATATATAGAGAGAGAGAGGAGAAAAGATATTAAAAAAGATATTAATTATATCACTGTAGGAAAATTTCAAATGATCAGTCAGTAATGCTTATCATTTCATTATTCACATTGCTTACTGGCAGGAAAGGACAGAGTTTCATAGCCGTATTCCCCATCCAGTGAGCCAGCCAGTTCAAATGCATAACAGTGAGTAGATTAGAGGTGTGCAGCGACGTCAAAAGAAACTCGAACTTCCAGTTCCCTTGCAATTTGATCAACAGACATCCACTAATGTTAATTTTTAATCAAAGATTACTAATTATATTAAAGTATTAAAAATAAAAAAATATATATAAATATTTAATACAGTATATTTTATTTTATAATATATTAAATTCTCTCATTTTTTTCATTTCCATTCGATATCATCTAAGAAGAAGTTGTGTTATCGCTTGTGCGTAGTCGCAGGTGGTAACGATCACCATCACAAGGGTGTTTACTATGCTTCGATTGTCAACGGGTCAAGGTGTCTATTATTTTACTCCAACTTATTAATTATCATGCAGGCCCCTTCTTTTCTGAATAATTAAAAATCATTAACAAGTTATTAAAACCTCAAATTAATAAATAATTATTTTTCTAATAGATAATCTATACACACAATTGCCTAATAAGATCTTATAAATGATCCTTTTCTAATAAGATATTATAAATAAACGTCCCTCTAATTTTATTTTTTTTTATCATTTTATAAACCCTACCCACTGAACAACAACTCTTATCCTCTATTATTACTCTAATATGGGTAATCGCCAGTGCAAAGCACTTTCATGACCATTTGAGCCGTGCCTAGAGTGTTATTTGCTCTTTTCATATATATATTCTCTAAATAACAAACTCTAAGGTCATTGTTTATTTATAAATCTCAATAAAATTCGTGAAAATAAAAATAAACTTGATATTTAATTTATATGGATTATGGATTTTGAATTTTATTAAGTATTTTTTTTTTTACTTGTATAAGTTTTTATTTAGAAAAAAAAAAGTATTTAAAATTATGATTTTCATAGAATATCACATCAGTAGTGTAAAATTTATCAAATGCGTACTAATTTTTCATACTCACATTAATAACACTCTCAATAATATATTTTATCATATATTTAGTTATAAGAATTGTGTGTGCCTGATGTTAGGTGTACCCTCTCAAAATGATCAAAAGATTTATAATTAACATATAGCATTCATCAATTTAATAGGTCAATAATTATATTAATTATAAATAAATTTTCGAGTAGATGATTATTTATTTTAGTCTTGGCGTCACGGATCTTGAATTCAGATCTTTTATATTCTAAAATTTTAAGTCAGGATAACGAAGTTTCTGGCTCCTTACTATTATGTTAAGATTAAAATGTTCAGTTTCTTCATTTCTCTAAGACAAAATTTTTTTTTTTAAAAAAAAAAAAACAGTAACTCTTCCATAATTTAGTGAATTATCAGGAAGACCTCCTTATTTATATTAAAAATTTAATGGAAGAGTTGATAATTTCCTTAAAATTATGTCATTAGCTCAATAACGATATAGAATATTTTGCCAAGCAATTTTATCATATATATATAAACCAAGCCCTACAAATATTTAAATAATAATAAAAAGAAAAGGAAATAACAAGATGTGATATTGGGCAATCAAAATTACTGGTGGTTGGGTGCTTTATTGACAATAAGGATTCTTTGGCCCAAAATGTCGGCCGGTCATAGAATCAATTTACTTTGAATCTTTGTTAATTCAAAGTCAACCAACCTTGTTTCGTTATCTTCTCAGTCCCCAGTCCTCACTATACTTAATTGATTCCTTTGAAGTTTGAACAGTCAACAACTTTTCCAAAAATGATCCAATGAATTTCCTAAATAATTAATTATTATAAGTTTCCATATCCTCACTCACTTTCGTTGACAACTAGAAAAACATAATCAGTATGCACCAAATTAAACGGTTGCCACCTAAAGGGCCTCCCCAAAATCTCTGTGTCTATAATTAGAAAGAAATCGAGCCCTACTTTGGACAACTGAACCGTGCTTCAGAAGTAAAGGCACTTGCTGTCTTCTTTTATTAATAGTTTACGATTGAGATTTGAATTTTTTTTTTTCTCTGGAAGAAATTGCATAAAAGTATCATAGCAATTAAAGAAAACACGTAAAATTAACTTCTGAACAATTACGCTTAGTCTTGCCCCGAAACTATGTAAGTTTGATACACCTATTCTTTATTTGAAAAATAAAAAATAAAAGATAAAAAAAGACTGAAGACTTTTCTAAGACAGTGTATGTGCGCATGCTAGAAAAATAAATTGACCTGAAACTCATTAATAAAATAAACAACTACTTACTTCCTTTACTTAGTAAGATGTTGCCTAGTAACATCAATCGCAGTACGTAAACAAGAACATATGAGTTTGATGAGACTTTTGGTTCAAAGATCAAACCACGTTTCTGTTTTGAAGACCGTGAAAATGATCGCTCAAATGATAATTATGACATTTAATACAAATGGGTATGCTTGAACTCTTATTTATTATAATTATTGTTATTTTCTAAAATCAAAGTTTGCTGGTCAATATAATAAAAAAATGGTTTAGCTAAATTAATTACTTTGCTAACCCACCTGCTCAGAAAAGTAAGTACTAATCAATTATTTTGTAATAGTTATGACTTACCGATGATTGTTTCCCTCAAAAAGCCTGCACACGCATGATGTTTGCCCGTTTGTATTCTTTATTTTTAATTAAAGTTTGAAAGACATAATTTTTTAGAGCATGGCTTAGGGTTGAACATGAAAATCAACAATAAGCTTCTAGACTAATTGGAAAACACGCACACACACACATACATTTTACAAGCAACACGTTATTTAAAATATTGTGTTACATTCATATGCATTATTATTGAAGCTAAAATTTAAAATAATAAATATAACATTATATT
Source organism: Luvunga scandens (assembly GCA_030449905.1). Taxonomy (NCBI): domain Eukaryota; kingdom Viridiplantae; phylum Streptophyta; class Magnoliopsida; order Sapindales; family Rutaceae; genus Luvunga; species Luvunga scandens. Next base: position 3,666,332 of record JASUUG010001265.1, read on the forward strand.
TGCCGGGGACTAGGCTTAAGATATCAAGCTATCCAATATCAATTATTAGTTTATTAGATGGAGAGACTTATCATACTCAAGTGATTCATTTTCACTAGTAAGAATGTGATAAATGCTCATTTAGTCTTTATATTTTGACTTAAGTGTCCGTTTAATCTTTATATTTTAAAAAATACCTCAAGACATTGTTATTATTGAATCTGTTAACACTTTTACCCTTACTTTTTCTTTATTTTTACAACAATATCCTTGCAAATGATATTCTTGGAGATATTAATGAAAAAAATATTATTTTATCAAATTAGCCTTAAAAGTAAAATAAAAATTATTGTAATTTTCTTTTTGTTTTTGTTTTACTTTTACGATTAATTTTGTAAATTAATATTTTCATAAATAATTATTTGTAAAATTGTTGTGAAGATATTAAATATTGATTAAAGTTGGCTGGTATTAATTAATTTACAAAATAATAATTTGGAAAATTGTTGCAAGGGCACTGAAAATACCATCTCTTTTATAATGATATTTATTGGTAATTTACCAATAAATAATTATTGATTAACTTGCTAATTAACTTTTTCAATAGATAAATAAAGTATTGTCAAGAATATTGTAGAAAGAGTATTATTATAAAAGTTGAGAAAAAATAAAGCTAAGAATGTAACATGTTTAAAAGTAAGGTGTTCTGAGGTATTTTTTAAATTAATGGATTAAACGAACACTTAAGTGAACATATAAGGATTAAATGAGTATTTACCCATTAATAATGAGATCCAACTCAACAACACCCCTCAAATAAAACCACTGCCTAATCCAAGTCCCTTCATCTAACACATTTAAATTTTTCCACTGTGAACTATTAGGGTTTTGTTTTGACACCATTTGTTGGAGGCTGAGCAAAAGATATCAAGATATCTAATTCAAAATATTTGCTTTATAGGTGGAGGACCTATCCTGCCCAAGTGACTTTTTTGCACTCCTCTGTACAAGACATAACACAGCAACATGCCCTACGATTGTGGTTTGTATCACTAACATGGATAAAAATATTATTAGGATTTAATTCTACTCTCATAATTCTCAAAAGTTCGCACAATCATTAATTCGTTTAATCAAATTGTTATGAGCCTTTAACTAATATATAATATATTTGATTTATAATCTGATTTTGCGGGTCAATACAAATTATATATTAAACTATTTTGTTTAGTTATTCAATCACTTTGTCGTTGCCCACCTATTCATAAAATTAACGCTCATGATATTATACTATTTATGTCCACAAAAGCGTACCGTTTGCCAATGATATATGCCATTTCCACTTTGGTTTCAAGTTTGAATTTTTCTTTTAATATTGTTTGCATTACAACCAATTCGAAGATAGTATAAATTCACCATCAAAGCCCGATAATCTAAAGTTAAAACTTAAAGTATGCCGAAGCTCAATGACGCCAAACATGAGGAGTCACTCATTTAATTATTAGGAAAACTTAAACTCTCCGCTTTAATATAAAGGAAAAAGATGATGACTGACTCAACTAAAGATCTATTATCAATTTTTTTAATAATTTTTAACTTAGCATAAAGTATAATGTGAAAATCAGTAAGCAATATCTTACACTTAAAAAGAAGGTATTGTATGGATGGTACACTAAAAAAAAATTGCCATATATATAATTTTTTTGTATCAACTCATCAACATGTCAAATTATCAATAGCTATAATAATTACAAGTTTTTACTTTTTTAAAAAAGAACTTGAAGAATTAATAAACTATTTCTACACCATATAAAGGGGTCATTTAGCACGAAATGCCACCCCATGGTTGGCTGCAGCAAGTGGCTACATTAGGTAACGCGAATAGGAGTCAGGTTTAGCTAATGGGTGAGGATGGTAAAATCTTCTATGGGTTTGAAGTGTGAATTTTAAATAATTTTTTGGGAATGGGAAAAAAATAATCTTTAAATTTTTAATGGGGGTGCAGTTTGGTTTTGTATTTCCCACCCCAATCCCTATTATATACAAATATTTTTAATTTTTATTTAATAGTTTTATTTTATCAATTACAATATTGGTTAATAATTTTTTTAATTTTTACCTAATATACATATGTTATAACTAAAAGAAAATTCTACAAAAAAATTCTTATTTTACCCCAAAACATTGTTATATTTTCTTTTTTCTCTTAGAATGTTGCTTTGTTCAAATATTTTTCAGTTTTGATAACATTTCAAAATATTATTTCAAACTTTTAGAATTTTTTTAAATAATTTAAATACTTTGTAATGTGGTGATGTTTTTATTTAAATCTCTAATTTTTAATTTACTAAAATTATTTATCCATACTATAAAATAAGTATATGAGAAATGGGGTGGGGATGGGATAATTATTCCCCATATGAGGATTTCCCATCCTCACCCCCCTAAATTTATTGGGCAATATGTTAAGGAATGGAGTAAGCCTCCCCACCCCATCGCCATCCTTTACCCCACTGCCATCCCTACTAATGGAGCAACTAGTTTTTTTTTATTTTTTACTTTATAATAATAATAATAAATAAATAAATAAATATAAATTTTTAATTTAATATGATATTATATAATATTAATTTTTGTTATATTAAAAATTTAACTAAATAATTTACTATTTAATTATATTATAATAATTAACATTGATTAATATTTAATAAGCTAATATAACTAATAATAAATATTTAAATATGAATAAATTTGAGTAATATTAATTTAAATTTAATAATAATATAAATAATGATATAAATATTATTACATATACTGCAGAACTCTTACTATAATTACTTACCATAATTCATTTTGTTAATGAATATATTACAACTATTATATCGTTTATTATTTCATGATTATCTTGTAGTATGTATAAAGTTTTATTTTATCATTCGAAGATGACTTTTAAACTAATCTTGTAGGTTTTAACTACTTATTTATGTTGTTATTTATTTAGAGATTATTTGATTAAATTATTTACTTCGATCTTTATTTGATAGGTTATATATTTGGAAAATACTGAAAAATTAACGTTATGCTACTGAAAATTTAAGACTGTAAGCTTCAATCTTTATAAAGAATTACATTTTTTTTAACATTTGGACTTAAAAAATGTTAGATTTCCAAAATTTAAGACATGTATATTTAGTCTTTTTCTAAGTACTAATAAATGTTATTTTCTAAATATATAATTTAAATTAATCACAGTATAGTATAACACTAAATATAATATAAATAAAAAACAATACAATACAGTTTAACACTAAACATTATACAACATTATTATAATATAATGTTAATGCAACACAACATAATAGAATACACATGTGTTAAAATAATACAATGTAACATAATATAATACAGTGTGCCAAACACACCCGAAGTATACAAATATCAATAGACTCATTTCCTTGTGGTTTTAAATATTTTTCATGGAATTATTTGCACACCCGAAGTACACAAATATCAATAGACTCGTTTCCTTGTGGTTTTAAAAATTATAATACAGTGTGTCAAACACACCCAAAGTACACAAATATCAATAGACTCATTTCCTTGTGGTTTTAAATAATTTTCATGGAATTATTTGCACTAGATAAGGTAGAATTGAGTTGTGTCGTGAGTACAATAAAACAAACAATTGATAATTTTACTTCTTCTCAACATCACAAGTATGCAAAGTTTTTCTTCCTTGCATTACAAGTATTACAAGTATGAGGAGGCGTTTCCAATTTCTAATATCAAAATACATAATAGTACTAGTTTTCTCTAATATTTATCCAACAAAATTAGATATATTTATATTGCTTATTGTTAAACAAAGAATTGAATTTTGGGAAGGAAAAAAGATTATCCTGAGAAGGAAATTATGAGTAAAGATTTCAGAAAATAAAATTTTATTTTATTTATTCATACTACATATAACATATTTAAGGACATAAAAATGTGAACTTTACATTAGTGGTAGTGTCTCTCACAAAGTTTATGCTTGTTCATATAAGAATTAGCAAATATGAGTAAACTGAACTTGTAATCAGACATAAAAATAATAAAAGAAATAAATTAATATGTTTTATAGATTTGTGTATCTAGACTTTCGCTAATTAAAAAGGTTTTAAAATAATTCATATTTTTTTTAAAAAAGAACTTTAAAACAGAAAATTATCCTTCAAAAGTCTCAAAACTCCTTTTTGATTGTTGATTTATATCAGCCATTATGTGACTCTAGGGCAAATGAAACCAAACAAACAAATAATCTTACTAACATGGTAACATTAGGGGATATATTCGAAAATATTTCTGAAACCGTTGGGAGCTAAGGTATTTAAACCAGAGGTTAGGGATGCTAGCGAAATTGTCTCGATAATGGCTTGGTCAAGAAGAGCAACTGAGCAACCTCGTAAACGTCCAGAGTAAGAGCGCTTATACTTATCCCCCAAACGGAATATTCTCACTAACAAAAAACTACAAACTGATTACACCCCGTCCAAATTGGGCCAGTGTTTTCAGAACAATGTCGGGTGTATATAGAATAGCTTCTTTGGGCTCACAGCTCAAATCTCTGTGCTGGAACCTGCAACCCTGAGACTGAGAGGGCGTGAGAGAGAATGCTAAAGCCTAAAACACTTTACTGATGAGAAATCGGAATGAACTTCTTGATCATCAGACCGAACACGAGGTATTACTCTATGTGAAATTTTTCAATTACTATTTCCTTTTTTTTTTTCCTTTCTGCATGTAGACAAGCGTAATTTATGTTAATTTTCCTTTTTTTTCCGATTCCATTGAACTCCCCCCCCCGGGATTTCACTGAACTCAGTTTTGGAGCTTTATTTAGTACCCAATGTACTGTTTTATCCCAATTACGAAATGGGTTTGTTTCATATTCTCATTTTTTTTTTCGAAGTCTTCGTCTCTTGGCCCAATTATCTGTGTGTATGCCTATATATTTATATGTAACCGTACCGATGATACATATCAACTGGTTTATAGGAAAATGAGGGACTGGTGTTTTTATTCAATGATACATAAACCTCATCAGTTCAAACTCCAGTAGCTTAATTGGGTCTATTTTGAAGAGTTGTATTCTCAATTTTGGAGTAAAATGAATGTGGCAGGTTCTTACTCACCTAGATTTCAAGTGTTCAATGTTGTCGCCTAAAGATTCATTGATAGTTTGGAAAGAGGGTGATTGATCGAGAAAAAGTTTTGGACGATGCTTGAAATCATTTACAATGATTTGATCTCCCTCGCTTATACCCATGCTGTATGGATTTGTTATAATCTGTGATCAGATATGGAATGAGTCTTGCTTTTGGGGTATTACTAACTTTCAGCAGTCATTTGTTTTGTAATTTTTGTATTTACTCTTGTGTGTGCTGTGGGTTCTTGTTTGTTAATAGGTGCTAAAATGCATATAAGATAACTTTGGAACACTTATTGCTTCAATGGAGTCTCTTGTAAGTTTTCTCACTATCTCATCACTAATGTATAATTATTTTTTTTTGCATTATTTGACATACATAGTTATTGTATAATGGATCCTTTTTGTTAGCGCTCCAACCAAAAACTTCAATGTCACTCTTTTTGTTTCTCTCATTTTCCAATTTGGCATTGCATAGGTTTCCAGTCCAGATTTTTTCTTCCACAGTAGCTTTAATTATTTTGTCCAAGATCCAATTTTGTTAAAATCAAACTTCAGAAGATTATGCATGTTATATATGTGAGAGACTTATTTTTATTACAGTTTCCCACTAATCTCCTCAAATCTTCTTTTGCTTTCAGAATAGTGAAATGCAGGCTCCAAGTAAGATAGGTGAACGTTCAACCAGTGATGTTGTTGTGAGGTTGCGAACACAGGATGGCCGAGATGACTGGTTATACTGCCACTCTCAGATTCTTATTGAGAAATGCAAGTATTTTGCTGACCGTCTCTCTGACAATTGGCCAACATGCCAGATCATTGACTCTCGCAATTGTGTTGAAGTTTACTGCCAAGAATCTGATTTTGATCACCATGTCAATGTTCTACGCCTTCTTTATGTTGCCACTGACGGCTTTTTCAATGATATGTGGCATGGTGTGAGGAATGCACTAGGTATTCTCCAGGTGGCTGTTGATCTGGGCTGCCCACAGATTGTTACTGCTTGTGTTAGCTACTTGGAAGCAGTTCCATGGGAAGAAGCTGAGGAGGAGGAAATTATAAGAATTATACCGAACATGGGAGCACAGGCAGAACCAATTCTGGCCCGTCTGCAGCCAGTCAATCCATCTGCTATTTTGGGGATATTTCTCTCAGCCATTCGTTTTGCCACATCATCGCCTTCTTCATCCATGGCTGACCTTAAATCATCTGCACAAGAGCAGCTTGAATACATGATCACTGAGGATGATGATGCCCCTATATTAACTGCTGATGATGAGATAAAATCTGAGGTGAAACAATGTGTAAAAAGACTATTTATCAGATTTAACAATGTATTGGAAGCTCTGTTATCTGAGCATGAAGAATCTATTTCTGAGGAGGAGATAATGCGATTGTTTCAATCCCATCTGTTGGATTTGTTATGGGCTTGTCCGATATTGTCTAAGATGGAAATTATGAGGGAATTCGTGAACAGTTGGGTAGATGCATCAGAGAAGATTATCAAGGCCACTGAACAATCAAGCCAAACTACTGAGATAGTTGAGATCAAATTGAAGGTCATAGAGGTGACTGCAAAAGTGCTAGAGGCAATTGGATACGGCACTGTTATCCTGCCAACTGCCAAAAGACTTCATTTGGTGAAGTTGTGGCTTCCATTTGTAAGGGTCACGAGACCTTTGATTAATTCTGCAATAACTGATGATGAGGGTACCATGACATTTAAACCTGATGGTGAGCTTTGGCAGTCCTTGGAATCCACATTTGTTTCAATGATTCTCGCATTACCATCCGGGGATCAGGCAGAGATTTTGACCGAATGGTTGGAAAATCAGCATATACACTATCCAGATTTGACTGAGGCATTTGAGGTCTGGTGTTACCGGTCCAAGGTTGCCAAGAGAAGACTAGGATTATAACCTGGAAGCCTGGTATGATCACACACTTTGACTCTTTCATTACAACCTCGTTTCGCCATTTTATTCGGCAATGATTCAGGTAGCTTTTGCGCAATCAAGCATTGACAAGTAACTCTGTTTTTTATGCTCATTGCATATAGTTGATAGAATTTGTTTAAAAGGGCAAGTGTCTTACTTGAGATATGTCAATATTGGTGGATCTTTGAGCTCTCTGGGCAATATGTAACTGCAATCCTAGGATTTGTACATCATCTGATGCTAGCTCTTGCTTAATTGTAAAGATTGTACTTATCGATGATTAACTCTGGAGAAGTAAGTTGTATAATTACAAAATCTAGCTGATTCGAGTTATCTTATCACCAATTTTATAAATCTAAAGATAGCTGTCTTACTAATTTATGCTCCAAGGATGATCATAAATACTGCTCCAACTAGAGAACAATTACTGATCTTTGCTACGAGACAGTGAACAAGCATGAAACATCAAATGATCTCTGTCGTATGTATAGGTATTGGAATCTTTGATGGGGTGAATTTTGAAAACTCAACTGCCTTCAAAAGTCAAGTAATTTCTGCCAATCAAACATAATCAAGAAACTACTTTATGGTATCAGTTAGGTACAAGTCCTTTCAATCGGCCGAAGATCCCTGAAGCAATACGGATCGAAAAAGGGATTTTTATGAGAGTCGAATGCTAAAGTTTTTTTGTTTTTTTTTTGGTTTATTTCTTCTAAAATATTTCTTGGATGTAAACAAACTTTCTTTTCAGATTTGAACAGGATTCAAATTTCAAACTTTTGTACCACATTATTCGATCTTATCATTTCAAGCAACCATCTCCCGGAAGATGACATAAAGTACAGGCATAGGATCTTACATCAAAAGGTTAGAAACAATGTTGTGACTATGGTACTTTATGAATATCACATCCTACAACTTGAGTATTATTAGATGGTCAGGTTTTGTTAACTTTTATTGAATTTTTAACCATGTAACGATGTATAGACTATAGGATATGATACTTTTAAAGTGCCGTAAAAACAATGAATACATTATATATGTAAATCATCATTTTTCATAAATATAACCGTGTGTTGAGGTACTACAAAGATATGAAAATGTGCTCATTTTCAGAAGCCCCATTATTTTATCTTCAAAATTTCAAATTAACAAATGGAATTTGAAGTTTTGAATTGCTTATCGAAAGTTTTCAATATCCAAATGAAAATCAAGTTTGTGATTGAATGTTAATATTATCTATTTACGCAGATCAATATTCTCAAATTCCCGCGCCTTTGTTTATGGAATCTAATTCGAACCTAAATCGGGAAAATTTTCCAAATTAGTCAATATTTTAGTACTTATAAAATTATCTAAAAGATACCACTACTGATCACTCACTGCTGTCCTTGCTGCTTGAGCAATCTATAAAAATTTAAAATTAATAAACCAAAGTGTGAATTCAAACGATAAGGCTAACTCTTGTATAAATTTGAATCTTGTGACCGATAAACAACAAATTGTTCACTATTCATTTATTGTAAAACAATAATATTTCAACAACTAGATCAATTTTTTTTCTTGGATTGTTGTCCTATGTCTGCTGACTTTTATTTGTAACTTTTCATTAGTTTTATTCTTTTTTCTTCTAGCAAGATACCTATGTGGGGTCCCAAACTTATCTTCCTAATCTCAAATGATACACGCAATAGAAAATTAAACTTAAATCTGTAAAGAGACAGCGAAATGTTCAAATATCTGCTTCATCAGTAACAGGGTTAAATAGATCAAGTATCTCATAATAAATAAAAAAAAGAAGAAGAAGAATAATTTAATGCGGTTTAGCAGAAGGGTCATGCAACCATTGATAGGTGTTCAAAGATTAAAAATATTTTCCCGTTTCACCCATCAATGATACCTCAAATAATGCGTGTATCACATAATTATCACTTAGTATTCAGATGCGTGTTCGATATTAACCTTGAACCTTATTTGATAGTTTTAAGTTGTTGATGAAGTGATTGGAATAGTACGGTATCAAAGTTGAGGTCTTGTATTCCTCTATATTTCTGGAGCAAACTCTTAATTTATTTTTATTTTTTAGCCCAAATTTTAACCTCTTAACCTATTTTCATGCTCTTTCTCACTCCAATTTCATGTGAGATTGTCTATTAACAATCAAGATAGGGCAGATGACAGAGTTTTGTTTTATAACCTTTTGTCGTGCTCTATCTCACTCTATGTTTCACGCGAGATAGTCTTTTACTAGTAAAAATGGAGCAAATGCAATCGATGAAAGAGGTGTAATTTATTGAAGGAAATCATTTAAACCCTTGAATGATAACTTAAGCTCAAAGCGATTTTTCAAATAGTAAAACATGAGTTGAAACGAGACATTATGCGCGGTCCATGTAAAATTTCGGGCAATAGTTTTTGCATTTTGCATTCAAATTCATCCCTTCCTTTGCTTCCAATTAAGCATCATGGTTCCTGTATTTCCATTTCTTCAATGAATGAAAATCATGAAATTAATATACATCTACTCACAATCCATATTTATACTGGTAATTTGGTATACCCAAATAACTAACTTTTATGATATCAATCCATCTATCAATCTTCAAAACTTACAAAATTAATATACATCTCCTCAATCCATATGCCCAATACCTAATGCTATTTTATCTACTGAACTCAAATGGTTCTATGCAAAAGTATAAACCTATCTATACTAACGTAATTTTTCTTCTGCTTTCTTTACACTACCATGCATAAGCTTTCCCTGTTCCCAAAATGGTATTAGGGAACAACAAATAATAGTGAAAAGACTTCAGCCTTTTTCCCGCTTCTCCATAATCTTGATTCTGCTTTTGATGCTTTCATGCAACAAAGTCAGGCAACAGTTGTGCTGCAAACCTCTTCCTGTTCTGTATATTCATGTTCTCATATGCGGCCGAAGCGTGAGGAGACTGAGTGTTTATGGCACCAAACTCATTAGGCTCACCAATTTCGACCCTCCTTCCCAGTTGAATGTTTTGACTTGGGAGAAAATTTTGATGAGTTGCTGACAATGAGAGGTTCTCACAGTGTGGCAGCCCAAGCGTAAGTGACACACCATTGCCTGAAAACCTTGGGGTGAATTGCTCCGCGTCAAACCTTCCAATTTCGCCTATCGGGTACTGCCCAAACCCTTGAATGAAGTTCATTTGATTTCCAATGAATGAGTATCCATCTCTACTCTGCCTATCATCATCATCAAATTTCATCGGCATATGATCATTAGTAGCCTCATCACCACCAGGCTTCACATCAATGCTGATAGATGGCACATTGCTTGGTGACAGCATCATGTTCATGTCACTGTTCCGCGGCTTCTTTGGACTCCCTTGTGTCAATCCCTCCAATTCTGATGATCCAATGAGTGAAAATCCTGACTGGTTTCTGGCATTACCTCCTTCCATAGGAGATGTTGCTATTGTGGACATTGAAATCATAGAATGAACATTCTGGTTTGTCAAATTATCCTCTCTGGATTTAAAACTCTTTGAGTTTTGAGTTTCCTTCGCAAGATTTTTCTCTTGTGGAGCAGAGGACTTAGATGCCGAATCCTCATTGTGCTCACTCTTGGTTGTCTTGTCCTCCGATCCGTTCTGTTCTTGCTCTCTAATTTCCTCCAAGTACATTTCCTCAACCATTGGTTTCCACAGCCGAACTCGTGCATTTATGAACCAATTAGACACCTGCATCATCACAAAACGTTTACAAAATATCCCAGATTTGGAAGCAATGACATCTCAAAATTATTGACTTTTTTTTTTTTTTGGAATTTTACCTGGCTCCTGGTAAGCCCTGTTTGTTTTGCCAGCATCTGCTTGTCCGAATCTTTCGGATACCTGAATCAAAGATTCTTACATTACTATATATATACAAACTCTGCAAATGGGGTTGTGACAATTGTGAATTGTGGATTTTGATTTTTGCTTACGGATGAAGGAAGTGTTCGAAGAGCCAAGCGCGAAGAACCGAGACAGATCTTTCAGGCAATCCTCTTTGTGGTCTCCAAGCATTGTGCTGGATCATTCCCAATTGTTGAAGAGCCCTTTGTTGACGAAGATGGTGGTCGACAAATTTGAGCCTGGAGCCTTCAATCTTGCCTCCGACGCAATCCTCCTCACCCAGCATCTTATTTGCCGCCTTAATTTGGCCTGTAATTGCATCTTTCAAGCACCGGAATTGCTTTGAAATTGTCTTGAGAGCAAGTGCTGTGTATGTCTTTGCTGACCCAATTCCTGCTGCTTGCTCAAATGATGAAATCACTATCTGCATCTGATGATGGTACTGCCGGTACCTTTGCTCCACCTTCGCAAAAACAAAACAAAACAAAATTGAAATCCAATTCCACAGATGAACACTTAAAAATTTGTGCAAGTAATTGAAGAATACGTTATATTAAAGATTTTAGGAGATGACTTTGATGAAAGTAACACCTCAGTTCAATTCCTTGTTCTTAACTATGATCTCATCAAACTGACTTGACAAAGACACAAACTTGAACTTTTCCAAGAAACCAAAATTTGTCATAAAAAAACCAAAATCAAAACCCCAACAAAACATATCTACGCAAGTTATAAGTAATACTTTTTGTGTAAATGAGTACTTAAATATATACATACCTCATCAAGCATATTAATAAGCTTAGCTTTCTTCATCTGAATTTCCTGCCTCTCCGCCGTGGTAAGCTCCACGGCACGTTTCCCGGCTGACTCACCATCATCTCCGGCTGCCGCCGATGACTCTCCGATCACCTTATTGCTATTACTATTGTTATTACCACTACCCTTCTTTGAAAATTCACTCTTGTTGCTAATCCCACTATTGTTCACATTAACAACTTCGTCAAGCAGCTCCTGAGCAGCCTTCAAGTACTTAGAGCTCAACAACACACTTTGCATCCCGGAAACCCCATTAGTGACACCCGAACCCGACGATGCAGACCCGCCCGAAACCCTAATATCCTCACCGGAAACCGCTTGACCACCCTGCGTGCTGAAGCCGGGGTGTTGCTGGGAAGAGAGGCTCAAAGACAGACCCTGCTTTGCGCGTGGAGTGTCACGCGCGGGCGGACTAGGGTAATTGGGGTTGTACAGGTTGTAGTGGACGCGCGGCAGGAGTCCATGCAGAGGGGAGATGGAGTCATCCTGATGAGCGGTGGTGGGGATGCCGACGAAGTGTTGAGTGTGGGGAGGCGGCGGCGGCGCGTGAGGGGAGATGGCAGAGGAGTTGAGGAAAATGAGGCTGTTGTGAGCCGGCGCCGGGGCCGGAGGAGGATTTGTGTCGGAGAATTGTTGCTGTTGCTGTTGTTGTTGTTGAACGTAAGTTGTAGGGTTCATTAGTATGAGGGTTTGAAGACCATCTGGGGCCTGAAGCTCAGCTGGGTTCCCATGAAAGTACGTTGCCATCTTGTTATCTTATTATTTCGATCTTGTGTTCTTGAAAAACGAAACCGAAACGAACTGAAAATGAAAAGGGGTTACGTTAGTTTTCACTTTCACATGACATGCTCTTGCATATCAATATCAATATCAATATCAGTATATCATATATCACATGTTTGTTTCGAAAAACATAGTACAATTATGTTTTTATTTACCTTATAATTGCCTGATTTGAATCTTAATTTGAGCTATCAACCCATCGACGGATCGATCTTATCAAGCAAAACCTGAAAGGAAATTGACGGATGATTAATAATTTATTCATATTTAGTCATCTTCTATGCGGCTCGAAGACGATGATGAAGAGGAAAAGGAAAGGAAGTGAAACCAGAAGGGATGTAGGTTATATAGAGAAAAAGAGAGAGAGAGACTGAGAGAGGATTGAATTGAATATAGTATTTGTTAACAATAATATCAAGTACCTGGTGTGATGGAAAATTGAGTGTGCACGTGCAGCTTCATGATCAATCTACACTGCAAGGGGAAAGAATTGAAGGAAAAGGGTAAAAAGAACTCATTTAAAAAAAATGACCTTATTATTTTTAAGACAAACAAACAAACAAACCCCCCATGAAAATGAAAATTTTGAAAAGAAAGAAAGAAATGATCAGCATAGATAAATACTGGAGTACAGTTACATGGGAGATGGTGAGGGGGAAGGGAAGCAACACAAAAAACTAACCTGCTGCCTATATATGAATCTTCGCTTATAGGTGAAAGCACTTTGTCAGACTTCAAATCTCTGCAACTTCCCCACTGAAAAGGGCAAAAATATTATAAGTTATGAGAGAGATGGGGTTATTATTAAAAAGGCAGGGAAAAAGATACCCATCTTTATTCACTCATTATCCACACACACACATATTTAATCTCACTTTTTTTTTCCCCAATCAAATCGAACTGAAAAAGAAAAAAAAAATCAAATTTTCTTTTTAAAAAAATGTAAATTGAAGTTATTGATTGTGAAAGGTTGTTATTCTTTACTACACAAATAGGAGTTTTTTTCTTTCTTTTTTTCAAATTTTGGTTTTTCTTTTACGGCTTCTGAGAGAAGTACCTGCGAATGGATTAAAACAAGGGAACTTCAATTTAGTGATTTGACTCTTCTTCTCTGCTTAGCTTTTCAAATCATTTGATATGGAGCAGGGCAGTGATGAGCTACAGAAAATTCTTGAGTGAGAGTGAGAGTGCGAGGAGAGGGAGGTGTGTGTATCTGTATGTAATTTTTTTTGCATTACTAATGAAATATATTTAGCATGAGTGTGCATAAATATATATTACGATAAAACGAAATTTCATATCCAAAATAATAATAATAATAAGTGTGTCAGATTGACACAAACAGCTGAAAAACGAGGAAACGTCTCCTTCCAACAAAGTTTGTAATTGAAAATTTATAAACAAAAAAAATATTTATATATGAAAGGAAAGACGATGATGATGATGATGATAAAAGAGAATACTGTTGAATTTGGAGGGAGGGGTCCCCCTATTTGTTGAATTTCGGATTAAATAAATATCCGTTTGTCTCTTTTTTGATATTTTCATTTTGTGATAAATTTGGTTATTTTTTGTGGTTGGATGCCCGAGTTTGAAGATAAAGCAATTAAATTGCAACAGAACGGAGGACCAACCACCATTACACCTTCTCTAAGCTTTAATTGTATATCTATTTATCTATTTATTATAGAATTAATTGCTGTTTGAATACATATGCAGCACGTATAAAAATGAATGACAATAAAATTTCAATACCAAAGAATATACTCGATAGTAAATAATTAATCAGATAGTCGACTAAAAATTATAATTATGATCATACTTAAGTTAACTCAAGGTTTATTAAAATACCTACCGACATGTGATTCGATGGTTTCCATTAACAAAGTTTCTACAACTTTAATTAAGCACTAATTATAAACTTGATATTTACTTAAGTAGAGCACCAGATCGATCATGGGAAAGCAAAAAAAAAAAATCTTACCGTATATTAAGTACATGTAAGAAGAGCATCATAATCAAGCGATAATTTGAAGTATAAGGTCCGCCTCTAGGTCCTAGTACATGAAACCTACTAGAAAAACTATAGAAGATCGTATGGGAAAAAAAATTATGAATGATTGGGTCAAGTACTGGCTATCACCATTTTCTCTTTCTTTTTGAGTTCCTTTGATCTTAATTTATTTATGTATTTATTTGTCTTGATCTTCAATCACCTTTTGAGTGCATCAAAGGATCCATGATAGAGTTTCATAATCTAATCAAATCAGAAGAAACTAATTTATAGAACAAAGAAGGAGGTGTTTGGTGGGCAAAAAAATACTATAAAAAAAACTACATATACTCATGAATGGAAATATAAATTAAACAAATTAATTAAGAAGGTACAGCGGATCTAATTACTTGATTAATTAATTAACTAAACCTAAATATCTGAAACCATAATTTTCAAAAACTTTTCTATCACCATCATCGGTAACAATGATGGTGCACAGAATGACCACTGACACAAACTTTTGAGTTAATGATGTTAATAGGACTAGTTTTCAAAGTAGACACATTCTATTCTATTCTATTCTATTTATAGGCTCTATAATAATTAATATATCCATGCTATTAATTAATTTTCTGAAGCATCCATGATTTAGAATAATAATTCCTAGGATTCTTCTTTGAGAAACAATTTGTATCACTTTTCAATTTAATTTCTCTGTTGCAGGCTTTTACTACGATTGTTTTCACTTCTGGTGAAAGCTCCTGCCATGATTTTTCACATCATCCACTTTTTATTATTGTGTGGCACTTTCTACTTTTATGGCTTTTAGTTGTACTCTTCATTCCTTTTAAGAAAGTTTGACTCCTTGTTGAGTAGATAAAATCAATCTTACGGTGTACATCTGGATTTAGTCGATGTATGCAACATTCAATACTACAGTTTTCATCGTATCGAATCGATTTTAAATTCAGTTAAAATATGAACATAATTTATCTAAATAAAGATGTGTAATTTCTTGTTAGTTAAAATATCAATTACTCAATTTTTGCATATGGCCAATTCAAAACATCTAAGGAGTTTTTTTTTTTTTGTCTGAAGTATGAATCTTAATTATTTTTAAATATTTACAATTTTTATTATCACTTATGTCTGATTATAAAATATTTAAGTCTGAATGGAAAAAAAATTAAATATTCTGACTTTGATCTGAATGGCAAAACATCTAAATGAAATTTTAACGTTCTTTCTCATTAATACCTATATTAAATAAATTTATTTTTTATTACATAAATTATCCTTTTATTATTTTTTATTTATCCTTTGTTTGTATGTACGTGTATTCAACTATTTGAATGAGAATTTTAATCATAATAGAACTTTAGGTGAATGTATTTTATAATAGATCCATCTCTTTATATTTATATTTATTATTTTTATAATAGATGTTGAATTTTATTTAATACTAGTTCAAATGATTAAACAATTATTGATTGAATTATGTGATTAACAAGAAAAAAAAATATAAATATAGTATACTAAAAATAACATCATAAGTATCATTTATCAATGTAAAAAATACATGTGTTTTATATATATTTTACTTTTCATACTTTGTTAAATTAAAAATTATCAATTTTTTTTACTAATCAAATAATTTATTTATAACTTGCCATGTATTTAACCAAAGTATTGTTAATATTTATGAGGTTATATATCTAGCAAAATATCATATTTCAGATGTTTTCTTTTTAAAAAAACAAATAACTTAACACTTGTATTCAAATATTGAAAAAAATAAAAAATAAATATGTTATTTAGATTTATACATTCAGATCTATTTAGATTTTAGTAAAATTTAGACCCATTCTGATTTCAAAGAAAAAAACAAAGATTATCTAAGTTAACTAATTGATTTTTATTTGAAACCCTGAATTTAGGTAAAAAAAAAATTGCACACAACAAAAACATAAGAAGGCATCAATCATGCAATAAAAAAGTGGGATTAAATCATTTGACTGAAGTGTCTATTTGGTCAGATCCTCTATGAATTATGAATAATTAACTTTAAAATATGGTTAATGGGTTTAATCAATCAATTACTAACTACCGCGTAAACTAGACCTTTCTATAATTGTCCAATTAAAGTGCCACGTGTCTTTGTGGATTATTGCTCCTTGCATTCATTTCCACAAATCGAGTTGTTGAATGTAGCGATTGATGTTAAACATCTTGCTAAAAGTTAGTGAAACTAACCGTTATAAAATAGCACGTTGTCCTTCAAATAAATTAATTCATAAAAAAAAAATACAAATAAAATATTTACGCATGAAACCATCAAGGTTACCTACCAAAATCTCATTTTTCCCGTCCTCTGTGTTATACAATGTCAGATATTTTCACTAGCTTAGCCGCGTTTATTGGGTCTATTTGATACAGTTTGAATATAATTACTGAAAACAAGGAATAAAAGTAAAATAATAGAGTTATGTCATTAATCATTGTTTACTTCTCAGAAGGGTATTTATTTCTATTTTGTATTTACTGATTATTTTAATATTTATTACACTAAAATTGCATCGTAAAACTTTGAATTACATCTTGATTTTCAAAAACTTGTCACGGGTCACCGCTCGAGCATCCTAGAAATTTCGGAATTCATAATTATTATCAATTGCCAATCTCTTAGCTAGCTCAGCTCATAAACCTTCTTCAACAATATACAATATGAATTATGCCCTGGTACAATTTCCCGTACTAACATGTTTCCTTAATGGTATTTGTTGCTTTCGAAACATGTTATGTGCCAAAACATCACATCAAAGAAAAATAACCATAACTTTTTTTTTTTTTTCCAGAATGAATATTCCATCCCCATAAATAAATAATAACAATATTTCGAAGTGGGTGTGTTTTATTTTTCCTATACTTCAAAGATTGTTATCGTGGACTCTTTACTTGCCGCTGCTTGTCCCTTCTTTTTCAAATCCCTATTTCTCTTCTTTTCACAGGAAAATGACTTAAAACATTGTTAAAAAAGATTGGGATTTTTTGCTTAAACAATTCAAATAATATCTGTCACCGAGTTAGAAGTGGGTATGTGAGAATATAAGCACAACCTACATGTGTGCCAATTACAATTACTTGCATCATCATCATCATCAAGACTATAATTGGGTCATGAAGTGAATAAATATAATTTATTCCTATTTTATTTGTTGGGAAGCTATGTGATAAATGATGTGGGAATTTATTGTTACAAAAGGAAAAGGAAGGAGGCCCCACTTCTAAATATTCACCAATTGGGTTGATGAACTATATCCCCTACATGGGCCACAACCCACATTGATACATTTACAACCGAAACAATTTTATTATTTTCTAACAATCTCAAGTTACACCAAAAAGAAAAAAAAAAAAACATTTTCAATCTATTAAAAATAATCATGAACTTGTCACGTACCTTCAAAATGGTACAATCCTAATTAAAGAATCAATTCAAGATTGGGGGATAATTTCCAAAAAAAAAAATCAAATTTTTTTAATGAGATCATATCTTAAAATGTCAAATAAAAAATTATCTTAACTTCACTGAATGGTATGGTTGATAATAAATTTGAATGTCATTAGCCCATCATTCAAATTTTTTAACGTGTTAATTTACATTATTCTGTACCTACAAAATTGTTTGTGCATATCTTACTTGCTTTAGTCGTAAGAACCAAAAAAAAAAAAGGTTATTATTCTATACTTTTCAAGTTTTATCGTAACAATCTGATTAAGATACTTCACAAACACAAATGGAATAATTTATGTCATTTCTTGAGAAAGCAACACCAAAAATTATTCTATTTATCTATCTTATCACCACCTTTTTCCTACTCGAAACTAACATTCCTTTTTTTTTTTTTTTGGCAATACATAAGACATAAAGTTTGGGGCAAAACTCTTTTCAATACTTTGCCTTCAAAATTCTTCATTACAAGTAGGTTAAATTTTTAATTTCAGAACTTGAACCAATACCCCCAATCATATACATCAGAGAGGGAATTTCTATTTTATCGGTAAACATTATCATAACTTCATACGACATATTTTAAGGAGGAATTAAGTTCGTTCTCGTAAAGTTTGGTCAAAATATGCTCTTTATGCGCGCTTTCGAAGTAGAACAAGTACGCCCGAATGGCATTAAAAATTCGTCACAAATTAAAGTCAAACAAGTAAAAACGACGGAAATGGTTAAAAATTTTATTAATTAAGTGGACAGCCTCGTTAAGGCTTTGTTTCTACAAATACATTGGAATTTGTGGCCTATTAAAAATCTATTGTTACTCTAGATACGTACATTTATCGTATAGGTTAAAAATCTATTGAGATTAGTTTGGAAATCTGGATTTACTAAGAAAATTGATAGTAAGACCCATATTTTTGTATTTTTTCAATAGAAAGGAAAAAGAAACGCCGTGAAAGCTTAAACCGGCTGTTGCCTTAAATATTGCCGAGAGTGCCGCCTCCATTGAACTAAGCCTAGTTAAAATATATCCAACATTATATATAAGGGAATATGTGTCACTAAATATAAAGTGTTAAGATTATCTTTGACTTGTTTTGAGAATATATGTGAGACTTCTAACATTATGTTCGCAATGTAAAAGTTACAATGCGCATCAAAACTCAAGAAGGGCGGAGTTGTGATGTAAAAGTTAAAATGTACGGTGGCCAGCGAAGCCCTCTGTTTTCTTTTATCATTATCTCATTATGAATTGTTTTTACAACTAGGCTCTCTATTGCATCTTGCTTCCAACATTTTTGCTCTTAATTTCACATTAGACACTCTTATTTCTCACTTTGTGCATATTGACCCCTCAGTTGGTCAATTTAAGAACGCCGCTCCTCAATCTTGACAAAATTTGAACATGTAAAATGCGACCTAGTGAACTTCAAAGTTAATAGTATGACACTTTATGTTACGACAAAGTATCTCGACGGCATTACTATTGCAATCAATGAACCTAAATCAAAATTCGGACATAACATTTAAGCTTGATGACCACTCAAAAAAAAAAAAAAAAGAGAGAGAGTAAGAGAGATAAGAAGCGTCGCTTTTATTATGGACCATATCTTAATTACCTACTAAGAAAATAAAAAATTAAAAATTTAAAAAAAAAAAAAAGGTAGCTTCTATGCTCCACCACTATTTGATTCTTTTTCTTTACTGGAACGCCCACTTCAATACGCAACCATTATTGGCTCCACACACCCCCCCTCCCTCTTCCTCCCTCTCTCTCCCTCTTCTGTCTTTTTCGTTTTTTCTCAAAGGCTTTTGAAGTAAAGACTTGGCCTACAGTTGCCTACCTGTGACCCCACAGATAGACCAAGACACGCTTATTTGCACGAGCATACGTACAAAATGATTATCAATTATGTACTGCTGCTAAATGGTGATTGATCTTCACCAAAAAGTAACATACGTTCAATTAAAAGATCTCATTTCATTTTGGATCAAATAAGATTAAATAGTAAATTTATTTTGAAAAATTCTCACTATTTAATAAAATATATATTATTAGTAATGATAAATTTCTTTTTATCACTTCCTCACTTCAACTCAGACATTATAAGAAGAGTAATAACAATTCCACATTTTAAATAAAAACAAAATTCATATTTATTCTGAACTGATGTGATATTATTTTATAGAGTCGAATGATATTTGACAATTATTATTTCTCATTCAATCGGTCAATTTTAATATTTTTTAAGTATTTTATCTTTCAGTAAAGCAAATTTATTATACTTAAGATGCGTCGTCGTACACTTACGAATAATGAATAAAATGAGTTTTAATTTCTGAATCAAGATAATTAGTTATTATGTGCACAATGAATATTCCTTTGAAAAAGTGCAAAAACATAATGCATTAATCAACAATCCATCAATTTGTTGGCAAATAATCTATCCTCAATTTCGTCCAAGTTTGCTTTCACTTTCTCATACTAAAAATACAAGAACCTCAAAACATGGCGAACGCATAAAGTTTAAAACATCACTCAAAGCATTTCAAGTACTAAACCGATTGGAGTATCAATTCATTTAATAGATAATTAAATCATAATATGAAAATGATCAATTTTATAAATAAAAATCCAATTACTGATCAATTTGTTTTAAAAAACAAAAATTATTGGATTAGCCAAATGACTTTGGTCAAATTTACATGTTGGCAAATCACACTTCCCCGGCATCAATTGGATCTCAATAACTAAAAGCCATCATCTCCTAATTCATCTCCAATTATTGATTTAGAAATTGTACAACTAAATAAATATTCGCTAACAACAATCGCCATCCAAATTATCCTTAATGACAAAATCATGACGCCAAAACTTAATTCATTAGGACGAGAGGGGTCTAATTATTTATTGACCTCACATGGCGTGCCGAGTATCCATGGCACGAACCTTTTAAATGATCAATTAATAAAAATAATAATTGCATCTATAAGCATAAGTATTTAAAGCCCAATATAAATTCACTATTAAAGTTCAGCAGAAATCAAATATAAACTTGCGCAGATATTTTATCACTTCTTTACATTACCCAACAATTTAAAAGGTCAAAAAGATGCTGAAATTAATGCTTTTGAAAATGTCAATACTTATATAGATACCTTAGGATAAGACCTGTTATTGTTTGGCAGTTAGATTGCAACTCCTACATATGTGGCTTGAAATATTATTTTTCACAAGGGATTCATAGTGTAGGGCAAGCTATGAGAATTGACATCCTTATCTTAAGTTTTGTAAAAGCTATATCACTTATGTGTTGCATAATTATTGCTTAAATGAACTGGACTCCCATAGAAAAATTAAAAAGCGACAGCTATGCATCCATCACCCGAATTAAATTATTATTAACTCACTTAAAATTTCTTTTTAGTAAAATTACTAGCTAGTTTAATCATATGATAAGTATTCTGGCTTTGAATATTTTCACCATTTCAAGAGATTTTATTGACTGCATAACTGTCTAAATACTCGAACAATTAAATTATTTACATAATTGAAAGTATATTTGAACGTATTTTTGGAATGTAGGACACATGAATATTGTTTCATATTTTTGGACCTAATATAGATTCACGGTGTTTAGATAATAAAATCGGCTATGTTAGGCACTTCTGTTTTCTTAGTCACGGTCTCAATTTTATCGACAATGTCTATGATCATTGGAATTTGGACAAAAATTTCTTTCTTCATGTGTAGATTGACCATGCCTTGACAGCAATATTATCGCCACTTCAATTATGTACCTGAATTCAAAATTTGGATGCACAAAATTAGATAGACATGGTATTGATTGCGCTATTAATATAAGACGAAAACTGAATGAGGTTACAGAACAAAGTTGAGATATGAACGCATTCGAAGGAACAACAATCTTCTAATTAGTTACTTATTGAAGTATAAGATCAATTCGAAGTAAACTATTTGATTGAGATTGGAAAATCTAACCTAAAATAAAGAAATGAACGAATTAAATTTCATAATACACGTACGAAGTAATTAATCAAACACCTTGTCACGGGCACATTTTCTAAAGATTTTGTAAAAATTAGAGTCCATTTAGGATTGTATTAAGAGGTTCAAAACTGATTTTGTAAAATTAAAATTAATTTTACTGTTTGGTAATTTTTTTAAAAATTATTTTTGATAAAATTAATTCACCTCTATAATAGATTTTGAGAATCAATTGTATACTCAATACAATTTCATATATATTCTACATATATTATAAAAACTCAAAAATTTTCTTATTATTATTATTATTACTACCAATCACTTTAAGATAATAAAAATAAAAATATTTATTTTAATTATCAATTATTATATATATACACAATAAAGAATATATTATAGAATTTAATAATAAGATTTATCAAGTACGTACAACTACCCTAAAATTTATAATATTTTAAAAAATAAATTTTATCAAATATTTAACTGATTTTCTTTAAAGTTACTTACTTAATCATATACAACTAAGAATAATTATTATGAGAAGCCTAGGATTTACCTAGCTAGCTCTTAATATTAACATTAATAATAAAGATTACCTTATATAAAATGAAAATAAAATGCCTTATATAAAAAGAAAATAAAATGCTGTGAAGATGGTATAAAATTATTTGTCGGTCGAGTATCATTAATTATATCGCCTAACATCTTCTTTAGAAACTTAAAAAGTTTAAATTTCTATGTACGCTAAAAAGAAAAAGAAAAGAAAATTCACGCCACATGCGTTTGAATTCACTTAATTAGGTATGACCATTCTTCATTGATGCGGGGCCAAATGACAAACTATTTCAACAAAATTGTTAGAATTATTTTCAATTTTTATTTCCCCCTGGACCGAAATTAAAGTGATAAAAAATCAAAGCTCGAAGTCGAAGGGTCCAACACCAGCCACGTCACCATGGCGCACTAAATGCTAGAGTTAGGCTTGGGCATGCACAAAGGTCCCACGGCGTCGATCCCACGTGCCAGTTGGCGCTCCCCGTTACCGTAAAGCACTTTACTACAACATTTTTTTTATTTTTTTTGGAGAAAGAATTAGTATGAGAGAGAAAAAGAAAGAGTCGGATTTGGACTTTTGCTAGCAGCCTAACACAAGGTAATCCCCACGGCCCCACCTCACTGTACACGCGTCAACAGAGCAGGGCCCCTTACCCTTGTCTAAACGACGAAGATTCGTCTCCCCTTCTCATGTGGCCCCCACCAACCAATCAAAACCCCCTACCCAAAAAGAAAAGAAAACAAATGAAAACACTTTGCCATACAGTTTCTTTCTTATTTATTTTTTTTTTTTTTGGCGAAGGCGTGTAGTTCCACGAATCGACAGGGCCCACGTATTCTCAAGGTCAAGAAAGCAACCAATCAGAGGTGAGATGGGTCTCTCCGCAACTGGCTTTTCTTTTTCCTATAAATTTAATGCGGATATATCTTGAAGCTTTGTCGTTGTCGGCCGAGTTGATGTGACACGTGTCGCGTAGTTATAGCGTATGGCAAACTGTCCGCTCTACCCACGGTCACGTTGTCCTTACACGTGGTCGACGTCTGGTCAGTCTCTTTCACTACAATGACCATTTTAGCCCCCACCGCTTTCGATTGGTTAAACTTTTTGAAGTTATTATCCCCCCTCTGAATTTTGTCCTCTCCGTTCACAGATCACACTGCTACTTAAAAGTTACGCGTATTTCATCGTCTGTGACTTCTGTCAATATAACTTTCACATCAATATGAGTGTTTGAGTTCTCCACTTAATCACCGTCGATCGCAATAATCAAATCAAATTGGAGGGTGTAGAATGGCTGATTACAGTTTGGATGCTATCAGAGGATACTATGAGAATTGCGTGCTAAGACAAGTGTGCGGTGACGTACGGAGTACGTAGTATCTAGCATCTTTGACGACGACAAAATTGCACTGTGATATCGTCCAGTGTTTTTTTTTTAAGGCTGGGTCCACGCGTTATTTATGCGCGTGTACTTCACAGTCCAATACGAATTATATAAGGCTGTGTTGACGCAGAAAGTGAGGGTGGAGAAAGTGTATGTTGTTTTGCATGGGAGATAATTTTCGCCCACAACGTGATTGAAGCTCGTACAGCAGTTACAACTGCTACAATTATGTATGGCCATCAGCCAGTAATCAACATTAAAATATATATATAGAGATTAATAATTTTTTTTGGGGTGAATAGAATTGAAAAATATTCGTAAGTTTTTTGCATTAATTATGCAATTTTATACCAAGAAAGTTAAACAAATTCTAATCTTGAACAATTCTTATAAATTAAATTATTAGTCAAAATTTTATAAAATTACGAAGATCAGCTCATGTGAAGCGAAATGTATATCTATATTAAATTTATTCTCGAAAAAGAAACAAGCCATTGATAGAAGGTGAAATGGAGTACTGGACTCATATTGGCTGTGGGTTCTGTTATCAACATGGACCAAGCTTGATTAATAGAAAATTGATCGGCCGGTACCGAAATGAATTTAATCAAATCGAAGGCACGTGTAAATAGCAGTGACAATGGTTAAATCAATTGGCTGATTTAAATTTTAGGGTAACATAATTTCAAATAGAGCAGTTCACACTGAAGTCACGACCGTATCGTACCATATTCTAACTGATATGAAAGTTGTAGTCAACTCCCATGAGAGTGGATGAAAAATGACAACCAAAAAGAATTTAGTCACTGAATATGGTAAGCGCGATTTGTAACATATTATCAATCTCAAGCTCGATATCTTTTTCAAATTCAAAGCGACGCCATTTACCATATTATCAGTTGTCATCGTTTTAACGTTATCGACACTGAAATTCACATTCGCATTTTGTGCCAAAATCGGTGCCTAAATCTTAAGGTGTGTTGAGTCTTCATGGTGCTTAAGGCACGGCCAATGCCGCATGGCGTGCATCAAGAAAAAATAAAGCCACATGATTCATGCTTGTGTCCCTAATAAAACAAGATCCAGCATGGACCACACCGAAGCTACCATCCAGAGAAGAAAAAGATATAGTTAGGTTTATTAGGCCCTCCCCAATAAATAGAACCCAACAAAATCCGTTGGGGGTATTGGCTTGGCTTGGTTGCATTTAATCACCTCTTTAGCTTTTGAGATTTTATATGATCTCTACAAATCTTATCATAATAATGCAGTGTATATGGAGCAAATTTATCAACATTATGGGTGGTTAATTTGGCTCTAGTGATCGATCTTAGATGGTCTAACAAATAAGATCTCTTGTGATATTGTTTACATCAATCCATCTTAAAGACAGTTGATTTAAAAAAAAAAAAAAGGAAAAAGAATTATAATAAATCTATGGATTCGGTTGTACATAATTTTGATCCCACCCAACAATTGATAAATTGTAGTCCAACAATAATTAGGTGGGTTAAAGTTGCATTTGTCAAAAAAAGTTTCAATTCAAAGCTCAAGCAATAATTGTAGGAAATATTCTTGATTAGCATGCTATGATCACATGAACAGTTTTTGAGACTTTATTCTTTATAGCAAAACGTCGCTTCTGTTGATCCACTTAGTTTCCAACAACTGGTTTGTTAGGCAAGCACCGCTTTAAATTGGGGTGTCACATTTAATTTCGCTTTGACGACCCTCTCATTTTTTATTTTATTATAACAGCATAACAAATTTTGACACTATGACACCACACATTCATCTCTCAATAAAAAACATGGAGGTTTACCAAACTATTCCTATAAAAAAAAAAAATTGGATACATCTGATGATATAGAACAAGATTTCGTTAATTGATTGCTGTGTAGATGATGTGGTATTGCGAGAAAACTCCTGGATTTATTTATTCATTTTTTGTGATTTATGCTTCAAATGAAATTGGATTGTGACATTAAAGTTGCTTTCATAAAAATGAAACTTAGGATGAGAAATAATTATCAAATGAAAAGATCAAAGAATGACCTCAAAGAACTGAAAAGATGGAAGTCCACTGATAACATGCACACATAAAACAATTATTCAAATGTAGTGGGTGATCAATTAAAACTTGGCATGCTGATTTTGAGGCAACTCAAAGCCTAAAAAGTTAGCTCGAAATATTAAATTGAATAATAGCATACCAAAATTTTCAATTCGACTTCTTGTGCTTTTTCGAGTTTTTTTTTTTCCTTAGTTTGTGTGATGACATTGATTCACGGGCATGCAAGTTACTCCATGATAGATGTGTTGGTATTTTTGGACAATTAATTTAATGCCTCACAAAGTATAGACAATGGGCTACGTCCTATGCAATTCACTTCACCATCAAAATCATGCAATGTTATGTATCTTTCAGTCAGTTTTTTGTTCTGTTTCTTTGTAACACACACAAAATTTAATATTTTAAATAAACTTTGCACAGTCTTGTCCCTTGAGAGTTGAGACTCTGTGACCCCCTAAAAAACAAATGAGCAAAAAATAGAAAAGCGAACAACTTTAGCCAATTTGATTATATATAAGCTAAATTTGCCAATGAAAATTGAAAATCTAGTGTGCAAACTCGATCAAATGGAGCAATTATTTGATCCAAATACTCAATTAAAAATGAATGTACGATGGCCCATAAGCTCAACTTTCGATTTTCTGAGTTCTGAAACAATGATACAAAGGGACATGGGTCCTTTGGCTCTTGCTTGTATGAAAAATTGTTGTGTTTCAGCTCAATCATGAGATTCCCATTTTCATATTTAGAGTAGTAGTGGTGTCCCACATGTTTTCAACTTTTTAAGCTAAAGCCCATTATATCATTTATTGACCCTCCCCTACACACACACACACACACACACTCTCTCTCTCTCTCTCTCTCTCTCTCTCTCTCCCCTCATTTCACATACTTTTATTTTATAACAGAACATTGTACTACAACTGAACATAATTTTCAGGTCAATTAAAGTGAGTTTACTGAATTACAGGTAAAGTTTTTGTCAGTAATAGTTTCAATTCTCAATTTTTTTAAATCGCAAGCTACATTTAAGAGTGAAAATTTCACCAGCACGGCATTTATTGCACCCGGTTCTTCGTTTTGCACATTTATCACTGCACTTTATGATGTGGGGCTGCAACTCCGATGTGATGCAACTTGTGCAGCAAGTACTTGTATTCAAAGTAAAAATGAAATTTTTTTGCTACTACAGCAAGTACTGAGTGAATAATCAGGTTAATTATTGGGGAAATTTTTTACATGTACTTTTGCGGCTTTACTCCCAGTCGTTGCCGAGACAATGAACAAAAGAAGGAAGAGACAAGCCTGGCCCACCATTTCTTGGATTTTATTTGTAAAGTATTTTGGGCCAGCTCGTGGAACCTTGGGCCGGCAGACAAAAAATAAATAAATTTCTGCAGTGAATAGGGTTTAAGCCCAATAAATTTTTGAATGGGACAGATTAAATTGGGTGGATTAGTTAGCCCATGGTCATTGATAAGCTCTATTCTTTGGTTTTGGAATCGTGATAAGCATGCAATATGCAATACTAGAACAAATTATTGAATAGAAAAATTAAAAACAAAAAAGAGGAAAGATAAGAGATACAAAACTACAACTTCTAAGTGTATAATGTTACTTCATCATAAATCTTCTAATGTGTCAAATGGCTACTTATCATTTTACTATAACGCCATGATTTATATAACAGTCATGTAAATGTTAAATTAATTGAGATACAAACTTTATATTATAATTTTGCGAGCGTATCACTATTCTGTGCATGATAACTTGATAGGCGGTTATAAATACTTTTATACGCCAACCAAATGTGATGGTGAGGGCTGTAACACATTGATAGTGAGAAAGCCACCGAGGAGATAACAATTTGTGCCACCTTTTTTTTTTCAGGTTTATGGACCTAATTTCATCTTGACGTGAGATCACCATGGTGCTATAATTTGACTCAAAATATTATTCGGTTGGTCCAGCGATATAAAATTTACTAATTTCCCAAATCAATAACCTGTTGACTTATCCATTCTTAACTTTTTTCTTTTTAATGCATGCAGGTCGATCGCTTTCAAACTTGGCTAATACGCATAGTGTAAGGATTTATGAACAGGTTTGGAAGACGTGTGCATGATAACTATAGCTTGATAAAAACTTTTTATTAGCTAATGCAACAGCCAAAAAAAAAAAAAAAAAATTCTTGTTGTCGCTAAACTTCACATTATAAAAATAAAAATTTGGTATTATTCATAATCTAAGAGAAATGAAAAATGGACACTGATTAAATTGACCATCAATGTCCAAAATGTTGCTATCAAGATCCTATGTGCAGCTGTTTTCATTTCTTGGTAAAATCTTGAATAAATCATTCGCATGCCTAATAGCGAAAAGTTTGAAAAGGAAAACAAGGTTTATGAGACTAATCTATATTTATTTGTTAAATTCGTTTTTAACTTGAGTACTAAAAGTACAAAAGCCATGTCCTTGACCGTGCAGAGTCTTTATTAACCAAATTAAATCTAAAACAATATTATCAATGTACTTTTGGCCGTAATGCATGTCTTAATCAAATAGATTAGTGTTAATCAAATAAAATGATACTAAAGAAGAGATGGCTTTGACTTTGAGCCTAAAGGACAGAGTACCCTCCAACTGACCAACCATTCTTTTGTTGAGAGAAAAGTCTAAGGTATATATATTATATGGTATTAATTGAACAAAATAACCATTACACATAATAATGAATCCTCACTTATATATAAATTTAATTCATTTTTCATCTCTCCTACTTATCAAAACGATTAAAAATCTTTTAACAAATGTAATATCATTAAAATTTGTCTCCAATAATTTAAGTGTTTGGGCATTGTACTATATTAAGGTTATGTGTTAAAATTTTGAAACTCTGCATACTATTGTCTTAATCACTTCTTAGCTTATTTTTAGAAGAGCAATGATATGGTTACAAAGTTTGAAAGTTGGAATATAGAGTTTATTTTTTAAATGATGTGTCACACAACAATAACTGTCGTGCATTAAATAATATATAATTGACTTTTTATATTATCATTAATGATGTAATTTCACCGCACTAATTAATGAATAACACATCAAATACATTATCATTTCAGATATAAATTTTCTATGCCGACCTCGTAAACATATCATTAATCTTTTAAAATTAGATTATCCCATTTCTCACTCGTTTTATCCAAATACACGTGACTTTGAAATTTGGTTGTCCACAAGCCTATTAAGATTTGTAAATATTATATTTAATTAGCAAAGATTGCTATGAAACTAAATGACAAAAACAATTGTGGGTAAACATATTTAGCATAACTGTAATGGAGGAATTAATTAAAAACAATAGTGCATACCTCTTTGAACTAATCATTATCTAATCTGATAATACTAATAAAAAGGAAGCGGATTTGTCAGTGCCTGATTGGCCCAAAAGCAAAAAAAAAAAAAAAATGGTGGCCATTGTTTGAATAATAATGCAGATGTATTTGGCCCGTTTCGAGTCGATAGTGATTTGCTTGTTAATCGGAACGAGCATCACTATTTTGTTTGAACTAAAAATGATCTCTCCGCGACAATACAATGAGATTGTGGGGGCTAGCCTGTGAAGATCAGAAAAATTCGAGTGCTTAAGATTGTACAATTGTGTGAATGAGTATTTTAAAGATACATAGATTAAAGGGAATTGGAATGCTATTTAAGTTTTGTACTGATCGTAATTTTTTATCGGTAATTATTAAATAAAAATAAAAATATAAATTATTAAAAATTTGAATGTGATATAAACTCTTTAAAGAATCAGCATAACATAATACATTATTCAATTTATATTCATGTTAAAAGAGAACGCTTTAATTGCATTATTGTAATAAAAGTTCATACGTAGTTAAGATATATTCTTATCTAATTACTAATGATATAATAGTCAAAGGTTAGCAAAAAAATAAGTCAAGCACTAAATTCAAATTCAAAGTCAAGACAATATTGACAAACCCAAAGACTTTTGTCTAGAAAAATGTTAACCATCAAGGAATAGGTAGATGCCATTTGCGGTTAACTTTCAATGGCTAAGAGTCAGTAACTAGTTGGACATTGAGAAATCTAATGGTTAAAAATATGCAATTTTTTGGCTTCACTTACTTGGAGGGAAAACTATGAGTCCTTTGAGATCCAACTTTGTTGAGAGTGAGTTCTATTTCCCTTAGAAGTCACAACTCAATAAAAAATCTCTCTCTCATAAATGTTGCTAGCATTAATATATCTATATTTAATAATAGTGAAAGTTGGAAAAATTTTAAAATATGTATGAGGTACCACCTCAGTCTTAGAATATGTAAATAGAGTGATGCTATAGTCACAAACTCTTTTACAAATTTATTTTGTACAAACTGATTTGAAAATAATTCATTGGTTGAATAAAAATACAAAATAATAAAAACAAATCATGTGGACAAAAAAATATATAATCTAATCTATTAAATCATGCCACATCAGTTTATACAAAAAAAATTTGTACAAGAGTTTGTACTTATATTATTCATATAAATAATGTGATAGTCTGTTGTATGCATTTATTTTTAAAAAAAAAACATGCAAATGGTAGTTATACAAAATTCAACCACACATTTCATACATGCAATAATTGTGTCACCTCTAGTGTATTTTAGAATTTATACCACCTTATTGAGGGCATAAATTTATTAGTTATACTCAACAAGTATTTAGGCTATGATAAATCTATACATTCATATTTCTAACTTCAAATTGGAACTTATTTAGATTATGATGAATGTATAATTCATATGTTAGGATAATAAACCTTTAGTAAAAACCATCATCTATAATACAAGAACATTTATGTTGTATTATTGAGAATTAGTAATCAAATATGCAGAAACGTACCTAAATCTATATTACTTAATTACTCTTTAATTACTTATTAAAGTCATGTTGTTTATCTTACATATCAACACATTATCTTAGAGAATCATTTAACTTTCTCACAGCACTCTCTTTGATGATGTAATGTCAAAAGAAAATAGAATATTACATGTGACCTGAAGACTATAACCACTTATATAGATAACTTTTCCGTTATCATTAAATATTTTTATTTCAACCTATCATAGAAGGATGAGGCTATTTAGATCTACCAAACTACTAATTACACCCATTTCTTAAAAATAAAAATCATGATACAAATATCCTTAACTTAAATTACTATTATAACCATTATAGCTAAACATTATAACTTTATTGTCTTTAATTTCTCTCTCTGAATTCTTATATTTGCATTTATTTTTCATAATGGTAGATATAGTTTCATGGCTAGCACCAACAAAGCCACCGGAAATCAATGATTTTCTCTGGCCAAAAGTGCCGCTAACATATTGTTCTTTTGCTTCCCGGATTCACTCTCTTTTCCCCTTTGCCTCGCCACCAAGCTCAATGCCTCTGCTACCTTTGTTCTTGCGTTCATAATTATTTATTATACATTTAAAAGTTAGCTGGTGCATATGTTAAAAGTGAAAAATAATAAAAAGAAAGCTTGTATGTATAATTTTGTACTTATATAGCTTTGCAATAAATTATGGCAAAGATGAGCAAAGGAACAGTGAAAACCCACCGATAACAAACAATGTTCTTAAAAAAAAAAGGCACTGCAACAAGCCAAGAACAATGGAAGATTTAGTTATACAACAAAAACAAAATACCAAGAGGAAGTAGAGAGACAGAAGTTGCAAAAAAGAAGGAAAAAAATGGATTAAAGAGATTTAAATAAGGATATATTGGGTATAAAGATGGGTTTATTGAGTTAAAAAATAAATTTTTAAATTTAGATGATGGCTTGATTTAGTAAATGGATTAATTGAGTATTATGACGGGTTCAAATAGTCTCATTCATCATAGAAATATAAATTAATTTTGAGTATCTACACATTAAAAAACACACTCTATCAAATATTTAAACTTTAATAAATCTCTTTTAATTGAGTTTAATCTTATAATACAATCTGCAACATATAATTTTTTACATATAAGTCCAACATTATATTAAGGATTCAACAATATTGAATTAAGAATCCAACATAATATTCCTAACTCCAGATTGTATCATCTTCAAAAGGGTACCTAATTTCCCCCCAAAAAAAACAAAAATCCATTGTTAAACTGTTATTTTCATTCCATAGGAACATGCATAGCAAATTATATACGTTTTGTCGAAACGTAACCGTTGAGTACGATAATATAGAAATTAGAAACAAATTGATATCACGTATACTTCTCAATTAAGATGCTCATCATTAACGAAACCCGTATTCATGTGCTTTATCTTTTACAGAAAGTTTTTAGTCCCGGCCTATCGAGTGCAAGGCAGCCTATGAATAAATATTTGCCAAATTAATTAACTTGCCCACGTTTACTTACTTAAATGTCTAAATTATCATCATATAATATTTTTTACTTCAATGGTTCGGAAATTCTTTTAAAAAGTCACTAAATATTCTTAGGTTTTGACATTGATGGTGCAACTTATCTAGTTTTTGTTTTTTTTGCTAGATACATATTAAAGACAAATTATTTTGTAATCTTTCTAGCATAGCTCGATTTCGTTAAATTCTAGTCTATGATCTAACCCATTGCATTTAATTCTCTCAAGTTTATATTATTTTCTAAGTTAAGCAATACCATATAACAACAATGTATCAAAAAGCAACTATATTCCGTTTATTGGCGTTAATATATTCCGTTAATTTTCAACTAATTTTTACTTCAAAATATTGTTAAAATCCATTCATCTTTCAATTGTAAAATTTATCTGTTATAAAAATACCAAATTGGCAGTCTAAAAAGTATAACGGGAATTGTAACATCAAGGGCATTCCGATGAGTTTCAAAACATAGTAAAGTGACTCCATTTAAAAATAATCATAAATAAATAAATAATAGATTAGGTAAGAAGGATGCAATTAACTAATTGATTATCCAATTTTTTTCTTTATTTGATGTTTTTTAAAATACTGTGAATTTTTATAATTTTTTTTTTTGTGAAATAAGTGTATTTACACAAATTGTGGGGAGAAATTTGATCACCCCATAGTTACATATCTACTAATTCAACAAAATTCTATCTTCGTCATATAAGGAGCTAGCAAAACCAATGGTACTTTACTCCTGTTTTTACAAATTTCTAAATGTGAATTATAAATTCAGGTCACAAACTCAGCTTAATGGAATATGGTTCCCTCAAGCTACACAGTAAATAAAGATAAAAGTAAGGTTAAAAGATTTATATACGAGAATAATAACTACAAACAAAATGCACATATTCTTACGAACTGTCTAGCAGCATCTACAGCTCACATCACTCCTCCTTCGACCAAAACCAAAAATGGACTAAAATCCATCGAATTTTCGATTAAATGTTTTAGACCACTCAATTATTGCCACATCTATGAATCTTCGTAAAATAATAATAATAATAATAATAATAATAATAATAATAATATATGAAACATAAAAGAGTGGATAACGAGGCTCATAGTACCCAACCGTTTCAACTGGCTTTGCTGTTTCCCTCTTGTAAGGTTGGGTCCATGCATGCATGCCACCGGTTCCCATGCAAGTTGCTTCTTTGACTTTTGCAAATTTGGAAAAAAAGTTTTAGCGCAAATCAAAAAATTGGAAAAGAAAATTCCCATTCTTATGTAACTTTGGATTGAGTGTACAGATTTTTTGATGGCATATAATCAAAGAAGATAAGTAGCCAGAAAAAGGAAAAAAAAAACATTGAAAAGATCATGAATATTGTAAAAGCATGATCCTTCTGTTTTGTTTTTTGATTTTCTTATTTCACATAATCAACTTTCCACCACACCATCGAACTCAAAGGCTTAAAATGTTGAATTTGGTAAGCAAATTAATATCGTGAAGATAATATTGAAAAGACTCAAATGATCGCGTCGGATCCTACTCACTGGTGATTGCTGACTTTGCTTATCTCATGTATAAGAAAATTAATTAAATCGATTATTTATTTATCTAGGTTTACAAAACGTTAATGCAGTCTTTATAGTATTATTTCCCTTGAAATAAACATGCAATTTCTTTTGGGCGATGTTAAAAATAACTAAATCCAAAAGTAAAAGAAGATCGAGAAGGTATGGAGGGATATATATGTCAGCAAGGAATAATTTTAATATTTTATGAAACTGTCTGAGGATTATGAGTCATTTTTGTTATCTTCTTTTAATTTTATTAGTTACTTTTTTGCTTTTTCTATTGTCATTATATGATAAAACGTGTGGTGCCGCATTCATCATCCTTTGGATTCACAGCAGTGCGTAGTGGTGATTGAGTTCTTAACTTTTCTTTTTAATTTGTTACGAATTACAGGCGTACACTAAGTTTTGTTGGAACTTTGTTCTAATTTTTTATTACTTCATTGATTCCTTTGATAATTCTTTGTTAAGTTCACTAACGTCCTAGTATCCAATATTAGAGGAACAGTTATCTTGAAAATTAATGACATTGCAATTTTTTTTTTCTGTTTTTTAACTTCAACTCTTCATAACTTGGTTTTGATCTTTGGATCCTTTATTTCTCTCTCTATTTTTGAACTTTTAGTTTAAAACAATAGTTGGGTATTTGCAAGAGGCACTTCAAAAATTAAATTTGATGTTTGGACAATTAAATATATAAATTTTTAATAACGTGAGAGAATGAATAATGCCAACTGGTACAATTGATAACTGGTTATTAAACAATAGCATGCGAAGGTTACTATTGTCTCACTTCGTCATGAATTGTGAAATATTTGAGGTGTAAAATGTAAGGTTTATTGTTATATCCTTATAGAATTTTATATCTTCCTAGATTTTTGTTAATATCCTTACCAAAATAATGATATCATACTAACGTCACTGAGAAAAAAATGACTTTATACTCAAATTTATCGAAATTATAATGCATCATAAAATTTGAAGACAGACTATATTTTTAATCTCAAATAATTAATCTGAGTAATTTTTAAACTCATTATAAATATTTTTTTTATCCATTAAAAAAGTGAAACAAAATATTCTCATGTAATTCATTAAAAGGAAAATTTGGTGTTTTACAAGTCAGTTAGCAAAATATAAGGTTTTATAAAAATATAGTGGCAAAGTATTACGCACCTTGATGCAGCTTGTACCCAATTGTTATTTTGCAATTCCTGAAACCGTGAAATGACAATAACCCATAAATAGATCTTTTCACTTAATTTTGATATGATTCGTCCTTTAATGCTGATGGTCTGAATAAAATCTGTGAGTTAAAATGAATCACGTGGACTCTTTGGTAAGGCACTAAGGCATGTGATTTCCTATTGTTCCCTTCTTTTCTCTTGAGGTCAGGTATATATATATATATATATATATATATATTGGGTCAAGTTGCATACTTTCATAAGGAATATTTTACCACTTTGCAGATTCTCCTGCTTAATGAACTTATGGTGCCGTTTATTACCAGGAAACCAACACTTATATTTTTGTTTCAACAAACCTCGACTGTACTTGGAATATTTGGTAAAACAAGAGAAATGAAATCATACTTCCATCAGAAGTAAGTTTTCCAAGAAAATACCACCAAAATTTTACTATAGTAGCGTTTTTCCACCTGCCTTGTTTGGAAGGCATTTGTTGAAACTGAACAGATTCTTTGGTTAGAATTCAAACCATATTTTAAAGCTAAAGCTGCATCATTCTCCCACTTTCTGACTTGAACAAAACAAAGACTCACTTCATTACTTAATTAATTAACAAAAGGTCTCCTAAGTCAATGATGTGCTAAAATAATCTTCCCACTAATCAGATTTGATGCACCAACAAATTTAGTTTATTCAACAATCCATCAAGTCAGCTCAACATTTTTAACACAATGGGGTACAGAGCATACCAAAAACTTTACAGTGATCAGTTTGCTAGAAATCACCACCTCGGTTAGGAAAATTTCAAGCTTCTCAAAGAAAGTGCTCAAAATTCTGCCGCTGCTTTTGAGTCTGGATAGAGTTTTTAAAAAGTCTATTAACAACTGCTGGAGCTACTTCATGCACTCCTACTAATACTTTGTTTTTATTTTTAGTGGGCTAGCTGAATTAACTCCCTTTTTTGTTCTGACAAGTGTGCTTAAATTCTTAAAACATTTGTGGGCTGCTTCTGCTTCTAATTATAAAATTATATCAGCCATATTGTTTTGAAGGGAAATCAAATTACCAAAGAAACTTTTTGTCCTCTAGCCTTAGATTTACAAAATGACAGCACATGCATCTATAAACTATATAATATTCTTTTGAGTTTCACCCAACTTTTCTTCTTATAAATATAGGCCATTGAGGCATTGAGAATCACACCATTCATCTTCAAAGTTCTCCCTCTCCTTCTTCTCTTTCTAAGTTACTTAAAAGAGAAGTAATTGAGAACCATCTCAAAACATTTAGCTTAGCTTTGGCCATGGAGATGGAATCAGCAACTCAACAAAAGGAATCTGGGATTTTTGCTTCTGCCTGGGGCTGGCTTCGGGCTTTGCCTTGTAGCTTAAAAGCTAAAGTTACCAATCTTACTAAGAGTATCAAAAAGCTAGGACAAGATGATCCAAGAAGAGTCACTCACTCTTTAAAAGTGGGACTTGCTCTCACATTGGTCTCTTTGTTGTATTATGCGAGGCCTCTTTATGATGGTTTTGGGGTTTCTGGCATGTGGGCTGTGCTAACAGTTGTAGTAATCTTTGAGTTTACAGTAGGTAAGTTAGATTGGTTAGCTACTTAAATTAAGCTCAAAAGTCGGAAGAGCTTTTATAATTAACCACAAAGCTCTCAATAATAATGGAATTCAGTTCATTTTTCTTGCACCAGGGGCAACCCTCAGCAAAGGGCTTAACAGAGGCTTGGCCACATTAATTGCTGGTGCCCTCGGAGTTGGAGCACAACACATAGCAATCCTTTGCGGAGATAAAGGCAAACCCATTGTCCTTGGAATCCTTGTCTTCATTCTAGGTATAAAAAAATTAATCATTTCAATACTTGACATAATTTTCAAAATCAAAACGAGCATTCTAGTTATAATATTACGTACATACATACTTTAGTACTAATGCAAAATTTGTTGTGTTTAAATTAAATATGTAGCTGCAGCGTCTACATTTACGCGATTTTTTCCACGTATGAAGGCAAGATATGACTATGGTATCTTGATATTCATATTAACATTCAGCTTGGTAGCTGTTTCCGGATACCGAGTTGATGAACTCTTGGTGTTGGCACATCAAAGGCTATCAACAATCTTAATTGGAGGAGCAACATGTATAATTATATCCATTTTTGTGTGCCCTGTTTGGGCTGGTGAAGATCTTCACAAGTTGATTGCTTCCAATTTAGAAAACCTTGCATGCTACCTTGAAGGTACCATACATATAATTTAATTTTATATACGTCTCTTCAAAGAGATTCTAATAACAAAAATTAACAGGATTTGGAGATGAATATTTTCAAGAGAACAAAAGTGAAGAGGGTGGTGATGTGACCAAGAAAGATAAGTCATTTCTTCAAAAGTACAAAAGTGTTCTTAATTCCAAGACCCAAGAGGATAATTTGGTTAGTATATGCACAGCTCTGCCTCCAGCTCTTCACTACCTTAATTACATCTCTACTAATTTTTTTTTTCCTAATAATTTTAAGTAATAAAACACGCCTAATTGCTATGCTATTGAAAATTTTGCAGGCAAATTTTGCAAGATGGGAACCTGGTCATGGCAAATTCCGGCTTCGACATCCATGGCAGCAATACTTGAAGATTGGAGCTTTTGCTCGCCAATGTGCCTACCAAATTGAACCTCTTAATGGCTACATCGATTCCAATATCCAAGTATTAATTCACGACTCTTCTCCCTAAAATAAACAAAGAGAATCCAATTTTTATTCCCATGTATATATAGTATAGATAATTTGGTATCATTTCTATATAGTATTAATTATTATTAACAACGTTCACATATTATAGTTTTTTTTTTAATTACTTAATCAGCTCATTAACCATTTTTTGTTTTTATTGCAGGTACCACAGGAAATCCAAAGCAAAATTCAAGAATCATGCGAAAAGATTAGTTCAGAATCAAGCAAGGCACTGAAAGCATTAGCTTCATCAATCAAAAAAATGGCTGATCCATCACCAGCTAATTCCCATGTAGAGGCCTCCAAAACAGCCGTCAAGGATTTAAAAATTGCTCTGAAAGAAGCCTCATTAAATACTTTAGACCTCCAAGCAATAGTGCCCGCCGCTACAGTTGCTTCCACACTAATAGAGATAGTGAAATGCATCGAAAAAATTTCTGGCTCCGTCACTGACTTGTCAATCCTAGCACATTTCAAAAAAGTGGAACCTACTGTATCGCCTGAGGGGAAGGCGTCGCATTTGCTTCATCGTGGGAGTGTGAATCCGGTTTTGGATGGTGATAGTAACCATGTGGTTATTACAATCGATGAAGAAACTGATGATTCACCGGAAACTGAGAAAAATCAAAACCCTAAGGCACCAAATCCTGGCAAAAGAGTGCCAGTGTAAATATTAACCTGTTGATAACATGTGACTTCAAAAAAATATATAAATGTTGTTACTCGACTTGTATACTTCATTGTCGAGTAATTAACTCTGAGTTTAATTTAAATTCTGCTTGAAGGAGAGATTGTAATTAAAATGGGAGAAATATTAGTAAAACCTCCCCAACGGATGCATTTTTCAATCTCTTAGTCTCGTAAGAATGTTCTACTGCTAAAAGTTGCAGAAGGAAAAAAAAAGTGCTTTTTTCTTAAGTCATCAAGTGGGTGCTTTTTGCTTCTTTCATTTTTTATTTGTTTTGTTACATGTTACGTGTATTTGATTGTTGTCTTATGAATATATTTTTTATTTGTTTTGTTACATGTTACGCGTATTTGATTGTTGTATTATGAATATAAATGTTCAAACAAGAGAATCCACAAAGAAGTTGAAACAAATATGAGTTTCTCAACTTTATAATGCTTATGAAAAATAAAAATTAAAAAATAACAAGAACGTGGATTCACATACAAAACAAAAGAAATATTAAAACAAGCAACAAATAAACTGGAGGTGCAAGCATCTTTACCAACAGCGTAAATATTTTATATTTACTTCTGTTTTGGGAAATTTACAAGAATAACCAAAAAAAATTTCTCAATTTCAACAATAACCCCCGTCAAAAATTCCTATCAAAATTAGTCAATGACATCTCCACTTTCCTAAATTACCCTTCTTATTTAAGATAAATTACAAACTCACAGACCAAACAGAACAAGCTTAATCTGATCAGATCTGAAGACGGCCATCGGCAAACGGCGACGACGGGAATAAAAAAAACGGCCACGGCAATCGGTAACCGCAGTCGGTAAGAGCCACAAAAGACGGAGGTAAGATAATTTTTTTTTTTCTGATGCAGTAATTGCAAGAATTTGTCGCACCAATTTTGGTGCGACATGCGCCTGTCGCACCAAAATTGGTGCGACATGCGCCTATCGCACCAACATTTGGTGCGACAGGCGCATGTCGCACCAAAATTGGTGCGACAAATTCCTGCAATTACTGCATCAGAAAAAAAAAATTATCTTACCTCCGTCTTTTATGGCTCTCACCGGCTGCGGTTGCCGATTGCCATGGCCGTTTTTTTTATTCCCGTCGTCGCCGTTTGCCGATGGCCATCTTCAGATCTGGTCAGATTAAGTTTGTTCTGTTTGGTCTGGGAGTTTGCAATTTATCTTAAATAAGAAGGGTAATTTAGGAAAG
Organism: Luvunga scandens; assembly: GCA_030449905.1. Taxonomy (NCBI): domain Eukaryota; kingdom Viridiplantae; phylum Streptophyta; class Magnoliopsida; order Sapindales; family Rutaceae; genus Luvunga; species Luvunga scandens. Next base: position 3,706,293 of record JASUUG010001265.1, read on the forward strand.
TGGAGATGTCATTGGCTAATTTTGATAGGAATTTTTGACGAGGGTTACTGTTGAAATTGAGAAAAATTTTTTGGTTATTCTTGTAAATTTCCCTCTGTTTTCCTTAAGAATTTCCTTCTTAAAATGAGCTCAATAATTATACTCAAAGGAGAAGCCGAACCTCATCCCAGAAACTCAATTTATACAAGTGATTGAAATTTTAACATAAATAATATTTGATCGATGGACAAGGATCGATGAGGCTAATGGCCAAAGATTAAGACAATTATTATCAGTCTTTGTATTAGTTTTTCTCTTTCCATTTTTGTTTAATTTGATTCCTTTGAGAAGGGACCAAAAACAAACTTACTATTTTGCCAAAACAAAGCTCTTTGGGCTTGGAAAAGAACCAATTTGAAGCTTGAAAAAGTGTGAGGGAGTGCTAGTTTGTTCGAGTAGAAAAGTTCTTGGGGGATTTATTGGCTATTAATATATAGCTGGCAATGAGCAAGACCTATTTGCTGGATGGTAGTGCTTCTCGGTGCTCAGTGGATTGCTCGTATCCACTTACAGTATGTAGTTCTATAACTGGCAAAAAGAGTCTCGATATTCGCCCTCAGCAGCCTGCAGCAATTGCAGTAGAAATGGTAAAAAGAAACAAGAAAAAAAGTATTTTATAGTTGAAATAGTACTGGTTGAGTTGTTTTCCACTATAAATTTCGTGCAACTTGATTTTGTTTATCACTGACTTCGCTTTCGATACAAGGGGGTATCAAGATCTTACTTCATATTTCAATTTAACAGAATACTTTTTTTTTTTTTTTTTTTTGGGGGGGGGGTTTAACTAAAACGTCATACACTTTTGATTTTAATTAGTTCTATTACGACACAATTTCGATATCAAAACTCATAACACGTCGAATATCTATTCTCACACTTGAACATCTTATAAGTTACACGCATAAAAATAACGATTAATCAAAATTTGAGTGGCAAGTTATAACATTTTGTCCAGGATTGGGTCGGAATGACCATATTTGATTTCCTTTCATTTACACCCGTATTATCATTTATCAAAATACTGCTCAAAAGAGTTTATGCTTTGAATGCCAACGATTTTTTTTTTCCTTTTTTTGAAAAAAGAATTGATATTTGAAGTCTGGTCAAAATCAGCATGCACATGCAGCAGAAATGATATAGCTCCACGTCCACTGAAAGTGCTGCGCTCATTACTTGATTCATATCCTTTAAACATGCAAGATTAATTTATACTACAAAACAATCAAGCCCTCTTATCCCTCAATTAATTTTTCTCGTCCATTATTACTTGCCTCCAAAGTAAAAGAATATCCACCAGACACTTAAAAAGTTAAAAAGCACTTCACACAGAATCACTTGGAATATAATTCATAGCTGCATTATAAAAAATAATGAAGCTTGTGAGTTTATAAGCAGATCCAATAAGCTGTTAGGTCAGGTCAGCGGCTGCAATCCTGCAGGTTAATTAAAAGCCGCATTAGAAAGCTGAAAATCCTGCTGCCTCGGGAGGTTTATTACAATATTTATTCAAAAGGAAGAATCAAAGAAATGGGAATCACAATCACCCAATGTAAATGTCACTTTCTTCTTTTATTTTGATTATATATATAATTAAACTTTTGAGTGGCTGCAATCCCAACAGCTCAAGCCACCATACAAAGCTGAACATTCTTACTGTCTGCTAATTTAAAAAGGATTTACCTGAATAGCGTGGAATCAAGATCTTTGGAGAGATTTGGCTTAGTTCATGAATGAATTTATGAATTTGTAAGCTCGTTAGTGGAAAATTAACTTTATGTAAAATTGGTAACAGCTTTCGGTTCTTTTTAATTAGTGGCAATGCATATAATTTCAGATAAATGATGGTAAGACACTAACTCTTTGAAGCTGTGTAATATCATTATACCATTACATTAAAATACCAGTGAGATTAATCAGTAAAATGTCTTGAATTGGTACGGAAGATAGGGTTCAAATCTCACTTACATGAGCCCACATGATTTATTTTTAATTTTTTGAATTGTTACGATCATCATATATATTATAATTTAAAAGTTTATAAGAAATTTTGAAGTACATATATTCATATTACATCCCATGTTTCAATCAAGATTATGTTAGAAATCTATATGCCAGAGAGAAGTCTACCATTCTTTATATTTTATGAAGAAAAAAGTTATGGGTTGAAGCCTGAACCAGTACCCTAGTGGTCTAATAAAATTAAAACCTAGAAACCATTAGATTTGTTGTTGATCACCATAATATGGCTGCCAAGAAAGGAAGAATGATCCACCAAAATAAATTAAAATTTTCAGTTAGTCAACTTTACTTTCGAATAGAATTATAAAGAGAAGGTCAAATACAAAGAGAATCTACAATCCCCCATCGCCCCCCCACAAAAAGAAAAGAAAAGAAAAGAAAAAGCACCAGGTTCTGTAAACTGACTAGATTCATTACAAATTCCAGCGTGGTTGGTTGGTACGTACTTGAACAAATTTATTCAGAAGCATGCATGTATGGGCTTGACTAATATTCACCAAACATTCCCCATTCCAGAACTTTTCTCATAATTAATTAATTAATCTTATGTTTTAATGACTCTCTCTCTCTCTCTATCGTTTCCATTTTTCATCTTAATTTGTTTTGAACTAAAAACTCCTGTACTCTTTGAAGGGTCACAGTCACTGTCCTACAAAATGGGGATCACATGCTGCAATCTTAATCGGTAAACTTGTGTGGAAATCAAGTGAGAGTTAGGTCACACGTGAGCCGCACGTACGAAAAAGAAGATTGACAGCAAGTCAGCAAGACAGCAATATGTACTTTCGTCTTCGTGCATGAATAGTTCTTGAATTTTTTTTATTTTTTAATCTTAACAATAATTTAACAAATACTAAAATCATCAAGCTTTGTGTATTCTCCGTGAGCTTTATTATCCTCCTCCAAATTTTAAGATTGTGTGAGTCCAATTCAAGCATTTAGGCTTAGTTTGATACAATTTTTAAAATAGAGAGTATTTAAGTTAAATTATTATTAGTAAAATATTTACCTAAAAATTTTTTATTGTTTGATTGTTAATGAAAAATTTCATTAAAAATTATAAAATGACTTTAATAGATAAATTTTTTAAAGTTATGTTATGAAAATAAAATAAAATATGATTATCAAATAATTAGATGATATTAAATATTGTAACATTTAAAAAAAAATTCAATTTTTACTCCTAAAAGTCTAAAATTTGAGTTTTTGCTAATATTGACAAAATAGCTGATTTAAGCTAAAAGCTCTACTAAAAAAAAAAAACAAATAAACAACAACAAAAATTTTGATAATAACTTATGAGATTAAGGGCCATTTTGGAAATACGGTATCTTTTAAAATAATTGTTGTTAATTGTGCTGCATAAATAATCAGTTGTGAAGAGAATCAGTTACGTGTTTAGTAAATTTTATTTTTAGAAATACTATGAGTTCTGAAAGTAATTATAGATGTTTGATAAATTTTATTGTTAAACTGATGAAATGAATAAATGACCAAAATATGCATAATATAAGATAAAATTTACTTATACATACAAAAATATGTATAAACAATATTTTAAATGTGTATTATAATAATAATTTTAACTAAAAATAAAATTTATAATATATTGATTTTATTTTTTAAATTTTTTTAATCTTAAAATAATTAATAATTAATTTTATAATATAGTGAAACAAATTTAATAATAATAAATTTATATTGATGATTAAAATATTGATTTTGTTTCCAATTTGAATAAGGATAATTTTGGGTTTAAGTAATAATTTTAAGGATATTTATGGAATTGTATTAAAGGATAAAATTGATTTTTAAAATTAGAATCTAAAAGTTACTCATTCTTTATTTTTTAAAATCAGCTATAGGAGAGGTTGATTTTAACAAAAGTAATTTCGATTTTTTTTTACCAAACACTAAAATTAATTTTTATATTTTCAAAATCACTTTTAAACCTCACAAAAACAATCCAAACGGACATTAAATAACTACTTATAACTATTAAATAATCAATACTAAACAAACACTTAACGTTTTGCTTTTATTGCTAAAAACAAATATGTTTAGATTGTTTCTCTGCGAACAATTCACTTTTACTTGTCAATTCAACCGAGGACCTAAACAAAATCTTTTTTTTTTTTGGATAAATTCGGTAAAATTTTTATGAAAGATTCCGGAAAATTTACTCTTCGATATGCTTACATTTTGGGCGTAAACATTGAGCCCCTCTGTGTTTGAAGTGCGAGCTGGAATTTTCTCGTGCCCAAGACTCCAAGATTCATATTCCAAAAGGAAAAAAATTAAAGGGCTAACAGAAGCTTCAGATTGGAGAACACTAAACAAAATCATCCAACAAACGAAACCACGAGAAGAGTATTCCAGTTTGAGCTAAACTAACATTCATTAATTATCAGAAATTGCTTACAACAAGAATATGGTTTTTCTTTTTTTTCACTAGAAACCACTACTTGTGCATCTATAAACATTTGGAAACAAAATTTGTATTTGCTTTCTAGATATGTGGTACATAACGAATACATTGTTAATATAGTGCAAGATAATTTATACACATCGATTTTTTATAGAAAGCAGTAACCAACTTACCAGCCATAGATGGGATTTTCCACCTGTGGTGGCAAGAGATGTAGGTCTCTACAATGCTGCTTGTCATAGTCTCGTGTACCAGGTATTGCACCAGTGCATAGACGAAGGAACTCATTCCCTGTGAAACAGTAGTGAGCAAACGCCAACCCTCCATCAACTACCTCAGATAGGTTAGGCACTGAAAATGACTTTCTTATGATCTTTCCATCATTTCTACTTGATTTTGCATCATCATTATCATTATTCAGGATTCTGCTGAGCTCAGAGTATTTGATAAATCTCTGGGTGGCAGCTTCCCATGATAGATTGTATCTCTGCTCTGGAGTTAGAGGCTGAGGATCATTCGCCAATGCTTCTTTCACTCTGGCAACAAAGTCTTCGGATGTCTTGTAAGTCAAACAGTTTGGAAATGACCTAAAGAACTCATTTGATGGGTGATCGGCACAAATAACAAATTTTCCCATGGCAAGTGCTTCTGCAGTAGCTGTGCAGAGTACATCACTTATACTGGGATTTATGAAGACTTTGTACCTGCAAGCAAAGCAAAGAAAAAATTGTATAAAAGGATGATGTAAGAACAATTTCACGAATGAAATCCCAAGAAGACATGCATATCTGTCATCTATCTATAGCTAGATGCTATATATGCATACAACAAGTACAGTTTTATAAACAAGGAGTTCAAACCTAAAATAGCCATTGATACAGAAAACATATTCATTTTGCTAGCTCAATGGAGAAGCTCATCCTGATGAGATTTTAACCTTGAGCAGGTTCGCATTAGACGTATTTTATAATTATTCAACAACACAGGTTGTCGTAGGATGCTTACCCATGAAGAGAATCATCTGCATGGTCTCTTCCTTTCTGAAAGTTAAGATTCAAATCCAGTCTCTTCGCAGCACTCTGTACTTCATGAGCATCCTCTCCATTACCAAAAACATCCAACTTGAAACCATCAAGATCATTCTTGTGCTTTGCCAGCAAATCTATCAATTCCCTGTAACCCTTTGCCCAAACCATCTTCCCCAGAAAATAGGCTCCTTTTGAGAAGGCTTGCTGCCCTTGTTCCTTATCTGTAGCAACCTTTTCACCAATTTGCAAAAACTTTGGATTCACACCATGGACATTGCAAATTGCAGATTTTGGTAAATCCTGAGTGGCAGCTGAAAGACGAAGAACCTGAATACAAAATTTAAGATGGCAGAACACTTTAAAATACTTGAAAAATTTTATTAAAACAAAGTTTCCACAATCAATAAATTGAGTCACAAGACAACATCCAGGAAATTTTAACATACCTTGTCACAGTGTGCTCTAGTTACCCAATTGTTAATGTGTTTCACAAGGAAAGCTTGCAGAGCCCCATTCTTTTCCCTCTTGATATACTCCAAGTAATTTGTGTGGACAACACCAACAACATGGTTGAATTTATCAGTCCAGCGCTTACCGTGATGGTACCAATTCAGGTGCTCTGGTTCTTCTAGGATTGCAATATCAGCATCTTTTGATGGAATAAACTGAGAAGTATCTCCGGCAGGTATGATACTACGTCTTTCTTTTGAGAACTAAGAAATAACAAGAAACAAATAGTCAGGCATTTGGTTCTTAGTACGACAAACAAAGTTGATGCATAATTTAATTCATCCAAAAGCTACCTTTCCAGGATAAAAGGAGATATTAAAATCTGCCTTAAAGCCAACCCTTTCCTCGAGCCAGTTACGTATGTAGTTTTCCTGCTCTTCTGGTGAACAAAAAGTGATATTAGGATAAACTAATTCTTGATCCGACTTACAAAGCCAGGGAACCAAAAGTGTAACATTTTGTTGTTCAGTCTTTGCTAAATAAGCTGCTCGAAAAAGTGGATTCACAGCAGTTCCAGTCATCCATGGAAGACTAGCAGTTGTGACAATGGCAACATTTCGTTTTTTGTCTGACAGGTCATCCTTTCCAAAGTCTGTCCAAAAGCCACCTTCATAATGATGTCCTGTACTTTGTAGGACGCTGGCTATCCTTAAATCTAGTTCATCATTTATGTTATCATTCTCAAGAACAGAGCATTCTCCTCCAGCTATTGAGCGTAAGAGAAGTTGTTCTTTGCGTTTGCTGCACAAGCTCTCCACTATCTTGTCACATAGATCTGAAATGGTATACAGAAAACTTAAATTTAGTAGCAGCATAAAGTGTCAAACCTATCATACTGATAATTTAATCAACAAAAGAAGGAAAAAAAATCTAATATTCATTAGCTAATGGAAATCAAAAGTGAAAAAAATTCTAATGGTGCTCTTTAAAATAGTTATATCCAACCTAATTTGCCCAATAAATTACAAATAACTCTCTTTTTTTCCCCCTCAGTATTACATTCAATCAGAAATCTGACGGACCCCGCCTAGGTAGCTTTGGTATTTTGCATCCCAGCTGACTAGGCCCAAAATAGATTGGATCTGATTCCATATTATTGGAAGAATCCTCCCCACATTTCACACAAGGGGACTTGAATCCCTACCTATGTGTGTGGAAAGGCAAGTAATTTACCACCTGATTAAATGGTCCTTATCTAGAATATGCAAACTAATGATTGATATCTTCTCCCCCAAAAAACAAAAAAGGAAGTTGCTATTTTCTCAAAAAAAAAAAAAAAACACTAATGATTGATATATGCAGATAACACTGTTTTATGAATAATCAGATATACAAAGGCAGATTCTTATAAAAAATATATATATAAACAAAGGTAGAGGAGGAGCAAGAGAGTAAAATAACCAAATCATCAGAAAACATTTCCATTTCATTTAGCACTTCATTTCTCCCAAATTTTTCAAGAAAAATGATGACCCTTAATCTGACTGTCATATCCCTTAAATCTTCTCAGTTAACAGGTATTAGCCAACTTAAAGGTGGAACTTCTCAATTCAGGTCTATATCTTGCCAACTGGCCAAGCCGTTATTTTGTTTTTCCCCCTGAACTTTCAAGTCATTGGTTGCCTTTGCAAAAAAGCCACAATATTTTTGAGCTCAGCAGCCAAATTATTAGTCCACCATAAGTTCAAGATAAAATACTGACAAAAATACGAACATGAAATTTCGTTCTAGTAGAATAGATAAGCTACTTATCTTGCATTTGAATTTTAAAAAAAAAATACAGGAAAAAGTAACAGTTACTTGCCTCTTTTAACACCAAGATGATCCAGAAATGGTCCAGATTGCCGAACCAAATGTGCCAAAAGTTCTGTGGGATCCAGTGGCGGTACATCCTACATTAGGTAAAAGAAAAAATAATCAGAAAATAAATCTTATAAATCCCATAAAAAAATAGCACTTAATTAATCTTATTTGTTTTCTTTCAGAGGCCAGTGCTTTGTTTAATGTCTTAACTTTCATGCAATCCCAACTGCAAAAGAAGTTGCTTGTTTTGGTGAACTTAGTATTCGGGCCTTGTTAAGATAAGTAATCCTAGAATGTAGTAAGCAACGGCCAAGACTAAACAGTTCCATATGACTATGAGTTTAGGATTCCATCTATGGGCTTACAGCTCGCAAATGAACTGGGAAAAATCCAGGCTCCACAGAAGCCAAAACAGAAAAGAAAAGAAAGACAAAGGCTAGTCCCAATATCACTGGCCTACCAAGTGTAATCATCATCTCAGGTATGAACACAAAAATCGCCAAAAGAAATTAACAAACCATATTCAAAAACAATATTGGTGTTAGTATCTAATATTAGTAAATTAATTCATCTGCATCGATTTTTTTTCCCCCACCATATACCTCACTTATAGAGTACCAATTCGGCTAGAATAATGTACAAACAGCTTTCATGCTAGCACCTCACAAATATCATAAAATTACATGGAATTACAAAGTCAAGCAAGACATCAATCAAATATTAGAATTGACACAATGATGAGCTCAATATAAAGGACAAAAAAACATTTGTAGAGGTCCTTGATAATGAAAGGATATGTTGGCATAACATTTTGAAATGAAATGAGCACTCACACATATTAAGTCAATAGAATTATTATAGGTTAGACACCAACCTTTGACTCCTCAGGCTCTTTACAAATTGCTTTCTGCAAAAACAAACATAAAAATATTCAATTAGAAAATGTATCGACCTTATGTTCAACAAATAATTCAGTATTACAAGACACCAGAAAGTATAAATGATGTAAAGCAATTGAAAAATATGGCTAACATTCATTATTAAAGTTAGCAAATATTCCAGAAGAGGCTTACTACTAGCAAGGCAACCTTATTTTCCCACTTTCTGTCTCTTTATTATGTTGGTATCTCATGGGTAGGGAATGAAAAAGGCATGCCATCTTTTTATAGGAGGAAAAACAAAAATAGCCAGACAGAAGCAATACTTTTACAGCTTCGAATTCAGTGGAGCATGCATGTCTTATGAAACAATGAATAGACCTCAACACAGTTCTTAAAGTATAAATGCCAATATAAAACTTCATGCACACTTTCCTTTTTTTAATTTTTTGGTCTGTTGATCTGGAATTGATATAAGGATTTTATTGTACTTGCCATAAAAAGAAACAACAGTAATGATGTAAGGCTGCATTAAAACTCAGGAAACAATCAAGAGTGATGTAGAGCCACAAATTTGAGCAGAAAATCTTCATGTTAGTGAACACAGACTGACTCCTAGTTTCTTGAATTTCTACCTCCTAAATTACCAGCTAAACTTGACATAGAAAAGATATATTCAAAATGTAAGCTTCGACTTCTCAAGGGACTGATTCATTGAAGGCCTACCATAGGTCTCAATTGCTCATGCCTATGCTCAGTATCACAGCTCTGTCTTTTATTCATTACTTCTTGATCTCTACCATCAAGTCAACCCTTCACACCAGCCATGGCCCAATTATTTGACTTGACTTTCCCTTATCCATTCTCCAATTCATCCACCCAACTCTTTTTCTACAGCCAACGTCTCTTAATTTTCTTCATCGTGCTTAAAAAAGAATTGACACAGTTCAACCAAAATGACCACTTTAGGTTTCTTCTTAACCATCAATATTACCCAAGGAATCTTTATAGCTATTATGCTTCGGCTTAATTTTGAAAGCACACCAACTTTAGTGCTCAGCTAATTACAGCAATTTTGTAGGGACTTCTGATCAAATGTATACTAATCATCCACCAACTTATATTTGACAGCTACTGATTGCATTTCATACTCCATGTTACTCTTTCAGATATTGATTCCATTCCGTACTCCATTTTACTCTTTATTAAGCCTAAGCCCGTTAAAATCCTTAATCACCGGAAAATATGACATATAAACAAAACATAATTTAAAAACAAGAAAGAAACAAAAAACTAAAAAAAGGAAAAGGAAAAAGGAAAAGAAAACATACCCAGCTGGATTTAACTTTCTCAACAAACTCACTACTCTTAAACCCACCAAAAATTTCCTCAACTGACAACTCCCTTTTCCTCTCAAACTCCCTCAGTCTCATCTTCAACGTCCGTATCGGCTCCCATTCCCCAAACTGCCCTTCCCCCTCTCTCTCTCCCCAAAACTCTCTAAACCCCAATCTTCCTCTTTTACCCCTATCAAATTCGATAATTGCACCACCACCCCTCTCCTCATCCACATCCGACACTATCGCGTTCCTTATCGCCGACAAATCTATCCTTATCCTAGCCCGCGGGTCCCACTTCTCCAGCACCCGCTTACTGATCTCCGGGGCCGAGTAAACTCGCCGGAATTCCGAGATTTTCGGCTGCAGTTTCTTCACGAAGTCGATTTCCGCCCGCGCTGACGACCTATTCGCCGAATTAAGGAAATTCTCGAGCTCTCGGTCGAACGAGGTCGCCAAATTCTTAAACGAATTGGCTCGGTTTTTCATCAGCTGGATATCGGCATCAGCTGAGTCGCGCACTTCCCGCCAGCTCTTCGATATGAACGAGAACGCCTTAGACGATGAAGTTGCTTGCGTTTCATTGTTCATGGCTCGGGCTTTTCAATTATTTTTCTTCGAATTTTCCTTTCGAATAAATTTCAGGATTTCTGAGGGGAAAAGTTTCAGCGGAGAAGACGAACAGAGGAGGGCGGGGGGGAATTGAGAATATTTTATTGGTTTAATAATTTTTCTGGAAGTTGGGAGTACACGCTGGATGCCACGTATGAACTGCGGTCCGTTAAGAAGTAGTGTCGTACACATATCACGTGATGCAGTTCCGTGGCGGAAGGGGATTGGTTGGAGGCGATTCTCGTGGGAATATCTTTCGAGGTTGCGAATATGCTAGAGTGAACTAAGAGAGTCGCGAGCGACTAGTCGTTTTGTTTCCGTGTGGGAATGTGCTCTGAGTAGAGGTTGATTTGAACGACTGACACGCGTCGCATAACGGCGGCCAGTGGTCTTCACCATTCCAATATTCACCACCTCCGTATTTTATTGATTAAGAATAAATGAATAAATAAAAGCATATGATTAATGTATCAATTCTTACTGATTGTCGGACCAAGAAAACATCAGTCAACGTTGACTATTCGTATGATGAAATTCTTTCTATACTTGTTCAAAAAAAACTTTTTTTTCTAACAATAATGAGATTAAAAAAATTATAACATTTGCACAATTTTGCAACACATTCGCCACTATTGATTTATAGGAAAATAAATTGTAAGATAAAGTTATATTATCGCGTCCAATGTTTTTAACAAAGTAATGACAACTCAAAAAAATTGATTGGTCTTGAGTATACGTTGATTGACAATAATAACAAGAAAACAACAAAAGCTAAAAACAATTATGTTTATCCTTTATAGCTTGTGATTTGTATCTTCAAATTGAGACATTGTGATTTTGTAGCTAATGTTGAAAAAATAAAAAATAAAAAATAAAAAAATGCGTTGTTTCTTCTAAGCCAGGAAAAATTTTGGAGAATATATAATTCATAATTGTAGTTCACACACGAGACAAATCTTGATAGACGGAGCAAATGCAAATATGCAATATGGAAGGCAAGCCGCCGCAGAAATCTCATTCCCACCGGCTATCATTAAACAAACGAATGGATTTGGTATTCCCACTGGCTTTTGTGGGCTTTTGAAAATGTGAACCCACCAATTTTTGTCTCTTTCGTCATTCACCCTTCATGTCCTAGTCCTGGTTTTTGGTTCAAGTCACACCATGCAATTGCATCACTACATAAAAATTTTTTATTTTTGTCAAAAGTAATTTTCTTGTTGATTAGTTGTCACCTCGTTAACGAGCTTGCTCTTTTAAATCATTCCAAAATGTATAGATAATTAGATATACAAAGTATGGTATTTTAGCGTTTTGTACTATTTTAATAATTGTATTCATACCATAAATGTCCCGCCATTTTTGTATCACATTTGCATTATTTGATAAGAATATAATTTATAAATGATAATACCGATTGCTAGCTTGATATCTTTTTAATTTAATTGACAATCTTGTAAAAATGACTTATCGTATAGTTGTATCTAAGCATTAAAATCAAATAAGTTGTTGAATTGTATCTTACATTACTTAGTAAGAACTAAGAGGGAAGTTACTTGAGTATATAAATAGGATAAGTCATTTCACTCAAAAGTATAATATTTTGGATTAGATTTATGAAAATCTTAAGCTGAAGCTCCCCCAACAAGTAATATTAAAGAATACCCAAATAATAATAAGTGATGTCAAATCTAAACGTTAGTAGTTGAAATGTGGTGGTAGAATAATTTAAATATGTCGAATAAAAGGATGGGGAATCGACGATGATTTTCGTTCGGGAGATTTTTGAGTTGTGTTCATATTGACTAGTAAAAAAAAAACTCATTGGGCCCTCATCATGAGTATACTTTTTAATAAAATTTCGTTCTTTAGATGATCCTATTAGTGTATGAACACTTTATATAATAATAGGTAAACATATTCCATGAAGTAGTTGCTAAAATGCCTTTCAAAAAAGTTATTCATATAGAAAGCCTTCAAACTATTTTTCTGTAGGAAAAGTAAAACACTGAATAATAAGCACACGTTTCCGTTTTTATACATTCTTTTTCAAGCAAGCGCCAACAGTTCACCTTATACGTGCTGATACAGTGCTACTCCTTTTCAGACCATTAAAGTGTTTGAAGACTTTTTTTTTTTTAATTATTATGTTTATTTGATTTTGGCCCATATTAAATAACAATGGTCAAAACCATCTAATAAATTCCACCGGGCCTTGTAATAGAATATAGTGGGCTTACCCATGTTCAAAGCCTGAGATAAAACATTAGGCCCAAAGCCACATCATAACGTTGGAGATTTAACAACATTTCAATTACTAAAAGAGTTGGCCGAATCATCTTCTTGATTTTTGAAATTTAAAGCTTGAATTCTTTCATGCACCAAGTGCCTCAAATTTTGTTAGAATTTTTCTTAATCCAATGAATGATTTGAACTCTTTAACCCGTTTATTCAAGACTTATTTGTTTTCAAAATTTAATACAACGATCAAATATAAATTATTTCAAGAGTGATGATAGAGTTACAATATTGATTAAAAGAAAAGAGTTGTTTGAATCTATTTATAGGTCAATTCATTTTCACTACCTTCGTAGGAATTCATATTGTATGAATTAATAGAGTATAAATTTATTGATCTAATAAAAATATAAAATAAAAAAAAAGATCGAAAAATATTTAATTCAATTAATTAAATTATTCTGTATTATATTGTATAATAATTTATAACTGTACGTTGCTTTAATCCTATTTATCAACTTCTATCAAATCGTGCCGCATGGTTATACAGTGTAGTCTGAACATTTGCTCTCTTCATAATAAATTGTATTTTTTTCCATTAATTATTAATTAGCAGAAAATTCTAGGACCTGCCAATTATATAATATTTTAATAGCAAAATGTCAGTATTGCTTCACTATAAATTTAAATATAAAATGAGGAAAACTACCTTAAAGATTATATAAGCCATGCCACCCAAAAAACAAGTGAAATAGAGGTGGATTCAAATGGGTCACACCTTATTTTCATTATAGAGGCGTAACTTAAAGCATTTTTAAAAGATTCTATTAATTTTATTTTTTAAATATTTATTTACTTATTTATATAGTAAAAAAGAGAGTGAAAAAATATATTATTCTTTAAAAAATTTTTTAAATAGAAATAAGTTAATATTATTATAATCAAATAAATATTTTTTCAAAAGAAAAATAAATGGTAATTAAAGTGCTCTTCTTTCTCTTTTTAATAAAAAATAATAAAATATAACTTAAAAAAAGATGGAGTAACTCTATAAAATTAAAGAAATAGAATATTTTTTATTTAAAAAATTTTAATTAAAATATCTTTTAAAGTCTAAAATAATGATATAATTTTTTAAATAAATAATAAAATCTTATTTAAAGATTATTTAAAGAGTTTTTTCTAAATATATCTTAAGATTTGTAAGGTAGTCACCTCAAAATCTCAAATCTCTTTTTAAACATTATCCAGTTAAATTAATAACTCAAGTCAATTACAATTCGGCCAAAAAATTGGACTCTGCAACTCAAATGCCCAAACCGCCCGCTGCCACGTGTGCACAACCATGACACCTGTCTCTTTCTTGCCTTAAGGAGGAAGTTGAGTGACGGGAGGACATAACCGTCAATTCAAGAAACAACAAGCCCCCTTTTCGCCAACTCGCAAAACCCGCACACGGCAAACGGAAAGTTTTGGTTCTGCATTTCAACTTTCGAACAGAGGAATCAAAATCAATCAAATTCCCAAATAATAATAATAAAAATTTATCTTCGTTAGAAAGAGAGAGATGGGGTTGCTCTCCAACAGGTGATTCTATTGATTTTATTTTTAAAAAAAATTTGTAGTGAAAGATTTTTTTATCATCATATTAATTTTGATATGGTTGTATAGTTGATGAATGAATTTATCGAAATGCAGAATTGATAAAGAGAGCCTGAAACCAGGGGATCATATCTATTCTTGGAGAGCTTATATTTATGCTCATCATGGTTTGCTTTTTTTTCTTTTCTGTTTAATTAAAATTCAACTGGCGTTATGAACTGTGATAAATCTGTGATTAAATTAATATTTTTTGTGCAGTTTTGTGGTAGTTAATTAATTTTTTGATAGACAGAGGCATAGAAATTGTTTGAGAAATCCATGTATTGTGTTTGATAGTTGAAGTTTGAGTTACATTGTCAAAAGAGGTTTCACTTCTCTTGTTGTATAATTTTGAGAGCTGCAAGCAATGAAAATTTTGTTCTTCCGAGATTTATTTGATTATCTGTTTGAGATTTAGAAATGCCCATCGTTGGTTTGTATATAGTTGAATAAGGAGCCCCGTTACACATCATATGGTTTTCTGAGTTAAAACTTAAAAAGTTTGTTCCAAGTAAAAGTTTTCATTTTTATAATACAGATACCTTAAGTAAGAATAATGATATATATCCCAAAATTTGTTCCAAAAGATTCATCGCAATGAGGTGCCATTGGTATAGTGGATAGTAAAATGGTGCAATTAATAAATTAAATTAGAAATTGAGAAAGTCCGTCCGTTGTTAGATATGACACCTCATTTGGGATGTGTAGCATTATTGCTTTACCAGAGATATATTTAAAATGGTTAGACTAAATTAGCCTTTTTTTTCCTTTTTCTTTTTCCTTTTGTTTTCTGTTTCATTTGTAATCATCTATGTACACTATCTATTTCCCAGTTCTCAGTTTCATAAATATGATCAGTTTTACACTTTCACGATAACAGGCATCTATATTGGGGATGATAAAGTCATTCATTTTACCAGACGTGGCCAAGAAGTTGGAACAGGGACTGTAATTGATCTCCTATTGGTAAGCTCAGGAACAACTCGACTTCCAACGCCCTGCCCCACCTGTACACCCAATGAAGTGGGTCATGGAGTAGTCCTCTCTTGCCTAAATTGCTTTCTTTCTGGTGGGATCTTGTACCGTTTTGAATATGGTGTCAACCCTGCTCTCTTTCTAGCAAAAGCTCGTGGTGGAACCTGCACTCTTGCAGTTGCGGACCCAGATGATGTAGTCATCCATCGAGCAAAGTATCTGCTTGACAATGGCTTTGGATGCTATAATGTCTTTAAGAACAATTGTGAGGATTTTGCAATCTACTGCAAAACTGGACTCCTTGTTGTAGATCAAGGAACAATGGGACAGAGCGGCCAAGCAGTTTCCATTATAGGCGGACCGCTTGCAGCTGTCTTATCAACGCCATTGCGTCTTGTGACCACCAATGTCTATGGGATGGCTGCAACAGCGGCCACTGTCTATTGCGCTAGCCGATATGCAGCTGACATTGGCATGAGAAGGGATGTTGTGAAAATCTCTGCTGAGGATTTAACTAGGAGGCTGGCGACAGGCCTGCTACAGGTACTTGAACCCCAAGTTTCAGCTACACCTCTTCAATAGTATTTCCAGTCTTTAACTGGTAACTATGCAATCTTATGCTTCTTTGTTGCTTTTGATGTCGTGAATAATTTATTTTGGAGATGAATTCCCAAATATAATGACTGCTGTGACTTTTAGATGTGATGTACTGCAACGTATGTTGAACCTGATGTGTGTACGCTGGTCTGCTGTTTGAGCTGCATCTGCTCCACAGGCTTGATTACTATCTATTGATTAAAGTGTTTGAACAAACTTGTGACAACTCCATTACTCTATTTCACTCAGTATTGTTTGTAGCTCCTACAGCCTTATATTAAAAATCAGGATACCTTCATTCAATAGCATTGCCTGTGATTTGGATAAAATCTCTTAGGAAGTTCTGATTATCAATCTGAGCCTTAACAAGCATTTCTATAGGTTATTTCGAGCATACAAATTTGTTTCGATTATAGGGAGTAATTTTCCTGTTTGAGTACTTTTAACCTATCATTTCTCATTTAGAAGCTAGCCTCAGTGCTTTAGGCTTACTCTGCAACTATATGGAGCTCATGAATCTCTTTTGCATCAAATGTGTTATTTAAATTGGAAATCAGCTTTCAGTATGATGAATGCTTGATTTGATATAATCTAGGAAGTAATTATAGTTTTACTTAAATTTGCTTGAGGATGCGGATGGCAGTTCAGTTCGTATAATTGTTGCTTGTTTGGACGATCATGAAATCGCTATTTGCTCAAATCAAGCTCTGTTCCTTGGTTCTCTGAGTCTCGGCTTCTTTGCTCATTCTAGTAAGCGTATCAGTTTCACTTCTTAAAATCATCCCTGAGACCGAGGAGTGGCAAATCAACTCACATCAATTTTATATTATTTCATTCATCATTTCACGTAAGCATTAGTAATTGGAGACTAAAATTTCTCAAGACGACGTCTATTTCTATACGCTTAGATTCAGATTGACATGTGACACTTTTAAAATTTGTAGTTGAAGAGTTATTTTTTATCAATAATTTCCAGTTATATAACAATAATAATGAAATAAAAAGACTAGAATATTGGTTGAGCAAGGTGGGCGAAAATGAGGACATGGTGTAGCACGTGGCAACAATGGCAACGGTGGAAGTTTAGTCAACAGCGTGTAAGTGATGCCAGAGCTGGGGGTTGAGAGAACTCATATGTTATCTGAAATATTTATCAGTATTTTGGTTTGGGTTTTATAATTTGAAATTTTAGTAATTTGATCAATGCTAAGAGAGCAGAATCGAAAGAAAAAAAAAGTCATACGTTATCTCCAATGTCACATTATATAGACTCATAGGTCATTTACTTGATATTTTATTTTAAAAATATAAAACAGTAATTATTTTATGATTTTTTTAAATAACAAAACATTAAAGAAAAATATTTTGTTATTAATTTCTTATTCATATTAAAACCCATATTTTTTGTTTTTGAGAATTTAAATTTTTTATTTTAATTTTAATTTTTATGATTTATTAAATTTATAATCAATATGAATAAAAGTGTATTTAAAATAAGAGTAATATTATAAGATTATGGTGCTAAACAGTAAGAGGATAAATTCACCATAAATAAATGGGCATGGTGTTCATCCTATGGGTGGTTAATTAAGTAATTTTTAACTAATTTTATTCAATTGATTACCCAAAGTTCGAATCCTGAATTAAAAAGAAAAAATTGGCAAAATATGATTCTTTCAAAGGTTGTGACACATTTCCCAGAAAAAAATCATTTGCCAGAAAAAAAAAAAGGAAAAAGTTGTGACAAGTGTCAGTTTATTTTGCTGCAGATATATGGAGATCTTGCATTCACCCCTCTTTTTAGCCGGAGTGCAGTTGAAGTGCAAAGTTGAACAGCAAAACTTAAAAAGTGGTGGCGATTTCGGGTGCATATCGTGCTCATGTTATGTCTGATTTTTTTGGTGTGAGATTAAGCCAACGTGAATTTGATTTATTTATTTGCAACAAACCTATAGCAATGCAAATCAAGGACACTGAAAGTCCGCATGCCGCCGAAAAACAACAAACAAAACGTTCCACTTTTTATAACAAAATTGAAACAGCCATCATCAGGATTCAGGCGTGTGTTACATCAAAACCTGACTACTCACTATTCTAGGGACACAGCATAACGGGGCTCTTAAGTAAATAGTTGCAAATGAGAAGCCGGTTTATATAGGTACAACTCGAGAAGTTAGGACTTGAAAACATAAAACACTCAGCAACCAGCATGTAAAATGTTATCAGTAATCCTCTCAAACAAGTAGAACGGCATTTATACAACCATCATTCTCTGGATTATTGGTCACTTGCGCATATTTTCCTGCATCCAGAAATGAAAACAAATAAGAAAAAGTTTAAAACAAAGTAAAGGAAATAAAGACAACAGGATAATAGTTAACGCAACAGAAAAACCAAGAGCTTACCCCACACAACTTTTCCAGCTGGTGTCACCAGACCCAATTCACTGACATTCACCTAATATTCAAAGAAAGATTTATAAGCAATACAAACTACAATAATAAACAGACATCACAAATTAATAATGTTTCAGCCCAATCATATTCTACCTCAATGATTGTCCCCTTAGTAATAACACCAAGAGAGGTATACATCGGACCATTAGGATTCTTTTTCACTCCAATGATCTCAAGATTGAAGGTGCACTTGAGTTCAGGGTGAGTTACATGAGCTTTAGTAAAACGCAAACCCGAAGGACGAATGAACCTCTCATACTTGGGAGGTTTTCTTGTAAAACCAGGTCCAACAAATGTGGCTTTTGTTACCATCCTCTTCCATTGCTTGGCTGCAAAAGTAAAAAAACAAGCAGAGATCGTTAGGAGTCACGGAGATAATATCTTGTAAGTGCACTTCCATGACAAAGAATTCACCACAATTCCCACTCACATCTGAGTGGCAAACAGAAACTTCGCAGACTATTATAAATATTGATCACTTCAGAACCAAATACCTTTGACCACTTCATACCAAAATTAAAACACCCAAGCCACTTTCTAAAAGAAATCACATTAAACTCATATTAACAAAGTTCATAGTCGTATTTTACCAAAAGTTAAGCTAACACGTGCAATATACAAAATTTGCATAGTAATAAGCTGGTTGATAACTTACTTCTTCGTTTACCAGATCTGATGACTTTAAACATTTCATCTTCCGCTACTGGCCTGACCTGGAGAGGGAAAACTTAAAATTGAAGCATCACAAAAAATCCCAAAGGAAGCATACAATAGAGTCCCTAAAGAAAGAAACTGAATTTCAAACTTACCTTGGGAAGGGGTACCTCCCACTTTCCAGCTTTCTCTTTTCTTTTTTGCTTTATAGTGTTGCTAAGAACCTACAAACAACAAAGTGTCAAACTTCTCAAAAACAGGGTACATATGGTACATGGACCATCCTATACCAACACGAACCAACAACTTGCCTTCGCTCTTGTTGTGTTTTCACGATCAAGCAAATATGCAGGAACAGCACCCTCTTGAACTTCATCATCCACCTTTCTACGACTTGATGACTCTTCATGCATGGCCAACCTGCCGCCAAGGTGCCCCCAAAAAAAATGTAAAGATAAACAAAATAGATAACTCCATAAATCAGTCTCTATAGCATCCACAACTGGCCAGGAAAACACAACATATGCAAATTGAGTCACGCAAAAAGAATAATTGAACACAGCCATTTCAATCTACAATCTCATATGATAACAATCACGCATACCACTAAATGGAGAATCGGAACATTTGCAAATAAAACGACAATTGGCTTAAACTTCCACAAAACTTAGAATAGCAAACACGACACCATCAGAACTCTATGGAAGTGGCTACATAGGAAACTCCTCTGCCTTTTTAAACAAAAATCCCAAGGATAGAAATAGGATAAATACACCAGAACAAAGCATGTATGTACTCAATGAAAAACCTCCATAAAACCCAACTATTGAGATAAAGCCTAATATATGAAGTATTACACATGTCGGTCTTTAGAAGATTTACGAATCATTAATGAAAACATTATCATCCGATAATATAGAGTGCATTATTTACATGATCAGATAATGACGACTAATAAAATCTTATATCACTCTCACCCATTTGATTCATGTACCAATAAACTAATACACCAAGCCACCTCATAAGCAGAGAGAACACTACTAACGTTTATAACAAGACAAATTTGATTGAACCTGCTAATGATGCATACTCAATTACTGTTTCTGAATATGCCCCTACATTGAAAGAGTAATATACACAAAATCTAATCCCAAAAGCAAAAAAAATTATATACACAAGAATTCAGAAATAATAATCTTACTGAAATTTGAAAGTATTTATTAAAAAAAAAAACTCACGTTTTCTTCATAAGAGCCTTCTCAGCATAGCGTTTCTTAGCAAACATCTTGCCCTTAATACCCAAAGCCTATAATCACAATTCAAAAACAAAATTAAAATTCAGCTCACAAATAAATTCTTCATAAATAAACAGAAAAAAAAGTAGTTTTTGGAAGAATTAATAAACCTTTTGGGCAATTTCGGAGCGCTTATGCACTTCACGCGCATCTTTCTTGCGCTTGCGCTCGAAGTGATCGAGACGGTAGCCATTTCGCTTCCTGTGAAGCTCTATGTAATCTCCCTGCGGCTGTTTTAATGCACAACATAAAATAAAAAGCAACCAAAAATAAGCATTTCTTCGGGTTACAATTAAACTTAAATGCAGAGATGAAAGAGCAAAGATTCAAAAACGAACCATTTCGTAAGCGCTTACAAGTCCGGAATTCAAAGAGAAAAGGGTAATAGAAACCCTAGGGCTTTATTCTATTTGATTGATAAAGCGGTTCGGTTAGGTACCGCTCTCTCTTTCGGGCGGGCTATTCGGGTGTTGCCATACCGAATGCTTTCGGGCTGGCTACTTCCTATTTGGGCTATACTTGAAACTCGCTCTCAGACGGGCTATTTGGGCTTGGTAACCCTAAACTTGTTCGCCAATAGCATGTCCTGGTTTTTAACCATAACCAGACAAGATTTGATTATCAAAATTATAGGAATACACGAGTCTCAACTCATACTCACAGATTATCTCAAGAGTCAAGTTTATATTATTAATGGACGTGAGATATTTGAATTCATCAGAAATAACCCACGTTTCATCAAATTTTATGACTAAGACAATCATTTTGTTATCATCAAATAAGCCATTCTCGTACAATCATTTTGTGCAGAAATTTCACGAATCAAATGAAGACGAGGATATACAACATTAAAGGTCGAGCTGTTATTATAGAATTTCAAATAAGCAACATAAACGTCGCATGGATAACGAATGACATCATACCGGTAGTGATGGAATTAGTTTAAGGCTTGGCCTAATAGAGTTCCATTAAAAAAGAAAAAAAATATATATTTGGCTGAAATTTAGTCTATTTTCATGCGAATTTTACGTTTTAACCGTCTATAATATAAAATTTTTATGTTGCTATGCTCCCATCCAAGTTCCCCAATCTCCATGACGGCCTCTCTCGAGCCACAATTTTATTCAGCCACTACACAATTGATTATATGTTGACAATGATATTTATGTTATGAAAAGGTGTGGGTATGGAACCTTTTATCCATTTAATAATGGACCAGAATGACCGGCGGTCCAAAGAAAAGAAGAATCTACACACATAATCATATTGCGTTTAGTGATGGAAGATTCATTGGTTTTGATTAACGTAAATCATCAACTAAAAAAAAATTAATTTTATTACGATCACGTTTAAAAAAAATCATTTTATGACTTGTCTGAGAGGATAAAATTGAAAATAAGTGCCAAATGAAGGGTATTTTAAGCACCGACCCAATTCATGTTACTGTAGAGTTGACGAGCATAACAAACTTAATCTTCATGTACGAGTATTACGTTGAACCACTTTCTTTAATGTTGGCGACAAAATCTTTTTTTAGGATTTAAAGGCTAAACAAAGAGATATTTTAGTATTAGACAAATAATATTGGAGGAAAAGAGAATAACGAAAGTGTGAGGGGTGGCCTGTGTACTTTTTGACTCTTTGGACTCAAGTTCCTTCGGTCGTTACAAAACAAAAAGGCTTATTAAATGATGTGCGACCCCAGCTTTGTGCCCTCTTTTGTGGCCCAATTTAAGAAAAGAAAAAGTCAGCTTTGCACCGCCAAACCCCCCACCGAACCGCGGTGTCCATCACCCTTCAATATTAAAATCTCATCAAATTTATTAAGATAAGGATTTTACTTTACCAAGTGGTTAATTTGTCACTTCACTTTTATTCCACGGAAGCGAGGGATGCAATTCCTCCTACAGAAGGGTGTGATTCTTTGTTTGTTTTTTTTTTTTTTCTCTTAAAGATTGCGGGAGTGGATATCTTAAAATATTAGAGTATATATCATACAAAATGTTTGTGACAGCCAGCTATCATAGAGAGGGGCGGCGCTCAAATTGAGAATGTGGGATGGTCGAATTATTTATCAAATGAGTAAAGATAAGGAGGCCAAATTATAATAAAAGATAGAAATCCAAATTATCCAAAGGGTAAGATGCCATAATTTTAAGGATGATAAGGTCAGAGTCTAAAATATTTCATCTATATCTTACAAGTTAGTATTATGAATGGAGAGATTAATAATATATATGAGCTTCGCCTTCGATCATATGTTTGGCGTGTTTGATTTCGAGTGTAACGCAATACATTGTTTGCGAATCCAACGTCTGGTGTGAGATATATTATTCCGTGCTTGGAATATTGTAATTTGTAACGAAGATAATATATATTAAAGTAAAAATTCACAACTTACCAAAAAAAAAAAAAGGTGATATGGTTACAAAATTATATTATTAAAACTCGTTAAAATTAAAATTAAAATTTTTGTGATCTTGGGTACAAAATCTTGCACCCACAAGTAAAACTTTTGTGTCAAAGCTTGTCCCAGCATAAAAATAGAATAATAAAGAGAAACGATGAGCATATGTCCCATTTTGTTGGTGTGCTACAACGGCAGGCTTATGGTAAGTCCAACAAATAGGATTTGGGTCCAATTGATGAAATGCGTACAAGCAAAGGGGCACTTTTGTCCTTTTTGTTGTTGGGTATCTTATCTTACCATTGTTTTCTGAATGATTCATACAATTATTTAAGAATCACATGGACTGGTATTTGATGGCTTTTTTGGTTGCAGAGAAACATAATCATATATATATATATATATATATATATATATATATATATATATATATATATATATATATATATATTCCTTTTTATTGGAAGTATTATGAGGGCAATAATGGGATAAAAACCAAAACCTTTCAAAACTTTCAAATTAACGAAAAATGATAAACAATGAATGCTTTTTTTTTTTTTCTTTTTTTACTGAAACAAAATCTGAACAACAAAAATGAACAAAAAATGATAATGTGAAACAATAAAATTATAAAATCTGAGCCTGTGCAGGTTTTGTGACTGTTCTTTTGTTCTCTCCTTCTATGTCTTTTTCGTAAATAAAACTCGAAGCATGCTCATACATAAATAAATAAATAAATAAAAAATACTACTTCAAAATGGAATTAATTATCCAACAGAGCAGTTTCTTGTAATTGGCTTGAAGTGGGGATCTTCAATAATACAAAACAGTACAAAAAAAAAAAGAAGAAGAAAGAAATCTTTTGACTCTTTAACGTACAAATTAATTTATGTTCCAATCCGAAGGTTGATTTTGATGGATTCTCTCGGGAAACTGAAGCCAAACACGCACATCCAGAGGTGGGTGCCGGGACCTTTGATTTTGACGTCCCTTCAAATTCGGTCCAATGAATCCCATTGATTGAGTAACTAAATTCATTTTTCTATTGCAAATACAACGAATTCTCTGCATTTAGTTAGTCCAAATTTTCCACACCGACAAAGAAATTAAAAGCTTTGTTCATATGATGACATAGATTGTTTTAATTAAGACGGTTTCAATAGTAAATTAAGAAATTAACCGTTTCATAACTTTCACTGCTTCAACAAAAAAACGTGCCTTGAAATTTGAATTTTTAAAACCATTCCACTTGTTTTTTTTCTTGATTAATCAAGCTTTTTTCGTTTTTTTTTCCCCAAGAAATTTCAACCTCATTATATTTACTTCTTTTAAATGTTTCAAAGATGTGCCTTTGTAAATAATGGTCACTCTTATTTTTACTCTATTTTTATGTTACAAAGATATGTTTCTCAAAGAAATATAAGTCAAAAATATTTTAGAGGTTTTTCTTTAATGTTAAATTGTTATAAAATATATAAATATTTTTTTAAGGATACTTATATTCATTTGATTGTGCTTTGAACCATGTCAAAACATTTCCGATCACATGCGTAGCCATATATTTTCCTTCTCTCTGTTTTTTGTTCCCCCCCTAAAAATACTCTTCAACAATATGCTTTTTCAATATATATTTATTGATTCTTTAGATGCAATGATTTTCTTGATCATGTAAAAATGAGTTTGTTGAATCTAGCAGGCCTAGATTGCTATATTAAAGAAGAAAAGAAAAATGAGATTTTAGATTCAATGGCATTAAATACTGAAAACATTGGGTGGCAAGTAAGTCAACCTTGGGGCAACTTAGTTTGGTATACTAATGCTGCTCCCATTTCCCTATAGTTCTAGGGATCGTTTTTGAAATTGAAAACGCAACAAAATCAAATTTCGCGTGTTATGGTTAACTTTTTGAAGTTCACTTGTTCTATTTAATTACATTTAAGTTTAAAATGTTATTAAAAAATAACTTACAATTCCATTTACGTTGAGGGGATAGAAAATTTTTATTTTTTTAATAAGAGATTTAAACGGGGATGTGGAAGTTTTTACTTTTTATAGTATGGTAACATAGACTGTATAGAATATTTATTTATTTTTATTCTTTTAACTCTAAAATGAGCAGTAATATTTTATTAAATGGGCTCGCGAGTGGCCCCCCAAAAAAATTAATCACATTTTTATTTTTTTTTGTTTAATAAATTTTAGAATTAAAGCCTCAATCAAATCGAATCTCGTATGATTGAAATTTAAAAGTTGGATCTCGTGATTTGGCTTTACCTGTCACGTCCACGTGTCCTTTCGTTTTTCTCGACAGATTATTTTCCACCCCGCAAATTACTCAGCATGGTCAAATACGTAATTTGGAAAAATGGAAGCACGTCAATACTGGGGACGGATCGTGTGCAAGTCGCGAGACGGTCGAGTCGTGCTTTCCATTTACCATCCGAAATTTTCGCAAACTACATACGCACATGACACGTTACATCCAGTTCTGTCGTTTATTTACAAAATTGCCATTCATGGCCAATTTCATTTTATATATTTTGTCCGTTGATGGATGGTCATGAAAGGGATACCAAAACTTCAACACGATTGACTGGAAAAAAAGGAAAATTACAAAACCATCGATTTTACTATTTTAGCGTGTAACTATAAAATAATGCAAATTATTCTTATAATAATCAGAAAAAAATTTTAACTAAAAATAGTTTAGTTTCTTATTAACTAGAATGCATGTCATTTAATTAAGAGTTGGACGGTTAGCATCTCTCAATAATCGTATTGAAATTATTTTTTTTATTTAATACTAAAAATATCCTTCTTTCCAAATGAACACTTTTTTCATTTATGAATTTTTCAGTTTTTAGTAATTTTCTTACTCTTTCAATCTTAATATTTGTATTTATCTCTTCACACTTTTTTTATTATTTAATTTTTAAAGAAAAAATTCTAAAAGAAAAAAAATAAGAAAAACATTACACTTAGAAAATAATGAATATTTTATGAGTCTAATACAATTTTATCCTACCTATAGATTTTGGGTTCAACAATTAGTTTGAGAATCCTTAAAAAATTATTAATAGTGGGATAAAATTTTATTTAATTTATTTTTTACTATGTTGTATCTTAATTAAATTGTTAGTTTATTGTAAGATTTTTGTTTTGACTTAAAAAATTACTCCTTAAATTTAGATTATTTTAATAATAAAAAAAAATGATAGTGTAAGCAAAATAAAATGAAAGAAAAAAAAAATATAAATGGTTTAATTTTATCGTATTTATCTCAAATTTTAGTTTATATACTTATCGGTTTGAGAATTTCACCGCCTTGTCAAAACCATTGGACCAAGTGATAGCTGTCGTAAAATTATAATAATTAAAAATAAAAAATAAAAAATTCATTTTTTCTCATATTAGTTAATAAAATTTTGATTTGTTTCTTCTTTGTTGGTGTATTATTATTATGATATTCTCCTCCCACTATGTTACACGTAATTAATATTTGCATTGTTTACTTGTAGCTTCCATCAGTCGAAATCAAAAAGCTGCCATGTATCCGACCAATCACACATCTCAGTCCTCGGCAAATATTATATTATTAATTCGTAATAGAATGGCAATAACCCAACAAAATAAAAGAAAAAAATGAAACCACTTCCTATCTGCATAATAAATATCAAATAACAATTCTAAGCGGTACAAAAAGACAATAATGCCCTTTTTAGTTGTTGATGAGTAAGAGATAGGTGCAGAATCTAACCCAAGATAGAAGTGAAAAATTGTGGTGCATGTTAGATATGGACATATAGTTAATCTAGTTAGTAACAACCCACCAATTATCATTTTTCATTTTAAAAGTTCATTTCGTAGTCTGAATTTCTCATAATTTTGATCTGTCATTTTGAATATTTCTCATCAAAAGATCCGAACTTTACTGGTCCTTAAACTTGGTTCTCAATCCAGCTTATTTATTTATTTTTTAAAAAAAATTTCTTCTCTTTTGGTGATACTGGAGAAGAAAGAGTCCTCCTTTGTTGTGTTGTTCATGTTTAGCTTCTCCTATCATAAACTATGTTTATAGTGTTATTATGATCAGTTCTTTTCTTTCTCTGCATGCAATTTCTTGATGAGGGTATTTGATGAAGCAGCCATTAATGGTTAAAATGAGCTCCTTTAGTAGGGGTTTTTGAAATTTTTATTTTTTTCTTCAAATGGTTCGTTATGAAGCATGCTGCAATGAGAACTCACCTTGTTTCAGCAATTGTGCTCGCTTTTGTGACACTGGTTTTGAGTGCAACAGACCCTGGTGACATTGATATTCTCAATCAGTTTAGAAAGAATTTGGAGAACCCGGAGCTGTTGCAATGGCCTAAAAGTGGAGACCCTTGTGGCCCTCCCACTTGGAAGCATGTGTTTTGTTCAAATTCAAGAGTTACTCAGATTCAGGTTTCTAGTCTCGGGCTGAAAGGTACTTTGCCTCGGAACTTGAACCACCTCTCCAAGCTTGAGAACATTGGCTTGCAAAAGAACCAATTTAGGGGAGAGTTGCCATCCTTTAGTCGGTTGTCAAATTTGAAGTATGCATATTTGGATTTCAATCATTTTGATTCTATACCTGCTGATTTCTTTGATGGTCTTGAGAATTTGCAATTCTTGGCATTGGATTCCAACAATTTCAATGCTAGTAAAGGGTGGTCATTTCCGAAGGGTTTGCAAAGTTCAGCACAACTCACCAATCTCTCTTGCATGAGTTGTAATTTGGTTGGTCAGTTGCCTGATTTTCTTGGGAACTTTGCTTCTCTACAGAACTTGAGACTTTCGGGGAATAACTTGACTGGTCCAATTCCTGAAAGTTTTAAGGGCTTGAATTTGGTAAATCTTTGGTTGAATGATCAGAAGAGTGGTGGATTTGCTGGTACAGTTGATGTTTTGGGAAATATGGATCAGCTTCGGACTCTATGGCTTCATGGGAACCGCTTCTCAGGGACAATTCCAGAGAGTTTTGGTAAATTAACTTCCTTGAAAGATCTCAACCTCAACAGTAACCAATTTGTTGGCTTAATTCCTCCAGGCTTAGCATCTTTGTCGCTAGACTATTTAGATTTGAACAATAACATGTTCATGGGTCCTGTCCCAAAGTTTAAGGCATATAAATATAGTTATAGTTCAAATGCTTTCTGTCAACCAACTGAAGGGACACCGTGTGCCCCAGAAGTTATGGCACTTATTGATTTCCTCGGTGGGTTGAATTATCCTCCCAGGCTTGTTACTTCATGGTCTGGCAATGATCCTTGTAAGTCATGGTTGGGATTAAGTTGCGGTACCAACTCAAAGCTTACTGTTCTTAATTTGCCCAATTTTAATCTTAGTGGCACCCTGAGTCCTTCAGTTGGAAATTTGGATTCCCTTACCCAGATTAAGCTTCAATCTAATAATATATCAGGGCAGATTCCGACAAACTGGACTAGTTTGAAATCTTTGACTTTGTTGGATCTCAGTCAGAACAACCTTTCTCCTCCACTGCCTAAATTCAGTGGTGCTGTAAAACTTTCCTTAGATGGGAACCCTTTGTTGAATGGTAAATCCCCAGGTTCTGGATCTTCATCAGGGAACCCACCTAGTCCAACCAAAGGCTCGAGTTCAGGTTCTAGTTCTAGTTCCAGCCCTAGTAATTCTACTGCTGAAACAACCAAACCCAAAAGTTCCAAAAGAACCATTTTAGTTGCAATAATAGCCCCAGTTGCAAGTGTTGGAGTTATTCTTCTTGTTGCCATACCTATATCTATCTGTTACTACAGGAAGAGAAAGGAAGCCTCCCTGGCTTCAGGTTCCCTTGTAATTCACCCAAGAGACCCATCTGATCCGGATAATATGGTTAAGATTGTTGTAGCCAATAACAGCAATGGAAACGCTTCAGTAGCAACTGAGAGTGGTTCGGGAAGCAGATACAGTAGTGGAAATGGTGCATCTCACGTCATTGAAGCTGGAAATTTGGTCATATCAGTGCAAGTCCTTCGAAATGTGACAAAGAATTTTGCCTCAGAGAATGAGCTTGGCCGTGGAGGTTTTGGTGTAGTTTATAAAGGAGAATTGGATGATGGAACTAAAATAGCTGTGAAAAGGATGGAATCCGGCGTTATTAGCAAGAAAGCCGTGGACGAATTCCATTCTGAAATTGCTGTTCTTTCTAAGGTCCGACATCGTCATTTGGTGTCTTTGTTGGGTTATTCTGTTGAAGGCTATGAGAGACTTCTTGTTTATGAGTATTTGCCTCAGGGGGCTCTAAGTAAGCATATTTTCCATTGGAAGAACTTAGATCTGGAGCCTCTCTCTTGGAAGAGGAGGCTAAATATTGCCTTGGATGTTGCCAGAGGGATGGAGTATCTCCATAGTCTTGCTCACCAAAGTTTCATACATAGAGATCTTAAATCTTCAAATATCTTACTTGGTGATGATTTCAGAGCAAAAGTTTCTGACTTCGGATTGGTGAAACTTGCTCCCGATAGTGAGAGATCTGTGGTCACCAGGCTTGCTGGGACGTTTGGCTACTTGGCACCAGAATATGCTGGTAAGCACTGTTAACTCTTCTCCAATACATTAAATTTATATGGATATCTTGATTAGGAACTGTAACTAATGTGTTATTTTTAAAAAAAATTGAGTTTTGCGGTAAAATAAATAAATAAATAAATTCTTATGGCTAAAGGATTACACAATCTCAGCCAAGCCTCCTTGAGCTATAAGGTTTACTTGTATTGAGTTTGCGCCAAATTAGACAGACAATTGGTCGAATTTACCTGGTTTCACTCATACTTTAAGAGATAATTATGATAGTATCTGTCATTTGCTTGGACTAAATGATTCAGAATATTGAATGAATTGGATATCCGGCAAAAACTTAACATCCTTGTCTAAGAAGTCGCCAAGTTTATTTGTGCGAATGTTAGATGATTAGAAATGTTTGGATGTTCTATATCTTGTTTCTGTAGTTGGAAGGAATACCATTCATTGTACATCTGAATTCCTTATCTTCCTCTATGTAGGCCCTTGCGATACCAGACTCTGACTTTCATGTTCTAATTGTTTCAGTGACAGGAAAGATCACAACAAAAGCTGATGTTTTTAGTTTTGGAGTTGTACTGATGGAGCTATTGACTGGATTGATGGCTCTGGATGAGAGCAGGTCTGAGGAAAGGCAGTACTTGGCTGCATGGTTTTGGAACATAAAGTCAGACAAGGAGAAGCTGAGGGCTGCCATAGACCCGATCCTTGAAGTGAATGATGACACATTTGAGACTTTCTGGACCATTGCTGAGCTGGCTGGACACTGCACTGCTAGGGAACCATCTCAACGGCCAGATATGGGTCATGCGGTGAACGTACTGGCACCACTTGTTGAAAAATGGAAACCATTGGATGATGACCCCGAGGAATACAGTGGAATTGATTACAGTCTCCCTCTAAACCAAATGGTGAAAGACTGGCAGGAAGCAGAAGGTAAAGACTTAAGTTATGTGTCTCTAGAGGACAGCAAAAGTAGCATACCAGCAAGGCCAACTGGTTTCGCTGAGTCTTTCACTTCTGCTGATGGTCGGTAAACGAGGTAATACTGGCTTTCTTTCGCTCATCATTGGAAGGTGTAGATAGCTTGCTCTATTTCTTCTGCTCGAGAATTCAATGTCAATATGTTTTACTGCTGTTGTAGTTAAGGTGACTAAGATGGAGACTTGATGCTTAAGAGGTCTCATGTGCAGGCTTTGAGTTTCAAGTTGTGAGATTTTATGAGAATGGTGATATAGGGCCACAAATGAGAACTGGTTATTGATTATAAATTAGTTCCTACTATATGTCTCCTGTCTCTAAAATTTTACAACGTTAATATTCCTATTTTTTTGTGGTGTTAGAATTATCTATCCATGGCCAGTAAGAAACACACACCAAGCTAGCGAATAACAACCCCAGAAATATGAAAATGTTCCCATTAATGCGAAAAATATTCCTCCTGCCCTTCAATTCAATTTGTGCCTCATCGAGGGCAGCTGTGCAAAAATTTTAGCAAACAGGAAAAGGATTTCACATATCCTTCTTATGTTAAAATTCTTGGTTGTCCTTTTTTTCTCCCCCTTTTTTTCAATCATATCTCTGTCATGATCTGGTTTCGGCATTTGATTCTCTTCTTGCATAAATATCTCATTTCTCCTGTTTTCTTGGTCTCACGGGAAGGAAAGCAGTTGTGTTACTTTTCTGTTTCCAACTATATCTCCTCAGCATTTTCAGGGCGGTGCTGATGACATATGAGTTTCACCTTTTGATAAGAGAAGATCAACTGCTGAAATGATACAATGGAATAAAATTAGAATAGCTTTCAGGTTTGTTTTCCAAAGGGCTTCTTGATAAATCCTCATGAGGAAATAATGCAACACCATAAGCTAATGCCAGTTGCTTGGTTTCTACATGATGATTCATGACTAAACTCTGGTGATCCAAATCCGTTGGAGCAAATGGATTTAGTCTTTTTAAAGATATGGAGCCCACTCACACGCTAACGGGTGGGATCCACCAGCAAGCAGCCAATTTAGTGGGCCCTCCCACGCCCAATTTCAATGGTTGCATCAGCATCAACCTTGGCTCTGTTCTAGCATCCCCACAGCACTTTGCATAAACAATGAGAAAGTTTAAAGCCTAAAAGGAAGGAGCCAAATTGGGATGCGTCACTGTCTTTCGGTTCACTCTGATGTACCCGGTGGGTCCGTTTTCAGACATCAGTTCGTATTAAAGGGTAAGAATTATTTCTTTGGCTGACGCGTGGCTGATCGATATTTATAAAGGAATTTGCTTTTATGGGGCCAATGAAATGCCACAACATGGCAAGCAATTTGAGAGTTAGATTTACCAACTGGGCATGCAATTTTACGTTCTCTTTATGGTGCTTCGATAAAAAAATGTTTGAAAAGTAGAGAGAAAAAACTCCGCGTTTCTTAAAATTTACTCTCACAGGGATTGTGATGCCGACTTTCACATGGATATATCCATACATGTAGAAACGAATATCTTTTATTGAAGCAGTGCGATTATGAGAAAGTTTTGAGTCGTGCCAACACAGCAACACCATCATCCGATTACATTTCACTATACATACATAATAAATTTATGATTTGTTCTTGATGATTTTGAATTGAATGACAAAATGCGTGGGCAATGACATGCAATCCAGTGTTTGCGTGATGACACGGTGTTACTAATAGGTAATTTGTATGATAGCAATGAAACAACAATTGCTGCAGACTAGTATGATTGGAGGCTTTTGGTGCAGTGGCAAGAGGTTGTGACCATTTCTAAGTGAAAGATTAAAATTGGATCATTACACATGGTCAAATTGGAATTGAGGTGTTGTGACTTTCAAAGTTTAATCCACAATTTCTGTGAGAAGAGACACTAAGTTACTAACTGTTAATTAAAGTTTTTTTTTCCTTAGATGATGACTATTATATAATAGGAATTGAGGTGCCAAATGCGTAGTTAATAACTCCACCAATCATTTTAGCTGCTGCCGGGCTTCTAAAATTAAGCTGATGCCCAACATTTACAAACAGGTACCAAGAAACAGAAAGTGATTATTACTAACATTAACAAATTTCTATTAACCTTTACATCAACAGACAAACTCTGCCGGCTGCTGCGTAACAGATAAAAAAGCCAGAAAAAAGAAAAAAGAAAAAAGAAGAAGACGGGGCCAAAAAAAAAAAAGAGTTAGGGGCTTTTGGAATGGTTACTTCTGATCTCTCTGCTACCTTAAAGACACCAATAGTCATCGCTATGCATCCTCTGAAAAGCAACCAATATGATAGGCACTGAGGACAGCCGAACTCTGGTCATTTGTTGAGGACATGGGCTGGGTTGATAAAGTTACCGGAGGGAAGAAGTGCCGGTAAGGGCGGCTAACAGGAGGTAACAATAAAGCCAACCGTTTATCCATTGCCAGTAGCCGTCCACACTTACTGTACCAACAGAACTTTAATCAATTTTTATCTAGGAGTAGCCAAATAAATTCATGAAATAGAAAGGGGGAGAGTTGCACCTGCAGACTTTAGAAAGGAGAGTTTGATAGCTACAAATCCAGTGCTACCAAAAAAAAAAAAGCAGGTGTAAGACTTGAAAAAATGTGGACTCATCAATGGGACTAGAATGGTCGTTTAATTAGCAAAAGAAATCCACAAATAGTTTACTTCATACCAGAAGAAAATAAAGAGATGTTTCAGTCCTGATCCCAAGAAAAAATTGTAGCGCTGTACCAGCATGCTCCTGTAACCAGGAAAGAAATAAAAGCATAGCAAGAAATTTCAAGTTGGATAGGTTATTTGTATATATGAAGAACTAAAATCAACATAAAACTGTGGCAAGGCTGTTACCGTGATGTGTCTAAATACGTGGTAAACAGAAGAACCTCTTGCATGTATGTAATTGCCTCCCTGCAGAAGATAGTACAATGTAAAATATAATGAAAGCCGGAAAAAATGCAAGTGCTTTAAATTTGTACAAAATCACCAACAACTGGTTCAATTTAATAATAACACAAAGGACTTGAAGACACTCTGAAACTTGGTACTCACACTTCGAAGAATTACATCTTTAAAAGGGAACCGACTGATGTTAGCCATTTTGAATTTAATGTGCATTTTTACCATCTTTAAGTTCATAAGCACATAAATGATTTTATGTGCTTTGTGGATAAAACTTTCAGGGCATACGAAAATTGTCTCAAAAAGCAATTACAAAGAGATACTACAAAACTCTCTCTAGTTTTGTGTGTGTTTTTGTCGGCGTTTTACATGTATAGACTGTATGTATACAGAGTTGTGAACAAGTGCAGGTGTAATAGTAACAATAATTGTATAGAACCAACGGAGGACTTGATTAATCTGACTAAAACAAGGTCAATTTCAATCAAAATGACTGCCTACTATCAAGGTCTTACTCAAAAAACAATCCACAGCACCAACAACGAAATCTTGTTCAGTCTAATGCTAATAAATAAGCACAAACTCTAGCTTGTCTAGTAACAAAGCAGAAGCTGGCCAAATATGTATGGGGTAGCACACTAGCACTTGGGCTCCACTGAAGCTCAATCAACTTCAAACTTGAGATCACACTTTAATAATTTAATTGATTGGATAGACTCAGATTGTTTACATCCACACCAATAGACGTAATCTACATTGTATTGATACAAGACAAAAGAGTAAATGAGCAAAACAAAACTCCCAGTGTAACAAGTCATTTTGTTGTTCTGCCAGATTCTGTTGCTCTAAGCATCAGCTTCAAGTAAGACAGTCATAATTCATAACATGCAACGCATAACATTTGAAGGGTACTATGATGCAATTTTAACGATCATATGTAGCACATTTAAATGTATAAGAAACCAAAAAACCAACCAATGAAACTGTTTATGCTATTTAAAAATGGAAATTCTGGAAATTGCAAGAACATGCACCAAAAACAATATTACCTCATCCGGAGAAAAGAAAGCAACTGCATCCGGCTCGATAGAACCAACTGGATGCAATGAAACTATAGCTCTGAAAATACAAGGAAACAACAACTCAATTACAGCAACCTTGTCTGCAGCAACAGTATTTTGCAATCCTGGTCTCAGTTTACTTGAACTGTGAAAATTGTGCTCCTTCAATAATTCTAAGGGACTCTCATTTGCTGAAGTGGGCAATGAAGAAGCTCTTTTTAACCAGTCCAGTCGCTCATAAGTGAAAATTTTCAAATTCGGAACTTCTTTTTCCAAGCGCATTAGAACATCTGATAGTGTTTTGCAATCACTAAGCTCTTCTTGGTTACGGGCCGGTAAAGCTTGGGGAACACAATGCTTTTTCAATTCTGGTTCAGTACTTTGATCATGTACTCTATCATCGAGATGAGGAAAAAAACGCTTTTTCTGATCAGTGAAGGCCTTGAGAGCTAACCTGAAAGTTAAAAGCACAAGTTAACTTCCAAAGGAAAGCTTGAAGTTCAGTATGATTGGAATCACCAGAATCACCAATTGGTGATTGGCCATAACAAAAATGTTTATCCATGATGTGATGTCCACCTGTATCAGCAAGTAACAGTGGCTACAAAATACTCTTGACAAAACCCAGTGTCCAGACATTGCATTGAGTTATCCTTAAAGCCGAAAGAAATGAGAATCCAAAAGGTTAACAGAGAGGATGACATACGGTGAAAGATTTGCCAAGATATTATTTTTAATATTGCATATTTATTTGTAAACATTAAGCCTATTTTTCATATTTCACTATTTTATACGAAAGAATACAAGAAAAAAAATTGTTCACGAATTTATGCTTTTTTTTAGTGCTATTTACTGTAATTTAAGTACTTTTAGGACTCATATTAAGTGATTTTTAATACATTATGATGAGAAAATAAGCTTTATAAAGGCTCAAATTAGGACTCCAAGAGAGGTAAAAGATTTTGATAGGAATACCTCTTTTTCTTCAATTTCCAAACCTTCATTTTAGTAATAGGTTATCTTATCTCCACTCTCTTGACCTTCTCTGAAAATCTCATATTAATTTCTTAAATTCATACATCTAGTCAAGCTTCATCAATGTTGGTAAAAAATGACATATACCTATACATTTCACATAATTGCATGACAATTTGACAATTTCAACATGACTGCTCTGACAACATAAACATGAAGGAAGATAGATATCCAGTTCTTTTTCCTTAATGAAAATTCTTACATTCCATTGGTAATGGCACCAAGATCAATACTCGCCAATATCTCAATTGCAACAAGAATTGACATTGGCATCAATCCATATTTCATGTAGAACTAACGTAACCCAACAAAATATCATCTAACAAGTGACTTCTCAAATACCTAAAAACTTCTCGCTCAGAATGCTGAACCACTGTATCCACAAGCTTTAGCCTCATTTTTCATAGTGCATAGCTGATATATGCTGTATGGTAAAATGTAAAAAATACTAATTCTTAAAACTTCATGAATGCACATACGCATTTCTTTAAGCATCTATTAACAATTACTCTCATCAAAATCCAAGTCATTCCATAGTTGTTTAGAGCAACAGAGAGATAGACAGGTTAGTAACATAATATATTCTTCTACAAACTTAACAAGAATCTAAATCATTTAAATCCAAATTTCCAAAAAAACATGTCACCTGCCAATTTTAATATGAAAAATCCTATAACATTGCAAAAACAATAATAAAATGAAATTTGCTTTATAATGTCTTTGAACTTGAAATGCACCTGGTCCTGTCAACAGCAGAAGCACCAGCCTGGCCTGCCAGTTGGCGTTTCCAAGCATATGCGACAACCGCACCATCAGGACACACTAACGGCATATGCAGACCCCAAGAGTTACTTCGTGACCGAAGAGGTTCATTCAAAACTCCAGTTTCTTCCAGTTGCCTTCCTAGCATTACCACATAAACAAGTCAAAAATACCATACAGAGTAGCAACCCTTACTCACTAACTAGCAAACATTACAGAGTAGTAATATGCTAACATTCAACTAACGTGGCATGATGTGATTGGAAAAATAAAAACTCCTCTTCGATGAACATGCTTACCAATGGAGCGAAGGTCCTGGAGGTGCTGGCGCATAGCGGCGTCTTCTTTGATGAACAAATGCAAAGGTTTGTTGCTCTGGTGAGGCTGAGCTGCCACGAATAGAGCTTCTAGAAGCCGGTCAGCGCCGAGGCGAACGTCGGCTATGAGCCGACCTGCTTGTGCTAGTCTCTCTAATGCCAAAGCCACCTGCTTAGGCGGTGCCTCCGCAGTCGATTGCGGCGGCTGATCGGGGGTCGCATTAGGGTTCGCCAATGCCTGTGATTCTTGCTGCTGCTGCTGCGGCTGCGTTGGGGTTTGAAATTTCATATCCATTCAATCAAATGCTAATTTGTATCAAAGATTCAGAAATTGAAACTATCTCTATGAGTGATTTTGCTTTCGTTTTTCTTTCTTCCCCCCCACCTCCTTGAGAAGTCAGAACCAGCAGTCAATCGTTACTTCGTTAGTTTTAGAATTAATGAAAGAGTATTAAATCCCTGAAGGCGTTGGGTTCGGGTTGGACATCCGGCACTGTCTGGAAACCGGATTTATTTAATTATGCTTTTTAATAATAGAAAATATTAAAAAATAACAAAAAAATTAAAACTAAAATATTTTAAATTTCACCGCCAAGGAAAAAATGGTTAAATAAAGCGCAAAGTGTACTGCTATCTATTATTACCGAACACATTTTTTATCTCTATCTCATCATCAAGTTTAATCAATTTAATGTAACCGCTTGAGTAATAAACTGAGTCAACTAATAAAGTAATTTGTACAAAAAATATAAAGAAAATCTAATACAATCATGCACATGTGATTTAAATGGTGACAATATTTAATTAATTACCTAAAAATATAAATATATGTATTAACTTCATTTATACTCATTTTTATCGGACATCAATAATAATAATATTTTTTTAAAGAAAAAAATATTATTTAATTTATATCATTTAGGCTACTTATATTTAATATAATCTTTCTTATTTACATCTATTATTGAATATTTACTATCTATATTATCAACAATTATAATAAAAAAATAAATATTTTAAAAAAAGGGAGTGAGTGTTATAATCGCGCAAGTAAATTGAAAAATTTATCCGACCCGCCGTTTCTCGTCGATTTCGGAGCAAACACGGGCCAGAATTTTGCTTCAGTGATAAATAGACCTCCTACAAGGCCTTCCCGCTGAGTTCACACATTTTACACTGTCGCTCTGTTTGCCTCCAACTCAAAGGTGGAAACTTCGTAAAGAATTTTTGTTTAAAAAAAAAAGAGAAAGAGAAAAAGATTTAAATTTTAAGTTTTTGGCTTTTGCATTTTTACTTAACTTGCAAATTTTCAAATTGATTTCATGACTAATTATTACAGAATTCGTTTTCTCTCGTAATTTTCTTCGTAATAAAAAGCGACGAAAGCGGCCGCTAATGGCCCGTTCCAAGGCTGCATCAAAGAAGCAGCAAAAGCAGCAGCAAAAACGCGGCGTCGATTTCAAAGTAAGTTTTATGTGGACATATCACTTTTATCTTCAATTTTGTTTTTGTTATTCTCTTTCGAAAGCTGATAAATTATCTATTTATTTATTTTTTTAAAAATAAATTTGTAGAAAATAAAACGAAAGCTTGGCAGAAAGTTGCCACCACCGAAAAATGCTACCAATACTGAGGTTAAATCCAAAGGTGAAGATTCTTTTAAATATCTGTTTTCCTTTTTTTTCCCCCTTTGTTTCGATGTAAAATTTGGTCGTTAAGTGATGATTTCTTTTATTTTTATGCTTAGAGGTTTTATGAAGATTTAAAATTAGCCTGACAAGGAACTTTTTATTTTGAATATTTTTAGCTAGGCTGTGCTTTTTGTAATGAATGTTTCAGTGTGAATTGTATATTTACTTGTGTTGGTATTGTTCTTTTATTTTCAAGTTTAGTTATTAATGAATGCTTTCTTTTGTTGTTTGATGAGCAGCTATTGTACTTCCTGAGCAAAGTGTGGCATCGGAAAAGGCAGGTTTAGCGGTTAGCAAGAAGGGGTTGACTTTAAAAGAGCTTCTTCAACAAACTTCTCATCATAACTCAAAAGTTCGTAGAGGTATTTTATTTTATTTGGACAAATATTCTGCTTGTGTAAGCTATTTATATTAAGCTGCCAGAATGATGTTGGTTGGACCTGGAAATAAATGCTTACCATTGCAGCACATGATACTTGATGATCAGTTGTTTATCTGACTTGTTTATTCATTTGGGCATAGTCATTTATGGATATGGTGATATTTTCATTGTTACTAATTTGCAAAATATGTGTTTAATGCTTTTGAAGTGACTTATTTTGAAGTTTTATTGATTCTCTAATTTAGGGTTTGGTACTGGTATTGACTTTTCTGTTGTAATGGGTGGCAATGTTGATGTTGATATCAAGTTTTTATCTTCCTAGATGCGTTGATGGGTCTTCAGGATTTATTTCAAAAGTATCCAGCGGAGTTGAGGTCACATAGATACGCTGTCATAGAAAAATTACGTGAGCGTATCGGCGATGATGACAAAGTTGTCAGAGAAACACTGTACCAACTACTTAAGAAAGTGGTTTTTCCTGGGTGTAAAGAGGTAAGTCTTTGCCTTTTTTTTTGGGGGGGGGGGGCGCCGGGGGGGAATTGATTAGACACATTTGGGCAAGTTTTGATTCATAAATCATTGTATAAGACAGTCTTCAGCATTCTCACTGCTAATTCTGTTGCTAGACACCCAAATGACATCACAGTGTTCTATCTTATTATTCATATTCTGACTAGTCTTCTTTGTATCCTTGCAAGTCAACTGTTACATGTTTATAGATTACTTTTATCATTTGTTTCTACATCTTCGGAGTAGCTTTAGGGAAAATAAGAAAAATCTGTTTCTTGTGCTTTTCTTCAACATTTGATCACTTACATTCGGCATGTGGAAGATGTTAAAGTTAAGTGTTTTAATTGTTAAAAAAGCACTCATGTATAAGGCTAAAGAAAACCTATCTATTTTTTAATCCAAAAAAATGTGGGGTGCGTTGACAGTGCTATTATATTTCCCTATATTCTAGTAATAGCTATTTATGTACACCATGAGCAATGTGTTTCATCAGTTCTATTATGGAGATGGATGGCAAAAGGACGTGTGACTTGGGGGAAGAGTACTTTATTTTGCATTTCTGTACATTTGTTTCGGAAAGGGCATATGTTATATGTTTTATGTGGTTGTATTTCGTTTTTACATCTAGACAAAATGGTCCTATGCACTTTATGCTTCTCTCTTTGTTACCCTCGTGAATTTGTTTCTTGGGCGGACTTTTGCTTTTAAATCAACAGTTTTGCCAATTATCAAATGGTTTTATGCTCTCTTGTCCAGGATAATCAAGGGCCTTTTGTTTCCTTAATGGTGGCCTACATTTTTAATGCAATGACACATTTAGCTGTCGATGTGCGGTTGATGGCTTTCAAATTCTTTGACCTAGTTGTACAGTACTATCCACCTTCCTTCTCCTTGTATGCTGATAAGGTACCTAAATAATATTCAGTTCAACTGTTAACTCTTTATTCTTATATCATTGCATATGATGTCTGGATATTGTTGATAATAAAACAAAAGTAGCGAAGTGTATGCTTAGATAAGTGCTTATCAGTTTAATGAGCTTGTTTCTTGGATTTTTTTTTTTTTTTGGATTGTTGATACTCTTTAGCACCATGCAAGAGATTGTTGGTTTTCTTTAGGGAATTACATTATTGAGTTTTAAAAAGGCAATTATCCACCGACGGCTTGTTGTTTTGAGCTTTCTCAATACACAAATCTTTTATTTTTTGGCAGCACTCCACTTGAAGTTAACATTCTCTTCACTGTTCCACTTCCGTCATAACGCAGTTAGTAGATTTAACATAATATTAATCAAATGGGCTTTTTGCCCCTAAAATTACTGTTTTGTCTTAAATGAATGCCAAAAATATAAGAATATCATTTAAAATTTCCCAAGTTCAATACGACACCGTAGAAATCCTATGAAACTCCGTTCCCATCCTTGAGCCTTGAACAATACAAGCAAAATATTTTATTTTTTCAGAAGAAATAAGATGGACAGACACGGTAACTAATCTTGGGCTTTTTTTCAATTAACTCCTTCCTCAGCCTCTAAACTTTCCTAGAATCATCAACCTTCTAAAATTGCAATACAGCCAACTTCACCTTCTTCTTTTTCTACTTGATCTTCTTGGGCTTGGTGGATGTCTTCTTCTTTCTCTTCTTGGCCCCACCATGAAGCCAAAGCACCAAGTGCAATGTCAACTCCTTCTGGTTGTTGTAGTTGGCCAAGATTCATAAGGTATTTAAAGTTTAATTTTTCTATTTCTTTTAGGAGATGTGATTAGGGTTTTCGTATATGGAATTTATTTGATTTTTTATGGATTGATTAATAAATCTTATTCTTTTTTCATTTGACTTTTTTTCTCCCTAATTGTGACGTCGTTTTTTCAATTTGTTTTTTCTATTCATGTGAAATGACAATTTTACCTGTATGATGTCAGCAAAGTTCTAACTGTGTTATGACAAAAGTGGAAGAGTAAAGAGAATGTTAACTTCAGGTGGAGTGCTGCAAAAAAAAAAAAAAAGATTTGTGTATTTTTGAAAAGGTCCAAAAAAACAAGTGGTCGGTAGATAATTGCCCTTTTAAAAATTATAGCCTTTTTTCCGAATTATATATGCATGTATATATCCACGTGCAAGGGCACATATTCTGTTGCCTTTGAAATCGAATACTTTTTAATAGTATCATGTTACATGTGCATGTACCATCCGTATACATATAAATTCCAATGATCAAACTACACTTAGGCCCCAATTATTTTAATATTGATTTTCATTTTATTTAAGAAATTTCCTCCCTAATTGCATGCTAGAGGAGACAAAATGTGGAAAATGGGCTTTATAGATATATTTTGATGTATACTTTGTGTTAAGCATCTGATTGAAATTGCCAGGTTGTTTTGAAAGAATACTCTGTTGTTTGTTTATGGATCAGTTTGGCTGGTAGTTGCTTATATGTTTTGTGATAATGACAATGTTCGATTACTGGTTTGTTTTCCACTGAAAGCCTTTTTTCTCTTTTTCCTGGTCAAAATCTCTTGTACCTGTTTCTTTCTTTGCTTCTTGTCAGATCCTCCAGTTTTATTTCAAATTGGGTTTTTCTGGTCTATCAATGTTAT
Source organism: Luvunga scandens (assembly GCA_030449905.1). Classification (NCBI taxonomy): domain Eukaryota; kingdom Viridiplantae; phylum Streptophyta; class Magnoliopsida; order Sapindales; family Rutaceae; genus Luvunga; species Luvunga scandens. The sequence continues at coordinate 3,748,025 of JASUUG010001265.1, forward strand.
TGTTCTAATCTATGGTATTTTCATCAATAGATTCTTCAAAATTATGAGGATATTTTAAGGAAGAACCAGTTCTATTTGGAAGACAAGGGCAAGCTCAGAAGTGCTCTTGCTGGTTTGGTGCGCTGCTTGTCGCTCTTGCCTTTTAATAAGAGAAAAGTTGACTCAAGTGGAGAGGTACCTTTTATCTACAAATTATGATGCAGAGAGTTTCTACTTTTTCCAGTAGTCAGTGCTGTAGAGGATACTGCTAGCAGTTATTGCATCTCCATTGATATTTGATTGTTTCATCTTACTTTGAAGCATCTGCTGTTTATTTTTTGTTCTTATCTCTGTTAGCTATTTTCTCTTCCTTCTAAATGAAGGTTTAAACGTGGAAATTTTATGATCTCTAGAAACTCAAGCTGCATTACAATCCTTATTCTTATTTAGACAGTTGAATATCACCTTACATGGTAGAACTTAACGAAGCATGTTCATATTATGGATGCTCATGCTGTTGATTCAATTCTCTTGTTTTCTAATTAATCTTTGACTATTAATGCTTTTTTTTTTCCATAAATCTCACAGAATATCACTGGACAAAAGATATTACATGCCTTTGAGCTTGACATGCCTGCAGAATCTGCTGGTATGTGAAATCACCTTGTATGTTGTCTTTCGGTTGTGCTATGTGATAAATTTTATTCATGTTATTATTTGGTTTGTAAGTTGGCAAAATTTCATGTTTGCATTAACTTGAAGTGCTTAATCTTGCTCTGATAATGTTAGTATGTCTTCTTATGCAAACTTTGTACTAATATATATACACAGAGGAATTGTCTCATATGGACGTTCACATTTTAAAAAAGTGCGGACGGAGCTAAAAGATTAGAAAAACACAAGTTCTAGTGCACTTTTTTTTTCTTTTTTTCCAGAAACGGACTGCATATATTACATAAGTATATGTATGTATGTTGAGTCATTTCTAATGAGGGGCTTCTTCATTTGGGCCTTGCTTTAATAAAGGGATCCTTTATTGAAAAATTACTCAACATATATCTATATAGATGTGTGTGTGTGTGTGTGTGTGTGTGTGTAATGAAGACATCCTCACTTGAGTATTATTCTATGCAGTTAGTCTATAATGCGGATATCATTAAATGACAAAAAAAATGAACTCCAATGCACTAAAACACAAAACATAGTTTCAACGTGTTCGTGTTTTTTCTTTTTCAGAGGCATACATCCTCATATTCTGAGAATTATTCTAAGGAACAAGTATCCAGATCTAACAGTCTTTGTAAAATTATATTTATAGCAAATTTAAGTTTATCAATTTACATTCCTTTTTGTTGCATGCTTTCCTTTTTATATTTAATCTTGGGTAGTTAGAATTTATGCTTTAGTTGTTCTATCTTATGCATTTTTGTCTGTAGGGTTTTCTTCTATCACCAAGAAACTAAAGGACCTTGTACCAGTTTTAGTCAATTGTTTCCAAGATTTTTTTCCATCGGTTCACCATATGCCATTACTGGATGCACAATCATTTGATTGTATGCATTCTATACTTCAGAGTATGCATCTTGTGGTTGGTTTTTTTGGCTATGGAATCCACCAGGGCAAACCAGTATCACAACCTTCTTATGAAGGACCTGATGAGGCAATATGGGATCACACCATTTCATCATTATTGCTGAAGAAGTTATTTGGCGTATTTCCCCTCAATCCAGCAAATCACCTTTCTGAAAAGGTAAATGTTGTTCATTTTGAAATAATTATCTTTGCTTCCAAAAAACCATTCTTTTTTAACTTTGACAGATTTAGATTGGTAATACCACTTACATCTGTTGTTTATGGAACCTATACTTGTATAAAGTTAAGCAATGATGGAAGACTATGATGCCTAGCTGATGTTGGCAAATTGCATTGTTTTGTCTTGATTTTGAACTATGAGCACAATGATGATGTGCATGATTTTAGATGCATCAATATTTGCCATCCTACATCCTACATCCTTCCATATTCTGTACCATTTTTTTTTTCACTTTTGAGAGGGATTACACTGGCAATTATAACATAGTGTTTGTATTAAATGCTCTTCCAAGAGTAAAAAATTTCATTAACTCTTCTTTTTCTTATTCTTACTTGGCAGGTTGATGATAGATTCTTTATCTTGAACATTGTGATCACAGAAATATTTTTGCGTTACAGTGAATGGATCTGCCCTCCTGGTTTTTTGCTGGAGAAATTTCTACAATATATAGAAAATGCACTTCTTGGCAATGTAAGGTTCTTTCATCCCTTGAGTGACAATTGACAGTTGTGTGTGTCAAATTGTTATATTTGATTTGTAGTCTGTTCAATACTAATGGTGATTCATAAAGGTTGACTTTCGTACTATAATTATCCAGTAGTCAATAAGGTGTATATAGGCTTGGTGGGGTTTGTTTTGGGGTAGGATGGGGTGGGAACTATTCTACTAAGACTAGCAGAAGAGGGAAGGGATGATGTGATGCTTCCTCTTAGTCAGTGCAAGCATTTAAAGAACTTTAGATCTAAATAGCTCTGCTATACTGCAGAATAGTTTTTGGATATTAACTATTACCCAAAATTGGAATAATATCTTGGGAATAGGAACCATAAAAGAAAGAAGAATGCTGATTGCACAATCATCATACAAACAAATTACCGTTCCTCAAAAACATTGAGAAATCCTGTACACAAACAGGACTTGAATGTCATTTGCTTTTTGTTATTGGAATTATTTGTTTGCATGCTGTTGATATGTTCTGAATCTGTTTGGAATAACTTTTTCCATTTGCCTTGCTGAAAATTAATTTTTATCTGTTTCTTATAAATTTTATTTGGATTTGTGTTTTGCAGACCTGCAGTGACTCACGGTCCAGTAAAGCAGTTTGGGAGAAACATATACTTCTTCTGCTGCCTTTTATTCCAAAGCTTGTGCTGCAAGTAGCAAGTGATTGGAAGTCTTGTCTTCTTCAGGTTTCTCTTGTGCTTTCAAGAATTACTTGATCACTGATTGCTTTGCAAACTCCATAGATGGAATGTTTCTCTTGTCTTATGAAATTTAATGTTCTCACACTAGTGTTTGTGGTTCAAAGATCTTGCTGTTCCTAATAGATGCATGATTATTGATAGCGATTATGGTGCTAATCAAAACAACGGTATTCTTCAGGCATTTACCAAGATATTTGAGGATTGTAATCCAGAGTCTTCACTGAAGTTAGCTTGCCTCTCTGCCATTGAAGAAATGCTTATTCCTGTAAGATTGAATTTGTATTTTTCAAGGAGCAGTTCTGCGATGATGATCTCTCTCTTTCGCGCCTTCCCCCCTCCAAACCCTTTGTCTTTTTCTTCTTCTTCCTCTCTCCCACTGTCTTGTTTAATTTTTTTTTTTTAAGTTATTGTTATTTTTTCCACATAAACAATAGGGAGATGACATGGTGTACCCAGATGCAAGTGATCCATTATTTGAATATCAAATTACTTGGATAAGAGCTCTGCCCGAGTTGCTAATACTGTTAGGTGATAAGCATCCATCTTCTTCCCAGGTAATAACCTGTTATAATTGACAAAAGATTTTGAATGTGGATGAAATTGTGGAAGACAACTACATGTGCCGCCTAAAATATCTGTCTTCCCATGTTAGTTAGATTATCTTCTCCAACCACCATCTTAACCATTTAATTTCAAACATGTGTAAAATTTTTCCTTGAAACTGAATGCTCCCCGCAGGTTGTATTGCATCTTCTACTTCGCCTTGGACAATGTGCTAACTCAAGTTCTCCCTTTTCCTGGGAATATGAGAACATGCAGTACTCACTTGACAAGTTTTATAGTTCATGTCTGGACAGAGGTATGAACCAATTGTAGTGAAATTTGTTGGTGGTAAAAGAGCTCCTCAAGCGCTATTCATTGGCTTCTAATCATGGGTTTCGTTATGCTACAGGAGACGTGTATTATGGTCCTTTCATAAGGCTTTCCAGGGATTCTCAGGAACTGGCTATCTGTGGCCTTTATTATTTCTCTAACTTGGGTCCACTCTTGCTGAAGTCAATAGCTTTTTGTTGCCTATGTAAGAATCAGTGTATTACATGCTTTCTGGTTTGAGTCCAGAAAGAACCAGAAAGCATAATCATGTTTGTTGCCCTCTAAGTGCAATGACCATGTTTGTTGCTTTTCTGAATTTTTTTTTTAATATATCAAGCTGATGGAATTGAAAATTGGGGGATGCTTTTTGCAGTTGACTTGAGAGTTAATTTCCTTGGACTTGATGACAGATGTAGTTGAATTTCCATAATTCCTCCTAAAAAGAAGAAATAAAAATATGTAGATACTTGACTAGTAGGTTTCATATGTTGATCATATATAGAGGCATCTGCTTTTTTGGTTTTTCACTATAATATGAATGTCCAAGTGACTGGAAAATACTAGAATAAAAATGAATTTTATTGACTTTGTGAAATTTTTTTATTTCTTCCTTCACTGTAAATTGCAGGTCCTGAGCTGGAGCCTGTTGTATTATTTCGAATTATAGAGGTTTTGCATTCGGCTTTTAATGCTGGACATATCCAGATTGCTGACCACATCAGCTTCTTCATGACCTTACTATCTCGTTTTAAAGTTTTACCTGGTAGGTTGGCATACATTCTTGTGTGGTCTCAGCTCCCTTTCTGTTTATGATTATTAGTCAGCCTTTGTTTTCCTTGATTAATTATGTCAAATGAGTTAGATGACTTTTCATCTTATGTTTCCTGTTACATTTTTGCATTAGGTATATATTTTCATTTATATTTATATTATATCTGTTTGTTAAAACTGATAAGAATTTAAAGTTATCTGTGTAATAAATCCCAAGTGGTGAGAAGATGAAGTTTTATCTACAGTAAATGCTAAATTTTAGGTTGAGAATTAATCATCTGTTAAATAATCCTAACATTCCTTTTCACACACATGAAGTATTTTGTTACAAATATGCTTGGCTGTTTTTCACTTTGCTTCTTTAAAATTTTCTATTTTTTCATATATGTGTGTGTGTATGTATGTATGTATGTATTTATTTATGTAAATAATAGAGAATTTGACATTCGCAGAAAGCATATATCCTGTTGTGGAGAGTGATGTGAAAATTTCAAACCGTGGAACCTTTAAGTCGCTCACTGATACCATCTGCTCCTGCCTGTCACGGATGGGTGATGATTCTCTTGTTTTCCAGATACTGCAGCAAGTAATACTCGACCAACTAGTAAGTTGTGATCTGGTAGTGCATTTCTTATTCTATGTTGATGATCCCAGAATTTAGTACCTCTGGGAACTTTATGTCATATTTCGATTTATTTCAGTAGATGCTAATTGATCTTTTGGGAAAATAACAGTTGTTTTAAGAGATTTTTATTAAGAGACTTCATTTTCTGCAACTGCGAAGCTCTTACATTTTTGTATATTTTTCTGTTGCAGTTACTAAAATCACCTCTTGATAATGCGTGTGCCTTGCTCAGAGTGCTTGTTGCCCTAGACTGTATACCCACAAGACTTTCTGAGCAGGGTGTTATCGCTCTGAGCAAACACCTGTCAGGGTATCTCATTGAGGTTGTGCATGTAAGCGCTTCTTCTTACTCCACATTTACCCTCAGCTTGCTTGTTTGATAAGTACTTACTTTTCTTGTTACCTGTTTAGATGTCTTAATGTTGGTTCTTGTGAACCCTTGGTGATTATCTTATTAAAATTGCTTCTGAGTTCTTGCTAGAAGAGCCTTTGGTGCAAAAGTATGAATTGGCATGTCAAATTTAAGGCAAAACACTATCAGCCAGATTATTGTTTGCTTGATGATAGAAAACTGTAGCCTTTTATCTTTATTCTTTTTACAGTTTTGCCTTTGTTGCTGAGTTTGAATCTCCTGGAATACATAGAGTGTGAATATAATATAACTGCTTATGACATCCATACATTTTTTATGATGGTAAGTTTACCTTTCTGTAGGGAATTATGTTTCAACATTCTTTTGGAAAACATATGAAATATGATATGAACGATTCATGTTGATGTGCATTTTAAGTGCTTTTGTGTATGAACTATCAAGTGATCAGTGATTTTCTGGGAGCTTGCTCTGGTGATTTCATAATCTTAAAGTGTTTATTATTCTTTCTCAAGATTGAGAAGTTCAGTGTTTGGTCTGCCGCTGAGTTTCCCCTAAACACAGTTGCCAACCATGTTAACAGGTTGGCACAATAATTACTTAAAAGTGTCTTTCTGACAATTACTTTGCATGGATGCAGTGTATTCCCGAAGATGATGAGGAGAACAGTCTTCCTACTCATCAACAGACATGCTGTTATTACCTGCTACCATGCTTTTTCTTGTTTGATAGAATCCCCAAGCTTCTGAAACTTGTTTTGAACTTGATGGGGACACTGATAACTGAAAGTACATCGTTCTCATCTCATAGTTACACACAATATGGAAATGACAATTCCAATCAGATAAATGCAGTTGTTTCTGCCCTTTTATTGATGCATAAGGATACTAAAGTCCGGAAAATTATTTCTTCATTCAAGGAAGAGGTGGTCCATATTTTACAGATCATACACTCATTACAGGTATGAGTTTTTCATCTCAATAATTAAACTTAATGCCTGGAAAGTGTTTTCTTTCTTGGAACTCCTTGTTGAATATTCATCACTATTTTCCTTATAGCAGTGGTATACAATTACACTTGATAACTTTTGAGGACTCATGGTTGTTCAAGCCCTATGTTGAATCAGATTTATCTTGTTTGTAGTACATACTTCTTTGAAATTTATGACATGTAAATGTCAATGGCACATGCAAATGCCAATTTTATGTGAAGAGTAATGACACTCATCCCACTCCAAGCCAAAATGACACCATTTCCTAGCGCTTTTGGCAACCAAATTTCAAGGGAAATATGGCTGCACAAATAAAGGATAGGCTGTTGTTTTTGGCTTGGAGTAGGATGAGTATCATTACTCTTTATGTAAAAGTTAAACAGGAAACTCTAATTTCAACTGTTACCTGATTGAAAGCTCTTGGTTTCCAAAAATGCTAGGAAAGAGTGTAGTTTTTGGTTTGGAGTTGGATGATTATCATTTCTCTTATGTAAAAGTTTAAAGGGGAACGCTAATTTTAACTATTACCTGATTGAAAGCTCTTGGTTTCCAAGTGAATTGGTTTGGCATGCATGAAATGAACATGCAATTGACCGTGAAACTGCTGTAAGAGTATCACTTGCTTTTCCTGATTCCCTTTATAGTTGTTTTCTTTGCTTTGTGTACCTCTAGGTAAGATTATATTTAGCTGGGTAGTATGTTATGTATTGACGGGTTTGGGTGGCCCATTGTTTAAAATTGGCAAACACATAATTGAACTTCTGAACAGAGCAACTGGTTAGCTTGATGTATTTGGTTTTTGTTCACATTTGTTTGGTGTGCTCATTCTTTATGCAGTCCTCAGATTCAGAAAATATGAACTTCGAAGAAAGGCACAAAATACAATGTGCTTACAGTCAACTAAAGTTGGTTACATGTATGTTACCGAATGAGGTGCCAGCAAGTTAGAAGGATGCTTATAGCCCAATCTAGTTGCTCTGGTGAGTCTTCCGTATGAAATCATCAATAGTTATCTTTGGGCTGTCCCCATGTTCATGGCATAGGGAGAGAGATGATCCCTTATGCACTTCAAAATCTCAAAATATGTGTTTTCATTTCTGGTCATGTCCTATATAAATATTGTGGTGGTTTTTAACTTAGAATATTTAGAATTTATTTTTAAAGGGGATGTTGAAAACAAGGAACAGAAAAACAAATTATTTTTAGTTGTTTGGTATAGTTGTTTTAAAAGAGTTTATTTAAGTAGAGTTTTTATAAGTAAAACTTCTATTAAAAAAATTTTAGTTATTTGATTGTCAATAAGAGTTTTTATTAAAAATTATAAAATTATTTTAATAGACAAGTTTTCTAAAATTAAGTTATGAAAAGAATAAAATAAAATTGTCAATTAAGTAAAAGAGATTTTAGATATTTATTTATTTAATCTTCAAAAGTTTTGTTCAAAAAACAACTAAACAGTAACAAAAAATTTGAAAAGAGTTTCTGAGATTAAATAAACACTTTATGACAATTAGATAAACCATATCAAAGTCACTAAGCTCATTGATCTCGAGCATAATGTGGTTCGGTTGAGAAAGTTTCATATAATTTCTCTCGACTTCATAATGTGGTCCAGTTTTATTTATTTTCTTTTTATGTCAAAGATACGTACAAAGATGATGAAGTGGTCCTAATGTGTGCGAAAATGATAATAGAAAGGGTCACAGTTAACTAGGTTATTGCCAAAATTTCTATCGGTACTCATGCCAAAGGTTAACAATTTTTTTTTCATTCTTTAATTCTTGTATTTCATTTTTCTCAGCTTTTATATATATATATATATATGTATGTATGTATGTATATATATATATATATATGGTGGGATTTGAAAGACACAAGTCAATCAAGGAGAAGTTGGGGAGGATGGACTGATTTGAAGAATACAGTCAGTCTGTGAGAACTCATTCTCACAAGCTTCAAGAACAGAACGTCCGTTGGTAGGTTTATGAACCTTGCTGTGACAAATGTGCTATTGGAATTATTTGCTGATAGAGTTAGCATTTTGTAGTGTAGCTTGTATCTGCAATTTTGATCCGATAGCAGACATCGGTCCCTCTTTTTCTTTGAAATGGTCTCACACTGTAGATTGTATAGTCATAAAGACTGAAATTTTTGGTAACAGGAAACCCTGAGAATGGATTAGTGGCCATAACTTATAGTTATGATTTGAGTGGCAGGTCTCAAGTGACTCCTTTCTCATTGTCTGGTTGAAGTTCCTTTGTTTCAATTTGATTTCCCATTTCGTAAAATGTTGCACCTTCAAATCTTTAAAAGCAAAGCTACACGACGGAAAGAGTGTGACTCAGTATCGAAAGTTAATTTTTCAAATGGTTCTCAAGGTAGAATCAATTGGAAGAATCTCCTATTCCAGAAGCCGAAAGCAAAATTTAAAAAATTAAAATAAAAACCAAATTGTACCAAAAATGTAAGGACGACCAATTGACCGATCGTATTGTAACAGTTAAGCCGAGTAGCTTGATTGAGCGGATACTCCACTCAAGTTGATCGTATACAAGTGAGCTAAACTCTTATAACCTCCTGGCAGGTTTCTGAAGTGTCAACTACAGCAATGAGCGATGATACAATAATAAATTTTTGCATAAATTTAGTTTGTATAAATTTATTTAGTATAAATTTATTTATTAAATAAAAATAAAAAATAATAAAAATAAATCATGTAAATTGAGATATATTTAATTTAAATAATTTAATCATGTCACATTAATTTATAAAAAAAAAATTATATAAAAATTTGTAGTTATATTATTAAATTGGTGTCACGGCTAATTCCAGCCCTTAATTTTGATAATAGTAAATAAATAAAAAAATATAGACGGATCCCGATCGATTTGGGCGGCTATGATTTATCAAACTGCAAATTTTTACAGTTGGCGGGAAAGCTTAATAAATGAGGTCATTTGCCAAAATCTTTGGCGCCATATAAAAATAAATAGACCAAACTACCAGAAGCCAATCACAAAAACAAACAAATCAATTAATCAAAAAGCAAAGAGATCATTCGACATGCAAAAGCGTCGATGCAATCCAAAATCAGTTCCTTCTTCAAGCCTTCTTCTTCTGATGAAAACCATCTGTCTGTGAGAGGAGGAAAGAAAGAACACGTAATCGTCAATACTTTCAAGCGTAGGGCTTGTAATTTTAATGGGTATGCACATTAATGATTTCTTAATTTTTTAAATTTTTTTTAATTTTTTGGGTTTTATACTTCCTGTATCTGGATTTTGCTGACATGGGTTTGTTCTTAAACTTAGAGATTCACTGTTTATTTGAGTATTAAAAAACTTGGGATTATTTATTTATTTATTTGGGGATTTTCGGGTTTCATTCAGCAGTAATGAGTCAACTCTTGATTCACCGAAGAAACCCATATCAGAGGATTTGAGTTTGAAATCCCAGTTGCCCGAACTCGGAAGAACACTGAACAAGAAGAGAAGCTATGTACAATTGTATTTAGAACTTGGCCAATCTGATTTTCTTCTTCATACATGTTCCACCTGTGGATTCAAGTATGCTCGTGGTGATGAATCTGATGAAAAGGTTCATAAGTCATTTCACAAGAACTACACACATGGGATTCAATTCAAGGTTCAGTTTACCATTCCTTTGATTTCTAAATGTGTTTTTTGGTCCGTAATTTTGTTTGATGCTTGTTTTGTTCGATCAAATTGTTTAATATACGTATTTTTCTTTATTTTTTATTTTTTTCAGGGTTGGCGTAATGAAAGAGTTGTTGATGTACCTTCTGCTGAAGGAGGGCGTGTTGTTTTGGTGTTAGATGGTGACTCGCCTGCTCATAAGAACAAGGTTCCATTTGGAAATTTACTTTTTGAAACCATGATTTTATGTTGCAGCAATTCTTAGGGTATATTTTTGAACTCCCACTTTTACTTGATGGTTACTGTTTTGATTCCATGTTGACAGCTGTGGATTAAAAGCCACAAAAACTTAATCCTGGACATATTTTACTTGATGAATGAGTGATTTTGTAGACATTAACTAACTAGTATAATTCATAATTATGAGGGATTGATTGGCAGGTTCAAGAAGTTGTGCAGATGATGGAGTTTGAGCTTGGTGAAGGATGGATTTTTCAGAAGATCTGTCAGGTTTCTTGATTGTATTTCAATTAAGTTGTAATACTTGTCATGCATTACTTATGCTAGTGTATGTTGTACATTCTTTGTGATCTCGAAAATATGCTTCAAGTTTCCGAGAAGCTTGTTTTTCCTGGTAGCATCTATTATCAATTTATTTGGTGAGTTATATATTTTTATAATTTCATAGCTTTTATATGCTTTAGCATAAATGTTACAATGTATTATAACTTATTCTTTGTTTCTGAAGCGGCTTGTGAACTATTTGTTCTTGTTGATCACCATTCTCATCATTGTAACTGTTTGCAGGTATATATGTTTATTTCCTCACAGAGGGTTGCGGGCTGTCTAGTTGCAGAACCAATTAAGGAAGGATTCAAACTTTTATCATGCTTTGGTGATGAAAGAACTGGTGGCAAAATGCTAAAGAAATGCAGAGCAGAAACAGCAACCCTTCAATTTGGGGAAATTAGTTTACAAAGAGAAGTCGTCAGAAGAGCCTCTTCTGTTCGTTCTTCAAATGCAGTTGATGAGAAACACAATGGCGCAATTATGTGTGAAAATGAAGCCATACCAGCTGTTTGTGGTATTAGAGCAATATGGGTCACTCCCTTGAACAGAAGAAAAGGCATTGCAAGTCTATTACTGGATGCTGTCAGGTAAATTAATGGTCTTTTACTTCAATCACACATCTCCTCTGTGTGATATAAAGCTCTTTATCAATGATACCTTGTGCCTACCGGCCACAAGACAGTATTTGATTTGCAATTTCCTTTGTTATTCTGGCTCTCAACTCATTTATTTCTTATAAAATGCAGGAGAAGCTTTTGTGGTGAAATTGTCCTTGAAAAATCCCAGTTGGCTTTCTCGCAACCAAGTTCAGCCGGAAAGGCATTGGCATCAAATTATTTTGGCACCGCATCTTTCTTGGTATATAAGACTTAGCTTACTTTTTATTTTTTTACATTTTTGAAGGAAAACTTGGGTAATTGTAGCCGCTAGAAATTAGAACACTTTCATAGATTATTTCTATCTCAATGATTTTTTTTATTTACTATTTATTTATTTTGTATTTCGTTTATTCACAGTTACATGTCACTGAATTGAAATGAAAAATGCTGAAATTTAAGTGTTCTTTTTTCTTTCCGTAAATGTTGACAAAGTGAAAATACCAATATTTATAAAAAAATGATGAAAATAAAATATCAGTTTTATAAAGTACTTGTTTTCCGTTAGAAGCAAAAGCTAATGTAATTCTTGTCAAAAAAAATTGTTACAAATGATATAGTTTAGTCTGATTTTTGTTTATGGTTGAAAACATCCACCCCATTAAAATCTGAAAGCAATCACTTTATCATATGGGAGCAGCTTCCACGGCAACCATTCATGAAGAAAGTACAAAAGATAAACAGAGCATTCAATTTTTTTTCCTCCTTTCCTGAAGCGCAGAGCATTCAAATTCAAAATTCAAGAAGGATGCTGCATAAATCACTACCGCATCAGAGTCCAAGCAATTTCAAACAACCACAAGAAGTCACAAAATAATTTTAGTTCCTTCATTGTTTCAATGTGTAAAATTTTCTGCCTTGTCGCCTGAAATTAATACGGGACTTCCGTCGTTCAAAATAATTTCTTTCATCTGCATCTGTTAAAATATAAGGACTAAATATCTTCAAAACTTGTTCGTAGACCGGCTTCTTGAAATCCACAGCCTGCTTGAGGTTTTGAGAAAATAAGGCAAAAATGAAACAAATCCTTTAAATCTATCATATATGGTGCTCAACAGAAAGGGGAAAAAATAAAAAAATGAGCCTGCAAGGTTTACGCACTCGCTCTAAAACTTGTTCGGGAAACATCCACCTCCACTCATTGAACTCTGGCTTTTCAGATCCATCGCCCAACAGATTGATCTCTTCCTCCTTTCCAGTGAACTTGAAAAGAAACCTGTTTCCCATGAGCAACGAAGAAATCAAAATGTATCCCGAACATATTCACAATATCAGAGAAATAACTAACTTCACAAAATGCCAGGAATTATGTAAACATGGCCCAAACAAACAAGTAGGCACACGACTGGTAGAAGGATGCCAGCTAAAAGGTGAAAAATGCATTCTGAGCATAATCACAATATCAGAGAAATAACTCACTTCACAAAACGCCAGGAATTATGTAAATATTGCCCAAACAAACAAGTAGGCAGACAACTGATACAAGGATGCCAGCCAAAAGGTGAACTTTAGAGATGATCATATCTAGCACAACCAAGGCATACAAGAGTACTGTAAAAATAAAAATAATTTCCCTTGAAGGAGAACAATGCTCAACTTCTTAAGGAAAACTTAACCTAAAAAAGGGTAAATTTCATTTGCAAGCAAGAAGATTATGGTACATGTCACCCAAAATTCAAAGAGAGAATGGATAATGAAATCAGGAAAATCAACACAAAATTCAGGCATAATAAACAATAATGCTACACTAGATGCAAGTACTTCACCAGAGTTCAATGTGTGAAGCATAAGATCATTTCTAGGTAAGATGGGATCCTTACCACTTCTGTGCTTGACCTTTATAATTTGTTCCCCACCGATGATTAAGTTTTTGTTTGACTTTAAGTGGGAAATCATAGGTCAGCCAATAAGGTGTCTACAAAACAAAACCAAAAATCAGTTAAGTCACGCATGATAAGAAAGAATTTCCATCTAATGGGATGAATTTCAAAACTCCAAGAATACCAGTTAAACTTGATATCTAATAAGAGTTAATCTACACACCTCTGCAAGAAATTCTGCTGAAGTAACCCCAGTTTCTTCTCTTAATTCTCGTAGAGCTGCATTTATCAAATCCTCACCCTCATCTGCACCGCCCTGTACACAGAGCTCGCAAGGTAATTGATACCCATCCAAATCTCAATGTAAAATTAGGAAACAAAATGATTCCACAAGCACAGTATTTTAAGCTCCTCTTCCCCATTCTTGCCAATAATGCACAGCTAAATACATCTTACACCTAAGTTGTACATCTAAAATCTAACCAAAATACTATAATTCCCCCAATTATTACGCTGAATATTTAGGAAACACTACATTTCTGCTCTGCAAATGATAGCCATATCTGAATCTATGATTGTCCACACAGAAGCCCATTGAATGAAATCACTGCCCTTTTAGGCAAATGCGAAACCTGCTAAATGATTCTACAATTTTTGTCTCTGAAATAATTGCTCCTCTCATATCCACATTCACCATCCTTCAACATCTCCTTGCAAAACCCATACCCACATTTGTTATCCTTCAATACCTCCTTGCAAAACCCAGTTTTCATAAATTTAAAAACTTATTGCAGTTTCACAACATCTCCATGTAGCCCACATATGGCTTTGTTTATAGAAACCCGGCAATTTTCTATTATTTTAAGCAGTACAACAATCAATAGTTATTATAAATTCCCAAAATTCTAGTTAAATTGAATCTCAAACAAAGAAATAACTAAAAATCTGTACCGAATCCAACATTTTCACCAACAAAATAACATATATTAAAAAACCCAAAAGGGAATTGAATCGAATCTACCTGAGGCATTTGCCATGTGTATGGTATATGTATTCTCGTTGCTGCAAAGATTTTCTACCAAAAATAAATAAATAAATAAATAAATAAAATCTTACCAATTAATAATAATTCCGAAATATAAAATAAATGTAATGTCTATTCTGAAAGAGAGACAACGGAGACCTTTTTAGAAGAATTAATGAGACAAATCCCGACATTTCTTCTATACCCATCTGGCGGCGTCTCCGTAGATAAAGCCGTGAAAGAAGATAACGATGAAGAAGAATCATCACAAGAACAGCACAAGGGCTTACGTGGCAGCTGCTGCAGCTCCAGTGGCACACTCGCAAATTTAACCAACTTCGTAGGGTAACTCTGACTTACCACCACCCGATAAAACAGGGAATTTCCACTCACTCCAGTTACAGCCATTTTACGCGTCGTTTCCCGTACCTTCGTTTTGCTTGCTCCCCAAGCTTAAACTAACAACCCGCCTTATCTTGTTTTTACATTTATTCCAAAAATACCCTAACCGCCTTTTCTGAGTGACCTAAATACCCCTGCCCCTCGCCTTTTGTATATATAGACCTTTCCATTCACCCCTCTCTGTTCACTTGGCATGACCATACCATGACCAAAATGGAGACCATATTCCCCGTCGTTTTCTTCGACGGAGAACGCGAAACGAGCATCGGAAACGTCGTTGTTTATCCTTCCTTAAACTACAAGGCCTTCCTATCAATTCTCAGCCTCAAAATCGGTATCTCTCCCAACCAGTTCTCTGTTTATCTCGCGGACGGGAAGTCGTCACGCAACGTTCCGGTCACGAGCAAGGCCAATTTCTCGGAGATATCTCGAGAGAAGGACTGCTGGTTTCTCGTCGTTTTGCGAAGGTCACGTGACTCACGAGCGAGGCGGCAGAGAAGGAAAGCTGATCATTATCAGCGTCAGCAGCAGCAGCAGCAGCAGCCGCCACAGGCCGGTAATGTGATGTTACTGAAGAGGAAAAATAATGATGATTTTGATAACACGATTTTGAGGAACTATGATCATTATTACAATATTAACGATGATTGTAACATTAACGGTGGAGTAGCAACAGACTGTGATGTTTTGGCTTGTGAGGAGTGCGTGCGGGCTAAGGAAACGGGTCGAGAGGTCGGGTTTCATTGGTGTGTGTACGATGCTGTGACTTTCGGGTTCCGGTCACCTGCAGGTCCCATTGCCCGACCCGTTAAAGGTTGATGGCTCTGGTTTTGTATAGGGTTATGTTTGTTACAACAGTACGGCATTTTGAGTCATGCGGGGTTTTATATATGGTGTGTCTGTAAAGTTATGGTGCTCCTACAGTTGAAACGACTGCGTTTTGGTGGTTCATTTCGATCCATTCAAGGTTGCGAGAGAAGGTTGAAACACGGGATTGTGACAGAAATAGTGAAGGCCGAATATTGTTATGTTAGCTGTGGGTGTGTGTCCACGCTGGAAATATCTTGGATTTTTTTTTTAATTTGTTTTGGAATCTTGAACGAGAGACTGGATAGGCTCCTAAGAAATCTTTATTATATTATATATTGTTATTGACATTATGGATCTTCTTTTGCTCGTAGGAGTGAAAGACGTTTATGTTATGTTAAGCATTATATCATTCTAGTTTGTAGCGCATGTTATTTTTATTTTAAATTTTTCTGAAAGGGGTTCTCGATTTGATTTATTTGGACTAGGAGGAAGGAGGTATGTTTGTTTGTGAACGCATTGGGGAGTACTTGATTTTTATCATTAAATATGTATACTTATGCAGGTTGAATCTTGTGAGATATGCAAAACTGGAGGGTAATTTTTGGACACCTCCCTTAGGGTTTGGTCTTACTACACTTAAAGAGAAACTATGGATATATTGACATATAGCACCCCTGAGAGTGTATGACTCTTAGGTGGCGTTTGTTTTTTAACTTAATAACTTAAGATGACTTAACTTAATTAATTAAGTTAATTAGAGATGTTTATTTTTATAACTTAATAGGACTTTTAAGATAATTTTAACTTAATAAAAAAAATCAATTTTTTTAGCTTTTTATTGAATAAAATAATGTGAATTAAGTCAATTAATTTCTAATGTCAAAAATATCCCTATTTTATAATTTATTTTTCATACATATTTCAAAACTCACCCATAGACATTTATCTTACATAATCTCATATTTACATGAGACAACTTCGAGATGAAATAACAAATCAACTATTTCAATCATTTTATTAGTTTTTTTTCTTATATTATGTATTATTATTGAGAATTAGTGATAAAATTTAAAATTTATGGTATTTTATATATTATAATTCTAAAATCATTATGTATTCACTTAAATATAGTTTTACTTATAAATATTAAAATATTATGGTATTTAATGTATTATTTATTTGACATTTAAATTTAATAAGGGTACAAATGTAAAAATATATATTTTCAGATTTTTAAGTTTAAAAAACAAACAACTTAATACTTATTTTCAGATATTCAGATAAAAAAAATAAACACATTATTCAGATTCAGACATTCAGATCTATTCAGAATTCAGACTAATTCAGATCTATTCAGATTTCGGACGGAAAAACAAACGCCACTTTAGTTTGATTGCTAGCTGACTTTGAAAGTACCAAAATACCCACCTATCAGATACAAAATCAGAAAGAAATAGTTAAACCCACCAAAAATAGGGAAATTTTTTAATAACAAAATCCAAATTGACAAATATCATGAAACATTCTTTTCGTTACTTTCTTTCATTTTTCTTAATTTTCTTAGAAATTAAACTAAATTAAATATAGCTTAATTTTTTTTATTATTCAAATACAATCAGGAACGGCTTAAAAAAATTATTTTCCTTAATATCCTTATCAACCAATTAAAATTATCTCAAAACTCAATTTTGTTTGCCATCATCATCATCTAATCCCCAATTCAACATCCGAATCTAAATATACTTCTCTTCAAATCCAACCCATTTAAATTAGATTTTAATACAGCACTTCAAATTCAATCCATTTAAATCCCAATTCGACTTGCTTCTCCTCAAATCCAATCAATTGGATTCCAAATAAAACCCCTTTGAACTCAATTCTCCAAAATACATGCCCCTTGATTTCACAAAATGAGTTTGAATTTGACTCGGTACCTTATCAAGCTCCATGGCATGAATCAAGCAAAAATTTGAGGGTTATGATTTTGGTAATTGGCAAAGAAACTAAGACCAACATCAGCAATGCTAACTCTAGCACCAGCAGCACAAACAAAATAACACACAAAAAGAAAAACAACAAAAAACTAAAATGGTTGACTGATACTTTTTTGTTCAACTTCTGTCACAATGGCAATTGGTGTGGTAGACGCGGCTGTGATTGTGGCTTGGCGCAGTGTAGAGTGTCGGCAAGTTGGGGTGGGGGGGGGGCACTTGTGGCTTAAGGTTTGCTGGTGGGTAGCGGTGGTGCTACGATTCATGGGTGTTGCCTAGCGAAGACGTCAGGGGTTTTGAAAGCTAACTACGAAGGCGGCAGCAGTAAGGGTTTGTGCTAGCGTGGTGGTCTTTAGGGGTTATGATTGGTGGTGATGTGGTGGTTATGGGTTGAGGGTAGCGATTGTGGTTTAGGGTCCGTGTGATGATTGTTACTATTGTTGATGAAAAGAAAAGAGGAAACGATTAGATTTTTACTGAATTATTTCTTTTTTTGCAATTGATTAATTACGTTACTACTCTTAATTATCAAACACATCCTAACTATTATACTTGTTTAAGGGTGTTATATGTGAATATATCCATAATTTCTCTCATAATGGGTATGTGCATGATTATCCCCTTCCCTTCCCCTCCCCTCCCTTGTTGCCAACATTAATCGTGCATCTACTAATCAGTAATTTAAATAAATTAAAATTAAAATAAGTTGAAATAAAAATAGAAATAAAAATTAAAATAAATTATTTATTTTGTAGAAAGAAATTGAGATAGAATGAATTATCATTAATACATTTATTTTATTTTAAAATTAAAGTAAAATATTTTAAAGTTACTAAAATATTAATAGTTAACCGTTGCCATTTTTGTTATTATTTATTACAATAATTGTGGTTATTATTGTTAAAAAAATTATTGTTAATAATAATAATAATAGCAAGGATTTCTCTAAGTTACGGTAACCGTAACTTACGTTCCGTCTTTTTCTTATTTTGTTTTCTTGTAAAATTTCACTGAAGCCCCTTATACTCTGCATTATTTATACTTTATTCATAAATATTATAAAATTTTTATATTTATTCATAAATTTTTAAAATATTAAATTTATCCATATAATTTTTAAATTTTTAAATTTTTAAAATACCCTCCATTTAATTAAAAAATATAATTATTATTAATGGATTATAATTATAATTATAATTATGATTATAATAATATAATTTTAATTTTAATTTTAATTTTAAATAGATTATTATTATTATTAGCAATAAAAGGTATTATAATTAATTAATATAATAATAATAATTTTTAGTTAAATTATTAACAATAATAATAATAATTAATTTTTGAATAATAATAATAATAATAATAATCAAAATAATTAAAATATAAAATAATAATGTAAATATACTTATCTTCAAATTCAATTTATTTGAATTGAATTTTAGTACAACACTTCAAATTCAACCCATAATGTAATAATAATTAATAATAATTTTTTTGTTAAATTATTAACAATAATAATTGTTTTTATTTATTTATTTAGGGATAAAGAAATGGAGGATGAGACCAATGGAGATGGAGAAAACAAAGGAAAGTGCCTTCGTTCCTTGTGGTGGAGGTGATGACGGTAAATTTGTTGGGAGTATTGTTGATGCAGTGTCATATTGAGAAGAGTAATAGATGAGTTTGATGACATGGGGTTTACAAAGTAAAAATGATCTTGATCGGAAGATGGGGAAGAAAGAAAGTGTGATGGAAAAATAGAGGATATAGATTTGAAGATGGGTTTATAATTAATTAATATATTAATAATAATTATTAATAATTTTTTAGTTAAATTATTAATAATTATTATTACTATTTATTATTATTATTAATAAAAAATTAATTATTAATAATAATTATTGTTAATTTATTAATTAATTATAATACCTTTTATTGTTGTTAATAATAATAATAATAATCCATTTAAAATTATTATAATCATAATTATAATTATAATTCATTAATAATAATTATATTTTTTTAATAAAATGGGGGTATTTTAGAAATTTAAAAATAATAATAATCCATTATTATAATTATAATTTTATTGTTGTTGTTGTTGATAATAATATTTATTCATAAATAATAATAATAATAATAATAATAATTCATTTAAAATAATAATAATAATAGTTATTATTATTATAATTTATTTAATAAAAATTATATTTTTTAATTAAATGAAAGATATTTTAAGAATTTAAAAATTATATGAGTAAATTTAAAAATTTTATAATATTTATAAATAAATTAGAATATAAGAGATTTGAATGAAAAATTACAAGAAAATAAAATAAGAAAAAAATATCGTAACTTAGAGGGGTCCAACAACAATCACAATAGCAACAGTAATGATGCCATGATAAAACAGTAATAACAATAATTATAGTAATAATACAATAACAGATTATCAATAATAAAAAAAAATGATGACGATATGGCAATCTCGGCGCGATGGGACAGTTGGCAACTGTAGCAGCGTGGAACAGTCGGCGACGGAGGCGGCATTTCGATGTGAGGCTGACGAGATCGAAAGCGTGCGACGAGCGAAGTTCGACGGGGTGCTGCGCGATGACCTGCGACGCGAATCCGACGGTTTGACGAGATCAATGCTGCTGTTGGTGGTTCGAATTTCTGGTGAAGGGGAACTGGGGATTTTTTTTATTTGCATTCTTTTTTTGTATTTTTATTTTAATAAAAAGTGGAATTAGAAAATCCCGGACCCGGAGATAGCCTCTGTGCTGACACGTGTACTGAGAAGGATCGACTTTGTTACCTCATTTGTGGCCAGATACCATCCGTCGCGTTGATTTTCCCCACTGCAACAAATCAACCTTTTAACAATTCCCTCTGCTACGCCCAAGGATGGAAGAATATAAAACAACTCTCGCTGAATGTATGTCGCCATCTCTCGATACTTACACGTGGCTTCGAAACTCCGCGAGTGGGAGTTTGTTGCTGTGGAAGCGAGTGGAATAATACATGACAAAAGTTGATGACTGAGAAGATGGGACAGAACGGACGAGTAGTGGAATGCGCGGGCCGAGTTATGAGGCCTAATCGTCTGAGGTGTGTGCTGGGTGGTCACGTGACCTCAGTACGGTCTTTTTCTCATCCAAAAGAAATGTACGTAAGGCCTTGTTTGGCATTCCATCTTTTTTGATGCTGTACAACCCTCACAGTTAAACTTCAAACCAAACAGACTCTAAGTATACACCTTCACTTTTTATAGAGAGAGGAGGAACTTGTAACGTCAATTTGAAAAACAGAGCCCTTGCCTCCTCCCTCCCCCTCTCTCTCTCTCTCTCTCTCCCCTGGCCGCTTCCCAAAAACCAACACACACTAAAGCATCCCGCTCCCATTTCGTGAAGATCAATCTCCTCTTTCACTCTCTTACATTAAAATATTTCTTGAAACAACAAGAAAAACAAAAATTCCTCGTTCTTTTGTTTTGTCAAATCGTTTGTTTTTGTTCATAAGCATGGCTGCACAGTTTCCTTCAAACTTGGATAATGACTTTCCTTCTGATATTTTCTTCAACGACAAAATCTTCTCTATGTGCACCCCGCGTCATCTCCTTGACCACCCTCACCGCCACCACCACCACCACCACCAGCAGCTTCGCCGCCACCAGCTCTCTTGTATCGACGACCTCACTCACCATTTCACTGCTCTCTCTATGCTCCAACGTCAAACCCTAGCTAAGCCTCAAACCCAAATCCCCCATAACTTCGAGGTTCTATAAGTTTAACAACTTGACGATATTTTCTTACACGATACCTTCTTGTAACTTGAAGCTTAGCATTGCTATAACTGTGTTTTATTCATTTATTTATTTATTCTTTTACCTTTTTGCAGCTGTTTACGCCTACGGCTCGAAACGGTACGGTGATACCTCAGCTTCTTCCTGATTACTTTCGTGCTGACGGTAACGGTGGTCGTCAACTTGAACATGTTCAGAGGCTTCAAGAGTACGGAACCGGGTCCTTTTCTCTTTCTGAGTCTAAACCGCGTTGTGATTTACAGTTAATGAAACCGACCGCAGCTCAGGTGATTAACTTGAACAGGAGTGTGTTTTTTTTTTCAATGTTATTTTATTTTTTTTAGGACTTGTCTTTTCAGTGCTTTTTTTTTTTAATTTTTACTTTTTCTGCTTTTTTGAGGATGACTTTTGAAAGGATTGATGATTTTTTTTTCCTTGATCGGTGTGTGGTTATAGCCTGAGACCTTTTCGGAAGAGAGGGCTAATAGGGTTTTGCAGGGACAGCATGTGCAAACGCGAAACCGCTCGCTGAATCAAAACAGGAAGATGGCATTTTCGGGTAGTGGTTTTGTATTCAAAGGTGGTTTTGCTAGAGAATCTGGAGGGACTGGTGTGTTTCATCCTCATCCTCGTATTAATGATAATGCCAGCAACACTACTTCTACTGCCACTGTAGCCAAGAAGCAAAGTGAGTTATTAATTGTTTATTGTTTTTTTATTTTTTTGGGTTTTGCAATATTTCTTTTTTTAGGTTTTTGCTTTTCTGATTTTGATGTTTAAGTATGGGTTTTTCTTTTATCTGCCGTAAAAATCATGACTGTTTTACTGTATGCTTGTTTTGGTCATTTGGTTCTGCAGCTGCCACAGTTATTTAAATCGTGTGAATGGTGAATAATTATAACCCCATGAAGTATAAGCATTAATTTGTGGGCTTGTTTTATTTTTGTACATTTTTTTTGTTACACAATTTAAAGACATTGGATTGAAATATTTTCTACGGTAAATTCACCTTTGAAATGACAATTGTGATGCTGTTATATCATCCATTCAGTTGGTTTTCAATCCAATGATCTTCAACTCGATGTGTACAAAAAGAGGCTAAGCATTGTTACTGTTGTATTTGAGAATAAATATAGCACTTCATTCATAGGCCATGTACATTTTGAAAACCCCAAGTTCTCTGGTAAACTTCTAAGCTTTTGCACCTGTGATCCTCTAACTAATTATATATTATGTATACATGAAAACTTGGTGGTCAATAATGAAATACTTGGGAGTGTAACGGAGAATTTGGGGTTTTCAACTGAGAGTGGGGATACACGCCCCTTGTATTTTTACATAGTACAAAGCATGCAAAGGAGGAAAAGAAGTTAGTTTGACCATAGAACAGGAATATAAAAGTTATGCATATATTATTATGTAGCATATGTTATTGTTGGAGTTGTGGTAAGGTCAAAGAAAATGTGTAGAATATGAGAATATTGAGACTATATAGTGAATTTTCCTCATTGCTTTTAATATATGACAGCCTGAAAGTCTTGGTATTCTCTTGCTAATTTTACATGTTTGGAGCTAAGTGAACTTTTTAACACTTACTTTTTGAAAGGAATATTGGATATAGGTCCTCTCCCCTTAAGGTGGTGGGCTTAAAAGTAGGATATCTGACTTCTAATAACTATGGCAACTTTTTGGTAAGGGTAATTTTATCATATCTTATGTTTCAAGAGAAACTTTTATTTTATGAAATGTTTGGGCATTGCATTGAACATGTAAAAACTCATGATTTTTGTTAAATTTTCTCTGGAAAGGTATATTCTGCAAGATTAATGATGAAAATAAAGAATTATTCCATTTGGTTTCTTTGAGTGCTTGGTTGTATGGAAAATTACAGGACAATTGGAAAAGCATAAGCTTTTCTTATGCATATTAATTAGTAATGGCAGGTGTGGGAGATAGGCAGGGGATCCAGGTCACTCAACAGAGGAAATCTGCAAAGAGGCCGGCATCTGTGAGTACAAGCAAGCAGAATCATCATCCTTCCCAAGAGATGAGTTTGCCCAAGGAGTGGACTTATTGAGCCAGCACCAAAGGTAGATTAGGAATTCTTAAGAGAAGAAATAGAAGGTAAAGCAATCTCTTGGGCTTCGTGCACTGGATCGTCAAAAACATACATATAGTTGGAGTTTGAAGAAAATGTTGTGTTCATCTTGCCTATCCTGAGATTTGTATAAAAGATAAGGGTGTAGTAGCTCCTCTTGGTAATATGATTGTCTATGTACCATATTGTTACTAGTTTCAGACATAATAGATATAATTTTGGTAAATAGAATATTAAAAACTTATTGGTAGACCTTCTCTTAATGGAATTTGCCAAAATTTTCAATTTTAGCTTGAAATGATGATATTAAATATCATTGTCCATTTCTGTTATTTTTTGGGTAAGATTACTTTACAACCATTTCTTCATAATCTCTTCAGTCTTCAACTTGTCTGATATGCTAAAGTTCAAAACGTATAAAACTCGAGGCACATGCCAGAAACTTGAATAGACTGTGACATGCAATAGCTATTTGTGATGCATGTAACACCATGCCCAATTTTCATATTTTATCATAACCAACTTTAGCATGTAGCACCTTTATCATGAAGACACCAACATATAGCAAATATGTAATTTTCTTTAAATTAATTTTTATTTTCATTAAACGGAATTATGTTATCTAACGAGGCTGGTCAAAACGCAAGTGAATAGGCACAAATTTTGGTATAAAAATGGTTCGTAGGATTATGATTTGCGAGAGAAGGCGAAATGCGGGCCCCTTGGAAATTTCTAAATTTGCGAAAGAGTCCAAATTGAAATCTGAAACAGACCGTGGGATGTTGTTCTACTGCAGCATCTCCTGTGTTGAATGCTGAATTTCCTTTTAGGGGTCTGAGGGCTGGATGTGGCTGGGTGCAGGCTCCGCTGGTGTGGTCAACGAGAATGGACTCGACCTTTCGATGTCACACGCATATGCATTAATCACGTCAACGCTCATTGGTTCACGCTTCACACCATTGGGCCAGCCATTGCCGCGTGCGAGGCGAGAACAAATGATATTGGATCTACTCGTCGGAGGGAGAGGCCTATTGGGTTAGCAGCGGTGGGTTCATATCTTCTAGGCGCTAAAAGCAAAGACGGACACAAATTGGTCTAAAATTTTTAGACGGCATAAATGTGGTTCACTTTTTCGAACACTAACAAGCTCTGCCCGGTTCGCCTACTTCTCACCCTCATTTCTCTTGTGCAATTGTGAAGAATAAAATGTTACTTCTAAATGATAATTGATATCGTTTAAGAGTTTGCAGAAAGAATATCTATGGTTGTCTTGATGAATTAGTAAAAACAAACCGTACTTGACCAAATAAGGTTATGATATTTTAACTTAAATTTTTTACTTAAAATCTTAACACAAGTCTTGAATTATTGACTTCAAAAAATTTAATTGTAGGTGAATAATCATCATTAAATACTACTTTGACTATTTTTAATATTTATTATTAAATTACTTAAAATTTATAGTTCAAAATTTATGTCAAAATTTAAATTATAATATCCTCATGTTATTGAATAAATATAAACTCAAACTCGTTAATTTGGGTTATGCTCCTATCAAATTGACAGCTGACAAGTCATATAACAATTACCACTTCCATGGCTTATGCAAAATTAAGAATGCCATTTCACCTCTCTAACAGGACGATAAGTTTCAAAATGGACTAGCCATTACTCATTACCGATAGCTTTGTCAACAGAGAGCGATCATTACGAAATGATACCAATGTTTTTGAGAAAGGAAAAAGAAAATGAAAAAACCTCTTATCCTAAACATAGATTCGCCCGTTAAGAGAATCAACCAAAAGATCGTAAAACTGTTAGCAAATTATTATTTATTCCACTAGAAAATATTTTCCTTAGCTGACGTGGATTTAAATGCGCAAACAAAAGCAAAATAGAAGTCATGGAAAAATCGGCCCCACCATATTGCTACGGATCCATTAACTGACTAAACCGGATTCTCCTTAACATTCCTTCATAACTACTTCATTTCTTGTCCGCCCTGCAGTTCGAATTTCACATTTCCATTTCCACCAAAATAAAATAATAAAAATTAAAACGAAACAAAATTACATTACAAGAAAACGAAAGAACTTTTTTTTTTTGTTTGTTTTAAAATCACGCAAATTGTGTGTATTTAGTTAAGAAAATATAAACAAGAACATTTTGAAACGAAATTTGAAAAAGAGAAAGAAGAAAGAAAGAGGAAACAATGGGGGTGCCTCAAGCAATGGGGTCGTTAAGAGAGCGAGCGGCGTTCGTACGTGAATCGCTGCAGAAGAGTCAAACAATCACCGACAACATGGTCTCGATTCTCGGCTCATTTGATTACCGGCTCTCGGCTCTCGAGACTGCAATGCGCCCCACTCAGGTTTGTTTGTTTATTTCATTCGTATGAAATGTCTGTTTGTTGATATGATTTGTGATTCAGCTGAGGAGGAGAATGAGATTAATTTTAAGAAAAGAATTTTTTTTTTTATGATTTTGGTTAATTATAGATACGGACGCATTCGATTAGAAAAGCTCATGAGAATATTGATAAGACGTTGAAATCTGCTGAGGTTATTTTGGCTCAATTTGACCTCACTCGCAAGGTAATTTTGTTCACCATTTTTTTTTCTTTTATTAATATAAAAGATTTGAGATGGTTTTTCTGGAGCTGAAAATTTTGAGTGTTTGCTTATTTATTTTAAGCTTATGTTTTTGAACATGTGATTGAAATGCTTAGGCAGAGGCGAAAATCCTTAGAGGTCCACATGAGGATCTAGAAAGCTACCTGGAAGCAATTGATCAATTGAGAGCCAATATTCAATTTTTCAGTAGCAATAAAAGTTTGAAGAGCAGTGATGGAGTGCTTACACAGTGTAACAATTTACTTGCAAAAGCGATTTCAAAACTTGAAGATGAGTTCAGACAGCTATTAACAAATTACAGGTTTGCTTATCTTTGATGCTAGCTGCTGCTTCGTTGATGTCTCATTGTGTGGAATTACTCCCTTGCATGTGTTATAACTCTGTATAGTTCTTGAGGTGAGGGAAAATCAATGCCATTTTGACAAGTTAGACAAGTGGTTTCTTTGGCACAACCATCCTCTTCAATTGTGCCACCTTTGGATGATTTTAATGTGTATCAGACCGTATTATCAATAGAGGCAGTCAAGTAACTTGCATCTCTTCTGAATTTCAGCAAGCCTGTGGAACCCGATCGCCTTTTTGATTGTCTTCCCAACTCTTTACGGCCGTCTGGGCAGGAAGGTGATAGTAAGAGTCATGCTGAGCACCAAAAGAGCTTGCAAGCAGCTATTTACACACCTCCTACTCTTATTCCACCAAGAGTTCTGCCATTGCTGCATGATTTAGCCCAACAAATGGTTCTAGCTGGCCACCAACAACAGCTATTTCGGATATACCGGTGATCTTTTTACTTTTTTACTTAATCTGAT
This sequence comes from Luvunga scandens, assembly GCA_030449905.1. Lineage (NCBI taxonomy): Eukaryota > Viridiplantae > Streptophyta > Magnoliopsida > Sapindales > Rutaceae > Luvunga > Luvunga scandens. The sequence continues at coordinate 3,774,929 of JASUUG010001265.1, forward strand.
ACAAACAATGCTTATTTTCATACACTATTATATCGTCAGAGCTTTATGTCTTTTAATTACGAATCGCTATGGAGTCATGGAAATATGTTATAAAATCAATTTCGCTGTGTTTATAGAGTCTTTTTCTCTTCATGCTTCTGATGACTAGTTGAACACCAAATGCTTGAATGAAATAAAAAGTTTTTCCTGTGGAGTGTTTGATGCTGGCTAAACAGCAAAGAAACGACTTATTCACAACCCAACCCACACAATAGAAGGTAAACCTGGGTAGCTGAGGATGAATATTTTTTTCGTCTAGTTGTCTTTTAGAGTAAAATCGGAGTTGTTAGAATTGTTTCACAGTATTCACTTGCTGGTGGTAGGCTTCTTTACCCACATAATTTAGGATCATCTCTATCTTTTAAGCCTTGTGCTTGCTTTGACTGACACAGTCCAATTCCATTTCTTAGCTAGAAATTATTTCCAGCACGTATATTAATGTAGCATTTTTCTTTCTTTTCCTTTGTTTTACATATGCTCTTAAAGAAGTGTGAGTAAAATGTTGCTTTTTGTTAACTTCGTGGGATAACTTATTCACTGTGCTGCTGATGAGTACTTTGAAAAAAATAAAAGCAGCAAGTCAACGTTTAATTTTTACTTCTTCTCAATCTTGAGGATATCAGAGGTATAATACTCCTATTTGTAGGGATACCCGTGCTTCAGTTTTGGAACAGAGTATCAGGAAGCTAGGCGTAGAGAGACTCAGTAAAGATGATGTCCAGAAAATGCCATGGGAAGTTCTGGAGGCTAAAATAGGGAATTGGATACATCACATGCGGATTTCTGTAAGAATTTATTTGAAATTCGGCCAATCAACTCATCTTACTTATATTTCCTAACTATATTGTAATGCTAAAAACAGGTAAAGCTGCTCTTTGCTGGCGAAAGGAAAATCTGTGATCAAATACTTGATGGTGTCCATTCTCTCAGGGATCAATGTTTTGCAGAAGTCACTGCAAACAGTGTGTCCATGCTTCTCAGTTTTGGAGAGGCTATTGCCAAAAGCAAGAGATCGCCAGAAAAATTATTTGTGCTTTTAGACATGTACGAGATTATGAGAGAACTTCAGTCAGAGGTATGATAAATTTGCAACAGATCAACCACAGCTAGAATTATGAAAGGAATGAAATTTCCAACTCACATCCTTAATTTGTTTTGACAGTGAAGCATTTATAAACAACTTTTGGAATCAAAGAAACAAAACAGAAGTTTTATTGTTTGCTTTTCAGTATGATCACCGGTTGACTGCAACATTTTACTCCAACATTTATGTTTTCTGTACCCTGGATATAGCAACAATACATTTGATATTTACGTCTATGCTTGTGTATCACCCAGAGATCTTGAGTGGCAAAGTGAGAGTTAGAATAGATTCGTTTTCTTCAAGCTATCTTTCTTTGAAGACATAACCTCTCTTGCTTTCTCTTTAGCTGTGAATACTGAAGAGTGAAGGGTGCCTTCCAAAATCTCTGTGCTATAGTGTCTCGAGTAGACTTTTATAGGTGTTCAAATAAGGTGTTCATACCTTAACAATGGCTCAGTTCTTGTTAGTTTGTTGAGAGACATTGAAAACTGTGACTCTGGAAGAAATCTTTCACAGATTTCAGAGCACGTTGAAACATGTCAGTTATCTTATGCATGGTTAAATAACAGAAACAGATTGTTTCAGCAACTAAAAGGTTAATCAGTCAACAATGTGAATTTCAAACATAATTGAAAACAAGGAGGGAAACAGATGCATATTTCTTTCATCCGACTCATAAACTAATATCCATTTCCTTTCCTTCTTTCATCTCCTCAACTCATAGTCCTTATAATTGCTTTGTCTTTACCTTTTTATCTTCTTGGTTCATGGTGGCAGATTCAATTTCTGTTCGGAAGTAAAGCATGCATGGAAATGCGTGAGTCTGCTTTTAGTTTAACAAAGAGGCTAGCTCAGACAGCACAGGAGACATTTGGTGATTTTGAAGAAGCAGTCGAGAAAGATGCCACCAAGACTACTGTTTTTGATGGAACCGTCCATCCTTTGACTAGCTATGTGATAAATTATATAAAGTTTTTATTTGAGTAAGTTGTGATTGTTGTGCCTTCTACTTCTTGCTCTGCTGGTTTCTTTATTAGACGTCCTTTTATTTTATTTGCTATCTATGTTTACTAATTCTCTATAGATTTTCATTATAAATCTTGTTGAAATTTCTGCACAAGATGTCGTAAGTAGTAGTTGCAAGCTATTTTTTGATTGTTCATCTCTCAGCTCTCGTGGCTGATCACTGAATGGATAGGATATTCTTCTGTGAATTATCAAGTGCACTCACTTAGATTGGTTCTTCTCAAGCTCAGAATATTATCCTTCAAGTTTATAATCTCTTTCATTTTTGCTTATTCCACTATAAAAGTCTGCTTACATGCAGTTGCCTTTCTGTTTAGTGGTAATTATTCTTACATTATCAATCTGACTATTACCCATTTAATATTTTCAGCTACCGATCAACACTGAAGCTACTGTTTGAGGAGTTTGATACTAGTCATCCACCGGAATCTCAATTGGCAGCTGTTACTACAAGGATTGTACTGGCTCTCCAGAATAACCTGGATGGGAAATCCAAGCAATATAAAGATCCTGCATTAACCCAATTATTCCTTATGAACAACATTCACTATATTGTGAGATCTGTGCGGAGGTTTGTTTTGTCCCACTATCTTATTGAGTAGGTAACATAGCATTAACATTTTACATGCTAGCATGTTGCTTTCAATATGTTTATTCTTTTTCAGGTCAGAAGCAAAGGATGTGTTGGGAGATGATTGGGTACAAATACAAAGAAGGATTGTGCAGCAGCACGCTAATCAGTACAAGAGGGTTTCTTGGGCAAAGGTTTGCTCCTCTAACCATTCCCAATTTTCATTACAATTCTTCCAATTTATCTTGATGACATTTGAAGCTTTTACCGGGATCTGTTATCTTCTCCTTTCAAACCCTGCAAGATATTGAGAATGTCGGATACTTGGATCAGTCTTGTTCACATCTTGATTCTGTGGAAATGTCAATCTTTTCTTGATTTAAACCATGCCTCTTTTGAACTGAAGCATACACCATTCTTACTTGAGTTTCTTCCAAACTTATTTTTATATTTGTTGTCATTACCGTCCAATTTATGGTTACATCTTTTTAAACTGCCACTTAGGAAGTCATGAGAAACTCTTCCTTGTTTCAGTATCTGAGAATCCTTGCTAATACCTTTTAAGTTAGTTGTTCTTTTCATATTTATTAACTGTACGCTGTTACACGTGCTCATTTTGTTAATGTATTGTAACAATTAATAGTCCAAAATTTTTAAATCATCTTTTGGTTCTAAGAAAACTTCAACTAGATAACTTAGTTTGTATCTTAAAAAATGCAGATTCTGCAGTGTCTCACTGTTCAGAACGCTCCGGGAAGTGGTGGAGGTGATAGTGGCAGCATTTCAAGAGGAATTGTAAAAGATAGGTTCAAGACTTTTAATGCACAATTTGAAGAAATTCATCAACGGCAATCTCAATGGACTGTTCCTGACAGTGAGTTACGCGAGTCTTTAAGGCTCGCTGTTGCTGAAGTCCTACTGCCTGCTTATAGATCTTTCATTAAACGTTTCGGGCAAGTTTCCTTGTTCTTCTTTTCTCATCTCATTTAAGAAAACATTTCTTTGTTTTCTCCATTCCTTTGTTTATGCAAATGCAATTGTTTATGTACACAGGCCTATGATTGAGAACGGGAAAAATCCCACAAAGTACATCAGATACCGACCCGAGGATCTTGAACGCATGTTGAATGAATTCTTTGAAGGTAAAACCTGGAATGATCCAAAGCGATAAATGTGCATTCTTACTGATTTGAAATTTAGATACTTCACTGAGATCATTGATTATTTTGTATGCAATGATGAGCTTAAGTTATAAGCATATTCATTTTCTTGCAAGAGTTTGCATTATTCTCTCCTCCATTTATGTCATTTCTAAGAGATTAAGAAAAACAGTACCGGAATTTTTAGTGCATTCGAATTTGAGCATCAACTTGCTCACTGAAGGTTAGTTTTCTCAATTTTTTTTAAAAAAATAGTTTTCTCAAGGGATCGGTCTTAAGCATGATGACATTACACCTTGCTCCAAACTAAATGCTTTTTTTTTATCTTTTTTCTTTTTTTTCAGATTTGAACCTTGATCTTTTGATTTCTATTACAAGAGGTCAAACAAATTGAGCTAATTTTTTTTAACGAAATTGATGCACATTTTTGTGTAAATTGATTGAAGACATAATGATTATGACATCAAAAGAGAAAATTTAACATAGGTGATATGATTCCGATTGAATAATCTCATTAGTACTGTCCTACCCAAAATTGTTTTCTTTATGACCATCATAACAACAGTATATACTGTTCATACGGAGGACCAATATTCCTCTTCTAAATCATAGATTCTAGTTCAATTAATATGAATTTTCTTTCGCGTAAATATATTATTCAAAATTCTGTTGTACGCTGGTTTGTTTAAAATGTCGGTTTGAAAATATCTTTATAAATCAAGCAAAAAAATAAGACTGTACATTTAAGACATGTTTGGCGAGGGTTTATAAGGATCTGCACTGTAATACAAACTCAGACTTGCATTTGGCTGCCAAGAACAACTGCACGAGTCTGTATATTTTTTGTAAGATTGCTCGGCAATCGATGTGCAAATGAGACCCGCCACCCCTGCTTGTCTAAATTGCACAGGCCTTTTTTTAATTTTAATAATTATTGGATATTAATTATTATATTCAATACAAATAAAAAATTATATTTCTTTCATATATTAATTTATGTTTAACTGATAAATAAGAAAAGATGCTAGTCCGCTGCATATAATTATATTTTTATTAATAAATTAATTTAAATATTAAAATACTTATTAAATTCATATAATATTATTTAATATAAATAAATTATGCCTATTTATTATTATTTAATATTATTAAATATTAAAAAATATATATTCTATACTCTACTAAACATAGTACAATACTATTACGATCTAATACAGTGCCGCAGACCAAACGCGCCCTTAGTTTAAGGCGCAAGTCTGAGTTGGTGCTGTGTGCCCGTGCTGCCACTGTGTGGCAAGACCATGTTCAGATTAAGCCTACTGTTTTGGCTGCCGATGTTTGACCAATTCTATACCTTTCACCGTTTCAATTTGACTAGCCTGTCATGTTGACACAATTGGCCACAAAATACCCCATTGATATCTGATAAGTTGGACAAGTCAGCTTAGATGGCTTTCAGTTAGCTCTCTCAGTAATTCATAACCCAGTTGAGCTGCCAGATTTTATTCTTTTATTAGTTCAAAATAACTCAGGGCTTAGTCAAATACTTATCACACAAATATATATATATATATATATATATATGTCGTTCCACGTAACAAATTCTACTCAGCACAATCATCAGCAAACATTTCTCACTCGCAATCTCTTGAAAAGGTTTGATCACTTGATTTTGATGAACAAGAAATGCTGAAGGATTCTCAGTACACGCCACTGCTTCCCGTCACAAATCAATGTTGCTTCAATTCAACTAGTGCTACCATAGACAGAGCCAAACACATTCTTCATTTTATCACAACTTTATTCTTCCTACTTCTCTTTGTTTGTACACTTTTCATTGTTGTAGATGTTTGTCTTATCACACGTAAACCCATTTTCTACCTAAACTCGCTTTCTGTTGCCAACTTCACTGTCTCAAAAACAAAGCTGGCTGGTATCTGGGCAGCAGACTTCACCATCTCTAACCCTAATTCGGCAGCGGGCATTTCATTTGAGAGTATAGACGGCATAGTATTGTACAAAGGAAATGACGCGTTAGCGATAACTTCATTTGAAGATTTTGATGTTGGCTTTAGAGGAGAAAAAAATGTTGAAATGAAATTTGAGACAAGTGGATACGAGGGTGATCAACCAATTGTTGAATATCCAGTTTTGAGGGAGATTGATGAGGAAAGAAATAGTACTGGAACGGTGCGTTTTGGCATTAGGTTAAGTATGTGGGCAACATATAAGACTGGTTATTATTGGGGTACGTGGAGAAGACGAGTTCTCACTCATTCTTCTTGTTTAAATTTGAATGTTGGAGTTTTTGCAGGAAATGGTGGCTTGATTGGAGGTGATAAAAGATACTGTCATGTTGGTGCCATGATTTCTGAGAGATAGAAATAATTTTTGGAAAGTTTTGAGAACGTAGAATTTGTTGACTTTTTTGATTACTTGTTTTCTTTTTTCGGAGAAATGAAGAAGAATTTGTTAACTAGATGGTTTCTTGCCGTTGCTATTCTATTAATCATCAGAGATATAAAAAATCTAGAAACTCACGAGGTTTTAATAGATAATCGATGAATAATTTTAATCACAGGCTCTCACAAATTGGAAATTCGATGCTGCCCGTTCGTTTGTAATTCTTTGCAAAGTAAAAATATTCTCAGTTATTTTTGTAACATAGCTATTAAAAAGTGTGCGCATAAATGTTCGTGTGTAGACACCTATATTTTAAAATAAGGTGTGCGAGCTAAAAGATAAAAGAAAAGAAAAAAAAAATATAAACTCCAATTTTTTTTTTTTTTAATTTCCATCATGCGGACGTCCGTAGTTGAGCATCTATATATATTGTTAGAAAATATAAAATAGCGGGGACTCTTGCTGACAGAAAGTGAAAGAAAATTGTAGAGATCAACAGAGTTGCGGGCAGTTTAATCAGCATACAATCTATATATCTCCAGGATCCTGCATGAGAGCCCTCTCTCTCTCTATATATATATATTTCAAACCAATGACAGTACTAGAAAAGAAGAAAAATTGCAAGTGCATGGCCAAATCAAATTTTCTTTTTCTACTGATAAACGATCTCTTTCTTTTTCTTTTACTACTGATAAAGAAATTGGCTTTCTTTCCAACCAAATTAAACACAAGCACACAATTTCTACCATAACCTTTTTTTTCCTCTATTTTTTATTATTATTATTATTATTTTTTGGGGCTCCCCCTTTCTACCAAAAATCTTGTTTGTCTCTGACTATCCGAAAGAGGACTGACATGGAAGAAGACTAACGTCGTTTGTTTCTTCGGCTCTCGTAGTCAATTTCTTCATCCATGTTCTATCGCAGAAAATTTTCTACGGAGTATAGGCATGAGGAGAAATATAGAATAGGAAGTGGTAGTCTAGCTCTCCAGTGCTTTATCAGATGACAGAGACGTAACCACGGTCGATCAATCGCTGAAGGAAAAAAAGAGTAAAAATCAAAATTAATTTTTGGGTGCGGATTCAAAATTGAAACAAAAAGTCTTGGTAGCTAGGAAAATGAATTTCTGGGTTCCGATTTTAAAATCTTCTTTTCTTTTTATGAAGAGCAATGGGATTCTTCTTTGGTTAAAAAAATAAAAAATAAAAATAGGTAGAATGGAGAAGGCCTGTCAGTTGAATGCACTAATGCACTATTAAGAATATATAGATTTAACCACGCATTACAAAGGGCTCTAAGAAAGAACGATCAAATAGGCCGTGGTTTTAGGGAATGCCTTGAGTACAATCAGAGGGTTGGTGGCACAATACAAGAATTCGAGCTGGTCTATGGAAGATAAATTCATAATTCGACGGCAAAATTGAAAAAAAAAATGCTTTATTACATAAATAAAACTCTTCCTTATGAAGATGGGAAGAACAATACCAGACTCATATTCACACTTAAAATATAGTTTCCTGAAAATATCATTTTTATTGTCATTTTTTTTTCCATAAAATATTAATTCAAAAACAATATCGAAGCACCCTTAATTTCTATCTATAAACAATAAGGAGTAAACAAACAAAAATACCTTTTTGTTTTCCCCTTTTCTACAATGACGTTGTGCAAAGACAATTTTACACAAAACTTACTACCAACCCTATTATCCAAACATACCTAAAACTTTCCAAAATGGACAGAAGACAACCAAATTCCATTTGCACGCTTACCATTAACGTTTCATAATGTAATTAATCAAACCTATATTCACGCGTTTTTATTTCTTCTCTTCTCTTCATTTACATTCTTTCCTCCTCTTTCTTTTCCTCTTTCCTTTCTTTTCGTTTAATCAAATAATCTCTCTCTCTCCATAGCTCTCTATGCAAAGGAGGAGAGAGTGCCGCCGCCATGGATGATTCTAGAAGAAATAAATACGGCCAATCCTCGGACGAAATTCCCGAACCGCCGCCACCCACACGCCAATATATTGAGCCACAACAGCCGGCACCTTTCCCTCCACTGCCACCGGCAATGGGCTACCCACCGGCCATGGGCTATCCTCCGGGGTACCCTAACGGATACGACCGGCAACATTATCAGCAAGGACCAGCGCCCTCACCGGAAATGTACTACGCGCCTCCACATTGCCCCCGCCGGGACCCTGGCCCACCTAGTTCCGTCGCCATCCTTACAACCATGATGTTGTTCATTTTCTTCACATTTATTTTCTGTCTCGTAATAATGTTTCTCATTGCTCGCCCTAAGTTTCCTATTTTTAACGTGGAAACCCTAGCCGTCACAAACTTCAGTGTCGCAAATGATGATTTCACGTCTGCATGGGAAATAAATCTTGTCGTCGAGAACAGAAACTTTGGAGCCAATGTACGTTTTGATCGTATCCAGAGCTTTATATATTTTAACACCGATGATTTGCTTGTGTCGTCTCATTTTGATCATCCATCAAAAGATGTGAGTATAAAAGCAAATGAAAAGGGCACCATCAATATAAAGTTATCGACGGCCGATTATAAACAGTCAGTGCCGGCGCCGGGCAAGAGGGTGATGGAGGAAATGAGGAACAAACGCAAAACCGGGGTCGTTCCATTTTCTTTGAAAGCATTTGCATGGTCTCAAATCCAAACGGGTTTGTTTTATACAGAAACAAAACATATTCAGAGTAGAATTATTTGCGAGGATTTGAAGGTTCATTTTGAAGGTGACACCGGTAATGGAAAGTTAAATGGTAAATCCAACGACTGTGTAGTTGATCTGTGAATTTTCTTTTCTTTTCTTTTTTCCATATTTTCTCTCTTTCTCTTTTCGATTTATATTGCTGGCATGATCGGCATTCTGTAGAGAGAATTCTTTTCCTTTTTCTTTTAATTTTGTTATATATTCTGTAGAAAGATACAGTGACATCCATGAGATTTCATGTTAATGTTTATAGAAAAAAAAAAAAAAAAGGTAAAAATTATTGCCTGTGTTGTGGGTACTTTTTAAATATTAATTTACATTAATAAAAAATATTCGTAAATACTTCTAATGAACCTAAAAATGTATTTTGGAACTAATCTAAACTTTTTTTTTTAATGTGTTTATCCAATGTTATCCCAAGAATTCCATAAATGAGTATCTCTTGTTTTCAAACGACGGTTATGTAAGTTTTAATTCGTTAGAATATTGTCGTCATGAAATGGCATCCATGAGGCTATGAAGATTCACTTTTCTCTTAGTTTCAAAACAAGTGAGATGGTGATCTATCCGAATTGGCCAATTATCCCAAAAAAAAAAAGACAAATTCCAATCCCAAGAGACACCGAAAATTAAACTTATGGGGCCCAAAAGTATTAAGAATGCATGTGCGTGGGCTTGTAACTTGAACCGATTATTAGGCGGCCCTTTGGGCCTTTACATTACATGCCCAAACAATATGTCGTCGGTGATTAAAAAAATAATAAAAAATTAATTCCAATTCAGACTGACAATTCCCAATTTGTCCAACTTTAACTGACATTGTTGATGCCCTGTTCCATTATTAGAATTAAATATAAATTCATAGATGGATTAGAAACACAATGAGGTTCTAATATTACACATCTTTGTCATCAAGCGATTGAACCTAGGCTCTTGCATAGATAATATAAATGCGTCGGAATATTCAAAAATATATAATATATGCTTGCTTCAGCTACGTAAGGATAAAAAGAACTTCAATGAGGGTAAATCACTTTTTTTTTATAACTCAAAGTTAATTTAATATTTGAGGTCGAATGCATTTAAATTGTGGGGTTGATTTTGTTTTTATTATATTGTCTACTCATTTGAGTCCTAATATTTACAATTACAAAATAACTTAAATTTTATTCAAATATATTTTCGAACTGTGCTATAAAAAATCTGTAATGCAAATAATATTAAGGGAAAAAAAACATAACTGAAAATTCTAAATGAACGTGGCAATGGATACTCTTCTCAGTATTTACTATTTAATTTAAAAAAACAAAACAAAAACAAAACCTTCCAAGGAAATGTTGGCTGTTCACCTCAAGTTCAAAACCTTTAAACAAATTAGCATTGTTCAATTGAGGCGCGTCACGTGTGCATCAGCAGCCCACAGCCTTGGTTTCATCTTCACTCCCCCGCTGCTCACACGGTCATGAGCGCCATTTAGCGCCTTGTTTTGATCATAATCAATCATTCATCAATAATCCTCACTTTCTAAATTCAACAAAGAAAAAAGAAATGGCCACGTCAGCGGAAGCCAATAAGCCGGAGCCGGTGACTGGCTACCCAGTCACCTACGCCTACGCAGCACCACCACCTCAGCCGCAAGTGGCCCCCACCAACCAATCTCCATTCCGTCTTAACAGTTTCTGGTCCCGACTCCTCTGCCGGCTGCTTCTCGTCTTTATCGTGATCATCTCGATCATGGCAGTAGCCTCTTTCGTCACGTGGCTGATTCTCAAACCCGAATTCCCCGAGTTCGGAGTCGACTCAGGTTCCGTCGCCCAACTCAACATCACCTCGGCCAACTCCACCATGACCGCCAACTGGCAGCTCTCTCTGAGAGTCAGGAACCCGAACAAAAAACTCGCTCTCGTCTACAACACCCTCGAGGCCGCGGTCTTGTACGGCGACTGGGAGCTCGACTCGACGCTGGTGCCGCCGTTCTCGCAGGAAAAGGGGAACGAGACGCGTCTCCATTTCCAAGCGGGGTTACTGAGCGAGTACGTCGGGGAGAGCGTTGCGCGTGGGATAGAGAGGGAGAGAGCGCATGGAGAAGTGGAGTTCGGTGTCGGGGTTTATGGGTGGGTCCGGTATGAAGCAGGGTGGTGGAGCATGCGGTGGCGTTTTATGAATGTGTCCTGTAACGGCGTTAAAATTGGGGTTTCGAATGACGGTGGGACCGCTGGTGATTTGGTGGGCCAGGTAAAACCTTGCCGGGTTGAAATGTGAGTTGAGTTGTGCTGCAAGGATGATGATCGTGAATATGGGATCCTCTCTCGTTAAACATTTTTTGTGAAACGTAGTTATTGTAGTTTTTATATACGGCGGTAATTACAAAATTGGTATACTATTTCAAAGTTATTAATTAAAGATACGCTATCATTCTATTAATAATATTATTAATAGTAGTAGTAATAATAATAATATCTAAGGACTACCAAATTTTCAGATATGTTCCTGATGTGTTATATTTGTTTTTTTTTTTTGGGAATTTGAGAAATCTAACCTGAAATTTGAAAATATAAATAAAAGAAACGGGCTTGTTTTATCTTTAGCAACAGCTATCAATGAGTGTCAGTCGATTAGTTTGTCATTAACCAATGTAAGTTTTAAACTACCCGGTAACCGGTCCTGTTCTTTTCCTTTCTTTTCTTTTTGTTTTTTGGAAACAACCAGTAACTTCATTAGAGCATTGAATTACGAGGAAATTTATTGATCATTAGTACGGTAACTTGGATTCATTCTCAAAAGGGCATAAAAGTAATGATGTTAACATCTTTTATCCATTTATTATTATTATTATTATTATTATTATTATTATTATTATATGCATATTTATGTGCGTGTGCGTGTGTGTGTGTTTAGTGGCGTATCTTTAAAATTCTCTATTGAATTTAAATTTCTTTGGAGGGGGCAATCACTTTTTATCTGTGCTCGATTTTCTCTTGTTTTGTGTTTGTTCATGGTTCATACCATCGTTCTTATCTTTTTATACATGTCTTTAGTTAAGGTTTGAAGAAACGTATTTGCTACTTGAACTTGAACCTCAATTTTTTATTTTCAAAAAAACTAGTTTCTTCACTTTTGGACATGGAATTATAACGCTCTTCAGTTATATTTTAAAATATTTAAGTTCTGAATTGTGTTTGTGTTTAAGGGCCTTTTGGGAATATTTTAAAGCTAATACATTCTTTGATTACTCTGTTTCGACACAAACATTTCTGCTAAAGGATACAAAACTGTTTGGAAAAATCAACAAAGCATATTTTGAAACCCCAATTTTCTGAAAGATACGATCTACTTCTCTCAGCTACTGCATCGCCGGCGTTACTAGGAGGGGAAGTAAAAATCATAGTTTGAGGTGGTTTTCTGAGCTTGCGTTAGGTAAGTGCAACAGACAAGTCACTGAGGGAGACTTGGGGATCAGGCTTGTGTTTCCTGTATTTGGGTTGCCTTTTGTCTTTGCCTCTTTTGTCCTTTTTCTTTTCTTCTTGGTGCTCCTTGCAAAATTGATTTGCTAGCCTGGCTTCCGTGTGGCTTTGGGAATGGTTGATGCTGCCGACGATTAACTCCTACTTGATTGGGAATGGCCTCCATCCTAACACCTCAGCATTCATCCCTGCACCCTCCGCATTAAACCCTAGACCTTTGTGCATTAGTGCTAATTTATTACTTTGCAATGTGCCCCATATGTGATATGTCAATTAAATTTGGCGGAGCTCATGGAAACGTGATTAGAGATTCAAGACCTTATTACATGGCAATTGATTACTAAATATTCTCCATACCCAGTATGTGATCCTTAACAATTAGTTCGTGAATCTCCATGGTTCTATATGTGTCCTTATATTTGCCACTGCTTATTTCCCAATGATCCAAATATTGAAATAAAATCCCCTCATATTCATCTATCCAAGTGGTGATTCTGCTCGTTATATAGGTTGATAAACTTTTTAGTTTCTTAGTATTAACCAAAAAAGAAAAAAAAATCTGTGGTCAGTTTTAGATTGTGCAAGTTTCAAGTTTCCTTATGCTATAGAAGAAGAAAGGGATAAAGGCCGACTTGTTTTCCACTTGATCTGGGATCAAGAAGGATAGTTTCTTTTGGATTGGTTGTTTAGTGATGGCAAGATAACAGGAAGATCGGATATTCATCAGCGTTAGCAAGAAGTCTATTAGCTATTCAGCAAATTTGGCTCTTAAACAATTTAGATACAGAATTAAGCTTGTCCAGACGTTGGCCAAGATCAAGAACGAGTCTTGGTTTCCTTACCGTAGGAAATACGTGCATACAAAGAACCTCTTAATTCCCTGTAACTGTGCTCTTCATAGACTTGGGAATGCCCCGTCATTGTGTTGCACTGTTTCTGGGCCACCTATTGACGTCGCCAACTTTCATATATATGCAAAATAATAGTCATCGAGCAAATTTGCCAGTAAACTAGCAATCAAATTTCAGTTTATCAGTGAATACTACTGTTGTTGATATTTGTCCTCTCACTGATCGACCTGATTTGGTCAGTCCATTTAGTCCACGATGAGATGAGGGTGAGCAATTAAATTTCGAAATATATCTCTATATATATTCTTAATACAGGAAAGGGTATTTTAAGCACATCATGTAGAATGAAACAGTGCACAGTAAATTTTGCAATACTAGTGTTCTTAAAATTGTAAAGACTGGTGAGTAGCTTTAGACCGTATCCTCCACTGTAAATAGAACGCGTATCAGTTTAATTTGTCTAATGATGGTGCAAGTTTTATGTGTATCCGTTGAGTTTTGTATGCCCATGTATGTGCATCAGTTGGTTACTCAATGCCCGGGCTGTGGAAATTGGAAAGGGAATCTGGTTACTGTTGTGATGATGGATCAAAATTTTGTTTGCTCCGCTATTTTGTGCTGGATTTGCAGTTCCTCTTGATGTTTCTGTGTGCATCACAAGCCCTCAAACTAGATTTGCGGACTGAACCCAGACTGTAAAACGTTAGAACTCTCAGATAATGCTACTATCTGAAGCTTCCAGATTTTTTGGATAAGCATTAGAAGTTTAACACGGACACCTCTCAACTGTAGTGGTATTATTGAGCAAGAGCCAAGTGATAGGATCTGGACAAAACCTAATGGACCTGTTCTTTCTAAACTTTTTTAGAGGTATTGGCTATGGAATCCCTATGGCTATCTGGAAATTTATTTTTGTGCTTGATAAGATTCCCAGTCACCATTGCTGGGACCGCATTTTGTTGCTCTATTTGAACATGATTGAGACCTCGAAAAGAGGACAAATAGAGATATGAAGTGATAGCTTTTAATCACGTATTTTTTATACTCTATGATTATTGGTTATGTGTTTTGCTTGGAAACTTCTAATTTTTCCAGAGGGATCTTGACATAATTTTGTAGAATTTGTGAGAACAGCCCACTCGGTGCAAAGTGCAAACCCAGAAAATAGTTTGAACATTCGGTCGAATTGAAGAAATTGATCAATCAAATCGGTTTATTTTAGTTTCCAAAATTTTAGCTCGATTTGATTTCGATTTAACATTCAGTGAAATTGAGCTGGATTTATTAATTAATATTGAATGGACACTGCAACACTTTTTAATTAGTTGGCTTTTCCAATATACGAAATATTTAATTTAAATTTAAGTTTTTATTGTCAAATAACACACAACTGTAAGTCAAATTCTTCTCCAACTAGTACCATTCATGAAAAGAAATTTTAATTTAAATAAATTAGATGAGCTAGTAACCTAGTACATATATAACATAAAAATTAAGATTTATGAGTTAAAAGATGGACTGAACTGAACCCGAAATTTAGTGCCACAATGTAAAAGTAAAATGTTCAGAGATTAACGTCTAGAAAAGTTATTTCTATATAATTAACTTCTATTTATTTAAAAAATTGAGGGCTCATAAGGGTCCTCCGAATGCTTCTTGTCCCTTGTTATGACTTACAGGTGTAATCTTTCACGTTAGCATGAGATTATTGGTATTTTAAAATAATAATAAGATCCATTAAATTAATGGTTGTTGGATTGTTGAAACCACGACCAGTAATGCATACGTTAAGCTCTGACTGTTATAAATTATTGTATAGCTAAAAAAAGTGTTCATATTTTATCATATCATACACATTGCTTCGTATCCTCGCATATCGTTTAATTTACGGTTTCTTACCATCATTCTATCCCACTACATTTTGTTCTTTCGTAACGAAATTGATAATAACATCCAAATGAATCTAAACCTTCCATCCCCACTATTCGTTTGGTACAACTTTTCAAATAAAACTTATTTAAATAAAGTTTTTGTCAATAGAACTTTTATAAATAGAGTTTTTACTTAAAAAAATTTAGTTGTTTGGTTGTCAACAAGAATTTTTATTAAAAATTTATAAAATTACTTTAATAGGTAAGGCTTTTAATGTTATGTTATGAAAAAAAATAAAATAAGATTGTAAAATATATAAAAGATATTTTAGATATTTTAACATTTAAAAAAAGTTTTTTAACCTCTACTCCCAAAAGTCCAAAATTTGAACTTTTACTAGTAGAGGCAAAATAACTTATTTAAGCTTCAAAAGCTCTATTAGAAAAATAACCAAACAGCAACAAAAATTATAATAAGAGTTTATGAGATTAAATAAGAATTTATGGTCATAAAATAAGTTATACCAAACAAGCACTAAAACTTACTTTCATTTTCACTTTAATTCAAGGATCAACAAAACTCTCTCAAAACCATGCAAAAGTGTTTAATCATCTCAATTTGGACTAATAAATAAAAAAAAAAAAATCACCTTCCGAATTTTGATTCCCAAAAATGAAAGGCGAAAAAAAAAAGCCCCCTTTCTTTCATTTTCAATCTTTTTCCAACTTTTTTGAATTTGGAGTTTTGTGGTGATTGGAATTTTGATTTTCCTGCCGATCAAGAGTTCTTTACTTTGCTCTCTGTTCAATTTTCCACTTTCTGGTTTTGTCTCTTTCACTAGCCTTGTATTTTGAAAACAAGCAAAGGCCATCTCTTATTTGTCCAAATGTAAACCTTCGAGCCAAGCACGTGTGTGCCACGCCCAAACTTGTTGTGTTCAGATTATGAATATTAAGTTGGAAGGGTAGTATCACAGAACTTGGCCGTGTGAATTGTGAAAACAAAACATTTATTGATTTTCAAAGGTTATCAGCTTATCATTGACCACTCTTAACCTTTTTTTTTTTTAATTAATGTTGTATAAAACTTCTTAGTTTATATTTTTCTAGAAGAGAAATTATTGATGGCTTGGTGCAGCTCACTCAACTCTTCTTTGTGTGTTTGAAACAATTTCTTTTCTTTAAATTTAAAATTTAGGAATAGGCTCAGCTTATTATGAGTTTAAATTCTCAATTGCACTACAACAATTTTTATTTTTATTTTTTACATTTCACACACCTTTCCATCACACTCTGTGCAGAAATGCATACTAACTTTTTCTTCTTAGTTTTATCATTCACTTATTGCTTCTATTACAAAAAACCAACCAACAAATTTATTCTCTCTCTCTTTACTTTTTTTTAAAATAAAATTTATGACTAGACTGATCTTTTTATTCTCTTTATTTGATTAAAAAAATGACCCCCAAATTCTTGACTAAGACGTCACAACTCATTGAAAAAAAATCTTTACGGAGATTGACCCAAAAGAAAAAAAGAAAAAAAGGTCATGTAAGTGGTATTTTTTAGAGAAGGAAAAACAATGGGCTTCCTACAAGTATTTTATCCTATAAATTTTTTATTTTTTTTTGAAGAAAATCCGAAAAAATACTAATTATTTTCATCTTAAAAGTCTCTTTTTTAATAACTTATCACGGAATAATAAAAAAAAATTATTTTTTAAGTTATACCGACAGTGTGGAAAGCAATGTATTGCAATTAATTTGTATAGTTTGACACTTGGTTATCTCCAAAACTGAGAGTCGTTTGCACGCGCTCAAATGGGTGAAATGAAATGAAACGCAGTACGTTACCGACAAGAAGAAGTTTCCACCGTTGATTCATAAAAATCAGAACTTCAGCGGTTCGAAGAAGATCCTCTTGTGGGGACTTTGCTTAATTAGAAGGAAATTCTCCCTTGTCTTTTTCTTTTTTTCTTTTTCAGTGAAGTACAGAAGCTGGGGGGATGCGAATAAGAATCAGCCTAAATGTGAGTGCCGAAAAAGCAGAGACTTTGCAGGGTATCTACGTGTTAGCTGTACGGACAAAAGCCCCACCACATGCTTTTGAGTTTATGGTATATCCTTGCCTTCTTTCTATGTTCTGTATTTTTAACAGCACTGTTCTTGTTGCCTTCCCCTTTTGAAGAATCAAATGGGATATGGGTTTAGGGTTCTTCTCTCATTTACACTCCTTCAAGGGAGAAAGTCTAGGGTTTATTTTCGGTGTATACACCCTTTTTGGTTGGACTCTTGTCCTTCACGTGTGTTGTTCAATTAAATATATAAGAGCAAATGCGTGAGAAAAATTTAACGAAGGAGAAATCATGCACCATCATCAGTCAAGATTTTTTTATTTTAAAATATTTTAAAATCATATATATCAGTTGTGACAAGAGAAGAATAATGCATGTGATCACTCTGATTTTTTTTTTCCAACAGAGACTGAGTTAAATCAAGTTCATTTTTAATGTACTGTCAAAATCAAGATACTAAAATATTTGATAAACATTTACAGTCACAATCAAGATGTTAAAGGATTTACTAAACATTTGCAATTTGACTTTGACAACACAACTAATTATTTTCCACTTATGTTTACTACAAAATAAGTTCTAAAAAAGAATATATAAATAGGTGTTTATCAAACACACATTTTTTTTTTTTATGGATAACTACAGCTATCATTCCACAATAGTTGTAGTTGGCTTTGACAACACAATTGGTTATTAATTTTCAGCTGAAGTTTACTAAAAAATTAACAACTAACTTTTATCAAACATACACCTATTATTATAATTTTTTTTTAACAATTCTAACCTTCATTTCACAAGACTTGTGACTTAAAATGATGAGCAAAATAAATTTAAAAAAATTATTTCATTTAATTATTAATCTATTAGTCAACAATGAGTTTGCATTTTTGGGCAAAAGTTTATAGTTAGATTATTAGCTAAACAAACTCACATTTTATATAGACAATGATTAATTATAGTAATAATCAAAATAAGAATCCTAGTAAACCATTGGCCTTTAATATTATACATGATTGAGTCTCCGACATTCCCACCATTTTACGTGTTACTCACTTTGATCCTCCATCATTCACTGGCTATTTATGCAATTAGATTTTTTTTTCAACAATTATTTCCTAACATATATTCAAATACTAAGAAAATAGAAGACGAAATAGACCCACTTTAGAAGATTGTTCGCGTGTTGTTTATTATTTCAATGTCGCTTTGCTCGAATGGAGGGAAAAAAGAAAAAAAAGAGAGCATTGAATAAGAAAAACAAATATGAGAATGAGATGCACTTGTTCTAAAATAATGTTTTGGTTAGATTTTCAAGATCGTTAAGAGAACATAATATCATGAGTTGACAATTTATATATGTTCGTCATTATTATACATTAGCTAGAGATCTTGCTATTAAAATTTTATCCATCATTTATTTATTTTTTCTTCTCCCTCGGTTATGATTTAGCTCTCCTTCCAGCCTGCAAAGAAGAAAGAAAAAGATTTCCTAAAATCCATATACTCTAAAGCGCATATATTAAAATGTTAAAAATAACAAATTAATATTCAAAGACGTTATATTTATAAACATCAGACACATATTTTGATTATTGTAATGTATGATGTTAGCAAAATTTTTCTTGCAGTAATATGAGCAGATTTTCGAACCTCGATCCTTTCTGTCATTACAAAAAAATTTACCAATTGAATTAATTAACACTTGTAGTAAATCATTTTGTGTTGTTAGAAAAATTTCTTTTCCATTTTTTATTTTGTATTTTTCTCTTGTAATTTATTGTTATGTCCCTCGTACAACATATATAAATTTAGAGATGGCACATGAATTTTGTTGGCGTTAAAAGCCTGGCACTATGGCATTAATTAATTGACATAGGCATAATAATATAGCACAGGCATCAGAATTAAACAAAATGAATTTCCTATCACGTGTAAAGTTTTTAGACTTATTGCACTAGAAGCGACAAGAATATAATTATTCATTAACGAAATTGAACAATATGGTTGCTTGAGATAAGTGTCTTTGAATTTTCTTTAGCAACAATTATTGACTGTCTTGATCAAATTTTGGATCAGTCAATCGGACGGCGGATGCAAACGGAGAAAGTAGGAAAAACGGAACTTGAACAAAATGTGATTGAAGGTTTGGTGGAATGTCAGGAAAAAGAAATAGAGAGGTTAAAATTTATCCTGAGAAAGACAACAGAAAGAGCTTTCTTCTCTTTCATTATGAACGGAAATTTGTTGCCTGATGCCTTTACCATCACCAATCCTAATCCTAACTTTTTATTAACATATTTCTAGTGCTAGTAGTTGAGGGCAACTCATAGTCTATAAATCTAAATTACATGATTGATTGATTTATTAATCAACATGTTATTGATGTTGTTAATCACTAACTCTTAGTGTTGGATGGTCCAAAAAAAGAGAACTTTTATTATTGCTTCTATTATCTCTCATCACGTGGACACTGAATTTCTAAAAGCTTTTAATCTACTTTTGTCGCAATATAAAAAAAAACTTAATTTTTCTTATGTATTTCATATTTATTACGTTATAAAAGGAAAAAGAAAAAGAAAAAAATGGAGCATTCTTATGTATTTAAATGCGTATTAGAACACATTTTTGATACATTATCATAGAATGAAGCTGGACAATAATCTTTTATATTATTTAAAATTTTAGAGACTCCAACCTAACTTGTTTTTCCTAATTTTCATTATCTTTTTCTTTTAAGAAATTAATCATATTTAAATTATTCACCTAACAAATGATAAACCCAAATATGTCCAATTCCTATACGCTGAATGTTAATAAAATTCCCCAGAGGAAAAATGACCAAGAAGAAGAATGATTGAAAGAAAAGGAAAGCTGGACTGTATAATCCTTCTTTTGTTTCAAGCTTTTTCCATAATTGACAGAAAGGAAGGAGAGCCACGAACCTTCCTATCTTCCCCTAAATTCAACATTTCCCCCAATATTTGAATTTTCTTGCACTCTCGTCCTTGTTGGTTTAAAGTGCCAAAATCTCGTAGCATGATTCATTTGAATTTCAGGGTTAGGCTAATAGACTTTGTTTGGGTGGAAGAAAGAGTATATTCTCGAACCCCCCACATTAACAAAAACAAAAAAGAAAGTCGGTAGTTGTTGAGCGGCGAGCTTCTCTGCCACCATGATAAGCTGGGGCCCAATCAAAGCATTATCAGAAACGTGTTGCGTAGGCTTTCCTCATCCAATCATCGAATTCCAACGGTGATCAATGTGCTACACATTTTTATATACGCGTCGATCAAGCATGACACGTAAAAGTTACGCGCCAATATATTTAATACTAGAAATGAATGAAAAGAAAATATATGTTATATAATAATTGAAAGTCATTAATCTTTTGTTATCTTTATTTTATTTATTTTTCTACCTTTTTGTCTTTCTGAGTTTGATTGACAAAAAGGTAAAGTTTACCTTTAAAATACAATGGGATCAATCTACACGAATTGTACCATATTATTAATAATAATACGACCGTATTAAATGGATCTTGTTCATTATTTAAAAAAAAAAAATCGAGGATAAACGAAATTGCAATTAAATTATACAAATATATCTTAGTTGGAAATGAAAAGTTTTTTTCTTTTAATAAAAAAGGGACCCAATCAGTTAGGAAGTTATTAAAGGAAAAAAGCCCATTTGGTTTTGATTTGATTCCTTTGAATTATAAAGTGATTTGCTAGAATTTGGAATCGAACAGTAAAGTTCGCTTTTTCCTTCTTGTCATTTTTAATAGAAAGTTTATTTCGATAGACATAATATTACGTATTTACAAAGTGCCATAATAACAACGATTAGACACAGAAAAAGATGTACTCATTGATGGAAAATGGTAAATTGTGAAGTTTAATTCCAATTATTGAACCCAATACTTTCTAATTATATATTATTAGAACATCGATCTATTAATATCACCATACACTGTGGACTCACTGCCTGCCAAATTTACACTTAATTAATTTTAAAAATAAAAAGATAAAATTATTTATTTTTAAAATAATTAAAAAAAACAGTATTATAACTTACACTCACTCAAGCTTACTTAATCACTTTCTCTTCAATACTTCCCTTCCACTATGCATAAGCCATAAAATAAATTATAAACAAATACAATTATAAACATAGATTAAGATTCTCTCTTAATCTTAATTTCTCTTCAACAAAAATTTATGTATTTAATTAGTAGTTAATAATTAAAAAAAAATTAAATTCTATCAATATACTACTCCTATATAAGATATAGTATAAAATTTTTAAAAATTCAGGAAAGATGAAATGAGATGAGAATTCTAATCCTATAAACATACTACACTTTCATCGCAAGTCATGGTCAACACAAAAGCAAGTTAAGCGCCCCCCCCGGGCGCCTCCCTTCTTCCTCTTCATACACAAAAGGCCTCACTTTATCATTAAACCACTCATCTCTCAAAAGTTCAAAACTCTCTCCGAAAAAAGGAAAAAGAAGGGGGAAAAAAAAAAACCCACAGCCTTCTTCTACTTGTTTTCCCATCATATCATGTCGGTGAAAGAGTGCGACAAGCACGGCCACAGGCGCCGTAAAATATTCCGCAGGATCATCGCCGGCATCCTCATCTTCATCCTCATAGTCCTGATAACCATCCTCATCGTGTGGGCCATCCTCCAGCCTAAGAAACCTAAGTTCATCCTCCAAGATGCCACCGTTTACGTCTTCAACGTCTCGAACCCGAACTTCCTCACATCAAGCTTCCAAGTCACTATTTCCTCCCGAAACCCTAATGACAGAATCGGTATTTACTACGACAAGCTTGACCTTTACGCCACTTACCGTAGCCAACAAATCACGTACAAGACCTCCCTCCCTACCAGTTATCAAGGCCACAAGGAGATCAACGTTTGGTCGCCGTACGTTTACGGCAACGCCGTCCCCGTGGCCCCGTACAATGCTGTGTCCTTGACTCAAGATCAGTCCAGCGGGGTCATCCCTTTGATGTTCAAGATTGATGGACGGGTCAGATGGAAAGTTGGCACCGTCATTACCGGCAAGTATCATTTGTACGTCAAGTGTTCTGCGTTTATTAATTTCGGTAACAGGCAATCCGGGATCGCCGTCGGTAATAACGCCATGAAGTACCAGCTTGCGCAGTCTTGCAGCGTTAGTGTGTGATGAAGCTGAAGATAGAACTGGAAGATGATGATGACCATGGGTGACGCCGTTAAAGTATTTTAAATTTATCTCCCTTTTCTAATATTTATTTTACTTTTTTTTTTCTTTTAATATAATTAAAGAGTTGAATTGTACATTTTGCTATAGAATAAATGGAGAGATAATGAAAGTGGGACAGATAGCAAAATTACAATATGTGCAAGTTGTAGTTATTTAAAAAAAAATAATATTAATTAATTGAAATTATCTTGTGTTTTTGAAATTGAATGTACTAGATAAAAATCGAGTGTAGACAGGGGGTTGTTGTGTCATTTTCTTCCCGTTTCTAAAACGACATTTCTTGATTGTGACTTGCTTTCTGTTTACTTCTGCTTAAGATCGATTTCTTAATTTTTGGATCTCTCAAATGATAAAATAAAATAACATTTCCAAATAATTTTTTTTTTGTAATTCTGTTTTTATTTTATTTTACTATTTTAAGTGTAATAATTTATGCATGTGAGAACGACTACATAAAGGCAAATTAAATGACAGCCCGGAATTGGTCATTTAATACCAGACGAGTAGGAATGCAAAGCAATGCACGAAAAGAGTTGACGAAAGGGACGAAACAGTTCGTATTTGGGGCTGCCGACCTCTAACACATGTGGTGTCTGCTTCTTTAGGGGAACAAATTGATTAAAACACACACCTAATTTTTTTTTAACTTCTAGAAACGTTTTTAAATTTAGGAAACAAATTTTACGTTTTAGGTTACAAAGTTTAAGTAAATGTGAAATCAGAAGGGATATTGCATATGGGGGGAGTGATGCGGTGAGGGTGTGAATGGGGATTAGGGGGGGTGGGTTCATAGGTCACATGGGGGTTTAGTGGTGGTCCCTTTCGTCACCGCACCTATCCTTTACCCAATAATAATGGCTTGATAGAGAAAGCGATTTGATTGCGTCTGTACACTACTCTCTATCAGTTCAATGTATGGCCCTTATCTTCGTTTTAATTTAATCAAAGTTTAGTTCCACTAAACGCTTGGCTTAACTTTATAATAATAGTTGTGGTTATTGGGCAAAGATGGTGCGCTACTATATAAAATCTTATGAGCTCTTAATTAACAACCTCATTTGCCACCGCCATCATATGAACTCATCCATTAATAGAAGCCATGTGATCATATGCTCTGTGACTGATGATTGGATAAGCATATGTCAGGGCTGGATCAGTCATGAATTAAGTCTTAAGTTGGTAATGTTATCAATAAGTCAACACGTGGCAAGATGACATCGGCTGATGCAAATAATCCAGTACCCACTAATATACATGAAATGGAAATACCAAATCACTTTGCAAGCCAAATCGAGCAAATCTGGCTCGTGCTAAAAACCAACAAATTAAGAGACGAGAAAACACCCATAAAGGGAATTTGTTCAGAATGCAATGACTTCGGTTAAAGATCAAGACATTAATCTCATTAAACATCATCAGCTATATGGTGCCTAATGACCAGAACGTAATTTATTTATACACTATATCTAGATCGTAACGAATTATATTTTATATTATCTTAATTTCTTGGATTGCCTCAAACTTGTTGCCAGTGTAAAAAACGAAAGAAAGAAGGAAAAGAAAATCCAACAATCAAATTAGAAAGAATCTGACAAATTGGACATGTTTTGCCGAATGTCTCAAGACTTGAGCCCAAACCCACGGCAAATCAGATGGCTGTGACGGGCCTAAAGGAAAACAAAAAATAAATACGAGAAATATTATTTGACTCTTCGATTTATTTCACCAGCTTTCATTCCTCAATTAATTCCATACAAAATTTTAGAATAATTTTTACTCTCAAAATAACCCACATAATTCTCAATTTACCCTTATTGTTAGGTTTTTCCTTTTCTTTTTCTTTTCACACCCCTCCTTTTAACTGTCAGTTAAATATTTTACACACCTGAAGCAGACCAATTACCATCAAATCAAACAATCGTTTGTTCTAATTTAATTTAACATTAAATCCAGAAAATTAAAAAAGAAATGAATAGCTTAACATTTACATGAAATCATTCTGTTTTTCAGATATAGGCACGGAAAGAATTGGAGACATCCACAGGAATCCAATTCCTACTTCCAAGCATCCAATGAATGGGTTGATTCAAATTACAAAAATCCGTAATTTTTGTGATGTGTTGTAACGACTTACGATTGATTCAGAGCCCTACACACAAAATCCAATTCTTTGACTAACCCAACGAGCACACACAGCCATTGCCAGTTGTAAAGGCTATGAAGCAAACGCCAACCCCATCGGCAACAGACTTTTGGAAGCAAATTAGGAGACTTCCAGTCGAGAGCTACCTGAAGAAAGAGCTAGCGTCATGGACCATACCATTTTATATAGTGTTAATTGATTATAAAATCCTACAGTTCATACTGTCTTGTGTCTTCCTCAAGTATCTTTCGCATGCTTCTTATTAGAAAACTAAAAAAATCCTTGGTTACTTCAGAAGAACCATCTAATCAAAGTTAAGATGGCTGATGGCTTTTAAGGCGCCAGATTATTACATAGATTTTAGCCCATGGGATTTTAATCGGGGTACGGGTTCAAATCCCGTTCTCAACAAAAATAATCTTTACCCTCTATTCTTGACTTTAGCAGCCCTTGGGGCCGGATTCGATGGGTGGTGATGCATCAATTGGAATAAATTAATGTACTTATGTATCAATGTTACGCGCCATATTACTCAAATTTTAATTATGCAATGCAATCGACCGAAACTGGTCCAGTCTTCTCATAACGGAAAAAACAAAAAGGTCCATTGAAACCGTCAACTGTATACTTTCTCCTGTTTCGGTACAACTAATATGCCGCAAGTGGACCCCATAGAATTTTGCCTCCCCTCGATGGAATTGGTGAGTTTAGGTGGGCTTAAAGCCTTAAAACTGTTTATGAAGTCTTGGTTTAGGTTCGCATACGATGCAATTTCTTCTTCGTTGACTTATTTAAAAAATAAAAATAAAAATCATAGGCCAAATCTGACAAATAATACCCCTGAGCCTGACTTAAAGAGATATTTAATGTTGGAAATTGGAAAACTATGCTGTTGATTATAGAAACCATCCCATATTTTTCTAGGGGTTTATTTTAGATTATGAACTAATAATTTTTAAAATATTCTCCAAATTATTATAAGTATCAATTTATCTCTTATCTTTATTAAGAAGATAAAAAAAAATCTTTCATTAATATGCCTCAACGTTTCCCTTTATTTTTTAAACAAACATGAAGATCAGTCACTGAGTTGAGGTTTATAATACTTCAAAATGTTTTGCAGATTGTTACTTCTCATGCCAGATTTTCCTTCCATTTTTCTATCTTTGTTTTAATTTCAAACATAAAAGTCAATATAAACATCCCTCGAAGTTACAAGGCAACATCAGTCCGCGGTTCCCAAAGAGAAATAGGAAGTTACCATGCACCGTCATAGTCACCCAAACAGACATACACGCTTTGCGCATAAGAATTGGAAGACTACCAAAAAATAAATGATAATTTAAAAAAGCAACCGCGTCGCATTCGACACGGTTGCTTACATACATTTTTCGACTTTTCTTTTACGCGCGTTATATATGTAGACACCATTTAGCTTGTCCTCCAACAACATAATTAAATTCGCCCATTGTCTCTTGTTCTTGCTTCGCCAAAAAGTGCTCACAGATTATATAACTTGTCAAGCTTCCTTCACTAGTCATCATGGCTGAACAACAGGCTCCTTTGAATGGAGCTTATTATGGTCCAGCGGTGCCACCACCAACAAAACACTACCACCGCCCCGGCCGAGGCGGAGGCTGCGGCTTCTGCTGCCTATTCAGCCTTTTGATCAAAATCATCGTCTCCGTCGTGTTCATCCTCGGACTTGCAGCCTTGATCGTATGGCTCATATTCCGCCCCATCAACAAGGTCAAGTTCCACGTCACCGATGCCTCTCTCACTGAGTTCAACCTCACATCCAACAACAACCTCAACTACAAGCTTGCCGTTAACATCACCGTCAGAAACCCTAACAAAAAGATCGGCGTACACTACGACCGTATCGAAGCTAGGGTTTACTACGATGACATGAGGTTAAAGTCTGTTCCTTTGACTCCGTTTTATCAAGGACACAAAACGACCAGCTTTTTGAACCCCGTTTTCGAAGGGCAGCAGATTTTGCTTGGCGGTGCAATTAGAGACTATAATGAAGAGAAGAATGCCGGAGCTTTTAGCGTCGACGTGAAGCTTAAATTGAAAATTAGGCTCAAGTTGGGCAAAATCAAGACTCCAAAGTTCAAGCCCACCATCGAGTGTGATCTGAAGGTTCCTTTGAAGGCCTCTAATGGCAGATTTGTTGGTGGTTTTGAAACTACCAAGTGCGATGTTGATTACTAATTAATTGATCATCAGTGTTGATGATCATGATGATCTTGTTCTCTTGTTTGATTGAGTCTTCATGTATTTTTTTTTTAACTTTTTTGGGTTTATTATTATTATATTCTTTTGTTTTTTAGCGTATCATTTTGTGGTCTTATTATACGGTTTCCTTTTCATTGAGGCTACACCTGCTACCTTTATGTAAATAAATAATGTTTATTATTTGATTTTTCGGTTCTTGGTTTTGATGTTTGTGAATGAATGTGATATTTTCAGTAGACTTTTTATACACATTTGATAGAACATAGAATACGTAATTCAAAGTTATTCAATATTGTGAGAACTGAAGCTGGGGAGTACGTAACCAATTGGAACAAGTCATCAAGTCAATTACACACGGCCTTCGAATTGGCAATGAGCTTAGTCATCAAAACCATCAATTGATCAAATGAGCCCATATTTTTCTCTTGCCGCTATCATATCCAAGTGGATGATATATTATTCAATGCATATCATAACTCCGATTAAGATCCTCTCTTGATCTGAGCACTTCTAATTAGTAAGAAATTAATATTTAATTATTTTTTTAATTTATTAACTACCAATCACGTTAATAAGAATTTACTTGAAAAAAGATCAGATCAGGGGAGGATCTTTATAACACTAATGTGAGAACTATCTTTTTTTCCTTAAACTAAAATATTTACGGGATCTTATATTTTATAATATCAATTGTCTGGTTATTTTTAGATTTTGTCAACACTCCAATTTAGATTGAATTTATTCCAAATTTTTAGGCCATGAACTATAAACATTTTTATATTTATATATTTTAATGTTTACCAGATAAATTGTTCAATTAGTTTTTAATCTATTTGTCTGATAATCATAATGTAAAACAGTGGAGCAGGAGTGGAATTGCTCACGGGCCGGGTGTGATTTGTGGGCTTAAGGCCCGAGGGAAGCTTGACCTTGAAATTTATATCTCCTTTATGTAATGTGGTTAGTGTGACGAAGTCAGTACAGAGGAAGGGAAAGGCATGCATAGATAATATAAGAGTGGTTTTGGCTTATGTATTAGTCGATTGGGGAAGTTGCTACTGCTAAGACTCGGAAATAGGATGAAAAAAATATCACATCGTTCAACCGTTTATCAATAATCTAGTAAGGGACTGGTTAGTAATATTGTAACTTTTAAAATAATTATCGTTAATTGTGTTGTAGAAATATTAAATGTTTAACAAAATTTTACTTTTTAAAGCACGGTATGTTTTCAAAACAGTCGTATGTGTTTAGTAAATCATATTGTTAAACTGCTGTAATAATACAAATAACTGGAATTGATAAAATATCAAATAAAATTTATTTATACATTTATAAATATGTATATATAATATTTTTTATTGAGTACATATAATAATTGATCATTAAAAATATTTTTGTTTTATTAATTTTAATTTTTTGCTATCTTACTATAATGGGGAATAAAAATAATCTCTTAAAATTTAATAATTTTATTTCGGAATGCAATAAGGATACTTTTAAATCAAAGGCTAGAGAGAAGAGGGGCTTGGGGCTACATCAACTACTACAGTATAAGGTTTTGTGGTGAAAGACTCTATTGTCAACACATCCTATTATGCGGCAATTACCACATTTAGGAGATGTCCTCTTCTCTTAATAGCGAAAGCATCTCAAACTGGATCCTTCCTACTATTCTCTCATGTCTTTTTTTTTTTTTGGATCCCTTTAAATGCATTTTGCGACTCTGTAGATGAGAAGACCTTAGGTTCATCTTTTGGGGAGATCTCGGGTTCATCTTCTGCGCATCATGGGGAGAGGGGATTTGATCTCAACAATACTCCTCCCATTCCCTGCCGTAGCACGAGCAAATCTATCGGGTGACTTGACTACTTAGTGTCTATTTGATATGACTTATTTTACGATCGTAAGTGCTTATTTAATTCTATAAGCTTTTATTATAATTTTTATTGTTATTTGGTTATTTTTCTAGTAGAGCCTTTAAAGCTTAAATAAGCTATTTTGTCTTTACTAGTAAAAGCTCAGATTTTAGGCTTTTGGGAGTAGAGTTTGAAAATCTTTTTTTAAATGTTAAAATATTTAAAATGTTATCTACATATTTAATAATCTTATTTTATTCTTTTCATAATATAACTTTAAAAACTTTACCTATTAAAGTAATTTCATAAACTTTTAATAAAAGCTCTTATTGACAACCAAACAACTAAATTTTTTTGAATAAAAACTCTATTTATAAAAGCTCTACTTAAATAAGCTCTATTTGAAAAGCTATACTAAACAGAGCCTTAGCCTTTCCTAGGAGCGATTCTTACCATCATCCCGCGTTGTCTTGAAGTTTTATAATATTTGTGAGGATATATATGAATTCCATTAAGTTTAAAACTAACTCTTAAAATTAAATATTTAAAAACTTCTTTATTTTTCAAAATCTGCTATAAAATAAGGTAACTTTATCAAAATTGATTTTTAAACAAATTTATCAAACATTAAAATTAGCCTTTACCTTTTTAAAATCACTTTTGAATTTCTCAAAAATAATCCCAAACAAACCCTAAGCCTTTCTTTAAGTTGCAAAGTAAATTTTATAATTGTGCATTAATCCATTTTCTAAATTCAAATCTCAAAAGTTTCAAATCTAAAAGTAAATTTCATAATAAAACAAAAAAAAAAAGCCAAAAATAACAACAACTACCACAAATTAAAAACGGGCCAAAAAATACCTAATCTCTCTCATAGAAGAGGAACAACAAAAATAAATAAAAAGAAACATAATTGAATAAAAGTTTATGGAGATGAATTCTTGACTAAATTAATTGGATTAATTAGGGTAAAATTTGTTGCATGAACAAGGTAGCTTGGCGTTGAACGCTAGTTAATGTTCTTTATATGATTGAAATTGATGATGGTCAAAAGTCAACTCGACATCATCCGTAGTATCACCTTCATAAAGAGCTCAATACCTCTCAAATTGAACCGATCGTTAGGAAGACGTTTTAGTTTGATTTATAATCATTCGTTAAATATATTACATTAATTCATATTGCATATCACAAGGATTAAAGGCGGCCAGTGGAACTTAAGGGAGACTTTATTGGATTTTTTAATTCGAAATTACGGGTAATCATTATTTATTATTGGACCCAAGAAAATTTTATTCGCAAAATCAAAACAGTTAAAATTGCGTACTTTTATACTTGAATACTTAAAGCCAACGCCAACAAAAACCTACTACAATTTCCAGCTTTACAGCCATGCAAATCGTACAAACTTATTTAATGTTTCACCTAGAACTTATTATTATTATTAGGACCCTTATTATTATTATTTTTCTTTTTTCTTTTTTTTTAAATCACTTACAGCCTGTTAAAAGTACTTTAATGCACACCTTTTTTTTTTTTTGAATTTAAATAATTTTGTAGCACAGCCTATTAAAAGCACTTTAAGTGGTGGGTCTCGCCACCGATTATTACTGTTTATGAAATTTTAAAAGTTTATAAATTATAACAGTTGTAACTTAAATAAATTTTATTAAGTTATATTTATTGTAATTTATACATTCCTTAAAATTTATGTGAATTTCAGCATCAATTATTATTATTTTTATTGTTATTATTTTTATAATTTTAAAGAGATTATAAATTACAGTAGTTGTAATTTAACCGTCCCGAAACTAGCATATTGAATCCCTACTTTAAATTAAATAAAAACCAAGAAGAAAGATACTCCACACAGATTCTGCCACATCAGGCAAAATGAGTGCCATCTGGTAGGTCGTTTTCCACGCGGCAAAATCAAATTTCATTTGGACATGCATGATCAGGGACCAGCTTTTCTATGGAAACAAGTGAAAGTCAAATCAGACAACCATATACTCGAACGGTGGGCACACATTTTCAGTTTTATCAGTTGATTCGTATAGATAACGATTTAATTTAGAAATTTTTAACCGACAATATTAGCCATAAATTGATGTTTCTGAGAATGTTTCGTTGAATTTTAAAACAAGATATTGTAAAATTGATCAATATAGTTTTGCTAGAGCACCACGGCACGGCGACGACTTGTCGGAACTCTCAAACTCACCCATCGCCAGTTTTTCATCGATTGTTAATTGGGAATTTTACTAGCTTAAAAAAATCAATGAATTTTTAATGTCTCATGCCTATGTTTCAATGGATCCAAACCAAAAACTAAGAAAGAAATCAGAAAAGAAATATGGTACATTAGGAGATTTGCATAGTGACAACTTTTTCTCGGAGAGCCATTTTTAATTTTTTACATATTTTTCACTTCTAGATTAACAAACGACAAGTCGTTTTCACCTCTTAATATCATCTCAGTTTCCCCATTTCCAGGCAAGTACTTGTCGTGCGTAGGAGACGGCGAAGGAGTATAGTACGGAGGCGAAGCACACGGCGTTGAAAACGGCGTCGCCTCGTCAACAGCCTCGTCAACACTCACCAGAACCACTACCTGATCGCTCACACTCTCAGCCTGATCAAAGCTCAGCGTTTTGCTCTTGCTCTTAACAATTTCATTTTCGGCCTCCGACGTCGTCTCAGTCCCCTCTCTCTCCTCTTCTTTAATAGTGAACAAAATCCTGGACGGTCCATATACAGCCTGCTGCCACTTCGCCACGTCATCGTCATCAACCGCCGAAACCCTCGCCTCTGCATCCTCGGACGCCGGAGCATGAGGGTTTCCGGCGGGTTCGATCCTTGATTGGTGCTTCCAACAGAAGAAGTAAAGAAGTTGCTCTTTCGATGGCGTGGGATAAAGCGGGTCGCTCCGTCGCCAGAATGTCTGGCGGCGCCATAGAACGTAAAGAAGCTCGGCTACTAAAGCCAACACAGAGACTAAAAACACAATAGTTAATATAGTTCCTAGCTTTGTTAAACCATTCATGGTAGCATGTGCATTTGTGAGAAGAATAATGAATAATGGTCGAGTTTTAGTGGCTTTTGTGTTTTTTCTTAGGCTTATTTTGACCGGTTACCGGAGCGTTACCTGACGCGTGTGTCTTTTGGGAAGAGGTAAAAGAGATTTCAGATCCCTATATTTTTGCTATTTCTTAGGTAAAGACTTGAGTATTATTCATTTGTATCAAACACATCCCCGGAAGTTTGGAACGTTATGGGAATGGGACATGACAGGATTTAACGTAATGATACGGCCACCAGCGCATGGGTCCAAAGTGATGGGCCATGAAAGATTTACAATACAATAAATAATTAATATTGTTATTTACACATGTTCAAGCACAGAAGATAGTCAAAACGAGACCCTTTCATTTAATTTTTAATTTTAAAAAATCATCCAAATTCAGTTGATCCTATAAAAAAAATAAAAGAAATTAAAGATTTACCTTAATATCATCCCATATAATCCACTCATTTCCTTCGCCGTAATTCATATATTCATTTCACTGGAGGCAACTTACAGTCACTTTGACGTCGCTTTGTTTAGCCACTTCGACGAACCATCGTTACACTCTATCACCGACACAGAGACATAATGATACAATTACAAAAAAAAAAAAGAGCAATTAACAAAAATAATTATGTGAGCTATATGATGTTTTTATCGAACCAATCTCTTCATATCACATTACTTTATATATACTTTGCAATACAAAGTATTTGTATTGGCTATAAATTATTGTTAGATTTAATTACACTAGCTTGGTTATAGTATTTATTCTCTTATGTTTGTTATAGTGCAAAATTTGACTTGACTAATGCAACTAACGTATAAGAAATTCAAATAATGAAACAATATTTTAAATATATGGAGAAATGGTAATATATATGGCCTGGGGCCATAGGATCCAATTTGTTAAAATTGGAGAAGTTGTGTCATTATTCGAGAAAACATAAAACATCAGGGGTTCAGATTAATTGTTGATTATCCCATTTCGTGGTGTGCAGTGGCCTGTTAGAGATTACGGGGAGTAGTGGGTTGCCGGTGACGATGAAAGGGATAAAGACTAAAGAGTAAAGAAGACGTTTTCTTGTGAAGGAAATGATGTGATTTGGTTGTTCGTTTCATGTTTTTTCTTGGAAATGTGGTTGAAAGGAAAAGGATATCATTTAACTATGCCGTGGGTTTCGAGTTAACATTGACTGACGCCTACTTGCTTTCTTTTCTTTTAAATTTAAATTAGTTGGGCGGGTGAGATGTTATTCTCATCTCTCTATATAATCTTTTCCTTTCACCATATAAGTTAAATTATCATAATTTCAACTAATTATCTATCTAGTGATACGTTTAAGTGTTGGAACAAAAGGGGCTTCGCGTTAAGGTTTCAGCTACATTTTATTCTCTCTTTGGCGGCCGAATGTGTGGTTCTGATGTTGTCTATTTGTTTGTTTCCGTTAATCAAAAAATTATTTTTATTTCAATTTGTTGTAGATTTTGCACCAAATAAAGAAATTCGGTCGTATGCTAGCATGGCCCATTTAATTGTAAACTTTGCATAAACTTTAGTGCCAAAATAGAATTACTTCAATAAAGAACAAACCATTCACGAGAAATTTTATGCCATCAAAATACGAGTGGGTTTATGAATGTATTTAACACAATTTATGCTATGCTCATAAAATTAGAATGTGATGAAATTATTTTTTTTAATCCGTCTAAGTAATTGTATGTTTGGTGATAAATTAGAAAATAATAAAGCAGTCAATACTGATTACACATGGACATGGGGTATAAAAACTTTTAAAAAACTGATCAATTCCGGCTTTAGAACACAAATTTCTTTAGTTTGTGCCTGTATACGGGGATGAGGCGGGGTGCGTGAAATGTGAATAATGATAATGAACAAAGTTTATCAATATATACTTTTAACTGTTGTTTGGTAATTCCTTAGTATGGACAAATACTTTGTGAAAAGAATTCTTTTAATATATGATATGAAGCATATACACATCTATTTTATTAGTGACAATGACTAAGTACATCGGTAAGTGACAAACATACATCCCGATAATCCATATAATAATTTTTTTTTTGAGGCCGATTCAATTATATTTATAGGTGCAAGTTGGCGGCTAGATGCACGGATCTTCATCTGAATGACATGAAATCACTGACAACAATGGCCATCATCACAAAGGTGAACGGTCCGCGTCTTTCAAATCGGAGGTAGCTATCATTTTCAGCTGCCGCAATTGTCTCAATTGTGTTTATTATTTTGTGGGCTTTGAGCCCAGTCACTTGTGTTCGGCCCATGTTTCTGGGCTCAACTTGCTGTGTGGCCTCTGAAGTTTGTTGGGCCTTGAAATTGCGAGAAATTCGCAACAACGGACCAATCTTGAAAGCATTCGTTATCAAATGTTTCACAGTCAAAACCTCCAATAACGCGTAAAACGGAGTTGAAAAGTGTTGGTTGTTCCTGTGTTTGCTGTTATCTCATTAGGGTTTCAATCTTGCCATTAATTATGTATTTTACATTCATTCATAAGAACGTCGAGGTGAATTCTAAAAACAATAAAGTGCAAGACATTAAACAAACAAACAAGTAGCACCGAAACATGTTACAAAATATACTGCCTTGTATATAATTTTGTTTTTTTTTTTTATATCTCCTCCAACGACGGTGCTCGAATCTGAAATAAATAATGCATTTTTTGGTGATTTTGAAACAGCATAAAGTGATGGGTCATTGCTCTATCTCCCAAAAAAAGAAGAAAAAAATGCAAATGAAAATGGAAAAGGAAAACGACCCAACAATCATCAAAAGCAGCATCAACTTCAAAACTAATCATCATGATCACTCACTCATATTCTGAGTTTATTGGCATGTATTTTGCTTCTCTTTTTGACCAAGTCTTCCCCTCTCATAACTAAAAACAACAACACATGATCAAAGTATCCTAACACTCCTCTCCTCGGATCCCTCACTCATCACTTTCAAATGATAAATTCATCGAAAACAATCACCATAAAAACAAAAAGAAAAAATAATTGAGAACATATCTATAAATGTATAATTATGTGGATTTTAAGGACTTTAGGATCCCAGATTTCCCTTACTTTCATGCAAAAAAATTGCACTCAAATTGGACTTGGACAGTGACCTTATGAAAAAGAGCCATTTGTTAGCCCCCCTTTTCTTAAAGTCTGTAAAAGAGCATAAGGTGTGTGGAAACTTTGTCTCCATGCTTATGTTGTCTTTTCTTTCTAGATGCTTACAATTCTTCTTTTAACATCCATTTTTCTTTTCGCTTTGGTGGGTCTCTGAACTTGTCTTGTTTGTTCACAAAATTTTAAACTTGTTATTCGGTGCAAAGATAAACTGGCAGTCGCATGCATTTTTTCACGACTTACAATTAATTTTGCCTAGTGGAAGAACTTTAAAAGCAGTACCAGCTAGCTAGCTACTATGTTGATTTACAAGCCAAGTCCTGAAAAGAGTACAATGAAGATTCCTTGTTTAATTTCTTATGCATTACTTCATCTTAACGATGACAAGGTAGTTATGTATGGCAAATTATACAAGAAGCTTTTAGCTAGAATTACATAAATGTCGTATGAAAACTTTTGACTGTATGTATTATTGGTGAAAAAAATCCTTACAGATAGTGATAAAATGAGACCCAAAAAGAGATGAAGTCTTAATTCAACGATCTTTTTCTTATGTCATCAAATAGCCATTCAATCACATAATGTTATGCACTTTTACTTGTATATTGTCCAACAATTAGTGCAAAGAATTGAATGTCTACATTTTAAACATACAAATACCTGTAATATAATATTATATATAGTTGAATGATCATATGTGGTGACAGAATTACATTGAAGCTTTGGTGGGGTACAAAAAAAGAAACGAAATACATGAGATTTTGATCCATTCTATGCAAATTTCGTTATTTGGTTCCCTAAACTTGCAGTTTCCTGTTATGACTGCCGAATTACTACTTAATTTTTTATTATGCATTTGATCATAGAGCTAGTGACATGTTGAAGATAGTCTCAATAATGACCGTGTCCATTATTTTAACAAGTAGCTAAATGTTGAGTCATCCTGTCATGTCTAATTTATTATCTTAACATATCAAATTCAAACGAATGCTATCTAAAACAATTGATTAGTGGCCATTCTGAAAAAGGTGACGTCTGAAATACTTTTAAATTACATAACTGTTAGTAGTTAATCTAATATTAGATATTGCATTCTAATTTAATTCGGTGAAATCTTAGTATCCAAAATTAAACATAGCTTTATTCATTATTTCATATTTGGTCAATATATTCCTCCAATTTATATATTCAAAATTTGTTCTAATCTTGGCATCAAAAAAGAAAAGGTTTGGGGAGGGGGTGTTGAGAGAGAAATCCAATCTCTTTTTCATCCTCATCAAAACAATTAGCAAAATCAATTTTCGTCCTCATCAGAACAACCCCCAATCATGTCAAAATGATTTGCCTATAATCGATCTGCATCTTGTCAAATCAATGTGCTTAAACCTTTAAAAGAATATGAAAAGCTTTATATAAACTAAGGAAAGGGCAAGTGATCATCTAATAAAGAAGCACCATTATTTGAAGAAGAAAAAGCAAACTACCCATATCTTGAGAAAGATATATGATTATAAATCCAAAAAGTTATTTAGGTACTCATTTATTGTGGTTATAAAAAGGTTTCTAAAGCAAAAGAAGCAAAACAAATGGCTCTTAAAGATGGGAAAAAAGAAACAAATCTGGAGGCCCATTTACATTGTTGCCTTAATGAGTATGTCTCTTACTCCCTAAGCTTATGAATGAAGTTTTTGCACCTAGGCCCCTATGGTGACGCATTATTGTATTAAATTATCATTATTATTGTTCTACTCGCTGAGACTCGAATTAGAAGGGGGCTCCACTAAAGGCTATGCACCATCATTTTATGGGCCATTTAAGAAACTCCTTTTACTCATTTGTGTGAGAGAATTTTCGGACACCTAAATGATCGTTTTTACTTGTGTTTCGAAACTAAGGGACATCGGTAAAAGGTTTCTGATCGGTCATCACTCACCATATGACAATGCGCTTTCATTTTTGAAGCAATTGGCTAAGAGAGCGTTAGAGTGGACGGCAGATAGCTTTCAAATTCTTTCATTCTTATTTTCAATTAGCAGTTGCTGAACATTTTTTTGTTGCACGCTAAATTTGAAGCTATCTTTTTAATCTGGATTTTTACATGCTTCTACTAGGACGGAAATGTGGGGGGAAAAAAAGATAAAACATTGGCACAATTATGAGGTTGGATGCTAAGGAACCAACTCCAACATAAACGAAATGCCTGGATGCATCATGCATGGTTAGCATGATTAGCTGCTCACCCTCCAGTTGGGCTAGTGAGCTCAAGTCTTCCCAATTGGCAATACGGGCAAACCTATGCTGCGGTTAGTTTGAGAATTATATGTTTTCAACAACTCAATTTATAAAGTTTGATTCTAACATTCTCTAAGTTTGTATATTCTCAAGTATAAATAAATTTTGTTAAACCAAAATCTTGGTTCTACCACTGCATGCAGGTGTGAGAGGAGATTTTCTCCCAAATATAAAAGGAGTATGCGTGTAGAATTATAAACTGTTGCATAGGCAATAACTAATTAATTCAAGCAGAGTCCTAAATCTTAATAGACTTGGAATTCACAATATAATATTTAAAATAAATATCTAAAATTTTTGGGTTGATGAATGATTTAGTCGTTAGATAACATTAATTAATTTAAATTGTAAAGACTAAAATGCGCTCCATGTGTTTCTTAGTGGCATGGCACATAATCAAATTGGTCTACTTCTCAACTTTGTATTGCCTTTTCCTCCGCATATGTTGTTCATTGAGCTGCAGTGCAATTCCACTTTTTTCCATTCATGTTATAATAATTCACTTACAGAGCAAAAAAGGTGAATGTACAAAAAGATGCATAGATCAAAGTAATTATCCCCGTGGGGAAGGATTAAATACCAGCCACAAATATTGTAAAAGAGAAGAGCTTTTGCTTTAAAAGGGACACCCACTTTCTGCAATTTAATTACATTAATTAATAAAAAAAATTACTTTTTCATGTACAAAACTTCATTTTAATTTCCCTTCCTGCTTTTGAGGGAAACCTAGATTCCATTTTACTCACGTTTCATTAAAATAATCCAGAGGGATATCATTCAGACAATCATAATAGTACTTGATTAATTATCAACAAATCTCGCAAAAACACGAGCATAATTAAGCAAAGATTTTCTCAGAATACGAAGAGAATCATTTCACATTAATTTAATCAAATTCTTGCGGTTATATCTGATGTAATATCTTGCTTCGACCATTCTAACAATTACGTTTCGGGTCTTATAAGATTATAAATTTCAGAATAACTACGGTATGTGCGTGCGCGTGCGAATTTGGATACCTGTCGTGTCGGCAGTTGATCTACATATAACATTCTATCACTGTTGACTGTTGAGAATGGATCCGAAGTCCTATTTTATCCGAATGTTATCAATCCTCCATAATGATTTTAAAAATAATATACTCGGCATATGATTTACAAATTACTACCAAAGTTATGAAAATAATAAATAAACAAGGAAATTGAAAAGGATCGAAAAGAATTCAAATAATTATGAAATTGGAGAAAATGCAAAAGAGTAAAAGGATAAAAAGTTAAATAATAATAATAATATATAGCGGATCAAAAAGCAGTCCAAGAAGGAGGCTTCTTCCTTTTAGAGTTATCTAGAGATAAAAAAGGGGGAAAAAGGATGAAAGGGGATAAGTAAAAAGTAAAGAGAATATAATACTACTAAGATGGATTAGAAAGAGAGCGTGCAATACTACAATTTATCAAACCCCACATTGTCTTGCTAATAATGCATCAACTTCAAAAACCCTAAACTTTTTTTAAAAGCAACAAGGCGACAAATTCCCTACTTATGCTTAAGGGTTTTAATTTAAAGTTCTGAAGATAACAATCTTTTTGTGATTCTAAAGTAGAAACATCTTTAAGGTTTAAAGAAGAGATGCTTATATATGTTTTTAATAATTTTTTTCCTTTTAATTTTGGGCTAACTTTAACTTTTTCTAATTTATTTAGTTTAAACCCCTTATACGGCAACTTTTTAGTGCTTTCCCAAAGATAAGAATGTTGGGTTACGAAAATCAAAGGAAGAAAGAAAATTCATTCTTTTGTAAAATGCATCGTATAGCATGAAAGTAGTGCTCTTTTGATATTTCTTAGGGAAGATTTTGCTTTTCCCTTCTAAAGTTGAAAAAAGCTGCTTCTCCTTTGCACAACCCTTACGTTATGAATCTTACCTTAATGTTGTTACTTTGTCCATTCCTCACATTTATATCTTTAAGTACATAATGAATAGCATAATTATAATGCAATTAACTTTGGTTTTAAAATACCTATGTTGTACTGTATATGTCTCAACTTCCAATTATATGAATTCGTTGAGAAATTAATTTATTACTTTCACAAATTAACAAGGCCTATGATGAAGAATTAGCTAGCATCATACATTCAGCCATACGTAGCCGACGCAACCTTGACTTCAAAACAGGAGCTAGCAAGTAGCTGCTCATCCTTCATTTTGAAGTTAGCCTTATTTCCAATTTTCAAGATCTTAAATCATCCTTTATTTTGAAGCTATAGATATTTATCATAATTCATAATTTTTTTTTGGCTAAATCATCAATTCGGACAAGGGGATTCCAACAGCTGGAAAATTGAAATATTCAGACAAGGAATGAGTTCAAAGCTCTAGCTTTAATTAATGTCTGAAAGCAAAGTCCAGGAAGAATAATCATAAAGTTGAAAGAATGCACAGCTTAATCTACACTTTTATGTTCGTGTTACATTAGCTCAGATCTGAATTTGCAACACAGATGCTAGCTCTTGAGTCTTGACGGTACTGTGCGTACTTTCCACCATGTGCATTCACAGGTCATATTTGTGTTTTTGGGATTCAGATCAAGCATTAAATTATGTTAATTTAACAGAAAAGAAACGTTAGCTAGGTAGATGACACCATGAAAGAATGGTCTTCCTTGAAGTTGATTAACTTACAAGCTTATGTACAATGCAATTTTTTTTTTAAGTTTAAATTTTGAATTAGAATCCTCTTGATCTGTCATGAATTACAAGCTTATTACACAGGTTCTAAGAGATTTCGGGACACTGGAGTACATTATTTTCCATACATGGTCATTATTAATATGTTTGTATTAATTTAGTATTTAAATAAAACTTAACTAAAAACTCAGACAATGAGAGAATTTTGATTTGAAAACTATTGTAAATCTCCAATCGAACTAAGTAGCTAGTCTGGCCAGAGATCTCCTTTTGTTGGCTTTATACACTGCTAATTTATGACAAATAAGCATAATTAAGTTTGATGCGGCTAAATCTCAACAGAGTTAAATGAAAATTTACCTTTTTTCCTAAACATAATGGGTGGATACTGTCTTCTGTTAACAGAATTAATTAGCTGTACTGAATAATCAAATGTATAAAGTGTACACAAGCAATTAATTGGAACAAAAAATTCATGTTACTCCGATTAATTGTACGTATATGATAGTCTCATTGCCTTTTTCATGTACTATTATTCCTCTACTTTTGGAAGGAATTCGAAATGATTCCTTCAGCTCGGTTTAAAAGATATCCTACTTGGAACCATCCAATTTGTTCTAGCAATTTCGTAATGGAGTCTTCATATTGATTCACACAAAGAAATAACAAAGATACAGGCCCCACCGGAAAAAGCTACGCATATAAAGATGATTTAACAGGAAAGGAGTTATGGTTGATTGTCTATGATTGTGAAAAGGATACATATATCATGATGAGTGGGAGCTAGCAGTACTGTGATTGTGCTGAGAAATCACTTACCTGAGTTATTGTAAATTTCAAATAATAAGAATAATAATAACTTAGATGTACAAATATGATGAATTTGTATCTAAGTTACGAATCTACTAACCATGTGCCATAAGTTTAAAAAAATGAAGAAAAAAAAAAAAGGACACATAATTTTTATTAAGTGAAGATCTTTCTCAACCAGGGGCATTAAATGGTAAAAATCAAAATCACTATCATTACGAATTGTGAATTTGACAAAATTTATTAAATGGGAACCATTATGGTATTCAAAAAATTATCATATTTGATTATTTTTTATTATTTTATCATTTATTATCCTGGATAAATTGAGACTATACAATATATAAATGAAAAATTTAATCATTAAAATATAATTTTCACCTTTTTTTTTTAATTCTTGAGGAACTCATCGTTGAAAAATGTCTCTAAAACATCCATATAAAATTCCCTTAGATAAAATAAATTACTTTGAAAGTTGATTTTTTTTTTAAATGGAGATTTATTAATGTACACTTTCCAAGGCTAAGGTGACTGAGATATCAAATCCCAACAGTTCTATTTAAACTGACGAGCACCCACATCAAAAGGAGAACACTAAGTTGGGGGAGAAAAAAAAGGTACCATCATCAATGAGAATACATAATCACTTCAAATCAACACGCTTCTTGCTAAGATTTCTCTTTTAAACTCTTCAATCGTGTGTTTGAACAATCAATCCCGTATTATACTCAAAATCGTTCAATTTCTAGCCTTTAATGTGTTCATGATAACTTAATAATGTAGCGATTAATATGAACAACCGAAAGGTGATGAGTGACCAAGTGGGTTTCTTACTTTATAATATTTGCTGACTCAAGTATTTTTAGGTGCATGGCTAGCTCATTAAATTAATTAGATTGGAGTCCATGCATGTACTTGAAAGGAAGCTAGCTAGTAAGCTAGACCAATACATGTAAAAACAATGGGATTAAAGAGCTAAAGAGCTACTAATTCATAATTAATTAAACATCCTCTTATGAAAGGAATAGAATGAAATACTATGAATTTATGAAAAGAAGACAAGATAACAGAATGTACGGGGAAAAAAATGTAATGAAAAGCCTTCAACCTATCGCATGAAGTTCGTGGATGGTAATATTATACACGTAGTTTTACAGAAAGATTCCTAAAACATTGAGAAATCAAGAAACAAATTACGAGAACAAAACAACTTGATAACGTAAAAACTTGAAGAATTTCATCTACTATAACTCCATGATTTTAAAAATTATCCGCTTATCCACTGATTCAAGGAGCCCAATGTCATCGATTGACTGATCCTCGGTGCTGTCATCATCAATGCAAATATTCAAGTCCAAAGACACTGAAGGGCTTGTGCCCTCCATTGCAGCACCCTTCTCCTCTTCACAGCCGTCTGATTTTTGCTTAATGGGAGGAGAGCAAGCTCTTGATCTTGAGCTGAAGCTTTCACAGCTCAAAATGACAATTGCGTCCCCAAGACTCACTTCATCCCCACTTGAAGTTGTTATTCTTCCACTTTCAATAGCCCTTTTGAAACCCTTTTGAGAGCAATAATCCGCTTGCTCAACATCTTCTATTAAAAAGACTCGATGCGGATTATTAGACACTGCTTCAGAAAATCTCTCAATGTAACTACAACTTTGTTCATCTCTTGATCTTTTGTTTCTACTATCTTCAGTTGAATCTGCTCTTGTCGATGAAAAGCTGCTTAAGGCAATTGAAAAGAAGTTGTTATAAGAGCCAAAAACAAGCCTAGCAAGTTCTTTAGCTATCTTCTCTTTTGCATCAACATCAACTCCTTGGAAGAATAACCAAGTCTCCTCTTTAACCTC
This sequence comes from Luvunga scandens, assembly GCA_030449905.1. Taxonomy (NCBI): domain Eukaryota; kingdom Viridiplantae; phylum Streptophyta; class Magnoliopsida; order Sapindales; family Rutaceae; genus Luvunga; species Luvunga scandens. The sequence continues at coordinate 3,817,578 of JASUUG010001265.1, forward strand.
GCTATGATCTTTAACTTTCCCTTTTCTTCTCATCGCGCCAGACCTGCATTTCAAGACCGTGTTCGCGATATCGTGGACTGTATCTTTCTGCCATGGCACCTTTTTCTCCAATGCATTGCATAGAGATGTTAGGTTTTCAGAATTTAGCTCCTTGAACTTGTGGACATACTCCATTTCCATGACATCGCTTGAAGAAGTCGAGTTTGGGGTTGAATTACGGTTTGAGGATAAGGGTTGTTTCAGATCTTTATGCTCTGGAATGTACAATCTCAAACTTGGTTCAAAAGTGCTTTTGTCAGAAGCTTCATGAGAGAACAAGAAATGGTGTTCCCTCCATGATTGTTTGGGTTCAACAACAGCCCAATCACAGTGAGTCTTGTGAAAATTAGGATATTGTTGGTCGTATGAGAAACCAGAAGTAGATGAAGAAGGTGAAACAGAAGAGAAAGTGAGGGTTCTTTCAGAATAATAAGGCTGTTTGTGAATTGAACTGCATATTGAGTTCCACTTCTTGCAAAGATCTCTCACTGCAGAGTCCTGCTTAAAAGAAATTAAACAAATGATTAAACCTTAAACAATGATTTGAGTTAAAAGTAGATGGAGTGAAGTAGGTGATGATTAATTATTATAACCTTATCATTATTGCTGAGTGTTGCTTTCTTCTCGTTCTTGTATTGCTGAAGCCATGCAGGAAGGCTTGAAGTCGGAGAGTTACTATTACAAGAACTGCCTCGTAAGCTTCTAGCTTCAGCCTCAAACTTGGCTGAGCAATCAGCACAGCAAGTGAGCTGCTTATTCTCTTCTTCACCTTCAAATAAAAACCAGCTAACCCCGCTTTCAGCTTTCTTGCTTGTGGACTGACTTTGCAAATCACTATAAAAGAAGAAAAATTAAGTCAAAAGTTGAAGGGAAAAAGGATATTTATTAGGTTGATTAACTGGATCTGGTTCAATTACGTTTCATTATTTATCTCACAAGAAATGAACAGACACCGTTATAAAAGCTAGCAAAAGGATAAGAGAAGAAAATAAAAAAAACTTTCAATTTTAGCTCTTTTACATGAAAGGAATATGTAGTTTTCTTTTTTGTTTTTGAAGGAAAAAACAACATTTTCAATTCATGGAGTTAAAATTATGTTAAAAAAAATATATATTTGAGAAAGAGGAGATAGAGTGTGATATGTAAAGACATACAATTATTTCTAACTTTACCAACTGATTATAAGTTACCTGTCAGTGGTGATGAGACTCAAGCTCAAGCTGCCCGCAGGAATTGTAAGAGGATGAAGACCCCAAAGAGTTTCTAGTGATGGATGGCCAGATTTGCATCTCATGTAAGTTTGGAAAGTGGCGATCCCCATGAGCCAAAATCTTGCATTTTCTCCTATTCCACAAACCAGTTTCCGAAGCTCCATGATTATGTGCTCAATTGAACAATAATAGCCTCGTACTTGCTCGCCTGTGCTTGCCCTAAATTCAGCCCACTCAAGATCTCCCAAATTTAAAACAACCCCTCTACCCAAACAACTCCTAACAAGGTTCTTAATTTCTTCTACTCTTTGTTCAACTTCTACTCTATTCATATGCCTAAAAGAAGAAAGTGAAAGAGGTAGACACTTAACATCTCTCAAAGCCTCAGGAACATCTCCCTTTTCAATTGTGTCCATCACTCCTCTAACGACGCCTTCAATACTGGCAAGACACTCTCCTACAACCACAAAATTTCTCTTTCTTTTGCTCATTAAATTCTCTATCACATACATAACATCTTCATTCCTAATTGGATCTAATGATACCCTAGGTTTAGAAACTTTTGTGGCGGGAGCCGTTTGAGAAAGGACTAAACCATTACTTTCCTTAGATTTGTTACTACTTACCGGAGTACTTTGAGAACAAATTTCTAAAGACACAGCTTGTTCAACATTGCTTTTCACTTGGGTACTTGAGAAACCAGCTTCTCTCATGACTCTACTCACACTAGGATCATCTAATATAGATATGATGAGTTGCTCTAACTCTATCTTTACAGCTAGTAGAGGCTGCTGCTGGTTCTCAATGGAGCCCCGGCGCTGATGAGCCTGAGCACGCTTAAAGGCAGCAACCAAGGCATTAGAGATGGTAGGGAATTGAGAGTGACCACCCAACATGGGGGTTGAGGTTGAAGCTGGGAGGCGGTTTAGGGCAACATTGAAGCAAAGCTCTAGAGCTTTGCACTGAAGAGGGTGAGAGTGGGATTGAAGGCAAGCTGTTCTGAGTAGCCCTGAGGAAGCTGCAAGCATGGTGTTTGCTACGTGAAGTGGGGTGACTTGGGCATGGCCACGACGTCTAGCAAGAGTCATCGCTTGCTTAACAACACTAGCAGCCTCAGCTGTTAGGCCTTGTTGTATTGTGCAACCTCCTGCCCTCATATTTCTTAAACTTAAAACTAATATTATACTACTGATGCAAAACAACTCAAAAAAGCATGAGGAGATCAAGGAAGATCTTGAAGTTGAAAAGATTTTAGGAGCATGAGTGTTGAAGAAATATACAACATGGGGTGTTTTCTTTTAGATTGAAGAAACTATAAGAGAGTGAAGACGCTAGTCACATGAAGTAATGATAGGTTTTTTAGAGGAAGCCATATCTAAAATACTATGAATCTGAGAAGCTTTGCGTGTGTGTGTGTGTTGTGTTATCTAGAGCTAGATTATGATTTGGTTCGTGGAAAGAGAGAGAAAGAAGGGGTGTGAAATATATGGAAGGTGGGCTATGCTTTTCTTGTAGGTGAGGTAAAATTTTGGGGTCCAAAGTCGATGTTGTAGTGGAAAGTGGAATGCATGTGCTGACAAGCAGGAAGAATGCACCAGTATCAAAGGCACCTCAGCTTTTCCTATCTCAAATTTAATAAAAGATATGTATTTCCTTAAGTGGGTCTCCATCTTTTATGCAAACAACCGAATGGAATTAAAGCACTAACATAAGGACTAAAATATCTTAATTTCCTATTAAATACGCAACAAATTTTTATTTTTCTGAACTATAAACATAAAGAGAATTTAATGTACATTGAACATTGCCATATAGTCGTATAAAAATTCAAATAATGTCCTTCATTGGCATGATTTATGTTGGAATTAAAACTGATAAACAAATTGGTCCTTACAGTATATGAAATTAACAACATTTATCATATTATCATTGATTGCTTGTATCGTAATCGATGAGAAATAAATTCACAATCCATTCATATCATTGATTGCTTGATATTGGGCTTATCAAGTAAGTTTATATAAGGTTACCTAAATTTAGATTTATCCATTCATATCATTAATTGCTTGATGTTGGGCTTGTCAAGTAAATTTATCTAAGGTTAACTAAATTTAGATTTATCCATAAATTCAAATTAAATTTATATAAAGTAAACTAAACTGCCTATATCACTTGTGTTAAATCTACGTGATAAGCCTAAACAAGCATTGTACTTATTACATAAGAGAATATATAGACAAGTTTGAATACCACTGTTTAAGACTTTTAATTAGGCCAATATTTATCTCAAGTTTAAAATATTTTTTTTCTTTGACCTCTTCAGGTTTGATGTTTTTAGCTAAGTTAATATTTTTTTTCAAGCTTAAATGGCAGTATCAATTGCCCATAGTCCCACAAACCGAGAAATAATCCGCAACCCATTCATGTGAATAAAATTTTAAACTCAAATTTTTTGTACAACTATAAGAGATTTTATCACGTTGGACAATATTAAATAAACCTTTACTTGAAATTGGGCTCATCAAGTAAATTTATACAAGGTGAACTAAATTTAGGCTTATTATATCTAAAGCAAATTAAATTTATATGAGCTAAATCAGGCTGCCTTTATCACTTGTGTCGAGTCTACGTGATAAGCACAAAGAAGTATTGTACATATTATATAAGAGAAAATATTAGACAAGTTTGAACACCTTGTTTAAAATCTTTTGGCCAATACTTTTTTCAAGTTTCTTTCTTTATTTGTTTATTTATTACCTCTTCAAGTTTAAAGTTTTAAGCCAAGTTAACTGAATATTTCTTCAAGTTTAAATGTTAGTACCTATTGCCAACAGTCCCGCACAATAAATCTTGACATAGTAACTTTTCCAGCCTTCAAAACAAGAATTACTGGGGATATTGAAACGTAATTAAGTTTAAACCTAATAATTGGCATAAGAAAAGAGAGAGCATTCTGTTTAGAGCCTCCACAAAAATCGAGGACCTGAAAAGAGCATGGGGACGATGTGTCCAAAGGAATCGGGAACTGTGTACGATTTTCTTCCGGACTGAAAGACAAGGAATAAAGCGTTTCTCTCTTTTCATTTATTTCTCTTTCTTTATAAAAATGACCACTACTTGCTTGACGCTCTTTGAATTGAATTGATTGAATGCTTGCTTATATATTTTGCATGGGGATTAAAAATCTCAACCCGAAGCATTCCCTCATCTCTCTCACATTATTTCATAAAGGTGAAAGCTTTTTGCAACCCCATCTCTCTCTCTCTCTCTCTCCCTCTTTGATTAAAAAATGAGCAAACAAATCAGGAAGTGAAGAAAACATATGATGATAACGAACTCCCATAGTCCTAGGCAATGTTTTGGTCCTGATGGGTTTTGATCTTTTCTTACGTGTCACAAAATTGGGTTTAAGATATCATGCCATGTCATCACATCCTGGGTTTTATGGTCTTAAAAGCAAAAAAAAAGAAAAAAAGAGTGCCGATATTCACCCTCAAAGACAACAAGAGGACGACAGAGATGGCGTCTTCTGTTACCAGATCTTAAGTCCACTTGTTATTTTTTCTTTTTCATAAAACATGGCAACAAAAATGGCAGCAAACTAAAGTATCATTTATGTCGATATCCTTTTGTTATTATGGGTAAATATCATTTTTCTTATAATAATAATAATAATCATAATCATAATGATTTTTTGGTAATTTGCTATTGTAATTTTCGTTTAATTAATTACTCTTTGGTGACAATAAGGCTACACTCTTGTACTTTTGAGATATTCAGTCATTTGACCTTCAACTGGGGTGACGTGACAGAATGAGAGGTGGGGTTTCACTGGTAGGTTGGCAAGTGATGCATCATGCCCTGGCTCTGTGTTGACTTCCGAAGAAATGTCCAAACGAAATCTCTAACAAGATCATTAAAAGTTTGAAAAAAAAAAATTCCACATTCTTGAACTTTTTAGTGCACTGATTGTTAATGGCAGCTAATTAATTCAAATTATATCATGATTGAATCAAGTTGACTGATGGTTAATGGCAGCAGCAACATAATTTTTTCTGTCATTAGACTTGTGAATGATAGTTAATAGCACCATTAATCGCTATATGAAAAAGAAGAATATTATTTTATTTTTCAGGTACTTAAATTACATTACTGTGGAAACTGGCCAATATCTAGCTACTTGAACTGGTATCATCTTCTTCCGAGAGTTAAGTAGGTCACTAAATTAATTTATTCACGAGATTCATGCCGCATCGTCAAATGAAAACATATAAGGAAATCACCATTTATTTCTAAAGATATTTTTAGTTAAATTATAATCTAATGAACCAAATCCATCAATGGGGAACTGGAAAGTGATTGTTAAGCATAATGCGAATTTCCCGGGCGTCATATCCTTCCTTTGCTGCTTTCTCATTATTACACCGACACAATATATACATACATTAAAATTATTACCTAACCGTCGAAACTTTGATAAGAATTTCTAATTTAGGAAAATTAATTTGTGGATGTTCATCAGCTTTAATTTGTTGTGGCCCAAGTTTATTCCGCAGCATGCCAGTACATAGAAAGAAGAGCTACAGTACTATCCCTTACCTCGGTGTTTCAAATAAAGAAATAAACAGTTTAACAAGCATATTTCCTTTAAACAACAAACGAGAGATCTGCCTTAGTGCCTTTAATTCCTCAATCATCTTGGAATAATCTTGTTCCAATACAAAGGCTGCCCCTCGGCAAATGATCCTATGAACTTTGGACAAATATATGTAATTAAAAGATGGAAATGGAGGAGAATATTCACAATCATAGAAGAATAAAATTAAAGCTAGCAGCAAATAACTAGAAAAATTAATGGCCACAAGCTCGTGACAAGAGCTGATGGAACTTCATGTCCACCTACGAAGAACAACCAAGGGAATGTTCCCTTTATAGGAAACCCTACAAGGTATTAGTATTCACGTGAAATGACATGACAAACTTTGCTACATGCTTAAAAACATTACAATTCTTGGGCAAGTCTATCTTACATCACAGTTGTATATTTTAATTGTTACAAGTTTTTCATCACTATGGAAAATTTATTACATTAAAAAAGGTGATCAAACAAATTTTGTGCACAAGCTGGTATAAAACTATTATATTTGTTATTAATTAATCGACCTTCATACCTAAAACCCTTGAAGATTGATTAAAATAGCTTTTATATATCTTGCATTTTCATTCCGGTATCAATTTCTTTACACTCATCATGATTTGCAAATGACAAAAACCTAACAATATGAACTGGATCCATACAATTTGTAGGACCCAAATTGGCATAGCTCGATCTTTGATTTAACAAATAATCCAAAGCCCCCAACTGTTTATTCTTCTAGGTGAGCATTCTCAGTCAGTGACCAGTCAAAAAGCTTCTATCTTTGTTGGCCTAAAAAGACATACAAAGCAAAGGCTAAAGGGCACCAAAATAATTTGAACACAAAACATATCCTGTAACGCTACAAAAGAAGAGTTTGAATGAAAGAACTGAAAAATACCTACACAGTACTATAGTTGCTTAAAAAACACACTGTAACGGTACTGCTTTCTTTAATATTTTGATTACTTTTCTCTCTAATAACGGTTTAATTTTGTTTAACCAAGTGAACTGCTTCTAGCTAAGTAAGTCTGTGTTCTTTCAAAACACTAAAAGATGTGTATCAAAGTGAAAGTTAATTATTCAGGGTTAGCTTTTCTCTTCTTTCACTATCAAATCTTTTTAATTTTATTTCATTTTTTCCTCATGACAACACATTGTATATTGAATTAGATAAAGGCCTCTCATATAATTTTTTTTCAAATTTTTTGTTACTTCTTTTGCTGAAAGTAAAGCACTCTATCATGAATCAATAAAAAAAAGTAAAATATGGCATTATCTACTCAAAAGGGTCGCTCATTTGATGCTTTTAAGCTTCAAATAAGCATCTTCGATTTATACGTGGCCATGTGGGTAAAAGCAATATCTAAGAGACGAACAAAACTCAATGAGAGAGAGAGAGAGAGGGAGAGAAAATAGATTTTAATAGGATTTGGGTGGCTGGCCGGCCAGGCTTTATTACAAAGAGGAAAAAGTTGCCCAAATTTTGACATGACAGCCTTGTTAATGCAAAGGTGATGGAATTACGTACCAGTCACTCCTTTTCTCAAAAGTTTTCATTACTTTATTTTGTTTGTTAAGTATCTACAAATTAATATAATTAGCTGTGAATGAATTAGCTTGTGTTAATTTCAACAGCTTAAAAGGGGGCTTCATGATAATTTAATTGGTAAGTTTGGCTTTCACGAGATTAAATTGAGCTCTGAGATATTGTATTAAAATTATTACTGAAGCTAAAGGTATATAAATTTGTAGCTTGAACTAGCATCTATGACGATATTTAAGCTTTGATTGTTGATCTGCGGAGACGGGAGATAATGATTTGTAGAAACGCACTACATCTTATTCACTCCTCTTTGATGCAACGAAAGAGAGTACCATGTTGGCTAAACTTATAGATAATGATGTCAGAATAGATTTTTAACCGGAATTAATTAAGGGGCTTTTTGTCAAAGTTTTGATTACTGTGTGGAGGGCTTGCTGGTTATTGATGAAATATTAATTTGGTACATGGATCTATTTAAAATTAATCAGGGGTTGATTGTGGTAAAGAGTTTTAAATTTTGAGTTGATTGTGGATAAAAGTTATCATTTTTTTCAAGGGCTAAATCTAAATTGAGCGATGACCCATTTTCTTCTCACATATGAGAAAGGTTTTGTCCTTAAACAAGTTGAGTCATTATTATTTACGATTAATTTAGGAGATCTAATGATTACTGACTGTAAATATTAGTTAATTTATAACAAAATATCAACAAAAATTATCCAAGTTAATGACAGTAATTACTGATCATTGACTAAGAGTTCCTAAGGCACAAAATATCAATTTAACCTAAGGATTCAATGAATAATTGAGTAACGCTTGGACCTTGTTAATATTAATAAGATAGCGAATGTCATGTTAATTTATTTTCTTATTCATATGGCAAAATAACATTAGTATATTTTCTTAGCTATCAGAGGGGGGAAAAAAGTTTGCTGTTTGAAAAATACAAGTGCTTGACAAAGCTACTATGATATTTGTACCAATTGGCCTATCAAAATTTAGTAGTAACAAAAGAAGAAATATTAAAATAAGGCTTTGTAGTAACTAAAACTAACCTTCAGTGCTTATCCTAAAGCTTCCGTCCAGCTTCTTCATTACACAAATTTCCAGGATCATTCTTTTGTAGTAATGGAGCGAGTAAGGTCTTGACAAATGACCGCTGTCTGTAAGTTTCCTCAAGTATCAACAAGCGAGCAGTCTCACAACCCTTAGCACTGGGGAAACCAAGTGTCCATCTCCCGTCTACCGCAGAATTGGACACATGGGAGTAGAAGCCTCGAGATTTACTTGCTTTAGATCTCGGATCAAATTCTCTTATCCAAAGATGCAACCATGTTGGATGGTCCTCGTCTGTCATTGGCTGTTTCAAGTGAAGTGTTATAAAAATTAATTGCATCTATGTGAATCAAGAGTTTCAAGCATATTATGACATTTTTGGCAGCTCTTAAAACTTTATCTCATAAGCTATCATATTAGCATTTTGAAAGGTTCTAGAACTTACCCTCAAACCAGCCAGTGGAGCAATAGCAATTACAACACCTCGTTGACTTCGGAAAGGATGCTTCTCTGCAAGAATCACTTTTCCAGATAATCCTCTTGCCGCAGGTATCATGTAGATATCCCTAATTCCAGCATTGGAGAATGCTATCCTGCACGGGATCCCAGATCCTACACAAGATTTATAGCCTGAATGAATAAGGCATAATCAGAAAAACAATAAGAACAGTCAATTGAAAAGGAGAAATTGATACCCAACCTAGAGACACCTCCGACCCAAAGCTTGCTGATGCAAGATCTGAAGAATTGGATGTTCCCGAATCTGCAGAGTCTAGCGAGGGTTTTTCAAGTAACTCTCCTTTGGAGATTAATGCCTTCAGCTGAAGATGGAGAATGAAAACCTAAAAGTGTGTGGAAAATGAGATAAACATTGCAGCAAACTTTTATGATAGGAACAATTTTTATAAATAGATAAGAAATGCTAGTGGATGATTGCAATTTAGAAATTATGAGTTTAGAGGAAAACTTGAAATCAAAACTTTTATTCAGCTTAAGGAGTCACTGGAGACCTTTAACATCCTTGTTACACCAATGTCCTCAAAAATGGCATAGAACCATAATAAGTTTAAGAAAGCATCCTATCACGTGACAGATGTACTTTCATAATGAAATAACTTAGTAATAATGATGAATACCTTCACTACATCAACCATTGTTTCCCAAGCAGTATCTGAAGAACTTGTATTCCCTACAATGTATAATAATTACAAAAGAGCAAAGGATAGGACAATAATGTCTGTAGCATAGCAAGCGAGGGGACAAAAATAAAAATTGGGCAGTACCGTCAGTTGATTTTTTACAGACAGCAAGCTCAAGGGCAAATGAGGGACTTTTGGATTTCAGAGGCTCCTTGAGAGCTGTACACAGCATTGAATAGATGTGATGAGTTCAAAGAAGTAAAGAGGATCTAACAAATATTCCCTCCCAGATTAGGATCACAACTCCACAAAGGAACTCTCATTTATGAGCTCTCCCTTTGGAGATAAGAATCTCTGCCTCATACCTGTTTCACAGTTTTCCCATTCATCTCTCATGGTATCCAGGATACAATCAAACCAGCATCCATCAAGTTCTTTTTGTAAACATTTGCAAGACTGCTGATATGAAGTCTGTCAACGGGAACTAGAAAATATAAAACTTGAAATTGATGGTAAAAATGGTTTAATCTCAATGTAAAATTGGCAAAAAAGATGGAGGTACTCTAGGTTCCTTTAAGCATTTCTTTAGTTTTAAATAATAATAACAAACAAACAAACAAACCAAAAAAAAAAAAAAAGAAAGAAAGAAACGTTGGTCCATAGTGGTTTCTAAGGCTGGTCTAGAAACCTCTATGCAAGACACTATGATATCATGACATGCATGCATTGATTTTGAAAAGACACAATGTAAGTAGCAGTTATATTAAATTCAATTACACATGTCATACATGCATTAATTGGTTATATTACCTCTTATGTATTCTAGAATTTCTCCTTGAGTTCATATTAACTAAACATATTAAGCAACTACTGGAGCCGAAACTTTATAGGTAAGGACCTAACAATAGTAAATAAGCTCTAATAGGTTCCTTCAACTACAGATGTGGCGATGTGGTGATGTGGCGCTAAGCAAGAGGATGGGAGCATTATCCGCGCAAACAAGGCATAAATGGACTAAATTGTTGTGCAATTTTGACTAAAATTAAGGAATCAATCACCGAATATTGCCTGGATATGTGGAAAACTGTTGTGGACATCGTCCATGACCCCTTCACTCTAGAGATGATTTGGCAAGGTGGCTTAGTGGTTCTTACTTTAGGAGAGTGGAAAACGGTCTTCCTTGACTTATGCTACAAGATTTCCTATTCTTGAGGGACTGGGGAGAAGTGCATGCAGAAGCAAAAGTAGTCAAGCCTAGCAAGTGCAGGTGTCACTTGCACGAGGATTTGATCCCTAAATAATCACAGATGTTGGTCACACGTACTGTATAACTAGTTAAGGTGAGTGTGCTTGAGTTGAGGTTGTAATCTTTCTTGGTGGAACAAATAGAAGAGCTAGATGTCGGTTTGTCGCAAGGATTTTTCTTTTGAAGGTGCACTAAATCAGTTGAAACCTCACATTGAAAAGGTGTAGATGTTGTTCACTGAGTGGCATGACTTGGAAAACCAGTAGCTTCCGCACTAACCACCCAGTATGCCATTGTATGAGAGCACATAATGGAGGTTGGCTCGCTAAAACCTTTAATAATGCATAGAAAACCTGAAAAAACAGAATGAATGATAAGTAATCATGACACTGAAGGCAGTACAGAATCTAGACACGCAATCTCACAAGTTAAAAAACTATTAACATATCTTGCTGCAGCTATACAAGTGCCATATTAAGTAAAGATGCATTGTCTAAAGTTAACAGCAACAGTCAAGCAACAACCATCAAAAAGTATGTATGTATATACCTGAGGCATAACTCTCACAAAGACATTGCCAGTTACTCCTGGTGAAGCTGAAGTGCCATAATTCTGAAAGAGAAGTTGCCAACAATATTACATCACAAAATTACTCCAAAATTTTAAAATTCCCACTATAATATCAGTATTCACTACATGTAAGGGAAAGAAAAATGGATGAAGCATAATTTCTTTGAAATTCTGAAATTAATGTAAAATACTCGAGAGTGACCTGTGAACTGAACCCAGAATGCATGTAATGATTATAAATACTTTCTGCTGGCATTGGCTACACTTAGAATATTACATAAAAAATGAACATATGAAAATGTCAATATCATACAAGAAAGTTTTAGAATCAACATTTACTGCTCAAGCAGTCCAATCTTCAAATTTATCTCATGAAAAAAAATATTAAAATGTAACATAATAAAACTATTCCTTCACACGGCCATTAACCTCAACGAGGTTGATGCACAGTACTATTCAGAACCATAACGGATACTATTATTCTCAAGCAAGAAAACTATAAGATCAGTGCGAACACCACAAAATAAATATGCAAAAGAACAAAAGAACTCAAGTTAACCAATCATCAAGTCTGCATTATCATCAATCATTTCTTAAAACATAAAGATGATTAAATGTCCTATAGTTCTATGATATAATCTAGGTCATTCATGGACTTAATTCACGAATTAATGCAATCATCTGATAGGTGCAATCAAAAGACCACAACAAGGCCACAAGTTTGCTCCTCCTAGTATTATAATAAGAACTTTCTAGAATTCTCAGACTTATACTTCCACATGGTTCATATAATGAGAAGAAAAGAGAAAATGATGGAAATGATAAAACAGTCGGTCATTACATCTCAATTTTTTCAGAAAGCTTGATTGGTTGTGCATGTTCACAAGAAATCAATGCACTCAAATGCATGTGAAAATTGAATTTATATACCATAGTATCTTGCATATCACTCAACCCAATCACTGAATCCAATGTATAATCAAGATCTGCTCAGAAGCGAGAAAAAGAAAGAGAAGAGAATTCAGGACAACACATATATAAAAGAAAATAAACCCACAATATAAACTCAATGGGGGGCAATAGAAACATGCCGTAAAACATAAGATACCTTTACTTTCTGCTAAAATAAGCAACAACAAAAGAGATGCTACCAACAGACTGTGATTATCAGAGAAAACATACATAAGAATTCCATTCCTGTTCCAGGGAAAAAATTGAAGATAAGTTGGTATGAAACTCAATTCACACATTTCTGATGAAAATAGTTAGTGAAATCAATCATTGGCCTCCAATATACTTAATCTGAATGTTAAAAACATCCTATTTTGCAGTTTACTTTGGATAGTCACATGTCATATAAAGTCCAATAAATGCTTAAGCAACTCTCTTTTGTTAGGTGATAGTTAAATGCCGATTTAGCACAAGAGAAAAAATTTGTTAGACACAAAGCATGGGTGATAATGCAGAAGAGACAACATGATAAATATGCATAGAATGAAACTTAAGTTCAGATAAGGTCAACCTCTGTAGGACTTAAAAGGCTCTGGAAATTGTTGAGGTGCTGCACATATCATTCAAGATTATGAGAAATAACACTCGCAACATTCCATTAAATGCATTACCAGCCATAAATATACATTGTTTTTTTCTCTCTTTCTTCAACTTTAGAAATCATTACATTGGATTAATAAAAAAAAGATGCTGTTTCATAACATATATCAATTGGCAATTATCAACTACCATCATATCAACAACACAAGGTTGATTAGCAAAGAAATGTTGTTTATAATATATATCAATTACTAACCATAATAATATCGTGCCTAATCTACCACATTGTGGTTCACATATATCAATTTTCCAGGACCACTCTCTCTAAGAAAAACAAGATGCTAGAGTTCAGCTCGTCGTGCATCAGAAATAGTTAATCTTTTGAATCCTAAATATCCATATCCATATGTTTATTCTTAAGTGTGTGTGTGCTCAGTTCTACACCAAAAATATATATATAGCCACCAGTATATTCTATCTGAAATCCCAAACCAAACCTCCAACAGCATCAGCCAGCCTAAGTTTAGAACTGTACAACATTTGCAGAGATCTGCATACCTATTATCTATAAGAAAACAGCACAAAACTAAAAGGTGTAGATGGTTATCCTTAATACGTACATTCTTTCGCCTCGTTTAGATGATAGACACGCCTTTACATAAATGAAACAGGAACTAATACAGGATCCACATACGTCATATACTAACCTTTCTAAGTGTACATCACCTTTCCCACATATATGGTTCCCATTGACATTTTCATCTTTTTGAGACTCTGAACCAAGAATTTCCATAATTTTCATATCATGCAAAAGGTTCAAGAAAAAGTGTGTGCGACCACTGCCATTAGTTATTTCTTCTTTAGCAGCATCACTTCTTGTTAAGGTCATATAAGGATACAGAATAACACCAGCCACAGCATTAACGATGTTCTTTCCACCAACAACCACAAGAAGATGAGAAACTATGTACAGAGACGTGACCGCAGACACATAAAATCCCTGAAAAAGAAATTAACAGTAAATACCAAAAATGCACACAAATTTGAGAGATAATAAAATTCTGATATTCCTATAATAGAATTTGGATATTCCCATAACTAAGGAAGAAGCATATGTACAGGGAATTATGGCTTAAATCATAGAAAGTACTAATTAAAATATAAAAGATCAACTTATCTGACTACAGATAATTCCTACCAAACTAACTGCATAATATCTGCCTAGACATTTCCACACAAAATATGACAGAAAAAGAAATAGTCCATGCCCCAGCGTGAAAGAATAGAAGAAATTGTTTGAAAGACAAATCACTTGCGCATACTCAATTAAAAACTCTGGGCCTACCAACCTATGATCAGATAGTAATACTCATCACTCTATTTCTTTTAAAGTTAGTACTACCATCATCTTAAAGCATATTCTCAATAGTCAATCCCATAACATTATTTACTGTGAAATTTCCAAATCTAAACACAAAAAAGAGATAAGAGAGGAAATTACTCACATTACTCTGCCTTAACTGCAGTAGTGGGAGCAATATCGGAAAGACAAGGAGGTTGAGAAGGTCCTGGGTGACAACTTCACTCAAACAAGGCTCACCAACCGAGAGAATATCCTTAAAGTAGTAAAGATCATCCACAATTTTATCACTTTCCAGGAGAATTTCTTTTCTCCTTTGCTTAGTGCATGTTTCGCTGCACCAAAGTCATGTAGGTTCCCTCAGCAGATAGTTATGCATAACCACCTAATAATCATTTGTCATTACATAAGTTTCTCTAAGAAAATGAAAACAGCATACTCTGTAGCTTGGACAAGGCCATCAAGATGAAGGCATTTCTCTCTCAAGCTATAAACTAAATCTGAAAAGTATTGTGATGCAGGAGGACTCGTCACAAACTGATAGACCATGTCGTCACTAACTGCATAATCAAAAGGATACTGTTGCAAGATAACACAAAATATATTTTATATCCAAAATTTCCTGTAATCTATTCTCTTTGCAGAAGCAAATAAGATAAACAAACACTATACCATTGAATATGTTGAGGGTTAATGCACGGACAGCTGTCTGAATCATCTTTTCTCCATGCTGAGCAAATTTAAGAGCCTCAGTATACAGGGGAAATGAAGTTACAACATCCTGTAATCAGAGATAGACATCACTAAAACTTTAGCCGCTGCCATGAACGAAATCAAAAACACTCAAACAAGAAGCTTTAACTTACCCTATTCTATAAAAAACTGCATAAACAACAACCTATAGGGTATATCTGCATCAACATATGTCACAAACACAAGCTTTAACTTACCCTATTCACCCGTACAAGAAGACAAAGGGTGTCTCTGTTAATTTTGCCGCTCACTGCTCTAAATTTAGGATGAAAAGTAAACAAAAATAAGACAATGCAAAGAGAAAAAGATCAGAAAAAGATTCCTAACCTTTCTACTGATCAAATTAAATGGGCTACAGCAATATAGGGAAAACAAAAACTGTGAGCTGACACATGTGTCCTCAGATTGAAAGCTATCTAATATAAATTTATGAAGAGAGATATTGAACAATATCAGAACCTTAAGAAAGACACGTAATACGGAGCCAGATCTCCTCCATCAAAATCATATTGGTGTGCTATGATGTTGTTCATGCAGTCATTACTCAAACAGTAGTCTGCATGATACAATTGCCAAACGCATTACCAAAGTTGCATGAGGAACATGAATAACTAATGAAGCACTTCAGAGTAATATACATTAGACAAAAATGTTGAAGGTTGCTATTCATGCATGTTACAATTTCTATTTCAAAATAATAACAGTTTCCACCCTCAATTTCAAAGCATAATCACAGACATCCAAATAAAGAGAGGTGAAAGAACCTAAACATTTTGAAAGTTACCATAAGTATCAATGGAACTTGCATCTTACATATTGCATGTTCACTTCCCATGTTTTGGATCATTATGCTTAGATATTGGAGCAAAGGTGCCTCTATTTTTGAATTTCTACTGATCTTCAAGATACGCACAAACTCCGCCAAAACTTGGTATTCCATAAAACATCTGTTAAGATCCAAACATAACACCAATAATATCATCCACATATCAAGAAGCATAATCAGACAAGAAGCATAATCAGACAAGAAGCTGCAAAAAAATGATTCGTACTCGAATATAAATGGATCTTGTCTATCGCCATATGTAACTATCTCTACTATAGTTTGCAGCAAATCAATGACTAGTTCCTGGCAGAAAAGGCAAGAAAAAGGTAACATAATAAATAAGAAAGAAAAATTTAGTGGATTCTACCATTATATTATAAGACACAAAGGCGACTTGGATTACCCTGTTATGCTGATCCACAACTTTGATTTGTCGCAATTCATTAATCACGTATCTGCGTTCATAAAATGATCAAACAGTCTCCATAAGACGAATTAGATAGTTGATAATTATCGTACTAAACGCAATAAGACAAATTATCATAATAAAAGCAATAATAAAAATCTCAAATAGTAAATGTCTCCATTTCCATAAAGCATTTCGATTCAAAATCACTCCTGGAAAACTAAAACGCAGTTATTCGACTAGATATTTTCATAATTGAATTAAACAGCCAAATCAATCAAAGATTATATGAACCCGAACACAGCTCGACATTGACTCTCAACAGACAATAGTTTAGAAATGAATTATACATCATTCATAGCCAAATTCCAAATTAAACTCATTAAAAATAAACAAAATTTAGTTTAAAAAATTTTAAAATTAGAATTCAGTTAACCGAGTAAAAGAGAACTTACTTGAAGTGCTGAAGAGAGAAGCGATCAATGGATCGCCAAACGGTGCGCCACATAGCAAGTGATCAAAATGTCCAAAACAGTTAGATCCGGACCATCATTCGTTAAATTTGTGAATATTTCCTTCTTCTTCTCTTTTCCTTTTTGGTATTTATTTTAGTTGGTGTAAAATTGATCCGGCCGCTTGGCCGTTTGGGGGCTGGCAGTTGTGCCGTATGTATAGTGTGGTTGATTTTGGTAACAAACAGTCAACGATTCCATTGGTCTTTCGCTACGCTTTGACGTGTCATTTCCTTTAGAATTGTCTTTTTTATTTTTTATTTTTCAAAATGAACAGAACCCGGACAAATTTGTGAGAAAGAAATTTGTCTAAACGGTAAACTATTGCAGTAATTTCTTGAACAAAAATTGGGAAAAGAAAGAAAAGAAAAGAAGGATGATTAATAAGAAAAAGAAGCAATCTCGAAATCCAAGAAATAAATTGTACAATGTGTGCGGGCGCGCACGCATAGGGGTGTTCGCGGATTAGTTTTACGGATTGAACATTAATTCATGTTCGATCCACGATTTTACAGATTATAAATTTTTAATTTAATATAATTCACGAATCGGTGAAACTCAATCCAAATCCAATTCATACATTTACGAAAAAAATAATAAAATTATTTTTTTTATTATTTTCAATCTATGAACTAACTAAATAAAAAAATTTAATATAAAAATAATTTTATTACCGATTAAATTTAAAATTAAATAAAATTTAAATAAATTAATTATTTAAATAAAACTAAAAAATACATTCAAAGTTTTAAAGTATAACATACCAAAAGGAAAAACAGTTCCATACAAGCTTCAACTCCAGATGTTCAAAGACATCTCTAACTTTGCCGAGGATGAACTCGCCAATGCCATTGCCAATAACGACAGACCATCCAAATTTGCGTCGTTTTGACGATTAAAGGGGTTGAATCATGTCGTGGAAGAGGAAGAGGAATGTGCCATTTGTTTGAAAAAGTTCGAGAATATTGACAATGAGGCTACCTTGTTGAACTGTCAATGTCAATTTCTTTATCACCATGATTGTATTTGGCGGTGGCAGAGGGAGCTGAAAAATTATTCCTGTCCGATTTGTCGTAAGAACTTTGCCCGTGGGACTGGGCATTTTGCTAAAACCCCATGCAAAAGAAGAAAATTACTTACCGAGTGATGAGACAGAGACAAAACCATTATTAAAATGACATCGTCTTGGTTGACTAAGACTAATAAACATGATAGAATATCAGATACTTGCTTCAGTTTCCGTTGTGGTTTTAGTAGCTATAGATATGTATATACAAACACGTGAGGGTTCAGAATCTAATTTAATTTTTTAAATTCGTCTCATCCGTATAAATCCGATATGTGGATGGGTGAATTGAATTGAATTGAAAATTTAAAAATTCACAATTGATGGATTAGATATGTATTTACTTCTGTAAATCTACATAAATCCACGAATCTGCAAAAAAATTAAAAAAATATTTATTTAATTAAAAAATTAAACTTATAAATATGACATTAGTACTTACTAATAAATAAATAAGTTAAAATATAGTTACACTAACATCATGTTATATCTTATCCGATAATAATATAAAATAAAAAAAATTAACTAAACAAATATAGCTTCCTAAACAATTAATTTTCACAAACTAATCGATGCATCTGGAACCTCAACTCTTTCGATGGGAATTGAATGTCAAAATCGGGCCGAAGTGTTTGGGTTAACATCCGCCTCACTTGATACGGACACTGAATCCAGTCAATTCAAATTGATAAAACACAATTAGGTTTAAGCAGCAGAGGCAAAGAGATTTCATACAATTGAGATATAAACTAATTAAGCTATTTTGGCTTTTACAGAGCAAGCGTTATATGTAGATATATATATATATATGAAAACAAAGCTTTACTTCTCCGAAAAGAATTTGGATTTCCTAACTAGGTTTTGTACTAATTAAGCAGAATCTAATTGACCCTTCAAGAAATTACATTCGTGGGCCTTGGGCCTTATAGCTAATATTGACAAAGCCTTATATGCCCAAAGAAAGTTTAGACTAACTATTTAAGCACAACGCGATTGGGCAACCCAACCCCCACGTTCTTCTAAATTTGTCATGAATTCTAAATTTATAATTATATAGTTGTTAAGAAACTTTTAAAATAAAATTAAATTAAAAGATAGGTAGATATGGATCTTGATCTAGATATTAAGATAGGTCCAGATTTGCTTCAAATTCATCTTAGATCCGTACATTTATATCCAAGTCCAATCCAAATCTATTTTAAACTGACCCAAATCCAATCTGATTGGATTTAGATAAGGTGGATCTTGGATCAAATCCGATCAATTGCCATATCTCTTATGTACACTTTATTAGTTATTTATTTTCTCATAATAGTTTAACAATAAAATTTACTAAATATTAATAAATGCTTTCAAAACTCACAATATTTTCCAAAACTAAATTTACTAAATACTTAATTGATTCTCTTCACAAATGATTATTTATACAACTCAACTAATTGCAATTATTTTAAAAGTTACAATGTTCCCAAACTGGCCCTAAGATAAATTTGTGTGTGGATTTCAAAAGTTTAGCACATGACTTTGATTATAATGTCGTCTTAGAGAAATCACTCAACTAAAGAATCGAATTATTAGAGACACGTCTGAATGCACTACATTTACGAGGGATTTTAAAATTAGATTATTTTGATCATTAGGTGGATGAAAGATGAAATAAAGGCATGCATAATCGATATGTATAATTTTATGAAACATATGACAGACATAACTCATTGCGTTATACCCTAAGCTTTACCATCGACAGAAAAGTGGATTGGTTAAGTAGTGGGTACTATGTCTTTTAGGCTCAAAGCCATCTATCGTTTAGTATTATTTTATTTGATTAACAGGATTCTATTTGATTAAGATAGTCTAACATTGTTTTAGTTTTAATTTGGTTAATAAAAACTTGAAAAAGAATTAAAAAAAAATGTGTGGGTTGTCTTACCTGAGTAGGTAATTGATAAAGTAATGGAATTCACTATTTATTCACAGTGGGATTTATTGCTACACAAGTTCTTTTCTAAATAATTTGTACGTACAATCAACGGATAGGATTAACCGTTTTTGTATTTTAGTACTCAAGTAATTAAGAATAAATTTAATATATATACATACAGACTAGTCTCGTAATCCTCCTTTTCCTTTACTATACATTGGTTTTCCGTTTAAAATTTTTTTAATCATACAAGATTTTACCTAAAAATGAAAACAGCTTTGCATAGGATTTTGATAGCAACATTTTAATATTTTAAAGAGAGAGAATTTTTAAATAAAAAAAAACCAATAAATTTGTTGGAGAATTTCTCCAAAAAATAATGCCACGTGTTTTAAATTTTGTCTCTCATTTATGTAAATATTTCTATAATTAGTTAATTTAAAAATAAATGTTAATGTGACAACTGACAAAATTTAACTTGATAACATATAAATATATACATACGTAAAAATATTTCATAGGAGAATGAACTATGAAATGAATTCTGTGCTTCTTTTCTGGTTTCCCAAAACCTTCTATTCTGGTACCAAGCATGCTGGTCGGGGTATCAATAAATTTTAATTATTCTGCCGAAAGTTATAAACATTCCTGCAAATTGAGACATCTTTTATTTAACTTGTGTTCAGTCATTGTGTTATGGGATTTCGAGAGGAACAAAACTCACCGTATATTATTTATGTATTCCTGTACTAACTCGCTTAACTCAGTAATAAAAACATGGCTTGTACTTGCATTTAATAGTCTCAACTTTGCCAATTTAAAAATTAA
Organism: Luvunga scandens; assembly: GCA_030449905.1. NCBI lineage: Eukaryota > Viridiplantae > Streptophyta > Magnoliopsida > Sapindales > Rutaceae > Luvunga > Luvunga scandens. The sequence continues at coordinate 3,838,244 of JASUUG010001265.1, forward strand.
AATTACTTCGAGAGGGGAAAAAAAAAAATAATCAAACTATAAACTATATATTGCTGCTATTTAATTTGCTGAGAAAATTAAAATATGGAAAAGAAAGAAGAAGAATGACAATAAATAGAAAAAGAACCAATCTTAAATCCAAGAAAATTAACTGCAAAGAATCATTTCTAAAAGCATGAACGAATACTCCAAGTAAGTTTCTCGAAGGTGAGAATGAAGATCACTCGTCTTTAATTTAACACAATTATACAGTAACTGTGGACACGTGACGATCCAATATCTTTTTGGCTTTTCCTAGCGTTGGTCAATCAAAACGACGTTGTTTCGATTGTGACTCTGCAGTTTTTCGTCAGCTCGACCTCGTTCTGGTGGTGGGTCGGTCAGGTTTTGGTAAACCCGATGTCGCTTCGGCGGTGATTTGGTTTTCTCGTAGGTGGGGGGTCTCTAACAAAATTCTTAGTGGCCCTAGCAAAGTTAAACCGACAGATGGGACAGGTAAAATTTCTCTTCTCCCACAGCCACTCCCAAATACACGCATTGTGATAAAGTTGCTGACACGCACAATTCAACAAAGTAGCATCGTTATCAAAATCCTCAAACTCGTTCAAACAAATGGCACATTGCTCTTGCTCTTGCTCTTCCGTGACGGCATCACCGTTCATTATCAGCCCCTTAATTAATTACTGTCAAAACGACGCCAATTTGGATGGAAGCAGAGACGTTTTGCTTTTTAATTGGCGATTAATTAGCAGCCAGCAGGGGAAAGTAAATTCACACAAGTGGCTGTTAGAATGAATCAGCTGGCTTCTTTTATACAAGTATTGTTTTGTTACCGAATCTGATAAAGTTCTATTACTTCTACCGTTTCCGAAAAAGATTCGGGATTTCGTTATTTTTAAATTTTGGTTACTTAAGCTTGTAGTCCTTACGAAACGAGGGCGCATTGATTAAGAGCCCTGATACCATGACACGTAGGCTCTTTCTACTTCTTCCCCCTCCCCCCCGGGCGCGCTCTCTGTGTGTGTTAAATTCGAGTTTACTGTTAATTTTTTTAATCGTTAATAAAGCCTTATATGCTAAGGAAACTTTGGGGTTATATTTGGGAACTAGGATTAAGTGTTGGATTGGACTAATTATTGGGACAAAATATTAATATTATGTTTGGCATGCTCCATTGGATTGGATTAATAGACTAAATTTAAATTTTAATCCAAAATTCTTAGGATTGCTACTCCTAATTTTTATGTGGGTTAAGTTGGGATTAGATAATGTGAAGAAAAATAATTGTCTATTTATAATATCTTCTATAATTTATTACACTATTTTTATCTATAACTAAAAAAATACTTATTTATTTATTGTTTTTATTTAAGTATTTATTTTTTATTCATGATTTACTTAAAAATATTAATTATTATTTGAATAATTTAATTTAGTTTATTTAATGAAATGATATATCTCATTTGAAATAACCTATAATTTAAATAATTTATATTTCTTTATTATAATTATGATTACCCAATAACTAATTAAATATATATATAAATATAATTTTCTTATTAGTTTTTTTACTTAATTATAATATTTTTTACTGAATATCTATAAATAGTAGATATTTAAATTCAAATATTAATAAAAATACTATTTAATTTAATGTAAATTTAATTTAACATAATCCAATCCAATGTTATACCAAACATAAGTCAACACTATATATAATCCAACCTAATTTAATTTATTATAATGTAGTCCAATCCCAATAATTAGTGAAATCCAATCTTACGTGACAAATAAGAGTACTATCGAGCACAATGGGCTTCCGCAGTCATCCAAACGCAATAAAAGATTAACCAACACCAACCCTACCAAAATGTGCAAGCCCTCAATGACAATACAATGCAACACACCAAAAAGAAAAGGTGAATGCACCCACATATATTGATATATTTATCACGCACTATTTTAATCTAATAATGGAATTGGTAAGTGAAGGTTCCAAAAAGCAATCGAAACCGACAACTTTGTTCTTTTGTTCCTTTGTTCCTTTTTTTTTTAACTCTCTTTAATTAATTGGCACCCATGTGCCTGCCTACTCATTTCCTTTGTTGTTATTCATTCACGTGAGAACTTCCAACTCTCATTAGGTAACGCCCCCATGCATGTCTCTTTCACACTTTGCTTTGGATCGCCCCCCTCATCATCTTCACTTCGTCCCACACTACAACTGTTTTCCCAAGATGAGTTCTTCAACTTTTTTAACGGGAGTTAATAACATGCATAAATTTTCTCCCATGCAAGCCTCTACAATTATTGGATAAAATGTGAATACACGAACGTCCGCAGCAGAGATGAACTAATAACACATTATTAATTGCGTGTACAATAATAACATCAATCTAGTATATATCATAATCAGATTATTAGTACTTTGTTCATGGGTTGACGCTGGATAATAAATAAGGCCTATAAGCTTATGTATGTGCTTATTTACACGGTGAAGTGGTCCTTATTGAATCTGAATTATCAATGTCATTTTCTTTGAATTTAGAAACTTATCCTAAGTCTAGCCAACCAACGCGACACCAACCACCTTCTTGATTGTCCTCCATCTCGTATGCTTCCTTCAAATTGAAATTATCACATTGTTGGGCAAGTGAAAATTTTTCGCTTAAATGAGCAAACAAAGAGTAAAATTCATATGAAATAGCTAGCATATTCTTACTGGGAATCACGATAATTGATGCTGATTTCAAGTATTAAAACTCGACCAATGTTTTGGGTTTATTTAGGGGTTAAAAACCCATTTAAAATGTGAACCATAGTAATGATTAATTAAACAGTTCCCATCGCAGCATGCAGCTCGGACTACAAGTTGAAACACAAATTAAGGTTTCAACTGTTTTTCTATGCAGCAAAAGTATTATAAATACAATTGCTTTGGCACAGTTGAGGAGCTGGCAATTAATTTGTGGAGACCAAAGAAATTAAATTGACAGGACTTAATTAGTTTTTGGAATGATATATGTTAACTAACAGCTGGCTTGAAAATTTTAGTTATTAATTAGGCAGGTGTTCGGTGCGAAAATGAAAAAAATTTCTCTCCAGTGTCGCCTCCCGTGCAAAACTTCAAAACTCTTCTCTTCTTCAGTTCTATCTCTGCCTCTGGTAGAGTTGACTCAGTTGAGGCCCTTTTTTGTTTTTGTTTTTTTTACTCTCTCTTAATTTCTGTTTTTTTATTTCTTTGTACACAAAGGCAAATTCTTTTCGACCATAAATTCTTTTGGACTGTGATATTTTAGTGTACTGTATCTCATAATTTTAAAAAAAAATTCTAAAAGTTAATAAAATCTGAGCATCTGACTATGGTGTACATAATCACATAATTATGATGACTTTTCCCCTCTCAAAATTTAGAAGATTTCAAGCCATAGAAATAGATTTGTTATTCATTTGTTCAAAGGGTCAAGTAGCGTGGTACATGGAAGATTTTGTAAAAAAATAATCTTTAGATAAAGTTTCACTTGATTAGATCTTTACTGCACCTTTTTCTTTTCTTTTTTCACTTTTTGTTTTCTTTCGCTAATCATCAACTTCTAACAACAGGCTGTGTATGATACTTGATTATTTATATTTTAATTTTGATAAGCGAGTGTTCAACATTGATATCATAGGGTGGGGTCTACGTCCTAATTTAAAATATTTACTTAAATTTTCATTTATCCATCCGTTCAAACTAAATAGTAGATTAACTATAATTAAATTTAGATTTACTCCACTAAACTGCATAACTCCAATCGAAAAAAAAAAAGAAAGAAAAACTTCAGTTGAAAGAGAAAATCGAACCGGTTAGTAATTTCGTATTGTCTAATAATAATGATTATGGAAAAGAAAATAACTAACATTAATGATAAATGAATGACAAAGGGCAAAGACTGGCTTGTCCAACAAGAAGAGAAAAGCAGAACCACCACAGAAGGAAGATAAAGCTTAGAACAGAAAGTGGATGCTCCTACAACACAAAGTTGAAAGCTTTATTATTAACACAAAAAAATTCACCACAAAATCTACCTAAAATAATGTAGAAAAAAAAGACTCAAAAGCGCTTTTTAAAAGTAATAAAAAAAATCGCCTTTTTTTTTTTAATTCAGGTGAACTTTTTCCAACAATAATTCCAACATGAAAAGCCTAACATAATTCATTTCACACGTTCTTATTTTCAATAATGGATTTCAGGAAGACTCATAATTGGATCGTAGCATCATTAAAAGCTTCAATAAATTATCAAAACGCCAATAAATTTACATCAAAAGAGGACCCGTATTCCATGTCGCAACAATTTAACCCAAGTAACTAGCATTACACAATACTAAGTGCCGCCCAATTTTGACGAAACAAAAACGTTTGTCATGCACATTTTTGTTTAGCAAATCCAAATCTATCATTAGCCAAATCAAACTCCAAATAAAAATTCTGAAGCTGAAAATCCCCTAAAATAATCGCCGGACCACTGCCGAGCGGCGGCCTCGCCGCATTATCGGTGGCGATTATTAAACAGAGCACCTCATTACCCACAAGCGCAAAATAATTCTCCACGGGCAATGCCATTTTGGCACCACCTTTAAATTTCAAAATCAATTCCGGTAGGAGAACCGATTTTTTGCCCGAAATATCGAAACACGGCCTTAAGCCGGTCTGTTTCTCCACGTCAGCAGCTCTGCTATAATTACGCATCTGTCTTGCAAACTCTTTTGCCACAGCTTCAAAAACGGGGCCTTCCATGAAAGTAAACGTAGAACCCGAATCCACGATGACCCCTCCGTTTCCATCCGATCCGGGTACCAAGTAACTGTACGGAACCTTCACGCGTTTACTCCCAACTATAATTTGACGTAAACCGACATAATAGTATTCCGCAAACGCAGAGCTTGATCCGACCGGGTTCTTATAAAACGGAGTGTAGCTAAGACCCGGAGTTTTCGAATCATCCGAACCCGACCCGGTGTCCAAAACTAGATTACTAGTTACCGGCTCGTCGTCGAATTTTCGGGAGAGTAAACAGTAAGAGAATTTCTTGAGACCCATTTGGGAGGGCAACGATTCGGGGCTACGACCGAACCCGGCAATGCCGGCGGGTTGCCTGTTGGATAAAATGGAGCATCCGACAAGGAAATTCGGCACCGTTTTGGAGGGAAATCTCAAAGTCTCTGACAGTAAAAGCCCAGCCGTGAAGCCTAAACCGTACTGAATTAAATAAGAAGGGCAAGCTAGTGGACAAGTCTTGTTTCGAGGGTTACAGCCTTTGCAGCGGGACTCGACGTTGGGGCCAAAGATCCAGGAGCATTTAGGGCTCTGGCAGCCGATGAGCTGTGAAGAAGAAGAGCGTTTGGGGATGTAAAGGGGGATTTGACTCGGGTCAACGTTGGGGAAGTTACAGTCAGTGCAAAGATAACGCGACGTGCATGGGAACCAAACGAGGCTGCTACCGGTGTCGAAGACGAAAGGGATGCCCGCTTGGGGAGGTGTGCCGAAGCTGAGAGAGATGGAGTAGCCGCCGTAGCTATGAACGGAGAGTGGGGTTTCGATTAAAGAATTCGAAGAGTTGTTGCCAATGTTGCCGTCTTTTGTCTTTGGCTTTGTTTTTGTTTTGAGGTGGCGGGCTCTGGAGAGTGAGGATGAGGCTAATGAGTTGAGGATTTTCAAAGGGTCTGAATCTGAGTGGTGCTGGTGGTGTTTGGTTGACAACGGAGTCAAAGGGACTGTGACGATGGTGGCACTGCTGCCGGCGCCGGCGTCGGTGGTGAGGAGGAGGATGAGGAGAGAGAAGAGACAAGTGAGAGAGAGAGGACAAGTGGCCATTGGAATTTTTTTTAGGTTCTTCGGCTGGCTATGATTCAATTCATGAGAGTGCGTGAATGCGGTGATTTTTGTTTGGGCTTTGCTCTCCTTTGTTTATACTTTATAGGAAACAAAAAGCAAGCGGGTAACAGATAGAAGGACCGGAATCAAGTTCGATTTGAGTGTAAAAACTGCCATTGTTGACGAATGCAATTTACGAAGCATGCCATCGGAAGGAACCTTCATTTTTTTTAGGAAATTAGAATTTAAAAACACTGATATTATTTAGCGACGCATGGTGTTGGTAACGGGCATATCAATATTATATTTTCTAGACAAATTATCAAGTAAAATTTTCATTATTAGATCTATATATTTATTTTGAAATAGAATCCTAATCATCTCATCATCTCAGGCGATTGAATCTAATAATTCTAAGTTGTCATAATGTTAAATGATGAGATATATGTCATTTAACCAAGTCCCTTGCATTATGCCTACATATTGAATACATGGAATGATATGGGTGCTTGAAACTTTTCCCTCTATCCCAACATGGTATATTATATAACAATTACGTTGAGCTGGCTTTTCTCAAAATAAGTATATACGAAATGTTTTATTTCGCCCTTAATTTTTTTTTTTTCATTTTGGGTTAACAGTTGCCTCCAATACTAGTGTTTTAGTCATTACCTTACTAATAGCCTTATTTATTTATTTATTTTACTGTCAAGCGGTTGGATTAACATGATATCATAATAACATTGGGTCGTTACGTAATAATTTAACTTTTTTGGATCAGGTGGTTAAAGTAACGCATCAATAGTTTAGGGTACAGATTTTTATGTGCTCATTTTACTTAGTTAATTTTGTTTTGATTAAGATTTAATTTTTATTTTTTGTTGGTTACTCATGCTTAAAAACACAAATATATATATTTCCATTAAAAACACACACACGCACGCACAGTAGTCTATGAGTACATTTCCATGATTATATATATTTTACGAACTTTACAAGTACATATATATACACACACACGCACATAGTCAGATTTATAAACTTATACACATGCAGAACTGAGAAGTATACATTTAGTTTTACAATTTCCTCTTATTATAAGCATTCGCTTGTATCCACTACAAAGTTGGCTTTCAATTTGGCCTCAATTATAGGCATCTGCTGCTCTCCTTTGATGAGACATTATTATGCAAAGATCTAACAAATGATACGAAAACCAACGAACGTGCATTGTTGGTGGCGGTAAATGTGGGGGTAACCTTGTAGTTTAAGCATACTTAAGAGTCTATTATTAAAGTTGGAGAAAATGACCAAATGGCGATGACGTGGCACCCAAAAGTCTCATTAGCCGTTGAAAGAGCATAATATCGTGGGTAGGGTGTAAACCGCAGACTACAGATTCTAGTCCAGCCAGTGTCGTTGATGTTAGCGTGGCGTACGATGGGCGGAAGTGGTTGTTTCCGCTGCTTTCGAGTCTACTGAACAGACGTAGCCAAAACTCTTGCAACCGTTAGATTGTCATCATAACTGAAGCGATGGGGCCCAGTATGATTATTGCATGGTGATGGATCAAAGGGCTCGTTTGATCTTGGTGGAGAGGCGATTAGATGATAAATTGGACACGTGAATATTGGGGAGCAATAGTGGTGACCTTCTGACGTGTCGTTACATATTTAATCCTTCCGTCTTGAACGGAGTTTTTCCAACCCCAACTTCGGGCGAAAATGATTTTCTTTTAGAAATTTTGATAAAAATGTTTTTTAAACTTTCAAATAATAATAATAATAATAACAACGTATGTATGCTCTCAAAGTGCCAATGAGTCAAAGTCTTATGTTCATTTTTTTCCTTTTTTTCTTTAAAAGTTTTTTAGTCATATATATGTTCACATTGGCTTGCTTCTTATGAGACCAAGTTTTTTTTAAGGCTACGGCTAAGTTGGATTATCACCAACTTGGAGTCAACTAACCACAGCCGATGGATTCTTACACTGTTTTTCAACCACTAAGATTATTAATATAAATGTTAAGTGACCGGATAAAACGGCTGTTCTTCCACTTTCTCATTTTCATCGACCTCCTCCTCCCCACCTTTACTATTTCCATTTTGCTTCCAACTTTCTGTCGATTCCCAAATATACCCTCCACCACTTCCCTTCATCGACAAGCTCACCGAATGAAACCCACATCTTCGGCGCCGCTGATGAATAAAACGTAGGGTTTGATTATCAAAGGAATTAATGTTAATCAATGAAACAAACGAGGGTGGCAGTGCTATTGTTTGGTCAAGAAACAATCCACCAAATACAAACGAGCGATGATCATGATCAGAGGGTAGCTCTATTTTGATCAAGTGGGTGCCTAGGTTGAAGCTCAAAGAATGATCTTGGCCGTACATTGCAGCAACTGGTAGTAGTTGGCGATGCGTATTGTTCTAACACAAGAAAAAGTGACAACATGAGATGCTGGGTGGGATTATATGATATACGAGAGACAAATGTATGATGAAGAAGAAACAAGAGAGAATTTTGGAATATGGAATATGTTTTATTTTATTTGATTTTTTTAAATCAACTAACTGTGAGAATGAGAGTGCCGTTGATGTCAATGCAATTTTCAGAAAGAAGATGCTTTGTTGTTGGTATGACCACCTTGTTCACCATGTCAACAAGCTCACCTGTAAACATCAACGCTCCTCTCTTCTTCATCTTTCTTTATTTACCGGAATGGAACCGATAACTTTTATAGAGGTGTCATCTTCCTATTAGACGTAGATTTTCTGAATATATAATCTTCACCCTTACTTTAAAAGCGATTATCCAACGGCTGTGATTAGTTGGCTCCAAGTTGGAGATGATCCGGAGCCTTATTTTAAACTTCAGCGTTCCCCTACCCCCAAGCTTTTATAACTTGTATACGCTTTTAACCAAACTTCCGTACTGATAAGGTTTCCATCAAATATTTTAATTTGAAAAAAAAATATTCACAAAATTCAGAAGATTATAGACTTACTTTTGGTCACGTCTTATATAATTGGTAGTAAAACAAATAAACCATCTCAAAATTATTTATATTTGAATTAGTTGTTATTAAGTATGGCTCAATTTTAGTTTAATTACAAGAGAATTATTTTTTCCTTACTTATCTTATGTTCACATGTTATAATGGATTGAAATAACCTCACCCTAATAATAAATATATGTAAATGTTGACCCTGGAATAAATATGATATTACAATATAATGATATTCATATAAAAATTCATTTCAAAATCTAACTTAATAGTTCTATTATAGTGCAACTTAGGATATTGATATTTGAATAGATTAGATACATTACCCAATATTTATCGAATTTTTTTTCCACAAATCACACATACATAGAACCACGGGAGACTCTCTCTCCACTCAAACTAATCAATTTTCACAAATGATGTATGATAGATGAAACTGAGATTGTGACATAATTAATTCACAAATTTGATGTTAAATAAATGGAGTCTGCTAAGTTGTAGTTTTTGTAACTTATAAACTTAGCTTTAATGCCTAGTTTTAATACAAAACACATGTTCTTTCTCTCTCCTCGAGGATACGTGTAAACACGACATTTGATGTGTAAGTAATAACATAATCACAACATATCAAGCTCCTAAATAAATTCATCAGTTTTTACCAATAACGTTTTGGATAAACAGGCAAAAATGAATACTGCGGTGGATCATTGAGAAGGCGGACGGCGGCACAAGAGGAGCGTTTCATTGCCGTTGGAAGTGTCGGTCTCACCACTCGAGGACAGTGTGAGCCCATCGTATACAACAAACTCATCCCACCATGTCCAAAATTGACCCTTCATTCATTAGAATTAAGAAATCTTTTTTGAAATTACCTTTCTTTTATTTATCGAATGAATTTACAGTTTCTCAAATGCATTGAATCTATTTTTTCTCTCCACATGACCTCTGTAAAGGGCATGTGCATCGTTCAATTATTAGGCATGAATTCGAATGGAATAACTGGCATTTACTTCTTGAATTAGATTGAGAATCTTAAAATTAAGAGTGTAGAATGGGAGAAGAAGTAAGTTGTTTACTTATACTGAAATGAGAGTATAGAATGGAAAATAAAAATTTATTTAAGTGTTTACTTTATCTTAAAATAGGAATGAATTGTTTCAAATTATAGTTTCCCTTAGTTAAAGAATTGAAGTTTTTATTTACAAAGTGAATAAAAAAATACATTTGTAAAATAATTTATTTATTTTATTTTTAATTTTAATTATTAAAATTAATAATAATTATTAATATTCTTAGATATGTAAATCACTTTAATTATGTAAATTAAAAAATTATTGATAAGAGCAACACATGAAATATTATTATTAATAAAATATAAAAAATTAATATTTTCTTAGAATTAATTTTTTTTTATTAACTATTAACATTAAATAAATGTAATACCATTAAAATTAAATAAATATATAGTAATATTATTAATTCTCTATAAATATAATAATATTATTTATAAACAATTTTACCTTAGATTAAATAAATTTTTATTTTTAGCTAAATATAATAATACTATATTTAAATAAGTTTACTATTATTATTTTTAAGTAATCGTAACATTATTTTATTTTAATAAATATAATTATATTATATTTAATAAGAAAAGGGTTAAAAAAAACATATAGGAGTGAAAATCCCACTCCATACTCAAAAAATAAGTGGGATCCACATAGTGAGATTCTCATTTTTTTTTAAATAAGTAAGTAAATATTAGAATTGGAGGAATCTACACTTTTCATTCTCACTTCAGTAAGTAAACGCAATATTAAAGTTCTGTTTGGGATTGAGATGCTGCAGCTTTTAAGCTACAAGTTGCTGCAGAAAAAAAATCTATAACTATTAAATAAAAGTTAATAATAAAATTTAAATAATAATTTTGACAAAATTGTTAAAGATATAATAAATTTTTCATCATACAAGTAAAAAATTACATCATAACTTACAAGATACAACGGCTAGTGTTTACCTAATACTTTAGTGTTTTAGTTTTTAAGTTACAGCTGTTTAACTTAAATTCCAAATACAACCTAAATTATTAAAGAGATTGAAAATTATCCATGTTCTAAAATGAACTTACTTTTGATTTTGAGAGACGACCACGGGCGTGTTAAGGGCCATTGATTTGCAATTCACGTTGACTAATGACTATGCTTCTAATTCAATTTGGGTTAAGCTAAATAAAGCCTAAACTATTTCTGGTAATAATCTATCCTTCTGAATGTTAGAAACAAAGTAGTTTTGTAATTGGGCTTTGATATGGGCTTGCCTCAAAACTTTTGCACCAAATGTTTTTGGACTGGAGACTGGAGAGGCTTGGTATTGATGTCATTTTGAGATCATAGTCATTTTACCCCTAAAATCTATTTTAGGTATTTTACAATCTTAACCATCATTAAAGTTCTATAAAAAGATAATTTTCAATTTAACCCAAACCCTAAAGATAAATTTATTTTTTTTGAAAACCCAAAAAAAAAATCTTTAAACCCACAATTTTTTCCCCTTTCCCGTAAACTTTTGACATTCAAATATCACAAATCCTCTTTTCCTTTTAATGAAGGCTGAAGTTGTAAAAGACCTAAATGAGTTTTTAAGAGGTTTATCGAAGGATGCCATTACTCCTACTCGGAGAGACTTGGTATTGGTACCATTTGGAGATCATAATCATTTTATTTCTTATTGTCGTTGTGAAAATATAATTAATGGTTTAACCAATTGTATGTGATAGATTGTTTGTAATACCAGATAATGTATTGTGGAAAGCTAATTAATCTATTTTTCAATCCAATAATTCTTTATTATCTTACATGCAAGCTATATTCTATTTGGTAGAATGGAATCCAACCCAAATATACATTCAAAATATATGATACGACAAAGTAATGAATCCTCTTTAAAAATGTGAACGAGGACAATACTACAGCTCATGTTTCGTCCACTTGGATTTTGAGAATTTGTTTTAGATTCTGGTTGCAAATAAACAACAATTTAAGGCAATCAATAATGGTTTATACAGCAACTTGTTAGAATCTATAAATCTTTATGTATATCATATTTCTTGAATATGTACTAACTAAAAAAAAAATAACAATTTCGTTGAAAACTAAAAGCTTTGACAATGTCCAAAAGTAGCTTCATATCCTCACATAAGTTGGGAGATCGGATCATATTCTCGAGATAGATTTGACAATATAACATCGTGGATTTCTCATAGTTAATTAATTTAATTAGTTTTATTAAGGTTTGGTTTCTTGAAATTACTGGCACTTTATCTTAATCTCGTTTTCAACTTTTTGGATAAAGCCGTGATTAAGCAAAATTTGGGAGCAAGATCTGTTATGTTTTCACAATCCTATCGATAGAACTTGTTCCATTATTTCTTGTCATGCACACGAACTTATCGTCTTGTGGCTTTTGCCTTTTTGACACTTTAAGAAGCTTAATTATAAGTTCATGCATGCACAATGCCGTATTGATGAATTTGATTAAATGATTGTGAACCAGACACATTGCCAATCAGTCTTTAAAGAGGCAAATTTTGGGGCATTAAAGATGCTTGTGAGAATAAAGATATTACCATAAATCACATTTAAAATGATTAGGACTAATTAACTTCAGAATCTAACATAAATCACGAAGAGCTGCTACGTCCACATTCCCACAAACAATTCGTTACGTTTGTGAAGTGGGCCGCCAAAAACGAATACTATGAGTTTTATGTTAAACATCAAAGCAAATATTACGAGTAAATGTTAAACATGAAAAAAATTCCTTAATTTAAATTCAAATTCTATAGTAGTAGTGAAGCGGCATTTTTTTTTATTGGTAATATGATATACTACTGATGCAGTTAAATTATTTTAAAACTTTAATGCCAAGTTACTTTCATGATATTTTGAAACTCAATTGAGCGAAAATGTTATAATATATTAATGGCTCCGAAGCATAATTATTTTCTTAAATTTTCGTTAAGCAAGATCATATACTTTTTAACGAATCCAGCAGCAGTGCACTTCCGTGCACGACCAAAAAAGGCGAAAATGCACGAATGGCTCAACTACTCGAGCGTCAATAATTGATCACCTTTTTTTTCTTTTTTTCTTTTTTGAATTTATAATTTGATTACTGTTTCCTCAATTCAAAGACGTCCGCAAATCTCGAGAAGGAAAACAAAAAAGGGTAAATGAAATTAACAGACAAAAAGTGAACGATAATTGACATGACAAAAGAAAAGACCTTCATCTGCCTTCACTCACACTGAAATGCTCTGCCGTCTCTTAATACTTGGATTGTAATAATAATATTGGGATCCATGAGCCTTTTTTTTTTATGTTCTCTCGAATATGACCACAGTTTGTCCATTTGTATCAAATAGATTCACCGCTCCCATCTAAAATGGCCACGACATACATGGGTGTGAAATTTCATTCATAGAATGCAAGTCTCAGTTATTTGTTACAATAAGCAGGCGGCTCGAAATTTGATTTCGTTAATGCTCTTCTTTATTTTTATTTTTTTTTTTGCTTTTGGGAATGATTGTGTTAAAAATCAAAAAGAAAAGTGAAAGTGAAAAGAGCTAGCTGACGTAAATAAAAAAAATTATATCTTTTTTTCTTAGATTATAATTCATAATACTACACAAAGTTTAAATTACAATTCATATTACTAATTTTATAACTAAAAATTAAACTCTCATAATTATTTTTATAAGAGTTCGAATACTTGCTGCTATACATTACGAGAGAAGGTGTTATCTTACTAAATTAAAGAGTACTGAAAAAAAAATTATATATATGTGTGTGTATATATATATATATATATATACGCGCGCGCGCGCACCCAAAACAAAGAAATAAAAAAAGGTATTATTTAATTATCCCACTTCGAATTTTCAAGCTTTTGTCTCTGGTCTCCATTCGTCTATATGCCGGCGGCTTGTCGCACGTGTACACTGTCATGGGTCCCACATAATCAGGCACATTCTCATTTTTATATGCGGGTCCGGACTGTACTTTCCTTTACCTTTCCTGCCGTTAAGTTTAATGGCGAAGTGCGGTGATATCATCTTTGTAATATGTTGATCCAACGGTTCGTGATCGTCCACGTTAAAAGTGATTCGGCGGAACTGTCGGCAGAACCCACGTTAATGGGATGTAAATCTTTTCAGAGAGAAGAATGCTAGGATTTGAGTTTGAGATACGAACCTGTCTCAATGGACGTTATCACGTGTGCTTACTTCTAATTCTAGTGCTGGGCCTACCTAATGTTATCCGTTCTTATCTTCTGTTCAATTGTATCGAAATTACATGCTTTATCAACCAAACGAGGTGAGAGATTTATGGGTTGAAATATTGAACTAATTTTCAAGTCGAATTTTGGAACAATTTATTATTAAAAGTACATTTACTAATTTAGGGCGCCTGTGGTTTCAAATGAAGTTTTATTATTATTATTTTTTTTAAGCGTCTATCTACACATCTTTTTTCTTTTTTTTCTTTTTTCCAGTTGAAGTCATTAAAAAAACTTTTGACACGTTTCATTAATCGTGGCCTCAGCAGCACCATACAATGCAGCCGTGCTGGCTGTGGAGGTGATGTAATCGCTTCTTGAGTAAAGCAAAAAAAAGAGAGAACGAAGATAGATTAATTTCTTAAAAGAAAAAAAAAGGAAGAAAGAAGGGGTTAGGTGCTCTTGATCCATCTTATTTCTGAAGAATTTAATCTCTACCAAAAGAAAACACGTCAGTCAATCAATCAGAGGTGCATGAATCATGCAAAAAGAGTGATAATGATTACTTTAACTTTCTAGGTGCACACATCACATCTTATCAATATCGTCTAACAAGTATTTCCATTTCCCAACACATAGACATCATAATTATGACCTGCCGTGATCGATAATGTAACTTACATCCATTTAATTTTCAATAATTTAAACATGTTTCACAAATGAATTACATTTGAGCTTAAGAACAACTTTTATAGGAATATAAGTCACATTATTAATTTATTATGTAAATTTAGCAAGTGTTAGTAGGGTTCTTAACGAATTTTTTTTTTTTATTACAAGCATAAAATAAACGTGTCTGGTTAAGTTACATCATAATTTACATTCACTCAATTATTTTTTTAATATGACTCGATAAAGTTGGTTAAATTACTGATTTTATAACTTATAGATTCAATCTTAACAAACTTCCATTACATACTTTTTTCTCTCTCCTCAAAACATGTGTGACTTTGTTATTAGGTGTGTATGTTACATAAACTGTAATATAACAAACTCCTAACTCAATTATTAATTATTAGATAATCAAGATACTATGATCAACTAATTTGAGTTAACTATAAGTTATGGATAATATAACTTAGCAACAGTCAAACTTATAAGCCTCCCCAAACTTAGCTTTTAGTGTTGGGTGTACTATTTCAATGCTAAGCCAACAATTTCACTCTAGCGTCCAGGTCTTAAAATCTTTAATCTCTGTCTTAAGGAGGAAAAACTTTCTCTTAATGTGAGAGTAGTAATTTAGATCGCACAGCTGGATCATAATTAAAATCATATTAATTAGTTTCCAAAGATCACTATGATGAACTATTAGTAACATTGTAATTATTATTTTTTAAAAAAAAAAAGATTGATCCTTGCCGTCATAATTTCTAGTTCGAACTACAGAACGATAACAGAGCCAGTCAAATTGTGGATGAGATTGCAATGAATTCAAAACTCATGCCTTTGATACGGCTACATTTTGAGTAAGTGTTTGCACCTACAATTCATGAGCTGTACACACGATAACTTTAGCTTCACCAAACGACATCAATTTCAATTGTTTTGGGAAAGTTTAAGTAACTCATGTGACTAACCGTGTAAGCTAAGAATCAAATCAGTTAAATCCATTACACACCTGTCGTGAACTGGTACAATATGGGTTTTAACATTAGGAGTATAAAAGGCTGATGACTGAAGCAGATTGTGAGAGAGGAGAGAGAGCTTTCAAGAGAGTTCTAGAGATGAGAGAAGAATTATCTTGTTCATTGTAATGTGCTATGTTCAAACTCTGTAATTTTCATCTTGATTCATCAATAAAACTTTTTCTGAGGCTTTTTCCATGGATGTAGATTGTGTATTCATACATAATCGAACCACGTTAATTTTTGCTCTTTGTGTGTGTGTATTTGCTTCAAGATCGCGTTTGTCTTCTGTTTTAATCTCTATTCATCTAAAGGTTAGTTATGTGATCAGCATTGAAGTTTCAGATTGATTGAGGATTTGAGTGCAACTTGAACAGATCTTTTAAAGGTTCTTGGGCAGTGGTTTGTTGCTTTAAGATATCAAGGCAATCAATCACTACACAAATGAATTGGGCACTCTCATTTATTTGTTTTGAGATCAATTACATTAAGCTTACAACGTTGATTGAAACATGGTCAAATAAAGTACATATGAGACACATTTTACATTGATTATGATTATAATTATAATCAATGCATAAAATAATAAAATGAAATATCAATAACTACTCACATGGTGATGGTGAACTTTAATTATAATTTTCAATAACATTTTTTATATAGCATACAAGGAAGCCATTTGACATGTTTTTTACAGGACAAGCTATACACACACATATATCTATTTGTATATATATGTGTGTGTGTGTGCATGTTTGTAGGTATGTATATATACTCATTTTTAAATTATTAAAATAAGGGATATATTAAAGATAATTAAAATACACACTTCAATAGAGCATATTTTGTCTTATAGTGTATTAGATTGTGTGATTTATTTGTCTTTTAATTTATTCACTATTTTAATAACTTAAGAAATCTCTTATTAAGTAATGACTCTATATATATGATGGAGGATACTCTTACCAAAACCATATTCCAATTTTCTTTTATTATATATATATGATGCTATAACTAAAACTTATTTTTTAATATTTTCCAATCTTTTTTATATTAGAACATATGAAACTCCAATTCATATACAATTCACCGTCAAATTCAACGCTTTTATACAAACTATATCTATATGTACTGAGTTTGTTCATCATTTCTTTTTTTTTTTTCATAAATATTTTATCTTTTGGTTAAATAACTTTAAAATTAATTTAAAATAAATACATGGTTGCGCAAACATATTGATTGCATAAAATTATAAGGGTGCATTTGGAATGAGGGATGGAATGTAATAGGGTATGAAGGGATTGAATTGGCCGAGGCTAAATTGAATTACATTAAATATTGTCTTGTGTTTGGTATAGTTCAGTATTAGATTTGATTATAGCAATAAAATAACATTGTGATTATGAAAATTAATTTAAAATAAATAAGTATTTATCTAATCATAGTTAATTGAATTATTACAAATAAAATCTTACTTAATATAAATTAAAATATTTTATTTTCTATTTATGATAATTTATATTACAAATTAGAATTTTTTATTATTATAAACTAAACAAGTTTTATTTTATTTATTAGTTTAAATTTAACTATAAATTATGTAAAAATTATTTTAATAACAATACAATTAAAATTGTAAATTTAAAATAATATTTCAATTTAAAGTTAAACAAATAAATTGCAACGTTTATAATAATGCATAATTAAAAATAATTACCGCAAATAAATTATCAATTTAAATTGTATATTATCCCATGAATAGTTTGGGATAAAATTTCAGCTTTAAAAATGAAATCCCTATGACATATTTTTATTACTATTCAGAATTATGTGGTAGGCTCTTAGTTACTTATCCTAACTTAACTTTTTGACACTAAACATGAGATCACTATTATTTGCACCAAAATAATCCTAACCTATTAAATTTAACTACAACCAAACGTGCCCTAAGTGTAAAAGCCATCCATATAATTTTTTTTTTTTAATATATACCTGGTACTTGTAATATGCTTTGCAAATTCTTATGCATCTTTTCCCATAATTATATCCTTCATGATTCCCCTTTCCTTTTTGTTTTAGTTTTAAATTAAATCAGTGTTTATGGTTGTCCAACACCGGTCTTAATTAGCTTTCACACCCCAAAAAATCATCGGGTTTACACGTGACTTGCATGTCTCTCTATGAAAGACAAAAACGTTATTTATTTTTTAATTTATTATTTAACCTCCTATTGAAAAAAAATAAAAATTCTGTTCTATCCCAATATCAAGTGTGTTCGCCCTTATGCAACTACCATGATCTCTCATTCAAATCCATACACGTGTCACATGTGATAATAATGTCAACAAAGGGGATGTATATTTATCAGTTTATGCGCCATGTGACAATGCTCAATTAACGTTACTATTTGGACACAAAAAGAATTTTGATGCAGGTTTTTTTCTTTTAAAAGTATATAGTTAATTGTTGTCATGTGCATTAAAAAGAAAGCCAAAGATAAGGTTTTGACCAATAGCAATTTAGCTCATTTTGAATATTAAATCAGTATTCTTAAAAATTATAGATCAGTCCAATCAATTTAATTAAAAAAAAAATTGTAACTCCGAGTATTATTTTTAAGATACCGCACAGTTGATTCCAAAGATATATATATTACCGTTAAAATTTTTACTTCCACAAGCGATATCACATTTATTACTCTTTTTTTAACTACTTTAAACTTGTGTTTATTTTACATTATAAAAATTGAACATTCTTTCAATGCCTTGGAGAAGTTTGTTTTTAGTGCTTATGCTTAATAGGACTTAATTTGAGTAACTTACATAAATTGACATGTTTGTTGTTCTCACTTAGTGGTATTTATGGTAAAAATAATTGAATAAGATAAGTTAAAGATTTGAACTTAACATTTGCTTAATGAATAATTTACTTCCAAAACTGCCTTTACACAGTTAATGTATTTCGTACCATATATTAAATTGATTTATTCCACAAGAAAATGTCATTCATATAAATATATATTCACTATTCAATCATATTAAGATTTATTCCATGTTCATTGTGTGTGTATCATGATATCATCTTCCTAATTTTAATTTTTTTGGTGGATATTATCAAAATGATAAAATTTTGTGTTGAAAATAAAAATCATGATATTTGAAAATAAAAAACATGATGTATAGTTATCAATTATTATATACACACAATTAAAAATACTTTGTATACATATTTACAAATGTGTAAATAAATTTTAATTAACATTATGGCTCTGTTTGGGATTGGAGTTGAAAATCAATAAATTGTTTATTTCATTATCTGTGACAAAGATAGTGTTTATTAAATTTTGTAAAAATTACTTATTTTATAATTTTTTCCATTTTGACTGTAGCTTTTAAAAGGAGGTAAGAGGTTACTTTTTATAAGCAACTTATTAAATAAGTTACCACATCCTTTTAAAATTCTTATTACAACCTTATTAATATTTCAACAACAATAATTATGCCATATTTTTTCATACACTCTAATATACATCATATTACCAGCACAAGTACTACATATTATCTCCTATATCAAAGTTTTGATTTAGTAAGTTAATTTTTTTATATTATAATTGTATTTTCTTTTGTAAGATTAAAAAAGACTTGCATATAATTATGTAATTTTTTTTAACTATGAACAATTTCACATGAAAATTAACCATAACTTTTAAAATCAATTTCATAACCATAGCTTTTAACATTCAATTTATTTATATTTTTTCTATAGTCATGGTGTTTATTGCAACAAGCTTAATGTGAAAGCAATGCATATTTCTTTTTTATTTTATCTAGATTATATATTAGTATGAATTTTTATTATATTTTATGCAACAAATTATTATATTTTTTTCACTTAATATATTTGTACGTGTTTTCAGAAGAAAAGGATATGTCTAAATATTATTAAACATATTTTAAAAAAATAAAAAGTAATTTAAACTTATATTTATTTTGGTTATTATATAATGAAATAACATGTTTATAATAAAATTTACTAAACGCACGCACATTGTTTTTTAAACTCACAGAAACTGCAATAATACAGTTACCAAACACTAAATTATTTTTTTAATTAGCTGATTATTATATCGACACAACAGAAGCAACTTATTTAATTAATAACTGCAATCCCAAACTAGCCCATATGCTTACTTCAATTATTTACATTTTTACAACAGACTAACAGTAACATATACTAAACACATACGACCGCTTTTAAAATTCACAATATTTTGAAAAATAAATTCTACCAAATATTGAAATGGCTCTTTTCATAAATGATTGTTTCCAAAACACAATTAACAATAATTATTTTAAAATCTATAATATTACTAAATTGGCCCCAAATGAAAAAGTTTTGTAATTTCAATTTTTGTAAGATAGATGACGTAATAAAAGTCATGGTTATACTGAAAGGAAAAAGTGAAAAGCTTTGTGGGGATGAATGATTGTGATCCTCACTCCTCGCATCCACGTGGTGCCGTTGCCACGTGGCTGACACCCATTAGGTCGACGCTTTTACCGTCGGCTATGATGAAAAGCATAGAATCATGACTCAAAATTGTCCTATCAAATTCTATTGGGATTAATTAATTACTTATTTTAAAAAATATTTTAAACTACACAGAAACACCTCTCAACCTCATCATATATTTCTAACCCTTATTAAATTAAAATAAAAACTAAAAAAGCTGTTTCCCAAAATGCATATAAAAACGGCCAAGCGATGACTTGGCCAAGGCGTTTTGAAGGGCCTTTATAAAACAAACCATCACTTTGTTCTCATTCTCAACCCTCTCTTTTCTCCGGAGAAGTTCCCTCACCATCTTATTCATTTTTATTTTTTTTCCAAAAAAAATAAATAAATAATGGAAGACACAAAATCACGATTCAAGAGAATTTGTGTGTTCTGTGGCAGCAGTTCTGGCAAGAAAGCTACTTATCAAGAAGCCGCCGTTGAGTTGGGCAAAGAACTGGTAATGAAATGTTCTTAAAATTTTTTTCCATCTGTTTTTCATGTCCTTTTTCAGAATCCGAAGCTTTGAAAGACAATCTCAAATATTTCTCCATTTTGTTTCTGGGTTCAATCAATCCTGCATTGTTTCATTCAATGGTGCAAATTTGGCTTCAAAAAATTCTTTTTTTTTCTCTCTTCCCTTGTGTTTTTATCCTAGTCCGCCATTAAAAGGGATTTTCTTTTATGCATTGTTTATGTTTCTTATTAACTTGGTCGATTTTTGTTTTGGAATCAAACTGTTTAGAAACCTCACAATTTCATTAAGCTTTGAACGTGGGCATATGATTTTTTTTTTGGATAAAATAAAATATAAAATAAAAAATTATTACCATAGGAGATGGAAGGTTTAGGGTTTATGTTTGGCATGACAGAAAAACTGCTAGTGCTAGCTGTAACTTGCCTGTCAGGTGAGCAGCATTTTTGCATGATCTTGTTTGTATGTATTTTTCTATTTTCAGTTTCACAACACAAAAAAGAAACCATTTTTAAAAACATTTTTTTAATAAATAATTTCTCCTAGAGAAGCTAGCTAGCTAACAAACGTGCTCGCTTGATATCATGACACTCTTTTGAGCGTGGTCTTCCCTTGTGCATATTCCCACAAAGAAACATCCATGACCATGATTTTCACTTATGGGTTGGTTCCTTTGTAATAATTTTAATATATAACTATATAATTTTGTTTAAAATAATGTTTGGTTATTGTGACGTGTTAATGGGTTTTGTTTCCACTTTCCAATGTTGTTTTCTTGAAGGTGGAGAGAAAAATTGATTTGGTTTATGGAGGAGGGAGCGTGGGTTTGATGGGTCTTGTTTCACAAGCAGTTCATGATGGTGGGCGCCATGTTCTAGGGTTTGTTCCTCTTCATAATCAATCATCTTTTTCTTCTTTCTTGGGTTTCATTATTTTCTTTTCTCTTTTATTTTTGAACCATGCAAGTGTTTTTCCGTTTTTAATGAAGTTGGTTCTTAAAGCAGACATCATGGGATCAAATGCGTGCCCCAGACAAATCAGGGATTTGTGCCCTTTTTTAATCCTGTTTTTTATTTTTATTTCGTCATGTGAACAAATAAGTTTTCCTTTGGTTTGGTTTGGTTTGACATTAGAACATGATTCCTAAAAAGGGCTTTTTTATGCAGAACTTTTAACAGTTTGTGAAAAGTGAATCGGTTTTGAGCTTTGCATTGTCAGTTTCTTACTGCAAACTCTTGTAACATAGAGATAAAGGTGGAAAATATAAAAAGCTTAGTATAAAGTATCAAAACTTTTCGGTAGTGATTGAAGTTGAAGCTCTGGCTTTAGGGAACAGGTAACAAGTAAGAACCTTTTGTAAAAAGACTGTCCTGCCCTGGTCAGACTGTGTTTGCGATAAGATTATTTAGAAATAATGTTATAATATGAGTTTGAGATGTTGATTATATGCTTATTTTAAAGAAATAATATATTATAAATGGTGCTGATCTGTGTTTATGTGGCTGTTTTGCAGAGTTATTCCAAAGACTCTTACGCCCAGAGAGGTATAATATATTTCATATTCTTTAATGCAATCTCTCTTTCTTAATCCCGTGTGTTATTTTTTTCCGTGATAGACTAAAGTTCTTCCGTCTAAAGCAATGAAGCTAGCTGGATTAGACTCGAGTCATGGGACAGTATGTCTCAAGGCTTGAGGCCTGTCCTTTTCTTTGAGTTCTTTTTTTTTTTTTTGTTTTTAGTTGTTAATTGTCCTCAGAGGTAAATATGTTGATAAATTGAAATCAAAGGACTTATGTTCATCTTTTATTGCTATAAATATGTTGATTTTTGGTGGTAAATCAACTATCATGACAGTAAATTAATTTTTTGGGAGTATGTATTTATGTTTCAAAAGTAAGAATGTTAGTTATTGATGAATGTGCTTAAATTTACATTGTAGATAACTGGAGAACCTGTTGGAGAAGTGAAAACTGTGTCTGATATGCACCAGAGAAAAGCTGAGATGGCCCGACAAGCTGATGCATTTATCGCTCTTCCTGGTATCAACGAGATCCTTGTATCTGTACATACCTTTTACACCTTCTTGTTACATGTTTCGTTTTTTCTATGATGACTCCTTTATGTAGCAAACATTTTTATTAATAGGTGGTTATGGTACTCTTGAAGAACTGCTTGAAGTTATAACATGGGCGCAGCTCGGAATCCACCGTAAACCTGTATGTAACTCTTTAATGTTTTGATCTTGTTATGAATTATGATATATGTAATTTGCTTGGCATATGCCATTCCCAAAATCTAAACTAAGTGTTCAGAATTCGGACATTAATAAATTGAATATTCTTTCCCAGTAAGATTCTGTGGAACCTAATTAATAAATTGAATATCTATGTGAATATAACTTTGTATAATGAGTCTAGTAATCTCTTTGCAATCTGTTCTTAGTTCATATGACGTCATATTCTAGAACTTTAATCAATACTTTAAATACTGCATCTTAATAAAATGATTCTACATTATGATTTGTCATGGTTTTTGAGGACACGGCTGCTTTTTGCTGTTCCACTCAAACGGGAGGCTTAGTTGACCAAATTCAGTCAACAAATCTTATTGATGGGGATAATATAGATAGATGTAAGCATAGAATCAATGCATGTGCTGATCAACCTGATTCACATGGAAAGATAGTCTAAGATTTGATGATCCAATAATGATCATGTTAAATGATTTGGAGAATTCATTAGAAGAATCTCCGTTTGAATGGGAGAAATCCAATGATTTACCAAAAAAAAAAGTTGTAAAATCACTGGTCAAAAAAAGCCTTTCAGTCTCATTTTTTGGGTGTTGTTTGGGCTTTTAGTGTTATAATTAAGTTGGTTAATGTTGTAGGTGGGTCTCTTGAACGTTGATGGCTTCTACAACTCGTTGCTGTCTTTTGTTGATAAGGCCGTGGACGAAGGCTTTATTTCCCCGACCGCACGTCGCATTATTATATCTGCCCCAACAGCTAAACAATTGGTTAGACAGCTTGAGGTAAATGGTTTCTTTGCATTCATATTTAAACAATTAATTTAAGGGGGGGGAGAAAATCGGAGAACCAAAGCAAACTGAATGATTGGATAAACAAATTCTATGTACATATTTTAAACTTGCCCCTTAACAATTCGGAAATGTATTGGGGAAACAACAGCCTTTGAATGTTTTGGTATCTCATTTGTATAATTTTGTTGTTCATCAGGAATATGTGCCCGAACATGATGAAATTACATCGAAGCTGGTGTGGGAGGACCGATTGAATTACGTGTCCGAATCAGAGATTGCCACGTGATGTCATGACTTTCCTTTTGGTCCTTTTTTTTTTTTTTGTCTTCCGTAGATACGTATATGCGGTCTTATACAGTAGATCTTGAGCACAGTAACGCGTTGGTCTTTTTTGTTTTGGAACAGAGGCATCATAATGTCTTGGAAAAATATATGTACATGCCTTGGAGAGTAATTCCCACCTCTTTTTGTGAAACTGTGAAGGAATGAATGATTAGTACTTAAACTTTGTCAGTGTTGTTTTATATGTATTCTTTGCAAGTTCCATGATCATGCAGCCAAGCAAAGAGAATTATGACGACCAGCGGCCGAAACTTTCTTTATTCTACCTACAATTACAATATATAACAAATGCGTTGGGTATTTGGATCTAATGGGAACTGGGAAGTAAACTTCAATAAAATCAATCCTGTCATTTTATAGGAGGATCTGCGCTCTTATGATCAATTTAGGTTAAAGATAGAAACTCAGTCCCTAGACTTGTCAGGGACTAAAAAGAAAACTACACACGTTATTGACTCATTCTCATGTACTTAAAAAATAAATTTTACATAAACTAATTCTGTCGTGAACTAATCTTGCTGATGAATTAATCTTAAGAACTGAAAAATAAACCAACATGCTATTGATTTGATACTTGTTACGTGGTGGGTCCACATCTTTTACTTTTGTATGATAGAATAAATTTTATATTCTAATTTATAGAAGTTGTACGACGAATTAATGCCCACTCGTTTCTTCTCACTAATTTATTTAACTAAATCCCGCAACCAAAAGTACTCTGTTATTTTTTAGGTTAAGGGCGCGACTTCCATAGCTACCATCTAAATTCTAATTTCTAATTCGCGAGAGATAAGGATATAAAATTATATTTGGCCCGTTATGCTTTTTAAAATTAATAGTATTAGAAATCAAAATAATCAAGAGGCGTTCATTTAACACCGAAGTGGCGAAGTCCCAAATACAATTTTGTTAAGGATTTTATTAAGTTACGATTGTTATAACTTATAGCCAACTTAAAATTATGTGAACAATGCTAACGAGTGACGAGACTAATGTAAATTTTAAACTAACGGTAAGTTACAGCAGATGTAACTTAGCCGCCTCTGTTATGTTAATTATCTTGTGTCTGCAGTGTACCGGTATATGGCGCAACCGCATTTTGATCGTGCTTTTTTATGAACTGCATGCGTGACTGGATAACGTGAATCTTGGGCGGTTCATATTAATTGTGGGACCCCCTATGGGATCACCACCATTGAGATGCTACATCAATGGGTCCTTCCGCTGGCATTGATTGGGGACCACGAATTACATAATGACTTCTAACATAATCCTCTTCAGATAACAATAATTTTGGCAGTACTTACTAGATGTCTTAAAATTATTATTACTAATTTTTGTTCTTTTTTCGTGTTTTGTTTTTTTCTAATGAGCTTTGAGCTTGGTTTTTAATGCACATCTGCAAATGATAGGTTAGATCTTACTATTTCAAACAAGCCTCCCATCAGCAACCATCTGTTGTTTAAATCATGCATCCTATGTACCATACGGTTGCCGTCAAGTATTTTTCAATATTCACTTATTTTGTATTTGGTTTTAATATATAAGAGTTGTGGTACTGCACCTTTTTCTTTTTTCTATTTTTTTTCCCTAGTCTATAGGTTACATATGAGAAATCTAATATTAAATTTGGGATCACTTCAGGACTAAAATATAAAAATAATTATATTGTAGTTTTGCCCAATTTTCTTTAGTGTAATGCCGTGTCATGATGTCCTATATTGCATCATGCCAAGCATTTTATTGCTAATATTCAATCATATAAGTAAATTAATAATGATTTGAAATTCGCTGTTGTGGGGGAAGAGTTCCATCTTTGTTGGGAGTTTTGATACTCTTATCGCTTTTTTGGAGGGAAAAAAAAAACAATAGAATAAACCATAAATCCAGCTCAGAATCTTGGTTGCAAGTTGAAACCCAATTGATATATTGATTGATTACAAAATATTTCACATTTAAACCATACATTATTATTATTATTATTATTATTAATATTGGAAAAAGTACAAATGTGAATTTCTTAAACAATCAAACAGCTACACCAAGAAACAAAGGTCTCAAAGGAGTTCGTCTGTCCATCTCTCGATTGCAAATTCATCGACCATCATATTGAAATTGAATTGCTGGAATCGATGTGAGACGCATGATAAGATGTTATCTCCAATTATATTTTGATTACTTTGATCTGTTGTGATCCATCAAAGATTCGCTGTGGTCAACTCATAAAATAGTCAATCAATCTAAGGCTAGGATTCAGTTGCGGAAAACTTAAGAATTTATCATACTACTTCCGATGATTGGCAGGCGTATCTATCTTCATTTACGAGGTGTTGAATCTAAGATTTATTTGATTGGCATGCAAAAATTATAATCCCCACAGTTTAAAAAATAATGTTCCTTATCATTTTTCACACGCTTCGACACTTTAATTCCAATTTTACCAACATCCAATGTATTTGTTTCAAGGCCATGGATTCAGAAATCACAATCCATACTTCCAAACGGATCAGTTTTCATTTACTTTTCTTTTTTTTTTTAATTTTTTTTTCACCTGCATCCAGTGATCTACTACTTGGCCAAGATATGATTCACAGAACATCGGTAACAAGAAGAGGACAATAACGAGAGATTGTGCTGTGTCTGCAATACAAAGGAAGTAAAGAGATTGACAAATCCAGTCCAATGCATTTATTCCCCGTAGGCTGCTCACAAAACTCACAGTAAAGTAGTAAAATCACATTACATGGAAAAACAAAACTCATCTACACCTCCCCAACAGACACAGATATGCATATGAGGTTCCAATGCTAAACCCTCTTATATAGCCGCAAAGTACTCCTTGCTGAGTTTTGGGTCTGGCTTCATGGATTTCTCCCCGGGCTTCCATCCTGC
Organism: Luvunga scandens; assembly: GCA_030449905.1. Taxonomy (NCBI): domain Eukaryota; kingdom Viridiplantae; phylum Streptophyta; class Magnoliopsida; order Sapindales; family Rutaceae; genus Luvunga; species Luvunga scandens. Next base: position 3,865,375 of record JASUUG010001265.1, read on the forward strand.
TGGGCAAACTTCATCTGGGTTGTCCTGCACATACTGCAAGGCCTGCAGGGAATTTTTGCCGCAGAGGAAGCAATTAAAGATCAAATTAAATGTTAGCACACAAATAAAAGAATGTTTTTCTAAGTAATTTTAAGAGGTAAATCTTAAAAAAGATTAGTAAGTTCTGCTGATATTAGTCAAACTCAGTCTGTCTTGATAAGATATAATTTACCTGGAGCGTTCTCAGTGTCTCATCAACACTCCTACCAATGGCAAGGTTGTTAATGGTTGCGTGCTGGATGACTCCTTCTTTATCAATAATAAAGAGTCCTCTCAATGCAATTCCCTGTGATAAGACTGAAATGTGAGTAAATGGGCAACAAGGTTCTCTGACTAACCATAGAAATTGAAGTTACAGTGAGAACATCCCATAATTCGAATTGGAACGCAGACAGACCTGCTCTGGAAATAGTCTAATACATCAACAGTTCAACAGGAATTGGAAATAACAGTGTAACTAAAGAAAACAGAGCACTAGTGGTTCCTAGTAAACGACATCTAACAAGTGTCCGGACAACTTATCCCTCCATTTCTCAATGACCAATATTACTTCATAGATCCATAGGAGCCCCTCTTGCATAATCATATAGATCATTCAACAAATTTTCTAAGATATCATTCTGATTAAGGGGCATTCAAATTGTTAACTTTACCGCAACATCTTTAGCGTACCCTTGATTGAGGGAAGTGAGATTTTTGATAATTAAGTTCAATATTTCTGTCACATGTGCTACTCTCCTGGGATAATATTTTTCATTTCATAGGAACTACTGTTGTTGATTAGTCTCAGTGCCACTCACATACAGAAAGAACTTTTAGGTGCCGAAACATTTAATGCCAGAAAAAATTAAATGCTGAGAAGTGAAAATGAGCAAAACAAAGGAAATAGTGATCCTTTCTATTGCTCCATCATGTTGTATCTTGTTGACCAATACAGATTTCCATGTAGAAGGAAATGATGGTTGCTATTGGGCGGTGAGACGATAAATAACTAATACTTGTTTGCACAATAGAACTCAATATGCAGGACAGAGGCAAATCCAGAAAGTCAGGTTTTTGGGTACAACGAGTAAATTCTTTTGCTCATAAGAAAATGTATAAGAAGAACAATACAAAAACTTATTAGAACAAAATCTATTCTGATGCCCATGTCACCTCTTACAAATAGAAATGCAACATTATGGGAAACTTATTCCTTGCTCCAATTGGCATGTGATAGAGTAGTAATAATTGTTCCAACAGAGAGTATAAGCATTTGCTAATATGACATTTCTGAATCATACAAATGAGATAAAACATAACACTAGCAATAGAAAGCTAAATTAATCAATCCAAAATTTCATCATGCCCAGATATCGTTGATATGGTTATCTGTAAACTGTTATTTTGGGTAAAAACCAAGTAAAAATTAATGACGATTTCTTGCCTGATCATGGATCAGAACACCATAGGATTTTGAAATTGATTTGGTAATATCAGAAATTAGTGGGTACTTCAAATCACCAAGACCACCTGACTTTCTGTCTGTTTGGACCCATGCCAAGTGTGAGAACTACAAAAAAGAGGTAAGAGATCATCAGCATTCAGAAACAATTTCAGACTTTGGATTAAAATGCTAATCTAAGCATTTAGACAAGCATAAATGTCTTGTATCGTTATTTTGCTCAAGTACATAGCAACTAGTCACTCAAGGTAGAAATCTGTAACGGCTAATCTGCAGTATTACTGGGGAACTCCTGTAGATTTTTATTTATGTAATGAAATATACGCCGCAGAAAAAAACTTAATAACTACCAGAAGGCGTGCAACCAGCCAGTTGCCAGTTGAATAATATTTTTTGAATAATTTTTTTGTAGCTAACTTACCACACTGTCAGTTGAGACACCCAATATCTCAGTGTTTAGCTTCTCAAATTCAGCATATCGGTCACTGAAAGCAGTGATTTCTGCATGAAAAACAGGGTAAAAGATTAGAAAATTTTATTACCCATGCTCATCTAAGCTTCAACGTCAATTTTTTTCAGAGTTAGAGGAAACCTGTGGGGCAAACAAATGTGAAGTCCAACGGGTAGAAAAAGAGAATCACATATTTCTTCCCAATGTAATCCGAAAGCTTGACCTGAACCAACGCTGAAGCAAGTCAAAAGAGGGACAAAATTCAAAATTTCCACTCATATAACATTCTCATTTCTTTTTTTTTTTTTAATTTTTTTGGATAATGTACATTGATGAACTCTTGATCGAAAACAGCCTCTGCTGCAAAATCAGGTGCCTCGTTTCCCACCAATGGTGGTGTATCTACCTGTAAAAGGAGGCCATAGGTTGTTACTTAACCAATCTCGTTATTAATTATTATAAAAAAGAAAAAGAAAAAGAAACTAATTAAATCAATAACATTCCAGAAAATTTAGAAATTTGAGAACATGTATAGTTGGAATGACTTACGGATGCTTTGACAATGAAGGACTTGCGAGAATGGGACCCGCGGGAGAAGGAAACGGGGTGGGGGACCCGGGACTGGAGGGGATTGCGGAGGCCGGAGAAGGAGCGGGGGACGGTTAGGTTTTGAGAAGGGGAGATTGAGGAAGAAGAGAAAGCCTTGGGGTTAGAGGAAATGAGAGCGGCTGTTACTGTAGCAGTAGCAGAAGCAGCTGAGCAAGCCATTGTTGCTGTTGTTGTTGTATTCTTTATTGGGAGTCGACGAACGAAGCAAACCAAAGTGTGGCTACCTGTTGCTCAAAATCATCAATCTCATGAAGAAGCAAAAGAGATTGAAAATGGTAGGTGAGTGAAAGGATAGGGCTTTTTCGTTTGGGTTTGGTGCCGGCTCCACATGTTTTGGGTTTAAACGGAAATCCTGGTCGGCTTTCGAGCTCGAGGATTCATTTTATTGTTGTGTCCAATGGGCCACTGCCGTTCAGCCCACGTAATAACAATAATACCTCAAGAACGGAACAAATCATCCGCAAACTTCTTGAACCCTCTTCAGATTTTCAGATAGCACGCAACGCGCCCAGCTCACTCTCTGCAAATCACATTTGCGGTTGTCTTATCCTTGAACAATCACGCTCCCCTCAAATGTTCCCCTCAAGTCTCAACCAGAAAAAGCACAAAACAAAGAGGCTGAAAAAGTAAAGTACTGACCCTCGCAATCCAACATGTAGCAGCAATGCAAGACTCTCACACACTCTGCTCCACATTTTCCTGCCCAATGCTCCATTTTCCTGCCGCCCACCATGATTTTCCCTTACTTTCTCGCCCGAGAAACCTGAACGCCCACATCCACTTTCCCTCACTTTCCACCAAAACAATCACCCCTACGCCTTCTCCTCCCATACCCCCCAAAATTACACAAGTACCCTCCATCTCCCCACCCCCAAATAATACCCACTCGGAATTCCTAGAAAAAATGCTGTTCCTCGACTCCATCGGGATTGACTTCTTCTCCTTGATCAACGACCACCCTCCGATCGTCTCCGCACCTCTGAACGACATCAAATCAACCGTTGACTTAATCACCTCCATGGACTTCGCTGCTGCCGAGTTCCGCCGAATCGTCTCCATGTGCCCAGAAATTTTAACTTCTCGAGCCTCCGACATCCTCCCGGTCATCACCTTCCTCCTCAGAGAGGCCAAAGTAAACGGCTCTGATTTAAAAAGGGTCATCAGCAGACGGCCCAGATTACTCGTCAGCGCCGTGAAAACCCGACTGCGACCCACTTTGTATTTCCTTCAGAGCATGGGAATCGCCGAGGTAAACAAACACACCTACTTACTCTCCTGTAGCGTTGAAGATAAACTCATTCCTCGATTACAGTATTTCCAAAAAATCGGGTTCTCTAAGAGAGAAGCTACGGCGATGTTTCGCCGATTCCCTCAGCTGTTTAATTATAGTGTTAAGGAAAATTACGAGCCGAAATTGAATTACTTTGTAGTGGAAATGGGAAGGGATTTGAAAGAGCTGAAGGAATTCCCGCAGTATTTTTCGTTTAGTTTGGAGAATAGGATTAAGCCTAGGCACCAAGTTTGTGTAGATAAGGGAGTGTGTTTCCCTCTTAATGTATTGTTAAAGACAAGTGAGGCACAGTTTCATCGTAGATTGGATGTCTGTTGTAATTCTTCCATGCCATTGACAAAGTCTCCATTGTCGCTTATAAAATGTCGCATTGATTCAATGTAGAGTAAAAGTTTGTTGTTATATCTAATGTTATTGAGCTTTATATTCATTTTTCTATCTTCTCTGGTTGTTACTTAAATTGAATTATTAACTGGTTGACTGTTAAATTCAACTACTGAATATGAGTTTCCTGTCTGGACACTTGCAATGGGAAATTATGCAAGTCTCATGGTTGATTAATTGTTAATTTGCTATCGTGCAAATTGACAGTCCCTCATGTGCTTTTATTTGTTGAAAATGCATGATATACATATCTTTGATGATTTTTTAAATTTAGAAAATGGAGCCAGTGTTTAAATATTGCATCATAAGATTGAGACTAGAATGGAGTCTTAATTTTCGTGTTTGATTGTCAAGTTGGCGACAAATGCAAGAGTACTCATGTGAAGTCAAGTGACCATGTTCATGGAGAACACGAATGGATTCTCCTTCTGGCTTTGAGAAATATATGTGTGGTGTTCTTGTAATTCTAATCAAGTGCTTCCAACTGTCGTTCTAAATGTAGATTGTGGAAAAGCATAGGGATCTGCTTTTTTCAGTTTTCCGAATTTGATGTTTAAAAAGAGTTTTATACCATGTGCAACCCTGGATTGCAGTCACTAACCCCTATACTCTTATTGGCAAAAAGTTACCATAGTTTTTCTGTTCGTTCAGCTTTGTACAAACCTTGAGGTAGAAAGGTTTCTGTAGAAACTAGAATGTGTGCAAGACAAGGAAAGATCTTTTAAAATTAGCATATGCCTTAATGTGTTTTCAGTGAGACCTAGCTATTCACTTGTATTCTCATATATATGAGTGGTTAACCGAACAGGCAAGCAGAAAAACTTGTTTGAGTCCAACCTGCTCGTTAGTCTCCTATGCCACTGGTACCTTGTAAGCATTGTATATGTCTGTTGCAATGTTCACAAATTTTTCCATTTCTGAGTTCATCGCAAGTTTCAAATTTTAAGTAATAAATCTAAAAATAAAACATAGGTCGCGACCATTTGGACATGACTGTTACAGAAGAGATTCTACCCACCGCTGTTGTAAGGTAGGTGGAAGTGTCTCCTGTCTTTTATGGTGAAGCTTACGGTGACTCTGCGTGAATTAAAGTGGAATCATGATGCCTTTGATCCGACGGCGACCTCTTTCTTGCCTTTTGCCGGGAATAAACGGTAACTTTTCAAGACAAAAAAAAAAAAAACAAATTTATAGCTGGTCAATCCAATATGTCACAGCTGTCATTGTGATTCTCGTGTATCTTTTCTTTTTAATGAACCGAACAAATTTCCCGTATCTATAAAAAATTGAAGTCGTTCCATGATTTCTATTTTACTTTATTATTATTATTATTATTATTATTATTATTATTATTTTTAAGTGAACGTCGGCGCTCTCTCCTCCACCCGATGACGTGGCAGAGTCATTTAGCTGATCGGACGTGGGGCAACCAATCAAGATTTGGCATTTTGCCACTTGTCATGATACTGAAAGCAGTAGCACCAATGTAGCTTTGTGCCGCGTTGTCCCTTAACCATTCTAGGGTTTTGTTGAGCGCGAGGGTGGGATGTTTGGAATAGCGAGTGCCTAATAATCGCATGTGCTCTGGACAAGAAGAAAGGCGCGTACTCGCCGGTTCGTTTGTTTAATTTTCCTTTTTTTTTTTTTATTGCTATTGACCTTTTTTCCGTCATGATTTTGTATGAATGGCCAAAAGTTTTGATTATTTGTAATTATTTCAAAATATGCTGATGTTTAACACTTTCTGTGAAAACATCACATTTTAGCTAATATATTTGTGCATCCATGCCCTTAGTTAACATATCAAATTGTTTTACTTTTCTTTGGTGGAATGACCTTATACAATTTAACTTTCAACATGTATATCTAATTCGTTTTATCGGGGACTATGCCATTAAAAGAAATTATGAAGTTCATCTTAGTTTTCTATGAGGTAGTCACAAATATAAAATTAAGAAGTTAAATCATAAAATTTGTTAAAAATTTCAAAATTATTTAATGATGTGGTTAATCACCATCTTAAACGTTGTGTAGTTTTATTTAATATAAATTTTGTCAAATATGAATGTACTAGTATTAAAAGTACGTGATCAAGAAGTTTGATGTATTAACTTTTTAGTTACTAATTAGTTATTTAACCATAAAAGCATACAATGAAGACTATCATAATATAATAATTAACACTTACTTATCGTTGAATTACTTCAATGTTAATACCCATAACTTTAAAATCATAACATGAAGATTATCATTTCTAATTGAAAAATAATTGGTAACAAGAACGTAAATATTAAAATATTTAATTTTATTACCCTCCCAAAAGACCAATAAAAAATGTACAAATAATGAGAAAATAACCAAAAGAAATACATAAATTTTCTCATGTGAAGTCAAAGTGAAAGAATTGCATCTCAATCTCAAATAAGTGTAAGATTAATAGAAGTTTTCTTTAGTTCGACTTCTTATATCATCATTTATATTTCTAAAAGAAATAAGAACACAAAAGTAAAGGGGTTACCAAAGAATTTCACGAAAATAAGGAGGCAAAAACCAAAATAAAGAAATAACCAAACAAAATAACGTTAATATTAATATTAATTTTTTCCGCAAAACTTCCCTCCACATCTATCCGAACTAAAATTCCCTCCTTCCCTCGTTTTCTTCTCTCGTTCTCCCCATCCAAACCCCTCCCTCTCTAGATCTTATTTCTCCCCAATTTCTCATCTCATTTCCTCTCTTTCTCTCATATTTTCGTTTTCTTCTCGTCACTCCGCATCCCAATGTCCGGCGCCGCCCGAGCCCCCCACCGAACTGCGCTGCCGCCGCCAAATCCGCCTCGTTCGGGGCCGATCGTCCCACCAATAAAGCGCCACCTTGCTTTTGTCACGACTAAGCCGCCTTTTGTTCCTTCCGATGATTACCATCGCTTCTCGAACACTCGCAGAGCTGCCGATCAGGAACCTGAAGCAATTGTTGTTAGATCTCCTGTCAGTTTTTTTCTTAGCCATTTTCTCGTTTCCTTTCAGTGGCTTAATTTGTAATTGTTGAAGGACTTTTTGACTTTTGAACTTCTTGTTTGTTCAGTTTAATGTATTAAATAATTGAGTGTTGATTTGAAGTTTGTTTCGTTTGGCCAAAAAAAAAACTCGTGTGCTGTAGATTGATTTTTTTTTCAGTTTAATTTATTCATACCCAATTTAATATGTTGTTATCTGTTTCCATTCGAGTTGACTATGAGCTAATCATTGACTAGTTCGTGTTGTTTGTTAGGATTTCATCTTCAATTTTGTAATTTTAGGTTATCTGCTTGATTACTTGCTCAAATTTGTTAGAGCAAGACAATGCTTGTTTGATTGATTAATTCAAAGTGCTAGGGGTGCTAATGATAAACAACGTGGTTTGCTGTGAAAGTGTCTAAATCATAATTGTCCTGATTTTGACAATGGAAAACTTTTATGACTCAGTCAAATGTTCATCACTTACTCTGAACATTTAAGTAGCTTGTGCTCAAGTGCATCAGCTACCTCTTGTTAATACAATGCTTAAATTCTGTCTGTGATTCTCAGCAATTAAAGAGGAAGAATGGAATGGAAGATAATGAGGTTGAGACCAGTGAGTGGGTTGGCAGCCCTGGATTGACAAACATATCTAACGGTCCCTTCCACACACCTGTATCTGCAAAAGGGGGAAGCATAAACAACAGGTCAAAGGGAATAAAGGGATATAGATCGACTCCTCAGACACCAGTACCGAGTGCTGGTGAGATATTTCTTATCATTTAGGTTCTCTCATCTGCTACACCTTACAGACATCCTTTGATGTGGATGTTTACCAAACTTAGTCCTTGAAGATGAGCTAAAGTACTCTTCATGTAACTTGCAGGCTCGCCTTCTGCTCTTACTCCAGCTGGCAGTTGCCGTTATGATAGTTCCTTGGGTAATTCTAAATGTTTTGGCATATACAATAAATTCTTATGTTCTATATTTTCATGTACGGTAAGGATTACTTGCTTGATTTTTCAGGTCTTCTAACAAAGAAGTTCATCAATCTGATTAAGCATGCTGAAGACGGTATACTTGACCTGAATAAAGCTGCAGAAACTTTAGAGGTGACCATCTGGCTTATTGATTATCTATGTTGTTGAACACTCCCAATACTAAGTTCATTCTTTTTTGAATTAAAACAGGTGCAAAAGAGGCGAATATACGACATAACAAATGTATTGGAAGGAATTGGTCTGATTGAAAAGAAGCTCAAGAACAGAATACGTTGGAAGTATGTTTCTGAAAATTTTAAGAATTTGATGTTGTTTTCTTTCTATATTAGTTTGTTGTTTCATTAGAACTTATGAAGGATTGATCAAAATGATTAGGGGACTTGATAATTCAACTCCAGGAGAGGTAGATGCTGATGCCTCCATATTACAGGTATCTGAAAGTAAAAATTTGCTTTGTATAGCAGAAACAACTTCTTAAGTTTACTATGTTATGAGTACAATGTTTCTTCTTTCTTTTATCTCAGTTTGTAATGTTGCATAGAATATCTAACAATTGCTGGTGATCCTGTTGTTGAAGCATGGAACAAGGAATGATTAAAAGAGAAATAGAAATCTCTTTTAGTGGCTTTTTAAGATGGACTGTGTTTTATCTTCTTTTCCTGCAGGCTGAAATTGATAATCTTTCCATGGAAGAGCTTAGAGTAGACGAACAAACAAGGTCCCTTGTTCTCTTGTTGTAGCAATAACATTTTGCTGTTTATAATCTTTTCACTACTGCTGATGCTTCCAGGTAATATTTCAGGGAACTGAGGGAAAGGTTGAGGCAACTAAGTGAAAATGAGAACAATCAGAAGTAAACTCTTCTTCCCCACCATGTATTCTGATCCTATCTATACATTTAACTGGTATTAATATGCACTAAATGAGACTATTGTGTCTCAATCATTTCAGGTGGCTTTTTGTGACTGAAGAAGATATCAAGAACCTGCATTGCTTCCAGGTTAGTTTGTGCTATATTCTTTTATAATCATATCCCTCCTTGACACCAATATCAAAGGTTCTTTAGCTTATCTGAAATTACACTTCTTATTCATTGCTTCTAGCAGAATCAGACCCTGATAGCAATCAAAGCTCCACAGGGAACAACTCTTGAAGTCCCTGATCCTGACGAAGTAAGTTGAGCGGAACATTTGAAAGGAAGTTTCTGTTGTTACACTTATCATGCCATTGATGCACGTTCAATTGGTTGGTCCTGTGTACACAGGCTGTTGATTACCCTCAGAGGAGATACCGCATAATTCTTCGAAGCACAATGGGTCCTATTGATGTATACCTCGTTAGGTAATTTCCCCTTCCAGTCAGGGTGAAAATATCTGCTATTGCACATATCATTACTTTGACTGCCATCTGATGTTAGAGGATTTGGGATCCCTGCTTTGATAGTCTTAAATTTCTCTGTTCTTTGTATTTAAGACACCCCTTTTGGCTTTCAGTCGATTTGAAGAGAAGTTTGAGGAGATCAATAGTGTTGAGCCACCTGCAAGCGTTCCACTCGTTTCCAGTTCAGATTCTAATGAAAACCAAGTGAAGGAGATAATCAATGTGGACAGAACTGGAAATGAAATTGAAGCTCAGGAGCAGCAGGCTCATCAAGTGTATTCTGATCTTAATTCCTCACAGGAGGTTGTTGGTGGAATGATGAAAATTGTTCCTTCAGATGTTGATGTAAGTGCATTTTTTTGTTTACAGTTATTAGTCCTTGTAAAAATAAATTAAAGAAACCGTAGATTCGTAAGGGAAAATATTCTTTGGCAGAAGATATTTTATTAGTGCAAGTAATAAGGAACTAAATATCATTTCAAAGAAGGTTCAAGTTTTGAATGAGTTTGCCAATATTCTTCAAATGGTTTTGCATAGGTTTGAAATCAAGTCGTCAATTTCTAGCTCATGTTAGTTATCTGAAGATGCAGCCCAATAAGGCCACACTTGCGAATGTTTTATGAATGATGCAAGCCTGATGGTGTTCTTAATACTTAATTTGCTGTTGTCTATCGGTTTCTAAAGTTCCTATATGCCACTTGGCTCTGGATGAATCTAAGGAATCTGGTCATCCTAATTTTTTTTGAAGATATGATGTTTTTTAGTTCATCTGTTACTGCTACCAGGGTCCCAAATTCTTGTCAACTATGTGTAAGAAGAAAGGGATGAATGAATTTCCGAAAGTTCATTTCTGTATTTTTTTTCCTTCACAATTCTAATTCCTAATATACAAAAGATATGATAGTTTGTTACTTTTCCGTAACTTAAGTCTATCATTGTTGTTGCAGAATGATGCTGATTATTGGCTTCTATCAGATGCTGATGTTAGTATCACAGATATGTGGAAGACAGACTGTATCCTTCATCTAATTTTTTGCTCTTCTTTCTTCTATCTGCATCTCTTGTTCCCTTGTTTCGGTTCACAACTTGATTGTTGAATCCCTGACTCAAACCATAGCAGGTGCTGAATGGGATGGAGTGAATATGTTGCATGCTGAATTTGGAATGTCAGATGTCTGTACCCCGACTCCACAAACTCCACCATCTAGGATAACAGAAGTTCCATCCACTGACTTTAACCCTATTCACAGATGATATTTATTTGCTAAAATCAAGAGACTCTTGTAGGTTCCCCTTCAGCAACTTTCCATGTCGTTCATTTAAGGGTCCATTGAGTTGCATGATCATTGTATACTGAACAGTTGGTAGACGCTGAAGAGGAGTTACTGCCGCATTGCACAGCTATTGAGTAAAATTTTTGACCCTTGGTTTATTTTCAAATAAACTTATTCTTGCTTGGAATTTGGATAAAGTAGCAGATTTTTTGGGGGGGAAAACAACATATAAAACACTGTAAAACCGCTTGTGGAATATCACTGTGGCAGCATTGATTCTGTTTGGAGAATGAAGTTAGCCATATCTAAATGCCATGAAACAGACATGCAATGGAATTGCTGCCTGGGACAATGTCAGGTCAGTGAAACTTTCTGCCCTGGATTGCTCTAATTGTACGATAGCAAACATTTGTTTTACCTTTAATGTAATTGATATACCATTATGGTGATAGAGGCTATTGTTTAGTCATTTTCTTTTTTTTTAACTCAAATTGAATTTCATGTTCACATTTTCAATGGTTACAGATTCTAATAATGTTTATGCTAGCATGTCCTGCTTCAGATTTTAGTCTTGATCATTTATTAGGATGTGGCTGACCAGAGTTCAGGACTGCAAAACACAAACCAAAATCAACCTCATTCGCCATTGTTTTTGTCTTGTTTGTGTCCCTTCTTATGTACCCCCTGCTCAGAAGTCGTTTTCATATTAGGACTCCTTTTGACATATTCTCTATAAAGCAGTTCAGTATTATCCGCATGGACGAAGTGGACCTAATGTGTGTATGGTTATCAAATTATTATGGTGTTTGATGGTAATATCCAAACGCCGGTATTCTTTGCAACTAGGATTCCCTGGGAGAAGAATTCTGATGCTATCAGTTGATAAGTATTAAATAAGCAACAGGATTAAGAGATAAATATGCTTTTTAGGATCTTTCAATTAAGAGATCATACGAGTGTGTTTAAGATTAAGGTTTTGTGGTTTTACCATTGTTTTTTATGCAAAATAGGATCACTAGAGAGTGGGTGTTTATTAAACATTTTGGGTGTTCTCAAAATTAAGTAGAAGGCACAACAATTAGAAAGTACGAAAAAGACAATTAAATATGGATCTCTATTAAGGAATTTTGGCATGAGAAGTGCATGGGAGCGATGGCTCAAGAAAAAGAAATAAAAAGTAAGTGTGATTTGAGTCACATGTCATGGGATGAGTATTTTGTGCAATAAATTTATGTGGTGCTTCGACAACTTTAGCACGAAAGTTATTATGTAAGTCTGTCGAACTTCTCAAACTAGTTAAGTAAAGATAAAAGTGAGAGAGAAGAGAGCAATATAATTAAAGAGAAAATTTATTACTTAATAATATATACAAGAGAGCTTAAGAACTTTACAAGTATACTTATGTTATTAGGTGTGTTGTGTTATTAGGTGCGTTGTGTATTCAAAATGATAAGCCTTCTTATTTATAGGGAAGGTTTACTCATTTTAAACAATTATATGCAACTTGTTATAAAAATCTAAATATTTCTAAATATAAATAAGTGTAGAAAGTTTTAGATATATACAAGTGATGAGGGCTAAAAAATTCTAGAATCAGCCGAGCTAGCACACCTTGGCTTCGATGGTTGGAATTTTGGGCGGCTTGTTACACCCCACTACTTAAGGAATTGAAGGGCATTTCGGAAGTTGCCATCTAGTGTACAGCTTAGCATCGTGAAAGCTTATCTTTCCCCACGTCGGATTCCCAAATAGTGGTCCTATAGGGTCCACGCATCACATCACTTTTTAGTACCGTTTTTATTTCAGATAATGCTAAGTTACATTCTATGTAAACTGTATCAATCTAAAAATTTATTCTATAATCTAAGTGTTATTTGATTGGATATATCTATTTAGGTATTGAGCACAATTCTTGAATTGAATGTAAATTATATATAGTATAACTTAGCCACCGTCTTTTATTTATTATGTTTTTGCTTTTTTATATATATTATATAGAATATACGCATAAAGTTTTATTTTTATAAATTATCATATTATGATTCCTTTATTTGGGTACGCGAACCTTTCCTTTTCCTTGCCTTGCTTAAGACATCTTTATGATAATGATGCAAGAATCAAGCAAGAAACACATTATAAAAATAATAATGCAGAAAAAAATTTAAAAAAAATCGTTGGTTTAGGAATTCTATGTAGTACAATTACAACACTTACGAGGCTCAATGAGTTGAACATACCAACGGTATGCGAAAAACATTGAAGGGAAATGGACAAGTTTATGAGCCCCTCAAGATTGACCAAATCATGTGGTGGTATTTGTTCATAAGTTTGGAATAAGTGGCCATCAATTGCGTGATTTGTTTTGTCCATCCTTTCTTCGTTTCTTTTAAGTTTCTGTTTTGCAGAAAATCAAGTTTGAAAATACCCCGATCGAAAGGAGCGGGAGTGGGCTACCACTCTCTCTCCTCGCTGCACTTGGTTGCGTATCATTGGGTTTTCTGATGTCAACACTGAACAATATATTAAAAATAAAAAGAAAAAGGAATTTGCTCTCAGAATACGGTATAAAAATAAAGCTCAAGTGCTCGAGGTCTTTAGTACTTGTATAATATCTCTAATGGGGCTCTAATGGGGAATTAGGTATCCCACTTGGTCTAACGTTGTAGTTAGTCATTTTACTACTTAAATACATGACATATTAATCCGTTATGTAAACTATTAGATTGTAGTTTTTTTGACAATTATAGTAGAATAAAGCAATTTTAAAAAAAAAAATTAAAAAAAGACGGGAGAGACCGAGAGAGTCCAAATTCAATCGCATTTCCCTGTGCAAGTGGCTAGTGGGTGAAAATGAGGCTGTCAGAAAACGACGAACTTTCAAGGACATCAGATTTTCGCGTTCTCCATGCGTTATGTATCAAGTTTATTTAATCTCTTTCCGATTTTGATATTGTTTTACCACGTCGGCGTCATATTCCAAATTATTAAAAAAAAAAAAAGTATCATATTCATATTCATTGTCCTATTTTCACCCACTTATGGTCGAAAAGTTAACTAACTATTATAAGTCGTTAACTTATTGATATTTATTCTAAAAAAAAATTATTGATTTTTATAAATGGATCTTGTTAAGTTACAAATTTATTGATTTTTATGGTGTCACTAAATAAATTTCGACATCTTTTTCAATATTTTCAAATAAATGAAATAAGAGGAAAGAAAAAAAAAGAAAGAGGGTAAAAATAAATAAATAAATTTTATACCAAACCAAATAATTTAATATAAAAATTAGCCAGCCATCTTATTTTAATTTCATCTCTCTTCTGTCTATCCCTCTAGTCTCTTCTCTCCTTATTTCTTCCAGACCAAAATATGTGAGAAATGTCAAGCGATAAATCGATCCGGTAACGGTAAATGAGTAAAATCACCTTCGTGTTGGGGCAGAGGGTAAAGTGCATCAATTCAGCGATGATAAAGAAAGAACATGAAACAAACAAACAAACAAAACAAAGACAATGCGAACAAATGGACGAAAAAAAACCCGCGTGAACAAAACACAGTGGCAGCGTAAGCCAATAATAATTGCAACCCCCAAACACACAGATTCGCTCTTGTCTCACTTCGCCACTCACCAAAAACCATGACCTCACCGCCGTCACTCGGTCGCAGAAACTCCATACCAACCACCGTACCACTCCCCACAAAACTGAGTCTCCCGGCCAAGTCATCAAATTACTCGTACGACGACGTTTCAGCATCATCGTTCGAGCTCACATCCTTAAAATCACCTTCCTCGTCCTACACTTCCCTCAAGGACCTTCTCCCTTCCTCCGCCGTCAATTCCCCCACCGCCGCAGGTTCCGCCGCCAACTCCGCCTACGAAATCTCCATCCGTAACCGCCTAGTCAAACAAGCCGCCTGGGCTTACCTCCAGCCCATGTCCGCCTCCCCTGGCTCCTCCACCGGCTCCCATTTTCTATACCGTATCTGGATCAAAATCTCCTCCGCGTGTTTTCAATTAATCAGTCGTATACTCAGCGTATTCCATGTAAAAAAAAAAGAATTCTGACTAAATAAAAAATTAACTAATTTTTTTATCACTAAACAAAGAATTGTGTTTTTTTTTTTTTTCTTTCCTTTCATTTTTCATCTGTACAATTGATCGAGCGAGCAATTGACGTGCAATCTTTTTGGCGCCAATTCTAGTGCTGTGGTTTCTGACGCCGGAGCCTTTGGCGAGCCTGGAGGAGATTTTCTTTGGGCGTGCCTGGCGTGGTGGGCGAGTCTGGGATGTAACCGTCTTCGGGGGAACCGGGATCCGATGTGACCCGCATGTTGACTTGTGCGAGATTGGATCTCGTCGGCTCCGACACGGCCCGGTTGATTGTGCTGGACCGCGAGGATCCGAATCCGAATCCGAATTTGGACTTGCCCGGTTTGGGCGTTCTGGGTGAGTTAAACCCGTTTTCCGGTAGCGGCGGCGCGCTCGGTGCATGCTGCTGCTCACTGTTGTGTTTCTTATTCTGCAAATGATTTTAAGCTTCTGTGATAGTTTTGGTTACAAGTTAAGTTAAATTGAACACACAACTTGCGAACTTAACTATCAACACTATTATTTATTATTGAAGGGTGTAATTTTGGTATTGCGTATGAGAGAAATGACGATGAAATTGTTTGCTTCGTTTTGGGTTTCTTGCACTTGGAAGCATAAACTCGGTTTTGAGTAAGAGATCATTTGCATAATTGTGAAAATTTTACCTCCCGGGCAGGGGCGTTGGAAAACTTGGCAGATTGGCCAGCCAAGAACTTGAGTATGTCAAAGAATTTTTCTTGACTCAGTTGGGCGCAATTTTGCCAATAGTAAATAGCCAGATCCCAAAGTCTTGCTCTCAATTCCAGAATCTTTCGATCAATGTCTGTTTCGTGCTTCGACACATAAGGCCTCAACACACTTTGATAAACAAACCCAGTTCCCTGCATCATCAAAACCAGAGTTGCCAGTTACAGATATGATCGCTTTGCTTCTGTTTCTTGTATTTACCAGATGAGTTTGTTGTTTTCTAATAACCTGTGTTTTTGGAGACCACAAGTAGATGAAAAATGCCAGCTTCAACTCACCGTACATCGGAAGCCTTGCACGTGAGACGAGCACAAAGTGGTAAATGTAATTTTCTATTGCGAAAAAAAAATGTACAAGATTTGCAGAGGAGTATCAAGTGCGCATACCATGAAGCAATTGCATCAACAAACCTCTCCAGAACTGTCAACATTGCCACAAGGATCCTGCAAAATTGTAGAGAAATAAGTCATTTGCTGAAAGCCTGAAAGGTGATCTGGGCAGGTTACTCAATTCGATGGTGACTAATCAATTCATCTCTACTTCCAGCTACGCCATGAATTTAGAAAATAGTAATGAATTCTTCCTTTACATTCATTAACCCGACGTGTAAGAAGGCGATCAAAAAATAAATACTGTCTGAAATTACCAACCAAAGTTTCCGGCGGAAATATAATTGTGGAACCTAACTCCCATACTATTCAAGGCATTCAGGCATTGATGGCTTCAACTTCTTTTCATAGAATCAATTAATTATTGACTATTTCTAACAGATTAAGAAGAAGAAGAAAAATTGGGGAAAAAAAAAAAACCAAATACCAAAGTTTAATCTTACCAATATTTGCACCAGAACCTGAGTTGCTCTATCTCAACCCTGTTCCTCTCTACAATCTTATAGCATTCAAACGCTGGATATGCGTAACCAAAAACCAATCTGCCATCCGAAAATGATAGTTAACAATAAAGTTCCGAGAAATGAATCCCAAAAAATAAAAGTAAATGAAGGAAAAAAAAATTAAAAATACAACAAAGAACAAAAACTTGAATGAAAGTTTATATATTACATAAGGCATCTGGTGATGAAATCTCCCAACATGTTTGATTCTTTGTGTTAGTGATTTAATAATACCCGCCAAAAATTCCTGAAATGAGCAACACAAGATCGTCTTTTATATTGAATGCACTTTTCAAATTAAACTAGAGAGAAATAAAAGAACCTCTAGTCAACCAACCTGTGATCTATGTCTGGAACGATCAAAATCTTGAACAAATGCACATTTGACGAGTTCAAACGCTGCGTCCGAATGAAGAAAAAATAATAGTCAAATTCCGGAAACAATAATATTGTCAAAGACATTATAAAATGCTTTAGAAGAAGCGTTGTTTAACCTTTAAGAGAAGGATCCCCGATTCTTGAAAACAGAACAGAGAGCCCAGAAACTTGACATAAAAGTGAAAAAGTTTATAGGGAATGTGGGTACTTATATATATATATATAATAGGCGACCGCAAGTTATTATCAAAATGTTATTTATTTAATTAATAAATATGAAGAACTGAATGAAACACAAACAAAGAAGCGATTGGATTAAAGAGAAATAAAAAAAATGAAAGACAAGGGGATCTCTTTTCTCTTGCACCAGACGCTTCTTTGTTGTTTTTTTAATTTTTTTTCACACGCAAATCAGCGAGGAGGGGATTTCTTGGGATTCTTCAAACGGGCTTACCGTTTGGCAGTTAAGGACCTTATAAGGGTATTTATGTAATCTCGCAACTAATTTAGCGCTAAAATAATGTAGTTTGTGGAGGTTGAAGAAGTAAAAGCTAGAACTAACTAATAAACTAATTATACAAGACTCCTGCCTTTGACGCTTGGCTTTCTTCTCCGTCTTTTCTTTTTCAGAAAATTTATCTTGTTTTGTTTTTAAATAAGTTTTAAAATTCATTTTGTTTAATACCACATCTCAGATTTTTATTTTTAGTTTTTCCCCAAGTGGCGTCCTTAATCTATTTTTTAAACGGGAACCTGGAATACCACTAACATATCTCTATTTTTATTTTTAGTTTTTCTTAAAGTGGTGTCCTTAATCTATTTTTAAATGGGGAAACTAGAGTACTGCTTTGTTTTTCAGCTCATTCATATTTTTTTTTAAAGATTTTGAATAAGAACAAGAGTAATACATTACATTACATTATTTAGGCTTCAAATTTAATTTTATGACAGTGGTATTATATTATTTATTTTAAAGCTAACCAAGCGTATGACGTATGTGGCAATAATTTCAAAAAAAATTAAAATATTGCATTACTTATTCCTGGTCTTATTAAGAACAAAACTACAAAAAACCTTTTTGTTGAAAAAGAATTAGTGCGAGGGCATCAATGATTGGGATGATAATGGTTAAATTAAAGAAGTTTAGCCGCAAGAAAAGACAATAACTTGCAAACTTTGTTCTTTTTGCTTTAGTTTGGGACCCAAGCAAAACCAGTTCCTTAAGAGTCTTCGAATAGAGTAAGGGCATAATGGACATTTAAGATTTCGTTGACCCATTACTTTCTAACACGTTCCCCTCCATGGCTGCATACATATCTACATGCTCGCTTGACAAAAAGGTCATGTATTGTATTTGTCATTTGAAGGCGAATGTTAAGTTACTTTCAATTTTGTGAGGCTTATTAATATAATAAACAAATTGTCAAGGCCAGGAACCTTCTTAATTTACTGGCCAAACATGACAATAAGATTAATTTAATAAACAAATTGTCACGGCCAAGAACCTTCTTAATTTCCTGGCCAAACATTACAATAAGATTAATTTTACTTCCAAATTTTGTGTACAACATCTAAATTTTAAGGGGTTTCTGTCTTCTTCTTTTTTTTTTTTAAAAAAAAAAACTCTTTCAATGTGCGCCACTATGTTATAATACACCGTAATTTTTAGTTTTATGCTAATATTCTACGTACATGTGTAATTTTAAAATTAAAAAAAAATACATAATACTTGTTTATGAATTCATGAATGTATATTTAGAAGATATAATTGAATGTTCCTAGAAATCACACTTTGTAATCTAGATTCTATGTTTTAAAAAAATATTATTATCTCTCATATTCAATGATTTACTTGTGCCAAAGTAAGATTTTTAGCTTATTCATGTCTCAATCAATTGTAATAAGGTAGCGGATGCATTAGGCCATTAATTAAATTTTACTTTCTTTCTTTAGTTCTTTTATATGAGTGGAGGATTTTCCACCATCTTTATCTTGTTATCTTTGAATTTTCAATCTAAAAATGAAATAAAATATTCCTGCTCAAAAAAAAAAAAAAAAGAAAATTATAACGTCTTCGGTCAATTTTGTTTTTCTTTTTTCTTTTTAAATATAATACTTTCTCATTCACTTGCTGCTTGAAATTTATATAAATGGATATGCTGTAATCAATGATGTTGACGGTGATAATATCAAACGCTGAGGGTCGTTATGTTAGGTTAACCAAATAATTGTCGCCATTCATTCTACACACACACACAAATATTATGTATGCTTTGATGTTTTGAATCCATATAAATTCAGTCAATAAATAATTGGCCATATTATGATAACAAAAGGTAAATAAATAAATAAATAACTAGCTTTTTAATTGGATGATTTGACTGAATTGGTTAAAATAATCTCTAGTTGGGGTTAGTTTAAAAGAAAATTATAATTTAATTGACAAAATAACCACAAAACTTTGACGATGAATTAGACAACAAAAGATTAGCCAACTAATCTTGGCGGTTTTAGAGGAGGGAGCCAAAAAAAAAAAAAAAAGCAGCATCATATGAGTTATGAAAGAGTGGTTAAGATTTCTAATGTTATGAGGTCATTTTATTGAAGAGTTTTCAACATCACGTAAATACAATGAAATTTCACAATAAATTTCAAAGCATTTGCGATCACTGCTTCCGTCTCAGTACGTGATTAGCTTATGGTCATTTTAGTTGAACAAGTCAATAAATTACTCTCTCTCTCTCTCTTTTTTAACAAAAATGTTACATTTATTACCTTAGTCTAAACATGCTTCCTTGAATAAATGTAATAGCAAACCATGTGTAACTTCTAATTTATCCCATTTCTCCACCTAAATTCTCTTTTATTATAAACCATACGTGTCTTTTTGGTTTTTTATCCCATTGAATTTTCAACCCACACGAGTCATAGAATATAATACTTCATGCATAGAGGACAATAGGTCACAGGGTTGAGCCTCCTCGTACGGGGCCTGCGCAACAACATCTACAGCGTAACAATCCTCACTTTTTAGTAAATTTTATAGATTTTATTATCTTATATTTAATGTCAGGTATAATTACTCATAAAATTAAATATAAGCCCCACATAAGACCCACACTCTTTAAAAAGATTAAAAAAGAAAGTTTGTAAAAAATAATATTTAAAGAAAAACGAAAACCAAAGAATACGTTTGTAATTTTCAAATTTATAAATTATAATTGTGATAACAAATCTAGAATTCTTCCTTCTCTATCTGATTGTATGAACTATGAACTGAACACACTCATTAACTCGCGCAACAATGAAGATATACAAATGCACTCATTATAGGGAGAGAGAGAAAAAAAAAAGA
The DNA here is from genome assembly GCA_030449905.1 of Luvunga scandens. Taxonomy (NCBI): domain Eukaryota; kingdom Viridiplantae; phylum Streptophyta; class Magnoliopsida; order Sapindales; family Rutaceae; genus Luvunga; species Luvunga scandens. Next base: position 3,885,709 of record JASUUG010001265.1, read on the forward strand.
CTAGATCGTGAACTCTGGGAGTGAATTAGTGTTTGATTTGAAGCAAATTGAAAGAACAGTACTTCGAGTTTCATATCCTTCATGGTGACTATCTTTTTTCTAATCTTATTAAGAATTAATTATATGTATATATATAATGAGGATATACTTACTTTGATACCACTAATAAATAAAAAAATACTGATTTTAATATATTAACAAATAAAAAAAATATAATTTTTAATATATTAAAATTTATACTTTTTGTATTTTAATGATATCTTTACTTTAACAAAGTGAGTATTCCCTCATTATATATATAGAGAGATGTTTCAATCTAGAATTTTAAAGCGTAAGAATAATGTCTGGGAAAACGCAGTTTAAGCGCTTTAAATTTTAAATCTATAAAACTCCATGGTTTTAAAATTTTCTTAAATTTTTTTCACACTTTAAGATCTCAAATAAAAAAACTACCATATATATATATATAAAAGTAGTTTGAATAGTCAATAATTTCTAATCCGCAACCTAGAATGAGAGGTTTTGTCCAATTGGGCACATGCACACAAGCATGATGCTGTAATTTAACTAAAGATCGAGAGTTTAAGGGGATAACGTAGGTCCAATTCGGATTAATTATACAGTAATGTTGTTGAAGATTCAAACTCAGTCTTTGTACTTCAAGGGGACTGCCAGTGGGAATAACGTTAGAGAATAAAATAGATTTATTTGAGAAATAAAGGTTTGTGAGATAAATTGACCGGACTGAATATCACTACCCTAAATTAAGCCAGTGGCTAATACTTACAAATATGCATTGTGGGCTGCGGGCTCTCCATTTAAAAAAACTTCAAATACTAAAGAGTTGTGCTTGTTTTGGTCACGTACATATAACATGCCGTATACTATAAGTTCAAGAGTCGCTTAAATAAGTGAAGAGATAGTAAAACAAATAAACAAATCAAATTCGAATCGAATCGAATTTTAAACAATTAGATCAAAATTCTATTAGTTTAAATTCAGTTTGCTTATTAAACAAATATTTAATTTGATTCGTTTAATCCATTAGTAGAATTAATAAAGAGTAGGTCAAATCTAGATTTATTTACAATTCATTTAATTCATTTATCTTACAATAAATTAATTGAATTGAATATGACTTCGTTTACAATTCTTTTATAAAAATATTAATTAATAAAAAAGTTAAAAAAATCACAAATTCAACATCGTACAAAATACAAATAATCCAAACCATTTTCTAAGCTTAAAACATATAGTCATCTAAATATCAAATTATAAATCCTTAATAATACAAATAACGATAATTAAATTTCAAATTAAACTTACTTATTTATTAAATGAATTCTAAATGAATAAAGGAACCGAGGACTTCAAACCTGTATTCAATTTTTTATTAAGTAAATTGAATTGAATTCATTAATTTATTAAACAAATCAATATTTTCAACTATCAATTCATTTTATTTATGTCGAATCAAATTAAATAAACGAATTTTGAACAACATTGCCACCCCAATTAATAATCCCTTTGACTTTTATTTATACTGTTGTAACATATCATAGTCACGGGTTAGAAGTCGAGAATGATCATACACTTCGGTGGTTGTAAGTTTACATCCTTCCATTCTATTTGGATAACGTTAATATACTTTTCTTTTGCGTACACGAGTTTTGCCAAAATCAATACAAAATAAAGACAAATTTTTGTATACTGCAAGATAATGTCATGTGCATTAATTAATTTTCCTTTCAAATGTAATTACTAATTATCTTATTATTTTTGTCAATTTTTGTGTTTATATAGAATTACTCTTTTTCTTCCTCTCTGTATTTTTAACCCGATGAGAGGAGAGAGTTCTCTAAATCTAAGAGAGGAGACCAATTTTTAGAAGTAGTGGAAAGAGTGGTAAATGATATACATATTACCATAAAGACCGAATTTGCACAGATTAATTTTAGAATTGATGACAAAGATGACTTTCGATAATATCTCTTCGTGTGAGTTGTCACAAGTGGACTGGATATTTCGCAAGTACGGCGACCGAGTCCAAAAGATATAAAAGGAATTTCAGTTGCAATGACCATAATGGGTCCACCTACGTTACCACTGTGGTAATGTACCACACTTTTTTGTCTTTCTGAGTTAATTGCATTATAATTCCTGTTTTATTTTAAAATTAAAAAATAATTAAATAATCCTAAATTTTATCTCATTAGTCCCACTTATTTTATTTTTTAAAACTTAAATCAAAAAATGAGGGTTTTTTTATTATTAATTCACACACCCATCATCAAAGTTTTAAAAAGAAAATTTACTCCATACACTTACTTAAATTTTAAATATATCCTTGATAAAATTAATTTTTTATTTATACTAAATAAATTAATTAAAATGGTATAAAAAAACTAATTGAATTCTTTACATGCCTACTAATTTCAAATATAATGCACATTGAAATTATTTTCAAATATAATTATTGTACATTGAAATTATTTTCAAATATAATTATTGTACATTGAAATTATTGATTGTATATTGAATAAATATTATGAAAAAAATATTAACTACAAATTAAAAATAAGAGATCAAATTCACACTCATGTTTATCATAAAATATGGTTTGTAATTAATATATAGTTTTACTACATATCAAATTAATTAATTAATAAGAAATAATATTAATTTAAATATATTAATTCAAATATAAGAATAAATTAATTTACCAATGAAATTAGCTAGGTCATTTGACATAGCATATTGTATTACATTAATTGTATTGTATTATAATGTGTGTCATTATGGTGTATTAAATTATAATACAATATCATGTTTAGTACACTATGAGCTGTAATATATGTAATAATATTTTATATCATTATTTAGATTACTAGTAATTTTAAATTAGTATTATTCAAATTTATTAATATTTAAGTATTTATTATTTTTATATTAAATATTTAAAAATAATTCATTTTTATATACTATTTATTATAATATAATTAAATAACGTAATATTATATTATATTTTTATTTTATATATTATTTAAGTATTTATTATTAGTTATATTAAATTGTTTAATAATAATCAAGTTTTTATATTAATTACTATAATATAATTAAATAATGTAATATTAGGTTATAATTTTATTTTTATATAATATTTAAGTATCTATTATTAGTTATATTAGCTTATTAAATAATAATCAATTTTTACTTATTAAATGTTATAATATAATTAAGTAATACAATATTTAATTATAATTTTAATATAATTAAAATGTTTTAATATTATTGAATAATAAATTATAAATTTATGGACTTGTATGTTAATATTTTAAACTTTGTTACTTTTGTAATTTTGTAGCAAACATTAAAGAGTATACTGTTAATAACCCAACAGAAAAATTTTAACCATTACACTTATTTTCAGTTAAATCCAACGGTGAAATGAAAAAGACAAAAAACTGTTGTATGTTACAACAGTGGTAACATAGGCGGCCCCATAATAATGTAATAAAGCCGGCAGATTTAAAATGCTACGTGGCCTCGTTTTTTCAACATCACTCCTCAGTCGGTCAAAAACTTCCATAATTACAGGTGCTGATAAATTAAATGGCTCACTAACAAGTTAAGCTGAGGGAGAGGACCCGTTTGATTATCTATGTGATTTTGCTACTCTGTTTCAGGGCGAGTAGTGGTGATATGGGTTCTGAAAATCTGCTTTCTCAATTTAACAAGTCTGTCAATTTGCGGATTTCGAATGTGGCCATGTATGAATTTCATCATCCATCAATACCCAGTTTTTTTTTTTGGTTTTTTCCTTGAGAAAAGAATTTGCTTTAATAATTGCATTTTGATTTGTGTTTCCTGGCCAGTTACACTGCTGAAGTACTAGAGATTGAAGCTGATGATCCCAAATTGCATGTTTTATTTGTTCCCGGAAACCCAGGTTTGTTTTTGTTGTTGTTACTGCTGCTGCTCTTGATTCAGTTGTTATAATTAATTAATTCATCAGAATTTAGGACTTAGGTTGGTGGTTGGTTCACAGGTGTTATTACATTTTATAAGGATTTTGTGCAATCATTATATGAGCGTCTTGGAGGAAATGCATCAATTTCAGGCAAGACTTAATGAGTGTTTATTTGTCATGATGGAGTCTTCTTTCTTTAACAAAAGTTTTCTTTAACTTTTGGGATATGATTTTTATGCTAATTTGTGATGCATTTAGTACAGCTGTTGGGAGTGCGGCTCAAACAAAAAAGGTACATAATTCTTATAATCTTAACTTAAGAATTCTTGATAATGTAAAATGGGAGAAGTAATACTTGATATTAGTTAACATGAAATCTTTGCAATTTTTTATTCACGCGTCTAAGCTGCTGCTAGTTATGCTGATATGTTGAGAAACATACATGGAGATGGAATTTTGATAACGAAAATGTTTTTGAGATTTTGGTGAAAGTTCTATATTTGGTTCCTTGATTATGCCTTGTCTTACTAGTAATTGTCTTGTGTTAGGAGTATTATTTCAGATTTACTTCCATAATTAAGTGATAAAATTAACCGAAGACAATATCTTTCTCTATGGGCTATTAACTAATCTCTTCATTTAATGACTGCTTGGAAGCTAGAGTACCTATGTAAATACTTTTTTATGAAAGTATCTTTTTTCAATCTCTCTTAAACACAAAATTGGTAATATAGCATATTTGATAATTTGTCTACATCTTGCTCTGGGGTTTCTAGGTAATCTAAATAAGTAGTGGAGATCACCTCTGGTACTTGGTACTATGTGTTTCAGTTGCAAAACAAACTCAGAAACTCTGTCAATCAAGAGTTGGTATTGGCGATAATTTTGGTAGGGAGGTTACCAAAACCACTTGAATGCTTTCTTTGTGATCATAATAGCATAGGCTGCAGCCTTCTGGAGATCAAACATCTCTTCTTTTACTAGTGTATTTTCTTAATGGAAAGAAATGGAGAAAGCTTCGTAAATTTAAGAACAGTGAGCCACTTCATCAAAAGATGAATTAACAGCCAGTTGCAAAGGAATTATATGCAATTCAACTTGTTTTTGTTACTTTGCTTGTTCGATTGGTAGTGCAGCTACTTGATCTTATATCCTTTTCTTTCACCTTCTTGTCAGAACTACGATCATGGAAGGCTGTTTTCTCTTGACGAACAAGTAGAGCATAAGGTAACCTTCTGCTTGCCATGCCAGCCTGGTAATAGTGACTACTAGTTCATTACAGTTGCAAATTTATCATTTGTTTGCTAAAAATAATGTTCTGTGGTGGTTAATTGTGAGGACTATTGCTTTTACAAAATTAAATTTAAACTTTGTTAATTGGTTTGCAAGAGTTTGAACAAGTTACTCGCTGACAGTAAGTATTGAAGTACTTTTTGCTCCATGTCTCTAACTAAATATTTCCCTAAAAATTTGGTTAGATCATGTTTGTCTATCTTATTACCTCTAGATGCTTTTCCATTACTTGCTTTCTTAGTACTTTTGAGTTGTTCGGTGTAACTCTTCATTATTCTATACTTTAATCTCCATTTGATCTTATACTTTTTGCAGATGGACTTCATCAGACAGGAATTACAGAATACAGAAGTTCCTATAGTACTGGTGTGGCTATTTATACCGTAACGCATTGTGTAGTTCTATACAATACTGACTTTTTGAATCTACCTAGTCATCTATAAAAGATGACTGTAAAAGGTCAATTCTATTGTAGGCTCATGTTAATAGTCTTTCAGCTAAATTGGCTTTAATTAACAATTTTATGGGTGATTTCACTTAAACTGCTAACTATATAAAAGAGTTTTTTGTAGTCTATCTTGGTTTGGTTTTTTAATATTTGGTAGCTGACTTACAGTTCTGTCTCTGAAGGTTGGGCATTCTATTGGTGCATGTGTAGCTCTTGAAATGCTAAAGAGGTCTTCAGAAAAGGTGATGATCATATTCAATACAATTTGATTTCTCAATACACATCATCCTGCTTCACACATCATGGGGGCATGGGAGGGGGAGGGAAACTGCACAATGAATGATTTTTAAATCTATTGTTATTTATATACAATTTTGGCCCTAAAATTGTATTTTGGTACTTTGGCTCCCTTATTTTGTTGCCTTTTATACCTTCTAACCCCAATTCTAGTTTCCGATTTATCCTTGTCTCACATGTTTCTAACTTTTAAAACCTTTTCATGACTACTTAATTTTGCTGTAATAGGTGATATATTACATTGGACTGTATCCATTTTTGGCGCTAATCCGACCATCACTAACACAATCAATTATTGGGAAAGTTGCAGCGTAATGTTCTTCGTCATTATGAGTAACATTACTTCACCCTATTTACATGCTGTAGTTGTGTGGAGGCTTCCTTTGTGTTTTGTGAGTACTAGAGTATTTGTTAATGCATATGCGTTCCTAGTGTGTGTCCATTTTCCACCTCTCACTTGGGTTCACTTATTGGAACTTTGGGCTGGTATGAGTGATTGAATTGCTGCCTTTATGAATGAGTTTTTATTTAACATTCTCTATGAAAACTTAATGGTCCTTATTCTTCTGAGCTGTTGACCTGACACTAATGTGTGGAATCTGATAAAACAAAATTTATGAGTTGCAGGTCTAACATTGCATCAACTGCTCTTAGTTACATTATAGCATCTTTCGGACTATTACCTGGTAAAGCATTAAGATTTCTTGTATCTAACTCTTTGGGAAGGTCATGGTCTGCTACTGCAGTAGAGGCTGCTTGCACTCACTTATCACAGGTGAGGTTAATCTTTTTCAAAAGATTAAAGGGTTGGCTTTTTATCTTGCAAAAACACTGCCCAGGAGAATTTAAAAGTTATGTTTTTCTCTTTTCTTTTACTGCATTATTAAATCTTTATATGCCTAATAGTTATTTGTCTGTCTCAGAGGACCTTCTAATTATCATCTAATAGAAATGTGATTTCTTCGTAGTTATAGTAAAATAATAGATATTTGTGCAGAAGATTAAACTTTTGGTATTTGATCGTAAATGTATTCTACTTTTTGAATTCAAAATAACTTGTTTCAAATTTCATTTCTTTCAGTATCATGTTATGAGGAATGTGCTCTTTATGACAATGACAGAATTTAAACAGGTAAAATCTTGATTTAGGGATATATTAATTGTAGGAGGTAATGATGCGGTATTTTCTTACTATTCAACAATATTTATTTTCATCCTCCATTTTTATGGTTGTGTTCTTCCATGTAGACCGTTGTATAAACAACACTGTCTTTCTCCAACGACGTTTTACAAATTTTCCATTGTTGCACCTCTGATGTTTTACAAATTGGCCAAGTTTTATCCAAAGGTATCTGAAGTTCAATTCTTCTGCTTAGTTGTATATGGCATGGTAAAAGATGTCAAAATCCCTACATAGTTCGAATTCAGAAATCGAAGTTGGTACTAGTAAAAACAGTATATAGGCTTCGATGAAGTCTGCAATGCATATATGGACTCAAAGTCCTCTTCCGACTTGGCTTTCATCATGTATAATACTTACAGTTAATTGCCCACGTACATCTCATTCTAACTATAACCCAGTCCAGTCAAAGTGTTACATTTGAACACTTATTATGACATTTTTTCAACTCAGTGAATCCGTGAGGAAGAAATATTGAACTCATAGCTAGTGATAATGTTACTCTTTGCATAAATTTTATTCTCTTGGTGTGACATTATCTAATAGGATTTCGTTAATCGAAACATACTTTCATTTAAACTGGTAAAAAGATTAAAATTCTCCTCCTTTTGTGCTTAGTTTTGTGTTATTTTTGCCATGGGTGTTTTCCTGTCATGGAATTTACTTTATATCTGCAATATGCCTGTTTATCAACTTATGAGTAGACAATGCAGATAACAATGTTGTGCTGACTATTGGTCATTGTTTGTTAGCTAACAAAAACACCAGATTGGGCATTTATGAGAGAAAATCAGAGTAAAATCGCATTTTTGTTTGGTGTTGATGATCACTGGGGCCCACAAGAGCTGTATGAAGAGGTAAGGATGAATTCATCATTTTTTTTTTCTTTTCCTTTTTCAAAGATCATTTTATTATGTGAAAAACTTCATATGCTTTTTACGTATTTAGCACCTTCATTGGAATATACAAGTAGGAGGGAGTCATATCCATGCAGATTAGATTGAATAGTAGCTTACGTGTTAGACTATGGCCTTGCGATGGTACCTACTCATGTCTTCCGTCCCACCCTCAACCTTTAGCAGTTCATAAGCGACTTTAAGTCTTGAATAACTTATAGTTTGGTTAGTACTCAAGGCACTTGTTCATCAAGAAGGGCATTCTAGTTAACCTCATATTTTCACTCACCCTGGTTTTGTAGTTACTGCTAGATGAGTGGTAACTCACAATGAGTATTTTTCTTACAATAACATTAACTAGTGCTGCATCAATGATATATTGAAAATGTTTGAAGGTATTGCTTCAGCAGTACAATTATAGTGAGAATCCTGATTGTGATGCCACTTATATTTTCACAGTGAAAGTTGTGTTCATCGATATGGAGTCTTTCCTTTTCATTTCTCCTCTAAACCGGGAGTACTAGTCGTCCATATGCCTCTCATCAAATAACATTTGAATACAAGACACGTGAGGCATATGTCATCCATATGCCTCATCAAATAACATTTTTATTTTGAATACAAGACACATGGTATGATTCTATTGCATGGGCATATTAGAATCATCCTACCTAAGACTTTTGCTTGATGAGCATGACATATTGTTCTTTCTTCTAGCATTCTCCCATTGATTGTCTAGGCTCCTGATTTTTAAGCCTTATTTGGTGCTCACAGATCTCCAAGCAAGTCCCTGATGTTCCTCTAGCAATTGAAAGGCATGGCCACACTCATAATTTCAGTTGCTCTGAGGCTGGTTCAGCATGGGTTGCTTCTCACGTAGCTGGCTTGATAAAGAACAAAATTTCAGGTCTAAGCAAGTAAGGTCAGACCATTTATTTGCTGCGGTTTTCCATGGTTATGTTTCTGAAATTGTATTCACTCTGCTAGTAAATTTCAATTTCCTTCACAGTACGATTCAAATTTGATAAAATCTATAGACCTTCCCCATGCCATATCATCTCTATAATCATACATTATTATCAATACCGTGGTAACAGACAAACATGAACGTTTATACATGAAATCTTAATGAGTGTGAATTGTTACTATGGTATTCGTACTCTGTGGTACAGTTGCCAATTTGATGTTAGAGCCAAACCCTAAGTCATAATTACTTGAATATCATAAGAGTATAGTTACTCCACAGGATGAGATCAATGATGATGGTGTTTGTGCTTGTAATGGAATTATCCTCTAATAATTTTTAATTATTAGAAAGCAGAAACATCAAAGAATGCCAGCAGTATCACAAGATTTCTGGCAGGAGACTTGGTCATATTAGCTTTGTAGTTAGTGTCCCGTGACTCTTGGTTTTTTGGACCTAACTAGTTTGTTAATAAAATCCCGAATCGATTAGTGTTAACACTAATCTCGCTAAAATTATCAACATTGAGGACAAAATGGCGGCGTGGATTGAAGATATCATTTTTATCATTTTTCATATTCTTGGTACAATATTAGATGGGCAGAAATAATTGCTAAATTAATTATTATTGCATGAGCTAACATAATCCAAAATTCCAGGGTGCAGGATGACCGCAAGATTATTGTAACAAAGATTTGCAACTAACAGAATAATTCTTGAATTTAGGGATTCGTTGGTTAACTCGCGAGCGAGTCTTTTGAGCAAAATTACCCGATAAACTTTTTACGGGACCCAAATTTGCGTGTCTTCAAATAACATGTGCGGGGGTGAGTAATTCAGACATTCAGTGACCTTTGTTTACAAAGAACGGCTTTCCTCTGAAGTACTTAAATGATTCGAAGGAGGGAAATAAACAAGAGAGAGAGAGAGAGAAATTAGAAGAAGATCCATCCAAATTTTGGTACTCTGTTATTCTTGCACGTTGTAGGTACCCACGCAGGTAATGGGGTGGGATCCATTTTGTAAGATCTGAACCGTTGGAGAAAAATCCAATGGCTAATAAATAATATTATTTTTATACGGACAAATCCATAATCATTCTCGCTGTCATCAATGTCAGTGTAAATGTGTAATTTTCAAGTAACCCCCCATCAGACCTTACGTTTTTTATTTTTAATTCTTCAATAAGCACTTTATCTTAAATTTTTTAATGTGGGAAACCTTAATGTGCGTCCCATGGATCATAGATTCATAATACGAATCACCTAAGGGATAAATGACAAGTGGATCCCTCATCCTTTTCAAATTTGCAAATAAAAGTATAATGTTTTTATTTATCATATAGGTCCCTACATCTAAATATATAAATTTCTCTTTTTCAATTGAATCTTCGCCTACACAAGGTCAAAGTAAAGAGTTTATAATATAACACATCACTAGAATATGATATTTTAATAAAAGATAGGGAATGCCATTCATCTCACTCCCAGGATTACGTTAAGAGAGTTGAGAAAGAAAATTTTAAATGCAAGAAGAAATGAGAAAGTTAATCTCATTTTTTAGGTGCAGTTAAAATACATCTCATAGGTTTTTGATGTGGGTCTTAATTTAACTTTAGCACTTATCATGAACGTGCATTTGAGGTGCAATTAAAATACATCTCGTAGGTTTTTTATGTGGGTTTTAATTTGACTTTAACACTTATCATGAACATGCATAAAGCAATATAGGGTTATTTGGTTGGCACCTCTGTTCACTGATAAGTGATAAAATATAATATTTTTAACAAAAATTAGGGAATAAAATTCATTTCTTCCTTCTATATTAATTTCTATTACTTTATAAGAAAATATTCAATTTATATTGTTAGTCGTAATACAAAATAACTCTGACTTTAATTGAAGCAGATTTTGGTCTATAATCTTTGTTGAGGTGCGCAGATCAACACAGTTTCAGATAGATTTTCCGCTGTAATATGAGGTAACAAAATTCGGAAACATAAAGGTTATGAGTTATTTGGTTCAAATGGACTAACTGTGTACTTTGTTTAGAAAAATCATGAATGTTTAGGGATCCAAATGCTATACTCATTCACTTATGTGGGAGTGACCAAAGAGAATCAAAAGAAATGTGCGGCTGAGATGGAATTGTCATAATAAAAAATCATCGATACACTAGTCATATATATATAATCTATCCATTAGCGACGCTCTCAGCTCACATGCAGAATTTATAGAGACTCTTTCTTTTCCCACTCATTCCCGTCAGTCAAATACACAAAATAGCCTTAGCGCTTAGCAGCCTCTCTTAAACTCTCTCTCTCTCTCTCTGTCTCTTTCAGTATATACAATGGCATCAACAACAAGAACAAGAAAGAAGCTAATCGTCAACACAGTTGCTGTGAACTTAGGTTGCAGCAGCAGTTGCAGGAGACCAAAGCTCTCATTCCTCTTCCACCCACGACCAAAACCCAAGAAGCAAATTTACCAACAACACCCTCACCCTCACAGCACTAGTAGTGTTTACAACTCATCTTCAAGCTCACGCGAATATTATAATTACGACAGCGCCACCACATTCTCTCCCAACACGGACGATCACGCTGACGTCACTCGTCATCATTACAGCTGGGACACGACGGCAGTGGAGAAGACAACACCAGTTCGAGGGTTCGGTCGGGTCGGGGGGGATAGCGTGGCGGTGGAGAAAGACTCCGACGACCCGTATTTGGACTTCAGGCAGTCGATGCTGCAGATGATATTGGAGAAGGAGATATACTCCAAGGATGATCTGAAAGAGCTGTTGAACTGTTTCTTGCAACTCAACGCACCGTTTCATCATGAGATTATTGTTAGGGCTTTTACCGAGATCTGGAATGGTGTCTTTTCGGTCAGCAAGTCAGCACCGGCTGTCTCTGCTTCGTCCCCCAATTTCCGTTACGGATTCAACTGCTGATGAATGTCACGTGAGTTCTGGTCGGTACTGCACGTGGCGCTCCCTTTTTTGTGCTTAATTAGTATGAATGATTACATATATGTGCGGTACGATGAATATCCCCGGACAAATAAATCTTTTCGTCTTTGTAATGTTGCTAATGTTATGCAGGCCCTGCAACCGCAAACGGGGGTCGTCTCTACTTACCAGACGTATTTCCCTAGTTCTAGTTTTTTTTTCCTGTTTTAGTACAATGATACATATATCAGTGTATGTATGTACAAAGATTTTGATGCGAATGTAATTGCAAAAGATGATAGAATATTAAGCTGCTGTTAGTTTCTTCTTAATTAATGACGATTTGGTAAAATTTTTATATGTGAGTTGATAATTGGGGAACGCTGGGTATTGGGTTGGTCAAAATTTTGGGGAGCTCCACTTGCAAGACAAATTTTGGCTGGTGGGAAAAGATAGGTATTCGGATTTGTTTTGACTGCACAGCTTTGGGACCCCTTGCTCTTTATTTATTTATGTATTTATTATTGTAATTACTCATAATCTACGTGCTATAGAAATGGAAGATTAAAGATATGGAAAACGGTTGGGGGATTATAAATTGGAATTTATTTATTTATTTATTATGGCGTATAAATTAATGTGAGAAATTAATGGAAACAAAAGGTCATTAAGTGACCAGTTCAGCGTGTGCGGGCACTCATTGACATTGTGCATTTTCCAAGGCAGGACTGTGGCAACTGATACATTGTAACGATAGTTCCCGGTTTGCTCATTACTCTCTCTTTTGCAAGTTACGAATGAGGGGGGACTTTGACCTTTCTCTATTTGCGTCTCCCTTTGGATCTCTTGGCTTCTAATTTGCTCGCTATACTCCAAAGTAATCTAGTTACTATATTTGAAAATATATGTATATATTTCGAAGTCTCCCTCTCATGAGTCTGACTTTATTTTTAAAAAAAAAATTTTGGATCCCCCGGCCTCAAGTGGCTGAGAATTAAATCAAACTAATAATATATATATATATATATATATATATATATATATATATATATATATATATATATATATATATATATAATACATTCCTTCGAAGAAAAGTCATGTGCGTAATCTGATTAAATTGAAAATAATATGTGCAGAGAGGTAATAGCATCATTTTTTCTGACAAAAATGACAAAGCATGTGTGGAGGACGAGTTACAATTCGGATTTCATATATCCTCTTTCTATTCTTCCCTTCGTTTATCCCTGATTAAAGAATAACATAAACAAATATTAAGATATGAATAGTCAAAATTAAGTGGCCAAGACATTAATATTCTTTTATTCTTTTCAGATCGGAGGTTTATGTTCATTTCAAGTTACATGCTATATTTCACTACGGCTTTTAATAGAAAACTTAAGAAGCTCCCTATATAAAAGATAGTTAAGAAACCACACATTAATAGGGAGGAAATACTGTTTAGGGATCGAAGTCTCTTGTGTTAGATTAGATCAGGACGTTTTTGATACCATATACACAAATATTTAGATTATTGCAATAAATATATAGAGTTATTTAAGTATCATTCTGTCAATTTTTCTATTTGTTACTTATCGATTAGTAATATTTATGTGATATACATATTTTGTATCTTTATTTATAAATATATGATTATTCATATATATATATATATATATATGTGTGTGTGTGTGTCTGTTTTTCTTTAAAGAGGATATATTCACTTTATTAAAGTGAGAATGCATGTTAAAATATAAAATGGTATAGATTTTAATATATTGAATACTATATTTTTTTGTTTATTAGTACATTAAAATTTGTATTTTTTTTATTTTCAATTAAAGTGAGGATGCTCTTACTATATGTATGTATGTATGTATGTATGTATGTATGTATATGTGTGTGTATGTATATGTAATTTACAAATATCTCATGAAACTAAGTCTTAGAACGTGTCCTATCATTTATTAGATTGAATTTAATGTTGGATTGACGAACGTTAATACAAAAATTGATCTTGTCCCCAAATTAAATCATGTTCTTGCAGGAGAGCAAAATAAATTGTTTCGATGAAGATTAAATATAAACAATAGAAGAAGGAGCGGATGATGAGTGATGAGTGATGAGAGAGGCGAAGCATTCAATACACAGTCCAATATAGTAAGATTTCGATTTGAGTTTCAATCTATATCGATCTCTCTCTTTCTCCATAACTATTTCATAAATGTGTGTCTGATAGATTAATTATCAAAGAAAAATGAATGTGGTCTGCTTTGAAGGGTTAGGTCAAAATCAAATCAAAATATACAGAAACCAGGCAATAGGGAATCTTGCTACATGCACGTTAGCTTCGCTGGTGGAAAACACAAGGGGCCTTCCATTGAAAATGAGAAGCCGATCAGAAATTAACTCTCATTCATTATGGCTTGTGATATGAGATCGACGCAACATAAATTGCAAGTCAGTCCAGCTCACACTCTCCTTAAATACTCTGCCTTAAGAACTAATTGGGTTTTGCTCTGTACGTTTAGCTTTGCTGGTTGTTTTTGACTTTTTGTGGACATAAAATAATCTTAATTGCCTTTCAATTAGGTCATGTTAAGTCTCAATAAGCAGAGACACAAGGGCAATCTTTATCTAAATCATTAACACCTTTCTTTTTATAGTGGGAGACATCAGACATCTCATTGCTTTTATAAGCTGGAAAACAGTCAATTGAAAGTATGATAAGTGAGAAAAATAGAAGTAAATAATAATAATAAAAAAAAACTCTCATGAAATGTTCGCCTCCCCCCTCCAATTTTAATGAACAAGAATTGATTCAGCCAACAAAATTAATAGTGCAGTAACAGCTTTATCACGAAAGATCAATTTACTGATTATAATAAGCAATCGGTTATTGACAGATATGAGGAACTTAGAATTATCTCTGTCAGTATACAATCGGTTAATAATATGTACACCAACAAACTAGAACTACATAAGAGATAATTCCTCGGCTGCTTAAAATCATAATTTGTGGCTAGAGTTGGGTTTTGCGACGGATATAGTGATGAATCTTTAGTAAAATTTAATCTTTTACTGCCCGAACATTTTCATCTATGAACATTGAGAGTTTCAAATCACCAAAACTTAATATAACTCTTCTCGTCAAATAACGCCAGAAGTTGATTCACAATAACCCATAGAAGATAGAAGACTGAGAGTGTATAAACAAAGTGAACAAGTATACATGTAAGAATTAAGGTGCTGAGGGCCATAAGCCATGCATGCAAGAGTCAAGCATGTTACAAGGCACAAAATGATTAAACGTACTGTTGCAAGAAAAAAAAATAATGATACAATAAGCAAGAAATGATGGAACAATTCGATGTGGGAACACAGATATTGGATAGATACGTCTCGACTTCTTGTTCTTTCCAGTTTCTCTTTAGTCAATTTTAAGAGTGCATGGTATTGTTTGATAAAGATCAGGCAAATGAGAAAGGTCTGAAAATAAAACTCGAAACTGAAAGTACTTTAATACAGTGAATGTGGGGGTCCGTAGCCAAAGCATGGTGACCTTGAGGCAATATGTTGCCCAATGGTCTGAAACATTTTGATCTGGAGAGTCTTTTCTTTAGCTTAAAGTTTTTTGAGCTTAAAAGATGAAATTGCACAATGAGCACAACAAAACCCAGTTTTGCAATTTTGTCTCTCCAAAATTTCCATGCGCTTAAGTGGCCTTATTTTTTGTAGTGTTCAATTAATTCCTAATGTATGCTTCTTTCTTTTTAGCACGGCACATGTAGAGATTACAGCTTACAAGGCACTTTAGGGCTAGGGAGCGCCTTTCAGCCAACAATATCATGTGGGCCGCTTAATTCGTAATTACTTGCGTGAGTCTCTCTCCTAACAATGTCATAAAAAACTAGTAAAAATTAGGAGTAATCCTCCTTCCTTAAGTTGCTGTCTCCATTGTCTTCACCTCATGATTAAACTAATAAAATAGTTGGGCCTTAGACCATGTTGGGCTTGATATCTTGCTAGATAGGGCCCAATTGCTGATGAGCTAACCCAATTGTTTTCCCCTCGAATCTTATGGACCAATTTTTGTGAAGGCAATCACGTTAGAGCCTCGTCGGACCACTTTGATTGTTTAATGTTTCCCAACTTCCCAAGGGAGATGTGTTACAGAAACACAAATTTTACAACTCAGAATGCCGAAAGGATGCAAAATTTTTTAACATAAAACATAAATTTGTAGGACAAATAATGACAAATATGTTATGTTGTATATCGTGAAAATGCTTTCTTTTCTTTTTTGAGTATAACCCTAAAATTGTTCTAAGGATGCTCAAAAAAGTGAGAAACATAATAGCAGCAAAACTTAAATGTCGCTGCAACTGCAGGGAAGTCATCATTTGAGATGGGCCAACTTGAGCTTAGAGAAGCATATGGTCTATGTAGCAATATCAGAATAATTGCTCCTAATGCTGAGTTGTTACATCAAAACAAATCACAAAGGCCCATAGGTAATGGTGCCGAGGCAGCGAGGTTGGTGACTCTATAATGCAAAAATGCATTAATTGGGAAAAACAAATAATACAATTAAAAAAAAAAATCTCAACTCCAAAATGATGAGAAAATGACAGCTGCCAACACAAACACCAACAATGTTCAATGACCATAATTATTCTAACTAAGTCACAAATCTCAAAATCTCATACCAAGTTAATTAATAACATGAACTCAGAGTGACTGAGTGAGTGAGACAGAGTCATTTATCTTCACCTATTCCAAAATCGAAGAAGATCATATTGGGATCAAGACAAGATTTGCTGCTATTTGCACTCCTTTTTTTTTTTTTTTTTTTCTATAGGCATTACTTAACCAACATAAGTACATAACACCGTATCCTTCATCGTAGCATTAGTGTTGCCCAATAAAAAAGGGGAAAAAAATGATCTTCAAAAGGGTAAAAGGAGACAAATAAATAAATGCGAACAAATTAAAGCAGTGCAAGTGAGGGTGAAGCTAAGGGTTAAAGCCAATGTACTGATTGATCATTATTGATGGATGCGTCCGCCGTGGTTTGTATTAAATAACGCTATCAATTGGAGTTTCGTAAAAACACCGTCTTGGTGAGCTTACCGAGGGTAAATTGCTAGTTTCTGCCACTCAACCAATTAGATTTCGTATCTTTAACATCTTGTCTCTTTTATTTCTTTTTTTTTTTTTTTCCTTTCCTTTTCTAACAGAAATAATATCATCTTTTTAATTAATTCCGGTTTGGTTTATAATCTGAGGGAAATTATCGAACCGATAAGCTTTTAGAAGTTTATAACCCACGTTCGACATATCATTTTCACGCGTCTAATTAAATTTTAATTTTTTATTCGAATGAACGAATGAACAAGTGTTGTACATTAAACAAAGCACGTGTTGTTGATTTGTTCACACTGATTGTTTTACATTTATTGTGTTATTTTGATATATCTAATATAAATGTTACTTTAAAAAAAAACTCATAAATAAATTATTGAAATTTTTGTTTTCTTATATTTTGAATAATCCGAGCCACAATGGCTAAGTTCTTAGATCGTTCTTGCAAGTTTTTGACTAAAAACGGCAATGCTCATTAATTTTGAAAACTAAAATAAAATAATAAAACCAGAACCACGGCAAGCAGAACGCTGGCTGGTGTAATTTAAAAATTTAGTTTACAGATAACATTTCGATGTCACCCATGTTGATCATTAAACGCAGGAGCCTCTTTAAACGAAATTGTCGTCTGGGCCCACGTTACGCGCTAAATGCAAAGCTCGAGCAAAGCTAAGATAATTACTAGACAGACACCAACTTCAGTAACGTTTGGTTAAATTTATCGTTTTTTCTTTTTCTCGGAATGTGAGGACGTAATTAATGGGTCATTATCTCAATAATTACCATGCCAATTTATTATTATTATTATTATTATTATTATTTGGGGAGAAATGTGTATTGGTTTTCTCCAACCTTGTTGACAAGTAAAAGCCTGCAGAGTAATGGAGCCATGGGGTGGGTTTGTTTCTTTGTCTGAGGAAGGAAATTATTTAAACGTAGTTCGGTGCATTTTTAAACCTTGTGACCTACTGGCTGATGTCACAAAAACCGTTGGATCAACAACTTGTCCGGCGCCGGTGCACGAGGGTGGGCATGGGTTTGAATTTTTAGGAATCATCGATTGGGTTCGGTTGTTGTTTCACTGCCAGTTAACCCGAATCGAATTCGGAAAATGCTCAAATAAAAATTCATGTAAAATGATGTTGATTTGCGTTGTTTTTTTTATCACTCGGTACGAAAATTAGCGCTCCTCTAATAATGGATGGAAATCAATAACAACAAAACCAATCAAATTTAATTTGATCTTAAATATAGGTTCAAGATCAGTCCAAAATTTTGCATGGTCCTGTCCACATCGACTTTTACAATCTTTGCTAATATTGTCTAACCTAAAAAGTTCACATTTAATATCTATATATATATATATATATGGGTCCGGCTAAGTTACGTTTCTTATGGCTGCTAATCTTTTTCTTACTTTGTTTTTTTGTTAAATTTTATTAAGACCCTTTAAACTCTGCTTTATTTATATTTTATTCATAAATATTATGAAATTTTTTAAATTTATTCATAAATTTCTAAAATATCAAATTTATCTCTATAATTTTTATATTCTTAAAATGCCCTCCATTTAATTTAAAAATATAACAATTATTAAATGGATTATAATTATAATTATAATTATTTTATTTATTGTTGTTAATACTTTAAATAAAAATTATTATTAATTATTGTTAATATATTAATTAGTTATAATACCTTTTATTATTGTTAATAATAATAATAATAATAATCCATAAATATAATTATATTTATAATATATTATAAATTTATAATTTATTATTATTATTTATTAATTTATTATAAATAAATATAATTTATTTTAGAACAAAATAAATATAATTTATTTTAAATAGATTATTATTATTATTGTTAACAACAATACAAGGTATTATAATTAATTAATATATTAACAATAATTAATAATAATTTTTATTTAAAGTGTTAACAATAATTATTATTAATAACTAATTTTTGAATAATAATAATAATAATTTAATTTATAATATATTCATAAATATTATAAAACTTTTTACTTACCTATACCATAGAAATTTAATTTATCTCCTTATACTCTTTTTCATTTATTATTTTTTTGTAAGTGTTCAGAGAGTTTCTGTTTACACGATAACACATTAGTTATCATAACACACTAATATTAATAAAAAGATAAAAATATACCTAAATTAGTACTAAAAAAAAGAGTTTTCCTCTCTTAAAGAATTACGGCATCTTATATTCTATTACTCATCATCAATAAAATTTTCAAGGATACTACCATTCATCTTTTTTATAATCTCATCTCATAATAATTAATATTTTTATGATAAAAGAATTAACAAAATAAAAACTAAATTCCCTTTGAATCCATCCCTCTCCACTATTAATTTTTCTTCATCAGCAACCTTTATTGACAATTAAAGCTACTATTAAACTCATCACAGTGAAAGAGAGTGAGAGAGGGGAAGAAGAAATAGGAAAAAATATATATGAAATATTTACAATTTTATAGTGCATTCACTAAATGGGAATCGAAATTAACTGAAATCATAATGAGTTATAATCAAAATAAAGAATTAAAATCAAAATAATTTATGTATTTGAATTACAGAAATCATAGTTAGAATGAGCTATATTGCTATCGATAATTTATTTTGTTCTAAAATAAATTATATTTATTTATAATAAATTAATAAATTATAGTAAGAAATTATAAATTTATAATATATTATAAATATAATTATATTTATGGATTATTAGTATTATTAACAATAATAAAAGGTATTATAACTAATTAATATATTAACAATAATTAATAATAATTTTTATTTAAAGTATTAACAACAATAAATTTCATTAAATAAAAATTATTATTAATTATTGTTAATATATTAATTAATTATAATACCTTTTATTGTTGTTAATGATAATAATAATCTATTTAAAATAATAATAATAATACTAATTATTATTATTATTATTATTATTATTATTATTATTATTATCCATTTAATAATTGTTATATTTTTTAAATTAAATGGAGAGTTGTTTAAGAATATAAAAATTATAGAGGTAAATTAGATATTTTAAAAATTTATGAATAAATTTTTAAAATTTGATAATATTTATAAATAAAATACAAATAAAGCAGAGTATAGGGGGTCTCAATGAAATTTAACCAAAAAAAAAACAAACAGGCGTAAGTTACGTTAACTTAGGCGGACCCGTATGTATGTATGTCTATATATATATATATATATATATATATGTGTGTGTGTGTATGTATGTATGTTAAAGACATCCCATTTTGTTAAAGTGAAAATATAATTAAAATAAAATATATACATAATTTTTAATATATTAAAATTTATAATTTTTTATTTGATAGTAATATCCTCATTTTAACGAAGTAAATATATGTATATATATATATATATATTTCTTTAGTGAAGATATCATCACCTTAATATGTCAGTAGAATACAGAAAAACATAGATTTTAATATATTAATTTTTTTTATCTATTAGTTTATTAAATTTTTTTTTATATTTTACTAATATATTTACTTTTCTTATTAGAGAATGATTATATATAAAGAGAGAAAGTGTTGTACATAAAATTTTTCCTATATATAGGTTTTTACTAGTAAGAAATTGCTGATTATTTTCACTAGTAAGAAAATGGCCATACTTCAGGCCGTGTAGAGTTGGCATACAAAGTAAGGTTTGATTCATTGATTGAGAGTGACCAAGTAGAAAAAGGCAAAGCTAGAAATTTTGGGGCAGGGCATTTAATTACATCAGTAAAGCTAGATTAAACAAACTAATTAAGAACTCTATAAGCATAAGTATTTCAATTTGCATTATCTTTCTATGACATTTTTAAGCTATGTCCCATAAGATATCGATTCATTAAATCATATGAAATATAAAAACTGCAATATAATTTACAGAAAACAGAAACCCTAGCCTCATTATTTATTTGTTTTTCTGATAAAAGCCCTAGCTTATAATCCAGATTGGAGTTGATTGATTATAGTATAATTAGTTAAACTGTGACGCAGCATTGAATTATATCGATCATTATCTCTTCATAGTTAATTGTAAAATTGAATTTAAAACAGAAGTGGCACAAGGTTTAGAAGCTTCGCTGCTCCAACAAGAATCTTAACTTAGAAATTGACGCCGAGGAATCCATGCTGGGACAATTATATTGAACATAGAGCGTTGAAAATATTATAATATATAATTTCGATTTTATGCAATGCAATGCAAATTGCAACTTTGTGTTATCTCGATCCCTTTTTGTGTTATATTAATTCATTCATATGTTAATTAATTACCAGTTAAACAATATCAAACTACCGATGTTGACCCTTGATACTACGAAAATTGTTGCTTTGGGCATAGGATTTTTAATTAAATTAGCGCCTATCGAAGATCTTATACCATAAATTGCGGAAAAAAATATGGTTCATTGTACCATTAGTTTAAGTTTTTTTTTTCTTTTTTAATGTTTGTTTAAATTATTGTAAACAGGAATATAAAAAATATTCCCTAACTATTTTTAGCAAAATCTTAGCAACATTTCTTGCACATTTTAAGCAGTATCTACTCAACAATCCACATGATAATGCAATGATTTTATATTTTTGCCCCAAAAAAGAATTAAAAAAATAATAATAACAGGAGTAAATAATAAAATAGAGATATGTGTATCAATATGATTTAATATCCCAACGGTCCCTCTTTGCACCACTCGATTAATTTCTGGTAGCGACAATCTGCTGACCCACTAAAGAATATGTCATTTATTTCTTGTTTTGCCTCACAGCATTTAGCTTCTTGGATAGAGAAAGCGAGAGGATAAACAATAATGAGGATTCAAACTCGGAACTCTTATGGCCATGGACACTATGTTGATAAGGTGATGCCCTAACAATTATTTTCGAATATTCTTGCAGGAAAAAAAGAAAAGAAACTTTGTATTTGTTTTATCTGCAATATCTTTAAAGCCAATTCAGAGCTACATGATTAATTTGCAGATATGGGTTTGTTCATATTCTCAACTTTCAGCCGTTTTTACTCTCAAAACTATGAAAAATATCCAGGTTTCAGCAGAAAATCTAATATGAGTTTTGTTTTTATTTTTTCGCTTTCTGGGTCTATCACGGTTATTGCAAAAAGACCAGGCCAAAATTCTGCGCTGGAATTGTAACTATCATGATAGGGACTGTCAAATTCAAAACCTACGGCTACGATCACTTGATCATAGGAAAGGATTGTGCAAAGACGTACTTCCAGGTGAAGCATATCTAGCGGTGGATACTACTCCATCACAGTGGATACACGTGCATGTAGGTGATTTCAGTGGCATGAGATCGAGTTTTGATTATTAAAATTGATTTCTCATTAATTATCCGCAGAGAACGCCGTTTAAGCAACCTTCTTAGTTTTTTAATTCCCCGTTTTGCACTAGCTTGTGTTTCTAGTAAAGTTGTTTATTTGTCTTTTTCAACCCAAGTAAATTTGGATGGTAACATTTTTATTTTTGAGATTTCATGGATACGTTCATAATTATCCGTTTTTAACAAATTGGTCTCTGACCAGTGATCAGTAACTCCTAATTTCATTTTTAATCATAACACATACAGCAACATTGAGAATGTGCTCTTCACCGATGTGGCGGTAAAATTTTATCAACTTTTTTAAACCATATTTTTTTTATAGAGTAAATTTATAACTAATCATCTTTAAACCCTATTTTTGCTAAAATATTTTTTAAAAGAAAAAAAAAAAGATTTGGTCCTCCAAAATCAGCTGATACTAAAATTAAAATTAATGAACACCCTATTTTGAGTTACATATTCTTAAGAAAAATAATAAAATGTCACATTTTTACAAGAAAGAATGAATATCACCGATCTTACAGTTGAATGATTTAGGTGACTAGTTAGACACCTATTTAAATATACTGTATCTTTATTTGTCAAAACAAAAAATACGGGTATCCAAAAGTAAATTTGTTTTTTTCTAAAAAGGAAAAAAATGCATAAAACAAAATTTCCCGAAATTCACAATTGTTAAACCCTAGCATGATCGCGCGTGCGCATTCCCTGCACACGTACGACTATTTTGTAAGCCCACAGACAGAGAGAGAGAGAGTCATCAAAAGCCTCTTGATTTTTTTTTTCTTTAGCTATCATTCGTTGCTAAAAACTACTGATAATATACACGAAGTTAATTTCATTGAACAAAAAACTTATAACAATTAAGATGAAGAAGCGTCATCATCTTTTGGTTGCTTTTTAATCTCTTCATCATCTTCAGCTTCTAATAATGATGATAAGCAGCAAGGGATTGCAGAAGAATCATCAGAAGAAGAGAAAGTGTAAAAAGACAAAGGGGATGAAGGCGAACGAGAATGAGAAGCTAATGAAGATGACGAGCAGGTAATAAAATCACTGCTAGTACTAGTAGAATTAGCAAAAGCTAAAGCAACGAGTAGGTCAACGAAAGCAACAACAATGTACCCATGATTGCTTTTCCCATTCATTCTCAAATACCAACACAAAAGCTCTTCAAGATCTTCCCAATCTTTAAGCCCATGAGCTTCCACCATTTCCTCCATTGACTTCTTGAAATCAACATAAGGATCTTGTGACTCCATTGAACAAACCAAGCTCTCCTTGTAAGGGAACCCACTTGTTTTAGCTTCTTCAAGAATTGAACTTGTCTCTCCAGGCTCAAAAAACAGCCTCTCTGATCTTAAACCTCGAATGACAGTCTCTACTGGGTCCCCACTTGAGCACTCCTCCGACGCCGTCGAGAAGCTTGCTGTTGCTGACTCTGATGATGTGTTTGTGAACAATGATGACTCGGTCGTTTCAGCATCTAAGTAGGCTGAGTTAATGGTCTTGAACATGACGCCGTTGGTGCCGTTATTATCATTATAGTTTCTAAAAGAGAGGGTTCTTGTTTGGTGACAAGAAGCCCAAGGCCATGATGATGGCGATTTTGCTAATGTGTGTGTGTTTTTGGAGAGAAAAGGAAGCTTCATTTTCTTGCCCATGTTGTGGTTTCATTCGGAAGAGTGCAGAAATGAAAAAGTTTTGAGGTGTTTAAGCTAGAAGCTGTTGCTGTTGTTGACGTTATAAGAGCATTAAATGATGAGCCAGAAAGGGTTGTGGTGAAGTGGTGAAGTGATTTTTGAAGGAGTGGCGTGGTGAGAGATAGATAGATAGATAATGGATAGGTGAAGGGAGGTTGGAGTCAGAAGAAGAAAAATGGAGATGGGCACACGGGGTTGGTGGGGTCTTTCACTTTTTATGTAGTATGGATATTAAATTTTGAGCTACTAAATTAAATGTCGCTCAGCTGAGCTCATTCAATAGTATATCTGGAACTTCTGCCCCATTTTCATTTTGTTTTTTTTTTTTTGAAACCAGTTATTGTTTGAACATCTCTCTCTCTCTCATTTCCCCTCTCAATTTCTTTCTTTATTTATTACTAACTATAGCGGTATGGCTAATTAATATGTTTGTCCTAGGAGAAACTTTGGAGCCGTTGGGTGATGATGTCCATACAGTGCCCACACAAATTTTTCAAAAAACTGTTTGGTAAATTAAAGAAAAACGAGATACTATATATTAAAACTATACTTTCTTTAGAATAAAATATCTCGTAATGCATTTGTTAAATCATGAAAATATGTTGTCGCTTATTAATTAGAATATAAAAGAACTCTTGAAGAAATCAACTGTATTGAGTATTAATTTGTCATCTTGAAAATACTTCAATAGTTCTTCAGTCTAATATTAATTCTCAGAGCACTAAATTTGTTTTGTAGATGCAATATTTAGCAGGTTCCTTCTATGATTCTTTAGAAAATACGATCGTTTAGTCTAAGCTTAAGATTTTTTTTTTTTGGGGGGGGAGAGAATTTTGCACCTTTTGCCTCAATGTAATAATTGCTTTAGATCTCAGTACTTGGTAGCTCTTTGAATTGTATTATAGCGTTTAACTTATTCGTGCTCTCAACGGTTCTAAATTATAAATGAGTAGATTTTAACCTTTCAGGAAAATAATGATAATGATAATATTGCTTGAGATAACATGTGACACATCAATTTAGAATCCAAAAACGATAAAGGCCATAAACCTATCAAATCCTTGATTTTTAGGTAACGTGGTTGCTAAATTTCTTTTTTCTCTATGGATCAAATTATTTTGCAGATAGCGGTGTCCTTATCAACCCTTAAAAGGAAAAATTGCGACTCACAAACATATAGAAGAAAATGGCAACCGCAAAACCTTGAAATGAAATCACGCAAATATTAGTCGTGAACGCTCTCGAAAATCGACTAAATATAAGAGTTATGTAAACCAAATTTTCTTCTTCTTAAGTTGGGTAAACTAATATTATAATCAACTTGTAACTTTTGATTACCCTTAAAAACTTGTCAAATGTAGAAATTAATTCTGTTGGAACTGCTAGTGATTATAGCTTTTTACGCTTAATTTCTATTTAATATCATCAACTACACAAACCTCTTTTGTCAAGCAATGTAGCGAGTCAAGATATAAGATAAGTGTAACGTGTAGCTTGAAAGTACTCATTAATATTTTTTCAAATAAGAATTCTCGAAGGTATAAAAATATTTTGTGTTTAATATGACCAAAAGTGAGTTCTAATAGGCATTTATGTCTAATATGACCAAGAATGAGTTTCAAATATGATTAAACATTTTAGATTGTGGTATGATGGACTTAATCTAATACAGGTCCTAGTAGATATCGGACTAACCATTACTAATTTAAATTGACTAAAGAAGAAAATAAAAATCGCAACTTAATAGAGAGTTTTTGAGAAAATCAAATCTACATGCTAAGAAGATAACACGATTTGGAGGGAAAAGAATAGAATTCAAAACCCAAATCCAAAATCAAACAAGAACAATTAATCAACACACGAGGATGAAACCATCTGTAAGTATTTAAGACTGAGTGATCACGTGCCTCCCCAAGCAATCCAGTTAAGAGATTCAGACCTTTATAATTTTATTTGTTTGTTCCCTATTTGATGGGTTAATAAGACTGGATTTTTGTCCACAGTGTTGAAGGAAGAAGAGAACCTAGTCCACTGGATTCAGTTTGCGCTCTTCATATTTAATGGCTTGTTTGGTATGTACTAAAATTCCAAATCCCTGGTCACATTCCTAATTCAAAATCATCTCTTTGTTGTTGGCCAACGGCGCATGTGGCTGGGCAATTTTTTGGGAGCACGATTTTGAGATTCAATTTAATAACATCTAGTTGTGCATTGTAAAAGGGGACCATATTTATTGAATCTTTTAGATGGTCCATGCCGTGGCACATGTACATATCCATAACAATTTTGAAGTTTCCAAGTATTTTAATTCATTCATTTAAAGATTATGGGCACACATACGCAGTAATAACCTAATATGTACAGAGGGACACAATGGTTGTAGCTCATGGCTCTGGGAGAAATAAATTTTATCGAGTAATTTGGAGCACAGCAAAAGCTGGCCTATGTTTTTATCAACCATTGTAATGGTGTGGTATTTGCTAAAAGGGAATCAGAAAGGAAAATGTTGAGTGTAGAGAAAGACAAGAGAAATAAAGAAAAAAAAAAAAAAAAGAGAAAGAGTGGGTGAGTAAAGAGAGAAAGGATAAAATTTTCTCATCTTTTTCTACACTTAACATAACTCAATTAAAAAAAAATTAATAATTTAATTTGGGTGAATGACGCGACCTATTTCATGCCAGTTATATATATAGTAGGAAGGAAACTTGTAATTTGCATGGGGTCCTTTTGACAAATATTTGATTGAAGGAACTTGTACTTGCGAAACACGGTTGCAGTTGAAGATTGAAAAGCCAGCTTTTGCTTTTAAAAGTGTATGCGAATGTGATGGGCGTAAAAATATTAAGACAGTTATATGACAACGGAATTGAAGAGAAGGGCCACCTCATCGTGTTCTTTTCTTAGCTCGATATGGAATCCCACATCTTAAGTTCATTTTAGGACGCAGCACTTCGTAAACCTGTGCAACTGTTGAGTTGACGGGAAATAAAGTGGAGTCACTCGAAACTATTAGTAGAATACAACTCTTCAGCCATGGTTAAATTTTTTGGACTAGATACCTAAATATATTTAGTGACAAATCCCAAATCCTAACACTTGGAATGTGGTGGAATAATTTATGTGGGTCAAACAAAAGGATAAAAAATTTAGTGATAATTTTGTTTAGGAGAAATATTATTGAATTGTATTCGACATAGATTAAAAAAGAGAAGTCACTTAAACTTACGAATAAAGTGAAAATCTCTTGCAAGTCTTTGATGGTAATTGGTTCAATAGAGGTAAAATATCTCAGGAATACAAAAGATATAACCTTCAAATCTTGGTTACAAAGGATTACATAGGCAGGTGCGCGCGTGGCACATTGACCTAGTTATTTTGGAATTTACAATTAATCAGCGGAGAGATCCATGATTGAAGAAGCGACCGAATCCATCGTTTGGTCAAATAAGCATGTCCGCTTAATGCCTTAATTCGTAATTTCTTTGCAGTTTCCTTCTCCCAGTGCAAAGTCCATTAAACTCAATTAAACAAAATTGGCCTTTTGTTGGGTGAGGGTACAACATCAACATAATTCACATCGAAAAAACAAAAAACTGTTCTTAAAGTTGCCATCAGACAAGAGATTAGCTGTTGAAAATACATTCTCGGAGTTAGAGGCCCACTTCCAAACATGGGCCATCTGTGAAATGGACCAATGTTACCGGTCTCGGGTACCAACTTGTAAACTCGTTGCATCGCGAAGCTCACATTGAAAGAGACCATCACATGCTCGGTCGTGGCTCTACTTATTTAAACAATTAAATGAAAAAGATCAACGCATCCAAGTCCATTATAACATTACATCATACCAAATTAAGGCCAAGAGAACGGTATCATATTTGTTTCCCCGGCGTAAAACTTGAACTTCAAAATTAAACTTGAAATCAGTTGCCAGGATTTGGATGCACGGTGCAGTAACTCCATCAAGAGGGGGAAAAAAAATAAAAAATCACGACCATTTTTCCCCCATAACAATATCCAGCCGTTCGACATTCACAAGCTCTAATAATTGCAATTAGTTGCTCTCAAAATATCTTTCCTTTAAATATGAGAGCAAGTAGGAAGATGAGCCAAAGCAGTAAAGGCCTTGTGCCATCCAACTACGCTTATGTGCAAGGGTTTTCTGGCAGGGACCAATACAATGACTGCTGAAATCATAATCCTGCAAGCGGTTCGTCATGTAGCTATCACAATTGAATATTATAAAGCTTTCAGTCACCCCATCAATCCAACCAGTAAACACAACTTGAGAAACATTTCAGCTCAAGTGGATTGCATCCACTATAATTTTGGAATTGACAATCATCAATAACAATAATTCATCAACTACAACAAGATTTTCAGATTTTGTCCTTACGCGGCTAAATTTCATAGATGCTACATACATCCTAGCAACAGTGCCTTGGCTGCTGCTATATTTTGATCCAAAAAATGCATATATTTCTGTAGGAACCCTTCAGCATTATCATTCCAATTAAAGCCACCATGAAAATTTGATTTCACCCAATAAGGCAATAACACATAAGACTAGACAAAACTTTATCAAACTTTTGGAAACGGCCTCAGAAAACCCTAAAGGGTTAAAACAGAAATGGTCATTCACAATTTCAGCTGTGTTCTTGAAAATACAAAAAAATGAGAAGGTTCCATAAATATTAGATCAGGACAAAAGATAGGAAACAAGTTCCATCTATGTAAATTGACAGGGTAAATGGTCCAATCATATCAACCCTACACACCTGTATGGTACTCAAAACGGTGAACCAAACTTGGACTTAGTACCATGTGTAAGCAAGGCCCACGAGCTCTTTTCTATTCTCAATGAGATCTCATCTCTCATCTATTTCGTTAGGAAAATGACATGTGGTATTGAAGAAAATGAAAAAGCATGGGAACTGTAAATCTCAAGCGTAAGAAGTACTAGGCTTACAGCGTTGAGATACAAAATTTGTTATACAAAATTTGTATTATAAATGAAGCGGCACTTAATGTGTCATTCATTGACTACTGCTCTAAATCTAAAATATTACATTAATGATGGTGTAAAAAGGTCAGCTATAAGCCTAATGCATATGATTGGTAATGCATATTTAGTTTGTGTTACAACGATATAAGCCTAGCATTTTAGTGATTACATTCAACAATTAAAGATAAAAATATCAAATTACATAAAATGTTTGAATTTATTAATTTCCAATCACTGTCATCATAAATTGCATTATTTACGTTTCTAATCATAAGTAATTAAATGTTTGTTGAATCATATGGACATCAAAATTGAATTTCTACACAGCCCTAATTGAAAATCTTTGACAGTTATTTATTTATTTCCTAGGTCAAGACTATTTCAGTTTTAGAAGCATAACATTCAAGCAATATTGTAATTTATTCACAAGAAAAAGCAAATCATTCACCATTCAAATGTATTCAGCATTCCTCCCCCCCACCCCCCCAAAAAAAAAAGGTCTGTTGACTGTTGAACTTTTTCTTCTGGTTGAGGACTACTAGCTTAAAATCATGACATTTGACTAATATGTTATATAGGATAAATCTAGGAAAAACACTTACCATTCACATAAAGCTTAACATCTTTTAACTAAAATATTTAGGGAAACAACTAGAACATTTAAGTTTTCCAATTTTCCTTCATCACTTCAGTTCTTCCATTCGTTAAAGAATACCAAAGAAAATAAGTGAGTCATATAATAAACCAAGCTAAGGTAGAAAATAATTGAGTAATATAACAAACCAAGGTAAGATAGCCCCTGCATGCTAACAGAAAGCTCAAAGGATCCTCAAACTAGATAAAACCTCCAGTCCTAGAAGCATACAGAAGCCTTTGACACTTGCATGAGAAGATCATACTTATCATTAGTACTTCTCTTCGAAATGACAGTGCAACTAATAAACAATTGTAGGTAAAGAACAGGAAAGATCTTACAGTGGTGTCAAACAAATACATTTCAGGTATAAAGAGTACCTTCAAATCTCCAAACAAGGCATCCCACAAAACAGTAAAATTCTTGGTAATGCTCAAAATATCTATGTCAACCTCAAACAGGAATTATATGCTTACACTCAGCCAATCAAACTCCAGATTTCATTTGTGCTTACCCCACGCCACCAAGCCACCTGACAAAGGACATCAACACTAATGCATCTAAACCGTTAGAACAAGTAAAAACTAAAATATTTATATTATATTATGGTGTCCAACTGCAGGCAACAATTTAAGCTTGAAGATGGTTTTCAGATATCTGGATTTAGAGATGAGCACAAGTTGGGTTGGTACTCAACCTAACCCAAGCATGGGCAAGTTGAGAATTTTCTACCCCTACCATCCCACCAAACCAAAGTATCGGGTTGTGAAAAATTAAAACTAACCTATCCAAATGATTTTGCTCAACCTGAACCCACCTCGAACTGATCAAAGTGGGTGGACGGGGGTTGACCAGGTTGCCAAGTTTTTGTTGACCCCTATCTGCTATCTGGGTTAATATTTCCAACAGCGATATACCTCAACAAGATATATATAGCCAAGATCAAGTACAACCAGCAAGTTTAGTCATGGAAGACTAATTAGTGTGAATGTACATAATCTGAGTTAGCATTTAAACAGTAATAATGATTAAATAACTCAAGTAACAGGTACTATAGAGAATTGACAAGTAATAAAGAGTATACAGGTAAAATGCTCTTTGGAACTTAATCAACAAAATGTTCCACACAAACTTCATAAAAATAACAGATCTATCCTTCTTTTAAAGCAAGTATCTTTAAGGCATATAAAAATAACAGAATCCAGCAAGGACGTAGAATTGACAATCAAAATGTACAGAAGAAGCTTCCTCCACAAAACATGACACACACATAAGTCCATTTTTGACAACTAAAAAGGCCAGTGGTCCTTACTAGAACCATTAAAGCACATGAAACAGCAGTGAAACCTGCATCATAGATCCCACAAGTCAATAACTAGAGAAAGCCATATTTAACTTCCATAGGCATGACGAATATGTAATCACCAAATTATTTAATTAATTTAAGAAAATCCCGATAACACCTGAGAACAATAAAATTAAACATGACAACTCTATCTTCTGCTCCTCTAATTATTAATTCTTGTATCGCTAGGAGCACAGTTCTGAAGCAGATAAATAATATGAAAGTTACGTATTTAAATACTTAAAAGTGAGATAGCCAGGATAAAAATGATGAGCAATCAAGAATTCAAGATACCATGAGATAGCCAGGATAAAAATGATGAGCAATCAAGAATTCAAGATACCATACAGAGCCTATTACAGAAAATGGAAATAAATTGAATACAACTTCATGAAATCAGCTTATATTAAATTAACAAATATATACCCTCCAATAATAGGATTGTTTGAGGGAAATAAAATCATTATTGAAAAATTTGAGCCCTCTAAAACCATGCTCAATGTTAATCAAACAAACTAACAAATATAATTTAAACCATCAAAAGAGGCTGAGCCAAGGTACTTTGCTCTTCATTATTGACAAACACATACTCTAGATGCAATGATAATGAACAATAAAAAATTAAATTAGAAAATACACTCAGAGTGTGTTAAGCACGTTTGATGCAACAATCAAATAGATTTAGCATAAAATGCATCTTTTATGGAACATAAATCTAAGAACACATGTGGGTATTCATTTAAGTGATACAAACTTTATTCTGTTATGCACACAACCAGCAGCACTATCATTTAGAATGCCATCATATCATCAATAACCTTCTTTTAATGATTACCAATATCTGCAACCTTAATTTAACGAAGGCAATTTCAAGGAAAATAACACTTTCCACATGCTTTTCTGATATTCAAAACAAAAAAAAAATACTAGAAAAATAGTTATAACGACCAATGATAAATGTAATCAAACAATGATAGAGAGCAACTGGGCCAGAGACATGGTTAATAATAGTTCATGATTAGTTACAGTCGTGGATCACTGTCAATATTGATTGTGCCCAAAAATGTTGTTGATGATTGTAAGAACAAAATGTGGAATCAATAATGTCACACAGATCAATAATAATTGCTGATGAGGGTGGGTATTGATAAAATTCACTAACATTGACCAAAATGATGATGATTGAATGGGAACAACAATAATCACCAGCGGTTATTTGGCAACTATAAGAGTTTCTAATGCAATTTCAAAAATAGGTTGTATATTTGCAGAAATCTTACTCGAATTTAAGCATTGATATTTCATTGACCCTGAAATATTTATTTCCCATTTAGCACCAGAAAAAACAAAATATAAGAAATGTGCTCTCATGCAAATCAGTTAGAGTGAAATAAACAGAACATTAATTTTATTTATTTTACCATTTCCCTTACCACCACTGCTGCCGCCACAGCCAACATCACCAAAGAGCAAAACCATTAGACTTCACTAATCCCACATCCCAGTTATAATCACTAATGTTTTATGCCACCCAACCCATTGGAACTTAAAAATACTCATCCACAAAGAAAATCAAGAACAACACAATTCCCATCCGTGATGCTTTAATCCTATAGTGGAGTTTCTCATACAAATGGTAGTTTTCTAACGAATCTAACCAATAGTTTTATGATTACAAGGTGATTGAAATCTAAATTTTTCATAAGCTTCAACATATATATTAAGGAAAGTCTTGAATAGGAAAAAATTTCAGTCCCTAACACTAGGTTCTTCACTCATATCACACATTATCAAGTTCTAAAACTTTAAATCGTAAGTGGCAGGGATGTACAAAAAATATGCAATTCAGCTGACAAGCTACCAGTCATTTATTGAGAAGATGCTCTCACACAGCTTAGGGAATTGAAGCCACAAACAAGTTTTCAACCTAAGGGATTTATCAATAGTTTGTAACTAACCCCGAAAAGAAATTTGTTGATGAGTGTTTTTATAAGCTTAAGATCTATTTCTGTTATACTTGGAAATCCTCTTGGTCTCACTAGCTGGTCATTGAGTTTAGACCTCTCATCTCCTGGCTGGAAATCAAGAGTATTACCCATCAAGCCAACCTAAGATTAATATGAAGACCTACTACTGGCATGTTCTTCATTTTTCCATGTAACCCCTCCATTTATGTTAACTTAACCAACTATGTTCAGAATCAGGAACTATAACACCTGAGGGGCTTTTGGCTATTCAAAACCCATATAGTACGAGGTTTCCATTAAGCATCTATGAAGCCGTACTGTTTCTTTATAGATGAATCCATACAAATAGAGTTACCAGAGTTGGATTTCGGAATGCGCATTGATCTAGAAAATCTTCTCATCGGTCAGTTTCCCATCCCATTTTGAAGACATCGTGACAGAAGCCCCCATCACAATTTCTGAAATATCAACTCTCGTTCTGATTCTTTTGAAAAAGAACTCTAAGAAATTGCTTTTACTTGCTTTTTCTAGATGACAGTTCAAAATATTGGTTCCGAGCATCACACATACAATCATACTCAATTTGATGGAAGGTAATTTCTAACTTAAATTCTGTACCTCCTAATTGTAAAATCCGTGTCAACGAAGGATACTCTATTCCCACATATCTCACACACAGGTAATAGGTTTCATGCTCTCTAAACTCTCCAAAAACATTCCCTCATTGGTGTCAGCAAAAAAAATTAAACACAAACCAGATAAACTTTGGAGCGCCTCCCCTCATCCTCAACCATAACCGCAACCATTTCCTAAATAATTCATGCTGGAATATGAATGCCAATCCAGGAAATACAACCTTCTATCATTTACCTACACTTGAAAGACCAATTAAGTGTCATTTGTCTTGTCGATACACATACTGTGTGCTTCTTGCTAACAAATAAGGAGCTGTAATCCTAGGTCCCCAACTCTAGGCAGATAGAACTTCTAAAAACCTGAACTTTTTTATTCCACTAGTCCACAGATTTCATAAATACATTCCCAAAATCCAAAAATGAACTAATTATTAGTTTTCAATTCAGGCACATAACAAAACATTGATCAGAAGAAAACATTAAAGGAATGAACTTCATAGGGCACATGATATAGGTTATAAAAAGAATGAAACTGAACTAAATTTTAATATTGATAATCACCCGAAATGTATACAGCACAGGAACATTATCAACATATGAAAGAAACTATCAACATTC
Source organism: Luvunga scandens (assembly GCA_030449905.1). NCBI lineage: Eukaryota > Viridiplantae > Streptophyta > Magnoliopsida > Sapindales > Rutaceae > Luvunga > Luvunga scandens. The sequence continues at coordinate 3,920,168 of JASUUG010001265.1, forward strand.
AAGAAGTTCTAAACCATGCAAAACATTAGCGTACTTTTCAAGCCCATAATCGTTTCCAAAATGCTTATCTTTAATCTTCAAGAACGCATGCAATGTCAGCAGGCTATCCGATCCGGCTTGGTGGCTCTTCCCAACGACCCGCTCCACACCCAATGCCTTGCAAACCCGATCCAATCCCCCATATAAGCCCGTACAAAACCTAATCAAGTGCTTCACATCATACACTTTCTCCCCAAAAAACACGCCCACTCGAGTCAAAAACTCACTCAATTTCTCAGGCAAGACCCGCTGTGTCAAGCATTTAACCAAATACCCGAAATCATAGGCGCTGTGGAAGGTCACCCATGTAACGTCCTTGTTTAACACAAGCCCTGACGACATCAACAATTCAGCAAATCTTACCGAGTCGATTCCAAATTCACGATTCTTTTCAAAATCAATACCTTGTCGTTTCAACAGCTCAACCGAATCGAGAGCGTGGGCGTGACGCGCGATATCGAAGTCCTTAAAATTAAACTCCCAAATATAATAAGTAGAACCCGAACCAAGATCCGGAAGATTCCCTTCCTCGTCCGATAAGGTTATGCCTATTTGGATCAGATTTAACAGATCTACATTGGCCTTGAGTCCATTGTAGTTCTCGGCCGGGTCACGGTGACGGATGTTCGAATCGGGTCGGACCACGACGCCAGGGAACTCAGTGTCCATTGAGATTATCGGATATCTGTCAATTAAAGCTCTGATCCTTTCGAACTCGGAGATCAAGTTAAACTCAAATACCTCTCGGATCACGATCCGGGGCTTCGGAGGCTGCGGCGGCGGCACGTCTGACATGGCAATAAATCTTCTCCGATCCTGATCCAATTGATTCAATTCTTGAAAAGGCTTTAAATTTTTTTTTATTTAGTTTTTTTTAATAATTTCTAGGGTTTGGTCTCGAGTTTGAGGAAATTCGTTGGAAGCGAAGAGACTTTTTTTATAAAGAGAGATGGCGACGCGGGGGGTGGGGCGGTTTAATTTTTTCCAAAAAGGTGATTTGCGGTAAAGGGAGTAAATTATGTTTTCTGATGAGGGAAGGTATAAATGTGGTATTGCGATAAGTACAAGTAGATGAAGCGTTGATGTGCGGTGCTTTTTCACTAATTCACGGGGTGCGTGCTTTTAAGATGGTTATTCTTGCGTGAATTCGGGAGGAGGAGGTGGAGTTGGAGCCCACAATTCTCGATGTGAAATTACGCTAATGCCGGTGGCCATCCGAGTGGGTTGTTCGGCTCTCTTTGGGTTTTTCGGCTTTGAGTAATTATGCTGATTGGTTGCAACTAGAATCCAAAATAAATTAAAAGTTAGATAGCAGGCTGCGGGCTGTGTGTTTGTTAAATTGATTGGTTAAGGATTTATGCAATTGGGTTAGTAACGTTTGAGGTGAGATAAATACATAACAAAATGTTTGATATACAGTTCTTACATTGGACAAAAACTTTCTTACCCTCTTATATGTCCAATTGTATGAAAAATCTTCTTGTTTTTACCCTTAAATAAATCAAATTTTGGTCTGGTCGTGATAGAGTTGGATATGTGATAAAACCTTCAATGTCATAAAATAACAACTATTACTAATATATTATTTAATTGTGTCGCCTAAATTTGTGTTATTATCTTTCAATAGTGTTAAGAAGTGTAAGGCGGTTCACATAATAGAAGATATTTTACCATCTTCTATTTAATTTTCTCTCTCTTTTGTGGGTTTCTCTTTTTATTTTATTTTTTTCAGAATTATGAACAAGATGATTTCAATTTCGGTCGGAATTTTTAATAATAAAGAAAATAGAATTTTTTACAATTTAAAAATATTCTGAATTCCATTAACGAAGAGTGCGGTGGCAAACCCAACAAGGGCAAAAAGAATCATATTTTTTTTTTGGCCATTTCAAATGTATGAAAAGCGACAGAATGGCCGCTGGTGGTAATCACTCGCAAGGATCAGGGCCCCACCAAATATTGTGATCGTAGTAAATTCATAATTCTGTTCAAACATACAATGAATGCGGGCGCGAGCCAAAATTTAGAATATTGACCAATCCGCTCCTTCAATGATAAAGGAATATTTGGGATAGTGGAGTAAAATTTATACTAATAAATTAAAAATGATATGCTAGGTAAAAAAAAAAAAAAAATCTTTAAAACGTGTTAAACATTAAAAAAAAGAACTTACAAGTATGATGCTTAAATATTAAAAAAAAAAAAAATACACATGGTAATTAATAGGGTCAGCTTACCTTACGAATTTTAACCGTTGTATGTGTTACAATCCTCACAAACTTTTCGATTATACCCATGGTCATGCCGTTGGGTCCGAAGACACATACCTCTGTAAACACTTAACTAAAACAGTGTGCTAAAATGTTGTGGGCAAAGCAGTTGAAGAAAGTATTTGAGAAACCATCAATTTCGTTTGTTTTTGTTCTGTAACTGAAAACATACCTTCGTTGTTTCGTAACGTGAAAACGCATTTGGTTGTAAGCTCGTTTTGCTGTGTTTTAAGATAGGGATGAACAAAAATAGTGAGGTGTCAGCGAGTCATTTGAGATTGAGGCAAAAGGAAAAGTTTGGTGATGCAGCGGCCGAACCAGTTATTATTTGCGGCGACTTGTTTTGAGTTCACATATTTACACAACTACTTATTATGTTCATTATTCATCTTAGTATTGAATTTTAGAGTACATACAACATACTTATGCAAGGCTTATCTCAGAACTGCCTTGGCGTCTTCTGGTTACATTCAGGCTTATTTTCAAGCTTTTCATCTTAAATTCATTGTTGATCGTCACAGAACCTTCAATCCAGTAACTTTAACACGATAGACCCAAATAAGTAAATGACTTATGGCTTATGAATTATGATTGATACTGAGTCATCTACTTTTCAAACTGTACGCGTTTAAAGAGGGCCAAATTGCTGCCTCTGTTTACTTGCATCATCAAGGAGCCAACTCAAATAATAATGATCACCTGCACCATATCCCATTGGGGGAACAGTGTTATGGATTCCAGAACCCTCCGAACGAGAGCTCGCCACATCCACTAAACCGGCCTCTCAACTCAAATAAGTATGCGCGCCCATGTAATGGGGTCCTGCTTAGTTACAGTGTCAGTAACTTGCAATGACCCCACGCATGCACAAGTCAAATATACCCATTAATATTTGACAAAAGATTCTCCGAGTCCCCTCCATGAAAATTAAGATTTGGGCAACAATGAATAGCACGACCATTGGCTTTCAATCAGATTGAAGCATGTAATACGCCGGCAATTGGTCAATTCAAGTACCCTCATCCATATCAGCCGAAACAAAAATCTTAGTACATTCAGAAGATCAGCACACTACTAGTAATATGCCACTTACGCATGAGGTTCCGTGGCACATTACAGGAATAGGAAGGCTTATGCTTCCCAATAGCATTCTGTAGCAATGTCTAAAGCAGCAATTTTTTGGTACTTCCACTCTTGCACTTCCCACAAGCCAGAAAACAATGCTACTAATGGTGGTAGTTTGAAGAGCAGAATAGACTTCTATATGGTAACGCAATTAGATCTTAAATACTACTAATGATGAATTTTCCATTTTTTTTTAATATTTGACACACAGAAAATCCCATTAATCAAACAGCATTCTTTCAATACAGTTTGAAAAAAGAAAAAGAAGGAAACAAAACGACGATGAAGCCACGGAGAAGTATTTGGAAAAGGCCCTTTCAGGCATTTCCCTCTATGTTCTTAACATCAACAGGATCAACACAGGAATACAATCTATATATTGCATATTGCGATATGCAATAAGCCCCATGATACCTCTATGATCTTAGAAGCTAGAAGTAGGTACCCTCAGGAGGTTGAACCAGCTTCCGGTTGTGTGGGGCTGCCATCTCCTTTTTCAGCTGTGTGAGTATATCCTCCATGGTGTACTCTCGCTGCCAATTCACAAGAAGTCCAAACTTTTTAGGCTCCACCTGTAGCAATTGCATTTGATCAAATTCTCACCTTACAACCAAATTATCCAGAAGCTCAAAAAAAGAAAAAACACAAAAGAACAGAATCCAGATCAAATAAGAACAATACCACTCCAGTTTCATGGTTAACACAAGTCATGTTGATTCGTGAATGAAAACGAACACTCGGTGGCTTCTCTGGATAATCTTTATCACAGAATAGCTTCAACTGATAAATTCGACCTTCGTGTACAGTCTGGGGCCCAGAAAAGAAAAAAGGAGAAGTAATTAACCATGCAAGCTATCCAAACATGTCAAACACTGGAAAAAATATCAATGCTGTCTCTCTTTGGGACACAGGTTTTAGATTACAAAAATTGCAACAACACGACTGTATAGATAAATGCAGAATTTCCAACATATTTACTGAATAAGTTGTGTTTTTCTCCAAGTTCAGTTGTTTGCAATACTTCAAAAGCACTAACCGCACTTTCTCTCATGAATAGACAACCATAACAACAGACCTTCAATATCTACCACACAGTAAGAATTTTTTCTTTCATGTGTACTGTCAGTGTGGCATAACTCAGAACCTATATTACATGCCAACACCGAATCACCATTTACAAGGATACTTGAAGCTCTGAGGGCCCAGGATAAAGAAGGCTAAATATAACAATTGGAGTTGCAATGAAAAGAGTAATATGGACCTCATCAATTGTGACTCCTTATCCTTCGTACTTCCAAGAACATCAAATATTGAGGCCTTAATAACCTACACATAAACCAGTTAGAAGCTACATTTCTTGCCCTTTTGAGTGAAGCCCAGGAGCTCATGTATTGAACATCAATGTACAAGGCGTACTGCCTTAAATAGTCTATGTATTTAAAGTGTGGTAACAGATGCAAAGTTTTGTCTGATGGAAAAACTTAGGATATAGATAACTAATCAACTAAATGAAACTATAATTACATTGTGAGGACCAATAATGGTGCCAGTCCAAGAGCGCATGTAAATGTCATCTCCATCATCCATTCCATAGCTGACAGTGCCATCCCCAATACCTTTTTCTCCGCGTTCAAGTTCCTCTAACAATCTGAAGTTCCGAGGGACTGCACAAAAAATCTATAATAGTTAGTAACACCAAAGTGTGCAGTGATAATGCATACAGAGATTTTGATGGAAGACTTAAATTGTCAAGTGCTTTCAGTCATTAATAATAATAATAAAATGCATATGGGTCAGAGTTCAAGAATTTTATACCACATCACTAGAGAAATAAAATGTACACAGTTCGGGTTATAAGAGAACGCCACCAAAGCGTAGAGAAATATGTATGGTAGTGAGGAATTGGCCATCCCATATAATGCAGCAGTTCAGAAAGTTATAACTAAAAAACATGTCACAGAAAATCCTATTAAATAAAGGAATTCGATTTAGTAGCATCTGAAATGATTCTTCTAAGATACTTGATTATGAGAATATAAATACAAAAATAAGAACAAGAACATACTAATATGAATGTATTTGAGCTCAACCATAGATGATGATAGCTTGGTCACTTTAACCGAAACACCATTATGTTACAGCCCTTTGGAGTTCTTATCTTACTCTTTATCATTTTTGAAGTGCCACAATAATATAGTATGTATGACCAAGCATCAGCTTGAGACACAAGCTTTCTGTAACAAAGACCCATCTATTTTAGCAAACTTCAATTATTTCAATCAACAAGTAAAACACATTTTCTTTATTTAGTTTCCTCAAAAATACTAATCAAACATTGTAACCACCTAATTATCAAAATTCACAAAATTATTTAGCGAAGCTTTATAGCATTTAATCACCCAACTGCAAATGCTGGCATGTATATTACAAGAGGAAATCATCCACTAATCAACCTACAACAGTTAACAAGTGTAGTGGTAAAAAATGCAGTTACTTTTTACTTAGATATAGACCTAGAAAAAATGACATACAGGAGAAAGCTTCAACTGCAGAGACCCAGAAAGTGAATAACTTCATAGGACATAGCACATGGATATTGTTTTATAATAAAGTGATAATAAATATCACTTCCAATCAAGTATCTTATCCTCTAGTATCAAATCAACAAACAACAAATTAAGCACATGTACAAGTTACGTGATCTTTCCATATGGTAGCTAGTAGGCCACATTTTTTAGAGGCGTGTCTTGTTATGCCACCTATATCAGTATGAGTAAACTCTCCCAAACTCAAAAGGAACAAGTCACCATCAAGCTTTGTTATCAAACTACAAGATATCAAGCTAGTGAAAACTGTTTGCTCCAGAGAATAAACTCAAAAACTAAATAAGCAGGATGTATGCTAACTTCAAACGCATGTAAATGAACATTAAGATCATCTATGAGTTACATGATCTTTCCACAAAATGACTTATAGGAGCCATCTCATATGGGCATGTATTGGTCAGCAACGTACAGCATTATGGGCAAAGTCATCCAAAATCAAACAGGAACAAGTCATCATAGAGGCTCATCTCAAAGTTACAAGATATCAAACCACCAAGAACTGTTTGAAGAGCAACTTGAAAATCTTCATACACGGCATATATGCAAACTTCAAATACGAAAACAAGAATGCCAACAGACATAAAATATATAAGCAAAACAAAATTAGGATCAAACCAGAAGCTTTAACATTTCACAGAGCATCACATAGAAGATTTGATAAAGGCCATGTAAAAAGGGTTTCTTCAAATTTTCTGTTAGTAAGCGAAGCAAACACTTTTCTAAGCAGAGCCATTACATCAAGTTAACATTGTAAACCGTTAACAAGTAATTAGTTAGGCGAAAATAATCAAATAATATTAAACTAAATTAACTCAATTTCGAGAAAAAAAATTCAATAACGGATTAGGTCTTGTTAACAATCAAACGTAGCAACACAGATGCATTTATGCAAACAAAAAAAAAAATGTTCATAAGACTACACAAACCCACCTAAAATAAAATTTAAAAATATAACAAGAGCAACAGTTACGACCCATATGTGAATTAGTCAAAAAGAACAAAAACCCAGTACAAGAAACACAACAAAACAGGGAAAATAAATCAATCAGGGGCATAAATAGATTGAACAAAAAGGGCAAGATCACAGAAGAAACTGACCCACGACACTGGATCCTCCTGAGCCTAGCGTCATGGTTGCGATTTCGATGATGGGTAAGCTGAGATCTGAGAGAGAGAAAAGGGAAGAGGCGTCGGAGGAAGAGAAGAGAATCTTTGTGGAAAAGATGAAGGCAGGCAAAGACGAGAATAAAGAGGGGAAATTGAGGGCAATTCAACTGGTGCCCAGTCGTAACATATTATTGTTTAAGATATTTGGTGGATGGGTCTCGGGCTGTATATTTGGAGTCGTACTAATAACTTCTTCTACCCTCAAATTTCCTTTTATCTCAAAATTAAATACGTAATGCCTTCATTTCTATCACGTAAGTCCCTTTTTTTCTTGGGAGTATTAACATGCCAACTTGTCAAGTCATTCCACTTCTTAGATTAATTGGAATATGGGAATAATTCAACAATAGTTAATTAAAGGGTATATTTCAATTTATTCTTATTTATAATCTCTAATTTATCTCTTAAAAGTGTGAAAATATAATTTATCTCCGTTTATTTTAAGAAAATAAAAAATTAATCAACCCACGGCTACTTGTCATTATCTTTTGAATAAAATAAATGATAAATCAAACTTTTCATATTTTAAAATAAATTAACGATTTTAGTTATACTAGTCTTTGCATGCAGCAATAACATTTAGTGTTTATTTGGTATGACCATAAAATAACATTTAGCACTTATTACAAGCTCTTATTATAATTTTTATTGTTGTTTGGTCATTTTTCTAATAGAGCTTTTGCAGTTTAAATAAATTATTTTACCTTTATTAACAAAAACTCAAATTTTGGGCTTTTGGGAGTAGAGGTTAAAAAACTTTTTTTAAATGTTAAAATATCTAAAATATCCTTTATATATTTGACAATATTATTTTATTCTTTTCATAACATAACTTTAAAAACCTTACTTATTAAAGTAATTTCATAAGTTTTTAATAAAAGTTCTTATTGACAACGAAACAATTAAAATTTTTTGGATAAAAGCTTTATTTATAAAAGTTCTACTTGAAAAGTTGTATCAAACGAATCCTTAATATTCCTTGGAGGATGATATATTAACACTAAAAATTTTGAAATAATCAATTCTTTATTAAATTTCAATGTTTATAGATATTTTTATTATTTTAATTATAATGCATCCTATCCCTTCCTATTTCAAATTTAATATAAGTTTTTAAATTTAACCAATTGAACCCATGACCTCTAACTTTCACTACAAGAGTTGTGTCGATTGTACTATCTTTGAAGATCACATGCTTAAGGATAGATATTTGGTTGATAAATTAGTATGTATGGGCATATGTCTTTCCTCCTAATACTAAGTGGAACACCCCTCTTGCCAAAGTTGCGTATTTTCTATCTTGTGATTGTGTGAATATTCCTAATTATTACTTTTACGAGTTGTTTGTATTTTTTTCTTTGATCTTTTGATAGTTCACTTCTAGGTCATATATTTTGTTATACTTTTTACTTTTATTTTTTTATCATTTATTTAAAGTTTCGTTTAGAAAAGAAACTTAAAAAAGGTCATTATTCTATGAAGTGTCTAGACACATATTGTTTTAAGTGGATTTTGGTTGCAAGGAAAATGGATAAAATCTCACCAAAATAATAAATTTATTTTTTGAGGTTCAGGATACCTCATTGAATCATGGTGTAAGTGACACGATTCAAAAGTGTTATTACTACCAAGTATAAAAATGTCTAATTATAATATAACCCAATGAGTCTAAGGTCAAATCACATGAAATTTAAAATATAGTAATCAATTTGTTGTAACAAAGAAAATTAACTACGGAAAAAGAAATTGGCAGAAATTAGTCTAAAAACATGCTAAGGTTACGAAATTCACTCTTAATTTTTAAATTATGATTATAACAACTCTCTCATATTTATATTTTGTATTTATCTTACTAGTTAATTATTATGTCATTTAATTCTTGACTAACCATTCATGTGATAAATATGAGACCAAGTATTTGATGTGTCACAACTATATTGAAGTATAGATATTATGTCAAAATACCATATAAATCGGGAGAGATCTATATCTATAAATTAATATGACATAAAAGAAACTGATAAGGAGGAAAAATATAATAAATTAAATAAACTTTAAAACTTACTTAAAAGAATAATTTAATCAATAATTTGAATAATTGAGCTTTACCTTTTACTTCAACTCAGAAAATTAACCACTCATCATGAAAAACAAAACACTCATTTTATTTAACAAATTTTTGAAACACATTATAAGGAAATTAATCACACAAGAAAAATAAGAAAGAAATAAAGATTTTCTTAGCTCTCATTTTAGCCCTTCTTCCCTTCTCCTCCATTAAGGAATATTTTTTCTTTTCTTTTATTTTATATAAAATATATACATATAAAGGTGTCATCACCAACATTATCTTTTTTTTAAAAAAATTACATTTCTAAATAATGCACTCCAAATGACTCCAACAATTTTTTCTCGTCTCTCGCTTTCAGTTCCAATTCTCTTTTTATTCCCAAAATATTTATAATAAAAAAATTGATATAGTACAAATTAATTTTAATATAAAATTTATTAAGGAAGCGTAAGATAATTTAGGAATAATAAGCGCATTAATCAATACTATAAGTAAAAAATTAATAATTTTAAACTTATTAAATGTACACTTTTTAATGTTAATCAATATAAGGGGTTGTTTTGGGTTTTAAAAGAGATGAAAAAGAGTGGGAGAAGACTGATGATGATGAGAGTTCGGATTTGAAATGTGAAAACTTCAAAAGAGTACTTTTAAACATATAAAACAACAAAATAAGGTTAGAGATGAAGCCGGTAGTAGCCGACCACATTTTGATGCTCAAATCAGCTACTTAAACTTTTATAAAATTGAGAGCTTGCAAGCTCTCTAAAAATGGAGGCTAAAGGCAAAGAAGACCTCAATCCTTTTGTTTTGTGTGTGTTTTGTGATAAGTCTTAAAGTATTAGAGAGATAGAACATGGTTTACCTTTATATAGTAATCCTTAGGTATCCTGCCATACGACATATTTTTTGTGGTGATTTTATTGTCATTTTTTGAAATTCTCCTATCATTTTATTGATATAATGATTTTTTAGCCATTAAGAGCATGCTTGGAGAGTAAGAAGGCTATTTTTAGCAAATTTTGTTATTTTGTGCACACGGTGTATGTTACAAGTGGTCTAAGGTTCTTTTTGTATATGTTATTTGGACAGTAGCAAATATGATAGTTAAGGACCATTGTCCTTTGTGTGTTGCTGTTGATTTTTTACAAATATTATAGCTAGTTGTCTATCCTTTTCTGACAAAATATTCTTGATTTGATATCATTAGATCGAATATTCCTTTTAGGCAATTGAGACGACACATGTGATGGTCATCTTTTAGATATTTCCTTCAATTCCTTGACTCTGTTGTGGCGCACCCCACGTATCAGTTCAATTGGATAATGTACTTGGTATAGTCAAGTACCCATGAGGAGTTAACTTATAATCATTAAGATTCTTTTATTGACACGTGGTGTTTTTATTTTTAACTCTTTTATTCATTACCTAAATACATATGATGATACTATAATATGAAAATTAAAGCAAAAGGACGAATTTACTATGTTTTACATGAAAGAACATATGTTAAAATATCTTTAGAAGGCTATTCAAATGATATTGTCATTCTCTTGCTTCAATATTGAAAAATAGCTTCTTTATCTATGAATAATATTATATTATTTTTGTCTCATTATCATTAAAAAGTAAAATATTATAACTACAATATTAAAAAAATGAAAGGTAGTTACACTTGATAAGAGAAGAATTTGAGTAAAATAAAATAATTTTATATTTATTTAAAGAATTTTTAGAAGGGAGCTTAATTATTTTTTTATTCTTTTATATATTAGACAAATATATAAGTAAACATTAGATGAGTCTTTTTCTATTATGTTAAACTTAAAGGTAAAAAAGATGAATCGAAGCAAGCATTTACCTTGCTACGGATGGCTACTCATATTTATTTGTTTTAAAATGACTGACATTCCCTTTGTTAACTGTTAAGTGTAGTGAGCCACTTGTGAGGGCATGAGTTCGAACCCCCACAAACACATTGTGGGGGTTTAAATTTCTTTTTTCAATTTGAGTGAAAATAGTCTATTCTTTCAAAATGTGAAGACGTCCTTTAAATATTATAGAGGGTTCAAAATTTAGGTAGTCTACTTTTTCGAAATGTGAATGGAGCAGACGTAGGGTTCAAAATTTTGAAATGTGAGTAGAGTAAACGTCCCTTAAATATTAAAGAGAGTTCAAAATCAAAGTAGTCTACGCTTTCGAAATGTGAATGGAGCAGACGTAGGGTTCAAAATTTCAAAATATGAGTGGAGTAGATGACCCTTAAACATTGGAGAGAGTTCAAAATCAAGGTAGTCTATTCTTTCAAAATGTGAGCGGAGTAAACATAAGGTTCAAAATAAAGATAGTCTACTCTTTCGAAATGTGAATGGGGTAGACGCCCCTTAAATATTAGAGAGGGTTCAAAATTATGGATGTGCCATGTAAGATTTGGAAACTCTAGTTCCAATAATAATCTCATTTATAAATATGAGTTGTAATCTAAGCATTAATATCATATAATTTAAAAAAGAAACTTACTAAATGATGGTCAAAAGTCAATATTAGGGGATACTTTGGCTATAGCTTCTTAGCTCAGGACTTACTTTGTACAGATGGGTAAACTATGTCCTTATTTAATAAAATGTAGAAAATTAAGGACTTGTTGCCGCAAATTAGAATCTTCATTATTCTTTCGTTTTGTAATTTTCTTCGTTAAATGGTTTGTCTAGTAATAGGTGGGTTAAAAAATTAAACCTGGTTAGGTGATGTTCTGGTAGTAGATAGTGCTAAATGACATCAACAAAATTGTTAAGCAACCCCTGATTACGCTGGTGCACCCCAAATAATTCAGAGGTTAGAAAAATTATAAATCCTGCTACAATGAAGGCAAAACAACTTATAAGAACATTATAAAATAAAGAAATTCACTCTCGTCTTCAAACTCTCATCACAAAATTTTTATTTATGTAGATCTCATTTTTTATTTATGTGAATCTCGTTTCTTAAGTGTACGAATAATCAGTTCGAACATCTTATTAGCATGCGACCATAATGAAGCAAGAAGGGGATTATAAATTAAAAGGACAGTGTCCCTAAATTCTAAGACACAAAGAGAGAAAGCGAGAGGAGGACGACAGTTGGTGAATAATAGTGAGAGTTTTAAATACATGTAAGTTTCTGAGAATATATTTTCGAGTGAATATTTTATAGGTAGATTTTTAATTAGGCTTTTATAAACCTATTTGAAATGTACATATCAGTATAATATCTATTTAAAAAAAACTCAATTATATTGATAACGAAGGAGTGATTCTTTGAAAAGAAAATATTAATGCCTAAGCCAACGACGAACAGATGTCCTTAATAGTACTACTGAGGCATTATTTCAAACTCCTATTTTTTTTTTCACAAAAATATATGAAATACGAAAAAAAATTTCTTCAATATTAATAGTAAGAGTAAAGTTTTGAAATAGTCTCGAGAAATTTATGATTTGTACGATAGATACATTTATTTAGAGTCTCATAGCAGATTTCAAATGTATAACGTGACTAAATTTTCAATCTAATCTCAGTAAATTTTGGTTTCTGTATATGTACTTAGACTAATGTGAGATGCCATTAATCAATAACATGTCGATAGAGTAAGAAATAATTTCATCAATGATCGTACGGCTACAAAGAGTCCAGATGTGCCACGTGCACGCACACAACATCGTCCAATAAAGCTAAACAAACTTCTTCCAGAAGGAATGCATCGTAGGTTAAGGAGCCAAGTTCCGCCAATTGACCACCAGGCCAGGTACAAAGACCAGAAGAGTGAGCTAAAACTGTTAACACAAAGCCTGAAAATACTTAATCTTCAAATCACGCTGCTATTGGCCTGTTGATATTTCCTGAAATCATTTTACTGGAATATAGGTATAGGATTCCTGGAATCTGGGAGGGATCTTCAGGTTTGTAACTTCCATTATCAGAATATTGTTTTGTCATTTGGTTATATTTTTATGCAGATCACCTGTTTGATAAAATTCGCAAGAGAACCAAGTAAAAGAAATACTAAGACTTTCTGAAACATGTGTGTATACAGAGATTGAAAACTTTATGGGTACTTTTTGCCCTTTGGAATCGTTAAAAGATTCGACTCTTGTAATTGAGCTCGTAAATGACATGTAACTTCTCTTTTGATAAAGAAATAGCTACAAATTTCCAAGCACGATTAGTTTCAATGTCAAATGTATTCCATAAGTGATTCATTGAATTGATTCTTTTTGGGGCTTACTCACCTTGGTGTGTGAATCTGTTTGACTAGATTATTCCCGGCACGGATGCTAATAATAACATTTAGTTGGGTACATTTAGTCTTTCAATTGGAAAAGTGAAGACTAAGTAATTGGCTGCAATTGTTGTTGGAATGAGTTGCATTTACAGTATAATTGCAGTGTTAGAGATACCAATGGTGCATCTTTCAAGTTTGCTACTTCATAAAAAAAAAAAAGTGCATATGTACATATTAGCTAGCAGAATAGAGACAATCATGCCATATGATGAAAGAAGGCTACAATTATTTTTTAGCATGTTTGTTTTGTAGAAAATGAAGCATAATTTTTTTATACTGTGATTAAAATATTCAAGAATCACTTTACTTTTCTCACACTATTTCTAGATTTTTGGGTCTGCTTGTGGGTAAAACAAGTGAATTTTTTCTTCCAAAATGTGTTGGTTGCAGATGTCTTTGTATATTGGTAATTTATCATCTCACACTCGCCGAGTTGAACTTGAAAGAGTCTTCCAAAGGTTTGGACACTGTAATGTCCGGGTGAAAGACGGATATGGGTTTGTAGTATATGAATCTGCTCCAAATGCAGAGAAAGCTTTGATCACACTGCAGGGAAGGAATATCTGTGGGCAGCCATTAACTCTTATGTGGTCTAATAAACAGCCCAGGCCTTATAAAAGATTTTCAAAGGCTGCTAGGTCCTATGAGCCACTATATGGAAGGAGTTCTACTAGAGGAGAAGATTATACTGATAGGAGATTGCATTCAAACAGCCGAAAAGACTACAAATTTGGTATTAAACCACTAGGCAGACATGGTAGAAGGGTTAATTCTGCTGATATGCTTGATGGAGACACAAGCTACCATCAGGAAAATATTAAAGATTACATCCAGGAAGAGCATTGTGAATATAGAGAAGATTTGCTGGATGAAGGTGCGAATGATAAACCTAAACTGGTGGACAATGACAGATGGGCTGGACAATTACAGGACCAACCTAATGGCAACAGCGTTGAAAATGGCATGGAACTAGACCGGTATGAATGTTACCGTGGATCTGATAGGAGGGATGAGCAGAAAATCCATCACATGGTCTATTCTGATGGTTCTCATGTTCCACAAAGCTCTCAGGATGCACTGAGGCAGGGTTTTTCTGTGGCACCTTTAGACCCTTCTAATCATTCAAAACCCCAGCTAACGTGCTACAGTTGTGGAGGCTCAGGCCACAAAATGCGCAATTGTCCCAGGCAAATTACCTCACAGAGAAAGTTCACGAGGCTTGGCCATAGGCATGATGATGACATTAAAGGAAGCAGTAGATCTGAAAGCAAATGGGAAAGATATGAAGGAGGTTCTCAGAGAGAGCTGCAACCTTGTAGGGACTCTATATCAGTTAGTCGACTTGGGGATGAGGGGAAAGCTTCTGGTTCTGGAAGGCATCAAACTTCTGGTTCTGGAAGGCATCAAAGGCTGATAAAGAATAGGAGCTCCAGTGAGGCAAAGGAAGTTGTGAGGGCCGGAAAGGACCATGAAGGAAAGAAGCGGAGGAGGAATTTTGGATCTCCAAACAAACACAGTGAAAAGAAAGCAAAATGGTCAGTTTCATTGTCTCTTCACTCTGATTACACTGAATCCAGATCACACTCGACTTCACGTTCTTCTGAACCTGTTCCAAAGTTTGGTTTACGCTCTAGATCGAGATCGGCATCTTCTAGATCATATTCTTCTACTTCTAATTCAAGGTCCAGTTCAACACCCCACCGTTCTAGATCCACAAGCTCTAAGTCTAGGTCAAGATTGGACTCCCATAAATCCTTACCATTATCTGAATCCCTTGGTGAGCCTTTACCATCCTCACCAAATAAGGTGCAGTCTAATCTGAAAGGAACTTCAGTTAAGACTGTTATCCCTGAATCTAAGGAAATTCTAGTTGAGCAAGCTTTACCTTGTGATGTCTCAGAGACTGCTGAACTGGAAAATAACACATTGGTGACGAAAAGTGATAAGGTGGTTTCATCCTCCGAAGTGGAAAATGATATGGATAAAAACCAGCAGATGCAGGGGGATTGGAATGACAACCTTATGATTTCAACGTCGCTGCTTGACATAGCTAGTCAAAGTACACAACCGTTTCAGAAAGACACACTTAATGCTAGAAGTCTGTCTTCAGAAACATCGAAAGAGTCAAGGGAACATCAAAATTCTTATGCATCAGAGATCGTGCATAAGCCATCATCAATTAAGAACTCTACTTCAGAAGCTCCTGTCAGTTTGCGCTCTGCCTGTTCAACAAGGATATCCTCTGATGAGATGTACATGGTTCTGAGTCATTATGGCCTGGAACTTGATGAAAATGAAAGGAGTTTACCTCCAGAGGCTTATTTTGGTTCTGCTCGCTTATGGCCTTGGGAGATCATCTACTATAGGAGGTTGAAGAAGGGCCCTATATCAACTGAGAATTATGCGAGGCGAGTTGCTCAGAATCAGGAATTTGGAATTGTTGACAAGTATGTAAGAAGCAGTAGTGGATGGGGAGAACTTGGTCAGGACCAATCTTGAAAGATTTTATGTACGATAGCATCTTAGGTTTTGCTTGACCAGACTCTGAGTATGTTTGGAACCATCTTCCATTTGGAATTGTACTTTTTGGACTTCACATGCTATATTTCTGGTGGATTTTCAAGGAAGCTTTTAACAGGTAACGTTGCAGATGCAGAGTATATTCTATGTTCGCAAACTGTTTAAATCTGTATGACTTTTCAGCAGCTTCTCTTTGTGAATTACGTGAAAAAGCTCTCGTCCTATGCTGAATTCTTGAGCAGTGTACAAATTCTTAATTACATGAATTTGAGAAAAAAAAGAAATTTGTTTTACTGTTTCGAGACTACTTTTATGTTTATTATCTTTCTTAATTTCTGCAATTGTTTATTAGCTGACAGGAATTTTTCATATTAATGAAAGCAAATTATCTCCTCAGTGTTCAACGTTATTTCGCTTGATGTGCCTACATGGTTTTTTCAAAGACATTTTGTGTAGAAATATCATTTGAAGAAAATGTGACTTCAATAATTTGATATCTTAGCCACCAGGAACATTAGACTTAAATCTGTCTGTTGCCCAAACTTCTTGCTCACTCTGTTTATTAATTGATAAAACTTCTGTAGTTGCTTTGATTTAGCTTTTTATATGTTGTGTCATGTGCTTTTGATGTGGCATGTATATAGTGAGTGGAGTAGACCATCAAAATATTAACAAAAAATACCAACGACAATAATTATTAATCTATTGGGTTTCTCTCATTGATTTTAACTATTAAAGAGGTACGTAAAAAGTTGTGATTTTTACTATATCATAGCTATATATGCATATTGTATTCAATCTTACAATTTTGTATAAATGCTCTTCAATTTTATTGATCTAGCAATAATTTGGAGTCAAACTGTGTAATGAAATTCATACACAATAATGAAGTTTTTCTTGTATGTGGGGTACCACTTGATAATTTTAACAGTAAGAGAAGTACATTATTTAGTAAGAGAGGTTGAACGTAGGAGGAAACATGGAAATGAAAAAGAAAAATAGCTTTCATCATATTGCCACTAGTAAAACAAAAGAAGATTCAATACTTAGCACTTATAAGTTTTGACCCATGTGCCTGTGTGTCAACAAATTTTCATCTTCACTATATATATATATAAACTTTTTTTTTTCTCAGAACTTTTTTAGTCCTCTTTCTCTGCTCACTTCTCTCTCTGGGGTTGTAGGGTTCTGTTTGGTAACTTGTTGCTCTTTGATTTTGGTGACATGCTAATTCCATTGTTGTGTTGGTGAAGCAAGCATCCAACTTATTGCTTCTGCGTGGGTATGGATTCATATGATAGTCTTTGCTCAACTTCTTCAAAAGCTGAGGGTTGATCAAATAGTCATTTGACTCACATTCTGTAATAACTATTTTAGTTGCCAATATGAAAAATTTGGGGGACAGAGGTTATCAGCTGCCAGAGACTTTTGCTAGGATAAATGACATTGATTTAAATAATTAGGTCAACTTAAGCTACATTGATTTAAATAATTGGGTCAACTTAAGCTATGTAATTCTTTTTATATCTTCTATGGTTTTGAAAATTACATTGGCCAGAGATGAGAAAGAACCCTGAATCAAAGCCCCAGGTATAAATTGATTAAATTGCTTCATATTTTGTGGCTCATGCAATGGTCAAGGAAACTGCCATCTGATATACAATAAAAGACAGTGTGGCTCAGTATTTTGCAGCTGCAAGTGACCTCCATAGAGATTGATTTTAGTTTCAGTCTTGCGATGCTGTGGTGACTTGTTTAGAGGATGAACATACTGCTTCATCACGGACAGGAGGTTTGAAAAGTTGCTGCTCAATAACGCACATGGCATTTATCTTAAGATTTTCAAGAACTGGCGATGTGATGCAGCAGGACACACTAATACCTTTATTGGGTTTTGGGGTTGAAAGACATTTGCATAACCTGAAACCATCACATGAATGATTAATGTTGTTTAATTGATGTCCTCTACGAGTTCATGCAATTGACTCTGAATTTATTTTCGAGCCTCTTAATTGAATGCTTCTCTGAGATATTCTAATGGAGCAACTGATACTGGTTTTGTTTACTTGTTATATGTGTGTAATCTAGATTAAGGGAGTTTGGTGTGATTACTTAGTAGCTGCAGGTTGACAATTTGGTCAAAGGAAAAAGTGGCATAGCCTTCTATTATTTCTTATCTGACTTAGATAAATATATTATTACTGTATGTTCTATTTTTTAGTCTCGCGCCTTTCTTACTCAATTGATCATTTGCCCACCTTCTGGTTGTGTGTCTATCAGGAAAGTTATGGCTTTGCTGGACAGTTAAATACATGACTCGCAGTCCAATGTATGGGCTCATACAAGGTTGAATCTTTTCTAAACCTTATGTTATCCTTTCTTCTTCTTCTTCTTCTCCCTAAATAAAAGAGTTTGATGTGAAAACTTGAATGTTAACGAGGTATATCATTTTAGTAAACATTATGTTAATCAAATTGGTCATGAAACTTAACTTGTCTTATCTATTTTTAAGTAATGTACAGCCTTGATTGAAAAAGATGTAAAGTGGAAGACAGTCTTGGTAAAATATACACCTAGATACATGCAAATGGTGAAGAGGATTGCAGGTTGTACGCTATATCTTGTTGATAATGATTTGTTGCAATGTGGAGTATGTCCATAATATAGATTTTCTTTTCTTTTTTGGAAGGAGCGTGTTCATAATTGGGCATGAATGAATATGCTCGAATTGATTAAGAATAGAATGATTGTGACTAGGGTAATATTTTTATGCAAGTATCTTGCACCAAAAATCTTCTAGGATTGATTTATATGCATGGTGTCTCTTTTTCCTAAGAGCATTTTCTTTAGGCTTTTGGTGCTAGGGGTAACTGAGCTTTCGACAAGAGGGGGAGAAGGGGGGGGGGTGTGTGTGGGGGAAGACAAAGGCATTTGATACACATAATATAAATTTATATTACTCTAAAATTAGTTGACTAGATTGCTCCTAACTTATTTTCATAATATGCACACTTTTATCCCTCTAATTTCTTTTAAAGAATGCCCCCCTCCTTTTCTTTCTCACTCTTTATGTCTGCTAGTGTCTGTCTGCATGAACTTACAAAGGTTCTGACAAATAACTGGTTCTTTGAGTTCTCATGTGTGCACATGGGAACATATGTTAGTATGCTTTTCATTGTTTTATGAAGTTTATTTGAACTGTGCATTATAGCATTTATATAACGATATAGACAATTGAACATCTGTTTATTATTTATTGTAGTTTTATTTTATTTTTTCCACTTGAATATCAGTAAAATGTCACAAGGTCTATTTTTTTATCTTTCTCATGCCTTTAAGTATGAAATTGCAGAACTAATGATGTATATGTTTGTATGAAAGAGAGAGAAAAGGATGCATGTGGTGTGAGTTAAGATAGGGGTTGGAAAGAACGCAGAAGAGTAAAAACAGAATTGAATGGGGAGAACATGGACAAATGTGATAGAATAGAGAAGAGAAGAGAAGCACTTACCAAAATAGAGATGGTACCAGAAAGGTGGCTTTTAGCCGAGTGATGAGAAGGGAGTGTGAAAAGGAAGGCAAAATAAAGATTCAACAATACAAGGGGGTTGAAGGGGGAATTTAATTTTGTATTTATCATCTGACGTAATGCTCTCATTATTCTCAACCGTCTCAATTACTCTTGCATTTATGTGTTATTAATTGTCTTTCAATCTAAAACAGTCACCCTTTTTTCAATGCATGAACAACCCAACTCTCTTCCCCTCAGTTTATGTATTTACCCCTACCCTTTTCCTAAATATAACTTCTTCGACCTATGTATAAAATATTTTCCATTTATATATTTTTATATCATTAGATTCTTTTTATATGTTCTTAGATAATTTTAGTGATATCTATCTAATTCTGCCAAGACCGTTACTGTTATAAATACAATGTGCTTGTAGTTTGAAATCGGTTCTCTCTTGTGAAGGCATTTCCAAACTCACCCTTGATATATATTTAGTTTACTTTGTTGACATTGGAATAGAAAATCTATATGTGCTTATGATTATACAGATTTCAACTGAGTTGTCATTTCTAGTGAGTGATTCCTAATGCAGAAAAAAAAAAGAGTTTTAAGGTAGCTTCACAGCCGTTTGATTTGGACATTTCATAGCCTTTTGGTGGAATATATGAGTCAAAATAGTTTGGTCCTTGTTACCCTTGTTCTATATGCCAAGCAGGTGTGGGCCAAAGTCGTGCCAATGCCATCTTCTATAATTGCTTTTTTTTAGTACTCCTGTGACAGGTTTTACCCATATTTTGGGATCAGGTAAATTCTCTGATTCTACACTTTTCTTTTTTTGTACTTTCAGTTTCAGTTTGAACCGAACTTTGTGGGGCTGTCGCAGCAGCTGGTATGGCTGGTATGGCCTGGCCGGTTGAATCAAATGGATGTAAGGTAATTCTTACCCACAAAATAGAACTGGAACCATAAATTAGCTAACATGCTTATCAGAAAATTTGGGCAGCTGCAGTTAAAACTAGTTTTCATAAACTTATGCTAAAGGGGAGGAAACTTAACCTAGAGATTAAAGCATACACCATTCACCGTGGCCATATGGCCCATATTCTACTCTATATGATTAGCAGAAAGGGATAAAAACAGAATAACAGTGCTATTTCGACTCCATCGTTTTGCTCTTGTAATATTCTTATCTATAGATTTTTTTCCCAACTTCTTTTCTTTTTCCCAGCAATTAGAGCAAGAGAAAATGGTGGGGAAATAGCACTACCTAGACCAAAGAAAGTAAGACAAAAGATTATAATAAGTCCTAGCAAGAACGATATAATTAGCAGAAGACACTGAGACCTCCTACTTCAGCTCCTCCTTGTCTCGCGGGTATTGTTGTTGCTGTTGTTGTTGTTATCACGGAGAAAGTCAAGCAAGACAGTGCTCTTGCATTTTGGGCATTTGGGATCATCCTCCGACAGCATCACATACATAAGGCACCTGGGGCACCCTACCAGCACCATGGACGTCGCCTCAGGGCTGTTTGAGTATCGAAGAATGTCTTCTTGGTTCTCTGACGACACGCAGGAGCTTGGCGGGGAGGTTGGCGACACCGTAGCCGATCGGCTTGGTGACTCCCTGTCTGGGTTTCCCCTTGGAGGTGACAGGTTCAGCTTCAGCTCTAGTTTTGGCACGTTTCCATTTCTGTGACTCATCTTCGCAGTATGCACACCTTCTATATATCCCACCACTTGCCTGCAACAGAGAAAAAATGTTAAAAAAGAAAAAAAAAAAGTGATCAGTGATCATTCGGAGACAAGTCAGTGTCAAAGCAGAGTGACTCGAAACCAAAAAGTGGTTTTTTTATTACCTTAAGGTAAAAGCTGAAAAGTGCTTTTGCCAACCTGGGGTGAGGGAAAGGAAGAAGGGGGCTCTTAGTCTTCTAAGAATATGAAGGGAAAACAAGAGTTGGCTAAAAGCTTAAACCATCAACCATTCATTAACAAAATAGTTTTGTTGGTGTTGGTGGGATGAAGCTGAAAATGGGATTATATATAATGGGGATTTGAAAGGAGAGAGATGGGCTTTCTTTAAAGCTTAATTTAATTACAATGAAGAGGTGGAGGGTGAATGGAAGAGAGAGAAGGGAAAAAAAATTAAGAAGCAAAGAGAATTGAATTGAGGTATTGGTAGAAGGAGAGTGTAAATTTGAGCCCAGGGAATGTATTGATGGTGGGAAAAAATCCCAAGGAGGATGCAGGAGGAGCAAAAGAAAATTGGGTAAGTGAAAAAATGTTATTGCAATTACAAAGTGCAGCAAAAGCATTCATTCATTCATTGCTTTTGGAGTCGGTGTTTATTGTTTTGTCTCAAGTATGTGAGTGAACCCAACGGCTTTTATGGCTAATACCCAGATTTTAAAAATACCAATATCAGCTAAGAATTTAATATCAAACACCAACAATTTAATTGCAACCAATCAAAAAAGTTGTATAGCAATTAAACCTCCCAATTTAAATGCCCAACTATAAGCCTTCACAGCAAAATTGAAATTGAAATGGCAACTCACTTAACGGAAGTTAAGTTTCAGAGGAAACACAACAATCACTGTAGAATCAAAACCATTGGAACACTTTCTCCTCTTTTCTTCTCAATGAGAGCCCTGTGTGACATTTAATATTTTCGAAGTTAATTAAAGCTCGGAAATATTATTTGTTAATTACCATTGACTTTTAATTAGGTGACCATGCAATCAGCATAACTTATACTGCCCATGTGGGAATATTAATTCTGTTTAGAAGAGCGTTTCATTTGACATTTATGATTCGATACTCAATTGAATTAATAATTAGATGGTGCCAAAGTTTTTCAACTCTTCTGATCATTGCTTTACACCTACCAAGAGTTTTGAGGTTATTACTGATAAAGTAAGAAATTTTTTGATGATTTCTCGTCCTTACACGCTTCATATTTATTTTATACTAAACATTGAATTTCTTTTGAATCAAAGTTGACAGCGATTTTGTAACATGTTTTACATATTTTAAAATATAAAATATATCACCTTCTGAAGTCTCCGTCACCTTTAATCCTGTGAAATAGAAACAAAATCGGCATGCACATCAAAATTTGGCAACCAATCTCATTGCCCAAAATCATGGCGTCAATTACTCTCTGGCTTTTTTAAGATTACCCTTGTTCTTAAGAGGGATCGAATCATAAATCTCCAAGAAATTTTCTTTCTCAAATCTGGCTCTGCCCCAGAAATGAATTGGCCTAATCCTTACGTTTTGTTTGGCAGGCCCACACAATGATAAGGATAGAGAAAAAAAAATCATACGTATTTGTAAAAGTCTATGAGTCCACGTGGCAAAAATATAACAGAAAAAATTAATAATAAAACGCAGAGTATTAAGTAAAAAAAATTGGAAATTCTTTAGTTGTCATTTTCATTCGAAGTGTCCAGACCCAAAGTCTACGATCGATTCTCACCTAGGTTTGATCGTCACGAAGGCATATTTCTGAATTCTGAAAAAAGGCATGTACTCAGATGCTCTTTGCTTCCGAGCTGGCATTTGCTTTTTTTTTTTTTTTTCTTTTCTTTTTTTTAAGAGCCAGGTTTGAAAGAAGAATTTGTTAACCCACCTCAGCAAATTTTATTGCCATGCTGCCCATGCACGCATCATGGCGTGAAGGCAGTAATGACGTAATGAATTTTTTAATAACTTCTTATTAGTATGGAATTTTTAGTCAGGTGTCCATGGAAATCTTGTGGGAACTTGTTGGGGGGTGATATTAAGTTTGATCATGATGCTTTTTTATTAAAATAAAATTAAGTTCGATCGTGAAGCTGTTAGCCTTCAAGAAAAGCACTTAAGTGGGCAGATTATGAGGGGTCTAATTGGAGATTTTTATCGGTCATCAAATAGAATTAAACCCACGTGATTTGTTTCGTAGTGGACCCAATTCCCCATCCGCAGTGCGTTAAAATTTATTTTCTAATTATCAATTAATTAAATATAATTAGTATTAAGTATATATTTTATGTGACTTATCGAATCATTAAAATTGTTTATTTACTATTATAAGTCCTTTCTAAAATTTTTAATATTGTTATATTTCTAATAGATTTTTTAGGAATTAAATAAAGTATTTTATCTCTATTGGTAAAACTTTAAACTTTAGGCTTTTAAAAATAAAGGTTGTATAATTTATTTAAAGAGTTAAATTATTTGAAATATCCTTAATTTATTTCACAATCTAATTGTATTCTTTTCATAACATGATTTTAAAAATCTTACAAATTAAAATAATAAAATTCTTATTAATAACTGAATGATTAAAATATTTTTAATAAAAACCTCTATTTATATAAAATTTATTAATAAAAATTCTACTTAAATAAATTTTATTTAAAAAATTCTCTAAGCCAAACCTAACTTAAGAAGTACTCCTTATTAAAGTATTTGTACTAGAGAATAAATAAAAGATTGAATTATTATTACATTAATGGCTTTTTGAATGGTTGAAATTCCATGTGAGCGCCATTTTTAAAGTGCATTAATGATTCATATGTCAGACTTCATTTCAATTGTTGAAACTTTAAAACTGATCAGTGGCCTATAATTTCTACCACAATTTACGTAATCTAATTTCAAGTTAATAAATATCTCAACTATAATGTGATATTTATTTATGGCAAGTAGTACCACTAGCAATATGATAACGGACGTGACATTCTTAGAAGCAATTATTATTACTATTTTTTTTTTTTGGGGGTTAAAAGAAATTAAGTTGCTTTTATGATTTGAACAACAGTTTTCTTCTAGACCAGAAAAGCATTTCTTGGAAATTAATTTTCTCCTATCAAATAAGCAAATTAAGTCCCTCCTCTTAAAGAGAAAAAAAAAAGGTGAAAATTTTTGAATTAATGAAGAGCTGCAGCTCTTTTTGGTTAATATATAATAAATAGTAAGCTGCTTTCAGCTAATTGCTTTTATGAGGCGCCACCGTAAGGCCAAAATCTTCGTAGATCTTATCTTTTATTATTCTATTTTTAATTTCGAAGTCAGCTTTGGATAAGTGTGTATTTATATCAGCTTATTGATAGCATGACAATAGGGTCATGCCAAAAATAATTAAAATTCGAAATACAAATTAAAATTCTAACTAACAGTATAAATTTAGAAAATTTCCGTTGTAACAGTTCAATTCATTTGGTTTTAAGCCATAAATCTTTGTGATCTGGCTGACTATTTTTCTGATTTTCTTTTTTAGTAGAATTGAATTTGGAAAAAAAAAAAAAGAGAGAGAGGGAAAGAAATGGAGAAAAGATTCATCTCCTCATCTAAGTAAGACGTTCTTCAATACAACTATCTATGGTCACCTTAATTTCAACGAAAAAGATTAACATTGGATATACTAATTTATATCAATTTTAGTTATTGAATTGATTATGAATTAAAGTTGGTCAAACTCTTCAATGTGAGAAATCTTTTCAGTGTTTGCACACTATTTTTTGTATTGAACTTTTGTCACAAGTGTATTTATTTTTTTCGTATAATAGATCGATAGACACTTGTGACAAGAATATTAGAGAGAAGGGTTTATACGCTGATGGCACCCAAAATTTTCCTTCAATAATTAAAGCTGGAAGAAAATAAATCATTCAAATTAAGTAATTAAATGAAAAAAAAAATGTTCGAAATTATTTTGCTGATTAATTTTTCAAGAAATAGTTGATCCTAATTTCCAGGATCTTCCATTCATAAATGCATCCATATGGAGCTTTAGCAAAACCTTGTGTGGCTATTTAATCAACGTTCACACAGTCAAATTCATTCACTGCAATCAAAATTTCCAACCATTTTTCAACGTGCAAGTCATTATTAACTAGTACGTGGAAATTAAAATTTATCTTCCTTTTGTTCTTAATGGAACTAAACAACCTTTTACAGCCTTTTAGTACAGTTTAGATCTATGTTTTGTTCAGGTTTTTTTTTCATTGCAGCCTGCTGAATCTTCTTTTTTTTTTTTGGGGGGTCTATCGATTATCGAACGTAGCAATAATTATGTCCTTAAGTACAAGTATATACCCAGATATTACATCTTTTTTTGCTTTTTTTTTTTTGAAAAAAAAAATAGATTACATTTATTAAGATTTTTCAATGTTGAAAAAAAAAATAGATTACATTTATTAAGATTTTTCAATGTGAAAGAGATCAGCGTCAATTCGTGGCAGATGCTGATAAATTTCGAAAGCAAAAGGACACTGTTCGAGATTTGCATTTAATCTTAAATTTAGGTAGGGATGGTAATGAGATAGGGGTGAGGAGGCTTACCCCATTCTCTACCACATATAAAAATATTTGGTCTTTATTCTCTAATAAATTTTCATGTGAAAATAATTTTCTCATTCGCACTCCATTCTCCATATAGTTATTTTATAGTAAATATGGATACATAGTTTTAGTAAATTAAAAATTAAATATTTAAATAAAATCCTCGCCATATTAGAAAATATTTAAATTATTTAAAAAAAACTTCAAAAGTTTGAAATGTTATCAAAACTGAAAAATGTTTGAAGAAAGCAACACCTTAAGAGAAAAAAAGAAAATATAACAATATTTTTGGGCGAAATAAGAACTATATTATGGGGTTTTCTTTTAGTTATACCTTATTTATATTATGTAAAAAAAAAATATTAACCAACATTGTAATTGATAAAATAAAAGTTATTAAATAAAAATTAAAAAATATTTATATATAATAGGGATTGGAATGAGAGTGGAGAATACAAAACAAAACCTCGCTTCATTAAGAATTTAAAAATTATTTTCTCTCATTTCCCACCCAATTCTTCAAAAATTATTAAAAATTAACCCTATGTGGAGTGAGACTTTATAAGACCCTAAACCAGGAGAGGATTTTGCCATCTTTAAATTCAGGTATTAATTCTTTTTACAATGGTGTGGTGAATTTATTTGGAGAACTTCTGATTCTGATATGTAGCACTGTCGCGCGTTTAAATTTTGGGTGGCAACATTGAGTGAGACTAAGAGAATTATTAAATTTTTATCAGCGAATAGAATTAATTTTGAGATTCTCCACTTTTCTTTCGTCAACAACCAAGTACTTAAGCAATTTGACACTTTCGCACTTACTGAATTTAATTTCTTGTCTTGACCGTATATATAAAATACTAATACGAAGCTTACAATTTCGGCTAAGGAAATTAAAATGACCTGTACGGTACCCTTAGTTTTCGGAAAGTCAATGGTGGATTTACAAAATATCTTGAGATCAAATTAACACCATTAAAAGAACCTCTTATAATTTAATCTCCTCATGCATTTTGCTCACATTAAGTGCCATTATTGTGGGGAGATATCATATCACATGGCAAAGTGGAAGATTGTGCTGGGTTTTTAATAGCAGAATCAAATTAAAGCTCCCTCAAAGAAATCAAAACGGGGGAAATTATGCATTTGTAATAAATATTTTGTTGGGCTTCGATTGCCCAAATTTTTTTTTAAAAAAATCTACTTGTTTCGATATTTTCTGTCACCCTTTTAAGTTACATATGATAAATAATCCCTTCAGGTTTTTGTGCGGTTTCTTTAATACTTTATAGTAGCTAGGTAGCGAAAATAAACATAAATAATATTATATTTCTCAAGAAGTGTTCCACTTGTTCATTCCAAGTGAGAGAGTTTTCGTTCATTAATTGATACCAAGGATTGATAAATAATTCTCTAAATTATACAATTGATTTGCTTAATGGATGACCCCAGTACTTAGACTGAAAATAATAGGAATCTATTGAAAAATATGGTAACACTCAATAAATAATACAACAGTTATGAAAATGCAACTTGTTTAATTTATAGACAACCAACTCATGCAGATTCAATAGCTATACTGGAGAATGCGTACATTGGTTTAATATCATTTATTGTGAACCCAACTGCATTATTCAAGTTCTCAACTCTTCCAACAGAGACTAGGAGTTGTTATGTTTTATTTATTTCCCTTGTACGCAATTTGAAGGGTTTTGAACTGGTAACCTTGGAGAGGTTATGTGATTTTAGGTGCACGCCATGTTATCTATAGCTGTTATTTATTGCAGCCTAACACTCAATTAATTTTTGAATCAAATGATTTACCATGAACATGTTATCTTGATTTCAGCAGGTACTAGGAATTATATACGGGGTGCATATACGATGCGAAACCATATACTTTTCTTGATTTTAATATTAGTATATATCGCCATATTGGGTAGATGATCAAGTTGTGTTGCCTGACTTTAGGAGAAGAGATTCAATTTTCTCTAGCGCATAACATCAAACCTAAACTCCAATGTTAAATATATAGATCTAGATTCTCTTAGGATCACTTATTCTTGTAATTATAAAATTAGATAAAGATAGATATCTTATTTACTAATATGAGTAGAGTAGATGACTCTCGAATATTTTATGATGATAAAAATTTATGTTGTATTTCATAAACTTGATCTAGGATAGTCTCATTATGATTATAAACACGAGTAGTATTCTATAACCTAACTTATAACTAGTGGAGTTAGATATCATATTTAAGATAGTAAAACCTCTATAAATGCTTTATATAAAAAAAAAAAACCCAATTTGGGCTAATTATAAATAATAATAAACTCTGCATTGTAATAAGTTATAATTTTTCTAGGTTTCTTTTTAATCTATAAAAAAAAGTTAATTAACAAATTAACCAATAATTACTTATTAGCAAGTCAAGAAATAAATATCAGCATGAAAAACTGGTTTTTTTTTTTAATACTTTTGCAACAATCTTGCTAATTATTATTTATAAACAAATTCATAACAGCCAATTTAAAGCAATTTAATATCCTTGCAACAATTTACTAATACGTTTTTGTGAAATATTAATTTTCCAAATTAATCATAAAAATAAAATAATTATAATTAGCTTTTATTTTATTTTTAAGGCTAATTTGATAATTTTTTTTTCATTAATAACTCCAAGAATATTATTGCATGGATATTATTGTAAAAGCAAAGAAAAGGCAAGGGTAGGATTTTTATATAATTACCAACAAGAGTATTTTGGGACATTTTTTAAAATACAGTATATGGAATAAACGGTCACTTAACTGAAAAAATAAAAACTAAATGAGCATTTACCCAATGCAAAATATATATGCTATATTATACTAAAGATTTAATATGTAATAAAAAATTTTCTAAAGTTGTTATGGACAATGATATGTTCTTTAAAATTATAACTCAAGTGTTGTACAATAATTATAGAATTTATATTGACAGAAAAACATTAAAGATATTGCAAATGTTTAAACTTGACTTTACATATTCCTAATATTACATAAATATACATGTATGTATATGCATGAGTTTTTTTTGAGACTATGCCTACCTTTTTTGTCATGTCTATATATTAGATTTAACATACTCCAATAATTAATTATTAATGTAATTCATACGTTACTTTTATATCACCTGCACTAAGGGTAATGAAGTTAAAACAATAATTCTTACAACCATACCTCTATTAAGTTATAACCCTTTTAATATTAATAAAATTAATTTAATTCTAGTATTCTGAATATAGAAAAGTTTTACTCTCTATATATATAGTGGTCCCCCACATGGTAAAATTTAGGGCATATTAAAAACTATATTTCTCCTAAAATATGTCATGATTTTAAAGTTTTCATGGCGACTAGACTTAATTTTTACCTGTACATTATACGTATAACTAACATTAAAATTCTTGTGCTTGACGCTCATGATAACTGTACTATCTGTCTCTATATTTATTGATTGATCCTCTAACTTAGGTCCCAGAAAGAGAAAGCTGTATTTTCCTTCTTTCTCATCAACAAAGCACCCCTTGTACTTGCAGTGCATGCGTACTTATGTAGTAAAAGATACAAACAGGATGAATGTTAATAATTTGTTAATGTTTATTTCTGATCTTATCTTAAGCCCCAAAAGTATCAGTGAAAAGGATATATCATTATTATTTAAGATAACCAAAGTTTTTTTCTTTTTAAAAACAGATCAAAGCTCATATGAAACATAACTAATATATATATATCCACTTTGCGTTTGTATGAAATAATTATACTTTTTTTTTCTTGAAACATATGAAATTTTTATACTTTATAGTTTATAGATGAAACCTTGAATTAAAATTTTCTCGGCCTCTTCCTTATAAAACATGCATCGCATTTACTGACGCGCCTACTCTTTAGCCTTTCAATATGGCGAAGCTGAAGCATTGAGGAAACGCCATTAACGGATCAACTTCATGTGCCAACAAACCCAGCCAAAAAAAATTAACAAGAAAGAACTCGAATGCACAACCGCTATTAATATGAACATTCAAGTTCTCTGCAGTAGATTTTAATTATTATTTATTTTACACTGCGTTTCACTTTAAATGAAATCAGAGAGTTTAATGATGGTTTCAAAGTTTTTAAAGCAACACACGCATATAAGCGGAAAATCCAGTTGCATTTTCCTATGAGATCTTTTAATGTTTCCATTTAAAAGTTCTGAACACCTCTATACACACACACCCTCAATTCATGATCTTAAATTTGTTAAAGTTTGAAAATTTTATTAAAATCTTTTTGTTTAATATAATGACCGTGAAAATTATTTAATCACATGATTTAAATGTCATTACATTGTACTAATTAAACTATATGGGTTTTTTTAGATAATATTCTAAACTAGATATATTTAATTAAAGATTTATTGGGTGATACTCTATCACATGCAGCCACATGACCTACATTACAGGTGAGCATAAATCCATTTGATGCAGTTTTAAATGGAGCGTTTTGTTGTGATACTTGATCAAACACATCCCCATTGCAAGCTGGCAATCAAACATGGGTTATCTTTTTAACCATGTCAACGTATGCTTCTGCCGTAAATATGTTGAAATCTACGTGGGATCTTGAGAAAGTTATACAGCGAGGTGTTCTCTTAACGTGCAGGGAATATCTAGTAAAATCCTATTACACGTGTATTCAACTTGAAGTCGATATATTAAAGCAAATTTAACAGTTGTGTCATAATTTTACTGGAATATTTTGTAAAAATATTCTAATAGCGCAAAGACCTCGGTTAGAGTTACTAGTTACATTACTATTAGTAATATTAATAATCCAAAAGGATGTATAAGTCAAAACATTTAGTTATATATCCATCTTTTTGCAATCTAATTATATTGTGCACACCTTAATATGATATCAATTTTACAAAAAAAAAAAATTTTGCCTTGGAATAAAATACTTGACACCATCGTGTGATTCATTCTAAGTTACTTAATTTATAGTTTTTGACTTCCAACATTTTATTAAAATTTCTGCCTTGGCTTCAATACGCAAGTATAAATCTGTAAAAGTGACATCATCACTTGACCACAGAGAGTTAAATTGAGAACAAAAAAAATCCGACAATTTAATTGTCCAAGTACTCAAAGCCGTTGTTAAAATAATTTATCTTTATCATGTTATACGAACATCAGTACAATATCTTAAATTATATCGTATCCATAATCGATCGCTGTAGAAATGAAAATAACTGCTTGTTGTTATACCAACTTAATTGTGAGGCATTGGGACCCCTCTTAGCACATACAAGAGCTGACGCACACAAATTAAATATTACCCAATCCTATGTAGATTAATTCAATCACAATTACAAGAAATCACATGGGTTAATTTTCAAAATGCATCGTAAACGCACGCGCATTGAAAGTTTGGTGGCTTCATAGAATATTGATCACAGTTAATGCTGTGCAAGAAATGAATAGGTAGTCTAGGTAAGCTGCAAGAATTCCAGTTTGGTAACATTTTAATTCTATTAGTGGTTAATTGAGAGACGTTCTTAGATATCACAATAACCAACGGATACAGCGACATTTACTAATTGAAATTAATAATTTCGAATAAAGGTTGTTGAAGATATAACTATACATTCACCTTCAAACTTTTAATTCGAAGAATCCTTGAACTTTAATTCCCTCTTCAATTGAGGATTTATTAAGTATTGGCAGTTAATTTGTGTTGGGCGCGCAAGAAATCTTTAATACTGACAGGCCAAATTCAATGAGCCGAATAAATACATGTGTGAGCCCTACAGAAACAGTATTCATCAAGATTAAGTTCGTGCTGGGTTGGTTTGCTACAATACTATTAGATAAACAAATTTCCTGGGATTGGAAAGCTAGCTTGCTCCTGGCCGTCAATTGCTTAATGTTTCAAAAGAATTTACTGCCGAATTTATGGGCTGTTAAATTCGAAACACCATAAGTATGGGTGGATTTAGAAATTTAATTCATTCGGAGTAAAACTATTATTAAAAATTAATAATTTATAAGATTAAATATGAAAATAAATGGTTTTTTTTTTTTTATTGAGCAAGATCAATTGCCCACGCTAACTTCGCTGCACATTCGCCCTGATCATAAACAAAACAAAAGACGTGGTCGAAAGCCATCCTTCAAACTTATGAGAGACATAAAGTTGGATAACTCTACGGGCAAGTAAAATTATGTGTATTAAAAAAATTAACTTTAAAGCAATAACAAGCCCATGGGAGGAGAGCCAACGTGCACGATTGCAAGCCCAAACGAGGAGCCCAATCTGGAAACCTCCTAATGAATGGGCCTCGTGTATTATTTTCAATTCCGTATATGACTTGAATTAATGACTTGTAAGAATAAGACACGTGTGACAAAGGGTAAGAAATCGGTATAGACAATGAAAATATAAACTTTCGATTTAGATATTATCCTAAGACTGAGTATAATTTTAAAAGAGAGCAAAATCAACCAGGTATGTGGAAGCAGACTCAATCGGCTTGTTGTGGGCTAAGATATTCGTATTGCCCTTGAGCAAAGCCATAAAGGTAGGGGGCAGATTTTGTATTATAATAACATTACATTGTAATAAAATATTATTAGAAAAAGAAGAGGAAAAAACACACATACAGTAGACTTAACTATATTTAAACAAAGACGACTTGTCGTCTATCAATTTTGAGATATACGATAATACGACCTGTCCAAAAATATACGTATACTCGGCTGGTGATTCTTCGAAGAGACGATTTATAGTCTAAAAATATTTTACTAAGAGATTCAACTTCATCGATTTCTCGCAATCGTCATAAATAATTGAGTCTTCCTTTCGACTCAGCGAAGAGCCAACGAGGAGCAGAATGGGCAACGCTCAGTCACCTCCCGCAAATCCTCGCTTCGTTTCAGCCTCCAGGTTTCTCTCTTACTCACTCTCTATCTAAAGAATCTTTACATTTCTTCATATAAATGTTGATCAATATTTTGTAGATCATTCACTCAACATGAACTCGAAGACCTCAAGGCACTGTTCAAATCACTTGCCGCTCAGTCACAGAGCAATGGCCGATACATATCTCTGTCAAATTTTCAGGTTTTTTTTTTTTTTGTAGTAACCCCACTTGCTTCTTTTCAATTTAACACCTACTCTTTTTCTATCTTTGAGTAGTTAATAGTTTTAAGTTGATATAATCGTGGTTTAGGCATTTTTTGGACTGAATGGTGCTCTTGGGGAGAGAATGTTCAATTTGGTTACGCAAAAACGAAATGATCATAAACTCACATTCGAAGACCTCGTTGTTGCTAAAGTAAGTCCTTTTGATTATATTGACTGCATAGAATGAACTGTTGATAGGATTGCTACTTATGTTACTTTTTGTACGTTGCAGGCTACTTATGAGAAAGGGACAAAAGATGAAATTGAAGAGTTTATATATCAACTATTAGACGTTAACGATGATGGAATCTTGGGGAGGTAAAAATATGATCAGTTATCCTCTCTACTTATTATGAAAGCCTTATGATTCTGTAAACTGTTATGGGTGGTCTTTGCATATCATTAACTTTTGAATATGCATCCAGAATGATGTAAAAGGAACTTTTCTTTGTTAGTGTGAGCATAGAGAAGAAAAAATAAAATTTTCCTGTGGCTGGAAAAAGTTTTCCAGATAGCACAAGAGGAAAAAAATTGGTAATGACACAATAGAGAAATGAATCATATGAGATGGGTTTACAGGACGTCATGGTTGTGATTATTATTTTGTTTTTATTTCTTTATTTTTTCAAAGACTAGGGTCAAATGTAGGGGTTTATGGGATAATTTGGACTAAATTTCACCAAAAAAGCAAATGTAGTCTTCTTATTATTTTTAGATTTAAGCTACTTTTTGAGGACTCCCAATTATACACATGTTCTTAACATTCTGTATACATGTTTTCAGAAACAAAGACTTCTTTGCAGCTTAGATAACCATCACTTCCTATATGATTTAATTGTTATTTTTTTTATTCTGTGTAAGGTATTTCTTGTTTGTCTGGGTTTCCATCCTTAATTTCTTTCATTGATGGATGTGAAATTTTTGGAATCCGATATCAGGTCAGATCTGGATTCTGTTGCAATTGCAATGTTGGAAAATATATTTTCCATGAAAATTTCTGAACATGGATCGAATTCCCATCAGGACATTGTAGATGCATTTCTAAATGCTGCAACATTTTCAAAGAATGGTGAAGGAAGCAGTGACAAAAGTATGTCGTTTGAGGATTTTAGGACTTGGTGTACTCTTATTCCATCTGCAAGGAAATTCCTTGGAGGCTTATTGATGCCACCAGATCCAGGTTCTTTGCTTCTCCTTAGTTATTAACGCCCATGCTTATTACTTTATCCATTCATTGCTTCTATCATAGAGTGTACTTAAGAAAGCTATAACCATACCAAGTCTACTGCACTATAACATAAATAATTACGGTACTATTAATGATGTGATGACGGCTTCTAGTTGCTTCCATTTGCTTCAATCTACGGCCTCCTGTATGCTTGGTGATTTGTGCTTCTTTGCCTGCTGGGCATGTTACTTGTTTTTCCTTAGGTTTCTGTCTATTTCCTTTATAGTGAATACAGTGCTGCTTGTCTGACTTACAAAAGCGATTATGATTATTATTTTAGTGTGCTATGGTGCGGCTGAAAGGTGTTGTATTAACTGGCATTCTAACTTTCACGTATTTGGGACATCTAATCTTAAGTGTGATTGGTTAGTCCTATTTAAATCATTACTTCTTGTGCAGGGAGACCTGGATGTCAAGTTCCTCGATTGCTGTATTCCGAGAATGTTCATTCCAGTATGTTATTATTGAGGAATGAATATGCTTGGCATATAGGAGGGGCTGTTTCTCCACATGAGTTGGAAGAATGGAAGCTTTTGTATCATAGTGCTATGCATGGCTTAAGTTTCAACACATTCTTGGGCAGCATTTCGTGAGTGGCTTTCTTTGCTCATGCAATCATCTGATAGCAATACGGATGCCATTAGTTTCTGATTTTGAGGAGTCTATTGTTCTGAGCCTTTGAAGGAATATGCTTTCATGGACCTATTTTCCTGAGCGTTTTTGTCAAATACGTTCTGCCCTTTTATTGACTTGGAAAATTCTCTACCAATTCTTGACTGCTCATAACCTGCATTTTTTGATGCCCTTGGGGATATGCTAACTTGCTAAGCGATTGGTAGGATGCTATAGTAAGAAGGTTTTGGATGCAAAAGTTCTGTAAACAATATCAACAATGCATATGTATGACTTTTTATGGGTCAAAATAATGATACTATTTTGAAACATATTTGTTTTATGTTTCTATATTTAATTTTCCCCTTTTCTGTCAAGAAAATATAAATGCTAAATAAATGCATACGTATGCTAAAATACTTTCTAAATAGTTTTTTGGAAAAATTTTTAAATTGGAGTGGATGGTAACTGTATGATTGAACTGCAGAAATGATGAAGGGTCAACTGTGTTGATTATTAAGGACAAAGAAGGATACATATATGGAGGTTATGCTTCGCGGCCGTGGGAGAGGCATGCTGATTTCTATGGAGACATGAAGTCTTTTCTTTTTCAGCTCTATCCGAAGTTAGCTATTTACAGGCCTACTGGAGCAAACAGTAATCTACAATGGGTATATGTCTACTTCTTCTCATAGATGAAAAGCTTAAATTTAAATTGTGTGCTTTTAGGAATTGCAGTTTATAGTATCTTTACTTTTGTTGTTGTTCAATAGAATAGTCCATCCAGTAATTGTTGCTGGCATTGATTTATCAGATAGATTCATTGTCTTTTAATAATGGTCCACTATTTGGGTAAGACTTTTGGACAGCATAGCGATCTCATTTACCTAGGAAGAAATTCTGCATGTTTGGAAAAATGTTATTGTTCAGCTGCTTTACATTGTCTACTCTGGAGGAATTGTTATGATGAGATTGATTATGGCTGGCATTTTTTTTGTGAAAAAAATCAACTGGTTAAAGTGCTTTGCAGTCGGTAATGTAAATCTGCAGCAACTCATTCATTAGAAATATACATGACTGGGTCAAATATCTTTAGTTTCAGATACTTTGCTGAAACTTGTGTGTGACAGGAACACTTATATTATTTTTTGTTAGGAGAGTTACTAGCGTTGTTAGAAATAAGAATCTGCCTTTCCAACCAATGGGTTGTTAAGTATTATAAAATGTCTTTCCCACTGAAAACAAACTGCACTTCAAGAAATTGAGGCTTCCACAGATTATACCACCAAACACAGGTAATATGGGGAGAATTTGTGATGATAGGTCAGTTATCTCTAATATTATTGGAGAGCTAGATGTTTTTTCCATTTTCTTCTTTCAGCATTTTGACTCCCCTTACTGAATGTTCTAAGCAAATTTTTGGTAGATCTAGTTCTCTAGTAGTGAATTATTCACATTGCGGAGCCCCATTTTAAAGAACAGGTCCAGGAAAATTTCATTGTCTACCCTTAAATGGATTATTAAATGCAAGGCCTTATTTTATTTTATTGGTGAAAATGCACCCATTTAACATTTTGTTCTTTGGTTGTGTAATAAAGTTGCTTAGTCAAGTTTGCACATATGCACCTGACTTCCCTGTGTGTCTTCAAATTATTTATGTTGCAATCAACCTTGTATGGTCAGTGTGCAGCAAATTTCAGTTCAGAGAGCATCCCAAATGGCATTGGTTTTGGTGGGCGTGTTAATCACTTTGGTCTGTTCCTCTCAGCAAGCTTTGATAAGGGGCACGCGTTCACCAATGCCACATTTGGCAACCCTTGTCTTTCCAAGACCAGCCAAATATATCCAGATGTGATTGAATGCTGGGAAGCTGTTAAGGGAGCACAGCAGGAGAGGCAGGATGCTCTCAAGGGTACTGTACTGGAAAGGTACAAGGAGGACCGCCATATGCTCAACATGGTTGGGCTTGCAAACTCAAGTGAGTAATGTTAACATTGTATAATTGTGATATCCCACTTTGAATTTGTTCCTCAAATGATTAGCATCTTCTGGACGCCATCTGGTCTTTTAAACCTTTAAGATATCTGTATCACTGTATGTAATTTGTCTGGTTTTTTAATTGGTTACAGTTTCAGATAGATTTTAGTATATTTTTCCTCTGGTGAAAAGCTATGTTCTGTATTAGAAGGTCAATGATTGGCTACCTCTTGCCGCCGCTACTTTTGGGTGGCACAGGGTACATGCGCTTATGTACAGTTTACTTCTGTAGTAAAAAGAAAGGAGGGAGTGAAGGAGGAAAGATATGATGTTTGCTTTAACAGTTGTCTCCTTGTACACCTAACACACCGCAGCAGTTGACATATGATTTTCAAATAGCATAAACATACAGAAGGGAAAATTCAACGGCAGAGCACATATTGCTAGTGTCACAATTTCTCACCACACTTGCTTTTAATATTTTGCTCTTGTTGGAAGTAAACGTGAAGATGGAATTACTATCTTTGCCTCTTTGGTTGTGACGTGTTTTCAATGCTAATTTTTAGCAAACAGCTCTTGAACATACAGGATCGAATTTGATGATTGATTTTATAGCTTCCAAAGTCATAAAAAGGTTATTGTTTTACTTGAATATCATGGCATTACAAGCAACAGGGATTCAAAAACAACAACCGCTGAGTGCAAAAACTGCAAAAAGGCTGTTAAGAGTGATAATTCCCTAAAAGAAAGGCACCATTGTCTCACAAGCAGCTTTTCACTGCCATAGCCACGCAGCATCAAAACGTGTCATCTATAGGACTGACCAGTAAATAATCCCAATGCTACAATAATATGGCTGAGATGAGACACCATTGTACTTTTGCTGCGATGCGATCAACTGAACTGAACCTAGTCATTGATGGAGGTTACAAGACAAACCAAATCAATCAATTAAAATTCAATCACAAGAATAACAAGACGATATTGGAGGCTGATTCCAGTGTAATTATTCCTAAACTGTGCAAACTAACAATGTCAATAAATAACGCATATAAGATCAAAAGTAGTTGAGGCACAATGTACCCATTCAATATATCATCAAAATTGTTCGAACAAAAACAAAGTTAACCATAAACATCTTCGCCAAAATCGAAACATCAAATTAAGTCTTTAAACATGAAATCCAACAAAGACCAACCAAAAACCAACTCTCTAAAACCTCCTCCTGGCTCCAGCAAAGCCGCCACGCGCGAACTCAACTCCTGGAGCAACCGGGTCGACCCGGACAAGACCCGGGATCTCATTCATACCAAGGGCTTCAAGCATGTCAAGAGTCTCCTTATCGACCTCAATTTGATCAGTCTTGATGGCACTCTCGTCCGGGACAAAGTCCATGCGGCGCTCGCGCTCATCCTCTTGGAGCTTCAACGAGATGCCGCGAACCGGACCCTTCTGGATCCGTTTCATCAAGTGGGTCGAGAACCCGGCGATCTTGTTACGTAGCCGTTTCGATGGGATGATCGCCACTTCCTCGAGGATCTTCTTGTTCGTGTGGAAGTCAAGCGTCATGCGTGAATAGTAACGCTCGATCACTTGGCGTGAAGATTTCTTCACTGTCTTTGTACGGACTCGACCCATTTTGGTTGTGCTGCTGAGAGACTGACAATGGAGAAGAAGAGATAGAAAGCTCTGTGCCTGTGCGTGCTTTGTGTAGCGTTGCCGAGGCTGGTTAGGGTTAGGGTTAGGGTTTTTGGTGGGTATTTATTATTTATAGGGCGTCTGTTTGGAAAGGGTTGTGCATGAGGTGACTAACAGCCCAAGATGAGAATGTTGGGCCTCTGCCGTAAGCTAATGGTGCCCACTCGACGATGAATGATTTCTGTCCGTTTACATTTTTAAGGAGATTTTGACACGTAGCAAGTCTCATTTTGCATGAATATGATCAGGATTTTTAGTTTATTTATTTATTTTTGAACAAGTTTTGGTAGTGTGACATATATTATGATCGGTTAATTTGAAAAAAAAAATTGAAATAAAAATGGAATGACATATATTAAATCTCTGCTTATGCCAATATATTCTTGAGTGCCGTAGTAAATGACCCATTAGTCGTGCTATAACAACTTGATCCGAATTGAATTCTTCACAAATGGCTTGGCCAAGATCAACTTGCAGATCGGCTATGATAAATCTAGCACCACGTCGGAGAAATAGTCTGGCCGTGCTTGCTCCAAAGCCACTGGCGCCTCCAGTGATTATCGCCACTTTACCTTGTAACCTGAAGCATAAAATTAATAAAACCGAAAAGGGTGATTTTTTTTTCCCCCTTTTTTTTTCTTAATTGGAAAGACAATTGCAGCTTAATCTCAATTTTGGTGAGGATAAGAGTTAGCATACCATTTGGACGCCATAGGAGCAACGGAAGAAGAGTTGCTTAATTAATTATTATATATAGTCAGAGTTGCAAAGGATAATTTTATTTGCTCCAATTAACAATAAACGGGCCTAATTCTTATACATATGAGTGGGAATTAGGCCAGATTTGATGCTAACCTACAGTTAGTAATAACTAAAATGGAGTAAGTTTTGTTTCAAATATAAAATTTCTTAGAGCTTAAGTGCTTGCTAAAAATTGGCTATCCATATGAGCCAGCAACTAAATAATTATAGGATATCGTTTTTCTAAGTAATTATCGGATATCGTTGCCAAATCTTTGAAGGGGACAAAAAGATTTGGCTTTTGAGTTAATGCGCTAAATACTGCTTAAAATAAGCCCATTGGACATCAAATGTTTAACACATATCGATAACTTTCAAATTTGAAATATTTAGAGTTTATTGTTCGAAAATTAATGTGTCATGAAGTCACATTTATTATTTGGTCCCAAAAAAAAAAAAAAGTAATCGACGTTTATTGTTGCCTTATTCTCCATCGTTTGTTTGTAGGGAAAAGAAATGGCGATTTTTATTATTTGAATCTATTTATATTTCTTTAAAATCTAATTATTTTTCGGGCCAACTTTGGTTCTTGGCTCAAACTAGGCTTGAGAAAATAAAAATTTTGATTTTTTCTATTAAAATCATATTTTTGCCATAAAAAGGCCTCCTAATGAGTTTTAAATCAATTCAACAAGTTCCCTTTTTTCTATGTTTTAGTTTCATTAATATCTACACGCGTACAAGAAATTTTAACTTGAAGTTCAACCCTATTGCACAATCATCATTTAGAAGCCCAAAACCATAGCGCCTTCAATTGTGGATCCGACAAAAAAAGATGAGGTTTTTTCCACCAAGATCATATTTGGGACATAAAAAGGCCTGCTAAGGTATTTTTCATCAATCCAACCAGTTATCTTAATTTTTCAAAAACATTTTAAAAATCCGTAAAAATTATTTCAAGCCTCCAAATTGACTCTCATCTTTTCCTATGATTTTCCCATGAGATCACTTTTTAAAGTCCCAAAACTGTGTGCTAACCTTGGTTTTCAGCCCAAATTGGGCTTGAAGAAAAAATTAAGTTTTTTTTTTTCCACCAAAGATCCTCTATGGATCATAAAAAGGTCTCCTAAAGACTCTTACATCAGTCGGACAACTTCTCCTAATCTTTCATGATTATTTTAATGTTTCAAAATAAAATCTTGAAAGTTCGTGGAAATTATTTCAGGCCTCCATCTACGTATGTGTAAAAGAATAGTTCGAAATTCAACACCATCACGAAATTACATTTTAAAAGCCTAAAATCCTACGTAGATAATACTAAAAAATCATTTATTTTATAGAAATTATTGGGTTTAAAATTACATACTAGCTAACTAAGATGACAACCAAAATAAGTATTCTGTTATTAGCAAACATTATATATATATATATATATATATATAGAGGATTGGAATTGTCCCACCATCTCAATATGTTGAGATGGTGAGATATCTCATTGATGTTTTAATAGATCAATGGATTCAGTAGGTCATTGCCAAATTTATTTCTAAAAAATTTAGTATAATAGAGCCTTAGTGGGTTGTCTTTCCACCATAGCATGAGTATATTAGAGGCAATATAATCAATTAATACATATATGACATGTGTATTTGAATTTTATATAATTACTAATTGTATGTTAGTACTTCAAAACAGATACATATACGCTATTACATGTTTATTGTATTATTGACACTTTAATTTAGAAGTATTTTAGAATTTCTAATTATTTCTCAGAAAAAAAATTAATTAGCAGTAGTTTTCTTAATAGATAGAGGATACATACTTAATTAACTGAAAAAGAGTTGGTAAAACAACTTGCTCATCTTTGATAATGATTTTTTTTCCCGATTAATTAATTAGAGGTAGTTGTCTTTATTGACTCAACAGACTTTTGATTAAATTTGGTTTAAAATTGTACATTGGCTAAAGGTCCTAGCAAGTGTCAATTCTTAGAGACTTTGATAATCATTCAACTAAACAGAAGGAGCTCTTCTTCAGCGACTCCAGTCACCAGAAGGTTTTAGCCGTAGTCTTGCCAAAGCCGCTTGTACCGCCGGTGATTATCGCCACATGCCTTCTAACCCGAAACATACACAAAATGAAATTCAATGAACCAATTAATTAAGGAAGATTTATCCAACATGGTGCTAAAGTCATCATAGCTCATGTTCAAGATTATCTCGGCCAAGCACTTTGAAAGGAATTGGATTCAGATGAACTAATTTCTAATGTTTGTTACAATGTCACGAGTGATTCGGACGTTAAAAACGTTGTTGATTTTACCAAGTTTGGCAAGCCAGACATTATGTTCAATAACGCTGGCATCATAAGCAATATGGATCAAACGACTCTGGACACCAATAATGAAAAATTAGAAAGCGCTTTGGAGGTTTTCGTTTATGGTTGTTTTTTGGGGTGCAAAGAACACTGCTAGGGTTATGATTTCAGCTAAAATTAAAAGGTGTGCTTCTTCTCTTCGCTGCTAATTTTGCCACCGAGACTATTGGCGAGGCTCTTTATGATTATCTCATGTCTAAATATGCAGTGTCGGGGCTTATGAAGAACTTGTGTGTGGAGCTAGGGCAATATGGCATTATGGTCAATAGCATTGCTCCTATTGTCATTGCGACAACATTTTTGGGTAATGCAATGGGCATAGACAAGAAGACGGTTGAAGAACTGCTTTATGCCCCGGCTAATCTAAAAGGAGGAGTGCCGAAGGCAGCGGATGTAGCGGAGACAGCATCGTATTTGAGTAGTGATGAGTCTAAGTATGTGAGTGGACTTAATCTTGTGGTTGATCGAGGTTATAGCATCACCAATGGGTCATTTACGATGCAATCAAAAATTTCTTTTCGTGAGTCAAAGTTTGTACCTAACATAACCGTCCAATACTCATGCCTTCAAGAGCTATCCAGCATGCTAGCACAGGGGTTCACTAGTGGACCAAATAAATCATTGGGTTATATGAACTTTGTTTGTTCTTGATGGTATAAAATAATTAGGTATTATGATCTATTTTTTAGTTTTTTATAATTATATTTTCTTTCTATCTTTTTTATCTTTTCATTTTTCCCTTCTCTTTTGGATGCGTATTTTCTTTCTATCTATTTATTCATTATTTACCATGTTACATTTCAAGTAGAGAAAGTAGATTATCTTTAACTAGAGAAGATCTTGGGTACTCCAAAAGCATTGCTTCTCATCCTTTTGTATTATTATCCACATGTGTATGCATATTTTTGTGATTTTATTATGATTAGTTGTACCATATACTTAACTGGAAGTAAATGAAAAAGGAATAGTGCAAATAATTAAGCATTACATTAATTAAATTTGTTCTCAAGATTTATGCAACTTTGTCTTTTCATTTTGTTTTTTTTTGAAAGAAAGAATCATCTTTTGCCTATTACAAAAGATGTCATGAGTAGCTTCTAATTTGAAATTAAAAGGAAAATCTAACAAAAGAAAAATGTTAAAGAAATTAAAGGCTAATAAAGTGTAGACAAGATAACAATATAGCAATTCAGAATTATTTCATTACTGTTCAATTAACACTATAATCCCAATTGAATTTTTTTTTTATCATCGTTGTGTTAAATTTTATTGTTTAACACTTTTAACCATCATTGCTGCTGCTGCTGCTGCTACTGCTACTACTGCTAATAATAATAATAAGCTTCCACATCAAATTGCAAATTTCAAATGATATGAACAGAAAATGAGAAAATCGTAATACAAGAGCTAAGAGATGAGACAAAAGTGCTGATTTTTCCATTCGAAAGGTGCTCATTGTTAGGTAGGAGCAATATTAATCCCTGCATTGGCCCAACAGTTTTGGACCATCTTATTCTTAGAC
The DNA here is from genome assembly GCA_030449905.1 of Luvunga scandens. Lineage (NCBI taxonomy): Eukaryota > Viridiplantae > Streptophyta > Magnoliopsida > Sapindales > Rutaceae > Luvunga > Luvunga scandens. Next base: position 3,963,491 of record JASUUG010001265.1, read on the forward strand.
ATCAAGCCCAATGGGTCAGCCCGAAATTACAAAAACAAAATTTTTGTTTTCTTAAATCTTAAAAATATTAAACAAATTACTGAAATTAATAATAAATTTAAAGTAATTTTTTAAGAGCTACTTTTCCAAACCAAACTAAGCTAGGAATTCGAGACAGAGATAGAGGAAATTTTGATATTTAAACTTAAAGCCTGTTCGATATCTTGACTGAAATCTTAATGTGACTTAAATTCGTCAAATATTTTAAATTGTTATTTTTTTTTCAGTTGAATGAGATTATTTTAGTTTTGTGGCATTTTGTTAAATGAAACTAGACTGAATAAAATTTATAAATTATATTTTAAAAAATATCTTTGTCTAATTATACTAAGTAATGATGCTCACCATATGGCTAAAACCCACTTGAGTCCCACTCAAGTCAAAATAATTTTTTTAAAAAAATTAGTAAAAACAATTAGCATACGTGGGGTTCAAGTAAAATTGAATTTATTGGTAGATCGAGTATCATTTCTCAATAATTTTAGTTAGGTTCATAGTTTTACCCTAAGTTAAACACAAATTGATTTGATTATTGCAACAAATGTAAATGTCAAGGAATCACTTCCATTCGCACTAATCACCAATCTTGGAAAGGTATTTCTTTAGTTTGCATATTTGCATGAATGGGTTTGGGTAGGGTTGTGGTGTGTTAATTTTTTTTAATCTATTAATTAAGTCCATATACTAATTATTAGAGTAGGTAAAATTTGACATACTCGTTCACAAGTACAAACATGACATCAATCAATGAGTTTGTGTTGTGAAACTTGACATGATTATTAAATGAATCATATTCAATGGTTCAATTTTAGGCCCATTTACCTGGTTAATAACACTATTGTAATAGTATTCTTTATTATAAAATTCTAGCTAGACTTGAAACTCAATTGTGTTAACGTATAATATAGAGGTAGTCATGTGTATTTTGTAATATTGACACATCATATTATTTAAATATATAAAGAAGTGTTGTTTGCGTCAAATATGTATTTACTATTTGATGTAAATCATGTTTTTTTTTTTGAATTATGAAGTAAATCATGTTAAATAGGTATTAAGCGGATTATTGAGTTATGTCGTAGAGGGTGATATGATTGCCTCATTATTAAGTGGGCCATGTTGGGTGACTTGTTTATTTTTTTATGTTGGATTTAAATTTAAATATTTTAATACGATTATTAAATGAGTCATGCTTGAGTCAGTCTAAATTTGACGTAATACAAGCATGACCTAGTAACCTGTTTTACCAACTTTATGTTGTACTTGTGTGTGTGTGTGTGTGTGTGTGTGTGTATTGTTAATCTTATAATAATGATTTTGATGATAACAAAAATAATATGTTCATGATTAAAGTGTTGGGGCTATTAAAAAGAATTTTCTAAAAGCAATACACTTGTTTTAAATTCAAAAATGATGAAACTGGAAATTAACGGTTAACCGTTTATTGGAAAAGCGGTGAACCGATAATTTCTGATGATGAACATGTCACATGTTCGGAAAATAACGGTGAACCGTTTATTTAAAACGGCTAACCGATACATTCCGATAAGTAAAAATGTTTTAGCCTTGAACCGTTTATTTAAAACGGTGACCGAACAATTCCGGTGAGTAAAAATGTTTTGCTTGAACCGTTTATTTAAAACGGCTAACCGATAACTTCCAGGTAAGTAGAAGTTCTCTACTCTTGAACCGATTTATCAAAAACGGAGAGCCGGGAGTTACATTTTGCAGGTTCTTGGAAAGAAACGGTGATCCGATAAAGTTAACGGCAAACCGTTTATTTGAAGTCAAAGGATAACGGCTAGTTGGAAATTCAAAACGGCTTAACCGATAGATACTGGCGATCCGATTATTCTCGGAAAGTCAATAACGGCTAGTTTTCAGCTCCAACTATAAAAAGGCTCAATCAAATTCAAACAAGAGTGATCCAACATTTGATTTTTGAGCTTACTAATGAGAAACAATCTTCTTTGAGCTTGATTGTGTTTCATTTCATTCCTCACACATTAAAATTTCAATTGTAATCATTTGGAGTGTGTGAGAGATTATTTGTTATTAAATCTCTATCATTGAGTGATTGTAAGTGTTGGGATACACTTGGGTTAAGAGATTGGGAATAATCTCTTTATTGTAAAGGTTCATTGACACCTTGGAAGTCAAGTGTAAGTGTTTGAAGCCTTGGAGGCTTGCGATAGTGGAATCCTCAAGCCCGGTGTGCTTGGAGGCGTGGACGTAGGCACGGTTGGCGAACCACGTAAAAATTCTAGTGTTTGATTTCTCTTCCTTATCCTTTTTTATTTGAGCGTTGTTGAATTTATTACTTTTGATTTTGATTAAGGCGTTAGTTTCAATATTGTGCATTTTTATTGGCTTAGTTTTTAAAACCCAATTCACCCCCTCTTGGGTAGCCTATATAAATTTCAATTGGTATCGAGCAAGGTTCTCTTGTTAGGACTTAATCGTCAGAGTAAACGATCCATGGCAACCCAATATGATTCTAGCTATAGGGAAGGACAATCCACCACTAGGCCACCATTCTTTGATGGTAATGATTATCCTTATTGGAAAACTAGGATGAGAATTTACTTGCAAGCTTTAGATTACGAAATATGGGAAGTTGTATGTGATGGACCATTCATGCCGATAACTAAAAATGAAGAAGGAGAAGATATACCTAAACCTTCACGTGAATGGAATGATTTCGAAAAGAGAAAAGCTTCACTCAATTCTAAAGCTATGAATGCCTTATTTTGTGCTCCCTAGATAAGAAAGAATTTCATAGAGTCTCAAGTTGTTCTAATGCTTATGAAATTTGGAAGAAACTTGAAGTTGTTTATGAAGGTACAAACCAAGTCAAAGAATCTAAAATAAGTAGATACACTAGGCAATATGAATTGTTTCAAATGGAACAAAATGAAAGTGTCTACTCTATGTATACTAGATTTACGAGACATTATAAACACTCTATAAGGGCACTTGGTAAAACATTTTCAAATAGCGAGAGGGTAAAAGAAAATCATTAGGTCATTACCAAAAGAATGGAGACCAAGAGAAAGCTATGCTATTGAGGAAGCCAAAGATTTAAACATTTTGTCTATTGATGATCTAATTGGTTCACTTATCTCTTATGAAGAAGATTTTTAGCGTAGAAAGGAGATGAAGATAAGAAAAGAAAAGCATTGCTTTGAAAGCATCAAAATGAAAGTAATGAGGAGAGCGAACTTGAAGATGAAGAAATGGCCATGATAGCTAGAAAATTCAGGAAGTTCTTCAAGAAAACCGGTGATCGAAGAAAGTTGAAACTTTAAGAATCAAAAGGAGAAGAAGGAAGCAATCATATGCTTTATGAATGCAAGAAGTTCGGTCATATAAAATCGGAATGTCCCCTTCTCAACAAATTCAAGAAGAAAGCTATGTTGGCAACATGGGATGATAAGCGATGAAGAGTCAAGTGAGGATGAACAATCACAAGAAATATCAAACTTGGCACTTATGGCAATAGGAGAGGATGAGCTTGATGAGGTAAGTGATCTTCCATCCTATAATGAATTATATGATGCTTTTAATGAGTTGCGTAGTGATATGATGAAAATTGGAAAGAAAAATGCATGTCTTAAAAAGAATATATTAGAACTTTCAAATGAAAAGGATCTTTATGCAAAAATGTAATGATGTGTTAAATGATAAGATTAAAGAGTTAGAATTAGATAATGAAAGATTGCATGATAGAATTGCTTCTTTAAAAGGTAAACAAAGTTCTTCATATGAACATGAAAAATTACATGTTGATAACTTAATCAAAGAAAATGAAGAACTTAAAAAAAGAAAGCAATGAACTAAATGAGATTGTTTTAAATTCACAAATGGGCAAAAGAACTTAGAAAAATTACTTGGTGCCCAAAAATGTGTGTTTGATAAAGGAGGGATTGGTTATAAACCTAATTTGAAACAAAAATACTACAAAAGCTACTTTGTTAAGGCTACTACCACTAATAATCATAAAATTGTTTGTCATTATTGCAATAGAGATGGTCACATGAAAAATAGATGTCCTATTAAGAGAAATGCTTATTATGGAGTTAAATTTATTTGGGTTCCAAAAGGAACCATTACTAACACTCGAGGACCCAAAAAGTTTTGGGTACCTAAAACTTAAGATATTCTCTCGGGAATCAAAGAAGAAGGGAAAAAGAAATAAGTGGTATTTGGACGGCGGATGCTCGAGACATATGACCGTGACTATTCATGGTTCTCAAGCTTTACCAAAATCGAAAATGGAGGGATGTATCTTTTGGAGATAATTCAAAAGGAAAAATAATTGGTATTGGCAATGTCGGTAAATTTCCCTCAACTCTCATTGAGAATGTATGTTTAGTTGAAAATCTAAAACATAACTTGCTTAGTATAAGTCAATTGTGTGACAAAGGTTATAAAGTTATTTTTGATAAAACAAATTGTGTTATTGAAAATGCAAGTGATGGTAAAATTGTTTTTGTTGGAAAGAGGTGTGTTAATGTTTATACCATTGATATAGATTGTGCATCTACTCTTGATAAATGTTTCTCCGCATTGCATAATGATAGTTGGTTATGGCATAGAAGACTAGGACATGCAAGCATGGATCTAATTTCAAAGATTTCCAAAAATGATTTAGTTAAAGGTCTTCCGAAAATTGGTTTTGAAAAAGATAAAATTTGTGAAGCATGTCAATTTGGAAAACAAATCAAAACTTCTTTCAAAAACAAAAATCATATTTCTACTTCAAAACCACTTCAACTTCTTCACTTAGATTTATTTGGACCTTCTAGACATGCTAGTTTAAATGGAAAATATTATGCATTTGTAATTGTGGATGATTATTCAAGGTATACATGGGTATTATTCTTAGCTAATAAGGATGATGCATTTGATGCATTTAAAGTCTTTTGTAAAAAGGTTCAAAATGAAAAAGGCTATTTCATTACTTGCATTAGAAGTGATCATGGTGGAGAATTTGAAAATCATGCATTTGAAAGATTTTGTAATGATTTCGGTATTATACATCAATTTTCATCACCTAGGACTCCTCAACAAAATGGAGTTGTTGAGAGAAAGAATAGGTCTATTCAAGAAATGGCTAGGACCATGTTAAATGAGAATGCATTACCAAAATATTTTTGGGCCGAAGCCGTAAATACCGCATGCTATGTTTTAAACCGTGTTTTAATTAGACCACTTCTTAATAAAACTTCCTATGAGCTTTGGAAAGATAGAAAACCCAACATTGGTTATTTCAAGGTTTTTGGATGCAAATGTTTCATATTGAATACAAAAGACAATCTTGGTAAATTTGATCCAAAATCGGATGTTGGCATTTTTCTTGGATATTCAACTTCTAGCAAAGCTTATAGAGTTTACAATAAAAGAACCTTGGTTGTTGAAGAATCCATGCATGTTACATTTGATGAATCTAACCCATCCTCGATGGAGAAAGTTTTTAATGATGCAGATGAAGAAGTACCACAAGGAGAAACTTCGAATGCTAAACAAGATTCTTCATCTAGCGAGAATCGAGAGAAGCAACATGAAGAACAAAACAATGTGGAGCAAAATGAAGGTAACTCTCAAACAGTCCCCAAGGAGTGGAGGTATGTATCTTCTCACCCTAAAGACTTGATTTTAGGAGAACCTTCACGAGGTATAACTACTAGATCATCACTTAGAAACACATGTGCACATACCGCATTTATATCTCAAATTGAACCAAAATCCTTTGCGGATGCGGAAAACGATGAATCTTGGATTATGGCAATGCAAGAGGAGTTAAATCAATTTGAGAGAAACAATGTATGGGAATTAGTTCCTAAACCAGAACATCAATCCATTATAGGCACTAAATGGGTATTTAGGAATAAAATGGATGAATCGGGTGTGGTTGTAAGGAATAAAGCTAGATTAGTGGCTCAAGGTTACAATCAAGAAGAAGGAATCGATTTTGATGAAACTTTTGCACCCGTAGCAAGATTAGAATCTATTAGAACTCTTTTAGCATTTGCATGTTATAAGAATTTTATTTTGTATCAAATGGATGTCAAAAGTGCATTTTTAAATGGTTACATTATGGAAGAAGTGTATGTGAAACAACCCCTGGTTTTGAAAATGAAAAATTTCCAAATCATGTTTACAAGTTGTCAAAAGCATTGTATGGATTAAAACAAGCACCTAGAGCTTGGTATGATGAGACTTAGTAAATTTCTTTTGGAAAATGGCTTTTCAATGGGTAAAAGCGGATACTACACTTTTTATCAAGCATAAGAATCAAGATATACTTATTGTTCAAATCTATGTTGATGATATCATTTTGGTTCTACTAATGAGTTTCTTTGTAAGGATTTTTCATCTTGTATGAGCAAAGAATTCGAGATGAGTATGATGGGAGAATGAAATCTTCCTGACTACAAATAAGACAAAACGAAGAAGGAATCTTCATCAATCAAGCCAAATATTTGAAAGATTTACTAAAGCGATTCGGACTTGAAGATGGCAAGATTAAAAGTACTCCAATGAGCTCAACAATTAAGCTTGACAAAGATGAAAAAGGTAAAAATGTTGATGTCAAAGATATCGGTATGATCGGATCCTTACTTTATTTAAGCGCCGAGTGGACCCGATATTGTATTCGGTGTATGTTTGTGTGCAAGATTTCAATCATGTCCTAAAGAATCTCACTTGCTTGCTGTCAAAAGAATTTTTCGATATTTGAAAGGAACCGTAGATCTTGGCCTTTGGTATCCCAGGGAACTCATTTAGACTTGATTTGTTATTCGGATGCCGATTTTCTTTGGGTATAAGATTGATAGGAAGAGTACTAGTGGAACTTGTTTCTTTTAGGTCACTCTCTTGTCTCGTGGTTTAGTAAGTTAAACAAAACTCGGTTGCTTTCTTTCAACCACCGAGGCCGAGTATATCGGCCGGTAGTTGTTGTCGCAATCACTTTGGATGAAACAAACCCTTAGAGACTTTGGTATTAATCTTGATCATATACCTATCATGTGTGACAACACAAGTGCCATAAACCTTTCAAAGAATCCCATTCAACATTCTAGACAAAGATATAGAGATAAGACATCATTTCTTAAGAGATCATGTTCAAAAGGGAGATATTTCATTACATTTTATCTCTACGGAAAAACAACTTGCTGATATCTTTACTAAACCTCTTGCAATGAAGATCATTTTTCAAAGATTAGGCATGAGCTTGGAATGATAAATGTCTCATAATGATTCTTTGCCTTTCTATAGTATGATGATTGTTTTTGGATGTGTTTAAAATTGTGTATTCATGCATTATATTGGCCTTACAAGACATTTTTGATCAATTAAATGATTTAGAAATGTATTGAATGTTGGCCGTAGATTAAAACTTATGTGCGAAATCAAAGTCAAGAAAACGGATTTCGTTTATTGTTCAAACGGCTCACCGATTTAATTCCGTAAACACTAATTTTTTGGATATTAGCGGCTAACCGTTTATTACTAACGGTTAACCGATTATGTTTTCTAGCTCTCTCGACGCTTATCAGAAACCGATATTTTTAACGGCTCGTTTTCGTGGATATAAAACTGAGTCCGTTTCTTCTTCTTCGTTTGAGTTACCCCTCACCGTTTTCTCTTACCAAAGAAACCCTAAGCTCTCTCTCTCTAAAATTTCTGGTTTCTCTTGCTATTTCTTGCCAAAACACGATCATAGAAACATTCCTTATCATTATTAGACCAGTTTTAACCATTCAAATCATAAAATTTCGCCCAAACCCGAAATCCCAAATTGAAACCCTAAGCGAAGAGAGCAAATTTCTCGATTTTTGACTCATTTGTTGACAATTTCCTACCAAATTGAGCCTCCAAAACCTTTCTCTACTCTTTTTCATTCACTTTATTCGTCCGGTTTGCTTCATTTTCATCTTTTGACAAAATCCCACATTCTCAAAGCTCCATTAATGGCCGAATCCTCTAACCTATGGCAGAAGAGGAAAGTCATCCCAAAGAGCAACCCCATACCTCCTAAAGAGACAACCGAGTTCCAAAGAATCCATTTTCCAATGCTCCACCGGTAAAACGATTTGAAACCCGATTCATGGGTCGTAAGGTAATCGACTCTTACTTTGTGGATTTAGATGATTTTGAGGAGTTGGTTGTTTGTGGAAAAAGTGTTAAGCGGATGTTGTTGCCATGGGAGTCGGCATTAGACTTAGACGAGAGGATTTATCCTAACCTAGTTCGTGTTTTTATTCGAACATGGAATTGTCGGCAGAAAAGAGTAGATCGAATAGTTACCGGTGTTGGGGTGTTCTATTGATTTTGATGTTTTTGATTTAAACACCATTTTAGATTTCGCCACTACTTTGGACATAATATATACACTTCGAGGAAGGAATTATCCTTTGCCGATTTTAACCATATTCGAGGGGTTAGGAACATTTGTAGGCGTCGGGATCTCACTAATGAGATATGCACCCTTCCATTTAGAATTAACTTTTACCGCAGTTCGGATTCTACACACCATTTTGCAAGATATTATTACCCCACAGGAAGGGACACTCGGATGAGGTTACTAGGTTGGATGTCGGGATTCTCGATAGTCTTCTTAGTGGACGCCGTATTAACCTTGGGTATATTATTTTGCGCCATATGTTGAATACCCCTTTATTACACATACACAGGCTACTTCCGCACGGTAACATTATCTCTAAGCTTTGCGACACTTTCGCGCACCTCTTCGAGACTCCGTGTATGTTGAGACCAAGAAGATTGGGAAAGAGGCTATTTCAACATTGGTTTTTCTCGAAGGAGTCGATTGGATAAAAACGCCTAATGCGAAAAACCAAGACACCCTCGTAGCTCAGGAAGATGCTCGGTTCCTCAACGACATCTTTACCTCTCGATCATTGCCGATTTTCGACTCGGCGCTCGTCTCCGCCTCCTCGTCGCGGATCGCCTCTCAGCCTCCGGCAGAGACCGGTCCCCGAGGCACGAGAGACGGAGATCGCTCGACCATCTACTTCTGCTCCATCTCAAGCATCGATCATCTTCTTGGCTTCGTTAAGCGATATTCGCACACTTTCTCGGCAACAAAGAAAGCCTTCAGGATCGGCTTTGCATCCTCCGGCTTCAGAAGCAGCAGAGCATCTTGGATGGACAAAGAACGCATTTTTCTCGCGCTCTCGCCATTCCTCCTTCCTCCTCTACTACTCCTCCTCCTCCTCCTCCGCAATAGCTTTTTAGTGTTTCGAACATATTTCGCACAAACATTCCATGTGTTATGCATTATTTATATATGCTATCGGATGCTTTTATTATATATGGATGCTTGTTTTCTCATTTTGATCTTAATCTTATTGCTTTTTTAATTCTTATATAAATTATGTTAAATAGGTATTAAGAGGATTATTGAGTTATGTCGTATAGGGTGATATGATTACCTCATTATTAAGTAGGCTATGTTGGGTGACATGTTTTTTTTTTGTGCTGGATTTAAGTTTAAATATTTTAACATAATTATTAAATAGGTCGTGCTAGAGTCGGTCTACATTTGATACAATACAAGCATAACCTAACAACCCGTTTTAACAACTTTATGTTGTACTTTGTGTGTGTGTGTGTGTGTGTATTCATAACATATTTAGCTTTATCTATTAGTTATTCTTTAATAAGGCAAATTTTCCTCTACATGAGAAAATACTCACATTTAGCGACTGGTAAGAATATGATTCTTGTGAAACACAATAAAAACAAGTAGTACTTTCGAAAGTCGAACAAGTTTGACGATGCAATCGAATTCAAATTGCGAGTAAGCAATATAGAGTTTACATGAATTTTAGAAATTGCATTTAAAGGATAAAGTTGTTACAAAGAGCAATCGGTTGATGTTCGTGTGACCTTGACAATAATTGGGAAATGATACTATATACCGGTAATTAAATAAAATATTGTACAATGTTTATTGTTAAAACTCCTTCTAAGCAATAAGTGTGGAGAGATTTTGGTGATATGATTTCTTTGAATCAAAACTTTCCTAATTTCTTTATAGATGTCATTGATTCTTGGTTGATATGGGTAGTGTAATTGTGTAAATGATCTTACTTCATTAATTATTATTTTAACCAAATTTTTGCCAAGATCCAATAACCATTAAATGGTTGTTCTCATCGGATCTAGGAAAAATCTTATTAAAACAAATAAAATTTATACTTTAAGGAAGATTCGACCAAGTTTGGGTTTAGTGTATTTTCTAATGTTTGGGCCAAGAGGTGTAACTGAGGTGATCTGAAAGGTGAGCTGAGGTGTTATGAATTTGGAGTAATATAAAGAGTTCTATAGAGAGAGTAGTAGAGGGTTGACATAGGGAGCTTAAGAGAGTTTAGAGGATTGTTTTAGTAAACTCGATGATAGCTCTACAAAGCTTATTTATGAAGCTCAATAGAGCTCATGGTATGATTCAGGTAAGCTCATGTATGAAATGCAATCTAGGCATTAAAATCACCATAATAAGAAGAAAATAAGAATAAATAATAAAGAACATATAATATTTTACGTGGTCGGGCCTTTTGGCTTACATCCACATAAATAATAATCTTCAATCCACTATGTCAGTGAAGTATTATATAATTTGTTTTATAATATCAACAAAACCTTATTCAAAGTTGTTTACGGTAAATAACAACGCAAGGGAAATATGGGTTTCATAGAGATTAGAGAGTTGGATCTTTAAGAGATGAAATGGCCAAAATTTTTTATGGAGATATAAAAATAGAGGAAGAAACATTAGAAATTGAGGAAGAAATATTAGAAATTGAGGCAGAAGAAGATGAAATAGCCTATTAGAAAATTAGATGAGAAAAAAAATCCCTGGAGTTGGATAAAGTAAAAAGGGAGAGAGAGAGAGAGAGAGAGATCCTTAAAATTAAACATGTAGAGCTTATATGAGAGTGTTTTTAAAGGTATTTTGATAATTTCATACATTTGATTATTTTTAATATTTTGCCTTCTTATCTTTTGATGGTAACATTTATAGCCTTAGTTAAGGAAACCTCCAACCACCTTTTTGCCTCAACTGGACACTAGGTAGTCTCCTAGCCCGATGGTCTTACTACATTATAGAGGAGTATAGCGAACTTGGTTCCATACTTTCTAGAGAATAGCAAAGTACAGCTGATGTGTTCCTGAAGGTATTTTGGTAATTTTAGACATTTGGTCATGCTTAGTATTTTTGCCTTCTTTTCTTTTGATGATAACATCTATGACCTTGAGAGTCAAGGAAACCTCCAACCACCAACTACCTTTTTGCCTCAGCTAGACACTTCGCAACTTCCCAACCTTATGGTCTTATTACTTTTTAAATGATAGCAAAGTAGAGTTGATGTGGTCCTCTCTTGTTGTTTTCTTAAGAGGAATTTTATTCTTATTTCCTCCTTATTCTTAACAAAAAAGAAGATATATTATGCTTTCAAGTTGGACTATTGACAAACCTCTAACATTCCCTTCAAACTCCTTTTCTGTGTATATTCTCATTAATTCTTAAAATAACTTTCATGAATTTGTTATACTTTTTTAATAAACCCAAGCATCAATACTTAGAGGGCAATTGTTATAATTTCTTAATAAACCCATGTGTCATTAATTCCACTTCAAACCACTTTCAATTTCTTCTTGATTATAGCATTAATGATTTTTTTTTCTCTCTATCTCTCTCTGTTTTTCTTAGTAGGTAGTAACCTTATATATATATATAAAGACGTGTATGCGAATATGAAAGAAAAAATTGGCCTAAGTAAATAAACTTAACAAAATTATCTTTCCTACAAAACCTTAGTTTATATTTAGATAAAATTTTTATTCTATGAAAATTCATTATTTTTTCAAATTTTATAGATTTAATGAGTTTATAATGAAGAAAAATTAAGAAAACATAGATGCGTTCAATTAGATAAGTTTTATTTTTTATATAATTTAAATATAGAGGATAGATTTATAAATACAAAATAAAAGGGGTTCCATAAGAGATATAAAGGAGTGTCAATCGCCTCACTCTGCTCTTTATCATAATGGCACTGTTCATGGGTGGATCCAATCACTAAAATTTCGATTTTGATAATATCCCTTGATTTTAGACATATTTACTGAAATTGTCCTTCTCTTACGAAAACTTCTTCTGACCTATGACAACTATACTATTTTAAGAATTACGTTATCATTTCGTCAAACAAGTCAGCTTCACTTAACTGACTTCTTTTTGCCACGTGTTATCAAGTATTATTACGTGTCAGCATCCAAAGTTCCCCAAACAATTGTAAACAACAAAGTAAAAAACAGCCACCTATATAAATATTCGGAAGAATTCAACTGCGTAATTAATGGCTGGCCTTTCTGCACTGTGGAAGTCGCTTTTATGGGAAGTGTATATTCACGAGTCAACCAAAGCCAGCCGGCCATATGTTACGTCGCATGACCTTCCCGATAAAGGGTATAATACGCAAATATACTCAACAACAGTTCCGGTATTTTAGTGCAAATCGCAAAAACGACAATGAAGATTATTAAGAGGAGTGATGTTCGGACAAAAAAATTAGATGAGATGGCTATAAAAATAACTGTAAAGTTAGTTAGGTTTATTCATTTAAGTTATAATAAAATAATATTGATCATATTTTAAACTGTCGCCATCTTATCGCTCTTGCGTCCATTTACCATTTTTCAATCCCAAATTCTCCCTGAGATTTTAAAAAATCAATTAGAACATTCTTAGTTTTCTATAAATACCACATAAAGGATCAAGAAATTACCCCATCAGGCACACCTAATTTCTTGTATCGAATCCTCTCTCTCCTCTGATTAGTTTCAGGTTTTTGAAGAAAAGATGAACCGCCCTTCCTCTGCAGCTCCCTTCAGCAGGTAATTGGCTAACACTTCCAGGATTTTGTACCCTGCAAGAAATACTAAAGCAGTATTTACGTATAGTTTATTTTTTGTTTTTGCTATCAGAAAAATGTTTGTCACTCAATCTTTACTAACATTTTGCAATTGTAATATTCCAATTTTAGGTTAGAAGGCAAAGTGGCAATCATCACCGGAGGAGCAAGCGGTATCGGAGCAACGGCGGTTGAACTCTTCCATGAAAATGGGGCCAAAGTTGTTATTGCCGATGTTCAGGATAAGCTTGGCGAAGACCTTGCTGATAAGCTAGGCCAGGATGTTTGCTCCATCCATTGTGATATCTCAAATGAAGATGAAGTCATCAATCTTGTTGATACCACCGTTACTAAATTTGGAAAGCTCGATATCATGTACAACAATGCAGGCATTCTTGACCGCAGCTTTGGGAGCATTTTGGACACTTCAAAGTCCGACCTAGAACGCTTAATTAATGTAAACACGATAGGTGGTTTCTTAGGCGCTAAGCACGCTGCCAGAGTCATGGTGCCACAGCAAAACGGTTGTATACTGTTTACGGCTAGTGCTTGTACAGAAATTGCAGGGCTTGGCTCCCCTGCCTATACAATATCCAAATATGGGATTTTGGGACTAGTAAAGTGCTTGGCTGCAGAGCTTGGACAGCATGGAATAAGAGTAAATTGCGTCTCGCCTTATGGTTTGGCGACAGGAATGTCAATGAAAGGTGGAGTTGACGCGGCTTTCATAGAATCATCAATGAGCCAGATGGGTAATCTAAAAGGCCGGTTTCTAAAAACTGATGGCATTGCAAATGCTGCCCTCTATTTGGCTAGTGATGAATCAAGTTATGTGAGCGGGCAAAATCTTGTTGTGGATGGAGGATTCAGCGTGCTGAATCCTACAATTATGAGGGCTTACGGTCTTATCAAGTAATCATTTGGAGCTTTTGAACATGATGGAAGATGCCGTACTCTGCTACGTACATGTAAGAATGCATTCGTTTTGAAAAATAATTCACTAATTTGCTTCCAATTATCATATTGGAAACCACATAAACCATAATAGTTCAATTTCTAGCAAATCCATTACTTCTTCAGCCAGATTTGTCTACTATTATGAAAAGAGGTCGATTTTATTATGTATACGTCTATTGGAAATCTTATTTGAAGATATCACGGATCACTTTGCACTAGTACTTCTTGCCATTTGTCAGTCAGTAGGCCTATGGGTTGGCCACATGTTCTGACATTAGTGTGTAATGAAGTGCATGCACGTACTTTTTAAAAGTTTGGTTCTCTACCATTGTATTATTTTCTATTGGAGATGAAATAAAATTTGTGTTTTAATGACTAAGAAAATTATAACCACTCAAAACAGCAAGAATCTTTGTTCATAAAAGAAAGACATTGTTGTATCCTGACCCTGCTATAAGCAGGACTAAAAGTGTATTTGTATGAAAATTATGATTCCAACTTTTTTTCTTCTTTTTTTTTTTTTAATTTGGCAATCCGAATTTCTCCCTTAATGTTGGGTAAATGTTAATATACTCGCAAGCGCACGAACTGAAAATAGAGTAGTGGTAACGAAGTCAAACCCATAGGCATTGCGTTAAAATTGAAAAGTCTAATTTAAATAAAAAATTAATATTAATTCTAACCTAATTGACCAAATTGAGTTTTAAAAGAAATTAAACTAATTAAACTAATAAAACAATTAAAGAAAAGGAGAATTCAAAAGATAAAGGTTATCAAGGTTTTAGAATTCACCACTATTCAACTAATAATTGTCTAATTATCAATTAATCCCTATATTTATAGTGACAACTCGAAATCAATCTGTATCATCTCATGGATATAACAATTAAGTCCAATAAAATCAATCTTGTGTAGGTTCTTCTTCTTCTTAATAGTACAATATCTAAGTATCGCATGTAAACATATTAAATAACAAAGAGTCAAAGTTTTTCTAAGCACTCTGTATAAATAATTTAATAAAGCACACAGAATCAAAGATAATCACATATAGACTTTATAGATCCAAGCATAGATTTAGTCAAATATTAATCTTAACAATCAATAATGCATGATAAAATTAGTGAAAATGTTCAATAACATCCAACTAATCATGAAAAATAAGAACCATATATATTAAATAACATATATAGCGAATTAGTTAAATAAAATGATAATTATTTCATTGAATAAGGATTCATCCTTAACTTTGGTATAAGAAAATTAGCTAGACATACTTGAATTCAGAGCAACAAAAGAAATAAAATCAACCCTGGGAAAATTGGTTTGCTACAGCTCTTTTCTTATTTGCCGAATGCTACTCTTCCTCTTCTCCCTTCTTAATTCAAAAGCCAAAGCTCCTTTTCATAATGCTTGGCTACCAAATCCTTCATCAATTCTAAACGAATCCTTTTTGAATTCTAATTGAAATCCTTTTCCAATTTTAAAATAAATCTTCCAAATTAATGCCACCATAAAGCCATAAATTTGTTTCCACTTTTAATTGCTCAGCATGACCCTCCACTTAAGCAAAAGCCACCAATGTTGTGCTTAAATTCTTCTCCAACGTGGCTATCTTATTTTATTCCATTACTTGCATAATAAACACTTGCCTAAATAATGACAGTAAGAAAATATTTACACTTATTTCTTCGGCTCGGATTCCATTAATTCTTTGTTGATTTTTTGTCTTCCAATTTAGTCTTCATTGTTTCCCAATTTACACTTTTTGATGCACTTTTTATTAATCTCCAATTAATTTCCTATTCAATAAAATAATTCAATTAATTAAAAATAATAAATAATAATAACTAACAATTATATAATTAGGGTAAAATATGTATATATTATATGCTCATCACCCAAGAACTCAAAATTCTAGCTAGATTTTAGTATTCTACCGACTAAATTAACTAGACTTGGTACTTTAAAAATTAAAAATACACTTTTAAAGGCAAATTTCTAAATTATAATATGAGTAAACGAAAACAGTAACAGTGTATTTCTACGAAAATATATATAATTAAAAGAGATACAATTAATAAAAAAATTAAATAGAATAAATATCATTGCGTTGGAAGCAAGTAAACAACTTGCCAAACCACGTGTATATCCCTAAAACCATTGAATCTCTGTATTAGTCGAGTCAATTTATCGTTTGGTTCCATGATTTAGCCTTCAATCAATTCAATTTCTGTCTTTTAGTCTTCTACGAAATTTCTAGGAAATTTCCCTACCCACAAGCAGCGGTCTTTTTCGTCTACCAATTGCAATGTCCTGAGATTGAGAAAAACTAATTGAAGTCAGTATATTCATTTCTTTTCCCCCTATAAATTCAGGACAAGGGCGAAGGAAATAATCACAAGCCAAGTGAAGGAAATGATCACTAGCCAATCCTTTTCTTTTAACAATCTTGATTGAGTTTCAGGATTTTGAGGAAATTATTTTATTCAGGCTGGTAGTACTACTGTAGCAGCACCCTGGGAAAGGTATCAACTAAACATTCGGTAAGAATTTACTTGAGCTTTGTTTCATTTTCTCCCCTTTTGTTTGTCTATCTATTGCGCTACTGCTGTATATCTGGAGAATCAGAAATGGTTTTCAAATGTTTGTCCCTCAAAATAGACAGTAATATATTGCCAACGTTGTCATCCTATCATAGGTTACAAGGCAGAGTTGCAATCATCACCGGCGGAGCAAGCGGGATTGGAGCATCCGCGGCTCAGCTTTTCCACAAGAATGGAGCCAAAGTTGTCATAGCCGATGTGCAAGATAATCTTGGCCAAGCCCTAGCCGATAAGCTCGGCCGCCAGGATGTCTGCTACATCCATTGTGATGAATCAAATGAAATGGAAGTCATCAATCTTGTTGATACCACCGTTGCTAAATTCGGAAAGCTGGACATCCTGGTGAATAGCGGATGCAATCTTGAGTATCGTGGTTTCGTGAGCATTTTGGACACCCCAAAGTCTGATCTAGAACGTTTACTGGCTGTGAACGCAATTGGTGGTTTCTTAGTAGCCAAGCATGCCGCAAGAGTCATGGTGCCACGCCGCAGAGGTTGCATATTGTATGTAATGGGTAGAGGCAGTGCTTGCACGGAAATTGAAAGTTTGTGCAAAATTCCAGCTAACTATGGATTGTCAAAGTTTGGGATCTTGGGACTTGTGAAGAGCTTAGCGGCAGAGCTTGGACAGTATGGAATAAGAGTAGATTGCGTATCGCCTACTTATGGCTTGGCAATAACTGAAGCGATAGCATCAATAGCAAACGCTGCGCTTTACAATATGGCTACCGATGATGATACAAGTTGGTGGGTGAGCAAAATATTGTTGTCAATGGGGGATACAGATAGAGCTGTGAATCCTACCCTCTAAGAAAGCTTTCAATCTATGAAAAAAATTTCTCAGTTTTTTAGCTTCATTTTTCTCATATGTCAATCCAAAATTATGTGAGAATCGTATGATATAATTTTCTAACCCAATCTTTTTTTTTTTTTTTGCCCCGGGGGTGTTGGTTAAGTAGCATTGTTAGTTTTGTAGATTGGGTGATTATAAAATTGCATTTATTAGAAAGGTTAGTGAGTGAAGTTCTTAAAGTTCTAACACCCATTTAAATTTGACAAAATTGAAAAAAAAAAAGAAGAAACTACAATGAAATCCCACTTTTTATATTTATTGCTCTCCCTGAATGAAAATTACAAAAAAAAATGATAGCAAAAAAAAACCGAAGAATTTTAGTTTAATATCATCAAAAAGAAATTAATTAAACTGTAAACATATTTTTTCATAATAAAATTTTTATTATTAAATAATTTATTTTTTTCCTTATTTGATTATTAGGAGTTTTATTAAAGATGGTAGAGTTAAAGATTTTCAGGTGTAAAGAAATTTTATTTTGGTTAAATTTTTGTCCTCTTATATAATTTCTTATATTAGAACCATCACCCATAAAAATGTGGTTTTATGAGAATGTTAAAGGCGCGTGAAAAGCACAACTGATAAAGATGTTGGATGCATTAAAAAAACTGTAGTATTAGAAGGGGCCATGCTACCTAACATAACAACGCAACTACGCGAGGTAGAGCCCTTTAAAATTGGATGCCTGAGAGTACAGGCCTCATTAAAAACCATTAGTAACCCACTTTTTCCTGGACTAAAATGCGTTCCTAAAATTATTTACAAAATACTGAAACACAATGTAACATATTAAGTTGTATTTTGATAAATTCTGTATGCCATTTTGATTCCCTCCCTGCTTCAAACCTAAAGTATGCCCTTATTATGTCAAAATTTCATTTCATTCTTTTTTTAATATTGGTTATTCACCATATTATTGAATTATATCATATATTTACAAACTGTTATAGTAGTAGACATATATAATAAAAATACAATTGGAACTTACAATATTTAATAATATTCTATGAAGTATTTGTTTAGATAAATAATTTTTGCATATGAGGGATGTCTCTACCTTACATGTAGAACACAAGAGAGAAAGACTTTATAAATTTATTCTATAATTACGTTTAATTGGGAGTTGAGCATGTGGAGAAAGAAATTTCATTTCTTTTTGAAAAGAGAAGAAACAAAATTGAAACTCTAGATGAATTTTAAGTTTTAATTCTATCAACAACGTGGATAATCAAGCTGCTGTTTTTGAAGAGAATGGAAAAAAGAAACAATGAACAGTTTGTCTGTTATGGGCTTATTGTTGTTATTGTTAATAAAAAGAAAATACTAAGCATATGAGTTTTAGGCATACGATAGCTAATGGGCTCCTAGCCCACTGATAACCCATATTTTAAGTTTGTGAATTTGATTTTAACATTTGTTGAAATTCTATTTCTGTCCCAATTTTAAAAATGGGTTTTACGATGGCGAGAATTTAGGTTGCGACTTCGGTTTCATTTATTTTTTTATCTGAAATTTAAATGGTTTTGAATTTAACTGAAATTTAAATAGTTCTAAATGACATATATTTTTTTTTTCAACATCTAAAGAGAAAAATTTAAAAACTAGTAGTTTAACATAAATATTCTTTTAAATAGTACATATATTTATTGTTCACAATTTATAATTTTCACAGGTTGATTAGTTTGATAGTATTAAAAAAAATACTATCATTGTTGATCATAATTTAATTTTGTAATAAAAAATATAATTATAATATCAATTTTTATTATAAAGTCAACACTGTTTTTTTTATTTTTGATTCATCACAATGGACATAAATTGATTTGTTTAATATTTCAGTTTAGTTATATTATCATGTGAATAAAAATTTAAAGCAATTAAAAAAATAACTTCAAGAATAGAATAAAAATATTAGGTTTATATATAATATTAGACCTACATAAATTGTTAAGGATAGTTTTGAAATTTAAAATAAAAATTTTTCATTTAAACTTTATACTTCAGATAAAAATAATTTTTTTCTATTCAAATAAAATTATCTAACAATAAGTGATAATTTAAAAAAAAAATAATATAAAATATATAAATATTAAAAAAAAATTAAGACTTTACACTAAAAAAAACAAACAGCATTCTAATATATGTTCCAAAGACCTGTGCGAAATATAATTATATTTTTATTCACCTCGGCTGATCTGATTCAATTGAAATGAATGTAAGCGGACCCCATCAGATGATGCGACTTAGGAGGCATTTGACTTCTATTTTTAAATTCCGATCCGAATTTCTAATTCATTTCTCTCAACTCTATAAATCCATGAAAGAACGAAGGGAGAAGGCAGCCGTACCCCAGCGTTTACTCTCAAGCTTTCACCTTTGAGTTTTTGAAGCAAATATGGACGGCGTACTCTCCGCGGCACCCTCTAGAAGGTAACTAATTACTACTCCTTTCAGTTTATGATCTAAGAATTCAAATAATCCTGAGAGGAATCAATCCAGGTCTCTGGTTCTCAATAATAATTTGGTCTTGTTAATTGTCATTTAATTTCAGGTTAGTAGGCAAGGTGGCAATAATTACCGGTGGGGCAAGTGGAATTGGAGCAACGACGGTTCAACTTAGTTAAAGAACAGAAAATGATTGTTTGGCAGCTGAGAAAGTTAAGAAAAATGAATAAGATCTGGAATTTTATTTCATTAAACTTGTATCATTCAAAATCTTCTTGTTACAACCAAATACATGTATATATATTAAAGGGTAGTAGCTCAGCTCAAGTAAACAAACTAACTAACTATTTACAACTTGCTTAACAAAAAGAATCTTCACGTGTGCATGCACAAGAAGTTACATAACCACCTGGAGCTAGCTGGCAGTACATGTCATCAATTTGCAACTGATTGTAGAAGCTTCTACGATCCTCTGTTTTGCTGCATATGTGAGCCTCCTTAACAAACTTTGCCACGAAAATGGAGCCAAAGTTGTTATAGTGGATGTCCAAGATAGCCTCGGCCAAGCCCTTGCTGATAGGCTAGGATATGGTGTTTGTTACATCCATTGCGACGTATCAAAGGAAGATGAGATCGCCAATCTTGTTGATACAACAGTGGCTAAATACGGAACGCTCGATGTCATGTACAACAACGCAGGCGTCGTTGACGGTGCTTTTGGGAGCATTTTGGACACTCCAAAGTCTGATCTAGAGCGCGTACTGGCCGTTCACACAACTGGTGCTTTCTTAGGAGCCAAACATGCTGCAAGAGTCATGGTGCCGCAGCACGAAGGTTGCATACTGTTTATAGCTAGTGCTTGTACAGAAACTGTAGTGTCCAAATATGGGATTGTAGGACTAGTAAAGTGCTTGGCGGCAGAGCATGGACCGCATGGAGTTAGAGTAAACTGTATCTCACCATATGGCGCGGTGGCTCCAATCTCAGATCTTTTTGACCGAGTGGATCCAACAGTGATGGAAACACAATTTTTTAAAATAATAAAAAAAAAAAAGGACGGAAAGTAATTGATGATTTGCATGGCGATGGAATTGAAGATGCAATACTCACCACATTTAATAAACACATTTTTATGTCTAATTGTTTTGAATTATTCAGAAAGGATACAAATCTAGACAAGCGTACTATTAATGAATTTATTAAGCACAACAAGAAGCGAAACTTCATCGTCAAGATGTTCCAACTAGTGGATTACAGTAATGTGCCCTCATAATTGTAGGATTCACAACACTGAACCCTCAATCAAGGATAAGGATTACGCCACTCACATAATTTTCTTCATCACTAGCCAAATAAAGAGCAGATTTTGCAACACCATCAGCTTTCAGAAGTTGGTCCTTTTAAATTACGCGTGGCGCCAATTTGTGCTTCTACAATTTCCGGATCCATTCGTTCAACATTTGTCATCACTGTCACCAACGAAGAGGGGGACACACAATTGACTCTTACACCGTGCTGTCCGAGCTCAACTGCCAAGCTTTTAACCATTAGTACAATCCCATGCTTGGACATTGCCAATGCAGGCGCCCCATTCAATTCCTCCAATTTCCATAGAGGCACTTGCTGTGCAACCTTTGCGCCGCGCACCACGACTCTAGCGTCGAGTGATGATATTCATTTTTAACATTTTTCCTATTCTTGGTACACAATATTAAATGACAGAAATAAAATGGTGTGCTAGCGTGGAGTGATGATATCATTTTTAACATCTAATCTAATTAAATCACTAATCATTTATGTTTATGTAAAAATATTAATATAAAATAATTTCATAATAAAAAAGTATTATTGTGAATATATAAATAAATAAATTTTCTTTTTTAATTTGACAATAAACCCATTGATTTTTTTTAATTCAAATAAAAAAAATGATCAATTTATTATTATTTTTTTAATCGCTCAATTCTTATTATCCGAACTTCACCTATAGAAGTATATATTTTGATTTGATTCGACTCGATTTAAGTGAAACGGATCCGAACCCACGGCTACTCATCCTCCTAATTTTGGATTATTGCTTAATGAAGGAGCTTGAAGTATCGAAGACCGAATGAACATTTTGTAAGCTAAATTTGACTGAAACGAGCATTAATTGTTGGTTGTGCTATTAAAAAAAAAAAAAAAAACAGCTTGAATATTGTGTGTCCATTGTTTCTCATACCACTAGTTAAAGATATTTTCATACACTGCAAAGTCATAAACTGTCAGATCGAGTAGAACAGTTGCGCAATTATTTGCATGCATTTGTAATTATTATTTCGGAATTTAATGACAAATTTCCGGGTACAATATTTGTTAACAAACCCTTTTTTTTTTTTTTTTTCAGTTTCACTGTTCTGTCGAAATAACAGAAAAAAAATATTATTTTATAAGTTTGGTGGCACTATTTGAAATTATCAATTTCTTCTTTACACTTTCTTTTTTTTAAAAAAATTAATATTTATATAATTTTAAAAAAAATTACTTAACTATCCCTTTGTTCTCTTTTTCTTCTTAATTTCATAAATTCACATCAATTAATTCAGATATGTTCTTTTAGTTATAAATAATTGATACCATTAATTTAAGAACAACGAAATTTACCATTTAAATAAACATCAACAAATTTTTATTAGTCATAAAAGCTAATAAATATAAAAAACTTAATTTTTACTAAACATAAAAGTTAATAAATATAAAAAAACAAAATTCATATGTGTAGAAAATATAAAATATAGATCATTAGATGTTAAGAAAGGCAAAAAATATAAAATTAAAAGAGAGTGAAATTGAGTGTTTAGTTTGTATAATGTGAGAGTAGGGAGAGAATAAATGGTTATAAGTTAGAGAAAAAAAAAGTAATTAATGATGGATAATTTTAACATTTTTTATTTTTTATTTGTAATAATAAACTTATTTTTTTAATATGTGTGGAGAGAAATTTAGAGTGCGTTTGAAATTGAGGTTTGGGCAACTGTACTTTAAAGGTTACAGTACTAAAGTGTTTGATAAATACTATTTATTATAATTTGAAAGTTACGTTGATATGATTTTTTACTTGTATAATAAAAATTTATTATATTTTAATAATTTTACTAAGATTATTATTTAAAATTTATATTTACTATATATTATTAATTTTTATTTCATAATTATAATTTTTTTATAATAATTATAACTTAAAAATTAAAATACCTCAATTCCAAATGAAATCTTAATAAATTCAACTAAACTCACCCTTGTAACTCACAATAATGACAAATTGACCTTGATCATATCTTGAATTTGCAAATCATACAGGCATGACAATAAAAGCACAAGTACAACAAACAACAACATCCGTTACTAAAAGCTTTAATAAGATGATTGGGACTTTTCTTTTTTCTTTTTTTGGAGATTAAGACGATAGGGACTTAAAATGATAAAATCTTCATCATTTATCGGGATTCACAACGCTGAATCCTCCATCCACGACAAGGTTGATCCCACTCCGATAACTTTATTTGCGCCTCCTGTCCAAGCTCGGCCCGCACGCTTTTGACTACTGTTATATAACCCAAATTTTAACATATTATAAATCTCAATTTATCTTTATTTTTGTTGAGAAAATAAAAAAAATTCATCAATTTATTTTTATTTTCCTTTATTTTTTAAATAAAAATAAAAATAAATGAAGGTTTATAATAGCATAAAAATATTTTGAAAATTTTTATTTCACGAAACAGATAATCTGAAATTTATCCTATTTGCAAACTGTACAAGTAGGACCCTGCAATATCTGCACAAGCACTAGCCACTAGCTGTAAACGATATGCAACCTTTGTGTTGTGGCGTCATGACCTTTGCAGCATGTTTGGCTCCCACAGCTACGATCAAGGATGCTCGTTCTGTTGTCCATTATATCGAGCTTTCCTCCAGATTTAGCCAAGTCAGTGTCAATAAATTGATGATTTCATCCTCATTTGTTGTTAGATCACAATGAATGTAACAAACACATCCCACTAGCCCATCAGCAAGGGCTTGTCCAAGATTATCTTGGATGCAAATTAATGGTAAATTAATTTTTACTGATTAATTTGTCGGGCCCAACATTTCAAATGTTCCATGCTAGTTGGCACACATGAATGTGCAATAATCTAAAATTCAAAACTAAAAGTAATCTGAATTCAGGTTTTGCTGTTTATAAAAGTAGAATAATTAAACAGTGTGATTCGTTATTTACATTTTGCTTTCTCTACCGCAAAGGCACTGTTCTTCTCCTAGAAAACCTGAAACTTTGCAAAGGAGAGTTTGGCAAATAAATCTAAATGTGAAGATTTGGGTTGTTCGTTGAATTCTTTCTTGAGTTTTTTTTTTTTAAATCTCAATAGTTTGGTCCAATAGAGGCTATACTTAAATCATAATAATGCGACGTCTTTAGAACTCTTAGCGCATTGCTCTTTATTGATTATATCATCATAATTGGTTGAAACATACACAATGAGTGAAGTATATATATATCATCATAATTAGTTGAAGGATCCGGCTATATTGAAATCGTTTTATGGTGAAACATTCCTTCATAACCACACAATAAACATTATAACATATTTTTTTATTATTTATCACTTTTTTTTGTATGGCTACCATTTGTACTCTATCTTAAAACAACTTCAAGGTGGCCATGACTTTAGTTGAAGTACACCCAATGAGTAAATAGAAAAAGAGCAATACCCTAAGATCACCCAAGAATTTTCCAATCAAAATAAAGCCTAATATAGAAGCTCTCAATGTAGAAAATGCAATTGATTTATTAAAATAAAAACAACAATTATTTGAATTCCTTACATACAAAGTTCGATAACCAAATGAAACTTTGCCAAATAAATCACAATCATGGTGCAAAGCCAACGTTTAACTTGCATTTTACTACTGACGACTGGATTACTTTCTGAATTTTGCGAATCGAACACATCATTGCAATAAATGATATTTGAAGGAAAATCAGACATCCATCACTAATAGCTTTGATGAAATGAAATGGACTAAAAAACTTCTTCAAGGAAGGATTCACAACGCTGAATCCTCCATCCACTACAAGGTTTAGCCCACTCACATCGCTCGCTTCATCACTAGCCAGGTACAGAGCAGCGTTTGCGATGCCCTCAGCATTCAGAACCTGCCCTCTTAAATTACCCATCCCGCTCAATAATGCTTCTAGTATTGCTGAATTAGGAAAACGCGTGCTCGTTATTCCACTCACCAAGGCATAAGGCGACACGCAATTTACCCTTACGCCATACTGTCGAAGCTCAGCTGCCAAGCTCTTGACTAGGCCTATAATCCCATATTTGGACACCGTATAAGCAGGAGAACCAATCCCTGAAATTTCTGTACAAGCACTACCTGTGAATAATATGCAACCTCTATGCTGTGGGATCATGACTCTTGCAGCATGTTTGGCCCCTAAGAAGCCACCAATTGTGTTTACAGCAAGTACCCGGTCTAGATCGGACTTCGGAGTGTCCATAACGCTACCAGAGCCACGGTCAATTATCCCAGCATTGTTGTACATTATATCAAGCTTCCCGTATTTAGCCACGGCAGTGTCAACAAGATTTGTGATTTCATCTTCACTTGTTACATCACAGTGGATGTAGCAAACATCTTCCCCTAGCTTACACGCAAGGGCTTGCCCAAGATTATCTTGGACATCGGCTATAACAACTTTGGCTCCATTTTCATGGAAGACTTTGGCCGCCGCCGCTCCAATCCCACTTGCTCCTCCAGTGATGATTGCCACCTTGCCTTCTAGCCTAAGATTGGACGAAAATGGAAAATTGTTATTAAGAGTCAGTCTGGTAAATCCAAACACACCCCCCCCCCCCCCCCAAAAAAAAAAAAAACTACTAATTGAGATAGCTCTGTTGATCCATAGCACTTTCCCTTCATATATCCCTTTTTTATTTTTTATACAACTCTTATAGAACAAAGTTTTTTTGTCTAGCATAGTACGATTGCGTTGAAGCTCTTATTAAATAAAGTATCGCTAATTGAATTGTGAATATACCATCAGACTTTATTTTTTGATATATTTAGGTGATGGTGAGATCAGTTTTATGAACCGAGCAACATGGAAGTTGGGAGGACAAGCACATCTTGAAATTATGAGTTCAATGGTACCGAATTTACCATCCAAGGATAACTTTCTCTTTTTCCGCTGCTGGAACAAAACTCGCCGGCCTCAACGCCAGAACTGTATGCCGGTGACCTTTTTTTTTTTTTTTTTTAACATTTTGCCACCTGATGGGTATTTTTGAAAGAATAAATGTTTATGAAGGAAAAATTTGGTATTGTACCTTAAAAAAATTGATTTTCAAATAATCATGTTTACAAAAGTTGCGTTAGGTTGCTTTTATAAATTAACATAAAATATAACTATTCGAAAATCAAATTATTTAAGAAACGTTTTTAAAGTGAATTTACCGAATACTTTTTGATTGCGAGTGTTAAATAAATGATTATTATGCAATCTAAAACAATCCCAAGCATGCACTAAGCCTACTACAAAAAAAATAAAATTTGTACGTTTATTAAATACTTGCTGGGGAGTAATTTATGAATTTGAAAAAATAACAAGAAGTGCCGTTCGTTGTTTACCTTTTGCAACCTGATGGTGAGGCACCGTTCATCTTCTAGCTCCAGGAGAATTTGAAAAACAAATGTAAAGATATTGGCTTGTGGGCTAAATTCTTTCTTCAGGCTTGATGGAATTTAGTTTTATAAACTTAATTAGCCAATGCCAGTTTAATATAAAGAAGGAAGCTACTATTTATTGAAAACGTACAATGCTCATTTTGAGTCACCGGGACATTAATTATAAGTTGAAATAATAATACGGGTGGTTGGATTCAATTAAAAAATTAATTAATTGACTAAGTTTGTAGATTGTTTTGAATTAATTTTTATATTTGTTTAATATTTTTTTATACACTAATATATTATAATAAAAATTCTATTTTTTTACTCTCATATAATACTAAAAATATATTTGTTTCATTCATATGAATGGAAGAGAAAGTTTACTCATATCCAATTTAATTGAAAAGAAAATCGAGTCACAGCCTAAACTCATGCACTTGTGGATTGTGCCGATGAGCTCTTAGCCCATTGACATGTTTGTTCAGTACTTCAATAAAGGTGAAGATGAGTAAATATCTCCACTGACTCGAAAATTTTCTTCAATTTTCATTTTTTTTGAATTTTACCAACTTGAGGAGCTGTTCATTTTTATAAAGGTTATGTATATTATAGGGATGTGATTGCTATTAAATGCATGCGGTTCCTGAATCAAATTATCATGAGGGTAAAGGGCTCATGCCGGAAGTTCAAAATGGACAGTATCGTGTTAGTGGGTGTGTTCTTTCATATTCAAACATCATAATTGATTATTACTACCTTCTATCTTAAAATAAATTATAATTCTCTTATTCAACATAAAGATAGTGCGTTATTAAAATTTTGCAAATGATGTAGACTAAAGAATAATAATTTAAACATTATAGAGATGCCCCACATTTTTGTATAATTTTGTGAACAAATAAATGATTTTTTTTTAAGTCAACATACATTATGTATTAAATGATGATGATGAGATATGTCTTAAGAAGTAGATAAATTTGTCTAGTTTATGAATTATGCTTCAGTCATTCAATTTATCAATTTAAAATAATAATAATAAATGGGGTTCACTCTTTCTATTTGTTTTACTGCAAATGTGACTGCACATCTAAGTAAGTTGGCGTTCATTACTCCACCCTCAATGCTTCACAAAGTCATTAGTCCACCCAACTGTTAGATTTTATGTTATACTTAACTATTAACCCTTCAACAATATAAAAACATAATAATATTGTTATTAATATAAAAAGTGACTAAAACATTAGCCTACATATTTTAAATTATTTTAATACAATGTTAATTAAAATTTAATTACACATATATAACATAAAAATATATAATTATAATATTTTTAATTGTGCGGCTGTTTGTGTGTGTGTGTATAGTATTGAAACAAGAGAAATTAATTAATTTATTGAAACAGCAGTGAGAAATTTTTTTTGCTTTTATCATTTCCCCCCCAAGTATTACGGCGTTAAGATCACGGGCAGCAATCAAACTCAACGTTTTGTTTTGGAATAAATTACTTTCGAATGAGTCTAGGAACGAAAAAGCTTGTTCAATTTTGTCTCATTCGATATTAAGGATCAACTATGAACTTACTATTTCAACAGAGTCTTTTTTCCCCCGAATGGGAAAAAACCTTGATGAAATTAACAAACTCGATCAAGAATCTGGGTACTGAAACATTCCGAGCGAGGGATTGACAATAGTGAAACCTCCGTCAATGAAAAGATTGTGTCCGCTCACGTACTTGGCCTCTTCACTTGCTAAATAAAGAGCAGCATATGCAATATCTTCAGTCCTTAAAGTCACACCCTTAAGGTTAGCCACTGAATTCATAAAACCTTCCAGATCCTCATCGGTAACCCCAACAAAACTGGTAGCCAAAGGTGTTGCAAGAGCATAAGGAGACAAGCAATTCACCCTAATCCCAAATTGGCCTAGCTCAACAGCAGCATTTTTGGTGAGTCCTAAAATGGCATGTTTTGCACAACAATATGCATGGGAGGCGGCAGCACCCACTCTTGAGCTAACACTAGCAGTTGAAATAATGCTGCCACTGCGAGCCGGAATCATGGCACGAGCAGCATGCTTGATGCCCAAGAAAACTCCGGTGACATTTACACTCAGGACACGCTCGAAATCGGCCTTCTCGTTGTCGATTATGCGGGCCTTGTTAGCGCCGCCTATGCCGGCGTTGTTGAACATTATGTCTAGCTTGCCATGAGTTGCAACGGTTTGGTCAATTGCATTTTTAATGTGGGATTCGTTTGTGACATCGCAATGGACATAGGATGAATTCGATGTGCCTATGGATTCAGCAACTGAATGGCCTAGTTCATCCTGAATATCCGCAATGACTACTTTGGCACCCTGTTGGGCAAAGATTTTTGCAGTGCAAGCACCAATTCCACTAGCTCCTCCAGTAATAAAGGCCACCTTGCCCTCTAGCCTACACAATTCAGATGCAAACCTGGAAATGTTAGATTTTTTCAGGGTTTTTTTTTTTTTTTTTTTACCATACTAACTTACTTATGGATCTTTTTGCAGGTAGATTCCAATCCAATGTATTATCACTTAAAAAAAATGCGAATCAATTCTAGGAGGAAAAAACGCGTTGAAAGTAGGAGAATCTTTTTAATACTAAAGGGATCGTAATTGAATTTGAAATATGAGGGAGGAAAATCCATAACAATTTTGGAATTTTGAAAGATATTTCTGTCTATTTTCAAATTGAATGGTAAATAGCCTTTCTCTGTAATTCCGAGTCAAACCAGTAGATCTGAAAATCTACGCTATTAATTATGTACAATCCGGTAACATTAATGTTTTAAAGTGAAGTATATAAAAAAATTGTTACTATAAACTTAGGATAGAAAAAGAGTGTAGATAGCTCGAGCACTTGCTTTGGATGGAAAGATATTGGTGATGAATAAATCATTTGTATATGTTTTCTGAAATAGTAGTAAATAAGTGTCATAAGCATCAGATGAGTAGCGGTTGGATCAGTTGATAAAAATGGGGAAAAAAAAAACACTGAATATCAAAGCAAAAACTTGATTTGGTTTGTTGTGACTTACCTTCTTGTGATTGCAGAAAGAACCGCTGAGCTAGCCATTTTGCAGACCAGGTGAGAGGGAGAGAGATGATTGTGTTTCTCAGCAGTGTACTATATATTACAGAAAAGTTGAACTGTTGCTACAGAGTATCGTACTATTTTATTTAATTTAAGAATTTCGTAACTTACAGCTGCTGTAGGTTTCAGCACACCCAAAACAGTATGTAAACAGTAATTTTTAGTGAATCCTCAATATTATTTTGTGTGGGCTGTTCTTTATAACAGTTGTAAGTTAGGGAGTTCTTTTATTTAATGGATGGGTTATTTTTAACTTAAATTCTTGACGGAATATTTTAATATAAATTTTAAGTTATTAATTTTAAGAAATTCAATTGTCAATAAATGATTATCATTAAATATTAATTTGACGTTTTATATCTATCGTTAAATTACATAAAATCAATAACTCAATATTTATGTTAAAATTTTTAATAAAAACAATCTTTTTATTTTACGATTATAAATTTAATTCCTTTTCATGATTCTTTAACTATTATTTAATGGCGTTGCCAAGTTACAAAGTCATACAATGCAGCAATGTAACTTTACAAAGTAGTCAAATTTGACAACTAAATTGTGAGTTACATGATTACGATGCGCATAGTAACAAGTCTCTTATTTAAATGTATAGTTAAGAGTCTCATCACTATTTGATAAAAACAAATCCAATGGACGAGAATCTTTTGACTAATTTTCGCTTCAAATCTGGACACAAACTTCCAGGCTCCAGCCACTCAATAATCCATGGTAGTTCAACGTGGATGTGTCTGGTATGAAGCCGCAAGGATTGACTAATAAATGGCTCAATGCAAAGTAATGGTTCCTTACAAAGTACAGCAATCATATTTTGCCCAGATTGTAACTAAAGTCCGTAAAACTCTCACGATGCAGGATTTATCTCTCAGTTTGAAGCTGCAGACCCTGTACCAAAATCATCGATAGCTCGATCAAACTCTACGGCTTCCATGGCTGTTGCATGTGGGAATGGATTGTCTACTCGTTGAAGACAGATTAAGGTAACGTTTGTTTTTATATATGAAATTTGAATATATCTTAATGTCTGAATTTAAATAATATATTTATTTGTTTTATCTGAATTTTTAAAAATAAGTATTAAGTTGTTTATTTTTTCAACTTAAAAATATAAAAATAAATACTTTTACATTTGTACCCTTATTAAATTTAAATGTCAACTAAATAATATACTAAATGCCATAATATTTTAATATTTATAAGTAAAACTACATTCAAGTAAATGCATAATGATTTTGAAATTATAATATATAAAATTTCATAAATTTTAAATTTTATCACTAATTCTCAATAATAATACATAATATAAGGGGAAAAAAACTAACAAGATATTTGAAATAGTTGATTTGTCATTTTATCTTGAAGTTCTCGCATGTAAAGATAAGATTATACAGGGTAAACGTCTACGGGTGAGTTTTGGGACAGACATGAAAAATAAATTATAAAATAAGGATATTTCTGACATTAGAAATTAATTAACTTAATTCATATTCCTCCATTCAATAAAAAGTAAAAAAAAAAATTTGACTTATTTTATTAAGTCAAAATAATCTAAAAAGTTTCATTAAATTATAAAAATAAATACCTCTAATTAATTTAATTAATTAAATTAACCCATTTGAAGCCACTAATTTAAAAAATAAATACCACCTAAATTTGATTTCCGATAGTTGTTGGGCTCTGACAAAAATTACATTACATTTGAGTTCTAATTTAGATTTCTAAATTTTTGTCGCATCGAATTTAATGATACATCACTGCAATACCTATTTGCCCTTTGTATTTACAGCCATTAGATTGGAATGCCTTAAATCCAACGACTGATTTATACAACATGACAAAATACTAGAGTCATTACATCAAGACAACATAGCTACCCTTATATTAATCGTAAGACCAGAAATATTCATATCCAATTGAGCCGGCTGCACATATCATCAGATTATCGATTCAATTTTTTATCCTTTTTTTTAAAACTATCTGTACATGATACATCCCCCAATACAAAACAAAAGCATCGGGCCGGCTCGGAATCCCTTCAACCATTCAATTGAATCATTCATTTGCCTAGTTTACTTAGAGTTAAAATATAGATAATTATAGTCATCCATTTGTTGTGTGTGCGTGTGTATATTTAATAAGATTCGTTGTACTTTTTAAATACAATAGAATTTATTATTTAAAATTATATTACAATATATTATTAATTACAAGAAAAAAATTTATGAAATTTTTTGAATCACCTATACGACACCATTGTTTGAAAATATAAAACAAATGGGATTTCTTCTAAATATTGAAGAAAATAAAAATAAAGAAACTCACAAATACACACGGAATAACTCCCACCACTTCCTCAATTCCCACGTAAGTAGCAAGGAAATTGATTAGCATTGAGCTATTTTGGGCTTAATGGACCTGGTCTATGGTGAATAATTGTGATGGCCCATCTTATTTAAAATCGGATCGAGTTTGTAACTGATGAATGAGGTCAAAAAACCCACAGCTTGTTTAATGATCAAACTAGAAATAAAAACGAGGTCGTCGATAAATCCCGCATTGTACAATTTCTAATGGGAATGGCTCGTCTGTGTGTTTTGATTATCCTATCAACGATATTTACATGCCATGCAACATGGGCTATGGCTAAGGAGGAGATTCGTAGGGCAGGGTCGGAGCGGCTGAGTTCGTTGACTCGTGAGCTGTTGGGCTCAGAGAGGGAGCCCGAGTTCTTCGAATGGATGAAGGGAATTAGGAGGAGAATACACGAGAACCCGGAGTTAGCTTTTGAGGAATGCGAGGCGTGTCAACTGGTAAGATCGGAGCTTGACTGGCTTGGAATAGAGTACACGTGGCCGATTGCCAAGACTGGGATCGTGGCTTCCGTGGTGTCAGGGGTCCAGCCCTGGTTCGGTCTTAGAGCTGACATGGACGCCCTTCCAATCCGGGTTTAACGCTTTTTAAAGCCCAAAAAGTCAAATCTTGTGGCCGAAAGTAAAAAGTCTTGTTGAAATTTCAATTATCGCTTTCAGTTTATAACTTCAGCCATGACTCCTCTTTTTTTTTTTCCCCTTCAAATCATTCTTTTATTTTTCAAAATCTCAAATTCTGAAGATAGTTAATTCAAGATAAAATAATTTAAAATTAATTCTTTAGACATATTTCTCACACAATAAAAATTTAAAAGATGTCAAGACTATTATTGATTTAACTAAAATATTTGTACAATTATTTGTTCTGTATGCGTGTGTCATTATTGATAGTACAAATAAATAAATTGTTTAAAATTTTGAAAGGTGAAAGAAACTATACAAATAAATATGTGGAACATGTAGGGATGACAATGATATTCGCAAACTTGCAAATTCGTCTAAACCTACTCGCTAAAATCTATCCGCTGTGGGTAATTTTGTGGGTTGCCGGCGGGTTTGGTATTATAAATTAAAACCCGTATTAGGTTGTGAGTGGGTTTGGTATAAACCAAAAATCAAATGGATATCCACCAAACCCGTAATTTTTTTAATTTAATTTTAATTAAAGAAATATTTAACTCTTAAAATATAATTATATATTTATTATAATTTTGATTGAATTTTCTTTAACTTAATGCATTAATTATTTCAATATTATAATTTTGTTCTTCAGATCAATATTTAAAAAGTACTATTCTTTAGATTAAATATAAAGTATGCAAATCCATTAAAAAAACCCACAAGTTATATCTAA
This sequence comes from Luvunga scandens, assembly GCA_030449905.1. Taxonomy (NCBI): domain Eukaryota; kingdom Viridiplantae; phylum Streptophyta; class Magnoliopsida; order Sapindales; family Rutaceae; genus Luvunga; species Luvunga scandens. Next base: position 3,996,910 of record JASUUG010001265.1, read on the forward strand.
AAATAACAATTATGTTGGATTGATGTTGAAATTTTAATTTTTCATTCATATTGATTAAATTTTGAATTGAGTATGTTATGTAGAATTTTATGTTATTATTATAAATTTACATATTAAAAATTTACGATTTCAAATGTGGAAACTCGCAAAAATCTGTCGGATACTTGCTGTAAGTTTAGTAATTGTCAAAACTCGCAGCGGGTGAATTTTCTTAAAAGAATTAAAACCCGTAATAAATTGCAAGTGATTTGATAATTTAAATTTTGTGTTTGTATAAATTTAATAATAACAAATCCGCAGCTTTTAGTGACCATTATCATCCCTAGTAACATGTGATGCTTTTTTACCTGACATACGTTAGGTAAGCGGCCAACTTAATTTACTTAAAAAAAAGTTGTTTGTGAAAGTGTATTAACGCGACAAGTTGCAATTGGAAATGTATGTGATATTACTCAAACACAAGTCAATAATCTTATTCGTCATTGCTATTTGAGAAGGAAATGGTAGAGTGGGAGCATAAGAGCAAGAACAATGGTAAAATGCATGCTTGTGGGCATGACGTTCACACAACAATGCTGCTTGGAGCAGCTAGGCTACTTAAACACAGAAAAGATAGATTAAAGGTAAATTCATAAACACACAAACATCTCAGAGCAAAGATGAGAAACTCAAAAATTATATCTGCACTCGAATTTGCCTCTTTGTTTTGAATGATTTGCATGATACATATATCACTTCAAAGGGCACTGTTAAGCTTCTCTTCCAACCTGGAGAAGAAAGTTATGGCGGCGCGTACCATATGATAAAAGAGGGTGCTCTTGAAAAGTTTCAGGGCATTTTTGGATTACATGTTGCTCCAGAACTGCCTACTGGCTCAAGACCTGGTCCTATGCTAGCTGGTTCCATGAGGTTTTTAGCCGTAATTGAAGGAAAAGGTGGACATGCCGCAATGCCCCATGCAACTAGAGATCCTGTTCTTTCAGCATCCTTTTCAATCCTTGCGCTCCAGCGGATAGTTTCGAGAGAGACAGATCCTCTTGAGGCCAGGGTAAAAATTGCTCCTGACTTTAGTACACTTGCGATTCTTTATATATGACTTATTTGTGAATTGATTTGTCCATTCAAAAGGTACAAAAATCTACATCTACTGTCCCAATTACGTCTTGTCCTCAGTAGAAGTAGAGATCTTAGTTATTAATCCTTTTTCAACCATCCACAGCTAGTCTCAGTTGGGTTCATTGAGGCAGGCCAGGCGGGAAATGTAATCCCAGCGAGTGTCCGATTTGGAGGAACTTTACGGAGCATGACTACAGAAGGTCTGTTGTACCTTCAGCAAAGGGTCAAAGAGGTATGATTTGCTTGAGTTTGCGCGGGAAAGAATAAAATGTCGGATCGTCTCAAGCATTTTCTCGTAGGCTGATTCATTAAATTTTACAGAGGGTTGTAGATAGTATTCATGATTTTGAGTGCAATTTGTGGTTTCATGGGGTATAAATTTCTAACCAAGACATTGTTTTAAAGAAACTTCAATTAGAGAACACACTGAAGCTTAAGGATACAAATGGATGGAATTTTTTTTTTTCCAAGAAAAGAAGGGAACTGCCTAAGATTTTCTGTTCAAGACTATCTGTGAATATTTTTTAACATATTTTTGTTCCCAGGTCATAGAAATGCAAGCAGCAGTTCATGAATGTAGTGCCACATTAGACTTCATGGAGGAAAAACTGAGGCCTTATCCGGCAACTGTTAACGATGAAGAGATGTATGAGCACGCAAAGAAGGTAGGAATCTCCTTGCTCGGGGAAGCAAACGTGCACCTTCTTCCAATGGTGATGGGAGCGGAGGACTTCAGTTTCTACTCGCAGAAGATGGCGGCCGCACTGTTCATGATCGGGACAAGGAATGAAACGGTCAAGCCAGTCATCAGACTGCACTCGCCGTACTTGGTAATTGATGAGGATGTTCTCCCAATAGGAGCAGCTCTTCACGCTGCAGTTGCCATCTCTTATTTGGACAACCATGCTGTCGAAACTCAATAGGGAACATGGTATCTTCATCTGGGACAGCTGTTGTATGTGTAATTGTGTAAATACTTTGTATTTTTTGCATTTTTAATCCGCGCTCCGCACCCACTTAGGTTCCACTCCCGGCCCATATCCTAAGAAGGCTAGCGCTGATCCTAGACATCAAAATACTTTATACTTCGCTCTACATCTTCCTTACTTTACAATAAAACCTTCTTGAAATGAAAATTATTAACAAATAATCACCAGACGCACAATTCTAAGATTTTAGACACCCCAGCTTCAGAGGAGTTGAAATTTCAATGATCTGAGATCAATGAGACTTTATGGGTTACTGCAATCTGCGTCCTTTTTATTTTTTTATAATAGTTTTCTGAGGGTTTACAATAAAAAGAGAATTTTAAGTACATCCATTCCGTGTAATGACACGCGTCCAAGTGTCCACTAGGAACATAGTAGAGTCGGCCCATATCATTGGTACTGGGTTTTTGGCTTCCAGCTAAACAAGAGTTCCATGACAAAACCAACACTGTAGAGTGTAGTGCACAAAACTGGGAACACTTTTATTTTATAAACAGAAAATTAATGCTATTTTGTACCGCAAATTTTCACAAAATGTATCTAATGGTATTGGCTCGTCTCTGTCTTTTGATTATCGTATCAACGATATTTACATGCAATCCTACATGGGCTAAGGAGGAAACTCAGTTGGGATCGGAGCAGCTGAGTTCGTTGACTCGGGAGCTGTTGGAGGCGGCGAGGGAGCCCGAGTTCTTCGAGTGGATGAGGAGGATCAGGAGGAGAATACACGAGAATCCAGAGTTGGGTTTCGAAGAGTACGAGACGAGTGAACTCGTAAGATCGGAGCTTGACTCGCTTGGGATTGAGTACACGTGGCCGATTGCCAAGACCGGGATCGTGGCTTCAGTGGGTTCAGGGGGTGAACCCTGGTTCGGTCTTAGAGCTGAGATGGACGCCCTGCCTCTTCAGGTTTCAATTTCAGACAAACATTTTGACTTCTGTTTAAAAAATGAAAAAATGTCGTAATATAAAATGCTGAGCCTCTTTTTTGTGTATTATGGGCACTATCTTTAGTCATTAGTGATAAACAAAAACTCTATGTAATCTTATTCAACATTTACTATTTGATAAGGAATTGGTAGAGTGGGAGCATAAGAGCAAGAACAATGGTAAAATGCATGCTTGTGGCCACGATGTTCACACAACCATACTGCTTGGGGCAGCTAGACTACTCAAACACAGAATAGACAGATTGAAGGTAAATCCATAATCATGCATGCTTCTTATAGAACAAATGTGATACAATTCTCAGTCAGTTTGTTGTTGACTGAATCACTTTGCAATCATTTCGCCGCATAGGGCACGGTTAAGCTTGTCTTTCAACCTGGGGAAGAAGGTTATGGCGGCGCATACTATATGATAAAAGAAGGTGCTGTTGATAAGTTTCAGGGCATGTTTGGAATACATATTTCTCCAGTACTGCCCACTGGTACGATTGGCTCAAGACCTGGTCCTTTACTAGCTGGTTCGGGGAGGTTTACAGCCATGATTAAAGGAAAAGGTGGACATGCCGCGATGCCCCAAGATACTAGAGATCCTGTTCTCGCAGCATCCTTTGCAATCCTCACACTCCAACAGATAGTTTCAAGAGAGACAGATCCTCTTGAGGCCAGGGTAATATTCATTCCAATTTCATCTGCCTGCTTGACTATCAGCATTCTGTAAGTTTGTGACATTATCTTCTTATAAGTAAATCTACATGCCTACACAGGTAGTCACAGTCGGGTTTATTGATGCGAGCCAAGCAGGAAATATAATCCCTGAGACCGTGAGATTTGGAGGCACTTTCCGGAGCTTGACAACAGAAGGTCTATTATATCTTCAGCAAAGAATCAGAGAGGTAAAATTATTTGAGGTTGCATATCGAAGATAAAATTTATTTCTCAGGATTATTTGCATAATATAATTCATCAAATTCTGAGTGAGCTCCAAATAATAATGATTGATTTCAAATGTAGCTGAAAGAGTAGACTCCCTTTCAAGGCTGTGACATCATATTTTCAAATCAAAATAATAGCACTTATCGTTAACAGGTCATAGAAATGCAAGCAGCAGTTCATCAGTGTAGTGCATCAATAGATTTCATGGAGGAAAAATTGAGGCATTATCCAGCAACTGTAAATGATGAAAAAATGTATGAACATGGCAAGAGGGTCGGCGCCTCCATGGTTGGAGAGCCAAACGTCCATCTTACTCCAGTTGAGATGGGAGCAGAGGACTTCAGCTTCTACACTCAGAGGATGCCAGCTGCACATTTTTATGTTGGTACAAGGAATGAAACACTTAAGCCATTCATCCGACTGCACTCCCCGTACTTAGTTGTTGATGAGGATGCCCTTCCTATTGGAGCAGCTCTTCATGCTGCAGTAGCCATCTCTTACTTGGACAACCTTGAAGTTGAAATACAATAGGAATGGTGTGCCTTTGTAAGAGAGTTTTATATTTGAACTAGCTAAAAAGAATTGTATATTGAAATCCATTGGTATTCCAATGCCCTCCTTGTAATAATAAACCATCTGGAAATGAAAATTATTAATTAACCAAAAAAAAAATCACCAGCATACATGCTTTTAATTCTTGAGCTAGGGGTAAAGACAGTCATTGCACATTTGCACTCACCTTAATTTATCGTGAATTTATGATGAAGAGGCTCTAGCATAACATTAACCATTCCGTTGAAACTGAATAGAAACATGCCAAGAACATCAGCGTAAAACCAAAAAGAATTGTATGATTGCTCCTGTTTATAGAAGACGTACATACATGATGAGGCGCTACAAGAATAAAGAAACAGAATTATATGATCAATGAATCATATTTTCATTAATTAAAATTTTATATCTCAAAATTTCTTGCTAATATTTAATAAAAGTGAAGCAATAAATTAAATGAACTGATCTTACAGATTGACAGGATATCGATGATCTTCAGAAAGGTTGACCTCTAAAAACCAGCAAATCGAAAGGTATCTGATTTTGGGAAAAGCCAACTGCAGCTGTAGAGAATATACAAAGAATGTCAGACTTCTGAACTAAAGCGAACTGCAACCAGGTATTTTTCTAAGCCCCCTCTCCTTCATTTTACTTCTAACAAGAGAGACATCCAACCACCGCTCTGCAGTTGCATAGATGTTGGATAACAGCACATAACTACCAGCATTCTGTGGCTCGAGCTCAAAAAGCCGGTTTGCAACCAATTCTCCTAACTCAATGTCTGAATATAACTTACAGGCCCCAAGGAGTGCACCCCAGGCACTTGCATGAGGCTCCACGGGCATTGAATTTAAAAGCTCATAAGCCAAGTTCAAGTGTCCGGTCCGGCCAAGAAGATCAACCATACATGCATAATGCTCAGGAGAAGGAACAATAGCATACACGTTTTTCATGGCTTCAAAAAAGCGCCAACCATCCTCAACAAGTCCAACATGACTACAAGCAGTCAACACAATTGTGAAGGCCACCCCATCAGGAGTCAGCCCTTCGCTTAACATTCTATCGAAGAGGCAAACAGCCTGTCTGCCATGCCCGTGTATTGACAATCCCTTTATCATGGAACAATATGATACCACGTCTCGGTTAGGCATTGTTTCAAATAACTCAGACGCCCTATCCATGTTCCCACACTTAGCATTCATGTCTATAAGTGCTGCAATAACATGAGCTCGGCTAAGATCCATTTGACTTCTACTCAAATAAGAATCCACCCGGTTGGACAAATCCAAATTGCCCACCTGAGAACACGCTGACATCAAGCTCACCAATATAAACTCATCTGGCTGGACATTCTTTGAACACATTTCTGAAAATATCTTCACAGCCTCATTAGGCTGACCATTCTGTGCATACCCTGATATCAAGGCTGACCATGCAACAACATCTCTATCAGGAGCTGCCTCAAACAAAGACCTTGCTGACGTCATATCACCCACTTTTGCATATCCATCAATCAGTGTGGTATACGATACCACATTCCTCTCGGGCATTTCATCAAACAACTGCCTAGCACTTCTCAAATCTCCTATCTTCACTAACCCCCCAATCAAAGCATTCCATGAAACAATACTCCTCTCCGGCATTAAATGAAAAACCGTCTTCGCTTCCACCAAATCCCCAACACTTACGTATCCAACAACCATCGCTGTCCATGAAACAACATTTCTCTCAGGCATTTCATCGAACACTTTACGGGCGCAAGAAATCTCTTTACGTTTTCCATATAAACCAATCAAACTAGTTCCCACAAACACATCCTCATCAACCCCCCACCTAATTACAGCAGCATGAATCGCCGTTCCTTCCCTCACACTAAGCGCATGCGAACACGCCTTAATTACCAATGGGAACGTATATTTATCAGGCACCGCTTCCTGTCTAATCAATCGAACAAAAATTGTAAAAACCTCAATAAAACGAGAACTCTGAGAGTACCCTTTTAAGAGGGTGTTCCAAAGAAAAGTATTGGGATTGACAATGCGATTGAAGACGGCGGTGGAGTAAGATAAGGAAGTGGCGAGTGAGTGACACAGCGAGATCAAGTAGGCAACGAGAGAGTGATCTTGCTCGAGGCCTTTTTTGATGATGTGAGAGTGAACTTGGTGGAGGTGAGTTTGGAGTTTGCACTTCTTTATGAGGGTTAAAGTGGAAAGGAGACACGACGGTTTAGGGAAGTTGATGGGCGCTGATCGTGGGCAGTTAGGAGGCATCGAAGATGAGGACTTGTGCTTGCATGGCGTGAGGCCTTTGGTTCGTCAATTTTGGGCATTGGAGTTAGCTCACCCTCGCGGGATAGTTACCCACCGCCCCCGCCATTGTAGCAAGTGTGTCGCCAGCCCAGGACTTAAGGGTGGTCTACATAATTGTAATGATTCAGGGGGTAATGGTACTCACACTTTTTGGTGGGTAACAGAATTCTATCGCTTCTATATGCTTATAACAGAATAGGCAGTAACGTTCACCAAATCATCTTTATTCAAGTACAAAATTGACTTTTAATTATGCAGCTGTAACTCGGACACATGGCAAAAATCGTTAGAAATTCAACAAAAAGGAATCATTCAAGTCTCAGTTTGGAGCCCAATGTGGCAGCGGCCCAAAAATTTACTTCACTGCCACTCGCCAAACCAACAAACAAAAAGCAGCCAAGTGAAATTGCGGAGACGGCTGCCTGAAGCGTGAATTGATTAGTACAGTAACTAGCGAGTTGCCAGCAGCAGCAAAATGGTAGTGTGGTCATACCCACCAACGCGCAAGCAACTAGCCACGTCAATCGCGTTTTTCATCACCGGCGTTTCACTATTTACCGCCGGCGCTTACCTGTCCCTCGTCAACGTCGGCCCACAGCAAGCTCGCGCCAAAGCTCGCAAAGATTTCATCAAAGCCCGTCTCAGAAAGCTCCTCGACGATTAGCAAAGTAATCTTTTTGCTGATTAAGGCTCATCTACTAATGGGTATGTTCTTTGATTGTAAAGTATTCTATTGTAATTGCATTTCTTGTGTTGAATTGAATCATTGGTTGTGTTTTATTTCTACAATGCTTTGCTAAAATTGAATCTTGTTTATGATAATGAAAATTTTGAAATCTTCAGCCATCGATGATTGTCTCAATTTTCTTGTTAAATGTAAAAGTTGAATGTATGGAGAGTTAGTGAACAATGAATCAATTAGATTTTATTTGACAAATTACTGGCTATATACACTCGGTGGATCACTGAAAAACTTTTATGGTTTGGCATAAGCTTTATCATGATTGATCATTTAGGCCTCACTTCAATCCCTTCAATCACAATGCCTCCTTTCAATTGGTAACCCTTTATCTCCCTTAAACTCATCTTCACTTCTTGATCACCTTCTTCGTCACCACTAAAGAACTCTCCCAATTCAATCTCCATCCAACCGTCATCTCTTTCTCCAGCAAACCTTTCATCCCCTTTAATTACTCTTGACTTCGTCCTCTGAGTCCGGTTGCTGTAAAACAAACACTCCATTTGATGTTTCTTCTTGTCTTTGCAACTCAAATAGGCTGTATTAGCAGATATTACTCGATTTCCCATTTCTAGGAATGTTTCGGAAGGTATTAAATCCAACCCATATGCGCGGTGGGTGATTTTAATCAAAAGATAAGCTCTGTACATTGTGTTTGGTGACAACATATGAGTTCTGATCTTCCCTTCAATCTCTAACCAACTAATCATTCTTAGTTCAGCCACCTCTAGAAACCTGGAAGCAAAATTGTGTAGGTGTTTGTTTTACTAATTTTGAAATAAAATAAAAATAAGCAAACATAAAGCATGCATGCATATGCAAAAACTAACCTTGATTTTAGGGAAGGTTTCCAGCTCCAATACTCTGGCCTATTGCTCCATGTAATTGAAAGCTCCCTTGCAGACAATATATAGGATTTTTTGCCAGATGATTTATCCAATTTGAAGCTCTGCGTTTTATATGCATTTGTTGTAAGATATACAATGTAGGAGAAAAGAATTTAACTCTTGGATCAAAGAGTTGTTGATTATTTTAAAAAAATACAAATATCTGCACAGAAGGGAGTGGCTATAAAATTGGCGAACCTTTCTACCGCCGTCTATGAGAACGGGGTTGCAGAGATGAAGATAAAGCTCTTTTTTTGAAGAGAACTCTAGAGAAGTGATGGATCTTGATACAATATCTCGATAATCCGATGGCAAGAATTTCTCCCAAGCAACATTAGACTCGGCCGCTAACCGGAACGTCCGTGAAACCAACGTAGCCCTGCATGCATCTAATGGAGAAGTGAGGGAGAGAATGACAGAAACACAATCTTCGGGCAACATATTCAGTTCAATACACCTCGAATATTCATTTTGTACTACCAAGAATCTTGAACTAGCTACAAGAAGAAATTCATTGTACGTTCTAAGTTTCCCATTCTATATAGGTAGCTTATATAAGTTGAGTGGGAACTATTGTTAAAGATAACAGTGTTCGCAAAAAACTTGACAATTTGCACAACTTTCACTAAAACGATCGAACTCATAATTCCAGTTGACGCCAACAGGATTATTAGTTCAGTTTTGTGCCTGTACCAAACCTGTGGATTCACTTCGCATTGGTCATTCATCTGTCAAAATAATATATTAAATTCAAACAATAATAATAACCATCTGCACAACTTTCATTGAAACAATCGAACTCATAATCTGATAATCCAGCTGACGCCAACGGGATTAGTAGGTCAATTTTGGTGTCTGCCTGTGGATTGACTTAATATTGGTCATTAACCTTTCCAATATAAATCTTGTAATATGCGAAATTCAAACAAGAATAATAGATTTATAAAATTTAGATATCCTTTATTAAAAAAAAGAGAGAGAAAAAATGCGATATATGGCACTAATCATTAAGAATTATATGTTACGTAGTTAATAAGTATTCATATCATCAATGTTGGATAATATGGCAATTACGTTGCAATAATTAATGAGAGATGTCCCAAGTGCTGGCAACTAAGGAGAACATATTTTAAATATAATTTACTTGGTGTTAGAATTGAATAATATAGCGTGCTTAGGATGCATTTGAGTTAGGATCGAAGGTAAATAATGATTAAAACCTAAAATACTGGGTGCAGGTTTTGCATGAATGGTACTTTTGATTATAACATTTACTTGACGAGATAACTAATGTATGGCACAACACCCACACGTATTGTGATATTGATATATAAATTGAATTGGGTGTTGATCGATTTCCCTAACTAATAGTTTGATTAACGATCGATTGTAGGATTACGAGAAACTAGTTATTGATCGTAAATATCAGAATTAAATAATAATAATAATAAGCTATCGTGTTTGAAGTGATTATTTATTATTTCACTCCAGGTATATATCTCGGCTTTGCAACAGTAGCACTGCCCTACCATATATATAATACATTGAGAAAGTTGACAAAGCTGCAGTCTTCCAGTGGTGACATGTGGTAAAATCTTAAGCTTTGGTTTAACAATCATATTTGATGTTATTGAAGGTGGCATCGTCTCAATCACGCACATGGACTCTTGGTGCCCGAACGTTGCAGGCTTGCAGCTATGTTTTCTCTCTACGTCTATCAAGATTTTAGCCGAAATTTAAGAATATGATTCTTTGTTGGAAGGTAAAAAGTGTCCTGCGAGGCTCACATGAACAAAGCAGGGAAGAGGAACATAAAACAGGCAGCTACCTAAGACTCCCAGCATAATTATACGTTATACTAGAATACTCGAAGTTTTTGTACAAGAGAGAGTTCATCTGATTGGCAAATCTCGCAACAAGAACTCTATAAAAGCAAACGTTTCTACAATTGATGAGACAAACTGATTCGCAGCGAGCAACTGCTGCAATCTTAGCGGATTTAAGGGATGGCACGCAAAGCATTAATGAAAACAAAAAGGACAATTCACAGTCTATGCATCTCACTACTGACCAGCCTTGCCTCTGAGCTACCCTGAATCTCTTGTTGCAAGTCGGATGGCTCAGGAGGATTGAGAAGAAAGGACAACCAAAATGCATGTCACCACCTGGATTTTCTTGCATTCTGGCTTTCGCCTCTGGACTCTGATAGCCTCGACTTTGAAGCACCCGCAGGCACCATAGGAGGTCGCTCATGAGCTGCATTGCCATGATCTCGCAAAGGGCGTGTCGGACTAGCATAAACTCTCGAGGCACCAATCCTAGAACTTGATAGCAATTGGTCCTTAAGACCCTTTGCTGATTTATACCCATGCATTTCATCTCCGTAACCTAATACTTGAGCTTGCTTATCTAGATCGGATTGTCTTCCCCAATGCAAGTCATCTCCTGAATTTTGGAGTCTTTCAGCTTGGCTACCCCACTCAACTCCATCTGATATGCTTCTCTGCAGAGTACTGCTTCTCTTGGGTAGTTTGCCAGAGGTTGACTTTCTCCCCTTGATTTCTTCTTCGTCAAATGGAACCTTTCTTGAATCAAGAGCAGCTCCAGGAGCATAAGCCCAATTGTAGATCTTGTTATTATTGTCCATATTTAATTCAATCGAATGAAGATCACTTTCAGCTGAGTCTTCTTCACATTCTACTCCATCTTCTACTTCTCCATCATTCTCTTCAGTCGGATTGGAACCAAAATGGCTTCTACTTAAATAGGCTGCAATCTCCTCACTGGTCGGTTGATTTACAGAACCGCGTCCCTTTTCTTTTGCCTTTTTGGTTCCTAGAAAAGCTTCAAGCTGACTCCTCAATTTATCAACTGCGGCATTTTTTTCTTCAAGCTGATATTTACCATCTGAGAGTTTCATTTGAGCCCTCTCTTCACGCAATACATCAGCTAGCTGCATCATCTCCCTTTTCTTCTCAGCCTCTTCAAGAGCTATGACAGACTCTCTCTTAAGTTCTTCCACTTCAGCTTTATCATCATTGATATCTCTGGCTAACTCATCACATACTTGTTCAATCACTACTCTTGCTCTCTTCTCAGTCTCCAGATCTTTCACTGCCTTCAGAAGGGAATGCTTAGTCTCAGCTAGTTCTTTCCCGAGCTTCTTGTTTAAGCTTTCAAATCTTCTCCTCAGTTTCCTTTCTACCTCAAGTTCTCCTGCAATAGATTCAATAGCAGCCTCAACCACTTCCCGCTCCTTGTTTTCCCATACTGCCTTTTCTTCAGCAAAACACTTCATTAGATAGCTGATCTCACTTTGGTCTGAGCGCTGTTCTTGGATGAGTTGGTTCACTTGCAGGCGAGCCCTCTCAAGCTCAGCATGTAAGGCCGAGACAAGCGACATGCTCGAAGAAGGCCGATCTTCTTGACCCCACATGCGATTAATGATCTTGAGAAGCTCTTTAGATGTAGTCAATGCATTACTAACATCCTTCAAACGAGTCTTACCTCCGACAGTTGATCCACTAGGAGTCTGTGCTCGGGATCTGGTCTCTACCTGCTTCATACAATGAGGAGTTGAAAGCCACTACTCAAAATCCTTAAGTTTCTAACACAAGATTTATGACATCTGAAAATCTTTCTCAATTTGGATTTGGAATTATTAACACTTGAGCATCTCAGTGTGATACCTAAAAAAATTTATACATATAAACTGACTGAACATCGCTGAAAATGTGTGTGTGTGTGAGGCAATGCTACTGATCCATATGCATCCAGTGTGAATGTATGCGTCCAACAAAGATTAAACATGCTCCAGATGAACTAGAAAACACAAAAATCACTTTTAATTTTTAAAGAGTTCTAGTGCCCAAATAATAATCTGAAGTAGGTGTACCTCCATTAAGCTAGCATTACTAACAGAATCCAAAACTCCCCCATTGCTTTCTGTTAGCCTAAGCCTCTGAGAAATGGACGATGATCTTCTATGGCGACTCCCTGTGCCTGATCGATCCATCCTCTGGAAATCAATAAATTTAATAATGAAATGAGCTGTTATGCTGCATCAACATGTAATTGACAATAAATCATATCAAACAGACGTATGATTCTGCTGCATCTGGTTGAATGCTACCAGCCCTGGCAATCCTATCCCCAACAATTTGATTGACTTCCAATGGGGATCAATTCTTTAATATTTAACTAAGACAAATTGAACCAAGATTTCAAATTTCTATTTATGTGATCATGTCAAATGACACTTATTGTTTTCTTCTAAGTTCTAAAGGATCACGTTATCACCTGATTACTAACAGAATATGGACAAATTAGAACATATATGGGTCCAAATAACTAAAGCCAAACGATGACATAACTCCAGCTCATATGTCAAAGGGCTAAAAATACCTTTCTGTCAACGTCAACAATCAGACAAGAAACCTGAACTTAAAAATAAAACCGTTCCTCTTACCTTCAACAGGACCGAACCTACCGCACAAAATTAAAAAGAAAAAAAAAGCCAACACAACAACAGCACAAGCCATTGAAACACATGCAAAATCAACATTAACAAAAGTGTCAATTTCATTACGCATACCCCCACAAATTCAATATATATATATCTCAAACATATGCAAAATTAAACTCACCTCAGAAACGGGGCTGTGAGATGGATCAGACAAATGGGGAGGCAAAGAACCCGAATGAAGGGACCGAGTGACCCGTTCCCTTTCTCTTTCTCTAGCTCTAGCTTCTCTCCTAATCCTCCTCTCATCATACCCACCACCACCACCACCAGTCTCTCTCAGTTTCGGCGAGGGCATCTCGTTCATCTCCCACAGAGTCGCTGCCAGCTTCCTCGCGGAAACCGGCTGCTGAGAATGCTGATGCTGCTGCTGTAGCTGTAGCTGGTGTTGTTTCACTTTATTGACGAACCCACCGTACTCACTCTGGGAGTCAATCGCACACAGTGCCGAAGACGGAGTAGTCCGCATCAGCCTCCATGTGGGCACCGGCGTAGCGGATCCTCCCCCACCTCCTCTCTTGCCTATTAAAATTGCTCTTTTGAATCTGTAGTTCTGAACGATCGATGATGTTGACGAAGCTGACGATGAACACCCACGTTTCCTTATCTTTCCCGGGAAAAAATTCTGGCTCTGATTCTGCTGCCTTGACATTGTTTCATTCAACTATTATTTTCTAGATCTGACCAAAAAAAAGAAAAAATAAATACAGTTTTAAAAATAAAATTTGCATTTACAATGTGCAAGTTTGTTATTTAAAAAAAGGGGAAAGAATTTGAAAGTAGAAGAATAGATGCGAAGTGAATGCAGAGAAACAGAGGGAGTACCATTAGGTGATGTAATGAAGAAGAAATTGAGGGAATCAAATCATGAAAAGGGGAAGGCTTCGATGGCTTCCACTGCTTAACAGACTGTACACTTGAACGCTTGCGTTGTGCGTAAAAAGAGAGTAAAGCGGGGCAGAGAAAGAGAGAGCGAGGCGGTAGCAGTAGTAAATCACTAACCAGACATGCTGCTGTGGTTTTGGGTGGGATTAGCACGTGGCGCTACGCGATTGGCTGTTGGAGGTGGGATTAATTGATTGTTAAATTAAAAGTGACTCATGCGATATTTTTGTTGGAGCAAGTAAACATGAGATGAGTGAGCATGTGATTTGTGATTATAATGGCCGTGAAATTTGTGGCATTTTGGGTTGGGCCACTTGGATTTTATTAGATTACCGCATTTTCAAGCAAAGAAATCGCGGCCTGAAAATCCAGTCAAATAGTATTAATCATTTTATCGAAGAGTAATGTTACACTTGCATATACACTTATAGGAGCTGTTTCGTGTCAATTAAATACGTTAGGATTGGGTTATTTTAGGATAAAATAATACTAATCTTTGTATTTGATGGTAAAAATGAGATTAAAATAAGTAAGTATAGGCTCATTAATTAGTGAAGTGGATAGTTAAAAAAATATATTCTAAAGGGACCCTTGGGATAAGAGTGATAAGACTAAAATATTTATCTTAGTATAGGGAGTTGGATAAAAGAGCTAAGGCTAAAAATTAAGGGAACGTTTGTCTTTTCTTTTTTTTATTTAATCAATGTTTAGAATTACCCACGAATAATATATTCAGATTATATTTTATATTAATTTATTTTTTCTATTTCTAGCCATGATGATTTAATTTAGATTGTATTTTATATTACTTCATAACTTTTTTTAACCGTGTTTAATTCAATTTAGGCTATATTTTATATTATTTTATAATTTTTTATTTTTTTGTTATATTCAATCTTTGATGCAAAATTCACATGGCATTTATTTGTATCATTTTCTTTTTTATTTTACAAGTTACTCATTAAGGTCAATTTTTTTTTTAATAAGTCAACTAATGGAAGTTAAGTAAGTATAGTAAATTATTATTTTTTAAAAAAACTTAATGTAATGAGGTGTTATTTTTCAATAATTCATGTAATGATTTGTTATTTTGCAATACCTGTCATAGTAAAACGATAATAATCCTATGATTTAAATATAAATTTGGGTTTTATTTGATGAAAATATAATTTTGTCTATGTAACGTAAGTGTGACATCATCATCAAACTAACTACATTAACAAAAAAATAGTAAATTATTATTTTAAAAAGTTAATATCATTAAATGTTACCTCTCAATAATTCATGTAGTAGTTTGTTATTTTGTTGTTCCTATAGTGAAAGGATAATAATGAAAAGTATATTAAAAGGATGTTGAACGAGTAAAATTTTAGAAAATACATTAGAAGTTTAATTAACCAATTATGACACATTTGATAATCTAGTCAAATTAATATTTGAGATTTTTAACATCATTAATAAACAATCAAATATTTACCAATTCTAACCTGACAAGGACTCGATACCAACACGACACACTAAACCAAATGAAATCATTATCCCTACATGTGGCCACATGCATGCATGATCAAAATTCGACGGGGCCAAAGTTGTCACTCGAAAGTGAGAACTTCTCCGAATCTTTACGGGGACTGCTCTAAGCCACGTATAGTCAAATACCCAGGGAATAATTCAAGCATAAGAAATTAATAAAAGACAAACAAATTTTTTTTTTTTAAAAAAAACAATGTTAGCGATATTATCTAAATTGCTATCGTGCTTTAAAATATCCTGAAATTGCACATTTCCGTCGCATCAATTGTCCACATTTCACTTGTTCTCTAGTCCAACTTACGGTTAGATAGAGTCAATGATCGGAAAAGGGCGATTTCCATTAATTCTCTCACATACTGAACTATTTCTCTTAGAGCTCAGAGTCATAGAAACCAGAAAAAGAAAAAAAAAAATTCAACAATGGCGACTCGGTTCATATTTCTCTCATTTTGTCTCTTATTTTCTTCAACTTTCACCATCTCAAATGCCAAAATCTTCCCAATATTTCCTTCTTTAAGAATCACGCCAGAGAAAGTCTCATCTCTTATTTCAAATTCCAAAAGTGGCCACGGCTTGTACGAAACAAAGTATCACACGCAGATTCTTGATCACTTCAATTACAATCCTCAGAGCTATCAGACTTTCCAACAAAGATACTTAATCAATTTCACTTACTGGGGTGGCTCCAAAAATAATGCTCCAATTTTTGTTTACACTGGGAACGAAGGTGATATCGAATGGTTCGCTCAAAACACTGGGTTCATGTATGATGTGGCTCCAAGGTTCAAGGCCCTTCTAGTTTTCATTGAGGTAAATGATCAAAGAAAGACCCTTTTGCTATTTTTCTTTTATTTTCTTAGCAAACAAACAGAAACTGAGTGTGAAATATACTAATTGCAGCATAGGTTTTATGGGAAGTCCATTCCATATGGAGGTAACAAAGAGATTGCTTATAAAAATGCAAGCACGACTGGATATCTGAGCTCAACCCAAGCATTGGCTGATTATGCTTCTTTGATCATTGATCTCAAGAAGAATTTGACTGCAACTGATTCCCCTGTTGTTGTTTTTGGAGGTTCCTATGGAGGAAGTATGATAAAATAATTAATTTATTCTTAATTTCTTAGTAGCCTTTTCTATTGCTTTCACTTCATTGATATCATCACCAATTCATCACGTTATATTAAAATTCTCATCACGTGTGACAGTTAAGCACATTAAAGATGTAGGTTTCAACTTTCAACTAGATAACAATGTTTCCTTCACAAATTTTAGCTATAATTTAATATTGTGTACATTATAGTCAGGCATTATTGGCTCGTATGAAAGTTATATTTTTAAACATGTAAATGTCCGTATTAAAAAAAAATTAACTTTAATTTTATCTTTATCATATTTGTATATAAATTAAATAACACAACCTATGCGTGATAAAGAAATTTAATTAAGTTTTTTATTGGGATTGATTGACAGCGAATTTATTTGTTTTTGCAGTGCTGGCAGCTTGGTTTAGGTTAAAATACCCACATGTTGCCATTGGAGCCCTGGCATCTTCTGCTCCAATCCTCAATTTCGACAATATAGTATCTCCGTACAGCTTTAGTAACATTATAACTCAAGACTTCAGGGTACATCTCTCTTTCCGTTTCAACATCAAAGCTTTACTCTCTTAGCTGTTCTATATACATACACTTATTTATTAGATAACATAAATATGATCATATTGAGCCTCATGCAATTAATTCACCCATATGCATAGAGCTGCTGGCACTAAATTCTCAAAACAAAAATATTAAGTAACTAATTAAACCATGAATGGTGCTGTTGTCAGAAGCAATTAATTCTAAATTAACAATCTCAATGTTTTTTTAATTAACTTTTTGTGCTTTGGGAAAAATCAGAGTGTGAGTGAGAATTGTTACAAAGTGATCAAAGGGTCCTGGCAACAGATTGAAGAGACTGCCAAAAAACCTGGGGGCCTTGAAAAACTCCAAAAAGCATTTAGAATATGCAAGTAAGCTATTGAGTACTCAGTTATTAATATATCTCAGTTATTAATTTAATTGTTTGTTTTTAATTTTTTTGGTATGAATCTTTTTTGTTAATTAATTTGGTTGTGGCAGATCAGAGAAAAATTTTCCCATCGAAAGCTGGCTTTCAACAGCCTTCGTGTATACGGCCATGACGGATTATCCAACTCCTTCAAATTTTCTGAATCCCTTGCCAGCTTTTCCTGTCAAAGAGGTGCTCGCCGGCCTTGCATGCTCTTTTAAATCTCATTTTATTGATTAAATTTTGTGATTAACCGCATTGGCCAGTCAATGGCCACGGCATAACATTTGAAAGCGTAGGGGGTATAATAGTAAATTTGTTAAGTTAATGATGGCGCGGACTTGGTTGACTACAGATGTGCAAAGCGATTGACGATCCAAGGACCGGAAATGACGTGTTTGCGAAGTTGTACGGTGCCGCCAGCGTCTACTATAACTACAGTGGAACTGCCAAGTGTTTCGATCTAAATGGTGATTCTGATCCTCACGGCCTCAGCGAATGGGGTTGGCAGGTTAGTGTTATTTGCGTTTATATATATTATATTTAGAAAATAAATATGTACCTCTTTTTTCCCTATTTATTAAATCGCTATTTATCATTGATTTTATCAATTCATTATCAACCGCCAAAATAGATTTCTACAACCCAAGATTAGTCATCAACACACTTCCTAGTCAATATGTTTTTTCTTTAATCTAAATAAGAAGGCATTTATCCATCAAATGATTTTTTTTTTTAATTCTCCTATCTATTCTTATCTATTAATATAAGAAAAATCAAAGTCGCAATTACTCTACAAATTAATAAGTTAATATCTAAAGTCTAACCACTAACTTTCCATTGGTGACACAATTCAAATTTGTGCGCATCAACTTTTAAGACGTAGATTCTCTTATTGAATTACAGAGCCTCCCACTACACATTAGATATTGGAAAGAACAAAATTTTAATAATATTATAATAATATCTTTAACTTAAAGTTAATTAGAAATGTATAGAATTACTTTCTTGAGTCTTAATCAAGAATTTTTTCTTTTTTTAATAGGGTAGAGAGAGCCGTCCTTTGGGGGGAGAGAGAGAGAGATGGAGGGAATAATCGAATCAGTATCCAAGAAAAGCGTGCATATGTGATGTGATGATTAATTATGATTTTAGCTTAGTATTTAGAGCTTTTAAACGTGAAAATCAAATTTCCTATAAAAGAATTTCAAATAATCATTTGGCTTAGCAGCATGGCCCAGACGTATTTATTTTTATCAAATTAAACAAAATCTAAGTTGGTGCGGACTGGGAAAAGTACTAAACTTTCACCTACTAGAGCCAGCGATATGATGATGATATGTATTTACGTTTGGTGTTGGAAAACGTTTCAGGGTGAAAGTGGCAATTTCAAATTTGAATTTGAAATAAAATCTAAAATCATAATCTAGAAAGGAAAGATTCATGGGGTATATCTGATAAAACGCGACAAATTGTGTTTTTATTTAATAAAATACAATAACTCAGGAGCATCAACGATAAGTCCATAAAAGAATGTAAAATGAGATGATATTACATATTTGAAAATTTTTAATGATGAAATTAAGTAAGTAAAATGAGGAAGTTGTCCGAATTTTGATTATGATTTTCGAAGAGCATAAGTTATGATGTACGACAATATGTTGGTAGTTTTTACGTACATTAATTTATGACATTACATCATGTTATTAGCGAAATAAAACCTAAAGTTATCGCTTTCTTCTTCTTCTTCTTCTTCTTCTTCTTCTTTTGGGGCAGGCATGTACAGAGATGATAATGCCAACGGGTGGTGACGATAAAGATAGCATATTTGAAGAATCTGAAGAGGACTATGATGCTAGAGCCAGATATTGCAGGGAAGCCTATGGCGTTGATCCCAGACCCAATTGGATCACAACAGAATTTGGTGGCCATGTGGGTATTCTTAATTTTATTTTTTTTTAATATTATCATCATTCTGCTTTTCTTGCTTAAACAACCAAATAATGTAACAAGACGATAAGATTTCATGCTGGCTTGTTTAGCTCTTTTAATAAATTCTTGTCTATTTGTTTTTGGACAGAACATTGGGTTAGTCTTGAAAAGATTTGCCAGCAACATTATCTTCTTCAATGGCCTAAGAGATCCTTGGAGCGGTGGAGGGTATGATCTCTCTCTTTGCATCGCAAACGTCTCTTGGCGTTTCTGCATATACGTTTGCTTCCATTAGATTGTTTTTATATGATGAACTCCAAAAAAAGAACAAAAATATGCACGTAATCGAATTTTAATGGGCGAGAGCGTACGCACATATCATCACTTTTCTTAACAGTAGTTGTTGGGGATTTATTTTTTTTCCTATCATTTACATTACTGTTTATGCTTCTTTCAGGGTGTTGAAGAATATTTCCAAGACCGTTGTTGCACTGGTTGAGAAAGAAGGTTAGTTCATCAAATTTTTGAAAGAAAAGTGCGAACCAAACAAAAAAAAAAAAGAAGAAGATGAAATCTATTCATTTATTATAAAATTAAAAATTAATATGTATCTCTAATATTCGTGCGCATTGTGGCAATTTTTATTAGGGGCTCACCATGTAGACCTGAGATTTTCAACGAAAGAAGATCCACAATGGCTTACGAACGTGCGCAGGCGAGAAGTGGAAATCATTGGCAAGTGGATCTCTCAGTACTTTCAAGACTTAGCCCAGTGAATTACACGTACCGCTCAGAAAGATGACAAATTTGTCCTCTTTCTTCCTTTTTTAAATTTAATCATAAACTTTCGATAATCTGCTCAAGCCTCAATACGGGATTTGAACTTCGCTCACAAAAGAATTAAGGAAGGACTTTGTTCATTTAATGTCATACCATTTTAAAAAACCCGACTCTTGGCTCACACCAAAAGTCCAAAAGTAAGAATCATGTAGTATATAATTTGGTACAATTTTTCTAATTACTATCATGCTGCTGAAAGAAAATGCAGTATTAAAAAGAAAAATCTCATTAATTTGCTAAAAAGAACAGATGGGCTTCCTAATTCACGTGCTATTCTCTGGGCTAAAATCTTCTTTTCTTTGGATCAAGTTTTCGGCTCACGTATTTCGAAGGCCCAAGGTATAAAAATTTAGATTTCGGTAGAATTTGTACAAAAGTGTTTCGGAATTGAGGTTGAATATGTTTGGTACAATAGTTTTCGTGGTGATATGTCCACAAAAAGTAGCACTAAAGAAAATCCACTACAAGAATTTTTGGTACTATTTTTTTTTTTTTTTTTTTACAAAATAACATTATTTTAGTAGTTCTCAATTTTACTGATTTGTGTTTCCTGTTCCTGCAAGGATTTATTGGAATTGAATTTTGACATTTATTTTGGACAAAGAGTTCATTTTTTTATCTATACAAATGAAAACATTTTCGAAGTAAATTATTATAAACGATAACAAGCAAATCAAAGGGATATATTCATCCGACATCTAAATATTATTTGATTTATTTACTGAATACTTTCTCATAGCTAGGCCGAATAGCATTTCAGTAAAATTAAGGGGGACTAGATGAAGGTAGAATATTTTATTCTTAAAAAATGTATTCTATATGTTATTAACAGTATTTTATTACCATAACATATTATTATTATTATTATTATTAGTTTGAAGAATATATAGAGTAGATCTCATTGACACAAGTATCAATTTGGAGGCACCTGAACCTAACAACACCCACCTAGACTGACTGACATCAACACAACTTTGTTTTTATTTTGAAATCATCAATCGCAAGACGTATCGGAATAAGCCAGCCATTAAAAAGCTTAAATGAGCTACCAAAAATAGCGTTCAAAAACATCATAATCAAGGGCATGATGTTGCTATAATAGGAGGCAAATTACGCATTTAATAATGAGTGAAATTAGGCAGGGTAAAGACACAAGGTCTTCTTCGATTTGATTTTTTCTTTTTGCCATTTTTTCAAAGTTAGGCCACGAATGGGACAGGTCGTTTGCTCCATTATTCAAAAATTTTGCAAAAGTGGGTCTTGTCATTGGATTTCTAGAATACAAGAGTTTGTGGACAAATGAAGCTTGACTGCACCAGACCCCTATTGCCCAACATGGAAATAAAAGATGCTCATAATATAACATTATTCTCTCCAAAGTATGCTGTTATGCCCTTTTTAATCTACCCATTTATGCCAATCATACCGACATCAAAATGCCTATTTTTTTGAAACCCTAAAAATTTACTATATTCAAAGAATCTAATAGTAGTTTTGTAGTCGACGCACGTATAGATTTGTTGCTGTCATGTCGATGGGGGAGAGTCTTAAGTTGCGCCGAAACCAGCAGAATCATTATGAATATATCATGCAAAATACATGTGGTAGACTGCGACCAGATGGTATTGTATGGTGTCCGCCGCTTGAGATTTTTATGTGAATGAAATGCGTCCACAACATTGATCCACTGTTGTCTATTGCTACAGTAACTATGTATTATAATTAGAACACCTTAATTTCAAACCGACTCTAAGTATCACCATCACCTAGCAAAACAAAAAGAATTGTTTGTTATATGTGTATGTAACGTTTAGTTCTTTTGCTGCTAAAGTGCTAAAGTTGTAAACTATAGAAAATTCAAATGGTAAAAACCAATTTTTCCTTTTTTGTTTGGTGAAAAAGCAAGACATAAGAAGACGAAATCTTTGCCTTATTTCTTCTATTGCTTAAAAAGAAAAGATTGATTTAACAAAGCCGATGATGCAAAACTTCATCACTCGGATCAATTTTTGGATAGAAGGTTTTGTTGCTTTTCCGTGTTTGGGTGAACAAATCTGCCATTGGAGTTAGAAGCTCTGCTCAAATTCTCAAGAATTGATAACGCACGCCTTGGGTAAATTTCATAGATGGAGTTGAGGAAGGAAAGAACAATAAAAATGGTCAAGTTAAATAGTAACTTTCTGTTGCGTGTAAAATTTGTTCAAAAAGGATATCAAAATCGAGGGTGGATTTAATTAATAGGACCATGCTATTTCATATGGTCCTACAGCTAGCCCACCCACACCCCCACCCAACAAAAAAATTCAAACTTTGATCCTACACCGGACAGGCCGCGTGTCGCTTACAGGTGCATCATCTTCTGATTCCCCCTTTCTTCTAAGATAACAAGCGCAGCCTGGCAAACAGTAAGTAAAACCAAACCAGGCCCCACCTCCAATAATTAATTATAGAATAAAAAATTTGAAACAATATTATTTTATCTTTTAAGTTATGGGATCCATGTCATAAAATAAAATTTGAAAAAATTAATTTTTTTTTTGGGGGGAACTTGGGTGATCAATAAAACTTATGAAATTGCCAAAAGAATTTTTTTCAAAAATGAAATTTATTAAAAGAATTTTGAATGAATTCGAGGGATGTTTTAACAAATTTCTTGAAACATTTTGTTTAGACCAATTCCAAAAGTCCAAAACTTTATAGGAAATTTTGGAAGAACTCAAATTTGCTAATATTTAATACAAAGAGACTGTGAAAAAAAAATAAAAATAGGAAAGCCGGGGAGGTGGTCACTGATCTCGTGGGGCCCCGGAAATTCCAAAAGAAAACTTTGATATGGTGGGGCCCGAATTGAGAGTCCCCACAGACCACAGTCCACAGCAGCCCACGCATGCTTTGCTCACTCTTGATTGATGGGAAATTGATATCATGCGCCATTTACAGCCGAGCCACACGGCCTGATTAGCACCACTGCACCAGACATGGCCTCTTCTATTTATATTTGGCTTCCTTTTGTTTTTCTATTTAACCAATTTTCTAATATTAAAGCCTTGTTTATTCTCAGAAGTCACAGCACATGTCTTGGGAAATTGCTATTTTCTTAATTATTAATTTGTATCCTTTTATTTTTGTTGCCAGTGCCAGATATTATATGCTGTCCGTAGAGCAGGCGGTAGGCCACATAGAGGGAGGAAAAAGGAGTGGAGAAAATCGGTGTTTGTTTCCTGAGAAATTAATAACAATGATGATAATAATAAGGATATATTCTTGGGAAAATTTATTATTTGTCTGACAGTAGACAGAATTTGCTGAATTTTGGTGATTTGAGGTGAAAGGAAACTTCATGAAAATTGTCAAAATATGTTTACGATTAGAGAAATTAATATCATCAATCCTAAGATAAGCGATCTAGATTTGAAATCCAACGCCTTTGCTCTAGACATTTTTCATAATTTGAATTAATTAGCACTGCTAATTATATTTTATGTAACATTTAAATAAAATTTCATATATATATATATATATAAATTGGCACCTGTAAAGAGATCTGATTGGTTGAAAAGTTAAAGCAGTTAATGAAATAATTGTTAGAATGATGATTTTCATTTAAGAAATCCCTGTATGTTTAGTAACTTGCAAATTGCCGTTTAAGAGTGTTTCATTATTCTTGAACAATAACTAAAAGATAAGCTTTTAATTATTAGACCTAAACTTGTTTAATCCACTTTCCACTCTATAATTATTCAATCCCATGAAAAACCGAGTCTGATCACGTGGGGTTTAGCCGTGAGCGAGTGGTCAAAGACTTGAAGTCCAAAGTCCAAACTTCATTAATGGAAATGTTGAAGTAAGCACTTGCATTCGTTCCACCAAAATTACAAGTCTAAAATATCGGCCGCATAAACACTTTATGTATGAAAAAAATTGTAAAATACGGATTCAATTCAAGGTACGTTACTCTCACTGAGAAGAGGACTAAGGGGTTCCCATTTCGGACCCCATGAAATTAAATGGTAGTTGTTATAAAGTGAGCTTGAAAGTGATAAGCAGGGGAGAAAAAAAAAACTTGAGGATTAAGACAAAAATATACAAAAGTATTTTGATTTTAAATATTTGCGAAGCACTTTTCACCAAAAGTTCGTCATTTTCATGCGATAAAGCTGCGCATAAAAAGATTGGGAAACTAAGTTAATATGTATCACCAATCAATAACGATCGAGCAATAATTATTGTTACACATTATTAAATGACACATCAAATATCAAATCAATTGGAATAAATAATTACATATCTTGTACCCATTATGAAATGTGAAGTTTCATAATGGAGTTTTACATGCGATTACTTTTAAACAAATGATCTTTTTATGAAAAAATATAAAATATTTTTGTTATTCTAGGTAGTGTATATGTTTATTTTTAATAGTTTGTTGTCTTATATAATAATGTAAAGTATATAACTCTTCCACAATCATTTAATGAAAATCCAACAACTGTGAAAATAATATGATTTTGTTACTTTTATATTCTCACAACTACTGAATTTTCATCAAACAAATGGTTGTTGAAGGGTTATATATCTTACATTATTACGTAAGATAACTAAATTCAATTAACTAACTATGTTGGTGATTATAATAGACATATAAATGTTTACATTATTTTATTAATTGCTTTTGAAGTTAGGGTTACTATCAATATGCTAATTATCCTATATATATATATATATATATATATATATAACTCAAAAGAAAAAAAGGAGGAAGCTTGATGGAAAATTTGGGACTTGTAACAAATAAAAGTGACAGAATATACCACATACATACGCAGGTATTTAGCATGACAATTTATCATCAAGCACAAGATCTCGTTGTGTGTGCTAATAATAGCTAAACCATTTCATGCAATTAAAACATTTCAGTAACGTGTCATCTCTTAATGTTGACTAGTTAACCGAAGTAAAGTAACAAGCCAGTCGCCTGTTTCTTCTTATTTATAGACCTCTCTAACAATTTCACTATTAATTTTCTAACTCAAAGTGGTTACAAGGTTGTCGGATAACAGTGAGAAACATTAAATCAATTAATAATCCAAAGCATCTATTCGATCGTTTTCACTAAATTATATATTCACTCTTTGCAAGATTATGTTTCTAACAACAAGCTAGCCGAGATGCGTATCAACTTTTAGATTATGGTACATTGTTCTTGGCTCTTTGAAACAAGTTTGGACAGTGATACATTTTACATCGAACTGGTACAAAATCTGAATGGGCATCCATTCCATAAATTAATCACCATTTAAAAATAGTTGATCAATTTTCACATGTCGTTATTGATGAGGACCCTTCAACATGTTACCCTTCAACGAATTAATTTCATGGACGGTATCAAATTCAGGGAAAAACAGAAAAAAGTTGAATGATAATTGAAGGTTGTTCGATATTGTATTAAGACTTACTTTTAATACTATTATTAGATTCGGATGTAACAGTTTAAAATTTTGGACCTTAATTATAGTGTCTTTGACATGGTATGATACTAACCCCTTATATTTGTACCATTGATCATAAATCATATAATACATTATTCTAATGAAAATCAATCATACATTTTTAAATTTTCTCTCTCACCTATCCAAATAATCGCTGTAATCGCGAATATAGGAATCAACGATGAGAATTCAATTCCACGCAAGCTTTTTTCTCAAAATAATATTTGCTGCAGTTCATTAATGACGTATATAATATTTCTTTTTGAAATTGGTTACAATCGGTAGATACTAACTATAAAATGAAATATTCTACTGAAAATTTAAATACATACATTTATAGTATAGGTAGAGATCTATTGAGACGAAAGTAGAATTTTGTCCCACTAATATTCTTTTAAAAAATTTACTTCCCCCCAGGTTAATAGGAAAGAATCTCAATTAGACTCAAAACTTGTTTCCTCAATAAATAATACTCGATTTTATTGAGGACACAAGTCCCAACAATACGCCATGGCAATTAGTTCATACAAGTTCGCCATTCCAAATTTTTACTTTTTAAAATCCAGCTAAAATTCATTTCCCAAGAAAACAAGACTACATACATGGCACAGGATAATATATACAATAATAGATAAGTAATTTGCCAAAAAGAGACCTGTGGGTTTTAGTGAGAAAGACTCACCGATTGGCCTTACAAGATTACAAGCCGGGGGGTTTTGCTTGGGAACTGAGGAACGACCGGAAATGGAAATAAATAATTCCTGAAATTGATTACAATATCATCATCACTTGTTGAGTCATCACTTTCCTTAATTAACTCATATTCGTAATCTGGCCGTGCTTGTCTTGTTTTTTAGTCAAGTCTCTGAAATAAACAAAAAGATATTTTTCCCCGAATGCAGAGAACACTCCGCGAATTGTATGATAGATTCCTCACCCAACCTGGGTTTCTTTGCAGTCAAGGATTCCTGTAACTTGGTCATTATTTGTAGATACATTTTTTTTTTTGTTACACACACACCCCGATATATATATATATATATATATATATATATTTATTTATTTATATTATTAAATTAATATAGATATTTTCACACTATGGGGGTATGTTTTTAAAACTCTTATCATCCTTT
Organism: Luvunga scandens; assembly: GCA_030449905.1. Lineage (NCBI taxonomy): Eukaryota > Viridiplantae > Streptophyta > Magnoliopsida > Sapindales > Rutaceae > Luvunga > Luvunga scandens. Next base: position 4,023,768 of record JASUUG010001265.1, read on the forward strand.
TCTTTAATTTAAAAGCATATTGTGAACCATTATTTAGTCTAACGGTTAATATTTCTTCACATCTTCCCTGAGGTCAAGAGTTTGAATCTACATGTAAATGTGGCTTACGAAAATAAAATTTCACTTAATTCCGGAGTCGGCCTCTCTATTCTTGAAACGAATTTCTCGTCTCTAAATTTATTTTAGTAGATTTATAATGTAATAATAAAAAGAAAAAATAAAAGGTCAAAAGTCTCCCTTATAAGGATTGTCATAAACACCTAAAATACCCGTTTGTTAATTGGTTGAGAGGAAATGAATGTCTTGGCTCTCTGGTGCCATATTTGGTTAGACCATTAGATCAAGGGAAAGAGAGTCATCGAGTCAAATCTGCGGAGTAAGAGAATTGGAGGGTGCATGCATGGATGCACCTGATATACATAGACTTTTTTTGCATGATGAATGCAATTTTACGATGAGTTGCAAATTATGTAGTCGAGTTGGTTGACAGTGTAACTGTTGTTCCTCACATTCATGTGGACTCAGATTCAATTTTTGGAGACGGTATGTGTGGACTCAGATTCGATTTTTAGAGACGGTAAAAAAGATAAAAATTGATTGATTTGAGTTTGCCGACCGCCTTACTTTTAAAAGGGCAAAAAAAAAAAAAAAATAAGATGACACGAGCATCTTGTTTCTATTACAAGTTGGGGACTTGGAGTTGGAGACTAATTGCACCGCGAAAAAGGCACAACGACCTGCATTATGTAAAATTAATTAAGTGACTCCAACTCCACCTAAAAAAGATTTTATTTTAATAGAAAACAACTAGATTCAACTTTCAAGCCCACCTTTTTGTAAGGTTCGAAAAGGAAGCTGGGTGTCCGAATCTACCTGGAAATTAAGGCGGGTTTTGTCTGAGATTGAAAGAAACGGACACGCTCAATCAAATAAACAAATATTTATATAAGTACAAACGCAATATAAATTTCAACCGGGATAGAAACACCCGCAGGCAGAAGAGAGATGGAAAATTTAAAAAAATTGTGAGGAGAGAATTGAAACACGACTGAGCAAAAAGACGGTAGCTGGAGGGGGGTGGCTTTGAATCCAAATGGACAAATCTTATCTCATTATCTTTCTCTCACCTTATGGGAAAGGGAAAGGGGAAGGGATCTGTGGATTTTATCTCAGAGAGTCCCAATCGTTTCTTTGGTTTTTTAAAAAAACTAGGAATGGCCAAACGTCAATAATGCTGTCATGCACGTGACAAATATACTATTCCCTCCTCAATACAATACAATGCTAAATAGCAAAAGCCACAATAGCCCAATAATAAAGTAATAAACATCAGAAAGCTTTTACACCTAATGGCTTTAATTTCAATTCACACTTCTAGTCTAGGAGGCTAGGACCACTCCGATCCCTCTGATAATATTCCTCACACCCACTAGTTCTCCTCGAGATTTTACTTCATCTCCAATCTTTTTTGAACCGGAAAAAGTCTCTCTTACATGATAATAAAAGTTATTAGGTGAAAATGTCGAACACGTTTTTAAATGTAAAATAAAGTTATAGTAATTGACAAATTCCAAATTCACTCTTTACAAACAGAAAAATTTACCTCCTAGAAAACTAATTCACACCTCTAAGACCACTTCCTAGTCATATTCCTCACATCCACTTAGATTTTTTCCCTAAATAATCGTATTTTTTCTTCAACTAAAGTTTTGAATGTGTCTATGAAAATTATTGGACGTGGACCATCCACACGTTTTAAAATATTGAAAGAAACGATTGTAACAAACTTTGTCAATAATTCACACGTTAAAAATAAAAAGATTACACCTAACTAAGTAATTTAATTTCACACTTTTTGGACCACTCCATTTCAAAGGCCTACTTGATTTTTCAAAAAGGTTCCTTTTTTTTATTATTATTATACATAAGAAAAATTTAGATTTACATAATTACGAAAATTATTCGATGTAGACGTTCACACGTTTAAAAAGATAAAATTAGACGGTAACATATAATTTCAAGTTTAAACATTAAAATATCGGAACGTTCACACTAGATAAAGACTGGGCATAATTATATCCCTTTTACCACGTCATTTATATGTATATTTGATAGATGCAAGTAAGCAGACCTGCTTACATTGTTATTTCCTTTTCAAGGAATTATATCATGGTTGCAAAAAGTCATTTACCTTAGAGGGAAAATATAGAATACGAATGCGGGCAAAACCCAAGAGTTAGGAGAGCCGTTGGATGGAGGAAGATAAATGATGATCCGAACGTCAGATAAGCTGGTCCTACCACTTGACTTGTTTCTGCAAACCGGTATGGTAACAATACAGTATATCTCTTTCTTTCTAAAGATTCATGGAGGAGATATAGTTATATAGATACACATTATATACACTATACATACACAATAGATTCAAATACAAGTGTTCTGCTAAACTCCGTAAAAAATTTATTATATGTCTCACATCATTTTCTTACTAAAACTACACGGAGCCTCAATTACACTGAAATTAATGATGGAATTTTTTATCACGCAAAACCTTAAAAGTACCCCTCGTACTTACTCACACATTCTCAACTTCTCTTCCTCTTTATTTATTTATTTATTTATTTATTTTTGGGTCTCTCTCTCTCTCTCTCTCTCTCTCTTTGTGTTTGTAATTATAACCTCTTTCGGGCACCATCAAATTGAACGTCCCACGGTTTCCACTTGAAAATTACACACTCATATAGTCATATCTCATTTCTTCACTTCACCAAAACTCAAAATCCTTCCACAAAAACAACTTATGTCAATAAATCACTTCTCCACAGACTTACAAGAAACGCCCTGGTGGCAACAACACCCACAGCAGCTGCAAGAATCCATGATGGAAACAACACAAAACAGCTCCAACAGTTCTTCTTCAGCAACAGCCCCCCAACAACAACAACAATTTTCTTCTTGGCCTTCCCCTCATCATCATCATCAGTTCTATCACCACCACCACCACCACCACCAACAGCATCAACACCAGCTTTGGCTCAACTCTTATAATAACAACAACAACAATTCTCATCACAACCCAACTCTCAGCTTTAATCTCAGCAACCAACACGACCAACAACCAATGACAAACTTAAACTCAGACCAAGAACAAGAACTAGAAAAAGAACCCATGTTCGAGAAACCCTTGACTCCAAGCGATGTCGGAAAACTCAACCGCCTCGTAATCCCCAAACAACACGCGGAGAAATATTTCCCGCTCGGTGGTGGAGCTGACTCGGGATCATCATCAGACAAAGGCTTGTTACTCAGTTTCGAGGACGAGTCGGGCAAGTGCTGGAGATTCCGCTACTCGTACTGGAATAGTAGCCAGAGCTACGTGCTGACAAAAGGCTGGAGCAGGTACGTGAAGGACAAGAAACTAGACGCCGGAGACGTAATTCTCTTCGAACGACAGCGTACGGATAGCGAAAGGTTGTTTATTGGGTGGAGGCGACGTGGCGCTACGGCGGTAGCACAGGACGCACAGACCGGCGGTGCTGCTGCAGGTGGTTGTGGATGGTCTAGAGGGTTGTATCCAAATCACCCTTATCCTGTAGATGTTCAAGGCGACGGCGTTTCTGTGCCTTTATATCAACATGCAGGTATTTAATTTGTTCACATTATAACTTTTTGGCTACTCGCATTGCTGTTCAATTTTGAAAGCACGACAGTTTATAAAAAAAAAAAATGAAAAAGGAAAAAACAAAATTTTACCCAATTTTATTGTAAATTCTACGGGCGAATTAACCAGCAGTTTATGTACATTTTGCCTTTGGAAGATTATATGATATATTTGTATAATGCAATTATAAATATATGCAGGATCGGGGTTACAGAGCCAAACGACGTCGGTTGGGAACTCGAAGACTTTGAGGTTATTTGGGGTGAACTTAGAGTGCCAGCTTGATGACAAGTCGGAGGGATCGGAAAGTCAAGCTCAAGCTCATGCCCACCAGCAGTTTAGTTACTCGGTGGAGGCTTATGATTCTAATTCTACAAACCGTCACAATCACATGGTAGGCCGATTTAATTGTTGTGTTATTACTATAGTGTCATTGCTAATAAAATAATGTTTAATTAGGGGCTAAAATGCATGCTACATAAGCCGTGTGCCTGTGACTGATATTATTGTTGCTTGTAGAGAGACAGATTAGAAAAAACTAACAATTAATTAGTAAGCCCAAGAGGGCTTGACACTTCTCCAGTCTTCGCACATGGCCTAATTGCATTTTTTTTTTCAGCTTAATTTATATTAAGATTAGTTTGCTCTGGAGCTAAATTAAGGGAGGAAAAAGAAGAAAAGTCAAAATCATTGAAACGTCCACGTTTTTGTTTTCTTGTGTTCTTTTTCTAAGTAAGTTTCTATGTAGATTAGTAATAATATTAACAAGATTACTGGAAGTCATTACCTGATGGGCTCATTCGTGGGCCCTAGAATTATTAAAAAAACACCTGGAGATAGTGAATTATCCTGGGATTCTGTTATCGGAATTTTTCTTTTCTTTTCTTTTCTTTTTAAATGAAAAATATTTTAATAAAAATCAGGTTTTTACTATGCAGTTAGTTTCCAGGATTGTTTGTACAAAATATTGATTTTGCAGACACTCTAACCGAACAAAAAACACACCACATTTTATTTTTATCCAGCTATTTTATCTTGTGAATGACAATGACACATGCACCCACCAACACTGGAATTAGCAATTAATAAATTTTAGTTTACATTAGATTGAAAAGAAAAACTGGGATAAAAATAGAGCTAAGGAGTTATTGATTGTAACAGGATAACACTTTCTCCCAAGAAGATGTGAACCAGATGATGAGATATCGCCAAGGATAAGATCTGGTGGATGTGACGTCCTCAGATTTTGACTTCAATTCGATCAAAAACACAACACCACTCTGAAGAAAGCGCATTATGATGATGATGATGATGATTATTATTATTATTATTATTTTTTAAGAGAGAGAAAATAGAATGCATAAATTGAGTTGGTGGGGGGGGGGGGGGAGAAGGGAATTAGAAAAATCGTTATTATTATTATTATTATTATTATTATGAAGCAATAACGTTTACAAATGAGGGTGAGGGAATCACAGTAGTGGGAATGGGGAGGGGGGGGCCCAACTTGTGGGGAAAAGAGAAGAGGTGAGGAGAGAGAGGAGGGGGAGGACAGATGATGACGTCATCAGGTTTGAAAGATGGGAGTAGAGTTGTGGAATTGAATGGAGTTGTGGCTTTTGTAAGAAAGAAGGAAGAGGATTCTAACTGGGGGCTGCTGTTGAGATTCTTTTCTGTCTGAAGATTTTTCTTTATTTTGTAATAACAAATAATCATAATAACAACGGGGCGGACATGGAAGGAGGGACCGAAGAAGGTATGGTATGGTCTCTCTCTCTCTCTCTCTCTCTCTCTCTCTCTATATGAAGGGCTGTGGAAAAAGAGCAGCGTGAGTGAGTAAGTGGGTGGCTGGAGTCTTTGATTTTGAATTGACTGGTGACAGCCCAGTTGTATTAGCCCACTCCTCTCCCTCTCTCTCTCTCTCTGTCTCCATCTCTTGTAATTTGCGCTTAGTGAGAATATAGAGACCCAGCTTGGAAAAATAGAGATCCAAAAGAGAAGCAGCTGAGAAAAATAGATCCGTGTTTTCAATTTGATCTTTATCATTTCTATTTCTGTTGTAATTTTTGTTCAAAGTTACAAGGAAAAGTTACAAATTTGCTCAATTTTCATCATCCACAACACATGACGGCATTTTTTAACCTTTATTATAGCAAATGTTAAATGTATAATCTTGATATGGGAGATGTAATCGTGTAATTGCATGCCACTGAGAACTAGCCCCCATAAAATCACTGTAAAAATGGTGACAAAACATTAAAGTACAAAGGATCCAGCTATGTTTCCACTGTTCGACTGCAGCCCATATCCTTTCAATTTGGCAGAAAGGGTTGAAAATATGGACTGCAGCACAGCAGGGTGCACCAAAAAGCTCCCACTGCAGGTGTAATGTAAAAATCTTGAATGAAGTCTCTGGAATCCGCTTCCGATTTAAGGTTCCACTGAAGCTAAAGTGTACGCAAAAATCGATGTTGAAATTTCTCACCACCCCCAGGGACGGTCAACTTTTGTAGACGTGACACTATTATCAACAAGTTGGCCGGCCTTACCTATCACAACAACGATAGCACCCGCGGTCATGTTTGTTACTGAGAAACAAATTTGTTGCGTATAATGTAGACGCTTGTAGTATTTTCGAATTATATAATGCTGCGGCATTTGTAAGAAAAACAAGGCCCCGCCGTAACCATATCCCTACAAACTAATAAAAAAGTCATCCGCCGGCAGGACGAACCTTTCGGGCTTTCCCTGTGCGTCTTCGCATTCTAACTATCAGTTTACCAATTCAGTCAATATTCAAATCCGTCTCATGAAACCGGTTTAGAACAGTACTTGGTTTTTATCACAAAAAACACCTAGTCCCACTCAGAAAACCAGGCCTCAAACCAGCAACTAGGATACCAGAATCCCAACCATGGGTGTTCATTTAGGATTCCACTGCCCCGGTTTCTCTTTCCATGAGTATACTATTCCTACACTAGCATCAATAATTGACACAAATACTGATAATCATAATTCAAGACACAAATGAAAACCATTAGGTCCCAAGAATGTTGTTCTTACAGTAGCTGATAGCAATAACATATTGTCAATCAAAATCGTGCCCTCCTAGCTGACAAATTGAATCAGTGGCCGACTCTGGATGTGACCCATCAACAATTGATCCTCATCAACGATGCAGTGCACCAATTAGACAAAAGTTTGGTGACCTTATGATCTTTTAAAAAAGCTTCAACTACTGGTCAATTTTCATAGGATAGTGGCTACAGGCTTCAGCTTGTGCGTACATGTTTGAAGTACCTTTCAAGTGAATTAAAAGACAACAATATAAGCAGATCAATTAAGTAGAAAAATGTGCAGATTATACACATTCCTCTGTCATTGATCAAAATACAGTGGCGAGTGATTATCAGGGCCCATAAAGATTCAGAAAAGAGAGCCGTCCATTGACCTCCGCTGGTGATGGTGTCCAATGTTTAGTGGCCTCTGCAAGTGGGAGGTCCCCGTCCCCAGATATGGATTGTTATCATTTGGCCTCAAGGTAGTGGCCAATCAAAGCTTTGAAGGACTCTTCCTGTGCAATGGGTTTGTCCTGCAAGAATATTTTCAATCATAAAGACTAAGTACAGTACAAATATAGAAACCCCATCTGAGTACTTAATTCCACTAGGCATTTTGTCTTATCAGGCCCTTTTTGCTTTTGGGGCTTTTGGGTCAACCTCACCTTCACCTCCCCTTGTACCGTCCAACGAAAAAATGAACCCCTTTTCTTGACTTGGATTCCCTGTGGAGCCGAAAAGAAACAAATGATATTCCTGCATGCCTTGACACTATTAATACAGTCACAAAAAGAGCAAAAGTATTCTAACAGATTCTTACATTTGTTAAAATAACCAACCTGATTAAAAAGAAATATTGAAAATTTAGGGGTAACATATCTGCATGGATTAACTCAACAGAACCTCTAAACAAACATATGTTTGATAAGTGCAAAAGATGTGTAATAACTGCAAGAGAAAATGAATCTTGAAGCTCAGTAATAAAGGCTCCACGCCAATTTGCTAAGAAAATGGGTTACGAGTCTTGCAAAAACAAAGATTGAAATCATGTTCCTAAGAAGACTTAAAAGCAAGGCCCATGTGCGTGAAATGACTCGAAAGTAAATAGCAATCACAAAGAGAGCAACTCGTATGTGGAAACCCACAAACAATATCCCCTGATAAAGAAGCCCACATAACAATCCACCAATAATTGAACTCTTCCCTAAAATAGATAATGTGAGTGGTCGCTGAAGATAAATTTCCTCGAGATAATCAATGCAATCTAAGAACCAATGCAATTCAGTGAAAGGAACTTAGCAGCCAATAGTAAGAGCCAAACTCTATTCTCAAGCCTTGAGCCCTGTTCAATTTTTGCAGTATAAAAATCCCCTCCCACTACGCACTGTTATTCTATCTTGCAGCTTCTGATGACAATTGTCAGTCACACGCATTGTCTACAGAAACTAAAATGGACCCCCGCAATATATGGTGCAATATCTGGTTCAATCTTAGATAGATACTCTCACTCAAAAATCAGAGCCAATAGATTCTAAAAAGATGCTGTGAAGAGGCTAAAATGATTTCCATCTGTGTAATGCAACAATAAAACTATGACTGTTAGATGAGTATCGTCCAGCAGAACCAAAGGTATATTGCTCCATGTCCAACTTAAACAAACAGATAAAAAAGTATACAACACAAAGAATGAGCTGTATTCTCTAGTCATGGCTATAAATACATCTGTGATGATCATTTGTGCTCAAACAGAAAAAGAAATATCGACAAGCACCACTTTTCTTTTGCCGTCATTTTATAAACTTTACCACCTGAATGCTCCTCTATTGCCTTGAGTCTTGTCTGTTTAACAAAGAAAGAAGCGGCAAGGAAAATGAAAGGAGTCATGGAGGGTAGTGATGCAAAGGAAACCAGTTACCATAACTAGTTAAGCTAATAACAAATTTGTCCAATAAAAGGAGTTAAAAAATTAAGAAGCACAATCAAGCACCTACAGCAATTGATGTATTTTAAAATTTTGTTTCACAAGTTCCTTAACATAAAGCCTTAGATCATATTGCACACAGCCTATACCATTGAACCATAGCCAGCAGCTGTTAGCAGCTATTGTTGGTATTTGACTATTTAAAGGCATTGAAACTGAGCAGTGCAATCCCAAGAAAAAACAAAGTAATTTTGGCATTGACTAAACCTAAATCTTGCAATGAACCTAAAAGATGAAACTTCATAGTAAAATTCATTTCAAACCCAATGGTGTGCCAAGCCCAAATTAACAGAAGAGAAGGACTCAGCAAATTTAGCCAGTTGATCAAAGTACACAGGAAAAATTCATTTCTATTCAGATAAATAATTCGAATTTTTGTTTACAGGATGTGGTAGAACCCTCAAACTAGATGCTTAATGGTAAAATTCTACAAACCAAGCCTCATCACATCTCTTACATGATCTCTTAAGAGTAAAGTGCCTATTTGTAAACTAGGAACTAGTAGAGTTTTTTGGGTCATTGCCTTCTTGCTGAGCCTGAGTCTTAGAACCTTCCTTCTTCTCCATGACTTGCTGGATCCCTTCTTGATATCCTTCAATAAAGCTTTTGAGAGCGTCTCTATAAGCAGAAGCTCTAGTCATGTACACTCGCTGCAGAGCAGGCCTTAAGGTCTCCATTCCCCCTCTCGCAGCCACCGCTAATTATTTTAATTAATTTTTTTTATTTAATAAGTCATGGAATAAACATCAGAATTTAACACAAACTCCACTTGCAATGCAATTGTAAAACAAAGTAAATAAAGACATGAATGATAACAATAATTTAATTTAGCTCACATAATCAATAATCAAAATTGAGAAAGAAATCTCACCGAGATCTTCAAGCACGGAGGGTTCCTTGGGTTTATTAGCAGTTGGTTGATTGGCATCTTCTCTCGCATTCACATCATCATCTTCATCCTTCTTATAATCATTCGGCCGAAGATCCGGACCAATATCCCTCACCCAGCTAGCCCCATAGAGCCTCGATGCCTCCTTCAACACCTTTGCGCCCAAAAAAAAAAGAAAAATTAAGTTTTTTTGAAAAGAAGAAGATCCATGAAGAGAATGAAAAGTGGGGGGTTATTTACTAGCCAGCGCTCGTGCCAAGACAGTTTGCGGCGTTTTTTGATGTGAGGGGGATCGGGAAGCGACGATGGAAATGCGATTTCTTTTAAGTCGTATCGAATGTAATCGTACACCTTCCTACATACTACTTTTACCTTCATTCTCTTTCTGCGTCTCTCTTCTACCTGCTAACCAGTAGGCAGGCACTGATACTGATGCAGATTACACTTTACACGCTCAAATGAAACAGAAACGGAACCCCCAAACCTTTGGAATGCGACGCCTGCTAACGTCGATGTTGGAAAAGTTTGGGCCTCCAGTTTTCGGGTGGGCTTCGTCTTAGCTAGCCCGCGCTCTTCTTTTTTGTCCTCAAGGAAAACAAATATATTTTACTATTATTATATTATTATACAATGTACATCACTCAAGACGTGAACGGAAAATTAATAATAATGGTTAATATATATGTTTTTCCTTTTTTTTTCCTTCAAACAGAAGTTTAATAACCAGTTTGTTAAGTGAAAAAATAAGAAAGAGTCGGCCTCTCTCATTGAATCCAAATCTAGTTCCCTTAGAATTCTATTAACGTGCAATATAAATTTAAATCAATTATAAAACCACAGTCAAGATAATTCTGTATAGGATAGGGTTAGGCACAAAAAGATTCAAACAAAATAACCCCATAAGTATTTTCTTGATAAATCGCATTTAAAATATGTTTTATTCATCTAAATTCATAACATGCATTGCGCGTGGTAATTATAGAGGGCAACTCTAATTCCCTAACAAAAAAGGCATGCAATTCTGTAACGATTACTCTTGATCACCCCTATCAATCAGTTAAAGAAAGGCAACTGAAAATCAGTGCCGCATTATTAGAAGGCAAAATCCACATTACAGCTGTTAAAAGTTCTTTTTTTTTTCTCCACAACCACAAGACCCCTTCAAAGTTAAAACTCTTCCTCTTCCTCTTCTAATGGATCTTTCTTCGCCCTCAAATCAATCGAGCACATCCAAATGGAATGTTTACGTATTTCCAATCACTTTTAAGAGAATATTTGTATATGCAATAACTGTTTTTATACTTATGTTCGTATCTTTTTATGTTATATTTAATCTTACAATAAGTTCTTTCAACGCTCAGTTTCTTTTTCGTTTCGGTTTCTTGTCTCAAATCTTGCCAAGCAACGAAGAAACGCCTTTACAAGATTGTGATTACTCTTATGGCAAATGGGTTCGCGACGAAAGCTACCCACTTCGATCATACAGCGAGAGCTGCCCGTTTCTTGATCCCGGCTTTCGTTGTCGACAAAATGGTCGAAAGGATGATGAGTATCTCAAATGGCGATGGCAACCCCATGGCTGTGATCTTCCAAGGTATGAAGATTTATTATCATGAAGCTTATAGATGCATGCAGAAGCATGCACGTCCATTTCATGATACAAAAAGTCTTTTCTTTCATTTCTTTGCATTTCTAGAAAGAAAGGGCAGTTCAAAACTTGCGGTTGGTAGGCCAAGAAATTCATGTGAAGTTGATCTGTTGATGAAATATGCATATCACCTTCTTGTTAATATTGACATTGTTATAACATTAAAAAAAAAAATCAATGATATTAGCTTCAAATTATGAATAGACCATTTATTTAGTACTCCAAATCGTGAACCTTGCTTATTCATGTATTTTGGTAGATTCTATTCCATCAGTCATCACCTCATAGGTTGCTAGTCAATAAGCATCAACGAAACTTTGCTGCATAACAAAGCAATAGCTCATGAATTAACCAATGCAGCAAATGAAAGTGTCAGTCAAGGATGGATCGCCAATACTTTGCCGTATTGCAAAGCAACATCCGGAAGGAAACCTACGGATGTACTCTTTCAATTTTCCTTTTTTCGTAGTTACAATTCATATGAAGTACTGAAGAATAAATTCCTAAAAACAGAAGCTTGATGATAACGTTATAAGAACTACAGCAGTAACTTGTATGCAGTAGTTATAATATTTTCGACTTCCTGAATGGCCATTCTCATTTGTCTATGATCTTATCGCAGATTCAATGCAACTGATCTTTTGGAAAGGAGTCGAAATGGACGTATAGTATACGCTGGGGATTCCATAGGGAGAAACCAATGGGAATCTCTGATATGCATGCTTGCTCAGGCAGTTCCTAACAAGTCTGATATATATGAAGAAAAACGGAAGCCAATAAACAAGCACAAGGGCTTTCTCTCTATGCGGTTTCGTGAATACAATCTCACCGTTGAATATTACAGAGCACCTTTCCTCGTGGTCATAGGCCGTCCACCGCAGAAGTCATCCCATAAGATCCGAACAACTGTTCGGGTTGACGAGTTGCATTGGTTTTCCAAAAAATGGGTTGGAGCTGATGTTCTGATTTTCAATGCTGGCCATTGGTGGAATGAAGATAAAACTGCTAAGATGTATGAAATCTGCTTTTCAAATAAGCTTCTTTGATTCAGATGACAAAAAACAGTTTTTGGGGATTGAATAGTGTTGTTCTTTTTTCAATATTTATTTATTTATTTATTTTATTATTAGTTTTCCTTTTTGTCTTCAGGGGCTGTTATTTCCAGGAGGGAGGGGAAGTAAATATGAGCATGAATGTGATGGAAGCATTTCAAAGGTCTCTGCAAACAGTGAGGTCATGGTTGATTAAGAATTTGGATCCAGAAAGAAGTCACACTTTCTTTCGTAGCTACTCCCCAGCACATTTCAGGCAAGCAGTCTGTTTCTACTTTCTTGCATATTATTAATGCACCATAAGACAAAACACATTTAAAAATTAAGTAAACCTCAAATCATGTTACTACTGAATGTCTGAATCCCAACAACTCGGCAGCGGAATTTTGGGTAAATCATAAAGCAAACATAATATTTTAATATATATGTATATATATTCTCTGTACATCCTGTTATCAATGGGAAAGGGACAAAAAGACCTACAAAGAATAGTAGTGTTTTAGTGTAAGGAATCAATCTTGCCCGCGAGAATAGCTTGTATTGGCTGTTGGATATGAGTTCTAAAGTTCAAAGGATTTAATACCATGACTTGACAGGAATGGCACATGGAATAAAGGAGGCTTGTGCGATAAAGAGAGAGAACCAGAAACAAATTACTCGCGGCTGGAAGATGAGCCCACAAACAATCAACTCATCTCAGAAGTAATCAAGGAAATGAAAAATAAAAGCAGAAAGGTTCAGTTATTAAATATTACATATCTGACAGAGTTCAGGAAAGATGGACACCCCTCACTCCACCGTGAGCCGGGGACTGCAGCTGATGCTCCACAAGACTGCAGCCATTGGTGTCTACCTGGAGTGCCAGACACATGGAATGAACTTCTCTATGCTTCCCTATTAAATACGGGATTCAGAACAAAGTGAAGCACCTGGGCAAGGGAAATTAACTCATCCTCAGATACAATGATTATATTTTGAGAGCTGTAACAATCCGGGCTGGTTCTCCTCAAGCCAGTTCACTGACATTTTCATCGGGGTCCACTTCACTACTTTCCATTTCCTTAACTTTCTCAAGTTGCCTCAAGAGATCCAACCTTTCTGGTCCATATGTGGAGGGTATCTGTCAGAAGAAAATATTATGGGTTTCAGATGCATACAGGTTTGAAGTTTGGACAAGAGTTCCAACAATGAGATTTTTTGGGAGAAACCCACATACCAAGCTCGGGACATATCTCTGAATAGCAGCCAACATGGCTGCATGCCCAACGGCGGTAACCTGTGGTACATAATGGATCCATCAGATTATGTCAGTGCATCAATGGCTAAGAGAAATTTAAGATGATCTTTTCATTGAGCAAGTAGACTGTAACAATGCATTGATGTTTCACATTTACTTGTGTAAATGTGAAACCTGTCTACCTACTACTATTTCCCCCTCCAAGAAAATCATAAACTTGTGTGCGGGATGTGCCTTACAAAAGAAGAAATCCAGCATGGAGTCTGTCCTCACAACCCATAAACATGTCAAAGCAGAAAACATTGATTTTTTTTTCCCTCCCGTAGGTAAAGACCATTGTGGCATTATGCTATAATCCAAATGCAAAATCCTCTGGGAAAGTAAACTTGTAGAACTTGCCCTCCAGAAAGTAGAATACGTCCCAGAAAGCTAACTACATAAAACCCTTTCAAGTTCATAGAAACCATTTGGAATTTGCCCTACTAAATTGTTCCAATACCCAAATTTATATGATGTGACAATGCATAAATAAGTAATGATCGCTTCAACACGAGAGGGAAAAGAGAGAATCCACAGCCAAGAACAAAGTGAATCATGCCATAGCTTGAGTTAACACGATCAGGATATCACAATGGAATGTATTAAACTCACAGGCAGAAGCATTAAAAGGCCAATAGGCACAACAGATGCCAAGTCAGTGAGAGTTCGCTGGAGAGCTTGCTTTTCCTTACGAGTTAATTCATCTCCTACCAGGGCCCTCCTAAGCAGCTCCATGGCAGCACCAACATCGATAGCTAGAAGCTGAGTTCCTTGCCAGATATCCTGCTCATTAGTTTACAACCAATTAACAAATCAACAAAAGAGTTGCCGGCAGTAGATTAAAAAATAAATATATGAACTGTAGACTAAAAAATTATTTACATGCAACAGGTTAGGGTGCTGCACGTGGACAAGACCCAAACTAAACCCAAAACAATTAACTTCTGATTGATTTGGTACAATAGTGGTTTCAACTAACAGAAACAAATCAAATTCAGTTTACTTCCCATTTTTCAGAAACCAAAAATCGCCACTTGCTTGCTCAACAATGTGGTTAACAAAGAAGGCAACAAATGCAATACAAATGTGTTTCCCATCAAATATTTTTATATGCATATAACAGAAAGCATCCATGAAATACAAAAAAGGAAAAAAAAAAATTTAAGATCATAGGAGACTTCAGTCACTGATAGGTTAAGTCGTTAACCTGCATTTTAGAGGAATTATTCAAAAACATAGCAAAAGCAAAACTGAGGCAAAACAGTTGTTCCTAGTTTGACATTAAATATCCCTCAACTGGAGGAAAACAGTAAGAAATTCAATACCGTGCTTGTTTCTTTTAGTTTGTCAAGGGATTTTCCAATGATATTTTCACTCTTCCGAACCTGGACCAACCAAGTGCCTCTAGATTCATCACTGAAGTTAGCACATTCATCCATAACCTTGATATCCTGTAAAAGGAAATTCCAAATAGCTACTTTCAAAATGCAGCTAATCTCATAGAAAATAACAAGCCAAAAAATTTCATGGGCATCCTCTTGCCCTCTGCATTGCAGAGCGTTTCCACCAATAGAGCAACACAGTTTATAAATGAATGATACATAGTTCACTTGGGCAAAATCAGCAGGCCTTATCCGTGCCTATCAGCAACTAGGAATTTACTACAAACCATCAAAATCTTGGTACTGATAGCTTACGTGCATACACAGTGCAACGCCAGCATGCTAGATAGACAAATTTCTATAGGAGAAAAAAGCTTCAATAAGAGTTGGCTGAGACTTCACAAACTTAAATGATTGTGTTGTAGGTTATGTAGGAAATTTATAGAACCAAAACAAAAATCTACAAAACATGGTGCCATAAAAATTCTAAGAATACTAAATTTGAAGAGGCAAGAGGAAAACACTTTCAACCAGGCAGACCTTTTAGAACATGCAGCAAAGAGAGAACCTATTTACCCATTTTGATATCTAGTGTTACATCCTAGCAATCTACACTTCTTTTCCTTCACAAGTTTCTTTCTGCATAACTTTAGGGACAACACACCACATGCTTCAACTTGAATGCATTTTCTTTTGTGCCAAATAATTCAAACCATGATTTCAACATGATAGTATTTTGCCCCTGCAGTCTCAGTGAAAAATAAAACATGTGTTATATTGCAAAAAAGGTCAGAACCAATAATCTTGTCCCTTGAAGTCTCAGTGAAAAATAAGACATGTGTTATTATATTGCGAAAAAGGTCAGAACTGATAATCTTGTTGCTCCCAAATCCTGGTTGTAAGTTAAAATGCTGCAAAATCAAACTCTAGGCTCTCACACCATGAGAAAAGTTATTAAGAGAGAAGGGAGCACGAAAGACATCATGAATGATGAATCTACCACACTAATCACAAATCCTGTGAAGAATGAACGATATGATGCCAAATAAAATTTGGTAGAGCATCCTAACTGTTATCACATTACATGGTATTTTGTGTTGCTGCCACTATCTGGCAACACACAATTTGTCAGATGCAAAGTAGAAAACTAAACCTACAATACTTGGAAACTATGAATATTCAGGCCAAATACAAATCAGGAAAAAAAAAATTCCTTTAGACAAAATTCTCCTTGAGATAAACACAAGAATGATGTGGGAAATGCATACAAGAATATTACACAACATTAGATGTTTAAAAAGGAAAGGCCTGTTATCAGGCTCTCATACATGTACAGTATCATCTGCATTGAAATACCTAATAATATAAAATCAGAACTATAAAAGGTAGAAGTCATTGTCAGCGGTATGAGATATACCTCCTCATTCTCTGATTGATCAGCACCTCTTTGAACCCGTTTTTCAAGCTCCATCAGCTCATTTCTCAGAAGTTCAAAGCGGTGAATTTCATTTGACTCTGAATTTGCAATACCTATCTTTGAACCAGTCTGCTCGGAGTACTCACTTTCCTGCACAGAACAACTAGTTGCATTCATTTTTGTTCGGAAAAAGCTCATCACTTGTCAATAACAAATTGATAAGTGAATTCCATGTCGTGAAAATAAACCAAACTAATAAAAAAAATGGTCTACAACATCAAGACTTATCATGCTATGAACTGGAGAACCAACTTTTGTGGCAATGAAACCTTGTAAAGTACTCCAATGCCACATCTACTAGGGGCAAATTTAGTTACTTAATGATGAATGTAAAAGGAACCTCTTGATTTCTTCATCTGAAATGACTAGTAACATTGAAAAATTTAGGGCTCAATGACTACACAATGGCAGAGAAGCTCTAATGTATCAAGACTCTGAGTATTTTAGGTTTACGTGGAAACAAAAATATAGTGCAGCATGATCCATTTATTGTTAAGTAACCATAAATTCTAAAAGTTTAAACTTGTGGAAAACTATCCAGCAACAGTGTTAAAATTTTAACATGCACGGTCTTAGAAGGCAAAACAAATAGAATTGATGCATTTTTCAAATGGTTCCAAACCCACATTTGTACATGTGGATCAAATCACAGACCGCCCTCCATATATTATAATTTGGTTATTAAAATAAGATTCAAACATAAATCCTCTTGATCAAGTTGATTTCAACACCATAACCATTCATCAGCATTTTAAGTTTATAAATAATAATATGACTTTAACACTGACAAATAACAGCAGTAAATGATTGGCAAGTAACCTCCAAAGCCTGCACCCAAAGTGTTAAGAGACACGACAGATAACTACTTGATAACTTGCGTCTCATCTTTCAAAAGGTACCTCTTAAGGAATTCCATTCACTGGTACAGTTCATCATGTTGTGGTAATCCATTGTTTATTGTACTTGGGTTCGTATGTTGAAACACATTATCCTGGATTGCCTACATTAACACTAGAAGGCAATCCATCTAAGTCTACTGATACTGATATCCTCAATTTTCATAACACACAGAAGAACATGGCAACACTTCATCCTCAAGGCAGGTCAGATGGACTCATCTAATGTCCAAATGACCCGGTTATAACAAGAGGCATATATATCAGGTCAATGGTTAAGGACTGCTTTCTGTCCCAAATCGAAATTTACGCACCAGCCCAAATCGACATTTATACACCAGAAAATATGTATCTCTGATGAATAATAGCTAATATAATCGAAAATGGACTTCAGAAGATGGTAAAATAAATACAAGATATAACATTAAAAAAGGTACAAGGACAATGACTTTTTATGAAAACTGGACATAAATTACCGCTAGCAACTGATACCTGAGGCTTAGGCTTCCTAATTGGAGGGCATGTCAAGAGGCCAAACAATCCACGAGATTTACCGACAACCCTGAGAAAAAAATTAAATCAGATAATGTAGAAGAAAAGAATAGAAGTTCCCCGTGAAATAATCAAATAAGCAGAATTAGACATGAGATTTTAGCATGTTGGGAACAAAAGAAATTCCATACTCGTTGGACCTATCTTGAACAACATCAGCAATTCTTCTCTTACTGCCTTTCAAGTACCATTGCTTCTCACCAATAGAAGAACCTGAATCGCCGTCATCACCTCCCTGGATGATCAGTGTGAAAGTAGCAGTATGACATAAATACAAATTTCAATAAATACACTAAATTTACAGACGCAAGCTCACAGGATGGAACACATGAGGTAGAATGGTATACATACATACGTACATACACACACACACATAGTAGAAGATAACTACAAGAAAGCAAGCACCGCACTTTCAAGAATTGTATAAGTCACAAATGATATCCATAACTCTGACTGCAACACCAATTTCCATGGAGGATGAAACAATTGAATGCAAAGTGGGTTTTTCTTCTCCATCCATACAACTAACAATTACTGCAAGTAGTAAAAGTACCACACAGATACTTAAATGCAATTATTATCAAAATTAAGTGGAAAACAAGTGTACCAGATTGCAAAAGACAGAGTTATTAATGTTATAGGCACATTATTCTGGAATAGCACAAAATGATAAAATACCTGCTGAAGGGAAGCTGCTTTCGCTCTGACAGATGCCTCAAGGAATTCAGCCTCTTTCTTAAGTTTCCTTATTTTCTCAAGGTCAGAACAAGCAGCTTTCAATTGCTCCTTTTCAGAATTAGAGTTTGACACATGCAATGCTTGAAGCAATTTTTCCAGTCTTATTAAAGCCTCATCGACACTCTCCAATGCCTAACACCAAATGTGAAAAATCACGGCGTAATTAGGATTAAAGGCCATAGCAGAGGGACTGCAGAAACTACGGGCCACATATACAGGTTAAGTATCAATAACAATAGGAGGACCCCAAAATATAAAGTTGCTCAGCAAGCAAATTTGAGACATCAAATCTTAAAGTAAATGATCAAATCAGAGTCAACAGTCATTCTTTCAACTATCCCAAAATAGTCACATACGAATAGTGGTGCCTATGGTTGCATTCTGTTCAAATCTAAAAATCTGATCCTGTTGCGTAGCAGCCAGCAAATGGTGCACGTGTTACATTTTCTGCCAGAAATCTCATAATATCTGCTGAGTTTTTAAACATAATTTTTTGAACTATAGCAACAACTAGCGAGGAGTGTCAAAACTCCATGAATACTTACTGTATATAATCAAAATAATTCCCAAAGAGAAAGGAGACAACACATGGAAATATGTATTACGATAATGACAGCTGAAGAAACTGGGATATATTTGAAGGGAAAAGGCCAACCTTGTCAAAAGAATCCGAGTCTATCTCAGTTCGCGAATAAGTTACAGATTCAGCACTCTCTATTATCCCATTTCTGCATGACATTTTCTAAGTAAGTATTATTTGCAATTACCACTCATTTTTCAACAAGTGTAATCATTCTACAATTATTCAACAACTATTTAGCAGGACAAATATAGTAATAACATAATTTCCCTACATGTATAAGCTCAAATCAAATGAAACAAATTCTTGAAAACATGTAAGACCAAGGAAAAGCACTAGTCTGCTGGAAATTTGAGTAGAAACTTATCAATTAAGTTACAATGCCTGTTCGAACTCTGATTCCTACTATAGTTATATCTTACTAGAACTCTCCTCAAACTCACAAGTCTTTAAATCCTTGCTGGTGGATTCATTCAGCTATTCGTTAACTCAAATGGCAAGCCAAAAACTCTACAAGTTTTTTGCATCAGGTTGATGTGTATATATTGTTTCACATATCAAGTCACACATTAAGACTGTACAGTATATATTAAGTTCCAAATCCTAGAAAAAAATAGTGTGCCTTAAGAGAGACAAAGGTGTATGAGACATTAACTTACCTTGGTATCCCCAGCTCTTTCATACAGTCCATCATCTTGTTATACCTAAACGTTAAGACAAAACATTCTGTTATGGTTACCAAACTGATATTTGCTCTTCATTGTTCTTTAACTAGCAAACCATTGGCTCACATACCCCTTAGACAGAAATTTTGCAGCCTTGACATTTGAGGAGTTCTCCAGCCACTTGCTGTGTTTAATAAAGCTCTGCATCCAATGTGAACAAACATCCAATACTTGGGGAATAACCTCAGCATTAGGAGGACCTTCTCGTTTACTTTTGTGGCCGTGGGGCTGTTTTGGCATTCCAGTGCTGCCTGGATAAAAGAGAAGCCAATCCAGCTCTTCACACACTACCTGTAATATAGAAAGGTAAAATGGATTGGTAAAATTCAGCACGAAGCACAGTTACAAGATTAAAGTAACCAGTAACCATTCATGCTAACCTCCACATACAATTGATAAGAACTTATTGATGAAAGCTGAGGATAGTACAATGCACTACCTCCAATTAGGTATCTGCATTAACGGACCAGAAAACTTAGTAAAATGAAACCACAGAAAGTATATATTATACTTCAAAAGAAAGAAAACTGTAACATTTCAGAACTACCTGATGAGGCTTTCAAGAGGGTCATCAACGACATCAAATCCATTTCTTGACAGAAAAGACCGTGTGCTTCTGCCTAAGGCAATAAAGAATCCAAATATTGCCAAATCTCTCTCCAAAACCTGCGGTAAAGCATTGTTTGACTTTCAATAACAGGTTCTACAGGATTACAAGCATTGCATTGCACCCGTGCAAAAGTGTAATGCCAACACAATCCAGCAATCATTTATTATCTAAATATTTCATTCAAGTTCAAAAAATAAAAATAAAAACTAAATAAATCCAAAGCACAAAAGCTTTGAATAAAAAACTGGTTCCCTCACAGTGGTCACTTCTAAATTCTGTCTTTACTTGACAGGCCAATTAAAACAGAGGAACTTAAAGAAATAACCTATGGGGATAAGGAATGAGAGAATAATATCAATAAATACATGTTGTAGTTTAAGAATAATGCCACATTTATAAAAATCAGAAATTCTAATGAAAATCAAACTGTATAGATAAAACAGAACATGAATGAGGCCACAATAGTTGCTCATGAGAGGGTTCATGATTCCCTGAAAAACCGTTTTGTTACTAATATTATATCTCCAGTATAATGGATATGATATTGATGAGCACTATCTGAAGTGGAGAAAAGACCACAAACTGTCTGCAAATTCAAACAGTAAGAAGAAATTAGGCCTTAAAACTAACCTCAATGCTTTCAGAAGTTGTTAGTCTCGACCATATTTTCTCCCTATCTATAGCTCGCTGCAGCTGCTTCTGTACAAGATCCACCCAGAAAAATACCTCTTCTGAGTCCCGATCATTTTTTACCCTACACGCTGAAGCACGAGAGCCAAAATGGACAAGAAATTCTCTGTGCAGACCAATATCCTTTATAGAATAGTAAGCTTGGGATATAGGAACGAGATCAACCAGTGTGTCCATCAATCTACCAGTTATGTCAGAAATCGTGGAAGAGAACTGCGAGCAAGAAACTTTCGCTGGACCAAGTTTTGTAATTGTGGCAATGCAAGTCAATGCAAGCATGAGGAGTGATGCATCTCTAGCACTTCCTGATCCCAAGGACATACCTTTCCCACACCTGGATATAAGTTAATATCAATCTTATTACCAGAAGAACTTGCAAATTTTTATTGCTTAATAAGTTCAATAAAATTGAAGTAACATGATAGAAACATACACAGCAGTGGCAGCAGTGAACCGCTGGTCTCTTTCGAAATAATTTATAAAGGATGTCACAACTGC
Organism: Luvunga scandens; assembly: GCA_030449905.1. Lineage (NCBI taxonomy): Eukaryota > Viridiplantae > Streptophyta > Magnoliopsida > Sapindales > Rutaceae > Luvunga > Luvunga scandens. Next base: position 4,045,482 of record JASUUG010001265.1, read on the forward strand.
TGGAACTTGCTCAGACCAAAACCATTCATAACCTTCAGGTAGCTTGGCTGATAATTTATCCCTAATTAAGCTCTCTAGAGGAGCAGACTGTCGTAATAGGCTGCATTAAGGCAATGGTCAATTCAAATTGACTAGATGAAATGAGAAATTACATAAATGCTTTATTAGGAATAATCAACAAATTCAATGCCAATAAATAAATGTCCATTACAATCAGGTCTTCTAAAAAAATTCTCTTATTCTTTGCCATCCCACATAGAGAAACCAAACTACTGTAAAAAGTATCAAATTACTCATGGTCAAATTTCCAGTTTTCCACCAGGTGAGCTACATCAAAGACCAAGACTTCATGCCAAAAATTATAGAAATATAATCAATGGAATCAGATCCATATATGGGAAGTAAGTTCATACCCTCATATCATTGAAAGGAGATCATACACAGAGTAATAAGCTGAACTCCTCATTTGGAGGAGAGCTGCTGTTGAATTGAAAGAAATATATAGGTTTTGACCATATAAAAAACTCAAATTGGAAGATGCTGAAAGGCTAAATGCAAATGAGAGGTACAAGGATTGATGATCTTAAATAAATTTAATTCAGTACCTCCTTTGGACAAAAACATAAACATCCCTGTCTCCTCCATCGCCACGGGCTGAAATCTCACACGCAGCTTGCAATAAGGAATATGCAGAAGCCTAGAAAAAATTATGAAACTTTGGATAAGTTTAAATGATGCTTGAAACAAAATGTAAGACATGCATGTTTTGGCGGCAAACAATCTATGCAACAAAAATTTTCAAAATTTTGTTGACAGACCTGATAAGAGAGTGTTTTTATCCATGCATTCCTATCCACACCAAGCCAAGCTGTTGAAAGCCAAGATAATTTAGACACTGAGCCCTTTTCTTTAATAGCCAGCTCAAAGACCCTAGCTGCGTCATGCAAAGACTGAACAAGTCCATCATTATAATCATTTCCCTGCAATGACTGGTTTAATTTGACCCTCATCTCCTCAACATCGCTACTGGTACTTGCTTGAGGACTCCCATTAACAGTTACACCATCATCAGAAGAAGCATGTAGGAAGAGATGTCCACTCCTTCTTGATTTACAAAAGTTCCCAAAGTTTTTCCAATAACTCACCAGCTGATTTTTCTTTCCATTCTCTAGCATTGCTATTCTCAAAAGATATCTCTTCGTCAAATTGCCACAATCCAATGCAACCACTCTTCTGCAACAAATATGGCTTTTAACTGAATTTCGTGAAACCCATGGATTTGATGAGCTGGAAAAACAAAAAAATAATCACAATAAGCATTAACAACATACTACAATTAAATACATCAAATTATTAAAACAAAGCATCTTGTTCATGGTACGACTATTTCCTGAGGCTTTCAAGCTGGTACTATATAATCTTTCTCTTTTGATTCCATTATTAAGTTTTGCTAGTTCATTTTTATTTCTAAACAAGATAGATCATGATACTACATTATGTCATGAGATATTATATTAAACATCAGCTTCTTGATTCCTTCTAAGTACTCAAAAGTCAAGCATAATTTAATAAAATTCTAAACAATTTACAACAACATCGAATTCAATAGACTACACTGAGCTGACTCCTGCTTGATTGACGAGAAACTAGACAAAAATAAACCGAAAAGAAATCATTTACCAGTTCCGCCGTTTGGTTCACAAACAAAAAGGCTACACTAAATGATGGCATAATAAGTCAATTAAACAAGTTAATTGGCCGAATTAGAGAAAGAAAAAAATTCAAACCAAAATCGAAAGATAGATAATTAGTTCTATAGCAAACTTTCAAAAATCCTACCTGCGATAAAATTACTCAGTTAAAACAGTAGAAAAAGCAGAATTCAAAACAAAATTAAGAGTAAATAAGGAGGACGCGAGTACCTTGAAGATACGAGACTATGATGATTATGTAACTTGACTGCCATGTATGAGAGTGACATACGAACCAAGAGAAAATCAGCAGGAAAATAGCGTTTGGTTTCCGGGAAAATTGAGAGGAAAGTTGTGGGAGGGGACGGTTGTGTGTTTGTTTTAAGCAAAAGTGAATGAGGGTGACGTGGCCGGGATAATTTATCCGTATACGTGGAGAAACGAGTTATCACAGAGAAACGGATGTGGCCTAGAAGAATTAGAAGTGTACAATTTGTGTGCTAAGCTGTGCGCACGAGGAAATTGCTGATGATTGAGTCACCTGCGGGTGACACTGACATATGTAGGCCGCAGAACATATGGACCGCGAGTATCGTGAGAAAATTTGAAGTTTGTTTGAAAGCTCTCTTGTGCAAAACAGTCATTGCATCCAATTTTCTTTGAATCTTGAAAAGAATAGTTAAATCATCACTAAAGCTTGCTAGAGATAGATAAATAGCTTTTGATTAAATTATCACTAAATGATTTTTTTTACTTTAACATTAAAAATTTATTATATATAATTAGTTATGATAATATAATAAATAATTTTTATATCTATTATTTAATAAATAAATGACACCCAACGTTGAAACTAAAATTAAGATTTAAATATTTATAATTTTGAATATTTTTAAGGTAATTAGACAGGCCTGTCAGCACAATAAATATTTCTAACCACACCCCAATACTATTCCTTTTACTGTAATTTAGGTAAGAATTTGGGAGTGCTGAAAATTATTAAAATATTTTATTTTATTTTCCTTTATTTCATCTTATAAGCATGGTGCACTTGGGGTCACTTACTACTTAACAAGGTCAAGGTAAACTTAAAAGGTAAGAGGATCCCCTACGATTTTAAGTTTTGTTTACTAATTCAGAATAAGAACTAAAATAAAGAAATTAAAATAAATACGTGCTTCACATAAATTTTAGATTAATTACTGTACTTCTGATTACACAACAAGAGTTAAGAATCAAAACACCATTTTCTAGAATGACAAAATTATCTCCACTACACTTTTTATATTCTCAAAATACCCTCTTTGGAAATTTAAAATGAAAAACTGAAAAACTAAGCAAGCAGCCGCTACCCAAAGGAAAATGATCGATTCATCGTCGTCGTTGCTCGTGCTCGTGGCCCACATCACAGCTGTTCGTACTCGCGCTCGTCTTCGTCGTTTCTCCCTCCGTCACGCACTCGTCGTCGTCCATACATCGCAGCAGCTCGTTACCGGTAGGATTTGCGCCACGCCCCTCCATCACGCAATCGTCACTGGTCGTCCCCACATCAAAGTTCGTCACTGGTCGATCTGATTCGCACTCCTCGTCACTGATCGTCCCCACATTTATTTGTTAACGCAATTGTTATTAAAATTAATTATTTCTATTTTAGTTACTAATTATTATAATCATTTAAATTTATTAACGTTGTTGTTGTTTTTATTATTTATTATTATTTTAATTATTATTTATATTATTATAAAATTTATTATTATCATTGTTATTATTGTTATTAATTTATTAATTATTACTATAATTTATTAATGTTATTATTATTAATTATTACTATAATTTATTAATGTTATTATTATTAATTATTACTATTATTTATTTTTATATTATTATTATTATCATCATCATCATCAAATGATAAATTACACAAAAAATATTTTAATAAATTATGATTATTTATTTTAATTTTAAAATAAAATAAACATATCAATATAAATGAAACTTATTCTGATTTCAATTTTTATTGTTTAATAAAATAATTTATTCTTATTCTCATTCTTAATTGTCATTTCAGTCTATTTCATTCCAACTCATTTCAATTTTAACTCATTCTGATTATTAATTAGTACATACAGCATAAATTCTTTTAATTTTTTAGATTGTGTACCATATATTTTTTAATAATAGTATATATATATAATTTTTTTATTTATTAACAACCCATCACAATTTTAATTTTTTTCCCAATACACGAGTAATATCCTTTCAACAAGATTTAATTTGAAGAAAATTAAAAGTTATCTTTCTTTTTAAAATATCTTTCTAATTTCAATAAACGATTTTGAATCGTGCACCATTTTCGTATTAGTTTCCATTAAAATATGTTTCCAAAAGTTACAATAATCGATGAACTGATTGCAAGTCGTTGAAGAGACTAATTCCTACGCACTATATATTATGAGAGAGCTGTGTAATTACATATCGAACCACAAATTCTGGTTAAAATTCATTTTGTACAAATTAATGTCACATGAATGAAAACACATAAATAATAAAATTATAATTGAGGGTATTGATGTAACATCATTTTCTAATCTGCACCGCCTCTTTGAACCCATAAAACAAAAGCACCGGCACGGCTGCATGGCTTAGCAGCCTAGCATCGTTGTCTGTGCGTCGTCACTGAAAGCAACAATAATTTAATTTTATTTTCGAATGGCATATTTTAATTTGGCAGAATTCGAAAGATAACAGAAATAGTAGTTTTAAACTTGTAATTGAATAGACTTTGCTTTCCAGTAGAAGAGTGGAGACGTCATTGGGATTGTAATTGTAACAAGAAAAAAACAAAATATATAATAATATAAATAAATAAATTAGTCTAAAACCGAGAAGATTAGTTATTGAAAAAAAAACAGAGAGAATAGCAATTTCACTGAAATACATTAATTAATAAGAGAAAAGTTAAAAATTTTAATAGTTAACTCTTAATTTAAATTTCAACTAATATGATATTCATTAATTGAATGAAATATTTAGATAATAAATAAATTTATATTTATTATTTAATAAGTAAGTGATGCTTAGAACTAAAATTAAAACTTAAATCTTGAGACCTTTGGCATTATAATAATAATAATTGGTAGGGAGATGATAATTGAATAAATTAAGGAAGATTTTGTGGACCATCGAGCAGATCCTGCAATTTTAATTAATTTAATTTTAATAATTGTGGGCAACATATAATAGATTTTGGGGAATGAGTTATGTAACGTTCAATAAGATATTCGAGGCAAAAGTTTGTCTTTTTGAACAATTATAGGACCGATGAAAATTTTCTTTTAATCCATAATTACATGAAAAATTTCCTGCTGTAACCGGATTTTCGGACCAAGCTAAATAAATTAATCTGAAAAAATTCAATTATATATGATGCATTAAAAAATAAAAAATGATTGTGGCCCGCATAGTATTGATTTATATTCAGCTCATTTGTAAGTGTTTGGTAATCTTAAAATATTTAGAAACTATTTGAAGTTGCTCTAAAATAGTTGGGCCCTAAAAAGTACAAAATGTTTACTAATTATTTGTAGTCGTTTTTTTTAACCTCAATTGATTTTATTTCATGAAAATTTTGTAATATTTTTATTAGTTTTATGTGTGTGTATATATATATATATATATATATATATATGAGTATATCTATGTATGTTTGTATGTATGCATGCATGTGTATGTTCATATTTCTCACACAAAATCAATATTTTTTTAATAATTATAAATTTTTTCATAACAACTCTAATTTAAAAAGTACAGCAACTTTTTAACCTCTCGTGCCCTCATCCGTTTTTTACTTGAAATGTTGAAATAAACAAAAATATTTTCTTTCACTTAAATTAATGAACATTCATATTACATGCATGCATTACAACTTTGGAACAGATCCAATACAACGTTTCTTTTCCCCCAGCTGATTTCTAACTGTCACAAACATTCCTCTTGGCCAAATTGTGTATCTACAAATACCAGAACTCGACTTGCAAGAATTAGCTATGATTCTAAAATCCAGCTAATGACAGCTCTAATTACTTGTTTAATTTGGTCAATGATAATTAGAAAATCCCGATGCTAACATCAGGCCCTAATCCTAATTTAGCTTTTGAAAAATTTAAAATAGCATGCCCTAATCCAGATGCTAACATCATGCCCTAATCCTAATTTATCTTAAAAAAATTGGTAAACAATGGAACATCATTTTCACTTACCTATGTATCGTGGAATTTAGTACCCAATTAAAAATTTTGCCTTAATTATAATCATATAAACAGGCAAATTGTCCGTATTTGATAGTTCTGATTGAGATGCAATGTCTTTGAACTAATCCAATCCGAAGAGTCATTGCTTCAATTTTTTCTTTTTTTAATCCTAAAGCTCAAAGTATTTTCTTTGGTTTAAACTAAACTTAATCAAATTTAGTTGAAAATTGACTAATTAAGTTTGATACCATTTTTTTTTCATTTGCATCTATTGAGTCATTAGCAACTGATAAAATTGATTCTTTCGAAGGAAAATGTTATCTTATTGGACTGTGGGCTTCTCTTAGCTTATTTTATTGGAATCATTTTTATTTATTTTCGAGCATGAATTGATGGGTTGCATCAATTTAAACATTCAGCTATCTTGATAGCGTTATCAGAATACTATCTCTCCCACAGACTTTTACTTTTTAAAATTTAATTTTAATAGTCGAGTTCATACCAATTTATATTTTAATATTTATAATATCACATGCAGATTCAAAGAATTTTAACCGAATGATTTTCAAACAACTTTAACAATGTTGATATTGTGTGATAATGATAAAATAGTAGTATATAACGATTCATATTAAATAAATTTTTGTATATCTAGTTTGTATGTGTGTATAATTTTTTTTTTATGAACGCATTACTACTTTGTTAAAAGAAAGATGTCAATTATCATTATCATCATCATCAAATGTCAATTATCATCATCATCATCATCAAATGTCTTTCGATACCTTATATTCAAATTAACATTTAATTTTTATTTTTTTTGTTAGTTAGTCTAATAGGTCATCAATCTTTAACTAAATATAATAAAAAAGAGATTAAGGTATGAACACATGAGTTGCTAGAGAAACATCCGCTCATAAAATCCAATTTAGAAGCTCGTCAATTTGTGATGATCTTGAGCACCTCAGCTGATTTTCTTATGAAAATGACAGCTTCGTAAATCTTGCTCTTATTTCATCTTTTGAACTTAAATTTGTTAGGTTCCTACTTCCGTCCTCGGGTTATTTGACCAAAAAATAACATAGTCGTATATACAAATTGGTTGAAGGTTGTAAATGATTTAATATACTTGATGATCAAAGGCACATTGATCAGACGCGTTGTGATATTATAATTACTATCATTATTAGTTTTATCTTCTAAGTTTTTTTTTCAAGTGTATTTATAATACAATACAATTATTAGAATATTTTAAGCCAAAAATCAACATTAAATCAACATCTTTATATATTTTCGAATACTTATATTTAAAAAAAAAAAAAGGCATTCATTTGAAAATGATATCGAGCTATCTCATATTACATTCTCCGTCTATATATAAAATAAAATACATTATTACTGACACGGTATCACATTGTTTTACCATATATTCTGGTATTAAATCAATCAACATCAAGTAATAAAAAAAAAAAACTTAAATTTTAATAACTAGTGATAACAAGATTGAGACGTTAAATATATTATTATTCCATTAAAACAATGAAACCCGATTAGATATAAGCAATTCGTCCTTCATGAACTTCGTGAAGGTTATCTAATTCACATCGCACAAATACTAAAATTACGCCACTGCCTTGAGATTAGAAAATTGCTCGTCTTTAATTAGTGACATCGACTGGTAAGAAGAAATGTAAACTAACACTTTCAATAATAGGAGAAAATTTTAGAATATATTAGAGGTCATATAATTTTTATAATTATTAATTATATTTTTTAAAATAAATATATATATGTCATAACATTATTTATTTATTTATTGTATAATTAACATGCTATCTCAGAGATATGTTAAAATTTTTCTAATACTAGACAATAAAAGAAAAATAAAAAAATCTACTTTATTTTATGAATTTTTTATTTTTTTAAATCACGCATTATTAATCGTAGTCATTTTTTTTAGTTATTTTATTATACTAGTATTGAATAAAATAATAAATATCAATTATTGAAGATTTCCAAGATAACCCTAATATATTAAATAAATATTATTTTATTCAATCATGCAAGGGATGTGAGGGGGGCGTTACTTGTGCACTCGCGTCATCGAGTTCATTCGCGAGGAGCACGGAAGCGGGAAATGGATGGCAATTTGGTTATTAGCAACAACAACAATGTCATTTAAAAAAAAGTCTAACTCATCTCTCTCTTTCTTCATCTCCCCCTCTTATATAAACCACAGTCTCAAACATTTCTCAAATCACACAAACTCCAACAAAACACTGGGAAAACTTTAACAAAGCAGCCAACAGTAACATGCAGATGGCTCCTCCGTCGTTCGATCAAAACACCGCCAGAATCTCCGCAGTCCACCCCGACATCATCGAAACTCACATCTTAACTCGCTTAGACGGGCCCACCCTCGCGTCCGCCTCCTGCGTCTCCTCGCAGATCCACTCCCTCGCTTCCGACGAATCCCTCTGGACAAACATTTGCCACTCCACGTGGCCGTCCACCAACACGCCACGTCTTCGCCACGTGATTTCCTCGTTCCCCTACGGCCCCCGCGCTTTCTTCTCCGACTCCTTCACTAACCCCAACCAGACACCTGCCTCCACGTCATCTTCCTGTTCCAGTCTCAACCGTCCGTCGGAGTTAATCTCAGCCGTTGATGTATATTACAAAAACAAGCTCATATTCAGCAAAGTTGTCGAGACGGAGACTGCGAGCGGGTGGTTTAACTGCTCCCCGTTTAGAGTTGACTTACTCGACCCGAAAGACACTGTGCCGACCCGAATTCCTCACCCGGACAATGAGGACACGTGCCGCGAGCTCGCCGAAGATTTGACGTTGAGTTGGATTTTGATCGACCCGATCGGACGGCGGGCGATGAACTTGTCAGGTTACAAGCCGGTCACCGTACATCGTCACTGGCTAAGCGGAGAAGCGCACGTGCGTTTTTCTTCAGTTTTGTCCGGCGGCGACAAGGGATCATCCTCGGAGTTCGTGCAGTGCGGGATTGTGGTCACGTGTGGGGGGTCTCAGTGCGGGGAGATGCACGTGAGGGAGGTGAATTTACAAGTCGAGGACATGGATGGAACGAATTTGAACGGGAAGAACAGTTTGGTAATTTTGCAGAGGGGGTTGGAGGGTAAAAGGGGAAATGTGAAAGGGATGGAAGACGAAGGAAAGAGGAAATACGAAGAGTTCGTAGAAAAGAAGAGGGAAAGAAAAGAAAAGAAGTTGAGGACTGAAGGGACATTAGATATGTTGTGTGTGGCTTTTGGGGTTTTCACATTTTTTTCTTCAGGCTTATTTCTTCTATGGAGATAAAATATTAAAAAAGTTCTTAGATACGGCGAAGGAAAAAATGAAAAGAAAAAGAAAAAGAAAAAGAAAAAGAAAAGCAAGAAAGTGTTTATTTATGTGGTAGTAGTGTTTTACTAGGTACAAGAAGTTTGTACTTTAATTCTTTGTAAATTTACCTATTTGAAACGGACTTAGTTCATTAAGTTTTTAAAATTATTGTGAACACTAGAATCTTGTTTCTTTTTTCTTTGTAATTAAATAATGATCTAATTGGTCGTGCTTTATGAAATAAACTTGCACAACCAATTTTATGAGAATTGATGATTATTTCATCCCAAAAGTTTTGCCATTTCTATTTGTGTATATATGCAGACCAAAAAGCGAAGCTAAAAACGTTATCGGCAACACGAATGGAAGAAGAAGATGCAAAACCCTCGATGACGGAGCCTCGTTTCTTGTGTGCTGGGGCAACGACTTCTGGCAGATATTTTTCTTCTTATTTTATTTAGGAGTACTCAAGTTGGTAAGTTCACTTAAAGAGCAGTAACAAATTTGGTGTCTATTCATTTTATATTGTTGTTCACTTATAGAAATATCGAGAAAACGTATTAACAACAAACTGATTTTGCTCCATCTGCTTGGATTACTTCTGGTTTATGATTCCCTCTAGAAGCTTGCTTGTCTTTTAACATGTAAATACTGTATGTTGGGATTTCTAAAATTAGCTAATAACATTAAAGCATAAATTTAAATATTCTATTTTCTTTTCGATCCTCACCGAATGTTCTCATTAAGACGTCAATATTTAAATATGATGTCTAAGTGCGAAATAATTATTCCAACTTAATGTAATTATGTGCAGTGGTTAGCTATCAATTCTGATCTATTCATAATATTGGCCCGGCCTTTTTTTGATCATGACTAAAAATTGACCACCTTTTCGTTGACATGCAAACCAACCGGCATCGCACAAAATACAAACGGTTTGAAGGGTAGGAAGGGAATTGATTAAAGACGACTTCGATTTCCTTGTGGACTGATTCATAGTTCTTGTGGACGAAAACATACGCGCATACACATAACAGCTTTTGAGGGGAAGGTAGTGTCGTTGTGTCTCTTAACACCATTGAAAAACATAGTATACTGAGAGAGCGACACTAGAAAGTCTTGAACTAAGGAGATGTGAAGAGGATTCAACTATGCTTTTTTTCTTTATTTTTTTACCGAACTTTCCTTCTATTGATTACTCTCACCAACAAAGTGAGGTTACATTTCTGGCAGCATTTGTGGATTGGTCTCAGCGCTTATCCTATTTATGAAAAAAGGACACTTTTAGTGATGATTAATTATTACCCAAACTAACTAACTTAGAGGTTGCCCTCAGGGTGCAGCCCATTTATTTAGCTGCATACGGTCACCTGCATTCTAAAATTTAATAGGAGTAAGGATTAATATTTAGTGAATTAGGTTTTTCATTTCATCCAAACCCTTATTTAAAAAAAAAAAAAATCAACTTTTCTTTATATGAGGCACCGTTAAGTACTTTTATTATTTAAAACACATGCTAAAAGTTTTCTTTAACCATATTTGTAATTGAACATAAAATTATATACGCACGCACGCACGCGCACACAGAGACGCACACATGCACTCTTTGCTTGTTGGTTAATTTTGGCTAAACCACCAATCCATGCAAGAAATACTACTTAGCAACTACCGTATTTATATTTTACAACGGTCATAATTATTCATTACAAATTTTTTTATCTACTTACAAACCTTTGACTTCGGATTTTTTTTTTTAAAAAAAAATCTATGGAGTGTGACGAATAAATTTAAAATTGCAATGAAAAATTTATGATTAATACAAAATAAAAATTGTAACTGTAATAACATACAATAATTGTAAGATTGTTGACATACCTAAAAATTAACAAACACGTCACCTCAATTTCAGACGTATCCTTAAATTCGATTAAGGTGGGAGAGTGGTCTACAGCTGAATAGCATGCAAAGCGAATGACAAAACATCTTAATTTGTTAAGAATCAGTTTAGGCATCACGTTGACGTGGAAAAAGTCGGGTAAAAGCATTTCGTCCCGGATTGAACCTATAATTTATCAGCCCCAAGCATGTGAATTACAATGGAACCTTAAATGGGGGGAGCAGAACAGCAGGCCATTTCTGGTTTCTGTTATGTCAGCATCAAGTTTAGTCAATGCACGGCAGCCAGCAATGGAATTACAACGGTCACCTTTCGATCACTTACCTACTTTCTTTATAGTCAAAACAAGCACTTCATTTATAAATTCTGAATTCGGCTGCGCGGTGCAGGTGGCATTAAAATTTGTATGGGCCTCCATGCCGTTACATTATGGTTAGGCCATGTGGTACTGGTGCCGCTTCGGCTCTGCTCGTGCCACGTTGTTAATAACAAGGCACAATTTCCTTTCCCATATCTCTTTGGGCCATTATCATTTGCGCCACGTATGCCTTGAAGGCTTGAACTGGGGATGTATGACTGGTTGTACCAGCAAATCCAAGTTGATATTGAGATTAAAAAAAAATAATAGATTTAATCCATTATTTATATAAAGAAAATTTTTATAATTTCTTTATTTTTGTTAAACTTATTATTTAGAATTATATTCGGCTTGTACTATTAGTTTTTATTTAATAATTAATTTCTTTTTCACGCTACCTCAATACCGGATAGAGAGTGAGCTTTGCTGAGAGATCTCTCTCAAGAGTCAAAATCACAGAGAAGTTCATTAAATCAATTCCGTGGTACATCGAAACGAAAAATAGATTCGTTGCTGTACGTTTACGTATAAAACACGCGTTATTTCAACAACGATAAAAGGATTTACAAGTGACGTCCTTGATGTATTGTAATCAAAGTAGGTTCCAATAAGAAGGAAAAAAAATGTTAAAAATAACCAAAGGTCCCTGGGAACAATGATAGTTCTTCAAACACACCAACTTCAAATCTATTTTTGGCACAAACTTTGCGACCAAACCTAACACAAACAGTCAAACACGGTAAGGAAAGCATATTCAGTATCTTCAGTCAGTCTTGGTTTACTGGTTATCATATTTGCATGATTCCGATGTATAATTTCTTTGTAGTCTATGATTTCTGTGTTTTTGGTTCTTCATCAAAGAAATTAACTTTCACCCGGTCAGCTATTGATTCAGGAGGTCCCCTGGCTATAGGCATTCCACTACGAAAGCTGGTTTTTGGCTTTGCGTAATCTACGAATATGACACGGCCGTCCAGTGTCTGCCAAGCATGTTATTTATCAAATTAGATGAGTCAAATGTAAAAAGGAGTTCGAGATGGCAGAACTTTACTCTTCCATTCATCTCAGACAGCGCTTTCTCAGCTTCATCATCGGATGCAAAGGTCACAAATCCAAAGCCTTTTGATTTATCTGAGACTCTGTCTGTTACAATTTTAGCTGGCAAAAGAACAAAACATTCAAGAAGTTTTACTTAAATGGATATCAATACCTAGCAGAAAGAGAGCTTAATGTTAGCATGATGCAAGGCAGAGCCAAAGTCACCTTCAACAACTTGACCATACTGAGAAAATGCATCTGTTAATCCCTTGTTTGAGGTGTAGAATGACAGACCTGCAACATAACACACCGGGCACAAACGATTTCGACAAATTTATATGTGCAAAGTAAGGAGCTGCTGAAGCATAAATTTCAAAACCACCATTCTGTTTTCTAATGGTAGATATTAAAGGGTGCTTTCCGTTACGTCGAAAAGAATCTTCAAATCCTCGAAAGTTATTATGTGTCTACTCTGTAAAGTATGATTAAAACAGATTGCAAAAAGAGTCACTTAGTCATGAAGTGCTTAATATCAGCCTTTCTGAAAAGCCTTATTGAGTAACAAAAAAAAAAATTAGAATACTTTCTTAAGGATAACTACTTTTCTTAGAAAGCGGTTTCAATTCAAAATGCTTCATCAGAAAGCACTTCTACTGGATGAACTCTTTTGAAACTAAACCACTAGATGAACTCAAAAAGTCACAACTAAAGTCACATTAAGGCTCCCTTTGGGATTGTGGTTCAGTGGCTTCAAAATCACAGCTGCTGTGAAATAAAACGAGTATATGGTAATCACAAATCATAACTTTTGAAGTGGGGCAAGGAAAGGGTAAATTAGCAAAGTTACTATAGATATTTCATCAAATCATTTGTCAGATAAAATCAACGTAGCTTCCAAAGTTAAGTATGGAACATTTTAGCAGCTTTGCTTTGAAAGGCCACACTGCATAGCTAATACCAAACGTACGGAACCAAAACATCCCATATGGGCAATTATTATAACGAGCAATAAGGCTGCAAAAGCACGATCACACAAAAGACAAAACTGAGCTGCCGCGAAGTAAAATCACCAAGTATGAGCACTTGTATGTTTGATAAGTGAAACACTTCTAACCACTGCGTTAACAAAATAAAAGTAAAAATGCAGCAGTGACAAATTAGACCCCAAGACAAGATCATTTTAAACTCAAAATGGAAGTAAATGAGAAAATTAAGACTTGAGAGAGGAAGTACCTCCAACAAAGAGCTTAGAAGCAATTCCTCTGCAAGATATGAAAAGGGTTGGAGGTATAAGAGAGCAGTTACCATTGGAATTACTGTTAAATGATGTCAGGTTTCTGTTTCTCCCAACAATCTTTCTAATCGCCGCCATGCGATGCCAGACTCTGATATTTTCTGGAAACGGGAGAGACTGTTTTCGTCGACTTACCTAGTTGTGAGTAACGAGCTAAGTGATTTATAAATAAATATGGAAAAAATTATTTCCCCCAAAATGATCGTACCGTCTATTCTTCTTCTCCTCCTCCCTCGTATACACTTATTATTCTACGTATATATTATATTCTAAAATGTACTCACCTTACGTTATCGCATAATTTAAGCGTCTACAGAATATTGATTGAAAATCTAGTCGCACTATTTTTGTTTAAATGATTTATTTTAATTAATTCCTCAAAATTGTTGAATCTAAAGAGTCCATGACTATGTATTAACATAACAAAGGAAAATCGACTGTTTAGGTCATTGCCGAGTTATAATTTCCTTGTAATTATATCATTAACATTAGTAAATTGCGAGTCTTAGACAAAACTGGTTTCCCAATTATAATAGTTCAGTACCAATGCCAAGGTCCGGAAGGGAGAATAAGTTGCATTTCTTCAGTTAAACGAGCCCCATCATTCCATCATCATGAACATTCCAGAGTCAAAGAGATAACGCAACATGTCCAGCAAAATTTATCCAAACGCAAGTTTAATTGCACATGCTACTAATGTCTTATTCATAATTAACAAGATTTTGGACACAACCATTACAATTCTAAGCAATCTAATGAACTGACATTGTTACACCTAAAAAACATCTGAAAGACTTAAATTCTATTCCTCCTACTGTTACAAATGTTCCATCATGCCAAACAAGTGAGGCCAACCATCAGAACTTTCCAAGAGGAGCTGGAAGATAATCAAGGGGACTTCTCATTGGCAATATTAGAGCAGAAACCGTCATGCTGTCATTATTCCAGGGGTCTATGGCTGATGAGCTGTACAGAATTTGATCTTACAAGCATTTTAGTACCGGGTGACATCCCCAAACGAAAGTCACAAGTGAATAACCCCAAACGAAAGTCACAAGTGAATAACAGTGTTCATGACTGGTGCACCTTCATCAGCGTTTGATAAAACTGGTCAATAAATTGATCATCCTAGCACAAAATACATAGATCAGTCAGGCCCGCAATAGAGCACATGGTAGTTACTCTATTCAAGGATGGACAACCCCTCCCCCACCCCCCCTCTTAAAAAAAAAAAGTGTGAACAAAATTAGTCTAAATCTAAAGCCACATGCAATAGCTACAAAGACGAACCAATATAACAAATTTCTCTGCTATGTTACGTTTTGTAAGTGCTGCCCCTGCTTTATGGTGGAGCATATATTTAAGGTGAACAGCTGATTAGTCAACACTATTTAGACCCACAATTAGTCATTAGACACAAACACACACACCGGGAAAAAAAAATTACGAAATCAACAAATGCGAAGACAAAGAGGACTCAAGTACCTGAACAAGCATCAGAAGTGCATCACGAACTTTCTCTCTGGTAATAAGAGGTCTATCAATTGGAGGAGCGGAACTAGGGGTTAGAGATGGAGGTGGAGTTGGTGGTGGAAAAGGTTGGAGCATTGGAGCTCCATACGGGCGTTGCAGACTTAGGGGAGGATTAAGAGCTGGTGCAGTTGGCACAGATGAAGAGATAGGTGGCATCATCAATGTGGATGAGGAAGATGGGGGTGAAAAGAATGAAGGCTTCACAAGGTTAGTGACCCGATTGCTGCCGCTGATTGGATCAGGAGTGTCGTGGATGGCAATTGGAGTAGATGAAGATGAAAGAGCGAGGGGTGGTGCTTGTGGAGCTGGTGCAGCAGAGGAAACAACAATAGGTGCATGGGAAAACAAAGGAATGGTTGCAGAAGAATGATAGGGCTGTCTTGAATTAGCAGCATTTGGAGCATTACTTCCAATACTTGTAGCCGTCTGCAATACAAAAATTATTCAGGCCAGAGATACATTAATAAATTAAGCAGTAAGAAGGTTAGTGATAACCTAATTGTACATACACTAAAATAGTTTTCAAATGATGGATCTTCAGGAGCATCAGTGGCAGTAGGGGTAGTTGATGTTGGCTCCAAAGGGCCTTCCATCACAGATAGGCTTGGAACTGCTTCAAGTTCCTCAAACTCACTACAAAACAGTAAGATGTAGATCAAGAACAAGGAATCACACATAACCCTTACAGCAGAAGTTTCTCAACTAACAAAATTAAATCCAGGATGTAACAATCAGCAATTACTATAACATAGCCACAGCCAATGTAGACGAGGATCCTGTCTGAACTATAAAACCCCCCATCTAAGGAATATAAAAACATCCCAAGGAACTCATCT
Source organism: Luvunga scandens (assembly GCA_030449905.1). Classification (NCBI taxonomy): domain Eukaryota; kingdom Viridiplantae; phylum Streptophyta; class Magnoliopsida; order Sapindales; family Rutaceae; genus Luvunga; species Luvunga scandens. Next base: position 4,061,733 of record JASUUG010001265.1, read on the forward strand.
TTGATAGAGATTCTACAGACTCAAAATTTGTTTCTTGCAAGACATTTATTGCATATGTTTCTGTAGATTACAGAACCCTATGGTTTAATACAAATCTGGAAAACAGAAAAATTTCATTTTCCAAGTTCACAGTCACTATTTTTCTGTAAGCCGTGACAAAGAAATTTGCGATCGGTGCATAGCACTGCTGAAAGCAAAGTGTTCCAGGAGGGCAACAAGTTAAAACTTTCAGGGATAGTTCAACGATAATATGGGGGTTCGATTTTTACAAAGAATTATTACCTTTTGTTTGATGATACTTTTGGCTTTGGAGGAACTTTTGAGTAGGCATTAAGTATCCTGTTCACATGAAGGATGGCACAAAATTGTTAATTCACACAGCTGAAGTACAGGTGGTGGTCAAAAAGCACTCCTGTCTGCAATGAAATGCAGACAGTTATTTAAATACCTCTTCAATCAAGCTATTTACACTGATCTTAGATATTTTAATATATATGCCAATAATTTTATTCACCTACTTATTAGAGTCTCCAGGATAAGCACTCTTAAAATAGACTTTATAATATATAAATAGCATGTAAAAGAATAAATAAGAAGAAACTACACCTATTGAAGAGATTTGCAACCTCCTCACATTCACGGGGATTATAAAACCAAATTCCATTAACTTCTTGGGATGCATTCCGGTACAACAAATAAGGAACTTGAATTTCATACTCGAAATCCCCCAACAGATTCTCCACCAGATTTTCTGTTTAGACAAACAATATCAGATTAATAAAGAAAACAAAAAAGAGCTGATGGCATAAAATAAGTAAATGTTAACAAATGCCTTCATTTGCAAAAAACACTTTGCACCAATTAACAAAAATAGTTAAATAGTGCTCCTTGACTGCTGAAACTGTGGGACAATAAAACATTATTACTTATAAAATTAAATATTACACTTAAGTACTCAGTGAAATATACAGTAACAAAAGGGTCACCAGTGATTAAGAAAAGCAAGTAGAATTGAGCAAGATTTCTCATAATAGCTTTAGTAAAGGCACATAGCCGATAAGTGTGGGTTTCCATTCCTGCATCATGGGTACAGAGAGGAAAAGATGCTGCTTGTTTATCATGGTGTCCTGTTTGTTCACACTAAAAACATTAATTGGAAAAAAAGAGGTTCCATCTACTATCCAGCCAAGTTAATCTGACCCATCAACAAAATTAATGACACTCTAGAACATATCTTGCGCTAATTGCCTACTGTAAATAAATTTCAAGCTAAATGTGCTAACTCTCAAGACCTGCAACTTGATAAACAACATGCCAGAACCGTGTTAACTGTATCATCTAACATTGACTATCAAAACAACAGCACAATTAAAACTGCTAAGCTTTCATGAAAACAAGAAAAGTTCCTAGTGCATCATTTATGGCATTCTGCATACAGGGAGAATACATGAATACAGGATTGATCCCATCACCACATCCATTCTTGCCATCATTTCATATGGAGAAACCTCCAAACAGGGAGAAAAAGGTTTTATTCCATAATTTTTACCCATCATCAACAGAAAATAATAATCCTCTAAGTTCCCATAACTAGATCTGTCTCCGCTTTAACACCAAAATTACTTACTTCATATGATACAGGTCACCCAAACATAACTATCAGATCATCAATGGCTGGATATAATTACCCAATCACCACCACTGAATAAGCATAAACCGTCTTATTAAGCACCATCCTCTACCAAAATCCATCATAAGAAGCACAGTAATAATTTCTTATCAAACAAACATTGAAAGACATAATTATTATAAAAGTGAAGTACCAAATCCAAACCTGTATTACGCCGATTCATCACAATGAACTGAAAACGCGGCTGAGTATTTCTACATAACATCAAAAACAAAATAAAAATAAAAAAGGGAAAAATCTGGGAAGCAAATGAGAAAAATTAGCAATATTTATTAAAAAAGAAAGAAAGAAAGAAAGAAACCTTTTGACCACGAAAAGAGATCCTTCAACGTCCTTGCGACTCTATTAAAACAAAATGAAAAGTAAAAATTTAAAAGGCGATTAAATAATTTGACTATGAAAGAGAAGAAATTAGATTTAAATAGGATCGGTGAATTAAATAACGTACCCATTGATTGCTCTCGATGTTGAACTCGTAGAAGGTGACATGAGCTGCGGTGATCAGAATCTCTTCAATGAAAGGATCGATCCGCTGGAGCACTGTTAGATTTAGCATTTTGGTGCTCTGCTGGTCCAGATTCGGCATTAATTTTCCCGTTTGAGACATTTTCAGAAACCCTAAATTCCCCAATTGCGACCTCCGATTTTCTCTTTTATTTTCCCGGGAAAGTTGCTGGGTTAGCGAGAGTGCGTGTGCCGTGTGACCAAAGTTTTGATGGTTGTTGATGAAATGACGAAATGACCTCGTTCGGCAGCGGTAATGCAGTGGCAATACAGTGTTTTGCATAAAACAAATCTTCTATTTACGTTCTGTTTTTTAAATGCAATATGGTCTAAATGATTTTAATAAAAATATCCATTAATTTAAGTCCTAACGATCATAATATTAATCCATTAGATAGTAATTAAATAATTTTACAAGTTATAAAATTAATCATTTAATAGATAGTGACATATGGTGATGATTAATATTATTGCCATTTATTTGGGAGAAAGAAATATAAAGTTATGACATGGGATAACTAATAGATTTTTATGGAGTAATATAAATCTAAACAAATTGTACTAACATTTAAAAGATTTTTAATCAATTATATATCAATGAGGAAAAAAACAATATAATTTTGTTAGTTTGTTTGTTCTCTAAAAGTTACTTTGAAAGTACTGTTACACTACACACTCACATACAAATTTTTTTAAAAAGTTTTATTTTGAACACTCTTTAAAATTCTAAAAAAAATCATTACTTTACTATTTAAATCAATTAACTTTATTTACTTAAATCACTAATAAAATTATTCAATACAATCAATTTTAAAACGTTAAAAAGGCTTTATAGTACTTAAATTTACTTAAATTTTTTTCCAAATATCGATTCCTTTGTTGTTCATCTAAGTTGAATAAGATATTAGAAATAGAAATTTAGTGGTTTAAAACATGAGAATTGTACATTGAACAATGATTATAGATGTTCAAAGTAGTTATATAATATTAATTTAAAATAAACTATCTTGAGTAGTAATTCACATCATAGGTATCTTGTAATAATTTTTTTAAAATTAAAATTAGAGTGTGTAAATTGATTTTTAAAGCGTAAATAACTCCACCCATATTATTTATCATTTTCATTTTTCAAGTATTGACCTTCGATTCATTTTCTACTTTAGTAGGCATAAACATGTAACTTTAGGTTTTTTTCAATTTTTTTTATTTAATACAATTGATAAAAATGATATTTTCTAATTATTATTATTTTTAGGTCATTTGATATAAGAGAGTGTGTTTGAAGGTAATAAATAGAGTAGAACGTAGAGAGCAGTAAATTTTGTTGGTCTTAATTCTCTAACAGCATCCACTTCAACAAATAATCCCAAAATTTTTTCTTACAAATAATCCCCAACATATTTCTCTCTACAAACTCAATGCAAGATCTTACTTCTCCTTACACTCTACAAGCTTTGTTTAAGTTAATATGAAACTTTTATTTAATTTTTAGACTGAATATAAAAAAGTCATAGGTATTCTTAAAATATTACTCTTTATCTATTTGTTGTTTCTTATATGATCATGCTTATTATTATAATCGATTGAGACATATACATAACAAAAAGAAAATAGTGCTCAGGAGCACTCATAAACTTTCGTCGTCATAAATTTGACCATGCATGTGTGTGCAAGAACTTGTTTTGATGGTCATTTAAACTTTCTATTTTTTCCTATGCTATTGGTTGATCCAACTTATTTATCCTTAATTTCTTACTTTTGTAGCTGCCAACATTTTACCGTCAAAACCTCATTACAAGTTTTCCTTTTCAATTCATTCTTTTGAGGTGAGAGTCCGCTAAATTTTAGTTGGCTCCTTACTATATTTGAGATATAATATAAGAGTGGGCTTTTTGACACCTCTTGAGATTGCTCTTAAAGCCTCCTTTTAATTTAAATTACTTAAATAATCCAACAAAATTATTTTATTTCTTATTTTGAATGGAAATTCAATTAATTTAAAATGATTTTTTTTAAAATAAAAATATAAGAGTTCAAAATTATGAAGATAGAATTTATATAATAAGAAAAAAAGATTTAAGATAAATTTAATATTATAGGATTTTTATGTAATTTATAAAAAAAAATTTTGATAAAATTTTATGAGAAAATAGTTAATCTAATACATGAATTAATTTGTATTTTATCAATTACATTGATAGTATTTTAGGAAATAACATTAAAAAAGAGGTGTGATATAGATTTAAGAGGGATGTTAAAAGCACCCCTCGCAATGCAAATACTGTTACGCCATTGAAGGTAACATGGGTTTATTATTTCAAATTAAGGCCACAATTGTGTAAGATTGAGAGGTTTTACAAGAATTTTACAGCGGTGTGAATAGTGACAAAAATAAAAAATGTTCCTGTGAGAACCCAAAACTGTGATCACTAGGCCTGGTCCGCCTGGATTGCAAGTTCTGTAGAGTGAAATTAACTGACGGAGTTCAACGCCTAAAAGCTGAAAAAATTTAGCATTAATTGCGCTGGCACTTAAGAAATAAAACTACTTCTCGTAATGACTAATGTTTCAAATTGACAAAGAATTTCAAATGGAATTCAGGTGGTTTTTTCTTTCTTTTTTCTTTTTGGGCGGGGGAGGGGGGGGGGAGTGTTTTTTAAATTTGTCTCGGCAAAGCTTGGGGCTTAGATTGTATGATGATGGGATCGGCGAACGATCATTCCTTATTATAAGAAGAATTTAGAAACCAAGAGATGAAACACTAAATTGAAACACTGGGACAAAATCTTGTCTTGTATGGATGAGAATAAAGTTCTATTTACTAGCATTGTAGTGCTATTATTTTTAAGTCGGTTGTGAAATAAATTTTAATTGTAACATATAAATTAATAATATTTGATAAATGTGGTGTTTAAATAATAATTTTCACAAAAATAATAAGAACTCTTATTGTAAGTCTTCTCGTCAGACTATTACTAAAGAAATAATCTCATATTCTAATTAGTGCTTTTCAAACACTTAGGTTTTTATGTTAAGAGCCACAACTCCTCTGCAACAATATCAAGAAGGAGTCGATCGTATGTGACAATTGGTCTGCGAGCAACATTAATCCGCCGAGCTTGGAACTTAACTTCAATAGCAAGAACACAAATGAAATAAACTTTTGCCCAAGTGAGGCGGTGATGTTGATAAGCGTATCCATGAGATCAACGTAATTGCGTGCAGTTGTGTCCCCTGGATGGTGTGACACTGCTCCAAGGCCATCGAGTTTCGCATCAAAGCGATAAACTCCCAGCTGGCACGAGATCCATGATCGCCTGTTCTCTTATAAGCTCATGTCAGTAATTAAGCTTTCTTCTTTAGTGCCTTTAAGCTTCAGTCCTGGCTCTTGCAGATCGAGCGCACCAGGTAAATCTCTGGTCCGTACTACTCCTGGTTCCGGTTTTCGGCTAGTCGTGTTCGTACTAATAAGATATCTTCTCAAATCGGTGAAGTGTTTGGCTTCCATTTCGGCGGGTATTTGCTTGACCGATAACAGCTTGTAAGGTTTGAAGAACTCACCCAGAAAGATGAACGAAGGAATAGAAGGATTATTGTGCTCTCTAGTCAATCCGCTAGAAGAGAAGGCTAAGCTGACTCTCTCTTGCTGTTGCTGCGGCTGCTAGTTGCCACCACTGTTGCCGTTGAGTCTCCGCGGCCGATCGAATTTTGGGGTTCATTTGATATGTTGAAATTGGCAAAGGAGGAAAATTTTTTGAAGTTAGTGCGATTGCTTTTGAACATCACTGCTAAATTATTACGATGAAGGATGTAAATTTCCCCATTAATTCCTATGTAACTTCCAAAATTATGTAAATTGTCATTACTTCGATAGGATTTTCTTTTCTTCTTGAGAAGCACTTTCATCGGATTTTAGGATTCAAATATAAAATACTAAAAAGTTAAAAACAAATCATAACTTGAGCAACTATGCCAACCACGAATAATTTTTTTAGTGAAAATTTGAAATTAAACAGGTATTTGCCAAATACAAAAAACATTACTATTTTTTAATAGGACATTATAAATACTGATAAATATAACTCGATAAACCCATCGAAACCTATTTGGGTATGTTAAAGTTGAAGTCCGACCCAAAATACAATACGAAACTAAAGAAAATAACACATAACTAAAATGTTTATTATGCTTGTTGGGATGTATCTAAACTTAATAAAATTGATGCTTAGACCAAAAATCTAAAACCAAAGAAAATAATTAATAAATAGAATCACACTCCAACCAGGAGATCAATTAACGAGTTGTTAGTTTTAAAAAAATAATTAAAACTAAATTAAAAAAAAAAGCATAATACCAAAAGCAATAATGTAATGGTATATTTATTTATCAGTAATCGAAATGATAATTCTATAATCGAAATCAATAACATGTTTATTTGCAAAATTAAGGTTTGGAATCAAAATTGAAATAATGCATGGCACACAAATTTAGAAATCATTCTCATAATTTAAATTCGCAAGGGGAGGGTTGGGAATAAGAGTCTCATTCCTAGAATTGCCCATTCTACCCCAATTAAATTTCCATAATATTCCAAATTGCCCTCAATTTAGTTTTGTCATTTTTATATTTTCATCTCTGTAAAATTTATGAAAATACCCATAAGTTACGTGTTATTTGCAAATAGATCCTTTGTTATTTGTAATAATAATAATAATGTCATTATTATTTTATGAGCTTTTGGCCCTTTTGTAATTTGGTCTAACAGAATATATATTGAAAATATAAGACCAAAAAAAAGAAAACACATATGCTTTTACTGATTTTCTTTTATGCAATATTTGTGTTAGACATATTAAAATGTTGTATTTTTGGTACAATTAATTTCATGCTTTCCAAGTACAATTTATTTAATATTATACAAAATCAAATTCTTATCAAATGGAAAAATAATCTCAATAAGTTTTGCAAGTTTTTGTATGTGTCATGTCATTTGAAAAATAGTGAATTTCATTTACAAATAAATATTTAATCAGTGTATTTTATTTTTAATATGTCTAATAATATCTCATACATGTTATTGTTTTTTTAATACCTAAATTTGTATCTTCCTAATGTGTTATCGATAATGTGGAGACTGTTGGGTAAAACAGTGAATAGAATTAATCATATTATATAACTCAAAGGTAAATAAAAGAAAAAGTTTCTATTTTTTTTAATTAAACAGTAAATTTCTATAAACGGTAATTAATTGTCGACATATAATCATTATTGAAGTCAGGAAGAATCCTGATTCTTGGAGGAATCAGTATTGGTAGAGGAATCTTTGATTCCTAAAGCAAACCAAACGCCGTTCGGAATAGGAACCCTCTCCCTCTACATATAACTTATAAATAGCTTGACCGACCAAAAAAGGAAAAAAAAAAAGGAGCACAATTTGGGAAGAAAGTAAAATGGCGAATCAGCCACAGTACTGTCCTGCGGCAGTTGTGTATTGTTGTATGCACGGCGGCGTTGGGAGGAGCAAGAATAATGATTCTAAAGCTTCAGATATGAGGTTGAAAGCCCGGAATCATCTGTTGGCTCTGAATTGGAAGTTATGGTATGCAGAAAAGGGAGGATATAAACAAGAAATGCGGTACACATCTCCGAATCAGAAGACTTTTTATTCACTCAAAACCGCCTGCAGAAGTTTAATTGATGAACAAGGTTCTCAGAATTTAACTCGCAATTTGAATGCAAATCTCGTAGTTAACTTGCACGCCAAGGCAGAGTCTGAATCGATGGATTTTGGAGACCTAGGGCAAGAAGAAGATCATGCAAGACATGCAAAGCGTGGTCGTCGTTTTGACGAGGTTTCTCAGAATTTAACTCGCAATTTGAGTGCAAATCTTGAAGAAAAATCGCTAACGGTGACTCCTCAGACATCACAATCATCTTCCGGTGATGCGTTACATTCAAGAAAAAGGAGGAAAAAGAACACTGAAGTTAACTTGCACGCCAAGGCAGAGGCTGAATCGACAGAGCTTGCAAACTTAGGGCAAGAAGATGATACTGCAAGACATGCAAAGGCCGGTTGTATTGACGAAGATTCAGAAAATTTAACTCACAATTTGAACGCAAATTTTCAAGAAAAATCTCTAATGGTGACTTCTTCTCAGACATTGCAATCATCTTATCATGATACGTTACATTCAAGAAAAAGGAGGAAAAAGAACACTGAAGTTAACTTGCACGCCAAGGCAGTGGCTGAATCAATGGATTTTGGAAACTTCGAGCAAGAAGATGATAATGCAAGACATGCAAAGCCTGGTAGAAGGAGAGGAAAGGGGAAGATCAAGGGAACACCAAACTCAATGACATCAAGAGACGATCAGAAGAAGCCTGCAGTTAAGCATACCCATGTTCAAAGATCAGGGAAACGAGAGCGGGAGAAGGTGCTTCCTAGGTTTTCAGTTTGCAATCGTCGAGCTGTTGTACTCAGTAAGTTGATAGAAAACAATGTGGTGTTCCCTGGGGCGAAGGTCTGTTATGGTGGCAACAAGGGTCGCGTTCCATTGGCTAAAGGGTCAATAACTAATAATGGAATCAAGTGCAATTGCTGCAATGAGGTGTTTACGCTTACTGGGTTTGAGGTCCATGCCGGTAGCAAAAACCATAGGCCGGCTGCTAATATTTTTCTTAAGGATGGCCGGTCTCTTGTGGATTGTCTAAGGCAAATGGTGTCTACTGATAACACGGCAGCTGTCAAAGGGAGTAATCAGATGAAAAGCAATAGCCATCAAGCTGAGAATTATGATATGTGTGTTGTTTGCCAAGATGGAGGTGAATTAACTTGTTGTGATCATTGTCCCTGCACGTACCACACTGGCTGCCTTGGTTTAAAGGTTACTCCATATGGGGATTGGTTCTGCCCATTATGCTGTTGCGCCATCTGTGGTGATGGTAAATTTAAACAGAGAACCCTGCATTCTGTGGATGATGATGATCGTCTTGTTCGCACTTGTGATCAGTGTGAGCACAAGTTTCACATAGGGTGCACAAGAAAGAGTAAACGAGAATTGAAGTTGAAATCTCAAAATAAATGGTTTTGCAGTGATAGATGTGAATATGTTTTTTCCAGTTTCCATCAACTTATAGGGCAACCCTTTTCAATAGGTGAGAATAATTTAACCTGGAGATTGTTGAAGTCGTTGGAGTCTGATCATCAAGATGTTAGTACTTCTACAGATGGTAAGGTCTTGAAAGAGTTGCAGAGAAAGTTGCATGCTGCAGTTGAGCTAATGCATGAATGCTTTGAGCCAGTCAAAGAGCCTTTAACTGGGAGAGATCTCATTGAAGATGTAATTTTCAATCGGAGATCAGAGCTGAACCATTTGAACTATGCAGGATTCTACACTGTGGTTTTGGAGAAGAAAAGAAAAATAATTTCTGCGGCTACTGTCAGAGTCTATGAAAAGGTTGCTGAGATCCCATTTGTTGCTACAAAGTTCAAGTACCGCAGACATGGAATGTGTCGTCTCCTAATGGCTGAGCTTGAAAAGCAGCTTATTGCATTAGGCGTGGAGAGGTTGGTGTTGCCATCAGCCCCAAGTGTGCTAAACGCATGGACCACTAAATTTGGGTTTTCGAAGATGACAGCCTCAGAAAGATTGAATTACTTGAATTATACTTTCCTGGATTTCCGAGGTACGATCATGTGCCAGAAATTCTTAATGAAGACACCTTCAGCAAGCCCCTGCCTATCACAAGCAGCTTGATCTGAAAATGTTGGTGTTAAATTTGATTTCTGCTGCCCCATCTCCAAAGTACTTCAAAGAGAAGAAAGTGACAGCTGATTTGTGTACAGAGATAACATTATTATTTTCTTTTAAAGAGTTTGTATTTTATCTGTATTATGTGACACATTACTAACTATGTTGAACATATATTGATGCAACTCATACTGATAAAATCAACACATTGTCTGCCATAGTTGTCATAATTCTACCTGTTCAATCAGTTATTCCCTGTGATGATAAATGACTCCCATTTTATTTTTTACTCAATTTCTCTGTCGAATAGATTATAAACCGAGGCATAAAAGTAATCTGGATTCCGAATATGTCACCTTCTTATGATCATATTGAGCTGAGAATAGACATTCATTCAGGATATTTTAATTTGAAACGTGATACAAGAAAAAGCATATATGCTCTACAGCATTTTGAATGGATTCACTGAACACAGAACATATTAAATTTAATAGCACTTCCTCAGATAAATTAGAAACACTCGAATGGAACCATAGAACTCTATCTGTCGCTTATTGCTTTCGGAGAGCAAAACCAGAGAGGACCACCAACACCACGAAGAGGACAACCGCTATGAAAGATGCCACCACAGCCCCACTGACTTTCTGGCAGAAATCACCAAATTGCTGGCAAATTGCGAACCAGTTTGTGTTTTGATTACCGTTGTGAGCTAAGTAAACAATGGCGGCGGCAGCAGCAGCAGCAGCTGTAGCAAAAGTTAATGCTACCTGCAATATATGAAAACATTTTCATCATAATCTGTCAAGCAGCAAACTCAGTTGTGTTAGAACTCAAGAAGTTAATGATTAACGAGCTTACGGTGTCCAAAATGAGTAGGAGGAGCCTTGGTCCAACGGCGTGTGGGCGAACAATGGTGACAATTGAAAAGGGAAGGGAAAGGACTAGGTAGCCCCCTACTAATGCCATTGCAATTACGAAATACCTGCAGAAAACGGTATCCCAATTTTTTGTAGCACTATTTCTGTAAACTGTCAATCTTGTTTCTATTACTTGTATGATTCTAGGAATGATATTATTCAAGTGGCATGTGATTCTTTTCTGCTGTGAAATTGATTCTGCATTATTGCATGCCAAAACTTAATACCAACAAGGAGAGCATATGCGTAAATGTGATGAATAATAGAATTTCAACAAGTACGTTCACATACTGAAAAGTGGGAAGATCATCATAGCTAGCTTGAAACTGAAAGAACTGAGTGAAGAATGGAAGAGCCTCATCGCTGGTTGCCATCGCGGCAGCAGCAGCTAGAGTACACACCAGGGCACCAATCCTCAGAATGAAATCAAATATTGCTATTCCTTTCTTGTATCCAGCCTTCTCACGCCTTGGAGCTCCGATGAGGGGTGCTTTTCCTTTAGCAGCCGAGCTAGACTCTGGAACATCAACGGTAGCTGAATCACTCATTTTGGTTCACAGTGAAAGAGACTTGAAGCTTGTGATGTGAAGCTGAGACTATTGATTGATAAGAGAACTAAAATGCTGTGATGAAAGTGGATGAATGGATGAGTCTTATATAGGGAAGCAAAGAAGAGCTGCTTGAAAAATATTGCAAATTTGAAACTAGACTTTTTTTGGCTAATGGGAGTAAGGGGAGTCGTTGACATGATGCAGTGCAATTGAGGGATTAGGAATCAAGAACAAAATGTGATTAAGTCGAGACAAAGTACCAACTCACCAGATGTATTTAGTCAATCAGTTAACTAAACCATGTAATAATCGTTTTGTCATTCCACTCAGACTCTAGCTCTTTTGGCTGTAATTCTTGAGAGATTGCATTACAAAATACCAAATCCTTGTAAGAATCGTGAAGCTAGTATTTTGCATCAGCTAATTTTCGTTTCAACATTTCAAGATACGAATCACTTGGTAGTTATCAGTCAGCAATATGTTTGAGACTCGTTCCTCCTCAGCTCCTCTTCAGTTGAAGCCAAGCACACGTCAAATAAAAAAATTGGCAAACAGTTCATGTAGTCAGCACATGGCAAGTATAGAAAAAGTATAGGGGTGTAAAACGGATTGGAACAACCCATGACAAAAGCCCAAGTGTGAAGAGAGACCAAGGCCCAATGGATCGATCCACTACCCCAAAAACCAAAGCAAAAAGTAAGATTTTCATGCCTCATTGACAGAAGAAAAATACAGAGCAATATTCAATTGGCAAGTTTCAACATTTGCAGATCTCCAATGAAGCAGCATAGGCAACAATAATTTAATCCCCGTTTTTTTTTCCAGAGAAAATGAAATTACATATCACGAATTGATACAAATCATATCTTCTTGCATCTTATATAGCTAGTTACTCTTCTGCTGTATTATTACAAAACTCAAAAGAATTCAAAATTCCAACTATTGTTGAACAAATGAGTGGTAGTAATTATGGTTGAAAGAGAGAGTTTGTAGGTTTGCATCTTGGAATGGGGACATCGTAAAAAAATTAATTGCTTTAGTTACTTTGCAAAAACTGGATGGAACAGCTGCCTGAAGGGGGAAGCAGTCCGACAAAATTTTACTTGGTTTATTGACCCAATGTTAGCAAGCCGATTATGTACATAGTCTCCATCCCCGCTCAGCAAGTGCCTTTTTAACCTGATTAGCAGCCTCTGCAAGGTCATTCAATGGAGGATAGCTCCAATTCTCAGAAATCTGGAAAATTGAACCCCACATCAGTAGAATTTAAATAAATAAACAGGTACTGAATGACCTAAAAGATGGTATTAGCTAAGTTTGTTTGCAAAATATCTTGTAATTGAATGAGAAGTCTTGGAATCTGCTCTCAGATACACAGGGATTGGGAGGGTTTGTGTTCAGTTTGGAGCACTGAGGAAATGGGTCAAAAGGAAACAGAGAGAGAGAGAGAGAGAGAGAGAGAGAGAGAGGCAGGGAAAGTGGGATCAGCTGTAAGCAACTAAAGGAAACAGGACCAGCAACAGCGTAATACTTGGGATAAAATATATATTTTGTTTTAGGGAAGAGTATAGAAGTGAGAGCTATATTGACAAGGTAAATATCACCCAATTATAACTACTACATGAGTGCACCAAATGGATGAAAAATGACAAAAGAAGGAAACTAGATCTGAAAAAAGATAATCTCTCTGGCCTCTCCACATGTATATTTTTGTTTTCAACTAAATATTAGTAGAAAGAGAAGTAAAACACAGGATTTTATGCAGCTTCTCAGGTCATTTCCTTTTCTTGTAGATCAATTTCAAGGTGGTGTGTACGTATAACAACATTTTCAAAGCCAAACACACGGGCATATTTATGATTCAATAGGGAAGTAGGGAACTTACATCCTCTTTACCAGTGAATGGTCGAACAACTCCTCTTTCCTGCAGAGATTTTTGGAAGTACGCAAACTTCCATGTACACCTCTCAGCTCCTATAACATAAACAGGTTTCCTACAGCATAAAAAGTTAAAAAAAAACACCACATGAATTTTCATTCAGAGGGATAATCAAGCCATAAACTCATGAGTTTTACTCCCTTCATATATCAAACATACCCGGTACTGCAAGCCTCGCTGAGCATACTTACTGAATCAGCTGTTATGAGAAAAGCATCAGCCCACGCTAAATGCCCTATGTGAGGATTTGGATCTAAGTTTACAAAAAAGCAAAAATATGCAGTCACCTTTGTTAAGTAAATTAAACTACAAAAATCTCTCAGAGATAATGAAAGCTAAGTACCTTCACCATTCCAGATGAAGACCTTGGGATTATTACTAAATTCTTTCACTATAATCCTAGCCACCTGTCAAAAGTGCTATAAGTAGCAAGAGTGATAAAGAAAATCAACAAAGGCAACTGTGAAAAAATTCTACCTTCTCTGGTGTTCTTCTAGAGAATGATACTCTGACGCTTCCACAACTCCAAATAACACCTTGCAACATTGCAGTTAGCTGCTTTGCAAGATCCACACCATACGGACAGTTGCCTATGAAAAATTTAACGCAAAATATTTCTTAAGGGAGTGACCATCAAAGTAAAGCAACACGTGTATTTTATGCGTATGAGGCATTACTGGACAAGAATCTGGCACAACATCAACAATGTTTTATTTAAAAATGATCGCTTCTAGACAAAAACTTTCCATTATGGTCCAATTTGACAGCTCAATATAATTAACACAATAAGCACATTCCCTTTGATCTGAAAATTTGAACTTTCCAGGACTTGAAACCAAAATAAAATTCCAATCCAGTGTAGGAGCCGATAATTGCTGAAGATAGTAAAAAGAAAATATGCCACTTAAAGATAAAGCAAGAGAAATAGGATCAAATCACAGTATTCCTTGCTCAGAAGTTTTGGTTTTCGGACAAAATGATACAATCCATGCATACAACAATGACTTTTGATGACTTTAGATGATATTGCTGCATATATCCTTGAAAACAATCTTGCCAAGGTCAATACTCAACAAGTTAGTTTAAAAAGAAAAGGTCAATAACAATTCAAATAACAGAATGCAAAAGATGACAAATTGCCAATTGGATGACTAATTACTTGTAGGACCTCCAACATTAACCACAAACAAGGGCTTTGGCAGTACTGCCAACTCATCATGCCAGACAGAAGCAGCACTCCTAAGTGCTGCAGAATCAGCCTGGTGAAGTGCTCCCACAGTCAGAACCTGATGATAAAAATCCAGACCATCAGCTACAACATTATTGATAACTAAAATATAGCTTAAAATTAGATGGCAATAGAAATTATAATCCAACTGGACAAGTTTTTCACAACCAATGTACATACCACATGTCGGTCAGGAGGTTCACGCGGAGTTATCCACCTCTGAAGGACCCAAGGAATTTGTTCCTGAGCATGAGGGGTCAATGGGTAATAATCATGATGGGGAGTAATCACCATATCAAACCTATTCAGATGTGTCCTAGGATGTTGTATCTGTAAAATAGTATCAGAGGGGAAACCATAAGAACCAGATGTTACCAGTTTTGCATGCCAAATGCACAGTCAACACACAATAACCACATTTTAACTGAAGTAAAATACAATAAATCGAAAATGCAAAGCAAAGCAAATATAGTCCTTCACAATTTGCAGAAAGATGAATGAACTGGTAAGCAGCAACAAAAACCAAGTAAAATCACCCACAAAAGTGTTATCTTCTCATAAGCAAAAATAGCAAAGCAAACAATACAACTTGAATTCAAATCATTATTCTTCTACAAGTATCTGAACTTCCACAGTTACCTAAAGCTACCAAAATGAGGGAGAGATTCAGAATTCCTTCTACAATGTTGAAGGAAACAAACATAACAGAATAGAATGAACAGCAATCTTGCCATATTGGACCAAGGGATTTAGCACTCCTAGATTCATGAAAGGCACAAGAAAACATAAGAATGTGGAAAACCAACAGTCTGCCTCACATTCCAGTACATTTATCATACAAATGCTACTTCAGGTTAATAGGTAAAAACTGAAAGGATAAAGTTTAACCTGAACAACGAAAACATTTTCTGGAGCTAACCGTTTTATGGAGCTTGCAACAGAAATAGTATCCCGTCCAGATGCAACCACCAACAATGGGCCCTCCCTGAAAAAATGTTTAACAGCTATGATCAGCTTATAACAGATTTTCCATAGTCATTCAAGACATTGACCACATAGGGTCCAAATGGTAATCTTGAAGGTCGGCTCAAATCAATATATTACATATGCACAGAAGAGTCCATGCCTTTCGAATGTTTGATAAGCCATCTTTGCAATCTGCCTTGCATCAGCTTCCAAAACTTGTGACAGGCCTGCACTAACCAATCTGAGATTTTTTCTATTGATTTTTTTTAACAAAAAACTGTATTCAGAAATAAGAACTGTTTACTGCAAGTGAACAATGGTCTTCTTTATGTTTACCACTTGTTTCAGGTGCTGCTAATTGAAATTGTGAATAACCAAAAACTTGAGTTATAAAATAATCTACTTTCTTGTGGAGAGAAATCGGCAGCCAACAAAGCCACTTATTAATTCCTCCTCTTGGCCTGGTAACACGCTGCATAGCATCAATCAAATAATCACCACTAATACAACAACGTATCAACTTGGACTGAGACAAATTTTTATAAAAAAAAATTTCTACAAAAGCAAGTAAAACAGCTTCTACAAAAATGCAGTAACTGTTTTCCTGACACAAAAGTATACAACAATGCATTTACTGGGACTCAAATAAATGTTAGCACTGTGTTTGGTAGCACTTATGTAAAAAGATGGTTTCTGTACAAGCACTTAAAAGAAATTTTTAAAAGAGCAAATACAACCACATTTCAATTAAAGACTGTTACATTAAGGTAAAAATTAGCCAAATGGCACAAGAAAAGGAATAATAAAATGGCCTTTAAAAAAAATAAGGAAATAAAAGGAGAAACTATTGAAGAAAAATTAATAAGCAAACAACGCACTCACGTATAAGGAATGCCGACCTGAGAGTCCCAGGGCGCGAACTAAACCGATGCACTGATTCTCTGCGCCAGCGAATCCATTACCTATTATAATCGCCCGTTTGATTACGCCGTAAAATCCACTTTGGAATATCTCCGGTGTTTCCGATAATTTGATGGCCGGCTCCGGCAGCCTGATTGGCCTCATCGGCTGACCCCACGACCTCAACATTTCCAGGCTCCGAACCACTTCGCTTCAAAGGTGTTTTTTTTTTGTCGATTGCTCTGTCGGGCCGGATCTTTCCGGGCCAGGTCAAGCCCAATCTGCGTTTACAATGAAGCACATGTAAATAATGGAAAAGATAGCTGATTAGTTACTGCCACGGGCAACTCAACCATAAATTGATAAATTTTTTCAATGGATATCCTCTTCTATGGAGGAGGTTTTTGGCCAAGTCAACCATCATTTTTTAAAAAATATATTTATTTCAATAAATTTTAAGAGTCTAAGATTTAATTTCAAAGCATCCAAAATGTGTTCTAATTTTTTTTTTAAGACACAATCAGCCTTAATGTTTTATGGAAATGAAGCTCTCTAATGTGTGTACATATGAAATGAAGATGTTGATATTGTGTACATACATCCTAATCCATTGATTTTCCATTGGATTGTTAGCGTGACTTATTAGTTTGGTCAATTATCTATTGTACGATAGATTGTTAGCAAATTAATTTGAAGTTATTTTTATGTACTGCCATTTAAAATGTGTTTGCTTTTTATCTGAAAGATGAATAGATCTAAATTATGAATAGAACTAAACGTTTGAATCTAAATAACTTTTTTTTATCTGAATTGTTAAAAATAAATATTAAGTTATTTTTTTAACTTAAAAAATTTAAAAACTAATATTTTTATATTTTTTCCTTACAAATATAAATATGAAATAAATAATAAACATCTCAAATAACTTAAACAATTTAATATATTATGATAATATAAATCATATTTAATTAAATGCTACCCTTTATATTCTAAAGTAGTATATATTAATCAATTTTATTATAGTTCATGATATTTTTATATGGAAAATATTCATAAAAAAATTATAAAGATAAGTAATGCTGATTTAAAAAAAGAAACAGATAAAAATAATAATAGTCTACCACTATATTATCACAAGTTATATAAAATGAGTAATAATGCTAATTATTAAATTTTATTTAGGTAAGGATGAATATTAATTAATTACATAGAAATATTTTAGAAAATATCTTTTAATGATAGCATTTAGATTTTTTAGATTAAGTAAAAAATAAAAAAAAATGGCTTAATGACTTAATAACTGAAAATTTTAATTAAGTTGAAAAAGTAAAAAGATTTAATAACTTAACTAATTGAAATTAAGTCCATTAAGTCATTAAATAAAAAAAAAACAGCCCCTTAATTGGAATATAATGAAATATCAGTTTTCCTGTTAAAAAGGAAAAAAATAGTCCTTAATATTATTTATTATTAGTATTCTTTTTTTTTTTTATATAAGATTTATTATTAGTATTCTATCATTATTATTTTGTTAACAAACAATTCAATATTTGTCCTCAGTTACAAGGGTGCTTATGAAGCAACAGGAGTGCATTTAGTACAAAACTAGAGGAGCCCATAACTTGAACAGTCTGACACGACTAGGCCCGACCCAAGACAAGATTCCAATAAAAGCCCGATATCGCGCACACTCATCATCGTTGTTTCGTTTCTGAAGTTTCTGAGACTGCTGTGGTCTTGAAAGCAAAAGTAAAGATGTGGGCAAGTGACGACGGTCCGCCGGAGGTCACATTAGAAACTTCCATGGGCTCTTTCACCGTCGAGGTACTTCTATTCCTCTCTAATATTTCCTTTTTATTTTTTTATTGGAAAAAAATTTGAATGAATTATTCAATGTTTAATTATTGTTAATAATATTTAATTCAAAATTACAGCTTTACCACAAGCACTCTCCAAGAACTTGCAGGAACTTTGCTGAACTATCTCGCAGAGGTTATTATGATAATACCAAATTCCACAGAATTATTAAGGTATAGTTCTCTGCTTAATTAGACTTTATTTGTTCTTTACTCTTTTTTAAAGGAATTTAGCAAATTATTTGTTCTATTTATTTACTTATTTTTGTGGTGTAGGATTTTATAGTTCAAGGTGGAGATCCTACTGGGACTGGGAGGGGAGGAGATTCCATATATGGGTACTTAATTTTATTATTATTTTATTTTTAGTAAAAACTGAAATTTAATGCTTTATAGTTTAAAAAGCTTTAATTTTTCTTTTTTTAAAAAAAAAAAGCGACCTCAGTTATATATAATCAGTTCCTTGATTGTTTGTGCATTTGTTTTGACTAAAAATGTTTATTGATCCTTGGTTAAAGTTAACTATTATTTACTTTTCTTTTGTGATATTTAATGATCTTCATCTTATACGAATTGCTTCATTGTTATGTACCGCAGCCATGTTTTCGAAGATGAAATAAAACCAGAATTAAAGCATACTGGGGCTGGTATTTTGTCCATGGCAAATGCTGGTCCAAACACAAATGGAAGCCAGTTCTTTATCACTTTGGCGCCTGCTTCACATCTGGATGGTAATGTTAATATTATTATTCTCCTTTATTGACTCTTAAGAATTTATTTTCTTGATTTGTCATAAATTTTTTGAAGTGTGTGCACTGTATATCTAGAAGTTTGAAGTTAAATCTGATAATTTTACTTCATGGGCTGGCCTAACTTGATTGGGGCAAGTATTTTTGTTTACACTCAGTGTTGAATTTGATACTAACTGCCAACCTGGATTTATGGCTGGTGCATGTAGACTATCTCACCTCAGCCCAACTGACCTGGGTATTATTGAATTCTAACAGAATCTTTTATAATACTTCTCTGTGCCTTATATTCTTCCACATCCAGTTTCACTCATTCATTAATAAACCTATGTAACTTCCCACTCTCGAGTCTTGACTCACATCCATGCTTTGATGAGTGAGCTATTACTGTCTACGACCTTCATCACCTTAGTATCTGGTCAACATTGCAATGTTGCAAATTCAAAGCCAATTCAAAAAGTGGCTACAGAACTTTTCGTTAGAGTTTTCTGCTAGTGAGAATTTCTTTCTCTTTTCGATTGCTTCAAAACCAAATCCATATTTATGAGTTCTGGTGTGATTGGTATTTATGAGTTATGGTGAGAATGGCAACTTAAGTGTTGGTGGTCCTTGGTTTAATCTTTGTCACTGCGATTGTAAGTTATTATTTTCCTGTACTAGCAAATCGAATTATGTTTTAACCTTTTTTTTTGTATTATCCAGGAAAACACACTATATTTGGAAGAGTATGCGGAGGAATGGAAGTGATCAAAAGACTCGGCAGTGTCCAAACTGATAAAGACGACAGGTCTGCATTTTCTTATACTTTATTATTTTTCTTTTGGGGTCATTTGTTTCACATAAGCCAGTTATACGAGTTATACTTCAATTTCAATTTTGGAGTGATTTGCATGATCAACTTAATAGAATATGGAGCACTTACTAGCAATCATTTAATTGGCACATCTTTTAACTCCATGACCTACTTTGGAAAAAATTTGCTATGTGACCTGCACTAGTAAACAACCCTCGTAAGACATTTGACTAAATTCTTGCATGGAAAACCCGAAAGTAGGAGACTAAGTTGTTGAATTAGGTCTGCCAATATTGATGTTCAAGATTTGTGCAATTAATATTTTCTTATGGTGTCATTTGAGATCATGAGCTCGTGGCTCACATCTGGAGTGTAGCTCCAACAATTAACGCATAATCAGTAACTTACAGTGTGGGGGCAATGGGAGAATTACCTGTTTCGACATTCACCATTAAGTGAAATGACAAAGCTTAGCTATATACAAAAAGGGTGGGGGACCATAAGTCAGTTGCTTTTTATTGGTTTATGTTATGAGGATGGCAAAGCTCTGTCAAGAACTTAATGTGGAGTTACAAATGACTGCAAAGACTGGACAGAGAAAGTAATGACAATCTGACCAAAAAGATTTTTGCTCAAATAATTCTGTTAATGGCTTGGTGAACAACAAACTGGGTAATACATTCAGAGGGGTCAATAAATCCTTGTTTGGGGATGTTGACTGTGGTCAAACATTTGCTTAGTTTATTAATTTGATTCTACGAGACTTATTCATCTCAACAACTATGAATATCCTATCACAGTCTGCACCCTAACAACCACTTGTGAAAAGCTGTGCTCATATATTCTTTTCCTTGCTCATACAGGCCCATCCACGACGTTAAGATACTACGGACTTCTGTTAAGGACTGATGCCATGAAACGGTTTTGGAAACCAACGTTTCGACTCGATTTTGGGTACACTAAAGCCAGTGTTCAAAAATCTGATTCTGAAAATTGCCGACATCTGATTTTGGATGCACTAAACTTGTTAAAATGCCGAACACTGTACTTTGGTAATTTATTGAAACAGAAGGCAAATATGGATCATTTGTAATTCTCGTCTTATTTACCGTTTGTTTTTTTCAACTGCACGCGACATGAAAATTGTTCGCTGTGTAACTTTAAACTTTCCATGCACATTTCAGATATGAATATGAATCCTTCTTGGGAATTATCGTTTTTAACTCAAAATTATGCTTTCTTATGTCGAACGTCCAAAAAATGCTGCTTTTGTATTTCTCTTCTTTCTTCATTACCTAATCTCCACTCTTAATCACTCAATCGTTCCTTTTTTATTTTAATTAAAATTTACCCTTTCTTCCCGAGCCCAATACATGTTTTCGAGTAAAGAGGGGTTATTTACAACCTAAAAAAAACTTTGAACACTTATAGTTAAAAATAATAATAATAATAATTTCAAGAATAACTATAATATACCCATAATATATTATAAATTACAAACAACATTACTGTTGTAGACACCAATCGAATACACCCGTTTATATGTAATTATTCTTTATTTAAACCCTAAATCTTGCTTCTTCATGTTTAATAAAACAATTTGGAAATTTTCATGGTGCATGTATGATTAAAAAAAAATAAATTAGCGTCAACTGTTGTAACACAAAAAGAGTGGTGAAAACAAAGAAAGGCAGTTATATGAAGGAAAAGAAAGAAAAGGCAAAATAACAGTGAATTGCAATTAGCTAAGAAAAATGTGATTGAAACAAGAGTCCTTGCTACAGATTTAAGAATGCACTGAATACTTTTATAGGTGTATAGAGTAAATAAAGATAATTAAAATAAAAATTTATAGCACACAGAAACACTCAAATATTTTTAGAGAAGTGTATAAAATAATAAAGCATTCAAAATAATATTTAGAGTAAAAATACCCTCATCCTTTCAAATATTTATTCAATCAACAATTGTTCTAATTTTTTTCATTACTGTAATATACTTCCTTATAACGTCATAACCACAATTTAAAAACCTCATTTAATAATTTTTTTTATTGAATATAAACAATATGAATCTTTCTTTTTCATATTTTCAGTATTATTTCAAATATGCTTCCACGAGTTTTTAAATTAAAAAATCACCTTTGGACACTAATTCAAAACACATTCTCAAAATATTAATTATTAAGAACGCTATCCTAACTTTTTTTTTTTAAAATTATTTTTGGGTCACAAATCAAACGTCCCTTAAATATCCAGCCAAACCTACATTCATGAAGCCATAAGTATGTAAAGAATTGAAAATTACACGCTATTGACAAGAGACATAAGTTCTGATCAATATTTAGCTAACTCGAACCGCTGATCATGTCATCTCAATCATACATCATATCCTACCTATATCATTTTTCACGCTATGGAGCTCTTCTTTTCTTTCTCTTTTCTTGTCACAACCCAATGAAGCTCAAAAATTTAAAACTTTCATACACACAAAACCTCACTCCCCCTCCTCTCGGACTACCGGTCCAACCCATTACATTGTGAAATGCAGGAAACAAAACAGCACACCATGCTTGGGAAATAACTTCAAGAGAATTCTTATAATTTACATGACATGCTAGTTTCTATAATTTCAGGGGGAAATGATATGTATACCTAATATTTTGAGCAGCAAATGCTTTTGAGTCTTCCAATTGACAATAATCCTTTCTGGCACAGAATCAAACAGTGAAGTAGGCTGGCATTCTTTTCCCAAAAAATCCAATCTAATGTGTAACCTGGTTTCCATCAAAATCATTGCTTGCTTCTGGTGAACCAGAAGCCACAGAAAGTATACACCAGAGTGATTTTAAGTAAACCCAACCTGAATTCCACTAGCATCTGTATAGTTGCCAGCTCCAGAAAAATCAAAGTCCAACCCATCTTGACTGTGTTAGTAATGCTGATTCAACTTAACTCCATTTTCTTCAATATTGGAGAGGTTTAACATTGACGGTGAGACCTGATTAAATCCGTTGGGCATGACAGATCCAGGAGAGCCATCTTTTGAGAATACAGATCCAGGAGAGCCATCTTTTGAGAATATGATCTTGGTTGGCTCTGAGAATTTGTTAGCAGGTTCTTCATAGACAACCTGCTGTTGTAGCATTTCCATGCGCTTTAAAGACGGTACATCACCCTTACAGTACCGGTGCCACATATTCCGGTACGTCGACTCCAAACCTAATGTAAAGTTTTGTCCATCACAAACAGGGGACTTTGACATAAGATCCCGAAGGCTCATCCTTAAGTTTGCGAGAGCTGTAACATCAGAGGCCAGTTGCAGAGCCAACTGGACATACTCATCTTCATTTTTGGCAGTTAGATGTTTCAAGCCTGTTTCACAATTATGCACAAATACAATAAACTAATAAATAGGAGATATTATGATAATAAATAATGGTACATCAACAGGCACACATCCATTAGCAGGTTGATTTCATAGATCTGAACTCTCCACTGGTAAGTTCTATGTGATAACAGTCAACTTCTGTGGGAAGGGCCAACTCCAGTGTCATTTTTTTGTCACAAAGTTATATAAAATCAGCATCTTCCTCAGACTGTACATATCGTGGGGAAGAATTGGGTTGCAACGGCACCAGTCAATACTGAAAAGAATGTGCACAGGTGCTTTGACATATACACATTGAGTCACAAGAACATTATAACTGACTAATACATCGCCTAATTGTGCCCTGACCTAGACCACGAGAATTTCTCTTCAGATATTGCCAAGGAAAACTAACTGGGACTTTAATCACTGCCCATTAATAATCAAATTCAGTCAACCAAATTCAGTTAGTCATCATTAGACAAGGGATCAGATCAAAGTGAGACTCAAACTTTACCTAAAAGTCTATTTCTACATGTTAGCTTTAGCTAAGCCAAAGCTAGACCGACCTTGAGCCCCAGTTTTTTGGCAGCATGAACACTTGAATCCAGGCTGAGAACCAATGCCAGCCTATGTAATGTGAGGATTCAACCACACAGTTGCATATTCGGTCAAAAGGGCAAGATCCACCCCCCTCCTTTCTTTTTCCTCCCCCACACAGAAAAAACAAAAAAAAAAAGAGAGAAGTTTGGGCGGAAAAAGAAGCAACCATCAAAAGGCATTAAATTAGATAAGGTGTTATCCAAAAAGATAAAGTGTTGCTTACCAACTTTGGTGAGAAGACTAACGCCAACGTTGTGAGCATGAACAGAACCGGCCATAGTAACACAAGGAACTCCCATGTATAGAGATTCACAGGTGGTAGTTGTTCCAGCATATGGGAATGTATCCAAACTACACAATTGCATAGGATAGGTCAGAACCTCCAGAAAAGTTGGACAAGGGAAGATAGAAAACCTAATAGATCACACAAAAATCAAAGCAATAGACTAGATATCTAAGTCAGATATTACCTGATGTCCATTAGAGAATAAGCTTGCATGTGATCATGGTTCAGAAGAATTAGAGGCAGAAGATCAACACGCAGTGATTCCAATCCTAGCTGCTCCAATGTTGAAAGAAATCTGTGTCTTACACTATCACAACAAAAAGGTTTACATTTTACAACAAGGCGGGAGTTCGGTACAGCACAAAGTATCCTCGCCCAAACTTGCAAAACCTTAGGTGTTATCTGAAAAGGTCCATCAAAAAATGAATATTACAAAGTTAGCCACCACAAGTGGAACATTTGTCTAGACAAAGATAAGACCTAATCAATACCTTCGCTAGATTGTTAAAGCTACCAAAAGTTATAAAGCCATTGGCGAGAGCGGGAGTTGGGCAAACTGGCCCAGCCTCTGGTGAAGGTGTATAGCAAAGGAAGCATTCAGGTAATCTAACTAGCTCCTCAACATGCCTGAAAAATTCAAGAGTATCATAAAAGAGAGAAAGTACAGTGGATAACACGAAAAAGAAACTACTCTTGATAAAGTTTATGCTTTCATACAGCTTAAAAATGATGGCAAAGTGTAGACCTACTTCTGCTTTGTTTCCGGTGGATCAGCCAGTGAATCTGTGATTCTGTAATCAATGGTGGGCAGACCAGTTGTGTTTGGGTAGCCAATCCAAGTCACCTACAAGACAAAAGCAAACAAACATGAGATTGAAATGAAGCTATAGTGGTGAGTTCAGATAAAATATAAATAATTTTTGCATAAATAACAAATGCGGGTCACAAGATACTGAAAATGACCAAGGATAAAAATGAGGACTGTTTCTTAAAAAAGTTTAGATTTGATATGTGGGCTGTTATTGAGTGCAAACCATAATACAAGATCGCCTCGTCTTCAAATCTAGATCACTCTCAGCATCCTGTGGGACTAACAAAGCAAACCAGGATCCTACAGGAATTATCAACATAGTTGACTTTCATAGCACAATAGAGTTTGAACCTAAAAATTAGACCTGTTTGGTATTGAGGTGCAATTAGAAAAAAGCCAAAGCTATAAAATAAAAGTGGATAGTGTGTGATAAATATGATTTTTAAATAATATGTTTGACAAAAATAATAACAATAATATAGGTATTTTATCACAATAACTGTGTTTACCAAACACTTAAATTCTGTAATTTTTTAAGCCACAGCTGCCCAAACACAACACCAAACAAGGTCTTAATTAGCGTCATCCCACCCTTAATCTCTTCAATTAATGGCCAAGTAAATTTTTATCACAACTTGGGTCAATAGATTAATCACATAAAAAGTATTTCCTAATTTCAAGATAACTCATTACTTGTACCAACGTAAAATGATGAGAGATAAAACAAGGTAAAGGCATCTCATAAAGCATGAAGCAATCTTATTTCACAAGATGCAGCAGTTAGGCCAAAGGTTGATTCATTAAGATGTTTAACCAAATAAATTATCTGAACTGTCTCATCAATTCTTTTAAAAGAGACTAAAGCAACAATTTCCAAACTTGCAGCTTATTACATAAAATATACAGAAATCTGAAACAGGAATAGACCAAGTTGTACCACCAAAAAAAATAAAAAAGGCAAGGAACTGAGAAGTAACATCTCAGCAGAACAACCTAGGGTAGGTTCAACATACCTGAACAGGTGCAGGCCGGCATGCCATCATTCCCAACTTATTATTAGCTGTGTGACCAGTAAGCTCCACCAAGATGTCAATTTTATCTTCTCTGACTATGGCTGCAACTTTCTTTTCATCAATCCCATATATATCTCTCCAAATTCCGCCCTTCTTCATCACCTTCTCTCTAAATCTAATCGTTTTTGCATCTGCCTGCAACATTACTCTGAATCAATTTCTTAAAAGCATGAAAAAGCATACTAGTCCCCAACGAGAACAACTTTTGGAACGTCACAAATCTGTTGCATTTCTACTTAGAGAAATGATTTATTGCATTTTCAATGTGTAAATCATTAAATATATCCATTGCATGTCAGTACATCAATCACCAATCTCCTTGCATTTTAGTTACTTCTTTCTTCTCAAACATAGCTAAATTTTTATTTTTTGCTAAGAAACAGAAGATTATATATAGAACTATAAGAGAGCTGTACAAGCAAACAGCCAAATTTTTATTACTAGAAAGTATGGAAGTTATAAATTGGGAGTATGTTTCTCCTATTTCCTTTCTGGTAAGGAAATGGGATAAATATGCCACTCGAAATAGTTTTCATAGAACTGCTGCAACTAAACATTAATACAGATCTCCTAATAGCAGATGATTTGGAAAACAGCAGGGGTGAGGGAAGAGCACTTTTCGTTAAGATACATTATGGCAACAAAAAATGAAATCAATGAATGTGCAGCTCATACAAGAGATATATGCAAAGATAGAGTGTTGCAGGTTGATATCCAAATGTAATTGATACCTTCACTACAGCTGAATACACAACCACCTTGTAATTTTGGTAGTCATGATAAACAAGGGGTGCTTCAATGAAATATGATACAGAATGTGTAAAATAATCTGGTGATACGTATCCAATCACAAGGGGCCTTTCTGGATCTTTTGTGTTGTCCCATGAGGTGTACTGCGAGTATAGCCTCATAAAGCGCTTTCCCCAATCCCTGAAAGTATGAATTTCAGTTTAGAAAAAATACTAATTTCCATTTAGATAAATCACAACTCATAATTGGGGTCAAAATATGCATTGATAATACATTGATTAAGTTGCTACTTAAGTACTCAAATAAAACAAATTTAAATGCATGAAAAGCAAAAAGGATTCAATTGAAACCTGTGTGCCTCAAAAAGTTTGTCATCATGTCCCTCATTTATGTAGTTCATTGCAAGCAATCGATTCTGCAAACAATGGTCAACAATGTAAAGGTATAACACAACCCAACTTAGTAACAGTCAACAAATATAGAACAGAACATTTGTCAAACAATCAACACCCCAGGCATCCCTGACTTCATTGACTGATATTCACTTTCAAACATTACAAGCACACCGATGAGTAGGACATAAAGATTCACACATGGCAAATACCAGCAAAACAGAGCTTAAAATTTCATCCAAGTCCACACACAATATGAGGACATAACCCCGAGCAGTCAACAATATTGTAAAAACCCATCTCAAATTGTTACCCACTGAAATGCTGCAAGGTAATCAATCCATCAGCTACCACTTTAAAATATCATATTTATAACAGCAACAGACTGAAGACAACCATCTTTAAAATGCTGCAAGGTAATCAATCCATCAGCTACCACTTTAAAATATCATATTTATAACAGCGACAGACTGAAGACAACCATCTTTAAAATGCTGCAAGGTAATCAATCCATCAGCTACCACTTCATATTTTACATATAAGCATACCCAAGGCCAACTAGTGCTAGTACCTGGCCTGCATTGCGAGAATCAGGGTCAATCTTAAGGCATTGCTCATACGCATCAATAGCTAGAGATATGCTGCCAGCATCTCTGTAAAGAACCCCTACAAGTGAAAGATATCAAGGAAAATTTTATATCACAACCTTCAACTGTAAATAAAAATTACTACTATTGTAAGACAATTTGCAAACAGAAACTGAGAGAGATCAATGAGCAACGTCATATACAAGAATTACTCACTTTTGAGAGCTATGAAACCATGAAAGTAATTAACAAACCCACTCTCTCCTTGAAAATTTACAGTCTTGCATAAACTTGCACAGCAAGAAATTTATGACAAACTAATAATGTTCTTGAAACTCTAGGAGCTGAAATTATTCTGCACAACTCAAAAGTTACAGTTAGACTTATTCTCTGTCAGGCTATTGCAAGTTCCAGTGCACCTCCTAGTTTGTATCTTTACTTCAGAGATTTGAGGGGAAACAAAGGATAGTGCTTTTACAATGAGACTTTCATATAAGTCCTTTGGTTCATCATTACCATCTAATGAAGTTGTCCAATCAGTTCATGAAGTATCAAACTCTGGATTCTCCACCGTTAGCAGACAACTCCTGGAACTGAGCAAGGCATTCCCACCACAGCATATACTAATTTAAAGATATGTTATCTAACTTCTCCAAACCTGTTGCGCAGACTAGAGCAACTTACACTTAGCTTAGGGCTGTGTGGATAAGTGATGAGTAGAGATAGCAAACCAACTTGCGACATATCCTGGCTGAAAGTGATTCTTTTACTTTTAAAACTTCTGTTAATCAGTCTTGAAATTGGGTTATTGCATCCTCTAGTTTTGAGTGGAAGAATTAATCATTTTCAATATAATATCTACGTAAAGTGATTCTGCCGGAAAGAAAATCAAGAGAAACTGACCTAAGTTATTATATGCTTCAGCATAAGTAGGATTAGCAACAATAGCTTTCTCAATCATCTCTGCAGCTGCATCCATTTTGCCCTGTTAACAGTAAATCAATAATCAGCAATTCCCTTGACATATGACTGTTTTTACATCTGATGTCAGAAATGATTCAAAAGCAAACCTGGACAGTATAGACAACACCAAGGTTGTTCAATGACTGGGAAAAGTTGGGTTTTATAGATAAAGCCATCTGCAACATGAAAAAGATTATGACAATCATGAAAGCATGAAATACGAACCCAAATATCCAACAAATAAAAACTTCAAATCCTGCAAAAGCAGCAAAAATTGCCTGATAACACTCCACAGCTTTGTCAAGGTTGTCTCGGTCTTTATAAATAACTCCTAAATTGTTGCAGGCTTCAGCACAATGGGGATTAAAATGAAAAGCAAGTTCATAGAACACAATTGCCTGTACAATATGATTTGGATTAATGAATTTAATTAAGAAAACTATAACACAAACGCAGATGTGCACATACATGCACACACTCACATATAAAAAACCTTTCATACAGCGGCACACCAGCATGCAAACATGTCAACTTACCATATCAAACTTGAGCATTTCACCATAAGCAACCCCAAGATTATACATAGCATCAGCATAATGCCAGTTATAATACAACGCCTTCTTGTAATAAGCCACACCCTGATTGATGTCTCCCTCCAGTTTAACCTGAATATGGGATACCAGTAAGCCCAAAATCAAGAAGGAAAAATTGGGCGGCTGCCATGATGGAGTAAAGTAGAACAGTGTGACTGAGTTGACAAATGGAAAGGCTTCAAAAGTACCACGCCATGAGAGAAAATATGAACAATGAAGAAACTAAATGAATGAAAAGTGCTCATTTCATTATCTAATACATTCTGTCAATAATTTATAAAAGCAAAGACTTGCTTTCAAAAAGGAATAAACAAATAAATCATCAGGGTATTTAACGAGTTTTAACAGAATTCCTATAATATCCTCACAACTTGGCGAAATACAACTACATTCTAAAACATTCTCTCTCCAAGAAACTCCATAAACCATACTTTCTCTTTCAGTCATATCCCACAACATTGCATCATTTTTATTTTGATAGTGCAACATTTATTTTTCAATTAAAAGAATGCAGGATCTGAGGAAAATGAAAAAAAAAAATAGCAAGCTACTTCAACTATAGGTTCTCATTAGACTAAATATAACAGAAAATTCAACATATGTCCATTATAGTAATTATACACAGCCACAACATTCAACAGTAAATTTACCAAATGCAAACTACTTGCTTTCATGCAGCACCTTCAATAACACAGTTTACCAAACTCTAACTGCTTTTCTTCTTGCTAAATTATTTCTTCAGAGCAGTTGAAGAATTATTATTATTATTATTATTATTATTATTATTATTTTGGTTAGTAGTCATAATAGTTCGAAACTGGGACCAAGGAGTTTCAAGCAATTTTACTATTTATAAATAACATATTCGATGTCTCTCCTAAACTTTTAATTGTATCTACAACACAAAATTCCAAGGAAAACCTTTGATACCAAGTCAAAGGAGGGTGACTGAAAATTGATTCCATTCAATCTAAATAGTAAGAGTGCTCTGCCATATGTCTGTTAACAGTAGGAATTTAAATCATTGAGAAATATTAGAGAATGTGATGTTGAAATAATTTGAAGAAGATATCTGGTATGGAAAACCTATATATAACCAAAAGGAAAAAGAATTTGGAGGCTGGAATATGACAAGAAAATAACCTTTGTTCCTAAATCTGTCAGGGCTATTGCCATATTGTTCTTTGCAATCTCAAAATTTGGTGACACGGCAAGACACCTGACACAGCAGCAACCGGGGCAGAACTTCAGCAGAGGTAGAAGATACAACCAAAAGCAAAAGACAAGTTTGAAGCAATCTAGCTGAATACCTCTCATAACATGCAATTGCTGACTCCAAGTCACCACGATTTTTATATATGACACCCATGTTGCAGTATGCTTCAGCATACATGGGCCTCTCCAAAGCAGCCTTCTCATAGCAACCAAGGGCTGTGTCATATTGCATCAATTCAGAGTAGACAACACCAAGGTTATAATATGCAGGCTGCATGATTTAAGAACAAAAACATAAGCCCAGCTGTAAAATAAGTAAAAGAAAGGAAATTCAAGCAACAAACAAGGCACAACAAAAAAGCCAAATAACAAAGAACATCATATTACAGCATAGTGAGGATCTATTTTTAGAGCTTCATAGTACTTCTGAATTCCATCCTGAGTGTTTCCAGCAAGCTTTAAGCTGGTTCCTAGATCTGTTAGAACAATTGCTAGGCACTCCGCAGCAGGTTTGTACGAGGGATCCGCACTCAAAGCCTTATGATATGACTGAGAAAAGTAAATTATCACGACTCAGTAATAATCAGAAAGAACTAAGGCAAGCAAGTATAAATTTAATATAATGCAGAAGGCATAAGAAACTATAATAAAAAAGAAAATGAACGTTAATACAGAAGCATGCACAATAAATCAACAACTAATTATCAGCATGGTAATTGACCAGAATGCTCTCTACGTGTGAAGCGATAAGAAACTTTCATAAAATTTTATAAGTCTTGCAAATTACGTAAGTATAAAACACGTTTATTGAAAATTCAGGAAAAAAAGAAAAAAACAAGGAAACATTTTTTCTCCTACTACAGAAGAAGAAAGGAGTGGAATATGTTATAGGTTAAGAACCATGAAGCAACAAAAGAAGCTGGCTTAGAATACTTAACCGAGAGAGAGAGAGAGAGAGAGAGAGAGAGTCTTTAACAGTCCCTCACTAATGAAATGTATTTATCCAGTTCAGGGAGAGAGAACTTAAATAGCACTGAAACTGCCAATGGAAGAGGCAGCACCAATCTTTCTAAGCATGATTTCTTAGTTACCAGCTGTGGAGTAAGTTATTAAGCCTGAAACTAAGAAATCCTAGGCTGTCAAATAGAAAAATTCAAGAGGTAAGAGACACAGGCACACTAGGGAACTTGTCATGCATTTAGCCAAGCATTAGCACAACCACAAGATGACTAGTTGGTTTAATGCAGTGGATACTACTGTATCTCTGGCCAACAGACCTTCCAGAGGAGAACTGAAGGAACTAGCAATAAACCATGTTGGCATACTACTTTAGTCTTTGTCAAGGTAAAGAAAAACAAGGATCTTTTATCCTTAGTTGGTGCATAGGCTTTCTAGTGCCAATTAATGGAGTGCATGACAAGCAAGCAACACCAAGGGAGGTGATGGATACCAGTAGACACCCAGAACAAATGGTACAAGAGAACGTTAGCATCGATTACGGAATGATAGAAAGTCACCAAGTTCTGCAGCTCTCTGTGTGCATAAGTTTCCAATGTTAGCTAGTTAACCCTGTTTCTATTGTCATCCCGTTAAACCTATAAGCTAGTCTATATGAACCGCAATACACGAATGGCTTCAGGAATTCTCTGTCCACAGCATCAAACTCAACCTAGGCTATACTAGATGCAGCATAACCACCCATATTTGAATTTGCATGGGGTGAGCCAGTAACCTTCTATCCTAGCCTTCACGGAACATATCTAGCAATCTAAGAGAGGTTTTATGCATTTAATATAAGCGTTCTTTCAACCATGAATCTTCAAATAGATACATTTTTTCTATGACTTAGAGATGATGCAATGACTTCTCTGAAAAAAAATATATACATACATACATACATACATATATATATGTATGCATGTATGCATGTCACTCCTCCACAGTACCTCACAATTATCTGATTGATAGGGACTTAAAAAAAAATCAAAGGAGGTAAACCAGAATTCAGTCTATACAAGGTAGATATCAACACGACTAAGATAATGAGTTGAGGGATCAAGAGTACCTAAAATTCTTGTGACCAAAGTACACAACCACAGCCATAAAATTCAATGACATTTTGCAATCGTATTTACAAATAACATCGATTAATTTTGTATTCATGTCATCATCATATGTAGGAACCACATACAAGTATAGCAACTAAAACATACAATAAAATCCCACCCACCCCCCCGCCCAAACAAAAAGAAAGAACGAAAAAGAAAAATGAAACTACAACATATAAGGAAAAGTGAAATATGTATTGAATTAAACAAAGGTCTGTGGCGCTGCAATCTCTCAAACTAATTACGTACTCAAATAATTGGCAGTGTAACATTGTAATTAACTGTAACATTGACTTAACTGCCACAGGCATACCTCAGCAGCCTCTACCAGGCGT
The DNA here is from genome assembly GCA_030449905.1 of Luvunga scandens. Classification (NCBI taxonomy): domain Eukaryota; kingdom Viridiplantae; phylum Streptophyta; class Magnoliopsida; order Sapindales; family Rutaceae; genus Luvunga; species Luvunga scandens. The sequence goes on from JASUUG010001265.1 coordinate 4,094,662, forward strand.
CCCTCCTCTTTGTACAGTATACCACAATGTGTATGGGCACATGCATTTTGTGGATCCAACTTGACTGCTTCCGAAAAACTGTCAAACGCAAGCCTTCCCATGTTCTGCATCTGCAGGCATATTCCTTTCCCAATGTGAGCTTCCACATTGCCACTATCTTTCTCCAGAACAATCTCATAAAGAGCAAGGGCATCACCAAACTTGTTCCTTGATCGGAGAATAATTGCGTAAGACAGAGCATCCTTCCCTTCGAACCCCTTCACTGTTGAAGCAACAGCTACTGGAGAACCGCTGGTACCAGGCAAAGACTGTGGTCCCTTCAAGAAACCGTTATCTTGAACTGGGTCTCTCTCTCTCCCATTACTGACATCTTTTTCCATCCATGCCATCTGGTTAAATTATCCAAAGCTCGCTCCTTTGACCGCAAAATATCCAAAGCAAATTCCAAAGCAATCAAATGCACTGAAGTAAACTAAACCTTGAAAGCTTCAGAGCAAAAAGAAAACAAAAAAACTCAATGAAAATCAACTGTTTGACACTGGTAAACAAAAACTGGCAAAACCCCGTAGCAAAATTACGCCCCAAGAAAAACCCTAATCATGCAAAAGCAATATTAGCTACTCCATTTCAAAAGCTAAGAACTTTAATCAAACTGATCACACCATATGAACCCCAAAAGAGGGAAAGAAAACCAGCAAAGCCCAGTTAAAAGAAAGACAAAACTGGGATCTAATCACTAAAATAACCAATATCAAATCACAAAATCAATGATAATCTATTAAATACAACACAAAATAAAGAAGAAGAAATAGCGAAACATATTAGGGCTACGAATATTGAAACTCACATTGAAATTAAAAAAAAAAAAAAAAGTTTCTTGCTTGGCAACACTACAAACACATGGCTACATACTTGAAAGAGACTTGAAAGCTCTTGCCTTTTACCACCTCAAATCAAAGCCTTTTAACGAAACCCCAAAGTGACGTCACATAATACGAAAAGAAAGCGAAAGAGAGAGAGAGAGAGAGAGAGAGACTAAGACCAAATATATTTTTTTCCAAAAAAAATATGAACTGTGTGTTTGTGTTTATGCAAGCTTAATTATTATTATTTGTTGTTGTGGGGGATATTAAAGAAGCGGAGAGTGGGAGGCGAAAGCGAATCCCTCTCTCTCTCTCTTTCTCTCACTCACCCTGCTCGGACAAAGACACAGAGAAGACAATATAGGGCTCGATGACTCCCAAACCAAGAGAGTGAGATGGTGCCCGTTCCTTAATTACAACATTAATTTTGTCCGCCGTAGGTGCAGTGAAGGGACAACCTTACATTCTTTACCCTTTATTTTTACTTTATTTTCATTTTTGCCACCGCAACTTGAAGTTGTGCTCTTTTACCGAAAAGAGCAAATAAAATAACTACTACAAAGACCGGCTAACTATAACTATTTTAGTTGTGTAAGTGTGCTCCCAAGCCTGGGGACTGTACTGAATTAGAGGTGGCCAATAGGCGTGCCACCAGCATCATTTCATCCTAATTTTAGGGGTGTGTTTGCAAATTGATTATGATCAAGAGAATTTTGAAGGAGATCACTTAGAGTGGTCACGATGCCGTGTTCGTATCGGTGAAGGAAAGCTCATGCATGCTCGTGTTGTGTTGTGCTGATTAAGTATTTCGTGTTGTGCCGCACCTAAGAAAAAAAACCTATTAAGCTTTTTCTTTTCTTTTTTTATTTTCTTAAGAGTAAATACTAAATTGTTGGCATATATTTTTTAAGTTATGTACCTTTTTTGATACATATGCCTTTATTTAAATTTAATAAAATCAAAAATTTAAAACTCAAGTCCATATTCAATTATAATAAATTAATAATAATAAGATAATATAATTTTAATTACTAAGTTTAACTCTATGGTATTAGAATTCTTTTATAATATTTAAAAACAACAATAATAATAAATTTTTCTTAAGGGTTAACTTAATCGTTAACTTTAAAATTACGTAAAGTCATATATCATAGTTCATAATAATATTAATACATATTTATAAAATTATGATATTTCTAATTTTATTTATTAAAATCATAATATCAATTATTTATTTAATAAACTATAAATATAAATCAATTATAATTTTTTTGAAACTAAAAATTAAATAAATTTAAAAAACTTGAACTAATAAAATATATAAAAAAATTCAATTTCAAGTTATTTATAAAATCATAAAATTTTAAGTTTACTTTCATTAAAAGTGAAACGTACTTATTACATACTTTTCCGCTTGTCATGCTTTGACTCATCTCTAATCATGCTGTGTTTTTAAGGCCGTCATACCTAAAATTCTAAGCTCGGCTTGGCCCACATGCATGTTGTGCCATGTCGCGTGCTCCACAAAAATGTGTTCGTGCTATGTAGACACATGTTGTGCCCGTACTGTATCTTATGTTGTCCGACCCATTGAGCATCTCTATACTGCACTTAAAAATCATCAAAAGAATATGCCCTAAATAAATCAAGTTACCAAATTGCCCCTGGCACTAATCTAAGTCCAACTCGACTAGTTAAGTGAGCACATTTTCATACAGCAGTACAAAACTGAAAGAGTTAAGAGAATATTCGTGAATAAGCATCATGCTTATGATGGATGAATCATATTGTAAATTCGTAATTGCCACAAAATTCGAGTTTTTTGGGGATGTGAATTGTAATAAGAAATGTCACTGTTGAAACATCATAAGTTGTAGTTAAAAATATATTAACTTGTAAGGTAAGATACGTTGATAATAATGGACTGGACCCTAATAGAATACATAGGTGTATTTTAGAAATATATAAATTTATAATGGACGAAGATTATAACTCATAAAATAATTATATAAAAAAATTTTCCAATGTTATAGATCATGCTATAATGCTTACAAAAACGTCTCTGTCGTAAAGTGGTGGGTTTTCTTGAAAAAAATATACTATGAGTACGTTTGAGACTGACATTGGACAGAAGTTACAACACTAAAATGTTTAGTAAACATTAACTGTTATAGCTTACAAGTTATGCTAATATGATTTTTCACTTGTATAATAAAAAATCTATTATATATTTAATAATTTTATCAAAATTATTATTTAAAAATTATATTTATTATATATTACTAACTTTTATTTTATAATTATAGCTTTTTTTCCACAGCAGCTGTAGCTTAAAAGTTATAGCACCTCAATCTTAAACACACCGTATAAGGAATGAAAAATCATAACTTGTAGTTCAAATGAGAACACCTTCAACAGGTATTAATGGTGATTTAAAAAATGCCATAAAAAAAGAAAAGAAAAGAAAGGTCATTTGAAGCTTTTCGGGAAAAAAGAAAGGGTTATTGAAGAAATTAATTGTGCATCTGGTATTACTTTTCAACTTGTGTTTATTAAACTGATTTTGTGATCTTTTCAAGAAATGTTTAAAATTTAAAAGCGTATTATTAGCTTGTTCTTAAAACAATCTCTGAAATAAAAAAAGAATCAAAACATGCGTAGTATCTTAATTGCAAAAGTTATTTTTTAAATTACATATATATATATATTTAAAGAAAGAAACTAGATACAAAGAATCGAGTAGTAAACGACTGCTTGGACAAAGCCAAACTTGCAAGCCTATGATCAATAATACAATTCTAAAATTTTATGTAAAATATATATATTAATTAGAAACGATTTTCAATCAGGATATCAGTTATTACATTGTATTTTATATTAAATTTCTAAGTAATAACATCGCTGACGCCACGACTAATTAAAAAAAACAATTAGGAAATTAAGTAGTTAAAATGATAAAATATTAAAAACCAAAGAGTCATTCTCTCTTAAAATTAACTTTGCGTGAAAAATAAATTGGCATTCTTAGATCATATGTACGGAAGAATTTCACATCAAAGTGCATATACAGTACATAGTTGTGAGAAAGCCGTTGCAGCGACAATCGCGGAACAGTCTGAAGAACACGAGGAAATTAAACCAACCATGTAAATTAAGCACGTGATAACATTGACTATTAGCTTTACCTTCCTTTCCAATGTTTGTAATTAATTTAGCTTTCCCCTTTATTAATTGCCCATTCAACTTCACAACTTCTGTAAACTCCCTTTCAGTTTAGCCACTATTAATTAAGTACATTCAAATCCCTAATGCGCATGCTTTAGGTTTCAGCAATGTAAGTCTCTCTCTCTCTCTACTTTTCCATCTACTTTTTTTAAATTAATCTGTAAGATTCTGTTCTAACACGCGGAAATTAGTTAATCATGCAAAGCACTTCAGAGAAGAAGCCGGGAGTGGCCACGTACATGGCTCAATGGCCAATTTCCACGGTGGCATGGTCGGTCCGTCACGACAGGAAATCACGACTAGCCATCGGGAGTTTCCTGGATGACTACAGCAACAAAATCGAGCTCGTGAATTTTAATCCTGAAACATCCGATTTCTCGACGGACAATCGACTGATCTTTAACCACCCGTATACTCCCTCAAACATCATGTTCTTCCCCTCGGAAGACACCCTAAACCCCGACATCGTAGCCGCGTCGGGAGATTTCCTACGCCTGTGGGAAATTCACGACGACCACATTGAACTAAAATCACTTTTGAACAGCAACAAGACGAGTGAATTCAGCTCCGCTATAACTTCATTCGACTGGGCTGGTTTCGACACTCGGCGTGTCGCCACGTGCAGCGTGGACACGACCTGCATAATTTGGGACATTGATCGGGAAATTCTCGAAACCCAGTTGGTCGCGCACGACAAGGAAGTGTATGACATTTCCTGGGGAGCATTTAACGTTTTCGCCTCGGTTTCCGGGGACGGTTCTGTCAGAGTTTTTGACTTGAGAGACAAAGAAAGATCGACAATCATTTATGAAAATCCTGTGCGGGACTGTCCTTTGTTAAGGCTTGAGTGGAACAAAGCTGATCCGAGGTTTATGGCAACTGCGGGAATGGACAGTAATAAAGTTGTTGTTTTGGACATTCGTTTCCCGACGATTCCTGTAATGGTATTGAGTCAGCATAAGCGGAGTGTAAATGGGATATCACGGGCACCAATTTACGGACGCCGGCTGTGCTCTGTTGCTGATGATTCAAGGGCTTTGATATGGGAGGTGGTGGGGCCCGGATACAGCTCGGGAAATGGCGGTGGTAGCGGCGACGTGGAGCAGGAATTGTGGTATCAATCAATGGCCGAGATTAACGTCGTACGTTGGTCTCCGCTTGAGATGGATTGGATTGCTATCGCTTTCTTGAATAAATTACAGCTTCTCAAGGTCTACATTTTGTTTATGTATACATAATGATGTTTGTTAGGATGTCATGTGATTAATGTATACATATAAACTATCATGGTTAGGTTCTTTTAATTGTTGTGTACGATGAGAGAAATAATGGTTCCATGCACGAGAAGCACAATGTGGTCATATAATTATGTACAAACTGATGTGGAATTGCAATATTAGATAGATAAAATTACTTCTAGTCCACGCGAAGTAACTTTATTATTCACCTCATGCATTGACAATTAGCAACGTGTATAACAGTGCATATAGATTGGATGGTAGTTAAACGAACAAATTGTCTCCACCTCATTAACGTGATAAAGATTTTCTCATATCACTAATTTGTTTATACCTCAACTAGTTTATGCATGGGGGGTGCTGAAAATTACATAGAGCCTATCACTAATAAACCACTAATCGATATGATTTTACGATAAAATACAATTCTTCTAATTCATTTTGCTCAGACGTCGTTATTTTTCTCTCGTAAATTAGTCTAAATTAACTCAGTTCCATAAAATCTTGTGACAGCTAGCAACAATTAGTCTTGTTGGAAGGAGCTCCGAGAATCCCTGCTCTGTCAAAACAAAGTTCTCATCCACAATTTCTCACCTCTCTATAGATTATTCGACCATGCGCACAGATCATCCAATCATTAGCAAAACAATATTTGTTGTCACAATGTTTATTCCCCCAAAAAAAATTATATAAATGAAAATCAAACTTCTTCCCAACTCTACAAGCAGATTCGAACCTCACCTCTTGTACCACAAGTCTCTCCTGTTAAAAAACTGGCAGGGGGTATGGTTCAATTTCCATAAGAATTACGCGAGTCAATTTAGTATTGGGAAAATTCAACTAAGACAGATAATACGAAAAAATGTACACAACAAATTGCTTGCAACTGTTTCCAAAGGATGAGGAATATCAAACATGAGCATTCCCACTTGAAACAACGAAACTAATGTTGTCAGGAAAAATAAAACAAACAGAACACAGATCAAACTGCTTTTCCAAGATATATATAAAAAATATATACAGGAAGCAGGGAACTTTCCTGGTCATTTTCCTCCTATGGGTAACTTAGGTTTTTTTTTTTTTTGGGAGAAGTGTAACTTGGTATTTGAGCAGTCACAACTGATCCATTTGATTAGCTGTGAATGTTCCATATGAATCACCAGTCATCTTCAAGGCTAGCTCGGTGAAAACACATGACAGTGCAGACAAATATGAAGAATGATGTGAATTCTATGAACATAGCACCTGTCTCAATCATATGTGCATGCCTAAGAATGATGGGAATGGCTAGGCTCCCCACAGCTGATGCTCCGGTCAAGAATTTAGCAGCATCTATCCAACTATATGACACCAAATGAAAAAATGTGAAGGGAAAAAAGGCAATTAAAAAATTTCAACACCAATACAACAAATTTATTGATAAAATGGAAAAGACGTGATTGTTACAAAAGAAAAAATAAACTTGCAAACACAATCGAAGTGAGCTGCTCAGATACAAAGCAGGATTAACTAGAACAGTACCCATTGTTCTAGTCATCAATCTAACATTTAGCTAACAACATATCACTCTAATTTACAGGTACTTAAAGGAAAAATGAATGTGAATGGAAGGTGTTCACTTCATTACAAGTGCACGTCTCATTTCTTCCACTAGAGCAACATAGATATTCTAATGAAGTAAATCCATCTCATCTGACATACAGAACAAATATAGACCCTTCTCTCTTCCTCTTGGCCACAACATAAAATTCATCAAACTTCTGTCAAGTTGCTAGAATTAAATTTTAAAAAAAAAATACAACCAAAGCGGCTTTAAGGTAGGTGACAGAGTCTATAAATTCTCAGATCTAAAAGCTTTTCTCTGCAGATCAAATGCAACAAATGTTTACTACCATTAAAATATTCAACTTATTAATCAACAATTTCAGTCAGCGTATGAAACATTGCTTTAAATATTTCACTTCAACAAAACCTTCAGATAAGAAATGGGCTTAAATTTAAATATACTCACCCTCCACCATCCCTACTTGTCAGAAACTGAGTAGATCCACCTCCAAAGAACAAACAAGGCATAGGCACCAGCACATACATAAGAGCTGCAGGAATGTTAGATTCACACCATCAGCTTTCAAATGCAACCTAATTATAGGGGCAATGGTCAACTGCAATATCCTCACTCACCTGATAACATTGGCCACCAATTGTTGTAAATTGCACAAGCCTACACTTCACAAAATGATAAAAATGAAAAAATAAAAGGTTAAACCAAAACAAAATTAAAGGATAAAAGATAAAACGGAACATGCAAAGCATAGATTCCATCTTAATTTTCAGTCTTATTCTACCAATCTTCCCCAATTGGGAATTGTACAATTCACACTAGGAGAGTGGCAAATAATAAAACCACCCTTCAAATGCAAAAATGCAACTTTCATTGTGTACAAAACAAGGAATTCTCAATTTTCTTTCCCTAAATACACATTCCAAAAGGTGCAACATTTTCCTATTGCTCATGTACTCTTTGGAATAAGTGTTAACATCTCAGAAAAGCATCAAGAGGATGCAATCCAAGTATTCAAGGAGCATATCTTTAGCATGATCATATCCAATACTTGATCAAATATAAGTACATAATTTCCAGGAAATAGGAATTTTGGGCTTTCAATAATTGAGTCATGAGAATTTACAGACTCAGAGCTGGTAATGCAAAGAGCAAAGGACTTCAAGCTATAGGATAGAAACACAACATCATTTCAATCTAGATTCTTTACTTAAACCAAAATTTACTGAGTTGTATGATCAGTGAGATGAAAGAAAACTGTCCCCCAAATTTATAGAAATTTTACAAAACAAGAGGACCACCTGATTCTATGAGAGAGCAGATCAAACCAATAAAGATACATCTCTCTGCCCAATGCTTTCCCACCAATCAGTGAAGACAAAAATTCCCCAATATGGTAGTAACCTAATATTTTACCTCAGCACCCATAAGCAATCCAAGCCCAAAATATGATCTTAAATCTATGACATATGAGAATCTCTGGAAGAACCTGAGCAAGAATCTATACCACAACTAAGACTTATAGCATCACATCAGGTAATGGCAGCATAAACTGAGCTTAGAAAATTGAAAACCAAATATATATGAACATATCTTCGATACACAATTTTCTTTTTTACGTTTTCAATTTAAAATTGATGGCCACTTTCACATATTTTCTCTGCCATTTTGTTGTCTTTCAACTTCCAAAATGATCCTCAAATTGGCCCGTGAACAACACACATTACCTCTAACCAATTCAATGAAGGAAAACTTGAGCATATTTGGTTCATTTTACATGGATGACCAAATATTCTGTTCCTAGCAACAAAAATACTATTCAATGCCAGTTTGAATGACAGAAATTCAAGCTAATATTCAGCTGAACCAATTCAGAAGGCTTTGGCTATCAAGCACTTTGGAAGGACCAGCTTCAAGTAAGCATGCATATGTCCCATCAGAAATCCTCAACTCCAAAGAGTCACAACAAATAAGAGTAGTCAGAAAGTTAACTAGGCATCTAAACAACTATTCTTGTTAACTCCCCATCACATTTTCAATAACACCAGAAGATAAATCTAAAATGCTGTTAGAGGCATGAGACAAAATCTCAACAGACATTAAACATAAATTGCCTACCACATAACTAAACTAAATGAATTGAATCAACACTCAAATAATTTACAGTAGAAATAGACCACCACAGGCTCGTAACCAATCAGATTACTAATTAAACATACCACGATCTGTAGCAGGATACTAGATGAAAACATAAATGCAAGCCCAGCAAGCCTGAATATAAGAAAAATAAAACCGAAAATTCTTATTATAAGTCACTTGAAGCAGCACAACAGAACAAAAATCCACTGACTTCTAATTTCCGACTTACACTGTAAAGAACAATCGCCGTTGAAATTGAGAATCCCAGATTATCAATGCATCCAAAAAGAGAATAATTGATTAGTAATAAGCATCATCAAATTAGAATCACAAACCCTAACTGTAATTTTGGTCAATTGCACATTCTTCAGGGAAAAAAAATAAAAGGTCCCACAAAATTGGCTACATGTTTGGACTAAAAAGCGATTAAAAGAAAGATAATAGCATACACTTGATAATTTGATGCACAAATTGCTTAGGTCTTGGAGTTTTTACTTTTTAATTAGTTAATTATAAAGGAACAAAAACAAATCGGGGAAACGGAAATTGGAAGGAAGGTTAAAGAAAAGGATAAAGCTTGTACCTTCGATTGTCATCGCCATTTTTAGAAGCGGAGAACTCGCTAACTTGGCGAAATTTGCAAACAAAGAAATTGTGAAAGCAAAATAATTGAAAGTGAAAGGACTGAACGTTTCACTGTTCACCGAAATTTACCAGCGGATGATTTTCTCATAGGTCCCTGAATTTTGGCCCTTCTTCACTTAGATGTCTGCGTTTTCCATTTATTTTCACGGATTCCTGTGAGAGTATGAATGAATGTCTTTTCTTTCTTTCCTTTCCTTATAAAATTGCATTTGTAACTAGCATGGAGCTGGTCTTTAAAATAAAATAAATAAAAATTATTTACCGACCACTTAATATTTTATATTTTTTTAAAAATATATAATTTTTTTTTTGACTGATTCTGCTTCTGATTCTGATTACATATATTTTTTTTTTATCACATTGGCCAGTTAAGATTTCGTTAGTTTTTTTAACAAAATGATGATTTTACCTCTAAAAATTAATACTGCTGGGTGAAATTATAAGTTTACATTTAGGGGGTAAAACTATCATTTTATTAAAAAAACTAACGGAATTTTAACGGTCAACAGACGGAAGTAGAAAAATGAAAAGAATTGTAACTTCAGGTAGAATTCAGAAAAAAAAAATTGTGTATTTTTGAAAAAATTAAAAAAATCAGATGGTCGGTGGATAATTTTCTTAAAATAAAATTAAATAACTAAAATAGAGCTTATTATTGAAATTTTAAAAGGCCATGTTTCATATTTACTTATTAGAGAAGTTCTAATATGCATTTGGGACAATATCTTTGTGAGTATTTCTAAAATATTAAAATATCTTATTGAGCTCTTCTAAAATATTAAATTGTTTAAAATAATAACATTTAAAGATATCATTTTCTTTAAAGCCAAATCATGCCACGAGGAAACTTGGAGTGCATGGAAAACAATAAAACTGGCAATATTACTTAGTTCAATAGGCATCTCTTATTAGAATGATATAGAAGAGGTACGGGTTCGAGCATTTGGCTGCCATCAAATACATTGTACTTACAAAAGAAAAAGTCATATAACTAATCGGTGATGATAACATAATCATCAATTTTTTTAAAAAAAATTTCATCATAAGGAGACATGATAAAACATCATTGAATAATTGTTCAACAGACAACGTAGTATCTCCAATGTAACTGTCCATAATTGCATCAGCACCTTTTAAAATTCATGCATCTGAAGGGGCAATTCATTGTTATAAAGTCGATTTATTGACTTGGTAGAAATGAAGTCATTTTACTTAAGAATAGACATAGAGTCTTGCATAGTCCTGATATCTTTCTAGAAGAAAATTGGGAAATTGCAAATAAATTAGCAAATTACGGTATTCCTCGTTCTATCTTGGATGATCAGATTCATTCCCAAATTTCATTAAAAATTAGATTTATGGGAGGAGATTTTAATTTTCTTCGGTACTTCTTTTTTCCGAATGTGCAAGAATGTTTGTTAAGTGGCAGCCAAAGTTTGGCTGAAGACCAAACCCTACGCAAACCAATCTCAGACGACATCTTATTTTGACTTTATTGAAAGCAATGCGTACGTTGTTGAGCTAATAAATGAAGCGTTAGCTTAAGCCAATTAATAAACCCAACTTGTCACCGGATGTTATAAGTTGCACACTTGCACCAAAATGATTGATGGATTTGAGCTTGCACCAAGTGTTCCAACAGCTTGCGGATAAGATGGCACACTATGACGTCGTCAACAGCAAAATGCTCGACTCTTTAGAACTTGCTGTCTTTAATAAGATGGATTCAAACAGTTTAATCCAATTTGAAGGCACAGCTTCCGCACTTCCATACTTTCTAATAACTTTCAAGAAGTTCCATGCAATGGAAGCTAGAAGAAGTGTGCTAGTAAGTAGAAGCTGGTTCGAGAGAGTAGATACCAAATCCTCTCTTGCAATTTGGATTTGGAGAGTTGAGCTGTGTGAAGGGCAAGGGCTTGGGTTTTTTGGATTTATTAAACTTAAGAATATAACTACGCTTGTATAATTATCCTATATTATTTTTCATTGCATCACGTCCTATGCGGATGCAGGCATAATTTTTGTCAAATCACATAAAATCTTGTGTCCATATACTAAATTTATATAGTCTAGTGATCATTTATTTTTGCTATTCATATTATTAAACTAGCTACTACCATCTAAAATTCACAATAATATTTAACATGTTTCTAAGAAGGCACGCACTCATCTTAGAATTGAACAAAAGAATCATCAAACAATCATTGTCCTCTTAACAATATCACATGTTAGATAAATTTTAGGGTTGATTTTTTTTTTGAAAGTCTGTTGTACAGAAATTTACTGATATTACATCAAGTATACTACTGGAGGAGACCTCCTCGCCATACATTCATCCACTTTTACTAAAATTATACATTCATCCACTTTTACTGGTATTACATCGACTATACTGTTAGGGAGACCTCCTCACACTATACATTCATCTACATTCATCCATTGAAGTGCTACCCAAACTATTTGTAAGTGTAAGGGCTCTCCCACTGGACTAAAAGCCCATTGGTAGGGTTGATTATAATATCATTTTATTTGACAAAATTAATCATTTTCTTCTTAGTTTTTAAAATTCTAAAATTCCCTTGGACTGTTACAATATTTTAAAAAATAGATGGATTTAAAAATAAAATATTTGATATTAATAATGAATATTATTATCATGAAAGATCGAGAAAATAGTTAATTTCACCTAAAAAAAGTGTTTCTTGGTTGCATTTCCTAAATATAGATCAAGAAAGGATTCCAAGACCATGTTTGTTACTATGATTAAACAACTATAGTTTAAAAACTACAACATTAAAATACTAAGTAAATACCAACGGTTATATTTTAAAAGATAAATTGATATTATCTCACACGCATATATGATGAAAAACTTATTACATGTTTACTATTTTAGTTAAAATTATTATTTAAAAATTACATTTACCAAACATTGTCAAATTTTATTTAATAACTACAAGTTTTATCTACAACAACAAATTAGTTCATTGATTTTTATTAAATTTTGTTCTAGCTAAGCTAGAGTCAGTTCTCTTCAGTTCTCTTAGATATATGGTAAAACATAAATTCATATAGTCATAGTAGCCGCATAAAATTAAAACATCCAATTATCCAGCTGATCCCAGTCCCAGTCCCACCAAGCTTCATTGTTAGAAGTCATTGCAGTTGTTGCAGCACTGTTACTACTCCCTCCGACTTGGGGCCCCTGGCTGCCATCGTCTCCGGAGGATGAACTATCCGGTGAGCTTGTTCTCTCTGGAGCAGCCATTTGAATATTAATACTCTCCCCATGATGATCATCGGCTCGTTGAGGCACTTCCCTTGGCTCACCAATACTTATCGCCCCCGGTCCCGGTGGTGGCCGCCGGTCGAAAGCCCGCAGACTTTTTGATTTCTTGTACACTCGGCACAAACTGAATTCTTGCCTTACCTGCAAAATTGATTAATTAGATTTTCAGATATAATTTCTATTAAGACTAGAAACTTAATTTGTAGATGAAAGTTGAAATGATCAATCTATCTCTTGGTAACTGCCTTGCTGTTCTAGTGGTAAGCGCTGCAGATGCTAATGACCTCCCTAAAATCCTTCCTTGAAATGATGAAATCTCTCGTGCAATACTTTAACAAAAACATTAAAATTTAACTTGGTGAAATTTTAAATGTCCAAAACAAAACTAACTTGAAACATGATATTTACAGTTAGTGAATAATCCTTCTTTCTAACAATACTCTTAATGTATATAACTTAATTTCCAGAACATAAGGTCTATAGATTTTTGGGTTGAAGAAGAAAAGTACTCATTTTTTAGGGTAAGTAATATATTCAAAAGTAAGCCAAAGAATCATTTATTCTCTCAATTGATCTTGGAGCTGTACGTACTTGTGTTTAATGATACATTTCAACTTTGATTCAGTCTCATGAAACAATAAATGATGCTGACTCCTCCTAAAATCAAATATTAAACTGCTCTAGGGTTTTTTTTTTTTTCACATCAAATTAGAACAGATGAACTCATGAGGATCCGTATAGGTCAAAGGCAGCATATATTCTATAGATGATGATCAGTGGTGATGAATTGATTTAGCCCTAATAAGTTAATACTGAAAAAGAAATTAGATATATTGGCTATTGAAGAATCTAATAATTAAGAATATGATGATGATGGCATGGAACATAATTGATGATGATACCAGTGGAGAAGTTGCACCACCAGACGATGTTGAGGCTCCTGCATCAATGGCTTTGTATTCATTCATCTTCCACTCGGTTTTTCTTCCATTTGGAGCTCTTCCTTTATAGAACACCATTGTTCTTTTCTCTCCAAGAGGGCGATTGTTGGATGAGTAAACCAGGCCCGGAGAGCCGGTTGCTTTCCAGTAACCTGCACTCGTGAGCCGATTAGGTCTTCCTCCACGGGCTTCACTCTCCTGCCTTGGAATGAAAAAGAACCATTGTTCAGGATCTCTATGGCACAGTAGTTGTGAAAATTCTGCAACCAAAAATATAAATTAGTTCATAATATATCAAGAACAACCCCCCCCAAAAAAAAAAAAAAAAGAAAGAAAATTATGTATTAATTAAAAGTTGCGATCTTTGATTAATAAGTTAACTCCATGCCAATTATTTTGTATTTGATTATGGAGTTTTCAAGGGCGAGGATGAAATCGATCATTCTAAAAGTGAAAATTAAGCTTTCTTCCTATAAAATACTAATAATAATCTTGATGATCTTTCAAGAAAAAAACCAAAGGAATTAACTTCAGAGTATATGTAGTAATTAAAATTTTGAGCCAAAGTGCATGCACTTATCGCCAAAATTTGTAAAGGATGTGTTAGTAAACATGAAATCATGACATATAATACATTTGATCATTGCTAGCCACTTCTTCAAGAACCCTTTTGTGCTGAAAGCATCAAAAAGTAAAAGGAAAAAAAATGAAATTATGAGAATATTAAAGAGAGAGATGTATTTACGTGGGAGATCCCATGGATTGTAGTCGTAAATGTTGATGACTGGTATAATCCGGTCCATGAGGAGATTCAAGTCCTGTCTGTGCCCTGCAAGCTTGTTATGCAGATAAAATGAAACCAACTCTTCTTCAGTTGGGTAAAAGCGAAACCCTGGTGGCTGATCATCAACCATTATGACGAACGCTCTACTTTAATCTTAACTATTCTTTTTAAACTAATTAAAGCAAGTATATATAAATAAACTTTGTTTCTCTAATTAATTTTTTTTCCTCATTAACTGTTGGGGGACTTAATTTGAAGCGTAAGGTGATGATATATATATGGAGAGAGAGAGAGAGTATGGAGGAGGAAAAAAAAAAAGTTAGGCGAGTAAGCAAAAGAAGAGAGACGGTGGGGAAGGAGAAATGGAGAGAGAGATGAGGTTACCTGGAAATTTCGACGTACCCTATAACATTTTGGAATTAGTCAAGGTGTCTTTGAATTTGATTTCGATTTTTTTTCTCTTTCAACACAGTATTCGTGTATGGATGGGGATGGTTCATCTCTTCTTTAATCTCCATACCATTTTTTACGTAAAAAAAAAATTGGTTACATTTGTTAATAATGATAATCATTATTAAAAAAAAAAAACAAATTTGTTCATACTATTTATGTATGGTATAATGAATGAGCTCAGAAGTACAAATTCGATCGGTATGAATATTAAATAGTAATAAATCATATGCGTGATAATCAAATTGATATAATTTGGGTGTAAACCCACAAAAAAAAAGATTATTTCAGAATTCACCACGATTATAAACGTGAACTAAGTTGACATTATGACACATACATTGACCTGATAATTAAGAACTTATTTAGACATTTTCACACAAATTGAATGTGAGAAATGCAAAAGCCACAGGCTTATGTAAAATTGCTGCATCATTCCGATAGAATGATCGCATGAACAATACGATTTATCTTTATTATTTTATGTTTTAATTCAATCAGTAGTACAATGTCGATATCACATTAATTTTGATTTATGACTACCATTGTTCCTCGAACAATTTTGGGAAATTATCACGTTTTTGTTTTGGCAGCTGATATTTGAAGAAAGAGAATTGGTTACCTAAATAACGGTGAAAAAAAAAAGTACTAATAATGATAAAGCTTAGAAAGCGTTGTTGTTTTGGTAGTTTCCAAAAAAAAATAAAAAAAGATTTTATGTTTACTGCGCCATCAATAATTTTTTTTTTAAAACCATTTCTGATCGCAGATTTTACGTTTAATATTCTCAATTACAATGAAAATGATCAATTCAATGCCCATTAAAACTCCAATAGTTTTCACTGCCGTCAATCTTGGAATTAATGAGTACTGATCAGTGATCTCGCCTTATGACTTTCTTTTGCTGTTCACACTTTAACTTAAACATATATCAAACCTTTTTATTTTGGAAAAGCGAAAGTGTTCTATGTATGATATCAAAATTTGATTACATTATTGAGCTTGGAAATGACTCTATAGTTTCTTATACGCATATGAGTCTCCAGACACAATCATTTTCATGGAAATAGATTGAATGAACCCACCATTTACTTCAAGGAGAATTGTTTATGAATTGAGGACCCATTGAGTTCTTGCAATCAAATTAGCGGGTTTTCAAGCAACACGACAACAATCGAATTAAAGCTATAGCCACGGACCATTATTCACATTGCTTTGAGAAAAATCTTAGATAACTCCCAAATTTTTAACTAATTTTTCATTAAGAGCCATCTGATCTATGAATTTTTACGTCGTATCAGAGACAAATTTATGTATAAATGAATCCTACTATCTTACAATGTTACAAGGACCAATAACGAATGATCAACCTTCATATAATCTGAGTATTAAGAATAGCATTTCACATTAATTAGCTGAAAATAAATTTTAGATTAATTATATAAGATTTGAATAATCTTTAACTCTTGAGCTAACTTTTAAGTATGAGTCGGGTCTACAGACTTCTATATATAACTATTTTTCAATATTGTATAGTACATTTTCACTAAATTTTTTTATTACATATATTTTTATTTTTTATTTTCAAATTCAGAGTCTCACCATTACTTACCGACCTCAAAATGGAAAACATATGTAATTGGTTGCGTTGTTAACTTTTAAAAAACCACAACTCATGCAAGTTTTCAGGAAAGCTAGAAAATCAAGTTCTTTAATTTCGAGGAATTTCACTTCAGAGTGAATCGACGCATGAAAATTTCCAAGAAATGCGTATGTTTCTGTCGGCAACAAAGCACTGTACTATGATGGAGAAATATGTTCTGTCATGCATGCGTGCAACATGCTGATCAAATACTTTCCTAAAATACTTAGATTTCATTTATTAAATTTTATCTCTTTTTTAATTTAAAAATAATTATCGTGTTCGGTCTAGTCTAAAATATTATTCTTGAATCTTTGCCAAATAGCAATTAACTTGTGTTTTTGAGTCGAGTGATTTTTTTAATATGATATTAGAAACAGAGTATCAAGTTATATTTCCCCATATACGAACTCTTCCAATATATTTCTTCAATTTACTGGTTCAGTTTTAAACCCTTATTTTTCAACTCATCTACAAGCTTCTTATGGTTCTGGGTATCTAGGCAGCAGGCAAGCACACTTCAGAAAATTTCATGCTGCTTCTTTTTAAGCAGAAGGAAGCTTCATGCAATATTCTCAAATGATTATCAATTGAAATATTCACACACACACATATATATGTATGTATGTATATATATACGTATATACGTGTGTGTGTATATATATAAAATTAAAGTAATTTGACTTCAAAGTGCAGCCTGTAACGCACTTCACTTGCATTAATTAATTAAACGTTTGAATTCTTTTTTGACGTTTAAGGGCTTTCACTTTATCACTAGACTCATCAAATTAAGTAATTAATATTGAATTTTCAAGTGTCCGATGCTTACAAAACTTGGTTATTCAAACCAGAGGCGTACCAACGGGCAAGGAAACTTTCGTTTATGTCCCTTAAGTTTTTAAATTTTTGTATCATAAGTTTTATTTTATTTTTCAGATATGTCCTCAGTTCAATTTTTTTTTCAAATTAGAGTTAGAGACTTATTTTATAAAATGATTAAATTATATGCTTGCTGAAGAAATTGAAATCATGAGGAGCTAAAATGTTAATACTACTTTAATTTATTATAAAAAAAATATTATGGTTTGGTCTAATTGAAAAAATATATATATCAATATATTATAACATTATCACTAGTATTAGAAAGTTATAAAATGATATAACAAAAATAAACAATATTTTCATAATTGCATAGTTTATTTTCTTTACAGTGGTACCTTTTTTTTTTCCACATTAAATCAAATTATTCAGATAGATCACATTCTCAATCACAAAAATAAAAAGAGTTTCATAAATAATTTTTTCAATGTCAAATCTAAATCATTTACATTATAAGTATATTTGTTGCATTATTCTCATTCCTTTATTAAATATATGTGTTTTGCTCAGAGTTTTGATGTAGTGTTGTTTTTGTGTGTGTGTGTGCGTTGTTTTTACTCCTTTACATGAACCAACATTCTCACAAATATTTATTATAAATTTATAAATTAGCCCGGAATAATTAAAAGTCCTAAGTGATTCACTGGTACTCAATCTATCAAGAAGTTTCAATTTTAGGAACCAGACCCAACATATTAATGCAACAATAATATTGGCCTTTCAATTTCTTCATTCTTCACGAATTGTAATTGGGTTTTAAATAATTTCTTCATGAGTCCTTTTCTTCCCATCCTGTAAGTCAAGATTCTTATTAAAATTTGGCCTTGGTGAAAGCAGCACGAAACGTGGGATTGACCCGCGTTTCGGATAGAAACGGACAAGCTGTCTTTTTAGGTATTTCTGTGTAATCGTAATTCGTATAAAATGGTTGGAAGAACGAAGTCAAAACAAGTCATCAAATACTTGACTCTCCCCGTCTCGGTCTCTCAAATCTTTGTCAATCCCATCATGCATGTGCAAGCTCATCAAATATGTACATATAGAAAAGCATTCGGTTATGCAATTTCCACGCGCTGTTGGAAAAAGAACAACTCAACAGTCACCTCCGTGTGGTTCGTATACAATTACGCTGATCTTGAATTATGACTTTTGAATCTTTTTATTTTATTTTATTTTATTTTATTTTTATGAGATGACTTTTGAATCTTGAGTACAAAGAATATCTCAAGACTTGAAATTGCTATTTTAATTTCTATTTCCAATATTTTTCCAAGTTCACATTAGAACTCCTCATATCTACCTTATATTTAAATAAAAAAATCATTGACGTTTTAACTAATATTTTTTAATGTCACATCAATTAATTTGTACATATCAACTATGGTTCTTTTATTATTATCATTAGGATTTTGTTAAGTTACAATTGTCGTAACTTATCATCTCTTCAAAATTCATATGGGTTCTACCACTGATTACTACTGTTCACATGATTTTAAATGGACTATAAGTTACAACAGTTGTAATTTAGTAACCTCTTTATTATTAATGTATGTGTATATATTTATAATTATGTAACGTTAATATCACATTGTTGAGTTGCTGAAAACTCCTTATATGTTATTAATTACATGGAAACGACTTTGTTATGCAAAGTTCAATTTGCATTAGAACTCCGCATAACTACCTCTATATATATATAAAAATTATTGATGTTTCAGCCAATACTTTTTGGTATCACATCAGTTAATTTATACATATAAATTATGTTTTTTTTATTATTAATTTTTTAAATCTATGTGTATGTATTTATAATTGTGTAACGTTAATATCACATTGTTGAGTTGCTGAAAACTCCTTATATGTTATTAATTACATGGAAACGACTTTGTTATGCAAAGTTCAATTTGCATTAGAACTCCGCGTAACTACCTCTCTCTCTCTCTCTCTCTCTCTCTCTCTCTCTATATATATATATATATATATATATATATATATATATATTATTGATGCTTCAGCCAATACTTTTTGGTATCACATCAGTTAATTTATACATATAAATTGTGGTTTTTTTATTATTAATTTTTTAAATCTATGTGTATGTATTTATAATTGTGTAACGTTAATATCACATTGTTGAGTTGCTGAAAACTCCTTATATGTTATTAATTACATGGAAACAACTTTGTTATGCAAAGTTCAATTTGCATTAGAATTCCGCATAACTACCTCTCTATATATATATATAAATTATTGATGTTTCAGCCAATACTTTTTGGTATCACATCAGTTAATTTATATATATAAATTATGGTTTTTTTATTATTAATTTTTTAAATCTATGTGTATGTATTTATAATTGTGTAACGTTAATATCACATTGTTGAGTTGCTGAAAACCCCTTGTATGTTACCAATCATATGGAAACGACTTTGTTAAGAGTTAAATACTACAAGAGAATGCTATTTTTATTTTCTCATACATAAATACATACATACATACATACATACATACATATAACGTACTTATTTCCGCAAAACTGACTATCTGTCATTAGCTTCAAGTTGTTACATGTCTTGGATTTGGTCGCTGTCTCAAAATCACAAGTCGCCTTTTGTTTTTATATTTATTTTTTTCGCTTAATTGTTACATGTCTTTCTTTTTCATATATAGAGAGAGCGAGACTTCGTAATATTTAAGTTTTTTTCTACAACTAGAGGGACAGCAACTGTCGTATTGTTAATTTCTTGTAATGAATTAATGATGGTGGGGGCTAGGAATTTGATGATTTTTATTTTGGACGACTCGTTATTTACATTGATTTATTTAGAAATTTCCAACAGAACTTCTAAATTACACATCGACGTACATGCAAAGAATTGAAGATGTTCGAATTCGTGAGGAGAGAAGTAGTAGCAACTGAACTATATAAGAATAATTTTAAAATTTGTTAAGGATTGTAAGATCATAAACTGTAACGATTATACTACTTTTATGTGTTTTTAAAATATACTAATTTTATTTGAATATTGATATATAGGACTATTATTAATATTAAATTTAAAATTACAATTGCTATTTACAATTAGATTATACAACTAAGATCATGTGTACGTTGATCTTATAAAGCTATACTCAAATTTTCAAATATTTTCTAATATTTAAGGGGTATTTACTCTACTCATATTTTATGAGGGAGAACAATAAAAATCAATGGCTGGATATGTTGTATATTTAAGTTTTAATTCAGTGTCTTGGTCCTCTCAGAAACAATTTGTTGTTTCTAGATCAAGCACAAAGTATGAGCACTGAGGTTTGACGTTGGCAATAGCAGAAGTATTGTGGACTCAAGCTTTACTTTAAAATTGAAGCTCAAGTTATAGGGGACATAACTATAATGTGGTTTGATAATCAAGGAACCATTACCTTGGCTAATAATAATGGTATTTACAATTAGATTATACAATTGGAACATGTATGCATTTATTTTCTAAAGTACTGTCCAAATAAATGTGAATGGAACAATTAAATTATACAATTGGGACCTTGTGTAAATTGATATTTTGAAGCATTATCCAAATAAATGTGAATAGAGTAGACACATGAGAAAAACTGTCTTCAAGGAGAACCGAAACTAACCCATATAATGTTTACTTGGATTCTTCAAATAATATTTGTTTCTTACTTTTTAATATTAACGAATGAATTTCTCCTATTTCTATTACTATTTTATTATTATTTATTGAAAAAATAAGACTACTATAATTATTATTTATGTTTCCTATTAAAAAAGTAACAATAATTTAACAGTTATTGATTAAAATAATATCAACTTTTTCTTATTTAATAAGTCTTTTAAAGAAAATTATATTTTTCTATCTTCTTATTTACCACATGAGTAAACAAATTGATATTTGAAGAGTAAAATTTAAATATTCTTTTAGAGATGTTCTTAGTGCAAACACGCTCATATTAGGCCTTGTATCAATCAAAATGGTTGTTTTTGGTCTCAACAAATTCTTTTCATGATTATAAACTAAAAACAAGCAGTAAAAACAAGACAAAAACAATAGGAATCCACTAAAGGATGTTGAAGTCTCATTTCTTGTGGACCAAGAACATCGGGCAGTTTCGATGAAAGAAGAAGATTTGATGGGAGCAGCTCTATCAATTGACTTTCTTGGTCATTGCCATGTGATTGGGATTTTACAAGAATTTCTAATCCGTTTTACACTTGTTACTTCACTTTCCCCCCATCTTTTGAAGCGAAGCTGGCTGGAAAGTTAAAGTGTACCAGTCATATAATTAAAAATTTGTTTGAGACTAATTTTAATTTTGTAACGCCACACTTACTGATTGAGAATATTCAATTGGTATCACACTAATACGGCATTTAATGCGTTGTCAGTTTACGGACTTTATAAAAATAATTAATAGTAAAATCAATTAAACAATGGTTGGTGATATATTAATTGATTACAAACCAAGTACCCTAATTAGGCATGGCAGTCCTCATTTTGATTTGCATAATTAACTGTATTTAATGGAAGATGCGACGGACAGAAAAGTCACATCTTTAAAATGTTCAATAAACTCGTGCAAAATGATAAACTTTATTTCTGAGAATTTTTTTTTTTTTTTTGCATGACAGCTGTTATGGTTCTTAAACCATAACAATGCCAAATTGAACTTTTGTGCGTGTGGTCCAAAGTCCGCTAATTCTATTAACTTCAGAAGAGTTGAACTATTGGCACCGCATAGAATCCTCTTAAAGTCGCTTTACTACATTTGCATAAGAGGACAATAATAAATCAATTCAAACTCGTACAAAACCTGCAAATATGTTCATGAATTAACGACCTTAGCTTCTTTGTTTTTCCCGCGATTAGTAGCTGCGTATTTTATGTGTGCATTTTTGTACGCGCACGCCCCGTATGTTTATATTATCGAAAAGAATCCCCGACCAACAAACAGACATTTGTATAATAATTTGTCCAAAAAAGATTTGACACGCAACTTGCTGAAACCCAATTTGTACGGCAACTAATCCGAAACGACCGCTCAGATTTCACACGCAACTTATATATATATACGAGGAAGAGTATAGAGAGAGAGAGAGCACAGCAAAGGAGAAAGAAAATATTGGGAAGAAAGATTTGGAGTGAGGTTCACATGGAGAGAGAAATTATTAAAAATTCTTAAATATTTAATTTTAATAAATCTCGTACATTAATTCATCTCAAATTTAATGGATGTTAATGAGTATCAAACTAAGGATATTTTTAGAGGAATGTTTGATCGCCCCCTATATATGTATATATAAACTTTTGATCAAGAGCATATAAGCAACAAGAACCCGATTGATATTAATGTTGGGGTTTGATCATAAAATACTAGGTTTGTTGCCTTCAAAGACACCAGGGTTATTTTTTAAATAAAGAGGAAGTCATAAACAATTTACATAATTTTAATATATTTTAATAGAGTAAATAAAGAAAAGGAATTTTAAGAGGTTTTTGAACGGTGCCACTGTGTGCCGGCAGTTCAACTCACTCCAACAAACTGTGTACGCTAAGTTGGGTCAGACACATGGATCAGCAACAAAAAACAATGAGGATTACTGAATGCAACCCAAAATTAGTTCTACACTCCCACAATAAATTAATGTGAATTGGACCAACTTCAAAAGTGCTCACGTGAATTTGGATGTATTTAGTAATAACAAAGAGTCACTCTTGAAAATGTCCTATGGGGGCGTTTAGAAAAGGAAAGGAGTGCGTCACTCTAAGAATCTGGTGTCTACAAGTCTCTAAAAGCCCAAAACTAATAAACACAGTTACACGAACGTCATTTTTAAAATAAATGGGGTGGATTTGTTATTCATAACAAATACAAGGACTACAAAAACAAAATACAAATCCTTTATAAATATCATCCTTTCTGCCACCTCTCAGGTTACTAGGGCTTCTGCATGAAATTTTTCAACATTGTTCCTTTTGTGAATTGGATTTTTGGCCCCTTTCTTTTAATCGGGCATGAGCGCAGCCCTTAAGATCGCCTTCCAAATAGCAAAATGGAAGCGTTTTGAGTCATAGCTGCGCAAAATTAAACCCTTTAACATTGGGTTTCTCTTTAGGGTTTTCCTATTGAGGTCCCTTTTCATCCCCGCTGTTTCTTCTTTGATGATGAGGCTTTATCCCTTTCTCTGGGCTTGTAATTTCTCCTATTTCTTGAGCTCCAAAGATATTAATAATTAGTTTTCATGCTAATTTCTCTTTGGTTTTCTTCAACCAATAGGTGAGTCAAGCCCAGTGGTCATAGATTCTAAAATGCCTCGTCTTTCAGTGGGGAAACATCTATATGTCACAGTAAATGTTGATTTTGTTTAATGTGGGTATTATTATTTTTTGCTAATTTGATATTTTTGGCAAGAATGATGATTCAATTAGATGTGTGAAGGGAGAAAATATCTCTTTTGAACTCAATCTTTTGAGGCATGTTATTAGTCTGACTTGCCTTCAATTTTTTTTTTCAATGGAAAATTACTAGAAATTGAATTTGTGATGCTGGGTCTATGATGATAAGCTCAAAGGCTTGTTTCTCAGAACATTCGCAGTGGCCGCCTAAGAGCTTTCGCCTTCGCCGGGCTTGAGAGCTTATGCTGCTTTTATCCTTCCTTGGATGTCTGAGACCACGATTTATGTTTACTAGGACATAATATTCAAGGCACTTCGTCCTGAATGCGTCCTACTTATTAATACGTACGGAGAATTTTTTTCAAGTCATCTAATATTATCGATCCTCTTTCGTGATTTGCGCTTCCTTTGGCTTGTGAAAATTTATCTTTGTTCCCAGCGGAACTTTCTTTATACATTCGGTGACTTTCTGTTTTCCGCAATTTCCTAGTTCTTTACAGTTCGGAGTTATTTGTTTGATTTTAATTTCTCGAGTCTCAGAGTGACGATTGGATTGTGCAGCGTTAAATAAACTTGAGTGCAAATTTGTTTGTTAACAAAAGTCAACGAATAAGAATTACTGGAGATGAACCAGAGAATGCAATGATCAACTAGTGGGTTGAAGGCTGGTCTTATTATGTATGGGCTCTTTGAAGAGGCCTCGGATGAAGATACACTACTTATGAAATCAAGATTATGCAGAGCAAGTCTTATCGTCTTTGCAGCAATGAAATTGCCTTGAAGGAAGTTCCAAAATTTATTTCTTTTACAATGATGGTTGAATGAAATTGCCTGGTGGAATGATACGAGTTATTTCCCTGTTATGTTACCTGTTGCTTGCTAATGGCTTTGTGTTAAAAGTTTAGATATATATTTATTGTCACTAATGTGTAATCCTGCACTATTTATAAATTAATGACACGTATGACGTATGGCACATCATTTGGATGCATTGCAGCATCATTGTTAACATTGGTTCATTATGATTTGGTACATAATTGGCATTGTGAGAGAACACATGGAAAAACAAAATTTATGCTTAGTTTGTTAGTTTGGCAGTGTGGTGTGGTGGCTTAAATTGAAAGTTGGTCTTCTGTTGGTAAATATGAATTGCGAAGTTAATTTTGACCAAAATGGTACGGACAATAACAGCACAGACACACTCACAGCTCCTAAACAATACCAAGCAGAGCCTTAGTAAGTGTATCAGGTTAATGCAATTCACGTCATATTTGTAAGAAAGAAGCAACAACCAATTTGAAAACGGAAAGCATTGCCCTTGAAAACAATCTCATAATTATAGCTTCACCGGAATTTTCACTAGGAGCAACATGGCTATGGAAGAGACAAAATTGCCCATCTTCATCGTGCAGCTCTTTAAATCACAGCAGAAACAGAAACGCACTCAATAGTTCATATGGTATCAAATAGTTGACATGTTACCATCCTAGTTTCAACATCAAATTCAATTTCTTGATACCCATATTATTGCTCTAGCTAAAAAAACCGGGGGAAAAAAAGGGGAAAGCGACAGCAATGAGAAGACAATCTCATCATAATCGCTTTCCCGCATAAATTTTCAATAGCCGCAATATTCAACAATGGAGTCTAAAATTCCAATTTCTACGTTGCGAAGCTCTACAAATCAAAGCATAATTTTAGAAACACGGCAAATAGTTGAAAAATGAGTTTCAAAATTTTTGTACTTCACAGCTCATGGAAACAACAGTTTATTGTTGCAACCACATGTCAACTTTCAATTTGTTGTAATACAACCTTGTACATCCAACAATCTAAAACAGATAGAAGCTGGGTAGCATAGCACAAGCAAAGAAAGATGATTGCCCAAACATTTATTTCAACATGTGCCTATCTGATCCTTTTATGTAATCAATGACCTGAATCCAAGTTCTATTAAAGGGACTCAATACACATGTCAGGGACACAATAGTTTCATATTCACGGACATAATACAGATACCCATGTGCAATGTTTTGACAGGCCAACAAGATGTTAGGTACAGTTGCTTCAACAAAGAAATGCCAACTAGAGCTTCAATACATAGTTCCCTTATTCCATAGCAACGCAGATGAAAACAAAAGAATGGATAAAATGTTTGTGCTCATGATGCATACTTTTTCTAGTTAATTCCAACCTCTCAAAGGTTCCAATGGTAACAAGTGAACAAGTTTATTCCTTACCATCAAGCTGACAATCAATTAATATCAAGAAAAATTGGATAAACAAATCATGAGCACAGGACTCAGGCGGAAAGACTATGATTATCAAATTCAAGAGAGGAAAAAAATGTTTCGGGCAGCAGAAACAGGTAGACAGAAGAGGCGGATAAAGGCTTGAACCCAAATTGAACAAGACTCGGGAACTCTTGCCCCACAATTGGACTGATAAGTCTAGTAGTTAAGAAGCAACTTTCATGATAAGCCATTTTCATACAACTAGCAGTTAAATAATTTCCACACAATTCACTATCGACATAACAGGAACAACAAAGTCAAAACACTGCAAGATCACTTTCATCGCAAATTGAGCTCAACAAAACCTTGACAATTTGCTCGGTATTTCCGATCAACTAGAGCAACTATTCATCCACAAAGTGTAAAATCAAAAATATTATGAACTTCTACTTGTCTTAAGCCACCAGAACGAGATAATTCCATTTCAATGCTTTGCATCCGACACCGTTTCCAATCAATTACAAATAAACAGACACAAACATGATATGCCCTTCTAATCAACGGGCCAAAATTGATAACAACCATCGTCAAAATGATACCGAACAAAAATCACCTATTTAAATCAATTTTTTATCAATTTCTTTTTTTCAAATTTCAATCAAGAAAACCAGTTTGACGAAACACAGCGTTCCTCACCTGGCGCAGATCCCGTCCTTTAAGCGTCCTCCCAACGCCTTCCAAAACCGAGAACGTCGTCTTCGGCGAGACGCCCGATCCCCTCGCCACAATCTCGTGCGGCGGCAGCATCTCGTCGTCCTCTTCCCCCTCGTCCAGTTCGAAAAACCTACTGTTCCTCTGCTTCGCCATCGCGATCGACAGCACCGGCACATTCATCGGCGCCGAGTGCTGGTACTTCCTAGCAGGCATCGACTGCGACCTCTCCATTATCGGAGGCTTCGGAAGCGACGGAATCATCTTCGATGATGACGCAGACGATGACGGGGACGATGATATCGAGTGCTTGCGTGAGAAAATTGAACGGGTGTCGTTTTCGGGTAATGCTGCGAGGATTCCGGAAATCTGCTGATGGTGATGCGTGAAGGAGAACGAACGGCTGTGATTCGTTAGGAAGGTGAAAGCGTGATGGTTATTTTTATTGTTGTTATTATGGTGGTGGTGGTTGTTTGGTTCGGAGGAATCGTTTGTCCATAAAATATCGTCTTCGTTCAACTCATCTCCGCCGTCAGATGCGGCTGACGTGGATGAAGACGAGGAGATGCCGAGGAATCGGTCGGAAGATGGAGATCGGCGGTGACGGAAGGCGGTGGGGTCCATCCCGATTATTATTATTATTAGTGACTGTCCGTGAGTCACTGATTCATTTGTTTTGTGTGTCTGGATATGAAATACTACTTACAAATATAAATAAACAAAAAATGTTATGGACAGAGACAGCGAGAGAGAGAGAGAGAGAGAGAGAGAGAGAGAGGGAGAAGGGGGAGAGATTGGACTGATGTTGCGAGTCGCGGCTGCTAGAGGGGAATATAAGCAGCTGGAGAAAAAAGGCTGAAACTTTAAGACGTGGAACCCGTCAGGTCGTTTTCAGTGATGACGTGGCCGATGATTTGCTTTCATGAACCTCGGTTTTTTCGTTAGTGGGACCCGTGTGCTGTTGAGTAGTGATTGGAGGTCGCCATAAAACTTCAGAAACCTTTAACCTTATCTTTATCTTGGGGTATCTATATCCTCTGTTGTTGTTTTTATGCTCTGGTCTCGGTTAACTAATCATTTTGTGCCGTGTGGAGGGTGCTGTGCATATTCTATCCGTTCGGCATGACATGACATGATAACCGCCATAATAATATTACATTTAATTACTCTTTGAATTAATAAATATTAAATTTTAAGAGTAGTTTATGAGTAAAAACCTCTGTGCAAGCGGGTGGAAACATTACTGCGGGTGGCATTGGATATTTTAAAAATGGAGCTGGAGGGTAATTTTTTCTTTAATAACGAATCACTTATTATAATAAAATAACAGTGAGTTAAAATGTGGAAAAAGTATTACCGCAATATATTTTATTTTATAATATATAATAATTTATTTTTTAATTTTTCGATTTTCTCTTATCATATTAAAGGATGAGGAATTTGTAGAATATTATTAGAAGACTCTTTTAATTTTTTTTTCTTTAAGTACTTTCTTGCATGACAAATAGAAGGGTAAAAAAAATAAGTCTCCTTTTAAAATACTATTTAAATAAAAATAAATTATTTTATTTTAATTAAAATTATTCTTTCACCAAAATGAGTGACACTATTGGCACCCCTCTTATTTTGTATTAATAAATTTATCCTTTATATGTAAATTATATTAAAAATAAAACTTATCTAATTAAACCCACCTATGTTTTCCTAATTTTTCTTCGTTATAAAATCATTAAATCTATAAAATTTGAAAAAACAATGAATGATCATAGAATAAGAATTTGATCTAAATATAAACTAAGGTTTTGTGGGAAAGATAACTTTATAAAGTTTGTTTACTTAGGCTAAGTTTTTCTTCCATATTCGCATACATGTCTTTATCTTTATATATATATAAAGATTATTACCTACTAAGAAAAATAAAGAGAGATAGAGAGAAAAATAAAAAATTCATGAATACTATAATCAAGAAGAAATTGAAAGTGGTTTGGAATGAGACAATGGTGAGAGGAGCGCTTAATAGAAATAATTTTTTTTTAAAGTATTGACACATGGGTTTACTAAGAAAGTACAATAAATTAATAAAAGTTATTTTAGGAATTAATGAGAATATACATAGAAAATGGGTGTGAAAAGAATGCTAGAGGTGTGCCAATAGTCCAACTCCATCAAAATAATAGCAATTAAATCACTCATTTCTCTTTAAGAATCATGAGATTAAAAAAATAATATAATATTAAATTAAATGTTTCAAATGACACTCAAAATGAAACATTTGTTGTTCCATCTTTTAAATGAAATTTGATTTTTTTTCTTCTTTAGATAAATCTGGATTTTGTTGTTTGTTTAAGAATGAAAAATTTAGTTTATTTCATGATTCAAAATTAGTTGGTTCTGGTTCTTTATCATGCAATAATAATCTTTATATGATTGATACAATTGTTTTATTTAATGAATCTATGTAATTAAGTACACGAGATTTAAAGAGAAAATTAACTAATGAGAATTTGGTTGTGTTATGGTATAGAAGATTAGATCATATCTTCTGACAGAAAATGGAGAGACTTGTATCAGACAAAATTCTTAACCCTTTGAATTTCACAGATTTTGATCTCTGCGTTAATTATATTAAGAGGAAACAAACTAATAAAATGATATTTGAAGCCAACATGACTTTGAATGTCTTAAAACTTATACATACAGACATTTGCGGATAATTTCCAATGGTTATTTAGAATGATTAACAATATTTTATAATGTTCATAAATAATTTTTTTAGATATGACTATATATATCTCCTCCATGAAAGTACAATTCTTAGATATGTTCAAAAATTTTAAGGCTAAAATTGAGAACTAACTCAACAAAAGAATTAAAAGTGTCATATCTAATCTTTGTGGTGAATAGTATGTTAGATTTGATGGTTTAAGTGAAAAAAGCTCAGGACTATTTGCTAAATTTAAAGAGAAATGCAATATTGTTTTACAGTATACTATGTCGGATTCACCCATTACGAATAGTGTTGCTGAAAGATGAAACAAAACGCATAAATACACAGTGAGGAGTATGATTTATCATTCTACTTTACTATATTCATTATGGCAAGAATTAATTAAGACTGTAGCGTATATCTTTAATAGGGTTTCAACTAAAATGACTAACAAAACCCCTTATGAGCTTTAAACAAGTAAAATCTCTATTCTAATGCACTTACATGTTTGGGAATGTTTAGCTGAGGCAAGACCTTATAGGCTTAATGAGAAGAAATTAGACTCAAAGATGGTGAGTTACTACTTTATTGGATACGCTAACAGATCTAAGGAGTTCAAGTTTTATGATCCCATGACTAAGTTGATTTTCGAGTTGGGAATTACTTAATTCTTTCAGGATGTCGAATTTAGTAGGAAAGATACAGTTAAAGACTTTGAACAAGTAAAAGGTTTAGTCTAATTCACTTACATGTTTGGAGATGTTTAGCCGAGGCAAGGCCTTATAGGCTTAATGAGAAGAAATTGGACTCAAAGATAGTGTGTACTTTATTGGATATGTTGACAGATCCAGGGGGTACAAGTTTTATGATCCCATAACTAAGTTGATTTTTGAGTTGAGAATTGCTTAATTCTTTCAGGATGTCAAATTTACTAGGAAATATACAATTAAAGGCTTTGTTTTTGAAAGTAATATATTGATATTTCAATAAGTATTATTGACATTGATTTGGATTTCATTTCTAATTGTGTTCAATACATAATAAATTAAAACAATGTTGGAGAACTCTCCTTATAAGAAGTTGTTTTAGAAGAACAAACTTTATTACCTTAAAAACCTATAACATTATAATCCGATCAATTTTTGTCAAACCATAAAAAGTTTTAACTATAAAAAGTGGATTGATGCCATGAAAGAGGAGATGAAGTCCATGAAAGACAATGACGTATAAGATCTTATCCAATTGCTAGAAGGTGTGAAACTTATTAGTTGCAAATGAATATTTAAGACCAAGATAGATTCGAAAGGTAATGTGAAAAAGTATAAGGCGCGTCTAGTAGTAAAGAGCTTTACACATACAAAAGGAATTGGTTATAAAGATACTTTTTCTGGTTTTTTTAAAAGAGTTTTTTAGGATCATAATAGTATTAATAGCGCATTTCGATCTTGAGTTGCATTAGATAGATGTGAAGACAACATTTTTCAATAGTAACATTGATGAGACAATCTATATGGTGTAGCTAAAAAATTTTATGTTAAGAAACCCAAATAATATGGTTTGCAAACTTAAGAAATTCATCTATGGGTTCAAGCAAGCATCTCGATAATAATATTTCAAATTTCATTAAGTGATCATCTCATTTCATTTCGAGATGAATTTTGTTGATAATTGTATATAATATAAGTTCTATATGAGCAAATATATTTTTCTGGTATTATATGTCGATGACATTTTGCTTATTAGTAGTGATATATGCTTATTACACTACACCAAGAGATTTTTATGTAAGAATTTTGAAATGAAAGATTTTGATGACGCCTCTTTTATATTAGATATACAAATACATCAGGATCACTCTCGAGGTATTATAGGATTATCACAAAAGAGTTATATTGAAACAGTTCTCAAGAGATATGGTGATAACTCTATGAAATAAGAGATATCATGACACTTTTAGATTTAAACTAATGTTACTTAGAGAGTAAATAATGTGATGTCATTATATTTTCAGTGTAGTTTGCATAAGTATTTAGTTAAGTTTAATTTTTAATAAATTAATCGTGTTTTAGATCATTTAATGCTCTAATTATGTGTGAATTATAAGTAATTAAAAGCCTAAGTTTCATAAATGGAATACTGCTGCAATAAACTTACAAATATGATAAAAGAACTTAGTTACAGAGGAATTAAAAAAAATCTAAAACAATGAAGATATTGTAGCCGATGCTGCAGTAATTCTATAGTAATTGTAAAGAAGATTTGGCTTGAGATAATTAAAAGATTGCGATTGAAGGTTTCCAAAAATGGCAAATACGCAATCACACGCTTCTAGTTACCATAATTTTAAGTTATAAAAGAAGCATGCATGAAAAAAAAAAGGGAAAGTCATCATTAAGGAAAAATAATAGAGAAAAACAAAAAGAAAACAGAGAAGAAGAGAGATTTGAAGGGTTACAACTGATGGTTCAATGAGAAAAAGAATGAGCAATTGTAAGATTAAGCGGGACCTAATCTTTTATCTTTATTTTCTTGTTTTCTTCTATTCATGAGGATGTATTTAATAGTTAAAATGATTTTTGTTACTAATTTATCTTTTATTATGAACTAAATCTTGTTGTGGTTGAGTGATAAACAAACTTAATGGTTGTTTGACTAATATATGTGTGTTGCTTTGAATTAGCTGTAACATTTTATCTTGATTTTATTTATTACAATTTTCTATTTCAGCTGACCACTATTTAGTGGATACTAGTTAAGAAAGTACTTAAAAAAAACTAATTTAGTATGACAAATTAAGACAATACATGATTTTACATTGAGTTTCCCAATTTAAGTTAATCATTATTTGAATAAGGTTATACTTGATCTAAAATTAATGAAGAACTAGATATAAGGATTCACCTTACAGGGCAAGAAGAACCTAAAGCGTATAGTGTTATATTATATGTTGGCATAAGAACTGGTTATTGTTGGGTTGCATATAGATATAAGATATCTAGCAGGTGACAACTGAAAATACATAAGAGATTCTACCAAGTGATATAGTAGATGCTGCAACAATAGAATCTTAATTGGAATCTTTGAATGCAACCTTGACACTTATAGTACTCTAATTTTCAGATGATTGATTTAGGGATTTGGGTTTGAAATATATAACTATATTTGGAAAAGAATAACGATATAGCAAAAAAAAAAATTGTACAAACTACTATAACATAATACAAATGATGAATTAAAAATATTACATAATTCATATGATTTATTTTTATTATTTATAATTTCAATTAATCAATTATCGCACGTCACATTAATTCATAAAAATTATTTGCAACTCTAGAATTATTTTTTCTTCTATTTGTAAAAAGCGACCAGATTGCCATCCAATGATTAAAATTAAATTTCTAAGAAGTAAGAGACTTAATGTAATAATGTCAAATTTGATGTCACGTGACTATCATTTTCTCTTTTATCTATAGAACAGAACACGTGTACTCACTTACACCAAAAACGTGTTGACTAAGAAAATGCCTCGGGCTCAGGTTGTCACCAGTAGCTCTTGTGGTTTCTCGCGCCTTAATTCGCAGATTGCTGGTGCAGAGCGCACGGCGCTCGACGGCGCATTTTAGACAACACCTCAATTTACACGCCTCACTACCAAACATAAGGCTTCTGCTAGACTATTCAAACAGGAAGTTATTAATTCGATTTCTCTTCAATCTTTCTTCTGCCGTTCTTCGGGTCCATTCTCTAATTCCCAATTAGATCATGAATAACACGGTATCTAAGAATTATGCTACAAACAAAAAAATTGATTTAATTTTTCATTAATTAATTAATTAATTAATAATTTTGTTGTTGTGGAAAAAGGAGCAGCAGAGAAGCGCATCCGGATCGTCGCAGAGCCCTAGATCCCCGTCATCGCAACCGTATTTGTCGGTGACAGTAACTGATCCCGTGAAATTAGGCAATGGCGTACAAGCTTACATTTCCTATCGAGTCATCACCAAGGTATTCTGATTTTACTATTCTAATTGCACTAACATTATCGCATTAGACTTAGGATTTTATTCCTCATATTAACTAATTGTGCTATTGAAACTTTAGTTAACTGTAGATGATGTGATTGTATTTCAGTTCATAATCAAACAAGATTTAACATGTTTAATGTTATATGTTGTAGATGAAGTTTTTTCTTATACATTTTCTGGCTAGAAATAGAAAAAATTTAGTTATATTTTCAAAATGAACCGATATTTGAAGGTTCATTGTGGCAATAAGTGCTTAATATTATGACATTTGTTGAGGAGACGTGGCCTAATAAAGGATTATGATGAACTTGTGTTTTATTTCCCTGTTAATTCTTTATGGAGCTCTGTGCTTGTGTTTATGCTAAGTAATTCTATCTTTGGTGGTTATTTTGTTGTTGAGGTAAATTTTGCAGCTAATTAAGCAGGTCATTATTCATTTGTAATCATGTGTTGAAGTAATCTATCTTCTACATTTTATTAAGTGCCTTTTGTTGTTACTATTTTATTGTTTCCCTTTGTTCTTCCTATAGTTTTGAATTGTGCTGTTGAGCACAGTGAAGATTTAATTTAACAAGTATTACTATGTCTCATGGTGAATGTTTTGGCAGACAAATTTTCCTGAGTACCATGGCCCAGAGAAGATTGTCATTCGCCGTTACAGTGATTTTGTCTGGTTACGTGATCGGCTTTTTGAGAAGTGCAAAGGCATTTTCATTCCCCCTCTTCCTGAGAAGAGTGCTGTAGGTAACGATTGGATAATATATACCCTCACTCTTTTCCCCCCCCTTTTTTTCCGACTAAAGCTATATTTTCAATGCCAATGAGGCGATGAGTATGTTCCTTTGCATGGGCTATATTTATTAGTTACCAACGATGTTGAGAGTGGTATTAGATGTTAACAAGGTGTTTAGGCTTTCTCATGACAATATCTGTTTTGCTGTTTTACATGTTCCCAAACATTGGGGAAATAAGCCCCAAAGCTATATGCTATTTTTGCTGTTTCTTTAACCAGAAATTCAGATTGTACATATGAAATATTGTCTGTAAGGCTTAAAGAGAATTTCATTCTTAATAAATTGTTGTTCCACTTCTAATGCATGTGAATTTTTAGATTTCCCCACCGCCTTCCCTTTTTTTCTTTTGTGTGTCTGTGTGTTAAGCATGTACACCATTTTGGGATCAACTGGTGTGACCTGTGAGTTGTGGGCCACTGTTTTCATATCCTCATGCATTTATGAGTCTCTGACTTTTGATACCTTAAATCATTTATGTGGTTTGTGAAATGATTGAAACTTACTACTTAAGCATATCATTGCTTATTCAGTTTATTGCCAGAGTTAGTTTTTCTGTTTCTGTTTAACAAAAATCCTGAATATCCATGGGAATCGTTTCTTAAACGAAACAAATGATATTGAGGTTAAGCTTGAAGATTATTTAAGATTCTTGATGCTTCTCATTCTCATCAGCGAAAATTTTGGTGATTTCTTCTTTGCGTCCTTGTCAGCATGTCTAGGAAATTCTGAAAGTACATATTTGAACCTTTGTCTACCCATAAGGTAGTTCTCATTATTCTCAATTGGATGTGTATTTGGTCAGCAATTGTTGTAGAATTGATTATTATTATTTTTCATTTGGAATCAATTCTTTGTAGAATTGCCAACTTGCTTGTAGAATGTAATGCGGCTTTCTAGTGAGTACCTGAAACTTTTGTTGAAATTTGTTGAAAGTGCTTTCATGTTAATAATGCACTTTTCTGTAGGTGATGTAACTGTTTTGTTTTTGGTCTTTTCAATTGTTAAATTTGACATCTGCTCAAGTAATGTGGAAATTTTGAGATTAGTTGTTTCTGTTATGGTAGTTTGAAGAATTCCAAGATTTAATAATTGTCTTAACTCTTGCCTCTCTATTGCAGAGAAGTTTCGTTTCAGTGCTGAATTTATTGAGATGAGACGCCAAGGATTGGATTTGTTTGTCAATCGGATTGCTTCACATCCTGAGCTGCAGCAAAGTGAGGATTTAAAAACATTTTTGCAGGCAGATGAAGAGGTGATTTATATGAGATTTTTGCCTCAAGTTTAGTTTCTGTTTTGGGTAGCCACAAATTCTATTTAAAAGTGATGAGATATCCTGCCTTCAGACATTTCAATTGTGATATTGGATTGATTGTTCCATTCATAGACATGAACACTTGCGACTGATTATTCCATACACAGACAAGAACGTTTGTGTCAATTAGGAGGTCATTTGTTTTAGAAAATGTAGAAAGAGGAATACGTCCTTGTTTTGGTTTTTAAGTTGTATAAGTATTTCTTGGCTAGATGTAAAATTTGCTATTGTAGAAAGCATTAATTTACTATTTATTAGATTCTCCAAGACATTCTTCACCCACCCTTCTTTTGTGAGAATTAGATATATTTGGTGATGGATCCATTTTAGTTTATACAAATGTAATTTCTGGTGTTCAGACAATGGAGAGATTAAGGTCTCAAGACACTGGTTATTTCAAAAAGAAGCCAGCTGATTTGATGCAAATCTTCAAGGTAAGATTAAAATTTCTTTAGAATCCAACTACAGTCCCTAGTTCCTCTCTGGATACGCAATTCCCTGATCACATATCCCATTTGTAGTGCATCTGTGCACAAATGCCCAAAAATGTCGAATTCATATTGATATTACTGAATAACGCCATAATTTGTCTGAATATTTGGCAGGATGTACAATCTAAAGTGAGTGACGTTGTTCTTGGAAAAGAGAAGCCAGTTGAAGAATCTAATCCTGAATACGAGAAGCTGAAACACTACATTTTTGAGCTTGAAAACCACTTGGCTGAAGCTCAGAAACATGCATATCGTCTTGTAAAAAGACATAGAGGTAACAAGGTCTTTGGAGGCTCAAATTATTTTAATATGCCTTTTTGCTTCTCTGATTCAGGATTGTGTTTTGCTTTGTCTAAAAAATGAGGTTAATTTTTTAGTATTTCATGTCCATTCTCAGAGTTGGGGGAATCTCTATCTGATTTTGGGAAGGCAGCTAAGCTTCTTGGTGCTTGTGAAGGAGATGCTCTTGGAAAGGTATTCTCTGAGCTTGGGATGAAATCTGAGGCATTATCAATAAAACTGCAAAAGGAGGTAGGCTACAATTGAAAGCTCAGTCTTTTAGAGCTAGTAGTTCCTGAAGTGTATGTCTAAATGCATCATATCTGTAATTCTAGAAAGTCTATTTTTCTTTGAAAGGAGATAATTTCAGCATTCATGGTAGGTCTGCAAAGAAAATATGACACATGCTTTGTATTACTCTGCAGGCCCATCAACTTCTTATGAATTTTGAAGAACCTTTGAAGGATTATGTTCGAGCTGTGCAATCCATAAAGGTGAATTAGGCTTTTACTTTGGTTAGTGCTCAGAGACTGCATCTACTGATTAATAGACAGGGATTTGTTTCTATAAATTATTTTTAAGGTCAGATTGAACTTTATGTGTTCAGTTCAGCTAGAAGTTGTGGTAGTAAAATGATTGAAATATGAAAGTATTTGATATCAATTTTTTAAGTTGTGGTAGTAAAATGATTGAAATATGAAAGTATTTGATATCAATTTTTTTTTTTAAGGTAAAAAAAAAGAAAGAAAAGAAAACTGGAGAAGTTGCTAACAAATGCTAAGTCATCATTAGAAGCTTTCCCTTTCCCCTCTGGTCA
Source organism: Luvunga scandens (assembly GCA_030449905.1). NCBI lineage: Eukaryota > Viridiplantae > Streptophyta > Magnoliopsida > Sapindales > Rutaceae > Luvunga > Luvunga scandens. The sequence continues at coordinate 4,132,104 of JASUUG010001265.1, forward strand.
AATTTGCTTATTTCTTAACAGGAAATCTTTTTGTTTCTGTGTTTCAAAGCAGGCAGCGATAGCAGAGAGAGCCAATGCCTTCAGGCAACAATGTGAACTTGCTGAAACTATGAAGTTAAAGGAGATAAATCTGTATGATTCTTTCTAGCTATTTCCATAACTTCTTGCTTAATCTAATTTTGTCAGTTACTGCCTTCATAAAGTACATATCTTCATCCATCTTCCTTGAAATTTGTGTAAGCTTTAAAGCTTGGAGTTTATGCCGGAAAAATTTTTGAAGTTATATTTTCATAATTGCCTGTTCTCTCATCATTAGGGATATTTAGAAGGCCCATTGGAAGGCCCTTTCAGTGCCAAACAAAGAATAAAGTTGTAATCTGAACTTCCATGTTGTCATGATCACAAAGCACCTTTTATTTGAGTGGTGGAACCTTTCTGCCAAAATTTTATGGCTGGGAAGGATAATGTTTGTTGTTTTCAAGCGAAGTTTTATTAAGAAGCAATTATTGCTGTACAAAATTGACAAAGTTACGGTAGAATGGATAGATACTAATGATCTATTTAATCACTAAACTAGGTAGTCATGGCACTTTTGTTTCTTATATTTTTTTTTCCATTTTCTTTTTCTAAGGTCGATTTTCTAATTTGACTGGTAACTCATTTTCTATCTTTTGAACTACAGTGACAAACTCATGTTAACACGATCTGATAAGGTTGGTGAGGCTGAGATTGAATACAAGGAGGTAAGTCAGTTGAGAGGAGTACTTTTTGTTGCATGCCTTAGTGTCTCATGTTCTTCGACTAAAATGCATTTTGATGCAGTTGAAGGCAGAGAGTGAGGATTCGACTAGGAGATTTGAAACAATTGTGCGGTTAATGAACGAAGAGATTGTACGTTTTCAGGAGCAGAAGACATTGGATATGGGGATTGCTTTCCATAATTTTTCCAAAGGACAAGCACGTCTGGCGAATAATATTGCTGATGCCTGGCGAACTCTTCTTCCCAAGCTTGAAGCTTGTTCCTCTTAATAAGAAAATGCTAACCGATGAGCAAGGTTCTTGTTTGATACATTGAATCTCGGATAGGCAGGAGCAGCATCTGCTTTGTAGAAACTTGACTATCAGGAGTTAGAGCCCTGCTATCGTGGCGCTGTATGGACTGTTATTAATTTCCATAGTTTTGCTTGTACAATTTTGAGGCTGGAAAGAGAACCACCCTTAACTGGGCAAAAGTTCAAAATTTTTCATGTGAATTACAGGCTTTATCTTCATTGGTATTGCATTGTTAATATTCACAAAATGTTTGTACCTGAACCGTTTCGACATGGAATTTGATGTTTGAGATTGTGGCTGCAAAGAGAGGGAGAAGCCCAAAATGGTAATTGTATTGTTATGTGATTAGGGCTATTTTCCCCCTACCCCTAAAAGTTTCAACAATTGCCACCGCGCACCTATTTGTTTCGACATTTTTAGCCCTACTCCCAAGATAATCAATTAGCCTGTTAAACGGAGCGGTGCCATCTAAAACTAAGCAAATGGACAATATTGCTCATTGGTTGCATTTAAATGAGTGAATTGTCAGGAAACTTAGGCCATTTGTTCGTAATTATAATAACGTCATGTTTGTTATGAAGTCATTTAATTATCTTATTATCCTTTTGAATAAAGAGATTAATGTTGTCGCACAGGGAATTATTTAATTAATTTGAGGGCATTAGCTAATTTCAAGCATAACGGCCGGAAATTCCAACGATCATTTTGTAAGAATGGTGAAGTTGACTTCAATTTGCTATAAATCAATTCAACAACACTCATCTCATCTTCATTTTCATTTGTTATAAATAACAATTTCTTTTCTTGAAATAAATAAGATTAAACACACAGTATTTTGTATTTAAAGTGTTACTAACATTTGTCTTTTTAATGGGAAACTACTAACGCAGTTCTCCTTCTCTTTACAAACAAAACCATTAACAATCAGTCAGTTGATATGTGGTAGCACATGATGAAGAAAGAAAACCCGCCAAAATTGATCACCAAAGCTCAATTTTGGCTCCAAATTAGGGTAGACGTCAATGCTAAATGTCTTGGTCTTACAACAAATATTAGTGAAGTGAAATGATGTAGTCACTAGTACACATCTCGAAATCTGCTTTTGTTTCTTCTTTTTTTTTCAATTGAAATTTCTATTTTGCCCTGACACTGTTACATTTGACAGGTAAATTGACGATTTTGGGTGCGTGAAAAATATGTTGAAATAAATTGGTGTTCGGCGAAAATTGTCGAATCATTTAGAGGTAGGCCGGAAAGAACCCATCTGATTAAACTAAAAATTAAATCAGATGAAGGATTCTCTCGTTCAGTGTTTGCTGACATGGCGTAAGTTACAACGATGGCACTTCTTCACCTCAAAAGACCTATACTGGTAAGCTAGATTCCAGGGTGTGTACGACGAATTACCAATTAAGCACTCAATTAAGTACCTTTATTTTAAAAAAACTCACTATATTACATAATTAACCGTTATATTTAATGGAGTTGCAAATAAATCTCGCCCACTAACGAAAAGCCTATCGTATCCGAATTGTAACATTGCGCTTCCTGTAACTATCTCACACCTCTGCAGACCTTGGAGTCGGACATCAGTCATGGCCTCCGCTGTGAGACTACTCAACCCCGCGCGTGCCGGTTCACACGTGCAAGTATCTTCCTCTCTTCCCGTTCCCCGCGCTGTATTATTCAACTTCAACAAGAGAAAGAATAGCAAAAGGTACACCCGACACAGCAGCGAACTCTCGGGTCAAAATAAGTTGACTCCAGCGGTCCAATCCTCTCAGCAAAACGACGGCGTTGTGCCGTCCGACAGTGAAGACGGAGTTTCTCTTGGCACGTTAAAATTGCCTGGGAATACTGATCTTCAACGTTTCGAATCTTTGCTATTTCAGGTAAGCGATAAAAATTTATTTGGAAAAAAAAGGGTCCTTTAAACAACGAACCGGCATTTAAAGGTCTTTGGTGCCCTATATGTAATATATGTATATAAACTAATATGATTAATTAAATCATACATATAATGAACATTAAATGAAAAATAACAGTATTTCATGATCACCTAACACTTGAAAAATTTCACTAATCACAAGGCCGACGATAGTGTATTTAGAATTGAGATTAGGTGATTATAATTTAAAAATTATAATATTAAATTTTAATAAATATTATTTACTTAGTTTAAAAATTATATTAATATAATTTTTTATTTTAATTATAAAAAATTTATTATATATTTAATAATTTTATTAAAATTATTATTTAAAACTTATATTTATCATAAATTATTAATTTTTATTTATATAATTATAATTTAAAAATTACAATACCTTAATTTTAAACAGAAATTAAAATATGTTTTGGGATTTATAAATAAATATGCGTAGCAGGGAAATTTCTTCTTCGCATGTGGCGCCCTCCTATCCATGGAAAAAACCGTGTTGCGAATGGATAAGTGTGCGGGTGACGGTGGACCGTGGAACCGTGTACAAATTTGTAGATTGCTTTTCAATCGTGGAATGCCATAATAGTCAGTTGACATCTCAAATGGTCCTTATAATTAATTGTATTTATACGTTATGTGACGTAGTAATTTAAACCCAATTTCTTGAAAATAATAATGTAACCAAAACGGAGAAATGAAATTGCATGCGCGGCAAATTAGTATTTGGATCCCCTTTCTCCCTTTCTTTAAGTTGATATTTTTTAATTTGAAACAAAAGAGTTGAAGTTTTTCTGCTTTTGTCTTTATGACAGTGGGCGAACAGTCTCTGTCAAGGAGCCAATCTGCCGCTACCTATGCCTCTAAAGGTGAATCATTACCGTATCTCTTGTTCTGTGGACTTTAGGCCTGTAATCGGTTACACACGCACGCACATATTCATTCAAATTTTATAGAAAGCTTCAGACATTTGCATGGATATATGCAACGCACTAGTTGGTACCATCTATAACGGAATTCCTCATTTTGGAGATCAGTGGTATGTAATAAGAAATATATAGGGTATCAAAGAATAATTGGAAAAATGTTTCCATAAATAACTTTACGCAATCCCCTGACCTCACCGCAGCTCTGCCACTGGATATTGTTTAACATTAGCATCGCAAGACCAAAATATCATATGACAATGTTTTTATGGTTTACCGGTGGGTAAGGGGCCCTCATAATTAATTGACCTTGGCCAAATCCATGGTGAAAATATCACCTAGTTGGCCACTCAGATTGTTCTGTGATTAGGCATTATTCAGGCGCACCCTGATTAGATTTTCCATTTCACATGTTCTTTGCAAATCATGCTTCAAGGTCAACCTGTATAATTCTGGTGACTATGACTTGTTGACTTTAATCTTTGCATGTCAAGGTGCTTATATGGTCTTAAATAAAAGCAGCATTTAATCTATAGTCAGTTGCCAAAAAAGGTCAAAAAAAGAAGAAAGATTCCTTACTGGAGTTCTCATTTTTATTTAACAGGTAGATAAAATACCTGGTGGAGCCAGATTGGGCTTTATTACAGTTGGAGATGGAGAGACTGAGGTCCTTGTCTATATTGACTGCCTGGTTTTCCCAGCTACTGGTGGTTCAGGTCCAATTTTCCGAGCTATAAGAAATGGACCATTAAAAGAAATGTCTCCTCCTGGTGAGCCGAGGATCATGAGAAGTCTTCTGCAGGCCCTCAAAAAATCGGTTGAAATTGCTAGAGTTTGAAAAAGTTATGTGTTTGAGGGCAATAATATATGAATAGAGTTCGTTTTGTCTAATCTGTTTGTTTGGCACTAGAATATTCAAACTCTAAACTCAGTCCTTCCTTACTAAAAGAATAGTATTTGTTGTGTGTTTGACCATCTTTCTATTCAACAATTCTTTTTGCTATATATAGCCAGATATCTAGTTTGCTACATGTATGTGTGTACTTATTCCCTTTATATCATATGCATTTGAAACGGGCGTCTTCCATGAAATAGTTCAAAATTAGAATAGCTACAACTAATTATCTATTTCATTTGTGTCTGTTCCTGTGTGTGTTTTATTCCCAGTAGATCCTTATGGATTTGACCTCTTGAGGAATAATTTTGGAAATACATTGTTACCACACCGACTGAAGTGATTTTATTCCTTGAAACTGAGGTATGTTTTCTTACACATTCTGGACAAGAACTTGAGATGCCATGTGTTTCTTTTGTATTTTTTAATAATCTCTGTGCTTCTTTGTCATTGGAGAAGAATCTGTTCTCTTCTTCAGTTCTTCTATTAATAACTGATAAAGATCTTAACAGGACGTGGTCAAGGAGCATAAAACTAAGTCATATCCTGAACTGTTTTATCTCATCTATGCACTGAATATCTTACAGAGAAACAATGAAATTGGGGCCTCTTGTTTAATTATACATACATTAGAGAACAAAAATAATATATCAAATATCTTAGAGGTTAGCAGCATTCACACGTATAAATTTACTTGAATCTGAAACTAGAATTCTCAATTTATTCACTCCTTCCATTTTACTGTTTGAAAGACTTGCTGATTGGCCATTCATAACATCTTGGTCCTAAAATCTTATTTTATCTTGAAAAGGTATGGAGAAACAAGAAGATACTGGAAAAAGATTGATTAATGATGAACAAGATGATTTTGATGCTATTATTGTGGGTTCTGGATATGGGGGTTCTGTCGCATCTTTTCGCATGGCAATGGCAGGAATAAAGGTATGTCTAGTGGAGAAAGGGCGGCAATGGGAATCTCATGATTTTGCTACTGACAGTTTGAAGATAATGTCTACCGTGAGGATGGAGAGCTGGAACTTAGGTTTCAGCTTTGGCCCAAAAGATGCTTTGTTTCAGGTTCTCTCTCTCTGTCTGTTCTTCAGTAATTTGGTTGCTTCAGCAAAACTTGTACATCAACAGACTAGGTTCAAACAGTTGAAAATTTCTTCTCTTGGTAATAACAATTGAAATTTTTTGAATCCATTAGTGACTTGGTGTAGACACCATATAAACAAATTACCTGTGTAAGTTGTGATTATGTCATATATCTTAAGAAAGGTGTATGAAATAGCATTCAAGTTTTCTCTGTAAATCGAAATGTGACAAGGATTTTTATGACTGAATGATGAAATAATAGGTCTATGAACAAGGTGATTCTCTAGCAGCAGTGGCTTGCGGGCTTGGTGGAGGTTCACTAGTCAATGCTGGAGTGATGCTGCCAACTCCAGTTCGTGCTAGAAGGAATCCAAAATGGCCAAAGGAATGGGACAGGGACTGGGACATATGTGAAGCTTCTGCTGCTGCTATGTTGAGAGTACAGAGTGTTCCTGTCAGGTTTCCTGTTGCCGAAGTCATGAGAGGAATAGCAAATGGGGAGATTGAAGATAGTTCCCAAGATATGAAGCTAAGCATCAACTTTGATCTTGAAGAGCCTCCAACCAATCCTATGAAGCCTCAACAAATGGGTAGCTGCTTAGCTTGTGGAAATTGTCTTGCTGGTTGCCCGTATAATGCCAAAAATTCCACCGACAAAAACTATATTCTTTCTGCTATTCAGGCATATTTCTCTGACTTAATATGCATTTTGACATTTTGTGTCTCAATTTATATCTATACTTACATTGATTGCTTTTATATCAATTTAAGTGTTAGTTTGGCAAGCATTGCTATTTGAACAGCAACACCACTCCATCTAGGTCCTATCTGCTTGATTATAGTTCCAACGTTTTCTGTTATTGATCCATTCTTGACAGTGGCTCAGTGACCTTAATTAATTTGGAAACAATATGGATTAAAATAATGCCCTATGCAATTCCATAAGATATCCTCATTTGTAATATAAATGTCTCTGTTCACATCTGACTTTTTTTCCCCTTCCCTGATGTAGGCTGGATGCATAGTTAAAACAGAATGTCAAGTTAAGTGTGTTGTCAAAAACCCATATGTAAGTTTGCAAGATGAGAAAACTAGCATAAAAAGCAGAAGATGGTTCGTTTATTTAAATGAGGTTGACTATATAACCGCTGATTTTGTAATCCTATCAGGTAGGAATCTGTAGTGACAAATGTTAGATCTGCTGATAGAATAAAGTTTCTAAACCTCTTACAAGATTAAAACTTTGTGTCCTCAGCGGGAGTCTTTGGCACTACTCAGATTCTCTTTCAGTCACAAATGAGAGGATTAAATCTTTCAGACACACTTGGGTGTGGATTTAGCTGCAATGGGAATACTGTCGCTTTTCTTGCCGGAAGCCCTGCTCCCCTAAATTCTTATGGATTAGTCAGAAAGAAAATCCCAGAGACACCATTTCAACTGCGACCAGGGCCAGCCATATCTTCATCTTACACTTCTTCATTGGGTTTCACAATCCAGGTCTAAAGTTTCAGTGCACTCAAAAGTCAGTTTACTTTAGCTCTCATGTACTGCTTTCATGTAACAAGATGTTATACTATATGACCATCAGAGTACTCATTTTGCTTTTGCTTTATGGTAGTTTAAAAATCTCCTAACACTAGTTTTCTTTTCTTTTCTTTTGCTGCAGAATGCCATACTTCCAACTGCTTATCCCTACTTGCTGTTTAAAGGGATCGCAACTTATGGATGGCCAACAGGTTACTGGTTTTTTCATGGCATCATAGATAAGCTGAAGCATTTCACAGGTTCTAAATCAAGCCAAGCAATGGTGCTTAATGCAATGGGATGTGATGAAGGTGATGGGAAAATCATGTTTGAGAAGGGCACTAACAAAATCTGCTTTAGTCCTCCTCGTGACCCTTTACTCCCACGAAAAGTTGAGGCCTTTCAAAAGCTTACCAAGAAATTAGGGGGAATCCTTTTCTTATCAAGGTATCGAAGCACTTCAGTTCATCTTTTAGGTGGTTGCAATGCATCTTCAGATCCTTCACGTGGGGTTTGTAACTCTGTTGGTCAGGTTTTTGACCCAAAGGCTGCTGCTGGTGTGCACCCAGGCCTATATGTCTGTGATGGTTCTTTAATACCATGTTCTGTTGGCGTAAACCCTTGCCTTACTATAGCAACAGTAGCAGAGCATGTAAGTAGGCAACTTGTGAAGGATGTTATTGAGTACAAGAACAAAAAAGGCATAGAACATGCTGCTAAAACTGTTGATAAGAATTTGAGGAGCACTCAGAGCTCAATGGTTGTGATTAAAGAGACTATGAAAGGTTATATTGGGGGTATGCCATGCACTGTTTATCTCAAAATGAAGATGAGCTCTCAGAATCTTCAGGATTTTGACCATACGAATTCTGTGATTGAGGAATCTCATTCACTACTAAGAGGAAAAGTTGGTGGGTATGTTGAGTTTACAGCTATTGACAAGGATACATTGCATGTTATAGATGGGGAAGTTGATCTATGCCAAGTGGATTCCAGAACTCCTTACACACAGTACATGCGCTATCGTATTCTTCTTGCAGCTTCTTCTGGCTTAAGGTACAATAAACTTTGAATTTGATTCACGTTTTCACTTTCCTTTGTCCCCTACGTAACTTTTAAAATCTGATTCTGTACAGATATATTCTCGAGGGAAAGAAGATAATGAATCCTTTTCTATTTGCGTTATATGCCTGGAGGGAGACAACTACGTTGCACGTAACATTCAAAAATGTTTCTGGCAATGGTCTGCGGGATGAAGTCACAAATTTAACAGGGGAGCTTAAAATTTCTGTGATAGAGCTACTGAAGAGCCTCATGACCCTTGAAGGGAACAGGAAGATAAACTTCGCATGTCTTCTTGCGCAGACTGTCCTGAGGACCTATGTTTTACAAATACCACGACGAAGCCACAATGACTGTATCTTGCCAGATTCTTACCATAAACATTATCCGAGCAGCTCTGTTCATGAAATTAAAGCAGGTATTAAAAAAATGTACTTCAATTGGTTAAGATTCTGGAGATTAAAATCTGCTTAGACTTCACCTGATCAGGTGCAAATCAAAGTTAGTTGTTAGAAGACACTTAACCAAACATTTATATGTTTTAAATAGGGAAGAGAGGGCTGTAATCCTTAATTTTGCATGGTTCAACAACAAACTACAAATTATTTCACTTTAATACACTCAGATTACTGATATGATCCTTATCCAAAATGAAATTATGGACCAAAGGTAAGAGTTGTTAATTTTATTTTCTTCACTGATATCAGTTTCTGTTTTCATTGGTTGCTATGGATTGTACAGAAGACGGATGTATCATCTGTTGCAGGCAATGGAAATGTGATCAAACTCCTAGGAGGCTTAAAGGAGAGAAACAACTAAATCCAGTTCTCCTTCTCAATGGATATTCTATAGAAAGTTACTGGCTCCCAACGGAACCAAATGATTTAGTTAGAACACTATTGGAAGAAGGGCACGAGACGTGGCTACTGCAGTCGCGATTGCATCCTTTAAATCCTGCAGACAACTTCACAATCGAAGATATTGGAAGATATGATATTCCTGCTGGTAAAGGAAGAATACAAAAAACCCAATTGAATTTATATCTTGTACTCATTTAGTTGTAGTCTGAGTGAGCATTTTCTTATCTATGTTATTTTTGCAGCCATTGGTAAGATCCTTGAGTTGCACGGATATAACATAAAGGTTCACATAGTTGCTCACTGTGCTGGAGGCCTCGCCATTCACATAGCTCTTATGGGAGGGCATATCTCTGCAACCCACATAGCTTCTTTGTCTTGCACAAACTCTTCAATGTTCTTCAAGCTGAATGCATTGGCTACATTGAAAATGTGGCTTCCTCTGGTGCCCGTAAGTTTCTCTCTCCCTTTTTTTTGTTTTAATAATCTCAAACTTGGAATCTGTTAGATGTTTTACTCAAGCAGCAAACAGGATTGGTGGAAATCATCAGTCTCGAACTTTGGAATTGTGATACATGTTTGAAATAAGAAGCATATGTTTCAAGAGTATTATTAGTTTTATAGCAGGAGACAACTTCTTACGTGTTTGCAAACCAATAGCTTGAGCCTTAGAATTCTCATTTATCATAACTCAATCTGCAGGTATCAATGGCTATACTAGGCAAGAACAATATTCTGCCTCTGTTGGAAACGTCGGAAACCAGTTTGCACCACCATCTCTTGAGATGCATTGCCCGTTTTGTCCCACGCTATGAGAGATGCACATGTCATGCATGTGAGGTCCTTTCTGGAGTATTTGGTAATGCTTTCTGGCATCAAAATATAAGCCGTACAATGCACCATTGGATATACAGGGAAAACACAACAAGGCTTCCCATGGCGGGATTTCCTCACCTCAGAAAAATTTGCAACTCAGGATTTATTGTGGACAGCCATGGAAACAACTCGTATCTGGTCCATCCAGAGAGAATGAAACTCTCGACACTGTATATTTCTGGTGGGCGGACTCTTCTTGTTACTCCAGAGACTTCATTTCTGGCCAACAAGTATATGAAAATGCACCAACCGGGTTTTAGACATGAACGGGTAGTTGTGGATGGGTTTGGGCATTCAGACTTATTAATAGGGGAAGAGTCTGATAAGAAAGTTTTTCCTCACATATTATCTCACATAAGATTGGCTGAACAAGGGAAAAATGATGTGATCAGTTCAGGAGAGAAGTATAGCAAACAGTCCTTAGCTTGGGAAGATGATTTCTACTCTGCGTCCAGAGGATTTGGAAGCAGCTGGTATTCCCAAAGGATTGTTATGTTTTTGATGTTGCTGTGGCTTGCTATTATGTTGATTTCATTTTTCCTATGATTCGTAAACAACAACGAGGAGAAGAATCATTTTGGGGAATCGCTGAGTTTACGTTTACAGCCGTGAATAAGATTTTCAGTGTGTTTGATGCGTTAGTTTCTGTAGGCAAGATGGGTAACACTATCAACAACATGCAGTCATCGCCCGGACTTACTGGCATGAACAAAAAGGAAGTGGGTTAGTCTTCAGTCAGTATCATCCACAACATCAAAGAATATTAATAATAAAAGCAGTTGCTTTGCTCTTTCGCAGCCCTTTTTTTTTTTTCTATTTGGATGTGTTTTATTCAAATTTATTTCAGTTTGCTTGAAGGGAGAATTGTGCAAGTTGCGGTGAAAATTTACGATTACGTTCAACAACCAGTCCCATTCCAAACCGACGCCGTGAGTTAGCAGTGATCAGGTTTTAGTAGATGTGGGCTCAACTTTTCAATCGGGCTCAAAAATACCCAAAGCTAAACTAGCCTACGACAAAGTTCCACTATTGACAACCACCAATCTCTCTCTTCAGGAAAAGCCTCAATTAACTGATTAAGAGAATTCATTATTTACAAGGCATCTTTATTCTTTCAAAACTGTCCTTAATTCAATCTCTTTCCACCAAATCGACTCTTTTTTTGTGAATAATTTTTTTTAAGGAATTAATACTTCATTTTAGTGAATTAGGGGACGGCAAAAAAGGTGAATTATTTTTTCATCAAAATAATTTGAGATTTGACAGATTGGAAATTGTTTTAAAGGGTAGGGTTAACGAAAAAAACCCAACTCAAGTCTATGGGCTTTAAACTTGGCTTGCATAGATTGGGTTTAGATATAGGCTAAAAATTTAAAGTCCGCATAAATTAAGTCTGAATAAGGGTTTAAGAAAATCAAAGCTTTTTAATTTATAAATTAAATTTAAATTAAAAAAATTTAAAATATTAAATTAATATATTTTTTTATATTAGTATTTATGATTTACTATGTTTAGTCACTAATACTTTGTATATTAAACTATTATTATATTATGTATTGAATAATTATCTTTAATTTAAATATTTTTTATTTATTGAAATTTTTTTCATATTTAATAAAAAGACCTAAGCTCAGACAAAGCCCTACCTATCCAAACAAAACTTGTACGGATTTTTGAAGGGCCTGGGCTTATTATCATTCCAAGCCCAGGCGCAACTCTATATTTTGCCAACCATATTAAAGGAAGGATGAAGCAGAGAGACGTGTTGGTGTTTAGAGGCGTGCTATTGACACAGTGAACACCGTAGCTGCACTCGTCACAAACGCCTGCTTCATTGGAGCTGGCAGTGCAAAACGCTGGGACTTTATTTTCATTACGCAAGTCGCCTTGGATCTTCATCTTCTTAATTATTATTATCATTGTCGTCAAGTTCTTTAATTAATTTCGTCAATTGTTGATTCTTCAAATGTTTCAATTGAATTGGTATTAAAAATAAAGAAAGAAAACAGATTATAATGGGAGAGAGAAGGAGAAGAGTCAATCTTGAATTGTACAAGAAGCGAGATACCGAAATTGAATTAGGAGTAATTTTGGAAGAAAGAATTCTTCTAATTAATTGATGGGATTTTGTTCGAAGGTGGGTTTTATTAGACTTTAGAGGAGTGCTAACGGTCGAATAAGAATTACGAAAAAAGTTTTAGAGAATATTAATAATAAAATGCTTTCATTAAAGACCGCGCTGGAATAGCTCAGTTGGTTAGAGCGTGTGGCTGTTAACCACAAGGTCGGAGGTTCAAGCCCTCCTTCTAGCGAGAGTCAAAGTTTTATTCACGTGGTTTTGTTTTGTTACTCTTAATAACGCATGTTAAAAGTAGATGATGAATATTAAAATCAAGCAAACTGGTTCTCGAGTTCTTTTTTAGGTCTGAGAAAAGTGCATTATTCATTTTAAATTACGCCAATGCCTTTTTTGCCAATCGTCAAAGTAGGTGTGATTTTGCAACTCGTATGGCGCCAACTGACAAACAACTCAAGATAGTAGTTATCATCAGCATCCGCATACGATATCCGCTTTGTTGCGACACTTTTTATCACAATTTTCTCGGCAGAAATGGACATACGGGGCAAAGTTGCATGAGCGGCCAATTGTGATGGAGCTGTTTTTATTTTTTAAAAGAATCAATTCGTTTCTTGTCTTTGTAACAATGCGTGAAGGCGCTCATTTGCCGCCACCCGCGCTTGCCTCTAAAGGTGAAGAATTATTGCATTTGTTATGGCACATATGCACGCACATTAACGTAAATATATATTATAAGAGGATGAAAGTATACGTAATTTTGTAAAAATGTTCTTTGATATAGATATATATATATTGGAAAATGATAAAGAGCTCTAGCAGTGACACGACAACTATAAAAACAACGGTAGAACTGTATTGTGTTATTGTGCTAATTAAATTTTAATTTTGACTTAACATTGTGACACCATATGATATGTATAATTGTTTTGTCATCGTTGTGACAGATTCTTCGGTTCAAATATCATTGCCCACATATTTTATGAAATTTTAAAAGAAAAGTCCCTAATGTCGTATATAATCCTAATTACTGGTGCCCAAGGAAGGCCTGTTCTTCATTAGAACTGACACGGAACCAGTTGTGGACAAAAATTAGGATGAAGTGCCTTGACAAGACATGCTTAGAAATTACAAGTTTCATGGGTCCGGTTGATCAGTTGACTTATAATTATTAATTATTTGAAGATTCTTGAGATGATGACTACAGATAGCATAGTCCAGCACCATGTTTCATTTTGGCTTTCAAGTGATGCTGCTCCTTGAAACGTAGACTTGTCTTGTACGGCTCTTTCACATGTTGGAGTAACAACTAGAGATTGGAAATTATATATGATAACTTGTTCGTGCCATGTTGATTATAGATAGTTAACTTGTTCTTGCCATGATGATTACAGATGGATAGTTAACTTGTTCTTGCCATGATGATTACAGATGGATAGTTAACTTGTTCTTGCCATGGTGATTACAGATAGCATAGTTAGGTACATATTTCTTTTTGGCCCTCAAGTGAAGCTACGTGGGGTACGCCACTTTCACATGCTGGACAAGAACTAGTGATGCAATTTGTTTTTGTTGTAGGTTTAGAAGAAAGCGGATTATTTCAAAATCTAATCTAGAAGTTGGTCGATGCAATTTGTTCTAAGTACGGCTCAGTAATTCTTTGTTGCATAGAAGAATATATCTACAATTCGTTAGTTCTTCTATGAGGAATTTATTAAGTAATTAACAATATTGCATTGTCAAGGAGCAGTATACTATGGATCTATTTATCTCATCTATGCATTGTTTCATTTATTTTAATACAGAAACAATGGAACTTGTTCTTCCCTTTCACTTATTTCATTTTTAATGTCTTGTCGAACGTGCTAAACTGCTAAACAATTTATAACATTAATATGCTGAATCTTGATCACAATATCTTACGGGATTTTGCAAAATATGGTGGAACAAGATGGTTATGATGCTGTTGTTGTGGGGCCTGGGTATGGAGGTTCTGTTGCATCTTTTCGATTGTCAATGGCAGGAGTAAAAGTGTGTCTAGTTGAGAAAGGTCGGCAATGGGAAACTCATGATTTTGCGACTGATAGTCTCAAGATCAGGTCTGCTGTGAGGATGGAGAATCGGAACTCAGGTTTCAGATTTGGCCCGAAAGATGCTTTGTTTCAGGTTCTTTCCCTGATTGCCTCGGGTCGTTAGTTATCTGGTTTCTTCTAAAAAGCTTTTACATTAACAGAAAACATTTGAAACTAGTGATGAAAGCGTAGATTCATGATTATGTCATTTGTACAAAGTAAGGTGCATGACAAGTATTCAAGTAATTTTAATTGACAAGCATTACACAGTACTTATCTAATCTTTGCGCATAATGCTAGTGAGGATTTTTATGACTGAATGATGAAATAACAGGTCTATGAGCAAGGTGATTCTCTAGCGGTAATGGCTTGCGGGCTTGCTGGAGGTTCACTAGTCAATGCTGGAGTGATGCTGCCAAACCCAGTCCGAGAAGGAATCCAAAATGGCCAAAGGAATGGGAAAGGGACTGGGACAGCTGTGAAGCTTCCGCGGCTGCTACGTTGAGAATACAGAGTGCTCCTGTCAGGTTTCCTGTTGCCAAAGTCATGGGAGAAATAGCAACCCAAGAGATTGAAGAAAGTTTCGAAGACTCCGTGAAGCTAAGCAGCAACTTTGATCTGGAAGAACCTTTGTCCAATCTGATGAAGCCTCAATAAATGGGTAGCTGTTTAGCCTGTGGAAATTGTCTTGCTGGTTGCCTTTATAATGCCAAAAATTCCATCAACAAAAACTATGTTCTTTCCGCAATCCAGGCATATTTTCTATGACTTGATATGCTTTTTGACAATTTGTATCTAAATTTATATCTCTATTTACATTGATTGCTTTTATATCAATCAAATTCTAAATGGGCCAAACATACCCTCATTTGTAATTTATCTGTGTATGATTAAACCTGACCCATTTTGTTTCCTCTAATGCAGGCAGGATGTGTAATTAAAACAGAATGTTAAGTTCACTCTGTTGTCAAAAATCCATATGGAAGTTTGCAAGAAGGCAAAACTAGCAGAAAAAAAGAAGATGGGTTGTGTACTTAAATGAGGTTGACAATATAACTTCCGATTTGTAATACTATCAGGTATGAAGCTGAAGTGACAATGTGTACATTTCAAAACCTGTAATGAGTTCAAAACTTCTTGTCCTCAGCGGGAGTTTTTGGCACGACTGAGATACTCTTTCGGTCACAAATGAGAGGATTAAACCTTTCAGAAGCAGTAGGGTCTGGATTCAGCTGTAATGGGAATACTGTAGCATATCTTGCCGGAAGCCCTTCTCCCCTAAATGCTTATGGATTAGAGCGAAAGGAAATCCCACAGAAACCATTTCACATGCGGCCTGGGCCGGCCATTTCTTCATCTTACACTTCTTCATTGGGTTTCAAAATCCAGGTCTAAGACTTGCCACTCTCAAAAATCCATTTACTTGAATTCTCATGGTGTTTTATTTTCAATTGACAAGACAGCATGGTCATTAGAATATGGGACTAACTTTCCTTTGTTATACTCTGCAATATTTAGGAAACATCAAACACGAAGTTGAAACATATTGAAAATATGAGAGAAAAGTAGAATAGGCAGAATGAATTTCATTAACATTTGATTGAGTATATATACACATATAATTGACTTGTTATACACAACCATCAATTCCTGTAATTTAGGAATACATATAGAAAGATATATTTACTGTATAATATGGATTCTACTTTCCAATAGATATAATTCCTAGTTGTTGCTCATTGATTATTGGCAACGATTCAGCGTGACTGTATAGGATAAATGGATAAATGGATTTAAAAAACTAGGAATGCAAAGAACTTCACATACACATAATCACATACTATTGATACGCGAGTGCATGTTTTCTCTGTTGTCGTGTCAGCATATAAACTCTTCTAATAATTTTTTATTTTATTTTGCTGCAGGCTACTGTACTTCCAACTCTACCTGTTGTTTAAAGGGATCCCAACTTATGGATGGCAGACTAGTTACTGGTTTTTTCTTGGGATTATAGAAAAGCTGAAGCATTTTCTTTTGAAAATTGATTAAAAAAAATGTCAAAAATTGTGGTTTCAAATTTGGTGACTATTTTGAATGACGAATGGTGGCTGGTGGCTGTAAGCCACAATTTGTTGAAGACGAAAAGGAAACCGTAAATGTAGAGCTTGCCACCATCATTGAACAAAAAAAAATGGGTGGGTGTCGCCCATGCAAAGAAAAAAAAAGTACATATATAAAAAGGAAAGCCAAAATTTGGCTATAAATAGAGAGGTTTTCCCCTCATTTTTGTATTCTAAAATCCATTCTGCAAATCCAATTTCTTATGAGAGAAAGAGAGCTAAAGGGTTTGTGGAGTTCTCTAGAGTTGAGTGAGAAATTGGGTGTTTCTAGGGCTTGAGTGAGAGAAAATTATTTACGAGAGTGTAATTGTAACAATTTTCCACATCATAAATATTTTTCTCTAGGTGCCTTTTGACAACCATCATGGTTTTTCTCTAGTTTTAGAGTTTTTCATGTAAATCTTATTTTTTTAAGATTGATAGTGCTTTCATTTAAATTTTTTTATTAATTTATTACTTGACAAATTGCTTGGAATAATCTTGGGAGGATGCTCAATTTTCAAACAATAGGATCACTTCCACATATATATATTCTTCGCATGAGTGGCACCCACTCATTTTTCCTTATCAATAATGGTGGCTAGCTCCACATTTGTGACTTCCTTTTCATCTTCAACAATTGTGGCTGACAGGCACTAGCCACCATTCATCATTCAAAATACCCATCAAATTTGAAACTAGAATTTTTGACATTTTTTTAATCAATTTTCAATAATCTCCACCTTAATTAAAAAAAAATCATAGCTACTGCTATAAAGCACGGTCTCCACCATCATCTAAATTCTCAACATAGAGAATTATCATACTCCACCATAAATTTCAGTGAGATATTTTGACATGCGTCAATGTAAATTTTTTAGAATTGGTAATAAATTCTAAGTGGCATACTCTTTATGGTGGAATATGATAATCTCTATGTTGAGAATTATGGATCATGATGGAGATAGTGCTATGTAGCAGTAGTTATGAATTTTTTTTAATCAAGGTGGAGATTGTTGAAAATTGATTAGAAAAAAAATGTGAAAAATTGTGGTTTCAAATTTGGTGACCATTTTGAATGATGAATGGTGGCTGTCAGCCACAATTGGTTGAAGATGAAAAGGGAGCCACAAATGTGAGTCACTATCATTAAACAAAGAAAAATGGGTGGGTGCTGCTCATGCGAAGAATATATAAATGTATATATATGGAAGCCAAAATTTCAACCACTAACTATGATACTACTGATAGAAAATTGAGCTTAGAATGAAGATCGTCATCAGCCTTTAGGAAAACTCTAAAGCAGGCTCTGTATGGCTTCTCTTACAGACTTTCCAGAGAACCTATTTGTTACAAACGCCACAGAGGAGCCAAAGGGACTATAGCTTGCCAGAATCTTACCATAAACGTTACCCGAACAGCACCCTTCATGAAATCAAAACAGGAAATTAGTAGTCCTTGTTGACTGGTGAAGATTTTGGTGGCTGAAATTTTCTTTGGATTCAAGAAACTAAAGGGATCGGTTGTATTTTTATAAAAAATCTGTTAAATAAATAAATGTAAAGTTGAATAGTGAAGAAAGAACTTTAAACATCAGGAATGCAAGATTGAAAAACTATGAAATGCTTTGAAATTAATACACTCAGGTTAGTGATATTAATTTTTGCTTTTATTTTCTTTACGAATGTTTCTTTCCGTCTTTGTTGCTATGGATCATGCAGATAATAGATATATTAGCAGTTGCAGGCAGTGGAAATGTACTCCAAGGAGCCTTCATGGGGAGAAACATCTACATCTGGTTCGCCTCTTTGATGGATAATCCATAGAAAGTTACTGTCTTCCAACAGAAAACAAACGATTTAGTTAGAAATTTACTGGAAGAACGGCATGGGACATGGAAAACTACAGTCACGTTTGCACCCCTAAATCCTGCAAACAACTTCACAATTAAAGACATTGGAAGATTTGACATTCCTGCTGGTAACCGAAGAAAGCAAGAGAACCCAATTGAATTTATATTTGACAGTTGCTGATCGCATTCCTGTCTGAGTCGGCATTTTCTTACTTTAATGTTATTTTTGCAGCATTTGCCAAGACTTGAATTACACGGACTCATCATAAGGATTCACATAGTTGCACACTGTGTTGGTGGTTTAGCTATTCACATGGCTGTCATGGGAGGACATGTTTCTGCAAATCAAATAGCTTCTTTGTCTTGCACAAACTCTTCCATGTTCTTCAAGCTTCGCGTGCTGGCTACCTTCAAAACGTGGCTTCCTTTGGTCCCTGTAAGTTTTTCCTCATTTTTTTCTCAAAGTTGAAAACAGTTACACTTTTTACCTTGCATTTTTCACTGTACTAATTGTTCTATAGTAGGAGTCATTTCCCGGCTTTTTAACAATCCTATAGGCAAACATGCCACTAGATCCTAGTTGCAATAGATCTTCATGCTTTGATGCTCATCCTCTTATTTTCAGAATTATGCTTCGAAATAAATAAGTGAATCTGTTAATGCTTGATGCACTTCATTGTATGGGTGTGATTGACCAAAAATATTGGGTGTGAACAAAAGAGTCTATTACAATATGAAAATTTCCTAGGATGTAAAGTAAATCTTCTTCTTCAAAATATTGGGTGTGATTGACCAAAAATTGCTTTGCTTCAGTCAATTTCTTGATTTAATGGCAACAAGATATGGTTTAAAACAAGTTCATCATTTGTTCTCTTTTGCTTGAGCCTTAGACTTCATTTAACAGAAATCAATCTGCAGGTATCAGAGGCTATACTGGGCAAGAGCAGAATTTTGCCTCTGTTGGAAACGTCAGAAACCAGTTGGCGCCACCAGCTCTTGAAACACATAGCCTATTTCATTCCACGCTATGAGAGATGCATCTGCAATAAATGTGAGGTCTTTTCAGATATATTTGGTAACACTTTCTGGCATCAAAACGTAAGCCCTGCAATGCACCAATGGTTAAACAAGCAAAGCACAATGAGGCTACCGATGGCAGCATTTCACATCTCAGAAAAATCGTCAACTCAGGATTCATGTGGATAACTATGGAAACAATTCATATCTGATCCATCCAGAGAGAATGGCACTCTCTATGCTATATATTTCTGGTGGAAGGAGTCTGCTCGTTACTCTGGAAACTTCTTCTCTGGCTAACTAGCACATGAAGTTGCACCAACCTGGTTTTAAACATGAACGTGTAGTTGCGGATGGTTTCGGGCATTCAGACTTATTGATGGGGGAAGAGTCTTATAAGAAAGTTTTCGCTCACATTTTATCTCACATAAGATTGGCTGAACAAGGAGAAAATGTCGTGATGAGTTCTGGAAAGAGATATGGTAAAGATGTCCTGGCATGGGAATATGATTTTTACAGTGGATGCAAAGAATTTGGAAACTGGTTTTCCCACAGTTTTTCAATTTTTGTGATGCTATTGTGGCTTTTTATGATGATTATATTCATTGGAGAAGCATCATTTGAGCATGCAGTCAATAATGTTGTTGAAGGCCACCCATCAACTGAGTGGCACATCACTTCTATTTCTACATTACTGAGAAGGTTACACCTGGACTACGCCCTAACGGGGACTCGGAACTCTGGCCTCTGCTACATCAGAACTGATTTTCAGAACACTGGCTGAACTTACCTTTCAGAATGCCAGATAAGTAGTATGTTCAGGCATCTCATGAGTAAAGCTTCTCTGGAGGACTGAAGGTTCCAAGCATCATCTCTGAGCTATCCATCTTTGCTTGCCAAACAACTTACTAGCAGTGGCAGCGAGATCAATGCAAAAGGATTTTCAATTCCCGTTACTTCCTTTTTAAGTTACCCCAATGATATTAACATGCTGAGATATTAATCTTGTATGCTTCTCTAAGCTTTCTCAACTGACTTTTGCCATTCCAGAGAATCCGGTGTATGGATGTTTCTGCTTTTGGAAAATCAAATATAACGATACCAAATACATAAATGATCAGAAAACATAGCAAAATTCAAATATTTCGAACCCCAAAGAGAAGCTAATCAATGAATGATAACATCTACATCCTCTCAGAGGTCCGTAAGCAATCACTTGCTACAGGAACTATTTTTCCTTTCTTCTCCAAAACCACAATGTAGGATCCTGCATAGCTCAAATCTTTTAGATCTGATCTCCGAACGAAAATAACATCTTCAACAATATCTCTACCAGTAAAATGGTCTTTGGCTGGTTCAAAGCATTCACGAAGTCAACTGCCAGCAGCGTTCAACTTCCTCTGCAACTCTTTCAAGGTCTTACCAACAGTAGTAGCATCAACATCTCGATCATCAGACTCCAAAGAATTCAGCAATCTCCAACTTATATTATTCCCACCAGATGAGAAGGTTTTCCCTATAAGTTATGGAAGCTGAAAACACGTCCTGTGATCACATCCATGGATGCAAAACTATATGACAGATCGTATATCTATTAAGAGCTAGATGACATGACGTTCAATATATTTTGTATAACCAACAAGCATCAAAAGGTATGTGTCAGCGCATACTATTCATCATATGTCGTTTATAATTTTCTACAAAAACGACAGAAAGATTAATAAATTAATCTATAGATGACACGGCGTACGTATGTTTGACTGGACAAACCACAAACAAAAGAAAGCAATGACTACCTAGAGCTGCTCTAAGGTAGAGTGTAGATCACTACTATATAAGTAGAGTGATAAATAATAATAAAATACGTTATAATTTTAATTGTATAGTTATGAAGGCATGTTTTATTTTAAAACGTTTCCAATATAGCCGAACCTCAAAAGAAATTGTTAGTTTTAGAAAGCGTGAACCACTATTTCGATGGGCACCAAGACAAATGGTGTCTAATCCTTCTTCAAATACAATTTCATATACATACAAATGAGCAAACTCTCCAAAGGGGTGCCCAGAATTAATAATTGGGTGTTTGCAACAACTTCTAATTCCTTGTTTGGACTTGATTCAGTAAAAGGAATGTGTGAGCTAATGAATGGGTATATCTACCGAGCTGATCGTAGCTCAGCCAGAAGGACCTGCCATTGTTTCATTTAATTAAGAAATATTCTGGTAACATCAGAACAAATGCTAGTCATGGCAGAGCTTTATTCTATTACTTTGTTGAAGCTGAATCAGGACCTTGTGGCTCAACGGAGGTTCTGAGATTTTCTTTTACATATTATGTTTGAAATTTTAACACTTGCTACGTCCAGGAACATAGTCCTTTCCAGCCTGGAGAAAATGAAAGAATGAATATTCATGACGAAGCTTGCGTAAAATATGCATGTTAGAAAATCCAATGGCAACCACTGGGTGGCATTGGATTTTCTTACTCAGAACACAAGCTCAGATTACATTTTATGAGATGACACCAGTAGTGGTCGGCATTTGCTTCTTGATAATTTTCTATGTCTAGCCAATTAATTAGTTTCGGTAATGGAGGCTTGATTTGGGATATTGCAGCTGAGAATAATTTGAGATTCCTTGTTAAACGGTGAAAGCGAGGAAGGTAATAATTTATAAAAAATAGTTTTATATTCATTCAACTGTATGTCTTTAATTAAGAAACTTGATAGATTATTCTTTTCAGGTCACTAAGGTGGCGTTTGTTTTTTTTGTCTGAAATCTGAATAGATATAAATTAGTCTGAATTCTGAATAGATCTGAATTAGTCTGAATTCTGAATAGATCTGAATGTCTAAATCTAAATAATGTATTTGTTTTTTTTATCTGAATCGCTGAAAATAAGTATTAAGTTGTTTATTTTTTAAACTTAAAAATCTGAAAATATATATTTTTACATTTGTACCCTTATTAAATTTAAATGTCAAATAAATAATATACTAAATACCATCATATTTTAATATTTATAAGTAAAACTATATTCAAGTGAATATATAATGATTTTAGAATTATAATATATAAAATACCATAAATTTTAAATTTTATCACTAATTCTCAATAATAATACATAATATAAGAAAAAAAACTAACAAAATGATTGAAATAGTTGGTTTGTTATTTCATCTCGAAGTTGTCTTATGTAAAGATAAGATTATGTAGGATAAACGTCTATAGGTGAGTTTTGGAATATGTATGAAAAATAAATTATAAAATAGGGATATTTTTTATGTTATAAATTAATTAACTTAATTTAAATCCTTCTATTCAGCAAAAAGCTAAAAAAAATTAGTTTCTTTTATTAAGTCAAAATTATCTGAAAAGTCCTATTAAGTTATAAAAACAAACACCTCTAATTAACTTAATTAATTCAGTTAAGTCACTTTAAGTTATTAAGTTAAAAAACAAACGCCACCTAAGTTCCACCAGCTTGCAATACCGGCTTGATAATGTTGTACAGCAAGCAGCTAAAAATTAAACCCATCGGGCTCAAATCCATTGCTGTAATGACTAATAATCACTAGCTATGCAATTTTCCTACTGAATGTGAAATTCTATGAACCAGGTGATTCTCTAGCGGCGGTGTCTTGGGGGCTTGGTGGAGGTTCACTAGTCAAGGCTGGAGTGATCGATGCTGCCAACCCAGATCGTGCTAGAAGGAATCCAAAATAGCCAGGAATAGGAAAGGGACTGGGACAGCTGTGAAGCTTCTGCGGCTGCTATGTTGAGAATACTGACTGTTCCTATCGGGTTTCCTTTGCCAAGGTCACAGGAGAAACCTTTGCCAAGGTCACAGGAGAAATAGCAAATGGAAACAACTTCGCAATAGAGGAGACATTGGAAGATATTGAACTGCGCCATAGCGGGGGCTCGGAGCTTTGGCCTCTGCCGTAGCAGAGCTGATGTTCAGAATACCGGCTGAACTTACCTTACAAAGTGCCAGATTAGTAGCATTTTCAGGCATCTAATAAGTAAAGGTTCTTCGGAGGACTGAAGGTTCCCAGGATCATCTTTGAGCTATCCATCTTTGGTTGCCAAACAGTTTACTAGTAGTCGCAATGAGATCCATTCAAAAGAATCCTCAATTTCAGTAACTTGCTGTTTAAGTTGTATGCCGAGAAATTAGTCTTGTATACTTCTCTAAGCTTTCTCAACTTACGTTTGCCATCTCAGATATTCCGATGTAACGACGTTTCTGATTTCGGAAAAACAAATAGAAAGACAACAAATAACAACTATCATTAGAAAACACTGCAAAATTCAAAATCCTTTATCCCCAAGGGAAAGTTACGTAATCAATCTGTTGAAGACATGACGTGTACATGTCTGTGAAATAAAACGATCGAATGGTTCTATTGACAGCTCTCTAAAACTCCCTTGAAAGTTGGAACCTTATTTTTATGTTTGTAGCTACATTCATAGTTAGAATTACGTAAAATAAATTTAATTAATAGCAAACATAATCTTGTTTTATTAGTATCTCTTCGCACCCCTTAGTGTTTTTTTTTTTGGTGCGTTTTCTTCATGACTTCAAAATCATTTTTAAATTATCAAAAAGAAGTAAATTCACTCTAAATTATACAGTAAAAAAAGGTGTTTAGAATGTGGATGTGAAGAGATTATGGCAAGACGAAAATACAAATATGGAATAGTTTAATCAAATTTTGTATTTATATTTGTTGGCATATATTTATAACTTGGATACTGATGGGGTGCCAATAGAATATCACTTCAAACAATCTAATTTCAATAATGATGTTTGACAATCAATTCCTGTCCAATTTAGCTAATTTTCGTCTCTGGACAAATGTTAGTACGAAAGGCACCAGTATTACATTTTCATTTGCGTTAATTTTAAATTACTCTCATTGTGAAATGTCAGTTTTTATAATATCTTTCAAAGTTTTATAAATTCAACGTGCTCCTATTTTTATTTAAAAAAATAAAAAAATGACGATGTGTTAATAAATATTTTTTTGGATTAATTTCAAATTACTCTCATTGTAAATTGATTATTTTCAAATCACTCCTTAGTTTTACAAACTTCAATTTTCTCTTTATTTTTGTTAAGGACACCAAAAAAAAAAAAAATCAGCCCCTATTTTCACTTATCTTTTGAATAAATTGAGGGTAACTTGAGGTTTTAAAAAATAAAGAAGGTAATTTGAAAGTAATCAATTCATGAAGGATAATCCAAAATTTATCTTATTTATCTCAATAAAAGATAAAATAAATTGAGTTTTACAACAATTTAAAGTATTTTAAATAATATCTTTTCATGAAGGATAATTCTAAATGAATAATGCTGTGTTTATTCATTTTTAGATATTTAATTGGGGTACCTAATAATGTGATATATTCAGTAAATTATAAAAAATAATAAAATTAATTAATTTCATATATTACATTAATAATTAATGACAGGTAATATGTATCCAAATTAAATATCAAACTTATTAAACATATTATTATTGAAGCTTTTGACTTTCTACCCTTTTCGCAGGCCTTGGATCGTCCTCTCAAATCCAATGGCCCAAACACCCAATCGCATCAACCACCAACAAAAGGACAAAATCCATTAATCTCTTGCACTTCCACGTCAATCAAGACAGTCACACGCCCCACTTGGGTGATGAGCTGCACTGCTGCAGAGCCCGCAATAATGGCGACTTTCAGCTTCTGCTCTAATTTCTCATCACCAACCTCTTCACCTTCCAAATTCCATTCCTCTAAACCCCTGGTTATATTCCCCTCAAATGGCACCCTCAGTCGCCTCTCTTCATCCAAACACTCCCCGCCAACTTCCATCTTCTGTTCCGCCACCAAAGGCCCCTCAGGTGACAACATCCCCAGGTAAATTATCTCTCTTTTCCTTTTTACTTTACTAATCACGTGTTGCATTTATTTCACCATGTGAGCAGTGTTCGAATTCCTGGCCTCTTGTACCGCTCGAAAGATTTTATCAATCGACCAACCGGGCAATTTTATGTGAAATGTTTTTATTGTTCCTTTGTATCAGCAACTTCTGTATTATAGAAGGACCGGAGACTGTTCAAGATTTTTTTCAGATGCAGCTCAAGGAAATTGAAGATAACATTAAGCATCGGCGCAATAAGATATTTCTCCTCATGGAAGAGGTTTATTCCTTTTTTTTAAAAGTATTTTAAATTAAAGGATAAAACACTGTTTGGTATTATTCTTGATATTGATTTAATTGATGTTAGATGTTTTTTTTCCCTCGTATTTTCTAGTTAAGGAGATTGAGAGTGCAGCAAAGAATAAAGGGTTTGAAAGTTATCGATCAAAGCAGCGAGGAAGAGGCAAATGAGATGCCTGAAATCCCATCATCAATTCCTTTTCTGCCTTATGTGGTGAGTCTTGAAACAATTTCTTTTGAATTTGTTCCTAACAAAGTCAGTAAAGTAGTATATTTATTTTTCATTTCCATTCTTCTGATGATTTTAAGAGCTTGTTGTGTCTGATCTTGTTCACTTTTATTTTAAGTAGACTCCAAAGACCTTGAAGCAGCTTTATCTGACAAGCTTATCATTCATATCCGGAATAATCGTATTTGGGGGTCTTATCGCACCAACTGTAAGTTTACAGAGAGTGTTGCTTTGTTCTTATTCCAGTTCATCTTGATATGATTTGCTTTAGAGGCTGTTTATCATCTTATAAGGGGTCATTTGCATTTTGTAAGGTATTATTGTATTACTTCAACTTTTACTCGATCAATTGCAACAAGGGAACAGAAGACATTAGTTGTGTATTAGAGGGTGCCTATATTTATACCATGGATTGGCCTCAGAGCTGCTTCATTCTTATTTTCAGGATGCCACTTGCGCATATTCGTATTGACTAAATTCATGGAATGGTAGCTTGTAAGAAATGATCTATTAAAAAAGATGAGAAAGAAAGTGATGGCTACCATAACAGTTCTAGATTATTTGAGATTATTAGTTACTTGAGGTGATTGCCAAATATAATAAAAAGACTAAGAAGGAAAGACATAACTTAGAAGCTAATTTAGACAAAGTGCAAAGATCGCGCTCATGATTCTGTTTATGAGAATGCGAGTTAAGTATTGCGTGATGGCTGATGACGCGTAGGTGAGATGTATGTGGCCAGTTCTGAATGTTGCAACAGATCAAAGGGATATTAAGTTTAGGGGGGAATGTTTTACTTAAATCCAACCCAAAAGGTTGATAAATGGTGTCTTCAATCGCACTGGTTGTGAGTTATGTGTATTTGCAGTTTTCTATTGGTTGTTTTTAGTTGACTATTTACTCTTTTTTACTTTTAAATCTGTGACCATCGTTCACCTTCTAAATTCTGTTCACAATGGCAGCTGGAGCTGAAATTAGGTTTAGGGGGCACCTCTTATGAAGATTTCATTCGCAACATGCACTTACCCATGCAATTAAGGTATTGGTGAATCTGCATTTCTCCTAAACAGAAACAGAAATAGTTTTGGTGCAAGCAAACTTTAAATTTGCTTATGCTTTCTGTTCCAATTCTAACCAGTTTGATTCCGTATTCAGTCAGGTTGATCCCATTGTAGCATCCTTTTCAGGTGGGGCAGTGGGTGTCATATCGGCTTTGATGTTAATTGAAGCTAACAATGTTGAGCAACAAGAGAAAAAAAGGTGCAAATATTGTCATGGAAGCGGTATGTATCAATGTACATGCTATTCAAACTTTGCTTTCTTCATTTGAGAAATAAATTTGTCTTTATTTTCACTGTGTACTGCCAGCATATTATTTATTGTGAAATAACTGAAAATTGTAGTATCCAAACGAAACATAGAAATTTTATTTAACATAGAGTTTTATCTACTTTATATGCTGTATGTCAAAAAAAAATGATGAGACAGTGGAGCATCTGTTTCTATAATGATGCGGGAAAGTGTAATTGATTTTTAAAATTCTGAAACTATTCTCAAAGATTGGAACTCATTACTGATATTCTTTGGAAAATTCAAATGTTTGATAGGGTTGAGCTTTCATTCCAAGGATGTAGCTTTTGAGATCTTTTAGAGATGGATGAACTCTTCTTTCTTCTTGGTCATCTCATCATATGACTTCACTTAATATACATAACCAGCTTTTTCCTTGTCTTACCTTTTAGATCTATTTTGTATATGCTTCATGGTCATACCGCTTTTGAACTTTTAGACATGAAAAATAGGTTACTAAATATAATCGAATCAGTTGTCATTTTCATATCCTATTGGTTTGTTGTTGTATCCAGCTGCCTAAAGATGGCTCATAATTATTTGGCTAGGATGGTTTCACTTGTATTTGCATTGATTTCATTACATTCAAATCCTTTATGAAAAATATCTTGTCAATATCCACCACCCTCAACCAAAAAGGTAAATTGGAAACACAGAAGCTCATTTTCTTTTCCTCTTTTTTTCTTAATTTTCTTTGGCATTTTGTTTATAATTTCCATTAGTTTATTTTTTGTATAATCCCTTGGACAGGATACTTGGCCTGTGCTCGATGTTCTTCTACTGGTGTTTGCTTGAGCGTTGATCCTATCTCAATATCCAGTGCATCCAATCGTTGTTTGAGAGTGCCCACTACTCAATGGTGTCCAAACTGCTCAGGTGCAGGAAAGGTACAAAATTTGATAAGAAAAAGATTGCTACTCAAGCAGACATATGCCTTAGGTATTTTGGGCAATAAGATGTTGTAAAATTTGTTTGATTGAATGCACTTTTAAGCTCCTTCTCATGCCTCTGTCAATTAGCTGCACTAAAACAACATTAAATTGACTTCACATTTTTATTGAGTTATGGTGGCTAATCATTTTCCATGCTTACTCAGGTGATGTGCCCGAGCTGCCTGTGCACCGGAATGATGATGGCAAGCGAACATGACCCACGGATAGATCCATTTGACTAAAGAGCTCTCATTTTGGCAATGTAATTTTCTTTGCAGTCACTGTTACTGAGGAACGCAATTTGTTCAAACAAAATTTGTTTAGAAGAAATACATTCACAGAATATTTTCTCTCCATAAAAAGAGAAATAAGACTTGTATAATCTAGAACAAAAAGGCTTGTATGCACCCCTTGGAAGGAGAATAGAAACTAATGGTACTCAGTAGTAGGAAGGAGTTGGTTATTGATAGTACTTGAAACACATTTACTTATTGAAACAAGACAACTATTTTCATTTATCTTATGATGTGATTTTTGAATCATTTATTTTATGCACGTAACTGGTTTTTAATGATTTTAAATGAGAATTTGGTTGTGTTTATCAAATTGCGATAAACTGGAATGTAAAATGATTGATACAAATTTTCTTTAATCGGGGGTCCGTAATTTGCAAACACATGGTAAATTTTACGGTTTACCTAAAAGTCTACCGCATTAGACAGTTTGGCCGAGTGGTCTAAGGCGCCAGATTTAGGCTCTGGTCCGAAAGGGCGTGGGTTCAAATCCCACAGCTGTCAAATTATTTTTCTTCCCCGAACCAATTGCATTCCTAAAACGACGTCGTTTACTTACTTCGTATTGTTTGCGTCACCATCTGTAAAGACCAGAAAGCAGACTGGGGCACTTAACCAATGGCGAGAATCTTGAAGAATAGACACAACAGCTTGAACCTGCTGACTCGGTTCCTCAACCCACCAACAAGACGATCAATCCAAACCCTAGCGTACGAAGAAGTCCGATCTTCCTCGGACAGACCGTACACATCAACCGCTTTTGTTCTCCATGGCCTCCTCGGATCCGGCCGCAACTGGCGCTCCTTCTCCCGCAACCTCGCCTCAACACTCTCCCAAACTTCTGCTTCATCCGGTAACAACAATTACACTGATTTACAATTACTTGGATTTAAATTTTATTTATTTATGTCAATTTTTAGCTATTTTGTTTGTTTGTTTGTTTATGGATATAGAGTGGAGGATGGTGCTTGTAGATTTGAGGAATCACGGGAGGTCAGCTGAGATTGAGGGTCTTGACCTACAGCATGACATCGCGAATGCTGCTAATGATTTGGCTAATTTGGTCAAAGCCAAAGGTTGGGATTGGCCTGATGTTGTTATGGGTCATTCAATGGGTGGAAAAGTTGCATTACACTTCGCTCAGAGTTGTGCTCGTGCCGAATATGGCCAATCCGTGACATTGCCTAAACAGGTTTGACTTTGGCAACGTTTTGCTGATGCTTGTGATTGGTAAAGTCGAACTGCTGATGAAGAACCGACTAAATGTTTATGACAGTTATTAAGGATTCTGATGTGTGTCATCCATTGTAATCAATAAGTATTAGAATTTATCAGAAGTGAAAATTTGATGTTTGAGCACGCATGAATCTTTACATGTATTTTATGTTTTATTTTTACTGTTAGCATACTTGGACTAATGATACTGGTTTTAGTACCTTAGTATGCCCTAAAAACGCCATCAGTTGTCAACACAAGTTGTTGTCGGTGTTCTACACCTTGCATCTTGCATGTGCACTTAGACGCGATAGATATATCATGTGAATTTTAATTTTACTTATCTGACATATCATATTAAGAAAAGAGGTTGCTCTCTTTTATTTTACTTTTAAGTGTTATTTATATTTCTTTAGCTGTGGCAATATCAACTTATAAAATTAAAACTTTTTTGTTATGAAGCTCAAATAACCTATATTAAAGTATTAAAAATTTCTTCGAAACTAGAAATAAAGACATGGATTTAGATTATGTGATCTTGGCCTAAGAATAAGTTGAAAGTTGCCTGATGGGCTTTGTTATTCTTTTGTGATTTCTGCTGTCAAGGTGACCATGCATACGAAGTATCATATGGAATATGGCAAATTTTGTTAATGGGTGATTTGAAAATTATAGTTTGCAAGTAGATGACAAAATTTCTGGGCATTTATATTTTGTTTTCTGATGCAGAGCAGCTGTGGGTACTGGATTCTGTCCCTGGAGAAGTGAAAACAGAAAATAGTGAGGGTGAAGTCGAGAAAGTTCTGCAAACCTTGCAGAGTTTACCTTCCTCAGTCCCATCAAGAAAGTAATATCACTTTTCTTTTTAGCGATGCATTA
Organism: Luvunga scandens; assembly: GCA_030449905.1. Classification (NCBI taxonomy): domain Eukaryota; kingdom Viridiplantae; phylum Streptophyta; class Magnoliopsida; order Sapindales; family Rutaceae; genus Luvunga; species Luvunga scandens. The sequence continues at coordinate 4,162,557 of JASUUG010001265.1, forward strand.
TTCTCTGGATGGTTTGACCTGCTGTGTTATTAATTCAATTATTCATTGCTAAAATTGTAATATCATGCATCGCTAGCGAGTGAGTTCCTAGACTGGTTTATAAGTCATGGGCTCTCCTAACTAAATAGATGCGTTTTGAGTTGCAAAGTCTAATAACAAAACCATGACGGATTATGTGCCCAAAGCGGACAATATCTAAGTGCTTGTTCAGCTTGGGCTGTTACAATTGGTATCAAAGCCGACTCATGACCTGATGTGTGGATGGATATGTTAATGATATGATCTCATACTGTTCCCAATGATCCTCACAAGGACGTCAGGTCCTGTGGGGGTAAGTATGTAATATCCCACATTGGTATCCCACATCAGTAGTGAGTGAGTTCCTAAATTGCTTTATAAGTCATGGGCTCTCCTAATTAAGTAGACATGTTTTGGGTTGCAAAGTCCAATAATAAAACGGTGATGGGCTGTGTGTCCAATGTCTACTTGGTTGTCGGGCCTGAGCTGTTACAAAAATGGTCTAAATGTGGATTTTAGATGGAGGTGTGGTCTGCCATTACTTCTTTTTAGTAACCTTGTACGACGCTGAAAATTCTCTCTATATGTTTATCAGGAAATCTTGGCATAATAACAAAAGTATCTGCTATGCCTTGTGCTATTTGTTCTTGTTCTTATTAATGTCATTATGTTCGCTTCAGGTGGCTTGTGAATCATATGATGGAGCTTGGATTCTCCAAATCATTGTCAGAATGGATTGGCACCAACCTCAAGAAATCTGGAGAACATGAGACATGGGCTTTTAATCTCGATGGTGCTGTTCAGATGTTCAATTCTTACCGGTAAATCTCTTATTTTTTATTGTCTTCAGTTTGATCCACACACACCGAAAGAAAATGGAATTTTGATCTTGTTATTTCACTTAATGACCTGAGAGCAATGCTTTGGATGCAGCGAAATGTCCTATTGGCCTCTTTTGGAGCACCCACCGCAAGGAATGGAGATAGCTATTGTACGTGCAGAGAAGAGTGACAGATGGGATCCAGATGTGATCCAGCGGCTTGAAGGCCTTGCCAATAGACAAGGGGATGGATCCGAGGGTAAAGTTTCTGTGCACGTTCTCCCGAATGCAGGCCATTGGGTTCATGTGGACAATCCAAAAGGACTTCTTGAGATTGTGGCTCCCAGGATTGCCTCTGTTTAACTATATTGCAATTTGTTTCTTAGAGCTGTCGTTTGTTTCAAAATTAATTAAATATCTTCATTACTATTTCTCCATTCTTGCTAATGCTGTATTGGGACAAGGTGATTTTGTTTAAAAATTAAAATAAGCGTAAATCAATCAGAGGTGAGAGTGATGAGTGATCTTTAGGTAACTTAAATTGTTTGTTCGATATCCTGAGTCGGTTAATTTAATAATATCGTTGGTTTAGTTAGCTCTCTCAAGCAGGTCATGCTGCATTTCAGTAAAGCTAGGCTGTAGTGAAAGTTAACGGTTCAAAGACGAAAGTATGAAACTAGGAATTATGGTGATTTGATTCATTACTTTCGATCCTTGAACGATAAATATGGAATTGAATCTGGATTTCTTGTTTAACCAATAATAGCGCAAAAGTTTGCTCCAAAGAAGGAAAGCGTGGGAATTAAAACCTCTTTCCTCATGTTCGGAAGGAGGTGGAAATCACTCCAGTTTAAACAAAACTTGATAGTTTCCGAGCATGGTTGAATGGTTTTCAATCTCATTGGAGGTGGGAGATTAGAAATTATATTTGTTCGACCCTACAATTTCCTTGTGAATAAATAAAATCTTTTATTTTAATATAAATGTAGAGTCAAAGGTTTAATGGAAAAGATGTTCAATAATCACGATATGACGTTATGGTATGTGTACAAATTCACTCAAAATAAAATCCAAAATATTCACGCCGAACAAATATTCAGAAGCATGGTAAATTATAATAGCGAACACTTGTTTTTGAGAATAAAGATTACGAAAGCCAAACTTAAATTGACAGAAAACTTGAGCCAAATCCATTTGCACAATGTCAGTATGTCACAATCCATGGGATTGAATGGCATTAACTGGCTCAAAATTTTGATGTAAAACTTTATATTGCTGCAAAATTTTATATTAAACCATCCCAATTACGAATTAAATAGAACATGAAAATTTGATACTAGTAATTTAGTATTAGATTAAAATAAAAAATTAAAAGTGATCTCAATTCTCCTTAACCCTATTGTATTGTAGTATCTAAAAAGAAAACGCAGGGGCAAATCCGTCATTCAGTAGCTGTCCAAACGCTAAAACAGAAACCCTAACTATAAATTGTCTCCTTAAAAACCATTCATCTCTCTCGGTCTCAGCAGCTGCTGCTTCTGTGTTTTGAGGCCTTTCTAATCAACTCTCTGTTCTCATCAGTAGCCATGGTGAGCCGTTCTCATCTCCCTCTCCTCTCATTTTCTTTTCAGTAGATTTGAATTCAGATGCAAAACTTCCTCAGCATAAATTAAATGCCGTGTAGTTGTCGATAATTTTTTTTATAATGTTTGTTTCTCTGAAGAATGGGCGACAAAATTCAATTGAACAGTACCCTTTGTAATGTTATCATGAAGAGATTAATGTCGGTGATTTAGTTTTCGTTTTACAAGCAAATCGTTGGTCTTGCTTACCTGAACTCCCAAGAATCTGTGCAGTCACAGTTTAAATTTTTATAAATCTTTTTCAGTCTCCATTTTAATTATACACTTGTTCTTGACAGTGCTATAAAGTGGACTTTCTGTTTCCCAATTTGAATTAATATTAAGCAATATGTGTGCATGTAAATTGTTTTGATCCTTGCCCTGTTGATGTTACATTTGTCAGTTTATTAAAGAGTAGTATTTGAGTATCCCGTATCACTTTTAATTTTGCATGATGGATTTTCCAGTCAAGAAGAAAGATCAGAGAGCCTAAGGAGGAAAATGTTACTCTTGGACCTGCCGTGAGAGATGGCGAGCATGTATTTGGCGTGGCCCATATTTTTGCATCATTTAATGACACTTTCATTGTAAGTATCAAACTTGGTCTAAATTTGATTTTTTTGTATTTCGGTTTTACAGTTTTGAGTCACTTAAATGTGTTTTATATGGTATGCAGCATGTGACTGACTTGTCTGGAAGAGAAACACTCGTGCGCATTACTGGTACAGATCTTTTTTTGGCCTTCTAAATTGATGTCCTTTTTGTTGTGTGTTTGTTTCGAAGAAGCAAGCACATAATTAGATTTGTCTTTTTTTTTTGATATTTTTTCCTCAAATACAGGTGGTATGAAGGTCAAAGCTGACAGGGATGAATCCTCCCCTTACGCTGCTATGCTTGCAGCACAAGATGTTTCTCAACGATGCAAGGTCTTGTATTCTGTCCCCTACCTGATTTACAATTGCATTCATTCAAATTACAAATATATGTAAATTGGTCCAACCTTGTGTCTTGTTGTAGTTCAACATGTTTTGAAGTGACACGCCTAAAAATGGAAAGAACTGTATTTGTTACTTGTTTGCCCATAAAATTACTTATTGACTCTCAGAGCATGTAACCTGCAGGAGCTTGGCATTACTGCTCTTCATATTAAGCTCCGGGCTACTGGGGGTAACAAAACTAAAACTCCTGGTCCAGGTGCACAGTCAGCACTTAGAGCTCTTGCTCGTTCTGGAATGAAGATTGGCCGCATAGGTACATTTGTTCGCCTTATTTCAGTAGACTTTGTTGGTTTAGTATTTTAGTAGTACCATTGTGTTTGAAGTTTCTTTTTATAGATTTGTTTGGATTCTTGTAGATCTTGTTTCTGCATTTTTTCTGTCTGTGGAACTTTAGTTTTATTTGGTGCTCAGTTAAAAACTTAATTGATCATAATTATCTTTATCATGCAAATTGCAAAGTTATCTAGTAGATGCCTCTATGATTTTAAAATGCAACTGGTCTCTAACATCTGTTTTTTGATTTTGCAAAAGTAAAATTTTATCTTCACTGACATCAGGGTGGTTCAGTCTGTTCTCTGCTTTTGTTTTTTCCCCATATACCTTGTGACGTCTGTGGGTTTTGAAATTGATGCCGCAATTTATCACCGTAGAAATGGGTAATCTTAACGTAAACCTGTTTTGTTTTGTTTTTTTGGGTTCAACAGAGGATGTGACTCCAATTCCCACCGACAGTACCCGCAGAAAGGGTGGTAGAAGGGGTAGAAGGTTGTAATTCTTTTCCTCACACCCATCCATAACGTTCAAGATGATGCCGTGGTTACAGAGAGTTTTACTCTGTTCTGTTAGATGCAAGAATGCTTTTGATTTTCCAATTTTGTTGTTTGGAACGTCTGTAGTCTCGGATTCGTTTGTGTTTGCCTTTCCAATCAATTAAGTTTATACAATGGCAAGACTAATCATTTCTCCATCAATTTCTGAATTTTATTGTTTATCTACATTCAACAAGTACTGTGTTTAAGTGCTAGAGTATGATGCTGGTGGTTATCATTGGATGTTGATCAATTCGCCCCTTTTTATATTTAATCTAACTTTTTCATTGCCTATCTTCTTCTGTCTCGATTGTATTGGGCAATGGGAGATCACTGAGCTGTTAAGATGTGTGCTTGTTCGAATTTGATTTTAAAGAACGCCCATTGTTGTTTTGTATGTTAACACCAGAATTTACGCCTGCTGTCATTCTTTCGAGGCAATCAGAACAACAGCTTTTTTCTTGCACTCAGAAAGTAACAGTTGCTTTTGATTGTGAAATGTCGTTACTATTTTACCACTCAGAAGTCAATCCATAACAAAAGTTGTGGTTCTGGAAGATAAGGAAATTAAATTTTAAAAGTGTGTTAGATATAAACAAACTTATAAACCTATGTTTTTCCTTTTAAATGGAGTAAATAATTTCATTCATCATATAAAAGTCTTTCAAAACAGAATGGACATCATCGAGGTGGATCGGAAACGCCCTTGCAGCTCTTTTTTTTAACTATACCGACCTTTGGTAGTTTGAAGATTATGCGGGTCAATAGGCATTTAATCGAATCAATTAAATTATACAGATTTTATAATTTGCGTAACTCATGAAAGAAATTAGGGATGTTAAGAATTCAATTTAACCCGCTCAATCTGTCTGATTCATAGAAATTCAATCCATAAAGATCTGATCAGTGTATTAGATTGAATTAAAAATTTAAAAATCCGCAATCAATAGATTAGATATGGATTTCTTTTTATAAATTTATAAAAATCCGTGAATTCGAAAAAAATAAAAAATATTTATTTAATAAACAAATTAAACTTGTAAATAGACATTAGTACTTACTAATAAATAAATAAGATAAAATATAGTTACATTAACACCATATTATATCTTATATGATAATAATATAAAATAAAAAATAATTAAATAAATAAATATAGCTTCCTAAACCGTTAATTTTTATGTACTGATCTAAATAAATAGAATTTTTTTTAGTGTGTTATACTTTAAAACTTTGAATGTATTTTCTAGTTTTATTCAAACAATTAATTTATTTAAATTTTATTTAATTTTAAATTTGATCAGTAGTAAAGTTATTTTTATATTAAATTTTTTTATTTAGTTAGTTCATAGATTAAAAATAATTAAAAAAATTTAATCAATAAAATGGTAGATTGAATATGGATTAGATCAAATTTGCATTCGATTCGCAGATATATGAATTAGATTTGGATTGAGTTTCACTAATCCGTGAAATGAATTAAAAATTTATAATGTATAAAATCATGAATTAAGTATATTGATGTCGAATACGTAAAATTCGATCGTGAACACTCTTAAAAGAAATATGTTAGTCTTAAATATAACATGGCTAGCCGATTGCGTGCAATGGATGAGATGAGATTTCTCTTGTACCCCACCCAATTGTTTTGCTCGAAGGGCATAATCAGAACGTCTCCTAGCCTACTGGCATAACTGAGTCCATCCCAAAAAAAAAATTTGTTTCGGGCCTGCGTCTTGGTCCAATTTAAGGACTCACTACGACATCGTTTAGCAAAGAAACCCTAACCAAGTTCTATAAAACCCTAATAATTGGCCGCGCAGCTCCCGTCCTTGGAAAATCATCAGAGCGTGAAGATGCAGATATTCGTGAAAACCCTAACTGGAAAGACCATAACTCTCGAAGTCGAGAGCAGCGACACCATCGACAATGTCAAAGCTAAGATTCAAGACAAGGAAGGTGAATATTGCCGCTACACCTTTCATTTTACCCTCTATCTTTTCCTTCAAAACGACACAGTTTAACTTAATACGTGATACAAAATTTGTAAAATATCTCACAGGAATTCCCCCGGATCAGCAGCGTCTCATCTTCGCCGGAAAGCAGCTCGAAGATGGCCGTACCTTGGCTGATTACAATATTCAGAAAGGTCATTAGCTTTCTACTAGTACATTTTGAGTTTAAAGATTTAATTTTGTTAATTTTTTAATTATTAAATATCTGAATTGGGATTATAATTTGTTTTTGGGGTTTAGAATCAACTCTTCACTTGGTGCTGAGGCTTAGGGGAGGTATCATTGAGCCTTCATTGATGGCTTTGGCTCGCAAATACAATCAGGACAAGATGATTTGCCGCAAGTATGCTCACGTCTCACTTTTTTTTTCTTTTCTTTTCTTTTTCTTGATCAATGCAATTATTTTTTATGTTTCTGTTGTTGCTTTGCCTGATGGATCTGTTTTAGTGATAATGTTGTTTTATTTACGGGACTTGACTTAACTTCTAATGCAAAGTACAATGCAGAAGAAGTCATACGAGGACCCAAAATCAATTCCCATTCTTCAACTTTGTCAACTGTTTTTAGATTTTGTTGCAGTTGATTTTCTTGGATGGTACATCCAACTTTTAAAGAAACCCTGTCTATTTTATTTGGTGTTGCGGTTGTATTCTTGGTTAATATAGTGTAAATTTATCACAAAAACAACACTTTAAGACTGTTTAGCCCATTACTGTTTCACTTAAGTTGGGTTACGATTGGTATGTTGGGACTATTACGTTGAACTCTCTTTTGCAATTGAAGTGCAATTGAGAGCATCACAGTTCCAGAGATTGATTTCCATTTCAACTTTGTCAACTGGGTTTCCTTGCTATCAGTTGATTTTCTTGGGTGGTATATGATGTATTATTGATTGTGTACTTAAGTAATTCATGAATATTAGATTTCATTTTGCATATTAATGTGCTTGGTTGATATCAGCCCTGAAACCATTGTTCTGTTTGATTAATAAGTGCCTTGTCTAGCTGTAGCAAAACATCACTGCTATATTATTTTTTATGTTTGCATATATGCTCCAGTTAGCAATTTTAGCAATTTAATTGATGTCTTCGATATTAAACTAATATGGTTTTGGGTTGTTAGATGTTATGCTCGTCTGCATCCCAGGGCTGTAAATTGCCGGAAGAAGAAATGTGGCCACAGCAATCAGGTGCTTCTTGATCATTTTTAATATGTTTTTATAAAGGTTTTCCTTTATTTGACCAGTTTGGAGATTTTCTGTCCTATAAAACATTTTTATTTTCATTTCTTGCAGTTGAGGCCTAAGAAGAAGATCAAGTAGACCTGAGTCATTATGAGATGCATTTGTTTGTTTTTGAAAAGGATTTGGGGTTTGAATTAAGCAATCATCTTTGTTGGATTGTAGTTTATTTAGTTAAAGTGCAATTCTGTTAAACTTTTACCATTTGAAATTGGGATATATTTTTGAGTTAATTTTGATTCATTGTCGGTGTAATTTTTGGGATGGATATATATGATTAAATTGGGATACATGATCTGCATGTATTACAAAACTCAAATAGCATCTTGAAATAATTGCAGCGGCCTTCACATTAAATTCGCTTATTTTTTACAAACTTAAAACGTTAATATTGCTCTTGTTTCACAATTTTTTTTTCGTATTGATATTTTTTATTTTGTCAAAAGTTGTTTTTGACGTGTGGTAGAATAATGTAATTTAAAAAAGGGTTTTGAAATGATGTTGGCGGGGTGCGAGTAGATCAACTCATTTTATTTTCTTTACAAGTGAATGAGCGCCCACCATTGACATGGATTAGTTAAATCGACGTATGGTGCGGGTGGTGACTTATAATAGCAAAAGAGTTGTTTGAATACTTAAATAGATACTAATTTGGTACAAGTGATAAATAAGTGAATTTTAATACTTTTTACCATTAGTGACAATATAACCCTTTAGAATTATCTTTCAAATCAGAACATGGCAAATTTAATTGGCATTTTCCCTCGTTAACAACAAATGTCCCTAGGATTTAGTAGAGTAGTTTTTAAGTAATTTTTTTAATTGATTACTTGAATTTAAGTCTTGAAAGAGATAAAGAACCAATAATCAATTCAGGCTTTGCTGATTTATGCTTGGGAAAAATATTACTGATGTTAGTGCAACTTCATTTTCATTACAATCCTTCGCTTCCTGGAACTCCCTCGAACCGCAAAGTTACCTCCTCATCAATAGACAAACAAATCCCCATAATCGACCTGTCGAGCTTAGATTCCAACAACCAACGTCCCAAAATCATTGATGAAATCAAAGAAGCAGCAAAAACTTAGGGCTTCTTCCAGATAATCAACTAATCAGCCCTGGTCCAAGCCATCAAAGCATTTCATGAGCAACAAAATGAAGTGAAAGGCACGTTCTATAAACGAGAAGATACTTCCGGTGTAATGTTTGGAAGTAACAATGATTTGTATCGAGCAAAAGCTACGAGCTGGCATGATTCATTGCAGCGCACGCATGGATGGGCCCGAAGATTTTGGACACAAATGAGCTGCTGGAGATTTGCAGAAATGAAGTCGTTGCATGGGGATTTGCATGCTGCTAAGGTGGCTGAAACACTGATGGAGTTGCTTGAGTGAAGGGTTAGGGCTAGAGACTGAGAAGCTTAAGGAGCTGACGTTTAGTGAATCAAGGGTTTTGGTGGGTCATTATTAGCCGTACTTTCTGCGGCCGGATCTGACGGTGGGGATTACATCACATACACATCCTGGGGTGGTGACTGTTTTGCTTCCGAATCATGTTCCGGGATTGCAAGTGCAGCATGAAGATGATTGGGTGGATGTTAAGTCTGTGCCTTGTGGGCTGATTATTAACATCGGGGATTTTCTTTAGGTAAGAATAATATAAATTTGATTTATGTTTGGATCCTCTCTGTGTAGCTCGGACTCAGATCACCGTGAACGCACTTTGTGGTTCCCGTTACTCAAGCCCGAGTAATTGTAGAGGGTTTTATTTTCATCCAAATATTTGGGAAAAAAAAGTCTAATGATAACCAAATTCCCTCTCTACTTATGGCAACTCAGATTTTTCTTATTTCTTCATATGAAATTTAACCAATTTGTTAAAATAGTCTTATGTAAATTCAATTTTCTCTCACCCGTGTGAACAGAATTCAAACCTAAATTTTCAGTATTATTTCATACGATTATACTAGTTTGATAATATAGTCTGATGTGAACCCAATTCTCTTCTCACATATGTGAGTAGAATTCGAATCAAAATCTCTTGTGCCACTCCAAAAGGTTTTATTAATTAAGCTAACAAGCATTAACAGTGCAACAAAAGAGTTTAACAAGTTTTTTTCAAACCCTAAACTTAATTTTCTCTTCTTAGATCCATATTCATGGCCCGTTATCATACTTGCAGATGGTCTCTAATAGTGATTACAGAAGTGCACAAGAGCGAATGTTGGCAAAATCCTCAAAGGAACCAAGAATCTCCATTGTCAAAATTTTCAATCGCGGCAAATGGAAGGGATCTGGTCACTATGGACCCTTACCGGAGCTGTTGTCGCTGGAGAAGCCTTCTGTTTACCGGAATTTCATGTGCAAGAATTCAATGAAAATTTTGACGGCAAGGGCTTAGATAGCACATCTCTAATAGAGAAACTCAAAATAGAAAATTAAAAATCTTCTTTTCTTACTTCAAGTTTGAGCGGGTAAACTGGGTACTATTGCTATGTCAAATCGTGTCCAAGGGTAAGAGAATAGTCTTCTGTTTCTGTGCTTTTTAATAAATATTTTAGGTTGTTGTACTTGAAGGTCGCTTAGGTCCCATAAGTCATCTATTATCTCACTTTCGGGTACGCCTACGTTGCAACTGTTGCAAGGTGTAACAGTTTTTTGTTTTTTTGTGATAAAATTATATTTAGGTCCCTTATATTTTTTATAAAATAAAATAAGTAGAAAATATTATAAATATTTTTTAATTGTTGTTATTATTATTATTATTATTATTATTATTATTATTATTATTATTATTATTGCTATTAAATTTTTTTATTTTTATTTATTTTAATTATTATTATTAATAAAATTTATTACTTTTATTATTTTAATTTTTATTAGACTGTAATTAATTATTATTATTATTAGTATTAATATTTCTATTATTAAAATATATTAACTGTATTATTTTAATTACTATTAATTATTATTATTATTATTAAAATTTATTAATAATTTATTATTATTTTAATTATTATCATCATTAATATTATTATGCTATTAATTTCATTGTTATTTTATTCTTATTATTAAATTTTATTAATTTTTTACTAATATTATTGCCATTATTAATAACTAATACAATAATAATTAAATATAAAAAACTACAAATAATAAGGAGTTTAAATTATAATAAGTTATTTACTTGAGAGATAGAAATTGAAATCGGAATGAACAACATTCCCATTAATGTGTTTACTTTATTTTATAATTGAAATAGATTGTTGCAAATAACTAAAATATCATTTGTTAATTATGTCCCTAATATTATTTGAATATATTATAATTAAAATAATAATAATAATTAAAATAAAAAAAAATTATTAATAAATTTTAATAATAATAATAATAATAACAACAACAATAATTTTAATGGTTGTTATTATTATTATTATTATTGTTATTAAATTTTGTTAGTTTTATGTATTTTAATTATTATTATTAATAAAATTTATTACTTTTATTATTTTACTTGTTATTAAACAATAATTAATTTATTATTATTAGTATTAATATTTCTATTATTAAAATATATTAACTGTATTATTTTAATTACTATTAATTATTGTTATTATTAAAATTTATTAATAATTTTTTATTATTTTAATTAGTATTAATGGGAATGTTAATAAAAATTAAAATAATAAAAGTAATAAATTTTATTAATAATAATAATAAAAATAAATAAAAATAACAAAATTTAATAGCAATAATAATAATAATAATAACAACAACAACAACAATTATTAATTTTTTTTTCAAAAGTCATTTTATCAAAAAAAAGACTTATATGTAAATATTATAATATAAAAATAAATTATATTAGAACATTATTTTATTATATCATATTATATTTATATATTAATAACTAATAAAATATAATTAATAAAAAAATAAATAACGAAAATAGATATGAAAAAGGACTTATATGTAAATATTTATAAAATTTTCTGTTTAAAATAGATATAAAAAAAATTTATATGTAAATATTTATAATATTTTCTATTTATTTTATTTTATAAAAAATACAAGGGATCTATATATAATTTTACCACAAAAACAAAAACTGTTACACCTTGCAACAGTTGCAACGTAGGCAGGCGACCCTCTTTCGGAGTTGCTAAAACATAGTGCTATACTTACAACACATGTGGATACAAAAATTTATATCCTACTAACTACTGTAGCAAATGTTTACTTCAACCAGTGTTCATAGAAATCATAGTATATGACAGTGAAATGAAAATATAAGTAATTAAGAATTTATGATAAAGTTATGTCCTATATGTGCCACAGCTGCTAGGATCAATATAGACTTTGTACTGAACATAATATTATTTTTGACATTTTTTTTTCTACATATTATATGTGTTGACTTTTTTCTTATTGACACCGATTGTTGATTCATCCAATTCTGTCCCTCTTTCATGGCATCGAGCTTAAATTATCACCAACTATTTTGAAATGGGACCATGAAGAAAATGTAAAGGCACCTTCGAAGTTCTGCTTGTGTCCACGTGTTTCTCAGACGTGTTCACAAAGTTTTGGACAGTACAAGGTAAAAAAGGCTTGGTATTTTTGAAATTTCAGAAATCTAAGAGAGACTTTTATGACAAATCAAGCGCTACTGGATCGAACATGAAAATATTCTTAAAAATTTTTAAAAGCCAGACCTGTCTCGGTTCGGCATGGCGCCGTCCTTTGATTTTTTTCCTACATGAAGTAACTTTAACTTTGCAACAGCACGGGGTTTTGATGAGTTATAAAATTTTACAAGAAAAATAACTAATAAGGCTGTCACAATATAAACTAACATTTTTTTTTTCTTTTTTGAGTGAATACAATAAACTAAAGCAGAAACAAACGAATTTAAGCCACCCTGCATTATTTGAACGAACTGTGCAACTCTAAACCCACAACTCGTTAAGATGATGATGACCCTTACCCTACATAGCTCGCAATTATTCACTTGACGAAATGCTACCAAAAGCACTAGAATTTTTTTCTTCCTGGATTATTCAATCCAGATTGGAAACTTAAAACTATATTTTAGGTTTCAGCCTTTCACGAGTTCATCTTCACCGGTTTGTTCATGCTCCATGCGTTAAGTTTCTCGACAGTAACTGTCTCAGTTCCATTGTTGAATGCGTACAAATGGGCATCATCAAATACCGCTAGGGTTGGATAAACCCTAGATGTGATGCATGTTTTGCCCCCCGCTCCAAAACTTTCTACGACAGAATGATCAATCTGCAAAAGTTTAAAAAAAAAAAATTCATAAGCAAGTCATTGTGATAGAAAGATTTGTTGATTGAAAATAAAATAGTGAATCATAGGGCACATACCAAACTCCTAAGAGAGAGCTTCATATCAGATAAATCTACATTAACAAAGCCAGCAAATGATGGCTTATACAGTCCTTCAGTCTTCAGAGTTGAACTGTAACCAAAATAGAACCAAGTTTATATTAAAGCTAATATATAAAAGAATAAGCGTCCAAATTTTTCATTGCATGCGTGGAGTTCTTACGTAACCAAATTTATATGTTGTGAAATGTCGAAACTAACCAGCTAGCTTCAGAACACATTAGAACTAGATGCTTGTCGCCGTCCTTGAAAATCCTGAAGAAGACAGGAGTGAATTCTTCCAGGTTCTTCGAAGCCAATGTCAAGAGCCCGAACGGTCCAAGTCCGCCCTGAACTTTTGATCCTATTTTTCCGCAGAGGTGCTCGGCGTCTAGATTTTTCCAGCTAGGGTCAAATTTCTCAGCTTTGTCCAAGCTAGGAAGCTTAAATGTCACCTCAACATCAGCCTGCAACAAAGAGCAGCAAATCATGAACACTGGAGTTTCAATTGGAACTAATGCTTTAACGAAAAAAGAATAATGCAGTTCGAAAATCAGACCTGAGCAGCTGTGATTCCTTTAACTTCAACATGGTCTCCTTTTTTCAGCTCTTGGTTGCTCATTTGAACATTTTTGCCCCTTAGGGTCTCTAACTCTTCAATTGGCCATTGTAGCAATTGTTTCCGGCTACCATCAAGCCACACTTCCCTCGGAATTGTCTAAAATTAATTTCAAAAAAATCAAAAATCAAAATCTATCCCTGTATAGCCAGACTTCTTTAAGCAAATTTAACTAAACGTCAACAAAGTGTAATAATGATACCTGAACTCCAGCCCAGCCTTTAGCAATGTCATCGAATCTAGAATCAGACTCATTCGCCCAACCCCACAGAATTCTCCTATTTTTCCGCGAGTCAAAGAAAGTCTTTGACGCATAAAAATTTCCATAATCATATCTCAGCCCGCTCCAACCATCAACTGAATCTTTATCGGGCACATACCTGTCCTTGTCCCTATTATATGTACCAATTGTATAGTAGTCATATCGCGTTAAGTCTAAACTAACCTTCAATACATATTTCTCACTTCCCCCAGCAAATGAAGTATCCAACCCGTTTTTACCCGATATCGAAACCGGGTAGAAATCCGGGCACTCCCACATACCCGTGTTTGCCAATGAATGGATCGGGTGTTTGGCCTTGGTCCATTTCATAAAGTCCCTACTCCTATACAAATATGCCATCCCTCTATGCTTCCTTCTACTACCAACTATCATCCTCCACTGTCCATCATTGCTCCACCACGCGGTGGTCGGATCACGGAAGGCGCTGGCGTTGACATCGGGCCCCGGGAAAACCACCGGGTTGTTATCGGGCTTGATCCATCTACGTAGAAATGGATCGGATAGGTTCGCGGGTACAGCGTAGTTTTGGACTTGTCTTTCTTTGTCGTCAATTCCGGTGTACATGATCATGGGCTTGTTCCCCGGGAGAATAGTGGCGGATCCGGACCAACAGCCCTTTACATCAAATGGTTTTGATGGGTAAAGTGCAGGCTCGAGAGCTTCCCAATTGATTAAATCTTTGGATACAGAATGAGCCCACACAATGTTACCCCATACCGCACCCTTGGGATTGTATTGATAGAATAAATGGTATATCCCTTTGTAGTACATGGGTCCTATTTAAAAAGTGAATAACGCAGGCAAATGAGAACAACTTTTGATTTAAAAAAAAAAAAAAAACTAAGGGCAAAAAATGGCCATGCTGCATTATAATTGATTTTAACGTTTGTAACATAGGACATCATCATATTTAAAAAAAAAAAAAAAGCAAAAAATGCTTTAAAAAATAATTAATAGTTTTGTTGAAGGGACTCACCATTTGGATCTGTCGATTTGTTTGTCAAGCGAATTTAAGCACCATAGGAACAAGAACAAAAGAAAGAAGCTGAGAAGTTAGCACTGTGGATTTGACAACAATTTTTCCATAACATAAAGAAACAAAAACGGTGAGTTACTATACAAAATTTTTCGTTGAGGCAGGTGAGGAATTTAGTTTACACTGCAATTAGCCACTTTGATTAATGTGTAAAGCTTCTGGATAATCAGGTCATAAAGATTTAGTTCTTAAATAACTTAGGTTTAAGATTATCATTTCATGAATTGAAACCTAACTAACTCCCTCCTCACCCATGTGCGAGTAGGGTTTGAGCTTAGATATCTCGAATCCTGCAAAAAAAAGTTTACCGACTATACCACCTAAAATTCACGATTTGTTTGATAGCCAATAAATACATTAATTTTAACTACCGAAAATGCAATCTTTAATCTTTGCTCAGAAAATGTAATGGATTTCTTCTCTTTACGGGTATTTATGAATTTGCAATAGTTACAAACATTCAGTATTTATGAATATCAAGTTCAAAAAACAAGAAGCTAATAGCCCTAAACATGACAAAGTCCTCGCATCTTTCGTGAGGTTACACGAATCATGACTACAGATGCAAACAAAAAAAATAATATTAATATATGTAAATAGAGAATGGCGTAACATTCCTTTTGCAAGCCAGAAACAAGTCAAATTATCTATTTTTTTTTTTAAAAAAAGTTGTTCCTCCACTAAGCACTCGACCTGTGTGATAGGGTGGCTTAGGCTATCAAGGAGCACTCAAGCTCAAGCACCAAAAGTTTATGCAAAGGTGGTCCAAGAAGGATTCCCAACTTGATCAGATCAAATGGTTGTGAGAATGAGGTATCCACACATTACTACCTTTTTAAGTGTTTGTAACTTCGAAACAAGATTACAAAACACAAATGTCAAATCGAGCAATGCACACCAAAAAATTTTGGGGACCCAATATGTGCCTAAAAAGATAAAAAAGTAGAACAATGACATCAAGTTTAGATCATTTTCCTGTGGAGAGGAGTTAGGTTGAGTTATATTCAACTGTCAAAGCACTTTTATCCCAAAAGGATATACAATATTGAATCTGAAATCGGTAGTGCTTAGGTTGAGTTATATTCAACTGCAAAAGTACTTTTATCTCAAAAGGATTTACAATATTGAATCTGAAATCAATAGTGCGAAGTCTCTTTCAACAGTGAAACTTATTCATTGTTGGCCATAAAACTTAGTTCATAATTGATATATAAAAACTCCACAGGCCCATAATTTTTTTTTCGTGTACAAGCTAAAAATCTGTTCAAGGTTGGTTATTATTACTTTTTCCCTGCGAAAACTATTGAAAGATCGAATGTTTACGACATAAGATTCGAACATAACTCTTTCTAAAACGTGTGAACTTTCACACCTACAGAATAAATGTGCGAACTAAGAAGATTTTTTTTTTTCTTTTTCTTTTGTTGTTCTTGATTTTGCTGTAACTTTGCCCTAAACGGTGAGTTTTACAATTTTTTTTTTCTCCTTCAGATATGATAAGAATGGCAACTCCATAAATCTAAACTCTACTGGGTCCTGACAAGTGAGAACACGCAGCAGGTAAGTGATTACATGCACAGCATGGCGAAATGATGAAGGTTCACAAGTAAGATTTTAGATTCCTTTCTCTTTGACAGCCACTTCTACCGAACAATAATGTCTTTACACTCGCTCAAAGATCGTTCGGTATAACAGATTTTCTCATTCTTGAGTTATGGCCACAGTTGCATCAAGCATTATTGTTATGGAAAATATTAATTTTTTCAGTAAAGGACACAAAAATCCCAGATTTATCACATCAGGAACGATATATACATAATAATGATAATTTATAATTAAATATATAGTGGGGCTAATATCAGGACAATGACAAACCGAATTTTTAAAGAAAATGGTGGTTTTTCTTGGGATTCAGAACCTTAAACATATCAAAACCATGAAAAGAAATATTTTTTAAGGAATAATAGGTTTTGCTTTTTTTTTTTTCGGTTGAAAAGAAAAAACAATAATAAAGAATAACTAATCGCATACCGTTGATCCAGTGCTTAGGAGGCTGAAAGTGAAAGGCAGTTCTATGGAGTTGCTTCACCTCAACGGCAGCAAGAGACTGAAACTCTGGATATATTTTGTGAGAAGCTTCGACGCCATTGTTGTTGCTTATCACCCGAAGATAAGCAATCAGTATAAAAATCGAGAGAAACTTTGGCACTTCCATTGAAACCGAAAAATAAGAAAGTGATAAGATTTTAAGGGAGACGGTTTATTTATACCGACCCAAATTTCTTTTAAAATAAAAAAATAAAATGCGAAAGAATGCGGTAGATGGTTAAGTGATTTAAACTTTTTTCGGCCGCTTCATAATTAGTTGCAAGACTTACCAAAAAAATAATGGCAAGAAGAAAAATTTGGATATTTGATCCAAAAAGGGGTAACAAGCATTTAAATTAATAATCTTGATTGTTTTCTTGGGTTTATATTAGGAAGTTAATGAATTTTTTTAATGGCCCTTGATTTTATTTAGGTGGGTGATTCAAAAATTTTGTTTGGATAAGCATGGATTTTATTTGTAATTTTAACCCTTTTTTTTTTTTGGTTTCTAGAAACTAGATGTGATTTCGATTAATATCTTATAGTTTTTTTCTTTTCTAGGAAACTTCTGCAATTTTGGCTAAATTTTTGTACTGCTGACACTTGACTCGGCGATGCATGTTTGTTTGCGAATTCAAAGAGAGATAGTTATGGCGGAGGATAAGATCACCGGAGTCAAGTATACTGAAGGAATTGACACATATTTTTCTCTTTTTTAACATTATTGCTTCGTGAAAGGAACTTTTGCCTTTTTCGAAAAGGGTTCGTGAAGAGAACTTCAATGTTCTTTGAGAAAGCTCTTTCGTCTAAAATATAGAGGATCAGTACAGTATATATATATATATATATATATATCATAAAAAAATGGGATTGAAATTTCACAATTTGAGTCCAGCGGTTTTAGGAAGTTGGAAATGTTTATGCATTACCTTTTTACGTCAAATCTCTATCATTCAAAGATGATGAATTTAATAATGGATCGAAGATTAAGAATTTAAGGCTTGTTTCGAGTCAAAATATTATAAATGGATATGTTCGCAGTTTACAAAATGTGAACTGGAGCAATAGAGTAGCTCTTTTACAGCTAGCATAATAAATCGATAATTAAGAATTTAATGTTTTACTCTAATTTCTACTTTGTAAAGTGTCATCCACATGTAAATTTTTAGAGATAATAATATTTGATTTGGTATCGAAAACATCTGAAGTAAGGACATAGTTCTTCTATATGTGTCACAAAAATCTCTTAAATATATTAAAATGCTCCCATTGTCTTCTATTATTCTTCTAGAACCATAATCATAGATGTGCATATTTCTATGCCCATAGGACAAAACGTTCCTTAAATTTCATATAATGAGAGAGGACAAATATACATGACATTAATTTTAGCTTTAGCCTTAATGTGTAATTGAAATGACAGCTTAAAAATGGGCATAGTATCTTACTCAATTACGTTACGTGTCCGAACATGAACTCACCAAAATAACACCACTAAAAACACTTCAGAACTAATCTTTACAATTTTACAATTAAATGTGATTAGCTGCTTTCTTGCAATAAGCGATACGAAAAAAACAAACAGTATAAAATAAAAAAACTATACATGTTCAGCAAAAGCGATATCCTGTAGTACCTACCCAAGTGCTTAAAAGGGACCTGGAGTTTGTATTAAGTTTTATTAGTATTGTTGTTAATTACAGCCGAATTTTTTTTTTAAAAAAAAATGTACTTTTGAGTGTGAAATGCCAACAGACACTAACAAACAGACTCTATACACTTATTATAAGTGATGCTCCAAGCTGGGATCAACAATATTCCTTATGTGGCTATCCACTATACATGGACTCATTTTATGTGTACTTGCAAATATTCAATGTGCGTGTGTGTGTGTGGTATATATATTCTTCAAATCAAATCATGTAATAAAAGAATAGGGATAATATTTTTATTAAATATTATATATACCAAATGACTTTAGTAATCAATCATCAACCACAATTTCGCACTTTCCAAAGGTCATCAAATTTCACCAGGCTCGACACGGTAGATCAATAAGAGCATTAACTTTATGGGTAAGCTTACGTTACATCATTTGTATGTTACAGCATATATTTTTCAAATCCTCATAAAAGTTAATAATTATAAAAAAATTAAAAAATTAAAAAATTTTATTTTAAACCTCACCAGACTACACTATAAGTACTTTAATTTTTTTTTTTTAAGTTTTTCATTTATAGTTATAATAAATTTAGTACTAAGTTTTTATTTTATGTAATTAAATCTCTAACTTATTTAATCTTATATTTATTGAGTTTTTATTCATTATATTAATAATTTTTTACTTTAATATATCATAATCTTTAATGTTGAAGTATTTTATTAATTGTTTAACTTTATTAAATTCTTTACTCATTTAATCTCTTAAGTTTTTAATTTGTTTTATGTTTTCTTCATTGAAATTATTAATTTCTAATATTTTGTTTGTATTTTCTATATCATTTATAGATAAAATTGGGTTTTCTAATTTATCTAATAAATATAGTGAAATTTAATTTAATTGATTATTTACCCGCATGTTTGAATCATTGATCAGATCAAGAATTGAAATCTTTGATTAAAAAAATTCTCTTTGCATATAGCCAAAATGTGGTAACTTATTAATTTTTATATTTTATGAAATTATTAGAGGTTGTAATGATTTATTCATTGTACCATCTTTTTAGTAATTCATTATATTCATAAGATATTTATGACATATAATATCTTTTATAATTCAAGATGCTAAATTTAAATTATAATATATATATAAGAAAAAAATATAGTTTATGTCTTAAGAGAGATAAGAAATTATAAATGTATATATACAAATATATATTCAGAATTTGTAGGTCTTTATAAATATGATAATCATTTAGATATTTATAAAAATATAGTAAAAACTTAAAAAATTTAAAAAATAAATGTACAAGAGATGGATGACAAAATTATTTAATTACACAAAATCAATGAGGACTAATTTAAACAAATAAGTAAATATGTGACTAAAAATAAAATTTCTTATAAATATTTATTACACCCATACCTTATTTTAGGTTAAAATTATTTTCAACCATTAGATTAACAAATATCAAAATCTAATGGTTCATATGTATTGATTGTTTGTTACATTTGATGTAACATAAGCATTGCCTAACTTTATATAAACATTTAAGTCATCATCAGTTTATGAGTGATGATACAGCCGCAAATTTTTGTACAGACTTATTTTATAGAAATTGATTTGGTATTAACTCATTAGTTGAATAAAAATATAAAATAATGAAAATAAATCATGTGGACCAAAGGTATCAATCCAACCAATTAAATCATCCTATATCAGTTTGTACAAAAAAAAAAAATTGTGCAAGAATTTGTACCTATATTATACGCTCGGTTTATATATCGATCCATCAAAGAATTTGGTCAAATTGTAAGAACATTTTCATAGTTTGTTTTCATCGCTGATCTTTTTTTGACACATTTTATATAACTTCAATAAATTATTTTCGGATTAACCTAGAGCAGGTTTGTGACTATTTTTTAAAAATTTGGGAAAAATTATGTAAATTTTAATTTGAGGCCAATCAGGACTATTTTATATAACATAAGTGCTTCCTACATAGGGCCTCAAGATTGACTCTAGTGACGAGTTAAATAGATGAAATGTAATTGCAAACAGCATGAGGCATGTAAAGTAATTTGACTAGCAGAGCGACAACACTTTTGTGTTGTTACAATTATCTGCCATATACCCAATTTGTTTGTGGGTAGAGTTGCATACTAATGTTAGTTGCTTGCAGCTTTCAGGCACATAACAAATGGCCTACATTTTTATCAATTTTGTTGAATTTATGAGTTGTTTCACATTGACGGTGAATCATCAATTTCCCAAACTTTCCTAAAAACAGGAGATGCACACAAATCTGCAATATATAAAGCAGGATCCAATGTCTTTGTTTTTCAAAAGCTTTTTTATGCAATTGCAAGCTGAGAAAATATTTCTGAAATAATATGCTTACACCAATACAATATTCCAATCTTATCAATAGATTGACTATATAACCAAACGTGTGGACATGGATGTAGCTGGTGCAAGTTTATTCATATAAGTAATGAGTGTTATTTTTATAAAATTTTTGAGTCATTGATCTCATGTAATATAACAGTAGATATTCAAAATCAAAAGTATCATTTAATCAGACGGATATAATAATGAATTACACGTGATTAATGGTTCAAAGTTTGTTTTAGAAATTTAAGTTAAAATAACTTATCTTGTAAGTAATAACATATATGTATATGTTTTTTTATTTACGGGTATCAATAGATTTAGATAGTAAATTATCTTGAGATAGTACAAGAAACTTGGAATTTAAATTAACCACACTCGAATCTGAGCGCATTTGCATGCTCTTCAAATAAATGAATAGCGTATGTGGTAGTCATTTCAACTTCGGAAGCAACTCTTTGCCTTAGGAATTGAGATCCTTTCAATATAATTTTAAAGAAAACTACAAACGTAGCGCACTTGCAGAATCTAACCAAAACCAAACTTGGTTCAATCAAAAAGTATTTCGTATTCATTCTGTACCAGACAAAGATGGCCAAGTTATTTGATGTTTTTATATGACTTATAAGGAAACTGATCTTATGTCTAACAAATTGATATGATGTTTTCTTATAAAAGAAACATGAAAAAAGTGATTCTTGCAAATGTGGACACCACTAAATAGCTTACCTATATATAAAAAAGAATCCCTCTATATTTAGTTTTAGTTAGGATTCAAGCAATACGTTTTATTGTTATATGTATATGCCCAAGAAGTTGGCAGGGAATCCAAACAAGTTAATTTGGAGTGATTTGTTTTGTTAGTTCTTTAATGATTAAACAAGTTTGAATGCTCCTAAAACAACTACTGAAAATTAAAAAATATTAATAATGAAGGAGAAGAAGAGGAAGAAGAAATAAGAAAAAAAGAGGGTAAAAATAAATAAAGAAACGTGCAGGGGAGTGAAAGAAGAAAGAGATTCCGTGTTCTGATAAAAATGGAAACGAATATGATTTTTTTTTTAATTTTTTATAGGCAAACAAATAGGACTTAAATGTTGAATTTCAAAACCATTAGCCTGTTTTTAAATATACAGCAAACATTTGGGACTCCAAAAAATTATATACACTATTAAAGATTAGGAAAGGTACACTAGCGCTATTTAAAAGGTTGGCTCAATGAAGCATGAGTAGTGGTGGTGCAAGAGCCACCGATTTTAGATAGGTTGGCCACACCTCCCTCTTCTTTCCTTGAGCGTTTGTGTGTGAGGATGTGTTCATCAAATAGGAGTGCAGCATTTGGAAGCCTTGTCAATGAAAGCACTTACTAAGTTCATTTCTAGAAAGCACTTACTAAGTTCATTTCTAGAAAGCACTTGCAACACCTTTTTGCTCTCGAAAACTTCTTGACTATTTGAGTTTAAGCACTACACAGTGGATTTGAAAGACATCTGTCATTATCTTCATTTTGAAAGCACTATTGACAATACAGGAAATATTCTCAAAAACACCCAAAAAGTTGAAAGTGAAAGCAGTTTTGAGCGGCGACCCAGATGGATGTAGGTGTATCCAAAGGCGATATAGCATGACCCCGATTGATCCTCCACTTTGGCCCTTTCAGCCAGAGGGAAAGAAGAAAAAATAAAAAGCTGAGGCCACTAGTCCTGCAAGCCAAAGAGTTTTTCAGTCTCATGGAACACACTACATTTTTTTTTTCTTTTAAGTCCAAAGAAGAACAGATGTCCAACAACGGCATGCCCAAAAATTCATCAATCCGCCAGCTTCAATCATATAAGAGATGCCTGATGAGAAACAATGGAAACTGCACAATTTGAATGTCATTGATTGTTCTTAATATCATGAAGTCTTAAGAGAACTCACTCAAAACGATGTTTTAGTTCATTCCCTTGACAAAGCTGAAGGGGTGGCTCCAATGACTCTTTTTTCCATACCACATGGACAGCCTGACAAATAATTCAGAGAGCATAAGCGAAAAAATGGAAGCCAAATGTGAGATTTCTGATCTATGTAACACGGCGGCTTCCTCTAAACGGAGAAGTACTGGTTAGTGGGTGCCAAAAAATTGGTTACCGGGTGCCAAATAATTGGTTAGCTTATCTGTCTTTACAACAGTGCCGGAGTTCATCACAGATGCTATCAAATAGGCATTCCATGATGTGCCCTGAAGGATGAAAATCTGTTAGTAGTTATTTTCGGGACAAAATTAGGACAGGCAACGCAATACTTGACTAGTTCTTCTCAGGACCTACAAGCTGTTTTATGCTTTCCAAAGGAACATAACCATCCGCTGAACTAATGACTAATGATTCTGATGAATTGATATTTATATCATTAACAAGTAACAATCCAGGTTCCCATATAACTTCTACTTGAAAAATAAAAACATTCTCAGACACTCTACCGGGTTACACCTCTACGAAAGGATCACAAAATTGTAGATTTAAGATACAAGAACTTAATTTCCTTGTATGCTTTCTTATGTTAGAGAAATACTAACCTCTCGAGACCCTTACGAGCTTATTACCAATAATCTCTACACGAACAATCCCCTCCTTCAAAGTGATGAAACCGGTTTGCATCTCTGACAATAATCACCCTCCTTGTTATAGCTGATACATACTTGATAAATGAGTGGCAGTCACCACAAACTCTCAGATTCTTCATAATCCTAATAGGAGTTCCTTCAGGTGTGGCAATAAGGCCGAACGCAATTGCCAACTTCTCACTATGTGAATACAAAATTCCAACCTTAACTTCTTCATCAACATCATGCAACTCAAATTTCGTATCAGGGACGTAACCAGCCAACTCCAATTTCTCACTTAAGGTCTCTAGCATTCGATAGATCTCTTCTGACTGAGGATGAGTACTATCACCAACACTAAATTGATGAATTTTATTCTCCACCTCAATCCAAGTCCAACCAGGAATTTTCTTTAACCTCCTACGTGTCATCAGATCCCTAATCTTTGCCACATCTTGCCACCTACCAGCATTTGCATAAATATTGGAAAGTAGTACGTAATGCCCTGGATTCTGCGGCTGTAGTTCAAGTAGGGATTTTGCAGCCGTTTCTGCTAGGTCTACGTTCTTGTGAATTCTACATGCTCCAAGCAAAGCACCCCATAACCCCTCATCTTTTTCAACATTCATACTTTCAATCAATTTCAAGGCCTCGTCAAGTCTTCCAGCACGTCCCAAGAGATCAACCATACAAGTATAGTGTTTCACATCTGGCCTAACAGCAAAATCATCCCACATTGAAGAAAAGAGCTGAAGACCCTCTTCAACCAAGCCTGTGTGACTACAAGCATATAACAGTGATACAAAGGTGATCCTATTTGGTAATACCCCGCTGCTTAACATCATGGGGAACAAATCAAGAGCTTTCTTTCCCTGCCCATGATACCCGTAAGCTGCAATCATTGCACTCCAAGAAATTACATTCTTCTGTTGCATCCCATCAAAGATTTCCCTTGCAGAATCAACACTCCCACACTTAGCATACATATCAATCATTGCCGTCCCCAAAATCACATTCAATAAAAATTTATTCCTTGTTAAAAAATCATGAACAAGTCTAGCCTTACGTATAGACCCCAGTTTCGCACAAGCATAAACAACACTCACCATAGCCACATTATCTGGCACAAAACCTTCCCCTCTCATCCTCTCGAATAAATCCCAGGATTCGTTAGCATTTCCCGACTCTGTACTGGCACCAATCATCACTGTCCAAGTGACAAGATCCCTGCTTGGCATTTGATCAAACAACTGCCTAGCATCATCAATAACTTTGCACTTTGCATACATATCAACAAGAGCTGCGCATACAAACTGATCTAAATCCAACCCAGATTTTAAAACAATGTCATGAATCAATCTTCCCATTACAATATCCTTTCTATCTCTACAAGCCCTAATCACAAAAGGCAAAGTATAGTTATCTAATTGCATGCCACATCTAATAAATTCCCTAAAAGTCTCAAAACAGTTTATAAAATCACCTACTTTACAAAACCCACCAACCATTACACTCCAAGAAACTGAATCTCTCTCTTTCACACCGTTGAATAATGCATGAGCATCAGATAAAGCTTTGTGCAGGGCATAAATATAAAGCAGTTTGTTTGCAACAATGAGATTATTTAGAGTACCACTGGCAACAATTTGGGCATGCACTTGTCTTATTTGAAAAACGTTTCTGCAGCTAAGTAGTGTAGAGATAAAAAACTTTGGATCGACAGAGGGTGTAAATTGACAATCTTGTACCGTTTGCATGGGGTTTTGTGGGTTTATGGGATTTTGTTCATCACCAAGAGGTTCCAATGCGATAGCAGCAGTTGTGTAAGCTGAGAAAAGATGAAGCTTTGCACTGTTAGAGACAAGGAAGCCATGCTTTTTGAGCTTGGACATTGGATTTGGAAATTGAACAGTCAAAACAATCAGAAACTATATGAATCTTTTATAATTTTTTATTGTGTTAAGCGTGTGGGCTGAACAAATTAACAAATAGAAAAAGAAAAAGAAAATAACGAAGATTGTTATTTTAATTATAAATAAATGAATCGTTCCAATTAACGCCATGTTTATTTCAAAGCCAACCAGAATGGAAGAAGCCATAAAATTTCTTAATAAATTCCAGTACTCCCAATATGAAACTTAAAAAACTGTGGAGTGAACCTCAATTTACATTCTTCTAATTTAACTAATATTAAATCCCAAGATGGGATTTATTCATACCAGAGAAATTACAAACTAGCAACCCTCCACCTGTGCTTTTTTGAAATATTACAATCATCATTTTGCAATAATAAACAAGGTACACTAGTGATACAGAAACAAAAAATTCCCATGAGGCCACGCCAAGTTTAGTTGATTTGGGAAAGGGGTGATCGTGGTATCAGAGATGGTTTTAATTCCTTCATGTCAAATGATTCATACGAATTGTTTTCCCGGAATTCCTCTAGCAGGGTCTCTATTGGCATGGCTCTAAGTGACTCGATACTACCTTTACTAGGTACCTCCGATTCACATCTTGTAGGAGTTGTACCAGTGCGCTCATAATCCTGCACATAATTTTCAAATTATTTGAGTAATTTTGTTCAAGCCATAGTATTGACAAAAGAAGAAAATAATTTAAGTTGAATAGTGTACCATATATCGTTGCTGGAAGGTTTCTTGAGCCTTCTCTTTTATTGATGCCGATTGGGCAGAGTGACTCTCCCGGAAAAGATTAATCGTCTTTTCATGACCCTTTACATCATCCAAAACTTCAGCTATTGATGCCCGCTCCTGCTCTGATGCACCTGAACCACATTTGAAAATCAAAATATCACACCTCCAACTACAATTATTATTGGTCATTTTACTAGTATGATACTTTTTAAATGAAATCAAACAAGATTTATCACTAATAAATTCAAGACCCTTTTAAGACAAACTCACTAGCAATGAGCTGAAGGGCATCTTCGCTGTTTTTAGCCACCTCTTCCTCCATGGCAACTCGAGCTGTGTCAACCTCAATATCATGCTGCTCATTACTATGAGAAGCATTCCTGTAGCAGAGAATTAAAAAATTAACCTACCGAAGTGGATAGGAAAGCACATGGTTCTAAATATTAAATAAAATGATGATAACTGTTTTAGTCATAGTCTCAAATCTCAATGACCAAAAATATAGGTTGTATCCACTAATTCCAGTTGGAACTGATTGTTAGTACTTATTAGTAACAGTTGACATTTAATCCACTACAATCATATGTGGAATTTAAAGTGTATACAGATTAAGAAAGACACTATATGCCTTATCTGTTTACGGAGGGAAAATACAAAGCCTGCTGATCACTGACCTGGTAAGCGAAACCATGCTAGATACATGTTTAATCTCCATCTCATTCACTGATTCATATGTCCTCTTCCAATGCCCAAAAGCTGACTCACCAGAGTTTACGCTAAAACAGGCACAATTTTAGGAAAGCTAAAAATGACAGATTCAAGGAAATGGATCCAGACCAATATGCGGTAATACAAACAAACCTACCACTCCTGTAGAAGCAATTCCATTCTACAATGTTTGGCAGAAGAGTGGTCAGCACCATCTTTGGCATCATTCTCAGCTTGCATGGCAAATGCCTGCCATTTTCGCTTAGCATCAGTAGTGACGCCCTCCACTGATGAAACATGTCCATCTAAGAATAGCTTGCTTGAAGCAGCATTTTCTCTAAAATCAACAAGCCTTGCATCCACCTGTATTTTCAGCATGAGTCTATCATCAGCCATATTAATAGATATTAGAACAGAATAATGAAAAAGGAGAAAGCATGAACAAACCAATTCTTTTTGACGACGCATGTGACTACAGACTAGGCTAGTCACATCAGCAATAAGCTTCGCTGTATCAGATTTTGTTTGCTCCTGCACAGAATATACTAGAGAAGTTAGACACAGCAACATAATGTCTACGTGATCATAAAAATGTACATCATACCTCATAAACCTTCTGAAAATCAGCAATGCTCTTCATTTGATTCTCATCAGCTCGCACAGCGTAATTTTCTAATGATTTTGACTCTTCCAAAAGCTTCTGGAGAAATCCATTAGTGTACTCAGCAATGTCCTTTGTTCGCTCAATGGTAGCATGGAACCTCTGTTGGATTTCAAAAAGGCACAGCATATGAAAGATTCAGATTTAACAGTTGGACTAAAGAAGAAAAAGTAACCAAAAAGATTTATGATAGATACACTATGCAACAATTATGAACAACCATAATCAACATGGAATTATTGGTTAAATGCAAAAAGATTTGAAGATGTTTCTCAACAGATAAACATTTAGACAATCAAACAGAAGATAATATAGATCAAAGATTGTGCAAATCAGAGAGGATTCCATCCAAAATACCAGCACAGAAAAAAGCTAAAGATCAAAGCAAAAACCTGACGCATTTCCCTCACAAAGATAGCCATTTCTCCCTGTTGAGTCGAAAGAGTAGTCTGAAGATTTTCATATATTGAAGCAGCTTCTCTGGCCTCTGATGCTAGAAACTGATTAAGAGAGTATGGAGTTATAAATTATTAGAGGGAGCCAAATCATAATATAATTATGGTGCAGAAAAGGAAACAGAGAAACACAATGCATTGTTTCTGGAACAACTGTTACATACTTCTTTAATAGATTGTGAATTAGAAGAAGCAAGAGCCGAAATTTCCTCTAAATTCGCATTTGAGCAGGCCTTATGCAAACGCACAACATTTTGTACTGCCTCCATGTGAGAGCAGTACAAAGCCCTTGATGCTGTTAGTCTCTTCTTCAAATCAATAACCGCCTAATGACGAGGTATAGAGGTAAAAAAACAAGTTGGTTACTAAGTTTTATTGGTCTTAATTGCAAAAAAGAAAAAGAACAAAAAGAACATAAAAATAATATAACACAAGAAATCTATGACAACAAACAACTTTAAATGTAACCAGACTATATCAAATACCTTTTCATGTATGCCTAAAAGAGAATGGCAAAGTTTCTCAACATGTTTAAGATGTTCATTTTGTTGACACATTGATAAGTCCACAATGTTGCAAAGAGAACCAATTTGCTGACCAAGCTCAACTTCAAAGTTTTCAACAACTGATCTGTTATCGGCATTCAGTTTGTCTTCTCTTCCTGTAACAAACCATCTCAGAGGCAGATGTTTTGTTACCGTTGAAAAAAATTTACTGATTATAACTTAGGGAAAAGCTAAATACCTATCTTTTGAAAAAGCAACACATTATCCCGAAGGGCTTTCTCCAAGTTACCCCGCAAAGTGCAAGCTTGATGAGTCAAAGCATTTTCTGTTTCATCGAAAGAAATTAAATGTGATAATAATTTATACAACATAATCAAAATTTCAAGAAGAAAGTTTATACATACCTGCTTTTTTCTGTTCAGAAATAATAAAATCCTTCTCTTTTAAAGCATACTGACACTTCTTCAATTGTTCCTCCATGTTATTAAGCAATCTCATTGTTTGATCAAGGTTACTCTGCATTTATTGCATATTCTATAAGAAACCAGGAATATATTTAGAAAGATAAATAACCAAAACGTATCAGAAAACTCACCTCAGTTAATTCAAGTTTGCCACTCAAATTTGAGCATTCCCGAACCTGGCAATCATATTTGTCTTGCATCTCCTCGAGTTGCTGGTTTTAGGAATATACCAAAATGTGATAAGTTAAAATTTGTCTATCATGTCAGAAATTTGCATTGCATATACGCCAATTATTAACTATGAAATTAACAACAAATAGACTAACCTTCTGATGGGTTTCTAACTGAACACCCATTTGTTCAATCTGATCAGCCATTGCCTAAATGCAAGAAAGAGAACACTGGGGTCAGATGAGTATTCTAAATATTGGGTGGACAAATGGAACTTCACAAACAAGTATCCATAGCAGTATATGTAGATATGCACTGCTTAAATTTGGGAATGATGCAATACCTTTCTCTCACTCTCCTCCTGATAGTATCGTTCCTTTGGGATATAGACACCATTTTTCTCACGTGCAGCATAGACCTCTGGAGACAATGTTAAATAGAGTTAGCAACTTAACCCACTATGCATTACACAGAACAATTACTTGCTTTCATGCATTTTCGCCACCAACTGCTGCGAAAAGCATCTCACCTGCCTTAAGTCGATCAATTTCACCATAAAGGTCCTTTATAAGAGTTGATTTCATCATCTTTTGGTTGACCTACAAACAGCAATTAACAAAGAAGGAACTCATGGGAACACATTTAATAATCTAGAAATCATTACACGATGTACGAGAAATCATGATCTTTATCACACGCAAATAGAACTGGGACAAACCTCAGGTTTATTCTTAATATTCTTGGCCCTGTGTGCATAGTCCAGTGTACTCAAGGTCTCCTCCAGGCAATGAACAGCTGGTGAAACTGTAGCTATAACGCATGTCTTGGTTCTTCCACCAAGAGAATCACGAAGTAACCGTGTTAGTTTGCTATCCCTGAAACACAATTCAACCATATACTCAGATTCAATAATAATCAGATTATGGAGACAATCAAAATTACATAAAAACATTGCTTAAACCTGTATGGAATGTGACCAAGATGCTCTACAAGTGCATTAATCACTCGCCCTAGAGTAAGTAAGCTTTTGTTAATTTCACCAGCTTCCCTTGCACGACCCTATTATGCAATAAGATCAAATCAATGCATTAACAATTTCAGCTTTTCCACATTAAAATTCAAAATTTAATTTGAATTTGCACAAAAAGCTAATTGTACATTACCTCTCTAGCACCGGATCGTGATATATTTTCAGAGCCAGCTAAATCAACTAAATTTAACTTGCCACACTTTATAAGTTCTTCTCCTTCTGGTGTTGCTTCCTTGATATGTATTGTAATGGAAAACAAAGAATGCGATCGACTGAAACATAGGATAGATTCGTAATAATATAGAAATTTCAACTTTTACTTTGAACACAAAAATAGCCCAATCAGCTACCTTGACTGCTTGTTTAACAAAGTTTCTGCAGTGCGGCGTTTTGCAGAGCCTCGCTCCAATAAAGTAAAAATTTCACCCGCACTAGTGACAATTTCCTCCTCCAGACCCCTCACAAGTACTCCACCTTTTCCATCCTCCATAAGAGGCAATTGTTTCTTTTGCTTATCCTCAACAGCAGCCCTTGAAATTTCATCTGGGGCAAGCAGATCAGTGATCTCCTCATTGTATAACTCTAAGAAAGTGACTTTCACACTGTACTCTGCATTTTGACTCTCAAGAGTATCAAAAATTTGCTGAACAGCTCTGGGTATAACCCCTGCTTCTGGAGGTAATTCTCCGTTGGGCCCACTCTGTCTCATTGAACATAAGTACCAAATGTAAGGTTCATCGACAAGAGAAGAAAGGGTCTTTGTAAGAATCTAACAGCAGGATACATATTATACCTTTGACCTTTTGCATTCCCCCTCCATCGTGTATGTCTTCCCTGTTCCAGTTTGCCCATATGCAAATATGGTGCAATTGAAACCTTCTAAAACTTCATTCACAATTGGAACCACTGCTTGTTCATAAAGATCTCTCTGCTGGGCTGAGGGACCGAAAACCTACACAATCCTTAAATACAACTTCAGAATCTACCACAAAATAACACATTGAAATATAACATCCTAACACAGGCATACTCTGAGAAAACATATTTACCCAAACCTATTAAAGCTCTACTAGATAAGATCAAAAGTTTAATTGAACAAGGTATATTCACCAAACAGAAGGCAATCAATCGACAAACAAAGACACTATTCATGTCACAGTAAGGCCACAGATCCAATTAAAAGAATCCCAACTAAGACATTCCATAATAACCATTCACTTTTAATGTGACATAGACTTTCCGAAGGACAAACAATTATCATTCACAAACTACAAATAATACCATGAATTACAACTGAAACTTTACTCAAATCCAACTAACTACATTGGCTTGTCATGATTGCTGATCAGTGTGATTAATACGGAAGACATTTCCGCAAAATTTCTGCTTAGCAACAGTGCCTGGAATTGAAGTTCAACCCATAGCATAAACAATGATCCATAAGTAAAACTTATCTTAATCCAAAAACAAAGTTACTAATATTTGACCAAACTCAGAAATATGAAGTCCGTACAGGAGTTCAAATCACAAATGAATTAGCTTAATTGCTTAATTTTCAAATCTAAAACAAAAAAATCACTTAATTTAAAAAGAAATTACCTTATCGAAAGTAAAAACCCTATCGATATGCTTCCCTGCAATACTCTGCGAAACAGCGACTTCTCTTTGATACTCATTACAAGTCACCACTTGCGGCGCGTTATTTTTCAACTCTTCTTCACTAAACGGCCTGAGAAACCTCTCAAAACGAGAGAACCATCAACAATTACATCAACAATAAAAAAAAGAAGGAAACATCGAATCACGAAACCCTAACGGTCACCTGCAACGGAGAAGTACTTGGACGTTAACGCCTTTCTCTTTTTCGTGGCGACCCGACATTTTGAACCGGCGATTAGCGGGAGAATCGCACAAACCTATCGTGTTAACTTGTTAATTTTTGCTTAGATCTTCTTCGAATGTGAGATTTTGAATTTTTTTTTAATTTTTTCAAAATTTATCTCTGTCTCTCTTCCTATCTCCGGAATCGAATCTGAAATGAGAGAGAGCGGGCTGAAGTGAGATTTTGAATTTTTTGGGGAGCCGCTCGCTTGGTTATTTAATCAACGGTTGATTTTTTTAGGGCTGTTGTTCGACGGTCTAGGTTTATGCTAAATTTGAATTTTGTTGATTTGACTAAAGTACCCTGAATTGCATGCCCAATCTAACTTTCTGAAAACAAAATTGGGCTTCAGCCGTGATATTAGCCTCGGCTCAATAATCCAATACTTTGGGCTGACCCAATATTTTTTACCCGACCTACGTGGACCATTAAAAAGTGGTAGAAACAAAAAACTTGTGTGTTCACAAAACAAGAATCGAGGGCGCGCCTACTGCCTTACGGCAGAAAAAACCCAAAAAACTCATTCAAATGCCGGATATGGAAAATGTAATAGAATTTTTTTTTCCAAAAATAGCATATTTAATTAATATGAGGTCCTAACAATCGTTCTCTTAAGTATTCATATAAATGCAAAGTGGCGGGTAGATCAAGCAATAACAAATCCCCAAGTAAAATTAGCAAAACAAGTTTGTCAAAGCAGATATCAACTGACACACATTCTTTATTTGGTCGACAGAACAATTCTGAATTTAATCAAATTCCGTGTAAATTTAAAAGCGGGTGGCCGGTGGGGCAGTGGAAAGAATTATTGCGGTAAGATTAATTTCGGATTGCAGCAGTGGCTATATATTTATGAAGCAATGCAGTTGGTTGCATGCGCTCACAGAATTTAACTTAATTCGATCGCTGGATTAAAAAATTAAGTAAAATAAAACGACTGGAAATTGCATGTGTAAAGTTGGAGAAAAGTTGAAGTTCAACTGTGATGTGATTTTTACATCAATATTATATAGTGCAGTTAATGCCATTGGTGATATCATCATCAGCTTCCCAAATGGGTAGAAAAATAGTTACTGTAAACCAGTTAAAGTTCAAAGAAGTGATTGTATCATTGTCAATACCACTATATAAGCACTGAGGAAGCTACTGCATATGCACCAATCACTTGTAGAAATGATGATCGAGTCTAAGGGCGGTCGAATAGCCAGTGGCACTGAGTATAGTTGGTGCCAAGCCGTGCCAGGCGGCACCGGCATCGCCGTCTTGGCCATCCTTACATCAAAGGTGCCTGAAACCTCCGGGCTTCAAGATGCCCTAAACAAGCTACAGAGTTACCATCCAATACTGAGGTCTAGGCTTCATACAAACCCTAGCAAAAACACTTTCTCTTTTGTCACATCCCCTACTACATTTATTCAAGTCAAGTCATTCAACCTCTCATCAACTTATAAAATCTTAGAAAGCTCAGAAAGATTTTCTATTGCACCCCTACAACTTATTCTTGAACACGAACTTAATGAAAATGCCTGGTGCAATATCAAGGGCACTAGTACAACTGACATGTTGTACGCGAGTTCTTATGCGTTACCTGATGCAAAGTGGGTGGTGGTGCTGCGGCTTCATGTCGCGGCGTGTGACCGGACAACGGCGGTGTCTTTGCTTAAAGAGTTGTTGTTGGTGCTAGTTAGCGATGATGACCAAGAACAAGAAGGGATAGGGGAGGTTAATTTGGAAATTGAGGCTCTTATTCCTAAAGGAAAGGCTAAAAAGGCTTTGTGGGCAAGAGGAAGGGACATGCTTAGCTACTCGGTAAATTCACTTAAGTCCACAAATTTAAAGTTCATTGATGCAAAATCGCCAAGATCTTCTCAAGTCGTGAGGCTTCAGCTGAACAAAGATGACACTGAACGAATACTTCTTGTGAGCTTAATTTTATTTAAAAGTACACTGTTAATTTATTTTCTTTATAGCTCGTTGATAATGAATTTTTGCAGAGCTGTAAGTCAAGAGGAATCAAGCTATCTGGGATGCTGGCGGCGGCAGGATTAATAGCTGCCCATAATTCTGATAATCAAAGAAAGTACGCTGTGGCAACTCTCACTGATTGCCGTTCAATTCTTGAGCCACCTCTTTCTAATCACCGTTTTGGTAAGTTGATTAACAATTAGGCCTTAATTAACACGATTTAGCTCTGTTGATGATCTATCCCTTCGGGGACATTGGTTTCAAAACTCAGCATTTTTGTACGAAATATTTTTGCAACTAGTCCGTAACAAATCATGATATTTATTACACTGTAAGTAGCAAAAGAAAAATTGAACTGTTTGGTCCGCATGCACATGGCCCATGAAGAATAGGGCATATGCACATGGCCCATGAAGAGTGGGGTACCATATGCATTAGGTCTTGAATTTAATTTAATTTATTTAAATTTTACTCTTCAAATATTAATTTATTTATTTATGTAGTAAATAAGAGGATGGAAAAATATAATTATCTTCAATTAACTCATTAAATAAGAACATGTTAATATTATTTGAATCAATAGTTATTGAATTATTGTTATCATTTTGAAATGAAACATAAATAATAATTATAACAATCTTATTTTTTTAATAAATAATAATAAAATATTAATAAAAAGAGGGAGAAATTCACTGACTAATATTAAAGAATGAGAAATAAATTTTATTTAAAGAATCTAAATAAATTAATAGATTTTTTAAAATATTTAATATTAATATGTCTCTTCAAATAAAAAGTAGAATCTTATTTAAAATGTAGAATCTTATTTAAAAAGTGTATTGGAGCGCTAAGAGGGCAGGCATCTCCCTCCATTAATACAAACTAAGTGTGCATGTGGCCATAAATGAGGGTAGAGGATAGATGGGAGGTGGTCGTAAACGGTTTGGAGACTTCATACAAATTAAGTGTGCATGTGGTCATAAAAAGTTTCCTTGTGCAGGTTTTTATCACTCAGCAATAATGAATACACATTTGATCAAGAGAGGAGAAAAGCTTGGGGATCTAGCCAAGAAAATATACACTGCCTTTGTAAGTTCAAAGCATTGCAACAGGCATTTCTCAGACATGGCTGATCTCAACTTCCTCATGTGCAAGGCAATTGAAAACCCTAGTTTGACCCCAGCATCGTCCTTACGATCATCGTTCATGTCAGTTTTTGAAGACACAGTGTTTGATAATTCTAATGAAATGCAGCAACAAGTCGGGCTAGTGGACTACATGGGATGTGCTTCAGTTCATGGAATCGGCCCGTCCATCGCGTTGTTCGACACGATTCGCGACGGACGGCTGGATTGCGTGTGCGTTTATCCTTCGCCGCTGCATTCGAGGGAGCAAATGCAACAGCTGGTTGAGAAAATGAAGAGTGTTCTTACGCAGAATGTGGGATAGCTGGAAATGCTGATGTGGTACTTTTATGGGTTTGTGCTTTATGTTGGGCACTTTGGGTTAACTTATTATTATGATGTTAAATGAAATTAATGTTTGCCATCTTTTGAGCATTATTAATTATAATGGGTAATGATGTCTTTGTAATTTTGTGAAATTTTAATTTTTGGAATTTTTATTTTATGATATTTCATCAGTATAAAAGATTATGTCGTTAATAATTGGTCAACATGAAATTGATGATGGGCATCGGGCAGGTCTCATCCGTCGAAATTTATTATGTACACAATCCAAAAGATTTCATTTTCAACCACCACAATTACTCATGAGCAACATGACCAAATTCATTAAGACATATATACTCAATTACCGAAGTGAAGAAGAAAAAAAAACATCAGCAGCTAATAGATATAAAACCCACATTTTATTTTTTATTTTTTATTTTCTAGTGAAAAGA
The DNA here is from genome assembly GCA_030449905.1 of Luvunga scandens. Classification (NCBI taxonomy): domain Eukaryota; kingdom Viridiplantae; phylum Streptophyta; class Magnoliopsida; order Sapindales; family Rutaceae; genus Luvunga; species Luvunga scandens. Next base: position 4,198,525 of record JASUUG010001265.1, read on the forward strand.
GTTGAAATACAATTATAACTATTAGCATTTTATACTTTTTGTTGGTAGCATTACCATTGTCAGTCAACATACTAACACATTTTTTTTTTTAACGTTAGAAGGTTCTTTTAAAAACATGTTCTTAAACACTTTTTTTTTATTACACATTTTTTTATACTTTTTGTTGGTAGCATTACCATTGTCAGTGAACATACCAAGACACTTTTTTTTTTCTAACGTTAGAAAATTATTTTAAAAACATGTTCTTAAACACTTTTTTTTATTACACAATTACGAATTCTAAGAGACTACTTTATTTTCATAGATAACTAAAAAAATATCAGTTAAAAAACAATATCGGAAACTCGAATGTTTCGCCTCAATTTTAAAATCTCTCCAATGAATATGAAATCTCAATTTTAAATTTTCTAATCAAAAGCTTAACTTAAAAGCTGCATGTATTTCCTCTACAAGTAATAACATTTAAGTCCCTAAGGTTTATTGTTCCCCAAATAATGATATAATTTATTTATTTATTTATCAAAAAGGCCCGTAAATTTAGTTCATGTTGGAATGAATGAAATGCATTTTACTGTGAGGTTAAGATGGTTAAAAATTATCCTTGGGGCTTGGTCTTGTGTTTTTTAAGCAGGTTTTTAATGTTGTAAATATTCGAGTTTAAATTACAGGGAAGATTGTGAGGGTTAAAAATTAATTTAGATTTTTTTATCCCTACTTTTAAAGAAAGATAACAAATTTAATATACAAGAGAATTACTCGCTAGTTGTATAGTGACTAATGAAATAATAATTGAAAAGAAATAGTCTTTTGTGCCCATTAACAATTATGCGTATATTTAAAAGTAAATTCGGTCAAAAATTAAATTCAGTCTATCATCGGTCAAAGCTTTTTGAGTTGGACCATATTAAAATAAAAAAAAATTAGAGATCCTAAAATTGAAATTCTAATATCAAGTATTATTTATTTATCGGCTTTATACTTAATTAAATTATTTAATTATTATTTTATGAATGAATGTCACATCAATTGAAACTTAAATATGGAGTTTGAGATTTAAATATTGAAATGCTTAGCATTACTATATCAAAATTACCGTAATAGGTCATTATAGGTTTTTTTTGCAGAATCAATAGATTTATAAATGTAACTTTTTTTTAAAAAAAGATGTTATAATGATACTTCTGTAGTTCTGTTATTAGAATAAATTTGAGGGATGTATCGAACATAATTGAAAATTTATGTCCTTTGTCGAAACAAAGTAAGCGGCTAATTGCGGACCTAGATGTTATTATTTATTCTTAACTAACAAGATTGTTTGTCTTTTTCAAAACACATACAACAATTTCCTACTCCCTTTACTTCACCACTCTTCTCAGTTCTTCACTCTAAGCCATGGCTGAACCACACGTAGACCGGAACGCCGAAGCGTCCGAGCCCATGGCTCGACGCTTGGGCGGCACCGAGTACAGCTGGTGCAAAGCCGTGCCTACAGGCACAGGCATAACAGTCCTCGCTCTTCTCCTTTCAAAACACCCCAACATTCAACTTCTCCGAACTGCCCTCAACAATCTCCAAAATTACCAGCCTATCCTCCGCTCGAAGCTCCATTCTAGCACCGACAACAAAACTTTCTCCTTCATCACACCCCCCGAACCTCACATCCAAATCCAACTGTTCGATCTCTCATCAACGTCTCAAATCATAAGCAACAAAAACGGCGCCGTCAGTCCGTTTCAGTTAATCCTAGAACACGAGCTCAACCGAAACACGTGGACTAATCCCAGCCACCAATCGAACACAAACAGTGACAGTAACTTGTTTTACGTGAGCATATACACGCTGAGTGAGACTCAATGGGTTGTAACTCTGCGGCTGCACACGTCGATATGTGACCGCGCATCGGCCGCGGCCGTGTCGAAGGAGTTGCTGAGGTTGATGACGGAAAGAGAGGAGGGTGGGATAGAAAAGGAATATGACAGAAAAGGCGCGGTTAGTTTGGGAATTGAGGAGTTTATTCCGAGTGGCAAGGCTAACAAGCCGTTCTGGGCGCGTGGAGTAGACATGCTTGGTTACTCGCTGAATTCGCTCCGGCTGTCGAATATAAGTTTTGCGGACGCTGATTCGCCGAGATTTTCTCAGGTCCTGCGGCTGCAACTGAATCGTGACGAAACTGCGAGACTTGTGGAGGTAAGTAGTTTTATTAAGCTCAATCATCGTCGTTAATTTGCTAGCATTTTACGCGCATCAGTAATAATGATTTAGTAGGCGATCTGTACTGTCTTACGATCTTATCATTATCTGCATGTGGTTATAAAAATGCCTCCAATAAGTCACTGTACTGTGGGTGAATTGACTCACAAAAATTTTAGTGACTAGAAGGAGCCCTGACAATTTTGTTGGTGTGTAGGCCGAGAAATTCTTATTCTAAAGGCATATTCATTCAGGTAGGAATAGAATCATGGTGGTTTAAAAATGAAATTTATGTCTTGTTTTCTTGTTCCTATATCATCAGCAGATTCACTAAATAAAATAAATATAACAACGTGAATTTACTGGTGAGAAAGTTTTTAATCAGGGTGCTCTTATGCAAAATATTTTTCATCACAAAACATTAGAATATAGTTATTAATTTTGTTCACAAACTGCATTTTTTTTATACAAATATTAGTCGGGCGATATTGAAGAAAGAGAGTCAGATTTTAGAGTAGCACTGAGCCTATTAACAATTCCATTTCATGATTAGCAGTATATTTTTTTTATTTTTAAGGTTATGGATGATTGTATCTTTTTGGTGCTACTGTTGAACCTACTGATAAAACAATAGGCCCAATTTACCCCCAAAAAAAAAAAAGAAATCACATGATCCCAAATGACAAAGCACCATCGTAGGGCCCATTTCATCGTTGGTTTCGGCTTTATCCTTCCAACCTATCCAAAGTTGCTTTCTCCTTTCGTCTTGGTTTTCATTTTCCCTTTTGGGTCCCGGTAGAGATGCATGTGGGGCAATGTGCTCGCACTTTTTTTCGATTTTAATGTGCTCACATGGAGGCAGACATTTCTCACATTAATTGAAGAAGGTCCCATTCCCAATATCAAAAATACAAAGATTCAAAGCAATAAACACGACCACAATCTCTGTTAATTTAATGAAGCACATTGACAAATTTATTCATAGCTGCGCCTTGGTCCCCGAGGAGACTTTATTTTTTAGGATGGGAAAATTTGAATTCGGATCCGGATACAGATATATTAGTATTTTTATATTTGAATTTGTAAAAAAAATATAAATTTAGATGCGGGTAATATCTGTATGGATATAGGTGAATATTCAAAATATTTGAATTAGTATAAATTAAAATTTAATAATTTAAAATTTAACAATTTACCTAATAATATCAAATAAAATTTAATTATAATTCAACAATTAACAATTCAATATTTAAAATAACACACAACACCATAAAGTTACAAATAAAAATACCACAACATAAATCAAATATTAAGAATAACACAAATTTAAGTCTAGCATCACCACAAATCTACAAATAAAATTATAAAAACACCCAAATCTACATAAAATAATGCGGATACCGATATATTTCTAAATTTAATTAAATTTTTATATTTTTTAATTAATCCTATTATGTTTTTTATTTAACTTGTATATTTTTTAATTTAACTTTAAAAAAACGAATCCGGATATCCAAATTTCTGAATGTATTTGCATCCGGATCTAGATCCAGATCCGCATGAATTCTAAATTTAAGGATTCTAATCTAGATCTTCTAAATCTTTGCAGATCCAAATATTTTTGCCAACCTTAATATTTTTTCTATGAACAAAATTTAATGCCCTAGCCGAATTTGATGCATACTCTTTGTTATTTGAAAAATGATATTCTCACAAATATTTGAACAACACACCGTTTTGTATAAAGTATAAAATGTCACTTTTGGGGCATGGGACATCTCATACACACAACAAACTCACCCAAAAATCACATTCATGCACTTGGCTCTTTCCTTTCTCCCTCATCACAACTCTTTCTCTCTCATCTCCAAACTGCCAACCATTGGAACAAGTTCCACCGCAACAGCTCCTTTCTCCTAACACAATTACAGTAGTGTTTCGAAGTGATTTCACTACTCTTTCTCTCTCGTCTGTCATTCAACTATTTCAAAGTAAGGATGGCAAAATGTGGGCTCGGGCTAGACTTTTTCAAGCCCAAGCCTAAGCCCATTAAATTGGAAGTGTAAGGACTAGGCTTAGGTCGGGCTTGGGCTTTTAATTATTTTTTTCAAAATTTTTTTAATTATTGTAAATTTGAAATGAGTTAATAATAATTAAGTTGTTATAATTAATAATGAATTAAAGAAAATGAATATTTTAAAATAAAATAAATAAATAAAGAAAATGAAGTATAAAAATTTATAGATTTAATTTTTTTAGTACTGATTTCTCCAATTCAAGCACTTAAAAAAGAGTTTAGTATTATAATTATAATTTTTTGATTTAGTATAGATATATGAATTAGGGAATTAAGTTTTTTTTTCATTATTTTTAAATTTTAATTTATTATTCTAATTTATAATAAATAAAGAAAATGGGGCAAATAAAAGTTTAGAAATTTAATTTTTTTGTACTGAATTCTCCAATTCAAGCACTTTTTTTTTTTACAATTAACACTTAAAAGAGGATTTATTATTATAATTTTAAGTTTTTTTTTATTTAGATTAGTATATAAATTAGGGAATTAAGTTTTCTTTTTTTTATTTTTTTAATTTTAATTTATTATTCTAATTTATAAATTTATTTTTAAAAAAAATTAAAGGACTTGAGTTTGGTCCCGACTTTTTTCCATGAATCCTTATCTAGGTCATATGTAGAAAGCCCAGGTCAAAGTCTTTAGGAATGGAACAGACCTAACTTTTTTTTCCATCACTATTTCAAAGTGATTTCACATAATAGATCTGTATTTGTTTTTCTAAGAATGAAGAATGCAGTAGTGCTTTTGTTTTCTTTTGTGGATTGTATTACTTGGTGCTTTGAACGAAATTAATTTGCTTATTAAGTTTTGTGCTTTTACTTAATCTTTTTTGCCCACTCAGATTTAACTTTGGTGAATTTGTAATTAACTTTAGAACCTTAGAAGTATCTTACTGAGGATTGCAACACAAAGAAGCAAACCAAATCAAAACACAGGAAGAGGAAGAAAAATAATTAATTAAACAATATAGTCGCTTTAAATACCACAAAAACTACAAAAAACAAAAATGCTTCACTTTAACTGACAAAGTTACACCACAAAATTACAAACTGTAATTTTTTTTTTATATATTGCAATAGTGGGCAATAAATTTTGATAAACAAACTAGAATAATTTGACCAATATACATAAAGATCTAAGCTCAAGAGGCTGCAAAGTTGGTGGAAGAGTAGATGGCAGAGTGAAGAACAAAAGCCAAGAACAACAACAACAAAGGCTCAATGATGACATTATTGCTAGATCTAAGCTTTTGGAAGTTGGAGTGAAGTTTGATTGTCTTGAATCACTTCTTCATAACTCACCTCTAAAACCCAACTGACCTTAAGACATCGATTTGTCGTGATGAGACAGTTGCATACTTGAGGGTATAAGAGCAAAGAGACTTGTTACTATACCATAGGGGATGAGGCAACTGTGTGGAGATGGGAGAAAGCAGCTGTTGTGCTTGTTGCAGCAGCTGGTATCTTGGAGACGAGAGAGAAAGGAAAGTTGTTTGATGAGAGAGAAACGAAAGCTATGTGATGAGGGAGAAAGGAAAGAGCCAAACGTGTGAACTTTGGGCATGTTTGTTGCGTATGTGAGGTGTTCCTTGCGCCAATAGAGACATTTTATATTTTGCACAAAACACACCGTTTTGTGCAAAATTTTATGCTCTCCTTTGTATGAATATCGATGTTGTTATTTAGCTATCCATAACGCCATGGGGTAAACCTATAGCCTTAATCTCAATCAGTGTATATATATCTATCTACATTTTCATATATTTATCATGTACTTTTTAGATGTTTGAATCAGTGATTATGTTTCACGCAATATCTTAGGTTAATTATTTTGATTAGTCGCTGCTTGAATTTTGGTACTATGAAAGATATCTTTTTGAGTTTAAACAATGATACCGGGTGGAGGATGAGGAATTGATTAAGTTTTTTAATTCAGAAATAATTTCTGAGATGAGGGATAGAATCATATATGGGAATTAAAAATGTGAAAATAAATTATTTGATGCTTGGTAAACCAGCAAGCTTATATGCTTCCTTGTATTTTAAATTGTATATGTTTATATGATTATTGTAGAATAACATTGCTTAGACACACAATATGGCTGAAATAAGCATTTTATTACGTAACTTACTGTTAGTCAACCAGTGCGTTTCAAGTAGCTGCATGCTTAAACCTTTTTTCGCAGGGTTGCAAGTCAAGAGGACTCAAATTATGTGGAGCTCTGGCTGCCGCTGCATTGATTGCAGCACGTTCTACAAAATACTTTCCTAATCATCAAAGGGAGAAGTATGCTGTTGTTACTCTTGTTGACTGCCGTTCAATCCTCGAGCCCGTTCTCAGCAACGATTATCTTGGTAAGTCCTAGTACCTGCCCTTGGTGATCAAATTAAAAACTTGTTTATCATGCTGCATTTCACCTAGGTGGCATATCCACATCTCCAAAATTGGTTCAGGATTTTACCATTCTGCAATCCTGAATACGCATGATGTAAATGGCGAAGATAAACTATGGGAGCTGGCAACGAGAAGCTACACATCTTTTGCGAATGCTAAGAACTCTAACAAACATTTCACAGACATGAATGACCTAAATTTTCTTATGTGTAAAGCCATTGATAATCCCGGTTTGACCCCAGCTTCATCCTTAAGAACGGCCTTCATCTCAGTATTCGAGGACCCCATTGTTGAGGAAACAAACAAATTGCATCAAGAGATTGGGCTAGAAGACTACATCGGGTGCTCGTCGGTACACGGTGTTGGCCCCTCTATCGCGATATTCGACACAATACGTGATGGACGGTTGGATTGTGCCTGTGTGTATCCATCGCCCCTGCACTCGAGGGAACAATTGCAACAATTGATAGATGACATGAAGAAAACTCTTGTAGAGGGTGACAGCTTTGGGGAGGGGGAGACGGGGGAGTGAGGGCTTGTAATTATTCGTTTTGGGCTTTCGCTGTTAAACCCACTTCAATGTGTACGCTTGGCGCAAGGGCTAGCAGCTAGCCGGCTAGCCCATTGATAATTTGTAATCTTTCACAGAGAACTTGTTGGATCAATTATGCCCATAACGATGTTTGAAAAAACCATATCGAGTGAATAAGCCGGCAGTCACGTCTTGAAACCCGGTTTAAAATACAAATGAAAACATAATGGTATTTCTATAAAAACACATTTTGTCGAATTCATGTTGGTTGAAAGTACGTGCCAAGAAAATGAGAAGGCATACTGTACATGAAAGCACGGCTTCAATACTTCATGAGAAGGCTTACATGTATAAAAAGGTACACTTGTTAACAAAATTTTTATTAGATATTTAGACGAACATACATTATGTACCCACTTATCTGGTACATTGTCCTTTTCATGCACCTAGCTGCGATCATGACCAGCTTTCAAACTGTCAACGGCACCAATTAAGCTGAAAAGCCTACACGGTTTTGGCTTTCTTCTAAGCTAATTCTTTGATAGAACTTTCCTTTCGTCACCAAACTCTCTAATCGAAGCCAAGTACCCTTTTTCCGGCGGATATGCCACAAATTTGCAACTCATAAATCGGAAGGAAAGAGTAAAAGAAGGACAAAAGCTGCCTTGTTACTCAATGGAATCTACCTGAAATTTTGCCAAAAAAGGCACTACTAAACTCAAAATTAGCAGCCCAAGCAGTGCTAGATTTCATACAATATGACACAGATCCTAATCAATCAAAAACAATTTTAACTTCTACAATTAATCTAATTAAATAAGCTCTTCCACAAGCTTCCCAAAATCAAACCTCTTATTGCTGCATTCAACGGCACTAACAATTTCTTGAAACGTTGAAACGCTGCATGGAACAACTAACCTATCCTTTTGTTCAAAGCCAAACTCATTATATGATTTCTCCAGCAACATCTTGAACAATGGATGTGAAAGAAACCCGGTTGGCACGACAAATCTCTCTTGCTCTTCTCCTACATAAACGGCAAAGAACCCCGTTGGCGTGGTCGCCATTGATGCCATGTCTTCATATTCCTCGAGCAAACATTGCTTGTGTGGTTGATTTTTGTCACCTCCACTCATAACTTTAACTTTCTTGGCTAGTTTCTTGAATGACGCCATCTTTTTCCCTAGCATTTTAATTCTTTGAACTTCAGAAGGAGAAAGAGAGCTAGAGAACAAGGGGGTGGGTGGGAATGGGAGAGAATTTGTATTGAATGTTTGAAGGATCAGTCTTCAATCTCTACTATAACGTATCAATAATTGGGGATCAATATATATAATAATAAATAATAACGAAAGAGTTTATAGCACCTAGTGTGGGAATTTCTCTTCGCTTACTTTGACTCATGAATGATTTGGACTTCAGAGCAATCAAAATTCTAACTTAAACTTGGAAAAAGTAGTTGAATGGAAACTAAAGTTCTTTGTGATGGGTCTTAATGCTCCATGCACATTTGTTGATAATAATTAATTGCCTCAAATAGTGGCAAAAATATCAACCCTTTTGATTGCCCTACGTGAATGCGTAAAATCTTTCAGAAATTTTGTGGGGATTATCAGTTGTTATTGAGTTTGGTTTAATTCAAATGCCAACCACTAATTAATCATTATGCCAAATTGCTAATATAGAACTTCAATTCACGTTCACATACCAAACAAATGAACCCCACTAGCTCCTTTTGGTAAAAGCGAATTTGGGAATCGTTCAATAATATTGTGTTAAGGGTTAATCAACTAGTCAAACCGAGGATATTCGGAATGGTGAACACCGTTTACCTCTTCTTGTCTCATCGTTTGTCTAGAAGTTCCAAGGTAGTGCTCTATCGTCTTAAGTCTAAACCAACTAATGTTGTTAGAGTAAAATAGTACGAGTGAGATAAAGTGGAAGTTGGGTGGATTGGTAGAGCGTGGTGGATAGTTAATGGAGAATTATAGATGGATTATATTATATTATATTACACTTTTGAGCAGTTACTAAAATGTGCCGATGCTAACCTCCAAATTTGACACAACGTGTAAGGAGGATAGAATTTGGAAAATTTTTTTTAAAAAAAGTGTTAGTGACCCTCTAGTCACGCAACAAACAAAAAAGATAAGTGCTAAGGCCGGCTTTTGTTATTGTGATAGATGTAATAATAATTAATAAATGAGAATAATTTGTTAAGATTTAAGAAGGGATGTCCCCACGCAAAAGAGACAAAATTAAATTGGAAGCTTTAAAACAGGCCGCGCCGGATTGAGTTGACTCCGGCGGAATCATTACGTCGAGGATGGCTTTTCGCACTGACAAATTGAATGAGGATCCGTCCTTTTTACCACGTCAATCACGGGTCGGACATTGAGAAAAAATAATAATATCATAGCCAAAAGCCATGAAGTATTATTATCATTTTTTGCTTCAAATTCTATATCACATAAGATGATTGAATGAATGGATATCGATAACATGATTTATTTTATTATATTATATTTTTATTCAACTAATTATGTTATTTAATTTAAACAAAATTTTATGACTGTATTATTACTCGTTGAAAAAATATGCCCTCAAGAAAAATCAAAAATATTTTCAACATGATATATACTTATAATTAATAATTGCCAATGAATTGAAGAATTTAGCAAGATTAGAACAAAAAATATGTGGGAAAAAAAGAAATGAATAGCACCCAAGTGCAGTTTGACCTTCAAAATAATTTTGTGTAAAATTAGATGTTATTTGTCAGTCGGATGATAAATTATATTTTTCTTCACATGAGTGATGAAACACATATTATTTTGCAATAATACCATAAGAATGTTATTGATATTCAAAAGCCATATCTAGTCATTTTCTACTAACTTATTGATAGCTAATTCATTAGCTTATTCAATTTATGGGCTAAATATCTAGGTTCTGTCACAACAAATTCATCAATCAATATATATTAATATATCTAGTTCATTGCGCACTGGATATCAAAGATGCACTTAATAATATTATTTATTAAATAATGACTTTTATTGACTCTGAAGAATTAAGGAAAACAAAGTGAATTTTTAAGTTAAAATATATGTTATGCAAAAGAATTGACATTGATATCAAAAAATTTAAAAAGAAAACAACAAATACCACTTTTCAACCCCCCAAAAAAACAAAAAAAAAACAAAATAAGTCAACAACATCATAACCCGTAAGAGTAAATGATAACCAAGGGGTAACAATTATATTAATGTAAATGATGGAGGTTTTTTGTAATATATTTTTGCGTGCAGGGTGTCTCTCACATTTATGAAAACTTTGGGGAACTATTGGTAATTTGCCCAAATTAATAACTTTTTATTTATATTTTGTGATTACAAATCCTAAATTTCAGCGGGTGTTTGGTCTAGTGGTATGATTCTCGCTTCGGGTGCGAGAGGTCGCGAGTTCGATTCTCGCAACACCCCGTTTATTACCCATTTTGTTGTTCCGAAAATTTTTGTTTAGTTAATACTTAGTTTCATGGGCTCCTCTGAGGCCCAGTATCTGCTTCGGCCCATTAGGCCCATCAAAGTACCAGTGCATGCTTCTTCGCCATGAGTTAGGGTTTTGTCAACAAAGCAAAACCCCCTTTTCACAATTACCGCTCGCTGCAGCTCACTCGCTTTGCTTGCTTCCTTGCTTTTCCTCTGAAACGATCCACTAAGCTTCGACAATGAGCAGATCAGGCCAGCCTCCGGATCTGAAGAAGTAAGTGCCACGCGCTCTCTTTCTCTAACTTTACGGTTCAAAATTAAATTTTCGTTAGGTCGTAAATTCTAATTGTGATTTTGCCTTTTGTTGTTCTAATCAAAGGTACATGGACAAGAAGCTTCAGAGTAAGTTTTTGTTTTTTCAATTAATTAACGATCGTTTGTTCTTACTTATTCTTGTTTATTTATCTAGCAAAATAAAGTGTGTAAATATGTTTTGTGTCTCTGATTTGTTTGGTTTTTTTTTTTTGGAAAAAAAATTAACTAGTTAAGATGGTTAGAATTCTGTAGATTCGAGAATTTGCTTACTTTGCTATATTTATCTTAGATTGTGTTTATAATTTTCAGATGTGGACCGACATTGTAAACTGGTTTTGATTAGGTCCGTTCTGATCTGTTTTAGAGCGCTACAGTTTGTGTGGTTTTATCATTCTTGGGTTTCATGGTATGCTGCTTTGGATCTGTTTGGTAGTTTGGTGCTGTGTACTAAACACAGCTATAAAGCATTCGGTAAACACTTGCAATTTCAAACCGGGAACTATGGTTTCAAGTTAAAAGTAATGTATCCCGTAGTTATTTGATGAAAAAAAAAAACCTATATTTATTGACATGTAATAGCGTTAGAAGTCCAGCTCACTATAATTTACTGATACTATAAACCGAATGCTTTATAGCTGTGTTTAGTACACAGCAATGTCAAACAGAGTCTTTGTTTGAAATTTAATTACACAAATTGAGTGTTTGGACTGCCATTGTTATTGGCTGAGGTTGTACTCTTCCTGGCTGTTAATTCCCCTTTAACAGTGTGGTGCAAATCCTGTGTGATTCTTCTGATGATATACCTAAGCAATTTTCAATACATCTGCTGGTGATTTCAGCATATAATATATTTTCATGTGCTTGTCTTTTGATGTCAACATTTTCATACCCGTCTCAGTGTACATTGAGTCCCATTTGAATCTTTGACAAAATTTAGCATGTGCGCTTGTCCATAAGATCAATGGCATGCTATCTTGTTATGTGATACACCCTCCTTCATAACCATTTGAATGAGAAAAGGAATTAGCTTTGTTGTATCTTCTTTTGTGGACAACTAACATTCGAATGCTCCATTATTACCCATCATATTATTTTGTGGGTTAACATATGGTATATAAATTGGAAGGTTTTTAATTTATTTCACAATATTGATTTATTTGATATTTCGTATTGCAGTCAAGCTCAATGCTAATAGGATGATTGTTGGAACACTTCGTGGGTTTGATCAGTTTATGAATCTCGTGATTGACAACACAGTTGAGGTCAACGGCGATGATAAAGTTGATATAGGGATGGTGGTGAGTGTCTTTCTCCTTTTTCTTAGTTTGCTAACTTGTGAGGCTTCCATTTGAGTTGATTTTCCAAAGGATTTCCTAATTGATCGATACCAAATTTTATTGCAGGTTATCAGAGGAAATAGTGTAGTCACTGTTGAAGCCCTTGAACCCGTAAGCAAAACACAGTGAGTTGGTTTGCTACTGGGGTCGATGTAATGTGCTTTCTGCTCTTCTTTGTGTACTATTATGAATATTAAGGCTGTTAGTATGCAATGGGGGATGCTACATGCTGTGGTATCCGAGGAAATTAGGCCATTTTCTTTGTAATGCTTATTCTAAGGGACCTTATTTGAACAGTTAATTAGAATTAATCATTGAATGACCAACAGAATGAAGCAGCAAGATTTAACACTATGATATACTTTGTGTGCCACTTTCTGACTATATGCTGGTAAAAAATGTGGCTATTTTTCTGAATATAATCTGCAGGTGCCCATTAGCCTGCTGGATGGAATTGCTAGTCTAATGTTGCGCAAATTCTTTCTTGTTATGTTCAAGTCTCTGTCTCCGGCGAAGATCTCTTTGGAACACTCGCATGGTTCACCTTTGCAACAGAACTTGACATTATATCTAAAGATTCAGCCTTTCGTATTACTTGTCAATGCCTTAATGGTATATGCATGTTTCGCCGCTGGCTTTTATGAGCTATTTTGCTAGCCTACCAAGAAAACAATGATTCAAGGTGCAAGCAGTTTACCATTTTCTTGTATGCCGAAGCAGCGATTGTTAAACCAATTTAACTAAGATTCAGCGGTACAGTTAATTCATGTTAGAATGCGTTTGATTCTTGATAAATCCAAAAATATCCATTCGAAGCAGAAGAAACTTGAAACACAATTACATCAAACGAGATCAAGGATGAATAAAAATTGTAGAATCCTCGAATCGTTTTCTTGCCCTACTGGGAAGCTGCTGCTTTGTTGGGCTATTGGAAATCTAAAGTATTAGAGCCCGGGAAGTCGGTTTTGAACTTTGAAACAGGTGCCTAAGTTCTACGGTTACAAATAAAATCTCTCAACGGGTATAACGGGTATTTTTCTCTTAAGGCTTTCTTTTGCATTCCTGCTCACTTCTCAGCCTACAAAGTACAGACCCCAAGCTCCATTATTTCGAAATACTTTCTTTTCGCAGTCCTTTTTCTTGTGTGAATGCTTTATACGACGACGCTCCATAAAGATTATTAAAACTGAAAAAGGAAGTGCCATCAGCCCGACCATTCTCTCTAAGCCAGTTTCCAGTCTTTCAGGCACTTTGCACGATGGGAATTAATTAAAGCAATTTGTAGTTTGTGCACGCAATTCAAATAGCATATGACTGTTGTTATTCACTTTCTAGCTTTTTCAGTTGTCTCTTTAGGCTTTAGCTTTCTCCCCAAAAAACATTGGAAAAAAAAAATGGTGCAAATTTCCATTCAACGGCTACATTGTTAGCTTCTGGTTGAATGTTCTAATTTACATGCTAGTTTTTCATTTTCTAGCTACCAAAAAGAGAAAAAAAAAATTATACACATATAGCAAGCAAACAAACGAAATCTAACAAAAAGCTAATGCTTGGGGAGAGTGAATATTCTTGCTTCTCTGTACACGTGTTAACCGCTTTGCCCGTTTACGTCACTATACAAATTACTTAAAAAAGGATATTTAATTAGTAAATTAATGATAGCACATGATGGCATTTCCTCTTAAAGAGTTTAATTTGACACAACTCACCTACCGTTTTACACGATTGGATCTCCTTTTTTTTTAAAAAAAAAAAAAACAAAACATTACATCGGCAACCGCTAACTGATAGTGTTGATATTCCAATTCATTGTCTTGTTCGCAGTGGTACATGTGTTTGGTAGCAATTTAAGATTTTGTTTACTTAGGGCGGCTTTGTACTCTTACATCTCTCCACTTATTACTGTCATATTGTCTCTCACTGCTCAGCAATTACTACGCCAACATGTTCCGTTTATTATTTGGTGGGTTTTGAGTTAAAGGTGATCCAGCATTCATGCATTATGTTGGTTGAACATGCCATAATTATAAAATAATAATTACTAATGCGATCGAGTATGTCTTAGCAAGTTGTGGACAAATAGGTTTTTCAGTTCAATTCATATTTACTTGATGTTATATAATTACGTGTTATTATCATTCTAATTTGCTTTTGCCCGGACAAGAAATTGATTAACAATATTTGCAGCTGCCTCATCGATTAAATTAATTACCACTTGTAATCTTTTTTTTTTTTTAGTAACAAATAACACCAAGATGTTCGAATGATATAAGCCCTTTGTTTTTTTTTTTTTTTGGGTTTAATTATTGTTTTTTAAAAGGAGCCCCTGGTTAATACTATTAACTCTTTAAATATTGGATTTAAAATAAATTAATATTTCAGTGGAAAATCTGCTTACACTTGTTTGATCAGCAAATGGTGATGAGTGCAACACAAAAATCATGTCGATGAGAGGAGCTCATAATGGCAATGTAATTGAATTTGTTTTGTTTATTTTTAACCTTATAATATATTTTTGCTAATAATTCAAGTATAAAATCACTAAAAGCTGTCTTGATGGTTAGTAGTAAAAATAAGCAAAACAAATCTTGTTTAACCGGAAAATCTTAAAAAGGCAAAAAAAAAAAAAAATGGGAGAAGACTGCTCCAAAATCCCTAATGAAAAGACCCCATCATCCTCGAATTCTTTAATTGAGGGATTATTCATTTGTTTGTTTATTTTAAATCTTTAATGGAAGCCGGGAGGGGTTAGCCAGGTGGCTACAAAAATGTGCTATATAATAGCGTATGGTCTCTCTCTACTCAAACCTTTTCATCTTCTCCAATCTCCACCCACCACTTGAAAATCGTCAACTTCGATTTGTCTTTGGTCATTGCTTCTTCGAACATTAAAGCCAGCAAAAGGGCAAATAAAACAAAATACAAAACAAACAAACAACCGCTTCCTCAAAAAAAGTGATGATGATATGATATGATATTTGATGGTCACGTCTTACCATCCAACACTTAGAAGCCAAGCCCTTTCCTTGAATCCAACTCTACTCTTCCTCAAAATCCAATATTGACCCTTCATTTCGAATCAACCCCACTAAAAACCTATCAAAGATCATTTCTTGCTTGTGAATTTTCTCTCATAGAAAGCAAATCCAAATAACAATTGGATCTTTTTCATTGAGACAATGACTGAGGTACTTCAATCATCTCCTTCTCATCACTTCCCTTCTCCTTCAAGCTCCTCTTCCACTCCATGTGCCCTCAATAATTATAACAGCAGCAGCAGCAGCAGCAGCGACAACTCACAAGGGGGGCTTGGTTCAAGTCTTTGTATAGCTGATATAGTTCAAGAAAGAGAGCAAGAAGACCAAGAAAGAGAGCTCGAGCAAGAAGAAGAAGAAGAAGAAGAGAGGAAAGAGAGGGAGAGAGGTGAAGGGGATCAGCTTTCATTATTGACATTGTTGGTGGCTGCATTTAGAAAATCTTTGGTGGGTTGTAGTATTGGGAAAGAGCTTTGTTCAATGGAGATTGGGTTGCCTACCAATGTTAGACATGTTGCACATGTTACATTTGATAGGTTCAATGGCTTTCTTGGCCTGCCTGTTGAGTTTGAACCTGAAGTTCCCAGAAGAGCCCCCAGTGCCAGGTCTGTTTTCTTAATAAAAATTCGTTTTTTTCCTTTTATTTATGAATATTTTTGGTGGTGATTGTGTTTCTGGGTTTGCGTGATTCTTATTCGGGTTTCTGAAAAATTAGTTGGTTTGTTTGTTTGATGTGATTCGATAATAGGCTTTTGGTTTCGGTTACTTTGGGTTTCATTAAACTGATTAGCTCGGATATTTCCAGAATTTTTCATTTTGCCTTCCGCATGTCGTTTTCAGTTTTAATTTTTCAATTGCTTATGCTCTTTGGATATGTTTTCTTCTTGAGTTTGCTATACATTAATTTTCTGTCCTGCAAGGCATGAATTTGAGTCTTCTATTGGAAGTTTTTTCTTGTCTTACTTGTAAACTTACTATAAATGGATATATGGATTATGCAAAATATTGTGATGTCACAGGGAGAATAATATGGTTTGACTAAATGGGATTAGTTAGGGGGCTAGTTGAGTCATTGAACCAATCTCTAAGTTGACTTCTTTTGTTAATTATTACTAAATTTGTTTCTTCATAGCATTATGTTTCTATGGACATTCTCTGATTGCTTCCATTGGCCTTGCATCTCTTTTTCTGTTGTGAGTGCATTTGCTTTAGCCTTTCATATTTATATTGTTTTTCTGAGATGAGTCTTTGTAGTTCAAAGGAAAAGTTAACTCTATAATTTTCACTCTACACACTTCGTTGGTTCTGTTGGAAAATAGGCAGGTCAAAAAACACTTGAGGATACATCACTGTGTCCTTTGGTGCTGTTGATCATATGAAATTGTGTAAATGAGTTCATGTGCATGTAACTAGTATACCTGGTGAGGGTGCTTTGCAATGTTGTTGGGAAAATTGTTGAAATTGCCGCTTTTATACGGTTTCATTGTTTTATTTGTCAATTATAGATTGATATCCTATAATTCACAAATATACACATATATAGCCATATCTTGGTGTCTTGTCTTTTTGAGTCACTGGTTTGGACACCTGTGTCTATCAAAACATAGAACTTGTGTCTGTACCTACTAATCATGGCTTTTACTAATTTCTAAAATACACATTCCCAATTCCTGGTTCTGTTGAGTTAAGAATCCCAATTTTGATCCTCACGGTAGCCAAAAACTAGTTACCATCTGTTTTTGCTTCAGCTAATATCAAATCATACAGTTCATTGCTTGAGGATACCTTGCAAGAGATTTATATGTTCCATAGTTGACTTATTCTAAATCTACTGTTCTTTTTCCCTTTTGGGAGGAGCTAATTCATTCTTGCATGCCGACAGGTAATATGTGACAAATTTCGTTTTAGTCTGCGTCTTTTATGCATGTACCTATGTATCACTGAAGGAGAGACTGGCGTAGATATGTAAACTTGGTTTTCAACTTTCTCATTCATTTCAGATATGCTGTGGACTTCATTTTTCCATCTGTCATCAGGACATTGCAGTATCGATCCTAATGTAGACTGTTGACTAAGATATCCTTTGATTGCAGTGCAAATGTTTTTGGAGTTTCAACGGAGTCTATGCAACTTTCATTTGATTCACGAGGGAATAGTGTGCCTACAATATTACTGCTGATGCAAAGGCATTTGTATGCTCAAGGAGGCCTGCAGGTATTTCCTTCCGTGTACTGTTTCTTTTGTGATAACTAAATTAGGATTAAGCTATCCATTTTCATGGTTAATGATTTAACATCATTCAGCTAATAGAAACTTGAGTTCCATGCATATCTTGATGTTGTGGAGCTACAAGAAAATAGAATATTTCTGTTTTTATATTCCTCTGATTGATAAAACAGAATTTGGAATACGAATATGCGAGTTCCGACTTCAATATATATTTAACTTTCCAAATTAATATTGTGTAGGCAGAAGGAATTTTCAGAATTAATGCTGAGAACGGACAGGAGGAATATGTCAGAGACCAATTAAATAGGGGAGTGGTACCACATAACATTGATGTGCATTGCTTAGCTGGTCTCATTAAGGTATAACTTTGCCCCATTATGAGGCCAATGCCATAACAACTTGTCTTTACTTTATAAGCTTCCCCTTGCTGACTTGTTTTTTGTCTTGTTCTGTTTGCTGTCTATTGTAGGCATGGTTTAGAGAACTTCCAACTGGTGTCCTGGACTCTCTTTCACCAGAGCAAGTAATGCAGTCCCAGTCAGAAGAGGAGTGTGCTCGACTTGTGAGGCTTCTTCCTCCAACAGAAGCGGCTTTGCTTGATTGGGCAATAAATCTTATGGCAGATGTTGCACAAATGGAACATTTTAATAAAATGAATGCAAGAAATGTTGCTATGGTGTTTGCACCAAACATGACTCAAGTAAGAATTTAATCACAGCATTAATCTGTGTCTTATTTCGAGCTGCATTTGATCCACAGGAAATTTTCCTTTCAATATGGAAATGTGTAGAAATTGGTAGAACTGGTTAATGCAGAGTTGTAACTTGGGAGGAAAAATCCTGCCTTTCTAAATCTTTGTTATCAAACTTGGGGTTGGTAATATTGCCTGTTGCATGTCTTTGTTTATTTTACTCAAAGTATAATTTTGTTCCAGTCTGGTCCTTTCTAAAGGACTGTAATATTGTCAATTTAAGGCGTGATAACATCCTTGATAATTTCCGTTGATTGCAGATGTCAGATCCTTTGACTGCATTGATGTATGCCGTTCAGGTAATGAATTTTCTCAAGACTCTGATCATCAAGACACTTAAAGAAAGAGAAGATTCATTGGTAGAATCAATTCCTGTTTCACGTCTAGAGCCTTCTGATGAGAATGGTCACCAAAGCTCCTCAGATTTATATCCTGTAGATACTAAGGAACAGGCAGAGGAGTTGAATGAAGAGGAGAAAGTTTTTGTTTCCTCAGAGCCTTCTTTGGAGAGCCCTCCTCAACCTGATTCTATGACTGGAACCAGCTCTCACAGCTTCCTAACTTCGATTGAGAACATCATTCCTGCAGGAACTCTTTCTCTTGCTGATAGTTGTCCTTGTGACATCATTTCTCAAGTTAACTCCTTAACTAATGGACTCCAGGAGGATGGATTTGCAGGTTCGAGTAGAGGGGCTCAAACCAACATTTCAAAGATCAAAACTGGTCTATCAAGTAGTTCAAGTTTCAAGAAGGGAACCAAGAAGCTCAATGAGCAGTCAATGGCTTCGGCAGCAGGACCTGTAGAGAAAAGCAAGGGAGCTGGGATTGTTGGCCTGATAAATTCAAGGACAGAGCTCTTTGAAGCATGGCGATGAAGGGCAACATGAATGCGGTGTTGCATAGAGGGTTGAGAGTTGGGAAGATTAGCCAACTAATGAAACAAGTTGGCAGCATTGGGTGTTTATTTTACTTCTTTGGAAATATTGTGTATGATTTCATGTGTGCTTTCATATCTTTTCTCATTTCTGGGTGAAATTTGTTAATCTTTATGTATGCTTCATGTTAGCATTTATGTAACCTCGTCATAACCAGTATTCATGTTAGCTTCTAAGCCGCTGATATTTTCTTTGATCACTAACCTGAAAGCAAACTGTATTACGTATGTGGCTTTGCCCTACACCTCTTTGGTAAAGGCTTCTTCTTCTTAAACAACCGAAATTTGAAAAAATGGTGACAGTTCTTAAAATATCGGTAGATTCAATCAAGTAATAGAAGAGAAAATCATAGGCTTCTATTTACAGTGCTGTGCCGCTAATAACTAGTTTTAATTACCATGTATAAGGTATTAGTTGACTTTATTATCTCCTTTTTTATTTGCTAATCTTATCATATCGTGACACATAATATTGATTTATTTGAAATTTGTTTTATAAAATTTGCTCTTGCAATTTATTTGTTTTTTTTTTTTTTACCCGAAAGGTACTGTAGTAATCCAAAAAAATACTACAGTTGTCAAAAAAATTGAACAAACTTAAAAAAGCAGCCGATTCGGCCCAGAATCCTAGGCCCAAGTGAAGGTCCAAACGAATTTTATAGTTTGTTGATCTCGCCTCCCAACTCTCAAGTCTGGACACAACAAGGCTCTCTCCTTCTCAGCCGCAGCCATTTCGTGGGAATTTCTCAAGTGAGAACAAGTGAGAACATAAAATTAATCATTATTAATTATCTGTATTACGCTTTAGTCTTGTGTTGCCAGGCGATTTCTTTTTTTGAACTTTCATTTTGTTTTATTTAGATTCTATGTAGCGCCCTGTTAACTACAATACGGAAATATTAAATTCGACTTCTTAGTGATAAAAGTTTGTATTTTGCATCTACCCGTTAATATATATGTAGTATTAATTTTCTGGGATGGTTCTTATTCTTGATGCAGGTTGTTGCTTTGTAAAGGATTATGTAGTTGAGCATTTATTACATTTTCGATTACTAGCTAAGCTTTCAAGTGTGCATGTTTTCATTTGTGAGCAAAAGATTGAGTTTGATGATGATGATGAAAGTTTGCTGCTTTCAAAGGAATTTTTCTGCTGCTTTGCCGCCTTTGGTTCCCGTAAAATTACCATCTAAAATGTACGAGCCACAGTATTTATATTTAGTTTTTGCTCTTTTTTTTTATATTTCTACTTTATTGCAGAATTGTGTTACTTTATTTTTTTTCAAATAAATTTATCTCTGGGTTATCGCAAAACCTTTGTATTAAGTGTTGTGTGCATGCTTTTCATTGGAACCATTTGTGTACTGACAAGTGAATCTATGATGGAGAATTTTCTTTTTGGGTATTTAGGGAGACCCATTTTTGGTATGTTTTGCCAGATGAAGTGAAGAGTGAATCTCTCCTAAGTCAATATTCAGAACTTCTATCACCAAGAGAGAAGGAAAATGTTCACCGAATGCAAGGAGACCAGTTCAAGAAAAGCGCCTTGCTTGCCCGTGTCTTGGTTCGCACTACCATTGCAAGATGTAGGTTTGTTTCTAAAGCTTGGTGTCTTTTGATAAATCTCTCTGGTTCGGTGTTCTGTCATGTTTGGATGAACATAGAGATCAGAGTTGATTAATTTGCTTACATATGCATGCTCTTATCTCTGTGGACATTGCATCAAGTATTCTTAATTTGCTACAAGATTGCGATAGTAATTAGTAACCTGCAGGCTTGTGATGAAGCAAATATGAGCTAACAAGTATGAATCTGAAATCATTTAGTACATGCTTGCACCATAAATTTTCATATTGAGTTGCAACTTAAACCTTTGACTCCGGTGTACCATTAATAAAAAATTTTTAGAAAGGGTATTGACAGTTTAGTCTACTGAATTCTGAGTTCAAAGATCTAATTATATGTTGTAGATACTGCTTTGAATTTTGTATTCAGGTCAAATATACCACGTACAGAATATTAAGAATGTTTGTTTCTTACTAGATCAGACAAATTGTCAAGTAAATCCAAGATACTTAAAGTTCAAGAAGACCATCTATGGGAAGCCTGAGGTGATTTCTACTTTGATGGCCTGGAATCTGTATCTACCTTTTGTACACACATTCTAGTGCTTGCCTTACCTTCTAATTAATTTTTTTGAAGCTCATTTTGTTTTCTTGCACCTTTAATTTTTTTTTTTTTTAATTACATTGCATGTGAGAATAGGTGGACTGGGAAAACAGTGACAAATGGTGCCCACCACCACTACATTTTAATATCTCACATACATCTTCACTTGTAGCATGTGGAGTGACTGTAAATATGCCTGTAAGTTATCCCTTTTGGAGCCACATAGGTCTGTTCCTAATTTGGGAAGGAGATATGCTACCTAAACAAAGTTTTTGTTAACTTATGCTTTCAGGAACAAAATTTGAAAGGTTCAGTTTATATTTTCTGATTGTAGATTGGAATTGATGTGGAAGAAAAGCAAAGGAGGTTAAAGAGCAAGATTCTAGCTTTTGCAAAAAGGTACTTTTCTCCTGATGAAGTGAAGCTATTAACAGCTATATCAGATCCTGAAATTCAGCATCAGGAGTTTATTAAATTATGGACTGTCAAGGTAAGCTGGGATCTCTGATTACTAAAAAGGACATAGGATAATATCCGCAGTCAAATTATAAGTTACGAAAAAGTTTTATGGATTCCTCTAAAATAGGATGGATCTCTCTTTCAGGAGGCATATGTGAAAGCAGTTGGAAGGGGTTTCTCAGCTGCACCTTTCAATACCTTTACCATTCGTGCTCGAGCCACAAAAATGGGAGGCTTTCATCATTTTGATACCCAGCATTCAGAGGTTTGTTGCCAAATTTATTAGGAGATTCAAAATGTAGAATACGTGTGGTAAATGTGCAATTTACAATCTACTTGTCGCGGGCATTTTGTTGGTGTAATGATAAGATATTTTTTGTTGGTCTTCAAAACTAAAGTTGACCATTCAACCTTCATGCTGAGTTTTCTGTTGTGCTAATAGAATTTTACATACTCATGCTTTACATAGGCCTCAGATTTAATGCTCTAAATAAGAGAGGAATTGAAAAAGTTGTGGAGAATTTCTTCATCTATTTTTCTTATTTCTCAAGTCTTTCATATCAACAAGGGAACCAAATTGTTTTACTGGACAAGCTCAGAATTGAGGTTTCAAATATGTCAAATCTGAGGTGGATCTTTACAACTTTAAAAGCAGGGTTTCTGGCTTGCTTGCTTGCTTACAAGTAACAGTTGCTTGTATCTTACATTATGCTTATTTTCTATTTTTATTTTTACTTTTTGGGGTTTTATTGATTTCAATTGCTAAATATTGAAACAGTTAGTAACTTAAGAACTATTAAGCTATCAATGATGCTGTAACTTGTATCCATTAAAAAGTAAAACCGTACTCCCTATTTAGCGATCTGTCATTTTACTATTATATTCCTTCTCAAGAATTGCTTGTTCTAATAATTTTGTTTAGCTATTGTAGTTGTGATTTTCAGGCCATAGTATCGAGAAGCTATGGCAGGGTCCCACCAAGTGCTTTTGCTACAAACCAGTTACTCTCAAATTTTATTGAATAGTGATTACAAACTCATTTCTGATTATGCTATCAGGCATCGGAGATAGTAGTTGAACCTGCTTATGACGCTGAGAATCTCACGAGCAATTGGCAGTTTGCGCTCTTGGAGTTAGCTGGTTCTCATTACGCTGCCATTTGTGTGGAAAAGGAGAATTCAACTGGAGGTGTGACTCAAAACGCTAATGTGATTAATATGTGGAACTGCACGGTTGAAGTTTTCTGTGTGATTTTATTTTTGCAGGTGAAGCTAGTGTTCCAATGAGATTGACTGTGTGGAAAACCATTCCTTTTGTTGAAGATGAACGTGTTTCTGGAACTAGTGCAGTTGTCCCCATCAGTGGGTTGATTAAGCAATTGTAATAATAATATGCATTGTTTCACTACATTTATATGATTAATATATGACCCTACATTTCCTTAGTTTTACCGTTTTAGGCGATTGGCGATTGTTTAGAGATCTGATAATTTTAATTCGATGTGTTTGGTCTTCGAAATTCATTTCTGTTTATAACTCACAACATGCAAGTAGCAACACGTTTCCTTCGTGTCACTAATTTTTGTCTTTTAAAACATAATTCCTTTGAAACTCAGATTTATCTCGCCCGTTGATGGAACATTCAAATATGGTGAGGCACCCGCTTATCGTAACCACAGGAAAAGTAAAATCCACAAAATGGATGCACAAAACTGAGATACCAAATAACCAGTTGTATGATATGATCATGTTGTCGGTGTGCAATTCACGCTAAATTCTATCCATTCTAGCATGAAAAACTTGAGGGGCATTTTTTAAATCAAATGACATCACTAACCATTCAAAGTGTCTTTCTGAACAATTGAAATCTATCCATTAAACAGATTCTTCGTGGAGTCGTATCTGCCATTACTAGAAGCTTGGCACTGGAATGGGGAGCTGACTATGATATTCGAGTCAATGGGATTGCCCCTGGGCCCATTGGTGACACCCCTGGCATGAGTAAACTTGTACCTGATGAGATTAATAGCAAAGCTCGAGACTATATGCCATTATACAAACTTGGGGACAAATGGGGTATTGCTATGGCTTCTCGGTACCTTACTTCTGATACGGGGAAATACGTCAATGGGACAACTCTTATAGTCGATGGAGGACTTTGGCTGAGCTGGCCTCGTCATTTGGCAAAAGATGCTGTGAAGCAGCTTTCTCGAACTGTGGAGAAGAGATCTTGGGATAAACCCGTTGGTATTCCAAAGAGCAAGCTCTGATACCAAAGAAGAGGAATCGGAAAACGGCAGTTAGGATTTTTTTAGGGTAAAAATTTGTACGTGGCTTGTTATATCAGTAGTGCAAACTGATCTAGTCTCCATTTGGGTTGACCATCGGAATATACATTGTTGGTTTTCCCCCTATATACAGAGCATTCCCAAAAAACTTTATAAAAATTGCGGAAGCTGTTTTATCAAAAATTGGTCTTTCAAACTCTATTTAATTGCTTTTGAAAATATGCTGGTTAAAAACACTTTAAACTATTAACTAACTCTCAAAAATATTTTTTCAACACATTAATGGCTAAACAGGACCAACAGAGATCGTGTTTAAAAAAAAAATTTCAGAAAATCAGCAAAAATTTTTACTAAGTTCTTATTGTTTTTGTTAAAAACAAAAATTTTAATTTTTAAAAACTTTTCCTCTAAAATCAATTGTTCTTGAATGATAACAAGGATCACCATTTGTTAATGCTTTAAATATAATTTATATTTTCGTTAACTTGACTATATTTCTAACCTTGAAAGTTAAATAAAAATATAAAAAAAAAAATAAGTTACTTGCTATATGCTGCTAGTGGCTGTCTAAAACTTTACCAAGTAAATTGTGAAAATGAAACTTTTATTGATTTTGATTTTTTAGTACAATGTGACTCTTAGTCTTGCACACTTGTATTCTTCATACTCTTACCTTTTTTTGTTTATTCAATAAATGGTGTAGGGAAATACAATGATCTACAAAGTATCCACTGTTATGAAAATTTAAAATGTAAATTACAGCATCAATAACTCCATAAGTGATTTTATTGAGTGGTTTAAAGCTCCCCGCTTGGGACCCAAATGTAAACAATTGCATTCCTGGGCCCTATTGAAGTGGTTCGCTACTCTACTGGGATTCCAAACAAAATTCTATTACACACAGATATGACCAATAGATCAAGCAATGTCCTCAAATTGCAATGAACTGTACAATTCCAATCAAAATTTTTGCAACTGTAAACGCTACTTAATCTCGCACAACCTCAAAGAAAACAGGATTATGGCACCATTTGATATTGTGTCTAAGCATAGTTTAACATCTGACCTATCACTGTAAAGTAAGGTAATCTTTATGTTTGACGAAAAATCTTTTATTACTGTCATTGTCAAAATATAATTATTTTTATAACTTTAAAAGTCAATTCGCCAAATATTATTTTGAGCTTTCATTTTAAACCAGCGCTTCATTGCCAAACAAAAAATCTTAAAAAAACTGCCACAATTGCTATACCCAAGCAAAATCCGATGATGCACAGGCACAGAGTTATGCAGCAAGATAGAGTATATGAATGAAGCATCTCTTGAGAGAGAGAGAAAAATAAAAAAAAAAAGGAAAACAAAGTTAAATAAGTAGGACTTAACGCGGGGATCTTCTAGGAAACATCAAATTAATTCACAAAGAAGCGCTGAAACACATCCTATTTTATCATAAACGTTTTTGGCACTGTCATTAATCGTCACTTATTTCTCGTAATTTTGTCACAATTTGTTAAGCTGACACCACCAACCGCTTCAACTTGAAGAGAAACTAAAGTAATTTATTTTTTTATCATGAAACAAACAACTGGTGAACAAAAGTAAATATCTCCAGATAAATGCTGCAAAGAGAATAAATAAAGCTCAAAATTAACATTAATGTCCAAAAATAACACTTCATATCTAAACAATCGGTTTCAAATTTTTTTTGCAATTCAAGCATCAACTGCCTTAATAAGAAACCCTAGAACGTCGAATTATGTAGATTAGATATTGCAAAAATTCAAGTAAAAAATCCAACAAAATGACAAGTTCAAGGGAAAGTATAAAAAAAGAAAAAAAAAAATGAATTGACCAAATCTGATATATAAATAAGACGAAGGATGTCTCTGCTCGCTCACTCGTTATTTGGCACGAACAAGTCAAGAGATGATCATTTCGAAGTTTGTGCGATAAGACTGAGAGATCTAGTGGAAGCTAGAAAGATTTCTATTTATCAATTTCTGGGAGAGAAATAGGTAGATGATTTAGCCCCTCGGTTATGAATTTATGACGATCAACAAAATTTATCATATTTTGCGTCGAAAATCAAACGATGTCCGTTCGTTTTAGGAGAAACACTCCGTAAACGTTTACTACTACTATTATATGTTTTTCCACTTAATTTCCTGAGATTTGTTTTCTGTTTCACGGCACTTGATTAATTACAGACCGTCGTCGGATTTATTGATTGGTACTGATTTTCTTAGATACGTCTCATTAATCAAATAGTGGACATGTGAATATTCAAATCTAGAACAAATTTACAGGATATAGCAATAGCCTGGCTAGTTGCTCTAAAACTCTAACTAAGAACATAAACAATGGCGGTGACAGGTGAAGATAATAAAATATAGCAAAGCGTATACATATGTGTGTGTGTGTGTGTGTGTGTGTGTGTGTGTGTGTATACACAGAGAGAGATCAAAATGTCATTTCAAATCTCCAAGCTTAAACACATTCTGAAGAAGAATGAATAAAGATCATAGCCGCCCCCTAAACACTGAAATCAAAATAGAAATGGTTTCTGACGTCACTAGTAGCTGGAAATAAAAGGAGGTTTTTTAACAAAAGGAAACACTGCAAAACTAAACCTAGTTAATAACTCTATGATCTAACAATAGAACATGACATTCTTGATGCTGGGGCTCAGTGGAGGCAGAGGTTTAACAGAAGCAGCTTCCCTTCGAACTGCAGGTCCCATTCCAGGCCCAGCATCAGCTGCACCGGCTCCTTCTCCCTCGATGTAGTATCTTGCTCTGAAAGCTGCAAGGTGAGCATAGTATGCTGGTGGAACTGCAGATTGAAAACAAAATTTTATGTTAAGTTGAGGATACAGAGAGGAAAGGAACATAAACAAATTCAGGGAAGTTGGCATGGATTAGGAACCAACCTACTGAGACAGATCTGGTGCATCTTGCGTAACTGCAACATGGTAACGTAAGTGATATGAGAACACTTGAGTTATTAAATTGCATCATGGGAGACATTAAACTGGATATTCAAGAAGAGTATTTTCTAGGTTTTGAATGCTTTAACACAAACTAGAGAGAGATGTTACAGGTTGAGGAAATTACGTATAGCAAAGATTGTTGGTTAGCTTCTGCAAGTTGTCAGCTGTAAATTTGTTCTCATCAAAGAGAACATGATAATGGACCGGCCTGCTTGTTCCCTGAGCACAAGCAAATCATAATTAGACCTTTTTTTTCTTGAAACCAAAGATAAATTACTATGAACATAAAATAGGCTCTGAACTACCTGAATCCCAGCATGGCTGCAGAGGTAGAAGTCAAATTCTGAAGGGTGGCATATCATTCTGTCAACGACAGTTCCTGTTCATCGCAAGGGATTTAGAACAAGCTCAAGAAAAGGAAATCATATTAAAAACCAAAAATACAAAAGCAAAAATCTGTACCAGGTTGGATGTTGCCGCTCTTGTCTGTTTGGGAAGGATTTGTTGGGAAGAGGCGTGTATGATGCCTCTTCTGCACCACAATGAAGGTAACTGGTGGAAGGTATGACTCCTCCAGAGATTGGCAGGCCTAAAAAGAATGTAAACACTTGAGGAAACAGAAACAGTCTGGCATAAACTTTCTAGGTACTGAATAGAAGCCAAGAACAGAGTATATTTTTTATCATAAATTTTGCCCACAGATACAGCTATCTGACACTATCAGGACCTTTAGGATATGCAGCGTACTTGAAGGAGAAGTATAAAGCAGTCCCAAGAATTCAAGAATCTATTGTCACGTAACCTCAAATAGTAAGACAATTTTTCTCTTTCTTTTTCAATTATGTGGAATTCTTTGAAATATAAGTCCTTTTCATTCCTAGGTTCAGCCTATTTTGCATAAAATGAAATCAACAATGTGGAAACACGAGAATATAGATTGCAGTGTAATAGTTTAAACATGAGTACCTAGCAGACATCAGAAGCCTCTCACCTTTCGAATAGCATCCATCTCACTGAGCAGCACTTGACTAAACTGGCCTTCACTCACACCATCTCTGTTGCATTTTTAGGAGAAAGTATTAGCAACACTTCATGAAAACAAATATTGGAACTAAGCATCTTGGAATATCCAAGAAAAGTAAATTCCTGTAGAAGATTATCCTCTTTGGCTTTTCATTTGTTGTTCTTTTGAAAGCAATCAGCAGTTCCCTGAAAAAATCAACATGAAAGAACAATTAAGGACAAATAGAACACTTCTCAATAAATGAAACCTATTTGAATTCTACCTGATCATCCCAGCATTGACCGGTCCTCTTGTAGGATCCTGTTGCACCTTAAAAAGATCTTGAATGATCTCCTCTCTATGTTGCTGGGCAGAAACCAGGCCCCTGTAGGTGGTGACTGCTGGCCAATCCATTGATGCCACAACCTAAAGTAATGAAAGTTCCACTACATTTGGTACATCTTCTTTGTACAACGGATAGGAGGAGAAAAAGTGCTACTTACTGCTGCTATTGATGGGCTAGAATCCTCTCCTGGTTGCGGGTGGCTTACATCAGCACCAAAGATTATGGTGGGGATGTCAGTCACTACAGGTATGTTCCTGGCAATCGCATCCTCCAACACAGAATTTCTGCCCCCAGTCTGTTTACATCATTGATTATTAATTAGAAAGTTGAAGTTCACAATGAGATTAAGAACCTAATTGACATCAGGAGAGAGTAAACCTTCACATTAATCTTCAAGGCCACATTTTCTAGGTACTGTGGGCTACACTTCCTAGCATGCTTGGGCTGGCAGCACTGAGAAACTATTCCAAGCTCAGTTTCACATACTCTTTTAATTCTGCCTGTTGAGCATAGAAGCAAATTCGCCCATACGGTAAGGAAAAAAAGTAAACTTCAAGCTTTCCAAATCCTAAGTGTTATAGGTTTGTTTAACTACCATAAGTTCCACTGAGATCAGGAAGGATGATAACTAACAACTGCAGTGCTTTTCTTTGATCGTTGCAAGCATGGTGAACATCTGATAATGCTCTCTCTATCTGATTTGGATGACTGGAGTGGACAGGATATATAGGATTTGGGTTCACATCCTAGAAAAGAAATGGATTAGTAATGTTACAAGCTTTCAGAGAAAAGATGATGTGCACAGATGTAAAGGATGTAGCTTTACCATTCCTTTGTTGCGGCACATGGAAACAAGATCATGGCAAAAGCCAGAAGCAATTTGTGTACTCAAACTGGAGAAGTTCAAGCAAGTCCAGAAATTCACTTTAGCACCATTATACATTTTCTGCAGAGAAAAAGAAATAGCATCCATGGAAGAGAGAGGAATGAGCTACAAAAATCAGTTATAAAGGTTTGTTATCATGTCTTGAAATAAGTATAATAACTATTACTCACTGCATTGATCATGTTCCACTGCCCCATACGCGGCCTGATCGTTCTATCTCTTCCATAATCATTGTACTTAATCTGAGAGGGAAAATCACAATGTGGAATGTTAAGTATTGGTCCAATGGAATTCAATTAAATGTTAAGCAGAGTAAAATAGAAAATTACCACAGGGGGTGGAAGCACACGAGCATCAATGCATACCAATTCCTTCTTCACATGGACTCCAAATTCTTTAGCTAACTTGTCATTTTCATAGTTGTTACTCATAGCAATCTGCAATGCTTATGAAGTCAATATAGAAAAGAAAAAAACTACAAAAGCCATTAACAAAGTGAAAAAAAAAAAAAAAAAGTAGGCTCACTAGATTAGAAAATTTTTCAGTGCTAGATTACCCTTCGAATACTCTCTTCCCTCTCTCTAGGTCGCCTGCAGGCCTGTCTTAATAGGGCTGTAACCTGCTTGTCATTTAACTTTTTTGGGTATTTTTGCCCTTCAATGATCTTGCACAGCTACAAAGGACAAAATATTAACTAAGCACTATATATATATATAAAGACAAGTAGGATGACAAAATGATTTAGCAAGCTATTTTAATTAACCTCCATTGGCAAATAAATGGGCTTGGTCTCATTTCCAGATTGAAGTGCCGGCCATGAAGCATAAAGAAGTGAAATATTGTATCTCTCTTGGAAATATTCTGTAACGAGCTTCTCTCTTTTATCTTCAGCAAAAAACCTAGAAAGAGAAACAGAACAAGATTGGAAGGGTGAGAATAAATCAACGCAAGTGGCCGCCAATTTTGTTTTTTTAATCAGAAACTATTCTTTCGAACCCATGACCAAATGGGGTTGTTCTGTAAGCACCACACCGAGTCTGCAGAAAGACAGGTGAGTGACTGCCAAATATGCATACATTAATGAGTGAAAGGCTAAAACAAGCAAAATAAGGATATCCAAACAAAACAAGAAAAAAACCACCAGTGTGTAATAGCAGATGGCAGTGATTAAACCTAAATAGCAAGGGTATAGTTATAATTATCATAGGAGATGTGTAGCTCACTTCAGCATTTTTGTAGGTTGAGATGTAATGCCAGAGACTCGGTAACGCTTTAATTCTCCATGAGCAACTTCTACTTTCACTCCTCTCAAGGCCTTCTTTAGCTGGATTGTCATGGGATTGAATAAGAAACACAGCATATGAGAAACACGCGAGCCAATGCAGTAAATATTGGTAAAACATATAATCAATGAAAATCATCCCATTTCCTAAATCTAACAAACGCATTTGGCTGTGCAATAATACCATTTTGAATATTGAGGAATACTACCTTTATTTGATCACTCCCTGAGAAAGTCTTTGATGCTGCTCTTGTTGGATCTCCAAGATTGAGATACTTTGCCACAAAGTCAACAACTGAAATAGGTTCATAAAAGGCTGTGGCAGACACATCTACCAGAAGAAAGTTGAATTGGTTAGAAATCATTTTTCACCATGAATGTCAGGAGAAAACAAGGAAATCCTAGCATGATGTTCAAACAAATAACTTAATATAAGGTTGAACATAAAGAAAAGAAGAAGCAAGTAATTTAGGATTATTAAACAAATTTGCTACCCATATTTAGAGACATTCCCATTTGGGTTGGGCGAAGGCTCTGATAGAATCCTTTCCAGCATTCGACACCAAAACCAATTTCAGATTTGTGGAAGCCAGGAGCAAAAAATGACCTTCCAACCACTGTGCAACTGTAACAGGGCAGAAATAATTCAGTGCAAAACAATCACAATTTACAAATCCATTCATTCAAAAGAAACAGCTAAAAGATGTTTAATGGAAACAAACTACTTACTTCTTGGAAGGAGATTCCCTAAGGACCACGTCAAGAACTTGTATTATATCATGGGGTGCCTCCCTTGATTTGCACTGCAGAAACTGTCTCAAGTGATTAATGTCAGCTCTAGAAGCCAGCTTGACACTGACCTTGAACTCCCTCTCCCTCCTGTCGCACAAAGAAATAAATTATAAATTCCAAGCCAAACAGCAGAAGTAACGAAATTGGAAAAATAATTAAATTATCACAGATCATCATACAAACTTACTTAATATCTCCAGTTTCATCTCTGTCAATCAACTTAATATTGAAGTCCTTTGAGGTGAAGGGCAAAGCACCAGCAGTGTAAAATCCTTTCCTGCCATCATATGCAGGTAAGCTGCCATTGAAGTGCGTTTTTCCATGCTTCTCCAGCAGCTCTTTCATTACAGCTCTGTTAACTCCTCTTGATGTAACTTCAGGAGTGATCGAAACCTGTAAAAGAAGTTCCAAATTAGATTTACAAAATCATACACTAGTAATGGGAAAATAATAATGATGATAATAATAATAATAACAATAATATTTTCTTTTGTAAGAAGAAAAAAGGAAAAATAGAACGATAATGATATTTGAGGAAGAAAGAGAAATTGTGTTGTTTAAGAAAACATTTGACGATGTTTTGTTGAAAGCAGTTTCGAGTAGCAAAGCTATTCGTAAAGACACTTGAAAGAGCATTTTTTAAATGAACACTCTCTAGCAACTCTGTAAGAAGCAATTCAAGTCAGATAAGTGCTTTCATCCGAACGCTGCTTTGTTTCAAGGAACCACGAGTAAACATTTATGAAAGGGCATTTTAGGTACTTTAAAAGCTCCTTTGATGGGGCTAAAATAAAAAGTTCTGCATGGTGCCAAAAGCACTCCCAATTGCACCAGTGATCAGTGGTATTTCGAACATGAAACATCACGAATTATATTAATAACAAGAGCAGAAAAAGCCACTTTGTCGCTCTCTTTCTGACAACATTTGTAATTTAAAAAGCAAAGGCTGGAAAAACTTTTTCCTCCGCTCTCTCGGAAATCAAACAACAAGAGTTTAATGTCGTGAAAACGAATTAGAAGAAGATAAAGAAAGCAATGCAAACCAAATACAAACAGCAGCATAAAATGAGCCACTGAACGAGAAACATCGAACACTATTTGACGGAAATAACAAATCATGAAACTCTATAATCTAAGTATAAAACGGAAAACAGATTTTACAAAATTTGAAAATCTGAGTAAAATTAGAAATATTCAACTCAATGAAAAACAATTAATGGGTGCTGTAAAGGAAACTGAAAGAGCTTTTTGAAGATGAACTTTCCTGAGCAGTTGTCACTTCGACTTCGATCTAAAAAACATTTTTCTCTATTTCAATGAAGTGCGCATAAAATAAGCGTGAAAGTGCTTTTCAGGCACTCAAAAGCGCTGTTGAAGCTAAACAAACAAACGCTCCGAAAGCTTCTTAACATCTCTGACTCTGAAGTCGGGACATGGATTTAATATTTTGCAATGTTCCGTTCTCTTCCTCTGGTTTTCTCGGAAACCAAACAGAGAGGATGTTGTGACGACGAAAGAAAAGAAAAAGTACAAATCAAATGGGAAAAAAAAAACAAAAAACGAGAAACGTTGACGTATTGGAACATTAAAAATAAAATAAAATAAAATATAGCAAGGAAAACACTAATCTAAAAAAATTTAAAAATCCATTAAACATATAAACAATACTCAACTCCAATAAATATGAGCAAAATGATAGTATTAGTTCATTTAAGTTTTCAGCATTATATAAGTTAAAGAGATCGGTATCTTAAATTTTCATTTGGTTTTTCAAACATCAAAGCTTTACAAACAACTCATAAACCGGTTACAAAACTCTTGTTCGTGCTATTAACAAAGTTAAATATGTATACGCACATAAAATAAAATAAAATAAAAGCAAATATATTAAAAGAGAGAGATGTTTTTACATCATAGTGGTAGAGGTCACGGCCAGTGAGCTCAACCAAGAAGTGGTTGGCTCTAATGAGGCAACGAGTTCCCGCCGTGCCGTAACTTGGCCTTGGCGGGAACTTCACGGTAACGGCTTTGGAAGAAGATGCAGCTGCCGCTGGCTTTGCAGGAACAGCCGGCGGCGGTGGCTGAGGTGTGCTCGGTGGTTGAGGTTGGAGAACAAGGCGTTGTTCCAGCTCGGAGCTTAGACGGCTCGCCAGAGCCGACGATGAACTCGAACCTTGACCACCACTGCCACTTCCTCTCCCGTACATTTTAGCTGAGAGTTTTGTTTTGTGTGCTTGGGAGAAAGAGAGAGAAAAGGTAGAATAAGAGAGTGAGAGAGTGAGGGAGAGAGCTCTGTGTTGTGACAAATATTGAGAAGCTGAAAGGTTTATGAAGAGGGAACCTTGGGGGAGGTGTGTTATGGTGCTTCGTTTGTACGGTAATAGATTGCATCACAAATGAATCAGGGCACTGCACGTGGAGTTTTGCGGTAATTAATATTTGGTCTGTGATTGTTAAAAGGATGATTGTACGTGAATCAGTCACTGAATTGTTTGCTTATACACAAGTATTGGGATCTCTCGTAAATATTCCAAATCAATCTTTGGTTCGTAGGAGCGCTATTAACGTGCAAATCAGTGTTTTAAAATAAATGGGGAGGGCTGATCAGACGGTTGAGAGCAGTGAAATTGGCGTGGAGTGGAGATAACTGATCAACCGGTGGTAGGTGTTGTGTTGGAGAGATGAGAATCTTGTTTAGTTGGCAAAAGTGTGCGAGGTGAGGGGATAGGAGAAACGTGCCATGCAAGGAAATAACCAGCGGTAGATTTGGTGATTTAGAGGGTTTTTAGAGGCTGATTTGGGAAAAAAAAATGATCGTTTCTTTACCTGATGGCCGGTGCTCGTCTCTGGCGAAGTGGACGGTGCTAGCCCGACCCCGACCAATTAATGAATTTTACCGGTACTCGCCCCTAGCAAAGAAAAGTGCAGACTGCACAGTGCCAGCCCGATCAGTTAATGAATTTTGTTCCATTGATCCATAGTCTAGGAGTGGGAACTCAATTCAGTTTTAAGGGTAAAATCGAAATTAGAAACTAACGAAGATGGAGCAAATTCAAAATTCCTTTATTATTCTCTAATTACACTAATTTATGTCCATAAATTAACAAAAGAATTATATAAAATTAAATTTGATATAAACTATATACTGACCCTTATCATTTTCCAATAAAATATGAATTAGTTTATTTATTTTTTATTTATCCACAACCATTAATTAGTTTATCTCGGCATATATTGATTGTCTACTATTATAATAAAAGATATTTAATAACTAATTATTAGACAAAAATAATTGGATAGATAGAACGTGTTCAATGTATCTTTCATAGAGAAATGAAGTATGCCGAAAATAGACAAAGTTAAGGATAGAAGACCAATCGATTTTTATTTGTAGTTTAAAATCAAACTAAACTGAAGAACCAATTGGTTCACTATTTAAAATAAAAAAAAGAAAAAATTATTATTTATTTATAAATAATATAGTTAGTTTTTATAAAAGTATTTTATATTAACATTTTTTTTTTGGGGAGAAATCATGAATTGTGATGGTTACAATTGAATTGGTCTAAGAAAAATGATCATATTTAAGTGAAAAGTCCAAAATTTTAGCTAATACAGAAGAGAAACTATCAAATTTCTTAAATCAAATAGTAATAAATCGAATCGAATTGCATTTGTTCAGATCTTCATATCTTCAGTTCTATTCCTCAATTTGGTTCATATATTTCTTAACCAATTGGTTTTAATTTTGCTCGGCTCTACCCTCAAACGAACCTGTTAGCATCCACCCTTAATAGTGATAAACTTGAATGAAAGGGAGTTGCCTTGTGTGTCACAGCTACGAAGTTTATTTTAACAACAGTCAATGGGAGCTTGATCACTTTCTTGCTTTGTGAACGGACCACACTATCTCCTTTTTTGCATTTGTGTAGAATTAAGATCAAGACTTATAGCCTGTTTGGTATTATGGTATTATAGTTTTTAAGCTACACATAATTGTGATATAAAATCATATTATATTTGATAAATATGATGTGTAAATAATAAATTTTTTATATAAATCTAGTAAAAATATTATAAACTTTTCATCAAAAAACTATTAAATATATAAGTAAGTAACAACTATAAATATTAACTAAACTCGCTGTATCTATTATTTTAAGCTACAACTTTCCCATAACAGTTCCAGACGGGCTCTTATTTCATCAAAATGGAAAAGGGAGAGGCAAATATTATTGTTCACCACACTTAGTTCTATGTAATAATCAGGTAGGGGTATATTGGTAAACAAACGAGATGTATTTGTTTGTAGCGAGCTTGCTCCATGGAACCAGCGCAGAGCGAGCGATCTCGGATGGCAGAGGTCTGTGGGGCGCAGTCCCTGAATTAGGAGGGGCTAGGGTCCGCTCTCTGATCCGGGACAAATTGCATGGAAATGTCTTATATGACGACAAATAGATAATTTCCACGTCACACAATATCAGCGACTGTTTCCTGTTTAATTTTTCATTTGATGATAAATTGATAATTTTAAAAAAAGAAAAACGTGTGATTGACTTAAGCTTAAAACAGTGAATTAAAGTTTTTTTTTTTTTAAAAAAAAAAAAGAAAACGCAATTGCGTTATAGATGTTCGAAGCTCACAAGTCACAGCCATGGGAAATTGGTTTCTTCTTCCACACGACAATCAAAATTTCATAAAGAAGTGAAGTGAATACCATTAAAATCTGATAATGGCAATTCAAATGGGAAATGTTTCAGGTTGCACTTATATTTCTGCCAATGGAGATTCATTAATAGCTACATTTCTGTCACACCAATATTTACTGAAAAAATAATAATTTATGAACAAAAGTACTGTTATCCAGCTTGCAAAGGCAAAATGATTTCTGGCTTCTCGTTTTTGTCATGATCAAGTATCAAATTGGCAACTGCTGCACCAAGGCACGGTTGCTGCTACATGCCTCTGCATCTTCCATTTCTCTTCATGCCCAGGCCATAAAGCTACTTTGGAAGCAGCTTTATCTTGGGAAATAATCCATTTTATGCACATTAGCATCTTCAGTCTTAGGTTTTTGGCACCAGGAGACTTTACTACATTAGCTAGCTCCCTTTAGTCCCCTTCATCACTCTTCATGGTGAGTTACTGAGTTCTCATGGAGAGCCAGCATTTCGATTTGCTGATGATAACCTTCTTCTGCAACCACTAGCAACTCAACCATTTTCAAAGCAAGTTTGCCAGCATCTTGCATGCACTTTGATTCAACAGGGCAAGTTGTCTTCTTTTACCAGTAATCCTTGCAAGAACAGAATCCACTTTTGAAATGATGGAACCGGGTTGCATCTCTGACAATAAATTGACGATCCACAATCTTGCTAACCAACTTTATAAACAAGTGACAGTCTCCACATATCCTCAAGTTTTTCATCACTACAATCTCTGTTCCTGGACTAGTGTTTATGATCCCAAATGCAATCGCCAACTTTTCGCTATGGACTCCCGTATCATTCAAATGTTCCGCACTGTTCTCCTGATCACTCCTCTTAGTTCCATCATGTTCCTGAACTAAGTTTTCTAACCTGTCCAACATTCTATATATTTCCACTGTTTGATTGTGATTTCTGTCCCCAACCATGAAGAGGTGAACTCTCCCTTTGAGCTCAACATAACTGTACCCAGGATCTTTTTTAAGCCTTTGCTCTCTCATCATCACTCTAACCCTCATTATCCCATCCAAATTTGTAGCCTCAGAGTATATATTAGATAACAATACATAGTAACCAGTATTCATGGGTTCAAGCTTAATTACCTTTTCAAAAGCTAGCTCTGCTAGCTCTACATTTTTATGGATTTTACAAGCACCCAAAAGAGCCCCCCACACAGCACCATCAGGTTCTACCAGCATTGATTCAATAAGCTCCAGGGCTTCATTCAGCTGACCTGCTCGGCCTAGTAGATCTACCATACAAGTGTAATGCTCTGGACCAGGCTGCAACCCATATTTATCCTTCATTGCATAAAAATATCCCAAACCCTTATCAGTCAGTCCTGCATGGCTACAAGCAGACAAAACACTTACAAATGCTGTTCCATCAGGCCTAATACCGCTCTTAATCATCTCATCAAATAGCTGCACCGCTACCTCTCCATGTCCATGGATTCCATATCCACCTATGATTGCTGTCCATGAAACCACAGTCTTTCTAGGCATGCCATCAAAAACAGCACGTGCTTTTTTCAAATTACCACACCTGGCATACATATTAATCAAAGCATTATTCAAAAATGGGTTCGAACCAAAACCATTTACTTCAATCTGCCGTCCAACCTCAAGACCAACACTATGTGCGCCAAGGTGAGCACAAGATGAAAGAACCCCAACAAACGTAACAGCATCCGGACAAACCCCTAACGATTTCATCTCTCTATAAAGCTCTAAAACATGAGTAGCAAGCCCATTTTGTGCGTACCCAGAAATCATAGCATTCCAAGTAATCAAACCCTTTTCAGGTACTTGATCAAACAACTTCCTTCCATAGTCAACAGACCCACATTTCACATACATTGTCACTAAACAATTTGCTACAGAGAAATCAAAATCCAAGCCAAATTTCACACAAATACAATGCCAACACATACCAAGCCACAGATATCCCCGGTCCACACATATTGGTAACAAACAAAGCATTGTAACAGAATTAATCTCCACACTCTGCTGCCTCATTTTACCGAACAAAGAAACAGCTTCAGAAACGAGCAAATTCAACACATACCCAGATATCAAAGCATTGTAACAAACGGTCAAATTCGTTGACTTTATACTTTCATCGAACACCTTCCGCGCATTATCAAGTAAACGACATTTACAATACAAACTAACAAGAGAGGTGAGCACAAAGGGTTCCAATTCACACCCAGACTTGATGACGTGGCAGTGGAGCTGTGAACCAGCAAATGGAAGCGAAAGCGCCGCACAGGATTTAAGGGCGAAAGGGAAAGTGAAGGCATTTGGAGTCACGCCGTAACAGAGCATTTGGCGATAAAGGGAGAGGGCTTCCGTGAAGAGTGACTGGTTTGCTAGCTCTCTTAAGCGTGTGTTCCATGGACTCGTTGCCGTTGTTGGCGGGCTTTTGGGAATTTGAAAGCGAAATTGTTTGGTGGCTTTGTGAGGGTTAAGCGAGGGCTTTATGGTCATTTAAAAAAAAGGACAACGGACAATCGTGCTTGTTTTGGCGGGCGGGGGAAATCGCGGTTAAATGAGATGAAAAAAAATCATAAAATAAGTTTCCGCTTGAGGAAGAAATATCCGTTCTAAGAGAACCAACGATACGTTTCGGAAAATTATTGTTTTTTCATGTAGCGTTTGAGTTTCAAAATGAGGGTTTGCCTGACATACATTCATGTCACTTACAACTTGGCAAAACAATTAGGGGCAGACTCTTTGCTCTGGATTAATTTGTAAATTAATTGTAAAAATTTGTGTGAATGTCAGTCATATAGAAGAGTAAAATCAACATATATATCAAACAACCCATCATCAAAACTCTTAGCCTGTGTTTGGTTAACAGCTAAGCACATAGGAGAGGAAAGCATTTAGATTTCTTCTATGATTTCCACTGTTCGGTTGGCAACATTGGATAGAAAGTCAAATTCTGATGGAAATCCAATTTCTGCAAGTTGAGGAATTCGGTTTCCTCTCGCAAGAGTGAAATATGAATTCCACACTCCTAAAAAGGATAAATTCTCAATTTTACCCTTAATTATATTTTTTATTTCCAATTATATCCTTTGACAAATACTCCTAATTTGCAAATGATTATATAATTTCACAACTTTATAACTCAAAATTAAATCAAAGCCTATCAAAAACATAAATAAAAACCTCTCGTGAGCTTCATCTCTTAGCAAGTATCAACACTTTAGCTTCATGGTTTCTCACCTTAGGTACGGTTTTTCATCTCTTTTCATTTATTTTAGTGTTGTCAAATCGTTTTGATGGTATTGTTGATTTGTCATTGTTGGCTGTTGTAATTATTATTGTGTGGCTATTGTGGTTATTTAATGAGTTAATTTACGAGATGATAGAGAATGAGTTTGAAGAGGTCTATTTGAGATTTTGTTGCTTTAATTTGAATTAATTTAAAAATTTCACATGTGGCATTTTGTTTGATTAAGTTATTATGAGGCTTTGATTGAGATTTTGTTACTTTATATTGTGAATGGATAAGTTTATAGATATATTCCCACCAAGTGTTTGATGAATTGTCTAAAAGAAAAATGTTAATTATGCCCTAGAAATTATGATTGCATCTAGAAGCATATCTCCAATCCGTAGTTGACTTTACATTAAGAAAAAATTATCCTAATTATTCGGCTAAGGTATTTTTGTGGGTGGATTTTTAGCAAATATAGCTTCAACCTTCTTGTGTAAACAAATAATAATAATAATAATAATAATAATAATAATAAATCTTGTTGGATTGTACTTCATTAATGCAATACCAAGGCACAAAATGAAGTGTGACTGGTGATTTTTTAAATGAAATGGATGGCTAGTAAAATTTACAATTATTCTTAAGAGCTAGTACTTTCAATTATGGACTTACAAATTAATAGTAATAAACATCATGTAATGGTAAAGAAATTGCATATTTTTGAAAAAATAATAAGAAGAAATTGTATCTTTTTTGTTGTTTTCTTTTTTTTACATTTCTAGATGTTAATTGATTTGTAATTGTTTTTCCCTTATTCAAGTAAACTTATGCAATTATTATGCATATCCTGCAACTTTACCATCATTATTCTTATTGAGTAAATATGTATGACTTTTCTTTATTTAAATTAAGACATAGATAATTTTTTGTGTAGTCATGGACGACTTGAGGCTTAGTTGAAATAGACAATATGAGAAAGAAGAAATTGGTTGGACTCTTTATTCGTTAGATGATAGTATGTCTATTTCACATGTTCTGAAAAAGCGCTCAAAAATTTCAAATAGTTCATCAAGAAAAAGGAGAAGCACTGATGATTCAGAACAGAGTGGAGAGTCATTTAAAGAGCTGACATCTCTTTTTGTCACAGAAATGAAAGAAACTCTAGTCGCTTGAGTTGAGCTATAGGGCAAGAAATTAATGAGAAACAAGTAGGATTGGGTGATGAGTTGATTAAGATTGGTACTCTTACAATGGTAGAACACCTTAGAGCCACCACTTTAAATGCTCGTGATAGTGCTACTTAACGTGTTTTATAGTCTTTGTGATGACGAACAAGAAGCATGGATTAAACTTTTCCTTAGCGGTGAATTTAAGTAATTTTAGACTTATTATTGTGTTTGATGACTTATGTTAGATTTATTGTTGATTTGATGCACTCATTTTAGTTTTAAGTGACGATTATGTAACAATTAACTATACATCATTGAGAAGATCATCAATATGGCATGCAGCCTCATTTATTTTTTTGGTCAATAATTTGTTTAGCTTTGATGCTTTATTTACGTACGTATGCAAACAGCTAGAAAAGAAAGAGAATAAATATATATTTAGAAATGGCAATCATTTCAGTGCCCAGCAACGGCAATGAATATGATGCCCTTGATTTTCAAACTTAAGTAAAATAAATTTAAAGAGTGTCAATAATACTGATCAATAGGTCCAACGTAACAGTTTTCGGAGCTTAGCGAGGGATACTGAGAAAAATGATTGCACTGGCAAAAACTTTGTAAGATGGAGGCAATAACAAGAGAATCATCATCTACCGAAGACGTGTCAATACAAAATTGGTCGCCGGGCTTCAACTCCGGTGTCGGCGGCGGCGGCGGCGGAGGCGGAGGAGATGGAGCAAAAGTCCAAAAGGCAACGGGGTAGTAAAAATTAGTTCTAGCTCTTTCTACGCCACTGAAAGAGGTGGCCGAAAGATCGTATGCAATTGCAGCTTCTTCAGCAGTGTCAAATGTGCCTAGCCAATGTCTTTCTTTAGTGTGTGGGTTTCTAATCTCGGCGGCATATCTCCCCCACGGCCGTCGCCGCACTCCGAGGTACCTACCGGACTGCCTTGAGCTTCTCTTTGGATTCCTGTAAAGCAATTCAGGAAATTTTTCCATTGAAATGATGATCAATGTGTGGTTTGGTTTGTTTTATATATAAGAGTGTGGTGCAGGACAATCTAAACTGGCACTTGTTTATTGAAGTAATAAGAAGCCATATTATTACTATTATTATTTGTTCAAGTGGGGCAGGTGAGATTGCATTGTCTATGATATAATTAAGAAGTACATATAAAATGCTTATAAACATATTTTGTTTCGTGCAATGTTTGTTTACATGTTACCTACCATTCCTTAAATTCCTCGACCATGATACGATTAGGGTGACAAAATGCGTAAATTCTTGCAGTCAATTGTATTATATACAATGGTTCTGTGGACTTATTTTTTATTTTTTGGTTTTAATCTTACATCCAAACTTCAATAAACATACACATTATTTTTATTTGTAGAGGTTTAAATTCTGCAGTGTCGTATCGGTCCAAACTGAAAAATTGAGTGCAGAATTTTGGACTATGTCTTATTCTTAGAAGATTAGCCCAAAAAGACCAATTGATGCATTTTTTTTTTAAAAAAAAAGGATCAAGCACTGTTTTTGCCATGTTGTGTCTTAAGCGTCTTAATATTTATTTTTTTTTAAATTTTCGATTTATTAAAATTTCTATAAAAAGAACCCACAATGTAATTTTTTATACACTGTGTTATCAACTTTAAGTATTTTTTCATTATTTTAATAAATTTATTATTTTTACTTATGTCTTGTGTGTTTCCAAATTATTAACTTTCTTTCTCGAAAAATAAAAGAAAAATATTAACTTTCTGTGCCTAAAATGTGAGCTCCACTCAAGCTCACTAGGATTTTGGACTCGCTCATGCTATTTCATCAACCCACTTTTTTTTTTTTGTGTTAGGCTTGTGCTGTATTGCAGCCAGCGTGACCCATTTTACATCTTTAATTTGTGAATTAAGTACTAACAGATAATGTAAATCGTTAGTTTTGCAAGAGATGATAACTGAAAAAAGGATCAAATTTGCATTTAGTAGCATTGTGACAAAACAAAACTATTATTTTGTTTTAACCTAACAGTGAATTTGAATTTATGCGATCAACCTTCGCTGTATTTGCTCTCGGTTTGAATGAAATCCATTTTAATTTAAAGAAAAAAAATTTTAAAAAAAGGCACTTAAAATTTTTATGCCATAAGTACTTAAATAATGTTATAGGTCCACGT
Source organism: Luvunga scandens (assembly GCA_030449905.1). Lineage (NCBI taxonomy): Eukaryota > Viridiplantae > Streptophyta > Magnoliopsida > Sapindales > Rutaceae > Luvunga > Luvunga scandens. The sequence goes on from JASUUG010001265.1 coordinate 4,241,300, forward strand.
AATCAATAAACAAAACGTTACTATACACCGGGCAGTTTTTGATCCACAGACTGGATAAGACAATCTACAAGATATCCGTCTCTAACGGATAAAATAACAACTCGTGGGGGAAAGAATATTCCGACGGAAGCGGGCTGTGGAGTGGAGATGGAAGCAGTGCAATTTTCGACCGTTGCTTCCCGCCATTACTCAGCGACTAGCAAAACCTTCTGCAATTCCAGAAAATCGGCGGGTAAATCTACTAAGCTTCTCTCCTCGTGGGCTGGCTCCAGCAATCCTGCTCGGCTCTCGTCCACTTCGAGAAATTTGTTCACTGTAAGTACAGCGAAACTGTAGCCTTTGTTTTTTGGTTTCAATATTAAAAATAAATAAATTTATTTATTTCGGGTTTAATTTGTTTACAGAGAGAGACATGGGGCTTTATAAACTCTAAAAGTGTTACTATTAGAAGAAATGGTAGAAGAAGTTTGATAGTAAGAGCAGAAATGTTTGGGCAGTTAACAAGTGGCCTCGAGGCAGCCTGGAACAAGCTCAAAGGAGAAGGTTTGCCTTTTAATTTTAATTTTAATTTTAATTTTTTAATGAAAATATAGCAATATTATTGAATTGAGTGAAGAATGGTCATCTCTAAGATAATGATTCGTACAAGTATAAAATTGCTCTATATCAGAGTAAGAAGCTACAAATTGTGCTGCTAGGTTTATGACAAACTTGCAATTTCGCAAACCCATCTGACCTAAGTTATTTATTTAGATTTTTTAGTTCTTACTTAATGTTAATTTTTTTTTTTTGGCCAAAAATGCCAACCGAATGATTTGTTCTTATGAGTGATTTCTTAGTGCAACAGAGACTTTAACCAAGGAGAACATTGTGGAACCCATGAGAGACATTAGGAGAGCTCTTCTGGAAGCAGATGTGAGTGGGTTTGTAAGATGAAGTGTGAAAATTGTTCATATATGCATATGATATAAAATGGTTTGCTTTGTTGATAGGTAAGTCTTCCTGTTGTTAGAAGGTTTGTCCAAGCAGTCAGTGAACAAGCGGTTGGTGTGGGCCTGATTCGGGGAGTAAGACCTGATCAGCAATTGGTCAAGGTATAAATTATTATTAACTCCATGATCTTTCAAATGGAAATGTTTTGAGTACTTCTAATCTTTTACAGAATTAAAATTGAGTTATTGTAATATTTATGGTAGTTTGAATTTGAAATATAGTAATGAATTAAGAAAAAAGGTACTCTTGGTATTGCCCATCATGGCCTTAATAAAGAAGCATCTTCACTGCTTTGCACTTGACATACCTGGTGCTTGTCTCTTTGTTGTTATTTTTTTCCCCTGCATGTTTATAGAATGTAATCTCTTTTACGCATAAAACTTCTTGCTGATTGGTGAGCACTATATCATTTACTTGATATTTTTATCGGGAGTCTGCTTAAAACTGGCTAAGGCCTGATTATTTTCAAATCCCAAATAGGATATGCAGACTCTATTGACTTATTGATAGTGATAAAACTATGGATATAAAATTTTGCAGATTGTTCATGATGAACTTGTGAAATTGATGGGTGGAGAGGTGTCTGAGTTAGTTTTTGCAAAATCAAGGCCAACCGTGATACTACTGGCTGGTCTACAAGGAGTGGGAAAGACAACTGTTTCAGCAAAGTTGGCTAATTATCTTAAGAAACAGGTGCATTCTATCCCTCCTTCCTACCCCTTCTTTGCTGTTGGTATGTGTATATTTTGTGAACACCAACTTTTAGCTTACTTTTTGCTGACACCTGCATAGCATTGATTACAGGGAAAGAGTTGCATGCTTGTTGCTGGAGATGTGTACAGACCTGCTGCTATTGACCAACTTGTTATTCTGGGTGAGCAGGTATTGTGATTTTATTGTTAAGAGGAATACTGTAGTTGAAATTGGAAAAATCTGTATCTTATGTCAGTACTTATTTTGTTTCCCAATAGTTATAAGATTCACATCCTGTGAATTTTACCTAAGATGTAAAGTGTACTATCTGATCAAATGCATTAATGCAACACTGTTTCCATCAATAGTCACTAACCTTGACAGATACATGCACATGATATTATGTTACATCTAAAACATGATATGGAGAAAAATGGAGAAAGAACAGATGTCTTATTAAAAGGTAAATTTAGGATTACCACCCTCATGAATTGGCTATCTTCAAATCATTCCCCTTACTTTGGAAAACCTCAAGTTACCCTCATTTTTGTTCAAAAGGTAAGGGAAAAATGGGGTTAATGAATTTGTTTGGTCTTCTTAAAAAATAATGGAGTAAATTGAGGTTTTCAAAAGTAAGAGGATGATTTGAAGATGGTCAATTCACAAGGGGGTAATCTGGAATTAACCCTTTATTGAAAATATGGGAAAACTCCCAGTCTTGCAAAGGATTGTGATCTCTGCATCTTATTCCCAATGATCAGCCATTGAACTTATAAACATGGTGCAGAAATATTGATAATGATAACATTTGTGGGTACAAAAGACATGCTTAACTGACTTTTAAAATGCATCATCCTTTACTTATTCATGAAAGTAAAATGAAGGATGCCTTTTTAACTCTTTAGTACTTTTAGTCGATTTTAAGGTCACAATCATAAAATATGTTAATTTTCTGCATTCATATTGTCTTTCTTTATCAATTACTTGCCGAAAATAGTACTTCTAGTTCATTCTCATATTCAGTTATAGCTTGTGACAGGTGGGTGTGCCAGTTTATACAGCAGGGACTGAGGTTAAACCATCACAAATAGCCAAGCAAGGTTTAGAAGAAGCCAAAAAGAAAAACGTAGATGTAGTCATAGTAGATACTGCTGGAAGGCTTCAGGTAACACTTTCTTGTATTTGAGATAATCTTATTCTTAGTTTTAGGATGTTTTCTTGATATTTTCCATTGAGTAAATTCTTCTAACGTCTTGACCTGATCTACCATACATGTTGGTTTCTTTAATTTTTGAATAGATAGATAAAGCAATGATGGATGAGTTGAAAGATGTGAAGCGTGTATTGAATCCTACCGAGGTTTTGCTAGTTGTGGATGCAATGACCGGCCAAGAAGCTGCAGGTACACTAATAAGCATTACTCATGCTATGCCCATATCTCTGCCATGTGCTAAATATTACTCTCTATCTTTCTATGCTTGTTTGTATGCCCTTTATTGTTAAAAATGAGGTAAACCATCTAACTCAGATAAAAAGAAGTCTCCTAACTAGGCAATTCCAACTTTGCAGTTCTTTTGCAAGCTGTCCTATAAATTGTCAAATAATGGGTTTTAGTCAATGATTTGGATCTTGCAATAATTGATTTGCATGCCTTTAATGCATATTTGGATCTTGCAACAACAATTACAACTACTATCAACTTATACTCATCTTTGTATTTCCTTGAATTCACAGCCCTGGTCACAACATTCAACATTGAGATAGGGATTACAGGTGCCATTTTGACAAAGTTAGATGGAGATTCTAGGGGTGGTGCGGCTTTGAGTGTTAAAGAGGTTTGACTACTGGTTGCCTTAGTTTTTCATCAAATGTTGCATTTTATTGGAGTCTTTTTATTAAGCAATGATTTAGTATGCCTTCTCATTCTTTTACCCATGTTTGTTATGAATTTTGTTGACACTCTCATCAATCTGTTTATTTAGCATCAAATACCTTATGGAGCTAGTTTAACAAACTTTTCCGTTTTCTTTTTATTGAACTGGTTTTACGATTACTGCCTGTATTAGATAATGGTCTTGGGTAATGTTTTGGAAGAGATATTGAGTTGTTATAATTATTGAAAAAACAGTGGAAAGAGGTATGTAGTTTGCAAAAAAAAGACACCTATTGCAGCGTAGCTGAAGCCAACAAGATTTTGAGTTTCCGTTGTACTACAAGGCTAGATCCTTTTGGACCTCAACCACTTCATGAAATTGGATTGAATATATGAGAGCTGGTTTAAGAGGTATGTAGTTTGCTAAAACAAGACACCTATTGCAGCGAAGCTGAAGCCAACAAGATTTTGAGTTTCCGTTGTACTACAAGGCTAGATCCTTTTGGACCTCAACCACTTCATGAAATTGGATTGAATATATGAGAGCTGGTTTTACAATATCCTCGTGCCAAAGTGTTTATGTTCAGGTCCATGATATATGTTTTGTCTGCATATTTCATGGGAACACCAGCACAACTGCTTCACCTACATTCCGTATAGTATGTGAAATTTTGAGCTAGAAATAGGTATTTTAATGCGCTATCTCAAATAGTTTAATGGAGGCTGATTAATATCTTTGAACAAAACGGAAATAACTTATGAAATGTTTTATTTGACTATTTTAAGGGCTCAGACTTTTGCCAGTTCTATTACTTGTTTGTTTGTGTCAATTGTAGCTGGATTAAAATATTATTGAATGGAGTTCTTCATTTTCTAATCAAATTAATGCCTGAATGAACACAGGTATCAGGAAAGCCAATCAAACTTGTTGGACGAGGAGAACGAATGGAGGACCTTGAACCTTTCTACCCAGATCGCATGGCTGGACGTATCTTAGGAATGGGAGATGTTCTCTCATTTGTAGAGAAGGCACAAGAAGTTGTAAGTTTCAAATATATCTGGTTTCATATCTCAACGAAGAGAAAATGTTTTGATGCATATTGAATCACGTGCACAGATGCAACAAGAAGATGCTGAAGAAATGCAAAAGAAGATAATGAGTGCGAAGTTCGACTTCAATGATTTCTTAAAGCAAACTCGTACTGTTGCGCGTATGGGTTCGATGAGTCGTGTTATAGGAATGATCCCTGGAATGGGGAAGGTACGTATGCCAAAATTTCCAGTTTTTGTGGTGCAGTCGCATTATTTTTCTCGTATCTAGTTACATATAAGGCTGATTAGCTGAATAGTGGCAATTTCTGTGATGTAACTGGTCTACCAATTAAACCATGAGATGGTGCTTTGATTAACTCTCCTCTGTGTGTATTCAAACAGATTACTCCTGCACAAGTTCGAGAAGCAGAGAAGAGTTTAAAAATAATGGAAGCCATGATTGAAGCAATGACCCCTGGTATCTTCTTTTTCTCTATAATAATTATTGGACTCACTTTTAAACGATAAAAGTTGACCTTGCATTTTCATTCTTTCTTCTGCAGAGGAAAGGGAGAAACCAGAACTGTTGGCTGAATCACCTGTCAGAAGAAAAAGAGTCGCTCAAGAGTCTGGGAAAACAGAACAGCAGGTATGCTCTTTTGCTTCTTGATGCAAGTTGATATGCGAGTTTATATTGGCTATGCTGAATAGTGAGGATGTCTCATCTATGTATATTCATATGAGCTGTACTGTCAATATTAGGTGAGCCAACTTGTTGCTCAACTCTTCCAAATGCGTGTGCGTATGAAGAACTTAATGGGTGTAATGGAGGGTGGTTCAATTCCTGCACTGAGCAATCTTGAGGATGCCCTTAAATCTGAACAGAAGGTGCATTGCTTGCTTATGTTACTTGCTTATGCTTTTTAGTTGCATTCCTTCCATCCATTGCGGGTGGAATAAACAATCTTATTTTTTCTCCCGCAAAATCAACTTTCATTTATCCATAAAAACTACAAGTACAGCAAATTTCCTGGCCAATACTATTTGAATAAACAATTGTCGGCATGAGTATCAATTGATGAATACCACTGTCTATTTATATTTCTGTTTGATTCAGAGAAGTTCAACATCAAATTTTCCCCACCATCTTTGTGTGTTATATGCTGTATTCTAAAAGTTATATCCGGTTTTGTATTGTAGGCTCCTCCTGGTACCGCAAGGAGGAAGAGAAGATCAGAGTCAAGGAGGCAGTTCGTTGATTCAGCATCAACAAGGCCAAGTCCTCGTGGTTTTGGGGGTGGGAACTAGATCTTAAGTTTGTCAGCTGCGAACAACAGAGTGGCCTCCAGGCAAACAGTAAAAGAACCTTAAATTCTTTCTCACTGTCAGATATCTCTACTTATGAAGTTAAGAGTTTCCAAGGTTGTTTGAGCTGTAAAAATTCATCAATTAATGTAACCAAGCACGGAGTTGCCACCTTTTTCTTTTTAAGTACTGTACTTTATTGTATGTTAACCAATGTCACTTGCGTTGACTTGCGAGATTGAAAATGAGAGCTAGAATGAAATGAGTTGTATGAACAGCAATATGAACACATTAGATTCATGATTCCCTTATGCCATTTTGACTATTCTTATGGATTCAGATTTAAATTCTTTTATTTAACATTCAACGAGAGCATTTACGTCCCTATAATGTACAAAAGTTAGTCTACTCCGGCAGGTATGCGGACAGTTAGGAGGAATCAGAAGAAGGAAGTCGTTGAGACCCTTGAAACGTCAACAACTTATTCGCAGCTGGGCCACTTCCATATGTCAAAAATAAAAACATTTTCTATTGATAATTTGAAAGTCACAACCACGTGTCCACTTAAAAGGAGGAGGATTTTCTTGTGGATAAAAATGGCAAGCTCAGATGGAATTCCTGTAGCTACCAGAGAGATACTTCTGTTGGTATTAATGTAGCATTCAACCCGGGCTAGAGTAACAATGTTGAAGTTAATCCTGGAGCTTCCCATATGGTTATCTTTGCGGATAAAGGTGATTTTTAGCACACAAAAGTTGTAAAAAGCTTGAAACTCAGTTCAGTCTTTGTAAATAAATGATCCCATTATCAGATCCCTGAAAATGATATTGTATTGATTTCTCATCTTGCAAAAGAGATATAGGACTGTTACAGCAATACTGAAGTTTCTAGCTTTACAAACTATTAGGCGAAAGCACATATGATATGAGTTCATTGTTACAGAAATAAAAGTCAAACATTACCACGCTTGAACTATGCCAAGTACTTAAACATGGTAGGATCCTTGGAATCTCTTTCAATAAACTCTCGATTGATCAAGTCTTCAATCCGGCTCTTGATTGCTTTGATTTCAGGCCTGAAGCTGTGGCTCAGCATCTTAACACACTCTGAAATTAGTTGTTGATAACCCAAAACTTTCCGGCTCTTCATTATCCGCACAAGGGCTGCATCAATGTTATGTCTCCTGTCCTTAACAACATCTTCGTTAATCTTCCTTCTGTCATCAACTGGTGGTAGAGGGATTCTAATCCTCCTCATTCTGTCAGTGAATTTCGAGTTGAATTCAAAAGAGTCAGATTGAGAAATCGTCTTCGTATTCGGCTCCTTGTTGAGGATCTTATACTTGGAACATGACAGCGAATGGAGGACCCTGATCAAATCACCTTCGTTCAAGTTCAATTGAGTCCGAATTTCTGAAAAGCTCAATCTATCCGCATCATTGAAAAGCATAAGACAAGCAGCCTGATAAGTTGACACAATAAGTTCTATAGCTTTCTGCTCAAATTTGCCAGTGACGTGGCAATTTCCCAATGAATAAATCCATGTGAGTTTTCTCTTTTTTGTTTTTGTTCCATAGAACTTTTTGAAAGATTCTACACCCTTGACCATCTCAGAAGGAAGGTTGAGATCAGAGAATTTATAACTAGGCCAGGATCCAGTTGTGAGAACCATAACTGATAAATCAAACTGGGGTTTTTCATTCAGGTTACTGCTAAACCAATCATCGAGAGCTGTCTGATTTTCCCTTGCGAGCATCACGTCGGTTATCATCCCCTCCATCTTTGTTGTAAAATGCCCACCAGAATGCTGCTTCAGCTTACTTAAGAAAGTCTTATCATAGTCCTTATTACCACCCTTATCAAAAAGTAGCCTTCGAGCAAGCTTCTTCCTATAGAATTCAGCAAAAAGATCTTTATGTCTGAAGTAGTCAAGCAGTGCAATTACCTTATCCATTGTTCGTTCAACAGTTTCATCACTCAAATTCTCAGTATCACTATTCTTGAAAATATTGTCACAAAATGTAGCCAATATTTCAGCACTTGAAATTTCAACAATGGATTCATTACAAAGTACCTCAAAGGCTTCTTTCAGCGCCATTTGAAAACGCTTGTGATCTCCAAAACAAATGCTAACATATGCCATGAATTTGTCATGGAACTCCAATATTTTCCCAACAAAGTTCTGTTCCATGTTTGCAGGCTTGTTCCTCACATCTTCCTCGGCCCGATGAACCAAAGCTTTCCCTTGATCTATAATATATTGCTTAAAAATACCGGCCACTGGCTCCAATCCAGTTGGTATTTTATCATACAGCCTGAAAATCCTGGAAAGATCGTCAAACTTTTCTTCTATAAGCAATGCACGGCAGCCGGATTGCTCGTTTTCAAGCAATTGATTCTGGTGCACAACCAGTAACTCGTATTGAACTTTCTCAATCAACTTTGACTCGCTGTACCTATGGAAGTAACACACAGCTCTATCTCTTTCTTTCTTCAAACACTCCTCCGCTTTTATCATATACTCCGGACATGAATCATTCAAAATCCAACTGCTAGCCTGCCGCAAATAATAACAACCCGTGTCATCAATCATCTGTTCTTCGAAATCCTGTAGGTAAAAGTCCATGTCTAGGATTCCTATCCCAACAAAAATATCCACAGCCTTTTTCACCAAAGCTCTATCAATCTTCTCACCCTCTCGTTCCTCATCGATCAGCGCAATCACAGTATCCCTTACATCCCTCTTCAAATCTTTATATACCCTATCACGAAAAACAATCACCGGAACTTCTATCAGCGAAGCAAGTCCTGCTTGATTATGAACATAAAACCGATCAAGATACTCAAAGAACCGGAAAAGCCAACGCCCCATTACATTGATATTCTCCCATTGTTTGACAAACTCGCGTAACATGAATTCCCCTCGCTTGTCTTCAAAGGAAGGCAATATATCTGATTGTATATACTCTTCAAATACCTCCCCGTGCTTAATGTAGAGAAGCTTCGAATATGAATAGTCCTGTGCGGAAGGAAGCTTGATACTGCAAAGATCATAGATTATTGTGTAAAGGGTCATGTATTCTTCAGAAGCGAAGGGAGGCTCAGGCAACCCTTTTAATAGTTTCTTCAGCTTTGCGATCCCTTGCTCCATTAAAGCCCATGATTCTTCGAAAGCAAGCTTCTTCTTTGATGCCATTGCTGCAAAATTATTCAAGTCTTAGGAGTCTGAAACTAGTGATTATATTGCAAAAAAAGGGTTGTTTTCCTAAACAACAAAGGAATGCAGATTTAAGATGGCTTCCAAAATCCTGCCTTGCAACTGAAAATATCAATTTTTGGCTTGAGAGATCGGCGCTGGGGTTTAAAAACAGAGCTCTTGTCTTGTGCAACTCGGACTACAGTTAATTCGAAGTTAATCAGAAGCAAAATAGCAAAACGACATCACATAATACTGTATGATTATGACACTATGAAATACCAGAATACCCTCACATACATATTATTGAAGTGAAAAATGGACCCGGTGGGAATTTTTCAGCGGGTCCATTTTTCACCAGAGCTGCTCTGCGTAGAGCTCAATACTTAGAAGTAAATAGGTGCAGTGAACTGGCTGACAAAAATAAGTTGAAAAATAATAGAAAATGATAGAAAATACAGTGACAAGACCGGAGAGAGTTAAAAAAAAAAAAGCGGAAAAGGACTGCCGTACCCTCAATCTTTGGGAGATGTTTGGGAGCATGGATGGGTTATGGCACTGCGTTAGATTTTAGGATTAAAAAAAGGACCCCTCTAAGTTACGGTAATCGTAACTTACGGTTATTTATTTTATTTTATTTTTTTTTCTTATAAATTTTTATTAAAATCTCTTATACTCTATTTTATTTATAATTTATTTATAAATATTATAAAATTTTTAAATTTACTCATATAATTTTTAAATTCTTAAAATATCTTCTATTTAATTAAAAAATATAATTTTTATTAAATAAATTATAATAATAATAAAAATTATTATTATTATTATTATTATTATTTTAAATGAATTATTATTATTATTATTATTATTATTATTATTATTTATGAATAAATATTATTATCAACAACAACAACAATAAAATTATAATTATAATAATGGATTATTATTATTTTTAAATTCCTAAAATACCGCCATTTTATTAAAAAATATAATTATTATTAATGGATTATAATTATAATTATGATTATAATAATTTTAAATGGATTATTATTATTATTAACAACAATAAAAGGTATTATAATTAATTAATATATTAATAATAATTATTATTAATTAACTTTTTTTATTAATAATAATAATAATTAATAGTAATAATAATTATTAATAATTTAACTAAAAAATTATTAATAATAATTATTAATATATTAATTAATTATAAACCCATCTTCAAATTTATACACTCTATTTCTCCATCACACTTTCTTTCTTCCCCCACCCTCCGATCAAGATCATTTTTACTTTCTAAATCCCACGTTATCAAACTCATCTATTACTCTTTTCAACATGACACTGCATTAACAATACTCCCAACAAATTTGCCGTCACCACCTCCACCACAAGGAACCAATGTACTTTCCTTCATTTTCTCCATCTCCATTGGCCTCATCCTCCATTTCCTTATCCCTAAATAAATAAATAAAAATAATTATTATTGTTAATAATTTAACTAAAAAATTATTATTAATTATTATTATATTATGGGTTGAATTTGAATTGTTGTACCAAAATCCAATTCAAATGAATTAGATTTGAAGATAATTATATTTACATTATTATTTTATATTTTAATTATTGTGATTATTATTATTATTTAAAAATTAATTATTATTGTTGTTGTTTTTGTTAATAATTTAACTAAAAAATTATTATTAATATATTAATTAATTATAATACCTTTTATTGTTAATAATAATAATAATCTATTTAAAATTAAAATTAAAAATATATTATTATAATCATAATTATAATTATAATCCATTAATAATGATTATATTTTTTAATTAAATGGAGGGTATTTTAAAAATTTAAAAATTATAAGAATAAATTTAATATTTTAAAAATTTATGAATAAATATAAAAATTTTATAATATTTATGAATAAAGTATAAATAATGCAGAGTATAAGGGGCTTCAGTAAAATTTTGTAAGAAAACAAAATAACAAAAAGACATAGGGACCATAAGTTATTATGGTAACCGTAACTTAGAGAAATCCTTAAAAAAATTAATTCATCCTTTGGTGGTCAAGACTATTAAATTTAATCTAAAATTATTGAGATTTTTGGTTTATATTTTCATGTGAGTATAAGTAGGATTAGATTCATAAAATTAAATGATATTTTTTTTATCCTTTTTATCGTTCTCTTTTTTTTTTCATTTAATTTAATTGAAATATAAAAATTAATTTCATAATTTATTTACCCAGAATTTTATATTACATTCAGTATCAAAATTCTATCCCATACTTAATTTTAAATTCTAATTAATTTAAGATAAAAAAAATCTAAATTTAATGCAAAAATTTAGTTGGAGCGTGAAAATTATTCAATTTTTTGTTCACAATAAAATTGAATATTGAATATTCAAAATACTATTTAATAGCATATTATATCTATGAACATAATTATTAACCAGAAGAGTGCCATTTATTATTTGGGTATTATATAAAATATCAACTTCAATATAATTTGACTTCATTTAAATTTAATTAAATTTATACAATTATTTGTTCATAATAAAATTAAATACTAGATGTTCAAATTTTTGTTTAATAGTATATTATATCTATTAATATATTATTAATAAGAAGTATGTCATTCACTATTTGAGTATTACGTAAAATGTTAACTTAGATATCATTTAACTTTATTATATTTATTGACTTGTATGGTAGATGAAATATAGGTAATTATAAGTTTAAAATATATTTTCTAGTAAAACAAAGGAAGTTGTTGAGAAATAGAAGTCTGAATACCTTTTTTTTTGAAGTAGTTGTTAAGAAAAATAGAAGTCCGAACACCTTTTTTGAAATATTAAGAGATTTTTTTTATTTAAATATCAAAGTCTAATAGTCTTTTTTTTTTTTTTAAAAAAAAGAAATATGATCTTTTTCTTTAAAAGTTTACTTCTATAAAATTTTAACCCCTCCAAAATTTTAGTTGACGCTTTAATATGGTATAATTTATAAGTTTGTCTAAGATATTTCATCTTTTATTTTATTATTATATTTTTTAGAGGGTTAAGCTTATATTATCCTCTCATAAATTGACTATATTTAAATCATTATTTTATTCAATTTACCTTTATTTTTGTTAAGTCCATACCATTTTATCTTTTTTTTTAATGTGAATAAGTTGAGATTTTTAATAGTAAAAAAATGATTTGAAAATAATTAATTCTCGCAAAAGGTAAAATAAAATTTATCCTTTTTTAGAAAATAGCAGTGGGTAATTAAAAAATTAATTAATATATTATTGATTATTATCCGCAAAACTGTATTTAAACAACAACTCTATTTTTTTTTTTTAAAAAAAAAGAATTCCTTTTAAGTTAATTTCTTATCGTTTTTATCTTTTTAAAAGAAATATATGATGGTCAATAAAGTCATTATGATTGCATTTAAGTTAAAAGAAAAATTCACAAACAATTGCGGTCCATTAAACCACATTTAACTAATAATACCAGAACAAAAATTAGATTACTTCAGGTAAAAAGAGTTGCCTAAAACATTCCAAACTTATTTCTATTTTTATTTTAAACACAAAATTTTTATTAGGTCAACAAAATGCAATAACCCAAAACTATAAAATCTCTTCATCATCATCATTCCAATGCAATCTCCAAAAGTAACCAAAAATCTCAATGTCTCTTTCACTTTCTCTCCATTTGACTTCACTCTCTCTTCATCATTCTTCTTCTTCTTCTTCTTCAACCTTCAAACTCAAAAACCCATCACCGAGACTTCCCTTTCACTTTCATTCTAAAACCTCCCTTGAACCCCTTAATGCCTCCAAGCTCCCTTCACTCCTCCCTTCTTCGAAGCCTCTCTCACTAATCAAACCCTACGTTCAATCCCACTACAAACCCATCATCGCCGGCTGGCTCTGCAGCGTCGTTTCGGTCCTTTCACTCTCCAAAATAATCCCCAAAATCGCAACTTTGTCATCCAACTTTTGCGTGAACAAGTTGAATAGTGAAGGGTGGATTCTTGGTGTTTTTGTTTTGGCCAGATTGGTGGCTACTTACTGGCAGCAAGCGTTTTTGTGGGACGCGGCGTTGGGTGCTGTGTATGATGTAAGGGTTACTATGTTTGAGAAAGTTTTACAGAGAGAGCTGTCCTTTTTTGAAGGCGGCTCTGGCGTTTCGAGTGGAGATATTGCGTTTCGGATCTCTGCTGAGGCTAATGATGTTGCTGATACTGTTTATGCACTACTCAATGTCAGTAACTACTATTTATGCACATGTTCATAAATATAGTGTGTTATTGTGTCTGGTGAGAAACTTAAGGCTTGAATTCTAATGCATTGATTGTGTAACTATCTGCACAAAGAATTAAGCAGTTTTTTTCCTTTTTTTTTTTTCTTTTTAGGTAGCTCTTTGTAGTCGGAATTTTGACTAAAAACGAACATTAGTGGCTGTGTGTATATATAGAGAGAGAAAGCGTGAAAGCATAAAAGATATTTAGAGCTTTATGAAGAGATAATTTGCTGAAGCAATATGTTAACAGGATCAGAAATTTATATGTGTATGAAGTTTTGGTATTTGTAGGAAAGTATCTTGTGGAATCGATTGTGTGTGAGCTGAAATTAGTGGGGGAATACTTAAATGATTAAAGGGTTGGTTGAGGATAATTTATTTAATGGATTTTTGGGTAAAATTTTTTTTGTGAATTGTGGGGAGTTTTTGAGACTTCTGACTAGAATTTAGATATTTCAATGTTGTTTTGCAGGGACTTGTGACTTAGTGATTTATTTTGTATGATGGATTTTACTGTTTGTGTGTGACATGGCTGTGGACTAATTTAATTATTATACAAATAAATTTATGCTATCTGTGACATTTCTGTAATTTGAAACTTCTGATTTGTAAAATTTAATTTGTATGTCAGACAATTGTGCCTAGTGTACTGCAGTTATCTGCAATGGCAACTCAGATGTTGATTATCAGTCCTGTCCTATCGTTGATTTCGGCCCTGGTAAGAAGAGTATTACCTGAATTCTTGTTTGGTTTTGTCATCCTTGTTTCTGATGTTAACATGTCATGTACTTTGATCTGGGGTGTGTATAATTTTTTTTTTTTTTTGGTTTTATTGTAGGTGATTCCTTCTATGGCCATTGTTATAGCCTATCTAGGTGAAAGGCTTCGCAAGATATCTAAGCAGTCACATCTTAGCATTGCTAGTCTATCAGCCTACCTTAATGAGGTAACTTTTTTTTTTATGATTCTCTGTTTTACAGTTTCACGAATGCCATAAATTTTTAAGCTGCTTGTTCAAGTGCTCCAAGTTGTCTCCTAGGTCCTGCTGCCCTTTGTTACTGTATCATTCTTGTTAATTTCTTTCTCTCTCTCTCTCTCTCTCCAAGGCACTCGCTTATTTGGCATCAACCTTTATATTAGATGTTCTGTCATTGGGTGTTACCTGGTACATCTATGTAATATGTTGTGTTATTTATGGTAGGTTCTCCCAGCCATTCTTTTTGTTAAAGCAAACAATGCGGAGATGTGTGAGAGTGCCAGGTTTCGGAGGCTAGCTCATTCCGATCTTTGTGAACATTTGAAAAAGAGGAAAATGAAAGCACTCATCCCTCAAATTGTACAAGTTATATATTTTGGAGCATTGTTTATACTTTGTGGTGGGTCACTGCTGGTTTCTGGTGGTTCTTTTGATGGATGTAGCCTGGTTTCGTTTATAACATCATTAGTGTTCATGATTGAACCCATCCAGGTAAGGTAACATGTGCTTCATTTTCCCTCTCATGCTTTCAGTTTGATAATTATTAGTCCTTCATCATTTCATGGGTCTTTTGCTCTGTGCTGGGAGTATCATTCAGACTTTGGACATAATGTTTAGCTGCAGCATGGCTTTGAACTCATATTGTGTAGTTTACTTGTCCCATTTTTCAAGATAAAACTAGTTTGACAGTATCTTGGTGCTTTTTATCATCTCAACGAACCACCTAAAACATTATGCTAATCACTGGTGCTATTCTGGTTCAGCTTTTGAGGAGCTGTCTTAAGTTATCAATCTGAAAATAAGGAATCACGCAGGGTGTTGGAAAAGCATACAATGAATTCAAGCAAGGAGAACCTGCTATTGAACGCTTGTTTGATCTGACCAAGTTTAAATCAAAGGTAATTTATAATTTGATTGACTCTAATTTCTTTTCTCTAAAAGTCATTTTGCACTTATGTTAAAATGTTTTTTAGAAAACTTTTTGATTGATTTGAATGAAATGCACAAGAGTATGGGGGCCAATTTTGAAATATTAGAAATGCAAAATGAAATTGTGAAACTCCTTGTTTTATTGTAAATCACTTAGGTGTGCTTTGTATGTTACTTACCTTAATTTGAACTTTTACAGCTGCCTTGTTTTTGCTAAATGATTTTCTGCGTCATGTTTCTAATATCTGTATTTAGCAATTAGGACACAGTTAATATGATATTTCTATATTGTTCTTGAATATAGGTAATTGAGAAACCGGATGCTGTTACTTTAGACCATATAAATGGAGACGTGAAATTTTGCAATATCTCATTTAAGTATGCGGACAATATGCCCCTTGTTTTGGATCAACTGAACCTGCACATCAGAGCTGGAGAGACTGTTGCTCTTATTGGGCCATCTGGAGGAGGGAAGTCAACCCTTGCAAAATTGCTGCTTCGCCTTTACGATCCCCTATCTGGTGAGCCATCTGAACAATTGATCTTTCTTTATGCTGCCATGAGGTTAGTGAGTTATGGACTTTTAGAAACTACTTTTCATTTTATTTAGAGTGCCTGACTTTTTTCCTCATTTTAACAGGCTGTATACTTGTTGATAACCATGATATCCACAATATCCGATTGGATAGTTTGAGGAGACATGTTGGTCTGGTTTCTCAAGATATTGTGAGTGACTGGCAACAAACCTTTTAGTTATTGAATCCTTTCTTCTATAGACTACTGTATACTTTCTTCCAGATCAGAACTTTGCCATACAGACTCTCCAAGTGTATTTTGACCAGAGAATGATTGTTAACTTGTCTGTGCTTTGGTTGAAGACTCTTCAACTTGGGTGTTTTTTCATTTGCTGTGTCTGATTTATCCCCATAACTTTAAATAGGTTTTTGAGTCAGAAAATTATGGCTATCATGCACTTGATGAGCAAGTGGTTGTCCAATTTCTTATATTTTTTTAGTGTTGTTTTCTTCATGGTAGCCTCCTTCCTGCTTTTAGTTGGAAAAATGTATAGAGTTCAGCAAAGAAGTTAATTTCCTACAACGGTAACCTTAGTGCTTGGTTCAGAGTTGCATATCAAGGGTACCATTTTGCTAGTTAATTAATAAATTCAGTGTATGCAATGACGGCTTTCTTGATACATGAATGTGTGGCAATGTGTGAAGCTCTTTTCAAACCTTATGACTTATGTGAATGTATCAGACACTTTTTTCAGGGACAGTTGCTGAAAATATTGGGTATAGGGATCTGATGACCGAAATTGATATGGAGAGGGTTGAGCGTGCAGCAAGAACAGCAAATGCTGATGAATTTATTGGAACACTTCCACAGGGATACAATACCCATATTGGACCAAGAGGCTCTAGTTTAAGTGGAGGTCAGAGGCAAAGGTTAGACCAAAGCCTTAACTATATCCCTCTTTGTAATTTGATAGGCTTCACTACACAAAAGAGTGCTGTTTGGCTTCTTTTTGAGGGATATAATGGTTGGCTTGATTGATGGCATATTTTAAAGACCGACTTATTGTCAGAATAAGATATTAGGTTATTTAAATTCTCAAACATTTCAACTGCTTACTCACAAATGCAGACTAGCTATTGCAAGGGCACTCTATCAGAATTCCTCTGTATTGATTTTGGATGAAGCAACTTCTGCTTTAGATAGCAGGTCTGAGTTCCTAGTGAGAGAAGCCGTGGACTGCTTGTTGGGACATCATACTGTAAGGGAAAAACAATTCTCTTTCTGTATGGTCAAACTATGTTCTTATATTTGGCCCTTTTTCATTTTCTTTTACTGTGAGAACAAATGATGAATTTTTGCCAAGGCTCTAGAACTATTATCTTCAGCACTGTGTTATGTAAATTTAGCTAAAGCATTAGTGGTTTTGGCTGGGAATTAGTTATTTAGTTTTGCACCTTTGTTTCAATGCCTTTGATGATTCAAACATTGTACTCAAAACAGAGTCTGCACTTTCAGGTGCTTGTCATTGCCCACCATTTGGAAACAGTTATGATGGCAAAACGCATATTCCTTCTAGATAATGGGAAGCTTGAAGAGCTAAATCGGTCTACTCTTCTGGGCAGTAATCGTGACTCACTAGTATCAGCTGGACTTGTTATTTGAGGGCATTGCCAAGGATCACAGACTCATGATGCACCTTCACCACCTGGACTTGTGATTCAAGGGCAATGTAAAAACTCATAGAGCGTCCATCACAGGAATAGGACTCAAAAGATTCACAGAGGGTGTCCATAGCCACAGTGACCTAGCATTAAGAATAAGCATAGGAAGCCAGGTTTATACTTCCTACAGGGGAGACTAAGAATGAACCAATCTTCTGTTTATGCATTCAAATCTATGGCTTTTATGGCAAATATTTATTTCCCTTTGTGAATTTATCTTAATTTTTTTCTGTTTAGAAATGGCTATAAGGTTTTTAGCTATCTATGTTTTCTAGTTTTGAGATTATTGGACTTGCACTTGCTGACAAGATCTGCTCAATGAGTTTGATTGTTTGAAATTGTTGCGGGATTAAGGTCTCGTGCTTGAACTTATAAATGTCATGTAAAATTATTTTCCTCTGGCAACAAAGACTTGAAATTATATTCTTACAATATAGTTGCAATTCAGGATTATAAACAAACTCTAGATTTCACCTCACATTTCCTTTAATTTTGCTTTGGTAATCTATAATAAGAAAGAGAAATCTCTAATAATAGTTGTGACGGTTAAGGGTTTGCAAATTTTTTAAAAATAATTTTCAGATATAATAAGACATAAACTGCCATTAACAATTCGTAAATATTTGGGTTATATCAGAAAAAATAAAATGAAAATTAATTTTTTTTAAAAAGAACAGGGCCTACTTGAAATATTTGTCGGCTGCGCTGAATTGCAGAAATTGAGGCCCAAAACGGTGCGCATAACTCAATTTTCTTCATATGAAAACCCTCGCGCAACTTAAAAATGTCTTTTCATTTTCATTTTGCCGCTTAAGAATCCCGCGCTCTGTGCTCATAAACAGGTATCAATCTAAAACCCTAAATTTCTCTCCCCCCCCCTCCCCCTCTTTTTGTTTGATTGATCATTTTGCTAGTGAATTTTGGATCGAATTTTCGTACGCAGTACTGTATTTTAATTTTGAATCCGTTGAAAGAGTAAGTATGACTTAGTAGTTTTTTTTTTCTTTTATTTTTGGCTAAAAAATGGGTATCAAATTTAGATTTAAGATTTATCTTGTTTTTTATTTTGAATTAATTTAATTTGAATGTCACAAACCACACTATCCCATGACGATAAAATCCCGTTTCCCATGTTGATTGTTCCAATTTAGTTAAGAATTGTATCTCATAATTGTGTTTACTATCGTGGAATAATTTCTCTTCAAATTAAAACATTTCACTAAAATGAAGGCAAATAGGCATATAATAAGTTGTCTCAGATTGGTGTGTTTTGTATGTTTTACAGGAGGATAATGGATACATCAAACCCTGCAGTGTTTGTTAATGGAGGGCTGCTGCGCATGTATGTAGGGCGGAGGATTCGCACTGTGATTCAGGTTATACAATCTGACGGTGGGGGTGTAACCGGAAAATCCACTGATGGTCACCAGCTAGTTGTGAAGGGTCCCCAAGCGGGTTTTCCTTTGACAACTTTTGTTGAGGTTATTGGCATAGCTGATACTGATAGATCTATCCAAGCTGAAATTTGGAGCAACTTTGGGAACACATTTGGTATGACTCTCAAGTCTCAACTTCTTTATCAACTTTTTTTTTTCTGTTTATTTTTTGTTAATTGGGGTTTGAACTAGGCCAATGCCGTCTTCTATTTTGGTGTCAACATGACTAGTTCCTTCAGCAAATTCTTGCTGCCATGTCAGTTTGCGGGGGTTTGTTTTAGAAATGATATGTTGTTAGAATCTAACTTGCTTTCAGCAGAAACTGTTTTACTTTGTTTGAATTTGGCTAAAGCTGATATCATTGAAAATTACATAGACCATCTTCAAAATATAGCTTGAAGCTTTAACAATTGCTTTGTAATAAACTGTTAGCGGATAAAATGCCCAGGCTATATTCTGTCTGAAATACATAAAAGATGTACTCCTATGGGTGTGCACACACACACACACACATGTAGTTGTGTATTGATTCTTCTTTGTGGTTCTAAAAACTTCTCCGGTTTTCTAAATGGTTAGCAGACACACAAAGCTATAATCAGCTCTGTCAGCTTGCAAATGGGGAGTTCAAACACTTGTTCATCTGACGTACAACAAGCATACCTTTTATGAAGAAATATGTTGTTTTGCCCCCTATGGTAATGTGTATAGGTGGGATACGTGATTTAGGCCTTTTAGTTTTTTTGTCTTGCGTCCTGGAATTATAGGAACCTGTGTTTCACTCTTTTGGAGTAAAAGGCATAGCTTAAGTTTGAGTGACATCTTTAGTGCAATTTGTTGTCTCATGAAATGGGAGCCATTTGTTTCCTTGTTTGTTGCTACTTTAGTGATTTCTTGCAAAAGATAATCCATCAGTTCTTGAAGACTACTATTGTTGGCTGCACAAAAAAAAAAAAATCTAACAAAATACAATTACAGAGCTGTGGCACGCTGGTTAAGATGTGGTGACTCGATGGTAGTTGCCATTGATTTCTATTTTCTCGTAGTTTTTTCGCTTAATCTACAGACCTTGACTGGTGGTTTTTGGGGTTAGAATGCACAATGCAATATCAATTTTCTGCCAAATTCTAGTGCTTTTCTCCATGTATTTTGTTGATCGAAGGAGGAACTAAGGGCGCAAACTAAAATAAAACGAAGCTCGCGAACACCAAAATACGATTTGAAAAATTACAAATTAAACAAAACCTAAAATTTTTAAAAATCTGTTGTCGAGAACTGACGCTTTGCAAATGGAAAGAGTTCAACCCTGCGTTTGATCTCATTTGTCTAGTTAGGGCACACTAAGTTTCCGAAATGAACTGGCTTACTCAAAAAAAAAAAACACCTTGTTCATTGAAAAATTTATCTCGCGTTTGGAACTGTTTGATTCTACTCCGGAATAAAGAAGCTAATAGAGTCGTAGAAGATCCTGAAAGAGGTGAATCGCCAGAAAGTTTATCAAATCCGATCTTGGAAGGAAAATTTACAACAAGGTCCCTAGTGTCTACCTCTATACACCAAAGTCTTCAATCCTTTAATTTTGACAACAAAGTCCCCCCGTAAGAATTGAAGCACTTTTCATCAACATCCACCACTAAATTATGAAGGGAGGTGCTTATTTTAGTAATTTGGATATGTTATTATCAGTTTAAATAACGAATTCAAGTATTTCTTGTCGACTTTTATTTTCATATTTGCCTCTTTCACTAATAAATATTGTGATATGTTGAAACGAACTTCATGCTAATGTTGTTGTTGGCCTATAATATTAAAGTATTTTGTTTGGATAATAAATTGTAGAAGAAAACTTGCATTTATGCATCAACCAAGCAAAAGCTTAATTCATTGTTATGGATTGCATGGTACAATCTTTTAAAGGTGAGCTTTTAGAGTAAATCATGAACTTTAATAAACGATAATATTTTTATGTATACCTACCATGAATGTTGAAATGTGTTAAATCAAAATAATGAAGATTAAAAGTTTCACATTGAGTTAATAAGATTTATACACTAGTTAGGAGTAGAACTTAGAAGAGATAGGTAAGGACCGCAGTCCCTATAAGAAAAGTAAAAAAAATAATATTTAAAATAAAAATACTTATACAAATAAAATAAAGAAAAATGATCTATAGATTAAGAAGAAAAAGTTTGTAAAAGATAGAAAAGAACTAAATGACCCATTATTAATGACTTATTATGCATTGATTTTTATAAATAAAAAAAATTATTTTTATTATTTAGACTCTAAGTGCATTCTTTAAGGGAGAAAAAAGTATTAGAAAGTTCAAATATTATACAATGTAATTGTATACCTTACTCTATTTGAATGTGGTTAGGGTATAACATACTGTAAGAGACCTCGTTGTGAGCATGTTAACATTTGAAGACCTCACACAAATTAAGAAACATTCGAAGGACTTCCTGTAAAATTCGCAATTATAAACAATTCTCTGACTGTCCCCTTTTTTCTCATAAACCGATAAGCTAAGGCAACCAAAATCCATATTGAGCCGAACTCCATAACCCGCGAAAAAAAGGGGGAACCGGGGGAACGAGAAAATAAAAAAGAAACATTTGCACAAGTTATTAGTCTGAATCGAAAATTAGGGTTTTGCCGAACGCTCACCAATCACCAATTAGGTTCTCTGCCAGAAATTTGGTGTAATTTCGACTTCTCTTAACCGGTACTCTCTCTCTCTCTCTCTCTCTCTCTCTCTCTCTTTATTTGCTTTTATCAAATTTTATTTCTTGTTTTCATTTCTTGTCTTTTTCTCGTTTTTCTCTGAGTACCTGAAGTCTAGTGAGAGCTGATCTGTAAGGTAGGTTAAACTGGAAAAAAAATCCCGAAAAATGCTTTTTGGTTAGGATTTGGGAAGGACTAATGTTTTTTTTATAGAGATAGGAAATGGAATGTTTCTTGGTAGTTGCTATTGCTGTTCATGTTTAACTGGGTTTTAGCTTGTGTTAGGAATTAAGATATGTTACGGGCATTTTACAATATAGGAAATGGGCAGGATGAGTGTAGAAAACGTAACAAATAGGTGTGATTAAAGCTGTGTGCCTGCATTCTGTCAGGAATCGGAAAGGTAGAATTTTGCATATAAGAGGTACTAAATTGCATGTTGTAGAATATTGGTGCTAGGTCTCTGATGCTTTATCTGGATCGGAAAAAATTGTGTTATTTGAGGCGTGTTATACAATATGGGAAACGGGCGTGATTCAAGATGACTGTTGAAAATGTAGATAATAGGTATGGTTGGCAAAGGGAGACTAGATTCACTGGTTGGCAAAGGAAGACTAGATTCAATGATTCACTTTTCAAGTTGACCAAGTGTTCTGTAACCTTTTTTGCTAAATGTTAAATGAAAAGAAAAATATGCTTCCACAACATGTTAACTACTGATGAATATCAACTGCTGCTCACATGTATATTTGTTTTGTAGTGTATGTGTTTATAGTTTTTCTCTCGGTATGCTTTGTATGTCCTTTCATGTTCCTTCATTATGAATCCTTGTTTTACCCGAAAAAATAAAATCTGGGTACAAACCATGTGTACTTTATGTTCAAATTATAACATGCTTAAGTTTGTGAAACATGAATATAAATTGAGGATTCCTGTCAACAGGTTAGAATTGCTAAGAGACTCGTATTGCAATTCTCAGATATGTGTTTAGAGGAGAGATTTTGATACTGGAAATCATCTATCTGGGTCTGGAAAAAGCCTGTCTTCATAACCCAACCCAACCACTAATGTTATTGCTATATTTCAACAATATCATGCACATTTGGTTTCTTATAAATGAAAAATTTTATACTCGAGAAAATTTTATCCCGTTCCTTTGTTGCTTTTGTCTTGGATTGTCTTACTGCTTTTAGATCATGCCTTTACGTATTTCAGCACATGCAAAACAGTCTCTCATTCAGTATATTTTGTTTTGTTTTCTGTCTTCGTGGTGAATGTATTTTTCCAGATATATAGTTAAACAATTAACCTGGCCATTGTTTTTGGTCGACTGCCATTTCTATTATCTTAAATTCGAGGAGTTCACTGCTTCATTTTGTTTCACCTATTGAGCATCATCTCCTCTTGATTAGCTTTCAGAATTCTGTTTTTCTCTGTCTCTATTGCTATTTTTTACTATATTTGAACCCTTATTTGAGAATCATTCACATTGCAACACCTTGGAGCCTTATCTCATGGCACAGATTCAATCACAATTCTTACTCTGCAACTCCATTTGGCCTCTCATTTTGTTTCCACCTTTCAATATATGTATTCTTTCTCCTTTGGTTGCTTCTGGCTTCTGTGATGTCTTCACAGTTGCCTTGCAAGCTTGCTTTAATAGATACATAAAATGCCAAGGACAAGGGGTAGCACAGCAGCTGATAATCCAGATGCACCTGAAAATCCTACTGAGCGTGAAAAGACCATAGAATCTGAAGAGCGAGTAGACCTTGATGAAGATAATGACCATGAGGAGGAAGTAGAGGAAGAGGTTGAGTATGAAGAGGTCGAGGAAGAGGAAGAAGTGGAGGTTGAAGAAGAAGTGGAAGAAGAGGTGGAAGAGGAGGCAGAAAATGAGGATGTTGTTGATGGAATTGATGCACAGAAGCACTATGATGGCGATGAGGAGATGAAAGTTGCTGAGTCAGACAAGGATGATGAGAAAAAGAAGCATGCTGAACTTCTTGCACTTCCTCCGCATGGGTCAGAGGTGTATCTTGGTGGCATTCCTCATGATGCTTCTGAAGATGACCTGAGGCTCTTTTGCAAATCTATAGGAGGAGTCACAGAGGTAAGACATTCCCGATATGTACTCGCAGTTATACTCTATCTTCGGATTGACTAACTGTTGTATGCTTTTGACAGGTTCGGATAATGAAGGGTAAAGATTCAGGTGAGGCCAAGGGCTATGCTTTCGTGACATTCAGAACTAAGGACTTGGCTTCGCAGGCCATTGAGGAGCTGAATAGTTGTGAATTAAAGGTAACATAAGCTGGCATTTGGTTTTTCCTTTTTCCTTTCATATACTTATTTCCATTACTTACCATTACAGGGTGATGCTGCCTTTCATTTGTGTATATCTGTACCTTTCTGTATGATATTTATTACATTTATCTGTTTCAAGTTAAATTTTAATAACTATCACTAAGACAGTTCCCTGTTCTTGTAGTATTGGTGTTCGTCCTTAACTACTTATTTCTTCTACAGGGAAAAAAAATAAAGTGCTCAGCAGCTCAAGCAAAACATCGTTTGTTCATTGGTAATGTTCCCAGAAATTGGGGTGAAGATGATATGAGGAAGGCTGTAACAAAGATAGGACCAGGAGTTATTTCTATTGAGTTGGTGAAGGTCTGTCCTTAATATCTAATTTTTTTTTTTGTGATAATATTATTGCGTTGTTAATTCTTCTTGTTAGTTGCCTCTGTTGTCGTTTATTTCCATACCTTTTTTCACTGCAGTGGATTCGTAGTTGTGTCCTGATATGTTTCAGATATGATTTCATTTGTGTAATTTAACAGGACCCTCAGAATGCCAATCAGAATCGTGGGTTTGCTTTCATTGAGTATTATAATCATGCATGTGCTGAATACTCAAGACAGAAAATGTCAAACCCTAAGTTTAAGCTTGACGATAATGCTCCAACTGTGAGCTGGGCTGACCCTAGAAATGGGGAGTCTTCCGCTGCTTCCCAGGTCTGAAAATACTTCCATCTTGGCTATTTTTTATGGTGGATAAGTCAATAGTGGTGGCTCTAGCATGATATTCTTATAATTGCTCCATTTTTTCCTTTTGCGGCCACTTTGTACGCATCATTACCTTATTTCAGGCTTCTAATTCTTTCATTACTTCGTTTCCTCCCATGAATTCATTTGTTAATCAGCAGTCTGTGCATGTATGGAGAAAAAATTTGTTATTACATGCATGTGAAAGAATTTGCTTTATGAATTGGTTGCTTTATTTTACCACGAAAGGGTTATTGAATTATTTGATGCACATCATACAGGTTAAGGCACTTTATGTCAAGAATTTACCAAAGGACATAACTCAGGATCATTTAAAGGAGCTGTTTGCTCATCATGGAAAGATCACAAAAGTGGTAATTCCACCAGCAAAACCAGGTCAGGAAAGGAGCAGATATGGTTTTGTGCACTTTGCAGAAAGGTCAAGTGCTATGAAGGCATTGAAGAACACTGAAAAATATGAAATAGATGGTTTGCTTCTGTACCTTTGCTAGTATTCTCTGTATTTCTGGTCAGCAGCAGCTGAACTTTTGACTAGGTTTTCCCTTGTTGAAAGGTCAAGTTTTGGATTGTTCTCTTGCAAAGCCACAAACAGATCAGAAGACGTCTGGAGGTTCAAATTCTCAGAAGTCAGCCTTAAGCCCAACCTATCCACCTCATCTTGGTTATGGTATGGTTGGAGGTGCCTATGGGGCTCTAGGTGCCGGATATGTTCCTGCAGGCTTTGCACAGGTAAAATGCAATTCCTCCCTTACCCTTATCCACCCAGCCATATGTTTGTTCATAAACTCTTTGTTTTCTAATTTCTTTGATAACGAACAAAGAGAAATCTACTGTGTTTTCTGAAATAGCAGGGAAATAAACTTCTAAAGGTTTTTGTATGGTGGTTAAGTTGCTTATATGTTCATAAAGAGTCAACAGCAACGGAGGCCCTTATTTTGGGGGGATTATATTTTGAACTAGCAGAATTTGGTAGTGGATTTCCATGTATAAATAAGCTTCTCAGGGAAAGGGAAAGAAAAGTGATACCTGGAGCTCACAATAGTACATCCATGGAAAAAGATAATGAAAACTGTGAGGTGTGGAAATTTATAATTGTAAAGTAGGACACAGTAGAAGAAAATTGTAGAGAGCGGGCAGAATGGAAGCAAAAATTGTGGAGAGACGAGAAACAAGAGTGTAGGGAAGAGAAAGATCTTTTTCGTTATTTCAGTAGTTAGAAGGCTATTTATAGGCAAAAGAAGAACGAGATTGTTATTATTCTTATCAACAAAGAGAAAACCTAATTTTCAAGATAAATATCAGATTTCTAACTGACTACCCAATTAAATAATTTTGATTCTGCATTCGTAACTGTTACTTATTTCATTTTGTAAACTTACCTTACAATGATCAGACAGTTTGTAGTGTACATGAATAATCAGCATGCAATAATTGCTGAGGATTCACAGGAAGTATCACACATTACAAATGGGCAATATGTTGTTGCGTTAAAAGCATTTTGTAAAATTGTATAACTTTCCAAAATCTTTGCTTGTAATGACTAGTTTATATGTTTTTCTTATACCAAATAGCTGGAAATTGCAAATTTTTTGTTTGTAGCCTTTCTTGTTATGGTGCATGTGCTAATATAGCTGCGCTATAATATTGCAGCCAATGATCTATGGTAGGGGAGCTGCTTCTGGTGGTATGGCAATGTTGCCAATGCTTTTGCCTGATGGACGGATTGGATATGTTTTGTAAGACCATCTGACTCAGGCTTGTTAGCTCTCCGTTTAATTGTCAGTTTGCTGGTACACATTATGAGAATTTAACATCGATTTCTCGGGTCACTTTCTGAAGTGTGCTGATTTTAGCATTTCTCATGAAAAAAGTTTTAGTTGTCAGCCATCTTAAGATCCTGACCGTTCGTCAGTATATCTAGGATGATGTTGGAGTGAAAATGATAACTCATCTAAGTTGTGTGCACATTTTTTTTTTCCTAGTTATTCAGCATGTATGACTTGAATGAAACTCACACCTTAGTTTATCTTTTATTGCAGGCAACAGCCTGGAGTTCAACAACTCAATACTCCACCCCAGGCCCGAAGTGGCAGGGGCAGGGCTGGCAGTAGCTCTAGTGGTGGAAGGCGTAGCACTGACAATGGCCGGGGACGAAGCCGGTATAACCCGTACTAGGTTAACTGCGGTTCCTGTGCTGCCCATTTTTAGAATGTGTAGAAGTTTAGGAGGCAAGTGAATGCTTTTTGGAGCAGCAATAATAGCTGGTCTTTGCTAGTTGGTTGATCGGAGTTAACTTTAAAATTGTCAATTAATTTATCTGAATTTATATAAGTGGTGTTGTGATTTCTTTTCGTTTTCTCCGTACATGATTTAATTTGATTTTCAATTTAAAAAGACGCCATATATATTTCCCAAGAAAAAAATATTCGACCTACTACTCCACTCACATTTCGAAGAGGAGAGACTACCTCCACTCATTAGATGATAATTTGACAAAAATTTTCTCAACCTCGCTTCTCACAATGATTGCGATTGTAAGTTCGAGGTTTTCGTTTCTCCGTACATGATTTAATTTGTTTTCAAAGACAAAAACTGAAAGTTGACCCTTGCCGATTGCTACATTTTGTTAATCAATGTCTTCACGAGGCGCGCTAAAATCGTGCTATAAATGAGCATTGGATTAGACTCGAGCAATACCAAAATGGGAGAATCGACTATAAATAAATTGCATCACGCCTCACGGCAAAATAATTCCGAGGAATACAAAAGACGATTCGAAGAATCATTCAGGGGCTGTGGTGCCGTGGTTTCACCAACGTTGGGTCTGATTCTTTAATGTTAGGGTAGGTTCACTTGTATAATTAGAGAATCGGAATCAGAAATGTTAATGATTGGAAGTGTTTTGCATGTTATATTAGATGGAGAAATGAGAATAACTAAATGGCGTTCGCATATTTTTTGGATTAACGAATGGGAAATTGATTCCCAGATTCAAGTTTTCAGCATTAAATTTTCTATTTTACTCTCATTAAATTTTTATAATCTCTTAATTTTCCTAATTGAGTTGTCACTTTTGGTCTCAATGGAAGTTTTGTAATATTCAAAATTGGTCTTTCATTATTTAATGATAATAATAATAATAATAAGAATAATAATAAATGGCAATAATCAATTAAGGTTATTCTAGTTTCTTGTAATAATCTATTTCGATTTCTAGACAAAATAAATACATTATTTTAATTCTAATTCATACTGATAAAATAAATAATTTATTTTAATTATCATTTTCCATTTTGATTCTAATCCATTTTAAGTAGTCAAATACTGATTAGTAAATATACCATAATTCTCAATGTAGGTCAATTTTGTTGGGAAATGTTAGATCAATTTATTGAATCCAAGTACCGATTAATAAATGTACCATAATTCTCAATGCAGGTCAATTTTGTTGGGAAATGTCAGATTGATTTATTGAAATACTTTTAGGGTGCACTTGGTTGTTTACATCAAATTGTATTGTACTAAATAAAAATATTGTTATCTTATACTAACAATGTTTTGATACTAACCTATGTTTCACTGTAATTTTTGGTTGTATTGTATTATATTAAAAAGGTAGCTAATGCAATAAAAGGTGAATAAAATAATCCCATAAGAATAAGATTTAGGTCGTATAACATTAAAATATTATTCAATATTTTAAAGTTTAATCATTTTACTTTTATTATTTTATAATTTATAATAAACTTAGGCAGTGTTTATTTTTTTTAGGAAATTTAAATGAGTCTGAATTTTTTTAAAATCTAAATGAGTCTAGATACAAAAATTTGAATGACATGTTTGTTTTTCTTTCTTTAATATCTAAATATAAGTGACATCTTGTTTGTTTTTATAATAAAAAATCTTAAATTTAGTTATTTAACATTTATGTCCTTATAAATTAAAAAAGAAGAATTAAATTTTATAGTTTAAGAAATAAGTTATTTTACAGAGATATTTTCAGAATATAATATTTACTTGTTATTCAAACCTTTTTCCATTCAAATAAAAATCACAAAAGTTTACTTTTTTTATTCAGATGCAAATGTCTGAAAATCATACATAAGTTCCAAAAAACAAACAAGTATATTTAAAAAAAAGTCTGAAATTAATAAAATTTTAGACTTCAAACATTTAACAAATGACCTCTTAAACTAAAAAATTATATTCAACATTAACAAATAAAAATTAATATTATATTTTACATTATAATAACTAATATATAAGAATAAATTATATTACAATATAATATTAGGTGATAATATATAATAATAAAATATAATATTATAATATTGTATTTTTTTATGATACTATATTAGTATACTATAAAAATTAATATATAAAAATAATTATTTAATAGCTAATTTAAAAAATTCATAATATAACATTAAAATATTAATATATTTAAATAATATTGATTTAATTTTAATATTAATATAAAATAATACTACAACATAACACTATACATAATCCAATTCATAATGCCATACAATGTGCCCAACGCACCCTTAATATTAAGCTTATGTACCATAAATCACATTAATTTTCACCCTGCTTTGGGAGCTAATGAGTAAAAACAGCTACAGCGAGTATATAAATGATTGGAGAACATTCCATAGACGGCTCAGCATAACCATATGAAAATTTCAAATCATCAAGAATTGGGGCATACAGAACTATATCTTCTAGTTAAAAAAAAAAAAAAGAGGCAAAATTCAGTATTACATGAATTCTTCCAGAAGCATAACTAAGTGCTTCCAGGATGATCTTTTGGTACAGAGTGCACAATGCATTCCATACAATCCAGTTACTATGAAGCATAACTGCTTAAGCATGATTAAGCAGTATCTACTTAAGCAGTAAGCATCAATGGCATTCCAATAAAGTGATAAAATATAACAAAACATAATGACACAGAAGTTTGTCATAACATCTTAGTCGGGCAGACTCACTTGTATTCTTCAAATGAAGGCCGAAATGTCCTCGGGTGGTTCAATCCAAATGTTTTCAAACGGATCTTGCTCTCCCCAGTCATAACACTGCTTGCGAGGATAGTATCTGCTGTCGTTGAGAGAGTATGATATGCAACGCTTTCCAAAGAAACGGACTTTTGAGAAGAACACACTGTTTCTCATTATCCCAGGAAGGTCAGCTCTTGATTGAGATGACAAAAAACTTGCAAAAAGTGTCAAACCATCAAGGGATTTCATCTCTTCCCATGTCATTTTTGACTGATCTAGCTTAAATATAATTGGATTTTCACTACAACATGTATAAATAACTAAGATGTCTCCTTTATGCTCTACCATAAATTTCCCCTTCCACCAATTCTTGGCAAAAAAGTTCTCAGGGCATTTGGGTGGGGGCACAACGAGGACACCCCAATCACGTTTCACTGGATCAAAAACCCCTAACCAACCAGTGAGACTTAGACAGTAAAATATACCATTGCAGAAAACAAGCTTATTCCAAATACTACTGACAAAAGGGAGCCGATTTTGGTAATTATCAGTAACCCATTCTGTTGCCCCTGGATGACAAGTGCTTATAGCAACAACTGTGGGACTGATGTGCTTCACTGTGAAAACTACACAACTGGAAGATGTTGGGGCACATGAGAAGGCCACGATCTGATAGGTCAACTCAAATCTTGGCAGTTTGATCATATCCCTAGTGAAGGGATTAAAGAAGAACACACGATGGGTTCTGGGTCTGTATAGCAATAACCAACTATCTTTAGTGTAGCAAACCCTAGACCCATACAATTCCGGTAACTCGAGGGAATACGTCTCGCGCTGTGCAGGGTCATAGAACTCATATAGGTTACCAAATTTAGGGAAATACATGAGCCATGGAGATTGGTTTACCACCCGGACAGAAATGGCAGGGGCATACCACTTTTTGCATACAACCGAGGCACGAACATTATCCTCTAATGTTAGGTGGGACATTATCAGCTCCAAAAGTTCTGCAGGAAGCTCGGACCAGTCATGCAGCTCCAATTTTCCTTCCTTACCCCCAGTTACCATTCTGGTACCATCTGTTTCTGTTTCAGCTAAACTACAAAGTCAAAAAGAATCCCATTAATGAGCGTAAAATACAGCAACTAGCCAGAAAATACTTAAGAGAAGCAATGCAAGACAGACCTTACAATCCTGTAAAGATCTTAAACTAACTCAACTAAACTCAAGCAGAAAATGGGCACAAGCAACCATATCAACAAATTTGAAATTGCACGTTGTATCACTATTGGCCATAGATTTACGAGGCATATCGCTCATGAACATATTTTAGGTATTTTTAGCATGCTCTAGCTAATTAAAAAAAAAAAATAGTAAAGGTTGCAAAGACAATGCACAAAATAGTATGGCCAAATTAAATCAGGAAATTCTGTGAAAGAATTATCGGCAGTGACAACATCCAAAACAAGATATTTTCAATACCATCAGCTTACTGAGATGAGCTTGGTTTTGAAAATGTAACTTATAAACTTACAAAGTGATATCTAATATAGACCCTTATTCGAAAGAAGGATTGACAACTCCAACAACCAAAAATTAATCAGTAACAATCCAGAATGTGTTAAATGCAAGTAAAGCCTCGAAAACCTGAAAATGCTCCAAAATTGCATTCAAATCCTACATTAAACAGCTAATCTAATCTTACCCATCACTGCTCTACCTATGGGATTCTTATGATAATAGCTCATAATCCCACAAACACTATGATCTAAACAAAAAACTACAAATCTAACAAAAACCCACTTGAGAAAACCATCAAATAAATCAAATTTCAGTTCAATCCCAGAAATTCAAATTCATTACTAGACAAATTACACATTGATCTTCCATACTGGATAGCTCTACTCTAAAACCCTAGAGTCATTTCCAAACAAAAACACAAACCCAATTCAAAATAACACCTAATTGCTTCAAAATTGAGTACGAAATTCAAGAATTCAACCTCAATGATAACAAAAGGATCACATTTTGATGCCATCATAACCTTTATATTGCTCTAATCTATAGAACCCTAGGATTATTTCCTGAAAATTCACAATAACCAGCAACTAGAATAAATAAAGCTTCAAACTTTCTTAATCAATAGTATCAAAACGACTCACAGTTTCAATTTTCGTCTCTTTTTGCCAGCCATGATGAGAGTATCAATTGAAGCAAAAATTCTGTTCAAAGAGGAAGGGAGGAAATAAATATGAAGAAACAAGAATAAAAACGTCTCATATTTGGTAGCGTGAGCGAGAAAGATACACGTGTTAGTCTAATTGGAATCAAGTGTAAAAGCGTTCTCGCTGCAGGGCTTGCAACACCCCCTAATAGGTTGCCACATCAGCAAAATTTTGTTTAGATAACCTTGTCAGGTTTCCCAAACCTATGACGTGGCGGATTTTTTATTGGAATATGAACAAAAAAATAATGAAAAAAATTATGTGAGTCAAACACCGTTGACATAAATTAATATTTTTGTGCTATTTTACATAAAATTAATTCGTACAAATAGTATACACCATTGCGGTGCAATTGCAACGCAGCCAAAGGACACCCATTTGCATGCACGTAATGTTAGACTTTTGATCGCTCCACTATTTTTTTATATATATAAATCTGAAAATATATTAATAGAAAAAAAGAGAGAAGAGTTACAAAATATTCATTTGCAAGAGGATTTGATCTCTCTACTATTTCTTATTTAACTTCCATTTTATGAATTTTAATTTTAGTTCACCATGATTGTGAGTCCATAATAGAGTTATTTTTATACGAAATTTAGCGTATCTCTATATTTATAAATTCTATTAATAAAATAACATTAAATATTTTTACTATAATTACCAAATTAGATTAAACTTTAATATATGAGAATTTTCAATATTTACGTATAATTTTGGGGGGGAATCTCTAATCTTGTTCCATTTTTTAAACTTTACGTTTTTGGTACACATGTGACATGTCCCTCTCGAGCCCTTAATTAAGTAAAGGCCTAAAAGTTCAAAATCTGTATTTACATTACCATGCACCCTCACTCCATCTCACTTTGTTAAGTCAATAACTTTAAATGTCTATATTTAAATTACGAATTCAATTCACCAGAAATAATAGCGTTGCACTCAAACGAAAGAGTTGTGAGTTGAGTTTTTCTTTTCTTTTCTTTTTCTTTTCATTTTTAGCTCTCTTTTATTTACTAATTTTTATAATTGACATTATCACTCCAATGGAACAAGGAACAAATACGTAGAGACTTATATACCGTGGGAGGGAAAATTAAGAGCTGCCCGATAAGGGAGGAAAAATTGAACATGTTGAATGATAAGGGAGGAGGATATATCGGAGTAGAAACTATCCAAAAGAATGTTAATGATAAAGAGATTTAATATTGCTAATTAATTTACCTTAATGATAAACTAAAAGCTAAAATGAAGAAATATATGCACACACACACACACATAATTCATCTTATGCTAAACTATTAAATCTGTTTTACTTGATTAATTTTATAATTGGAATTAATTGTTGTAGTTTATCATTTAGAATCCTTGTAAATTGTTCTTCCCCTACTTACTTATAAGACTAACCATTTGCATTCACATTTCTCGTGCAAACTTTTGCATGAATTTATACTTTGTACGGGAAAATGAAAGTTTTCTGCGTTTTCTCTCTTCTTTCACTTTCAATCTTTGCTTCTTCAGTTTATGGCTCCAACAACATTGCTAAGGTTAGTCAATTAATATATATATGGCAGTATTTAATGCCATTGATCATTGTTTTAATTTGTACTTCTTCATTTCTTTTCAGCACTACATTGTTTACATGGGCGAACATTCACTCCCAAATGCTGAAGCAGTCTTTAATTCCAACCATGAACTTCTCTCTTCAGTTCTTGGCCAGTATGTTTAACTTTTATAATTTTTCTTTTTAGTTTTTTTTTCTCGTTTTACATAATAACATATATCAGATTGAATTCCTTTTTTTTTTTTTTTTCACTTACTATATGTACATTATTTTCAGTACTAATAAAGAAGCTCAAAGTGCCATTGTTCATCATTATCACAAGAGTTTCAGAGGCTTCTCAGCAATGTTGACACCTCTAGAAGCCAGTGAACTCAAAAGCAAGCATTAATACATTATCGAAAAAAAATCCAATTTAATTTTATTTTTATTGACGCTAATGCCGGTATTGTACTGTACTTTTGAATTGCAGAACATGATTCTGTCGTCTCCGTGTTTGAGAGCAAAACTTATCGTCTAGCCACAACAAGATCATGGGATTTCATGCAACAAATGGATACACTAGACCCGAACCATGGCATTTTTCAAAGCCTCCGGAAACGACAGCGTGACGTCATTGTTGGCCACATAGATAGCGGTAAGTCTATAAATATTTATTCAATTAATTGACACTTTAAATACCCATTTCCATTTCAGTCATAGGGGACCTAACGAGCCTTACCCTTTATATATATATTTTTTCAGGTATTTGGCCTGAGGCACCAGCATTCACGGACAACGATTTAGGGCCGGTGCCAGAATATTTTCGAGGTTCATGCACTAAAGGAGATCGATTCACTGAATCTACCTGTAACAGGAAAATAATTGGCGCCCGTTACTACTGTGACGGCTATGAGTCAGTAAGAGGCCCTCTTCAGAATAGTGGCAATTTTTTTTTCCGTTCAGCTCGTGATGATTTTGGCCATGGCACTAACACGGCTTCAGTAGCTGTTGGTGCTGGCGTTTTGATACAAAACCAGCTCGGAATTGGTGGAGCACCAAATGCCCGTTTGTCTGTGTACAAAGTCTGTTGGTTTAACTATTGCGTTGGTGCTGATATACTTAAGGCCTTTGATGATGCTATCCACTACAATGTCGATGTCATTACCACGTCAATTGCTTTTGATGATGATGATCCTGCCATCGCTGGCTCGATCGATTACTTTGAAGACGACATTTCAATTGGATCTTATCATGCTTTTAGAAACGGCGTTGTTGTTGTCGCCGCTGCTGGTAATAATGGAACTGCAGGCAGTGTTAGCAATGTTGCCCCTTGGATTGTCGCCGTTGCGGCTAGTACTATTGATAGAGAGTTTTATCATTCTATCAATTTTGGAAATCAACAATCTTCTCTGATGGTAATAATTGAATCCTTAACTCATTATTAATTAATTATCAGTAAGTTTTTGTTTTGATCTGTAGCATAATTAATTTGCTAATTATAACATAAACGGGGTGTTTTTCAGGCTAAAGCACAAGGCAATGATCTTAAGGTGCTTTCTCCAGATTACCATCTTGCAATGCAGGGCCCTCTTCAAATTATATCTGCTTTTCAAGTAAAATTTCCCGGTGTTGCAGTGGTAGATGCGAGGTTTGTTTTAATCTGCTTCAGATTATTATTTCATAAACATTAAATTTTTGTATTGATTTATTATTATTTTGTTGGGGGGGGGGGGGGGGGGGGTTTACCAAATTTTTTCTTTCAGCTATTGCAAGGCCGACACACTTAATCCTAGTTCCGTACAAGGAAAGATAGTGATATGTTATGCTGATGGATTGGGCGATGATATAATTGCAAAGGCTGAAGTGGTGCAAAAGGCAGCAGGTGTGGGGATGATCATCATTCAAGAGAACAACGCGACCACGATCAATGATTTAGCTGTTCCCACTCTAATTCTTGGACAAGATGAAGCAGTTAGTTTTAAGAACTACATGAGCATAGCACGGTTTATCTCTGCTTACAATCCATTTTGAATGATACTTTTTACACAGCATTCAATCTTCAGACTCTTATTTCAGGATTTTTCAGGAAAAACGCAGTTATCACGAGCATTTCACCTGCAACGGCAGTGATAGAGACGGAGTCTGCACCAAAGATGGCTTATTTCTCTTCAAAAGGACCTAATCATGTTGCACCTGACATTATCAAAGCGAAGTTTCTTTCAACCCTAAACCATTTTTATTTTAGTTTCTTCTTTGTGTTGGTTTCTTATGGATTGACAATATTTTTTGTTTTGTTGCAGCCTGATATCACAGCTCCAGGAGTTAACATCTACTCGGCCCTGCTACCGCCTGCTGGCGTAGCTGATAATGCAGTGGTTTATGGCTATACTTCAGGCACTTCTATTGCCGCCCCTCATGTTGCTGGTTTTGTAGCTGTTTTAAGAGCTATAAATAAAAGATGGAGTGTTTCGGCTATAAAATCAGCACTAATGACAACAGGTAATAAGCTTAGATCACGAGAGAATCTTAATTCTGTATATCTTTATTAACGTACATAAAATTTTTCAAACCACCTTTTTTTTTTTTGCAGCTTTCGTCTTCGACAACATGGGTAATCCAATCCAAGCAGTTGATAGACTTGCAACGCCATTTGATTTTGGATCAGGACACTTAAACCCTGACCGCGGAATGTCTCCAGGATTAGTGTATGAATTTGATGACAAAGATGTTCATATTTTCCTTTGCTCTCAAAAAACCGATCCAAAAAGACTACGCCCCATCACGGGCATAGCTCTGAAATGCCAAAACCCGCCGGTTCCGGCATATCAGCTGAATTTACCCAACATTGCCATATCTAATTTGGACAAGCCAATCAGAGTAAATAGAACTGTAACTTTTAAGGGAAAGCGAGAAGGTCCTCAGGTTTTCCGAGTTTCTGTTGAGCAACCTCAAGGAGTTAATATAAGAGTTGAGCCTCAGGTTCTTAATTTTTCTCACGGGGAAACGAAGCTAAGTTACACAGTTCAATTTTCTCCTTCAAGAGCTCCAGGTTCCGGGTATACGTTTGGAAGCTTAAATTGGAGAGATGGCCAGCATGTTGTTAGAAGTCCTATTGCTGTTGCTGTTTAATTGCTTGATTGCAGGAATTAAATTTTGGATTTTGGTTCGTTTCCTTAGGTTAGCATAGCTAGATTTTATTTTATTTTTAGTATTAGCAAAAGATATACAGTTTTTAATTTATGGAAATTATTTCTTTGATAAATCTTTACATTCAGTGTATAAAAATATATTCGATCTTTTTTATCAAATGTTCGTTAAAAATGAAAAACTTGTAAAATTGATGCAAACAAAATCCACTCCAATCAAGCTCCATTAATCAACATTTTGGAGTCTACATGAACAGACAACTTATCTACAAATTTCAGCAATGGTAGGTGAAATATAAATTAGATATAGAGTTAAACAACTTCAGAAATGCAAGTGATCCAATCTCAACAAAAACAACCACAATTAGCAGGCCTAAAACTCAATTTAGAACCGCACAAAAAATGAACAAACAAATCTTCACTGATGCCCTCGTTCTACGTAACGAGAACAGAAATCTCAGACTATGAATGAATCCCATCCAAGTGGTAAGCAAATGTTACCAAATTAACAACAAATGGGGCATTGTATTAACCCATTTTCATTGCACTCGCCGCATCTTATCATCTTCTTCTGCTCCCTATCCAAAACCTTGCAGCTTCCATTACACTCCATGCACATCATAAATCTCACACCAGCGCAGCCTGCACATCCACCAATGGCCGCCTTTGGTATCCCATCAAAAAGAATCTCCAATTTGCCCTCTTCTTCCAACTTCAGCACCTCCTCAACACCACCAATCAATCTTCCCTTCACAAACACGAGTGGAACCTTTACTTCTTTGCTCTCCATTAACGCTCTTAGCTCTTGCTTAAGCCCCGAATCCATTGATACATCGCGCTCAAACGTCTGCACTTGATGCGATTCAACGATGGACCTTACCTTGTTGCAATCCTCAAATGTCTTTCTGATTCCTCTCAATGTAGTAGTGTAAATCACCACGGCATTTTCGCCTCCCGGAGGGCACTTCTTGTCGTAAACTTTAAGTAGCGACTCTGGTGAACTTTTACAATTTCGAGTACTAAATGTAGGCGAAATGATCCTCTTGATTTGCTCTTCTCCTTCGGATAATTCCTTCTCGTAATTAGCAATAAGGTCGGGATCAAACAAAGGGCTAAAACTTCTCCTCCGCAAAGAAACCTCAGAATCGCAGCCCAAACTCTCATTTTTCACAGGGACAATATTCAAATCCAACGCTTTCTTACAGGAACTATCATGAAAATTTTTCACTTTCAATACGGATTTCGGGCTAAAATCCGATTTAACAGGACCGTTTACACGTACCTTATTCTCTTTGCCTCCGAATTTCCTCGCTTTCCTCGGGGAACCAAACTGATTCAAGAACTTCAAAGGACTCCTGGCGTCCATATCCGCAAACCCGCGAAGCAAAACGCGCGTTTTGGGGCTCTTCTTGGTGTGATTCGAAATGGGTACTTGTACTTCCTCTTCTAGACCCTCCATTAGCTCCCAAGCATTTATAACCTCCGGCGGCTCACGAGGCGGCGATTCCTTCGCCACTTTCTTCTTCTTCGCGGTCTCCGCAACAATATCTTTATCCGGAATTTCTTGTTCTTTTTCTTCTTCTTGCTTCAGCTTTTGTTCGCTGTCTAGTTTGAGGACGCCGTAAGTGCTTGAAGTGAGAGAAACGACGTGGTTAACGACGTACTTCTCGCCGCCGTCGGCATTGTTGATGAGCATGTCTTGGCGAAGTTCCTTTTTGATGTGTTTAGAAGAAACGCAACCCATCATCGACTTCGTGGGGGCTGGGTGGTTTGCTCTGTGGCTTTGCTCTGTCTTGTTATTTTTAAGTGCGAGGGAGAAAGAGAGAGGGAGTTATTTACTTTCGAAACATAACCGTTATCCTGTCTGCAACGGGCCCAACGGTCAAATTTTCGAATGAGATTCGTGGACATGTCGTGGGAATTTTATAGAAAGCCCCCTCTACTATAACTTATTCTTTTATGATTTTGCCTCGTATTTTTTGTAATTTATTATTTGACCCACATGCTTGCATGGATGCGTTTTCTTTTATTGATTTCCCCTCAATGATATACTGTTTTCATATTACTCGATGTTGTTTTGTATCTTAAATTTATGATATAAATCAAATATCTCCTTAACTTGGAGGAAAGTGAATTTCGAACTCAAAATCTCTCACAGTATATCAAAATATTTGCTAGTTGCATCCACAAATAAGCTAGCAAAATATATGTTATAATGCTAATATTTAGTTTTTTATTCCCTGCAGATTTTTTAAAATCCTTTTCAGCATTCTTTAATTTATTTCTTTTGAAAGAGAGTATTCTTTCAAAGCTTACGGTTACTCGATTGGATTATTTTAGAAAATTAAGATTTTATTTGTCTAACATAATTTGATTCAAAGACCATGAACAAGAGTTTTTAATTTTTTTTTTCTTTACGTTTACATTTTAAGGTATGTTTGGTGCTCTTATTTTTAGTAAATTTTAACTGAAATAGACATAGACAAATTATGCATATCAATGTCAGTTTTAAATAAGAAATCGGTAGGAAAAAATCTATAATACATCAGAAATATTACACTTAATTAATACATATATAATATGTGTAATTTAATTAAATATAAATCTTAATTATATAGCGACTTTTCAAAACAAATATATACACACACATATAGTGCAATATCTTTGTCAAGTGATAGATAGATATGTTATGTCTTGGGTGCTGCGTAAACAAAAGATTTTGGAAACCCGAGACATAGCTTGAGCCTTGAGTGCGGCAGTTGTTTTTCTAAAAATACGGAGACAGCAATTGATCTTTTATACTTTGGAGACAACTCACAAAGCAAAACTACTTCCTCAAGTTTGCAGCAGCCAAACCAGGCAACCGACATTCAGTTAGTAGTTTTACAATCCATTTTGGTTGGGCCTATTTGCAAAGTTGCAATAGAGTTTTAATTAATTTTACCATTATCCAGAATAAATTAACTGAGTTATAAATATACTTTTTAACAAAATAATAATAATAATAATAATTCTTATTATTAGGTGGATTTTTTCTTCATTGATACAAAATTACTTTGATTTTCTATAAAAAAAAAATTCAATTATATCATATATTAGGATTTAAAGATAGGTAGAGTTTTATGATTTGTAAAGACACTTTAATTAAATTCATAATTTTCCTTGTATGTAATTTCCTCCAATTATAGAACTATGGTTACAAAAATGGGATTTTATGAGGATATTAGAGGGTGTGAAAGGCATTACTCTTGGAAAAAACTAGGGCTTAGAATTGGGCTGCTTAAAAAGTTAGTGGGTCGGTGACTTTACATCTATAGAGGCCCAAATGAGAAAGAATCTAGTGGACTGCCAGGTGCCTCATTCAAAATTGCAAATGTTAAAAGATACAACACTTGGTAAATGCAGCATCACTATTTCAAATTTTAGTTTAGTAGAGGCTCAAATGTGTTTGCTAAAGAAAAATGTTAAATAAAGTGAAGGATCAATAACGAATTACATATAATACCGTGTTGTGTTAAAGTGTTAATTGATGATTTACCGTGTTGTGTTAAAGTGTTAATTGATGATTTACCGTGTCGTGTTAAAGTGTTAATTGATGATTTTATCTTTTTCCTTTACCTTCATATGGCATCACAGTTAATTGTAATTTCTTTCCTTGTAATTAATAAAAGACCCACTGTGGCTGCCGGGTTGACTGGATTTCATAATTTTGAGACGGCATAATGGGAACGTGATATGGACAGAAAAATAAGTTGGCTTGCGAAATAAACGTCATGGCATGTGTCATGTGAGCTTTGTTTCATAGCTAGATTAAATCAAAGCAATAATGGGATTAATGAGTCCAAATTAATCATGCAGTGGTGTCCTCAACGTACAGACTTGCTCTGGATTGACCTAGCAAATTAAAAATATCATCATGCCCTCTAAGTCTGGCAACCCAGCATTTATTTTGGCTGAGACTAGATGGTCAAATTATTCAACGTTTCTCTGCCTATTCAGTAGACTTGACTCTTGAGCAACTAAGTATATTGGGCACTGAATATCTTGCCAAATACTTCTGAGTTTCAACTAATGTGGTTTTAAAATTCAGCTAAAATAATGATAAGAGATTTTATTATTGGTCAAAAGCTTGCTATTTTTTTTTATTTTTTTTTGGTTACTAACCAATTTCTTCAGCTGAACAGTGACTATCGTCTCTTTATTTTATTATTGAAGTTTATAGTTCAAATCTTTTTATGTATAGTGTGAAAGTAAAATTTCCTCTTCTCTTGGGTAGACTTATGATTTTGCTAACAAAATTTTTTTAGTAAAAATTTCAAGCCAACTTCAAATGAACTATATTTATAAAGAGCATGTCCTAACAGACCTCGACGTCTTGATAATAAAACTAGTTACAACTTGCAAGTATGCACTTGACTTCGATTCAACAAATGTGTGGTTCAGCGCCAGCAACAGATCAATAGCCAATATGAGAATAAACACAGGCTCTTAACACACCTTTGAAGTTAACTTTTAATCCAAATAATAACAATAATAATA
Organism: Luvunga scandens; assembly: GCA_030449905.1. Taxonomy (NCBI): domain Eukaryota; kingdom Viridiplantae; phylum Streptophyta; class Magnoliopsida; order Sapindales; family Rutaceae; genus Luvunga; species Luvunga scandens. The sequence goes on from JASUUG010001265.1 coordinate 4,282,522, forward strand.
ATAACAACAGCCTTGAGGGTCCATCCTTTATTACCAAAATGCATTCCTAATCTCCTTTTATGTTGTCACATTTGGTTTTTTTTTTTTAAAAAAAGTTGCGTTTATCACGTTCTAGGATGATCAACTAGCTAACACCACACGTTTTTAACACTTCTCTAGAAAATTTTTTTGTAAAGAAAGTTAATAAATATTAATTGGAAAAGTTAAATATTCTAGAAAGCTTAAGAAGATCGTGAAGTTTTAATTTTAGAAGACGGCTAATTTTTGCTTTTAAGAGTGGGAAAAAGCCCACAGAAAAATTACAAAGTTGATGTCTATGTCTTTACAAAATTTTTGCTCGTTACATTCACTTATTAATTACGCGTTTTGACTTTCTTGTTTTTGTATTTATTACTTTGATTATCGATGGTTTGAGTCAATCACGCAATTAGTCAATGCGTATTTTGAAAAAAATTTCAAAACACTTTTGTCTTTATTGTTGTAGTTATCGGATCCATCTTTGATTCCTTTCAAGATAAAATAATATTTTTATATAAAATAACTCTAAATACAAGTAAATATATATGATATGCAACAATTGAAAAAACGAGAATAATTAAATTAATTAGATTAACTCGAGTCATCCAATCAACTTTCGCACTGTAATATTATTATTAATCTGCAGGATTTACATCTCCACGTAGGAAAACAGTTTTTTTTTTTAAAAAAAAAAAAATCTTAATTAAAAGTATAATGGATCCGTGAATCTACAGAATAATTGTAATTGAACAAATGCACTTGTCACGTGGCTGTTGCCAGTCAATTGCCAGAATAAAGAAATTTATCTCCCAGGCTCGTTGCTTAAATATACGGGAAAAGATTTGTGAATGGGCATTAATAATATATTTTTTGAAGGTACAAATTTAGAATTTTAGATGAATCTAAATTTTAATTATTTAACTGACCGATGTTGAACCAACCAGAGAAATGCAAATTTTCTACCGTTAGATATAATTCCTTCGATTAGAAACAAAAAAAATATAATTTTAAGCCCACCTTCGTTAAAGAAAAAAAAAATTTATTATATGTAAATGTCGTGTGTAAATAACATTTTTTCTTCTTTATAATTAGAAACTAATTATATTACTCTTATCAAAAAGAGGAACAAATTTTATATTTAAATGGATGCGAAATAGCACATAAGTGCTATGACATATATTTATTTATTTATCTTATAATCTAATTTAATAAAATTTTATACACGATTTTTTGAGATTGAGTTATTAATTTTTTTTTATCGTATCAATTTAAAATACAAATTTCGCACGATAACTTAGCTTGTAAATTTATGTAGTATTACTCAGTACCAAATCAATAAAACGTAAGTTGTATAGATTTATGAAAAAAAAAAGATCTTGAAATTCGCATAACTTAATTTGAAGTCTTTGTTGTTCACACTACTTGTTCTTGTTGTTCACTTCTTTATACTGACAAAACGAATTATTATTACTATTGGCGAGCGGTTTTCAACTGTTCTTATCGTCACAGCTAGAATAATAGAAAAATTAAAGTGGCAGACATTCAATTAATTAAGTTCACTTTCAATCATTATTATTATTCATTAATGTAATCTTCAATTATCGATTTGTCATTACTTGGCGGCACATGATTCCATTTAATTAGCAACCAAATCCGGTTCTGAGTTGTTGGAACCACAAACAACTTGGATTTTATGAGTTAAAAGCAGGAGATTAATGAATTTCAGGGTAATGTTACAATACATGTATATATTGCATACATAAAAAAAAACGGACCAATAAATATGAAATTCTTACCATTAAACATGAAATATCCATCTTTAAATTTGAAACTGAAGTTAATAGTCCTAAGTTTCAAGTTTAATGGTCTCTGATATCAAGTTTAATAGTGCATGTTTCATGTTTAATGGTGCATGTTTCATATTTATTTTTTTTTTTTATGTATGCAATACATGAGAGTACTGTATATGGCCCCTGAATTTTAATATGGTGCTTGCAATCACGCACTGTGTCGTAAATTTTTATTTTTATAGAAATTTTATATCACCGCTCCATCAAGTCAACTATCTTAAAGTGTGCAACCGTACACACCAAATTAGTCGTATGCTATTTTAATTGTGAAAAAATTGTTATAGAAAAATTTAAATCCAGTATTGAGCTGACTTATGCTAAGCACTCCTTATAAGAAAAAGATGGAGAGTGGTTGTGCGTACTCCACCAACTCTAAATATTTACTAAAATGCTGTCGTTTCTGGTTGAAAGCTAGCGAAGCCTTTGCTTCACAAATATAATCAACACAAGCATTGTTTTATGTCATCGAAATAGACCGCACATAATAATTAATACGACTCCGTTATCTCTGAGGTATCAAAGATTGGTTTTGCTCCTCAATTTTCTAGAATGTTTCGTATGCATGTTTGTGTCAATTGCTGTGGACAAATTGAAGTTTCAACGCCCGTGGCATGCGAGTTTGTTTGTTTCTCAGATTAGATCAAAGTAAATAATAACACTCAACTCCGGGCACCGCAAAGTCCAAACATGTTGTGTCCCCAGTGCGTAGACCGGCTTCATCAATTCCATTGACCCACCAAACATCAAGCACGTATCGTTCGGCGACCCCATAATATTTATTCATGCCACTCTTACGTACAAAAAAAACTGCCAGTTTGATTCTAGAATCATTGCAAAAGATACTAATTTTGAGAAATCTCACCATTAACTATATATCGATTCTTACTTATGACTGTTACTCGAATTGTAGTGACCACAAATATAAGAGGCATTCACAAACGAGCCGGACCACGGTTCAATTCCGATGACAGAGTTAAGGCCTCATAAATGAATGAATGAATAAATAAATAAATAAATGTTTTCCGATTTTGATGAGTATAATTTGGAAACACTGCCGGTAGGTCATTGATTATGTAATTGAAAAGGGGCGCACCAATCTCTTTAGCTTTCCCTTCCACGACAAGAGACGTACACGGTTTTGAACAAATTCGACGGTTTCTTAAGTCTTCTAGATCAATAGAAATTATAGAATCCGCTCTTGCTAATAAATTATTTTAAAAGCCGATCAAATTACGGGAGGTCCAAAATCATCAAGTAATTCCAAACGTATCCGTACAATGGTTCGCAAGAGAAAAAGCGTCTGTAATTTAGTCACGTTCATCTTCCGCACGTAATGATTAAATTTTTGATTGGGCGACGAGAGGAAAAGGTCGTTCGACTCGTAAATGCTTTTAATCTTCTGGAAAAGTCGTTTGGAGCTTGATGAAGCAGAGGATTTTTCTTTTCTTTTCTTTTCTTTTCCGGGGTTTTATTTTTTATTTATTTATTGCCTAAATAATAAGAATGAAAGGAGGTGATGACGCTTCACTTATGGCACCTATTTCGGCGGCGGCTCTAATTCTTCTCAGAAATTCATGATAAAAGTTCTTTAGGGAATTCCAGAGCTTATACAGTGCCTTCACTTTTTTAATTTTGGACTTTTTGGGTTTGTTTTCGATTCTTCTAAGACGGCCCCACCATCGGCTCGGCTTGGCTCGGCTCAATTCAACTTGGCTAGGGTTAGAAAGAAAAAAATTTATACTTTATATTTATCAATAATTGAGTAATTTTCGATCAATTAAAAATGCTTCTTCTTTTTTTTTTTATTTCTTGGGTCAATTAGAAATATGTCGAGTACTGTACTGCCGCTAATATAAATTATTTGAAGCCCGGGCCAACGAAGTGTAAATTTCGACGCGTGAATGTTGGAAACAATTTATTTTTTTATGCGTGCATCAATTGAATTATTATTTTTTAATATTATGTTCTTTGATAAAATCATTAATTTAGTGATAGGGTGCCTTATTAATGAAACTAGCTCGTTTATAACTTTTCTTAATGTGGCAATTGCATAATCATCGAATATTATTAATTTAAAAAGAAAAATCGTATATAATTATTTTGGAAGATTATGTTATTTCGACGCCATGTACATAGTTAAAATTAAAAAATTAGTTAATTGGAATAACTTGTATATTTTTATATTGGATTTAACTATTAAATTATTAAGAACTTGTATAGTGTAAACGCATTTTACGTGTGTATTTTGAAAACTCGATTGGACTATGAAGAAAGTGAAGCGCGTGGTTCATTATTCAAATGGAGTAATTAACAGATGCTCCAAATCTTCAATGACATGATTATGTATACGAAATTTAGTCTATTAACTGTAATCAAAGTTAATTTTTTTCGACAAAAACCTTTACGTTACATTTATTTGTCAATAATCGGAATGGACTGAAATCAAAATTGAATAAAATGAGAATGAATTAAAATGAAAATGAGGAATCAAAATTAAAATAAGTTGTTTGCTTCCGTCTTATGAATTAGAATCAAAATAAAATAACTTGTTATAAATTATTAAAATACCATTAGTTAATAATAATAATAATAATAATAAAAATAAAAATAACAATAGTAATAGTAATATTATAATGATGATGATGGTGATAATAATTATAATATTTGTCATATTATTAAAAAATAATAATAATAATGATAATGTTATTATTCAAAAAACTTATTGTTAATAACAATCAGAAATAATAATAACTTTATTTCAATAACAATAATGATAAAATTAATAATAATAAACATGACAACAACAATAATAATATATTATGCCCAAAAAATTAATAATAAGAAAATCATCATCATCATTTTTGCCCCCCAGAAAAACTATCATCATCATCATTTCAACCAAAAAAAAAAAAGGTCATCATCATCATTTTTACAACGGCTGCTGACGCGAGTGAGATTAGTTGTTGCTTTCGTCCGAGATCAACTGGCGACGCGTCAACGGCTGCTATTTCCGGCAACATTAGGTGTTGCTGCTACGATTTGAGGAGAAGCTGTTTCACTGCACTAACAACGGCAGGGGTTGTGGCTGCGATTAGGGGAGCAGCTGGTTCGGTGCGGTCACGACGACAGGTGCTGCTACTCGATGCGACGTCCATGGCCTGCTGTTAGCCGTTCGACTTTGGTTTGGGTGTTGCTGGATCGATTTTGGTTGCTGTCTAATTCCATTTTCATGATTTTAATTTGATTTTTTTTTTTTTATATTTTCTTTAATTAATCAGGGCAGAGTAGGATTTTAAGATTTAGAATGGGGGTATTTTTGTCAATCACAGAAATGGGGTTCTGGTTCCCAACCCCTTTCGAGAATCAGGATCCCAGTAATGAATCCTTAAACTATGGGTTCCGTGTGAATTTCATTCCCATTCCAAACTTCAAATTTGTAAGTAAACATGTTAATCATTTCGATTCCACCATTCACATTTTAATTCATGGGAAGTCCTGAATTCGTTATCCACTAATTGAGGTGTCCTGAGAGTGTGTTCCTAGCATTATTCATCGAACATTGTCATGACATTTCATTTTCATAAACATCTCACTGTACAATTAAGCTAGAATTTAACGATCAACGAGTCATTGGTTCAACTTTGGGCTGTATTATTATAATTTGCAGTCATTACTGAAGACCATGCCATTTTCTTAACTTACAAGTCTGAATAGTTACGAAAGTATTAACAGTTGAATGGTGTGTTGTTTTATCTTTTAATTCAACTCCATGTGAATTTGAATGTCTGAAAAATTAGCACGTTGACCTCTTATGACCTTATAAATCAATTGCAAATTATATGTAGGTAATAAAAAGAAAAAAAAAATTACGAGTGTGTTATTATTGTGACGAACTTATTCAAGTGTGCGTATTAATTATGATTCAAATTACAATACACACGTCACGTGGCTGTAGGCTGTAGCCCATGCATTGCCTTGAGACATAAAACATTTTTTATCCCGTTATCTCAAGACTTGTTCCCTAAAATATGGTGGAAGATCGTGACGAGTTCATTTATATTTTTTTAATGAATCATTAATATTATACTTTATATGATCGCCAAGCCCAAATCAATAAATTGAATCATTATTATATTCGATTAAGGTACAATCGGTGGGTAAATCTTTCTGCTTAGATTTTGAACCTACCAGAGCATGTGGAATTTTCTACCGGTTCTCTCGATTTCAAGCAGATTGAATATTTTCTTAACCGTTGTCGAAACAAAGGCTATTAAACTAATACTAACGAAATATGGATTTGGTAGCATCTAAAATATACCAAAAAAATTTTTTTAAGTAGATGGCATATGTTGTAATTCATCTGTAGCCTTTGTCCATTATTATCTGGGGCTAAGCTGATGGGGCCTCTCCATGCACAAAAATTTAAAAATCAGCATTATTAATCAATTATTTAAAATCATAATTATCATTTTCATCGCTAATACGTATGTTCTTCAATTATTGAATTTGGCATTATTAGAATGGAATGCCGTTGGTGCGTAGATTCCATTTGGCAACCAAAGCCAGCTTGAGTTGTTGGAATGGAACCCCAAAAGTAAAATAAGGCTCAACCAATTAGATTCTTATAGTATGAGATTAATTAATTAATTAATTATTCATTTAATTGTGTAGTAATTGCTGGGCAAAATATGGAGAATCAGACATTTTGTTTATAGAATTTAGTTCAATTACAAATGATTTGTGTGAATTAGCGATTTGGTTGCTGTGGTACCCTTTTTCAAGGAGTAATTATCTATTGCTATAAAATGTGGGGCCGGGGTGGGGGGCGCGGGTTGATTTTACTTGGACCCACGTCACTAATGGACAATGTTTCAAGGTGTTATTGTAAAAATAGAGGGAAAAAATATATTTTAATTATAATATACTGTTATCGTTTTGGAGTATTTTTTAAAATATAAAAATTAAATTGGTATTTATTCGAAATACAATGACCAAAAAGACTTTTAACCTAATGCATTATGACTAAAGAGTATTTTTATTTATATTTTGAAGGAATGTAATTTGTAATAATTTTGACAAATTTGATTATTATCGGTACAAATTATTCTTTCTAAATAATAAATAAATTAATAAATAAAAATAACGTGGGTCACGTGATTATAATATAATTATATCACATCATTTTATACATAATAATTTGTGTGTGTATATATATATATATATATATATATATATATATATATATATAAATTCGCATATAAATGCACAGACAGTAAACAATTAATCAAATGATAATTTACAGTTGTTGTTGCTTTCAATATGTAGAAAAGGATGTGAACAAGATTAAAGATTTAATAACTTCGTTTGATTTCTACTACAATTCTGGCGAATCAAGCGGTAATTGATAAAAAAAATTCAATTTTTCTTTTCTTAAAAAGTAAGCAGGTAAGCAAAGTTTAAATTTGTTTTTAAATTTCTTATATACCTTAAGATTTGAATTTGATTGACCAACTAAATAAAACTGATTTAAAATCACTCAGTTAAATAAAAAAAAATCTTAAAAAGTAAGCGGATAATTAAAGTATGAATCATTCATTAACTTCTTACTTATCTAACATTCTAACGTGAGTAACTAACAAAATAAAACTAATTTAAAACCATTCAACCACACTTTTTTGGCGAAAATTGAATTAATAATAGAGAGTGATGAGATACATACCATAATCCCCCGACTTTGGGCAAATTTTTGATTTCTTGAGTAACTATTCCTTCTAAACTATCTAAACGATATTCCAATATATCCGATGTCTCATCCTTGACGTCACGAAAGCTCCTTCAGGTTTTAAACTTTCTATTTATTTATTCATTCATTCAGTTTGCATTTTTAACCCGGATATTCATAGGCTATTGCATTTCGACCCATTTGAAATGTTTTGGAAATACAAAACAAACATGGTTAGAGAGAATCGGAGAATTAAAAAAAAAAAACATTTTAACACCCCTTTTTATAAATTTTACAATTATACAAATTCAACAATACTTTTGCTTTACATGTTTATTTTCGACCTTTATTTAATTATTTTTTTTAGAAAAAAAATTGTTAGAATCATAAAAGAAACATACAATTTCTTTCTTTCCCTCACCCCTCTCCCCCAGTTTCATGTGATCTGCTGACCTTACGGCCTTACATTCATTCATAGGATGAATTGAGGCGATGAGCCAAAAATATATAAATTTATAAGTAAGAAAAAAAAGTTGAAATATTATATGACAGTGAACTAGTCGGTCTTATAAAAAAAGAAAAAGAATCCCTCGGGTGCATGTAAAATAATGTTGCAAAACAATAGGGGGTATATGGTATTTTGCCAGCAATTTTAAAGATAACAACATATGGATATCAAAATACACGTCATTCGGCATCGCGTTATGCTCACAATCACAGACGGTCAATATCGATGCAATTCCAACACCCACCAAAATTAATTATTCCTTAAATGTGTGAATCGAAAAGCTAGTCAATTTTGTCAAAAGCGAAAGTAATAAACTAATAGTTTAATTAATTTATTTATGATTTATCAGAGCCAAAAAATTAAAAGAATAACAATAACAATAATCGGGCGCCGACGTCGAGCCATTACCAGGAAGCAAACAAATAGAAGTTTAAAGCCGCTCTGCCTAATATTTTTCACTTTTACATGGCGTGTTAATAGTAATTATAGTGAGGGTATGGTTATGTTAGAATTGTTATATAGTGAAATACTAATAATGACTGTTTGATCACAATAATAAATATGAAATTTATATTTATTATTATAATATGACAGTCATTACTCGTGTTCTATAACAGAACAGTTCGATCATAGCTATTGCTTTATAAAAGATCGATTATATTGAAACTACTATACGGTAAAACACTAATAATGACGACTGCTTTATAATAATTCCCCGCTTTCGTCTTTTATCACTCTCCTGTCAAAAACAAGAAAAAGTATTTTCTGGAAACACAAAAAACGAAAACAAAAATACAGCTACATACTCTATCTCTCTCTCTCTCTCACACACACACACACACGCAGAGACCACACGCACGAGTCAACAAGTTGAAACTCTCCCTCCAAAAAAAACAAAACTCACACGCTGAAACTTCCCTCTTATAAAAGCATCCCCTTCATTCAACCTTCATCAACTTCTCATCTCTCTCTCTCAATATCATTTCTTTTTGGTTTTTCATTATGCCACAAGTAGATCTCGAAACCCTAGTGTCAGCCTGCGCCGGTGTCTCTTGCGATAAAAAGATCGCCTGCGAAACCCTGGCCAACGCCATCAACAGAAACCCCAACCACGCCATCGAGACTAACGACAAGAACCCAAATCAAGAACATCATCCTCATCATGATGCTGACGGTCATCAGGAACCGGAGATTCCGCCCGACTTCCCGCCAGATTCCTTTTGGCTGTCGAAGGACGCGGAGTTTGACTGGTTTGACCGCAACGCATTCTACGAGCGTAAGGAGTCGCAAAAGGGTCACTCCCACTCCAACCCGATTGCCCTGAACCCGAATCTGAGTTCGACTTCTCAGAGGTTTTCCACTACGACGACGACGACTTTGAAGAACAAGACTTCGATCATTGGCTTGCCCAAGCCGCAGCAGAAGTTCGACCCCAAGTGTAAGAGATACTGTAAAACCAACGCCAACTGGTTCCCCAAGCGATCCGGCTCGGTTGGCAAATCGGATGGTCCCTTGTGCGAACCCTCTTCTCCCAAGGTTTCTTGTATCGGTCGGGTCAGATCCAGGAGGGATCGGCGCAGATTGAAGAAGCGACAAGGTTCCGGTTCGGAGCCGGGGTCTTTGAGGAGTAAACCGGAGAGGAAACAAAAACCCGGTTTGTTTGCCAGTTTAAAGACCATTTTCCGGTCGAGGAAAGGGTCGGAGGGTAAGAGTCGTGAGCGTCGAAAGGAATCGTCGGATGGGAAGAGTGGGGTTGTTAATACTCACGACATTAGGGACAGGCTGCCACGCGGTGACGCGCACGCGCGGTCGAAGCGAGTGGAGTCTCCGCCGAGGAAGAGCGTGGCGAGTGAACCGCGGATAAGTCTGGATGGCGAACCGGTTGGTTTGGGTGGGATGAAGCGGTTCACGTCTGGTAGGAGATCGGATTCTTGGATCGGTGACGTGGCGTGAACTGGAGGTGCGCTGGACTGGGGAGATTTCGTGTGGGTGGGGCAAGAGTAAGTAGCGGGGGAAGGGCCCAGATGAAAATGGACTTTACTACCCGGTCGTGATTGGGCGTCTGTGGCGGGGCCCGCTTTGATTTTTTTAAATAGTCGTTGGGATAGATGATGTGAATAACGGTTTCCCCACCCGGTTAAAAAAGGTAACAACATTTTTCACATTTTTCTTTTTCTTTTTTTGGGGTAAAGGTTTGTAAATATTGAAGGGTGTTTTTTTGAAGTGATGGATTGTAAATTTTTTCTTGTAATAGTGGAGCTAATAATAAATTCTAGAGGAATATATATGGGTGTCTGAGATTGAAAATTTTGATTGTTTGGTGGAGCTTGTGAAGGTGAAATTTGAAAATATTGTTGGAGAAAAGTAAAAATTCAATTTGAATAAAGGGTTAGTTAATATAAATAATGCATATTCAAATATTCAATTCACAGATCAGAATGTGGCGTGTACGAGTAGATGTATAAATTAATGTTGAATACGTTGACTTCAAGCTGTAAATTACATATTCTTCGTTAATTATAACAATTTTTTAAAAAAATTGCACTAGGAATATGCAATGGGCTTGTAACAGTCAATTGGTTAGCTTTGGACTAGTGGTACATGTTGGAAATAACTTAGGGCTTCAGTGATCGGTGAAAAGATAATTTAATTTCAAGAAACCTTTTCAGTATATGGCGTTTGCATTGATCTTTTTAATACATGTAATCGTTAGTACAAATTTAATTAGATATTGAATTCTCACCTTCGAAATAGTTCTGAGAATCGTTACGAATAAGAATGAACATATATATTTACTATTGATACCGTGGTAGAAATCGATAGTATCTACACACATTTACGCTCGTTGCCATTGGCTGTATCCCGAATATAAAGAAAAATTTAATTAAAAAATAAAATTTCAGTAGGTTTAAAACGTTAAATCATAACCTTTTAGAAGTTATTAATTTTGTTTAACTTGCGTTACCGCGCGGTGTAATAACAATATGAATTAAGAAATATATACCAAAAAAAATAATAATATATAAAAATATTTTGATTAATAAATTAACTTGAATTATTTATAGAGTAGTATAATAACTATTGATTTTATATTTTTATTTAGTCTTATCTTAAATCATAAACTGGATGGGTTAGAGAATAAAAGTCATGCCAACCCGTTGAATAATAGCTAACATCACATGAGTGATTGGGCTTTCTTTCATTCGGTGGGGGTTGGTTCGCAAGCCTGGAGTCCTTGTTAAAGACAAAGGCAATAATATTATTGACTCTCGGGACGCCATAACATGAGTGGTTCAGATTTTTTATTATATTGGCTTATCACTAATCTCCATTTTCTCTGAAAATGACTTGCTTACTGCTTAGTCATGTTAAATTATCAGTTAGCAAAGTAAGCGAAAGCAAAATTCTTGATCTTTCAGAAACCCTAGAAGTACTTCTATTTTTCACGAAGCACCTAAAGTTTGAAATAAAAAGAAAGTTCAAGAGTTTCAAATGAGAGTGATATATCACATTATGAGGTTTTTATTCATGAAAAGTATACTTAAAAATTCAAAATGATAGAAGAATTCGAGAGCTTTAAATGAAAATTGATATGTCATGATATGAGGTTTTGTCATAAAAGGCATACTTAAAAGTTTGAAATGATAAAAAAATTTGAGAATTTTAAAGGAGGGCGATATATTATGTTATGAGGTTTTGTTTTCATGAAAAGTATACTTAGAAATTTGGAATGAGAGTTTCAATTGAAATCGATACATGAGGCTTTGTCATAAAAAGTATACTTAAAAGTTTGAAATGATAAGAAAGTTTGAGGGTTTTAAATGAGATTGATATAACATGTTATGAGGTTCTTTTTTTTTTTTTTATTATTGTTTAATGAAAAGCATACTTAAAAATTTGAAATAAGAGTTTAAAATGAAACTGATACATCATGATATGAAATTTTGTCATAAAACGCGTACTCAAAAGCTTGAAATAATAAGAAAATTCGAGAATTTTTGAATGGGACATATATATACTCAAAAATTAAAAACGATAAGAAAATTCGAGAATTTTAAATAAGACAAGTATATGCTCAAAAGTTTAAAATGATAAGAAAGTTCGAGAATTTTAAATGAGACATATATATCACGTTGGTCATACATCATTTGAATAAATTCCAACCATAATATTGATGTATCGGATAGTTACTATTTAAAAGTCATTGCTAACCACGTTGATGAGACAAAACTTGTCCGAATTTGGAGTTTTGACACAAGAGGAGTGAAGTTTTTGATGTATAGTTTCTAAGGGAATATTGGGATCAATTTGAATGCGATCGCCAAATTTGACTCCTAGGCAGAAGTGTGGGTTTGCGTATGTGTGGTTATTATCTAATTGTCGGCATCAGTTTAGATAAATGCCAAAATAATGGAGCAAATTTCCAGGGAGAAGATTGAACTCTTCACAGTAAGTGCTAAGGTTATTAATCATCGATATTTTAACTAGAGATTACCCCTGCAGCAGGTTATTAGCAGTAGGCCATGACGCGACCAAAACAAACTGGAAATAGAGAAACACGCAGGCAATGATTTTTTATTTTTCCAGTGTTTGATAAAAAATAAAAGAATTGGAATTAAATTAAAGATCCCGCTGCGTTGCCACTGTTGTATTTTACAGCAGTTTTTTTGTCTTTCCTGACTTAATTATTATAAATTTTCATTGAGTTTCTTGTACTCTATTTAATATATTAAAACTATGATGCATTTTGTGACTTAGTTATTATAAAATTTTAATAAGCCCCTTGTATTTTATTTTATTTATGATTTATTAAAAAGTACTATAATATTTTTTACTTACCTACATTTTCACAATCCAATTTATCACTTTCCATTATTTTTTATTTACAATAGCCTTTGGTAGTTATTGTAAAATTTCATTTAGCTCCTAGCACTCAATTTTATTTACAATTTATTCAAAATTGTTAAAAAGATAAAATTACCTTAAATTTGTTAAAAATAATAAAATTATAAACATTTCATACATTTTTTTCCCCTCGTTTCTTCATTCCCTCTCTCACTCTCACTATATGGTGAGTCGAACCGTGGCTTCAATCGTTGATAAAGGTTGCTGATCGGCAATCAATTTGAGGACAATTGCTTGTAGGTTTGGTTGTTTGTGTGGTGGTTCTTGTGGTGGCTAAGGACAGCAGGTGGTGGTATTTTAGTCAATAGAGGTTGACAATGTTGCTACTGGTAGTGAATAGCTGAATTGCATTATGGGGGCTTTCATACTGATGGTGGTTGTAAAAGAACTATTTCAAAGAGTATAAAATGATGTAAATAAAAAAAAAATGGAATGTCCAAATACAATAATAAATTGATGTTTTAGTCAGTGAACTACACGTAAACCACAACGGCAATGAATAGCCCAAAACTAGAGATCCAGAAATGGCAAATCTACATAAAACGTCAAAGTCCTTAGATGGAACAAGAGCATCGAATTGAGACATTGAGATCGATGATAGAGAATTCACTAGTGCCGTGTTATAATAAAACAGAGGAGGTGATGATGGAGAGGTGACAATGACTGGAGAGGGCGTGGTCACAAGTGGAGCACTCAATACAAATTGCTCCATTAAAGATGAAAAGCTATGCTATAGCAATCAAAATTCTAAAGCTAAATGAGTCATTTTGATTTATTGATTTAAAACGGCATTGCAGAGTTTTGAAGTAAAAGCTAACAAAAAGTTATAGACTTTAACTAGGAGTACTGGTTTCACAATCATGCATAATTTTTTTTTTTTTTTTTTGTGTCTTTAGATCCTTTTAGATTGCTTTCTATCTATCAACAATGAACAAAAGACATTATAATGACCACAACAATAGTTTTAAAGCTTGAATTTTTATTGTGATTGTATGATTTGGAGAAAAGAAAATTTGTTGGTTTGATGATTAAGGAAAATTGTGGCTGTCCATTTAAAAAAACAAACAAACAACGTGGTGGAAGATATGGGTTAGGGTGACAATGGTCCAGTCGATAAAGATTAGATTGATGGTGCCCTTGATTGTTAGCTTATGATTGGTAAGAAACAACGACAAAGAGAAATCGATAGTGGAGAGGAATAGATTCAAATGAGATTTGTTTTTTATTTTGTTAATTCTTTTCTCATGAAAGTATTAATTATTATGAGATGACATTGTAGAGAAGATGATTAGTTATATTTTTGAAAATTTTGTTAATGATGAGTAATGGAAGATAAGCTATTGTGATTTCTCAAGGGAAGAAAGATTTCTTTCTAATACTAATTTAAGGGTATTTTTATATTTTTATTGATATTAGTGTGTTACGATGATTAATGTGTTGTGGCTGTAAACAAAATCTCTTTTAATACTTAAAAAAAATAGTAAATAAAAAAGATGGAAGGTGATAAATTGAATTTTAATAATATAGGTAAGTAGAAAGTCTCATTATACTTTTTAATAAATTATAGTACAAGGAAATGAATGAAATTTTGTAGTAATGTTAAAAAAAGGCGAAAGCCGTTCTAAGATACAACTGTGCCAACATAAGGAGGCCCATTAAATTAAATGTAATTTTTTTTTTAAAAAAAAAATGGATGGTGCCTCGTCATCCTATTTAAAGTCGAAGATCGCATGAAGCTGTAATTGAAGACCGCAACTAGAGCAGCAATTTAGGACACCAGAGACAGAATACAAGGCACAACCAAAATACACAAATAATTTAATTTATTTTTCCTTCTCCTTCCTAATTTTTATAGGCATCAACTCGTTTCCTATATACTTTGAATAACTCGACTTCCCTGTCGTTGAGGGGCTGCACCGGCCTCGAGTTGAATTTACAATCCTTGCACAATGGTTCTCTCAGAGCCGTTACTTGCTCCTCTGAAATTGATCTCACCTACAATAAATAAATAAATAAATAAATAAATAAAATTCTTCTTTTCTTTTTTTCTTTCCATCATCACACATTTTTCTTTTTCGGCGTATGACAAATTAAATTTAATTACTGGTCGTGCTTATGCTTAAACAAAAGTACCCGAGCGAGGACGGTCCAGACGACGTTTTCGGTACACGGAGGAGTAGTTAAAGAACCATGATATCTGTAGTACCCTTGTAAAGGTTGCCTGGAGTAGTCGCGGTCCATCGTACCAACACCAACGTCGGACGTTTTAGGGTTGCTCGTGCAGCTCTCACGGGTCAGCTGGGGCAAGTACGGCATTAACTGCAAGCAATCATACGGCATGATTATTTTTAAACAAGTCATTATTATTGTACATCAACTGCGAACAAATTTGTAAATTAGTTACCTTGGTAACGACAGGATTTGGGTCGCCGTATTTGTAGAGGATTGCCACTACTGCGACGTCTTTCTCTTCTGTCTGATGGACAAGATGGAGCTCAGCCGCAAATCTGTTGATATTAGTTAGTTAATTAATTAATGAGGCGCGATTGAATTAACTCGCAAATCAAATTTAATTATCACTTCTACCCAACAGTGAAAAATAACAAGACCATGGCATCTAAGGCTCCGTTTGATATTTTGAAGCATTGTAACTTAAATGTTACGGTTGTGTAAAAAAAAAAAAGAAAAAGCTGTCACTATAAAACAAAAAATTATTTATTTATGGTAAATATGACGGTTGAATAACAGTTTTGATAAAAATATTATAAATTTTTCTTCACAGAAATGATGGATTAGATCAACTTTACTTTCAACTAATTATAATTAATATTTATCAAATGTTTTAATACTTAAATGTCAAACTTCAATATCAAATGAGGTCTAAATCTACCTATGTTTTTATGGGACGGGGCCAAGTTGTATCGGGCATCAACTCAAGAGAGAGAGAGGGTACATACCGCTCTCCGTTTATCGTGTGCTCGGAAGGAGTGTGCCAATGCATTTGTTTATAGTGATACTTCTTTCCATCTATGTTCAATTCTCCAGCATTTCCCTCGTAATGCACCTGCATTGGCAATCAGAAAATTTGATCAGATGAAACGTACAAAATTTCTACTGGACAAGAAACAGAAAAGAAACCAACAGCATTCAACATTGTTTTAAATTCAGATAGCCAGGCACAAACCCCAATGGCGTAGCCGGAATTCATCAGAGTTGCATTTACGCTATAGTACTCCTTGGACAAGGGTCCCAATTCCTGTCTCTGGAGGGTTTCGTTCTGCATGATGTTCACTGGAGACTGATGTTTTCCTGTTGAGCATATGTCGAAATTTGGACACAACTTTCCCCAGTTCTCAGGCCCGTTACCTGCCATGTAACTAAACCTCACTTCAGCAATCCCTGCACCGAATTGGGGGGGAAAAAAAAAGGGTAAACATATTATTATATAAACGTCTGCATTTTATATAATTCAGATTTAATTTCCAGCCATAATAACGTTACATTAATATATAAAAAAAAAAAAAAACATAAAATTTTCTTGGAGTTTTATGTGAGCGGGATTTGAATCTCAAATTTCCGAATGACAAAAGAGAGAAATAAGAAAGATCATACCCTGCTCGACCATCGCCGAAGCAACATTGAAAAGCAATGAAAGGGCAACGACGATGGACACTCGGGGGAGCATGATTACTTGAGTCCTTTTTTTATTTCTGAATTAAAAAAAGAAAAATAGAAAGGACTACGGAAATGTTTGTAAGAGCTCTGTTATAAAGGGCTTTAAATTTTGGGGGGTTTAATGCTGCTATACTTAGACAATACAGCTATTGGTTCTTAGGAAGCTTTGAAAATTGCCTTTGGCTTCGGATCGCTTGTGACCAGCACTATTTATACGTGTCGGTTTTGTTTTTTTGTGGGGTGTTGCTACAGCTAATTTAGCGGGGTCATTGTTGTCCAATAATTAATTTTTCCACCATACCAAAAAATCAAAAAAATAAAAAAAACCAAGAAAATATTTGATCTTAAATAGAGATCTGCTGTCCTATGAGTTAATAGTATTGCATGGAAGCATGATGTTGTGTAGTTTAGGCAATTAAATTTGAAAAACCCATGATCATTCTAGACCGTCAAATTTATAAATTCGGATGATTACCTATAATTGCGGGTCATTTTATAATCTAAGGATTTTCATAGTTCTGAGCTTCTGATGGACGTTCCAAAACCGAAAAGATTAAAAAATGAAAGAGCAGTGGATTACCGTGTAATGCACACGTGTAGTTTCAGCGAGTTATTATTATATTGCGAATACACATTTTTTAAGAAATCAATGACGATTAAAAAAAAAAATTTTTTAGCGTTGCATTTACATGTTTTGGGATATAAATTTGAGACTAGATAATGATGTTTAATAATAATTTAATATTTAAAATTTTTATTTTAAATCGTATGTATGTCTCTTGAAAAAGGAACTTTACGATAAAATTTATCATGCAGGAGCAAGCAAGGGAGAGCACTCACTGAAGCTGCAGATTTGAGTCCACGATAACCTTAGTGCACAGGGAAGCCTCTACATCATCAACAGTGTCTCTGCTTATCAGTACCCCTTCACCGGCTCGGCGTGGAATGGTGGTCTATTTAGGACGTAGAAATCTAGTCCTATTTTTATGGCACATAATACGGGTTAGACGCTTACAATCGACTCAAAGAATTAGGTTATGGTGCTGGGTTTTATACCATTTATGACAGGTTGGATACTTATCATTACCTTAAAAGTCTAGTATAAATAGGGATACGTTTAAGCACATGATAAATTAAAGGTTTCTATTACGTTTGATGTAAGACAGTGCGATTGAGCCTAGAGTTATCCTTGATGAAGCAGGTCCCTTATGGATTCTATTCCACGGGAAATTATAAATGCTCTGTTAGGAAATTGAAATTCTTCATATTGAAATTTAAATCCTTTTTATCAGACAGAAGCAAACATTAGTGAGTAGATACAAGAACTTTTGAGCACTAATAGCAATATCAACTTTGCTTTCTTGTTTTATCCTAGTATAAAATTCAACAAAGTAGTTCCTATTATTTGAATTGAGTTTAACGAAACCGAAGAGAAGTAACATAGACTGTTGGAGCATTTTGTAGGCCGCTTTGGCTAACTCTTAACAGCTAGTCCTTAAACTAAAACACCCTGCCGAGGTCCCTCCCATTACATTATTCTGTTTCGTAAAATAGGAGAAGCTGTATGCGTCCACAATAAGCAGTGCAGAAGCTAATCTCGCACATAATAAAAAAAGATAAACACGTCGCCACATTATGTCACAAAACTAACTTATTAAGTAGGCTCACTCAGTTGAGGCACTAATTTTATTACAAAGAAGAAATCAGAAACATCTACACATCCCTTTGAGTATTGAGATAGATATATATATGATTTTGTTGGTGAAAAGACAAAGATACTTATACCCAAAAGGATTGAGAAAACCTAAAAAGCCCTCGAAAGCTTCACCTATCATTGGGCATAAGTTGCTTTTAAATAGTCCACAATGTCTGCACTTTCAAACATTTTCACTCCTGTATTCAGATCTTCTAAGTAAGGTACCTGTGAACAATTGTGGTCAACTGTTATTATTGGTATCATTTGAGACATGTCAAGCGTTTCACTTTTATTTTACAGATTTAAAAAAACTCACCATAGATGGTTTAAACCTAAATAAATTACCTGAAAATGTTTAGCTTTTTCCATCAGAATCTGTCGTTTTGGGCTGCCGCGAGCACAACTAAGGGAAGAAAAGAGAAGCATCATTCAGAAAAGGTCTGGTAAGTAGTAATGATATAAATCCATGTAAACTTGTATTTTTAGAGATAAAAACACTAGAATGTACAATAATCAATGATCTATCCACAAACCAGATGGAAGTATCTACAATAATAGGGAGTGAACTCTCACATTTGTACATGGATAGCCACATCTAATATGCAACATTAAAAAACAACAGTGGAAAAATAACTTGTGAAGAAGGGGGGAGATTACTAAATTCAATGCCGTATTTTTTATGATATACATAACAATCCGTGCAGAAGGGTTCCGAAACTCCACAAGAAGCCGTGCAATAATATCTGTCTTTTTTCAATTTCAGTAAGAAGTGTCGTACATGTCATGAAACTTTTAATTTTTTTTTTTTTTTGGTTTTTTGGGGTAAGATGTGAGTTGCATAATTGAAGCTAAAAAATCTCCAACCACTAGTTCAACAGCAACATAAATTGCATGCACTTGCTGGCTACATGCAGTCATACACTGAATAATTAATAAATCGTGTTTTACAATACAATTAAAAGGAGAAAGGACTGATGAGATGACCACACAAGGACTTTACCTCCACTGTAAGTGCGGCAACTCTAATTCTACAAGCACTTCACGTACAACTTTGCAGAATGGGGAACCCTGATAAGGAGAATAAAACCACAGGAAACCAAAGGGATGCTGAATCACACTCTTCTAGATAAAACAAGCAAATAATGGAAGTCACAAATTTTGGATAGGGAATGTGAAAAAATCATTACTCCTTGTACTTTAAACATTAAAGACTGGCTAATACTCCACCAACCTCGTATGCCCATACTTCAAGTGGCTTCGGCGGTAATTTAGCCGGAGTGTAAGACTGTCCCTGCAAAAAAATGACAGAGAGGGTTCAGCAAAACTCTACACCCAATTCTTGTTTAGTATAGAGTAACCTCTTGACGATTAACACCATGCTGAATAAACTGTATATACAGAATGATGCAGAATGGTGTCCTACAATTTATCTCTAAGGGATTCTTGGTAATATTTACTTTAGAAAGGTTTTTATTTTATTATTATTTTTATATTGGTATTAATCAGGTTATTTATTTGATGTAGATTTATCGTTTCATATTTGGTTATGATTTGGTCAGTATAAACAGGGCCTTATTCTCATTCACTACAAATAATGTAAGGTTTAATTGCTTTCTCCCTAATCTTAATTCTTAAATTCTTCCTTCTATTTGTGATTCCCATCGCATATTAATTTCTGTATTTTTCTTTCTCTTTTATAACTCTTCTTTATCTATCTATTTCTGTCTTCATCCTTCATCAATCAGTATCAAAGCTTTCTTCTCCCACATCACAAAATGTTACATAAATAAACCAGTGGATCAATTAGATAGATAACAAAATGAAAGCTTAAACCATTAGGTGGTAAGCCCCAATGGTATGAAGCTATGTCAAATTGAAGATCTAACAAATGTGGGATTCCATAACATACACCTCATATGTGAATGTAGGATAGCCACACATGCCTGTACTTTTGTACAGAACATTAAACTGTTAGTGGGAAACGTAATAGTTGTATGATGTCACATATAACATTTGATTTAGTTGATGCAGGATTTCCTGGCTCAGCTATAGCAAACAACGCATATCAGATTTCTCCAGCCCAAACATTATGGAACAAATTATAGACAAATTCAGGTTACCTTTCCTAAACGACCAATCATAGCAAAGCCTTCAGTCAAAGTCTGCAATAAATCCACAATCACAAATTATATGATTTTGAATTTTCGTTTTACAAATGGGCAAGCATTACTAACAAAAGAGTTAAATGCTAATAACTAACCGTTAGTAAACCAAGTGAGAGCATCAAAGGAACACTTCCATCACCTAAACAAAGAAATATAGCTGAGTAAAAGCAAAGAAAGGATAGAAACAACATGCCGTTAAAATTTTACGACCTTCTGATTGAAGAAAAAAAGCTTCAGAAGAATTAACTGAAAGTCAAAATGATTTGTAAGGCTACCAAAGAAATCATCAAGTAAAACTTGTCCTAACTAGGAAGGTGGAAGCACAATCTGCAGGTCATCTAGAAAAGAATATTATTATTATTTTTTAAGAAAATGGAAAATTGCAGAAGACATACTAAAATTCTGAATAAATGGAATTCTTCTTGTTATAATGTGAATTTGATATCTTCTGCACTTACAAAAATACAGCTATTAACTGATGAAATATTGCCGAAAACAAATAATAAAAATGACACAGAAAACAGGTGAATGTAACCACACACACCATATTTGCCAACCAAGTACTTTATTATATCATCTGATTCGTACATTGAAACTCCTGTGTTTGGATCAACCTGCAACCACAAACCAAAGTATAATCTTAGATCGAACGGAAAATTGAAACCAGTCCCTATTCATAAATAAGGTTGGAGTAGTAATAACCAAAAGTGCAGACTAATGATTCAGAAAAGAAAAGGAGAACATCAGACCATGTAAGGAAACTGCTTTTTACCACCCATCTGCAAAACCTTGGGACGAAAATTGGGACCATTTCTTGGACAAGGATAATACAGAACATCAAGATCCAACACCCCCACAATTTCTCTAACCTGTTTATAGATATGATACGATGTAATGAAGCCATTGAATAATTTCAATAACTTGGCACATTGCAGAAGACATATCATACATAGAATGCATCTGGAACCCAGCTACAAACCTTAGGTGCCAAATTGAACGTGCATAGCAATAATCCTTTAGCAGCGCAATTTCAGTTCCGATGATATCTAAATGCAGTACACCATTATCATATGAATATTATAACTGCAATATTTACTATCAATAGCTATACATGGACTGGTGAATTTATCCGGATATTCTATCATTTGAGACATGACCATTCAACCAGATTTGAGGGTTGCCCCTCCTCCAAGATTTACAGCGTGCTGGAAATGCCCAAACAAGTGATACAGAATTACAACATGTAGTGTGTAACTAGTTCAACAGCATTTGATTCATCTTCATATTCTACTATCTAGTACACACAAAATGGATGATACTCTGGAGTAATGTTACCTTTCGACAAAAAGGACAGCTGAAGTTTGCACATGGTCCATGGTAATCCATATGTGGAGAAAACAACATAAGCATTCAGTCTTTTCTTTACCATGAATGGCATAAGGAAATGTATAGGATGGCAAAAAACAAGAATACACACGGCAAAAACACCAAAGTAAAAAAATACCAACTATAGAGTACCTTTCATACTCATATATCTCAATAGGCTTCTCAGGACGAGGACCTAATTTTGAGGTCTCCTTCACCTTAAAACCTGTTAAATTCAGCTGGCTCAGCTAAAATGTCAAATGATATGAATTGCATTCGATGTCTTTACAGATGCATGCAAAACTTCAGAAGTCTTGATACATAAGTAATGTAAGGAATTCGACTACTACCAGCTATTTCCATAGCATACTGATCAGGTGGAATCTCATCCTTGGAAACAAAAGATGCACTATATCTGCCACATTACAAAGTAAATGCCATACAATTAAGGTGAAAGAAAGTGTCCAGGGCTAAATTAATAAAAAATGATAAATGATGTGATGCATTCAGCAGGCCCACTTATGCTTGGTTTTGTAATATTCAAGGAGAATAAGGATGGATTACTCAGTAGGACTTCTCTTATTACCTATATAGATTTTTTGTCTATCACAAATGATAACTCATGAGCCCTACCCCTATTTGCATGATGGTTTGCACCTATATATTTGTAGATCCCAGCCTAAACCATGATAAAACCTACTTAATTCCTTCCCTTCTGTAGTATGATATCCCATATTCCTCTGAGATGGTACCACATCAAACTGAGTGAAGCACCCAGAGAGAGAAGTGGATAGACCATAAGGAATAAGGATGACCAAGAAAATCACTTGGTAATATAAACCATCGAAGTGCAATATGCTTAGCAAAACTAGATATGCAATCTGCACATTTAAGCTCCATCTGTCTTAGCTTAAAAAAACTTCGGGGTCATAAAAGTTAATTTGTTCCATCTTCATATTAACTCTATTCCTTAGCTACTTAAATTTTACGTTCAAGAGAAATCAATCAGCCAATAACAAGGGCTCTGAATAAAGAGATAGCTCTATGCAATTATTTCTAGCAAAATCATATGCAATATGAAAGTCAATAAAAACAACTACTCTGAGTATTTATCTTGCCCAGTTTTGTTATCATAATGATCAGAAATAACTTGACTTTGTCTGCAACAGCAGCTTGACAGTTACACTGGGACATCTGCTAAAGAATTTTCCCAATGCAATCCAATATTCTTGCTTGCCCATTGTCTTTTTCCTTCTTTACAACCAAACCATATATTATAACAACAATGATTAGACTTAATTAAATCCAGCAACTGCCAGAGGGGCTATATGGTTCCAGTATTGAAAGCAACTCTACAGAATTAGCAACTGTTTAATTGTTGTAAATCCTGCATCTACATAGCAGCATAGTATTTTATTTCATTTTTCTCTTTTACTTCCTTTTTAGTCCAAGGTTAACTACTAGGCTAGCAAATTAGCAATGTAAATACGTAATGAATTCAAGATATCGCATGCTCCAAACAATATCTTCTTCTTTTCTTTTTCAATTCGACATACTCTTGCTTGAATTCGGTATAATCTATTTAAACCATCCAAGAACAAGAACTCTACACACTAACAAGCAACAAAAAAGGGTTTAATTTAACCATTAAACGAACAAGTAATAACTACCAAATTTTGACACAGATTAGTTACAACAATTAAAAAGAAAAAAGAAAAAAATTACAAATACCCTGAAACAAAAACACCAGTTCCCAATCGAAAGAACAGAGCAAGGGAGGCGCCCAATATGTCCAAAGCCTTGTCAGGTCTAACGGCGAATCGCTTCGGCTCAGGTGGCTTGAAATTTGGCGGGGCAGCAAATGGCGTTGGTTCTGGTTTTTCCCGGGTGCTTGTTGTTGACGAAGAAGATGGAGTTTGTGGGGTTTTTGAAGATTCTGAGGTTGCTCTAATGGAAAATGAGGGTCTGGGTTTTTGACGGAGGCCGGAAAGTGGCCGGAAAAGTGAAGGTTGCGAGAAGTTCAGCACTCCGGCCATTGGCTTTCTCGCTGGGAGAGGTTTTTAAGCTGAGAGCTGAGTGTATTTTCGTTTTAGTGGCTTCTTGTGTAGAACTGAAGTGGTGGTTAGTAATTTTAGTTTAGGATAACAGAGGGACAGCCAGACAGTTAATGCAGTTATTTGATTTTTGTTTTTCCCAAAAAAAAAAAACAAAGTTTAAAAGGATCCAGTAATAAGAATCCTCGTAGAAATTAGAAATTCTTTTCTAAAAATTATTTTTAAAAGAAGACATTTTTAGATATACTCGGAGAAATTATTACTGTTATTATCAGATAAAATTTTGGAAGAAAGGGCTCAACAGAGTTCATTTTGAACTGCCGCTGGGCGAGAATAATAAATTTATGAATGTTTGTGTGTGAGGCTTGGACTGGACCTTCCATGTGAGTCCACTAAAATTAGAACCCAACACGGCCCATATCTGTTAAAACATTTTGAATAAAGCAAATTATATTAGAAGAATTAATTTCAGCAAATCTTTGTAAAATTTGCTAGTTTTAGTTGCATTGATCACCCAAGATAAGGCATCTCTTCGTTTACTTGGTTACTGTCAGTTCACAAGGCTTTCAAAATCGAAATTATGATGTAAATAAGAAGTTACATAAACCGTTAAGCAGCCACATATTCAAACAAGCCTCGTCTCATGCGTAGAGTTGATTTGATTGTAAAGGTATGATCTTAATTTTTTTTTTTCTGTTGGTGAGTGTTAATGAGCTATGAAAACACTTGCTATAAGCATAATCCTAAAGTCAAATTGTAAAGGCATGTTTTATTTATTTATTTATTTATTGTACACTGATATATTACAATAAGAATTATAATAATATTTATAATAAAAAAAATTCATCGAGACTATTTTTAATAAGTGTAATATAGTATAGCTCAAAATTCTGTTATCATATAATACAGAAGGAATATTTGTTCTATTCATAAGTAATGGGAGCGAAATTTGCTTTTATCCAATTTTACCCCTATATTTGAAGTTGGTGTTTGCTAATTCTGAGGTATGAAGAGACTTGTTGAAAGCATTATCCTGAAGCCAAATGGTTCAATAAGTTCGCCGAATTAACTAAGAGATATGGTTGTACATTAAGTGGTTGATGATTTACAACAATTAATTAATTAATGTTCCAATCAAGTTATGATTAACCAACAAGAGATTGTTCTTCATGGCGGTGCCGCCCAACCATCGAGAGGCAACTGTCGTTATCTCGTATGTCATGTCAGCCTGAACCGGCCAATTCTACGGATCAAGCTACAAGACAACATAAAAAAAACAAAAGGGCATGTTGGAGGAAATTATCAAACTCTCTTTTGTGTCTGTGTGCGAAACAGAAGAAAATCTAATAATAGTTGACTCGCTTTCAAAATTTTGAGTGGTTCGACTTTTCCAGACCTATCATTGATGCGAAATCGAATTGAATAACGCACTCCGATAAAGGGCGTAGAATGTATACGAACCCTTAGATATACGTGTGTGTGTATATATATATATCATGTGTAACCCAATATATCTCTTTACAACAACTCACCCTCTTGTTTATTATCCCTATCACATTCAAAGGATTAGGTATATTTTAGAGCCAATGGAGATAATCCAACAGCTTTAGGATGCGTTTGAAATTGATATGTTATAATTTTTAAATTACAATTGTTATGATAAAAAAAAATGTAATTATAAAATAAAAATTAGTAATATATAGTAAATATAAATTTTAAATAATAATTTTGATAAAATTATTAAAGATATAATAGATTTTCTTTTATATTAGTGAAAAATTATATCAATATAGCTTCTAAACTACAACAGTTATTGTTTACCAAATACTTTATTACTCAACCTCAATCTCAAACACACATTTAATAACATCTAATCGAAAGCAAGAGTAACACACTTCTTCAGTATACACAGAAATATCTACTTTTGTGATTATATATATATATATATATATATATATATATATATAGCCTCCCCATTCCAACTTTGTTTAACAACACCCATCCCTAGAATCTTAATTGATAATTAAAGATATTAAATAATGGCATTAAGCTCTAACGTTCTCTCTATGCATAAGATCCATATTAGTTAGGCTCAGGCTTGTTATGTGGACTTAATGTAATCAATCCATTGATAGAAAAGTCTAATTAATTAAAAGAAAATATAAACTAAAAAAATTACTTGAAATCATATTAGATGAACCGCTTCACCCAATAGACCAGTAAGGATTTTCCTCTTTTTTAAAAAAAAAAAAAAAATTACTGAAGTGACAAGAAGAATTTTCATTATGCCGACATCGATAAAGAATGCTACTCTAATCCATCATGAAGTAAATAACCCAAAAAGAAAATATAAGAATTAATAATGGTAATATATATATAAATATTTATTTATTTATTTATTTTCTTATGTGCACGCTCAAAGGCCGAAGCACTTGGTAAAGACAAGATTTTGTATATCTCCTTCTGGTTTCTTTCAGCCGAAAAATTGTTTGATTCATGATTGATGCCAATGTAATCGACTCGCTTGTAATAAATCTTCCATTAAAATAACTATCAACTAAGGGGAAATGATGAAATAAGTACATATATTCATTGAATCATGGTCTTTAGTAGAAATGCTAAAGTGACTCATTGCCACTTTGTCACAAAACCTAAATGTTTAGTTTAAGAGATGCATAAAACGGGGGAAAAAATAAATAAAGTAGAGTATTGTGATCACTTGTAAATTCATTAGTTATAACTTATAAGCACGAAAGAGGACATCTGAATTGAGCATGGATCTTTTTTCTAAAAATATTTTATTGTATTCTATTTTTATAATTTTCAAACAAATAATACGCATACAATTTACACACATATATTATACACCCACCAAACGGCAAACGCGATAATTTATGCTGTCATCACTTGCATCATCTGAACGATAATGTGAAGCGACGTTTTATGTCCACTTCTTCAGCCTCATTTATGAGGTATTATTAAAAAAAAAAGATTAAAAAGTCATTTTATGCGCTAACGGATTTGCAAACTGCTAATCATGAATGAATTTCCCTAAATAGAAGACGTTATTTCAGTCAAAATATAAGATTAAATTTATACCTTTTTTTTTTAAAAAAAAAAAAAGATAGGAGAGTAGACAAATTTTAAATAATTTTTTTAGCTCCTACTTCTTTTTAGAATTCGAGCAAAATTATTTGAAAATTACTTGTTAACATTCTTGGGGCGAATAAAATTGTACGTAAACATCAATACTCCACCATGATGGCTGGGGGTAGCAGGCAAGCTATCTGCTCTTTTAATTTTCGTAGGTTATTAATAGCTACCCTTTCTCTTACTATCTTCCATTGAGTTTCTAAAAGAGATCGGTGCTGCCAATTTTTCTACCCTCACTGCCTTCTAGGAATAACCACAACGATACAATTAATATTAGCAAGCCTGCGTGTTGAAAAAAACATTCGACTTGATTTTCAACACTCGTCTTGATCTCAGCAATTGTAAATTTCCATTTATGTTGATGCAGCAAATAGTTTCACACTGTCTACTAAGTTCAAGTGATACACAATTAATTAGTAAATACGATGTTTATTAGTGTATCGGCTACTCTTTTTCAATAAATTTATAGCATGCGGGAATGTTGGGTAGTTTTTGGTCGTAACTTATGAAGTGGATTTATTCTGAGGTTTCTCTGAAAATGGCCTCAATTTTGCCCAAGAATATCACATTTACAGATCTGCCATTTTACTTGGAACTCTTGGACTGCAAGCAAGCTGCAAATTGAAGATGGCTAGTCCGCACTCATTGCTGGCTGTGGGATGATGACATACACACACACAGACCTAACTAGCTGAATTAATTTTCATCGGTTAGATAACCACAATGGGTTTTTTGGATGGGGATTGATGGGACTGAATCACTTTCCATCAATTTACAATTTAGCTAAAGTGCATCTCTCTCTCAATTAGGGATTGAAAATGCTCCATATATCTACATAACTTTCATTGAAAGTCATGTAATCTTATATGACACGTATCATTCTTTGAAATTTTAAATTAGAATCTTATTGTCCTAAAAAAGATAGTCATCTTAAACAAGAATTTTGTTCAATTTGTGTTTGTGTATGACAACCAAAGAAATTCGCTCTCAATGTAAAATTATGAAAAGATGGGACTATTTAAACTCATGATTTTTCTTTTAAAACTCACATTCTTAATAAACTTACTATTAAAATTTAAAATTTTAACTTTTACTCTATACACCTCCTATAATCTCAAAAATGATCACAATTAAATTATATATCCTCTTTCCCTTTTGTCTTTTTTTTCCCCATCATTGTAACTTATTTTTTCCTCACCCACGGTCACTAATCTCTTCTATCAATTTTCTTTGCTTGTTCTTCGTCTAAACGACATGTTTAAGATTTTAAGTTCTTCGATTAGAATCTTTGGGAGTTCTTGCAAACTAAGATTTAAGATTAAAATTAAAAATTATTCAATCATTAAATATATTTTTTCGACTTCGCTCTCTTGCTATAGTACTACCTGAAATTGTTTGGGTGGCAAACTCTCATATATTTAATTTAGGTTCATGGCTGAGAAAGAAATATAATTTCAAAAGCATCAATTTCCAATTTTTCAATTCACACTTTTTGAGGTTCTTTTCATGTATATTAACTTTTGTGTGTGTGTGTGTGTGTGTGTATAATTATCTGATTGAGGAGAACTCGTTTCTCATGAAAAACTAAGTTTTGTCAAGAACCTGAATATTGTCGAATTAGAGTTCATGTTGGATGAGTGTAAAATTTAGTGTGTGCAATTTGCAAAGAGAAGTATTATTTTAATGAATTAAAAAAAGGGAGAATTATTATTCTATTATTGATTGTTTCATTTTGTCTTCTACAATAATTTCCTTCAAGCATATTGTAGTAATATAAATTTTACTAAAACAATGGTTGCGGAAAGTACTTTTATGTGTTCAAAGTACCCTCACCCATTATAAAATTCACTACCAACAATCTTATTATATTCTAATTTTAAATAAATTAATAAACTGATGTAGTATTTACAAATCAACAGCCAGATCACTTGGAATTCAAATTCTGAGATAAATTCCTGAAATACTTGAGTAGTTAACCTTTATTTTTAGTTCACTCAAATTTAAATCAAAATTCCTCACAAATTTTGATACGAATAAATTTGTATTTCAGAATTTGTTGTAAGTTACCAATTACCTAACTGGCTCTGAAAAGAGCTTTAATACTTTAATACACATGTTAGTTTATACATACATTTTCTTCTTACTTACTTGAAAATATGTTAATAATTTGATGTTTAATTATTGATAAAAATTTATGGATCTAATTCATATTCAAAAGTTTTAACTCGAGAATTCAAAGTTGTCTCAAGTTTATATTCTTAATCAAAATTCAAAGTTCTGTCTCAACAAATGCGAAACATTCTCCTCAAGTACCTCTGGTCATGAGTAGACTGATCTTTTTTTGCTACGTGAATAAATAGTATAAACCATTTGCGCATGAATTTAGTTCTAATACCGTACAGAAGTTCGTTGGTAAAAGCTAAAGAGCAAATAGTCAACGTTGTACACAGAGAAATAGCTGGAGTCAACCACCGTGGTCAATCACTTACAAGTTACGGTCCCTACTCTACTGGATCTATTGATCAAATGCTAGAAAGCTAGCTAGCTAATTATTTCTCACCTCTTATATACTGTAACAATCGCGCGCCAGTGTGGTCTGGTCAGATTCCGCTTGTTTCGATGACCCACCGGCTCGAAACTCACCGAGTGTGACTCGTTTACAGTGGTTGAGAGACAAGAATACCAACATTTGCTGCATTAATTGATCTTCTTTAGCCCGCACTCAACAGATTTTATCAGTTGACCCTCGTATAATTGACGTATTATTCATCAATTTTCCACGCAATTAAAGTATTCTACGGATTTTACTAATTACCCCCATTTAACTCAAATTCACTTAGTGAGTCAATCTCTGAGTACCAAAATTTCTAACTGGTTAAGTTGCCATCAATGATGAAGTCATGACTTACAAGCAAAAGTCTAAACAATTGGGGTCCCGTTTCAAACAAGGGATTTCTGTAAATAATTGTAAATTATGAGGGCAGCTTCATAACTAAAATTCTATAAGTACAACACATCCTAATCCTATGCTCCTCTCACTCTTGATTAGAAATAGAAATCTAACTCTCAGAAAAGTGTAATAAATCACCAAAAGCAGAAGACATGGGGAATTGCTTAGTGCTTGAAGAAAAAGCGATTAAGGTGATGAAAACAGATGGCAAAATCCTTCAATATAAAGCCCCCGTCAAAGTGCAGGACGTGCTGGCAGAATTTTCAGGCCATGCAATTTCTGATTCATTTCCTGAAACGACGCATCTCATGCCAGGCTTTGAATTGCTTGGTGGGAACTTATACTTCCTTGTTCCTGTTCCATTGCCGTCCCGGAAAGTTGAGAAAAAGAAGGTGAGGTTTTCGGAGGAAGAGGCCAGAGACGGAACGAAAGAAACAGGCAGTGTTGTGAGGATTAAGGTGGTGATCAGTAAGCAAGAGCTGCAGGATTTGCTGCTGCTGCAGAAAGGAGGAGCAGTTTCAGTTCGAGATGTGGCTTCTCGGCTTGAGAGTATACACAGCACCAATTTTGAGGCCGTTGGATTCCAGGATGGTGGTAATAACAATGAAGGGTGGAAGCCTGAGTTGGAAAGCATACCCGAAGTTGACTAGTAAATCGTGCAAATATTATGTGTACTTATTAATCTCTTTTAATAATCTTCTTTAGTTTAACATAAAAGCATAGGAATAGTGAAACTATGACAGAACTTCAGCATCTATCCTTTTGTTGATCGTCACTTTTGCAAAATTTAGGTTGCATTAATAATGATATTGAAAGGTAATACTAC
The DNA here is from genome assembly GCA_030449905.1 of Luvunga scandens. Taxonomy (NCBI): domain Eukaryota; kingdom Viridiplantae; phylum Streptophyta; class Magnoliopsida; order Sapindales; family Rutaceae; genus Luvunga; species Luvunga scandens. Next base: position 4,313,409 of record JASUUG010001265.1, read on the forward strand.
GCTAGAAAGAATAAAATCAGATTCGGAAGTAAAATTATTAATCAATAAACACTGAATATCAGCCTAAGAGAACGAAAAGGCCCACATGTGATAATTTTTTTTTATTATTATTATTATTTAGAGGATCAATCTTAATTAATAGCAATCGAAAAGAATCAAAACAAAGATGAAAAGACTCGACTTAAGAATATTATTGTCTAGATCATTGTCAATCAATCATTCAAAGTTTGCTAATTATGGCATTTTTATGTCTGTTTGCTTGCAAAAAAAAAATGTCTGTTTACTTGCATCAATTGAGTTTTTTTTTTTTGAACTATTACAAGTAAATAAGAATATTACTTATTTTTCAAGCATATATATAAGACTTATTATCATAAGAGTAGTATTACACACCTCAAAATTTTATATCAAAATTTCATCTCAAAGGATTTAGCATTTTATTAGTGAATGACGCATCACATAATACATTATTTGAGATTAAATTTAAAATAAAATTTTAAAATATCTATCATTATTCTTATTTTTATTATTATTATTATAAGTTACATAAAAAAACAAACGTATAGCGCTATACAAAGAAGTAAAATTATGAAGAGTATTCAAAATTCACCCTCAAACTAATAGGCAGAGGTTTTACTTAAGGTATTTAAAGTTACAACGAACACAATGACCACATGACACGAGAAGTTAAAGAGTCGATGGTTCTTAATTATAGGCCAAACATAATCATTACAGGTTGACGGATTCACCTTAAAGTTGCAGCGAAGACACAATTCAACAACAGAGAAATTCTAAAAGGCTGTACCGCCCAACCATAGAGAGACAAGTGTCACGATCTCGAATGCCATGTCAGCCGACCAAGTACTCCTTTCTGCCAAATCTAGAAGCAACAAAACAAAAAGAGAGCCGGAATGTTTTGAGTGGGGAAAATCAGAGTTTGTATTTGAATGTGCGTGCGGAAAAGAGAAGAAAATCTAGGGCTTGGAAAATGGAAAACGAATATTTGTCTTTGTTGAAAGTTCAGTCACTTTCCTGGTTTAATTAAGTGGTCCCAGGCCTTTCATTTACTGCAAAATCAAGAATTGGAATTCAGTGCATATAGTTCAAAAAGAGTCTTAATGGGTACTTGGAGAGATGGAGTAGCTAGATCCAAAGAGCTATGGACCAAGACAGCTCAACCACTGGCTAGCTTAAAGAAGAAGAATAAGAGAAATGATCGATGGCAAAATGAAGGTGAAGAGGAAAAAAAAAAAGAAGAACAAGGATAAAGGAATAATTCAAAGTTTATATTGCAACTGATCTGATCATTTACTTTGTCACACCGTATAAATTGTTATATTAGTGTAGTTACAAGTTTTTATATTCCGTTTTCATTAAGTGTGAGTGTGATGATTACGTAAAACTCTTTCTCAATAGAAATATAAGTGCATATATAATAAAAATCAAGATTAGAATCGCATGCACATACGAAAATAGTCGATTTCATTGTATGACCAGAATCATAATCATATTGTGCAAATAAATATGATGAATGAATACCAAGTTATGGTAACTGATTGTTTTTCTTTATAATAATTCGATCTAAATTTTAAGCCTGCCTAACTATCTAAAATTAATAAGATTAAAGGTTTGTATGTTTAACTTACGAATAGCTGGATGCTACAATAACTGTAAACAAGAAAAATGAAACTTAAATTATTTATTCATAAATAAAATTATATTAATTATTCATAATTATTGTAGAAATAAACTACGAAAGAATGACATCATGGGGGCCGAATATATATTTGCACCAATTCTTCCCTTCAACTAACGATAGCAATACTTAGAAAGCTATCAGGAAAGTGCATGTAGCATGCCACATTTGATTTCTGGAGATGAAGCTCATCGATGAAGATTCAAGCAGCAAATTAAAGAGTGCCATGGATCATGGATTGTTGAACTTTTGCATAGACAATGACATGCATCATAAAAAGAAAATGAAATAAGATCTCATTCATGGCCTAAAAGATTTTTGCTGAAGTTAGGCTTTAAGGAGAAAGTGAAATAGAGAAAAAGCAAAAAGTACATCGCTAAAGTTAGGCCACTTACTTATCGAAATCCCAATAGAATATATAAGTTTTTTTAAAACAATAATCTGCGCCATTTTCATCATGCTGACATAATTACACCTCTGTACTCTATTTTAAAGGAAAAAAATCCCAAAAGGAAAATTAATAAAGAACTAGTAATGATAATAAATGCTCAAAGCACTTGGCAAAAGAAAGATTTTACACACACACACATATATATATATCATTATGGTTTCTTTTCAGCCAAAGAAATCTTCATTGATGATTCATGCACTGATTGTAAGTAAGCAGCTTGGATTAATTATGATCTTTCATTAATTAAAATAATCATCAACTGTCGAGAAATGATGATGAAATTAGAGATATAAAAATAATCACGCTCATACTTGTTATACAAAACCCATTAATGTGACACTGCCACTATCCATTATATATTTAAAACCTAAATATTTATTTAACACAAGTATATGTATGTATGTATGTATATTCCAAAATCAACTTTTTTTTAATATATATATATCCCTTGGATAGCATCTAGTGGGTTAGCAAGGGCAGCGAAGGGACGCCCTAAGGGTGGCATTAGAGTCAAGGGCCATAGAAACAGTGCTCCGAAGGCTAGAGTTCGCAAAATCGGGTAGTTCCGCTCATTTATTTCCGTTCAAGATTCATTGTCCTCGCTAAAGAGAGAAAGTAATCAGCAGGAAGGCATTAATCCCACCCGAAAAATGTGTAATTTGAAATTTTAAAATATGGAAAAGTCTCGAAAAAAGCATAAATTGTGTGGTTTAAGCTCTTGAAGTTTTAAAACTCTTAAACACCGCAGTTTTAAAACTTTGTTGGACTTTTCTTGTATTTTAAGATAATAGATCAGAAAACTGCTATATATATAATATAATATAATATAATATAATATAATATAATATAATTATGATTTGTAAATTTGTTGATAGATGTCTACAATAATGTACCTAGGCCAACATCACTTGCATCATCTACCTCACAAAATGTAATTTAATTAATTCATAATTTCAGCTTTATTAATTAATCAATTAGTGAAGCATTACAAAATTTCTCCATGTGTGTAGTTGTTGCTCACTAAATCAATTATATATGTATGATTATATACAACAATATTAATTAGTCTTAGTTAAAAGAATCACTCTTAATTAGTCAAAACGGAAAAGTTATTTTGCTATCAGTCTACCATGGTGGCGAGGTAGGCAGGCAAGACACGGTAGCTAAGTGCTCTTTTTGGTAAGTTACTGGCCAGCTTCTCTCTCTTTTCTCTATAATTTGTGTTATTAGTTTGTTTCCACTAAATTTCCAAAAGAGATCGACCTAGGCTCTTGATTTTTCTACCCCCACTAACTTAAAAGAAGAATCACAGCCATATAATATTTAGCAAGCATGCGTGTTGAAAACAGCAGCTGTAAATTAACACAACACCACTCGTTTCTTTACATATTCTCCAATCTCCATAATTCTGCACTTTTTCTCTGGTCAATTGTCTTCATTGTAGATTAAATAAGTAAATTTAGTTTTCTGCTACAAGGGGTAATGACGAAACGAAAACGTTAAAAGTAAATTTATAGGAGAAATAAAGGTTTTTGAATAATAAGTTTATTAAATAATTTTGAGTAGAATAAAATTAGGGTTTTAGACCCTTTATATAATAATCCTAGATGTCACGAATTTATTAAAATAAGAAAATAAAAAATATTATTTTATAATAAAATTCTCCTAATGAAAATAAATAAAAAATAAAAACAAACGACGCTAAAATTCGAGTTCTTAAAAAAAAGATAAAAATACTAGAAGAATCAAGAAAAATATAAAAAAATCTTAAAATTGAAAAACAACTAGAAAAGAAACAGGATTTTCGGTTCAACTACTGGGCAAAATAAAATTTTGTTAGATCTGTCTCGTCGCAAACTTTAAAACAATATATTATACACCAAAAATGAATACTTGTAGTCTAATTTTTACTCTTCCAAAAAATATCCCGCTTATAATACACAACCATTCTACATCAAGTAATTAGCTGACTAATGAATGGTCTACAGTTTTCACCCCTCAGGTTTTGGGCTCGTGTCTCATGGGAACATCGTCTCTTTTGATTGTGAGTAAATTTCGTTTGTCTAGTCTAAAAATCTGTGTTTCACTATAATTAGAATTAATGCGGGAATACAATAAATAAATATATACATTTGAGCACTTTAACATTATGGGATGCATGGTTGTATGAACGAGTGATGTGGTATACCTCAGACCTCATGATATTTGCCCAAAGTAACAAATCTGCCGTTAATTTCAGTTGAAGCTCAGACTGCAAGCAAGCTGCTACTTGGAGAAGGCTACCTAGCTAGCCCGCACTTACTGCTAGGCGCTAGCTGTGAGACGGTGATATGGAGAGTGGAGATGCGACTAGCTTAATTAGTTTTGTATCAGTTAGACAACCACAAAGGGAAATTTGGATGGAGATTGATGGGGACTCAATCACGGTCACTATAAGTTAGCTAATTAAAAAGTAAATCGTATTAGGGATGTTCAAATGATATATGTATATATATCATAATTCAATCTTATATATATGTTACGCATATATTCTTTAAAATTCAAAATTAGAATCCCGTATACCTAAAACTTTAATCCATACATATATATATTTAACTTGAAAAATATGCTAATAATAAATTTGGGGTTTAAACAAGGTGAAAAAAAAAATGGAGGCAAAATGCAGAAGATTATTTGGTTAAAGTGTAGGAAGCTTGCTGAAAAATTTCTAATACATAAATTAATATATTTAATTCATAATTAACCGACCACTAACGGTAAAGGGAAATCTTTTCACGCATGTTGTTGAAGGTTACTGCTAAAGACAAAGCAAGCCGGCAAATAGTCAATGTTGCACGCATAAAAATAGCTTTGAGTCAATCACAAAGTTGCGGTCCCCTGGTCCATATTGTCCGTTGGATGCACTCATCAAATGCTAGAGCAGCTAGTAGCTAGCCAATCTGACTGTAGCAATGGGGTCTGGTCACATTCCACTTGCAAACCAAATGCAACCAACTTTGTTTTTGATGTATCCAGCTTCATTCGCGTGCAATTAACCCACTATACCGATTCTATTTTATCTACCCATTTTCCGTTTACTCAAAAACTTCACTTGGTGTGTCAAATCCTGGGTTGGAAAGTGCATGCGTTACCATCACTGGTGAAATCGTGACTTACAAGTACAAAGCTAAGTTCACACCAGCGCGAAAAGTCTAAAGAATTGGGGTCCAATTACAGACAAGACAGGGATATTTCTGTGAATAATTGCAAATCATGAGGGCAACTTCATAACTATATTCCTATAAATACAATACATTGATCCTATATGCTCTTATAATAATAGGCAGGCACCAAAAGCAGAAGAGCCATGGGGAATTGCTTAGTCCTTGAAGAAAAAGTGATTAAGGTGATGAAAACAGATGGCAAAATACTTGAATATAATCAACCCATCAGAGTTCAGGATGTGCTAGCAGAATTTTCTGGCCATGCAATTTCTGACTCGCTTCCCGAAATCAGGCATCTCAGGCCAGACTTTAAACTGGTTGGTGGGAACTTGTACTTTCTTGTACCTGTTCCATTGCCATCCCAGAAAGTTCAGAAAAAGGTGGTCAGGTTTTCGGATGAAGAGGATGGAGCCGTGGGGAAAAAAAGAGGCGGTGTTGTGAGGATTAAGTTGGTTATCAGTAAGCAAGAGCTGGAGGAGTTACTGCAGAAACAAGGAGTTTCAGCTAAAGAAATGGTTTCCCGGATTCAGAGTAAACAAAGTGCTGGTGATTTCCAGAGTGGTGATGACACTAAAGCATGGAAGCCTGAGTTGGAAAGCATACCTGAAATAGACTAGCAAAACATACACTATGTAATCTGCTTAGGTTTCTATAATATTTCTTTAGTTTAACATAGAAAGATAGACGGTGAAAGTAACTATATATATGATACATATAGCAAAAGGCTCAGCTTAATTAGCTTCTATTTTCATCACAAGTGTTTACCATCTTACAAAAATTAGCAACAAAGAAAGCAGCTAAGTCTTGGCTTGTTCTTGCTTTTTTCCCTGCTACAATCTGGTATTCCCAGTAAACCTCCCATGTCACCCAGACCTCCGATACATGTTAACTTTTAGCCATGTGGTGCCGTTGCCAGTTAAAGACCTTTTTTTTTTTTTTATATATATATGAATCAATGAAAGCAATCAGTTAGTTCAAGGAGCAGTACCCAAAATCACTAATTAAACTTATTACCTAAAATCTAATATTAGATTACAACAACAATAACAAGGATGTTTGAATATGTTTCTGAAAAATATGATATGGAAAGTAAGAGGCAATTTGTCGAGTCTTTCTAATTCAAACCTCAATTTCTGGAAATTTTCATTTTACAGAAGTGGTTTTATAAAATAATACAAAAGAATCCGAAATCAAACATAAATATCATACGGTATCAGTTGAGAATGATTTGGAAATGTTTAAGAAGAGATTGATAGCCCGCCATTGCACACGAGCCACTCGTCACTTGATTATTGGCTGGCGTCCTACAACGCGGCCAATGATCAGGCGACCACAATAATGTGTGCCACGCGACGAGCATTTCGTCGCAAATCAGAGGAGAATTTTAACAGACATCTCTTTAGACCCACCTGCTGAGTCAGAAGAAAAAGTTTGAAAAAGAGAAAATGGAAGAAAGCTATGTAAGCATCCATTACGGCTAGACTTTCAATAAATCCTCTCATTAATCATAATTAAGGACGCGGATAAACGTTGAGTAATAATAATTCATCTTTTACATCATTGTTTACATGATGGCGGTGCTGCTAGTGCTTCCCCCATTTGGCAGTTCCGGTTAGTGTTCATAATTATGCTATAGGCACTAAATATGTCAAGTGATGGGGCAAGTCAACTTCATCCAGTAAAAACACACATAAATGAATCTATGAAACGGAATGAATCCTCACCATCTAAAATACAAATAAAGTACGATACGTTTCTTAGTTTTCTCCCTGTTCCAATACCATACTAAACTCTCAACTCTTTACTTTTTCTTCTTTTTTTTTTAATATTAGGACAACAACTTGGATTTCAACTCTATGAATTATCACAGAAAGTCAATCAACAAAAACTTTTTATCATATGCAGGAATTTGATATAATCATGTGTTCAGCAACTTAGGCTCTTGTTGATAGTATAGTTGGGATGTTATCACTTAAAAGATACGGTATTAGAAAATTTGATCTAACACATATATGGTGTAAAATTTTTAAATATTTTTATTTATTTATTTAAAAAAAAATCTTATTTACAATGCACTAGTAATTTTTATTTTATAATTATAATTTTTTTTCTAGAGCAACTGTAACCTTAATACCAAATAAGATCTTAATTTTATTAAATCAAATTCTAGCATGATAACCTGAAAGGAGAAAAAAAGAAAGAAAAGAGAGAGAGTAGAAATAAGATGTAAAATCAGCCAAAAGAAAAAAAAATAAAGCATATATATATATATATATGGTAAAAAGGAAGATGATCACTTCAAATCTAACTAAAATGTTGGAGAAAAAAGAGAAAATATACTCTGGACTCGACAGAACACCCAGGTGTCTACGGTAATGTTACCTTATTTGCGCCATTCTAAATACACAAATTGGTCAACTGTACTCGTTGGTCGTGTCTTTAGACACATTAGATCAACTGTTCAAGCTTGTGAAAGGCCACTTAATCAAGTTGATGTACAATACTTACTGATTAGTTTAAATGCCAATCTTCAAATTATACCAGTAGCTGAGAGCAATATGACATTCCGTGACAAAGAATTAAAGCTCTAATATGATATAACAGCCAGGGAGATCAATTGCACATGGATTAGTTACCGTGGTCAGTGGGGTGGCCCACTGAAGTATGCTACTAATCACATGGCATCCCGTGGTTGGCTGACAGGAAACTTCTTTATTTATCTCCCCATCATCCGCCCGCAGCGCAGACGGGGATGTTCATAATTTAGGGGATAAAATTGCAAACTTGCCAAGATTAGAGAAAAAGTGCAAACAAATATTCCGAAAAACCTAATCGAAGTAGCAAGTAAGATGGACAATATAGGTTATAACATGTTTCATGTGAATAACATTGGCAAAATAAGGCAGGGAATAATTAGGAGCTAAAAAGAGCCCTATGACCTCAGTGGGATGATCACATCTACGAGATCGACTATGAGTAACTTGCCCACTATCAGCCTTAGTGGTTGACTGGATTTGAGATCGTCTTCTCCAAACCAGAGGGTTTCACATTCTATTCGATGCAGTTTCCTTCATTACATCAAGTACGATGTCATGCTTAATGCAAGTAATGATCTCTTATCACTTTTCATATTATTTTAATATCCCAATCTGTGAACCCAAATGGGTTCTTTGACAACTGGAAGCAGTGGACATTCTCGCCGTTCATTGGCTTTTGGGTACATTCCGGAACGTGATTTTCACTCTTTCACTCTAAGCAAAAGCTGTTTTATCACTGTTCAATTATCCAACCTTTTTCTTTTATAGGTTTACTATTAGTAATATAAACTATGATTGCATCAAATGAATGCCTCCGTTTCACTATGCTTGCATCACAGGGGAAAACCTATAACTTGTTCAAGTTACTTCCGTTTTAAGGTACAGTTAAATATTAGTAGAAATCAACTAAGCATTTGAAATAAATACTCAAAAAACATTCAGCTTCAAAAAAGCAACGTTTTTCCTTAGCATGCTTGTATAACAATACTTACTTTCAGAAGGGGATCTACCTTCCTCTTCAAGCATATATGAACAAATGAAAAACTTAGGACGAGATAAGCAGGGCGACAGCCCAAATATTAGACACTCCAAGAGAGTAATAGATATAACTTCAAGTTCTGAAAGTATCGACCAGCTTTTTACCTTTCCTCTCTCATTTTTCTACTAGCAATATATGGCATTTTGTTGGTATTATAGGAGATAAGAATGTTCTGATATGTAGTAAGAATTCAATTACATCAGATCCCAATAAAACATTACACCAGATAATCCATCAAATAAAAACTACTGAAGTTATCACCACTGAATACAAGCTATGATGCATATTCAGTTGCAAAATGAGTACTTCAAAAGATTTACAAGTCACTTCACTGATTTTGTTTGTATAACATATGCAATATGAAACTTGGATTGCAGATATACACAAGATGTTTTATCTTTCTTAGCAGAGTGTAAATTTACTACACAGTATGCCTCAAGCTTCCACAACCACTTGTTAAGAGCTATTCTTCCTTTCTTTCTACTTCCAGAGCAATCTCATTACGACGTGTGAATGGAAGTGTAAATGGTGGGTTATACTGCAATCACATTTAAAAATGTCCAAGGACAAATAAAAAGACATTCTATAAATGGAGTATCTAGAATCTAAATTAATCACAGACTTGTGCAACTTGGGATACCTGTGCAACTTCAACCGAAGCACCTTCTTTGACTCGAAACTGTCTGTCACCTTTCAGAGCATCCTGTAATTTTAATTCCCGTTGTCTTACTTCTTCATCAGTAACAAAACCTGATTTCAAGAAAAGAAGAAAGAAGATTACTAAGCATGTAGTGTTCCACAGTAGAGACCTCAAGAATTGTAATTATCCACTCTTCAGACTATGCTCCTTTAATTGAATGCTGTGTGCAAAAAGCTTTCTCTAATACACTCTAGTGTTACATTTCTCTGTTGACGCTATTTCCACATAATGGTGAAACTATTAAATGATGGCCATACTTTCTTGCCACAGATATTTTAAATTATACACCAATAGTAAATGGTTAACAGGCACTACTACACAAGTTGAAGGGAGAAATGATTATAAGACAACGCATACATCCAGTTTCATCAAGATAATAACAACCACATAAGCTGCTTTATTTTATTTTTCTGATTTTCTTGTTAACAATTAGATCACCTACACCTTTAAGCAAACATAAAACATACAAACCTGAGAAGGCAACTACCGCAACAACTTTCTTTGGAACCTCTTTGATCCTTACAGAAGAATCTTTAGGCAAAGGCAAGTTGGCTCCATACTTTGAGGGCATGACAAAAGACATCAGCCACTTATCTTGATCTTTCAGCTGTAAATATTTGATACACTTAGACAATCATACACACACACACACACGTATAAGAACACTTCTGGAAAGAGGGTGGATGAATAAATCTAATCATTTAAGTGTCTGCTTATCTAATATCAATGCAAGGGCTTGGTTATCAAGCAAAGGGAGGAAAAAGGGTGACTCAATGGCTGACTGCGCATGCAGGCATTAAGTACATTGTATTTCTGAAAATCTAACATATGAAAACCGAGACTTCCCCACAGTAATGGTCATGAAACCCAAAGATCATAATTTTTTTTAAAAAAAAAATTAGCAGCATAACACTAAGTCACTAGCGCTATCATTGTGAAGTCAAAATAAAATTAGAAAACTATTATATACACCCCAAACCTAATTATATTTGATAAAATTATTTCTCGTCAACAACATCCTGTAACAGAAATCAGAAAGGACATGATTATATACCATATATTCGCATTGCAAAATATATATATATTTCAAAAATAAAAAATTTCATGATACTGGAAATAACAAACATTATTAGTTTAAATTAACCTTCTTTGATATCACAGGTGTTGTCATTTCCATTTTCTCCCCATCAGATTGAGTCTTACGTGTAATAACAGGAGTGGTCATTTCCATTCTCTCCCTTTTTGTATTCTGAAAATAGGCAAGATTCGCAATAAGCAAACCAAAAGAGACACTTACACATCAAATGCACAGAATCAATGATGAAAACAATCCTATCTACCTTACCGAACAGGTACTCAGCCAACACATTGAAAGATCGAGACGCACCATTAAAATCAAATCCAGTTCTCCCAGGCATCGTTGTTTCTGCAATGAAGTAAGACTACAGAAACCAGACCCAATAAAAACACAATGCACAAATGAAATTACCAGATAAACACAGAGATTATTAACAATTATATTTATATACCTCAACTTCTCTTATCTCATACTGACCTCTCCTACTCAAAACCTTGAATTTCACCGTCTCGAGATCCGGAACTACACAACCCAATAAATAAACCGCTAAATTCATAAGTATACCACAAACAAAAAACTTCAACTCCACATAAATAGACTATAAAATTTCAATCAAATCCAACCCCAAAAAAAAAATCTACCTGCCATCAGGGCTTCCTCCAAATTCTGGCTCTCGAACCTTTTTGGGAACACGTATTTGGCAGTTTCAGTTGTCAAGTCCATTAAAACTGCAAAACAATAAAATTAGTTAAAATTAGAAACAAAGAGTCATAGAAATAGATGATTTCTTAACAACGGAATTATAAAACATTTACGTCGCTGAGAGAGGGATGAAGCTTGGGATGCGAGAGCAAAGACGAGAGAGACTCTAGCTTCCAGGGCTGATATGGGTTTTCTTTCATTATTGGTGGTGATAGAATTGGTGATTGTTAACGATGGTTTCTTGGTCGGTTTTAGGGTTAGGGCTTTGGGGAGAGTGCAAGGAGTGATCAGTAACAGTGACGGCTTGCAGAGAAGCATTTTCTTTTTGAATTTCTGTTGGAGAGGTTTTGTGATCTTTGTTCATCAAAGCGGTGGTTCTAGTTTTCCCGGGAAATAATATTTCCGCATTAATCATTTAATCCGCAAATTTACTAACGACCCTCTAAAGGGTTATTTTTGCGCGAGTCTGAACAACATTTTGTGGTTTTTCACTTTAGTCCTTCAATGAATCTTTCCCTTCTGTTGTCTCCTCCAGTACGATCCCTTCAAAATTACTTCGAGTCTTACATTACTTTAAATATCTATTAAATACTACATAAATGAAAACAAAACACCTTCTTAGTACTAAAATTAAAAATTCGAACTTCAAACCTTTTGTAATTTTTATAAAATTATTTTTCCATTTGTTAGAAAATTGTTTGTTTTGGGAAAAATATCCTTCCACGTACACCGAGACAACAAATGTTCAACGGGTATTTCAAAATAAATTAAAGTTATAGTCCTTTCATACTAAATTAACATCTTAGTAAAACATTCAAAAAGTCAGATACTGCAAGAAGCAAACTAAAATCACTGAACTGTCAAGGCTTCCTGCTGGGCATGCCAAGCAACAACGTCTTTGTATGCCAAGTTGCCACCAAAAATGTCCAGAGCACTGCCAACTGTAACGTCCACACGTCCTATTCCTGCCTCCTTGATCTTCTCTAGATCAGCCATTGTTGTGACACCACCAGCATAAGTCACGGGAATCTGGCACTCAAAAACAACAATGCATTAACAATAAATGTGAATTAGATTGCATCATAGATTCACAGGATCACCGTGAAATGAAGCCTAGAGTCAAATGAGTTTAGCTCCAAGTTTGCCACCATTAGGGAACCAGTCATTGACTTGAAGCTATGTACTAAGGTCACCACTCTAATCTTGAATCAATAATTACATAGCAAGTACTCTAGGACTGCCTTAGAACATCCTAAGTTCTGCAGTCATCATCATCTAGGGCTTGAGATCATCGCATTGGTGATGATGGAGGACAAATAGGATAATTCAGGGCATTTTTTATAAGAACCAAACTATAGCATTTTTTGTAAGAAAATATATGTAAAGAAATGAGGAAATTGCAAGACATTCTGCATTACAATTAATAGAATACGAATATAATCACAAAAGCAATCATATGTTACCCACCGGTGAGTACTTGCCAAGCAATGCTACAAGCTCTTCATCAATTCCCAGCCTGCAATAAACAAACAGTTAGAAATTCCAAATTAATTATTCGAGAAGCTTTGGGTCTGATGTAAATGAAATAATTATCAAATGACAGTCATAATCTTTTTTCTTGTACTGTTGTAATTCCAAAAAGCAACTTCCTTAAACTATAAGATTAAAGGGCTGATCGATCTTAAATCAGTTGGGATGATGAAATTCCAATTAAATCTTTTACGATCATTAAGACTTACTTTTTCCCTTCAACATCAACACCATGAACCAGAAACTCATCTGCATAACTGGCAAGAAAATCTAAAACCCTCTCATCAAGATATACGTCACTAAACTTCTGCCATCTATCAGTGACAATTGCATATTTACCACCCTGCACATCAAAACAAGCACATAAGGGGTAAAGCTCCCTCAACAGAATTGACTTGATAATGTTTAGCTTCAAAACTTGCAGTCTTTTCAATACCCTGATTTGCATGGAAGCATAAGGACTAGTTTACTTGAGAGACTAACAAAACTAAAAACTCAGATTCCTGGTACTCCAGTTGTGGAATATGTCAGATATTGACTTTTTTCTAAGAGAATATGTTAGATGTTAATGCACAAACTTGTAGCATTCAATCTATGCAAAATGGAAAATCATATATTACTGTACCTTCTTTCTGCAGCTAAGATCCAATACAAGTCTTTGCTTTCCAACAACACCAACAAGATTTTTTAACCGTTCAAGGTCCATTTGACCATTGCTAAATACATACTGCAGCGTCCAAGAAGAATATAAATATTGATGAATTCTATGATAATAAAACTGAAAACCCTACACAAAGAATAACCTAAAATCCATGATAATGATCAAGTAAAATTTTTGCAGGAGAATATAAAAAGTAACAATTAGCTCTTCCCTATTCTTTAGAATATGAAGCAAAATAAATTCTTCCCAGTTTTTATGGCACAGCCAATGTGGTATCTTCATGGTACCAAACTCCAAGCAAAAGATCATAAAATGGCAACAAAGTGGCAGTTCCCCTATAAAACTTAAGAATGAAGAGTGCAAACTTCAATAGCACACATTCTTCTTTCGTTTGGATGAGGGTGGGGGAGTAGCTGTTGAGCAACAGAGGCATGGGAGCAGAAACATGCATATCAATTTGACAAAAGTTCAATTGATTGAGAAACATGATTTGGACTAATAAACGCAGGATAATTGCAGGAAAAGTCAACATACTGAAGTGACAATGACGTGGGTGGCTCCTTCTTCAATGTAACTCAAAGAATTATCAGAATTGATCCCACCTCCAACTTGCAAACCTCCTACAGTTATCCAGTCCTCGCAGTAATTTCAGCAGAGGAAAAATCTGTAAGTTTTAAACATATCATCAAACATATATATCTAAAGTGAAGCAGCTTGCTCACAAGAAATCTCGACACGTTGAAGCTCACTGTGAGCCAAAGTAGAAAATTCTTTCTTTCCAGAAACCAACATGCAGTTCTATCCATGCTCCATTGGTTGAAGATAGTCCAAAACATTTTCATACATGTATAAATTTAAATTTTGCAGCAAACAAGGTTTCACTTTATATTCCCACTTGAGGATAAATATTCTGTTCAGTACAAGTGACATCTCTAAACTTATAACCCCAACTAGGTGTAACAAAATAAGAACAAGAAATACTAAGTAAAATAATCTCAAACTTAAACGAATACAAATTGACCTGGGAAATTAAAACCTGGCCATTTTTACTTCACTTTGTAGATGCAAGCCTGTCCAGCTATATGCTCTTGATCACTAAGTAGCCATGATCCAGTTCCTTTTAAATGGTCATTATAATAAGCCAAATGAATGAATGATTAAAACTTTCGTAATTATAAAGCACTAAACTCCACTAAAATCCTTAATAAAATTAATTAATATTTCTTAACATGCATGGATCAAAGAAAACACAACTACATAATACAAAACTATCATGAGAATACAATCCCTATTAAAAGTGAAGGAAACACAGGGTTTACCAGGATAGGCATGCAATGCTTCAATGGCTGCAGCTTTGCTTAAAGGGTCTGCTCCGAGCATTATAGCATGACCACCTGTAAGTCCATCTTCTTTGTATAAATTTGCAAACTCCGCCGCCGACTTATCTGATTCAAAATTCGTTACAAGCTTCGTCCCGTCATCCTTCCAGTCCCGAAGAGTTGACCCAACAATTTGTTTCACTTTTCCCTGATAAGAAACTTACTTTTAATTCATAAAAATCAAGCAATTACTAAGTTCAGCCTCAGACAGACACACCAGTAAAAATAAAAAATGAAACAAATTTTGCTTCTACTCCACCGCATGCATAATTAAATCATGCGGAACAATTCCTCATAATCACCCTTTCAAATTCATAAAATTCATCCTTTCAAATTAATCCATTCTTTTAATATGTTAAATATCAAAGAAAAATATGAAGGCTTAAATTTGAATTAAAACCAAAATGTTACCGATCAAATATTTCAAAAGAATTTGCTATAACCGAAATGCTTAACTATAAATCAAACTTCTAAAACCATTTAATGACCAAAAAAATACAACACCGAAGCAAGTTGTTGACCTAAAAGGATAAATGAATACTGAAACAGGATTGGTCGTAAAATACCTTGTGTATATCAATGCAAGGGCGGAAACGAACCGCACAACAGACAGATAGACGCGAAGGTCCTGTAAAGAAAATGAATGGTTAAACAAGTGAATTCGAAAACGTATAAATCGTAGGGAGATTGAGAACAAGGTGGACGTACTGGAGAGTGATGATGAAGAAGGCGCGTAAAATGAAGAGTTGTTATTCTTGTGAAGCCAAGACAGGTCCGAGACTGAAGTTGGCTGGAGGCTACGAGTTCTCGACAGCGAAATTAACCCTTGTACGGATGCCATCAAATTGTTTCAGGGGGAATCGAAAGAACCGGCGGCCAGAGGAGCGGCAGGACAATTAATGTAAAATGTTTAATTTGAGCTTTTCATGATTTATGGCCCCATATCGTCATCATAATTTGTGATTATAACATTTGGACCCTTGCATTTTAGCGGAAAAAAATACATTAAGGTCACTTCTTCTTCTTGTTAATTTTTCAAGTCCCGACGTGATTCTATGCGACGATGGGTTATCATCGACTTTGGCTAAATCTCACGTGAAAGATTGGAAATTAAAAGCGTAAGGTTATAGGAATCCTTCTTCTATAAACCAGTTTTTCAAGTGTGATTACTTCAACATAGATTAGTACAAACTATGCCTTTGATTGTGACATCTCTAAAAATTCATATGAATAAATTTGATTAAAATATTGTGCTGATATAAAAGTTATATGACATGTCACTTGATTCTTTCTGTACTCATGTGCAAAAGTTGGTATCATGTATATAAATTTTGTTTATACTAACTAAATCGTTTTATATATCAAATATACATTTTTATGTCAATGTAATAATTATACAATATGCTAATTGGACTTTATCCTAAGAAAATTATCATTCATAAATGTTAAATTTATTCTATTATAAAAAAAAACCACATTACTTTAAGTGTGTATCAATTGTCAACCTTAAATTGGCAAAAGTTATTTACCGACCACTAATTTATTAGTTGTTGTTTATAAATTAATAGAATTATGAAAAGTGATAATTTTGCTCTTAAAACTCAAATTAAAGTAAACAAACATAATTAAGTTTTTAAATAAAATTTGATTAATATACAAAAACAGTCCCTTTTTAAATTAAAATTTAAATGATAAATGACTAATAGGAATTTTTTTAATTGTGCAAGAAGTTTATGTGTGCCTTATACTGAACTCAAATTCAATCAAATTCTGGTTAAAGCTTAAACAAGTTGTAGAGCAGCAAATCTGGTGGGTGACCTACAGGCTACGTCAGTGATAGCAATTGTGGTTGCATCGATGATTGTGGACTGCCTCTACTTTTGTTGTGCCGTCTTCGATTATTAGTGCTGCTAGCAGTTGTTTTGATTTTGCGTTGTGTTTGTGAAGAAAAAAGAAGAAGAAGAGATTCGTTCATGGTCGTGTGTGCTCTGTGTGTTTCAATTTGACTTTTTTTTTTTTAAGTTCTAAACTTTTTAGTGAAACAATGCCTCTTCACATAAATGAAATGGCATAATCGTTAAAAACGACATGTCATTTTTGTCGTTCTTTATAGGACGACATGTTGTTTTTTATAAGGACAACATGTCGTTTTTTTATGGGAGCTTCTTCTATTTTATAAGATTAAATTACCCTTATGATGTCAGCACTTACAAACAGTAGCTAACGGATTAATAGTTAATAAATAATTTTTGTTAACTTAAAATAGACGATTGATACTCTTAAAGTGTTATAGTATTTTTGATAATAAAATAAAATTAAGATATAAGAATGATAATTTCCCTTTTATCTTAAGGCAAAAGTCTTATAACTTATCAGTTGTAATATTAGAAATTTACGACATGTTGGTTGCATCTTTAATTTTGATATATCTAAAAATTGAGAAGCCAATGTTATTAGTTATTAGTACACACCAATGATATTTTAAGAACATTGGGGACATAAATGATAAAATGCTATTTAATTTGGGCTGGGCTGAGTTCGGTACAAAAAATCCAAATTCGAGTTAACCATCAAACCTGGTAGTGGTGCCGTCGGTTAGCCGCTGAAACTGATGCTCTCCTTCGGAATGGCGGGCTTGAAGAAGAAATTACCACCGATTTTAATACACAACAAATCGCCGCCGCCGCCGGCACCGTCGATTCCACTCCCGAGCCCACCGGAAACTCCACCAATCACACTCCCCTCCGTCACTCTAACCCCCACCGCTCACCACACCCACCTCCTCCGCTTCCTGAAGACCCACTTGCTAACTCCCACCAACGACCAAATCACTCCCTCATCACTCCTCCACTTCCTCAAATCCAAACTCCACCATCACCCCCAATTCACCCACTACGACTTCCACATATTCGCTTGGGCCTCCACTATCGACTCCTTCCGCCACGACCACACGACGTTCCTCTTCATCGTCCGCTCCCTTGCCTCCTCTTACCGCTTCTCTGAGCTTCAGTCCGTTCTCAATTTCATCTCCGCTAACCCCTGCCCGTGTTCGAACGATGGCATTTTCTCTTGCCCTGAAATGGAGCGTATATTTCATTTTGCTGTTAATGCTTTTGTTAAGGCTAACAGAATGAATGATGGGTTGTTGGCTTTTGAAGCTATGAGGAAGTTGATTGATGGGAGGCCGAGTGTGAGTATTTATAATGTTTTGATTAATGGGTTCGTGAAATGCAGGGAGTTTGATAAAGCTTTGGGGTTTTATGATAGAATGGTGAGGGATAGAGTTAAGCCTAATGTTGTAACATTTAATATTTTGATTAGTGGTTTTTGTAGGAATAAAAAATTTGATTTGGCTTTGGGGTTGTTTAGAGAGATGAGAGAAAAGGGGTGTAATCCAAATGTGGTTAGTTTTAATACTTTGATTAGTGGGTTTTTTGGAGAGAGGAAGTTTGATGAAGGGGTGAACATGGCATATGAAATGATTGAATTCGGGTGTGAGTTTTCGAGTGTGACTTGTGAGATTCTGGTTGATGGGTTGTGTAATGAAGGAAGGATGTTGGAGGCATGCGAATTGGTGATTGATTTTTCAAGGAGAGGGGTTTTGCCCAAGGAGTTTGATTATTTTGGTCTAGTGGAAAAGCTTTGTAGGGAAGGAAATGCAGTTAGAGCTTTAGAGGTGGTGGATGAGTTGTGGAAGAAAGGAAATTTGCCTAGTGTGATTGCTTGTACTACATTAATTGAAGGTTTGAGGAGGGTGAGGAAAGGAGTGGAGGCCTCAGGTTTGATGGAAAAGATGCTGAAAGAGGGTATTCTACCAGATAGTGTAACTTTTAATTGTCTTCTTGAAGATCTTTGTGATGTGGGAAGAACGGTGGATGCTGATAGATTGAGATTGTTGGCTACGACCAAGGGTTTGGACCCAGATGGGATGACATATCATATTCTGGTATCAGGGTATACCAGGGAAAACAGAAGGAAAGAGGGGGAGAATCTAGTGAATGAGATGTTAGATGAGGGATTTATACCTGATCTTGCTACATATAATAGTTATACGGATGGGCTTTCCAATGCCAGGAAATCTGTTAGACAAACGCGTTAATGTTGTTCCATGGATTAGATATCCACATTTTCAGATTTGGATTTTGGTACAGCAGTTAGTCTGGACTAATAGGAATCTGTTGACAAAGAGGAATCAAGTTTGTCTTTGATGATCTTATTGTCCCGTGATTGATTTGATGTTCTGGGAAGTCTTTTAAAAGAAAAGACCACATTTGAGTGCCGCAGGTCATAGAAGGTATGTCAATTGATCACACAGTCAAGAGCAAAATGAAGGATTCTCGTCTTATCATACATTAATATGGACGTGTATTTGTTCCACTTACAATTCTGCTTTTGACATTTTGTTTTATGTATTGGCAGTCTGTGTAGCATTAGCAATGAATGAAGTGCCAAGGCAGAATTGTGATGTCACAATGTTTATATGAAAGTTCACAGAGTAATACCACACTGCATCTTCCAGACTGGGCCCATCATAGCTTTGAGGTGGAGATTATGATAGCCACTGGCCAGAGTTGGTTATTTTGCACCAGGTTATGGATTAAGAATTTGTGCCGTCGCACTCTCGTCTGAAGCTGTGCAAACTATAAGCATTGAACATCTATGGTTTGATCATTAAATCAAGTGGTTGATATTGCGGCCCACTTTTCACTCCCTGTAGGTTTCTTGTGAACTAGGATGTGACAGAAGTATTGAGATGAGCAGCTCAGTGGATTCAGATGATTTATTTGGAATATGTTTTTATTTTTAATTGTTTTATCTCAAAAAATGATGTATATTGTATCATTAGTGTCCAACCTTCGAAATCGCTGCCATAAATTTGGGATAGAAACTAATTATCTAAATTATGCAAACGTAGCATTATTCCTTTTTTTTTGTTGATGGGGGCATTATTCTATTGTGGAAACAATTGAGAATGATTGTTTTTGGATTTTATTTGGGGAGAGATTTGAGAGGAGGGGAGATCTTCGCGGCCCGTGTTGCTGTGAGGGCAAAATAGTGAATTCGCTATCGTCTTCCTATCTAGTACTTTTGGCCAAATAAGCTTTGGAATCTTTCGCACCATGAAAAATCTTCAAAAACCAAAAGCCAATCAGTTATTAACCATTCACCAAACAGATAGATACTTATTACACTATAAAAGCTACAAAAATCATATTTCACAACGATGCTCAAAATGACTTCAATTTCCACATGCTTCACTACAACTCCAAAATCTCGCTTCTCCTTCACTCCCTTGCGACCACCAATTAACCTTAAACCTCCCGATTCTTTCCTGAGAATCCAAGCACTCACTTTCCCGAGAATCTCCGGGAAAATTCGCGGTTCTAGGGTTTTGGTTCCGGTTGCCAAAGCGAGTACGGATGTCGCTGTTGGAGTCGGACCTGGAAGGATCGTGGAGAGCGATAAATTGTCGGCCGATGTGAGGAACCGAGCGATGGACGCCATTGATGCGTGTAATCGGAGAGTCACAGTTGGTGACGTGGCGAGTAAAGCTGGACTTAAGTTGAATGAAGCTCAGAAGGCTCTCCAGGCCCTTGCTGCTGATACTGATGGATTTTTGGAGGTATTAATTTGTAATGTCAGTTTTGACATTACTATTTTAAGCAAAACTGCTTTTTGCAGAAGTGCTTTTTGATGAAGCATCTATGTATTGTTTCTCGGAAAAGCGCTTCGAGTGGTTTTCCTTGTTTTTTTTGCCTTCCTTTTTTCTCTCTTTAGAAGAACTTTTATATAACTGAACTAATTTTATATAACTGAACGAAACACTCAAAAATAAGCACTTTTGGTTATTTGAAATTGCTTTTTAGTGGTGCTAAAAGTGCTGCTAGACACATCATAAACCTTTTAGTGTAAATTCACTAGATAGTTGCTTCAAACGAAAGAAGGTTAGAGATATTATAACTGATACTTAACTTGAATTAGGGAATGTGTGTAAAGATTTGAGTGTAAAATAGCTTAGAAATGAAAAAGAATACAGAAGCATCTTGGTTGAAATGTTAGCCATATTTTAATTTCTCGTATGTTGAATTGAAATGATTTATTAATTACTGAATTATTTTGTCTCATGTGTGATGAAGTCTTTTGCTGCGGTAGCTTTTGAAACAGAACTTGTTTAGTTGCTTGTTAGATTTGTTTCTAAGTGATTTGATGTTCTTGATTCATGAATGCAATTGTTTTCAAGATGGTTTTAACAGGTCTCGGATGAAGGTGATGTCCTGTATGTTTTTCCAAATGATTATCGTGCAAAGCTTGCTGCCAAATCATTTAGGTTAAAAGTAGAACCTGCGATCGACAAGGCAAAGGTATCAACTGCAATACTATTCTGTGTCAAAATTTTGTTCGTAGAAAAAGAGTCTATGCTACATAATTTGTACGTGGACCATAAGGTGATGCATCCTTTGCTTTGCAGGCTGCTGCTGAGTATTCAATTAGGGTTCTTTTTGGAACGGCTCTCATAGCTTCAATAGTTATTGTTTTTACTGCAATTATTGCCATCCTTTCAAGTAAGAGGTATATTTTGAAATTGATACTAAAATCATAGCAAATGTTTATTATTATTGTTGGATCCTTTATAGAAGGAAGATATTGACCACCTGATTCCTGAAAACAGTGATGATGATAATCGTGGGAGACGACGCAGGTCATTTGATTCAGGATTCAATATTTACATCTCTCCATCTGATCTGTTTTGGTAAATATTTTCTAGTCTCAGACCTCAGTAATATTTCCAATATTTTAACAGTTCAAAATTAATTATATGAAAGCCACTAGTTAAGAATTATAAAATTGAACTGGGATAACTTTCCAATTTTCATCTAACCGCAAACTTTATTCTAAAAAACTTCATGTAACTGTGTTCCCTTCTTAAAATCATGTAAGGTACTGGGATCCATATTATTATAGAAAGCGACGAATACAGACAGATGATGATGATAAGAAAATGAACTTTATCGAATCTGTAAGTAAAGGTCTTAGATTATGTTTGATATTTCACTCCCTCCTTCCTAAAGTAGGAAGTAAATTTTGACTGTTGATATTTCGTTGATATTTTAGGTTTTCTCATTTGTGTTCGGAGAAGGTGATCCCAATCAAGGAATTGAAGAAAAAAGGTGGAAGTTGGTAATACTTCAGCATTGAATTCAGTGGTCCGTTGCTTGAATTGTTTATCATAAATCATTGGTTGAAAATCTGTTTAACTTCGCTTGATTTTAGCTTGCTCCTTGTCAAAGTTACACATTCTGCAGGCCTTCTGCCACCTTTCTATTCCGTCCCAGCTTACCTATTTGTAGAAACTCCTCATCCTTTTGAACCATTAGCTAACTGCATCTTATTTATTCTGCTCACTCAAATATTTTTCAATAAATTTTATTAGTTATCATTAGGCCATCAATCCATGGCTTCTTGTTAGGCTAAAATATAACAGTAACCTAGTTTCCTCGATTTTGCCAAAGAAATTACTAAAATTGTATATATGAATATAAACTACCCAATGAAGTTTACGATGCTGACCAGGTTTAGGAATGGCTTTTGGTTTGTGCACTTGCACTTATGCTCTTCTGATTAGGAACTGAAGGTGGTAGTTCTTTTAAGATGTCAACCAGGTTCTATTTATCTATTTACTGATCTTGGCATAGATAGAAGACTTGAGTGATAAATGGACAAGAAGCAGTTGAATTTTGCCTTGCCTTTCGAGGACATTTCTTGGTCGGGATTACCAATTGGTAATAAAAAGTAAATAAATAAATAAATAACTAGAGATAAAAAATAACAACTGAGATTGAATTGCCTTGGCAATTTTTTTTTTTGAACGGTCGTTGGATCTAATACTCTGATCACTTGATGCTTTTGCGAGATATTGTGTTAGAAAGAATATCTATTACCTTACTCAAATTTCATAAATTTTATGTGCAGATTGGGCAGTACATAGCATCTAATGGTGGTGTTGTCACAGCTGAAGAACTTGCTTTGTATCTTGATATAGACCGGACTATGGTATGATCATGTTTTTATCTAGTATAGCCTGCAATTATAATGTAGGCGGCTTGTAGTTGTTTTCCTTTGGACCAGTTTGTTAGCTCTTGAATTTGGAATGGTTACATGTTCTTGGGGCTTAAGGGCTATTTCTCCAAGACAAAGGGGCTGAGACAGGGAGATGTGCTTTTCCCTTATCCGTTTGTTCAATAGTCTTTCTATGTTTGACTTTTAAGAATTGATTTTGAGTAAGAAATAGAATTTGTTTAAGGGTGTTGTTTTTTCTTTGACCACTAGTAGTGCTTGTTTTTGTTTTTCTCTCAAGTTCAATCTTGGATTCCTTGAATTACAACCAGAAGTTATTGTTTCTCTGCTGTCTTTAATGTCATACATTTTATGTACAAGAGAACAAGTAATTTTGATTAGTCATTAATTAACTTCAAACTTGCTAGTTGAGATCATTTTGTTTTTACATAGCATTCTGTAATTTGACCTTGTTTCTTGTTGATTTTAGAGTGATGAATCGTATGTCTTACCTGTTCTTCTACGGTTTGATGGTCAGCCTGAGATAGATGAAGAGGTTTGTACAAAGTTTTCCCCCCTTACATCGTTATGGTAGTAAGAAAATTCCTGATGGTTATCAATAATTCTTACCTTAAATTACACATCTTTTCAAATTTGTGAAGTAAGACATTTGAAAATCAGAGGTTTTTGTGTAGGGAAATATTTTGTATCGTTTCCCATCCTTTCAGCGCACTGCTGCTTCTCAAAGAATTGGAAGGAAGGAATATGTGGGGAGAAGGTGGGCTGATGCAGTCGGAGGAGTTGAGAAGATTTTCAGGGAGAAGAAATGGGAATTCAGGTTCTTTATTTTGTGTTTTGGCCATTTGTTTGTTGAAGTTGTTCTTAATTGAGTTATATATAACCTTGGCCTTTTTTGCTATGTAGTAAAACTAACATGTCGGAGAGAGCCATGGTCATTGGTCTGGGTGGGCTGAATTTGTTTGGAGTTATTATTCTTGGAGCCATGTTACAGTATGGTCCTTGACACAATAATATCACTCTATGATTTCTTGTCCCTCTCGCTTCTTGCTAATGGGCCCTTTGTTTATTTTATATGAAGGGAAATGGCTGTTACACCAAATGGCTTTCTAAAATTTGTTGCTTACATATTTCCTCTACTTCAGGTGTGATGCAAGTTTTGACTTAGCGTAATGAGGCTTTTTCTTTTCTCTTCCCCATAAACTTGATTTCAGTTACAGTTGTAACAATAACTTTGCAGATCTATGCTGGATCTTTCTTTGCAATTCCTGTAGTCCGGTGGTGCCTCAACCTCAAGAGGAATGCTGATATAGAACAGAGAAACCGAACAAGGGAAAAGTATGCTCGAGCACTCAAATCACCAGATATTTCCTTGAGGCGCAAGGTAGCCATATTAGTGCTTATTTTATCCTAAGTTCTCTTTAAGGTTGTTTCTGGGTATTTGCTGAAGCCAAAACTGATTAATATTTAATAGAATTTCTTCGGCGTGATCTGGCCCCCTCCATTAGAAATGACTTGTTTCCTTTTTATGTAATCTGCTCAGCTCCTGAGTGCTCGAGATATGGCCCAGAAAACTTTCATTGGACAAGATCGCATTGTCTATAGTACTGACAGGGATTTAATTGAGCAAGACTATGAGGCACGAGAATGGGAGAAGAGATTCCGAGAGATTGAGTAGTCAGATTTTAAAGAGGATATAGTTGGTAAGTTTGACAGCTATTCCCCCAGTGAGATTTAACAGAGAGCTGAATCAAAGGCAGGGAACTAGATGTAGTTAAAATCTGAGTCTCTTTATATCTCTACTTTTGCCTCTCAGTCACTACTCACTAATAATTTAATGGAGAAATTTAATGGCTGGGATGTATTCAATAAAATGTGAAAGCTCAGGAACCTAAAGTATAAAACATAAATATAGTTGCTGTTAATTTTCTATATCTACATCTACCAGTTTCTTACAATGATGCTTTATAAGGGGTTACCTCAAATATTTTAGAAACTATGAGAATAACTTACTGGAAAAAAAAAAAAAATTAGATCTTAAAATTGTGAAAATTATATGGCTAATGAGTCTTTTATAAAGATTTGGGTGCACAATGATGCTTAATTGCATAGAATAATTTATTTTTGCTGCTATGTTTCTGTTTCAGGGACTTCATCCAAACTTTGATCTTTTTTCTGAAATACCAGACATCATTGCTTTCACTCCTTATCAGAGACTACTTGACTGAATGTCTGGCTTTCCATGTTGAACTGACAATAAGAAAAGAGCTTCTGGCTGCGCATTATGGGGATGCGGCACAGATAAGCAATGGCGGCTTGTAATATAATTCTGGCCAGATGCTATTTCAAAATTCTTTTAACCTTTGAAATAGTTACAAGTATCATATAATCCAAATGTCCCTAGGAAACTTCCTGAATATCACAGATCATTGAATTTACATGGATTTTTTCCGGCGGGATTGATCCCAATCTCTTTGCCCCTCATTGCACAGATCATCATTTCTCTCTTAAAATTTACTGCATAATCTGTAAGGTTTTGTAAAATTGATCTAAACCTCCCTTCCATTGGAGGCTTCTTTATAATTTTCAAATCTTCGAAAAAATGGATTTTTCGTTCTTGGATCTGCAGAAAGCTACCTCGAAAATGAAAAATTAAATAAAGCTCATCTTACACAGGTATTCCAGAAGCATAAGACAGTGATATGGTCACAAGCCTTTTTTGTTTTTTTTTTAATTTTTAATTTTTAATTTTTTTTTAACCTTAAATGAGCTTCGATCAACACCCTTCGCGTGTACAAATACAAAACCAACTTCCTTGCGCCAACACTGCTTAAGACTTGACCCTTGGTTGCTTTTGATAACTGTACGAGCAGGAACGCATATTCAATCTAGTCCCCTAGATGGTGGATCATCATTCGGGCTATAGCGATGCTTGCATTGGATTTGATTCATTAACCAATATTCAATTTAGGTTGCAACTTTTTCCCTAAGATCAAACGGAAACAAAAACAACCGTACAAGCAGATTATGTACAAGTAATTTCTATAGATTAAATCTTCCACGAAATTTCTTGGGGAAAAGAATCATGTAGGCATAGAGTGAGCAGTTGACACTTTAATAATGTCAGTGTTATGCAATTTTCAGCAGATGGCAGCAAGCATTTTCTAGCAGATTTTGCTTAGATGACCCATCGAACATCTATTAAGCCTTCCCGACCTGACCGCTGTATAAGTTCACTTGAAAATGTCGATGACCATTTTCAAGCAATTTGACGAACCAGGATACCTGCATGAACAGCAGAGCGGATATCAATTTTATTTCTGACATGAATTCTGACTTTAAAAAAAGAAAAAAGAAAGAGAGAGAGAGAGAGAGAGAGATTTATTTAGGGTGGGTTTGACAACCATTCTTACTATCTTAAGGCTTGTTCAATAAACAAAACTCATAAAGAGATGTGCTCACCCAAAACTGCAAGTGCAAATATTGCTGCCAACATCATTTTTACAAATTGTTGATTAACTGGAACATGAAATCTTTGGCATAATGCCCTACAAGCCCCAAGTCTCAGACAGAAGCTCATAGTGTTTGGCAAAAAACCAAAGAAGAATCCTTGCACGCCCATTCTCATATGCTGACCCTGTAAAAGAGAGGGAAAAAATAAACATTACGCATCCATAGCAACAACAAGATAAACTCATTTAATAAAGCCTAAACTTTAATAAGTTAAATATTTCTCTTTTCGCAGGGTTGACAAGGAAGCATCAAAGAATATCATCTAACATATTGACAAAAAGGGAACATTATTCAATTTGAGTTTCAGGACAACCACTTTATCTTTGACAAGAGAAAGTAAATAAACTTGTAAACATATGCCAATAAGGATGCTGAATACACATGGTACAATAAACTTACCATTCTAGACACTAGTTTGTAATAGAATCTCAGTATCAGCATGGTTCAGAAAGGATTACCTGTCCAGCATGAGAAACATCAATGTGTGATGGGGAATTCCTTTCTTCTTCTCCATCTTTCAGCCGTTTTGTATAGTTCCTAGCAATTCTACTCTCATATGCAGACCACAGATTATTCAAGGAACTGAAGATGTTCAGTCCACTATAATTTCCTGTCAATGAATTATTATGGAAAAAGCTTTTATTTTTGGTTTCATTAGCTTCCAGATCCCAATTATGATCTTCATTATGTCTGCGACATGAGGACTCTGGGAGAGAATCTTGTGTGTCTAAACCCTGCCCTGGAAAATAATGAGAACCCACCTTCCTCAAGTTACTCTTCTTCTCTGAACCATAATACTGATCAGCATGTGCAAACCCATTCATCTTCATGCTTTCATTTTCTCGGCTTTCGTGCTCAATGATCCCATCATCTTGTGAACTAGATGCCGTGGTTGGATCAAGGAATCTTCTCAAAATATTGCTATCTTCCACATCATGATGAGTGACATGCTGAGGGGGGTTTCCACCAGAAAGAAATAATGCCAACCCATCTCTGTCTTGCTTATTTAAGTTGACCCACTCAGAGTTTCTAATGGATTTCCCCATGAAGGAGTCCTCCAAGCTTTTCTCCACTTGATTTATTTGCTCTCTAATGGCTCCAATAAACTGAGTATGTTGAACAATCACATCCTCTGTAGTTTGAGATTTGTTCATAACAGCTGACAAACTAACTGCTCTTTCAAAATCTTCCAACTGAATATGGAAAACAGCCTAGGTGAGATAACAAAAACAACAAACTGAAAGTTTGACAATAACTAATACCTGCCATTTTGTCGTTTCAAGTATTGTCGCAAGGTCACGCCTATGATAATTTACTGATGTTAGCAACTTTGAGTCTGGATGGTCACCATGAACAAGGCTTTGCTCATGCAAAAGAAGGCGGTATATGGACTCCATCCTAAATATAAAATCAGAATCACATGTTTTAAATGTCAAGAACATACACTTCTTGCAAAATTCAAAATGAACAACATATCAGAAAATTATCAACCAAATTCACCTCTTACATACTGACATAACTCCCATGAAGTTACTAGTCACTCTTCAAAAGAATAAAGTTGAACGAACTTTAATGGGTTACTTCCCAAAATAAGAAAGCTAAACAAACTACAATTTTGCATTAACTTAGAGTAAGACAAATCCAAATGCAACTTTTTTTTACTTTTCCGCCCAAAGCTTGCATGCATTTTCATTTTTTTCCAAAAAAAGAAAAGAAAAAATCTAGCTTGCATTATACAATGACGCAACAAGCAAAGTACTATAAGTATAACTTATACTTCACTAGCTAAAACCATTACAAAGATATAAAGATTAACACAAACATATAAGACGTTTATTTCCTAAACCCATTGCATTTGCGTGAAAGCTAACAAACAGATATGATAAATCCATCATTAGAGAATTTTTAAAAATCAAAGAAAATAATGTTTCACAAAAAGCAGGAATAAAAATTGGGCCAAAAAAAAAGAAAAGAAGCAACCAAGCCAGTACTTAACAGCCATTCTCCATTACCTTCAAATATAAACAAACATACAAATTCTACGAAACCCAGAAATCAATTCATAAAAAGGATTTGAAATGCACTTTAAAGGTAAATTCTACAGTTTTTGCTCCCAAAAAACAACAAAAAGTACTTTCAAAAGGCCTTTTGAAAACAAAAAACTGACCTGTCGGCGGAGTCTTGAACAACTTCGGCTGCTGAAAAGAGCGGGTCGGATTCCCATCTGTGCAAACTCATTTCTTTATGACTGAAAATCGCAATATCTGCGATCTAATATTGGTGATCGCTTCAAATATTTTACATATTTGAAAGAAAAGAATGCTGATTTTGAGGTTGAAAAAACTTTTTTTCCCCCTTACTTTTGCTATAATTTGGCAGCAGCATGAAAATTTCTCTTTTCTATTTGTCTTAAAATTATCTTAGGACTTTTACAGAGGTGGAAAGTTGAAATTGGTGCAGAACGAAGAACGAAGAACGAAGAACGAAGAACGATGAAGTTCGTTGAGGCCCTTTTGGTCTTTTCATTTGTAATGGCATTGATACAGTTTGATGTTAACCAAATGGTGTGTTGCCACGTACCACTCCTGAGTAGCCTTTTATTTTATTTCCTTTTATTTTTATTTTTGGCTTTTCTCTCCCCCACTATTTTGGATTTTTTTTTCCTTTTAAGATTAATACAGTAACAGCAATGGATTTATTATTGGATTTGGTATGATTAAATCAACTTAAAATATTTATTAATTCATCGCATCATTCAATGGATCAATTTGGTTGAGATATGGGAAAGTGTAATACTCTTTAAAGCTTCTACATACAAAATTACGATAATTATTACTTCATTAATTTGTTGTTAATTAATATTTATCATTATAATTATTTTTTTTAGTTTTATCCTTCTATTGATGGAATGACCTTCAAGATTTGGTGCACATAATTTGTATGTTTAGACTACTTAAAAAGCTAACAAATTTTATTAACTTACAGATCAAAGAATCTATAATAATGATAAAACAAGATTGACTTTCCCTTTGTTTGAGGGCTCCCAACTCCCAGGTTGCTGCATAGGTTACAGAGTATCATTATGATCATAGAATTTCTGACATTTCAAAAGTAAACATTACAATTTTAATATCAAACTAGTCATAGATCATGTTACAAGATAAATGCTAAAAATTAATCTATTCCAGAATCCATATTGTTTCTGTGAGCCCACAACATAAACAAATTTACAGGTCAATTCATTGACAGATTGCAAGGTACCAACTGATGTGAATCTTTCCTGGACTTTCAAGCTAAGGGAAGAAAATGAAACGAAAAAGCGATGCAGCAACTTGAGTCCTAAGGATACAAACAGCGCCTTGGCTGATTCTGCCAGCAACTCCACAGGCAATGCGGTTTAAGGATTAAAACTGTCGTGTGTCAACTAAAAATCAACAAAAAATATGTTGCATGGATACTAAAAATGGAATAGAGGCCTTCATTCGAGAAGAAATGTGGATGAGCTAATGGGCTAATGAGATTATGAAGAAATTTGTGCTATTGGAGGTGCGTTCAGAGTTGCAAACTCTGCATTCCAATTAGAAAAATTCTCCAGAACAATCTATCACTTAAGGTAAGAAATTTGCACAATTGGTGTTGTAAATGAAAACGATAGCATCGATGACAAATGTTTCTCAAACAAAGTACATTGTCATCTGAATCTCTTTCTGCTTGAAACCACATTTCTCATAGAATGCTTTGTTGTCAAGACTGCAATCAAGAATTACCTTATAACACCCCCTAGCATGAGCATGGTCAGTAAGGAATTTGATAATCTTTTTACCTAATTGCATTCCTCGAGCACTTGCATCAACCACAACATCTTCTATGTGCCCAACTTTTCCACAGTTCCTCAGAAACTTCTTTTCGATGAATATACTCCCAGTTGCAATAATCTTCCCAGAACGATCTTCAATCACACAAACAATATGGTCATCACCATAGGAGCTCAGCTCTAGAAATCGTTCTTCGAATTGCTTGTCAGACACAGAATCACAAACAGTGAGCTGTTGCAGTAGCTCTATGAAACCCTTGCTTTTGTCAGTAATCTCTAATTTTCGGACTTGAAACCTGTTTTCTCCACTGGATACATCAGCACTCTGCATCCTTTTCAGTGAGAACTTAATTGTCTGCTTAATTTCCCAGCAGCTGAAAACATCCATTCAAATCAACAAGAATAAAGCATTTGATCTGTTCAAAGGAAAAGGCTTCTTTCCCCCCCTCCCCCGCCTTTGAAAACACAGAGAAAAAGGCTTACAAATGATGAAAATAAATAAACACGATATAATACTATAAGCTTTCTTAACTTCCTTTAACTGTGACATATGGAATTGAACTATCACACTAGAAAATCTTAACGTCAAAATTCAAATCATCGCACCTTAATCATAATCTACTACTACCGAAACCCATAACAAATAAAGCTTATCATGTAAACTAATAAATCAAGAAAGGTACTACAATCAAGATTAAACTTCTGCAAAACCCAAATAAAGTAAGTTCTTTTTACGAAATGCTACAGCAGCTGAGTTATGTCTCTGTCATCTGTAATTTGATTGCCTAATAAGGGTTGATAGAACATACAAATTATAAGGGTTTATGCAAATGGAAAAAGCAAATAGGTTAGGGTAGCAGGATGACAAAAGCAAGATCAATTAAACAACAGAAAAGCATGAGCATGGAAATTGATATCAGGACAAAAGCAACGATCAGATCAGAACTGAAGCATTTTAAACAGGCAAATAATGAAAATCAACGTAAATGCAAATGCAATGAAATGACTCACCATGCCCTTGGCTCAGCGATCAACTATTCGATGAAATGACTGACCGAATACTGGAGTCTATTGGAGAAGCGGACGAGGCGTTCCAATTAAGCCAGGTCGTTAGGCCATTAGCAATTAGGCACAACTCACGAGCACATATTCGTTCCTGTTCAGTTAATTATCAACAAAGTCACCATCTTTGATAAAATTGCGCACGAACCCACAGCAATAGAATATCTAGGATCACTTGTAATTACGTATCGAGCTAAGATCAATGATACCTTTTAAATAATTAATAAAATTCAAATTAAAAATTACAAAATGAAAATTGAGAAAAAAATTGAAAAAATTAACTGTTATTAAATATTTATTAACTTGTGTCTCCACTCTTTTTATTTTTTTGTTTAACTTTATTCTTATTGGTGCGCTACATAAGTTCGACACTAGATCTCCACCAGCTCTTAATTTTAATTGGTGCATGTCACTCGGGGCATGTCTTCTGCTCATCTCTTCAGCAACTTTGCTCCACTCTGCTAGCGGTAAATAAAAATGGGCGCTGATTGAAGACAATTTATTATATCTTTAATAATTTGATCAAAATTATTATTTAAATTTATATTTATGGTATATTATTAACTTTTGTTTTATAATTACAACATTTTTTTCCACAACAATTGTAACTTAAAAGTTACAATACCTTAATTTCAAACACACTCATGTAAGGTATAGCTAAGCAAAATAGATAACTGTAGGTGGATTCTAATGGGCCAAACTCTTAATTTTATATGGAGCTATACCTTACATAAGCTGTAAGATAGTAAGACCCTTAAATTAAATGTATTATCATTGAAATGATGGTCAGTCTTTTTTTTTTTAAAAAAAAAAAGAAAAATAGAGAAGCAAAATAAGTGGTGTTGTTTTTCAATTTTTTGTAAAGTACAAGCTAAAAAATTAAAAAACTTTCAAGACAAATGGGTTACCTTTGATTTTATTTTTCTTTAGCTAATGTTGTTCAATTTTTTTTTTTTTTGTTGTTTTAGTTTTATAAATGGTCTCTTTATTCACATATATAAATATTATGAGAAAAATAAATATTTCAAATAAAATGTATCACATATAACCCGTATATTTTTCAGATCATTCGACCAAATTTAGAACGAGCCTAACGAGAGGGAAAGAGATCATTTTCCTATATAAATCCCAAACTGCATGTATATTTAACATAGTATATACTCATATTTAAACATGATTTTTATATTCAATTTTTTCTCTCATTAGTTTTACCCAAATATACAAATAACATACTTTTAGTGTTGGAGAAAACAAACATGTGAATAAATATATGAATAATTTAAATAATTTATTTTTATATTTAATTGTTAAGAAAAACAAATGATCTCTTCCTTTCATTAAAATCACATGGAATTCAACTTAATGGATGAAGTGTCGTTGTCCAGTAAAATAAGAAGATGTCTTGCCATCCAAGCGTAAATAAAGCAAACGACAAATTGTTTTTCTCAAAATAGAAGCATATTGTATATGCTTGTTGTT
This sequence comes from Luvunga scandens, assembly GCA_030449905.1. Taxonomy (NCBI): domain Eukaryota; kingdom Viridiplantae; phylum Streptophyta; class Magnoliopsida; order Sapindales; family Rutaceae; genus Luvunga; species Luvunga scandens. The sequence continues at coordinate 4,346,326 of JASUUG010001265.1, forward strand.
CATGTAAATAATGCACTTACCATGTTGTTTACTTGTAAATCCACGTAACATCATGTCATTCTTGGATAAAATGAAAAATGGTGGGTCATCTTGTACCTGCATGTGAATTAAAATTTAAAATATTGGATGTAATATCATTGAAAAATAGACGGCTTGCCATGTCTAACGTGAAATTTTAAAATGATTGATTTTAGAAAAAATTGAGAAGTGAAGTTAATATATTTTTTTACTTTTTGCAAAGTTTTTCCATCAACATATATTGATGTTATGAGAAAAATAAATATTTAAAATAAAATGTATCACATATAACATGTTCAGGTTTTATATTATTAGAACAAATTTAGAATTGGTCTAATGAGAAGGCAAGAGATTGATTTTAGAAAAAATTTGAGAAGCGAAGTTAATATATATATATATTAGCTTTTTGCAAAGTTTTTCCATCATCATATATTGATATTATGAGAAAAATAAATATTTAAAATAAAATGTATCACATATAATGCGTGCAGGTTTTAGATTATTAGAACGAATTTAGAATGGGTAATAAGAGGGCAATAGACCATTTTTCTCTAAGTATCCCAAAGTATATGATATTCAATATAATATATATTCGTACTTAAGCATGATTTTCAAATTAAAGTTTTTTTTCCCAAATATACGAATAACTTATGTTTAGTGTTAGAGAAAAGAAATATGTAAATAAGTATATGAATAATTGAAATATTTTGTTATTTTATTTAATTGTTGAAAAACAAATGATCTCTTGTTTTCATTGAAATCATGAAAACAAGAGATCATTTTGAAAATCATGCTTGTATGTATATGTGTGTGTAAACATATAAGCATGATTTTCAAATCACTGTTTTTTCTTAGTTTTACACAAATATACAAATAACTTATTTTTAGTTTTAGAGAAAATAAACATATAAATAAATACATGAATGGTTGAAATAGTTTATTATTCTGTGGGATAGTTTCAAATTAGAAAGAACGATAAGGGGTGAGAAGAAAAATTAACAAAAATAAGTCGACGTGGATGTGGGCGGTTGCTTGGCAGGCACAAGCCTTTCCAAATTTGCTGTTGAAATTTCATCCCCATGTCGAAGAAGCAGCCGGAAAGAAACCAAAATAAAACGAAACTATTATATACCGACCGTCGGATGATTCTCTGAAGAGGGACACAGCAACAAACGAACGACATGTCGAGATCGCTGATTCGACGCCTTGCCCCTTACTTTGCTGCTCGAATACGACAAAACCATAGGCTTCTCAGCTCATCTCCTTCTTCTGCTGCTGCTGCTCTTAACGAAGCTTCTTCTTCTCCTTCATCTTCTGATTCTCCTTCCCCTTCCTTAGATTCCATTCACATGACTGATAATTGCATCAAAGTACGTTTTTTTTTCTCTTTATTTATTGTCATTTCAAGAATATTTGTTGTTGATGAATTATTATTAAAATTTTAATTTGTCTTGGGTATCTGGGCATTTGACCCTGATGATGTTCCTTGTTACAAACAATTGGGTGCTGATATTTTCATTTTTTTGGGTGCTTAAATAGTTATATTGGCCTATTTCACACAATTGATCAATTATAGAACTTTAATTATGTACATTTGTACTCTATATTTTCATAAATTATTTGTGTGGGCGCCCATCATAGATTGTGATGTACAAAGATCCTGTTCTTGTTTTTCTGATTATCTGTGCATCTGATCTTCATGATGCATATGTTTGCTGTTATTTGTGTGATATAATATTTGTTAACTTTAGGAATCCCTTGCAGAGAATGAAAGAACTCCAAGCCAGCGAAACATTAGACAATAAAGCTATGCTTCGGTTGGGTGTGGAAACTGGTGGATGTTCTGGTTTCCAATATGCTTTTGATTTGGACTATAAAATCAACCCTGATGACAGGTCTTGCCCACCAATTTAATTAAAAGATTCCACTTCGAAATTATTGTTGATCAGCTTCTAGTTCGTTATGCCTCTTCCTCATATTTGGTAATTACTGCAGGATTTTTGAGAAGGATGGAGTTAAATTGGTGGTTGATAATATTTCATATGATTTTGTAAAGGGGGCAACTGTTGATTATGTTGAGGAGCTGATCCGATCTGCATTCGTGGTAAGGAATTTTCTCTTGTTGTGTGCATTTAGATTTGTTAGTTTAGCTTTCTAGACTATATGCGGTTCTCTTTAATACCTAAGAACCTTGATTGAAATTCTTCTAGTTGGTATAACTATCTCGTCTAATAGGTAAGAATTCTATCTGAGGATTGCTTTTCCTTGAAGCATCTCCATTGCTTGTGGGATACCTACCAACATTTTCTATGCAAATCCTTGACAAGAAGCCTTGGTGTTGTACCGCTCGATGTTTTTAACCCTTCAAATTCTACATGAACAAGACCGTATAGTTTACTTTGCAAAGTACCATTTAGTATTATTCTGAAAGTGAATATTGATGATACCTATGCGCGCTATTCTTCTTGGTTTTTTAATCATCTATAATATTTCTTCCAAACCTTCAACTTGTATCAAATAGGCTTTGAACACCAGCACCGCCTTAGGAAAAAACGCAAAAACAATTACAGGAAAACATAAGAATGATGATATTATGTATTTTGATGATTGACTGGTGAGATGAATATAATTTTAATTGTTAGAGGAAATAAACTTTTTGGCGGATACAGACACATATCTGCAGCACCTCCATACGAAATACAGAGTCACAAGTAAGCCCTGCTATACTTGTATTATGCCCTTGTATAGCTATGGTGTAAGACTGTTTTCTGTGATAAAATTTATGTTTTACTCCTTGCTAGTTTTACGAGTGGTCAAATCTTATCTTTAAGATGTTTTACCTTTACTTATGTGCAGGTGAGTACAAATCCTAGTGCAGTGGGTGGCTGCAGTTGTAAAAGTTCTTTCATGGTGAAACAGTAGTTTTTTCCATTCCATGAACCATGATACCATACTTTTAATTTGGCTGAGAGACGATCTATGTTTTGCTATAATGGATCTTTGAATCAACTTTTCTACTTCAATTTTTTCCATTAATTTTGAATCAGATCCATCTGTAATTTTTTCCCCTTCTTCTGGGACATATGTATCTCTACTATATCACTTGGTGAGTGGAGCATGTGCTGCTTATCTATCAACAAGGAATTTCGTGTTCAGACACGTGCCATCTTCATATTCCGTCACATTTGCAGATCAAGAATTGACTTTACATTGTATTATTTCTCCTTAGCTGTTTGTTGGCAACCATGATCTGCTGCCGCCGGTTTGGATGCGATACCAGTCCAAAAACAGTGTAATGATTTTCTAGTGGCTAACATAGTGAAATGTTGAAGTACATCTTAATTGTAAATATGCACTTATATAAATATATTGTTGAAAAATAATAAGCACCAACAATGTGCCTTACAGAGAGGACATCTCAATTTTATAAGATCTTATGATCCCACAAATTGGCACAAAAATTTTTCCACAAGAGTTAATTCTGGAATTTCAAGCAATAGTTTGTCTGGTTAAGTGTGGCAAAATCAAATAAAACGGCATTATAAAAGAAGGAAGTGTATGAAAATATGCCAATCAATCCTGACAAATTTGGGAAAAAAAATCTGAAATTTGGTCCTGGGTCAGTAACAAAAGAATCGACTATGAGAACAATCAAAAACCAATTGAAAACAATGTCCTACATCTACTTCAAATTTGTCTTCATATTCCCGAGAAGCCAATGATCTTTTAATAGATGCGCTGTGGTCTCCCCACGGTACTCTTCAAGTGCAAACATCTTACCTGTTTTCATGCAATCCAAACACACAAATCAGAAACCTATGATTTCATATGTGATAATTGTCAAAGCTCAAGCATTGTAGATGCAATACATCATTTCACATGTCCAATCATTTAAAATTGACACAAAGATTAATAAGCTTACATTTTGCCAATTCTTCTTCAGTAATGAAACAAGGAAATTGACACTGAGTTGCACATTCTGGAAAACCTGCTTCTCCTCCATACTGCAATTACCCACAGCAACACCCATACAGAGAACTTTCTTAAGTTGAAACTTCACCAGGGCTTTTGTGTCATTAACTTTGCTTCCAGGGATTCTTGATGAGTCACCAGTGTTGGGAACTTCCCTGCACCCAAAAAGTCACCGATGTAAATATGAAGCCAGAAACAAATCTAACCAGACGGATGTTTAGACCATCTAACATTTCATTACTAATCAGAATAATATATTCACCAAAACAATGCCAAAATTTCGAGTTCAGAACCTAGACCTCACAAATATAAATAGCAAATATATCTGCGCAAAACAATTCAAGAACAACCAAAGACGTTCTTCTCATAAAGCAAAAACAATAAATGAAACAGAAACTCATTTCCACAACTCAATAAAGTAAATATTCACAGTTTGGTTTAGGCAGATAATTTAAAACAAATGATTACTAAGTTTATGGATCAATTTTGCATGGAAAAAGTTTATCTGGAGCTACTCGTAGGAATTGACTAGATCTCTACCCACCAAAACCTTATTTGACATCTAGCTCTTGATCCACAGAAGAGCAACCAAACTGAAGTATCTAAGTTAAATTTCATTTAGATAATCAACAATCGTAGTTATCACACATATAATTACTTGCCTGGCTTGTTGAGGCCAGGCCCCAAAAGACAAGGAATCTGCTTGATGACAGCTTCAGATGCTGAGAAGGCATGATAATTCTTGGCCAGCTTCTTAACAAGTTTTTTGTTCTTGTTAAGCTTCTTTAGTGCTTCCACATCCATGTAGTCCATGCTGATTTTCTCAGCCTATGGCAAAAGAAGACAAGCTTACACAAAACAGAAATGCCACACAATGATCGGTCACTGATCTGGTCCCAAGAAAATGAATAGTGCACAAGCACATAACAGTCTAGCTGCAAACATACCGAAACTTTAACTATATCAGCGTAGCAAAATGTAACACTTTACTACTTAAGGGTCCACAACACTGCAATTTTTGGAAAAGAAAACAATAATCATAAATAAAAAATCAAGCATATTGCACTAAACTCTCTGACAGTATGAGCTAATTACAAGCTTTGCATGGTTGAAATACCCAAAATATAAGAACTATTTTTCTCACCAAGCAGAGAGCACATAATCAGGCCATATGGTAGAGGGATAAGCTACACTTGCCGTAAAGAATACAAGTCTGCATATATAAATGTCAGGAGCTAAGAATTAGCAAATACATGCATTTGACAATCCCATAAAACATTTTCCATTAGCATATAATAGGCTCCATATAATACATAGAATTAAATATTGGTAAGAATGCAAACTATGATGGGTTGGAATTTATACTGGGGCATTGCTATAAGTACAAGATTTTTGCAATCTGAAACGCAAAACTTGCAACATCCGAGGTTACAAATGTAAGTTACAAGTTTAAAGTTTCAGGTTTCAAAAATTTCTATAACAGTAAGAATATCCCGGTATGGTGGCTAAATCCAAATATCGTAGAGCAAATTTACCATAGTCAGAGCAACAATAGAAAATGTTAGTTCACGCTAATAAAATCCATTGGCATTGAGTCCTTTCATGACGTTATCCACCATTAACATGAATTGACTTAATAAATCACCAAGAAATTTACCTGTTCAACATGCTGGGCATCACCCAGCTTGCACACTTTCATCTTAGGACGAGGAATGTGGGGAAGTTTAACAGACCCGCTGAAGCGCTTGTCATTTTGAGGATCATAATTCTTCAACCCAATTTGAGGCTCAATGGTTTCAACAAAGTTGCAGTTTTTTTCCTTTGCGTCCCCACAAATGGTGGAGACCGCCTCTCTCAGCAACTCACTGGATAGTTTAATACTGCTAATTCAGATTACATTTATTACGCGCAATCACAAATAAAATTGTAAATATAAAAATAAAAGCGCAGTGCAAAAAGGAAATTAAGGAATGGGCACGTCATGGTTGCTGCTACTTAATTAGAATCTGCAGTTGCTGTAAAATATAAAAATAAAATACAAAGGGATATTAAATGCAATGAGAATCAAATTGTTTTTCAAAGGTCACGGCTCACGAGCGAGCGGAAGAAAGAGTGAGCCTGCAACGTGGAGTTACGAGGAAGGCAGCCGAGGGAGAGCGAGCAAACAACCAAGGGAATAAAACGGGAAGCTTTAACAAAACCCTGGTCACGTGCTATAGGCTTTCCCACGTGCTCTTTTACACCCTTGGCATTCGGTTCTGTTTTCAGAAACGGTTTTTCATTCTCGAAAATAAAAAGTGTCTTGAAATAATTGAAAACAACATGTGTTGCTTTTATCACCTTTCAGTATTTTGATAAAACTGATCTACTAATGTAATTATATTTAAAGTTTAATTAAACTATCTATATTTTCCTATTCAAATTCTATAGTTTTATTTTTCTGTAAATTCTACAATCATCAACAATGCAATTTCTTTTTTAATCAACAGTCAATTTAATTGATTTGCAATGCTTATTATATTCTATTTTCCTTTCTTCCTTGTAAATTAAATTATTTTAATATATGAAGACTAATTAATTATTGGCATTCAAATCTTAGAAGCTATAATATGAATAGAGAAGAAAAGATAGTGTAATTAGACTTAATTTATTTTTAAATGTAATTTAAGAGGAAAAGTGCCTTTATCAGGATACTGAGGGTTGTTTAAAAAAAAAATCGTTATTTACCCATAGCCGACTCACTTCCCAATCTCACTCACGGCTTTTGTGTTTCCCCCAACCCCATTAAAAGGACGTGTAGTAGTTCCTTTCTTGAGTTTCTTCCGCTGAAATAATAGAAGGCGTTTACTTTTTTCTCTTCCTCTTTTCCGAAGCATGGAATCAGCAATTGAGGAGCAGAGAGTCGTTCACTCTAACTGCTGAGACTGCCATGCAAATCTTGCAGGCTACAAGTTGGAAGATTGGCGACGCACTCTGCTCTTCTTTGTGGTAATTGTGAAGCTGATGCAACTGCCTTTTCAAATGAGCCATTGCGAACATCTTGTGAGGTGTGTGCAACAGATGCAGCACCTGGGTCAGTTACTAAATTCTTGTCAGGCTTAAAGAAATAGAAATTTTTCAGGTGGAGCATATGATGAAGGCTCCTAGCGAACTTGCAATCTATAAAGGAGTTTAGTTCTCTTATGCTCCCGTACGGGGTGGTATCAACTTTATGATACTGAGCGACAGTGAGTGCAGGAATGTCTGCAGCTTTTATAATCAGGATTCTATTGCAGTATCTAACGGTGGTAAAACGAGTTATCGGGTATGTATTTATGTCGTGTTAGTTTTGTGTCGTATCAAATTTAAATCGACCTAAATTCGACTTATTTAATAATCGTGTCAAAATATTAAGATTTAAACCCGACACGAGAAAATAATCGAGTTACCCAATAACTCGCTTAATATTTATATATTAAATAAAATTTACATTAAATATTTATATGCTATCATTTAAATATACATGTCTACTAATATTTTACACATTTATACTATGAAAGTTATAAATTTATATATATAATTTTATAAATAAAACACTTTGTTTCTATTCATTATTTCAAAAAATAAAAATAAAAGAGAAATTATTTCTAATATTTAAGTTTTGATGACAAAAACCTGTAAATCATTTTAAAATAGAAAATATAATCAGGTCATTAATCGGGTAAATGAGTCAATAATTTTAATCCTAATCCGATACGAAAAAAAATTATATTGACCCAAACTCGACCCATTTAATAATCGTGTTAAATTTGACGACTCATACCCATTTATTCGTGTGTTCATATTAGGTAATCAGGTCGTGTTAAATTTTACTAATTCTAAGTATAACCTTTCCCATTGATCCAATCAAGGTTAAAAAAATGTATCCTTGGTGAGGAATGATTCATCCGGAGCTTTTTCTCGAGAGACTGGGACTACTGAGAATGAATCACACCCCCTTTTTTTTTTTTTTTGGTTTTTTCAATTAACCTTAGAGAACTATTGAGAAAACTCCTCTTATCGTTCTTGATGTTCAATTTCGATCTCCATAGATGCTTTTCAAATCGTCACGCGCACCTTTTCCCTCACTTACGTCGTAGGATGCAAAGTATCTGTCTACTGTTTCCAGCCCTTAGTTATTCCATTTTCAACCATCTTAAAAGCACATAGATTAATCCACAGCAGTTGGATGGCAAGTTAAAAAAGGATAAAAAAACACAAAGGAATACAATTCAAAATAATGTTCTATAAACTGAACAAGTGCAAGAACATGTTCTCGGTCAAATAATTGGAGCTATAGGCAATTCACATCAACTCAATAGCTCCAAAACCTATTTGATTGAAACCAAGCTTGGAAAACTTGTCTAATGCAGTCAAGCATACAAAAAACTTATTGCAACATAAAACAGCTATCCAATACATGGATGCCCCTTCCAAATTTTTTATATGAAACTTCAGAATGAACAGGAGAGGAGCCCAACAGTTTACTCTTCTGATTGCCTTTGCCCCAAAACTGGAATGTCCTCATATCGTTTCTACAGTATCACAAAATCAAAAGTCAAGTCAGTGAAGGCACTACAAACCGCTGTTTTAAGGTCATAAAATCCAATAACCTCCAGGTTATCAAACACATCAAAGTGATTTTTATGGACAATCACCCACATGCAATTGACAAGGCTCAACACCTTTCAACAGACTAAACACTCTGCTCACGTCATGTCCATAATGAGGCTTGATCACCTCAATGACAAATTTTAATCATTTGTGCTGGCCATGAAAATTTTCCACCAATATGTTTTACATATCAATTGAAACGGAAAATAACCATCAAAATGGATATACACACAGAAGTAACAAGCATCTTATAAACTAAAGATAATAATAAGAATTCACATTTAAAAAAGAGGTCACATTTGAACCTAGTAGAAAATGGAGGAAATTTACAAGGGCAAGAATCTATATTCTCTTTAACCAAATCTATGCAATGTAAATAGATGCATATGAAAGGTCACTCTTACAAAGTAAACTGACAGTGAACTAAAGAGTGAAGAGCCTCCAAAACAAACAACTCACTAGGAAATGCTCCGTCCCAATTTCCTTAATCACACAATATCACTTCCAGCATCAACAAAATAGTTTCTTAACTAGAAAGCTAAAAATTGGTTATGAAAAAAAAAGCTGCAGTTAGTCGAGATCTACGCTAGCATGTAATCCTACATCAATAACTAATGACAGCTTGCGATTCTCGATTCAAATAGATAAGCAAAGTACGCAATTTTAAAGTAACAGAAAGCAGATACTTAAAGACCAACATCTTAAGCAAACATAAGTTGGATATTCTGTAAAATCTTAACTTATGTACATAAACGAGTGCATAAACGAATAAATATGAAAGCTGCACACATATTACCCCAACATTGTTGTGCTCCCAGACTTTGCGAACCCCATAATCCACAGCCTGCACCCAGTGAATCAATTATTATAAGACACCCAAACGGAACACTATTGCCCAAATAAATAATTATAAAACAATCAAATAATTCTATTACTAATTTAATAAAAAATATAGAAAATAACTATATATCAATTTTATGAGGCTTCATAAGAATACACATTTTAACACGACACAAAAATCCAAACTTTAATTCGCTTCTTCTTATGCTACTGATTAATTAAAAAGTAAAACGTTAAAACAAATGTAAAAACTCCTACATCGACGGATTAAATGAAGATTATTAAATTTATACCCGTTCACCAGCGAAAGCACCAGCGATGATGAAGGTTACGTAGATGGAGTTGCGGCGCATAATGACTCTGTAAAGACCTTCAAGGAGGCCTCCTTGGCTTCGTTTGGTTGTATACTCCATGGCTGTTCGTTCAGGAATTCGAGTCGCTCTGATTGATCTGCAATACAGTGATTGATTTAGGGTTCGCAGAGGGATCTCGATCGCAGAGAATACGTCAAATGAGGCTGTAGTGAGTGATGATCAGTTTTGGGATTTGTTGTTACAGGGCTGGGTCATTGGGCTTGCGGTTTGATGGGCCAGGCTCATATGGTTTTTAACGACTCGGCTTGACTTTGATCTTCTCGTGGCGCATTATGGATTAATAGTTGTCCTGCCTGATGTTCAGTCGAACGGCACTGTATAAAGTGTTGAGAATATCGTTTGCTCGTACATAAAAAGTCTCGAGTATGAGTACCAATGGGTGCACACACTAGCAAATGTATGTATTATTATCACATTTCACCGCAATTTTGGTTACATAAATCGCTCCTTTGGGTGACACATTAGCATTTTTATGACTAATTTACGTAGAGCTCTTTCAAAGATTTTGTAATTCATAATTTGAAAAAGAAAAAGACAGAAAAAGAAAAAGGTCAAATCTCAATAATAATAGTGATTTATATGTCAAAATAAAAATGAAAGGGTGATTTGAAATAATGATTCATAGACAAGGATATCTGGGACATTACACAGTCATGAAGAAGCAGCCTTTGACTAAACAAACCACAAGCACCCGTAATTACCGCACCGGATTCGAAAGGTCTGAGCGTGTGCCATTCGCAAGCTTCTGGTTTTAAACTTTATTCTAGTACATCGGCAGCGTTGGCTACTCACTGTTTGTTGTTAACAATCAACCTAAACAGCTAGCTAGTTAGCTACTTTTGATCATCCAAAAGAAACAGTTAAATCGATCATTAACGTTATTTACAGTTCGTACAATGGAGTTTCTGGATGACGGAAATTATGAGCTGAGGGAGATTCAAACACTCGAAGGCCATACCGACAGAGTCTGGAGCCTCGCTTGGAAGCCGACCGCCGGCGTCGACGGTGTTCCGCCGGTCTTTGCCTCCTGTAGCGGCGATAAGACCGTACGAATCTGGGAGCAGAGCGCCTCCTCTCGCTCTTGGAATTGCAAGGTTTCTTATTTTGTATTTTGACTATATAAATTCTTGTCGTAACTTTAGCTGAATTCTATTATTTATGCAATTATTATAGTAGAAATTATACAATAAGCTAGTGGATTTTTATTTGTTTGATTATCTTCTTCATCTTTTTGGATTTTCTGAAAACGCTTTGCTGCATGTTTGTTTTTGTCTCTCGTAAGGCTTCTTTTACTATCAGTTATCAAGAGCCTAATGGAATTGTTGAAACTTGAATCTAGCTACATATTTAATTTTCAATTAGACTCCGTTTAGGCTTAGTTTAGAACCTGATTTATATGTGTGAACTAAATAAATGCTTAATCTGAATTAAGCTGCATACTGGTGTTAGTGTCAGTGCTGAGGGAAAATATTCTATTTGTTTTTATGTGATTATTGGACAAGATCTTGTGTTTCTGAATCTAATATTGTCATTATGTTATTAATATTGTGCTGATCAAAAAGGGATTGCAAGATGTTAAATCGTGGAATTAGTCTTTATGATGTTGAAATAATGGAATTCTGCAGGCAGTTTTGGAGGAAATGCACACAAGAACTGTTCGATCCTGTGCCTGGTCGCCATCAGGGAAGTTGTTGGCCACTGCAAGTTTCGATGCCACCACTTGTATTTGGGAAGATGTTGGGGGTGATTATGAATGTGTCGCCACTTTAGAGGTATTATTGTTTCTATCCTTGCCATGTGCTTCTTTGTTTATTTTTTTCCCCTTTTCTTGAACTATATGAATTACTTTTGGAATTGAGGTTAATTTTAATCCATACTTGCTGCGATGTGGAATCATAGCTATTAAGTATAAATTGGGTGGGTGGTGGTAAACATTAGCTGCCAAGTACAATGGGTATTTATCGAACACTCAAGCTATAGTACTTTCAAATTAAGCAAGAGCACAATAGTTACAGACTTAACCTTTGTTTGCTTACCCCTTGTTTGGATGGCACCATCCATGCCTCCGTCCAAGGTTCACTGGCTTGGCAATGGGCATTGGTTTTTGCGTGCAATATAAAATTATGAATGTATCTATACTGCAGAGTGCTTCAATAATCAATTACAACTGCCAAAGTCCTTCAATTTTCTTTTTATATTTTAATTAATTTATTACATACATGATGTTTAATATTCTTCTGAGATTCTTCTTTTTAAATTTTCTATTCGGTCTTTAGGGTCATGAAAATGAAGTAAAAAGTGTGTCTTGGAATGCATCTGGTACTTTGCTTGCAACGTGTGGTCGAGACAAATCTGTTTGGATTTGGGAAGTGATGCCAGGAAACGAATTTGAGTGTGTTTCAGTGTTGCAAGGACATGCACAAGATGTGAAAATGGTTCAGTGGCATCCAACCATGGATGTCTTGTTTTCTTGTAGCTATGATAACACAATTAAGGTACTGCATGGCTGAAATGCTTCCTCTATCTTTTCAGTTGTAGAAATGGTTAATTGTCTTCTACTTTTGTAAATTCAATGATCTGATTGAACAGTAATACAAGCTTCCAGGTCTGGTGGGCAGAGGATACTGATAGTGATAATTGGCGTTGCGTTCAAACCATAGGTGAATCTAACAAGTATTATACCCCAGCCTTTCTCTCGATGTGTCTGCTTTTCCTGCTTTTACCTTCTCATTACACTTCATGCTTGTTCTATGTCACCCTTTTATACATATGATTTAGTGATGACTCTAAAGAGTTATTCTGCGTTAGCTTTCAAAGTTTTGGCAGTATGAATTATTCTTGTTGCAGTATGATGAGTTGAATAACTCTAACTCAAGAAGCCTGGTTTTCTTATCAGTGGTCACTCTTCTACCATCTGGGCCCTATCATTTAATGCCAAGGGAGACAAACTGGTTAGCTGCAGGTATGTGAAGATATTAGTCTGATTGTGATTCTCTCCAATTAGTATAATTTCCATCTGCATGTAGCCTTGAGAAGGAAGTATCTTGCAAACTTACAGACTAGCGAAATAACTAAAAGCTTGACTGACTTTGCAGTGATGATCTTACAATAAAGATATGGGGGGTGGACATTGCAAGGATGCAATCTGGTGAAGGCTATGCACCTTGGTGAGCAACATGCTGCCTTGTGTATATTGGAGCTTCTTGTTCAAATTATATATAGGATGCAGTCTGGTAAAGTTAGTGTATTTCGTATATTATATGACAGGTTTCATTGTAAATAGTTTTAAGACCAAGAAGTAGGCACCATCTATGCTAGTAACTCAGCTCTCCATCCTTAGTTTTTCAATTGTCTCATGATTTCCCTTTCATGAGAATGGCTTAGGAAAATCTGATGTTTCGAAGCTACACTCTGACTAATTTGCATCTGCATATGCAGACACAAATATCCTAAAACCATAAGCACCACTTCTAAAACGGAAGTCCGTTCTTTCATTCCACCAGAATTTTGCTGATAATTTGAATAAACATGAGGCATGTCTGTTAAATCAGGGAATTAAGATCTTTCTACTATGAATTGGCCTTTTCATTGGGTACATTCATACTTTTAGATGTACATTTCAACTTCCAGAATCTCTTGCTTTTACAAGGCTGAAATGTGGAGGTTTACAAATTGTACTTTCACAGGTCCTCTGCTACTTATTCTTGACCGCATGATATCTATTGTTGTTGTTGTCGTTGTACTTGCTCTCCCACTCTTTCCTTTTTTTTTTTTGGATTTTTGTAATTCATCATATTGCAAAGAATCAACGCACTGTCTTGCTTTTGGATGTACATTATGTTTATGATAATATGCTTACTGCTTATTGCTTTTCCTGCTGGAACCTTTCCGCCGCGACCACTCAGCTATAATTGCATTGAAAGTATAGAATGCGGTCCTTGATCCTTAACAGCATTTATACCTTTTTTGTCATTTTTAAGGCATTGATAATAATTCATTGAACATTCTTGCTATGGTTACTTAGCACAGTTTTTAACTGGAAATGGAGGTGTCCTGTATGACACCTTAAAGTATGAATGATTTTGTTCCATATTATCTATAGTATTCATCTTTATGGACTTGAAAGTAATCCGGTGATTCTGTATTTCTGTTAGTTGTTTTAGATAGAGTGGTAAACTGTAGGCTAACTCTGGTTTAACCTCTTTATGTGTGCGCTGATAATGGAGTCCTTGTTATGGATTTTCCAGGAGACATCTTTGTACTATCTCAGGTTATCATGATCGAACAATTTTTTCAGTTCACTGGTCAAGGTAGTGATGTATTCTTTCTTTGTGCTCTACGTTTTCCTAATTTTTGGTTCTAGATGGGCTCTAAAAACTGATGTGTCACAAATATTCAGATGAAATTCTCTTTTTCCTCTACAACTTAATTAATTATTTAATGACAAAGAAGACTGGATAAAAGTCCATGACAAGTATATTGCATGCTTCTTTATTTGCTTTCTTCCCATTTAGTAAACTCAGTTATTGTTTTCTTTTAGCTATTGATCTGAAGATTATTGTATCTGTATGTGGTATGCAAATATTGCAGGGAAGGCATCATTGCCAGTGGAGCAGCTGATGATGCCATACAATTCTTTGTGGAGTGCAAAGATGGTTCGGTATTTAATCATTTCATACTCACTTATTCATCATATTTGTTTATTCACAATGCTTGGGAAGCTGCCCTATTCTTATTATACTTCATGTTAGGAGTAATGCTGATAGATATTTCCATACCTGTTGCCTTTCATAAAATAAATGTTCTTTTTCAATGCTTTGGTGGAAGAAAGTTTTTAAGTAGAACTTAAGATGTCGGTGCCTATCTATCTTTTTCCTTAAATCAAAATTTCATATGCTTCAAAGAATCTTAAAACTGGGTTGATGTGTAATGCTGATTCATATCGTCGTTTTTTGGTTCGGCTCATGGAATGCTTCAGACGTTCCTCTATGTGTTAGCTTGACATTGTTTTTGAAGACCTAGTCTTAAAAAATCAAAGGGAAATTGGTTTCTCATGGACTAATTCACCTATCTCCTCAACTGTCAAGATGTGTTCCAGTTGTTGACGTTAAACCTCAAAATTGTCTTGTACCGTGAGTTGTCCCTAATGCATTGCAAAATTATTCTTTACTAATTTGGTACATCATCAGGATTTATCCTACAGTTCCTGACTTCTTGGTCTGTATCAGAAAGGAGGAAATATTTAAAAGTGGGTCATTATTGCCATAAGATTCCGTTTGGTATAAGCAGTGCTTTTGTTGGAGAGTTTTTACAAAAAGAAAATTTAGTTGTTTGGTTTCCAATGATAGTTTTTATTAAAAATTATAAAATTATTTTAATAGGCAAGTTTTTTTTAAAGTTATTTTATAAAAGAAATGAAATAAGATTGTTAAATTAGTAAAGGACATTTAGGCATTTCAACATTCTAAAAAAGCTTCTCAACCTTTACTTCCTTTTCCTAATAGAGGCAAAATAGCTTGTTTAATCTTCAGAAGCTCTACTCAAAAAACAACCAAACAATAACAAAAATTTTGAAAAGAATTTGTGGGATTAAATAAGCACTTATAACCACTAGATAAGCCATACTAAATAGGCACTAATTAGGTGATATATATGTTGGTCAATTGATATCAGTGGGCTTCTTTTGTCAGTAATGTGGAAGCCACCTAATATGAAAATGCTCAAACTTCTAACTAGTTTGATAAGGATGGGCAACATGGATCCTTGCCTTTGTCATTTTATCTTGTTTGAAGTCGTCTGATTCAGCCTGAGGTTTACTTTGCCCTGTTGATCATATAAGAGTTTTATAAAGTTGCAATATGATATGTTTATAGGCAAGTTTTTGGTTGATTTAAACTGAACCTTTTAAGAGATCAACCTGGGGATCATTTTGACCATTGAAATCTGAACGAAGACTTAATCATAGAATGCCATGCATGGGAAAGTTCTTCGGGAAAATAAAGCAAGTGTGTTTCAAGTCAATTTATATTCTTTGAGCTGTGAATGCATGATTCTTCATTTCTTCTATCACCACTGCTTATTTTTGGATAGTAACAATTAGTTGAGCTAGCTTTTTTGTGTGGTTTAATTGCAGATTGATGGACCGTCATATAAAATGCTGTTGAAGAAGGACAAGGCCCATGACATGGATGTCAATTCAGTGCAATGGAGCCCCGGGGTATGATTTCTTTCATGAAATTACAGAGTTTTTGCAGGATGCAGACCACTTGCACAGATGAACCTACATACAAATCTATTTGTGTAGGAAAAATACAACATCCTCAAATGAATCACTTTCTTTTTCACTCTTGATGGAATCTTGTGGGTGGATTGGAAATTTGTGGGCTGCTGACCGTCAGATAATGATTTTATCTGTGTTATAATGGCCTAATAATTAGTGTACTACCATGCTTTCTGCTATGTTATAAGGGTGCCTGTGGACCTGTAGCTTTGCCTTCCAAAGAAGGAACATGTGGTCATAAACTTTTCTCTCTCCTGTTTGGACTGATGTGATTTAAAAAAAAAGAGGAAAAAAGTTTACTCCTAACTCTCTACTGTTGAATTAAGCTGCTATCTTTAACTATGCGCGGCAGGAGTTTCCTATTATTTATCTTTTTTTTTTTTTCTTATAAAAGGTTTGTTTAGTAGTTTTAGTGCATTTAGGGGCCAACGTTTAAACTATTCACTTTAAGTGGTTAAAGCTTGAAATTGATTACATCTTAAATGTTGAGAGAGGGAGCTCTGTTAAGGGGTAATTATCTCAGTATCTACTTAGGGAAAAGTCTAGGTGTGGTACCAATTGAATTTAATAAACAATTTGTTTCTTTTCATTTATACATTTATTTTGAAAACTACCAATGACGTAGTTGGTCACCATAAATACAAGTATATGTAGCAGTATACTGTTGCTGGGTGGTTTTGATATAATGAATGCAATTGTTTTGTTTATTTCTATAGGTGTAATTAAGTCGCACTTGCAATATTTATGATACATCTCTAAATACTGTTGATAATTTCAGGAACGCCGGCTGCTGGCCTCTGCAAGTGATGATGGCATGATAAAGATATGGGAGCTGGCAAATTCGTTGTGACAGATGGCGTAGTGGATTCTGAATTGGAAGCTGGCAAAACCTGATACAACAGTTTACTATTGTTTTAAATATTTTTGAGTTTTTTAACCTTGTGATTATATAAAAGTTGTAGAAACCATTTTGTTGGCGTTCGTTGAATCAAAGCACTAATATATCTTATCAGGGAAATTGGGTTTTCTTCGGTCAGTTTTGTTTAGACAAGCAGATTATTTATCCCTTTGGGAACAGAGACAGAAACGGAAACGGGAACTCAGATAGCATACAACCTTGTTGCTTCCTAAGCATGGCTTCTGATCTTCTACTTCTGTGCCTCTATAATCTCACACATGCAGTCAATTAGCAAATGAAGAGGTTATTGGGGTTTTTCCTTTTGCAATTTGCTATTGAAACTAACAGGCAGGATCAATAGCAATATAGCATCGCATTTTTTGCGTACATTCTGTACAAAACTATACTGATACTAAATTTGAAATGCATCAAGTAATTTTCATTCGATGATCCACAATTTGTGATGCAAGAAAACGATGCTACTGGTCCAACCCTAAAATTAAAATCATCTATGTCGCAAAGTATACTAAAAAGTTGAGTACCAGAGCATGATGTGGCCCGCTCGAGCCACTCCCACGATTAGTTACTTGGTAGAAGCAGTCAGGCTATACGGCGGCTATGTATAATATAAATAATGTGGGTACCAATTGGGCTCCCTGTCATTTAAGATAGAATCACAATAATACCAATTGTAGCAATGCTAACCACTTGGCCACAGAAATTTTGAGCCTTGTGTGCCATATATTTTGTCGGACGAAAAATCCAAATGGAGTGGCTTAGAAAAAAACTTTGGTAGGTAGCAGGCCAGCAGCCTCTGCAACCGCAAGTAATACATGAATGCTCATGCTCCATGAAGTCTTATTTCAGATTAAATCCCTGTAAATTAATTGCTCGAATCAAAACTAATTAAACTGAACAGATATCACCGATATCCCCTCGGGAAAATCATTAAATATATTGTTTTTTCCAGTATCAGTAAACAATTATTAAATAAACTGGAACTCATAATGGTGATTAAAAGACCCTATAAAGAGGGAAAAAAAAAAATTAACACCTGTTTTCTACACTTAACCCACCAGAATGAGCTCGTCTTCCTTCTTGAGCCAAAGCAGCTCGAGCAGACATGATGCCACTGGGAACTAACGAAGCATCAAAAGCTGAACAATCAATCGAATCCTTGAGCATCTCTTCTTGGCCCCATATATCCGGTATCCAGACCCGACCTGCCACGTCTATCCTGTGCCTCTTCAGTCTCTCACGTCTGTTATCCTCCTCCGGCTTCTCCTCTTGCACCGTTAAGGGCAGGCCCGCAGTTTTTTCACACAACTCCTCTGTAAGTTCAACTTCATCAGCTGAAGGTACACATTCTAACAACGCAACTTCCTTTTCCTGATGAGTGACAGACTCAAAAAAGGCTTCTGAACACAACAAGCTCTGCGTCTGCTTATTCGTTTCAATGCATGGACATTGATGGAGTTCGAAAGATTGGTTTTTTGGCGGCTGAATCTTGATCTGGGTATCGCTGGAATGACGAGTTTTGTCGAGTTCTGAAGCAAGTGGAGGAATAAATTCACCAGGCTGCTGCTGCATTATTTTGATGGGTTCTTTTTTCATAAATAATTCAATGGTGGTCTATTTTGCCGTAAAGGTTTTATTGTTTCAATAGCTTTTGGGTTGCTTGAGCCTTGATGGCTTCATGTGTGGGCATGGGAGGAATCAAGCGAAGAAAATGAAATGAATGGGGTGTTAGTTCACACGTCATTTAAAAGAAAAGGCGTATTTTCTTTGTATGGTTAGTGACAAATGTACGTGTCTTTCTTTCGTTTTTGTGATTATTGCATTGATGCAATGTTGCTTATTGGGTTGCGATATTTGTGTGGTTTAGTTCATTTAAGTTCGGCACATTCGCCACTCCGCCTTCGCGGGATGCTACTCTCACTTTGTAACAACAGCAGTTCAACTGTTCGAGCCTCCATTTTAGGTACAGGGGCTCAAATTTTAAATAGAACCTCGAACTTTTCTCACTCAGTTAAGATTTAATTGAGTAGAGTTAATTTTTCTCTTATGAGATACGAGTGAAATAAATATTTTTTAAACATTAATCAGAGTAAAAATTTAGATAATATTTTATAAGATTTGATGTAAATTAATTGTTTAATTGTAATATTCTTAAAACAATTAAAAAAAAGCTGATAAGTCGGCCGAACGGTAAATCTGTGTTCAGAGCATGGGTTCGAGTTTCGAAATTTGGTGACACTTTATATTTTTTTAATAAAAAAATTGTGAAATACAGATAATTTTCAATAGATTTTTTTTAAAAACCTTTTTTTTTATCTCAAGGTGCTGTGTCAGCCCCCCATCGGTTGGAGTATTTTGCCCTTGAAATTGCATTAATGCGTGTTAGTAATTCCCTTGCTACAGAAAATCCAAAACTTCTTAACAAGGGAAGTGAATGATTGATTATAGGCATGGCATAAAATTTTTGCTTTTGTCATTACTCATTACTGCGATATTGAGTCGATCTTTCAGCATCTGATGGATGAATTCAAGCAAGTCAATGAAAAAAAAAAAAAAAATACCCTATCGTGATTCTATTGTATTAATTTTTCCCTTGTATGTGCTGAGAAAAAAGAAATCAATTTATCATTTAATGGTACCCTTCCATGAAATTGCTCCCCAAGACAACTGGGACGGGTTCACGTAGTATTTTTATTTCAAATGTCAACATCAATCACAATCTGTGTCGACGCAGGTACACTTATTGGCGATCAGCATTTTTTTTTTCCGAATGCTATCATATAGTGCATTAAAGACGAAGAAAATCAAAGTGTGATCAATGGGCTGACCATAACATTTAAATTACTGAAAATCATGGATAGCGAATAGCAGTTGAAGCAATTGCTTAGTTTTATTTAATTGAGATTGGTGTGGCTGTTAACCGTTGCTATCAATATTGTGTAAATATTCATGAATTTTAATGGAGGTTGGGGGGGGCATTAGTCAGAATTTTTATATAAGTAAGATAACATAACAATATTGGTTAGATAAAATTATTACAGAATTCTGTGATTTATTATTATTATTATTATTTTACTTTTTATTCAACCAACAACTATCTATTTGTGAAAAATAATTTGAACAGCTCTAGCATTGCTTAGAAATAATTAGAAATATAGTAAATAATTAACGGGGCAGATTGAAGTTTATGGGCAAATCATGGGGACAAAATCAAAACCCTTGGAAAATGATAGAACTGAAAACTTCATAGAAATTGATATGGTATTATTGAATTTATATATATTTGTCAAAATTATTATAACTTTTAATGAATTAATTAATCAAGACACGAAGTCCAGTTTATAGAAAAATTCTTGAATACTTCCAAAGTAATGCTCATTTTCTATTTAATTTTTATTTTCCATTTAATTTTTTATTACGCGCATGCTTCAACCAATCAACACGAACAATGCTCAAGGAGTATCCGGCGACTTTCACTTATCTCTCTTATAGTCTACACTCTATAGAGCATACACACGGTTTATAGTCTTTTTGCGTGGAGTCAGCGTAACAGAGAATACAAAAGTTTCCACACACAAAAATCAATTGAAACCATCTCTTTGTTAATCTCATGGTTCTGTTGATGTAATAATAATAATCATCATTTTCATTAGAAAAAAAGAAAAAGAAAATAATAACAATCATTCTGGAGGTAGAGCTTCACAATGCCAGTGGGAGAGGTGTTTCTGGGCGCATTTCTTCAGGTTTTGTTCGACAGATTGGCGCCCCATAAGCTGCTGTCGGTTTTCCCAAGCGAAGCAGCTGGGATATGTTCGGAGCTGAAGCAGTGGAAGAAGAAGCTGTTGATGATTCAGGCTGTGCTCGACGACGCAGAGGAGAAGCAACTGAAGAATGAAGCTATAAAACTGTGGCTGGATGATATCCGAGACTTGGCTTATGATGTCGAGGACGCTCTCGATGAATACGCCACTCAGGTTTTAGAGACCAAGCTAATGATGATCTCAAAACAGAAAGCCATCAGCAGTTTTTCTAATTATTTCTCTGCGGCTTTGAGTCGACGGAGTTCGTCTCCGATTGAAGACATAAGCAGCCGTTTGGAAGACCTATGTGAGCAGAGACATGAACTCGGCTTAAAAGCTGTTGATTATTATGTTCCTGATCATGAAGCGATTGTTTCAACTAGATGGTCGCAGCAGCGTCCGCCAAGTACGAGTGTCCCGATTGAGCCTGCTGTTTACGGGAGAGAAAACGACATAAGCAAATTGCTTGAAATGGTGTTAAGTGTTGGAGTTCCAACTAATGGCAAGTTTAGTGTAGTACCCATTGTTGGAATGGCAGGGATTGGCAAAACAACACTTGCTCGCCAGGTTTACAATGACGACAAAGTGGAAGATTATTTCAACGCTGCAAGAGTATGGGTTTGTGTTTCTTACAGCAGTGCGAGTTTTACTAGCTTTGATGTTTTGAGGGTATCAAAGGCCATTCTAGAGTCCATCACGTTCTCCCCCTGCCATCTTCAGGATTTAAATCCCGTGCAGGTTCAACTGAGGCAAGTGGTAGCTGGAAAAAGATTTTTACTTGTGTTAGATGATGTTTGGAAAATTAGCTATGGCTCGTGGGAAGTGTTCAAGTCTCCTTTCATGGCTGCAGCGCCAGGAAGTAAGATAATTGTGACAACACGTAGCAGGGAGGTTGCATCAATAGTAGCTGGACCGACTAATTATTACGAATTACAGCTTTTATCGGATAGTGATTGCTGGTCTGTGTTCGCCAAGCATGCATTTGATCAAAGCAGCGGAGATGTTGGTGCATTTCAAGATTTGCAGTTCATCCGTCAGAAAGTTACTGAAAAGAGTAGAGGATTGCCCCTTGTTGCAAGTAATCTTGGCGGGTTTCTGCACTCTAAGGAGAGCCATGAAGAGTGGGAAGATATTTTGAACGGTAGCATGCGGGATTTATTGGATGACGATTTTGACATTCTTCCGGTGTTAAAACTAAGCTATCGCCATCTCCCCTCGCATCTGAAGAGATGTTTTGCTTATTGTGCTCTTTTCCCGAAAGGTTATGAATTCGAGGAGAAGGAGCTTGTTCTTTTGTGGATAGCAGAAGGCCTTATTCAGCCGTCAAAAAGTAAACAGTTGGAAGATATAGGCCGTGAGTATATTCGTGATTTGTTGTCAAGATCAAAGTTTCAACAACTGAGCAGTGGCCATATAACATTGCATGACCTTGTCAATGATCTTGCTCGATGGGTTTCTGGAGATACAGTTTGTAGATTGGAGGACGAACTTGGGATTGGGATTGATATGCAATCAAGAAGAGTTGAAAGGACTCGTCATTTTTCATACACTTGTGGTAAATATGATGGCAAAAGCAAATTTGAAGCCTTTCACAGACTTAATGATGGCTTGATCAGGACATTCCTGCCCTTGCCACCCATTCATGCTGGCTTTCGTTGCTTCATAACTAGTATAGTTCTTTCTGATTTTTTACCCAAGTGCAAGAAGTTGAGAGTTCTATCTTTAGCAGGATATCGTATGAGTGAGCTACCCGATTCTATTGGAGGGTTGCGACATTTGAGGTATCTTAATCTTTCCAACACTACCTTGAGGAATTTGCCCGAGTCAACATGTTCACTATTCAACTTGGAAGTTCTATTATTGAAAAATTGCTTTCAGTTAAAGAAGTTGCCACCCAACATGGAAAATTTGATCAATCTACGACATCTCGACATTACAGGGGCATACTTGATAAGAAAGATGCCGCTGGGAATGAGAGAACTGACAAGTCTTCGGACACTGTCTAATTTTATTGTGGGCAAAAGTACAGGATCTGATTTGCAAGACCTCAGGAATTTAAAGTTTCTTCATGGGAGGCTTTGCATTTCAAGATTACACAACGTGACTGCTTTCCAGAACACAAGAGAGGCCATCCTAAGTGACATGAGGAACTTGGAAGTGTTGTTATTAGAGTGGAGGCTCGGATTTGATGAAACGAGAAATGAGGAGGCTGAAAAAAATGTACTCGACGTGCTACGACCTCACAGAGACCTGAAAGAGCTGACGATTAAAGGCTACGGAGGTACAAGATGTTCATCATGGATAGGAGATCCATCATTTTCCAAAATCGTGGCTCTAACTTTGGAAAATTGTGAAAATTGCACATCTTTGCCTTCACTGGGTTTATTGAGTTCGCTCAAAAACCTCACAATCAAAAGGATGAAGAGAATCAAAAGCATAGGCTGTGAATTTTATGGGGAGAGTTGCTTAAAGCCTTTCGAATGCCTGGAAACTCTTTATTTTGAAGATTTGCCGGAATGGGAGCATTGGGATTCCGTAAGAGAATATGAGCCTGTTGATATATTCCCCAGCCTCCAAGAGCTTGTCGTCTCATCATGCCCAAAACTCTCTGGAAAATTACCAGACCATCTTCCTTCATTGCAGAAACTGGTGATTCATTTTTGTCAGCAGTTGGTGGTCTCTTTCTCAAGCTTTCCATTGCTTCAGAATTTGAATATCAGTGGCTGCAAAGGCATGACATGGAGGGATCCAAGTGACGGCGAGTCGCTAAATTCTATAAGACTTTTAGATGTCTCTGTGTTTGACAATTGGTTAAATCAAGATTACCAGAAAGTGGAAAGTCTTGATATTGGCAATTGTGAAGAGCTCATGTATTTATGGCAGAAGCAACCTCAAGGGCTGCAGAGCTTTGCCTACCTTAGAAAACTTAGTATTGCAAAATGCAATGCTCTGACATCTTTACCTAAGGGAATGAAGCACAATAATGCGTGTCTTGAGAGTTTGAAAATTGAAGACTGCCATTCTTTAACATTTATTCTTAAAGGCCAACTACCTTTATCTCTTAAACTCCTGGAGATCAGAAATTGTCAGAATTTGAGGCTTTTGTTGGATGATAATCAAGAAACTTGCAGTCTCACTTTCTTGCACATTGACCATTGCCCATCTCTCACATGCTTAGCATCAACAAGCCAGTTACCTGCAACACTTTCGCATCTAGAGATTCGCCATTGCTCAAAGCTTACAAACATGTCGTCAGGAGGCCATTTTCCTGCCAAACTCACAAGTCTAAAGATTGAAGACTGTTCAGAGCTTACAGCCATATCATCAAGTGGTCAGCTTCCTCCAACACTCATCCATATTGAGATTGATGATTGTGCGAAGCTTAAGAGCATAATATCAATTGATGATCAGCTACCTGAGGCGCTTGAAATCCTCCAAATTAAAAGGTGTCCAAAGCTAGAGTCAATTGCAAAGAAATTCCAGAACAACAAGTCTTTGAAGGATATTTTGATCTCAAAATGTGAAAATCTGAAGTCCATTCCTGAAAACCTTAAAACTCTTAACAGTCTTACTGATGTTTGTATATTTGATTGTCCAAGTCTCGTTTCCTTTCCAGAAGGAGGCCTTCCCTGCTCCACCCTGAAAGTACTTATCCATTGTTGTGAGAAGCTAAATGCCCTGCCTAATCACATGCACGGCCTCAACTCTCTTCGAAAATTAAGCATAAGTGAATGTCCAAGCATCATATCCTTTCCTGAAGAAGGTTTTCCCTTGAGCCTAAAATCACTTTCAATCAAAGATTCTAATGTCTACAAGATGCTGATTGAGTGGGGATTGCACAAACTCACTTGTCTTCTAGAGCTTAAAATCAGTGGATCAGTTGAAGTGACTTTTCCAGGAATGGAAATAATGCTGCCCGCCTCTCCGAATCAACTCACCATTAAAAGTTTTCAACATTTGAAATACTTATCTTCCAAAGGTTTTCACGGCCTCCAATCTCTAGAATCATTGACAATCAATGGTTGTCCAAATCTCACATTCATTCCATACCTGCCAACCTCCCTTCTGCAGTTATGCATAAAAAGTTGTCCCCTGCTAGAGAAACAATGGCAAAGAGATAAAGGACAGGAGTGGTCCAAGATAGCCCACATCCCTTGCGTTAAGATTGATGACAAATTCGTATATGATGCACAGGAAGAAGACTTGTACTCTATCGCAGGTTTGTCAGTCTGCAATAGTACACTTTAACCATTGGTTGTAGCTTCACAGAATGATTCAGAATCCTTTGTTGGTTTTTATTAATTATTTTTCTGTTTTACATTGACACAGACACAGGGTCACTAACTTCTTTTCATTTTAAATTATCAGGTAGTTTCTAAGGTGATTGACTTATTCTGCTGATTTATTGAAGTTCGGAGGATGCTCATACTATTTACAAACCTTTTGAGTTAGGTAATCAACAATATTTCTGCTCTTTCATTTCAGTTGGTTAAGTTGAATATAACACCTGACTTCTAAAGTATGATTCTAATTATTATTATTATTATTTTTCCAATGGAAAAATCAGATACACAGTTTTAAAGCTCTCTCCATGATTTGCAAGAAGATTGGCATGACCATGTGCAAAATACATTTAGATGCAAGGTATTCGAACATGGCGTCATTCATGTCATGTATTTAGCAAAAGTACTTCTCTAAATCTCTTCTACTTTGTCTTTCATTTCAGGAAATCTTCTCGCTCCAGTACTAAGCATTTGTCTATACATGTTAGATTTCGAGAAAAAAAATTTTTGCTGAGAAAGTTAGTCTGAGGGATGACATCTCAGGCAGTCCTGAAAAGATTTTAGCTTTAAAAAGAGCATTTCATTTTAAAAGAGCATTTCATTTCAGAAGTTGACGACAAGTAGATTTTTCTTTTTTTTCTTAAATTTTTTTTTTGTTAATTTTTGTGTAGTGGCAACTTGCGAGGAAGCTCTTCTTCTGATAAGACACGTAGGCTGGAGCAGATGTGAAGGAGACAGACGATGATTCCCCTTCTTGTGGAGCTTCAGATGGAACCATGCCAGAGGATGCAACAAGAATGGCTTTCTAGAGCCGATATAGAATTTGAATTCGAAATTTTTCCATACTAACAAAAGTCTGCACACTAGATGAATTTTAGTTTTAGACTTGTTGGTTTCTGACTTTCTGCTTGTAAGTGTTTTGATGATTCTGAGTCGTTGGCCCACCGCTGCCGTTCCATTATTAGTTTCTGGCACTGGCTTCCCGAGCTGCAGTTATTTGCTATTTCGACCTAAGGGTTAGGCATTTAAATATTAAAAGAGTTCTGGTTGCTGGAGTTTTATGGGCGTGCTCCTCGTGTTCTATTTTGACTCAAAATTGTCCGATTTCTCATTACAGACTTGAGTCTTTTATCCTTGCCCTTATGCATATATTAGACTGCACTTGGGAGTGACGTATTGGAACTGGACTGCCAAAGCTCAGCTGCCAAGGTGTTTGGTAACACCTCGTAATTAGATTTTGGCAGTTTAACAGTTTTTTTTAATCAATTTTACTCCATAATTATATCCTTTATTCCACAGTTGCTGCATCTTAAAAACTACAATACCTTACTCCCAAAGGCACCCTTAGTCTTAGCATAGCTAGAGACAAAACACGAGTTTCTTTAGTGGAGAGGAGAGGGATTGTATTCCTTATGCAACAGTACTTAACCATTACTTGTAGTTCCTCATGAATGATTCAGAATCCTCATTTTTATTCCGAAATCAAGGGTAAAGAGAGGATAGTGCTCAAATGAGTTTAAAAAAAGATCCATGAACACCGAATAAATGTAATAGATTCAAATTCAAATGCTTCCAACACATGGGTTTATCTCCCATTCAATCTGACTGCACCCTGTACAAGCCCTCTCGGGGTTTATTCAAGATATGCTACTAAACAAGCTGTTGCTTAAAAACTTGTTAAACTTATTGAAGTTTTTAGGAGGGAATATAACGCACAGAAGCAATAGTAGTCAGTGATACAGAGAATAAAGCAAATCTACAACCTAGCAGGAAACCCTAATATTTTGAACAAACACACTCACTATCTGACAGCTAAAAACTACTAACAAGAGTGGTATGTGAAGCTAAGGGATGTTGAAGTGAGCAGAACCTCATGGGTTCGATATACTATGGTGCTACACAATTCAGGCTCTTGGAAAGCGTGATCGCCCTTTCTTCTTCAGGAACTCAGGGATCTCTACTGAACCACCTTCACTGAAAGAGGAAGGTCGCCTGTTGATTCCAAAGGCAGCATCTCCCTGTGCTAGCTGACTTCCCTGCATTTTGACAATAGCCCACTCAAGATTAGCAAAAGGAAAAGGATGAGAGTGAGAGCAAGAGAGAGAACGCAGAGATTACCTGAAGAGGCCTTCCTTCACCTTCTTCTTGGCGTTTGAACCCAGTAGCAATCAGAGTAATACTTACCTAAAAAAGAAGAAAATGAAATTAAAAATAATATCACTTGATTAACCTTCAACATATTAGCGTACTTTTAGAGATCCTTCAGAATGTTGGCCCCACCAATAAGACCTGACACCTACCATTTTCTCTAACAGCATACATTCAGATAGAAAAAGGTATAGAATGGCCTTAATAATTCAGACTTGCTATTTCAATACCAATCTCATTTGGAAAGGGCAAAAAAAAGCATATTATCGCCAGAGACAGAAAGAAATTATATCAATGGATTTAGAGAACGATAAGCATTTGCTCAATGGATTGACTAAAAATATGTTTGAAACTAAAGCTCTACTAGAAAACTGCTGCAGAATGAGCATGATCCATGATCCTGAGGAGCAACTTACTTGACCGCTAAGTGATGGATCTATCACTGCTCCAAATATTAAATTGGCAGTTGGATCCACAAGATCATATATAACCTCTGCTGCAGCATTCACCTGCAAAATTCTCAAATCGAAACTGGAGCTTACAACAGTTATACATCATCATAACATATGATGGGTCTCGAAGAGTTGCAAAATCAAAATAAAATAGAAAAGATATTTAAGGACAAATCAAGGCTGTCAAATACAACTTAGCTACAAAAGATAGACACCATCAAGGTAGTTCAACCAATATAAGAGCCATTTTTAGTGTCTTCTACACAGTTACTTTGAAATGTCATAATGACTTGGTTGGTATGATAGGTATATTTCAGATTGTTGCTCTAGCAGATTAGTTTAAGAAGAAATTTGGATCGAGTACAACTACCTTAAAGAATAGTAAAAGACAAACATATGAGCAACAGAATTTCTGGAATATCAACATAGAATGTAAGAAGGCAAGTAGAGTTACGTTGAACATGACGTGGATGTTAAGGAAATTCCACCAGCAAATTAGAGGTTGGGATCAAATGGCTATCCCTTGGGGCACATTATTGTATTATGTACAAAAGGACAGCTTTATGCAGCTCAGAATTACAAGTGTCTGATGCTATATTCAAAAGATGCCAACAAAAGTTTGCAGTGTAGAAGAAGATATAAATAATGGTAAAGTCCATGACAACAATAAACACACACACAAATGCACAGCCAAAGAGAAAGAGAGGGAGAGACCTCAAACAAGGTTAAATCACTTCCGCCAGTAATGTTCCACACAATTCCAGTAGCCCTCTCTATACCAATATCCAATAAAGGTGATTGGATGGCATTTAAAGCAGCATCTCTTGCCCTTGTCTTCCCTGGACAAAAGAAAGCACACCACAAAAGTAAACTTTAAGCATTATGTCCGTGGACTTGATTAGAAAGTGATGATCAATGCTGGATCAAAGTAACCTAGCAGTAAAGATGACACCTTAGGCAATAAAATGAAGCATGACATCAAAGAACAAAGAAATGTGACACAGTGAGTAATCCATCTCAGCAAAAAGAAAAATGATGAAGAATTTGTTGCATACCAATTTAGAAATAAATTTAAAGAGCAGATTGCTAGTTTAGCACGTATTTGTTCACTGAATATAACATCCAGAATGCAACACAAACATGCAACAAAATAGTGGATTAGATTCCCATATTTATATCTGAAAACAGGATCAGTCAGGAGGAAATTAACCCCAATACTTTTCTTGAACTAGTTGTGTCGCCATCAAAAGTTACCACTCAGTATCATGGCACTAGAGGACTGCCATAGTTCACTCTTCTAATGTTTAGCACAAGAAAAAGTTGCCAAATCGATTGTTGACTTAGGTTAAAGCTTTCAACATTTTTTAATTTTATTTTTATGTTTATTCTGAGAGGGACAGAAAATGGTAAGTTTGGTCTTCGGAAAGGATGTTTCAAAATTAAGAATCTAAGATACTACAACAATTACACATTCTTGTGATAGATTAGCTTTAAATTACCAGTTGCTGTTCCTATTCCCATCAATGAAGAGCCTGCATTTGCCATTATAGCTCGAACATCAGCAAAATCCACATTTACGAGCCCTGGGATCTGCAATTAAGGAAAGACACCAATAGTTAGAATTCAAAAGAAATAGTTCCCATGCACTAAAATGTTTAATGAGAAATCAGAGCTACAACACCAAACTAATAGTTCTCAACAATATATCTAACAATGTAAGGTACTCCTCTCCCAGAAGTTTTGCGGATCTTTTGGGATGTCCAAAATTTCTGCTCAAATCAGAAAGTTCTAATCTAATTTCCAACTTTCCAAAATACACTTAAATTTTATTAGTTTGTTTAATTTCTCAGTCTATTTAGCCTGGATAACATAAGTCATGCCATTTTAAAAATCTTCTCAAAATTGGTGAAAGTCAAATAGAGAAAAACTCTTCGGATGGGGACGTAAACATAACAAGAAAGTCAAATAGAGAAAAAGGTCTAGTCCATTTCTTTCATTCTCTGAAGGACATAAACATAACAAGAAAGGATGTAACCATTTGATTGGTGAGTATCAACTGAATAAAAGATATCTTTCACACAAAATGAAACTATAGTCAATGATTGTCAACAGGTTCAATTGTAAGTACTATCTCGAGTACTGTGCAAGGATGATGGGAAATAATAAAATATCAAGGTTCAACTTTTAAAAGAGAATAAAGCTTATCATGGAAGGGGAAATTATAATTTGATATTTCCATAACAATTTGTTTTAGCATCCCATACCGTAATTATATCAGAGATACCACGAACACCTTGTCGAAGAATATCATCAGCCAGATTAAATGCCTCTGTTACAGGGGTGGACTGGGAAACTGCAGTCAATAACTTGTCATTTGGAATCACGATCAGTGTATCAACGTTGTCTCTCAAAGACGCAATTCCTTCCTGGGCTTGAACTGCCCTTCTCCGTCCCTCAAAAGAAAAAGGGGTCGTAACAATACCGACAGTCAATATACCCATTGACTTCGCAACCCCTGCAATCACAGGAGCCCCACCAGTGCCAGTTCCTCCACCCATTCCAGCCTGCAAATAGAAACTTAAGAGTTTCAGGTAAAAGAATAAAAGTAAAGCTAAAAAGGGACAAAGGACCATGATTTGGGAAAAGAAAATTATTAATAAGAGTATATAACAGTTCCCGTGCAAAATTAAGGTCTCAATGAAGACGTCATACTTACCGTCACAAAGACCATGTCAGCACCATAAAGTGCCTCTTCTATTGATTCTTTGCTTTCTTTGGCTGCATTCATGCCAATCTCTGGGTTCCCACCGGCACCAAGCCCCCTAGTTAGCTCCTGACCTATTTGTAACCGATTCTCGGGAAAAACAGGTGACATCCTCATGGCTTGAATATCAGTATTGACAATCCAGAACTCCACACCCTTCATTGCACTCTCTATCATCCGATTAACTGCATTTGAACCACCACCACCGACCCCAATAACTTTGATCTTAGCTTCATTGTAATTACTTGGACTAGATGCTTCTTCTATGCTCTCAGTGACACTTCCACTAGAGCTATCCTTTCTTGGGTTGCTTATTGTACTGTTCCCCTCTCCTCGCAGCAATGAAACTTCAGGATGCAGGTTCAGAAATGGGTCTTTGTTGTGATATGAACTGACACTCTGAGAGTTTGCTGAACATCTGAACTGCGAGAAAGTTGACTTTTGACCAGTACCCAGATTTCCATTCTTGTTATCGAACATTTTCAAACTATTAACTCTTCCCAGGTGATTCTCCATTGATACCCTCCCTCCAAAAACAGTCAATACCCCCATTGTTCGAGTATCAGAAGGCATAAAGCATGAAGACATACAAGTGGCCATCTAATACAAGTAACAATCAAATATCAAATGTACTTTTATTAATATATGCCAACAAACTAGATTTCCAAATGCCTTAAATTTCCTGGTTTTCGACAGAAAGTTTTTCCAAAACCTGTTCATCAAAGACCAGAAAATTGAAACATTTTAAAGCTCAGAAATTGTGCACGCAAATGATTGCCCACAAAAACTACAGAATGCACAAATGGCAAAATGCTGAGTTCCCTATTGAATAGTCACAGTGAATTAAGCAAAACCAGCGACAATTGAACAAAACGCTACAAGCAAAAAATTAAGACCAACCAAATAACCAAACCTAGTACAGTGAACTACAAATCATCAAGAAATTCTGAACAAAAACAATTGAAAAAATAAAGCAATAGAGAGGGAGAAAATGGCAAGCCTGTCAGAGTTGCAGCGTCCGAATAAATAGAAATAGCGAAGCGGCTTGAAGCATTTGAGTGCTGAGCCCAAACGGCTCGGAAAATAGGGGTTTTGCTTTTAGGCCAATTTTGTTTTGAGTCAGTGTGCTTTGTTGATAAAATGCAATCACCAAAATCAACAAAAATTTGTGACTGATAAACAAAAAAGCTAGAAATAATAACATTCAAGTCCCCATTGGGCATTTCAGTCATTTCAGTCGGATGGGGACCTATTTGATACAAATAGATATAAAATGTCGTATTTGGTAAAACAAATATATCAGGGGTCCAGGTTTAATTACCCTGATCTGGAAGCGTGGAAACCAACAGAATAAATAATTTAAGGATGGGAATATTTCCAACCATTATTTGGGTAAACTCACTCTATTTCTAAAATATATTTATAATAAATACACAATTATTTCTAATAAATAAAAATTAGTAAAAATAGTTTTATAATTAATTAATTAAATTATTTTTATATTTTTTTACTTAATTTTTTTTACAATTAAAGTTGCTTTAATATAAGTTTTTTTTAATTATTTAATCTTGATGACATAGAATTACCCAATTATTCTAATACTTTAGGTATCTAATTTTGTAACTTATAATCTAATTTTTTAAATGAAGTATAATAATTTTTAATATTTTATATATAAATGACATAAATTTGACAGTCTAATAATTTAATGAGTATTGACTCGTAAAAACATTACATTAGTTTAATTAAATGTTAATAATTATTTGAATAAAGTAGAATTGACCATTTAGAAACAATGAGTTTTATATAAAATAAAAAAATGTTGAATTTAAAATAAATTTTTGGTACTATTATCTTTTAAGAATAAAATAGTCAGTTTAATTTAGGCTAAAGCAATATTTGTAATAAAATATAATAAAAAAATCTAAGTTACAAAAAATAAATTAAGAATTTGAGAAACAATTAATTGATTAATTCTTTAGAATTCTACTTTATTTGAAACTTTTAAAAGAAATGTGAAATTTTTATAATTATTTTCTAGAAGTTGACTAGACTTAAAGAATTTGTGGTGTAAAAATATCACTATCCATAAATTTAATTTAGAGTGGAGCCCCAACACCCTTTAAAATTCATGAGATCCTTATTATTTTTTTTATATATATTTATATCTCTTTCCTTCATTAAAATTATAATAAAAAAATAATTATAATATATTTTTAATTAAATTGTATTACCATCTAGAACAAATTAATTAGATTGTAAATTATTTTTCCATAAAAAATTTCTAATCATTAGATAACTTATCTCTTCATGTTTTAAAAATATTTTGAATTTTTAACAAAATTAATTAGGTTATGAAATATTTAGTGTGAAGATATGTTATTTTAATTAAATTCATATTTTTGTCCTTTTACTTATTTTCCTCCTGTCCTCTGGCAAGGTGATTGCGAAAATAGTTTTTGTGGACAAAAAAAATTAAGGGGGTGTGAAAAGCATTTCTCTATGTCTGGTTAGTTGGCTGTCTCTGATCCTTTTTCTGAACAATGCTTATTATTGGGCCTTGGATTGCAAGATTTTGTATACATAAAAGGAGCCCAATAATAGAAGAGCTCAGCCCTGGAGAGCTATAACATCCTCGTGGTGTGCTCAGTGCTCATTCTTCGAGAATAACAATTTTGTAATATTCATGAGCCTTTGAGATTTTAGCTCATCAATCCATGTACAATTTCAAGTTTTGTCCAATCCAGCAACGCCAGTTGCTTGAGGCCTGCTTGCCTGAATTTCGCAGAATTTATTTAGATGGGTTTTAACTTTTAGGGCTTTCCCAATAATTAACGCAGAAGCATCCGCCCTGAGACCTATTCATGTTTTTGGTGTCTGTGGTTTGGGGGTGGCGGGGGGTTTGGGGGGGAACAAGGTTTTATAATTTATTTGCTCTTTCTCTTTCACACATATATAGTATTCTCTTGAAGATTGGCAACAGAAAAAGTAATGAAATTTAACATGAGATTAGGTTAAATATATATAGGCTGATTGAAAATGCCCCACTGAAAAAGAGAAAATGGTCGTTTTTGCTGTCACAACTCACAGATACGAACTACCCCTTATAATTTGCTGAGGGGCAAACTGTGACTCCTGCTTCAATCTGTAACAAACAAGCTTAAATCAAATTGCAAAATTACATTGCAAAGTACAATCTTCTAATACAGATGGTAAAATCACAGAACTTGGAGAATAGAACAAATGGTTTGTGCCAAAGTGAGGACTAAGAGCAGAATGGCAGCAACAGTTCCAGTGCCTCTCCAAAGGTTGTTGAAATAAACTCTCTTCAAGGTTGCCATTGCATGGTTCCAAGGATTGTCGTAGTGTGCTTTCAGATCCCTGAAAATGTCACATTAACAGGAATCATCTAAACTAATATTTTTGCAAAGTTGATTAAACATAATTGCTACTTTAGCATTGTCGCCCCCATGATTAGATATAATCCCTGCTTCAGCCAGCAAATTCACATCTCCTTCCGTGTCGATCAGAGCATCCATCAGATAGATATAATTGCATATGTTGGTTTCTGATGGATAGTGACATTGCTCCAAGGCCATCAAGTTTCGAAACAAGGGTTCCGACTCTTTAAATATTTTAATAGGTGGAATTTGCAGCTCATGTACCTTCAACCATGAGAATGGGATGTAGCGTAGCTTTTCCTTTTCAAATCTTATATCAAGCGGCGAGCATTATCCCTTTCAGACGCTTGAACTTCAATCCTGAATCTAGCAGTTTGACTGCACAAGGTAAAACTGAAGGTAATCCTGTAGATTGCGGTCTTGAGTATGTCTCTGTTAAAACATGTCTCTTCAAATCAGTGAAATGTTCAATCTCAAACCCGACTGGTATTGGTATAATATTGAGCATACTACCATTGAACATATACTCCTGAAAGAATATACAGCAGAGAACAATGAAGGAAGGATAACAGTTGGGGAAGGCTACCATGAATAATTCCTCGAGGAGGAAGGACGGAAGCTGATTTTCAAGCAATAGCAAGTCCATCCGAATATCAGCTCTTATTTGAGGTGTATACGACCCAGTACTACTATTGATATAGGAGTGATAAAATCTCAAAAACAGTTCAAAGATAAAAACAGCATCATACAGAATCATGGTTACTTACTCAAGTTTTTGAAGATGAGAAGTCTCCTCATAACAATCGCGAATACGTTGCGCCTGATTCTGTATGAAGGTTACAAATTCCTGCCATTTCTCTGGACTGATTCGTTTCCTAAATTCTCTTTTAAATCTTATCTTTTGCTTTTCCATATAAGCTAATTCTTGTTTATTAGCATGATGAAGAGGGCCTATTGAAATTACCTGAGGAGTGTAAGCTTCTTCATTTGCTTTGCGGAGAACTTTAGGAACCCTGTAAATACAGCATTCAGATCCAGGCTCCAAGTTTTCTTCCTTGCCAATGAGCGACTCTTTGTGTTCTTCGATGAAAGCAAATGTTATCAAATTATTGCTTTCCATTTGAAAAGCGTGAAGTCCTATACAACTAGTAACAAATGAAGTTCAATAATAGTAAACAAATATAGAATCAACCCTTAAAAGGGAACATAATGCTACTAAAGCTAAAATTAACAAACAATTGACATAAACTTCATATATTCTAATTTCTAGAAGACTCAATAAGAAATATAGGTGGAATTTGATTACAATCATTGACATTTGGACGCGAGGCTATCTAAATAATTTGCTGTACGGGGGCAAATACAAATGATGGTGTCCCCCTTCCCCACTTAATAATTCATATTCTCGATAGTCTGACGAAGACGAATCGAGTGGGGTTTTTGGAAGACGTGCCTTAATGCTAAGTAATCATATGATTAGCTATTCTACTCTACCAACGGTAACCGGCCAATAATTACTAATAAATGGATCACCATTATTGGGAGGAAGCCTTTTCTCAACTAATATCGTCCATGGATTCGGAATCGTCTAAAGTTGTTCTCACATGGCATCGACTCAAGTCTTGGAAAAACTACAAGTTATGTAAACCGCACTTTATCGGTCCTTTTTTGTTTCCAATTAACTCACGCATTTATTAGAATTCAAACTTATAACCTGAGTTTTAGGAAATGGGTTTTCTACCATTGGAGCTAAATCTCAGCTTCGATTTGTCTTCTTTAAATCAACAAGCAGAAGTGAAAGCAAATTATTAAGGGACTGCATCCACATGCATTATATGTATTATAACAGCACTGGATGGGGAGATATTACAAAATTGATTGTTGTAATTTTTATATTAAAATTGTCTAATTCTTCATTTTTCTTTGTTTTCATCCATTATTTCTATCTTAAGTATATTTATTTTTCTTTAAATCGGTTAAAAATTCCAAGTTCAGTAGTTTAATTAACTATGTACACGATCTTTTTATTAGTTAATTTTTTAATATTATATTCTCATCCATGGAGTTTTTCTTTTTAAACCTAGTGTTTTGATTCCATCTTTTGGTTCTAACGTCTAAATTAATTAATTTCTCTTCTTAATTCTTATATCATGTGGCAAGGATGTTCTCAAATAAGCCCCAAACTATGTCAAGACAATTTCTTTTTAGTACTTTTATTTTTCCAACACCTGGTTCCTTCCTAAATGCTTTGTGAATATGAAAATTTGATGGCAACGAAGATGTGTAGCGGTACTAATAGGTGATGATTAAGGTTAAGTGGCGGGTGAAGATATACTTGAAAGAGAGAATGTATGAGAGAGGGAAAAAGATTTTTTAAAAAATTATTTTTGATTTTTTTAAACAATTTACAATGTTGTAAAAGTATATTCATATTACTGCTAATTCATCTCGAACCTTAACCTTAAATTATAAGTGTGGATTAAAAAATTTCCTATTGAAAATTTTCTTATATATAATTAACTCTTAAGCAAACACTTTTGTAAATACACATGTAACACAACTTCCATTAAAAGATGAATATGTTAGATCCAAATTCCTTCATATCCGCTCTGTATGAGAAATAATCTATTTGAATTCTTAGCAAGTAATGCGACGCCCCAAGTTAAAGAGTGTTAAACAAACATGATATGGATCTAAACTAAACAAAAAGAATCACACACAAAATTTACCCAAATAGAAAAATTGAAGAATAATGCCAGCGAGAAATGGAGCAAGATGAAGCCGAGAGAGCGGCTGCAACAAGCAAGTAGAGATGGAGCAAAGAAAAAGCAGAGAGAGCTGCTGCAGCAGTCGAGATCGAGCAAAGATGGAGGAGCAGTAGCAACAGATACAGAGCAACAACCAATTTTAGGCACACAAAGAGCCAAAGTTGTGGCAGTGATGTTAGACAGAGTTCGAGAGAAAATGAGATATATGATGTAGATCTTGTTAATGCAAAAATTTGGTAAAGACCCTGACCCCACAACAACGCTTCTCTTGTCCTTCAATCTCGTGCTCAACAAGAATAACTCTTGCTCTGTTCTTGCTCGAACTAGCAAAACGACTCGACCACGACCAGGGAACCTATATCCGTGACAAACAGTTAGAGGGTGCCGGAAGTTTTTTCGGCGAAAACCCTTTGATGTTCAAGTCAGTGATGGGACTCTTTTTTAGGAAAAACTTAGAACAGCCCTCAATGGATTTATAAATAATTCAACTCAAAAGAAAACGATTAAGATTCAACGATAAAGATAGAGAGAGAGAGCTTCCCTCTTTTTTTCCTTTTCTTTTACCTTTATTCTTCCTTGTTTTTATAGATTGCCCCCACCTTCGGTTCCCTCTATTTCCTCTTATTTCCGGTCTATCATATCCGTAAGAGGATAAGAATCCATTAACGATGAGGAATAGGAGTTGGAAATCGAAAGAGAATAGAAGTTCATTATGTCTGTACTTTTCAGAAGATACACGTGCTAGTGATTGTGCTGCCAGCAATTCTGGGACTGCTTATGACCAGAATTCCTGGTAATCATACAACGAGGTTGTCTGCTCGTAGTTACCTTATTAAACCTCTGGTCAAGGTGGTCTTTCTACAACGACCACGATGACCCCTTGGTCGAGCAGGTCTGCTTCATGGTATCAAGAATACCTCCAAAAAAACGCTCCAATCCTCAGCTAACCCTTTATTTAGAAAGAATATGATCCCTAGTTTCATTCCCTAAACAGATCTAATAAAGAGGACAAAGAGAGAGAAAGCTATGTATAGTTTAAGAGTTATGGTTGAAGGAGGAGTAATAGCCACAAAGAATAGAAAGTTGTCAACAGAGATAACGAGAGGGGAGACGCTTAGCCTGATTAGTGATCAGATTAACCAATATTAATTCTTTAATTTCTCAAGCAGTTCAAATGGTCCCAACATGCTTGGGTTGGATACTTGTTATGTTGTCAGTTGCCAACCAATAACCATAATAATGTCTCTATTTATTTTATTTTTGTGTAAATAAATGTGTTATCAACAATTAAATCTTAATGTATCGTAAGGCAATTCCCTTTCTCCTGAAATATGAATATAGCAAATATGTGCACCATAAATTTAATATAAAATAGTCATCGTAATGATTTTATTATAAATATATCAGTCGATTATAATGCCCGTAACCAAAAAAAGTGGAGTACCAAAACTAACCCCCCTTTCGCAATGGAAATGTTTGTTTACTGATGCAGCTAGCGTTGGATTTGTAGTCTATTTCAAATGTCCATTGTCCACATGGCATTTGATTCTTTCCAAATGAATAAACTTATTTATAACCACAATGGTGATGTTGATTGTCCTAAATTCATATTTCAAAATTGTATTTGTTAGAAAATTAAGAAAAGTTATGTATATAGCATAACAAAAGATGGCATAAATAAATATCCGCATGAAGAAGCAACTCATCTATGATGCTTTCAGCCAGTGCCACACCACTGGTTTCTTTCACTTTTAGCCACAATATTCAGGTTCGCTTGGTACTTGTTTCTTTTATTTTTGTTTTGTTTTTTTTTCTTTCTATGAATTTTATCTAGAAAAGATGCATGATCAAATTAAGATTTTTCATACATATATGTTTTATGTTTTTTTAAAAAAAAATTGAATGAACTGTTTGGAACTCTGTCCATATCTTATTAGTGGTGGAGTCCTTTGAATTAGATCCAAACCCATCCTAGCAATCAAACTTCTTCTTAACCCAGCTTACCCATCTCTAAAGCTGGAATGCCTTTCAAGCGGAGGAGTCGAAATGTAATTGGTGATGGATGGTGGTTATGATTATGAAATAAGTTGTGCACACTCCCAAACTATTGGTAGTATTGGTTGACACTCCCAAACTATTGGTAGTATACATTCATTTGATAAGTGAAGATAATATCTTATTAAGATAAAATACTACAGCTTATCATGAAAATAATTAAATATTCAATGCATTCATGAAATTCGATGATAAGCAAAAAACTTTTGGTCATTTATTTTCAACAAGTTTTTAGTGCTTATATTAGTGAAAAGACAACATGCACACACGCACTCATGATAAATCCCCCAGAACTTCTTGAAAACTAGATAAGCAACCCATCAATTTGCACTCAAAACATTTTCTCAATTAGGAATGGCAATAGGCACTACCTACAGCGGATTTGCTATTACTAAATTTATACCCGCACAAAATTTAAATTATTAAACCTACCTACAACTTGTTGCAGGTTTTAATTTTTTTAAGAAAACCCACATATTACGAGTTTTGATAATTATCAAACTTACAGTGGGTATCCAATGAATTTTCATTAGTTTTTACATTTAAAATCATAAATGTTCAATATGTAGATTTAGAGAGGGTTGTACCTTACATTTAATGTAGGAACAACCCTCTCTAAGGGTGTGGGTCTCACGTGGGGCCCACACTCAATTTTGTGAGTGGTTCTACCTTACATTAAATGTAAGGTAACAAAATTCTTAGATTTATAATAATAACATAAAATTTTACATAACATACTCAATTCTAAAATTAACCAATATAAATGGAAAATTAAAATTTCAACATCAAATAATTGTTATTTTTAGATATAACTTGTGACTTTTTTTTAATGGATTTATGTACTTTATACTTAATTAAAAGAGTAATACTTTTTCAATACTAATTCGAAGAACAAAATTAGAATAATGAAATAATCTTTGCATTAAGTTAAAAATTATAATAATGAAATAATCTTTGCATTAAGTTAAAGAAAATTCAATAAAAAATATAATAAGATATAACTATATTTTTAGATTTAAATATTTTTTCAATTAAAATTAAATTAAAAAATAATTTTAAAAAAATTGTTAGTTTGACGGATATCCATGCAGGTATCCATAAGATTTTTTGCTAATACCAAACTCACCCGCAACCTAGTGTGGGTTTTAATTTATAAAACAAACCTGTCTGCAACCCACAAAATTACCTACAATGGGCAGGTTTGGACGAATTTACGGGTGTGCGGGTACCATTGCCATCCCTAGTCTCAATTATGTTCTTGAATAATTAGGTTACAATATACATATATATTTTAATATGGGGTCTATTAGGACTTATACATTTATTTATTATAAATATGATAAATCTATCAAAATTATCTTGGAAATTGGGGAGAAAATTACTCATGAAAAATTGGCAAGAAGTAATTAGACTTCATAGGAAAAAAAAAGCACAAAGGTATCCAAATTTGTTATATTAAGAGATGTATGCTTAAAAAACACGTGTTTTTAATAATAACACTCTAATTCTTCCTATTTCTATAAAATCTCGAACTTAAATATTCTCCGTGCATTACTTAAATGTTTCATTTCAAAATCAAAAGCCATTTGCTTCTTCAATTTCATCTCTATTAGAGTAACAAATGGATAAAAGATTAATTTTGTAGTCTTCTGAAATAAACATAATCACCATGTTAACTCTTAGTGAATTATGCCCTTCTAAAAATCAATAGCAAGACTGAGTAATTTAAATCTCCTTCTCCAAATCCCTATATAGAAATGTTATTTTAACATCTAATTGAACTAACTCTAACTCATATTGTAAAACTAAGTATACAACTATCTTTTCAAAATCCTTTGTTCTTTATCGTCAATTTACGTTAATTATGATACTTCCCATGTAGACACATAATAAGAAGCTGTTATAGATACCCTTTTTCGAGAAAATCAAAGGATATAAAGGAGTAATAACGTTTTAGTACCCGTGGTGCATTTCAGTCATTTCAATAAAAAGGAGTGGGGACCTATTTGATACAAAAAGATATAGAACGCTATTATTCGGTAAAACGAAAAGAAATCAGGGGTACCCAATGCGATTGCTTAATCCGGAAACCATTAATACATGGGCCCCAATGGGCGGGACCTAAAAACTGGAAAGGCTTAGACCTCTTGCGTTTATTTGAACAAGGCTTTTTATTGGAGCCTGGATTGGGAGATTTACTTATATGAAATAAGCCTAATAAGAAAGGAGTTTAGGGCCCTGGTGAGCCACAGGAATCTTAAGTTGTGCTCACACTATGGGAATAACAAAATTTATCCAAAAATTGAAACTAGTGCCACCATGTATGATTAATAGTTTTGCAAATTTTGTAATGGTTGATAAGCCTTAAAGATCGAGTCATCCATGCACGATTTCTTGTTTTCTCCAATCCAACACGGGCC
This sequence comes from Luvunga scandens, assembly GCA_030449905.1. Taxonomy (NCBI): domain Eukaryota; kingdom Viridiplantae; phylum Streptophyta; class Magnoliopsida; order Sapindales; family Rutaceae; genus Luvunga; species Luvunga scandens. The sequence goes on from JASUUG010001265.1 coordinate 4,387,449, forward strand.
ATGGGAGGCCTAACTTTCTCTGAATTTATTCATTATTGGGTTGAATATCCAGCTATTTTTTAATAAGTAAATAATTAATGCTGAGCTTCAGCCTTTTGAGATCTATTCAAATGTGAAGTAATTTTTATTTGCTCTTTCTTTGCATTAATTCGCGTATAGTATTCTCTTGAAGATTGGTAGCAGAAAAAAGAAGGAAATTTAACACATACGAGAATATATTAGTTGATAGTTGATTGAACACGTAACAGTAAAAAGGAAAAGATGATTGTCGTGGAAGCCACAACTCACAAATACGAAATACTTATTTTAATTTGTTGAGGGGCAAATTGTAACTGCTGCTTCAATCTATGACAAAAAAACTTGAATCTATATATGACAAATACCTATTTTAATTGGAAAATTACATTGCAAAGTGAAACTTCTAATATATAGATAGATAATAAAATCACACAACTTGGAGAATGGAACATATGGTTTGTACCAAAGTGAGGACTAAGAGCAGCATGACAGCAACGGTTCCAGTGCCTCTCCAAAGATTGTAAAAATAAGCTCTCTTCAAGGTTGACACAGCATGGTTCCAAGGATTGTCGTAGTGCGCTTTCAGATCCTTAAGAATGTCGCAGTAACAGAAACCATCTAAAATAATATGTTTGCAAAATTTATTGAACATATTTGCTGCCTTAGCATTGTCGCCCACATAATTACATATAATTCCTGCTTCAACAAGCAAATTCACATCTTCTTCAGCGTTGATAAGAGAATCCATCAGATAGATATAATTGCAAATGTAGGTTTCGAACGGATAGTGACACTGCTCGAGGGCCATCAAGTTTCGAAACAAGGGTTTCGTCACGTCATATATTTTAAAGACTGGAATTTGAAGCTCCTGTACTTTAAACCATGGGATCAGACTTAGGAGCCTTTTCTTTTCAAATGTTATACTGAGAAAGCATTCTCTTTCAACAAGCTTGAATTTCACTCGTGACTCTTGCAGTTTGAGTGCACAGGGTATATCTGAAGTTGATCTTCCATAGTGTGGTCTCGAGAATCTCTTTGTTATAAGATATCTTTTCAAATCAGTGAAATGTTTAAGTCGGACTTCAACATGTCCAAGAATAATGGGCTTAACATTGCTGATGCTATATTCCTCGAAGTATACACAGGAAAGATAAAGGAAGGAGGGGCAATCAATATTGCTGGGGAAGCCCATCGTGTATAATTCCTCAAGGACAAAGTAGGGAAGCTGATTTTCAAGCAACACCAAATCCAACCAAATATCGAGGCGTAATCGCTCTGTGTACGGCGCGGCAGTTCTACTATCCATAATGCGTTAAAAATTTCTCAAAAGCAACTCGATGATAAAGACAGCATCATATAGAATCATTGTTATAAACTCAAGTTTCTCAAGTTTTGACGTCTCTTCATAACAGTTGCGAATACGTTGCTCGTGATTCCGTATGAAGGTGACGAACTGCTGCCATGTCTCTGGATTGATTCGTTTACTAAATTCTCTTCTATATCTAATTTTTTTCTTTTCCATATAAGCTAATTCTTTTTTACCGTGATGAAGAGGGCCTATCGAAATTACCTGGGGAGTGTAAGCTTCTTCATTTGCTTTGCGGATAGCTTTAGGAACCCTGTAAATACAGCACTCGGGTTGAGGCTCCAAGTCTTCCTGCTCCTCGTCAACTAGCCTCTCTTTGTGTTCTTTAAGGGAAGCAAATGTTATTAAGCCATTCCTTTCCCTCTCCATGTTTCAAGTCCTATATAAACAACACCTAGTAACAAATTAAACGACGCCCTTCTGCAATAAAATCAACCCTTAAAAAGTAAAACATATACAATGCTATTAAACTGTAAGAAATAGTTAATACAATCATTGAAATTTTAGCACGAGCCTACCTGCTGAATAGTTTAATTTGCTGGACGGAAGCAAATACTGATGTGGCTGAGAGCGCCGGATTTTATAGGTTACGTGGCTCGATCTCTGTCTTTTTGATAATGTATAATACATGCGGTACCCTTCAGAATTTACTTTAACTTCTGCTTTTTGATTGTACGAGTACAAATCAAGTGGTGTAAACTATATCTGTAATTTGTAATTTTGGAAGGCTTGAGAGCTGATCAACGACATGTGACCACTGATCAACGATTCCGAATCCGGGGACGGTATTAGTTGAGAAAAATCCTCCTCTCCGACAAGGTTGTCCTATATACATTTAATTTGGACAGATGGGCAGTTAATACTGGTAAAGGAAATTAAATACAGAGGAACGGTCATCTGTAGTACCCTTCTTGAATTTGGGAGAATAATTACGTATACTCTTAAATCGTAAATAACAAATTATTAACAACAATAAAAGGTATTTAATTAATTAATATATTAAAAATAATTGATGAATAAATAATAATAAAAATAATTAAAAATATTAATTAATTATTTATTTAATAATTATTATTATTATAAAAGGTATTATAATAATAATTAAAGATATTAATTAATTATTTAATTAATAATAATAATAAATAAATAATATTTTTTTATTTATTTAAATAAATAATAATAATAATAAATAAATAAATAATATTAATAATTTTTTATTACAATAATTTTTTAACTTTATTAGCTCATAAAAAATACTCTAATGTTTTATAATAAATAAAAATTGTTTAATTTAAATTTATTTTTAAATTTAATATTTTAGTAAACAATAAAGTATTAAATAAATAAAATAATTTTTACATACTAAAGTAAAATAATTAAAATGATTTTATATAATAGAAGTAAAAAAAATGTATTATCATTTATTTATCAAATATTTTATTGTATTAACCATCTCTTTAATGTAGTGTAATGCAACTAAAAATTACAGCTAAACATGAGTTAGTACAAGAACAATATTTTAATATAATATTATATAGTGTAATATAAGCTAGCAAATCCACCCTAAGATTATAGCTATTAATTTATTATTTTATAAAACGGCGCCATGGCCTGCGTGTTTGGAGGCAGAGGGTAGCTGATGCTTCTCTTTTTACAACTTCGCTGGTGTGGATCTTCTTTCATTATAAATGGCTTCTTTTCTAGCACATTTTCTCATTAGAGTTCATCTTACTAATTGAGCAACCCAATTTGGGAGTTTATCTAATTACTTCGTAATTGACTTGGTGAGGCTCCTTTTGTTGAGAATCATATCTTTTTTTTTTTTTGAAAATGCCAGAATTTTATGGGCTAAAAACAGGAACATAAACCCAAGTTAATTATACATAGATAATAGAACCACAATTAAAGCCTGGTAAAAAAATTAACTAAAAATATAATACGTCCCCAAACCCTCAATTTTTAGATGCCCTACAAATTCAATGTAGAAATTATTTTGACTTTTTTATTATTATTATTTTCGTGTGATTATTACGTCGTGTAAACTTTTGCCCATTCAGATAGTGATAGTGATCGATAGTTAGGTATTGATCAGTTGACAAATGGCATAAAAGACATTGGAAATAGGCACGCATATTTCGGTCACTCCTGGCAATTATTGCAATAGCATCATAAAGGATCTGAAAGCACACTAAGATAGCCCTTGGAATCATGCTAAGGCAAACTTGACAAGGGTTTACTTCACCAATCTTTGGAGGGGAACTGGGACTGTCGCTGCGATTATGCTCCCTTTGTTCACTTTGATACAAACCATATGCTTTATTCTGCAAGTTGTGTGATTGATTTGTGTAATTGTTGTATTCGAAGGTCTCCCTTTGCTGTACTTTTTTATCCATGTAATTATAAATTTGATACTTGACTTGACTGCTTGTCAATTTAATACTACATAGCTTATATATTCTCAATCGAAATCTGTTCAACCAATTTCCTTGACTTAGATCGTCTCCTAATTAACAGTTTCGTTAACTTGAGAATATTGAAATATTTTTTAATTCCTTTAACAATTCTCTTAAAGCTTACACCTTTCTAGTCTGTCTTTATAATATTTGTAATATATATAAATTCTCATCTAGGCCATACAGCTGGAGATAACTATCCAATTAGTCGTCCCTGTCTACTTTTTTTTCTGCTTAAACAGATACTAATTTAGTTCAATGTTAATTAACTGAAATATTCTGAACATGATTAATTAACATATAGAATGGAGGAATGATCAACAATACATTCAATGAGATATAAATAAACAGCAATAGTCAAAGACTTGTTAATCGGGCAACGAACAATATGAGATTGATCCATGCATGAACCAATGGTTCCAATCCCAAGATAGGATACTCCATTGATGCCCATCAACTATGGTGTATGATTATGATTTATTTACTTCATAATTCTTATCTAATCGCCATTGATTACCACCTATGTTTTGCATAAAAGAAGCTGAGAGGATGATCTATATTTTTAGTTAGGTGTATACCAATATATACCCTGCTTGTATTAACTATTAATCATGTTATAGCATAGCCCGAGATGATATTTACCCCTAAATTAGGAAGTCTTCTCTGCATTGTAAAGAATTGCGAAAGTTGACAAGCAGCGACAGCAATTACCAAAACAAAAAAAAAGGTTTTTTCTCAATATATAAACAAGTTTCTGTTGGTTGACTTAAAAAAAATATTTGAATACGGAATCAAATGCTTGTGAACAAATGGAAATTGAATACAGGTACAAGGGCAACAACAATAAAGAAATACTTTGAGATTATAGCGATTGACGTTCATGTTTGGTTTTTTTTGAGGTTTGTCTCAATAATACATTCAAGTACATCATAACAAATTAAAAAAAAATAAAAATAAATGTTTGCAACAAACAACATAAAATTGATCTATATATATCAGATACAAACGATTTGAACAATTCAAGACAAAACTGGTTGAATTAAGTGAATTCTATTAGTTTGCGTGATAAAAATCGGTTAAACTGGTTAAAGGAGCACAAGTTCTAGGGGCAGATTGATTCATGACCAGTGGTGGCTCAAGCCCTCGTTGGAAAAAAATAATTTCGATAAAATTAAAGAGAAAATTACTAAAATTACTAAGTTGCCCGCATTAATATATTAAAGTTGCTTTAGTTAAATTTATAAAAATAGTATCATAAATTCTTAAACAAATAAAATTTAAATTTTAACTTTGAGAACTATAAAAGTCCAGACTTTAATTAAAAAAATAAAAGGACACTGTAATTCATATTGGTAGTTTTATTATTATTTAATTTAGCCCAATTAAATTTATTGAAATAATCTCTATAAACTCATTATAAAATTTATAAAATTTTTAGTCTTCACATCTTGTTGTTGCATAATTTAGTTCTCGGTAAATCCTTTTTTTCTTTTTTTGGATCTGCCACCCCAGTCCCCCTTTAAAGATCGGTGAAGTAAACCCTTTTGAAGGTTTGCCTTTGCGTGATTCCAAGGATTATCATATCGTGCTCTAAGACTCTTGAAAATATCTCGGCAATTGGTAGCACGTAAACAAATATGCTAGCCACGTTTGTTAAACAAGTTTGCATTTAATTAGCAGCGTCGCCCATTTTATGGGATATAATTCCTGCTTGAACAGCCTAATTAAATTTAAATCTTCTGCAGAGTCTATAAGCATATCTATTAGCGGAATATAATTGCTTACACAGGTTTTTCCTGTGGATAGTGACACTGCTCCAAGGTCATCAGGTTTGGCATCCAGCATTCCTTGCTGTCCTGTAATAGAGCACTTTGAATTCGCAACTGATGCTTTCAACAGCTTTCAAGCAGTACGGGATCCATTTTAGCTTCTTTATGAATCCTGTCTATATGTTAAGTAACCATTCTCGATCGATCTTCACTCCTGCTCTTGCGGTAATTGACCGCTCGAGGTAATTAAACCCACGAAATACTTTGCTAATTGTGGTTATTGGAACCTGTTCGAAACTTATACAAGATCATTATTGTTAAATGAAACAAAATGTAGATTTTACTAAAACTTGTTTGGCAGCTGAGAAAATTGAAAGAATAATGCTTTGTAATAGATCTAATGATTCTTATTAATAAATGTATCTGAATCTTAGCTATTTATACATCTACGAGGAATCAATACGCTTTTAACTAACTATATAACTAATCTAAAATTAGCTTAATTTAAGCACACGCAGCAGAGCATGTAAAACAGAATTTGCTGAGCTGTCATTATTGTTGAGTTGCAAAAGCTGACTTGGCAGTATTTGCGCTTGACTTGTTTGACTCGATAATGCTGCTACACTTCTTCACATTTGGCTTCTTTTCTTCTTTACTTCAGCAAGATGAGCTACTCTCACAGTCCCCCTTAAACTCAAGGGAGACGGCTGTACGTTGAGTTTGGCTCTTAGTTGAAGTGAAGGAATGACAATGACTTATTTAGGGATGGCAATGGGCACTATCGGCAGCGGGTATCTGGAGGATGTTTGTGAATTTTTACATTTGAAATCGCAAATGTTCAATATGTAAATTTATAATAATAACATAAAATTCTACATAACATACTCAATTCTAAATTTAACCAATACAAATAGAAAATTAAAATTTCATCAATCCAACATAACTATTACTTTTAGATATAACTTGTGGCTTTTTTATGGATTTGTGTACTTTATACTTAATGTAAAGAATAGTAATTTTCAAATATTAATCCGAAGAACAAAATTATAATATTGAAATAATCAATGCATTAAGTTAAAGAAAATTCAATCAAAATTATAATAAATATATATCTATATTTTTAGATTTAAATATTTCTTCAATTAAAATTAAATTAAAAATGACTTAAAAAAAAGCTGCGAGTTTGGTGGATATCCATGCAGGTATCCATCAAATTTTTTGCTAATACCAAACCCACTCGTAACTTAGTACGAGTTTCAATTTATAATATCAAACCCGCCTGCAACCTACAAAATTATCCGCGGTGGATGGGTGGGTTTGGATGGATTTGCAAGTTTGCGGTTACTATTGCCATCCATATGCTTAGACAAGATATCTGCAATCTACTCTTTACTTGACACATAGCAAATATTTAAGTCTCCAGCTAGAACTTTGTCTCTGATAAAATGGATGTTAATTTCTATATGTTTAGTTCTTGAATGAAAAACAGAATTCTTGGCAAGTTCTATTACACTAATGTTATCACACCAGATAACTGATTTTCCTTCATAACGTATTCCTATCTCAAGAAATAATGATTTCAACCAAGCTAATTCAAATAATGATGACTGATTGCTTCTTAGAAGACCATGAAATTAGATTGTTTCCTAGATATGCACAATAAGCACCAATTAATTTTCTGTCATCCAAATCACTACCCTAATTTGCATCTGTAAAGGCAGTAAGTTTAAAAGCTCCACCTTTAATAAACTTCAAGCCATAATCTTGTGTCTCCTTTAAGTACTTTAGAACTCTTTTACATGCCATGAGATGTTAAAGTGTAGGTGTAGCTACATATTAGCTGAGCTTATGCACAACATATGCAATTTTTGGTCTTGTCAAAACAAGATATTGAAGAATAGATGTCTTCAACTATGCTTCTGTAATAAGTAGGATCTTTAAGAAAATATCTCATTTTTCCTTCAACACTCTTTTGTAATTTGAAATCCTTGCCATTGCTCATTTGTGTAGACCTGCCTTTGCATTCAAGCATATCTACTTTGTTGAGTAAATCTTTGATATACTTCTTTTGTGACAAATAAATGCTATCTTGATCATAGAAAACTTTTATACTGAAGACGTATGAAAATTTGCCCAAATCCTTTAAATCAAACACAAAACTAAAGTTTTGAATGAAATTCTCTAATTCAACATTATTTGGTCCTGTCACAAGGATATCATCCACATAAATCAACACCATAATCACTGAGGCTCTATTTCTTCTTATGAATAGAGAAGTGTTAGCGCTTGAGTTCTTAAATCCCCATTGTAGAAGATATCCCCTTAACCTCTCAAACTAAGCTATAAAAGCTTGCTTAAGTCCATATAGAGTCTTGTGTAATTTATAAACAAAATCAGGTTTGTTCTTATCAACAAAACCTTTTGGTTGATGCATGAATACTTCTTTTGTTAAATCACCATTCAGAAAAGCATTATTAACATCCACTTGTCAAATTATCTAGTGATTTATCACTGCAAGACTTAAAACAACTCTTATTGTGGTTGATTTCACAACTAAACCAAAGATTTTAAAAATAATTCACTCCTTTTACTTGTTGAAATCCTTTATCTACTAGCCTTACTTTGTACTTTGCACTACTGCCATTAGAGCTATATTTTATCCTGTATAACCATTTATTGTCAATAACTATGTGATTTTTAGTATTTAATACTACTGTTCCAATTCCATTCCTTATGAGTGCATCATATTAATCTTTCATAGCTTAAAGCCATCTTCAATCATTCGATGCTTCTTTAATAGTATCTGGTTCTTTATGTATCAATATTACAATGTATATCTTTGGCTTAAAGATGCTTGCTTTTTTTCTTGTAATCATAGGGTGTTTGTTTGATAGGGAATAAGAAGTGTTTGTTGTTGTTGTTGTTGTTGTTGTTGTTTGAGGGTGAGATATTGATGGGATGGGTGAAGGGTTATAACTATTTGATTAGTTGAAGTTTTAGTTTGAGTGTTAGTGACGAGGAAAGTGTTTAGTGAATTATTGTATTGTTGTCTTGAGTCATTTGTTTGTGTTGGATCTGTTGTTGAGGAAGATTCAGAACCACTTAAACAGTCCTGAGAAAACAATTTATAGATACTATCTAAAAAAGTATGTATGACAGGTAAAGTAAATAAGTGAATGATTTGATTAGAGGATAAAGAATAAACAGACTCTGCTTGATTTTTATTGAAGACATGATTAGAAGAAAGTAGAAAGGCATTTTTATCAAATATTACATGCCTTGCTATATAGATATGACCAGAAGGATGTAGACACTTGTAACCTTTATGAGATGAGTAATATATAAACAAACACTTGTATAAAAATCAAGCTTATGTTTATTGTAATCTCTCAAGTATAGATAACAAGCACAACTAAAGCATTTAAGCATGTTATAGTCAACTTTATGTTTGTAAAGTTTCTTATATGGTGTGAGAATTTTAAGTACAAATGTAGACAATATGTTGATATGAGAGACTAAAGTATGAAAGGCATTCCACAAAAAATAAAAAAGAAGTTTAGCTTGAACCAAGAGTATAAGACTTAGTTCAACAACTCGTCTGTGTTTTCTTTCAACAAGGCCATTTTGATGATGTGTATATAAGTAAGAATAAAATGTCATGCTGATTTAGAAATGTAATAAATGGTCTATATTCTCCCTTCAATCAGATTGCAGTATCTTGATGGTGCTTTGAAATTGACTTTCAATTTGAAGCTTATGCAACTTGAAGACTTCTAGTGCCTCGGATTTTAATTTCAAAAGATAGATTCATGTATAACGAGTAAAATCATCAACAAAACTGATGTATTATTTATAGCCCCCTTTTGAACTAACTGCTGAAGGATCCCATAAATCAGTATGAATAAGTTCCAGATGAGATTTTGTTATGATATCAGTAACAGAAAAATGAAGTTTATGCATTTTACCTAGTTGACATGCTTCACAAAAATGCTGTGTTACTTGTTTAGGTGTATTTGGTGATAGATTACCAAAATGAATAAATTTAAGTAAATGTAATAGACTTTGAGAATTTGGATGACCAAATCTTTTGTGAATGAGAGCTATATTATTCAAGGAAGTGGAGCACATTGATGTATTAGATTGATAACAAGTTTTGAGACAATTATCATTGGTTGCAGATGAAATTTAAAATGATAAATGACAAAAGAACATTATTGATAAAGGTTTATTGAGCCGACTTTAGGATTTATTAAAGACTAAGGAAGATGTGTGTTCGAATAACAACTTATATAACCCTTTTTCTGTAATGCCCTGTAGCAGAACCTACCTCGTCTGTAAATCCTTCACAAGATAAATGGAACCACTAACTTCAATAGAAGTGTTGTTATCAATTATGAGTTTTAAAATGCTCAATAAATTCTTTGTAAAAGATAGAATAACCAGAATATCTTTGAGTGCAATAGATAAACATACATGATATGCTTTACAACCTTTAAAAATAAGAGAAGCACCACCAATATGTGTGATTGAAAAACCTTCACCATTACCAATAATCATCTTGTCATTACCTTTGAACTCCTCTCTAACATTCAGATTTGCCATGTTGATAGTCAAGTGGTGAGTATCATCACTATCCAAGTACTAGCCATCATCTACAAATCCTTCAAATTGTGCAGCATAAGCAGCTTTAGGCAAGCTAGTTGAGTCAGGTATATAGGAAGGAGCATTTAGGAGAGATGTTTGGCATTCCAGAGTATAGCAGTAGCATTTAAGAATTATTGATAGGCCATGAATCATCATGTTAAGCATAAAAACCCATATAAGTATGTTCATAACTAGCCATATAAGCATACCTTAGATTTTTTCCTTTATTAAAGTGCCTTAGAGATTGAGGTATATAGTTCTCAATATACTTTTGCCAACATTCAGCAGCTGTATGCCCTGACTTAAAACAAATTTGATAGATAGGCATTGATTCATCACCATTTGAAACTTGTGGTTCAATAACAGACATATTATCACTACCAATGAGATTAAAACCGAAAGAATTCTTTCCAAATTGAGTAGGTCTGTTACTTCCCATAGCATGACCTCTTCCAAAGACTCCAGTACTAGAGGGAAAACTTCTTAGATAGGTACTGAAAAACATGTCTTTGCCATATAATGAGCCATTTCCATCATCTGAGTTATAATTATCCTGAAAACCTCTCCTAGCATTGCCTTTTATTTGTGCATAATAAGCATTCATCATACCAGAACTGCTAAAGTTAGAGAAGTTAGCAACATTGGCATTAAAGACTTGTTTTTCATTCTAACTTTGCTCAAGTCTAGTTTCAAGAGTAAAAAGTAAAGCATAAGCATCATCATAATCTAGTTTACTTGCAGTGATAAAAGTAGTTATATCTAGATAACCAGCTCCTAAGCCATTTAGAATCGTTGTAACAAATCATTCTCAGATATTAGACTACCAGCAAAGGCCAATTTATCTGCTATCATCTTAATTTTTAAGCAATATTTTTCAATACTTAGAGACTCTTTTCTCAAAACATTCATTTCATCCCGAAGTTGAAGAACTCTAGCTTTAAATTGCACACCAGACTTTTTCTCCAAAGTTATCCAAACATCAAAAGAAGTGTTACAAGGAAGCATAAGACTTAGTATACATTCACTGATGGAACTAAGTAACTAGCTCATGGGTATATGATCTTGAGATCTCCAAGTGACATAATCAGGATTTTCAATTTGTTGCATGGATCTAGAAGTTGCTCCAGCATAATTCAATGAGTTAATGAATCAATTTGGAGTTGTTTTCTCTCCACTGATATAGCTTTCAAGGCGATTTCCTCTTATAGAAGCTACGACAAGATTGCGCCAAATCATGTAATTGGATTTATCTAATTTGATCAGAGTTATAAAAGAAAATGTTGTTTGTGGTGCTGGATTTGTAGTTACTATACCGGAATTTGTATTGAAGTTGCTTGTACTAACCATTTTGGCTTTGATACCATTAAACAAAATGTAGATTTTACTAAAACTTGTTGTTTGGCAGTTGAGAAAATTGAAAGAATAATGTTTTGTAATAGATCTAATGATTCTTATTAATGAATGTATCTGAATCTTAGCTATTTATGCATCTACAAGGAATTAATATGCTTTTAACCAACTATATAACTAATCTAAAATTAGCTAAATTTAAGCACACGCAGCAAAGCATGTAAAATAGCATTTGCTAAGCTATATAACGGAATTTGCTAAGCTGTCATTATTGTTAAGCTGTAGAAGCTGACTTGGCAATATTCGCACTTGACTTGTTTGACTCGATAATGTTGCTGCACTTCTTCCCATTTGGCTTGCTTTTTTTGTTTATTTTAGCAAGATGAGCTACTCTCACATTAAAAACTCGTGTTCTTTAAGCTTACGCCTCTCTGCATTACAATTTCGGAAAAGTTGTCCTATGAAGTTTAATTACTTCCAGCTATTTTTCATGAAAGACGACAAGTCGTCTATTAAGCAACGACGTAATATCCGCGTATCATACATACGTCCGACATGACATCTAGAAGTTCTAAACCAACAACGATAATACAGACTTTTACACAGGAGTAGAAATTAGACGTGGTGATTAAAAGTTTGAAAGCGCCCTAAACCACTGTTTAATTATTTCAGTAGACGCCAAAGAAAACGACCTCTAAATCCTTCTTGGATTACAATTTCACAGTCACAGACATGAGTCATGGGCAAAGTCTCCAAAGTTGCACCAACATGAATGAAGCATCTGAAAACATTGAGTTTTGTTGTGTGATCGATAGCTAGTCATGTGCAAAGCAAACAGGGCTTTAGAGATGATGCACGGAAGTTGTTTGTGGAAATTCCTCGATTGGATTTGACCCAGTGGAAGACTGTAAGGAATGTAAAAGATCATCGAACTTTTTTATGGATATCGATCGTTTTCTTAGAAAGCACCAATTTTCATTAATTTCACTTCACACGACTTTTTATTTAAAAAAAGATGTGATAAAAGAATAAAACAATTAAACAAAACAAACCAAAACAAAGCTCATTTCCGGAAATCAAAGTGATTTCATTTTCAGTTCAAATTCAAATTCCAGAAAAGACACTGCAAATGGAAATGGTTGAACGCATTTCCACGGAAAATACATAACCTTATTTATAGTATTACAAGACCAAGTAGTTCAGGCGTGAAAGCAAAAGTACGTACTAGTATTGAAAAGCACACCTTCTAATTATACAAATTGGAAATCACGCAAATGCAGATATGATCGACCATATGGCTTGTATAAGATTGAAAACAAGGAGCAGAAACGCAGCAACAGTCCCAGTTCCTTTCCAAGGATTGCTGAAGTAAACCCTTTTCAGGGTTGCCTTTGCGTTGTTCCAAGGGTTGCCATAGTGAAGTTTCAGTTCCTTGATAATTCCAGCGTAATTGGAGTCACTTAAAGTAATTTCTAGGCCAAGGTCATTAAACATCTTTGCTATTCTAGCACTTTCGCCCAGATAATTGGATATAATTCCCGCTTCAGCAAGCTTATTTACATCTTCGTCTGTGTCGATAAGCGTATCCATAAAATCAACGTAATTGCACACAATTGTTTCCCGTGGATAGTGACACTGCTCCAAGGCCATCAAGTTTCGCATCAAGCTTTCCGTGTAGTCATCTACTTCAAAGCGTGGAATTTGCAGCTCATCTACTTTCAAGCACGGAATCCCTAACCATTTTCTCTTTTCAAAGTTTATGTCAAGCAAGCATTCTCCTTTAATACCCTTAAAGTGCACTCCTGAACCTTGCAGTTTGGCTGCGCAAGGTAAATCTTCTTCTGGATCCTCCTTTGGGTCTTTCTTTGTTGAGTCCTTCTTTGTTGGGTCCTCCTTTGGGTACTTCTTTGTCTTAAAATATCTGCTTAAATGAGTGAAGTGTAATATATCTTCCGCTTTGACATCTATTTCTTCATCGGGCTTACAATGTCCAAAGAACACACAAGAAAGTAACATGAAGGAAGGATCTTCATTTTCAGGGCCAAGATTGGGGGAGGCTGATTTATATAATTCATCAAGGACGAAGAATGGAAGCTGGTTTTCGAGTAATTGCAAGTCCAACCACACAGTGTCTGCTAGGCATGTCCTATCTAGTAGAAAATCATCACTTCTCTCAGTAGAGTCAGTAGGCCAACTTCTCAAGAAGAGTTCAATGATAAACACAGCATCATATAGAATCATGGTTATGAACTCAGGTTCTCCAAGCTTAGAGGTTTCTTCATAACTATTTCGAATACTTTGTTCGTTTTTACCTATGAACTCTTTAAGTCGTTGCCATTTCTCAAGTGTGATTCGTTTAACAAATTCTCTTTTATATCTTATTTTCTGCTTCTCCATATCAGCAAATTCGTCTTTACCATGATGCAGTGGGCCTATTGATATTACCGTTGGAGTGTAGGCTTCTTCATTCTTTTTGCGGAGAGCTCTAGGGACCCTGTAAATGCAACACTCTGCTTGGGGCTCTAAGATCTCATCGACGTCAATTATCCACTCTTCTCGTTCTTCAACGAAATCAATTGATATTGACTTGTTCTTTTCCATCTCAAAGTCCAAAACATAACAAATTTAACATCGTTATTTATAATAAAATCATTTTCAGGAGATTAAAGCTAAAATTAAAGCTAATATGTATATATGTGTTTTTATATGAATGATACTAAAATTTATTTGAAGAGAGAGAGAAGAATTACAAGATTGTTTACATAAATTGATAGTTTAGAAGACCCAAAAGTAGGGTCAGTAATGGGATGGGATGGAATGGAATTTGCTAATCCTAGTTCTGTACTGCATATGCAAGTGGGATACAAAAATGTCTCTTTTTCGTTCCTTTATTTTTTTCTAGGGCAAAAATTTACTTTTGTCTTGTCCCATTAAATATCTCATCCTACTCCATTATCCTGAATAATCTCGAATGTAAATAAATAAATTTTGACATTTTTTTTTCTTTTAAGGATCATTATAATTAATATAGCCAAGGACAGCTTTAAGCATAGGCGAATAAGGCAATCAGCTGCAGCCCCATATGTTAGGAAGATCTTGTTGTGATTATCTAGTTCTCATATGTTAGAAGACTTTTTTTTTTTATTTCGTTAATACACTCAAATTAATTTTTTTTAACTTATAATAAAAAAGCCTATTTTTAAGCATCTCTTTAATTGATAATTATCTTACCATTAAAATTTTTTGCACAAATTTTATATTTGATAACTTTAATGTTAAAGAACTATAATTAATAGTATTAACTATTAATTCATTATTTTTTTTCTTAGAAAAATATTAAAAATTATTTATCTATTTAAAAAAACCTTAATTATTTAACATTATAAAATTTCTTGCACTCTTCTTTATAAAGAAAATTATTACATTTATTTGTTTACTTTTGAAGTAAAAAAAAAATTTTTCTTAAAATAATAATCTTAGGGAGTTGAAAAAAATAATTCTTGATTACTTTTCTTTTTTGAAATTTCTTATTATCTTATTAATTGTTATTATTTAATATATAGTTAAAAATTGATTCAATTTTAAACATTTTTATATTTTTTAAAATATTGAAACTACTAAAAGTAAGGAGGTCTAATAAAAAAATTTCGCCTAAGGCCCCTAATACTTTAGAGCCGACCCTAAATATAGCAGAAATCTTAAATAAATACAAAGTATAATCAAATAATAATTTTATTTTGATTACATGCATGATCAAATATAATTTTATGCTAATATTTTTTAATTGTCTGTTTGCTTCTATTGTACATTGATATTAAAACTTACGTTTCAAAAGTTATAGATTTGGACAATAACCAACTTATATTTTAGCTATAAAAAATTTTAAAAATTAATTTTAATTGTGGCTTTTGGTTGACATTTCACTTTCTAATTATATTACTTTATTATTTAATTTAGCCTTTAGGTTTCAACTTTGAATGTTACTTAAATTAATTGTTATAAAATAGTTAAAAATTTAGAATAACTTAAAATTATACTATTAACGAGATATATAAGACATGATAGAATTTTATAGTTGATCCTCCTCCCATCTCACAAATAAAGACATGACTTATTTTTTGTCCATGTCCCATCCCACTTTAATTTGGGATGTAAAAATATGTCCCAATCCCATCTTAAATGGGATGGAATCTCGTAAGATCTTATTCCAACAGGAAAAATTACCAATCTTTACTCAAGAGTCCTCAAGTAAACAATTCTTTATAGAAATAAGTGGCTCATACCAACAAACAAATGATTTTTTTAATTTGGGATGTAAAAATATATTCAAATTCCATCTCAAACGAGACGGGATCCCATAAGATCCCATCTCAATAGAAAAATTTATTATCTTTACCTAAAAATCCTCAAGTAAATAATTTCTTATAGAAACACGTGGCTCATACCACTAGACAAAATCATTAAAAGACCCGAGATGATATTTATAGTTAATTTGGTTTTGAAAAAATATTAGAATGGAGTTATGGACGGCTTGGTTTAAGATGGATAGTAGTAACTTCAAAAGTTTAATCATTAATTTAGTAAAAATATTAATTATATAAAGCACCAACTCAAATAAACTTCTGAGAAGGGTTGGATTAGCATGGGCTTACTAATATTTACAAATCTAGATAGTTAACAAAATAAAATACTTTTTGTTAAAATAATGCTTTCAGCATTTTTACAAGGAATAATAGTATTTCATTTTATTTTAACTGTTACAAGCTGTGAAAAAATTTTATCTCCTGATCTTTTAAAACGTTTATTTAGTAAAAATTATAATATCACAGAGTTGTTAAGATTTGGGGGGATACCAAATTTTGAAAGTATATTGACTATACATATATATTTATACTAAATTTGAATATTATTTCTCATTTTTTGAGAGCTAATAAGCTAAAATACTTCTACATTCAAAATTGTATCGATAAAGAGTTCAATAACAAAGACAGCATCATATTATAAACTCAAGTTTTTGAAGCTTTGACGTCTCTTCATTGCAATTGCGTATATATTGTTTGTGATTTTGTATGAAGGTCACAAATTTCTTTCAAATGATCTCATGAGTGTATATGTATATATATTTGGATTTTCATATAGGCTTAGTGAATTTACCTTAGGAGTGGAAGCGCGGATAACTTGAGGAACCCTGTCAATACTGCAACTCTTAGATGATGTGCCTATCGGCTCCAAGTTTTCCTCCTTGCCAATTAGCGGTTCCTTGAGTTCTTCCATGGAACCGAATGTTAAGTTTTTTAAGGGCTGCTTTAGGTCCTATATAAGTAGTAACAAAACATCTGGAATCAACCCTCAAAAGAAAACATGGCAAACTGGTACTAAAACTTGAAATTGATAAACCACATAAGTACGTTATAAACTATTCTCAGAATTACCACTCAATAAGAAAAATGTGTGTAAGTGGTTAATTACAAATTTACAATTATTGAAATTTGAATATCACGAGGCTACCTGAATAATTTGCTGGACAGAATCGGAAGCAAATACTGATGCGGTTGAGGGCACCGGACTTGGATGTCGATGTTATTTAATGATTTCACTTCCCTCTTTTCAGTTTTGATAATGTCTCTTCTCTGCGAGTTGCGCTACTCAGGCGACGACTATATGCAATACATCGCAGTCAACGGCAATTAGCGAAGAGTCAATGCAATGTTAACAGCTGTAAAAGATTCCAAATCGTGGACTATTTTAGTTGAGAAAATTAAGTCTTCATCCCGACAATTAACAGTGACCATATATTAATTTGCAGCTAGTATTTTCAAAATAAAATAGATATTTGTTATTTTCAAGTACAGTACTCCAAATTTTTCTGGTTTCACTTAACTACGTATTTGCCGCACTTCATTTGAATACAGATTAGTTTCTAACCATGCATAGATGTAAGAAATTAGTGGCACAGGTGATTTATTTATGACATTGACCCGCATCGATACATTTAAGAGGTCTAATAGAATAGGGATATAGATTCAAAGAGAAGTTTATTTCTTAATAAAACTTAACTTTCATGGGATGTGAGTAATAATTATAAATACAGAAAATTTGGGAAATTTCTGTGCATATACAAAGCAGCATATTCTATTAATTAGGGTAGCACCCAAAATCTTTTGCATAACGTTAAAGAGTTCAAGAGAGAAACACATTTTTCTTTTGAAGGATTCAAAATTTTACCTTTAAACATATTTGTTGATTGTGGAGAACTTATTAAAATCTATTGACTTTAACGCTATGGGGCTTGGTATTAGAAAAAAGCTTTCCGACATTCAAATTTTTATTTACCTAAGGTCAAAGAAGAAAAAAGGAGAAGAATAAATGCATTTCTTCTTTTTGAATGAGTGGTATCATTAAATGGCCAAAGACATTTATTAGAGATGGACTTATATTTTTAGAAAATGTGTGACATGAAATTATGGTTTTGTTCTAAACCTTAACTCCAAAGACAAATGTCGCCTGTTCTGATCTGTGTGCTTGGGTTTCGTTATGGAGAATGCGTACATTTATTCCCTGTACATCTGTTTTCTCTCTGTCCTTATGTCTTTGATAATGATTTCCTCGGACAATGGATATGGAACCTGGATCCTCCTTCTATACCATTGTTTTTCCTTATAAATTCCTCGCGAATCTTATTCCGAATCTCTTATCCGGAATGGCTTCTTCAAGATTTCAACAGAAGCACACGTGGCATGTTCTGATCCCCTTGGAAATAAATCACCTGGCTTTCGTAAAGTTCCGGATCCACTCCTAAACATTTAGTCTGTCGGTTCTCCTACACTTTCATTAATCTATTGGTATGTGTCTTCAATGAAATTAAATGGTTAATATTTTATTTTTAATTAATTTATATTAAAATAAACATCTAAACTCCCGAGTGACTCCTTAGCAAATTGTTTTTCACAAATTCTCTTCCTTTGAACACATATCCTGCTTATAAAAAAGCAGTAGCTAAAATTACAACAAAAATTAGAAAAAAAAATTGCAGCTAAATAATTCAAGATCACATTTACTTTTAATTTTCCCGAAACAGCACCTACAGAATAAAAAAAAACAGAAAACAGCAGCTGCAACCCCCCCCCCCCTCCCCCACCAAAAAAAAAGAAAAAGAAAAACAATTCTATTAACCCAGAAAATAGCTATATTGTAGCAATAGAATTATATGCCCAATAACAACAGTTTATAAAGTGGCAATACTAGTTTAGTTAATTGAATTGCAACTGAGAGTGAAAATAGCAATTACCAAACACCCCCCTCCCCCCCAAAAAAAACAACTATAGGAAAAAAATTAAAATTAAGATGCAAAGATTATTGTCGATCACTTTTATCTAATTTGTGCTTTTTTTTTAACAATTTGCTGGAAATAGATGTCAAAGTATAAAGACTTGAGAGGGAAAGAATTTGCAGGAAAATATTTGACAAGGGTCACATGTGAGTTTGAATGTCTATTTAGACAAAAATTAATTAAAAAAAAATATTAGTCATTTAATTTCATTAAAGACACTGGTCAATGGATCCTTCAAAATCTAAGAGGAATAGAGAAAAAATGATTTGGAGAGAATCCGGATCCTTTTGTAAATGATTTAAAGCTTTGGATTATTAAGTGTATGTTATAATATGTTTTATTAATGTAAGAAAATCATGAAATTTGAATTTCCCGTATTAGTATATTTGTACATAATTATTTGATTTATTTTACATCTATGGTATCGGAGCATGGTTGCGAGAATTCATGATTTTTCATCTAAAAATTATGTATTTACTATCTTCGTAACCATGCTTATTTCTGCTACTTGCGTAAGGAAAAAATGAATTATATGGCCTTCACGTTTTTTATTTCTTTTTTTTTTTTTAACTGGAAGATCTTTTTGTTAAAACTTAGATTTTGCTTCTTTCTGAATTTAAATATGTGAATAGGATATTAAAGAATTTAAACCTGTTCGTTTGAAAAGAAAAAAAGAAAATTAAATCTGTGTGAATGATATGCAAGAATTTAATCCGGCAGTGCGGCCTTTGAATTGATCAAATATAATTATTTGACATCTGTTATATATTACGTACTATATCTTAAAAAATATTAAATTACAGTATGCTGTAATTTAACAAGCTCCATATATTTATTATTTGCTGAAACGAAATTTCTGTTATTAAAAAAAAAAGCCTGTCATTTCAATATATATATATATATAATGAAAAGCATTTTGAAAAACGGAGGGCAACCGTGGCCCACACAAACAAGGAAACAAAGACAGTCAACAATGGACGCAAACCTGATTTGATAGCCACCTCTAGTTTCCAATTTATAGGCACCTATATGATAGTTATTAAAATAATAATATACGTTTTAAAAAAATGCTTATTAAAATCGTTTGTCATTATTTTCGTACAGGATTTTTGAAAAGATAATGTGAAAGCGTGAGACAATGGACGCAAACCTGCTAGCTGGGTGTACCGAACATGAACTCGTCGTTTCCATAGACAACCAATCCTCAGGCTATAGCAGCTATCTATTGTTTGCTGTTTTCATATTTTAATTATTATACAGCAAACAATGATGACCAAAGGGCGGGCAGCGTCTTTTTCTTTTATTTGAACTGTTACCATTTTGTAAATGTGTGATCAATAGTGCCTGCCATTTCAAAATTTCAACTTAAATAATGCTGCATTTATCATGTCGTCGGTAATACAATATATTTAATTTACTTGCAATTAGAGGTGGTAATTTATGTAATTGTCGCATTCATATCGCGTCAAATTTAATTGAATATATAAATAATACATTTAATAATTGTGTCAAAAAAATTCAAACACAAACATAACTTGCTTAACACGACAAAATTATACAATTAAGACAAGATTAAAACATGATTATGTGATTAACAACCCCGTTACCAATGAAAATGCTATCGTAATTCAACTTGAAAAAATAAAAATAAGGATAATGTACATATGATAATAAAGTAACAAACAGCATACAAATTTAAACTAATCAAAGATATAAAAATTTAATTACACAAATCAACAATCATAAAATTAAATGTTCGCAACATAATAATTAATTCTAAATAAAATATGATACATTAACAAGTTAATACTCGTGTCATCAACTAGTAATCATGTCAAGGTTGTCCAACTCATATATGATATTGTTAGTTGTTGTGTCATTTCTTGTCAACTTAATTGTAATGGTATTTGTCAAACTTAAATATGAAAAAATCATATCATATATGCGCCACGTGACCCCGTATAATGACCTATATTGTCACTTCTATTTGAAACTTATGAAAATTAATCAACCACTTACTAAATGATATGACACACACCACATTATTTGCAAAAAAAATTAAAATAAAATTTTAAGATATCAATCATACTCACATGTAATTGCACTTAAATGATAATAATAAGAAAATAGTATACAAAGGAAATGAAATAAGTGTTGAGTGCACCTAGATGTTTATTTTGATTAGTTGTAGTTAATTATTTTAATAAATAAAAACATAGTATTAAATTAAATGCAATAAATAAAATTATATTAATTTAGCAAGTTATTTTAATCTTAAACAAAAATAATTTTAGTATATTTAGTCTGTGAGATAAGATTTATTAATTAAAATTCATTAACCTGAAGAATGATTATAAAGTTTTATAATAAATGCATTTATAGAGGAAGGATAAAGCAAGCTCTCTCTCACACATTGGCAAGCGCAAAGTTGCGCTCCGTAAATTATGTATTTACTCCCTCTTCATCATGTTTATTTCCACTACTTCGGTAAGGAAGAACCGATTATGGCCTTTACGTTTTTTTTTTTTTTAAACTTTGTTAAAACTTAGATTTTCATTCTTTTTGAATTTAAATCTGTGAATGTGATATTAAAAAACTTAAACCTTAAAAAGAAAAAAGAATTTAAATATGTGCGAATGGTATGAAAGAATTTAATCTGGCAGTGCGGCCCTTAAATCCATCATATTGACTTAAATCAACCCAAGTGGAATCCATAATTCAGTTTTGTGACAGACTGAATGTAAAGCAGCCAATCCTTGTACCTATTATATGTTATTAGTGTGCCTATTATTTGTTGAAATGGAAGTACTGTTATTTAAAAAATATGTAAAGGGTCTACGCTAATTTTTCCAATCAATTGAACTGTATATATAGATTTTTTTGGTGAGTGGGATTGATAACTGTCTTATTGAGAAAAGCATTTTGTCAAATGTCAAGTGAAAAATGGAAGGCAGCCGTGGCCCACGTGTTCAAATAAAGAAAGATAGTCCACATTCCACTCCATTCTATTCTTTTCCGATTTATGGGCACCGATATGGTAGTGATTAAAATAATAATATACGAATTAAAAAATTCTTATTAAAATCGTTTGTCATTATTTTCCTACAGGATTTTTTAAACGACAATGTGAAAGCGTAAAACAATGGACGCAAGCCTGAAATCGATGGTTACGTAAGTGTACCTATCGAGATCTCGTCGTTTCTGAATTTAGGACAACCAACATCATAATTGTGGTTATACATAAGTTTATTCGTCTGGAAAGAATCAAATGCCACGTGGACAGTGGACATTTGAAATGGACTACAAATCCGACGCCAGCTGCATCAGTAAACAAACATTTCCATCCTCAACGGTTTACCATTATTAAACTTATATTAGCACAAAATTTAAATTACTAAACCTACTCATAATCTGCTGTTGATTTTAATTTTTTTAAAAAAATCTACTCATTACAGGTTTTGATAATTACCAAACTCGTAATTTATATTCAGTGAATTTTTACGAATTTTTACATTTAAAATCACAAATGTTCAATATATAAATTTAGGGAGCAGCTACCTTACATTTAATATAAAGTACAACCCTCTCTAATGGTGTAGGACCCATGTAGAGCCCACACTCAATTTTTGTGAGTGATTGTACTTTACATTTAATGTAAGGTAGTAAAATCTGTAAATTTATAATAATAACATAAAATTTTACATAATATACTAAATTCTAAATTTAATTAATATAAATAGAAAATTAAAATTTCAACATCAATCCAACAAAATTATTATTTTTAGATATAACTTTTGACTTTTTTTAATGGATTTGTATACTTTATACTTAATCTAAAGAATAATACTTTTTAAACACTAATTCGAAGAACAAAATTATAATAATGAAATAATCTATGCATTAAGTTAAAGAAAATTCAATAAAAATTATAATAAGTATATAACTATATTTTTAGAATTAAATATTTCTTCAATTAAAATTGAAGTAAACAATAATTTTAAAAAAATTACGGGTTTGGCGGATATCCATATGGGTATCCATAAGATTTTTTACTAATACCAAACTCGCCTACAACTCAGAAAATTACCTCCAATGGGCAGGTTTGGACAAATTTGCAGGTGTACGGGTACCATTGCCATCCGTAGTCTCAATTATGTTCTTGAATAATTAGGTTACAATATACATATATATTTTAATATGGGGTCAATTAGTACTTATACATATATTTATTATAAATATGATAAATCTATCAAAATTATCTTGGAAATTGGGGAGAAAATTACTCATGAAAAATTGGCAGGAAGTAATTAGACTTCATAGGAAAAAAAAAGGCACAAAGGTATCCAAAATTGTTATATTGAGAGATGTAAGCTTAAAAACCATGTGTTTTGTTTTTAATAATAATATTCTAATTCTCCTTATTTCTACAAAATTTCGAACCCAAGTATTCTCTGTGTATCACTTAAATGTTTCATTTCAAAATCAAAAGCCATTTGCTTCTTCAATTTTATCTCTATTAGGGTAACAAATGGATAAAAGATTAATTTTGTAGTCTTCTGAAATAAACATAATCACCATGTTAACTTTTGGTGAATTATACCCTTTTAAAAATTGACCTCAAGACTGAGTAATTTAGATCTTCTTCTCCAAATCCCTATATAAAAATATCGTTTTAACATCTAATTGAACTAACTCTAGCTTATATTACAAAACTAAGTATACAACCATCTTTCAAAATCCTTTGTTCTTTATCGTCAATTTACGTTAATTATGATACTTCCCATTTAGACACATAATAAGAAGCTGTTATATGTACCCATTTTCGAGAAAGTCAAAGGATATAAAGGAGTAATAACGTTTTAGTCCCCGTGGTGCATTTCAGTCATTTCAATAAAAAGGAGTGGGGACCTATTTGATACAAAAGATATAGAACGCTATTATTCGGTAAAACGAAAAGAAATCAGGGGTACCGAATGCGATTGCTTAATCCGGTAACCATTAATACATGGGCCCCAATGGGTGGGCCTCAAAACTTGAAAGGCTTAGACCTCTTGCGTTTATTTGAACAAGGCTTTTTATTGGAGCCTGGATTGCGAGATTTGCGTGTATGAAATAAGCCCAATAAGAAAGGAGTTTAGCGCCCTGGTGAGCCACAGGAATCTTACGTTGTGCTCACACTGTGGGAATAACAAAATTTATCCAAAAATTGAAACTAGTGCCACCATGTATGATTAATAGTTTTGCAAATTTTGTAATGGTTGATAAGCCTTAAAGATCGAGTCATCCACGCACGATTTCTTGTTTTCTCCAATCCAACACGGGCCATGGGAGGCCTAACTTTCTCCGAATTTATTCATTATTGGGTTGAATATCCAGATCTTTCCTAATAATTAAATAATTAATGCCGAGCTCAGCCTTTTGAGATCTATTCAAATGTGAAGTAATTTTTATTTGCTCTTTCTTCGCATTAATTCGCTCATAGTATTCTCTTATAGATTGGTAGCAGAAAAAAGGAGGAAATTTAACACACAAATGAAAAAACACTCGACTCTCAAATTAAATTTAAATCATATTTGAGCATTTTTTTTTTTATAAATCAATTGATTAATCAGGTTCTCATAAAAATATAGGGGCTGGAGTAGTTGTGCTATGCTAGCGCACTACCCCAAACGCACCCTAAGCAAGAGTAGATTTTCCTTGGCATGAAGGAAGCTTAATTTTCATAATAGCATAGAAATTGACTTTAAAATGTTATAATAATATGAGTATAATACTAAATAAATATAATAAATTTTTCAAAATTATTTGCATATTTAATTTTTTTAATATTATCAATTTATCAAACATAATTTATTAATAGTAGCCTAAAGTTCATGTTAAATTTTTTTAATAAATACCTAAAATAAATTCAATAAATAAATTTATATAATTTATAAATTATTTTAATATTAAAATTTAAACAATCCACTTGTAAATTTTAGTAAAAATAGTGATTGCGTCAACTCCTTTCCTTGCCCAGTAATTTGACCCGGGCGCAACGCTTTCAAATCGAGCCCAACTTAGTCAGCCCATTTTCGTAATTATTCAACAGCCCTCTAAAAGTTAGACAGATAGTTTACAAAATAAGTAATGATATTTGAATCCTCAAATTACATCAACAGATTCCGCTTCTCACTTATTTCCAAAACTTTCCTAAATTCTTTTTTTTTTTAAGTCATTTATTTTATTTTATTTTATTTTATTTTATTTTTCTAAAAGTTAGCCATTTCTGTCCGCACAATGTTTGAAAGCAGTGATTCATTAAAATAAATAAATGAAATAAGTACAAATTGCCAAAAAAATTAAATTAAAAAAATGAACCCCAGAAGTTATTAGAAATCTAAGAGAAGGATTGTTGAGTTGTAATGGGTGTTTGGTAAGGGAGAGAATGAAGGGAAATGGGAGAAAATGAGAGAGAGAGAAGAAAGGATAAAATTTTGAAAGAACAAAGTTACTTTGATGGGTATTTTAGACATTTCAATCTAAAATGAGAAAAATGGGGATTAATGGAATAAGTTGAGAGAGTCAAATAAAACTACTCTTACAAAATTAAACATAGAGTGGAGCTATTAGCAACCATCCATAATCCTTACAAAACGTCTTTTCTAAATACACCCAATAGGAATAAATGAAAATTTTTATCACTTCTAAAAGTGCCCCCGTTTTATTCCACAATAAACCCTTTTCATACCCCAATGAAATATGATTCGGTGCAAAATATTTTCACAATCATCGCGTGTTTGATTAGCAGCCTCCTAAAATAGATAGAATAGTGATGCAACCATGATTTCTTAATTTCAACTTCTCCTTCAGTGTGAATAAACTTCTCTTTACTATTTCCTCAACTATTGTAGTAGTGTCTCCGATTCATTGTTAGATTCTCTTTCGAATCTTTTATTTATTCATTTTTATTTTTCAATGTTTACTATTAATCTAAATATTGGAGCTAATCATCTTAAAATATTTTAACATCTACAACAGCCAATAGGCAAAAGTTGTGTTTTAACTAAACGAATGAAAATTGCAAATGACACAAGAGGAAGGGTTGTAATTCAATTTAGGGTTAAATTTATACATACATATAAAAGTTGTTTTATTAGGAGTTTAGGGGGTGTCAATAGCTTTGCTCTTAAACATATTAATAGTAAAATATAAAGCCAAAACCATTAACTTCAAGTCTAATGTTGCCTCTGGTTAACTTTTCTTGACAAGTGTATCTTTCAATTAATTATAAAAATATTAGTGATTTGAAATTGAATCCTAAGAGACAATTTGAGTTAAAAAAATCAATTAGGTTTTGCCTACATCCTAACATATTTTTCTTTTAAAAAATATGAAAATATTGAAATGCGTAATAGAAGTGTTATATTCCCTTATTTAGCGAAATTACTCTGTGTTGGTTGAGTGCTTCATGTATCGACTCTCGTCCTTGTCATGCATAGGACTTTAAACTGACCTAGGCTTTGAAACGTACGTTAAAATTGTAGTCAAAGAGATGAAAATCTGCAAAATCTGTCAGAGTTGCAATATCGGAGGACCAAACTGAAAAGAAAGTCTATTTTACAGGCTCAATTATAAATATACCTAATTTTGAATTCTGAAAGAAAATTTCAAGCCTTTTCTCTACTCTTGTTACCACTTTACATGAATTAGAACATCATCGCACTTCATTTATAAAGTAAATTACATGTTATCTTTGAATATGATGAAGATTTGCATGTTTGTTATTTTCTAGTTCATTAACAACTTATCATTAAATTGTCATAATTAAAGGTTTAAACAAGTAATTTTCTAACGGTCTTCTTTAATTTTATTTAGTTTTTATCTATCCTTATTTAAAAAAAAAAAGTTCGACCAATCATTAATTTTTATTAACTTAAACAAAAATTCAGGTGAGAACCTTCATGGTAAAAAATTCAGGTGAGAACCTTCATGGTAGTTAACTTACATAATCTACATCTAATATTTAACGATTGAATCTTTTTCTGCAGCCAATTTGATTCACACAGCTGCTTTCTTGAACTGTTCAAATGAATGAATGACATGTACAAGGGACATAGTCTTATGCTGTCAATTGAAACTAATACTACTCATCACGATTGACAATTTATTTTTGGCTTTATTTATTTCATGGTATAAGTAAATGTAGTATTGAGAATCAAATTTCCTTAATATTCGCAAACAATACTAAAAGGCCCTCTTCGTTAATGTCTAACTACATTTATGGGTAAAGGATAACCTACTTATTGGTTAGGTTCTTGCAATAGAAGCAAAGGAACTAAAAAATAATCCAATTGCATTTTCTCTATCGTTGCTGTTGACAAGAGAAGTTTTTCTTTACGGAGAATTATGACATTTTCATCATTCTTAGGATTTGTTTTTACTACTTAAGTCTCCAATAAATTTTTAACATCCCATTTTATTTTTTATTTTTTGCAAATTGACCCATTTCGTCTTCGGTGTCAATATCACAATGTTGAAGGAAAATGTGACATTTTCATACAAATTGATTATCATCTGTAAATTAAAATTAGTTGATTTATTTTTTAAAAGATTACATTTAATTTAAATCGCACCATTGATGGAGGGGTGATTTATTGCCACTATGCAACTAAAAAAAAAAAACCTCAGTTAATTATTATTCTTTTAAATGCTGGCGTCGGACAAATTGTTGACTTGGCATTTGATTCAGTCTATCACTCCTAAATAAATTCAGAAAACCCCACTTGATTAACGTTGACCGGAATTTAGTCTTAATTTGTTTAATCTTAATTTCAAATTGCATTTGTTAATTGCAAATATGCCTGTAACTCTGTAAACAGAAGAGGAAGTCAAGGTGATCACATGTAGCAGTACCTATGCAAGTGGAATGAACCCGAGGAGACACGTGATTGAATAAAGAGGGAGAAGGAGACCGGGCTGCAGCACTCTCAGCCGTTTCCTCCCGGCCAATATATTTGCATTTACAGGTTCATTCAGAATGCATTGGTTTCATTTTACTTTGTGTAATTTAATTTCTTTCTTCCAGGAATGATGCTGGTATCCAAAAAATTAGCGCATATAAGTTTGGAAATACCATTATCCGTTCGATTTTACATCCTAATGCATATAATTCTGATCTGATTATCACTATGAGAGTTTAATCTATGAATATATTACTAATCACCATATTTTCTCTTATGTTATGTTTAGGACTTGAAGCTTGGAGGTGGAAATGAATAATTCAATAACAATTACTGCCATTGAAGAACGAAAAGAGTTGATAATTGGAGCCCCAAGCGGAGTGTTGAATTTACAGGTTGCCTACAGATCTCCGCCAAATTAATGAAGAAACCTACACTCCAAAGGTAATATCAATAGGCCCACTCCATCACGGTAAAGACGAACAGGCTGATATGGAAAAGCAGAAAATAAGATATAAAAGAGAATTTGGTAAAAGAATTAGACCAGAGAAATGGCAACAACTTATAAACTTCATAGAGGAAAACGAAAAACGAATCCGTAATAGTTCCGAAGAAAACTCTAAGCTCGAAAAATATAGAAATGAAAGTGATTTTCTGCTAGATAGACGAGGCATTTTAGCCTGGCTAGACTTGATATTACTTGAAAATCAGATTCCATTCTTCGTCGTGGATGGATTATACAACTTGGCGTTCCCAAACCTAGACCCTGGAAAGGGCTATCCTTCCTTCATTTTGCTTTCTTCTCTGTTCTTAAGTGATGTTTGGTTGGGAAGAAAGAGTAGAGGAGAGAAAAGTAATTTAAATTTTATTTTTATTTCTATTTTTTAATTAGATAAAATATATAAGAATCTAATTTTCATTAGAATTTAATATCCATCATAATGTGGAATTTGAATTCCACTCCAAGGAGTGAAGAATTCAAATTCCTCTTATATTAGAAACCAAAACTTTTTAAATTATCATTAAACTTTTTATCTTATTGAATGCTATTAATAATTATTATTTATAATTTTATTTTATCAATTTAATATTATAAATAATTTTATATTAATTAAATTTAATGAATGCTTTAAGAAACTTAACAAAATAGATAAACTTATTTATTTATTTATTTAATATGAAAATATAGAAATATAAATTAACTATTGCCGAAACTCTACCGGACATCGCCAGGCTGCCGTCGAATTGTCATCGGACTGCTGTTTTATTATATATATATATATATATATATAATTTTAATAAATCATGAATTATTTTAGGACTTTTTGACATTAAAAAAGTTTGGTATTGATATTAAATTTTATTTCATTATTAATATAAATAGTTTAGTATTTAAGGCAAAGGATAAATTTATCCAAAGAAAAAAATTGTAATTTATTTCCCTGTAAAATTTTATGGAAAACCAAATAATGAAATTTAATTTCACTATTCTCTTCCTCTCCTTTCTTCTACCTTCCTCTCCATTCCACTCTTTTCCTCTCCTTCCCTTTCTTCAAACCAAACATGACCTTAAGTCAGGGTAAGTCCAATGATGAAATATCTGTCGAAGTTGCGATCGAAGTTAAACACTTGACTGATTTGGGTAGATATTTTGTTACAATCAATCGCCCAGATCCACAATCCAGAGAATGGATCAGAGATTTACCTTGTGCAGTCAAATTGCAAGAGTCAGGAGTGAAGTTTCATGGCATCGAAGGAGAACGCATACTTGACGTAAGATTTGTAAAGAAGAAGCTACGGATCCCCTTCTTGAACTTTGACGAGCTGCAGATTCCACGGATTGACGTAAGTGACACCACGGAATGCTTCATGCGAAACTTGATGGCCTTGGCGCAGTGTCACTATCCGGACAAAACCCTCGGGTGCAATTATATTGATCTAATGGATATGCTTATCGACACCGAAGAAGATGTAAATTTGCTTGTTGAAGCAGGGATTATGTCCAATAATGTGGGCGAAAGCGCAAGAATAGCGAAGATGTTTAATACACTCTGCCAACAAATTTCGGTAACTCCTTCCAATTATTAGAATAACATCATCAAGAATCTGAAAGCACACTATGATAGCCCTTGGAATCATGCTAAGGCAAACTTGAAAAGGGTTTACTTCACCAATCTTTGGAGGGGAACTGGGACTGTCGCTGCGATTATGCTCCTTTTGCTCACTTTGATACAAACCATATGCTCTGTTCTGCAAGTTGTGTGATTGATTTGTGTAATTGTTGTATTCGAAGGTCTCCCTTTGCTGTATTTTTTTATCCATGTAATTATAAATTTGATACTTGACTCGACTGCTTGTCAATTTAATACTACATAGCTTATATATTCTCAATCGAAATCTGTTCAACCAATTTCCTTGACTTAGATCGTCTCCTAATTAACAGTTTCGTTAACTTGAGAATATTGAAATATTTTTTAATTCCTTCAACAATTCTCTTAAAGCTTACACTTTTCTAGTCGGTCTTTATAATATTTGTAATATATATAAATTCTCATCTAGGCCCTATAGCTGGAGATAACTATCCAATTAGTCGTCCCTGTCTACTTTTTCTTCTGCTTAAACAGATACTAATTTAGGTCAATGTTAATTAACTGAAATATTCTGAACGTGATTAATTAACATATAGAATGGAGGAATGATCAACAATACATTCGATGAGATATAAGTAAACAGCAATAGTCAAAGACTTGTTAATCGGGCAACTAACAATATGAGATTGATCCATGCATGGACCAGTGGCTCCATTCCCAAGATAGGATACTCTATTGATGCCCATCAACTATGGTATATGATTATGATTTATTTACTTCATAATTCTTATCTAATCGCCATTGATTACCACCTATGTTTTGCATAAAAGAAGCTGAGAAGCTGAGAAGATGAATCTATATTATTAGTTGGGTGTATACCAATATATACCCTGCTTGTATTAACTATTAATCATGTTATAGCATAGCCTGAGATGATATTTACCCCTAAATTAGGAAGTCTTCTCTGCATTGTAAAGAATTGCGGCAGTTGACAAGCCGCGACAACAATTAAAAAAATAAAATTGGGTTTTTTCTCAATATATAAACAAGTTTCTGTTGGTTGACTTAAAAAAAATATTTGAGATTATAGCGATTGAGGTTCATGTTGGTTTTGTTTGAGGTTTATCTCAATGATACATTCAAGTACATCATAACAAATTAAAAAAAAATCAAAATAAAAATAGTTTTTAATGTTGGCGACAGACAACATAAAATTGATCTATATATATCATATACAAACCATTTGAAAAATTCAAGAAAAAACTGGTTGAATTAAGTGAATTCTATTAGTTTGCGTGACAAAAATTGGTTAAACTAGTTAGAGGAGCACAAGTTCTAGAGGCAGATTGATTCATGACCAGTGGCGGCTCAAGCCCCTGGAAAAAAATAATTCCGATAAAATTAAAGAGAAAGTTACTTCAGTTACTAAGTTGGCCACATTAATAGTGCGTTTACTAAATTGGAATCGGAATGAGCTGGAATCGGAATGGAAAGGAATGGGAATGGGCTGGAATGGGAATAAAAAATGGGAATCAGAATAAGTTGTTTACTTAAACTATAGGAATCGAAATCGGAATGAACTGGATTGCCATTAATGTGTTTACTTTGTCTTGGAATCAGAATCAGAATGAATTTGATTGTAATAAATTACCAAAAAGTACTTAATGAATTATTTTCATAATCATTATTTTATATTTTAATTATAGTGATTATTTATTTAAAAAATTTTATTATTATTAATTATTGTCAATAATATATTGATATATTAATTAATTGTAAAATTAATTAATTAATTATAATAATATACTAATTAATTATAATAATTATATTATTAATTATTGTGATTATTTTGTCAAAATAATGTTTTTATTAATAGTTATTGTTAATAATGTATTAATATAATAATTAATAGTAATTTTATATTAATTATTTATTATTAATAATAATTGAATTAATTATAATAATAGTAATATATTAATTATTGTGATTATTTAATCAAAAACTATAATTATTAATATATTATTGTTAATAATATATTTATATATTAATTAATAGTAATAATTATATGAATTAATTGATGATAATATACGAATTATATTATAATAATTATTATAATAGTAAATTAATTAATTATAATAATAAAATATTAAGTATTGTGATTAGTTAGTCAAAAGCTTTAATTATTAATAGTTATCATTAATAATGTTTTAATATAATAACTAGTAGTAATAATTATATTAATTAATTAACAATTGTATTAATAATTATTATAATAGTATATTAATTAATTATAATAATAATATATTAATTATTGTGATTATTTATTCAAAAACTAAAATTATTAACATATTATTGTTAATAATGTATTAATATAATAATTAATGTTAATTTTTATATTAATATATTATTAATAATAAATGAATTAATTATAATAATAGTAATAGATTAATTATTGTGATTATTTAATCAAAAACTAAAAATATTAATATATTATTGTTAATAATATATTTATATATTAATTAATAGTAATAATTATATGAATTAATTGATGATAATATATGAATTAATTATAATAATTATATTAATAATTATTATAACAATAAATTAATTAATTATAATAATAATAACATATTAATTATTGTGATTATTTATTAAAAAACTATAATTATTAATAGTTATTGTTAATAATATATTAATATATTAATTAGTTATAATAATTATATTAATTAACTAACTATAATAATATTTAATTAATTATAATAATAATATATTAATTATTGTGATTATTTATTTAAAATTATAATTATTGATAATAATGTATCAATATATTAATTAATTATAATATATTAATTAATTAATTATAATAATATATTAATTAATTCCAAATGAGGACAAAATAGGAATTTTCAATTTTGGGGAGGGGCAAAATGGGAATTTCAGGGAATGAGAGATTGATTCCCACCTCCCCCATGGGAATCAATCTCCCATTCCTCATTCCCAAATAGTGGTGGGCCCCACGATTCCGATTCCGATTCCTGCTCCATTTTTGCGAAGTAAACACCATCAATCATTCCGATTCCGGATTCCAATTCCCCAATCCGGAAAGTAAACACACCATAAATATATTAAAGTTGCTTTAGTTAAATTTATAAAAATAGTCTCACAAACTCTTAAACCCATAAAATTTAAAATTTAACTTTTAGAACTATAAAAGTTCATACTTTAATTAAAAAAATAAAAAGACACTGTAATTCATATTGGTAGTTTTACTATTATTTAATTTAACCCAATTAAATTTATTGAAATAATCTCTATAAACTCATTATATAATTTATAAAATTTTTAGTCTTCGTTCTCCGTAAATCATTTTTTTCTTTAAAGATCGGTGAAGTAAACCCTTTTGAAGGTTGCCTTTGCATGATTCCAAGGATTATCATAGCGTGCTCAAAGACTCTTGAAAATATCTCAGCAATTGGAAGCACGTAAACAACTGTCCTGGCCACGTTTGTTAAACAAGTTTGCATTTAATTAGCAGCGTCGCCCATTTTATGGGATATAATTCTTGCTTGAACAGGCAAATTAAATTTAAATCTTCTTCAGAGTCTATAAGCATATCTATTAGCGGAATATAATTGCTTACACTGGGTTCCTGTGGATAGTGACACTGCTCCAACGCCATCAGGTTTGGCATCCAGCATTCCTTGCTGTCCTGTAATAGAGCACTTCGAATTCGCAACTGATGCTTCAACAACTTTCAAGCAGTACGGGATCCATGATAGCTTCTTTATGAACCCTGTCTATATGTTAAGTACGCATTCTCCTTCATCGATCTTCACTCCTGCTCTTGCGGCAATTGACCGCTCGATGTAATTAAACCCAGGAAATATTTTACTAATTGTGGTTATTGGAACCTGTTCGAAACTTATACAAGATCATTATAGTTAAAAACTCGTGTTCTTTAAGCTTACACCTCTCTGCATTACGATTTCGGATAAGTTGTCCTATGAAGTTTAATTACTTTCTGCTATTTTATGAAAGACGACACGTCGTCTATTAAACGACATGACATCCGCGTATCATAAATACGTCCGACATGACATCTCGATGTTCTAGACCAAAGTCGATAATACGGACTTTTACACAGGAGTAGAAATTAGACATGGTGATTAAAAGTTTGAAAGCGCCCTAAACCACCGTTTAACTATTTCAGTTGGCGCCAAAGAAAACGACCCCTAAATCCTTCTTCTTGGATTACAATTTCACAGTCACAGACATGAGTCATGGGCAAAGTCCCCAAAGTTGCACCAACATGAGTGAAGCATCTGAAAACATGGAGTTTTGTTGTGGGATCGATAGCTAGTCATGTGCAAAGCAGACAGGGATTGAGAGATGATGCACGGAAGTTGTTTGCGGAAATTCCTCGATTGGATTTGACCCAGCGGAAGACTGTAAGGAATGTAAAAGATCCTCCAACTTTTTTATGGATATCGATCGTTTTCTTAAAAAGCACAAATTTTCATTAATTTCACTTCACACGACTTTTTATTTTCCAAAAAGACGTGATAAAAGAATAAAACAATTAAACAAAACAAACCAAAACAAAGCTCATTTCCGGAAATCAAAGTGATTTCATTTTCAGTTCAAATTCAAATTCCAGAAAAGACACTGCAAATGGAAATGGTTGAACGTATTTCCACGGAAAATACATAACCTTATTTATAGTATTACAAGACCAAGTAGTTGAAGCGTGAAAGCAAAAGTACACACTAGTATTAAAAAGCACACCTTCTAATTATACAACTTGGAAATCACGCAAATGCAGATATGATCGACCATATGGCTTGTATAAGATTGAAAACAAGGAGCAGAAACGCAGCAACAGTCCCAGTTCCTTTCCAAAGATTGCTGAAGTAAACCCTTTTCAGGGTTGCCTTTGCGTTGTTCCAAGGGTTGCCATAGTGAAGTTTCAGTTCCTTGATAATTCCAGCGTAATTGGAGTCACTTAAAGTAATTTCTAGGCCAAGGTCATTAAACATCTTTGCTATTCTAGCACTTTCGCCCAGATAATTGGATATAATTCCCGCTTCAGCAAGCTTATTTACATCTTCGTCTGTGTCGATAAGCTTATCCATAAAATCAACGTAATTGCACACAATTGTTTCCCGTGGATAGTGACACTGCTCCAAGGCCATCAAGTTTCGCATCAAGCTTTCCGTGTAGTCATCTACTTCAAAGCGTGGAATTTGCAGCTCATCTACTTTCAAGCACGGAATCCCTAACCATTTTCTCTTTTCAAAGTTTATGTCAAGCAAGCATTCTCCTTTAATACCCTTAAAGTGCACTCCTGAACCTTGCAGTTTGGCTGCGCAAGGTAAATCTCTCAACTCTTCTTCTGGATCCTCCTTTGGGTCTTTCTTTGTTGAGTCCTTCTTTGTTGCGTCCTCCTTTGGGTACTTCTTTGTCTTAAAATATCTGCTCAAATGAGTGAAGTGTAATATATCTTCCGCTTTGACATCTATTTTTTCACCGGGCTTACAATGTCCAAAGAACACACAAGAAAGTGAAATGAAGGAAGGATCGCCGTCTTCGGGATCAAGATTGGGGAAGGCTGATTTATATAATCCATCAAGGACGAAGAATGGAAGCTGGTTTTCGAGTAATTGCAAGTCCAACCAGACAGTGTCTGCTAGGCATGTTCTCTCTAGTAGAAAATCATCACTTTTCTCTGAATCACATCTCAAGAAGAGTTCAATGATAAATGCAGCATCATATAGAATCATGGTCATGAACTCAGGTTTTTCAAGCTTAGACTTTTCTTCATAACTATTATGAATACGTTGATCGTTTTTAGCCATGAACTCTTTAAGTCGTTGCCATTTCTCAGGTGTGATTCGTTTAACAAATTCTCTTTTATATCTTATTTTCTGCTTCTCCATATCAGCAAATTCGTCTTTACCATGATGCAGTGGGCCTATTGATATTACCGTTGGAGTGTAGGCTTCTTCATTCTTTTTGCGGAGAGCTCTAGGGACCCTATAAATGCAACACTCTGCTTGGGGCTCTAAGTTCTCATCGACATCAATTATCAACTCTTTTCGTTCTTCAACGAAATCAATTGATATTGACATGATCTTTTCCATCTCAAAGTCCTAAACATAACAAATTTAACATCCTTGTTTATAATAAAATCATTTTCAGGAGATTAAAGATGATATGTATATGTATGTTTTTATATGAATGATACTAAAATTTATTTGAAGAGAGAGAGAGAGAGAGAGAGTGAGAGAGAGAGAATAGTTATAAGATCGTTTACATAAATTGATATTTTGGAAGACACAATAGTAGGGTTGGTAATGGGACGGGATGGAATGAAATTTGCCAATCACAATCTTATCCTGCATATGCAAGTGGGACAAAAAAAAATCTCATTCTCGTTGCTTTATTTTTTTCTAAG
Source organism: Luvunga scandens (assembly GCA_030449905.1). Classification (NCBI taxonomy): domain Eukaryota; kingdom Viridiplantae; phylum Streptophyta; class Magnoliopsida; order Sapindales; family Rutaceae; genus Luvunga; species Luvunga scandens. The sequence goes on from JASUUG010001265.1 coordinate 4,423,865, forward strand.
ACAAAAATTTGTCTTTGCCTCGTCTCATTCCATTATCTTGAATAACTCCGAATGTACATAAATAAATTTTGACATTTTTTTTCTTTTAATGATCATTATAATTCAATATAACAGAAATCTTGAATAAATACAAAATATAATCAAATAATAATTTTATTTTGATTATATACATGTTCAAACACAATTTTATACTAATATTTTTTAATTACCTGTTTGCTTTCATTGCACATTGATATTAAGACTTACACTTCAAAAGTTATAAATTTGAAGAATAACCAACTTATATTTTTACCATAAAAAATTTAAAAACTTAATTTTAATTGTGGCTTTTGGTTGACATTTTAGTTTTTATAGATCGTCTCATCAATGTTGCCAGTGAGAAATGCTGTCTTTATATCAATATGATGTAATTTAAGATTGAAATGCGCCATTAATGCCATTATAATCCTGAGAAAGTCTTTCAAAGAAATAGGAGAGAAAGTCTATTTATAGTCGATGTCTTCTTTCTATGTAAAGCCCTTTGCGACTAGAAGCGCCTAGTGTCTCTCCACATTATCTTTCAAATCCCTTTTGATATTAAATATCTATTTGCAACCAATAGGTTTCATACATTCTGGCAATAGAACAAGATCTCATACATTATTGTCTTTCATGGACTTCATCTCCTCATTTATAGTATCAACTCATTTATGAGAATTAGAACTTTCAATGGCTTGACGAAAATTAATTGAATCATCTTTCATGACGCCAATGTCTACCTTATGTTCTTGGAGAAATACAATATAGTCATCTGGTAATGCATTTTTCTTTTCTCCAGTGGATATCCTTAATGACATATGTTTTTGAAGTGGTAGAGTTTGTTCTTTTAGAACAATTTCTTATATGAGGGTTTTCTAACATTGGCTTAACCTATTGTGTTTTGAACAAAGTCAGGAATAAGACCTTGATCAATGCCAATAACACTTATGGGAATGTCAACATATTTCTCTTTAAAGACAAAGTCCCTAACTGTATCTCCCCCCTCAAACTCGACATCCTTAAAGAACTAATCATTTCCTGACTCAAAAATTGAATTAGTCGTGGGATCATAAAACTTGTAACTCCTGGACTATTCTAAGTATCCAATAAAACAGCAACTCACCATCTTTGAGTCCAGTTTCTTTTCATTAGGCTTATAAGGCCTTATCTCAGCTGGATATCCTCAAATATATAAGTGCTTTATACTATGCTTTTTACCTGTCCAAAGCTCATAAGGAGTTTTGACAGTTGCATTAGTTGGAACTCTATTAAGGATATATGTTGCAGTCTTAAGTGCTTCTCTCCAGAGTGATTCTAATAAGGTAAAATAAGAAATCATACTCCTCATTATGTCCTTCAGCGTTTTATTTCTTCTTTCAACAATACCATTCATAGTTTGTAAACCCAGTGTAATGTACTGTGGGGCAATACCACATTCCTTTAGGAGTTTAGAAAACAATTTTAAACGTTGTTCCCCTAAATCATCAAATTTGTCATAGTATTCACCACCATGGTTAAATCTGATGCTTTTAATTCTTTTGTCAAGTTGATTTTTAACTTCAGTTTTAAAATTTTTGAACATATCCAAGGACTGTAACTTTTCATGAAAGAGATTTATATAATCATATCTAAAAAATCATCTATGAACGTTATAAAATATTGTTGACCATTTCAAAGAGGTATAGGGAATGACCCGCAAATGTTCATATGTATGATTTTAAGACATTCAAAGTCCTGTTAGCTTCAAATATCTTTTTATTGGTTTGTTTTCCCTTAATACAATTAACACAGATGTCAAAATCTGTAAAATCTAAGGGAACGAGAATTACGTCTGACACAAGTCTCTCTATTCTCCGTTTGGAGATATGACCCAATCTCTTATGGCATAACGTAATTGAAATATTATTTGTTAATTTTCTCTTTAAACCTCATGCACTCAATTGCAGGAATTCATTAAATAAACCAATTTTATCAAGCTTATAAAGATTATCATTGTCTGACAAAGAACTAGAACCAACTAGTTTTGAATTATTAAACCAACTAAATTTTTCAATTGCTTCAACTTCAACTGTCTTGCCATTGTCGACATAGATGTATCTTTCACCATCATTGAGTTTTCGGTAATTTAGGCAACATTGCATAGACATACTAATGTGAGTGGTTGCACCAAAATCTATCCACCACGTGTGTCTGAATACCGAAGTTAAATTAACCTCATAAAAAGCCATATAATGCCTTTTAACTTAACAAAAGAAACAACTAATACTTATTAGATCATATGATTTCATTTGTTGTTTCTTTTAAGGTAGTGAATTTGCAGCTTCCTTATCCTTATTCCTTTTCTTACCCTTGTCCTTGCCTTTATACCTTATTAAAATTAAGCTTATCAAGAGCATACTAATTTCAATCTTTTCGTTCATGACAAACTTTTATTCAATTTCTGTAAGGAACTCCTTAATTGTAGTTTCCTTTTCAGGTATTAAGAACCTAGATGCTTTTAAAATAACCTTCTTTATGATCATGATATGCATGCGATTTGATTTCTGCCATCTTTCTATTTTCCTTTTATCATCAAGGGTACTTTTATACGTAAAAGGTAGGGAATAATCAACCCTTAACACAAGATTAAGATTCATGACAGCGAGAATTTTTAAGAGGTTTTTTTACCATGATTTGAAATTATAGTCATTTAGCATAGGAATATAATTGATGTTGAAAATAATATTAGCAGTAGATATAAGTGAATAGAGAACATCAAATAAGCAGAACAAACTCAAATTAGTCTTAAAACAAAAATAAATTCAAATAAAGGTAAAACCAGACACTTTATTAATATCTATCTTTAGAAAAAATATTAACTTATCGTGTTGAAAAGTCAACACTAAAGCCAACTTTGTTGAACAAATGCACATGGCCAGCAATATTTTGACTAAAATTACATCTAGCATGAAATTTTCAAGGTCAACACCGAAGCCATTAAAATTGAAAAATGGCCAAGATTTTTTCATACTTTCATATTGCAAACTTTACCTATAAATAGAGAAGTCGAATGTATTTGTATCTCATCCCAAAATTGAGAGTTTAGAGAGCAATTACAAGTGAAGCAATTTGAGAGCGTTTTATTGAGTGCTCTAGTGAGGATACAATTGGGCATGTTAGGATTTTTGGTTTTGAGAGATTTTTATCCACTTTTGTAAATTCTCATTATTAGTAAAATTATTTTTCAGTCTTTGCCCGTGGACATAGGCTTTACATTGAACCACGTAAATTACTGTGTCATATTTTCTTTATATTTATTTATCACCACATTTATATTTCTCAAGAAGTTATAGTCACGACAATATTGGTAATTTCTCAACCCGTGTTTCTGCAACAATTGGTATCAGATCCTATTTGGTAATTTCTAAATTGTTGCGGAAACGCGGGTTGAGAAATTACCAATATTGCTGTGACTATAACTTCTTGAGAAGTATAAATATGATGATAAATAAATACAAAGAAAATAAGACACAATAATTTACGTGGTTCGGAGTAAAGCCCATGTCCATGGGCAAAGACTAGAAGATAATTTTACTAATAATGAGAATTTACAAAAGTGGGTAAAAAACTCTCAAAACCCAAAACCCCAATACACACAATTGTATCATCACTAGAGCACTCAAGTAGAAACTCTCTCAAACTCTCAAATTGCTTCACTTGCAATTGCTCCCTAAACTCTTAATTTTGGGATGAGATACAAATACATTCGGCTTCTCTATTTATAGGCAAAGCTTGCAATATGAATGCATGAAAAAATCTTAGTCATTTTTCAATTTTAATGGCTTCGGTGCTGACCTTAGAAATCTCATGCTAAATGCAATTTTAGTCAAAAAATTGTTGGCCATGTCCATTTGTTCAACAAAGTTAGCTTCGGTGCTGACTTTTCAACAATTTCTACAATATGTCAGTGATATTTTGATGTAGTAATCAAACACTGATAATAAGAATATGTCAAACAATGAGACTTCCTTTCGGTCGATTTATTGTAAACATGTAAAATTGAATAATCATCACATGTTTATTATCACAATTGCACATATAATTCTATTAAATATGGATATTCCTTTAGACCGATCGATATTTACAACAATTACATATGCAGAATTATTTATATTCTAAAATAAATTAATTTTCACAAGAGAGGTCATTTTGGTGACATGTTACTTCAATTAATTCATCTCAAAATACATATTAACATACCAATATTTTAATTTAAAATTGTACAAAAATAAAAAATCTGGGTCAAAATTTAGTCAACGATCAACTGTTGACCGATTTAGGACTGGATTGGTTCAGGTCCTGAACTAGGCCATAAATAAAACCAACCCTTAATTTTTTTTTTATAGGCTAAATCTTAATTTTAATTGTAATGGGCTAATATAAATCTACCTTTAATTTTAATCCATCAAACCTAAAATATTAGACCCAAAATTAAATTTCATTAAGCCCAATTAAATTCAAAACTTAAGTAAAATGCCTTTTAATAATTCTGTCGGAAAAGAATTTTATGATACTTTAAGGACCTTAATGATGTTAATCAAGAAACCATAACACAACTTTTTCTTTTTCCCCTCTCATGCGGCTGCCATGCCGCCACTTCTTCTTGTTTCTTTAGGCAGCAGCCATGGCTGCCACTTTAACCAAGCCGCCGCGGTGTGGTGACCGCGGCTGGCTTGCCGGACAGCCTTGGTCGGCCTGAAGCCGTCCATCTCTCTTTTTTTTTAGAGCTAATAAGCTAAAATACTTTTACATTCAAAATTGAATTGATAAAGAGTTCAATAACAAAGACAGCATCATATTATAAACTCAAGTTTTTGAAGCTTTGACGTCTCTTCATTGCAATTGCGTATATATTGTTCGTGATTTTGTATGAAGGTCGCAAATTTCTGTCATATGATCTCATGAGTGTATATGTATATATATATTTGCATTTTCATATAGGCTTAGTGAATTTACCTTAGGAGTGGAAGCGCGGATAACTTGAGGAACCCTGTCAATACTGCAACTCTTAGATGATCTGCCTATCGGCTCCAAGTTCTCCTCCTTGCCAATTAGCGGTTCCTTGAGTTCTTCCATGGAACCAAATGTTGAGTTTTTTCTTTCCATTTTGAAGGGTTGTCTTAGCCTTTTAGGTCCTATATAAGTAGTAACAAAACATCTGGAATCAACCCTCAAAAGAAAACATGGCAAACTGGTACTAAAACTTAAAATTGATAAACCACATAAGTACGTTATAAACTATTCTGAGAATTACCACTCAATAAGAAAAATGTGTGCAAGTAGTTAATTACAAATTTACAATTATTGAAATTTGAATATCACGAGGCTACCTGAATAATTTGCTGGACAGAATCGGAAGCAAATACTGATGCGGTTGATAGCACCGGACTTGGATATCGATGTTATTTAATGATTTCACTTCCCTCTTTTCAGTTTTGATAATGTCTCTTCTCTGCCAGTTGCGCTACTCAGGCGAAGCCTATATGTAATACATCGCAGTCATCGGCAATTAATTAATGCAATGTTAAGAGCTGTAAAAGATTCCTGACCACCCCCTTTCCTTTAAAAAAAAAAAAAAGCTGTAAAAGATTCCAAATCATAGACTATATTAGTTGAGAAAAGTAAGTCTTCATCCCGACAACTAACGGTGACCCTTATATTAATTTGCAGCTAGCTAGTATTTTCAAAATAAAATATAGATATTTGTTATTTTCAAGTACAGTACTCCAAATTTTTCTGGTTTCACTTAACTACGTATTTGCCGCACTTCATTTGAATACAGATTAGTTTCTAACCATGCATAGATGTAAGAAATTAGTGGCACAGGTGATTTATTTATGACATTGACCCGCATCGATACATTTAAGAGGTCTAATAGAATAGGGATATAGATTCAAAGAGAAGTTTATTTCTTAATAAAACTTAACTTTCATGGGATGTGAGTAATAATTATTAAATGTATGCTATAACATGTTTTATTAATGTGAGAAAATCATGAAATTTGAATTTCCCGTATTATTGTATTTATGCATAATTATTTGATTTATTTTACATAGGTGGTATCAGAGTATGGTAGCAAGAATTCATGATTTTTCCATTAAAAATTATGTATTTACTGTCTCCCAACCATGTTTATTTCCGTTACTTGCGTAAGGAAAAACCGATTATGTGGCCTTCACGTTTTTTTTTCTTTTTTTTAATTTTTTTAACTGGAAGATCTTTTTGTTAAAACTTAGATTTTGCTGCTTTCTGAATTTAAATATCTGAATGGGATACTAAAGAATTTAAGCCTGTTCATTGGTAAAGAAAAAAAGAAAATTAAATCTGTGTGAATGATATGAATGAATTTAATGCGGCACTGCGGCCCTTAAATGGGTCAGATGTGATTATCTGACATCTGTTATGTACCACGTGCTACCATGTTACTACTGTATTTATTATTGGTTGAAACGAAAGTGCTATTATTTTCAATATATATATGGGGCAATTAATACAAGCGGTCGCTTTCATTCCTTTTATTGTTGTCGGTCGGTCACGTGGGTGGGATTTATTACTGTCTTGTTCAGAAAAGCATTTTGTCATATGTCACGTGAAAAAAGAAAGGCAACCGTGGCCCACGGAAACAAGTAGACGAATACAGCCAACAATCCGTTGCATTCTATTTAAAATCTTTTAGCTGTAACGTACAGCTAATGTAGCGGAACCTTTGCCTCCAATATATATATATATATATATGATAGTCATTAAAATAATAATATACGTGTTAAAAAATTCTGATTAAAATCGTTCGTCCTTATTTTCGTACAGGATGTTTGAAAAGATGATGTGTACGCGTGAAGCGCAAGCCTGAAATCGATGGGCAGGAAAGTTTGGTGTGGTATACCTTACATGAACTCATCGCTTCTATCGAAAACCAATCCTCAGGCTACAGCAGGTGTCTCTTGTTTGCTCCTTTTATATTTTAATTATTATACAGCAAATAATGATAAACAAAGGGCGGCAGCATCTTTTTCTTTTATTTAAACTGTTTCAATTTTGTAACCGTGTGATCAGGCCATTTCAAAATTTCAACTTAAATAATGTCGTATTCATCATGTCGTCGGTGATATATTACATTTAGTTCACTGGAAACTAGAGGTGGTAATTTGTGTAATTGCTGCATTCACATAATCTCAAATTTAATCAAATATATACACGACACGTATAATAATTGTGTCAACAAATTCAAACACAAACATAATCTGCTTAACAAGACACAATTATACGATTAAGACACGATTACATAATTAACAACCTAATTACTAATGAAAATACTATTGTAATTCAACTTGAAAGAAAAAAAAACAAGGATAATGTACATATGATAATAAAGAAACAAACAACATACAAATTTAAACTAATCCAATATATAAAAATTTAATTACACATATCAACAATCATAAAATTAAATTTTTGTGACTTAATAATTAATTCTAAGTAAAATATGATAGATTGATAAGTTAATACTTGTATTATAAACTAGTAATCGTGTCAAGATTGTCCAACACAGATATGATACAGTTAGTAATTATGTCATTTCTTGTCAACTTAATTGTAACATTATTTGTCAAACTTAAATATGAAAAAATTCATATCATATATGCCATGTAACCATTTACTAGATGATATGACACATACCACATCATTTACAAAAATAAAAATAAAATAAAATCGCAAGATATCAATCATACTCGTATGTAATTGCACTTAAATGATAATAACAACAAAATAGTATAACAAAGAGAAATGAAACAAGTGTCGAGTGTATTTAAATGTTTATTTTGATAAATTGTTGTTAAATATTTTAATAAATAATTTTAGTAAATAAAAGTATAGTATTAAATTATATGCAATGAATAAAATTATATTAATTTAGCAAGTTATTTTAATCTTAAAGAAAATAATTTTAGTATATTTAGTCTGTGAGATAAGATTTATTAATTAAAATTCATTACCCTGAAGATTGATTATAAAGTTTTATGATAAATGCATTTATAGAGTAACGAAAAAGCTAGCTCTCTCTGATATACTGACGAGCGCACAATCCCACACCATAAAATTATCCTACATTTATAATATAAAAGAAATAATAGCGCATAAAATTTTAAATTTTAAACAATATTATTTTAATACCATTAATGTGTCAAATAAATTTAAGTATAAATCGTGATTGCGTTAACTCTGTGCTTCATCTGTCTAAAGTCATGACAGCCCAATAATTTCGACTCTTGCTGCAACTTGGTCCCTCAATTTTTCTCACCAACCTCTACTTTTTAATTAATCTGACTTATTTTTAAGGATATTTAATTAATCTGACTTATTTTCATAATTATCCTTGTTAAACAATAAAGAAAAAAAAAAAAAACTAAATAGCATTCCAGATGCTCTAGTCATTTTCCACCACCACAATCACCACCTTAAGCCATGAACCACTAGCCTTAGACGCCGATTGACCCTACTATCCCCAACAGTCGCAAACTAAAACCCCTCAATTATTTGAATTGATTTTAACGAGATTGATATAATAGTATGAAAATCAAAATAATATCAAATGAAAAGAGGCAAATAATAATTTCAGTATAAGAATCAAGAAATTATAATTTAATTGGGATAAATACTAAATAATTAAAATAGAATAGCTATAAAGAGGTTGAGATTGAAATAAATGATAAAAAATGATGGCTTCAGGTGATGACAATGGTAGTGGAAGGTGGCCAAGGTTTCTTGAATTGTTTTTATTTTTTAATTAAATTTTATCTTTAATAAGGATCATTATAGAAATAAATGGAATTAGTTTGAATAGTGGGGGGTAGGTGAGAAAAATTGAAAGATCAAATATCACCACTTGAAAACTTTTGAGTTTTTTGGTCGGGCCCAAATTTGTCAGCCATTTATTTTAATCATTCAAAAGCCTTCTAATATCTATCTATGTATAGTAAAACCTCTATAACTTAATAATATTAAGACCATACAAAAATCTATTAATTTAGAAAGCTATAAATTAATCGATAAATTAACAATTTATTAATTTATAAACTACATACAAACTTTAATGAACATAAATTTAATTGACTAAAAATTAATTGTATTTTGTCATTCTAATCAATAAAAATTAACTAATCCACTAAATACAGATTAAATTAACCAAAAAATTCAAAATGCTTGCAATTTTAGAATTCAACCCCAAAGCTTCTAGTGATAATAAGTAAAATTAGAAATAACATCTAATTACATTTATATTTCAAGAAAAAAAATTAAGAAACAACAGTCATACTTTATCTAATAAAACATCATAACAATTATATTTATAAACTTTTAAAAAATATATATTATCTTATTAATTTATTGAAATTATTAATCAAGTCTATTAGCCTAAGTCGAGACAGTAAAAAATTATCAAATAATAGAGATTATTAATTTATCGGGTATTAATTTATAGAGATTATATGATGTATAAAAATTCTTAGACAGAAAAATCTGTATTTTCACTACAGACACATCATGTACAACACTGTAATTGAATTTTTTTAAAAGCCTTCTACAACACTAAAATCCTTTTATAACAATGTAAATTGTTTTTGTAGCATTGTACACAAAAGAAATATTTATACTGAAGAATGACTCAAAAAAAATTTGTCATGAGAATTGAGAATCACCTTTCTATAAGAGTACTATTATAACTAATTTTGTATGCCTCATAATAAGTTCAACCCTCACTATCATGCTTGTCGGTCAAATTTCTCATGTCATTTTTCAAACCCAAGTTAACAAACCCTCTTTTCATTAGCTTATGAGGCTCATAGATGTAATTGTCTATATCTTAAAAATTATCAGTAAATTGAAATCAGCATTAGATTGGCTTTTTTTTTTTGGGCATATATAATAATACCATAGAATAAAAAAAAATTTACATTTCTAGAATTTAGAGAAAATAGGAGAAATTATTTTTATACAAATACAAGGCTAATGATGGTACTTTAGAAAACATATATCAATTGCTTGTTTTAGGAGAGAGCCGAATTTGATAAATGGAAGCAGTACATAATTTTTTACCATCCTCTGAATGTTTGAGCTAACTTGATTTGCAGGTGAAAAAATTGGTTCATCGATCATGCTTGTGCAGGTTCAGTTTCTTAATACCATACATCTGCAACAAAGCATAGAAGCTTACTCCACCAAGAATCAAGAAGAAAGCATAACAAAAGCATGCATTATAGCACATAAAAATGAAAAGAGCGCCTGAATTCTCATCCTTAATTTTATACCAGAAATATATGCCAGGGGAAAATATAAAAATGGCAATTGATCCCCCTCAAAACACAAATCTGCAACCATAGACAGATAAAATTTAAGTGCATCTATTTTATAAGAAAAAGGGGTAGTGTTATGATTTTTTTTTTAGAATAATACCCTCGCCAAAAATTGAAATCTTTGTAGGACAATTGATAGGAAGTAAAAACTACTGTCATCACCATGGTCATTATGATGATGCAGATGAAGAATTAAAACATAGTGAAATGTGCATTATAGACTTTCAGAAACAAAAAGTTTATGCAGATTTCATCTTGAGGAGGAAAAGTAAAGGCAAGAGGCCCCCAAGGAGCATTTAAGCAAGTATTCTGATTAACTAAGACTGCCACCAAGGGATCACTATTTGAGTTGTTTTTGTGTCACAATATTTCCTATGTCAATTATTTGGATGCCTCATGTACCTCCTTGAATTGTGAAAAAATAAGTTAAGTCTCCAAGCAACAAAAGGTCTCAGTGGGTGGCACTTTCAGGTATATCAGCAAACCATGCAAGAACCACAAGGGTTAAGAACATTGGGAGAATATAGATGATTGTAATCTGTATAATATATTCTCTTTGCAAGAATTATAACTCACCAAATGATTAAAGACATGAGCTGTTGGAGAAAAAAATAAAAGAGAAGTGAAAGTCTTACCCTGCCAAATGTGGTATATGCACCATTAAATTGATTGAGTAGCATGTTAGCCAGAAAAGTAAGATGAGGTGCAGATGAGATACAATAACAGAGTCGACTTAATTTATAAAAACTATGCTAGAAGGTTCTAGAAATCTTATAATTAAAATTTGTACACATATTAAAAGTGAACAATAACATGTAAACTTAATGAGTACTAGCGTGTCTACTGAATATTTAATGAGTACTAACATGCATAAAAAAAAAATTAAGTTAGAATCACAAAAATTTTGATTAGAATTATAAAATTTTACCTAAATAAATAATATAATAATTAGTTATCATCGTGCCATCATTTTAAATAATTTATTTATCAATAGTATCTTCTTTTTTTTTTAAATTAATTAATTTTGCATTGATGGGGCATTCAAATGACTACAAATTTGCTTATGTACTTAAATATCTTTGATCCACCCATGTACAGTAAGTATCAAAACAAATATATACTGACACCGTTAGCTAAGATCACAGGCATAGAATACATCTAGGCTTGTAAAATAAGGAAGAAAGATTACCCTGCATAAAACATGCTTTTTGTATTTAGGAGAAGTAAGAATTAGCAGCTGCTAATTGCCTTCCTAAGATCAACAACTGACTTATTTAAGTGGAAAAGAGCTAGAAAGTTTTATATTAAGTATGAAATAATAACTTTGTTGAAGTTACTAGCATACAACAAAATAAGCACCGAATTTAGGAATAGAAACAATTACATTAAAAATTATTGAGCTCGAATGGCCAAAATGGCACCAAATAAGGATGAATACGAAGAGCGCCAACAAACGTCACCATATACCGTATATTGAATGCCATTTTCCATTAATGTGATAACTTATGGAGGACACTTGCAGGTAATGAATATTAAGGTGATGAACTGATTAAGACTTTATAATCCAATTATTAGTTAATTATCAGGGTAATAGCTATCGAAATAGTTATGAAGAAATGTATCAATTTCTACCATAAGCAACACAAATCAAATGGAAAACATAGGTCCTTAAAATATCATCGACCCTTTTATCTTTTAAATCTTTTATCATTGCAATTTCACTATAGCAAACAAAATTTGTGGGGTTGCTTTTAACTTTCCAGTTGAAAGAAAAGGTAAAATTCACACTGATTTTAATGTCTTCAGTAATATCTACCGCCAATATAATATCTGGTAGGGCATATATGTCTACATCTTTATTTTTATAGTAGTATGGATAGAAGTTAATTTGTTTGACAAGATAATATCTTGTCCTTGAATCAACAGTGAGGCTCTTTTCTTTTATGATCCCCACAACTCCTTACAAGAGAATTTATTGTAATACATATGGTAGTTGACTTCCATGCTAATAGCATCCCTAAACATTTTTACTTCATATAATTTCAAGTTCTTCTCATAAAGGGTCTTATCTACACTTTCCACCTTGAACTTCAAGTCATATTGTGTTTTAATAAAGCAATCACCTCTTACAGTTTCTTTTGTGGACTTCATCTGGTTGAGTATTAGATCTATACACAATAGACGCAAATATTAGTTATAACTTAATTGATAAAATTCTTAATACATTATCACAACACTAATACTAGATATCAAATAAAAATGTAAACATATACCTCCAACAGGGTAGAATGGTAAATTGGAGTAAGACTTAGCCCTATTGTAAAGAGGAAAAGCATAGCAATATATGTTATCATTTGGTTTAAGTAATTCACAATGTCATCAGCTAATCATTGCATTTCTAAACATGAAAAAAACACACACACACACACTCAAAAAAATAAGCTTTTGAGTATTCTATTTGCTTCTTTCTTACTTGTTTTTCTCAAGAACCAAGCACACTAATGAAGCACTAGTAAACTCATATTTTTAAAGTGCAATATGACTTATAAAGATCTTCTGTGAGTTAAAAAAAAATTGAAGCAAAATTCTTAACCCTCTATATAATATTCAAGAAAATGCAAGAAATGATTAAGAATCAAATTGTCAGGACTTAAAGTACAACTAAAAATAAAAACTCAAGCACAAAAATTTTTCACATCTTTTAAATATCACTTCAGTTTTACTTCTCTTTTGATTTGTCATTAACCAAGAAGAATATTTCAACTAAAATTTTTGAACATATCAATTGATATTAAACCAGATAACCATCTATTAATCATTGGGTTAAGTTTTCTAATGGCTTTACTCAAAATTAATAAAGAACACATTGTGAAAGTTAGCACTGAATTTGGTGCTTGAATTTGGTCACATTATTTGATTTTTAAAGCCCACAATTGCGGAACTGTTTTTAGACAAATTTTGCCTATAAAAAAAAGCTCTGGTTTAAGAGCTTTGTATCCAAAAATTGAGAGCATTCATCCCATTTTATAAGAGAGAGTTGAGAGTTTAAAGACTTAATAACTTAAAATTATAAAACTATGAAGAGTTTAGTAAGTGAGAGTAATTTGGTCTAAAGGGGTTCTAGGTTGTGAGACAAAATATTTCAATACTAGTGTACTCCATATCACTAGTAAAATTATTTTCTTTTGTCTTCACCTATAGATATAGGCTGAAAACCGAAGCATGTAATTTCTTAAGTCCTCATTCTGAGCTTATTTTTCATTTTCTCTAACTTTATTTTAGTCGTGGCCTTGCTCATCCATATATTTCCTAGCAGTAATATCAAAGCTTTTGGTGGTTAGAGTACTGTTCATGTATATGATTCTACTCATATATACAGTTACTATTCACATGAAACGATGGGCACTGATTCTGCAAAAGGCAGTTCATGGTGAAAAACAATGGCTATAAAGGAAAAATAATTACTTGGCAGTAATGAAGAAAGACCTATGAAGATAACTGATGATGCTAAGTGGAGCGAGATGGACAGTAATGCAATTGTTTATCTACATTTAGCACTGGCTAATGAAGTGTTATCTAGTATAGAGGAGAAAGGAACATCAAAGAAAACATGAGGTACTTTCATAAAATTGTACGAGAACAAGTTTTTACACAACAAGATTTTCTTAAAAAGAAAACTTTACAATCTTTAAAAGGTAAAATCTACATCGATGATCAACCATATTAACACCCTGAAGGCTCTATTTTCACAACTCACAATATTAGGTCATAAAATAGAGAAAAATAAACGTGCAAAGCTTATACTTCAAAACCTACTAAATTCATATTATTAACTTATCATTAATTTGACAAACAACAACCAAACAAACAGTCTAGTCTTCAGCGATGCTGCAGCCTCTATATTAATGAAAGGAGCAAGCAAAAAAACAAAGAAAGTAGGCATGCGAGTTCACAGCAAGTAGAGGCATTATCAATACAAAAGGAAGATTAACGAAATGTGGCCCTAATGGGAATCACAATCATGATATATTAAAATTGAAAAGCATGAACAATATCAAATGTTATAATTGTAGTAAGAAAGGATATGTCAAAGAAAAGTATTGGAAAAATAAGTAGAGTAGAGACAATAAAGCTGAGTAATCAATTGCTTAGGTTATGTGGCAAATACTTCTAATGATGATAAAATTTTCTACAACGAGGCAACAACTGTTATAGAAGGTAAGAAGTGGTTAGTTGATGTTTAGCTTATCGGGTCAGAAGCCACTTGGCACATGACCTTTTGGAGAGTGGTTTAAAAAATAAATCTATCTCAAGAGGATCTACATATATAAATGATGATCATACTTTGGAGATCGTTAGTATTGGTACTGTCAAAATAAAAATATTTGATAGTACAATTCACATAATTTAGAAAGTACGATATGTCAAAGACTTAAAGAAAAATATATTGTCTTTGAGACAAATAGATAACCTTGACTGCAAAACTCATGTAGAAAATGGAATCATGAAGATTGTTAGAGGCACACTTGTATTAATGAAGGCGAAAAAAATCGGTGCTAATGTATTTATGCTCAAAAGTGAAGCACTACAGGAAATAATAGTCGATGATGATGTAGCATTTCAAACTTGGTCATATATCAGAACAAGGTGACTTTCATTTGGGAAATGCCAGATATATCCTTAGAAAGTGTAAAGTATATAGTGACTTTCATTGATAATTATTCTTAAAGATATTAGATTTATCAAATTAAGAAAATGTCATATATATTTCTAGTATTCAAGGAATACAAAGCGTGGCTAGAATTTGAATTAAAAAAAATGATTAAGTGTTTGACAACAAATAATGGTGGAGAATATACAAACAACAAATTTCTTACATTTTATAAGTAGAAAAGTATTAGAAGACAATTCACAATCGCTTATGCTTCTAATCAGAATAAAGTGGTAGAGTGGATGAACAGAATTCTTGCAGGATGAATAAGAGCTATGTTGAGGACTGCCAGTCTACCCAACTCATTCTAGGCAGAAGCAACCAAAATTTCTTGTTATGTGGTAAATCAATCACCATCTGTGGCAATTAGATTAAAAACTTCTATGGAAATACAAGAATTGAAAAGTCAATTGATTACTTTCAGCTTTGGATGTCATGTGAATGTGATATACAATACTCAAGAAAGAACAAAGTTAAATCCAAAATTCAGAATATGTGTCTTCTTGAGATATGCTAATGGAGTGGGACTCATTGCCCGTAAGATTGTTATCAATAGAGATATTATCTTTGTAGAAGATCAACTACAAAGGAAAGATGCTGATAATAGCACTATAAAAGAAAAGTCAGAAACTGTACTAATATATGTGAAAAATAATCTAAAAAAGAAATATGAAATTCTTTTGAAACAATGTTAACGCACGAGGCAATCAAGTCCGAGGCTCTAAAAATTTGTCAGTCAACTCTTAAAAGACAACTGTTAGTATGGCACTCATAGTATGTTATGAAGATCAATGTTGTATTTTGTCCCTTAATAGAGGATAAAGAGCCATCAACTTTCTATAAATCTTTGAAAAATCTAAATGTTTGATATTTTGTGAATGATAGCAATGCAAGAAGAAATTGAAGATCTACACAAGAATAAGACATTAAGACTTCCACCACTACCATGTGCAAGAAAAGTCATTGGAAATAAATGGGTTTATAAGATTAGTGGTGAAAGGATTTGTTCAGAAAGAAGGTATTGACTTTAACGAGATATTTTCTTTGGTGGTTTGACTCATGATAGTTAGAGCAATCTTAGCGACGTATGCTACATTTAACTTACATCCTAAGTAGTTAGATGTGAAAACTGTGTTTTTTCATAGAGAATTTGAAAAAGAAATTAATATGCTTCAACTAAAAGAGTTTGCTAACAGGAAAGCAGAACTTAGTTTGCAAATTGAACAAATCTCTATATGATCTCAAACAGGTGCTGGGGTGTTAGTATAAGAGACTTGATTCCTTCATTATAAGCCTTAAATATAACAAACTCAATTCAAACCATTGTGTGTGTTACAAGAGTTTTGAAGATAATGATTTTATCATTTTGTTGTTGTATATGGATCACATGTTGGTAATAAACTCTAACAAAGATCGAGTTTAAAAATTGAAGGCACAGTTGGCTAGAAAATTTGACATGAAGGACTTAAGAACAACAAATAAGATTCTAAGGATGAAAATTCACCAAGACAGAAACCTAACATATGTTTTACCAAAGCCAATCAATACTGATAAGTTTGTATGGAGTAGATCCTCTGGCAGTCTTGCAAAAACATAAGCTATATGACAATAGTAAAATAGAAAGGATGGTATGAAGATTGATTGGTTCTCAATCAAATCTCCAACTACGAGAATGTGAAAGTCAGCACCGAATTTGGTGCTTAAGTTATCAAAGACGTGGTGCTTTAATTTGGTTATGATGGCACCACATTATTTGAATTTTAAAGCCCATAATTGTAGGGTTTTTTTAAGCAAATATTGCATATGAAAGGAAGCTCTGGGTTGAGAGCTTGGCATCAAAAAATTAAAAGCATTCATCCCATTTTATGAGAGAGAGCAAAGAGTTCAAAGATTTGAGAGCTTAAAATTATGAAGGTTTAGTAAGTGAGAGTAATTAGGTGTATTGGATTCTTGAGTTGTGAGACAAAATATTTCAATGCTTGCATACTCTACATCATTAGTAAAATTATTTTCTTTTGTCTTTATCCGTACACATAGATTAAAAGCCAAATTATGTAATTTCTTGTGTCCTCATTTTGTGCTTATTCTCCATTTTCTCCAAGTTCATTTTAACTATGACCTTGTTTCACCTATCAATTTCCTGGCACAAAAAATTATTTGAGATTTTATTTTTCTTTTCTTTTCCTCCATTTTCTAATCAACCAAACACCACATTTCGTACAGAAGTACTTGTCCTGATAGGTGATAACAAGCCAAAAGAACAACATAATCATGAAATTACATCTCCTGATCTCCTAATCACAATATTAAATAATAAAATGCAAGCAAAATGGATCACTGAAGAGATCAGGGTAACATGAACACTTGAGATAGCAAATAAACAACGCAGAACGATCAGATTTCATTTTCTTTTTTGTTACTGTCTCAGCAACCAATCAGAAGATCTAAGACCACGTTTAGTATCGGATTAACAAATTCATGCAAAATCAAATCAAAATAATAGTTAAACAGTTAGAAGTTAAAAGGAGCAATCGGTAATATAACGGGAGTACTAGCAGCCATCGGCACGTTGAAAAACTTTGCTAGCGAACAACGGAATGAGATCTCCTTCTTTGAGCTGATGAGGCTTGAGTACTGTTTACGGCAGCTCCAGCTTCAGATTTTTCATCGAAATCAGCAGAGGAAGCAGGGCAGTTATCAGTATCAAGCTTGTTCTTCGATTCATTATCCCCATGGTTGTACGGACACTATAGCGAGGGAGAGGGAGAGGGTTTCGAATAAAATGAAATGGGGGGAAATTTTGTTAGCATTTGGTTGAGGATTTCATAGCCAACATTAGACATCGTTACGAAGGTACTTTCGATCTCATGGTGAAAATCTCGACCATTGAAACCTTTTGAGATGTTTGTCGCGATTGTATTCTCATGAATTAACGTTTTGACTTTTTATTAAGACGTATTTTGTGTGTGACTACATGACAAACTAACTGAATCTATTGAGCGACGCGGGTAGTCCGTTAGCAGCGACCGTTGTTATGGAGAATTGATAATTTACGTTGGCGGTGACATTGTGGAGCTCCAGGCGGATATTATTGGGCTGCGTAGGTGCAATGGTTGCTATGCTTGCTTATTGCCTATTTTGGAATGGTTTGTTGAACAAGTTTTAACAAACGTCATTTGAGCAGTTGGACTCATCATTTTAATCTAAATCATGCACAACGCAGTTAAAAGAATATTCGTGACTCAACAAAGTTCCCCCCTTCACAAAGTTTTTGTTAGAATATGTCCCTGCAGCAAGCCTCCTAGATACAAATACTACAATGCTAATAATTTTACTGTAGAAAACAGAAACATATTGCTTGTTTTAATTAGAGCAGAGTTTAATTTGAATAGAGAGATTCAGGGCTCATTTGGGAATGTTAAAGAATCAAATACTGAACCATCAAATGTGTTCGTTCCACATTTTTCAAGAATGTAGCTATACATTCCAATCGATCTTTACAAATTGAGACAGACAAGTGTATGCAGAACTGTAATCTCCATAAAAGTAACCAAAAACAGGGGCTACTTCTCACTGTATCAGATAAGTAACAGTGGAATCATCAATTGCGCTTGGGAAGAGAAAAATGATAATAGGCTTTAGACGCAAATAATGAAGCATAGAAGCCAACTGCTCCAAGAGCCATAAATAAAATACAGCATGAGCATGCATTATAGACCAAAAAGTAAAACAGATTTGAAAAAGAAATCACTTCGTTAACTCTGCAGTAGAAATAGATGCCGTAAGCAAACATGAAAATGGTGGTTGACCCCCTCTTAAAACAGATCTGCATAAAATTTAAGCCCATCAATCAGCAATCATGTTGTAAGGGAAAAGAGTACAGTGGTAAAATGACCATGCTATGATGCCAAGAACTATACCTCCACTACCAGTAGAAATGGTTTTGTACGCAGTTGATAAGCTGCAAGACCCGCTCCCGTCAATATAGTCATTGTAATGACTCTAAAGAAGGATAAGAATATCGTCCTGTAGACGCCACAAATCTTCAACAAAAAGAAGATTGTGTAAATTTCATCCGTATTTCTGAAGATTGCAATGAAAGGGAAGAGGCCTGGAAACATCTGAGCTTTTATGGTCGTGAACTTAGATCCCCATAAAGGGGTCGGTGGTCTTCGAGATTGTAATTGGAGGCCATTTGCTATCTCAATACTTTAGGAAAAGAAAGGGCAGCCAAAAGTCTAGATACACAAAAAAATACTGCTATAGTCCGGAAATTTGCAGTCTCAAAAGCCAACTGAGCCACTTTGTTAACCCCCAGAACCATTATGAACATCAGGACATGGTAGAAAATGTACATCTTCTGCAAAGAAAACCATTCACCAGATGATCAAACGACATGAGCTATTACTGTATTATCCGAAGGGAAAAAAAAAAGAAATACTACTTCACAAGAGATATGTCTTACCCAGCTATATAGGTTGTTTTTACGATCGGATCCATTGGATGAATCAAGGTACTCATAATACGAACATATCAAGCAGTATACAAACAAAAGTGTAGCTATGGGGCCAAGATTGCATGGATAACGAACATCATGAAGTTCCAAAGCCCATATAAAGAGGAAACCGAGACCTGCCCTGCATTGGTATATATTAAGGCAAAAATATAATTAAGAAGTATACACATTTCATAATAACTTTGCATTAAGACCAAAATTTAAAATTTCTATCAGGGAAGTTATTGATGAAAAAAATGAAGTCGGTGCATATGCCAATATATTTAGAGGGATCTCACGCATCTTATAGCTCATTCCTTTTTCATAGTGAATTAAAATACCAGGATTATGCAAAATGCTTGTTGGTATTATTATAGTTTCGACATAATCTAATAAAATCATGCAGAACTGGAAAAAAGATAAAAGCATACTAAACCCACAGTTATATACGGAATTGATCACTGAATATATAGTAACTTTAATGAATTCAGAAATATGCAACAGACTAAGCACCGAAGTTGAAGTACAAGATGATTACATTGGCAAATGTTGAACTCTAAGGCCCAGAATCTAAGCAAGTAACCATGGATTTGTAGGGCGCAAGCTTGCAACTTTTGGTACAGAATGGGAGCTGCAGGGACAAAAATTAAGATGAAAAAATGCCATTAAGGCCTCCATGGACCTATGCTTTCTTTAAGAATTGTTAGATGCCACAATACCTGATCGTAAGAAATTCAACCATTCCCTCACCAAGCGTCAACAGTGCCAGGCACAAGTTGAGAAACCAAAATATCAATAAACACAATTCTGAACTCCTCTGTTTCATCGTTGCATTTCCATTCTGGGTGATAGATTTTGTAAGTTTGATTATAGAATCTTTCCACAATACGGAATAGGTAAACCTGACTCTGATTTCAGCGTCTTCAGTTATATCAACTGCAGAATCTAAGTCAGCAACAGAACTTATGTCTACCACTTGGTTCTCATAGTACTGGGGATAAAAGTCAATGTGCTTAACAAGATAATAACTAGGCCTTAAATTGAAAGTAACTCCCATTGGTTTAACAAACCCTACCTTTTCAAGCAAGAGAACACTGTTATAATACATATGGTATTCGTATTCATTACTGACGGCTTGCCTAAACTTTTTCAGTTAATCTTTTGTTAGGGTTTTCTCATAAAGGCTCCTGAACTGTTCCTACCTTGAATTTCAGCTCATACTGAGTCCTAGTAAAACAATCACCGGATAGAATTTCTTAAAGAGATTTCTTCCTGTTGGGTATTGGCTCTGTACGCAATCCATGGAATTTTAGAATAATCACATATAAGTTAGATGCATGTAGATGATCATAACTACCCCTCTATTGAAAATAATGTAATAACAGATGGAAGATGTAATTGTACCTCCAAGAGAACAGAATGGCTATTCACAGTAGGAGTACGCCTCACTGCAGAAAGAAATACATCAACTGAAAAGCAGAGTTTAAAATGACTCAGTACAGAGTTTCTATTCTGAAGCTTACCCTTTCATCATTATTATTTTTCCAGAAGAAAGTGAGTTCCACTTAAGAAACATAACAAGTCCTAATGAGTTGATCTTTTCAATTTTCATTTTTTTTCCTAGCAAAAGATTTTGGGACTAATCTAGATTTCATTTGTTTCTTTTGTCTTCTTTTTCGAGGGAATAAGGCACAATGTCAATATACAGAATCATATAGGGCTTCTAAAAATTACGAAACTCTTTGATGCTCGGTTGGTAATCAAGAAAAAATAACAAAAATTAGATTTCACCACCTTGATTTTTGTTATTTCAGATGACTGAGACTCTTTATCTTTCATATACTTCTTTCTTTTACCCCCATTTTCTTATCAACTAAACAAAAAATTTTGTCAAAAAACTTAACAAACAAGTCAGTAGATATCAAACAAAATGGCAACTATGAATCATTGAAATGAATCCTCAAGTTTCATTCCCTTGTTCTCGTCTTTTTTCTGGCCCACCAAATTAATTGATATCGGGCTAAATGAACAATTAAAGCCATTTATTTACTTCTACCAATCTCCTTCACAGGAATTAATTGACAGAAAACACGCAACTCCACAGGATCTCAATTTATTTTACTTCCATTTTCTCATCAATCAAACAGAAAATTTCCTTCAAAATTAACATACTAATAATATCGATATCAATCCAAAAAAGCAAGCAAACTCCTCAAGATTGCTTTTTCTTTTCTGTACCTTCTCATTAGGCAACCACAGAAAAGTACAACTTCCACAAGAATTCATTTTTCGTTTCTTTTCCTCCATTTTCTCAGTAACCAAACAGAAGATACCAAAAAATTATTCAAGTTAAAAGGAGGAATACCAGTCATCGGCATGCGGAAGAACTTTGTTACCGAACAAAGGAATGATATTTTCTTCTTTCAACTGAGGCTCGCTCATTATGGAGAGCTCAGGATGCCGCGTGGAGATTACCATCGGAAACAGGGCTGCTATCAGTATCAAGACAATGAAGCTCATTCTTGAATTCACAATCACAGCCATTTTCTTACGGACATTAAAGACTAATAAAGAGAAAGAGAAAGAGGGAGAAAAAAGGGCGAGGCTTTAGTGTTTGAAATGGGAGGGAAATTCTGTTGGTTAATTAGGTCGAGGCTATTTATTTAGAAGTGTAGTTTTTTGTGATGAATTTTATATTTTCATGATGTAAATCAAGATTGTGATGTGATGAAATCGGACGGTTTGAGTTTTACTTGACAGTTATTTTGTGTGTGAACTTGTCTCGACTGAGCGAGGCGGGCAGTCAGTTGGGCTGTTGTTATCGTTGCAGAGTAACTGATTATTGTGTAGGTGACGTCGTAGAGTCACAGGCGAATGTTATTCAGCCACGTTAGCATATTGGTTATCAACCGTTTAACACTAACACTCTCAACTCTCAATAGTTGCAAAGCTCTTTCACAGGAAAGTAATAACTCTTTTGAATGATTATTGGTTATTAACTGTTACAGCATCACTGATTTAGTGTAACATCCTAAATAAATACCACATCAATAAAACACAGGAGAGATGTTGGGTTTATAAGGGATAATTCACACTTTAATTAGTAAAATACGTTTTGAAATGTATACATTTTGTCAGATCTGGATTGGTTCATGACAAATTGTATCAAAGTGATTAAAGAAAAAGTGGACAATATCTTGTTAGGTTTAGGTTGGGTCATCACAGATGGCATTAGAGCGGCTCCGCATGTCCCAAAGCAAACAATATCTTGTCAAGTCTGGGTCATAACAAATGGTATTAGAGTGGCTCTGCGAGTCCTCTTAAACAAGAATGGCAGAAACCTTAACAAGGACAATGAGTTCTTAAAGGGGGTGTATGTAACACTGTAGGCAAATCCCACATCGATAAAACATGAGAGGAATGTTGGGTTTATAAGGGATGTTTCATATCTTAGTTGGCAAGATGTATTTTGAGATGTATGAGAACTCCAGAAACAAAATTGTGCGGATTTTATTACAGGAAAAATTTTATATATATGTCAAACAATTATTTTATATATATGTCAAACAATTTATCCTCAAGCTACTTTTAGATTCTAAAACTAGATACATTTGTTAGCTTGATGCAAGAAGCAAGCAAACGAACTGTCATACGACTGTCGTTCATGAATCAAACAATGAGGGTGACTGCATTGCACAATGCTAATGATGATTATGTAGAAATCTGAGAGAAAATTGCTTTTGAAATAAAGAGATTGCTCATTTGGCATTGCTAAAGAATCAAAATACTGCTTCATCAAATATGTTCAATGCAATTTTTAAGTACGTAATATACATCCCAATTGACCTAATTACTGATATTAAATGACACAGATAAGTATTTACAGAACTGTTATCTCCATACGAGCAACCAAAACATGGGCTAATTCCCACTGTATCACACCAGTAATACTTTAATCATCAGTTGCTCTTGTGCAGAAAAAGATGCTCATAGGCAAGAAACGCAAATGATGGAGCATAGAAGTCCACTGCTCCAAGGGCCACAAAGAAAATGCAGCATAAGCTAGCATTATAGACCAAAAATCAGAACATATTTGGAAAAGAAATCTTTTTGTTAACTCTGTAGTTGAAATAGATGCCATAAGCAAACATGAAAATGGCAGTTGATCCCCCTCTTAACACAGATCTGCATAAATATAAGCCCATCAATGATCAATCATGCTATAACCAAAAGAGGAACAAAAGAGGTAAATGATAAAATGTGCTATGAACAATACCTCCATCCCCAGTTGAAATGTTCCTTGTACAACTGATAAGTGGTAAAAATTGATCCCATCAATGAAGTCACTATTATGACTATAAAAAAGGATGGAAGCATTGTGCTATAGACGCTGCAATATTTCAGCAAAAAGAAGATTTCATAAATTTCATCCTTTTTTCCATAGATTGCAATGAAAGGCAAGAGGCCCCCAAGTAACATCTGAACTGGTGTGGTCATCAACATAGAATGCCACGAATAGATCATTGATCTCCAAGGTTCATATTGGAGGGCATATCCAATATCAATACACTTAAGAGGAAAAAAGAAAGCCGAAACTCGGTATATGGTAAAAAATATTGATGTAGTCCTCCAACTAGCAGACTCAAAAGCCAATGTAGCCACTTCATTAACCACCACAACAATTATGAACATCAGGACAAAGTAGAAAATACATTTTATCTGCAAGAAAGTAATTGATTATACAAACTAAAGACATGAACCAAAACCACGTTATCTGAAGAGGAAAAAGAAGAATTACTACTATACAAGAGATATGCCTTACCCAGGTACATATGTTGTGCTTACAGCCTGAAGATTGAGATGAATCATTATACCCATAACATGAACATATCAAGCACCATGTAAGCACAGGTATAGCCATGGGGCCAAGATTGCATGGATACAGAACATCATGAAAGTCCCAAAACCAAATAAAGAGGAAACAGGCCCTGCATTGGTGTTTAGACAAAAATATAATTAGGTGTTTAGACGAAAATACAATTAGGAAGTACACATGTTTCATATGAAGTATGCTGTATAACAAATTTTAAAATTTCTAACTGGAAAGTTATTGATGACACAAATAAATCAATCCACCAATATGTTTAAAGTGATCTCAATTATCTTATATTGCTTTGCTTCTTTATCGTGAATTAGAAAACCAGCTTGCTGGCATTACAATTGTTTCAACACAATCTAATAAAACCAAGGGATAGCAGGAAAAATGCACAGGCATAATAAGCCCAAATTCATGTACAAATTGATCATTGAATAAAATATGGTAACTTTAATGAAGTCACAAAAGTGCAACAAAGTAAGCATCAGGGTTATGTAAAGAATGATTACATTATCAACAGCTGCAATCCCATGCCCAGAATGGTAGCAAGTAACCGCAGTTTGCAGGGTGCCAGGTTGCTTCTCTAGAGTTAGGCCCGGAGCGAGACCTGCAGTACAAAACATCACAAGCTGCAGGCAGTAGGCACAAGTTAAGTACCAAAAATATCGATCGAGAATCAAGCAGCCCTTTCTCTTCTGAACTCCACCACTGTTTCGCTGTGGCAATTCCCTTTTGGGATATAGATTTTGTGGGCTCGATTATAGAATCTTTCCAGAAGACAGAATACATAAACCTGATTCTGATTTTCAGCATCTTCAGTTATATCAACACGGAAGCTAAGTCACTGACAGACTTTATGTCTACCACTTGGTTCTTATAGTAATGGGGATAAAAGTCAATGTGATTTAACAAGATAATATCTAGGCCTTGAATTGACAGTAGCTATCATTGGTTTAACAAACCCCACCTTCCCTCACAAGAGAATGTTGTTATAGTACACATGGTATTTGGATCCATCAGTAACAGCTTGCCTAAACTTTTTCACTTCATCTTTTGTCAGGGTTTTCTCGCAAAGGATATCCTGAACTGTTCCTGCCTTAAATTTTAGCTTACACCTAGTCCTAGCAAAGCAATCACCGGATAGAATTCTTCAAGGGATTTCTTTCTGTAGGGTATTGGCTCTGCAATCCATGGAAATTCAAATAATAACCCTCAGTTGAAAACAATACATCACACCCCTTGTATAATACTACCAATGAATTGGATATGTATCTCCGGGCGGACATAATGGCAACTCATAGAAGGAGTCACCTCACTGCAGAAAGAAAGCATTTAAATCAAATGAAAAACAGATTATTTCAAAAGAAAATTCTTATTAAGGGAATTTCTATTCTGAAGCTTAAAGTTTTCAATTTTTTTTTTTTCAAAAGAAAGTTGAGAGAAGTACATTTTCTTTGACCTAGATTTAACAAACATGGGAAGTCTCAGTGAACTGATCATAAAACAATTTCTGGTAATGACAAGAAGCGAGAACTATTGACAATGTAAATTTTTCAAGATACTGAACCTCTGAAGCCAACATTGGTTTATGTTTATATTAAAACATGATGACCAGGAATTGTAGGTTTCTTCACTTCTTGTTGTGCATTTCTTTTTTTTCCTTCACTCTTTTCCTCCATTTTCTTATCAATCAAACAAAATATTTGGCCAAAATTACAAACAAAATCAGTGGGTATTAAACCAATTGACAAATTATGAATCATTGATCTAGTTTTGCTCTTCTTTTAACACAAAATTCACCCCCCCCCCCCCAAAAAAAATATCCTGAACTTTTTATTGTCCTTTCTTTTCAAGCAAATTAAACAAAGCATTTTCTTGTACGAAATTTAACTAAAAAATTGATATCAGGCTAAATGAACAACTAAAACCAGTGACTTGTACGTTTCCAATCCGCTTAACAAAAAATTAACTGAAAATCACAGCTCCTAAAGATTTCACTTTCTTTCCATTTCCTTCATTTCCTCACCAACCAAACGAAAGATCAACTAATGCAAAAACCTAATGAAAATTACTGCAGGATAAGAAAAGAGAGTACCAGTAATTGCCATGCCGAAGTAGTTTGTTAGCGGACAGAGGAATGACATATCCTTCTTTCAACTGAGGCTCGCGTGTTATGGAGATTTCAGGATTGCGCGCCAAGATCTCAGGAGCTAACAGAGACGTTTATCAATAACAACACAATGAAGCCCATTCTTGAATTCACTATTACAGCCATTGTCATGCGGACACTAAAGAATGAGAAGAGAGTGGCCTTGGACATTAGGAAGAAAATGGAGGGAATTTCTGTTGGTGAGTTGGGTCGAGGCATTTATACGATGCTTACTATGATGTGAATCTGCATCGTTGGATGCTAGATGTTAATCAAGATTGTGGTGAGATGAATCAGACGATTGAACTCGAACTTGACAGTTATATTCTGTGTTGAGCATTTCCAATCTAAATTTGTCTCGTCCGAACGAGGCAGGAAGTTCAGCTACGCTGTTATCGTTACAAGGCATCTGATTATTTCCCTCGGAGGTGACATAGTTTGAGCAACAGGCCCCGGATGTCATTCAGCTGAACTATTTTGCGGTTTATTTATTTAAAAATAATCCACCGTCAGTTTGAGGGCGGAAACTCTTTTACTATTTAATTACTTATTTAGTCATTTTCTAATCCACCATTTGCTTTCGGCTCTGGACTTCTGCACTGAACCAAATTACAATAAGAATCACAATAATCTGGTTACATCGGTATTTTTGTCAAAACCACGAAAAAAAAAGTTAAAATAGTTTTACAATTTGTTTGTAGACGGCAAAACAGCAGTGCCTCCCAGAAGGATGTGAATTAGTAAAGCCCCTGTTGGGCTTGACTGCATTAAAGCTCACCGAGGATGTATACCTTTCATTTACAACCTTAAGACAAGTGCGTAATGCTTGGCCAACCAGTGAAAAGAATCATCCATTTTCATTCTTCATGTACTACAAGTTTGTAAGAATCCCTAGCTTCCACCCTGCTTAAACGCTCCACTACTGCCAGTTGTCATAAAAGATTCACCACATCCACACTGCCCTTTAGAGTTCGGATTAATGAATACAAACTCAGACCTGCACGCAAGAAAAGGTGATATAAATTAAACAGAAGTAAACTAGGGAATCAAGCCCCTTGGCAGTTTTACAGTAAATACATGCCATAAACAAGATTTAGCATAACAAATAAATCAATAAAGATCACCACCAACCATACAGAAATGCTGCCCATAAACAACAATGTTATGAAGAGGTCAGAAGGAAAGACACTTGCTATGTAAGAGCCATTGGCTCTTTCTAACCCAGATTGTGCTGTCACCATATATACTGATAAAGCAACTCAAGCTATTTCTAATATCTGCCTTTGATA
Source organism: Luvunga scandens (assembly GCA_030449905.1). Classification (NCBI taxonomy): domain Eukaryota; kingdom Viridiplantae; phylum Streptophyta; class Magnoliopsida; order Sapindales; family Rutaceae; genus Luvunga; species Luvunga scandens. The sequence continues at coordinate 4,451,791 of JASUUG010001265.1, forward strand.
TGTAAAAACTAGAGGGGTAATAGAATAAAAGTTACGATTTCAATCCTCCATGAAATGCCAAATTAAGAAGCATCAAGAAGTCACATGGATGTAAATACTCCAACGGTTCCAAGTAGATGAGTAATTAATATGGTTACACTTTAGACAAAACGACTAAGAGGAAAATTAAAAGTGCAGGTGCCGCAAGAGTGTGGTTTTGTTTAGAATTGGAAGTAATAGGCGATACCGCAAAAGTTGCCAGCAGGACCAATCCATAAGCATGCAGAAGGTGGATGTCAAGGCGAAGTAAACGAAGCAATTAAATGTCACTTATGCTGGTGATAGCAAAATATGTCAAACCAAGAAATCTACCATAAAAAGCAAATGGATCTGCTACGTTCTGTTCTGCTCTATCTAGTAAAAGTAATGATGGCAGTACCAATGGAGGTTGAAATAGAAAGGAAGTGATGATGATCTACATTTAACCCACGTCACTGGTGAGCAGTGTATTAGTTGACAATGGCCTGGTAGCAACAATATTGCTAGCGGAAGTTACATGGTAGCAGCTAAGGTTGTAAAGGACACAATAGTTTAGGCCAATGGCAAACTGCATGCACCGGTAGGAAACTGCACGGCTGCAGAACTCAGTAAACCTCTTCCGAATAACCCTGCAAATTTTTTCTTTCTTTATTTTGTTGTGTGAGAATTCAATTCAATATAGTGTTTGTTTGTACCACATCCAGAAATAAAAAGAATAAAAGTTTGTTTGTACCACATCCAGAAATAAAAAGAATAAAAAATCTGAAGCCCATTTCAACTTAACGGAACCCTGAAGATGTCAGTTAATACTTGTTTAAGTAGTTACGTAACAATGTATCACGGCCATCAAAGTAGTCATTGAGAACAAAAAGGTCACCTACACATCCATAACATCCAAAAACAACTACAAGAAAATTTGATTACCTGAGCTTATCATCTACAAAATCCATTTTGGTCCCAATAACGTGCATGAGAGCTTTTGGATCAATCAGTATCTTCACACCCTTATCCTCAACCAACTCATCAAACTTACCCCTCTCATCTGTTACATAAATCACAAAAACAAGGGAAAAAAATTAGTTCAAAGTTCAAACTGTTACTTTTATAGTAACAATCCTTGAGAAATAACAATTCAAGCATATAAAGATATCAAAGATCAAAGAAACATATTCCAGCACTAATGAACAAGTACAATTGTTCACTCAAGACATTCTAGCTCGTATCACTTCAAGTAACTGCAAAAGATTATTAAATTTTTCAACAGAAATGTGAGTAAATTTATTCACTGACAGGACTCCAGACATGCTTGACAAGGATGTTGCGTCACAAATTTGACTTGGAAGCTGAAATAAACAGAAAGGCCATTGTTCACATTGACACCTTCAGCAATTTTTAAGCTAACAAACTTTTCTGCAAAATGTAAAATATAAATATCTGAAAGAATCAGGGAAGGAACAAAAAAGCAACTAGTTCCCACCCTGGAATTAATTCAGGAGGTAGAATGCAAAGCACCTATCCTCTTAATTTTCTGCCTCGGCCTAAACTGGATGGGAATTTTGTTCCACAATCCAGTTAATCGAGAGGCAATCTACAATTATCTACGACTCGTAAGTAATGCTGGATAAAATGTCTAAGCCACTTGGAGGACAATTGATAAAAGAATCAAATTGTCCTCTAAATAAACCCGGGAAGACCAATAATATGATCTATTGATTTCTGCCTCCTAACTAAGCCATTATGATAATATAATTACTCATTTACTCATATGGCTACTCAAGAAGGCAGCAAATCCCTTTGAAAGACATGGTCTAATTAAATTACAGTTACAACCAAAATATGCAGACAGTACTTTGATATTAATTTGTACTCTAATTTTCACTAGTCTCCTAATGAACCACTAACCTCTTAAAAGTCAACTCATTACACACCTCACCTTAATCAAAGAAATAACAGACAGTTTGATTTCCCAAAAAATCATCATTCACAGTTTTGTTTAATGCAATTATGTAAAGTTTAAAAATCCAAAATAATCAGCAAAGGAACAACAAAGCAATTGTTCCCACCCTGGAACTAATTCGGGAGATGAACTCTTAAGCCATCTATCCTCTAAATTTCTGCCTCCGAATGGACTGAATATGCCGTGTTGTTCCATAATCCAGTTATTTGGTAAGTAGTCACAAATCCGAGCTATTAAATAAGCTTTAGAAATAAATTTCTACTAACACATTTCCAGTTATTCCTAAAAGTACAGAAACGTCATCTTCACTACGCAACTAAGAGACCTATTCAATTTTTATTCCAATTCCAACAATTTCCATAAAAGAGGATATGAACCAAATTAAAAAAAAAAAAAAATTTCTGTTTATAGATAGATTCTTATTGCAAAAACTGTTTCAGGGAACTCAAATTACATGCAAATAATTCATTATTTTACCGGCGTAATTGAGAGTGTAGGACAAGCCGTTGCAGCCACGGGCCTTGACGCCGAGCTTGAGGTAAGGTCGCTGGCGTTGCTGGAGGAGGTGACGTACTCTAGCGGCGGCGGAGTCTGTTAACGCCACGGCCTGCCGCCTAACGGCCGGTCCGATTTTCTCAGCCGCTTGCGCCAGAAACGAAGCCATCGATCATATCCGAAATGGCACGCAACCTTTTTCTATTTAATTCCCTTTTTCGAAAAGACAGAAAATTGCAACGAAGGGGAAATGATTAAAATTTGATGTTTGCGCATAACCAATGCCAGAAGAATAATTATTTACCGTAATTCAATTTCGACTTGGTCAAACTGGCCAAAACGGTGCGTGTTGGTCTCCTTTGGAGGGGCCTGTCTAAGCCAATGAAATGTATGTGCCTACGTGGCCCATTGTTGTCCGTTTTTATGGTGAGTGTGAAGATCAGTACCGACAAATAAGGAGAAAGTCTTGTGTGGTGCCAAGTGCCCACGCTGCCAACTTGTGACATGCAATCAACTTCGTAATTCATGGTTAGTTCAAAAAATGTTGATTCGTTTATTTATTTGAGAGTATCAGCTAACAAATTAAAGAGTACGATTCCTCCTAGTTATAGTGGAAATGAAAGCCCATAGTGCCAAAAAGAATAACAAAAACAAAAACGAAGTCATCATTCACTTAGTTAGTAGTAGGATTAGGATCATATAATTTGCGAGCCCGCCACACTTTTAAGACAATATAAACTCTGTTCAGACCAAGAAAAAGCGTTAGCTACATTATGAGCGTGTGAATATCAGAACGAACATCATAAATTACTCGTGTTCTTCAAGTTTAAAAGTTATGAAAGTCATAATTTAATTAATAAAAGGAAACAAATTAATGAAGAAAACGAAATCAAGTGACTTCAAGTACAAATTATTAACATCAGGAACTATCATGACCATCTCCTTCATTGGCTTGAATGTGTGAAATTCCAAGATCTCCACTATCTTTCAACACATGCATGCATTCATTTTGTTTTTCCCTTCACGTCGTTATTAGATTAAACGAAAACCCAGTAACGCTATATATTCTCTCAAAATTAATTAATCCACAAGGGTTGTAAAAGCATCGAAACTGAATTACCATATCCATATGTGACCAACTTTTTCAGAGAAAACTGAGAAATTAATAGATACGCAAAAGCAATCAGAGCAATAATATATTATGTCTCAACCTCATACTAGCAGTGTCTATATATATATATATATAACATGTGTACTAATTCATACCAAACACATAAATATAATTTATACATTGGATTATTTGAGTTCATAGGCATATCAAATTTCTTTAAGACGGCAACTTAAAACTTTTTCTAATTCTCACAATTCAAAGCAAATGAGAAAGAAGTTCGACAAAAGAACTATTATTACTTGCCCTCCGTTTTTCTTTAGCTTTTGATTCAGATCTTTCTCCAGAATGCTTTAATATGCGCTAGCTGCACGTCATTTCACCAATCAAAAATCAAAAGTCGGCCAAAGGAAAATATGGAAATCACCAAACGATGCTCTAACAAATAAAAAAACAAACGTAAGGCAACTAACTTACGTTATATATCTCTTTTTTTAAAAAAAAAAAAAAAACTTACGTTATATATATTTGCTTTACAATGGGCAACTTAAATTTCTTCTCATTATTCTCAATTTCTCCTTAGCTATCCGGGCCTTTGTGTAGGGTTTCATTTTTAATTCCTCAAAATACTGCGAGGTGAGTTAAAAAAACATCAAGAGATAATCTCTTGTAATTACACTAGCACAACAGATGTTGTGGAAGTTACCTGTTGCTTCCTCTTTCTCTTCATCTCGGCCTACTCCATGCACAAAACTTAAAATTAAATTCTTAGTAAATAATAAAGTCAGTTGTAGCGGAAAACAAGTTTCAACAATGGTCTAGTATTTTAACGAAACTTTAGCCCATTTCTTAGCGAAGTTTACTTATTGGTCTCAACTTTGTTATTCTCCATTGTGGCCCCTGTAGAGTGTAGAACTAAGCGATATCCATGTGCTGATATTTGATAGAGAAAATATTTAACTTAATTAAAAATGTTACCAGAGCTTGCTTAAGGTGAGCGTTCTCTTCTTTAAGTTGGTTCAGTTCGGCTTCCAACTCAACAGTATATGCCTGTATAGAAGAAATATAATCTTGCCCCAATCAGCAGTCTATTTATATATCTAATAAATTAAATCAAAATTAAAAGCTTAATTTAGTAAAAGATTTAATAAGAATTACCTGCTTCCTAGCTCTAGACCTTGCAGCAGACTCTCTGTTTTTGATCATCCTCCGCTGCCTCCTCTCTGCAGCCTTCTCCACTGGCCCATCAATTATCCTCTTCTTTCTAATCCCACCCACTTGATCCATCCCAAACTGGTGACTCCCCGAACCATCAACCTGCTGGTTAGTACCCACCGCCTCAGACGACACCGGACTCATCGCTGCCACCGGCCGTCCTCCCGACTCATACCCACCTCCAGCCCCTACTCTCCCACCATAACAAACAGCCAGAGCTGGCCGCGGCGGAGGCGGCTGCTGCGTAGCTGAGTAGCCACCATTTCCTTTCTCATTATTGGGTCCCAAGTATGCCGATGACTGATCTGATCCAACTACTCCCCGGGCAGGAGGCATTTGTTGATAAGCAGGAGCTGGCACTGCCGCACTGCCATTATTGCTAGCACCACTACTAATGCCAGTCAGTCCCAGGTCATGCCCGGTGCCAAAATTAGGACTCGTCACAGGTTTATTATTAGTCTGATACATCCCAAAATGCGGCTGCGGCGGAGGCTGTGCCACTGGCGTGGTGTTTTGTTGCCTCACTACACCAGTTTTAATCAAGAAATCCTCCAGTGTCATCTCCCCAAAAGTCGATTGCCGCGATGCAGCCTCAGGATTCCGCACGTTACTGTTGTTATTCTCATTCACTCTACTGTTCTGCTGCTGCCCACCTTGCCCTCCTCTGTGTATCTCAGACCAAACTTCTTCCACAGTCTTTCTACACAGCGGCTCCCGAAGCGTAAGCGAGGCTTTCCTTGACAAGGTCGGTTGCTTGACTATACTTCCGTGGGCTGTCGTTGCTGTTGTTGTTTTATTGACTGGAAGATGCTGTACCGTTTGGTTATTGCTCATAGCATTGTTAATAATGTTGTTGGCGTTGATATTACTGTTATGAGTAGATGAGTTGATGGCTTGGTTTTCTTCGGCGTTGCAGATGCTGGTGAGGAACTCGTCCATGTTCATTGACGCGAAGTTCTTGCCGCTCTCGCACAGCGTGTGCTGGAACTCATCCAGGGTTAGTGAGTAAATGGACGATTGTCGTCCGAGTGACGTCAATGTTTTCTGGCGCTGGTCTTCCCGTAACGCTGATTCCACCTCGCCTTCGGACAGCGTTTCCGGCTCTGGTGCCACCATTTTGCACTGCAAATGCTGTGGAAGCAAAGCAACAACACCTAAATGATGAAAGATTTAGACAAAAAAAAAAATGCAATTTGCGAAATAAACGACAAAATTTTGTGGCTTAACGTCACCACCTGTACATGCATGTTAATTGGGAAATGGGATGGGGCTAAACCCCACACCAATAACCAGACTCATTGAACAGTAATGAGTCCACACTTTTCTTAAATCACTAAGTTGAAGTGCCATATATTTAACTCTTTTTTTTAAAAAAACAAATTTATTTACTGTTCTACTTGATTATTTATTGAATACAAATTTTATGAAATATGGACCGACTTAGAGCAAAGACATGTGTTACGTGTACTGTAGGCATTAATTTCAAGTTTTTTACCCACATGTATGCTAAATGTTGATGGATTGTGAGAGAATCTATTTATTACCAATAAGGCTTATTTGTTGTTAAGTGGCTTTGAAACGTGTAAAAAATCATAATTATAAAATAAAAATTAATAGTATAGAATAAATATGATTTTTAAATAATAATTTTTATAAAAATATTATAAATTTTTTATATAAAAATGCTGAAACACCAAACTTTCAGTAGCCATCGTCCAATCACATACAATGCCAAAATCTATTGGTTAGCAATTAGCTCTATATTGGAAATGCAGCCACAATACCAACCAAAATCTATTGGTTATAGGAGTGGACCCATTAATTAAACCACCTCATGCAAGAAAATTTAAAGCAATGTCCCATGCAATTTCAATAGAATTAAGACATCTTCATTATATTTTTTTTCATATCAAACCATTGTACACGGTCTCGGTTATGATTTGAAAGGTATGTAGACTCTTCCTTAAGCTGAGGTCTTTACTTGGCTACCGTCTAGCTTTTCTAGCTATCTCATAAATAGCCACACGATGGGTTCAAAATATCTATATCACTACTAGCATATAAAATGTAGTGGGTGCATTATATTTACAACTTGATTCATAAAATTTAACACCCTCAATGGTATTTTACATGTACCTAAAAACATATATAAAATTATGATCCTCAACACTTAAAACATTATATTGTGACCTTATATATTAACACGTTATATAAATATTATAAGCTTCGACTTTTACATTTTAAGTTATAAAATTAGATTGTAGCGTTGTTCCGTAAAAATTACTTCAATCAAAATCCTAGATTTGCCCTACTGATTGCATAATTTCACATGTCCATCGGACAGGTCCAGATCACATGTACTGGCGCAAGAAACACCGAATCTGTAATATATATATATATATATATATATATATATATATATTAAACATTTTCCAACAGGAATACTAGGTAATTGAGCGGCTTAGAAAGCGAAAGCAAGAGAATGTTTGCATTATTGGCAACCGTATTAGCGCATATGACAAATATTAATTAAATCTACTAAACCTCATAATATTAATAAGGAAAACGAGGAAAGGGACCAAAAGTTCTCACTAAAATAAAATTTAATCATATAATACATACGTCCATGCTTATCACTCAAGATCGAAGAACATGCAAGCTAGCTGTTTCATAATCTTAACTTTTTCAAAAAGAAACAACAAATAAATCTTAAGAGTTTAGAAGTTGTTTTCAGAAAACAACTTCTGAAAAATATAAAAGCAAAAGTTTGAACTTAAAACAAGCACTAAAAAATGGAACAAACCTGTAGCTAGAATATTGGATCCAAAAATTAACCTGAGAATATATCAACAACAAGCAAAGAGGTGAACACAGAGTGCTTAAAGCGAAAGTGCTTATCTCTTTCAAGTAATTTAGGGCAGATCTAAAGCAAAACCAACAACGAGATACTTCGAGGCCTTATAGCAGCAACCAGATGAAGAATGCTTTTGATTGTTTTTTTGCTTATTTTGAAATAATGTTACAAACCTCTTCGTGTTCTAACAGAGGCCCTGAGTTTTCTGCGGACTCAATTTATATTTCCCGCCAGACTGGGACCCAATGCTAGCGTAAAGTTAATTCTTTCAATCAGCCGAACGCTTAAAAATTATAGTTATTTTTGCCAAAAGCTGTGGACGTAAATGTCTCGACACGTGCCCGACATGTGTCTTGTTCACGTTCGCTCTGGAGCCGTCAATGTACACGTGTCTTGTTCCGCCCTCCTACTTAGGTGAAGATGCTCGTGGGTTTTTTCATTTTCATGGTAGTGGGTCTTACTCCTATTATTTAATCCGTATGACGCTTATTTTTAGATTAAATTTTATAAGTTGTAAAATCACATATAATGACGTCTCCTTTATCTATCTATCGTCCAGTAAACATGAATAATGATAGATCTCTATAATTTTTTATTTTTATTCCATTTAAATGAAATATCATTCATTAATAGATTGATAATTTTTAAAAAAATTTAAATAAATAAATTATATTTATTCTTATTAATTAATTGATAAATACCACATCATTTACATAATTTTTTAAGATAAATAATTTAGAACGTAGAGCACTATTCAGTAAATAAATGTTATTTACTTAAATACTAATTGAAAAATGAAATACTATGTGAAGCATTAAAAAATAAACAAATAAATAAAGAGTAAACATAAGATATGCCAGTAAATTTTCATGTCCTAAAATTAGATACTCAATTTTTTTTCATGTTAAGATTTTTTTTTTTTTACTTTATTTAGAGATATCAAACATATTGTCAGATTAAATTTTTTTCAAAATTACATAATGGTAAAATTAAATTTTCACTAAATGAACAACAAAAGATTAGATGTTGACCATAATGGCTCAAATTAAAAAGAAATGTGTGTCAATTTATGGGATATTGAGACATCTTCTTTGCATTTGAACATAATCGTCACGCAGAGAATTGTTTATGATATCATTTCGGCAAAGCAGAGGAAAAGAATAACTTGTGAATAGATGGATAGTGCCATTTGCTGGTCGCATGTACTATCCACGTGTCGTGCAATGGTAAATTACGCTCCATATTATTCTTGACATCAAATTTGATTTGGCCTTTTGGGTATCTTTTTGATCATGTGGGGTGGAATATAATTATGTATTTTTTTAATTAAGAAAAGGAATATAATTATAGTTTAGTTTGTCAGGTTTATTAATTGCCCCGCAGAACTAAAAAGAGTGTTGGGTCTTTGGATTTGTAAGGGCTGCTGCATATTGCTGCCATTGGGCTGATGGCATGACCTCATGGCTAATTTCCCACGTTTTCAATGCTGAAATGATATGGGCCAAATCTTTTTAAAAGGAGCCTTCTCCGGCCCAGTAACTTTAAATACGAAAATGATAATTTTTTTTTAATTTTTTTTAAGAATATCAAATAATTCCTTTAAAAAAAAGAATATCAAATAATAATTTTGATTCATTAAAGAACAAGTACAGCGAGATGTGTTTCAGATTTTTTTTTTTTGTATTGTTAATGCCATAACTTTGGATAGCTGAAAATATTTATATAAATTCATTAACAGAAATGTACACATAAAGGTTATACCTATTTGTCCCACCCCTAAATATATAAATGAACCAATTTTATTTCTAAAATCCATGGAATTGATTTCTGAAAATGACTCGTCCTAATATCCGCAAAAAGATGGCTGCCTAAATAAATTTGTCTTGTTTTTGAAAAATCATAACTGGGATAGGATTAGGGGGGGCTCTTTCTTAACTCAAATTTTTACACAAAATCTCACCCCTTAAATCATAATTAATTCAATCGTTAAAATTAATATTGATCTGATTTTTTTTAAGAAAAATATTAAAAATGGGCGCACCAAATTATTTTTAATAATTTTTTGAGGTCTATTTTCCGTTATTTTCTCGCTTATTATTTTCCAGCACTCCTTCTTCTCACTAGAGAGATAAGTTTTATTATTTGGTATCTCTAAAATGTATTTATTGACAAAAAAACACAAATATAATTCACGTACTCTTATATAAGAGGGTTTTTTCGATCTCCTTACAATCAACAAGTACAATATGACAACGGGGTAATCACTCCACCATTACTGATCCATTTATACACGGTAATATTTTTATGGCCAAGATTTAGTATAAGAAAAAAAATTAAATCATTGATTTAAAGGGACACAATTTAATTTTAATTCACAGATCGCAAAATATTTTGAACTTCCTTATTATTTTTTTGTGATACAACACTATCATTTTCTTATTTTCTATTTGTTGCTGGTAAAAAACTTTTCAGATAAGGTTAGATAGATTGGGAGAGATACGGAGGCTGCTAGTAAAAATAGGAAAATGGAATTGAAAGAATTATTAATATGAATTTGGTGAGCCCAATTTTTAATAATTTTATTTTAAAAAATTCATATAAACATTAATCTTAACCATTGGATTAATTATGATTTAAGGCGCTAAAATTTTGTATTAAAAAAGAGGGGCTCACTATCCTGTCCCATCATAACTATTTGCCTCATCTCGAATATGATTTTTCTTACTGATTTTAAGGATAGTGTCATGGTAGCATCAGCAATAAATTCACAAAAACATTATTACTACATGATTTGTAAGAACAATAATATTTAGACAAATAAGTATAGCAGAATTCTAACAAAAATAATTATACACCCGAATTATTTTATTGTGTTAACTAAAAAATATCAATTAATATGGTAAAACAGGCCAAACGTTGTTTTTATCAACATTCTGTCAATTTTTTATTTCTTTAATATTTTTAAATTTATTAGTTTATCCTTGTGAATCCTTCTGTAAAGTATAAGTCTTGATCCTTAGAAAATGTTTAAAGTTTTTCCATTTTTTTTTCCCTTAAAAAAATGTTTTAGATATTTTTATACGTTTTTTAATTGAATATTTAAAAAGTAAGTAAAGATAGTATTTTTGTTTTAAATTGTTTTTACCTCTTTCCCTATTTAGTAGTATCCCACTGGCCACTAAATTAAAATACGAAATCATTACATCACCACTGTGCAGATATAATGATTATTGGAACTCGCCTTTTTCCCTTGGCTCGCAAGCAAATTAGACTTAAAAAAAAAAAAAAAGACTTTAGCATTAAACAAATGATTTGTTCAACAACAACACATGTGTCATGTAATTCGATGTTTGGTGCACGCGGACCACATCAAGATTAACAATATGATCATTCTCATAATCACCATTGTTCTCATAATCTTCTACATTGTGTGAATTCGAACAAACAGATAAAACAGTTTTTATTATAACCCTAATTATTGATAATTATATATGAGGACCCTACACTAGATCAAAATGGCTTACACGCTTGCATGATATATGCCTTTGATTCTGTAACAAAATTCATGCTCTTAGTATTGATATAATCATAGGAACGTATTGAACCAAATATATGAAAGTTGTTACTTCCTGTAATTTTACATAATCATTTTGCTTCTATATAAACCCGTCTACATTTTCTGAGTTTACAGCAAGAGAGCAAGAAAAATGTCTCCAAAATTGTTCGTTTTGTTTGTTATCTTTTCTCTGCATGGTTATGGCTCTAGGGCTTCAGACCCAGATCCCATTCAAGATTTCTGCATACCAAACCCTAAGTTTGGTTCGATAAAAGTAGCCCATCTTACTATTCTTCCATGCAAGAATTCATCGGAAGCAACCACTGATGATTTTGTGTTTTCAGGCTTAAAATCAGCAGGAAACTTCAGTGACACCGGCTTCGCAACGATCCCAGTGAACCCAACAGTTTTTCCGGGGATTAACACCCTGGGGATGTCATTTGTTCGAGCTGATCTCAAGGTTGGCGCCATAAATCCACCTCATTTTCACCCAAGAGCTACTGAAATCGCGTACGTGGTGCAAGGAAGCGTATATTCAGGATTTGTTGATTCGAGTAACCGAGTTTTTGCCAGAGTGATTGAGCAAGGAGAGGTGATGGTGTTTCCTCGTGGATTGATGCATTTCGAGATGAATGTTGGTGACAAGCCTGCTACAATATTTGGAAGCTTTAATAGCCAGAATCCTGGAAATCAGAAAATCCCATCAGCCATTTTTGGGTCTGGCATCGATGTGGAGCTCCTGGAGAAGGCGTTTGGATTGAGTCCTAAGCAAATTGGGACAATGAGGAGAAGATTTGATCCCAAAACGGTGAAATGAGTAAGAGACTGAGAAGGTCCTTCATTTTGAAATGTAATTGGTCTAGTCTGTTGATTGTTGAAAAGATTATGATCATTTTAATTTTACAGATAATATGAAGGTTCAGTTTTGTGTTTATTAGGGTGCCATTGAAGATATGGAAAATATGAAATGTTGCTTTTATTAAAATCTTCTCTTCACCAAAATATGGCATCTTTTTTTTTACCCCTGAATGTTTCTTGAAACTACAGCTTTTCCTCGTTCAATCTCAAACATGATATTAATACAGATTCAGCGTAAAAAATTTTGTTAAAGATTCTCCATGATCTAATTTTCTCTCAAGAAAAATACAATTTATGATTGGTGTTTATAAAGAGAATGTATGAAAAATATTTAAATTTTAATTATATGAAAAATATTTAAATTTTAATTATACATTATCACTAATCGAAAAGGGTTACACGAGATTTTAGATTAGAACAAGATCCTATTTCTTCGACTCCCGATAGAACCAAATTTTTCGTACGAGATTTCTTCTAACATTTATGTAGAAGCTTTCATGTCTATTACCTCAAATATCTAAGGCAAGGCTTGATCCAGCCAATTGTACTCCGTGATTCATTCTTAATTAATAGGACTTGTTTGATATACTGCTGAATCCCGGCTGTATTGGTGAGATAATGTTCTTCACATGATAAGCGATACCAGAGATCTGAATGTAGTGGGTGTGAATTGTGATGGTGCTGATAGTCACGGCACAAAGAGACATTGTGCATGCCATCCTTTTTTTACCAGGATAAGCTGTGAAAGCTAACCCATCCAGAGGTCGCATGCTCATTTGTCATCATATTTTCCATCAATTGATTAAAAAAAAATCCATGAATGAGGAAACAAACCTTTGTAAATATATTTTTCATACCACAGTAATTAAAACAAATAAGAAAAAAAACATTGCCACTCATTCATTAAAACGACATGATTGTTGAACAATCAGATAAGAATTCAATCAACCTCATTTTCAACTTCACTAGTTTCAACCAAAATATGATTCCTACTATGTCATAGAGTTTTTCATAAAGCAGAATCTCCTTCCCTTATTGGTAAATGGAAGTAAAAATAATCAAAATTCAACTGTTTGATACTCTGCCTTTAGTTTATTAACCACCAACCAATACTGATAGACATTACCAATAATCAACATTCAGATGAACTTAAAATTTAATGTCAGAACTAGCATTTTTGCTTTTTCACAAAATCAACTTTCACAACATAAATATCTATTATAAAATTTATCATACATGGGAAAATGACAAACGAGCAGCTTCGAATCACCAACTTTGAGCGAGAAGAAATAAACAGGTAAGCTGACCTGGTGCTTTAAAGATAAATGCGGGCTACTTGTCTCCAGTTAAAACTGTCTTCACTATGGTGTCACTCATTCCGTCGGCAAATGGAAACATGTGCCCAGCACCTGGCAACTCATGGTAGTGTATCCAAGGGAGTCGCTGTACAATATAGCGTTGCAGTATAACAGGCACCAAACGGTCTTCTGCTCCGTGCCACAAATGCACAAAACCTTCATTGTTTGGAAATGGGTCTTTCAGATCCATCGGGTCAAATTCACATGGTCCAAATCCAACTATCATGTCACGATGAAGGGATTCATATTCTCCTTGCTGCCTTGCTAGTGCCTGATGCGGTCACAAACCCAAGATAGTCACAAAATTGTTTCTAGAAAACTGATATCTATAATCAGTGTAAAACCATCCCTATAAAACCAAAATATATAAAAATTGAGATAAACAAAAGAGAGAGATTTGATATAATGCAAGTCTATTGCGAGAGAAGATTGGGGAAATATGTATTTCAGTGAAGAAAGACATATACCATATAATTATTTTCTTCGGGAGACCACTTAGATAGGACTTCAACATCTTGACGAGAAAAAATATCCATTCTGTGAGCTATAACAGCAGAAGGAGGGAACCACTTCTGAGTGTTCCACCAGTATGTAAGCCAGGGTATGTAGTGAGCAACACGAACTGCCCACTGGTCTTGTGGTAACTGTTGGTAGTAAGCTTCTTTAGACAAGTTTGCAGGAAAACCAGGCCACCAGTAGTTAACAACTGGAGCTAACAGCCCTGCTCCTGCCAACCTGGTATGTCACAAATATTGTCCACAAATGAGGAAAGACAAGAAAACCAAACATTAAACATGCAGTATGCACACACTTTTATTCACATAATATTTCTCGCATCAGTTCAAGTAGCCAATGAGATGATACCTGTGAGGAATATACTTGAGGCAGCCCCAAATAGACTTTCCACCCATGGAATAGCCAATAACATAGAATTTAGATCCTACTCCCAGTTGATCAGCAAGCTCCTCTATATCTAAAGCATCACTCTCAGCTGTTCGCTTTGGATTGGGATCACTTTCTCCATAGCCTGGTCTGTCATAAGACACAATATAGACTCCTAAATCTTCAGTGACTTCCTGGTAGATCCCACCACACCACAGAATCAATTGAAATAAACTTTTTGGCACGTCAAATTTAGAGGCTTAGAGAGACAGGAAAAAATAAAAATAAAAAACCAACAGACAAGTACCGGAGATAGAAAATTTGCAACAGGAGAATCATGTCGGCAAGAATCAAAACCATGGACATAGAAAATCTTATGCTTGGCATTATCTTTTGGGACACCATGCTCTTTGTAGGCTAGATGCCTTCCATCTCTAAGCTTTATTCTTGGTGCCGTAACAGCAGGGCCACCTGGAGACCCACATGTTTTAGGAGGAGGGGGCTGAATCACTTGATAAGCCAACACTGAAATCCCCACTATCAAGACTCCCAGTATTGCTGTAACTATCCCTGGATTGGAGTGAAAAGTTTTCAGAAATTTTAAACTAAATGTTGGGAGAATAAATTATGAGCTAGTTCTTAAGTGTGCTAGTTCTCAAGTGTAAGATTTGGGATCATTTACTAAAATGGCCATTTCAAAAATTGTGAAGTTTATAAGATTGAATTTGAAATAAAAACTTATTTTTTTTTGCTAAGTAATATACAGCAAATGAGTCATTATCTAGTAAGGGATCCTTTTATTAAAATAACGGATCAACTAAAAAACAGAAAAACACAGATTCCAATACCAAGGACAAAATTCACTGCATTAGAGTATGTATTTTTCTTTTTTCAAGTTTATCCCTTACTTTAATAAAGCGAAGGAGCTCTTATTCAAAAATTATTCTCTAGGATAAAACTTATTGAAGCCTGATATATAGGATATTAACAGTTCCATAAACCAGGGATGGCACAAGTTTACAGTACAAACACAATGAAATTCAACCAGCATCAACATTTCAAATTAGCAATTGGTGGTAATCACTTTTTTCCATCGCACTGCTTCTCATTATGCTGTTATACCTAGTCAATAAATCTAAAATAACAAACAAAAAAAATCAGAAATACCTCTCTCTTCTATTCATGAGTTTTGACTAATGTCATAGAATGTAGATGCGAAAGGGATTTGAATCTCTGAACTCCTAGTAGAGAACCTAAGGTGACATTATTCAACTCCCTACATCTTATATGGATCAAAACAACAAATCTTAAGGGGTATATGATCTTAAGTGCAATTTTCCTTACAAGGCCCTTTTGAAGGGTAAGTTCCACCTATGTGTACATAACAATTCGTTCCGAACAGACATCAAAATGAATGTGGGACTAGATGCACTATGCTAAGTATGGGATCAATACCGGTGCAGCTTTGTAATCATTGTAAGGGATGGTGAAATCTAGGGAGGGCAACATCTTGAGAATGAAATCAAATGCACAACGTTGAGTATGGGATTAGTATCGCTGCAACTTTGTCACTGTTGCTATCAATAGGTGGCATCCACTAAATCACCCAACTGGGAATGATGGGCCACAAAGTCATTCAGCTGGGAATGTGGTTGTGGACCGTGGCAGTCATTTACTTACGAGGCCTAAATCCCACATGGACTAAAAGTACAAATATTATGGGCTACATGCTTTCCCTTACAAATCGATTTAAAGGGTTCATTACACCTTTTGGATTCTACTTCAATTACCTTCTCATTAAATTGCCAACTGAAACAATGAGAGAACTCGATAGAAACAAGGAGGCATTAAGTTTTTCTTTCTCTGTTTCTTCAACTTTAATTTACCCTAGAACACTGAATTATCGAAGAACCAAGCTGATACAAATCTCATTTCACTTTCCTAAATTTCCTCAGAACTCAAACATGAAACAACCAATAACAAGCGTATAAATTGCAACACATATGATTAAAAAACGACTTTTTTTCAGCATACAAGAAGCTAAAGAGTTACAATAAGGAACCAACAACATTAATAATCAATA
Organism: Luvunga scandens; assembly: GCA_030449905.1. Classification (NCBI taxonomy): domain Eukaryota; kingdom Viridiplantae; phylum Streptophyta; class Magnoliopsida; order Sapindales; family Rutaceae; genus Luvunga; species Luvunga scandens. The sequence continues at coordinate 4,468,175 of JASUUG010001265.1, forward strand.
TTTAACACAGAAAAAGAAAACCCACCAGACGGAATCTTAGAAGAAGAGCTCTGCTTCCCCCTCCTGGTGTGAGCCCTGGCTGACGCCGCTGATATCTTCCTGTTCACCCCTCCCGCCATTTCAAATTCCCAAAATGCCCTCCCCGGCTAATCAGTCGATTTTTTTTAACCCCACAGACACAGAGATCTGAATGCGCAGCGGCTAGTGAAAGTAGAAGCGTCTGGCTTTTGTTTTGTTTCGTCTTTCATGTTTGAGTTTGACCGGTTTATTACATTTATAGATTGACTAAAACGCCCTTCTTTAGTTTTTTTTTCCTTTTTTCGTTTTATGACTTTTTTGTGGCTTTTCTAAGCTTTTTATATGTTCATGAAATTGCGATTAATGGGTACATACAATAGGTGACATGATTTGATACAAATTTGATATGAATAAATAAATTATATATTTAAATTTAATATAAGTTGTGTTCGTACGAGTAATACTATATATTTTTTAGAAAAATGTAATAACAACCTATAAAAAATATGATTTGTTATTAAAATAATATATTAAAAATTTTGTTACATGGATTCCAAGATAACAAATGAGTTGGATTAAGAATCAAGATCCTTGATACGATTAATAAATGTGTTAGTTAATAATTTTAAAAAAAATATTAATAAAATATTAGATTAATAAAAAAGACGCCTTTTTCTTTTTCTTTTTTTTAACATAGTTTAATTTTCCGTCAGATGCACCCATGCTACAAGTCCAATGTTGTCACATGTGGTTGTTAAGTGAGAAACTTAGGTGAGACGGCTCCAAAAAGACTAGCACATGTTTTGATCATATATTCTTATTTCTTCTCTGCTGCTTAATAATTTAATTGACTTCTTATAACATTTTCAAAACTCTGGGGACTCAATTATTTTCTCCACATGGTCGACAGCCAACCATGCATGTACGTATTATATGAAACTATCATTGATTTTACAACCAATTGTTTCGTCGAATATTAATTTTGCACTGAGATATATCGATATTGCGTAACTATTTTTATCGATATAATGCTTGCTTTAGTAGATTATGTACCTGCTATTTGTAATAGGATTACAAGGCTTTGGACGCGAAGGGATTTTTTTTCCTCTGTGATAATCAAGGGATACCACTATTAAAATTAACGCAAGATATTTGGGGTATATATTCTTTTTAATCCCGATATAAAATTTTGTTTCATGGATAGAGAGATAATTTGATTAGGGCTAGTTTGATAATGTTGCATACAACTTTTTAAATATATAATTGTTGTTATCTACTTTATAAAAATAACTAGTTATGAAGAAAATAACTTAAGCACTCATTAAAGTTTATTTTCAAAAATGTTATCATGTTTAAAAGTTTATATATATATATTTAGAAGATCTTAATGTTAAACTTAAGAATACAAATGACAAACGTTGACATAATGATGAATGAAATTTATTTGTACATACATATATTTATATGTATATATAATAATTTCCATTGTGTGTATATAGAATATTTAGTCACTACATAAATAATATTTATACTTGATTAATTTTATTTTTTATTTTGTTATTAATATAAAAAAATTACTTTACAATAATTGTCAGGGTTCAAAACTTACAACCATTTTAGCTCTCAAAGAGAATAAATTAAAGCACTTCTAAAGTGCCATTTCGCTGGGGTTGTTGCTTTGCATGCATGATCACACACACACACACACACATATATATATATGCTGATGATTTTCCTTCTTGGTTATAAATATTTTTTTCCCGTTTCGGAATATGATGACATGAACATACGGCTATTCCCAGATGCTCATCGATCGGACATCGGCGCCATCGATACCAAATGCATAGTTCAATTGTTTTTCATTTTCAATAAAATTGCCTCGCTAACCGATCGCGAGGTTCATTCAGAACCCAAAATGAAAAAGGGAAAGAAATGCACAGTTCAATCTAGAAGCTAAGTAGTTAAACGATGTAAAACTTTATGCTTTAATATTAATAAAAATGAAGTAGTGGTGATGATGAAAAAGGAAGAAAATAAAAAAATGGGGTAAGCCAATATAAAGCATAAAACATAGGGTGTGGTGGCATCTGATTATCACATGAGTTCCTGCGTGAGATAAACAGAAAAAGTGGCTTGAGTTCCAGATATAGAAAATCCACCATCTTCGTCTTGCCAATCTTGGGACTTCAGTGAATCTCTCTTTATTACTTTGAAGTTTGAAGTGACCTCTCTGAACTGACACCAATTAATTCCCTAACCATTTGTGGTGGAGTTTCCTTTATGCTTTGAGCCCATGCATGAAGAATCCAATAAGCTTGTGAAAAAGGCATTTTCATATTTTCGGTTGGGTTAAGAAAGTGTCGTGTATTCAACAATTTCTCCCTTTAATTTCCTGAAATGCAAAAGTTGAGTTTCCTTTATAAGTGTGTGTGAATGTTTCAATTCACGGAAATGTTTTCCGTTTTTGCTTTAATGTCTTTAAACAGAAGAAATAATAAGACCACTTGCAATAGAAGGACCCACGTGGAGACTTCTCTCTCTATATATATATATGATTCATTTCTTGACGTTAATATTGGGCCCAAAAAAAAAATCTATTTTATTAGATTAATACTAATAATTATTAGCTTAAGAACAATTAACAAGAACCAATTCTAAGGGACCCAAGTATATGTGAAAGAACAGAAGCTTTGCATATATGGCTGCCTTAATATGATTTCACAGACTACAAGACCCTAAACCATTTTTTATTTTGTCACACACAAGCACAAATCATGGAGAAAGAGACGCAAGTATTCTTTTTCTTATGATGCCCCATATTTTTTTTCAGATCACTTTCCCTACTCTTTTAAAGCTCATTAGATAGCTAGCTAGCTAGATCTAAAACTATATGTGTGCTTGCAGTGCTTTGAAACCCTATAAATATGGGACTTTGCTTAACTTTCCTTTAGTAAATTCCCAAGTACATATTCTTTGTTCTTACAATCTCTTTAGCAAGTCTCTCTCTCTTTCTCTTCCTCCCTCTCGACATACATCCCAAATGGCAGCAAGAATGTTAGAGCCTCTCGTTGTTGGAAGAGTCATTGGAGATGTGATTGAATCCTTCACTCCAAGCATAAAAATGTTTGTAACTTACAACAGCAAGCAAGTTTGCAATGGACATGAGCTCTTTCCTTCCACAGTTGTTTCAAAACCTAGGGTTGAGATTCAAGGAGGTGATATGAGATCATTCTTTACACTGGTAATATTCTCCTCTTTCAACAATTATTCAACATTTGGGACTATCTATTAATGATGATTTGGTTTCAAGTTTTTGAATTGAACTTGTTTCTGTCATCACCAAAAAAATGCTTTAACTTGCAGGTTATGACTGACCCTGATGTTCCTGGCCCTAGTGATCCTTATCTAAGGGAGCATCTCCATTGGTAAACTCTCACTCATGAATGTTATGTCTAATGCATTTTATGGTAATTTTGTTATTAAAATTTCAAAAATGTGTGTATGTGTGTGAGTTGTAAGTTGACCAACCTTTTAAAGATCTACATTTTTTTTTAAAGATAAATTGAACATTGTTGTTTAGCTTGCAGGTTTAACCCAATGAACAGATATTTTTGATACCCACATATTATGTACTTGCAAACATATGGACCCAGGTAGCTAGTTTCAGCATATCCATCATGTTGATTATTTTCATCTTTAATTACAAAATAATTGTGCAATGTTATGTGAGATCATCTAGATGCATCCATAACGTTTGGGTCTAAAACAAGGCTTACAAGTATTCTATGCATATGATACGAATGATTTGTAAAAAATCAGACACAGCTAATTAAACCAGCAAGAGATCCATTTTGTAAGAGCAAAATTAATGTACAAAAGCAAAACCTAATTTTGAAATTTCAAAGATATACAAAAACATATAAATAGTGAAAACTACCTAACAGAAGGATCTAATGTAAACTATATAACTATCTTGCAGGATTGTGACAGACATTCCAGGAACAACAGATGCCACATTTGGTAGGTTTGATATTTTCTTGGATCAATTGAAAATTTTGAAGGCAGAAATTAAGGAAGAAGAAAAAAAGGCACTAATCTTTTTTTTTTTTTTTTGTGTTTTCTGTTTTGAATGTGAAATTAAAAAAAAACATAGGAAGGGAATTGGTGAGCTACGAGATACCAAGGCCAAATATAGGGATCCATAGGTTTGTGTTTGTTTTATTCAAGCAGACACGGAGACAGATGGTGAACCCACCTTCATCAAGAGATCATTTCAACACCAGAGCCTTTGCTGCTGAAAACGATTTGGGTCTCCCCGTTGCTGCCGTTTACTTCAATGCTCAAAGAGAAACTGCTGCCAGAAGACGCTGAAGCTAGCTAGCTCCACATCACCCCCAAGAATAAAACCCTATGTTGCTTGTGTCTGCAACATAATGAATAAAATAAAAGGAAACTAGCTAGCTGGTATTGGCCAGTAAGTATTTGAGTGCTTTTATTTTTCTGAAAGTCTGTCATTGTAATTCTGTAGGCTTCTGATGCATTCAGTGGGAGTACTGGATGATTGGTTTCTTTTAATTTCAACTTGAGAATCATGAGGTATACATGGCAGAAATTCATTGGGAAAGATTCTCTCATCTCTCAGCTTAGGAATTCTGGCTCCGTGTTTGTGAAATATTATTTACGAGTCAAGCTAGTTATCATTTGATTATTCAAATAAGATTTTGAGATCTATGCTGCGAGATACTATTGCTCAGTTTTATGTACTTTACACGAATAGTTTACCGCACATGAGAATTGCTTCCCATAACGAGGAAGAACCAAGTATTTAGTTTCTAAATAAGGAGATTGCCTTTGTTTGGCCAAAGAAAAATGTTTTTGTGTTATCTTACTTACAGTGAATAAAAATGATTATTTATACATATATAGAAATTATCTTATTCATAATTAGTTTTAATTGATTTATCTGTAGAAGGAGAAAGTCTATGGTACCTGAGAAGTAATACAACCAACTATTGCATGTGTAACAAATGTAATCGAATTTAATATAACTTCTATTTTCATATTAGTTTTTCAAAAAAAATGAACACATAGCATAACATCATTTATTTATTTTATGGCTGACATAGTAACTCTGGTATATTCTAAAATTCCTCCTATGGAAGATAAAGGAAATAATCCTATGATAGTTTTTTTATCACCGGCAAATATGTGAAAGCCCCAAAAACAAAACAAAATAATAATAAGGAAAAGGTATTTTTCATTTTGACATTAGGATCAACGACATATTATGCAACCAATAGAAGAGTCAGTGGTAAAAGATAATATCTTTAATTTCTTTATTAAAAGTTTAGAACGTAACAATATCCTTTCAATATTAACAGTAATAATAATACTAATCAATAAAACAAGTAATAATAATAGGTCCATCTAAAGTTTGAACTTTCAAGATATAAAATACAATTCGTAAATATATAAACAATTTAGGAAATGTAAAATTAAAAAAAAAATGACTTTAGTAACACACATAACATTTTTCATCATCATAATAATAATAATAATAATAATAATAATAATAATAATAATAATAATAATAATAATAATAATAATAATAATAATATTAATATTAATCGACTTCCTTAAGCAGTCTGGCTTGAGAAAATTGTTTGTTGCCTAGAGTGCTTAGTTAGCAATACTTGAAGATAATCATCATATAAATGGATAAAATATTTCTCATCAAACACCAGGCTATTATGTGTCTTTATCTTTTAATAAATATGTATTGAAACAAAATGAAAAAAAGTAATAGAGGCATGCTTGTATATATTTGGAACAAGTGTAAACTGTATCTGTTAATGGACATTATTGTAATGAATTTATGCCACTGAAGTAGACATGGTCATTAACGTAATCATATCCAGCAATGTGAGTTATTTTCATTGAAATGAAACATATAATTCAGAGGCAAAGTGACTACTCAATTTGACTGACAGCAGCTGCTTCATAATTTTGTTTTCCAAAATTCCCCCCACTCTGTATACATCAGAAAAAGCATGTGATCATGATGTAAATTAGCACCTCCAAATCTATTTTGACCAAATCAATGCAAACTGTTGTGATGTAATAAATGTCTATATATCAAATGAAGTCAATAATAAATTACGGTTCGGTTTAATATGAAGATATATAAATAAATTAACCACTATCCTTAATTTCTGCTACCTGGGGTTGTTGTGATTTTCTTTGCATTTGAAAATACAATAGTTAATTATGGATTCCATTTAATCATCTACTCAAGTTGAAGCTCTCCAGTAAATTTTGTGAAACAGCAAGTATATCGAATGTGAAGACCGGAAATGAATGAAAGTCACCATGTACCAAAAAAAAAAGTTGCAAAAGTTAGTTAACATCATTTTAAATGTATAACATAACTAATTAATGATTTAATAGTATCTCCACTTATAAGAGTGGTTTTAAACCCCAAATTTTTTTATCAACTCAATAAATTTTACCAACTAAACCAGTTGGCACCACCACAACAATTAGTTAACATGACGAAGCTTAATCTCATAAACATCGCAGATTATGGGAGAAAGAAAATTATTGTCTAACAAAATTAATCTTCAGGAAACATAGGGGCTTTGGTGAAAAATATAATAATTACCTCCTTAAAGCATGCTTACCTGCTAATAATCCCACAATACAGACGATTTGTTTGTTTTCAGGTAATATTTTGGCGAAGTCTCTCACTCTCTTTCCCATGCAGATGTCCATTCTGAAAAGGGACATGAGTTTTTCAAAAGCGGAAGGCATGTTAGCTAGAAACCTCATATAAAATAAATCTCCAAGCCGTCGGTGGACAAGATCAAATAAAAACTTCAAAATTTGATGAAAAATAGACGCCCAATAAATAAACCAATGCATTAACCACGTAGTTGTATCCCCAACAAAAGAACAAATTCAAACCATAAAAAATAAGTACTTAGTATGTGTAAGAAAAAAAATGGGTCAGATAATATAAAAATTTAAGTTTCGAATCCCACTCACATCAAAGTTGTGAAAAGATAATTTTGATTTACATTAATGTAAATGTTTAATTAGAGAACGTGAAAAAGGAATTAAACAAGGAAAAGGTGGAGGAACAAAGCCGATCGAAATAGCATCACACTCAACAGTTGATGTGATGCCGTAATAATTAAAAATTATAAGTTATGCTTTCGTCATTTCCTTGTGCCAGATGATTGATTAATCCCAAAAGCCCCCCGTGTAATTACAGGAAACCCAAAGAAACTTTCCGGGAAAGTTTCTTACAGACTCAGCAACCATGATCAAGTTTGCCATTCTCTCAGCTGCAGAAAACATATCACTCGACGACTTTGAAACCATTGGAATTGCACTGGACACATCGGATATCGGCAGCAGGCAATTAGCAAGAAGCGTGTTGCTTGTTGTGGAAACATAGCTTTCCCAGTAATCTTGAGGTGGTGGTATGCTGTTCACTGCTTCAAGATTGATCTCAAACAGCTCTTCTTCTTCTTCATTATCTTCTTCTTGTTCGATGCCTGCAGCTAGCTGCAGAGCTTTGGTGGGCGATTTATCTTCCCAAGAATCTTTAATAAGATCAGCAGAAGCCATTGTGGGATTATTATGGGTTTGGGTTTCGTTAATTTGTTTGAGTGTTGAATATAAATGCCCGTCGTGGTGGTTGTATGAGTGGTGGTGGGGGTTAGTAGAACGGTCTTCAACAAATCTACAACAATAAATGAAATGGGGATGTTAGATTTAGAGGTTGCTTTTTCAAATATTTTGCAGTTGCAGCTGCAATGAGATGCGATCTTAACGCACTGCTGACATAGGCTTTTATCTCAAAGTTACAGTAACTTTATTTTTTCTCCCTCTCTTTTAAATATTTTTTTTTAAAAAATGTTATTTGGATATCTCGAAGATGCATTTTGTTAGTATTTTTTTCTTCAAAACATTTTTTAAAATCAAGCCCATCAGCAACCCATGTGTCCGTGGGTGTTGAGACTCAACTCTCTTCTTATGTACGAATTTATTTGTCTCCCTGCATTTGGGGTAAAATAAATTTTCTTCCAATATTATAGTGAAGGTAAAACTCTTTTTGGTATTAAGTGAGAGTTAACGTTCGAGCTGTGCCATAATAAGATTATTAAGGAGAGTCCCTCCAATAATAAAATGAGAGTAGATCTCTCTCCAGTATTAAGTGAGAGTCGATGTTCGGATTATCTCATAATAAGATTATTAAAAAGAGTTTCAACCGATCTTTAATTATACATATTAGTTGACGTCTTAGTGTAATATGTCATTATATGTATATATATATATATATATAAACCATGTTTAAGAAATTTTTTATTTTTTATTTTATTTTATTTTTGGCAAAAGACACCTTGAGGTCCACGGCTCCTAAAGTTTTCCCCAAATAGTCACTTGAACCTCAAAACCTTCGAAATTTGAATTACCCACCTACAGTGATAAATTTCAATCTAACCTTAAAATGCAAAACAAATAATTTATTCTCTAAATATTATTATTTTTAACAGCTGACTGACATTGACTTAATAAAATACGAGTATAATTTTTTTTAATAAAATCATATTTATTATCTAACTAAAAATATGTCAAATTTAAGAGGAATTAAAAATTATTATTTTTAAAAGTAATGATATTTCGGGAATAAATTAAAATTTCCGCACTTTTAAACAATAAATTGAAAACAGCCGCTCTGTGTGGGAGTAATTCGAAATTTACTCTTTTAAAACTGATAATACAAACTCTCTTTTAGGGGATTTCTTCGGTTTTGAATGGAAACAAGGACTTATATAATACATTAATTTTGTTCACATGATAGTACATCAATATCCTTATCTTCATCTTATCTCCAATTGTAAAGACAACAAATCTTGATCTCATCTCTAGAAACTGAAATTAAAAGATAAATAACTTTTTTTTCCTCCTCATTTCATCTGCATGCCAAATTGCAATTGAAGTCATAACCATAAAATGCAATGCAATCAGCACTGTTTAAAGTTAGAAACTTGTTAATAACAGAAAAGCAAAGGGATCTTACTTTATTATTTTTAGTCCGGATCAGGAAACGCTCAAACGATTGTTTGGTTAAGGAATTGTGGACTCACATTCACCAAAACCTTGAAACAGAAGTCAGCAGAAGTAGACCTAACCACTCCAACAGAACAAAGCATCTTGGTATTTTCTTTTTGAATCTTTAAATGAAACAAGTATTTAGAGTCACACCCACCGGTACTTTCTTGTCCTACAACACCATCATCGATATTTTCAAATCAAGTTTAGCCAGCAACAAACATTTTAAGCACAAAAAGTTCTCAATTGGACCAATGATTTTTCATAATGAAATATGAGTAAACTCTTTAAATGATAGGTAAATGGAACACAAATCCCTCTCCCATTCAAGAGAGTGATCTAAAATGCATATTTTTTATTTGCCTATCATTGAACTCTTTTAATAATATATATATGTATTAATGACAAATATCAACTCCTGCAGTCTACACTGCATAAACCAAACTACACAGGGTAATCCTAAATACATTTCTAGATGTGATAAGAAATTCTGCCTTTAAGAAGCCACAGCTTCCCAATAAACCTAAATTAAAAAAGAAATCTAAATAAATTCAAAGAGAAGAGAAGAAAAAGATAGATTCTCGCTCAATATTCTCAACAAATCTGTGAAAACTCTACCTTAATGATGCAAAATAACTAAATTTCTGCAGGCCCAACAAGGGCTTGAACATTAATCAGAATAAAGAGCTTCACTAATCTGTCTATCATCTTTCTCCAGCGACTAAAATGTGCTTCAATATTTCGATGCTGCAAACGCCAATTGAACAAACTCATCCTAGCCCAGTAGACCAGAAATACCTTTAAAAAATTAGTTCTAAAAAGTAGTATTGAAGCGAAATCACAAGCCTACCAGTAAGCAATAATTGTGGGGAAACAGGAGACAGGAACGATAATCAAGCACAACAAATTTCAGTTACCCCATAGCAGCAAAACACTCCAATAAGTTAGCAATGGGAACACCCTCCCTTAGGACTGCAATGCTGCAAACTAAAGATTACTTTCAAAACCTGACAAGTTTTCCACAAATTATACAAAAGTAAACTCACATGTAGAAGACTTTGCCCTGATCCATGCACCAAATGTCAATAAATAAATGACAGAAGTTCAGAAAGAATAAATCAACTATACAACAAATAGTCACATAATGCTATGATCCTGATGTAGCGAAAGAGACAATTCAGGGATCATGCAGAACATAATGCAACTTGCACGGAAGCAAATATTGCTTCCATAATAGAACATAATGGAAATCAGTGAAATTGATAACTATGAAAAGAAAATATGTTCTGAAAATTAAAAGAACATAAAAAAAGAAGATGAATTCCAAGTCCTTTGTCAAATAAAAATAAGTTTCACAATCTGGTCTGAAATCAACTATTTCAGAACCATTGTGATGCTTCATAATATTCTTTAACATATGACAAATTAGCAGAAACAACAATATCTATACAATCTAAGCTATAACTTCAAGAGATTAAAATAACGTAAAGAAATCCAGCTAATCTAGAGGCACAGTGGCTTAAAGCTCACGAGGGACAAAGTAGAACAGAAAATAAGAGTGAACTGAGCTTACACACATGAACTATTAACAGATGAAGAGGCAAATTATCAGACAAACCAACCTGAAATGAAAGGAAAAGATAGTTCTATTACCAACACAGATTAGTCAGTTCACACAACCATGTTATCGACAATTGAGAGAATATCTTGTTCAGGTTCAAGAGAAAACAAGTAGGCGTGCTGGGATGGGCTGCTATTGGTTTTTGGTTTAGGGAACTGACGTGTTGTTTTATTTTACTCTCAAACCAGACCAACAAAATTGAAACCATGAACTGAATCTAAGCTACAAGGCAAAAGGAAAAGTTTCCAGAATAAGTTAATGCAGCTTTTGCATGAGACATTCACCCAGTGAAGCTAAAATCTGAATCAATCTTGAAGTCGAGTTTAGCATTTATTTTGTTAATATTCAGATGATCAAAATTTGGCATCCAGAACCAAAACTTGTAACTCCATAAGAAAATTCATATGCATCCCATAAGTGATTTTCTTTGAGCTTAACACATTCAATTCAATACCATGAGCATGTGCAGAGATAAAAACATATCTTTTCATCTAATAGCATCCAGATAGATTCATTCACAGCTATTAAAACACTGCATTAATCTAAGATCACATCACAAATCCCCTATCTTCAATACAAAATTCCAATTCATCCAATACCAATCAATAACTCACTTGCTCAGCACGTTCCAGTCTAATCAAAATATAACAAGGAGTGAAAACAGTGTGTAAATCAAGAAACAAGCATACGCAATCAACCCGCGATGTTCCTCTCCTCCATCAGCCAACGAAACCATCAGATTCGTGGAAGCCCTCGCCGCCCACAGCACAAACACCGCGGACACGGCAAACCGAATCGCCCCACCCTGCGGCAAGAACAGAGAGAATGCCGCTAAGATCACCACCGGTAGAATACAGTAACCAACCACGCTGGTACACGTGTGCAAGTCAAGATTCCCATTACGTCCCGCTAACATGTTAAAGACAACATACAAAAAGATCGACGAGACCACGATCCAGCCAAGAATCACGCCGAATTGAAGCTTGCCAGCGAGGAGTTGAAAGAGTCCGAATGAAAGGTAAAGTACAATCGGGCCGGATAGATCCGAATCTTTGTGAACCGTCGGATTTACACGAAACGGATTTAAAATTGACTTTGTCTTTTTCCAGATTTGGTCTGGATGGATACCGAGCTCGTCGAGTAAAGGCTCTTCGTCGTCGAATGACGCGGACCCACCGGCTGAAGTGGAAGTGGAAATTGGACCACCGTAGGACGCCGGAGTTGCGGAACCGATATCGAAGGACATGAAGGGGATCGCGGAGCTCGCAGGGCGGTTGGGCTGAAACGGCGCCGTTGGGACCCGGCGCTGGCTAATGTTGCTGGCGGTGGTAGGATTGCCGCCCGACGGGAATATTACTGGTGGCACCGAAAATTCCTTCGTCATCGTTACCTGAAATCCTTTTGGGAATTCAAATTAGGGTTTGATAATTGAATAACTTCCTTCCTTCGCTTGGGGTTTTCTTTTGTTTTCGAAGAGATCGCCGGATCACGAGTTAAGAAGATGGATTGTGCGATGAGCCTTTTTTTCTTTACAGCGAGTGAATCTGATTCTTTATATTGAAGTGTGTGAAGGGTAATTTGGACCTTTCGTGTGAATTCTTCGGCACCACTTAGCACGAGTTTTGGCTTTTAACCGAGCGAGATCGACAGAGTGACGTTTTCTGCGTGTCGAAATTACGTTACGACCTGTCTACAATAGATACGTTTCCACTTTTATCCTGTCTCATTTCATTAAAACTGTATAATTTTCGCTTTTAAGTGCGCCGATAAATTCACAGTTTACTGCATTCGCCGTTGTTCTTGTCAAGAAAAATACGACTGTACCTCTCATAATCTCATTAGATACCACAATAGTTAATAGTACACAAGGAATCGCAAAATTTAACGCAAATATATTTGCCAAAATGTCTTAAATTAACATATAATAAATTTTTACGTTTTCCAGATAATTTATTACATCATCTTTATTTAGGGTCATGAATTCTAGAAAAAAAAATGTAAAACTAATTAAGTATTCCATCCATGTGGAGACTACCATCAATGTATACTTTTGAAACATCATGTCAGAGCAAGCACTCGCGTCAAGCGTGGAATTATACATTGGTTTCGTCTTTTTAAGGCATCAATTTCATTCTATCTATATTACAAGCGTAAGTTAAGAAATGTTATAATTTTTAAAATAATTATTATTATGAATATTTGGTAAATTTTATTATTAAATTATTAAAAAAAATAATTAAAATATACATAATGTAAGATAAAATTTATTTATATATATAAAAATATGTACATATAATACCTTTAATTGTGTATTATAATAATTTTAACTAAAAATAAAATTTATTATATATTATTTTTAATTTTTTATTTTTTTATCTTAAAAGAATTGATAATTAAACTTATAATATAATAAAAAAATTAATAATAATTCGACCAACAAATTGATATTAATAAATTTATATTGGTGAATTATAATCAAAATTTATTAAAATATTAATTTTATTTCAAAATTGAATAAAGATAATTTTAAATTTATATAATAATTTTAAAGATATTTATGAAATTATATTAAATGATAAAATTAATTTTCAAAATCAAAATCTAAAAATTATTCCTTCTATACTTTTCAAAATTAGTTATAGAAGAGGTTGATTTTAATTTTTTTTTATCAAATATTAAAATTAACTTTTAAATTTTTAAAATCACTTTAAAAACTTGCAAAAGCAATCCGAAACATGCCCTAAGTATAATTCAGCATTATAAATTATAGATAAAAATTTAATGATAAAACAAGAAAAAGCTTCCTAGTCTTCACTTCAAATAATGTCACTTTTCAAAATTTTTAGTTGAGATTTTCAGGATTCTTTAGCTAAATTGGATGGAGAACCCTTTACCCTACTTATCCTCAAAATTATTACAAACCTAAATGTTTAATAATTAGTATCTACTACTCTCAGCATTCTTAAGTAAATTGAAAAGTGTTAATTTTAGATTATCTCTTATAAATAAATTATTTTTAAATTACACATCTTATTTTTGAAAATTTCAATTTAATCCTCATCTTTAAAAGAAGATTAAAAAAAATCATCAACAAATCGTCATATTTTTTTTCTTGTATTTTGAACAAAAATAATGGTACTTCAACTGCGACTTCTATTAAAATATCATTGGAAATCAGGCACCATGCTGATAATATCCCAAATTTCATTTTTTATATTTCGTAAATCGTAAGCAACTCACATCTCATCGTGCGCTTTGCTGGACCGGAAAAGTGGCTGGACCGAACCTGGAACAAAATCAACCCTCCAAAGCATGAATTGAAGAAGATACCAAGAGTTCGACTACAGAGTACAGACTGCCACAAAAGCATCTAAATCACAAAAGCACTTTCGGCTTTCCCTAGAAAAGCCAACCAGCCTGGCCTTGTTATTCAAGTTCAACGCAAACGCAGCCCAATCATCTCCATTGCCCTTCCCCTCAATCTCTTGGGTTTGTTTGTGGAAGCTGACGCCAAACATGGAACAAGAAACAGAAGCTTATGCTTCGAAAGCGGCGGTGGTGATAGCCTGCGTATTAATGACGTTGTCATACGTTGGCATTCTCTATGCTCCCACTCTGATCTTGCGGCTCCCACCTCCTTCTTCTCTCAAGCATTATCTGATCCGACGGTTCATATGCGCTGCCATTTCTTCTATCATCTCGCTTATCTTCTCTGCTCTCATCCTCCCCGTAAGTTTTTCTCTGAAATTTGTTCATACAGTTCTTGTTATTATCATCGACTGGATATTGAGTTGCAAAGAAGCAGCGCATGGTCAGCTGGTGGCACTTTTGTAATTTTTACTTTTCAAACTTATTTGTGCTGTGTTTACATTACCTTTAAATGTAGCTTGTCTTAGTTTGTATTTGTGAGCTCTTGGGATTTCAAATAACCAGAAGCAATTTTGCTGCTTTTTTTTTGGGGGGGGGGGGGGGAATTGTAGCATTTGGAGAATCATTTGATAGGCGCTTCCTTGGAAATTCAGAACAGTTCTTCAAGAAGATAGGTACTTAATAAGAATGAGCTTCTGGAGCTAAAATTCTTTTTCTGAAAAGTGCTTTCTACAGAAGTACTCCAAGATGTGACTCTTGATGTAGATTTAGTTTCACAATTCCATTTCTGTTTTGCGGATATCTTGCATCAGTTTGGCATCATTTTTTGGTGTGATGCTTCAAATGTGGTTATTTTTTCTTAAAAGGGAAAGAAATAAATCTCTGTTAATTGTGCTCTAATGTGCTTGTTATCTGCAACCTTTTTCTTTCTTTTTTCTTTTCCCTTGTTGTCTGAAGCTCACCAGTTTCAAAATATTTTGTAATGATAGATAAGAAGCTGGGAGACATCAAATATATTAGGTGTTTATGGTATTCGAGCAGACCATATGGTGAGTGAGAAAAGTTCGATTGATATTTGATAACATGAACTCTCTACTTTTAACCATTGTAAAGTGAGTATTGGGTGCTCGGAAGGATCCATTTGTTTGCCCATGGTAATTATTTTTTTTTTTAATACACTTGCATGGTCTGCAGATTGGAAAAGGGTGACTGATTGCTAAATTTGCATGCTGAAATGCAATTTTATGTATGAAACAGTGGCAAGCTGTGGTCTTTCCGCTTTTCCTGACGTCTTTAATGTATTCTGGAAGCATAGTCCTGAAGTCGCTGTTATTGTTGAATTCATGGACTGCGAACATGAATAATAGTGGAGGACTTTCTTTAGGCTGTATCAAAATTGTGCTGTGGTCACTCCATGCTCAGATGTTTGCTGTTGCATCCAATATTCTGGCATGGCGTAATTTTGTTGTGGTGAGTTTGTTTTCCATTTCTATATTTTGATCTTTTGGTTGATTGTAAATAATCTTAATATGTGTCCTAAGGGTGTGTTATCATGATACCTGTGATTTACCAACGAAATGGTCAAGTCATATCTACATGTATATAAATTTACATAGATTGATATAAGTTTTGGTGAATTTTTTATTTGACATGTTTATCTTATTCTTTTTGGACAATGAAAATATTGTACACAGGATAGGAATAGATTAGAGTCCTGTGTTCTGCCTGTAATTGGCTTCATCATAGAGGATTCATTAATTTACAAGTTCCAGTCTCCATTGATGCTCTTTGATCAATTGTAATAGTATTCATCGAATGGGGAAATTCAAATGAGTTCCCCCTTTCAGCTCTTGACAATACTTTCTTGAACAGGCACCATTGACAGAGGAGTTGGTGTTCAGGGCATGTATGATACCGCTACTTCTCTGTGGAGGATTCAAGATAAATACTATTATTTTTCTCTGCCCTGTTTTCTTTAGCTTGGGTAAGTTGATTACTTTTTGAAGATACTAAAATTCTTGTTTGATCTGTCTGTATCTTTAGGAACATTTATTTACCCTATGCCTTTTATAAAGCCCTTCCAACTTGTTGAATGGGTAAATATTTTGCTGTTTTAATTTATTGTATGAAATTATGGTATAAAAGTGCAATTAAAAACCCTTGCAGATCACACAAGGCAAATTTAATAAATGACTATTACTTTACTGGATAAGTTGGTAGAAATATCTAACTGGATAGGCTAAATTGTTACATGATTTAAATGGATTGTCGTGTTAGTACCAGTCTTAACTCATTATCGAATTTAGCGAATGATGACTGCTACAGTGATAGTAGCCGTTTGTCGCTTATCTTTTCCTCAATGCCACCTTTTATATGTAGATACTTTCTGCATTTATTGTTTCAGCTTCTGTTACATATATTTAGTAACATACCTCCATTTTATGTACCTATGTTTTGTTTGAGGTGGTTTGTTCTCTGACTGGTCTCTGTGTATAATCTTTACTTTACAGCTCATTTGAACCATTTAATGGAGATCTACAGCGCTCAAAACTTTAGCCTGCTAAAAGCCTCTATGATTGTGGGTATGAACTAATTTTCCCTCTTTGCTCCTGATGAATTTGGTTTCTGTAATTCCACCCAGTAGAGTAGGCTGCTGGATATTCATCCTTCTGTTTTGTTAATCAGAATCAAACATCTTATGAATATATGTCAGGTCTTAAGCTTGGTTACACTGTGGTCTTTGGCTGGTATGCTTCTTTTTTGTTCATTCGAACCGGTGAGTTATTGTTTATGAGTATGGCCATTTACTTGTAGCATGTTCTCATCAATTCCCAATTTTGAGGAATGAGGATGTTTTGGGTGGACATGCATATTTATTCTGTTGTCAATACTTTTTTGATTAGCAATAATTAATTTTGTTAGCTGCATCTTTAAATCATGTAGTAACCGTGTCAAAAATTAACTGGCTGGTAAACATTGTTGCTGTAGCAGGCAACAAGGTCACTTAGACTTTTAGCTATTTTTGAGATTTGGAATTTAGATTATTCTTTTATATCAAGCTGCTCAATTTAGCTTTGCCTTGCTAACTCCTAACACAGTCACATACTGTATTTATTTACTTATTTACTTATTTTTGCAGGACATCTTGCTGCACCATTGATTGCTCATATATTTTGTAATTATATGGGATTGCCTGTACTATTTGCACGGAATAGAGGTGCGAGTAATCCTAGTGAACCATATTTCTTGATGATTCTATATAATGTTGTGCATCATGTTCAGATGTAGGATGTGTTAAAACGTTATAATCTTAGTTTAGTTAGTCGTTATTTATGGATCTTGGTTTTCTGATAATTGCATTCTGTTGTGCTTTCTTAAATTTCTGACCAAGATCGAAATATGTTTCTTAAGGTTGTGGTCATGGTCTTAGTCTGCAATTTTATATTCAGGGATGGTGTAGTATTATCATGCAGTTTCTTGAGCTTTCCAGTACTGCTAGTGGTATTTGGTTTTTGTATTATCATTTGCCTGTCTGGGATTAAAAGGCCAATTGTAACAGTTTTTGTCACGCACAGTTGTATCTCTCTCTATACCATATTTTCTGTGCAACCTCACCCTCATCTTATTAATTTTCCCCCTCTTCAGGATTAGTGAGTGTAGCATTCTTAGCAGGAATGGTGGCTTTCTTGTGGCTTCTTTTTCCAATCACTCGGCCTGATTTGTATAACGACAGAACAAACAATTGCAGATGTTGGCACGGATATTGTTCATGGAACTAAACTTTCAGGAAATGGACTTTGATTTACATTCATCTGATTTAGTTGTAAAGGGAAATGAAAAAAAGAATGATAACGCTTTGCTACATACTTTCTTATGCCTTGCCTTTTGTATTGTTTCTAATTCTAAAGCCCACACCGTTTGCCTCCAATTACTATTGCTAAGTGCTAGCAACATTGGTCTTCATGGATTTGCATAATAGACCTCGATTCGACTTTCAAATAAATTCACAACGTTCCTATTGAAGTCATAACTTGTATGTATAAAAAAATCCACACTCAGAATTTTCAGGACCATTTGGCTGCATTGCTTCCAATCTTAAATAATAAGGCACAAGAAATGCAACACAGCCATTCATATAAAGTACACGTAGAATGCATTTGGTACTACATTATACTATATTAATTTATAGTTATATTATGTTTAGTGTTACACTGTATTGTAATAATTTCTTTGGTAATTAATTTAAATTATACATTTAGAAAATATATAATTTACTAGTGCTTAGAAAAATATTAAATCTAGACATCTTAAGAAAAATATTAAATCTAGACATCTTAAATTTTAGAATGTTTACATTAATTCTTTTTTGTTCAAATTTTAAAAAAAAAAATCATAATTCTTCATAAAACATGAGTAAAACTAACAAATTTTAAAATTTTCAATAACATAACATTTATTTTTCAGCAATTTCCAAATATATAACCTATGAAATAGTTTGACACATTTTTTTCATATACGTGAAAATTGAAAGCTAACACATTACGTATGCAACGGTCAATAGCTCTCAATACAAATAACATTCCACATCAATTACTTAATCTAGTTTCAAAGTCATAAATTAAAACTATACATTCAGCCAACAACTGAGAACTGTAATCAAGTCATCAGCACCTTATGGACTCATAAACAGTCACAAACACATTGGAAAAGCCAATATGAAAGTACAAGGCATCTACAACGAAGATACCATGCTGATCTTGCATATCCATATTGTTATGACTGATTTAATTCTTGAGGGTAATGGTATTATCTCCTTATTATAGCTAGCTAGAAAGACAGACTCTCGTTTGACCCCATAGTGGTTGGTGATAAGGAATAGGTTGCTGCATGCCTAGGCATGAAATTGCCTTTGTAAGCCATGCAGATATAGCCTATAAAGATTTCGTAGTCCTGCGTTAAGAGAAATATTTCACTTCCTAAAGATCCACAGGTTCTATATTTCTAATGCAAAAGATTATCAAAATATTTGACATAATAATCTTCTACTTCAAATTTCAAGAATTGTACATTTTTGTTGAACAAATTTTATTCCGATTTCCACAAACTTGGGGGCATAAGAAAATCAAGAACATACCTCATACAACGGCTGTACATCAACAACAACCCAAGGCACACATTGATGAGGAGGCAAAAGAGAATTTATTTCAGCTGCACATTTTAACTCAAGCTGCAAGTAATATAAAATCCGATTGCAAATCAATCACATATACCAATTTCACAGGCAGTGGACTTTATCTACTTTTGTTTCATTTCCTCCATATTCACTAATTGTACAGTTACACTGTCAAGAAACAAATTTCTTTGTTTCGGATTATGGGAAAAGCAAATATCTAAGGGGAAAAGCAAATATCTAAGAGAAAAATGACTAATATTTAAATGCAGTGGCATCCAAGTTTATAGACCAATCTAAAATATAACTCCAGTAATATTCTTCCATGTTCATATACCCAAACGCTTATATATGCTATAAATTACTGCAACTTAAAGGCAGTTTTTGAGAAGATAGCCATACTGATTTAGTATTGGTATTGGTTGGGCAAGAGCTAGCAAATGTAATTCACAGATAACTTGAGTAGATATTACAAAAGCGCAAGACTGACCTGAGTCCCATAGCCACTGGTATAGCAATCAACAATTGGTTTTGGATCCAATCCCAATTTCTCAAAACATGTTTCCCACTGAG
This sequence comes from Luvunga scandens, assembly GCA_030449905.1. Lineage (NCBI taxonomy): Eukaryota > Viridiplantae > Streptophyta > Magnoliopsida > Sapindales > Rutaceae > Luvunga > Luvunga scandens. The sequence goes on from JASUUG010001265.1 coordinate 4,488,046, forward strand.
GATACACGTGATTGTACGGTAAACTCTCAACACAGTAGATAAACTAGAAATGCTCATTCTACACCACAAACTTCACTTTATTAACAAGAATTTTCAATCAAAAGACAATTTTTTTAAAAAAAAATCCCCCCCCCCAACCGGTAATTCAAAACCTATAAATTTCAATACATAGTGTTCAATAACCAGTTCAAAGTGAGACACCACAAATGGGGAAACATGCTTGCAACATTCTGAATTCCACATAGTTCTGCCGAGATTGACAACGATTCTTTATTTTAAAAATAAAAATCAATTTATACATTCATCATCCTGGAAGCAAGTTCAGGAAACAATTGTTAAAAATCATGCAGCTAACAAGTTTACCTATTGTTTGTTGGCCCAAAATTTTAAAACATAGCATAAACTTTTGGTACTTTTGTGACTTGTCTTGTCTTCAACCATGCACATGAGATATTGAAAATGCTTCAATTGATTAATCATAGAAACACTAATTGATTCAATTACAAGAAGAGGCCAAGAAATAATAGGACTGTTAGAAACAAAAGGACTACAGCAGTAAAGTGTTGTATAGATGTACAATCATGCTATAATGCACATTATGCACTTACAATAGAAAAAATAATATATTCAGTAGATTTATTATTTCATCCCCTAAAAGCAACCGCTATATCATTAGAATGGCATCAAGCCATCAGTGATAACAATTAAAAAAAGTTCTTAATACCAAACCCAAAAAATTAAAAAATAAAAATAAATCTAATGAATAATGTACTATAATTATTAAGAAAAAAAATCCGTTCAAGATTCTCTTTGCTGTGCTAAGATGTTTCGCCAGTCACTTCTTTATTCTTAATTTTCATATTTCGGGCTTTAAACAAGGGAAACCATATTATACATTTTAGACTTCAAGTACTATAAATGTACTATAAATGTAAAGGAATGCCATTACACATACATAGAGCTAGCCAGCAGCACCAAGTTTCATGACCAAATTTAAGTTTATCCTTTCAGAAAAGTTGCATCTCCATTTGACCCTCCTTCAATTCTTTAATTATCAAATAAGCTCTATATAAATCCAACCCCATCACAAAAATTCTACACTTACATACAAGTTTTCAGACTTCAAGTACTCTAATCACTTAATTAATCAATTCTATAGATCTCCAAACCGTGAGTAAATTAAGGAAGAATGAACACAGAAAGTAAAATGGAAATTACTGTTGTTGATTGGCTGCCTGTAGGAAATTGCAAGATTTCTGAAAATTACATGCATCGGTGATTGATTGATTGACATATGCACCCAAAAAAATCAAATGATAGTTGATTCAAACGTGGAGCTTAATTATTCACGCGGCGAGGGGCAGATGTGGCGCGGCAGTGGTGGAGCAGCAGTGACGGCGTCGAGGGATTGGGGTGATGACATCGGTGGTAGCGGCTGTGTGATGAAGAACCGAACTGGTAGAGAGTTTAGTTTTGTGTAATGCGATTCCGCGTGAACCCGAACCCCCCATTGGTTTAGTATGTGCGGTTTTAGGTGTATTAGAACACTAAATTTATGTGGTGTAAGACAAAATGATTTTAAAAGCCAAACATGACATCGCATAAAATTAACCCAATGCTGGGTTCAAATACACGTAATGCACTGCACCAATCATGCCGTTAGAGGTTTTACATTTATGCAAAAGTCTTAAAATTTAAATACCTTGTACTCCCACCACCAACACAGTCGTTGTAGTATAGTGGTGAGTATTCCCGCCTGTCACGCGGGTGACCCGGGTTCGATCCCCGGCAACGGCGCTACTGACTCTTTTTGGAAGCTGAAAAGCTGCAGATGAAAACCCGCGATTTCAACCTCTCTGAATCTGAACTTTCCCTCCTTTGTTTTACTTTTTTATTATTTTATTTTATTCTCAGCATCCAAACAGAAAAATGATTCTCCAACGTGACTGCAAATTCGCTTTGAATCTCAAATCTCAAACAATACTCGAGATGCTCCCCTTGATATAAGGTGATTTTATTAACTCAAATCTCCTTTCAATTGACATTACGCGCGGGTTATATAATGATATTAAAATTCTCATTGAATATGCATTCTGTTTCTCTTTAGCCTGAATCCTTCGTTCATCAAACTATCATTATTCTTTTTACTCTGCTTCAGTTTAGTGTCTATTGCTTAATTGATACGGAAAGTTTTCACCACACCTACATATTACATGGTGACTTGCTAATTAAAAATTAATATTACTGAATTTAATTTGTTACAATAATCATGACTTCATGAGGCTATGCAACCACTAATATATATCTACTTGATGTTGAACACTTGAAAGCCTGTAATGTTGAAGTTTCAGTACAATGTCTTAACATGATCAAGGAAGTCATTTGAATTTGAATCGAGTTTCCCTGATACCTGTGAAACCACTCCATAGCTTAAAATTTCATTTTATAAGTAATTCTTACGAATCAATGAGGCCAGCATCGATATATTTCTAGCTACAGTATGTTTATCAATTCACTGAATACCAGTTAGTATATTGTTACCATGCCGCACAGCATATGTAATTCAGAGTATATTGTTCGGTATGTAATGGTTACGGGTAATAACCGAAGCAGAACAGCCCAATGGTCGCATATTTTCTTTCAGGGGGTCAGCATTCACAGCCCAGGTACCGATTTGGGCTTGCTTCCATTAATTGTTGTTAGTAATATATGATTGTATGATCTTATCCATGGGGAAAATTGTGGAATGCTGTAATGGTAAATGCTGATTCTATTTTGGTTGTCTTGGAAGTTTAGTTGAAAGTGTCCCGTACAGCTCGCTAATTGTTTAACTTACAAGATGTCAATGGATGATCTTACTATCACGTCCAAACATATTATTTCCACTCATTGTTTTCCTGCCATAGAAACTTGGAGAGTATGTTACCCTTTACCGTCTAATTTTGAATTCTTGTAAGCATAAACCTGGTTCTTAGAATCTTGAAGAGTTGAAGTTCTAACAGAAACCACTGTGTGACCCTTTTTCGATTAGGGTTATGGCAAGCTGCAGAGTGTAAGTCACCTATTACAGTAGTACAATGTTGTGGTCAAATAGGGTTTTAAAGCGACCATATCTTGTGCAGTAACTTTGCTAACTACTTCCTAGCTATTTCACTCTTTCATTCTTTTTTACTTTTTCAAAATTTTCGTCTTTTGTTTGGTTATGAGAGTCTGAGCTCTCCTGTCAGCTAATCCTTTACTAGTTCTTCGACGGAGATTTTGTTAATGATAGCTTGATCCTTTCAGCTTTCTTATTGACTTGCTGAGTTGGTTTCTCAGCTCCAATGAGTAGATTTGGACTTGGCGGCCACATCAGGCGTCAGTCAAGTATGAGACTGCAAGAGGCCATAGGGTCTCTTAGATACATTTGAGTTTGATAAGACATTATTTATTTATATTATCTCATCTCATACGGTTCTGCCTTCTAGTCAACCAAGCTTATGCCATGACAATATAAGATGAAGGCACGAGGCTATCACATGTCTTTGATCTTGACAATGTGACTTACTTTTTTCCAAACGTAAATCAATCCTCATTGACTTTGTGGTTTGAATCTGATGACGTTGCCATTGATTAGATCCTCCCACCGCTCTCTTCACACAGAATCTTATAAATTATAATGTCCTGTTTTGCACACGGGTTCTTCTACATTTAAAATCTTTACAAGTTTTTTTTTTTAATTATCTGTCATTTTTTCCCTTTTTCTTAGTCGTTACAATTCTTGAGTTTTATCCTACTCATCTCAAATTAAGGCATAAATTCATAAATGAAATGTACGGTAAACTTCTGAATAGAAATAGAAAACTCGTGACAAATAATAATAAAAGACTCCTCCGCAGTAATGGTATTGTCTCCCTTCCTTGTATTTTCCCCTCAAAGTAAGAGGGCAAAGTTGAAAAGGCTCAACTGTTGGGCCCTGCACCCAAGTCATGCCTATTAGTATTTGTTCATCTGCATATTGATGTATACTTCTCTGCACCGGCCCTCGTCATATTGCAAATAACTTGGCTTTGTTGCCTGTATCGAGTGTTTTGCCGTTTGATAAGTGAACTTGTGGACTTGCCACTGTCTTCTTATGTGTCAGTTTTGTAAATTAAGAAAAACAATTATAAAACAAATGCGAATGCTACATCAATGGAGATTTTATGTTCCCCTCCCATTTACTCTGGTTAAGTCTTAACATTCTCTCAGGCATTAATTTGTAAAAAATTTGAGCCAGTGTAGTAGAACTATAGATTGCTTAATGTTTTAATATTCAACTCTTTTTTTCCCCTACATAAATCTGAGAATATATTATATCTAAAAAACATTACAAAACCATTTCGAACAAGAGATTAAGTAAGTTATCAGACGATATATAGAGTTACTTTTTAGTTATTTGCGTCCAGGCGTTGGTAGACAATCATTAATATTGGACTATGATTTAGTATTTCATTCAGTTTTTTTTTTCTTTTTGAACTTAGCATTTCATTTAATTTAGAGTTTTGATTATATTTGTGTCACGCGTATTGTCCTTTTCCAAGCATATAGACAGATTGCATTTTACTGTCTTACAGCAGCTTGTGGTAATTATAAAGCAGATGAAACAATGCAGCATCCAAGAGAAGTTTCTTAACCCATTAGATAATGCGATAGAAGGAAAGAGAGAGATGTGAAACTGTAGATATAACAATATCATATTTGCTTTCTAGCAGCAGATAGCCTGATACATCTTTGTAGTTCAGAATTTTATATCTTAACCCCCTCCCCAAGAAAAGAAGATATACCAAAGATGAAAATGGAAGCAAAAGGGAACCCTGATAGAAAGGTACTACAACTGTCCTATATAACCGAAACTAGAACCACTACTGTTTAACTATAGTTCTACACAAAAAGGAGCAATAGAGACTGTAGCTGGGGTCATGATAAAGGACGCGTTTGGTGGGGTCATGATACATCTGTTTTATAGGAGGCAGTCAGGGTTTGCTAGAATTGGAAGGGTTTGTGTTGGAGCTGGAGCAGAGGTTGAGGTCAGGAATATTGTTTGGAGAATTGGATTTTGAGTTTGCCTTGGCAAGTTTCTGCTTCAGTTCAGATAGAAGTGCTTGATTCTCCTGGTTAAGCAGCTGTGCTTTCTTCCTCAGCCTCTCATTCTCCTTCATTATGTAGCAGTTCTGTAGGTACAGCTTTGAGTTCAGCCTTTCCATGACTACGAAAAGAAAGCACTTTTCAAACTCCCTGTAGTGTGTGCCCCCTGAAAACAAAAAAACACACGGTATCAGCAAAAAGTATTTTAAGGTCATAGGTATTATGCTTTATTGTCAAACACATTATTCTATACATTATTCTACAGCAGAAGGAGACAATTTGGTTATACTATTTTCAAATCCATACTGAAATTAAAAATATAACCTAGACATCTTCTTCTTTGCATGAATATCTCCAAGTATAGCATATTTAAATATACAACAAACAAGCCAAGGATATTCAAAACATTTCCAAATATGGCAAGGTGAGTGAAAAAACTGTAGAAAAAAAAGTTTTAAAATCTTTAAAAGATTGAATTATTAACAACTAAAAATATTTACCCAAACAGTGAAACAAATTGAAGAGAAGACTCAGAAGACAGAGTTAAACCGATCAGGATTAAAATGTCCTGAGGTTTCTTATTGAATTAACTACTTTACTTTGCAAGAGACAATTGTAACAACTGTTGTAAGAAAAGTCAATATTTCAGAGGAAAACAGAGCAAGAGATGACTGAAGAGTGACTTAATAGATTTGGACCACATAAGCTATAAATAGAGCAAATGTGATTGTCTGTGAAATGAAGAGAGAAGAAGCGTAGTTGGAATAAATGGTCGTCCAAATATGCACTCATGAAAAATGGTCTCTTTCGGTTGCCCATACATGGAAGAAAAGGATAAAAGATGATAAAAACAGGAGCAACGGCAGAGTGAATTTGCGTTGTGTGTGTCTCAGTTCACATATGCGTATGTGACTGCGTTATCTCTGTGAGTAGATATGACTCTTGCCTTTCATATTTATGTAAAAGAATGTACCATTCTATCCTCTTAAGCAAAAAGAGGATGTGCCGAAAGTTGTTATAAAACAGAAGAAACAAGAGAAAGACAAAGAAACCATGAATAAAAAGCAAAGGAAATCAACTGTTGGAGAATCCAAGAGAAGAAGAAATCATTTCAAAAAAAAAAAGAAAAAAAAAAGAAAAGAAAAGAAAAGACATTCCCTCCTCAAAATGAGGTAACAAGACAAAAAGTAAAGAAACCCCAAGTCCCAACACTGTGAACATCCTCTTCTTGTTTGTGATAATCTAACCCAAAAATAAAAAACAATATAACCATGTTGTTGACCTTGTCTATAACCTTCTTAGTGAAACAAAACAGAGAAAAGAGGAGGAGGAGGAGGAGGAGGAGAAGAAGAAGAGGTGGGGGCCTCTTAATTTCTTTATGCTTTCAAAAAAGATCACCTTTTAGAAGGCGGGTTGGTTTGGTTAGAGAGAGCTCTTTGGGTGGCCAAGGAAGCCTTTCAACGTCTCTGGTTTCTAACAACTGGTAGCAGCAGTTAAAAGAGAAAAGGACTAATTGTGTTGTGAAGTGAGGGAGAAAGGGAGGCCTCGTAATATATAGAGGAAAAACTAAAGACAGAGAAGGCAAATGCAAAGGCAAGAAAGAAAGAAAGAAAGAAAGGGCAAAAAAAAAATAATAGAGAGAGAGAGAGAGACACACACACACACACACACACATTGCCTTCTCTCATCTGACACAACAATCATGCATGGGTAAGCATGGAAGGCGGCCGGTTAAGGGCAAGGATTTAATGTTTTGGTTTTGTATGATGATGGGTATGGCGTCATACGAATGATGATGGGTCAGGGGTAGTTTTGTCATAAAGTAATAATTATGGGTATGCGAGGGACAATTATGTGATTTTATTTTTCTGGTGGCTATAGGTGCTTGCAAAGAGATAAAAAAGAAAATGATGATGGTGAGCTAGGCCGTCCCCAAGATTCGCAATGATGGTTTGGATTGGGTTCGAACCATCATCACAGCACCACACCCCATCTCCCTCTCCCTCTCCCTCTCCCTCTCCCTCTCCCTCCTCTTCACTTCTTTCTTCATCATCAATTCTCTTTTGTTTTGTTTTTATTTCTATTCCTATTTCCATTTCTTTTGCTTTCTTTGATTTTGTTTCTTGGTTTGGCAACTGTTGGTAATAATCATTCTTTTGCCGTAATGCAATGTTTCTTTGTTGAAACTTCAAAATGGCGGTTTTGTGCATTGAGAGACTAAAAGTAAAAAAATTACTCCACCACTTGTTCCGGGCTTTATGGTTCACAACTTCACATGTATTGTTTTCACGAATTATACCTAAATTTGTAGGTTGCTATCCATGGTTATTTCTATACGTAGGGTTCAATTTGGAATTATGTTAAGTTTTCGAGGCTCTCTCAAATTCAAAGTATGATTACTAAGATTTAATGTCACCGGAAACTTGTTTAATAATTAGTGTGATCGGAGGGAAAAGCTTGGTGAACTTTGAACCTAGTACCTCCTCACAAAAGTATTTAAATTCTATTAAGATAAAAATTAATCGACCTTTCTGAATTATTAATCTAATTTATTTTAACAATTTTAAAAAGAAATCTTTCACGGTATCTTAATGTTTCGAAGGGATTTATGATGATTAGTGAAATCTACAAGTGAAACAAAAAATTAAAATTTTGTATGAGTAAAGCTTGTGTACTTATTTAAAAGATTAGAACGGTTTTTATTCAATAACATAATACCTATTATAAGGTTATACAATGGGCTAATAGAATATAACCAAATGACAAATACTGCCCCTATGGTTCTCCACTGTGTTGCACCATTGATGATGTTTGTTTTACGTTATTACAATCATCATTATAATATGTGGGTAGGATCATAAGTGAAAGCAAATTTTTTTTTGCTGAATTTAGGGTGATTTTGAAAATGATAATAATAAGAATGGGTTGGAGACGAGTTGGGCCAGCCTCATGGGTTATGAGTGCCTTAGCGTGAAACATCATACTTCACAGGTGGTGTTTTGGATGAGTCTAGGGGCAAAATGGTAAAAAAAACTCCCGTCGAGTCTTGCCCCTCGTGGAGCTCGTTCATTTAGACATCAATCCCACTATTCGTACATGCATGTAATTATTATAACCTTCCAATTCCATTGGCTGTTTGCTTCTCATTTTACCCTTTTGCCATTAACGGTCCCTTGCATCTCTTTCAAGCCATATTTTGAAGTTCGAATCTTCTTTTAAACCCCATGATTTTGAGGACAACCAAGTGTTAGAGTTTAGATTATGGAGTAAAATTATGATACAATTATTTTTTTACAATTGATTAAATTTCTTGCTCTATTTCTAAAATTAAAACATGTATAACTACAAATTTTAGTGAGAGTGACATTTTAATGCGTTTTAATTGAAGTACGAAATCCTTTATTAAATAATTACTCACTTAATGAATCGTAACATTACAATACTTATACTACATATTAGCCGTTAATTATGATAAACGTCAGTTAATATATAACATCAAAGATGTGTGTGTGTATTATTGCCAAATCTCATAATATATAGTAAACTTTCTCTCTATTATCGTTACTGCTATTTAATATTTTATCTGTAGTTTGAAAAATACGTGGGACAATATGTTATACAGTGAACGGACAAGGAGGAACAAGCGGCATGGCTTGTCTGCATTGTAATGGTCTTTAGCCAAACACACAAGATTGGGACATTAGATTGCATTTTCATTTTAAAATTATTTTTCTACTGTTTGTAGGTTTTTTTTTTTTAGAGAGAGAGAGAGAGAGCGATATTTTATTTCATGCACGTGGACATGTATGATTTCGTTGCTTCATTTTATTGTACTTATCTATTTTCCTTAGAGGGCATGTGGGAAAGATTCATTTCTTTTAAGTTGACCTTTAGCCCTTGACATTTAAATTACTGTTTTTTATAATATCTAAAATTCTATTTGATGTCAAAATTTAAAAGAAAAAAAAAAAGGTAAATGAGTCATTTGTTTAATAATTTATTTTAAAAATATAAATATATATTTATCATAAAAAATATTTAAAAATAACAAAAAGTATAAGAAAACTATTTTATTCTTAGTTTTTTTTACACTAAAACATATGTTCTCATTTTTAATTCTCGATTTTTATTTATATGGTTTATTTAATTTAGAATAAATATGAATAAAATTATATTTAAAAATAAAAATAATATTATAAAATTATGAGGCTGTTAACACCGAATTTTTTTCCTCTTGGAGTTGAATCAAGTTCAATAGATGGAGTTGAGGTGGTATCAACCACCAATTACCTCATCAACAACGGCCATAGATGTTATTAATTATTATAAAAATAATAAGATAACCGGTATATATTGATTACAAAAAACTAACAATCACCATTTGAATAATTAACAAAAATTTTAAAAATGAATAAAATCATGGTATACTTTACTAAGTGATTAGCAAGACATACTTTCATTATTTTTTTTTCCTAAATATCGTTTGAGATTTTTTATTTTTATTTTTTTGATAAAAAAATCTCAATTGCATAACACTACTCAATTTTTAAAAAGATTTGGTGCAACCAATACATTTATAAATGGTAAAGATTTACAGATTCATTCTTATCTAGTAATAATTAATTATAATCCTGCATTTTATTCGACATAAGCTCGTCGAATTGCGCGAAAACACGTGTGTTACGTCTTTGTATATATAATCTTAAAAATGCGAAGGAAAGTCTCACAAGAGATGTAGGCCCATTTAAGCTACTCAATAAAAATTGTGATGCAGTACTTTGTTTTTTGATCGCACCTCTTCTGAAGACAATAAATTTAAAGTGGATATACATGTGATAACATTTCATTCATTGGACAACCTTTACAAATGAGGCGGTGGAAACATTCCTTGACAATGCCTTCTCAATGAAACAATATTGGCTGGTAAAATCTTTTAAACTCTAGTCAAGAGTCAGTTCCAATCTTCTCTGACGGAATATTTTATTTCAATCGAATATTCTCAAAATTTATCATTAAACGAAATTTATTAATACGTGAGGCTCCATGAGAAAGGCGCAAGCTCTATTTCGTTTGTTTATTTGGCTTGAGTGGTCTAGTGATCGAATTGAAGTAACCAATTTCAGCGGCACGGGCAACAGCGCAACACGCATATGATGTTCAAACAGTGAGAAGAAAAAATTACAAAAAGGAAAACAACAAAAAACGAAACACCGGTCTAGAAAAAAACACAGGGAGGCAAAAGGGAACAAAAGGAGTCTGCAAGCTGCCTAAACGTGCAAGTGAGTAATTAAACAGACTCAAAAAGTGTGAATCTAGCTAGGTTTTGAAGTCTATCCAATGATGGCGAAGCTCATTATTAATGGTCTTTTGCATTGTAATCTTTCCACCCTCTTTAAATAAATTTTAGCTTTTTGCAGCAATCTTTGAGCTCACCCCTTAATGAAAAGAGGAAATTTTGGCTTTCATGATAGAAAGCGGGGTTAGGAGGGCGGGGGAGCCTTTTTATTATTATTTTTCATAAATGAGTACGACAGTGCTCAAGAGATTTGCATGGCCACAGATAGGCATTCATGAGTACCCTTCATCATCATCATCATCTCCTCCTTTGCCAATAACTACAATTATTCAGAGTGACCCAACTGGGTAATGACCCTCATTTACTCGAAGGTTCAAAAAGCGAAGGGGGAAAAAAAGGGAAAGAATTTACCCTTTTTTTTCAAACGGTGCTTCTTTTCCAAAGAAATATTTCTTGTACCCCAATGTGAACGAAATAAAACCCCTAAATAAAAAAGTCTCGTTTAAATATGAATTGACTAAGCAATTCGTTACGTGTTTTAAATTTTGTTATTACATTTGTCTTGTACTTTTTTACTTCTAATGTTTCAACCCCGCGTTTGTTTTAAGGGCATTTTATACTTAATTTTTATGTTAATATAATTTTTTAATAAAAAAAACTAAAAGAAAAAATATGAATTATTCTTTTTCTGCAAGGTTGTGATTCCATTCTTAAATTGATAAAAAGAGCTCTCTTTTATTATCGAAATTTTGATTCTATTCCAAATGAAAAAAAAAAGAAAAAAAAAAAAAAGAAGTGAAATCGTGCGAGAGTCGAACTATGGAATCTCTCGTATCCAAACTATGAATCATAACACTAGACCAAATGCATGTGAGTGAAAAATGAAGGTAAAGAAAAAGAGAATAAAAGCTCTTTTAAGAAATTTAAAATTGATCATTTTGAAATTTATTAGAAATGTCTTTGTAAGGTTCATTAAGAACATTTCTTAAAATCATTTAGATCCAATTACGTATGTTTTAGTAGTATATCTCAGAGTTTAGATACCATCAAATAATTAAAGAACTAAAAAAATCAATAAAATTTAATCATTTAACAATGTTCAGACTGTATAGAATGTGGTACCCTTAAAATAATCTAGTCACAACCCATACACCTTCCCATTAGACAACTTTTATTCACATACATTTAATTTTTTTAATTTTTTTTTTCAGTTTTCATGAATCGGAGAGGCCTGTGCATAATTAAGCTAAAAGTGAGGTTAAGTGAAAAAAATTTAACCCACAGAAAAAGATGGAGATGATTGCATCACCGGTGAAGTAGATAGATTAGTTGACCCGTGGATTATGATTGGACAGCATTGATGTTGGACACGTGAAGCCTTGAAAATTTTTATCTTTTCGCATCATTGGCGAAGTTGTGATCTCGTTCGCAGGGATTATAGTTCCATGACCCACAGGTAATAAATATATATTATTTTTATTATTATTAAAGTTCTTCTATAAATTAAATTTTTAACCAGCCATGAGCGATGACAATGAGCATGATCTCATTAAATAGGAAGCTCCTTTTTAGTTTCGTCTACTTTCTGAGGTCATATTTAATCATGTCAAATAATAACCAATTCCTGCATGGCTAATGATGGATATTTTCACAGTATCATGGCGACCAAACTGTGTGCATTGAGCCCTACACGTGACCTTATTAGCTTAGGGTTTTAGGGTTTTGATCATTCATCGGCATCCTCTTTAGGATTGCTTTGTTGTTATTATTATTATCATTAGTATTTTTAAATTTTGATGTTGAGTCTGAAAGGGGACCACGGAAGAAGAACCCACGTCCTATCTTATGAATCCCATTAATTCAGTTCTGTTTCCCACCACACGTTATAGAAGTTGGCTAGGACTTTGTTTTATTATTATTATTATTAATATATATACATGTATATTTAATTTAAGGGCACTGCTTGTTGATTGAATTTAATGAAGATGAATTTCTAGTTCTTGCAACACTTTTGTTTTTCATTTTTTAAGTTTCCGGTCTGTCTGGTTCATATGGATAGGAATAACCGAACTGCAGCCCCACAAGATCAATTCCATTATGAATTTGAATGCTGCGATGTGGTCTTTGTGGCTGTTTATATGTGATATGATTGGCATTCCTGCTAGTGGGCTAATTCGTATGTAAGGGTAAATTTTTTTTTGAGAGAAAAATTCCGGCACACTTTTAAGGGCGAACAGGTCAAAAAGTGAAGCGTTGCAATTTCGACGGGCCTACGAAGCGGAGATCCAATTAACGATGGACTTAAATTTGTTAACCGTCGCTTTCGGATGAGTTGAGGATACTAAAAATCTATTTATTATAGAGGTAGTATAATTTTTAACTTATAATTATTATGAAAAAAAATTATATTTATGAAATAAAAATTAATAGTGTATAGTAAATATGATTTTTAAATAATAATTTTGATAAAAATAATAAAGATATTATCGTCTTTTCATCATCTACGAATGAAATCAAAATAACTTATCTTTTAAATCATTATAACAGTTAATGTTTACCAAACACTCGAGTGTTGTAACTTAAAGTTATAGCTTCTAAACTCAATACCAAACATAGCGTAAATTGCATGACATTAGTCAATAGGTCATGGCCTCATGGGTGGCAGTCATATTCTTCAACCACGATTTGTGTAAAAATACCCCACTTTCAATTTCAATGTATATATATATATATATATATATATATATAGAAGATTCGTAACGATGATGTTAATTTGAAAAATATCTAAGTTTTTATCCAAGTTCTAGGGCTAGTTTAGAATTATTATGGCCAATGAAATAAATTACTTCTATTCTATAGATCAAATAAATTGCTAATTAAAAATATAACTTAGTGCTTATTAAACCGATTTGTTGTAGTTACTATGAGTTTGCACATGTATTTAGTAAATTTTATTATGAAAATGTTGTTTTATTATATAATTAATAAAATAGTTTAAGATGTTTTTTATTTATATATAAGTAGTGTTTATGAAAAATAAAACATACTTGTCTTTCTGTTAAAATTAGGGGTGGGCAAATTCAGATTCGGATTAGCCCGATTAGATTTTGAGTCAATCAAGTTGGAAAAAATATAACCCGAACTTAAGCCGAACATGAGATCCGATGTGATCTAAATATATTTAGATCACATTGAAGATTTATGCTTGTCTTAATTTTTATTTTTTTAGATTTTCATATCAAATTAGGTTTGACCCAATCCAATTTGGTTGGCCAAAATCCAACCCGATAGGGTTAGAGCCTTCATCCGAATCTAATTTGAACTTGAAATTTTCGGATTAGATCATGTTGGATCGGTTCGAGTCGGGTCATTTGCCCACTTCTAGTTAAAATATTAAGGTTATAATAGGAAATTTAAAATTCATGGTGGCTTATTTAACTAACTACTTAAAAAAAAGAGAGAGAAAAACTTTACCAATTTTTAAAAGCTATTGTTAAAATAAAAAAGAATTATAAAATAAGTAATTTTTCAAATTTTACCAAACATTATTTTTGTCAAAACTTGTGAAATAAACCACTTATAATATTTCAACATCAATTTTAAATAGGGTCTTAATCTTTGTATGAGCTAATCAACCAAAATAAACAAAAGTTTATATATATATATATAGGGTTTGTGGACAATAAAAAATAATTGTCTTCTTGATAAAATATTAAGGTTATAATAAAAACTTTAACAATATAAGATGACTTATTTAATAAATTATTTGCAAGTAGTTTTTTAAAATTTTACCAAAGACCATTTTTATCAAAATTTATAAAATAAATCTTTTATAACATTTCAACCTCAATTTCAAACATGACCATGCATGGGCTAATTAACTTTGAAAGTTGGTAACTACTGCTTCATGGTTATGCTTAACACAGAAAACTTGTTAAGAGAGAAAAAAAGGAAGGGGAAAAAAAACACTTTTTTAACCAATGGTATGAAACCTACTCTGTCCCAATTGTCTCGTAATAACAATAAATTTCCACTGCCTCTTATTAAACTCACTCATTTAAGAAAATTCCCAAGTTGAAATCATAGCTATAGTTAAAGAGGCAAGAAGCAGCAACAAAATTTGACTTTGATAAACATAATTATGAATCTAAAAGGATTGTGTTGTCATTTTAGGAGGCATGAACTTGTGGCATATAAGCCTTTCACTCCATTAACCAGAGAGAAATTATTACAAACTACTGATTAATGCGACATTGATAGGCAGTAATAAAAACATATTAAGGCAGCTGAAATTGCCAAATTACCCAGTGCCTTCATTTATAACAAATGCATTCCAAAAATGGATTATTTCTTTCCCCTCCCAATATGAAACTTGATTTTATGTTTTCCATTTCGTAAAACTAATTTTAAAAAACGAGTCATACTAAACACATTTTCTTATTTTCCATTTTTAAATATTATATATATTTTTTTTAAAAGAGAGATTTGAAAAATCTTTTTGCAAACGATACTACTAAACACATAAATAAAAATAAAAATTAATTAATATACTTGACATGCTTTTCGGCTCCTTTCAATATCAAATTCCAGATATCACAGTATATAATTTTTTTTCTAAAAGACAAAAAATCGATGAAGTTTCAATAGATTAGTAAGTTACAAAATCTCTCAAATGCAAGGTTTAGCTTTTGCTGGGCCTTTATGTGATTCTAAGCCCATTCCAATTTGGTAGCATTCTTAAAACATAGAATAATGAATGGGCTGTAGAAGTCTGATCAAGTTAGGTCTCACCCCATTCATAATTAAGACGCATATTCACGGCAAAATCAAATGTCCTAAGATGCTCTGAAGCTAGATTTCAACGCGAAAAAAGCCATTGTCGTTGTTTGTCTACTTTTTAGCGACTGTCACTCCCCTTTTAGTTGATAAAACAATGTCCGGGAAGTTACAAATAAATGAATAAGTTACAAGATAAAAGCTTCGCTTCTTTGTTTGGATATGCGTGCTTTATTGTGATTTTTAATATATTGGTACCAAGACATTGCTGGGTTACAATTTACAATTAGGATCAGATGTGAGGCTTCTCAGCCAAATTGAGTCGCTTGCAGTTGGCTTATCATCATCATTCCTATGCCACGTCCACAGTGCATGGGTTGCATTCACCACCTCCAGTTGTCCATGCCCAAAGCTCGCCTCTCTGAATAATGATATTGCAGGTTGCGGATTCATAAATCTGAGTAACACACAGCCCCCCAAAAAAAATTTACTTGATAGATCCAACATCCACATATTAAAAACACAAAATTAATTAATTCAGTGAAAATAAAATTTATTACCTTCTGGCAAGGCCTTCGCGGTTACCACCATCCCCGATGGTTATATGCACCGGGCCGCAATTGTCAGCTTTGCTATTGGAAACACGAGTCTGACGCATTTATAGACCAAAATAAAATTTAAAAAAATAAAAACGTTTATGAGGAAATTAAAGAGAAAATGAAAATGAAAATGATGGATGTAGCTGATGGTGAAGAAGGAAAATTAATTAAGCTTACAAAGCGCTCATACGCATGAACATGCCCAGCAAAAACAACATCTACACGAGCCTGATGAATTAACCCTTCCATGGCTTTTCTCATACCCTCCGATTCAACCTCGCCCTGATGAGCAGTATTTGTATTATACCACGGAGCATGAATAAGCACCACTATCCATGGAGTTTTTCCTCTATCAACTTTTTTCAAATCAGCCTCTAACCATATATACTGACCCGAATTCTGATCAAAATCAGTGTAAGATCCCAACATGACGACATGAACACCGGCAGCGTCGAATGAATAGTAAAGATTTGAATTGGAACCACTCTCTTCAAATGGCATGCGCCATCTTGCATTATAGGACGTAAATTTAGTACTATGGATGATCGGCAGCTCCTCTATCTCGTGGTTTCCTTGTGTCACCATCCACGGCCTTTGGCTAGCCAACGGCTCGACCATGCGGCCGAATGAGTCCCAAAGAGTTTGATCACGATCCGCATATGATAAGTCCCCTGGCAGTAACAACATATCGTAGTTTGATTTTGCTATGTGTTTCAATGTTGAGTTTGTCCAGCCGGTTTGTCCAAGATCACCTGCCAGTTTGCAATATGCACAAATCAGTAGAGCCATACAACACACAACTTCAAAAATGTGCACATGGTATATATTCATTGGCGGGTTGTATGCAAGATTCAAGCATCCATACATACCCACGATTGCAAACTTAATTGGAAGCTGAGCAGGCGGCGTTTTGAAACTGCTCTGTTGGGCCGAGCCTGGGCCACATCGATAGTAGTAAACTGTGTTAGGCTTCAATGGGCCAATGACCACATCATGAATTTCACCAGACTTGTACAGCACATAATGATATGAGGATGTAGTTCCATTAGCAGAATTGTCATAAACACCAGGAGACGTGCCATATTTTACCGTTGCTGGCGATGAATTTTCTGTAATCCATGATATTCTCATTTTGTCTTGGCCAACTAGTGATATATGCACCTGCAACAACACGATGTCCAATGTGTTAAATTTCCACCATTTTTCCATCTTGGACCTTATGGGCCAATAGAAAGGCCCAGCCCACTTGACCTAACCCAACTCTATAGAATAATTATTAAAGTGTTGACTCCAACTCAGGCAAGGGTGTTGGCGTGCGGGGAACACTCAAATAGCCAATGTTTGTAAAATTGACAAATGATAACCCAAAATCCACCTAGCATTCACCAATCAGATTAGGCTTTCAGGCTTCAGCAAGTTGGCATATTCTCCACAGTAATAAAATGACACATCTTGAATCAAATTTCCCATAACACAGTGAACAGTTGTGATGTAACTAGAAATATAAATAAATAAATAAATAAAATAAGAATTTGGCTTTACTTTGTTAATTATATTTGAAAATACACATTAGTGTTTTTCTTTTCTTTTTTTATCCCTAATAAAGAAAAATGCTTACTGGTTATCGCATGGTTCTTTCTTACCAAACGAGTGGAGTATGCTAGACAAAAGTCGCATGTTTGACTTTAGCGTCATTGATTGCTTAATGCATCGTTCATATTGACAACGCTAACATTTTAAAGAAATTAATCACTCAAAATAAGTGATCAATCGGTTGGTTCTTTTCAATTAAGTTGGTGAGTGAGAAAGCTTGAAATTTCTTTCTTTTTGGTCATCTAACCAACTTCTAGACCTAATGAGGTACACCATCCATGCAACTGCGACCTTAAATATGGCACTAATAATCATAATCTCAAACAAATTCAGGTAACGTCAGTATATTATATGAGAGAGGTTAAAAAAAGGAGAGCTAATGTTACATTGCTATTATTATTTTGCATTAACTGATATTTCTTTGAACGTGTTTTCTCCTATCTCCATTTTCAAATAAAATGAGAAATATATGTAAAATTTTACTTATGCACTATCATTAAAAACACATAATAAAAATACATGAGAGATCAGATCAAAAGATGATCTTGATCCCTTAAACACTGCCAGACTCCATCTTTCAATATATAGATAGTAAAATAAATTTTAAAACATTCTCAGAGAATGAGAAGCAATTAATCTCTCATCTTCAAGTTAAAAAATTAAATTAAATTAAATTAAATTAATCTCTTATATTTCGGGATCTATAAAACATTTGAATCCGAATTAATATAGGGTCTAAAAATAACAGAGTGAGAGACAAAAAAAAAAAAAAGAAGCAACGCTGGTTATGAGACAGAATGAATGAATGAACGAATTCATGAAGCCAAAATGATCATAGAAGAGATTTATTACCTGCTGAGGCGAAGCGGAATCCCGATCTTTATGATGAAAAAAAAGAGTCTGACGTGGCGGTGGACGAACATATATCGAAACGACGCCGCTAAATAGTGAGGCCTCAAACGCCAATACTAATATTGCTAACACCAAATGATGAAGACGTTGAGCAGCCATGGCCGTACGCCGAGACTGATGAAATCTATAACAAATGAAACGACGACGGAGAGCGAGATTCTGAAAAGTATTAAACGGAATCACTTCTTTAATTCCTAGTATGGGAAACGAGATGGTGATAATTTGTATAATTGGATACACGTGAGCTGATATTATAAGGATCGTGGTTTTAGGATATTGACGGTGCCTTCTGCAGACTGCACACATATGGTTAGTTGGCAAGTGGGCGAGTAATCGAAGGACACGTGTAATCAGAGAATATTCCCTGGCATCTCATTTCTGAGGTAGAATTTCCTTTATTGTATTAATTTTTTGCTATATTCTTTGGTTTGTTGTTTTTTGTCCAAAAGAGTTCGTCGTGGTCACGATGTTTGTTGACCTTTTGTAATGTTGCATTGCGGCCACGGTTACACTTTACAGTGACCCCTTTGTCTGTGTTCGACGCCGACGGTCTGTTTGTATTTGCGATAGTTACTCTCTGCTTTTTTTTTTTTTCTGAAACAAACTCTGTCCTTATAATTAGAGAGTCATTATTTAATAACAAATCTTTTACTTTATTAAAATAGGAGAAAACATACACTTCAATCTGATATATTATGTGTTTTCATTATCTTTTATTTTATCCTTACTTTAATAAATTAAGAAATCTCTCATTCAAAATTAAAAGTATTTCTATAATATTTAAAAATAAAATTTTTAAAAATATTTATTAGAAATTTAATTTTGAGAATATGTTATAAGAATAAGATATGTTTTTAACTGGCTAAATGGAGCAATTTGAATAGAAGAAATTGACACAATACTGATAAAAATAATGATATCTTAATCAGCTGTAATGCCATTTTTATTGCCTCTTCGTCTAGCTCTTTATCAATTTCTTAATATTTTAAGAGTAAAACTATTGCCACTCATTCAAAGTCTGCTTAAATTTTTTTTTCTATTTTTATTTGAACCCACCAAATTCGTTTTTATAAGTATTTTAAAAAATAAATTTATTATTCAAAAATTTTAAAATTACCATTCGCTAATCACTTTCTCTGTTTACCTTACAATCAGATATTCTCTCTCTACTCTCATATTCTGCAAACTAAACACTCAATTTTACCCTCTTTTAAATTTATTTTTTTGACATTTTTTTAGTATATTGTGATATATATTTCATGCTTTCTATAATATAACTATTTTTTTTTCTTAATATTCATTAACTTTTATGTGTGGTAGAAATTAATGAATAATTGATATTCATTAACGCTCATAGCTGATAAAAATTTGTTAATATTCATTTTAATTAGTAGGTGGTTTTATTCCTTTTAATTAGTGATACCAATTATTTACAATTAACAGAATAAACGTGAATGAACTAATGGGGAATTTGCGAAATTTAGACGAGAAAGAAAAGAAATGGTTAATAAGTAATTTTTTTGAAAAATTATTTAAATAATAAAATTCTTAATTAAAAGAGGATGTAGAGAGAAAGTTTATGGGTTCAACCGTTCAAATAACCTCACCCTAAAAATATCTTATAACATTCATTGAGGTTTGAAACACTATGAGGGTTATATATATAGAACAAAATTCTTTTCCTCTATTATTTTAACTCTTGTTCAAGTTGAGATTCTTTTTTTTTTTTAATCTCATTCAAGAAAAAGTGAGCAATTTGTTGGATTTTTTAATATAATATTGTTGGATCCTTAATCCAATGTTAGGCTAATATGCAAATAATTATGTGTTGCAGACTGTTACATAAGGTTAAGGCCAATAAAAAGTGATATATTAAGATTTTTGATAATATGAATCTTAATATATCTAATAGGGTGTGGGTCTTTAATGTGTAAAGACCCGTATTTTAATTCTATAATGGGTAGAATTAAAAATACTTAGTGACAACAGAAAATAGTTGTTTATATAAGTGGTTATGGTCTCTAGGTCACACGTATCTTTTCCATTTTTTCTAACATCCTATCATCAGAGAGAGAAAGAACACAAAAAGATCTAAAGAACTCCTAGGAGAACGTGTAGATTTAAAAGGCCTACCATGCAACTCTAGAGAATAATTAAATGTTATGGATTTAGGTACGTTTCTGCATAATTTTGTTATTGATTATTAGTGATAAAACATGAATATTTCTAGTTATAAGTGATGGTTTTCACCAAATTTTTTCTCATCTCAACATAATTTTGTTAAAAAAAATTAAAATGTGCAACGGTTGTTAGATATGTTTGTGTTGCTTGTGATGGAGTGCGAAAATGAAAGTAAGGAAAATGTGCGGAAATTTGGTTAAGGTTTTGGGTAAGAACTATCGATTGGGGAATTTGAAACCAAGAGTACTCATATTTTGCCTCATTGAATTTGTATTTGATCCAGTTGTACGTGGAGATATATTTTTCATAACATTGACATAGATGAATTAAGAATATTATATACAGTCAGGAAAGAGCAGGATGAGGATGTAAATGATTCTTTTGGACTACCTTACGTTGAAATCCAAATGATTGAGTTTGAAGCTTTCATTAACTTTTGCTTCTTGTTATATCATGTTAAGTTTGTAAGTCAAATTGATTTCGATCAAAGAGATTATGATACCCTTCATAAACTCAATCCGAGCCCCAAACAAATAAAATTTGAGTTTCCAAAAGAGTGAACACGGATTTGCATCCATTTCAGCGAAAAAGAAAAAAAGTTTAAAATCAGAAGGGGCCAGATAAAAACTGAGGCAATGACGAAACAGCCATGGAAACAAGACTCCATATCTATGGGCGTCCTATCTCTCCAGACACAAAAAATAAATAATAAAATGTTTCGAAGACTCCCCGTCGGAGCTTTGTAGGTTTTATCCGACAGATTTGTCTTTTTATGTTACTTCAACTAGGGTTACAATTGTCAATAAACATGATGGGTTTTCAAGAGGACTTAAAGGAGCGACAATAGCTCTACTCCATTAACTATGGCGAGACTGATGACATCCAGTCCAACAATAAAGCCCGACTAAAATTCCAAAAGCAAGCCCAAAAAAGAATGTAGCCTGAGCCCAACTTGAGAGACCAACAAGCCATTGGCACATGGACACCTCTCTTAGCATTGTCCTACAAGTAGTGAAATAGCCAATGACTATGGGAACAGACCATTTTACATGGGATACAATGCCTTGATAAATCTTAAAGGCTACGTTGTGGTGTATTACAATATATTGTAATATGACCAATGTCGCATTAAACAAATTCAAGGAAGGTCGAGTTTGTTCATATTTTTTAAAAATCTAATCAATTAAAATAATAAAAATTAATAAAACATATGTTATTTAATAAAATCAAAAACTAATATACACTTCTTGTTAGTCCAAAGGGCTATACAAATTATAATTTTGATGATAACAAACATACGTTATTATATTTCATAATTTCATTAGTTTTTTAAGAGCAAAATTTATTCAAGTGAAATCAAGCTTAAGATATTTAACGGACAACGGCACGATCAAAAATTTTATTGTTACAAATCTTGTAAAGTCAGTTGATTTAATGTATGCATGATTTAACATTTGGAATAACTCAAGATTTTATTTAATAAATAACTATTTTTCATGACCTAAAAGTTTTGTAATTATAAGCTAAGTATTTTATGAAATTGGTTATTTTTCAAGATATGGATTAAAATGAAAAAGTTTTACAATCTTTACTTTCAATAAGTATTGTTTTAAATTCTAGATTTGGACTTATTTGAAAAAATATAAAACTTTTTAGGCCAAAATATAATTTTTAAAAGTATTGGATCATATTTGAATTTTTAAAAGTTTTAGAGTAAAACTATAAATATAAAAAATATGCTTAGAAGACAAAAAGTAAGCAACTAGCCGCCTGAGAATTAGCGGCTAATTGCCTGGGGTAAACTTTTTAAATTTTAGAAAAAAAATTGTAACAGTAACTTATTACAAAAGTTTAAGCAGCTAACCAGCTATTCTTTGAAGGTCAATAACGGTTAGTTTGTTTATCAAATCCATATAAACTCAAATCAAAATTAAATCTAACAGGTTTTTCAAGCAAAAATCGCCCTTAAGGGCGTGGTTGAGTTGGTTGGTAAATGTAGCTGTCGCCTTTACAAGATCCGAGTTCGATCCTTGGGGGTGGTAAGGGGGTCAAAATTGTATTTGAGCTTGCCAACTCCCCTTTACCTTTTAAAAAAATAAATTTTCAAGCAAAAATCATTTCATACAATATCTCTTAAGCTTATATTTTAAAATTTTTCATATATTGAGTTATCATTGAGCTATTATTTATATATCTACTCTAATAGAGAGTATTTGTTATAATCTTCAAATTTATTACCAAACTTGTGTGAGTATAAGTGTGAGAAATAATTGGGGAAAGGTGTGTGTGAGTGAAACACCATTTGTAAAAGTTCATTAACACCTTGGAAGTTAATTGTAAGAACTGGAAGCCTTAAGGCTTGGATAGTGAAATTCTTAAGCTTGGATTGTTTGGAGGCGTAAATGTAGACCGATTTTACCGAACCACGTAAAATCTCACGTGTTTGATCTCTCTTTCCTTATCCTTTTAATTTTGAGCATTGTTAAATTTATTGTATTCATTTTTATTAAGGCATTAATTTAAGTTATTGTGTAGTTGTGTTTGCTTAGGTTTTAAAATCCAATTCACCTCCCTTTTTAGTTGGTTAACTAGAATTTCACTTTTGTCGGTGTTGATGAACTGTCCTCTATAGTTTGACAGCGGTTGGTTGCTGGTAGCCGCAATAAAATAATTGTTTTGTATAGATTGTATTAAGATTTGGTATCACTAGAATCCTTATTGTTAGGATTATGCAATGCCGTAATTTATTGACAAAGAATCTTCCATTTTGTAGTAAATTTGACCGTAAATCTACAGCGAACAAAAAAGTTCATTTAACGATAATAGCTGCACCATTTCATAGCTCTAACAATAAGGATATTAATGGTACCAAAATATAATTCAAATGACAGCCTAATATCGTGGCGGCATGTAGTTAGCAGCATGTGATGAAATTTTGTTGTCTTAATTATAAAATTTTAAATTATCAATTAAAATAATAGAAAAATATAAATAAATCTTATAATTCAATATAAATGTTAAAATAAAAATATTATTTTATAAAATACAGTCCATGCATTATTGTTTAATACAATATAATGCAATACACTACATCGTACCAAATTAACCCTATATGTTGTAACAAATCATCCTCTGCCTTCTCGGCGTCTTCAATTTTGTAACAATCATTAAAGCTACAAACCTACAACTAAGTCCCCTCCTCAAGAATCTGAAGAATACATGGACAATATTGTTTTACTGCAAGGTACAGATAATATTTTTACTGTTATTATTATTTGAATTGCAATAGTCCATTATTATATTGCGGTCATTCGCCTAATTTACCTAAATTAAAAGACAAGTCGAAGATGAGAAGTTGAGAATGAGAAGCTTGATGGTAAGAATATGGGAAATAAGAGATCTAATTTTCCCGAAATGAATCGGAAAATAAGCACAATATGCATCAACTGCCACTGACGTTTTGTTTATTTATTTTTTTTCAAAGTTTGGTGTATTGTTTCTTGTCCATTTACTTCTCTTACGTCCGTAAATCCCATTTGAACACGAAAAGGAAATTACGTCATTGACAAAATTCACCGAGAACAAGGAATGATGAGGTTCTCGATTAATTGTTAGGTAAATTTTTGTAAAACTTATAATTGTGTCCTTATTAGTGGTTCCGAGTCAACTAACTGGAGATAAGCCAGATGTCTAAACCTACGTATACAAGCTTCGATTCCGTACGTGGTCATACCACCGTTAAATGTTATTTTAAACTCAAAACATTTGAAATTGAATTTGTTGATTTAATATCAAGAAATAATTAAAACACGGTACCTTATTTCTCGAGACAATTGACTTATACATGGTATTATTATTTTTAATTTGTTCCTCAGCAGTCCTTATCACTGTTGAAAGAAAATAAATTGCTACACTGTGTAATTTCATCGCATAGTAAATTCTTATTAGGATATTCTGATTAATACTACTTGTCTGCACGTTCCCACTCATTGAAATTCTTTTTTTTTTTTATCTTAAAAGAAATTGCTCACTGAAATTACATAATTGTGGTTTCTTGTGAATTTCGATTTCTTTCACGTGTTTGCCAGGCGACAAAGTGTGTTGCATGTGACCCACGTATCTCATGGAATGTGAAACGTTATTAAAATTTAAAACCGGAGAGACATATGAGTCACGATAAAAGTGCGTTACGAATTGGGGTTGAACCGTTGTAACTTAAAAGTTACATCACTAGAGTGTTTAGTAAACACTATCTGTTGTATTTTAGAAATTATTTTGATATAATTTTTCACTTGTATTTTTAATAATTTTGTTAAAATTATTATTTAAATTTTATATTTATTACATATTATTAACTTTTATTTTATAGTTACAATTTTATTTCCACAATAACGGTAGTTTTTAAGCTATAGCACCTCAATCCCAAATACACCCCTAGTCCCCGAGAAAGAAGAAAGCCTTTAGATTTTCGGATAAAGCTGCTTTAGCTAAGACCAGAACCTCCGTATTAAAATTTAACTGATTAATAAGGCAGCTGTTACATGTAACTTAAATAATTTCTCGTTATATCTTAATTTTTTAACAAGTAATAACTGGATCATATAAAAAAATGATTGTAAATTATCTATAACTTAACAAGACACAATTAATTAATTTATTGTCACCCTGCCTGTTGATAAATGAAGACTCTCTGTCTACTCCAGAAAAAGTTTGTTGTATGCTAATTTTTTTTTTCCCAACCGTTTATCTTTAGTTTCTTGTGGCCACTAAAATACGAAACTGAAGATAAGTGAAGCCAACAGCTAACCTCGTTAACTAGCTCAGAATTAAGAATTGATATTTGCTAGGTACTCAGGCCAAATACTCTCCGCTAAGAGTTTCATTTCTGTAAGCATGTAGCTAAATACGTGCTAAATTTTAACTAATCAATATTCTAATAATGCACTTATTACTTCACGCCAATGCAACTAATAATTTACAAATTCTCAAACTCTCTAAACCCCTACTTAGATCCCTCCCCAGATTCATCAAATTCCAATCACAAGAAAAAAAAAGAATGGCAGAATTTTGCTCACCAGCAGCATTTCGTATTGTCTTTACAATTTGCTTTGTCCCTCAAATAATGCTTCAATCTCTTGTATCGGCCGAAGAGTATTACATCCGGCAACCGCCTCGCAGCGTCATTCAAACTCCCCACAAACGATCTGAATCCGATCCTCAACAGGTACATATATATAACAACAAGAAACCATTCAGACCCATTATAATTAGTTCGTTAATTTTGTTTAACAATTTTTCACTTCTCTTATTAGGTACATATTTCACTGGCTGGGAAAGATTATATTAGAGTTTCTTGGATAACGGATGACGAGAAAGCAGAATCAATGGTGGAGTACGGAAAATTACCAGGGAGATATAACGCAATGGCTACCGGAGGGCATACCTCGTATCAATTCTTCTTTTATAAATCTGGAAAGATCCACCACGTTAAAATCGGACCTCTTGAACCAGCCACTACTTATTATTACCGATGCGGCGGCCGTGGCCCCGAGTTTTCATTCAAGATGCCTCCGGCAAGTTTTCCCATAGAATTCGCCATTGTTGGTAGGTGACATAATTTATTTATGTAAGATGCTCTAGATATTATTAGGAATAAGCTGAGCCACAAAAAATAGGCATGCAAAGAAAACAATATTTCTTCATATGTTGTGCAAATTTAATGTGTCCCATTTGCGGGGGGGGGGGGGGGGGGGGGTTTTTTTAATTAAGGTAAATTATGAAATAACTTGATGCATGAATGAATAAAAGTAAGTTTTAGATACTTCGATAGAGGATGTCGGAGTTTGCAAGATGATAACAATTAAACTAGACTTGCTTTTCTAGAGTTAGGTGATTTTGATGCCAATAAAACACGCTTTTGCTTTAACTTTTAGGTTTGTGACGGTTTTTTGGTTAGTGATTCAAGAACACGCAAGACCACCAAAATGGAAAAGTTAAAAGAGCATACGCTTCTTACTAATTTCACATAAAATCTGTGTTGTTTAGCTCGTTAAAAATTTGTTATATTTTTCTTTAGGATATATCCTAATTTCACCTAACTGTTATTAATTTGTACTTGTTATTATTTTAATAAAGATAAATAATGTTTAGTCTTTATATATTTTTTTTATTTGAATACTTATTTAATTTTTATATTATAAAAAATATCTCAAAACACCTTTATAGTTAAATATATTTTGGAAATATTAAATTTTAATTAAAATTTACAGATTTCTTTGAATATTTTACGTTTTAACCTCCTTAAGTTTGTAGGTTTTTTTTTTTTTTTTAATTTCTCATTTTGATCCGTGTTGATGAAATTTTCATGAAAATCTAAGATGTATCTCCTTCAGCTTGCTAGACATGAGAAGCTTTTGTGTTTACAGGAGACCTTGGACAAACGGAATGGACAAATTTAACGCTAGAACATGTTGGCCGCAAAGACTACGACGTATTTCTGTTACCAGGCGATTTATCGTACGCAGATTTTCAGCAGCCGCTTTGGGACTCCTTCGGGCGGCTGGTTGAGCCCTACGCCAGCAGCCGCCCTTGGATGGTGACGGAGGGTAACCACGAGATGGAGTCGATCCCCATCATCCTGCCCCACGCCTTCAAGGCCTACAACGCACGCTGGCTCATGCCGTACGAAGAGAGCGGATCCTCTTCGAATCTGTATTACTCGTTCGATGTTGCTGGCGCTCACATTATAATGCTGGGATCTTATAGTGATTTTGATGAGGATTCGGCTCAGTATAAATGGCTGAAAGCTGACTTGGCTAAGATTGATAGGAAGAAGACGCCTTGGATGTTTGTTCTCTTGCATGCTCCGTGGTATAATACTAACACTGCTCATCAAGGGGAAGGTGAAAGCATGAGAAATTCCATGGAAGAGTTGTTGTACAATGCACGAGTCGACGTCGTTTTTGCTGGCCACGTTCATGCTTATGAACGATTCGTTAAGTCGTTATATACACCCCCCCTTCATTAATTTGTACATAAACATCACAGTGATCTCGTGCCACATTCGTGTCAAAAGACTATCTAATTTGTTTTCTAATTTTTGGATTGAATTACAGAGGAGGATTTACGACAACAAGGCTGATCCATGTGGTCCGATCTACATAACAATTGGTGATGGAGGGAACAGAGAAGGACTTGCATTAGAGTGAGTAAAGAATAATTTCATTATATGTTAATGTGCATTATGCTTTTTTTTTTTTTTTTTGTGATTCTTTCGTGGGAAATTGACACTTTCGTCCATTCAAGAAACTCTTTTTTCCACTCAGGTTCTTTTTTATAGATCTTCATCGTGTCTTTAATTAACAGGAGAAATAGATTATTAATTGTTGAAGGATAGGTGTAACATTTAACATAGAAAAATATACTTTTGACTGTGTTGTTTTGTTTGGGAAATTAATATATGTGACTATGCGAAGGTTTAAGGAGCCCAAATCCCCCCTTTCGATGTTTCAAGAGTCAAGTTTTGGACATGCGCGGTTGAAGATTTTGGACGAAACAAGAGCTCACTGGTCGTGGTATCGCAACAATGATTCAGATGCGGTTATTGCTGATGAAGTCTGGTTAGAAAGTTTAAGCACGTCAAAGCAATGTTGGGGAATAACAGATGGCCAAGAATCATCATCATCATCATCATCATCATCAGTCACTAAAGACGAACTATGATCTTTTGAAACTCGGAAATTTAGTTGAAGATTTGTTGTATACAGCTGGCCAGATAGGAGGGCTGGGTGCATACACACGTTCTTTGATTGTTTTCCTTTTTAAATTATCATTTGTGAAAAAGGTTTTCGCAACTTTTGTGAAAACCCTTTTAGATATGCCGAAATACGTGCCTTGTTGTAGTTCGAAAGGTGTTTCATGTTTGCAGATTGCTATTGTGAAACTGCAGTTTGTTTAGGCAAGTGTAAAATCTTTGTTAGTGCACCAATCAAAGAACGCATGTTTGTGGGGAAAATAAATATTTAAATATTAATTCATTGTAAAAAAAAAAAACATTGTGTTTCGATCTAATACAAAATTGCATATGTTACGATGCACGACACGGTCATGTGCTGATAACTCTTTGGAAATATTTATGAAATAGCTCTAAATAAAATACTTGTCTTTTTAGATTTCAAAAGAGTTTTTTTTTAATGTTTTACACGTACTTAGTTGGATATATAAGTTGAATGAGTTCAATGGCAGAATTTTTTCATATGATGATTAGTCTGTGATACGCATTATTATTATTATTTTTAGTTATTTTATTATAATGCTATGTTTACTAAGATGTGACATTTTTTTTATCTTATTCATAGAGTATGTTATAAAAATAATATAATAATAATTAATAATAAAATCAATAAATATCATGTAGATTTGCATTAAATGAATAGCGATACATTAATAAGAAAGCATATATAGCCTTATTATAAAATAAATTCATAAGCAATCATACTGATGTACGATGAAGAAAACTGATGCATAAGAGATCTTACCAAAGGACACAAAATGAGCACACAATATAGTTAAAACTCAGATCTCCACCAATACTTCCAAAATCTTTTACATCACCCTCTGGCCTCTGCCATGTTAGTAGGCCATACAAACTGATACCATATGATAAATATCTTGGATGGATCAATCTATATCATCTTGCTCTCTACTGGTAGACAAGTGGATCGGTGTTCAATTTTTTTTTCGGTCTTGCATAAAAGAGAGGTCGCGTTTAAACTCCAGTCTCTAACAGAGCTCATTTATCTTCATATACCCACTCCAATCACTAGAAGGTGTAGAAATTTGTAACCAAAACGAATTTCATTATAAGTTCTTTCATAATATCTACATTTCACTAACGATCCCAACTTTGAACCGGAATTAGGGACAACAATTTTGTCCGCAAACCCACAATTGTTCATCCATACAAATTTGCCCGCAAAGGATAATTTTACGGGCGAAAGGTAACTTTGGTAATACATAACAATAACAACTGTAGATAGTGGGCAAATTTGGTAAAGAGGAAAATCCAGTGGATAACCAGGGGGTATCCACTAACTAGCATTATTTTTTTGTCTTTTAAATTATTTAACTTTCAATACTTAATCAAGAAAATATATAAAGTAAAATTGACAATTGTTAGACCTAAAACTAAACCCAAAGCCAAAAGCAAATAAACAACCTACTGCGGTTGCTCAAAATTTTTTTTTTCTCTAATTAAAAAATACTTGTGATGAATTTATATATTTTGTGCTTAAATTGGAGAATTTTTGTATCTCGTATTTAAATTAGAGAATTTGTTTTAATTGTTACATTTTGTATATTTGCTTTAATGTTGAAACTTTAATTTCTCATTTAAACTAATAGAAATTAAAATTGAGTATTTCACGTGTATTTTTTAGGCTAATTTAATAAATTTATAGTTATAGTTATGTAATATATATTTAATAAATGATATGGTGTTTTCTAATTAAGAATAAAAGAGTGTGTCAATGTATTATAAAATCCTCGCTAATATTAGAAAATTACAAAACGATTTATTAACAATTAACAACATTTTCATAACTTCATGATTGATTTTCTTCACAATCATATACACTTGTTCTTTTTCTTTTCATTAAATCAAATTATTCAAGTATTTCACATTCTCTATCACTAAAGTAAAAATAAATTCCATAAATAAACTTTTTTAATGTACAATTATGATGATTTATATTATAAGTTTATCATTGCATTATTGTCATCATTTTTTTTATTAAGTATGCGTATCAAGACTTTTGGTGTTGTGAATTACTTAATATACGTGTTGTTTTTAATCCTTTACACGGACCGATATTACCATAAATATTTACAATAAATTTATAAATCTATCAGAGATAATATAAAGTCATGAGTCTGCCCGTGAAGCCTACAAAAAAATCTATTTCCTCCCACCTCTGCCATACGCACGAACCAAGCTAGTGCAATATATCTCTCATCCACACGCTCATCGGCGTTCTGGTGATCGTTTACGTGCTGGGTGATGAGTATCCTGTTGCGTTATATTTTAATCTTTTCCTCAAGCTTCTCTTCCGCATGGTGAATGGATGCCATTTCAATTGGGCCGGACTTGTAGGCATATTTCCGTCTTCTCAACATCTGGTAGGTGCAAAAAATTGTATTTCTCATTGTACAAGAATAGATTGTGAATGTTGTTAAATGTTCTCAACAAAAGACTATTATACAGCAGCGGTATGGCATAATTGAGGACATATGACATAAAATTTGAGGGGGCGGCTAATAACTCCGCTTATAACACAGTACATAATAGCATTAAACATCAATAGCGTATAAATAAATTTCAACGAGTAGAAGACTAATATGCTATTTTATGTCGATGTGCATTAGGTTTGGCCGTAGGCTTTCAGTGGGTAAGGTGATCAAACACGCCTCTACTTTCCATTCTTGATTTGATTGGACACTCTGCAAGCACAATCAATTGATTCATGCACCTACCATTCTACCTACCAACAATGAAAATAAAGAGCCACGTCCAATAGCAACATGCCAACAACAACGTGTAAGTACACAACCCTACCTTTCTTTAATCTTCTATCCAACTGGATACAAAAAAAAAAAAAAAATACAACTTTTGAAAACGGGTAGCATCGATTGAGATGGGTTCTCATGATTGGCCGCACACGCAGCTTTCACACCAACAAATCAAAAATCCCATGCCAACCTCTCTCACTCTCGAAATGAAGATTTAATAAGCTACACGGGATTGGATGAAACCTCCTCCCAATTTTTTTTAGCCAAACTTTTTACATGCATTTAAAAAAGAAAAAAAAAAGGCCAAATTAACCTTATTAAAAATTAAAATTAAGAAAAAAGAAAAAGAGAGAATATTTATCAACCATCAAGCATGACCAGATGTACGGTCCTGACGACGGTGATTACACGACGCCTTCATTTCCTAAAAAGTAATGAGATCGGGACGGTGGGAATCAAATCTTCTCGAGCTTCTCGGCTTTGATCAAAGGATTAGCTCGAGCAATCTCCTCTCGGCCAACCTTCTTGAAATCAAACGAGCATCCGTGCTTCTCCGGATACCTGTGGGTCGCACAGAAGATGGTCCCGCACCTGCAGTTGAAACCCGTCAACCCGATCCGTTTCCTACAAATCGAACACCGATTCGGCTGCGGTGGTTGTTGCTGTTGCTGCACGACAACCGCCGCCGCATCAGCATCCTTATCTCCCTTGACCTCCGGCAGTGCCAAAGCTGGAGGATCGGGGAGAGATCCGAGGAACGGCGCTGATGACGAAGGAGGAGAAGTCGAAAGAGAATTCTCAACCGTCGTCTTGATCGACGCTTGCTGTTGCTCCTTGAGACAGTGATCTCGGTAGCATTTTGAACAGAGATTCATCGTCGCCGGACTTCCGAAGAACCCGCAGTTGTTTGCGCAGAGTCTGTGCCCTTCTTGTGCTTGAAATCTGTGCTCCTCCGCCATATGATCGCCTCCACTTAGTTTTGCCAACCGATTAATTCCTTTTTCTGCTGATTAAATAAATAACTTTAAAATATAGAAAATAAGAATAATCTATAAAATAAAATAATTTTAAATAAAAATGAAAGAGATTATTACCTGTACAGAGGATTGAAGGAAATTGAGACAAAAAATGGAATGAGAAGAAGAAGAAGAAGAAGAAGATTTTGTAAACAAGAGTTATCAGAATCAGCCAGAAGAATAATAAAGGGGAGAAAGAGAGGAAGGATCGGCGAAACGAGACAAACCGATGATGATTGTTATTATTAATTTTTTAAAATTATTGATTTGTTTAAAGATGGATGATTTTTAAACATGTATAACAATTAACAATTGGAAAGAAATATCAGAAGACAGGCTGGAAGCCAAAGCCAAATTGGAAGCTAAGCGTTAGACATTGTTAACGTTGGCCTTTTGGCCGAAGCGAATGAATGAAACGTGCGTGGCCACGGATTTTCATGCTTCAATCAATTTTATTTCTAACGTGTGCTGCCAGGTGCGCACCGTTTTCGGTAATTCGTGGCTTCTGTTACGTGGTTTATAAAAAGTGGTCCGACCTTCTTTTTTTTCGTTTATTCTAATTTTTATTAGAAATAGGTAGCTAGTTATATGATATAATAATAATGATTAATTTTGTAACTCTTTTAGTTTTTTTATTTTTTATTTTTTTATTTTTGATATACAATCAGATCGGTTGTGGCTTTTGCTTAGCTGTATCGATGATGCTATCTTTTGGTTATAGTTTATGCGAAGCCTAAAAATTGCCGTCGTTTGGAATTTAGATTTTGAGATTGAGATATTTGGCTCGTTTTCGGAGGCTCGGTGAATCAATCCCGCACTTCGGTTTGCTTTGTTAGCGGCAAGCTAGGTTCGGCGCCAAACTAACGGACATCATTTGGTACTTGTCAAACAAGAAAATTTATATTTAATTATTTATGGTTACCTTCCTGTAAGGGTGAAATCTCCTTGAAGCAACTAAATCTAAAAACAAAAATATGAGTTTTCGTTTAAATAGATTTAAAATGAAACGGTAATATATATATATTTCTTTTTTGGGTCTTTCTGGTGAATGAATAATGATTTTTTTTAAAATAAACATCCTTGGATTGTTAAACTTATCCATCCACCTAAATAAAATATCGCTTCATAATTACGCGTAAATAATTACAGCTCAATAATGATGATTATCAATAAATGGACAATATCAGGTGGCATCTGGTGTGAGGCTGTGAACATTGTTTGACATAATTTTGAGAATAAATGCTAAATGATGAAGGATTATGCAACCGTGTTTGAAGAGACGTATGCAGCGCATTGATTTACCTCACGGGCGGTCGGGATGCACCGCCAGTTGCCACTGTTTGATTGTAAGTCGTAACATTGATTAAGCAATGAAGATATGCCTGCCCTTTCCTTTATGCATGGAACAATTGTAAACTAAATCTTTTTCTCGCTCGTACAAGTAAAGTCAAAACATCAAACATCTTGTATCATCTAAAAAAATTTATCAGTTAATTCATTGTCGCCCACGATGACCTCGATGCTGATAATGACTTCAACTATTGATCAATGAAATGATAATTTAAACAGCACCATCTATTATACCCAAATTGTTCCATAGGTCTGTTTAAGTCTTTATTAGAATAACAGCATGTTATTTTGATTAATCTTTTGACATTTTGTACAACAATATTAGAGTAGCATTCCGCCTCAGAGGGCAGCACAAGCACCAAAACGGAAGAGAGAATGTCATTTTTTTAACGAGTCAATTACGATCGACTGGATTGGATTTTATAAATTTTTCTTGGGTGGTAGTTTAACATGATATGAGCTTGAGAATGTCAGCTCGTTAAGTTAAAAAAACGATAAAATCAGTTATTTTCTTTTTTTTAATCTAATTAATTGTTACAAATTGTAAAATAATTTCATCTTGCAGGAATATAACCTTTTAATTTACAAAATACCAACGATAGTATTTAATTGTTAACTATATCCTCTGACAACTAACACTGGGAAGTGGGAGATGCTAAAAGTTGAGAGGCGTAAATTCTCAGGCAATTAAGGGTAAAGAAGACATTTAACTATATCCTCTGACGGCTAACGGATTAACGACCATTGTGCTCATTGGTATTAACGAATCTCTCTTTACGGTTTAGAAGATATTCATTCCATCGTGGACATACCTAGACAAATAAAACTTATGGTAAGCTTCAAGGAGATTTTTGTAATAATCTCCAATTTAAGAATATAAAACGAAGAAAACAGAATCAAATTATCAATTGAAATGCTATAGCTAAGTAGGTAGAATATCTAATTTATATTTTCATGTGATGTGATATTTAACATGTCATTTATTGATAGATAAAATAAGATTATCATATTGATGATTCTTGATAGAAAATAAAGTGAACTAAAGGCTAATACATCATGATAATACATGAAGTTTATAAACTCTGCATCTCAACTATGTAAACACTATAATATTATATCTAAAAAACTATACTTAGGGCCACTTGAAACTTATATGGTGTAAATTTATTTTAAAAGCATGACATCAAGAATATTTGTCAAAATGTATTTCAAAATATTATATATGAATTTTAATTAATAAAAAGAGATTATGTTTCACAAAAATAACGGTTTAGATTAACCTAAAGCTCATGGTGTGCATTTGACAGCTTGTATTACACTATATTATATTATATTAAAAGATTGTTTTTATGCATACTCATGTTTGTTGTAATTTTTACTTGCACTACACTGTATTAAAAAAGATGACCAATAAATGTTATGTGCAGAATGTAGAATTAAGTGCACCAAATAATCACGAAAAAGAAAAGACACAAGAATTTAATGTGTTTAATAGTTATCGCCACGTCCAAAGGAAGTAAAAAAAAATAATGTATTCTAACAATTATTTGAAAGACAATATTTGAAAGAATTTCGACTTCCCATAATCTAAATACACCTAGTATTCTCACATATATTTAAAATAAAATATCTTTTAATTACTCACACCCTCTGATTGCTCACTCTTAACAATGATTCACCTGAATTGCTCTAAATTTTGTGATGCTTTTCTCACAAATGTTTGGTATGCTTTCTCTCTTGAAATGAAATTCTATTTATAGCTGAGCCCTCATAATAAAAAGTCTAACAAATTGACATCATACACGCGGCTTCCAGCAAATCCATGTTTGTCTCCCACTCAATTGAAAAAAATACTCCATTTTTATCAATTTGTGTGCCACCAACCAAATTGAAAAAGATTGTTTGATTTTTCAACAATAAACCCATGGAAAAATAGGGTTTAGGTTATATTGCATTAAAATACTATTTATATTTTAAATTTAATCATTTTACTTTATTATTCAATAATTTATAATAAATCTATATTTATTAAATATTAATTTATATTTAGATTAAATAAAATTTAATTTAAATAATAATATAAAAATATAAAAGATTAATATACCTAAATATTTAATAAATAAATGATAATACATTATTTTACTTTTATTATGTAAAATAATTTTACTTTAAATATGTAAAACATTTTTTATTATTCAATAATTTATTATTTACTAACATACAAAATTTAAAATAAATTTAAATTAAATAATTATATCACATAAATAAATAGAAGTTTAATTCGAAATTTCATATTATAATGTGTTATGGTATATTATATTATAATTTTTTATAAATTAATATACAAAAATAATTATTTAATATTTAATTTTAAAAATTAAATAAAATAATATATAATACAGTCCATGATACACAAAAAATTATATTATATTATCCTAATGTAATATAATTAATATAATATAATACAATATAATGTGCTAAATGTATCTTTAATGTATTTTCGAAATGAATATTTAATTCTTCTCTATTTCATCTATGTGAGCTCTTAAATTTTTAAAGACCATGCTTTATAGAATGTGGTCTCAACATTAAAGGAGCCGAGCTAAAAATGCAGTCCTGCTTCATATAAAATTTTGAGTGTCAGTTTATATTTGTAATTTGTAAAGGCTTTTCATTGTTATTCTTTATTCTCCTCAGCAATAAACTCCCAGATTCAATAAATGTATCGTTTTGTTTATATTAACAATTAAAGACTATCAATAATAAAGTTATGGGTGAAAATATTGAAAGCATTAAAATACTATTTATACCAGTATTTTAAAAAGTATTTTAGTCAGTAGACAAGACAATAAAACTAAAGTAAATAATTTAATCCATTTGCTCTTCCTTCAACGGACGCATATACCGTGCCTTGAATCCCGAGAAATGAAGCCAAACCAAAAGAAAAACAAAATAACAATAATGTTTATTCAAGATCAATTTAGGCACTATAAGACAAGGTTCAATGCGAAGAAGAATTAAACGTCAGGTAGATTACAAATTGAAGCTTGTCTGCAGAATAAACATTCCACCAAGACAGGATGATGTTTGGTTCTAAAGTACATGAAAACAACAAAAAATAATTCCCAGCAAAGATTTTTTTATTAACTTATAACTACGATATT
Source organism: Luvunga scandens (assembly GCA_030449905.1). Classification (NCBI taxonomy): domain Eukaryota; kingdom Viridiplantae; phylum Streptophyta; class Magnoliopsida; order Sapindales; family Rutaceae; genus Luvunga; species Luvunga scandens. Next base: position 4,524,605 of record JASUUG010001265.1, read on the forward strand.
TACTTGTTACATGTTTTTAATTTTGATTTTGTTTTTGATTTGTTATTAACGCAAACAAATTGAAGTAACTAGAGGCATGGATATAGGCAATTTATTTAAACACGTTTGGATGTATTGAAAACGAAAAATTCAAGCAAAATTTTAAATCAAATTTGTTAACTTATGAGATTAATTCCAATCAAATGCCTGTTTAGATGATTGATATTGATCCACAATATTTTTATATTAATAAATTAGTTTTTATTTGAAGGAAATCTATGGTTGTATTAGCTGGTATATTTACGTGTTTAAAATAAATTAAGGGTTTTTCTAGTTACAATATTTTTATATAATAAAATTTTAATTTTTCATATCTTATAGTGAACTTTTTTAGTAAATGGCGTATAGAATATGTTAGTGGATTCAAATAGCCTCACCCTAATTTAATTTCCGACTATCCTCATTTTTCTTACATTTTTCCTTATGTAAATTTTACTATTACATAAATAATTGAAATATACAGGTGAGAAATTTCAACGAACGAGGGACCATATATTGGAGCAGTGAAAACTTTCTCCAATGCGCTCTGTCGGAAAGATATTCAACAGCGAAAGCTAATTCTTCATTCAAATGGGGTAAGGGATAGGGATTGATCATAAATTGCGAAAAGGGGTAGATAACGATCATCAATGGTAGCCCTGTGTAGTGTAGGCTTTGTCGATCCAAGCAATCACAACGTAGCTTCAGGACTTGCAACCACTCGTTTTAATGCACTCTGAAGAAAATAAATAAATGCAATCTCAATCAATGATGTAATCCTAAAGAATCGAATACGGGACAAACGTTTTTAAACTTTGGAAGATTCTATCTGTATACCGTGTACAAGACACATATTTTTAGCTTGATTACAAAAAGAAGAGAATGTAAATTAAAAGTAAAATATGTATTTTTAATTGCACGATGCGGACGTGAATTTGCTATGAGCGACACAGCATGATCCGCATTAGTATTAGTTTAAATTTGCACGGGGACTTGTAGAATCGTTTGAGCGCAAAAATGTAAGAAAGAAACAAGAAGGGCTAATTTGATCATCAAGCAACCACCACGTGAGACAATTGGCGTCTGATGGTACGCACGCATATGCATTTCTCAAGTCTCCCTACCGTCCGCATTGAAGGAACTAATTATAATAGCCAATTAATTGGCCTTCTCTCTGAAAGTTTGAATTGGCAACGAACTTTAATGCCATTAACGGCTGGTGGAGAAGCCATGTAACGTTGAGAACTCTGTATCTCCTGTTTCTGAGTCAGCTTGTTTCTTTTACACTTTCTCTCATAACCGTCGCTTCTTTTTTTTTATTCCGGATCTTGGTATTTTAATCTCCCACCCCCTAATTTACATTTTCTAATTTTTTTTATTTGGGTCTCATTTTTGGAGTATTCAGTATTATTTTTCGTTGCGGTGTTTGTATTCTTGGTGTTGATGCGCCTGTCACTCAGACAGCTTTCACTTACTTTTCTTTGGCTTTGGTTTATGGTGGTATATTGCTGTATAGGTGCCGAAGTTTCAAAAGGTAAAATACCTTTTTGGTTAATTTGGTTGAGGATTGATTTTCTTGAAGAAGGATGATATTGATAAATAACTACAACATTCAAGATTTAGTTATATTTGTTGTTCTTATGCATGTTTGTTGTTCTTATACATGTCGAAGCAGAATCTTAAATCAGCAAAACAAATATATAAAACTTTGGACGTCATCTGCAAACCAATTGGCGATGTTCGGTGAAGTAAAAATAGATAAATTAAAATGGCAGGAAACTACGTCAATTTTTTACCTCCTGGCACTTGAATTTTGATGCAGTTAATAAAGCCTTCCGGTTCGCATCAATTACTAGTGTGACTCTATCGGACTGCTGGACAATAGCATGGGCAATGATCCTCACGTGGCTGTTCCTTGGCACTCAATATTCTCTATGGCAATTGTTCGGTGCAGCCCTGTGCGTGCTTGGCCTTGTATTTTCCAGTAACCTGATGAGGCTTGTATTTTTAATTTGATGATTTGAGTTCATAAATTGCAGAAGCCATATTCCTCTGGTAGTATTTTGATTTTCTTTAAGGAATCAGTGCTCAATTGCAGGAATTCTTTGTAAAGAGAAAAGATCGCGTTGAAGCCGTTTGCATGATCGGTGTTTGTGGAGTGCTAGTGAGCCTGGTTCAAGTGTATCCTTTTTGGCTAGGCGGTATGATTATATCTACGAATAATCTATTGTATACTCTTTAGCCGGGGCTTATATGATTACACTTTCTTTTTGCTTTCATACCATGACCTTATTTTAGATCCATACTGGAGAGTCTAGAATCAGTCAAGTGGTCAAGTGGTCAACAGATTCGTATTTTCTTCTACTACCAACAGGTATTTTGTCAGACGCGTGCCTTTAATTACCATGCTTTACATGAATTGTTGCATTGAATTAAACCAATCAGTTTGATTCCACCATGTCCGTACCTTGAACAAAAATGAGCTATAATTGAGTAATGATAGTCATTTAAAAATTTTTTATTCCAAATATTATTTCAAATGATGTGTCATTAATTGAGTCATTGATAATTCTTTTTCAGATCTAAGTGAATTAATTATATTATCTCATCAATCAATTAATGAATGACGCATCACTTGAGATAATTTTTGAGGATAAAAAATTTGAAATATGTATCATTACTCTTATATAATTTCCTTTTTTCCCTTAGAATTGGCATCTTTCAAAACACATCTGACCATATAGTGCCCTCAAATTGCAGGTGGACTGGTTATACTAAATTGGCCTTTGCAGTGGTGCTTATTGGACTTGTAGTTTATTCAACGACGCATGCTGTAATTCCTATTCCCGGTATCAATCTCTTTAATAGCTTCCGTGCCGCGATGCATGCTCATTATAGTAAATGCTTGTCCCATTCTCCGTAAAATGCAGACAAAAACCTGGGATACAAACTGAATATAAGATGCATTCAAAAGATCAAAATGTTGTCTTTGACATGTTAAAGGGCTGTCACTATTGCTATGTTTTTCTAGTTAATCAGCTACAAGCTCAGAATTGAACTTCCTCTCAAGTATGTAATTTTGCAGTAACCTGTATATGCCCATGTTGCTCACTTGCATTTATAACAGAGAGAAGGATCCGATTCCTCCACCAGCTCCTGAAACTGGAAACCACGACCTGCAATATCAAATGTTTGATGATGAAAATGTGGCATCAAGAAATGAGTTATTCGATTCATGAATGTGAAGCATCTGTGGCAGTCACTTAACTTGGTTAGACTGTTACGTGAATATCTATTTTGTCGATAATAGTTTTTGATATAATAAAATTATCAATATATAATTATTTATCAACATTAAACTAATTACTATAAACTTTAGAAGGGCTAAATTCGGAAGTTTTTGTCTAGGAAATGAAAATTGATTCCTTTTCTCGGTCTCTCCTCTCCATCTAATCGAACACCACCTCACGGAACTGTAGTGATTGTGATGTGTACTTACCAGTATTAAGAAAAGAATAAAATTTTGACATTTTTTTTAATCAACTCTATATTTTGTGTTGTGTTAAATTTAATGAAATTCGTCATTTTTGTTGGAAATGAAACAATCCCAATGTAAAGTCTCCCAGAGAACTGCGGCGGAAGGGAGTATGATAATCAATCACATGTAGTTTGTTTAAATTCTGTAAGTAATTGTAGATGCTAAGGACTTGTCATTTGTCTTTAATAGTATTAATTTGATTTATGGGCATTTATGTTATGTGATATAATTTTTTTTTTTAATTGAAAATGGACAAACACTGAAAGACTATTTTACAAGATTGTGATTTTTTTTTGGGGAAAGCTAAACAGAAAATCACATCAAAATTTAATGAGAATTACAGCGAGACGCATGGTCTTGCCAGTTGCCACATAAGATTATGATAAAATACCGTAACTCAAACCACATATATTCAGAATCTGAAAGATAAGATTGCACACAAATTTCAAACCTCTTCAAATGTGATACAAGATTGTGACTTGTAATTCCACACATCATTAAACCGGCACCGACTGAATTTGCATTACTGCTTGAAATTTGCATGGGACTTCCGTAACATATAATCATTTGAGGAGTAAAATGTAAATAAAGGAAGCAACGGGGGTGCCGAGGGGGGAAGGGGTGGTTATGAACCACCACCTGCAGATTGCAGATGTGTCATAGCGTGTAAGCATGACTGTCAGTTACAGACAGTTAATTCCCTGCCTCCCGCCCCAGCACTAACAACACTCTTAGAATGGTAACTGCACTGCACATTCCGGAAACTGACTTTTTTGCAATTACAAAGAAATAAAACATGTGCAGGGCCGGTGCCCAGTGCTCACTTACTTTTAGTTTAGCTACTGCGATTGTAATGTTTGTTATTGCTTCATTTTTAACGAACTAATAGTAGAGTTCAAACGTCAAAATAACTAACTGGCTTTTTCTCGAAGTCTGAAAATTGACCTGTAACGCCACTATTAACAGCTGGTGGTGAAGCCATGTAACCTTGAGAACTCTCTATCTCCTGTTTCTGGGCGGTCAACTTGTTTCTTTTACCCTTGCTGTCATGAGCTTCACTTCTTCTTTAATTGAGGATCTTGGTATTATCCTTCGACCCTTTTTAACATTTTCATAAAATCATGTTCTTCTTCACTAGTTTCCTTCAATGATAATGGTTTTCCTTTGCGGTGTACGTGCTTCCTAGGTGTTGATGCCCCCGTTACGCAGTCAGCTTTCACTTACTTTTCTTTGGCTTCAGTTTATGGTGGTATATTGCTGTATGGGCGCCAAATACTACGGGTAATTATCCATCTTTTTTGCTTATTTGGCTTATGAAGTGCTGAACAAAACATATATTTTGGGAGGGAATAATCTCGACGGACACTAAGAAGATTGTTTATTTTGGTTGAGAATTGATTTTCTTGGAGAAAGAGGACACATATGTAGCATAATAGTCAATACCTTAATTACATTCTTCGTTGTAGAGAATTACTATCAGTTTCAATATATTTTATGATACATGTTTGCAGGTTGCTTGGTATTGATATCTACTCTTAGGCTATGTTGACGTTCAAGGGAATTTTCTTGGTGAGTAAAGAAGTAATATATAGTTGTTATGCCCTCTAGCTAAATCATTCTGGTTCACACACAGAAAACAAAACAGGGGTAGTGTGCTTCATTACACAGAGTCCTGTTTTCATCTTTGACCAAAGCAGCATTATTGAATTATTTAGGCATACTGGGATAAATTCCAGAATCTTTTGACATTTTAGTGTTTGACGCAGTAAATAAAGCCTACCAGTTCTCATCAATTACTATTGTGACTCTATTGGACTGTTGCACTATAGCGTGGGCAATAATCCTCGCATGGTTGTTCCTTGGAACTCGATATTCCCTATGGCAGTTGCTCGGTGCAGCCCTCTGCGTGCTGGGACTTGGTTTAGTGCTGCTCTCTAATGCCGGGGTGGATGGTGGAGGTGACATTTCCTTTTCGCCCTGCCATCTTATGTGTCATCCAACTTTTGTTTGTGAATTGCTTTAAATTGGTGTATCATCAATGGCGAGTTTTGGTGCCTGATTCTGTAAATTAGCATGTGCTAAATCAATTAGTACTTACATAGTCATCACTAATTTAGTGCCCTTCTCTTAGGAGGTTCAAGACTTCTCCTGGGCGATGCACTCGTCATTGCTGGGACAATTTTCTTTGCCACGAGCAATGTTGGTGACGTTGGTTGATCCCATTGTTCTCTTTTACACATTCTGCATTCTGTCACTATCATTTGCCTTACGGAACTGTGTGCTTGCCTATTTTGAGTCTCTTCTCTTACTCTTGCCTGATGCCTCAAACGCAAGAATTTTTTGTAAAGAAAAAAGATCGCGTTGAAGTGGTCTACATGATTGGTGTCTATGGACTGCTCGTGAGTGCAGTTCAATTGTCTCCTTTTTTGTTACATCATATAATTCCATACACATTCATTCAGTTTTGCAATAGAACTCCAAGTTTCAACCACATATTAATTTTCTTATTCTGCTTTCAAGTTCAACTAGCTCTGAAGACTATTGCTTGGAGTATGATACAAGAAATTATTAATCTAATTTAATAAATATTGTTGCTTTCATTCAATAACCTTCTCTTAGATCAGTACTGGAGCTTAAGAGTTTGAAATCAGTTGAATGGAGGACAAATATTGTGAGTAACCCACTTTTGAATAATCTTTTGAATCGGTGAACAGCGTGCATAAAGTTTATCGCCGCCGTCTCTGTTTTTTATTTGGATTTTAATTTGGAGGATAAGAAAGGGGAGATTCCATTTAAATTTGGACAAGCTTCACATCAACAGTGCTTTAGTTCTGGTGCAGAAGTACAAATGACCTTTTGACAGCAGATACAGGAGCTAGAATTTATAAGAAACTAAGTTATTGTCGAAATTAAAAGCCTCTGGTGATAATTTCTCTTTTACCTTGCATAGATGAATGCCTTTTACCTTGTCAAACTGAATTTTTATGATTCTTCCTTTCAGCCGTTAGGCTTTGCAGGCTATGCAGCATCGAGTTTTATGTACTACACACTCTCCCCATTTGTTCTAAAGGTCATTTTGCTTTTCACCAACTGTTACTTATTGATCAGTGTTCCTTTAGATTAAAACATTACTCTACTGTTGGAAACAACTGCAAACTTTTACCAATGATGTAAAAATGTCAATATATTAAATCTACCAGCATCAAAATGTTGTCCAAATACAACCCTTGCTAGTAAGCAAGCTCCTTTTTTTTTTTTTGGGTGAGGTAACCGTTGTTACCATCTCCAATAAGGATATTTTGCATACAGTTGAGTGGAGCCACAATGTTCAATCTCTCACTGCTTACAGCTGACATGTGGGCAGTTGTAGTTCGTATTTTCTTCTACCACCAGAAGGTATTTTTTTTCCGCACCACTGATTTCCAGATGGAGTGAAACCAATTTTGACGTTTGCTCCTGCCGTTCACATTTTTTCAAAAAACTGAAATTTTCTTCCAATCATTTCTTTGGAATGGCATAGTCCAAAGCATACCTGATGAGATGTTACCCTCGTATTGCAGGGCGACTGGCTATACTTTCTTGCGTTTGCAATTGTGGTTATTGAACTCATAATTTATTCGACAACGTATGCTCTAATTCCTATATCTTTCTCTTAAGAATTTTCGGTAAAATTCGGCGATAACCAATGGTTTATTACTTATTTTGCTTCCTGCATAACAGCGAGAAGGATCCCAATCCCATGCCAGATCTCGAAAACCGAATCAGTGACCTACAATACCAAATACTTGAAAAAGAAAATGTGGCATCAACAAATGAGCCGTCTGATTCATGCAGATCTGGTACCACGGAAGGCTCAATTACTTGCTACTACTTCTGGTCAAGCCAAAGTGAAGAAATCCTAGGCATTCATATATCCTTTTCAGAGATCAAGTCCTTGCTCAACATGCAGATAAACAAAACAAGCGTGAGGATCTTTTTCCTCTATGTATCCTCTGTATTGAGATTTTAGACTATGAAAAGGCACGTCTTTGCTTGTGCTACAAGTTTACAACTACAAGTCCTAATGCATATCAATATTTACGACAGTATTTTTCAAACCTAAGCTGTGAGCGACGATATAAAAAGTTATGCTCTCTTGATCACGAGAGATTGTAGACTGGATTATAAGTTGTAACTAACGCTTCATGGGTATTTCAATGGAGACATTAGTAGGCATAGGGGTTATTAATTTATTAAGTGATTAAGTTTTGCCTAGCAATAAACTCCCAAATTTAAGAAAATTCATCTCTCTGCTTTTACGAACGGCTAAACTTAAGGCTACTAACCAAGAATTGAACAATTACGAGAGATTTAGAAAATAGAATGAATCACCCAAAACATTAATGTCACAATCACAAAAACAGAATGTTTAACAGCTGAAGCTATTTAATCTTTTATGTGGGGTAAGGGATAGGAATTGATAATGACCATAAAATTTTAAACTTTTAAACTTTTTGCAGCACCTAAATAAATAAATCATGTGCGGTGACCACTCACTTTCAGCTTTCGGCAAATAGGAAATTGATATTCTGCCTCATTTTAACGAACAAACACATAATATAGTTACAACCAATTAAATGGATTTTTCTGAGATTCTGAGCAATGAACTGTAACGCCATTAACAGCTGGTGGAGAGGCCATGTAACCTTGAGAACTCTGTAACGCCATTACACGCACACAAATATGTATATTCACTTGTGCATGGAACTCAAGTTTCAGCTCCTTGTTAATTTGTTTCAATTTAGCTTTGGAGACAATGTTATGGAGTATGACATAGGTGAATATCAATGTCACTTGATAAAAATGCTGCTTTCATCCATAACATTCTGTTGGATCCATGCTGGAGCTTAAGGGTCTGGAATCAGTCAAGTGGTCCACAAATATTTTATCTTTCTTGGTAAGTTATCGTCAAAATTGAGTAAAATGAAGCATAAATATATTTTCTTTAAAAAAAAGTAATCATCGGAATAAGATTTAACAATGATTTCGTTTCACTGCGGCATTGATGAATGCCTTCTCATCTTGTCAAGCGAAACTTCATGATTCTTCTTTTCAGATATTGGGATTTGTGGGCTATGCAGTGTCAGGTTTTATGTTCTACTCGCTACATTTGGTCTAAAGGTTATTTTGCTCATTGAACAGTCATCAGTTTTCCTTTAGGTGACTAAGTTTACTCAGTTGTTGGAAACAATTGCTAATGTGGTTTACTGAGGTGGGAGGAATGCCAGTGTATCAATTATCAACAGTGTGCCAAATCTATCAGCACCAAAATGTTGCCCAAATTCAGCTCTTGCTACTATGTAAAGTTTTTATTTGATAAATAACGACGGTTATTGTCTCTAATAAGGATATTTTGCATACAGCAGGGTGGAGCCGCGATGTTCAATCTTTCACTGCTGACGGCTGATATGTGGGCTGTTGTCTTTTGTTTTTTTTCCTACCAGCAGCAGCGGGTATTTGTAAGAAATGAGGCATCCAATTCATCAGGAGCGGAGCAGATATGGTACCCTTGAAGATCAATAACTTGCATATCTACTTCTGGTTGAGCTATATAGTTAAAAAAAAAAAAAGGCCTAACATGATTGTTTACATTGTTCGCAGATCAAGTCCTCCATTATTCAACAAGCAGACCAGCAAAGAGAGCATGAAGATCTTTATCGTCCATGAATCCTCAGATGGTTCTGTTAAACAACCAAGATATTGATGCTCTAGTTTGAAAGGCGCACGGCTTCAGCTTCAATGACAAAACTGATCAAGAAGTTGCAGGGCTTCCATAATTACGTTGGACGAAAGTTGTTTTCATTGTTAATTCACTTATGCATGCGTTAAAACGCGAACCCAAAACCACTGTGCTTCTGATATAAAACCAACTGAATATTGAAATTTATGTTAGCTTTTTCTTCGACCTATGAGCCATCATATAAAATTAATGCTCGCATTTTCTCTCCCTCTCTCTCGTTTCCATTCTTTTTCTCTCCTCCCATTTCTTTCAACCAAATATATACTACGCTCCAAGCTAATTTCTAAATAATCTGTCAAACGTCAAATTCATATTCACCACACACACACATATATAAAATCATTTTCAACTACGGCTGCCCGTATATGTTTAAATGCGGATGCACTGTGAAACAGCACGATTTAAAAGAATTAATTTTTAAAAGTTTAAGAAAGTTAAAAACTTAATTAACTCTCTTAAATCTCACAATCTCTTAAATCTCACAATTTAAAAAAGCACTCGCATAAAAATAAAATAAAAGTGTTCGCACTAGAAAAGTACTATATATATGTCACCTAACAACTTCTACTGGCTGATTAGCAGGCGTGGTGCACACCCTGAGAAGGAGCGCAGAGCACTAACCAACATCGTGAAAAAAGCGTTTGGAGATGCGAGATGGAGGCGGTGGTTGGCTGGTGAATGTTGCATTATTCCGCAGCAGCAGCAACCCAAAATTAGAGTTTTAGGTTCATACGTGGCTCCACCTCATTGGATAAATGCTGATTCCCCTCAAGTTCGAATCCATTGTTGTGCGTGGTGGTGAATTTTTCACAAGAGCAGAGCATCTCCCACTCCTTTTATAAATTCTTAAGAAATCTCGCTTTTTATTTTTATTTTATTTTTATAATATTAAAAAAAGCCATAAAGTTACAATAAAATTTTAATTAAATCACTATAATTTAAAGTAAATTATGTAAACATACATTTTTACAAATAAATTATTTTAACTAGATAATTAATTTCTTCATTATTTCAAATTTATTTTGATTTTATCAAACAATAACTATATTATTTATTAAAAAAATGTTAGTGTCCATGATTTATAAAGAGATCTTTATTTAATTAAATTCATATTTATTCTTTTATGTAATTTTCAACAATAATATAACTATGATTGCAAAAATGAGATGATATAAAGCTATATTTGGTACGCAATAATAAATTGGATTGACTATTAAAAATTGGATTGGATTAGGTTGGATTGAATTAAATTGGATTATATATAGTGCTTTCTTATGTTTGGTACGATATAAGATTAATATCGGATAATTAAATTTAATTAGTATTTAATTATATGTTTATTTAAATTAAATATAAGTGAAGTTAAATAGTATTTAATTATAATAATTAAATTTATTTAAATTATATGTTTTTATATATGATAAATATTTTGCCTATTAAATAAAATATTATTAAAACAATCAAATATAAAATTATTTATTTATCAAATGTTAATGTTTTACATAATATTCAAATGATAAATGGGATGTTTCTTAATAATAATTTTGTTAATACGTATAATAAACTATTAATTAATTATTTAAAATTAAATATTGATACAAATAAATAAATGAAAGAAGATGTTACAGGTAAATAAAAAATAAATTACTTATTTTTTATTGAACCAAGAATAAAAAAAATATTTAATAACAATACATAAATAAATAAATAAACAAATAAAAATAAAAATAAATCATAAAGGAAAAATATTGCTTAGTCTAATCTTCCTTAAACCTGAAAATGAGGATAACTAATTCTATAGTTGTGGGACTAAATTTGAATTTAGTAGACTTAGTCTAATTTAAGTGAGTTTGTGAAACATGAGATAAGATGTTTTACCTAAAAAATTACTCTAATCCCACACTTTATCCTATTCCCAATTATGACCTAAGGGTATTAACTATTAAAGGAACGTGGAAAGTATTATTCTTTTTATAACTTTTTAATACACATACATTTATTATAGTGAACTGTTAGATTTAATATATATATATATATATTAATATTATCAATATATTATTTTTAGGGATGGCGATAGGGCAAATATGAGTTGGATATACTTTGTTTTAAATTATATATATCTATAATATTAAAACGATAGAATATGAGATATACTTTGTTTTAAATTCAGATCTATAATAAAAACTGAGATACATATATATTATAGATCCGTTATGGATCCATGTTTTTTGCTTCATATCTGAATCCCAAAAGAAAATAAACATCTATATTTGCTCCAAATTCAGGGGAAAAAATAAAAATCCAAATTTGCTCTGCATCTATCATAAATTCTAAAATTCAACAATAAAAAAAAATAATTTTTTAGAATGAAAAATAAAGACTAAGATGTATTGATAACAACTACATTACATAATTTATTTAAAAAATCTAATAGATATTATAGCTTACGCTTTTACACTAAAATAAGTAAATAAAAAAGATAATAAAATATCCTTTCGAAATTAACTTTTGAGATAGTTTTGTACCATCAAAATTTTGAACCATTTATGCAAGTCTGTGGAGGAAATAACGATATTCCTTAAAAGTTATCTTGTCAATATAATAAAAGAAATTATCAAGCGTTATTATTTGGTTTGCAATTTGAATATTGCATGTGTATACTTTAAGAGTGGCTAACTTTAATTATTTTTGTCCTATTCTCATTTAAATTTATAAAAGTAATATTTAAGTTATAACCTTTTTAAATACATGGTAAATATCACTAATATACTATGGATGGAATTTATTATAATTTATAATTACATAATTGTTAATAAAACTTTTAAAATAAAATAAAATAAAAAGATATATGAATATGAATATGGATATAAATATTAATATAGATCCATGCTTACTCTAAATCCATCTTAAATCCGCACATTAATATCAAAATCTAATTTAAATTCATTTTAAACTGATCAAAATTCAATTTGATTAGATTTGTATACCGTGGATCTTAAGTCAGATCCGACCCATTCCTAATTATTTTAAATTCCCAGCACAAAGCTCAGTTAAATTGAATTCCGATTCAATGTAGAGTAAATCATCCTTATCTTCACCAATAACATCTCGACACCTAATAGAAACAGTCATTGTTGACTGATTGATCTCCCTGAGACGCTGAGACTGTAACCCAAACAATTATGTAGGAGGCTGGCCAATCAGAGAGTTGAAACCGTGTTGGGGCCCATTGCATCAACTTGGCCAGTGCAATTTAACGTTGATCACGACTGTTCAACATCTTATTTTCACTGTTCAACACACATAAATTTAATAACCATGCAGAGAAGCGCACCTCAACTCATTCACTCTAAAAATAAAATGTTTCTCTCATTTTGCATGTATTTATTCTAAAACCACTAATTTTCGGGTCCGCCTACGTTGCAACTGTTGGAACGTGCAGTGGTAAAATATCATTCAGGTCCCTTATATTTTTTATCAAATACAATAAGTAGAAAATATTATAAATATTTACATATACGTCTTTTTATATATTTATTTTAAACAGAAAATTTTATAAATATTTACATATAAGTCCTTTTTTATATCTATTTTTATTATTTTTTTTATTAATTATATTTAATTATTATTTTATTAGTTATTAATATATAAATATAATATGATATAATAAAATAATATTCTAATATAATTTATTTTTAGAACATTAATATTTACATATAAGTCTTTTTTATGATAAAATGATATTTGAAAAGAATTTTAATAGTTGTTGTTGTTGTTATTATTATTATTATTACCGTTAAATTTTATTATTTTTATTTATTTTAATTATTATTATTAATAAAATTTATTACTTTTATTATTTTAATTTTTATTAGATTGTAATTAATTTATTATTATTAGTATTAATATTTTTATTATTAAAATATATTAACTGTATTATTTTAATTACTATGAATTATTATTATTATTATTAAAATTTATTAATAATTTTTTATTATTTTAATTATTATCATCATTAATATTATTATGCTATTAATTTCATTGTTATTTTATTCTTATAATTAAATTTTATTAATTGTTTTACTAATATTATTGCCATTATTAATAACTAATACAATAATAATTAAATATAAAAAAACTACAAATAATAAGGAGTTTGAATTATAATAAGTTATTTACTTGAGATATAAAAATTGAAATCGGAATGAACAACATTCCCATTAATATGATTACTTTATTTTATAATTGCAATAAATTGTTACAAATAACTAAAATACCATTTGTTAATTATGTCATAATATTATTTGTATATATTATAATTAAAATAATAATAATAATTAAAATAATAAAAAATTATTAATAAATTTTAATAATAATTAAAATAATAAAAAATTATTAATAAATTTTAATAATAATAATAATAATAATAATAATAATAATAACAACAACAACAATAATTTTAATGGTTGTTGTTGTTGTTGTTGTTATTATTATTATTATTATTGTTATTAAATTTTGTTATTTTTATGTATTTTAATTATTATTATTAATAAAATTTATTACTTTTATTATTTTACTTGTTATTATACAGTAATTAATTTATTATTATTAGTATTAATATTTCTATTATTAAAAATATATTAACTGTATTATTTTAATTACTATTAATTATTTTTATTATTAAAATTTATTAATAATTTTTTATTATTTTAATTATTATTAATGGGAATGTTATTTTATTAAAATAATAAAAGTAATAAATTTTATTAATAATAATAATTAAAATAAATAAAAATAATAAAATTTAATAGCAATAATAATAATAATAACAACAACAACAACAACAACAACTATTAAAATTCTTTTCAAATGTCATTTTATAAAAAAAAAAGACTTATATGTAAATATTAATGTTCTAAAAATAAATTATATTAGAATATTATTTTATTATATCATATTATATTTATATATTAATAACTAATAAAATAATAATTAAATATAATTAATAATAAAAATAGATATGAAAAAAGACTTATATGTAAATATTTATAAAATTTGTTGTTTAAAATAAATATAAAAAAGACTTATATGTAAATATTTATAATATTTTCTACTTAGGTTATTTTATAAACAATATAAGGGACCTAAATGATATTTTACCACAAAAAACAAAAAGTGTTGCCCGTTGCAACAGTTGCAACGTAGGCGACCCCCTAATTTTATTGACAAGTACAATTAATAAATGTGTACTAACATAAAATTTACTAAATTATTGTGCTAATTTATTCTACACATTTTTAAATAAATGGATCCGACTATTTTTTATTTGGAGAAACTACTAATTATCTGAGTCCTGAAAGCGTCTGCTTCCCATCGGTTGTGCTATACCTTTGCCCCGATGATCCTGACAAATTAATCGCCGCAAATACAATCAATTAATAAAAATACTGTTTTTAGTTCACGGAAACAAAAAAATTGAAACTATGATCAGCCGCCACGTGCAATGCGGGATTTTTCGTTGCCAGCAATCAAAGCTGTAATGAGACCTTTCCCCTTTCCATAAAGTGAAGTTTCTCTCACCAGCCCCAAGGCCAAATATCCAAGAACGGTAGCCACATATTACAGAAATGGACTTTTCTAACAATTTAACGAACAAAAAAGTTTTAAATTAGAAATAAATAATGTACTTCAGCTTGGCATTTGCAATGAATCTGAACAAATGAACTTGATGAACGCCATTATCAGCTGTAGGAGCAGCAGAAGCCAAATGGCCTTCAGAACTCTTTACCTTCTGCTTCTGGGTCAGCTTGTTTCGTTTACCCTTGCCCTCTCGAGCTTCACCACATCGTTTATAACAGATCTTGGTATTATTCTCCGAACCTTTTAACTTTTCACAAAATCTTTTTTTCTTCTTTTTAAGCACATTTTCCTTGAACCATTTTGGATTTTGCAATATTGATTGTTTATCTTTGTAGGTGTCGACGCTCCTGTTACTCAGTCAGTTTTATGTTACTTGTCTTTAGCTTTGGTTTATGGGGGTATTTTGCTTTATAGGCGCCAAAGACTGCAGGTAATGGTCCGTCTTTTTGCTTTATAGAACCAAAAAAGTAAAAGAAAAAAGAAGTAGAGCTTTTATTTTTCTATTTAAATTCATGTAGAAGAATTATACTGATGAACAGCAACAAGAACTCAAAAATTTACTTGGATTTTTCTTGTCTTTTGTTGTCATGGCAATATGGTGTGTTGGATTAGAATCTTAGAAGGTGTTGTTGAATTTCATTTGTCACAATACTACAAGTAGTTTACCTAAATCAATTTGAAGATGTGGAATATGTTCTATGATATTTGCAGGTTTCTTGGTATTGGTATCTACTCTTAGGCTTTGTTGACGTTCAAGGAAATTTCCTTTGTGAGTGAAAAACTAATTAACTGTCGTTATGCTCTTCAACTTTGTTACAAAATGTCCGGAAATATTAAAATATCATCAAGATGTGTTGATGTAGAATGAAACTCAATATGGCCTTGCTAATTTCCAGATTCCTTGACCTCCTGGCACTTATTCTTGATGCAGTTAATAAAGCCTTCCAGTTCACATCAATTACTAGTGTGTCTCTATTGGAGTGCTGCACAATAGCATGTGCAATTGTCTTCACATGGGTGTTCCTTGGCACTCAATATTCTCTATGGCAGTTGTTCGGTGCATTCCTCTGTGTGCTTGGCCTTGGTTTAATGCTGCTCTCTGATGCTGAGATGGCTGGTGGAGGTGACATTTTCTTTTCCACCTCTTCTAATCAACTTATATTCATTTTCTCAGCTTCTGTATTACATTTCAACCAATGTCTATTTATGAATAGGTGTATCATCTATTGCTGGTAGCATTTACCTAGCTTTGTAAACTTAAAGACATGTATAGATATTTTAAGGAGAAAGTTTAGAAACAATTGTGCCTTTGAATTTGGAAGTACTAAATCTATCAGTAGCCACATAATCATTCTTGTTTTAGTCTCCTTATTTACCATCCTTCTTTCAGGTGGTTCAAGACCTCTCCTGGGCGACATACTTGTCATTGCTGGGGCCATTTTCTTTGCCATGAGCAATGTCGCTGAGGTTGGTTACTCACATTCTTATTCTATAAAATTCAATGAGGTTCAAATTTTTTATTTTACTTTGGGAAAGGTCTGTTCATTGAATTGAAATATGGGTTTTGCAGAATCCATATTCAACAGTATCATTTTCTTTAAAGAATCATGTACCCAATTGCAGGAATTCTTAGTAAAGAAAATAGATCGTGTCGAAGTGGTCTGCATGATTGGCGTTTATGGGCTACTAGTGAGCGTGGTTCAATTGTATCCTCTTTTGCTGGGTGATATGATTACATTTACATATAATCAATTGTATACTTCTTTGCTAGGCGCGATATGATTAAATTTCCTTTTGCTTTCATTCCATTACCTTCGTTTAGATTCACACTGGAGCTTAAGAGTCTAGAATCAGTCAAGTGGTCGACAGATATTGTGAGTAACCTATTTAATTTGTCAGTCTTTGAATTGGTGAACAGATTTCACGAGGTCTATATCAGCTTCTCTGTACAATTTCATATTTCAAGATTGCAGCAACCTAAAATTATCAATTAGGATTTAAGAGATTATATGAAAGACTACACAATCTAATGAACTTATATACGTATTTTGTATTTTTCATATGAAGCTAATGGTTTTAGAAGAGGTAAAAGATTTTTGTTTTAGAATCATAAGTTCGCCTATATGATAGTTTGGTTTTCTCTCTGTAGATGAATTCTTTCTTACCTTATCAAACTGAATTTTTATGGTTCTTGATTTTAGTTATTGAGCTTTGTGGGCAATGCAGTATCCAGTTTTATGTTCTACACACTTGTTCCTTTTGTTCTAAAGGTATGTTTCTTATCACTGACAAATATTTATTCAACAATTTTATTTACATGAAAATCACCTACATTTCCTTGATGTTCCGAACCCATGTAAATCTCTGCAGCAAGAAAACAAAGTTATTTAAGTGATCTAACAGCTACAAGATTTTTTCAAAATGCTGTTTTTGTAAATTCTGAAGAAAGCATTTTCTTTGATTTGGTTGGTTGGATAAACTCTAATGAGGATATTTTGCATGCAGCTGAGTGGAGCCACAATGTTAATTCTGTCAGTGCTTACAAGTGATATGTGGGCAGTTATCCTTCGTATTTTTTGCTACCACCAACAGGTATTCTTTTCAGATTAATTCCTTTCATTACCATGCCTATATGAATAATCGCATTGAATAAAGCCAATGAGTTTGATTCCACCTTATACATATTTGGAACTGCTATGAGCTAATTTCCTTCTTTTCCTCGGAATTGGCACCTTTCAAAACACATCTGACCATGTGGTGAGTACCTCAATTGCAGGTGAACTGGGCATACTATCTTGCTTTTGCAGTTGTGCTGATTGGACTTATCATTTATTCAACGACGTATGCTCTAATTCCTATTATGCGAATTCCTGTTTTGAATCCCTTTAATAGCTTTTGTCCCTTGATCCATGCTTGTACCATGCTTGTAATGGTAAATTCTTTTGGCATTCTTTTCAAAATCCACACAAAACCCTGAATACGAATTGCATCTATATTTGGACAGAAAGTTAATTGCTTTCATGAAGATTTGCTGCCTAAAATGTTGGCCTAACTCAAATTATTCCTGCTGGGAGGTCATTATTGATCTATGGATAAATTATGATGTATTCAAAAGATCAAAATTTGAGCTTTGGCAAATTAAAGGGATGTCGCTAGTGCTTTATATTTTTTGTGTTAATCATTTAGAAGCTTAGAAATGAGCTTATTTTAAGTATGTAATACCACAATAACTTATGCTCATGTTAATCACTTCACCTGCTACTGATAACAGGGAGAAGGATCTGCTTCCTATACCAGCTCTTGAAAATGGAAATTATGATGTGCAATATCAGAGGCTTGATGATGAAAATATGGCGTCGAGAGGAAAGGAGCCTTTCTATTCATGAAAATGATGCAGCTATGGTAGCCTGGAGGTTGGCCATTGGTGTATGAGTATGACCGATGGATTATAACTTCATAACATAGATGATACATTGTAGTTGTTTATAGAATTTGTGGGACATGTTCTTTATGTTTCCAAAAAATATGTAAGACATGTCGTTTATAAGTAATCGGAGCTATGACATGTCTTTTTTATATTCCGTGCATAGAGACACGTCTTTCTATATTCCATTCATGAAATGTGACCAACGTTTGTTGAAAAAAGCAAACCCAAAGATTCGGGGACCAAAAGTGACATTTCTTACATTTTTTACTCTTGAGTAATAGACATATGACGTGAATGAATATTAATTAAATACAAAATTTAAATGAATTATTAGTTATTATTTTTGTAATATTATTATGTATATTTATATAAATTTAAATGATATGGTTATAATATTTAACTCAAACTTTTAACTTAAATAAAAATTTTAAATCACTAATTTTAGACAATCTGTTGGTGGGTAAAATTAATATTAACATATTTACCATTAAACAGTTGTGTAAGGATTAAAGATTATCAGTTGAAAATTTATGTCAAAATTTTAAATTAAAGTCTTTAAATTAAATGTATATGTTACCAATATTTTTATTGTATTGGTTCAAGATGTTCGAAATACTATCATATTTGAGAAGGAATTTATTTTGAACAAAGTTAAAATAAATACTAAACTTATATTTATTTTGATAAAAAGAATATGTTGAAACAAAAATTTTTAGTCAAATTGATAGATAATAATAATAAAAATTACATAAACTCATCTTGTGTGTCTTTCATTGATTTAAGAAGTAAGGTAAGATTAACCTATTAATCGAGGGTAGGCAAATTGACATCAATAAAATGTTTATTACTGTTGAAATAATAATAGTAATAATAATAATAAGTCCCTCTCCAAGGGAAAACCACATAAAATCCCCAAATCAATCTCAATTTTCCCTCCAACGCCCAATGGATCAACAGCAGCCACAACAACAACAGCAAACACAAACCCCCGCTCCTTCCACCGCCGCTACTACCGCCGCGACCACCACCACCACCAACACCACCGGCAGCACCGTTGCCACTTCACAAATCACGGTACCGTCGTCACAGCCTCCACAACAGCAACAACAAACTCCACCAACACCATCAACCGGTTCATCCACAACAATACCAACTTCAACTCCTACAACCACCACCCCAAACCCTAACCCTAGCCCCAGCCCCAGCCCCGGCTCGACCCCACCGTCAAGACCCACTTCGCTCACACCACCATCACCTAGACCCACCTCATTTTCGAGACCATGGCAACCGCCGCAGCAACACTTTTCTCACTTCTCTTCTCTTCCTTCTTCGTCTTCTGCGACTCCTTCGGCCTCGGCTTCGCCTCCGATTCCCCCTCCCCCGAGGGGCGGCATTGCCATTGGAGTTCCAGCACCCCGCCCTACAGCTTCATCTCCCCAACCCTCGCCCCCCTTTTCGTCTTCTTTTGGCCAGCCGTTTGGCGGGTTGGGCCGCTCCGGGGTTAATGTTCCGGATTCGGTCTCTATTTAGACCCCTTTATTTATTTTCGAATCTGCTATAGTTCTGAAACTATTGAGATTTTATGTTATTTATTTTCAATAAATGAGTGATTTTGGCAGTTTCTTTAGGTTAAGATTGGTGAACGCAATGCTCCAAAAAAAGCTTGGTTTCCTTCTATTAAATGGGGTGGTGTGTTTGTCCCAATTTATTGATGGTCTTTCAGTTTGTTTGTTGTCAAGCAGGCACTTTGTTCATCAGTTATTTAATTGGGTAATGTTTGTAATATGTAGGTGAGGCCACCTGCAATGCAAGGAATGGGGGTGATGGGAACACTAGGTCCGAGTTCTCAAATGCGGCCTGGTGGGATTTCTGTACAACACCATCAACCAAGGCCCGTGCAACAATCTTCCCTTAGACCGCCACCACCTTCCCCAAGTAGTCAATCTCCAGGCACTCAAGTTAGTAATAATTAACTTTTTTTTTTTTGCAGTTTTATTTTCTTTAATAGGTTCATATATTTATGGTGTGGCTAATATTAGATTGTGTTATCTTCAAAAGTGGAAAATCAGCTGAGATGGTCTGGATGGGGGTTGGCTTGAGTGTAATCTGCAAGTTTAATTCAAAGTTCTCCCACCCCCCTGCCCCCTTCATTCAAACAAAATTTTCATAAAGAAGGTTAATGTTGTGATAATTAAAGTGAATGATTAAATATTGGCATAATTTGGCTTTAAATTGTTACTTAACAGAAGTTAGGATTTTGGCAAAAGCAATACCTTCTCTGAGTATATAAAATGGAAAAAAAAAGTTCATTTTTTGTTTGTTTGTTGTTCGTTAAGGAAGAAGGGGTACCCCACAGGGGAACAGGGGGTTGGTGGAGTATTTGCTGGATGGATGGCCAATTGAAATGCAATACTTTGTTTTAATTGAAATACGATACTTTGTTTTACCCCAAAATAAGAACATTAAAATAGCCATACTCATGACAAATATGATGAAGTAAACTCTCTGAAATCAAAGTGGAAATTATGCTAGATTGTCCAGATTGGGGCTCAACAATTTCTTTCCAGAGGTTAATTTTGTTTTCTTCTGTGTATCTTGGCATACGAAAACCTTGGAGCGCTGGAATAATCTCAAATTTTGCCTTCGGTGGGAATAAGGAGAATCGGAGACATGGGCTTTAATTTGGGTGTTATTGTGGTGGAGATGGGCTGCCTTTCCTTTATTTGGGGGTATGCTTTTATGGGAATGGATTTCTTTCTTCATATATGGTATCGTCTTACTAGAATGTAGGTGGCAATGGGACACTTAATGGTTTTATGAGTTGACAAATTCTATTGCTGTTCGTATCCGATTGACCTACTCTCATCATGGTTGATGAAAAGTATTTGATGGGATTTGGGTTTTTGACCTTTTCTTTTAGCATTTTTTCTCTGATTTGTTCTTTCATCTACTTTTTCCAGAATTTCCAAGGGCAAGGCCTTATGCGAGTCTCCCAAATTGGTTCTCCTGGTTCCTCTTCACCTAATACATCACAAAGTGTGCAGTCCTTTAATCAGCCATGGTTATCATCTGGATCACAAGGGAAGCCTCCTTTGCCACCCCCCTCTACATATAGACCACAGGTGAACACTCCATCCATGCAGCAGCGGTCACATATTTCCCAGCAACACTCTCCCTTGTCAACAACTTCGCAGCAACAGCATCTTTCATCTGTGCAGCCACAACAATTGAAACCATCACATCAGTTGCCCGACCATTATGGGCAACAGTTTTCGTCACCAAGAGTGCCTCAATCTTCAACCCATCAACAGCAAATTACAAGGCCGCTGGGCTCTGCAACTCAGAAGCCTTCCTCTCTTGCATTGGTGCAGCCCAATGCCGTCCAGCCTGGGAATCAGAGTAAAATAGCTAGTGCAGAAAGTGATGAATTTGGTAATCGGATTCTCACCAAAAGAAGCATCCAGGAGCTAGTTAACCAGGTGAAACATATTTATCTTCTTTTAATAATTCAAATTCGTACTAGTAGTACTTCTAAAGGTTTATAATTCAGGACATTTTCCATTGTATCTCCAAACCCAGAAGTTTTGGTTTCTAATTGTTTCCAGTTTTGATTTTATTGCAAACAACTGAAAATCGAATTTATTTCACAATTGAGGTGGTGGACTTACAATAGAGCAAAGAAGATCTTGTCAAGTTGTTGCATTATTGGTTACTTGTTCTAATGTTGTCTCTGGTTCACAGCTTATTTAGAGTGAACCGTACCAGTAATATGCATATACTTATTGTTATCCTGTTGATAGTGCATTTCTAGTTGTGTAGTGAGTCAATTATTGGGGATATAATGCAACAAATGTACTGTGATTTGTGCTTTATTTGTTTTTTTGTCTTGAAAGCATACTTGCTGATTGTGCTTGTCAATATTTGATTTAGGGATAATTGTATATATTAGCTTTAGAAGCATTGCCCAATCTACTCTTGTCTATTAGGTCCTATATGGTTGGTGTTTTCTCACTCCTTATCTATCTTCTGTTTGGTTCTCTTAGATTTCAGTTGGATTCTTATGCTTTTTTGACAGATTGATCCATCAGAGAGGTTGGATCCAGACGTTGAAGATATTCTTGTGGATATTGCAGAAGATTTTATTGAGTCTGTGAGTAGTTGAATTTACAGTCTCTTGAACTCTCGCACACAACACACACTGGAGATTTTTAAGGAAGATCTGTGCTCTTGGATTCTATTTCATGAATTCCTAGGTTATTCAGGATAAGGCAAGAATTTTCAATGATGTCCTGTCTTTATTGGTGAAGTTGGAACATTGCTTGAGCAATGACATATATGATCATATTTATAATGATCTTTTTCTCAGATTGCGGGGGCTAGAAGCTCATAAAACGAGAATTATATGATTGTTGTGCCAGTAGATAAATATAAAAGATTGCTGTATCTCTATAATTGTCAATAATACTTGTATACAAATTTTGCAGAGGCAATGATATTGTGTCAGGTTGCAATATCTAGTGTTTAGCCATGAAGAATTTGACTAGGCAATTTATAATTACCATATTCAGCCACATGTATGTATGATAAAAGTCTTCCTTTAATCTTGAAGCCCTCCCACACTGTTTGTGCTGTTACTTGATACTTTCTCTACCTGTATTTGTCATTAAAATGCACTGTTTATTTTTTTAATCAGATTACAACATTTGGTTGCTCATTAGCTAAGCATCGAAAATCAGACACATTGGAAGCAAAAGACATACTTGTACATCTTGGTTAGTTATGCTGAAAAACATCTTCTGCCTTTTGTTTTTGGTTCTGTTTATGTACAGCTAGTGCTTAACTTACTATTCTTATGCCTTGATACAGAAAGAAATTGGAATATGACACTTCCTGGGTTTAGTGGTGATGAGATTAAGACCTACAGAAAACCAGTAAGAATCTTCACTGACCTGATCCTATGATGAATGGGGCTATGGTCCAAAATATAGCCTCCTGGCTGTGGTATTGGAGGCTTTGTGTTTAAGAAGCATCTTTCAAAATTTCCTGTATTTTTCTAATTGTATTTCTATGGTTTTTGCAGCTTGTAAGTGATATCCACAAGGAGCGGCTTGCTGCAGTGAGTTTTACCCTTGATATCATGTATCTACATGTTATATATAAAGATGCATGTCTGTCTGTGCGTTCACATATCATTGTGCTGGGTTACACTGAAAATTGACTAAAGAGGAAAGTTATGGTGGATTACTTTTGGAGGAGGGTGTCTGATTTATCAGATACTTTGCTTTTGGCAGATAAAGAAATCAGTCATGGCAACTGAGGTAGCAAGTGCTAGGACTACGGGTGGACAAGCTGCCGCCAGTGCAAAGGGTAACCTGGGGAAGATGCCTGCCAATATCATTGGCTCTACCTGAGGCACTTTCTTGTGGGGTATGTTAATGGAATCAATAACTCCTTGTTTTATATTTTTATATACTAGATGATTTGGCTGTATATTGTTGATAGGTTGCTTTTGTCCTTGAGTTTGTAGGTTTGCCAATGTCCTAGAAGATTAGATTTTAGAATCTATTCTGTCAGCGGAGTTGACCTTTTTCCCTGGCTGAATTACTATTGGATGAATGAGTGCAGTCTAATTGAAGTATGAATCTCAATTTCTATGAACTCTGGTTGAAATATAATTGAGTCATACAGATTTATAGTCCTCTCTGCAGCCATTTAGACCAGATTGCCTCAAGCTGGTGGGGACAATGTTTAATCGCTACCAACTTTCTCCATATCTCTCTCTTGTGGTTTTATCGTTTCTTATTAATATTACTTACTATTTAAAGGTCCTTAAAGAAATTAAAATGACGTTGCATCGAATTCTGATAATCTGGGTAGCTAGTTACTGAGCCAATCGATAGAAAGACAGTTTGGTCTTAAACCAGATAACACTCGTTAGGTGTTACGAGTTGTTGAATTTGAGTAATGTCGAGTTTAGTTTTGCAGACACCATTCAATAATGTTTAAACCTCATGGCAACTCTCCCATTCAAGACCTTTTAGCATGATGTGGTTCCAAGGATAATGACTTATGAGTACAGGATGTGGAGATTAATGGTGTTTTCTGAGCGGTAGTACATATATGAATCTAGAATACTGTTTTGTCTTGGCTTTTAGCTCTACTGGCAATTTAAATTTGTTATAAAGCTTTTATTCTGGCATGTCTTAGATTCTCGTTCTGTTCAGGTTAATTTTGAGAAGGAATTGTTGATGCGACAGTGATGGAACCAAGATTTTCACCTATTTGATCGATGTACTCTGTATTAAGCATGTATAGCTGCAATGTCACCCTAGAGCAAGTTGAAAGTATAAAATTTCACAAATTCATGCCCTCGGGATGTTCAGGCCACTAACTTCGTTTTATGCGGTGGCAATTTTGATTTTGCTGGCAGTGTTTGAAGCACAGCTTCCACCTTTCAAGAAGAAGCTTCCACCTTTCGAGCAGTGAGATTTATTTAAGACTGCCCAAAAAGCTACAAAATTCATTCATTTTATAACCATATGTTGGAGGAAGAAAAGAAAAAGAAAAAATAGAACCAAAAAAAGGGGAATGTTAAAGAAAATTCATTTTTTTTTCAAGCATAATTTTTCTGTGAGGCAATATTTAACAAGTTAGTCCGCAATCGCATTGTACAAAATATGATTTTGTGTGCGAGATTATCAGAAGCAGAGCCATCCATTTCTTTTGAGTAATGATGATTTATTGCAGCTAATTTTTTTTTGTTTCAAGAATTATAAATTGGCATGTGATTGCACATGAAATTGTGTAGAGAGAACATGGGGATTTGCATAACCACTTTCGGCCATTGTCAATGACAAATTGGTCCCAGAATTAGTTGTTACTATCTTGGTTAACAAAGATCATTGGTGGATAAAAGAGGGTCTAATCTTTTGCAATTTTTTTCTCCTGGCCCATTTGTTTTGTTTGTCGTGTTTGTGCTTGTAATCGTGTTCATTCAGAAGTTTGCTTGTGAGAACTGGATCTGGATTATATATATATATAATTCTTTATTTTAATAGACTGAGAGTATTATTAATGGATAAAAAAATAATTTTTAATATATTAAAATTTATATATTTTTTTATATTTTAGTGGACATCTTTTTTGTTTATAAAATAAAGATGTCTTTATTAAAAAAAAAGAGTATATATATCGAGTCGGGGTAACTTATTTTGGCTATTGGCTAAATTTACGGAAATCAAAATTTTCAATTTTTTATTTTTTATTTTACATTCTACCATGTCCAGATAATTTTTTTCTTATATTCTTAAATATGTAATATTATATAATCTTGATGTATAGGTGGAGGAATAAAAATTAATAAGTACGAACATATTGTTGTTGGCTTGGCTCGTGAAAGAGTAGACAAATTGTCATGTGTTTGCACGTGGATATTAGAATGATGCGGGTCCCTTGGAACATGTGCATTTTCGTCTCTAGGATATAGCATACCTTGTGAACTTTTCCTTGTTTGACTCGCAGGAATTGAAGCACAATCACGGATCTTCTCTTGCTTTCTTGGAGATAATCCTCCTGTTATTAAAGATAAAGACTCCGCCTTGTTTGGAATATCCGTATATGTGCTGTGCCTCCCATGGGATTTTAGTGAAGGGATCACGAACCCACACCTCCGAGGGCATAAAGCTACCACTAGCCTACATCTACAAGATTCGGCGGCACCTGCGCTCCGAGGTTGCGTTTGATGATTTTTCAAACATTTGAGGGACGGAGTGGAATAAATAGGATTGTGTTATAATTAGTTATTAGGAGGCAAATTGATAAAAATAGACGAACTCTGTCCTTAATACAAAAATCATGAAACTCTCGGGTGTGATCATCCTCCTAATCATATTAATTATCAAATCCTTTGGGGGGAATGTTGGCTTAATATTCTATTTAAATTTTCTAAAGCTGCGGAGAATGTGTTATAATAATCAAACAAATCCAGTCAAATTTAAACAGCTCTGAACATAACGTGAATGAATCTAAACTAGGACGGTGGGTTAATCAAACTTGACCCAAAAAAAAATAAGGGTAAGCGAATACCACATGGAATTCTCCATTATTTGCTTTATTTTTATTTTGGTAGCAATTTGAAAAAAACAAAACAAAACAAAACAACAAGATTGCAGATCTTCGTGATGGTGGCAAAGCAAATACAAAGACGAGAAATTTGCAAGATTCAGATCCAGTTAAAACACTCCACGTGTCGGGTCCTGAATAAACCAAAAGTTTGAAATAAAATAAAATAAAATTGTTGTATTGCTTGTTCCAGCTAATCAGCGCGGTTTAGTGATTTTAGTCTTTGCGGGGCGGCTCAGTTTGGCATCAGCCATTCGGCTTCCTCGTCTCCTCTCCTTTCAGCTGAGCTGACAAAGCATCCAGTTTATTACTGAGTCTTTGTTTGTTATTTCGTTGTCTCAAAATCCCACCCTTTTGTTTCGTTTTTTTTTTTTTTCAATTATGGACAGCGTTATGGCGAATGAAAATTCTCACGGCAGCGGCGTTGTTTTGGGATCTTCTACTTACCCCGCCAAGCTCATTATCGATACCGACCCCGGAATCGGTGAGTTTCACTTTCTCCTCCTCTTTTTTAAAAAAGAATAAAAAGACTTGTTAAAAAAACCTTGCATTCGTGGAATGTAGTTGTGGTTGCATTGTCATTGTTGGTTAACTGGTTTGAATTTTTGAAAAAGGAAATATGTATACATTAGTTAGTTTGAAGTAAACTAATTGAAAAATCCTTTTTTTTTTTTTTTTGGTTTGTTAGATTAGTCTAGGTAAACTCAAATAATTAACAGTATTCCTTGTGTCATTTAGTTTTGTGTCAGAAATTTTTTTGGGTTCTGAGAGCTTCAATGAGAGCAACAATTCCATTTGTTTGTTTTATTACAAAGGTGGTTGAAAAAATGAGAGAGATTTGTATAGCTATAATTGCAAGCGATAAGGGATAATTTGCTTCGCAGATAAAAGTGTTTTCCTTTTGTTTTCGGGGTAATAGTTGGAAAAGGTATTGTTTGATCACAGTACAGATTAAGAGATTACTTTTCCAGATTCAGAAAAGAGAAATTTTTTTGAAACACACAGGTGTAATTTTTCGTTTTTTTGTCAAACACAAGAAGTAAAAAGCAAAATTAATAGCAAGGTAATTATTAAATGTACTTTGTAAGGTAGACCCGCTTTTCCAGATTTATTTACGTAGACAGTGTGACGATTCAAGTCATTTGCTATGTCAATCAAAGTACAAATATTGGTAAAAACTAATAAGTTGGGAAGAACATTATTACTGGACCATATATTGGGAAGGAAAAGAATGAGAATCACTTTCAAAATTGCGAAAGGCAAAATGTAAATGGATGTATTAAATGCTGCTCAATAGATGATGACCTCTGGTGCTGCTGTTTGAAGGTGGATGAACTTTTCAGTTAGAGAAAATACATCATGTCAAAATATGAAAAAAGGATTACCATGATGATATAGCTAAGCAAGGGGTGCAGCAATGATAAAGATAATTATGATGCTTTGGGATTTTTGGACCACTTAGTTCTAAGTAAGTTAATCAGTGATTGTTGGAACTTGTTTATATCTGAACAATGTGATTCCTATTAATGGTTTGAGAAAAGAATTGCCAAAAATTCTGTAGCTTCCCAATTTTTTGTCTAGGTTGTTCAACTTGTTAATTTTGTATTTCATGGGTGAGATGTGAATGGGTTTTCTTTAATCAACAGATGATAGCATGGCAATCTTAATGGCATTTCAAACTCCGGGACTGGAGGTCTTGGGGTTGACAACAGTCTTTGGTAATGTTACTACTGAAGACGCCACTCGCAATGCCCTGACTCTGGTATGTATATGTATCAATTGACCCCGTTCTCTTGTACTTGGTTTTATTTCTCCTATTTTAGGTTTTTTCTTCGTTTTGAAACATATTCATGATCAATTTCCTGTTTTTGATATGCAAAAGGATAGTGTGAAATCGCAGGGTGTCCAGGTGTTCCTGTGGCAGAGGGCAGCCGTGAGCCTTTGAAGGTATGTCTGTGTCACTCAATCTGTGTTTAAAGAATTTCCTAGATTGACCAAACTTAAATTACTGAGCTTGTATACTGTGTTAGGTGCCTTTACCAAAGGTAGGTTATTAAGTTGCCACTTAGATGATGTATGTTGGTGTTACTTCATCTGCATGACGTTTCTTTTTCGTGATAGGTCCTATGTGTGGCAGAGAAACTTTCTTTTAACTTCTTCATGTAACATGCCTAGTCAATGATCTATCCTCGTATTTTTCTGAAAGTTCATTGCTGCCTTCTTTCGGTTAAAAGTTTGTGGTACTTAGTTAGCCTTGTTGTGAATAGATTTTTGTCATGTCAGCTGGTCAAATGGACTTTTTAAGTTATTTCTTCTAACTCTTTTTTTCTCCAAGTTATATGGCATCCTCTTGTTATTGTAGCCAAAGTAACCATGGTTTTTCTTGAAAAGGGTGGAAAGCCTCGGGTTGCTGACTTTGCTCATGGTTCTGATGGGATGGGTAATATATCTCTAACTCCTCCAGAAGCAAAGAAATGTGATAAGAATGCGTCTGAATTTCTAGTTGATAAAGTCTCAGAATATCCAGGGGAAGTATCTATACTTGCTCTTGGACCATTAACTAATTTGGCTTTGGTAAGTTCTTTTTGGCCTCTCCCAGTTTGCTTAGTTGAAATTAATATTTTCAGAATTCACAAATTCATTCCTAATGCTGTTCTGAAATCAGGCAATCAAGAGGGACTCATCCTTTGCAAGTAAGGTGAAAAACATTGTTGTACTTGGTGGTGCTTTCTTTGCATTGGGAAATGTCAATCCTGCGGCTGAGGCGAATGTAAGTGCTAGCTTTTCCTACATTTGTGATTTATACACAAAGCATCATAAAAGCTTCTCTAAACTGCATATGTTTTCCCAGTGTGGATTTGTTGCCTTCGGAAATAAGATTTATAAATCATAGCAGAGCTAAAAGCTTTGGTTCTGCAGATTTTGCCCAAGTTTCTTTCAACTATATACTTGAAACTTGATGTTTGTTGTTTCAAAGCACCATCATATATTTGCTTTTGTCTTTTTGGAAGTCAAAGGTTCTCATTGCAGCAAAAGGAGTGAATATATTTTTTAAAAGATTCCGCTATAATACAAAATGATTAACTATAGTTATGAGTTACAAGTTGTGAAGAAATTGGTTTTAGCTTGAATTAACATCATAACAATCAGGTACCATCAGAGTGACCATTAATTTGTCCAACTTGCAGATTTATGGAGACCCTGAAGCAGCAGATGTTGTGTTTACCTCTGGGGCAAACATCGCTGTTGTTGGAATAAACATTACTACACAAGTCAAACTGACAGGTGGAGCAAGTTTCGTTTTGTCTTCTTTCCCTTCGCTTTCTTCCCTTTTCCTGTTTTGTGGTAAATAAAGACTTTCTGATAGTTTGCATCATCTTGTGCATTAGATGTTGACTTGCTTGAACTGAGGCAATCTAAAGGAAGGTATGTTCAGCTATTGGGTGACATGTGCAAATTTTACCGAGACTGGCATGTGAAGTCTGATGGTGTCCACGGTAATTTTTCATTTCAAAGTTAGATGAATATACAATAATTGCTTTGAAACTTGAACATTCTTTTTGTCAACTTCCTTAATAAATATGTTCTTGGTTAACTCTGAGAAATTTGGTCACAGGCATTTTCCTACATGACCCCGTTAGTTTCGTGGCATTAGTTCGGCCAGATTTCTTCACATTCAAGAAGGGAATTGTGAGAGTTGAGACACAGGGAATATGTACAGGGCATACACTAATGGATCAAGGACTGAAAAGGTTGGAGTGGTTTAAGCCTATTCTATTTATGAATTTAGATATGTTTTGCATTTGTTATTGCTTGTACCAATAGTGACACTGTAATTTGGTACAGATGGAATGGTAGTAATCCATGGACTGGCTATTCCCCAGTTTCAGTTGCTTGGACGGTCAATGTGGACAAAGTGCTCAATTATATTAAAAGACTGCTGATGAAACAATGAAAGCTGCTCTAATCTGTTCTCCACATTTCAGAAGATGTTAAACCTCAAAATGAGTGTTGGGGTTGCCGTAAAGATCCAGAAAAAGCTCTGTTAGTTATTCTCATTTCACTTGTGACAACCCAAATATTGGGGTTTAGGGCACAAATTGATGGAATTCTTCTTAATGTTACCATGCAACTGTAAGAAACATACTACGAATGATTCTGAATTAATAAAAATACCCATTTTAAGTTGTAAATTATTGGCTTAAGTCATGCCGTTCAGTAATGAATAATGGTGGATTACAGCAACCCAGAAATACGTCTGCTCAACTTTCTGCTTGAAAAAGGAGTTAGTTAAGCTACGGTAACGGAAAAGTTTCATCTTCTGATCCTCTTCGGGTATATGGGATATTGATCACGTCTTCTTGGTGGGTATTTTACCTAAAGCTCCTGCCAGAACTCATAATTTGCTTCTGTCCAATTATGTTTTCTTAAGCTTTAACCCTGCGGTAAACTCGATTGCTTGAACTAATTGCTACTGTAAGTAATTACTGCTTGATTGCAAATTGAAAGCACATTAAGACCGGAATCTAATGTAATGGAAATTCTAATGCTTTTGGATATGACCACGTGTTTTTGGTCCAGTCCTTAAACGCAAGCAAGCACAGTGAATCTGAAACCGCCGTCATATATTGAAATGTTGGGCAGCGTGACCGTACGTCCTTACCCAACAGATGCAACTGCCTAGCTAACCTATGTCTTTGTTAAAATGTCAACCCTATGACTCATTGATCAATTATGAAATTTGAGCGCAGCGCAACTGGAAGGGCTTTTTATAAAATTATAAACAGAGCTTTCAACTATAAACACCCCTTTTTCTCAAATGCATACGATATTATTCAAACCAGGAAAGGGTCTTTGCCCTGTTCAAGACTTCTGCATGAGAGTTGAACTTTCTGTTCTTCTCATGCAAACATGTAGCAACAGTCCCTTCGAAACAAACCTTAGCCAGGAAATATAACAAGTAACGAAACAATCAAACAAGCTAGTCAAAGGCAATGACCAAAATCATTTAATAAAGCAGTTAAACCAACTCTTTGTAAAGACTAATTTACAAGTTTGTGCTATCGACAGTTACCTAACTCACTGAGAGAACCGTTTCAACTCCTGCCCAAAAACTGCACCCACTCCAACAACCAAATCCAGTGACAAAATTTATGAACCTCTTTATCTTATACCATATAAATTAAGCATCCAAGTTGAACCATATTGTCTCAAGAAATACTAAATCAAACCTCAACTCGTGCTTAATTTTTGCGATCGATCATGGCGAGAGCTTCATCAACCACTGAGTTGGCGGAGAAGATCGCTTGGCATTGTGCTTTGTTCATGGCGATAATGTTAGTTCTGAGCTGCTGTAAATCAAGTGATAGCAGTGGATTCATGGGTCAAATGATACAGCCAAGGGATGTAGACAAACCGTGTGATGAAATTTATGTGGTCAGAGAAGGAGAGACATTGCATACCATTAGTGAAAAATGTGGGGATCCTTATATTGTTGAACAGAATCCTCATATCAATGACCCAGATGATGTTTTTCCTGGCCTTGTTATCAAGATTACACCTTTCAAAAATAGTTAGACTTATTACTTCCTTTTTCCATTTTTCCTTTTTTTCACCTTTTTTGGGTTTTTTAAATCCTTGTTGATTGTAAATCCTGTGGGATTCGCCACTGTGGGAGATTTGTATTCTTTCTTTGATTAATGATCAAAGAGAGATCGCGTTCATTTCTTTGACATTAAATCACCCAAACCTTGTAAACATAAGATTCTCCACTAACCGTAATGCAAGTTATAGAATGGTGACGCAAAATTATAGCAGCCAGTTTCTAAACTCATGGAATTGTTTGATGTGATTATCTGATAAAATCGTATTACATATATTAAATTTTTTTCTCGTTATCGTAATCAAGAGGCACCAAGATTTTTCTCACAATTGACCATGATTGGTCATTATTTGAAAATAAACGTGCATATATAGTAAGAATTTACTGGATGTACATACCATGTTTACCGTTGTACGCTCTAAATTTGATCATATAATAAGTATAATGTAGTATAATTACCGTTAAAAAGATAGTCTGGTTAATTTATAATCTTGAGATGAAGCGCTGGAACGAACAAAAGTACTCTGAATCGTGACAATTTAGCCAGCAAAAGTAATTTTTTAACCAGTGGAGCTATTTAAACCCTTATACTTATCTTAATTATGATAACCGGTGTTCGTTGAAAAATTCCAAAAGTTGAAACACGTCCGGTAATTCTTTTCACAAAGAAAGAATTCAAGGGGGAGGGGTCAACTTTGAAATTAAGTGGGGTCTATTAGAAATCTCCAAAAGCTTTTAGAGGCTTCTCAGCTCCTCATCGCATATCGTATATGATAAGCCAAGAGTCGGACTAGCGGCACCCCTCTAAAGCCTTGATAAGATAAATCTTCTAAAAGAACCCCCTCAGTTGATTGCAGCGGAACCCCATTAGTTGATTAGAGGAATTCATTATTTATGGGGACAGTTGCACTCTTTCAAAATTACCCCCAATTCAATATCTTTAAATTGACTTCTTTCTTTATGAACAATTTTCATTTTTTAAATAATTACTGCATTAACAGAAAACATAACAAGAGGTCCGCAATTTTGGAAGCGCACCCGCCAACATTAGATCGAGGCCCCTGCTGATACAGTAGCCAATCACCATCATCTTGCTTTGCGCCTATAAAAATTTGCTATCGGCAATTTAACCGCATAAGCAAACAGTTGGCACATTAATGTGGTCCATACGGACAAAATTCCCACAGCCTTTAATATTAGACTAAATAGCTGCTTGAGGAAATATGTATGTACAAACGCAAGGATTAAAGCTGTGGTGTTAAGTCAATGGGTTTACCACCCATGCTCTCAATAGTTTCTTGAGTGTATGAGTTTGAGTCCCAATTTTAATGATAGGAGTATAATTTTTTTTCCTTATAATTTGAGTTAAATATATATCCTTCAGGTACGATGTGAGGGTAAAAATTTAAGTTGTACTCTAATAAAATTATTAAAGAGAGTCCTGGTTTATTTTGATCTAGATATTT
The DNA here is from genome assembly GCA_030449905.1 of Luvunga scandens. Lineage (NCBI taxonomy): Eukaryota > Viridiplantae > Streptophyta > Magnoliopsida > Sapindales > Rutaceae > Luvunga > Luvunga scandens. Next base: position 4,558,196 of record JASUUG010001265.1, read on the forward strand.
ATAGAATTTTACTTGTAACATATAAGTGTATCTAGTTATATGTATTAAAAAAATAAAAAAGCTGTGGGGTTGAGAATGAGCCAAGATCTTTGCATCCCCAACATGTCAAGCCGTACGCTTGCATGTCTCTCCAACGCACTTCCCTTGCTCATATCTGTTTTTTTTTATTTTATATATAGTTCCACTCCACTGGTTAAATTAACATCACACTCATGCACAAGAAACTAGGATATTAATAATCTTCAAAAGATTTTACGATGATCATTAGAGGATGCGTTTTGGAAAAAGATTGAAATAGGGATAGTTTTTGGATGATAAGTGCTCTCATAAATAATGAATTAATGGAGCTATTTTAGGGATAGTTTTGGGATAATAGGTGTTCTCATAAATAATGAGTTAATGGAGCTATTTTAGGAAAAAAAAATGTTTTATCAAGACTTTAATCCAATGCTAAGAGCATTACTAAATAACTCTTTTAATTTATCTGGTAAAATAAAAGAGTGAAAAAATAAGTCAACTTTTAAAAGACTATTTCAATGAAAATAAGTTTATATTATTTTAATCAAATTTTTTTCTTACTAAAATAATATAATATTAAATTAAAGTTTTGAAAGAACTCTTTAAATAAGATTGTCTTTCTCTCCCTCTTAAATTAAAGAAAGACAAAGAATTTTTTAAGATTTTTTTATTGATATAACTTCTCAAATAAATAATAAAATCTTATTTGAATTTTTTTTAATAATATTATAATAATGAACGACTCATAAGATAAGAGACGGCGTTGAAATATATTCTAACTATTGAAGAAGCGAGACTAAAACGAGCATACGGAGGCGAGCTATTGGCACCCCTGAGAATTCCTTATAAAGCCCCTTCACCAAAACGGCCCACTAAAAAATCAGAAAAGAATACTATTCTAAACTCAGCTACATTCATTCTAGAGACACCCTCGGATTGCACACCCCATTCCAACCCCCATTCATGTTTTCCTCTTCCTCTTCCTTTGAAGTAACAAGTCTCTTCTAATTTTTTTTTTAATTGATACGAATTACCCACTCACCACCCTTAATCTCATCTTCTTGGTATTCTCTCCAACTACTTTTTATAGGACTCTTACTCTCTTTGTTGCAAGTCCTGGTTTCTCTTTAGAACAAAGGAAAAAATAAAGTGGAAAAACATTACTATCAAATCAAGACTAATGAGTATGATTATTGATTATTGATAGTTTGATATTTGAATATTTGATCTTAACAATAAAAAAGAATAAAATTTTCAGAATCTAAAGAAATCACTATGTAGTTTCAGAAATGTCAGTGAGCTTTGATTCTATAGTTATGAAGAAGATGTTCTTTTATTAATACAACATAGCCTATTGTCACGGGCCGCCAAAATCTCCCGCAATTGGAGGCTAAGTTTGCGCGCACGGGCTCACTCAATAAAAATGCGGGGTGCACTGAGCCAAGTCCAACCCAATTTCTAGAAATTGTAAATATCCTAGAATTCTCTACAATTGAACATTCTAATCCTTAGAGTTCTAGGCAACTTGGCAAGTTGTTAGGTGATTCTAGAGCCCTCCATCCAAGCCTATAAATAGGCCACCACCCTTGTCATTTTGCACACAACACACCACAATTCCAGCACACACAACTCACAACACACGCAGTTCTCTCCAAGCTCTCTCAGAAAGCTCTCTTGTAAATTACTATTGTGAGTAATCAAGTTATCTGATTTAGCCACATTGCTCTTGCTTCTCTCTCTCTAGCCTTTGCACAAGCTTTCTTTCTTATTTAGTTCGAGAAGTGTTCAGGCTTACTTAGCGTCTTTGAAGTCGTAAGTCTTGCCAGGTTGCCATCGCGAAAATACTCATCCCGTGACACTATGCTTTTCAAAAAACCCAAAAAAAAAAAAAACTAAAAACCAGAATGGTGTTGATTTTATTGCATAAGCCTATTAATTGATCAAATATCCATTAAAAATCTGTTAGATTATTTTTAAGTTTGGATTAGTATTAAATAACATATATTTTAGAAATGTATACAATTACAGAGAAGGGTCTAGCTACCACGCAACTATTGTACGGTACCCTCTATCTTATCTGCTTGTGCTGGTGATGTTATACTTTGATAAATAACACTATACTCGAAATTCTAAAAGTTTTTGATACATAAATCTAGATTGTTTTAAATTTGTAAATAATTTAAGTGGTTTGTCTCAACTTAAAAATTTAACTTAAAACTAAAAATTAATATCTAACCCTCATTCAATTAATAAATTAACTTGAAAAATAAAATTAGCATGACATCGCTAAAATAAAATATTAAATAAATAATAATAATAATAATAACAATAACATATATTATCTTCTATCCTTATACTTTGGTTGTCACTTTTTGAATATGTGCAAACTGAACTTTTAAAATAAACAAAATACAATGTAATTTAATTTCAAAATTATTAGTTATTCGAAAATAATAAAACTTAAACTTTATCCATAAATCTAAATTAATATAACATCGATCAATTCTAATCGATATATTCGATTTTTTATTTTAATTTATTCAATTACCACGACCATCCAAATATTCAATTCAAGATACTGCATTTTTTTTTAGTTGCGGTGTGAAAAATAATTGAGATAATTGTTAATTGGTTGATTAATGACATTTTTATTTGAAAGAAAGTGCTCGTTAATGGTTCATTAATTATTTAAATGAAAAAAAAAAAAGAATCAGAATATCTGAATACAGAGAAGAGGGAGAGAGAATGATAGAATGAAATTATTATAATACTTATAAATAAATTATATATAAAAAAAAGAAAGTAGGGGTACAAAATAAAAGTGTAGTGCCGTGAAATAATTGTAACATGGTTTTATCCTCGAATATGATAATAACACGGAGTGATAAATTTGCCCAATCGAATGACAGACAAAATAGATCCGACAATTCTGACACGGCCCACTAAAAGGTATTGGATAACATATTTTATTCAAAAGTCTTTTAACGAAAAAAAAAAAGTGTGCGTGGTAACTACTTCGTTCTTTTTTTATTTTTTGAAAATTGATTTGAGTATGTGACAGGTGGCAGCGTTCACTTGAAAGAGTTCTAGAGACGTTATTCCGCTCGTGGAATTTTCTCTGACGTTTTGCACGCTGGCCTCAACCGGTTAGTCGTAGACGAAGAATCGATAAATTATTCATTTCTTCTCGAAAGGTTTCGTTTCTTCCCAATAATCGCAGACAAGCTGATGAGAACCGAAAGCTTGGAATGAACAAATAATAATTAAGAACTCTGCCCTCGACATAATTTCAATTTCTTCAACTGGTATTTGACAAACAAAAGAAAATGTGATGTGTTGTTGTGAAAAAATCAAGACAAATTGCTTTCCTGTCTGTTTTGTTTTCTTATGATTTTATTTTATTTTTTCAATTGTGAGATTGGAAAGTTTTTGGTTTTGTTTTGAAGTTGAGTGTTCTTGTTTCCACTCTCTAGAAGAGGTTATAATTTGGGATTAACAAACAAAACAAAACAAAAATATAGAAACAATGAATAAAAAAAAAAAAAAAGAGAGAGACAGAGAGACAGAGAAGAAGGGAGGGAGGGAGGGAGATAAAATCGTCTAAATTTTGTTTGTAATCTAACAATTTCAATTTTAACTTCACAATATATTTAAATATAAATATAAGACAAATCCAAATTTGCATAGATCTATGATAAGCACAATTCACACGCGAATAAATTTTTAACAATATTATTTTGACAGAAAATTGATTTACAAAATTTTAACAAAACTATAAAAATATTAAAATATCAAGGTAATTATTTACAACTTGCTTTTTGTCAAAATGTTTTAGCCTTTTCTTTATTCTTTCTCAAAATTTTATAACCTAATTTTTTTTTTGGGGTCAAAGTATCATTTTTATTTAAAAAATATGTTTGTTCTTTAGCTTACATTTGCTACTTAAAGTCATGACTTAATAAATTAAATTTTATATATTTGATTCATCCAATCCAATAACGTAGATTTAAAGTTAAAAAACAAAATCTAATCATTTAAAAATATATACATATACAAATGAATAAAACTAGCGATGTTATCAAATATTTACTTAATATTTTTTGACATATCACTTTATCATCAAAGTATTCTAACAACTATATTTTAATACTTGATGTTTCAATTGTTATTATTTTACAACTAAATTGTTAAAAGTAACCAAATTTTCATTAAAATACCATACTATTTTGTCCTTAAACTATTTAAGTGCTGAAAATTTGTTTTCTTCTCTAAAGCAAAAATAATTTCCAAAACCCAAATATTTTCAGTGTTACACTTTTTTAAAATAGACGACTTAAGAAACTGATGCTATTTAAATATAAATATTAATAACAAGTTTAATTAAAAAAATAATTATTTCCAGAAAATTATTTTATCTTACTCGATCTTTTAACATTTGTATTTTGCTATTAAAATCAATTTAATGAGTACATATCAATTACAATATTTAATTTAATAGTGGTAATTGTATAATTTTATTAAAAATTATCAATTTACCACCCAACCTTTTGGGAAATTATCAAATTACTACAGGTCTTTTTCATTTTTTATCAAAATTTAAAATTATCAAATTGAAATATCTTTAATACCCCTACTAATTTTAGACAGAGCTAACTATTTGATGGTAAAATGATAATAATTGAAACATTAGTCGGTAACATATAGTTGCTAAACAATCTTATTGGTAAGATGACATGTCAAAAGATATTTGGAGAATATTTGATAATATCCCCTTAAACTAATTTATTAAGGCCATGTTTGATTTGAAGAAAGGGGAGGAGAGGAAAAGAGTGGAATAGAGGAGAAGGGAGAAGAAGAAAGGAGTGGAGGAGAATAGTAAAATAAAATTTCATTGTTTGGTTTGACATAAAATTTGATAGGGATAGGAATTACGATTTTTTCTTTGGAAAAATTTATCATTTACCTCAAATACTAAATTATCTATATTAGTAATGAAATATAATTTAATATCAATTCCAAACTTTTTTAATGTCAAAAAGTCCTAAAACAATTCATGATTTATTAAAATATATATATAAAACAAAACGGCCATCCGACAATGGTTTGGCGGAGTTTCAACAATGGTTAATTTATATTTTTATATATTCATATTAAATAAATAAATAAGTTTATTTATTTTGTTAAGTTTCTTAAATCATTTATCAAATTTAATTAATATAAAATTTTTTATAATATTAAATAGATAAAATAATATTATAAATAATTATTATTCATGGCAGTCAATGAGTTAAAAAATTGAAGAGTAATTTTAAAAGTTTTAATTTCCAACATAAGAAGAATTTCAATTCTTCGCTCATTGGTGTGGAATTTATATTCTATATTATAATAGATATTAAATTCTAATAAAAATTAAATTTTTATATATTTTATCTAACTAAATTATAAAAATAAAAATAAAATTTAAATTACTTTCCTTCCTTCCATTCTCCCCACCCAACCAATTATCACCTAAAGTCTCACTAGTTACATCAGCCTGGAAAAAAGTTCCTCTTGCTTTATTACTTCTTTTTGGATGCTTTTTTTGGCTACTAATTATATTAAATGTAACATGGACATTGCCATTAACGTAAACAACACCATTTTCTAGAGGGTAATTTATTGTCAACCCTAAGATGTTTTGAGATTTTGCACCGCCCACCCCTTAATTTCGACCATGAGCACCACCTCCCTATTTTAGTCAATTTGATTAGTTACATCTAACGGCTCGTCATTTTTTCATGAACTATGAGGCTGCGAAGAGAAAAAGAGAGTAAGAGTATGAGAGAGTGAGAAAAACGAGTTGGTCACGACATGTGTGTGTGCTTCAATTTCATTTTGCTTTTTTTTTATTCGTTTTTAATTTTTAATTTAATTTTTTTAGCCAATCCAATCAAAATTTCAAATCCGATCAAGTTGGTTATAATGCCATCTGATCAAATTGGGTGAATAATCCGATACGATCCTAATTCGATGATTTCCATATTAGGTTGAAACGAGTTATTTATCCACCTCTATTGCCAATGAAATCCTAAACAAGAATACCAAAACATTGAAAAGAATTAAGGGTTAGAAGTATTAGTGATCACAGTGGTGATGCACTAATGATGCGTTGCGATGATCTCGGAGCAGATCACGACGTTGTGTCAAATCAACGCTATAAAAAAGAAGAATAAAAATAAGATTGACATGATAAAGAAAAAGGAAAAGAAAGTGAAAAGAATAAAGAAAAAAAAAGAAGAAGAAGAGATAACGAAAATATAAAAAGAAAAAGAAGACGAAGATAAATGAAAAATAGGAAGAAAATGAAAAAGAGAAACAAAATTGCAGTTATTGATTTTCGCTTACTCATTTTACCCTTTGACTGTCAAATTGGCGAAAATGGAGCATAGTGCTCAGGATAAAAGAGAAGGGGTGTTCGGTGTAAAATGTCGAAACATCTTGGGGCTGACGCTAAATTAGTAAATTAGCCTTTTCTAGAACACAACGTTTCATGGCCCGCGTAGCCTGTGGCACGAATTGTTGTATTCTTTTTTTTTTTTTTGAAAAGTACCGTTTGTTGTATTCAATTTCGATAAATGTTATTTTCTTCTAGAAGCGAGCCACTGTGATCTGAGCAGCAAAGTTTGACCTTCCTATCAATGACGTTTACAGGGTTTTTAATTATTTTTTTAAAACATGAGAATTTTAAGAACCGCACAAACTAAAAGTATCCACTAATTTTTGTACTGGCTGTTGGAGGAGAGAGTTATCATCAATAGCAATCACGTCTCACACCAGTCATTATTAAAAAATTGTGGTCAAGACTGGGTTTAACTTTCTTCCTCATATGATGATAGTGATGATTATTAAGAAGTGACACGTGTCTATGAGCACACATTATTATTATTTTTTTGTAGAGACCACACATTTTTTAATCCGAAGATAATTAACTCTGTTAGGTCTACGCAGTCCAAAATTTTCAGTTTAAGTGGTTATACTAAGGTTTTCTTTTTTAAAATTTCAATCAATTAACTAATAAAGACAATTTACTTTTTTAATTTTAATAAAATTTTTTAGTTTTTAAGTGTTGTTAAAGTAATTTTTTAATTTTTTTATTAATATAAAGAGTATGAATAATATCACTAAACATATTCTTCAAGATATCTCTATCTAATTAATTAATTTTCATTCTTATCTAAATAAAACTTAATAATTAGCATTATAACTTATCTCTATAACCTATGATAATATAGTAGTTGACAATTATTATTTTTATCTTTCTATTTTCTTTATACTAGCATTATTTATTTTCATAATTTTTGTGAATATTTTTCATATAAAAACATCATAAACTACAATGAAATTTATTAACATATATTAATTTCAAATATAAAGGGTTCTGTTCAATTGAACATAATTTACATTATGATAATATATTATCTTATTTATGTTCTTTGATATGTTAATTATTTATTAAACATTTATAATTTCTAAGGGTGTAAATGTAAAAATACTAGTTTTCAAAATTTTTTAAGTTAAAAAAAACAACTTAATATTTATTTTTAACAATTCAAACAAAAAAAATATCATTCAAATTCAAACATTCAATTCTAGTTAGAATTTAGATTAATTCAAATGTATTTAAATTTCAGACAAATTAACAAACGCCGCCTAAGTAACATGTAACTCAAGAGTGCATAAAAAATTCAAGTACTACTTAAGATTAGTTTGGTAATGTTTTACCTTTTAAAATAATTGTTGTTATTTTTAATATAAAAATAATCAGTTATAATGAGGATCAATTAAGCGTTTAGTAAAATTTATTTTAAAAAGTGCTATTAGTTTTAAAAGCAACCATATGCATTTAGTAAATTTTAGCGTTAAACTACTGTAAAAATATAAATAATTGAATTGGACATATTATTAAATAATATTTATTTACACACTTATAAAAATGTGTCTAAAATATTTTTGTATTATGTATATAGAATAACTGATAACTGAAATATATATTTTATGTTATTAATTTTATTCTTTATTTTGTTATCTTAAGATGATTGTTGATGATGATGATTATGATAATAAGTTTTTTAAAGCTAATGATTTTATTTTATAATTAATAAGGATACCTTTGGATTCTTATAACATATGATTATATATATAATTTTATTAAGTATAAAAATAATTTTTTAAATTAAATGTTTAAAAGTTAATACTTCTTACTTTTCAAAATCTACTGTATGATGTAGTGACTTTGCTAGAATTAATCACTAAACATATTTACAAAATACTAAAATTAACTTTTATCTTTTTAAAATCACTTTTGAACTTTTAAAAAATAATTTTAAATGAACTCTTAGTTGTTAATATGTCTTAATTAACTTATTAGGTACATCTTTTGTGTTACATATAAACGACATATAACACTTCATAACACTGTATTCATTTTCATTTATAAAATTTAATTGATATAACATTTTTTAAATACCAAAATTAAATTTTATGGTTTTAAAATCACTTTTAAATATTTTAAAAAATAATTCTAAGTGGACCCTTACTTGTTAGTCTGTCTTAACTTGTTATGTATATCTTTTGCGTTAGAAATGAATTACATATAACACTTGATAACATTATATTCAGATTGATTTATGAAATTTAATTAAATTAATCTGACAAATTAGCCTGAGGTTTAACTCTATTCCTTTAAATAACAGTAATAACTATTAAAAAGCGACACATGTGCATGCACCAGCACCACACATATTTTAGTTTGATTCGAGAGGCCATAATTTTCCTGGCCTCCTCTTCACCTAACAAGTAGAAATTTTTTTTCCCCTTTTTCGTTAATTTACATTGAAAAGATCCACTTGAAGAGGAAAAATCACAGGAGAGTTTTTTGTTTTGACAATACTTCATGATTTCATTAAAGAGAGGGCCAGGAAAGCCGTTACACAGTACATGAGAAATTTCCACTGGAGCACCCCGCAAAGTCCAACAATGACCACAAGTTTATTCTCAGATGAGAGAGCCAATCCACTGCATTACCAGCTTTGAATGACTTGCTGCCAGATGTAAAGCTCATTAACTTTGCACGATCGATTTGACACCTGCTCAACCCTTGACCGTTGATTAAGCCGATGACGCTCTGCGAATCTAATTAGATAGGGCCTGTTTCCATGGCCGGAGACCCCTTCCAGCAGCATCCATGACACGGCGCCACTGGATTTCGAATAGTATTCAGGACAAGTTTATCTAGAACTTCTGATATTGTTGCGTTCAAGAAAATTATTGTATGAATTTACATTAATTTATTAATAAAATAAATCCTGATGGCGTGGCAACGTTCTAACCACTTATTAAATAACTTTGACAAATGTTAAATTTGGAAAACATCATTTTCACTTGCGTTGTTGTCTATCCAATCAAAGGAAGCAAATTCGATTATTATTACGCAGACGGCCGGTGGAACGTTCTTCAAAGTTGAGATCGAGATGAATTACCATGTGCTAGCTAATCCAAGATGAAAGGCTACTGTGACACCGGCCAATTGCTGACACAGTATTCCCAATTTTTAGAATTGGATACGGTGGGGGTTTAATATTAATGAAGTAGATTTCTTTTTTAATATTTGTGATGTTAAAAAATTGATTTATATCATAATTAATTAATTAATTAAAGCTGTCACAATAAATTTTTAATTATAAAAATTGTTCAAAATATGCATATCGATATTTAAAAAATATTTCAACTTCTATTTGTTTCTCTTAATGGATTGAAGTTTGCCCTTTAATTTTTGGTCAAGTCAATGTCTAATGCAGATGACGCATGTTCCATCATATTCGTACATGTTGAGGATTAGCTAATTAAGAAAACAACTATCATTTTTAACTCTACTTCAATTTGTTTTCCACTTGAATGACTATAGTGAACCTACGGAAATACTCTTATGTCATATCAATTTACTTGCAAAGTAGTCATTTTATCTTTACTCTACAAGTAAATGCACGTGAATCATCTGTGGCCTCGCTCTATTAGGGTGCTTTAACTAATTGACTGGATAACGAAGTCATATTTTGTAAATTTTTTATTTTTGTTTTATTACCGTGATTCAATGAGTAAACTTTTTGAGCTGCACTGACTAGCACCCAAATTTCATCTAAATTAACTCAAATTTTGGCCAAAGTTCCCAGCTCACTTTCAGTTTCAGATTCCTTCATAATACCCTCCTTATACAATCCAATTTCATTCAAAATTGGTATTCACAACAACAATAATAATAATAATAATAAACCCGTTAAAATTTTATTCAGAGGCTTACAAGTTACAAATACAATGAAAGTGCTACCTGTAGATTCTTAATGTTATTTTCTTTCTCAAAGGGAATTTCATTTTTTTTTTCACTTGACAATCACTTGAAGATTGACAAACACAAGAGTGGGAGGTAAAAAGGTACATGGCCCCAACATGAAAAAATTAATTCTTACGACAGAGAAGCTTTAAATAAGTTGAATGCGGTAAAGAGTCCCTCCGGTACATATTAGTAAATTTGAATCCATACATATCTAAACATTTAAAGTTCAAGATTTTTTTTTATAAGTTACACTTTTTATAATTTACAATCAAATTTTTCAGTATAAAAATAAATAACAAAACAGTAGAACCAGGTGAACTAATGAATAAATTTTATTTGACTATAATTTATATTAAATATATCTTAAACACTCCCTTAAATCAGCTTATCATAATCTTATGTATTTTTATCTGAGAACGACTTATCATAATCTTATAACTAAATATATACAAAACACATATCACTTGCGTTGAATAATCTGAAATTTTAAAAGTACAAAAAAAAAATTGCATTATTTATATTTTTCCCAACAAATCCCACCGTCATGGAGCTGTCGTAGATTCCTCTCTCATACGCGAATAATGATGCAACATGATAAAGACGGCCTGCAATTTTGTTTTGAAATAGCATCTTGAAGAATAATAATGTATTGTATACAATAAATTCATGAGTGAGACGGGTTGCCGGGGTAACAGGTAAGTGAGTGGCCAACTGTGGTGAGATAAGATGGCAATATTGTTATATAGAGAACATCGAGTGTCATTTACGCACAGCCACGCATATAAAACATCAACCCCGAATCTTCTCCTTAAGAATCTCAGAAAGCTTTTACAATTACTCTCATCATACCCATCCCATAAAATAATCGAATGGATATGGATTCTCCGTCGGTGGCCAACACCACCAGCAGCTCATTCTGGAACGTCCATCCTGATATCATGGAAACTCATATCTTCAAACATTTAGACGCATCTGCCCTCGCCTCCGCCTCCTGCGCCTCTTCTCAGCTCTACGCCCGCGCTTCCAACGAAACTCTCTGGACAGACATTACCAACTCGACGTGGCCCTCCACCAACACTCCACTCATCCGCCACGTCATCTCGTCGTTCCCCAAGGGGACCCGCTCCTTCTTCTCCGACTCCTTCACCAACCCTGACGTCAGCACCACAGCCTCTTCCCCCTCTCCGGTCAATCTCGATTGTCCCTCACGATTAATCTCAGCCGTTGATATTTTCTACCAGGAGCGGCACGTATTCGGTAAAGTAGTCGAAACTGAATCATTGAATTTCGATAGCTCTCCGTTCAGAATTGACGTACTTGATCCGAAAGATTCGGTGCCGACCCGGATACCTCACCCGGTGGACGAGCAGATGATGTGCGAATTTGGGGAGCGTTTCACGTTGAGTTGGATTTTGATAGATCCGATCGGACGGCGGGCGATGAATTTATCAAGTTACAAGCCGGTGATTGTAGAGCGCCGCTGGATGTCTACAGAAGAAGTCCACATGCGCTACGCTTGGGTCTTCTGTGCAGGGCCTGGAGAGGTGGGGTCGGCGACGGAGTACGTCAAATTTGGGATTTCAGTCACGTGGGAGGGGTGTCAGAGCGGTGACATGCACGTGAGCAAGGTGAGTTTGGATCTGGAGGACATGTATGGAAATCAATTGACGGGGAAGGATAGTTCGGTAATTATACAGAAGGGGATGGCGAGTAAGAGGGGGAAAGTGAAAGGGAGGGAGTTGGAAGGAAAACATAGGTACGAAGAGTACATGGAAATGAGGAGGGAGCGGATATTGAGCGAGGTTAGCAAACAACCGGAGAGAGTAGACAAGCTGCGTGTGGCTTTTAATCTATTCATATTTGCTTCTCTCGGATTATTGCTTTTCAGAAGATTTTTTTAATCTTCTGCTCTTTATTTCTATTTTTTTAACCTTAAATCTTCTCCGATTCAATGTAAGTGTTGCAAGGAGTGATCCCTCCTTTATTTCACATGTATAGATAGAGAATTACTTCGAAGCTATGTTCGGTGTCGGTCTCCTCCTTTTGTCTGATTTCCTTTTTTTTTTTTTCCTGTTCAAATGTTAATTACTGTTGTTTCGGCCGCCGTGCGACCACCAGGTCTGCCCGCTTAACTCAAACTTTGGTAGCATTGAAATCGAAATCGCAGTGGCTTGATCTAAGTAATGCGCGTGCCAGCGTCTGAAAGAGAGAAATTTGGGTTGACACGTGTGCAGTTGCTCACCAATTGTTACTTTATAGTTATCAGAAGCAACAGTCGCTGGCGATAAGGATGACAGACATTAATTTTGATAGACAATGACTGGACACGTGCTCAAAACAGTAGTCTCACACGCAAATTCGACATATTTTTTCAGGTCCAATTGTGTTGCAAGAGGGGCAAGTGACCCCGTTTTTGGTCCATTTCTTTCATCAACACTCGGATTCAAGCCCATCTAATCCAATGAGTGCAATTAGGATGGAAAAAAACACTTAATTTTGCGCTGCAATGTTGTGATTTTATCCCTGGTTGACAATTTCTTTTAGCAAGTTTGTGTGGAGCACTGGGATGGTGCGTCTGATCAGTAGGACTTTTATTTCACAGGTTTGACGGATTTTTGTACTGAAATCCAAAAGATTAAATGATATGAGACTCATAATGTTTTTTTAAAAAAAATGTTATGACCCATCAAATTTACCAAATCAGAGGATACAAATATTTCCCTCCGTTTTTGGATATTTGACTGGTGCTATTTTATGACCAGCATTAGTGATATATTTGTATCGATCAATCATCTCTGGCGGATTTGAAAGTGGGAGTTGTGCTGCGCCAATTTTTGCTCTTGTATGTTCTTTAAGCATGATGAGTGGAAGATAAGAACTTGAATTTTAAAGTGGGTTTGTTGATCAATTTGATTTTGGCAAGTTCTAGAGAGCAGAAAAAAGAGACAAAGTGATTCACTCTCCACTGGTAATTCAAAATCTCGCCAACCCCGTGTCAACTACTTATTTTATCATTTACCACACAAGCCAGTCAACTCTAACTGAACCAGTAGAATAAACAAGCGGCCCCAAAGACCGTTAAGCCGAGATCACCAAAGTTGGTCAATTTAATGTCCAGATATGGTAGATTTAAGACGAAAATGCTCAGAAATGATAAAATCCCTATATAACAAAATTTATTTCTCATCGAAATATATATGAAAAAAGGAAAAAAACCATCCTTCTCACTCGACGGCGGCAAGCATCTCCGGAAGATCTGAAATTGCAGTCTGCTCAGCAACAAGACTTGAAGCATTTCCTTTTTAGTTCACTTAAACTGTCGAAAACTCATCTTCTTTCAGTTTATAAATTGTATAAGCATGGTCCTTTGCTTTTTTTTTTTTTTTTTTGGCCTTCAGTTTTCTGTTTGGCATTTGGTTCTTCGTTCTTGGTGTCGAATCGGCAAACGGAAAATGAAGTTTTGGCCTTTCTGATGCCGATGGCTTCCATAAACAAGAACAAGATGAGATGAATATAAGATGGGACGTTTTCGTTTTGGGAACAATTAACCCGTTGTAACACCAAATGTCACGTTACCTCATTCAAGCGCACTGTCCACTTCGGTCATCTTGGTTTAATCATTTTTGTAGACTAAGGGTTTTTTTTTTTTTTTTTAACATTTCATTGGAACAATGGCGCCTTTACTAAATGAAATTAAAATTTATTAGAATCTGGAATAGTGGGTTGAAATAGAAAAAAAAATGAGAATTGGAATAGTTGAAATTAAAATAAGTTGTTTATTTAAATTATAGGAATCAAATTTAAAATTAACTAAATTACTATGAATATTTTTACTTTGTCTTAAAAATAAAATGGTTAGATTATTATAAATTACTAAAAAGTCGTTAATTTATTATTGTCATAATTATTATTTTATATTTTAATTATTGTAATTATTTATTAAAAAATATTATATTAATAGTTATTAATCATTAACATTAATATATTAATTAATTATAATACTTCTTATCAATAATAACAATAAAAATAAAAAATCCATTTCAAAATAATAATAATAATAATAATCAAAATCATCATTATCATTATCATCAATGACAACAAATTAGTAGCGAAAACAGTATCGACAATGTCGAGATCATCATCATTGTCGTCAATCGGGGTTTCTTCATCGAGTTCGCTGGCCTCGTTCAGATGTTTAAGGTAATTTATTACATTAATTTATCACACCGAATTTCCTTTACAAGTCTACCCTGATTTTAGACGTGCTTTCTCGTCTGTTTTTGAGGCACAGTCAAAATACATCTTCCAGGCTTTTGACGTGGGTCTTGATGATGATGATGATGATGATGATAATTAATCTATTTCAAAAATAATAATAATCAAAATCAAAATCAAAATCATCATCACCATCATCATCAATGACAACGAATTAGTGGCGAAAACGGTATCGACAACTTCGACATCATCATCATTGTCATTGATGTCATCAACATCATCATCGACGACGCCGCTGTTGGATCATACAATGTTGAAACGGCAAAAATGGAGACTGCACCGGCGATCAACTGTTGCTTCGTAATTGGCGGTGATGGTTTGGTTGCTGGATTATGGTTACTGAGCTGGTCAATTTGGCAAAGATAGTCGAGCTGCTCCGATTTGTTTTTTTTTTTTCCTTTATTTTTTTATTTTTTTTAATTTATAAGTGGGCATCTTTTAGAATTTTGAAATGTTAATGAGGCAAAATCATCATTCGTGAGGGTGAGAGACTAATTCTCAAATTGTCTCTCATTTTTCATTTCTAAATTAGGGTGAGTTCCACAATTCTAATTCTAATTTTAATCTCTCTCCTTATTTTGTAAAGTAAATGTGGTCAATTGATTTTATATTTTAATTCCTCAATTTAAAAGTAAACACATTATAAAATCTATTAGACTGGAATCTACTTCTTTATCTTTGAGTATTTTCAATGCACCGCCTAAACACACATAAATCTGAATAGAATACATGAATAAAATTAATTAAAATAGAGAAAACCATCGTCCGAAAGAAGTGATCCCCTTTTTTTAATCGAGTCTTGGTAGAGACCAAAGGTCTTGAGCGATCAATCCGGTAGAACAACTCAAAAGATAAAGAAGTATCGTTAATTTCTTCATGTTCGTTCCAAGTTCGAAGTACCATTTGTACAAATAAGAATCCCATTCATTACACGATTTTTTCTTCATATAGATAGATATAGGATCTATGGGGCAATTACTTAAAAGTACATGTTGTGCAACAACCCCCCTTATTTGATAGAAAAAGATCCCATGATCTTGAACCGATCTTACCTGGGATCACAAATCCCAAGTTTGTCTATGAAGAGCATATCCAATTATATTAGTGTCTATAATTGATTTCTTCTATGTAATACTAATCAATAGGGCTTCATTGGTAAGTGCTATAAGATCTTACGCATTGGAACCCATGGTTATGGACCCAAATCTATTAGTATAAAACATTTTCTTTTCCAAGTGAAATCCCCTAATATATGAAAGAGTGAAAAAGTGCTTTTGTTGTTGTGGAATAAGAAGCCTTCCTATATTAATACATGTATTTAATTTATTCAGACTATTATAGTAGGATCCACTTTTTGGGGAATATTAGTCTAAGCAATAACAAGAATATTTCTATAAGTGAGTTCCCACCTGCTAGCGACTTAAAGAGGCAAAGTTTGACTTGTGGATACTGACTTTTACAAACGATGTCTACGTATTTTATTTAAAAAACGACAGAAGGTTGTTGGACACTTTTGATTGTTTTACAAATGACGCTTACATATTTTATTTAAAAAACAACATAAGGTGGTTGGACACTTTTATTGTTTTATGGAGATTTTAAAAGATCATGACAGGGACTTGTATTTTGAAAATAATTGTAAACCCTTTATTCTTTTGTATAATTATGTATATAATTTTAAAAGATTAAATTTTACTTTGTATGTTCTTTTAAATTTTTTTAAAAAATCTTACTTAAACTATTTACATAATTAACTTTTTTACTTAAAACATCAACATAATTATTTAATACAACATAAATAATATAATGAAGAATAGAGTATCATCACGCAAAGATTGTTGTTGTGGATTAAGTTCAATATTTTAAAATATAGGTGTCAGTGTGCAAGTGTACATAACAAGTAATAAAGTAATAAGTATTCGAGTATCGTTTCCATAGAAATTAATGCTATCAGAGTTGTTACAACAATTCTTATGGTGCAAATTCAATTTGATCAAATTAACTCTTTTATCAACTAAATTAAACTAATAATTTAAATAACATAAAAGTAAAATGTAATAAAATAAATTAACACATCTCACACAATAATACAATCACTAAGAATAATTTAGTTGAGTGAATCAACTCACTTAATGGGATTGATTATTTTTCTGTTATAGTACTATTGCTACAACAATTACTACAGCACTAAGAATAATCCTAATGCATCCTCAGCTGTCGCCTATTGGAATTCTTATATCTATGTACAACCTAACAATGAGCAGTTACTATGTTAACACAAGATATATCATTATATAATCAAAGTTCTTAATACCCTACAAGGTGAATTCTTATATATAGTTCATCACTAGTTTTATATTAGGCATGTTCCTATTCAAATTGAGTTAACCCAATTGGGAAAACCCAATTTAAAACTAAGTATTGTTCTGATATGTTTTACTAAAACAAGCCATTTTGTGGCTCTCTCTTAACTAGTATCACTAAATGGGTATTCAGCCGAAATAATGAATTAAATTAAGTACTATCAAAACAAAATGCTATAGCAATCATGCAGCATCTTAATAAATTCAGTCAATAAACCATCAAGTTTATTTATCACTCAACCACAAATAAATTTAGTTTATGATTTGTAATAAAATAAAAATAAAAACTGTTTCAACCATCAAATACGTCATCATGAATCAAAGAAAACTAATAAAGATAAGATAGGAGTGAGTTGTCCTTCTAAGTTCTTGACTTCTTCTTCCTCACACCTGCAACCTTCTTATTCAGCCTCAATTTTTCCTGTTCTTTGCTATTTTCTTTTTCTTTTCTCAATTTTTCTTGTGGATGACGGCTCTCCCTTTTCTCTTGTGTGCGTGCTTCTTTTATAATTGAATATTAGAGCAACTAGACGTCTAAGGCACGTATCTTCTAGATTTAGAAATTGCAAATATCATATTTTTTCTGAGATTCGTCAAAATTTTCTCTTTTGTTGCTCCAGGATTGCTACAGCATCTGCATTATTTCAAACTCATTTCTACTTTTCTACAGCTAAATTCTTTCTTCATTTTTTTTAAGCTCATTGCACAGCATTCCTTCCTTAAAAATTGCACTTCTAATTGCCTACAATCAAGCACATGATCTAAGCACACAATTTATTCTAAAACAACCTAATTTATTGAGAATAAACTAAAATTAACTAGGTATGCAAAAAATAAGTAAAATACAGTTAAAACATGTTATTTACTCTCTAAATAATTTTGATTTGAGTCCAAAAATGTTATAGATAACTCTTATTTCATATAGTTATCAATTGTATATCCTATTAACTTCTGAAATTATTCTAACCCTAATTTATTTGAATAGCTGAATAAGTGAATTTATATTAAAAACTAAAATAAAATAAAGCAACTAAAGATTAAATAAAGATTCAAGCAGTAATAAGAATCACCAACAGATTAAGACACTAGGACATATGATTTCACCATAACCAATCTAACATATAAACTATTGCAGATTGCTTGTCCGAATTTGCTAATGTCTTTGGGTTGAGGAAGCCCATGGGAACCTGAGCAGGGTGATTGCCGCTTCAGGACACATACCAATTCGAGAACTTTGCGTAGCATGACAGAGGCACAAGAATAATCATCATTGGCCCTAGAAGAAAGAAGCTGTACTACTATTAAAGGGATAGCACTTGACCTCATACTCTTTATTTCACTTGTTTTCTTTAATGCTTATGTATTTGTAATATGTGTTTTGAGAGTGTGAGTCCAATTCCCAAGTTGTCTCCCATTTCTTATTCCTAAATTAAGGTGAATTCCATAATTTTGGTTCTAATTCCTACTTCTATTTTGCAAAGTAAATGTGGTCGATAGATTTCATATTTCAATTACTTAATTTTAAAAGTAAATGCACCACAAAAGATAGCAGACTAGAATCTACTTCTTTATCTTTAGGCATTGACAATGCACCATCTAGACACACGAGAATTCAAATAGAATACATGAATAAAATTAATTAAAGTTTAGATCACCATCTTCTAGAAGTGAGTTCCCACTGCCCAATTACTTAGAAAGGCAAAGTTTGACATGTGAATAATGACTTTTATTTACGTATTTTATTTGTTAAAAAAAGTCAAACAGTGGTTGGACGGTTTTATTGTTTTGTGGGGATACTGAAAGATCTTGGTAGGGGTTTGCAATTTGAAAATTACTTTAAACCCTTTATTCTTTTGTATAATTATGTATATAATTTTAAAAGATTAAATTGTACTTTGTACGTTCTTTTAAATTTCAAAAATTCCTTACGAAAACTATTTACATAATTAACTTTTTTACTTAAAAATCAACAAAATTTTTTAATACACCTAATTGTAAGATATTTAATATATATTTACAATAATATAACCAAGTCAAGTTATAAACATATTATTTTATTTATCAAATTTTACTTATGTTTAATATTATATTTTCACCCACGATAACTTGTAATGAGATCACCCTAATAAAAAATTTTCTATAAATATTAACAAAAAAGAAAAAGAAGGAGAAGAAGAAAAACACGAAGAAGAAGAAGAGTGAAAAGGGTTGAAAGCAAACAAAAAATGGTTGTTTAAATTAATTTTGTTTTATTTTATTTTTAAAAAATAAAATTATCGCACATATTTTTTAGTTTTTTTTTTAATATTGATGTACTCATTACCCATCTAAATATTAATTACGATATTGGAAATAAAGGTTTTAGTAAGAAACGGTAATTATATATTAAACAATGAGTGTTCTACATAGGTGTAAGTGTTGAAAGTAATTATGTAATATTAATTTATAATAAATTATCTTTAATAGTAATTCAGATTATTGGCATATTTACTATAAATTTTTTTTTATTAAAATTAAAGTATTTAAAGTAAATTTTAAAGTATAAATAGCCCTATCCTAAACATATTTATAAACTTGACTAAATTAATTTTTAGTTAAAGGTTTAAATAGGGGTGATAATCACAATCATTAAACACCAAACCTTGTCTCTCATTTATTTATTTATTATTATTATTACAACTACGACCACCACCACCACCATAACCATCGTGGGTGATCGTGGACATAAACCTCATTTAGAGTCAACTGAAATAAAAATCAGTTCTTATTAACAGCCGATCGGATATGGTTCACGCTTTGAGATTGAGAATTGAGACGCATTATCATGAACTAACCGGAACTGAGAATTAAAACTTTTTAGACAGTAGTATTAGTTATGTATTTGTATCACGGTTGGAGCTATTAGCCCCATAAAATCATCTCTGAACACGCATATACATTTTAATTAAGGATGAAACTATTTGAATTTAAAACTTTTGTTCAAAGTTCTCATTCATTAGTCTTAGAAAATCAAATGGAAAATATTCATAATAAAAATGCAGAATTTAACGTTTCCAACTCACTACGTCGAACAATAATCATTGATATGGGAAATTTGTTCTAAAGTATAACTAAAAAGAGTCAAATTATAATAAAAGATACTTTAATGAGGAGATCTGGAAAATTTACAATGGGAAAATTTGTTCTAAACTATAACTAACAGAGTCAAATTATAATAAAATGTACCTTAATGAGTAGATTTGGAAAGTTTGTTGTAATGAATTTTATCCTAAATTTATTAAATAATGTGTCATTATCAAATGGTAATTATTTTTCAAAAATTTTTAAGTGAATTAATTTTTATTATCTCATCACTCATTTGATAGATATGTATACTACATCATTTGGGATGGATTTTTGTGATAAACACCAATCTTAAATAAAATAAACTCTAATGTTTTAGATGGATGATCAAACTTCTTCCCCCACCCAATGTAGCATCATTTCAAAAATTTTGAGGCTAGGGCGACCATTTCACGCCTCTACATGTCTTTGCTTCGTAAACTTGTCTAAATTGTTATCTTTAAAACCATTGAATGTTATGCGATTAATGGTATCTGAGAACAAGCTGATGTATATTTGTATCATAATTTTATGTTAAAATAGCTTAATCCATAAATTATTTTATTACTAAAATGCATGTGTGCATGTGGTTGGCAAATGAAGAGCTTGGGACAGACTTTTTTAAGCTCACAGCCCGACTCAAGTTATTGAGAATAGTCCTAGGCCCTTGAAAAGCTCATCTGAACTTAGATGGACTGGGCATGGTCTGAGCCAAGACCTTCATTAATTTTGAAATAAATTTTAATAATGTAAAAGAACATTTAAATTAAATATAATTATTCAATACATAATAGAATAATAATCTAATACACAAAATAATACATAATAGAATAATAGTCTAGTACAAAAAATATTAGTACCACATCATAATAAGTTACAAATACTAATATTAAAAAATTAATATAATATTTTTATTTGATATATTCTTTCATTTATAAATTAAATGGCTCAAGCATGATATTAGTAATACAATATAATAAATCACAAATACTTATATAAAAAAATATTAATGAGTTTTTTTAATTTGATATAACTTTTTATTTATAAATTAAAAAGCTCCGGCTTTTTTCCTAGACCTTTATTTAGGGTTAATTTGTGAGTATTTCATATTTTTCGGCCCATATCAAAGCCCAATTCTTGCGAGCCCAGTTTAAGCCCACCCGAACTTTTTGTGTAAAATGATTAATAATATTTAAAATAATTTATTTTATTGAAGATCTTAAAACAAATAATCAGATCTTCGTTACGGATATTTGTACACTTTTGAACATTTACAATGCAAAGATACCTCCAAACCCCAACTGGTGTTAGAAATCCGTTAAAAACTCAGAATATATGAACATACACGATTAATTTAGCTTTGGAAAGCCCGAATGATTCCATTTTCCATACTAAAATTTGGCGTAAATTCAATTTAATTTAAAACTTGACAAATAATCCCTTATAACTAACTAATATATGTTTAAACAGTAATAATCATAATGATGATGAGATAAGTTGCTTGTCCTAATCAAAATTCTAGAATCCGTCTTTATCATCACTGTTTGCATAGGCTAGGAGAGGAAAATGAAACGTAGTGTTTTGTATATTGTGATTTCACATTGATAGAAACTCACCCCCAGACGATACAAGGAGATGGAAGCCAAACAAGTCAATGTCCAAGACATCGTGAAATGGGGTTCGCCTACGTTGCAACGTTTTTTCTTTTTTTATAGTATAATTACATTAGGGTCCTTATACTTTCTATAAAATAAAATAAATAAAATATGTTATAAATATTTACATATAAATCCTTTTTCATATCTATTTTAAACAGAAAATTTTATAAATATTTACATATAAGTTCTTTTTCATATCTATTTTCATTATTTAATTTTCTTTATTAATTATATTTTTTTTATTTTATTAGTTATTAATATATAAATATAATATGATACAATAAAATAATTTTCTAATATAATTTATTTTTATATTATAAATTTACATAGAAGTCTTTTTTTTATAAAATGACGTTTGAAAAGAATTTTAATGGTCGTTATTGTTGTTGTTGTTGTTATTATTATTATTATTATTATTATTATTATTATTATTATTATTATTATTATTGCTATTAAATTTTTTTATTTTTATTTATTTTAATTATTATTAGTAATAAAATTTATTGCTTTTATTATTTTAATTGTTATTATACCGTAATTAATTTATTATTATTAGTATTAATATTTCTATTATTAAAATATATTAACTGTATTATTTTAATTACTATTAATTATTGTTATTATTATTAAAATTTATTAATAATTTTTATTATTTTAATTATTATCATCGTTAATATTATTATTGCCATTAATTTCATTGTTATTTTATTCTTATTATCAAATTTTATAAATTTTTTTAACTATTATTATTATTATTATTATTATTATTATTATTATTATTATCGTAATATATCCAAATAATATTAGGGACATAATTAACAAATGGTATTTTAGTTATTTGCAACAGTCTATTTCTATTATAAAATAAAGTAAACACATTAATGAGAATGTTATTCATTCCGATTCCAATTTATATATCTGAAGTAAATAACTTATTATAATTCAAACTCCTTATTACGATTCCATTTTTTTTATATTTAATTATTATTTAATTAGTTATTAATATATAAATATAATATGATATAATAAAATAATATTCTAATATAATTTATTTTTATATTATAATTATTATAATAAAAAAAATATAATTTAAATATATTTAATATTTCATTAAGGCAAAAGTTGGCGCATTATAGCAAATTATATAATGGACCACAATTTAACTTTTAAAACTTCCAAACATAAGTAAGCAATAAATTAATATGAACAATATTATGATATTATATAATACTCTATTCTAAACAAACTTTAATTGTGCATTTAGCAAATAAAAATTGAAATGAGCTGGAATCGTAATAAGGAGATTGAATTATAATAAGTTATTTACTCGACATATAAAAATTAGAAACGGAATGAAAAATATTCCTATTAATGTGTTTACTTTATTTTATAATTGAAATAGATTGTTGCAAATAACTAAAATATCATTTGTTAATTATGTCCATAATATTATTTGTATAATAATAATAATAATAATAATAATAATAATAATAATAATAATAATAATAATAATAATAATAATAATAATAATAATAATAATAATAATAATAGTAGTAGTAGTAGTAGTAGTAGTAGTAGTTAAATAAATTAATAAATTTTAATAAGAATAATAATAAAAATAATTAATAGTAATTAAAATAATACAGTTAATATATTTTAATAATAGAAATATTAATACTAATAATAATAAATTAATGACGGTATAATAATAATTAAAATAATAAAATTAATAAATTTTATTAATAATAATAATTAAAATAAATAAAAATTAAAAAATTTAAATGCAATAATAATAATAATAATAACAGCCATTAAAATTATTTTCAAATGTCATTTTATAAAAAAATAACTTATATGTAAATATTATAATATAAAAATAAATTATATTAGAACATTATTTTATTATATCATATTATATTTATATATTAATAACTAATAAAATAATAATTAAATATAATTAATAAAAAAATTAAATAATAAAAATATATATGACTTATATATAAATATTTATAATATTTTTTACTTATTTTATTTTATAGAAAGGATAAGGAACCTAATGTAATTATGCTAGAAAAAACAAAAAACGTTGCAATGTGCAACCGTTGCAACGTAGGCGAACCCCGTGAAATGAATGGCAATCTTGTGATTAATTAACAGAAGCCTAATTGTCTTATACAAAACCGACAAGACAGCGATATACTGTGCGGAGAGTGTGCGTGCGTGTGTTATATAAACTCCGCATCTGGAAACATTTCACAAAAAAGAAATACAATTTTACTACACCCCGCGTCATCAAATCAGATGCATGATATGGCCACTTCGTCGTTGGCCGCCACCAACACAACCAGCGGCGGCGATTCAATCTCCACCGTCCATCCTGACATCATCGAAACTCATATCTTAACACGTTTGGACGCTTCTGCCCTCGCCTCCACATCCTGTGCCTCCTCTCAACTCCACTCCCTCATCGCTTGCAACGAGTCTCTCTGGATAAACATTTGCAACTCCACGTGGCCCTCCACAGACACTCCACGTCTCCGCGAAGTCATCTCCTCGTTCCCCAACGGGCCCCGCTCCTTCTTCTCCGACTCATTCACTAACCCGGACATCGCAAGCTCTTCCTATCCGGTCAATCTCGACTGTCCGTCGGGATTAATCTCAGCCGTTGATATTTACTATCAGAACAAGACAATTCTCAGCAAAGCTGTCTCAACTGAATCATTTGATACCTCTCCGTTTAGAGTTGACTTACTTGACCCGAAAGACTCGGTGTCCACCCGGGTACCTCAGCCGGTCAACGAGGACTTGAGTCGTGAACTCGGGGAGTGTCTGACGTTGAGTTGGATTCTGATCGATCCAATTGGACGGCGGGCGATGAATTTATCAAGCTACAAGCCGGTGACGGTAGAACGTCGCTCGTTGTCAACGGGAGAAGTGCACGTGCGTTATGGCTGGGTCTTTAATGCAGGGGAGAAGGGATCAACAACGGAGTGCGTGAGATGTGAGATCTCAGTCACGTGCGAGGGGTCTCAGAATCAGAGCGGGGAGATGCGAGTGACGAAGGTGAGTTTGGAGTTGGAGGATATGTATGGAAAAAAGTTGAGCGGGAAGGACAGCCTGGTAATTTTACTGAAGGGAATGGCGGGTGAAAGGGGGAACGTGAAAGGGAGGGAAGAGGAGGGAAAGAGGAGAAATGAAGACTACAGAGAAATGAGGAGGGAAAAGATATTGAGCGAGGTGAAGAAACATCAGGGAAGAATAGATGCAATGTATATGGCTTTTGGTGCATTGATATTTGCTTCTCTAGGGTTGGTCGTTTTCAGGAGATTCATGCTTCTCTTTTTATGAACGTCTATAATTTATGGAAATTATGTAGAACTAGAGACAACGTTTGCATGCAGGAAAAGCAAAATGAACATGGGAAACATGTTCAGTCATGTCTCTTTTGTTGATTTCACATGTACAACGTTTTGCAACCAGCTGATACACATAATTTTTATAAGTAACATATATATGCACGTTCATCTCCTCATCGTCAGGTTGTCGAGTTTACTAACTGGGTTTCTATGTTTGCATGATTTTGTTCTCAGCTGAAGTAATCAATTTTCGCTCTTGTCAGCTATTGATCCAAGAGATTCTCCTTGCATGCTATAACTATGCATTAATTTCCACCATTATGCTTTTCTTTTAATATAATCTTCTGCCACGATCCATGTACACATGTATTTATAATGAGAAGGTTTTTGGTATTTTTTGGAGCATTGCTCCTTATGCATTCAATGCTTGTCACATGACTATGCATATTTTCATAATTAATGGTAATAAATGAATGGAAAAGAAGCAGTGTTTCAAGAGTACTCAAGAATTTTTTTTATTCACAATAGTTTTCAGTTGAGATTTAATTACTTAAATAATTTTTCTTCAATAACTACCGATCACAACTTACTAAAAGGTCGGCACAAAAATCAATCAGAAATTATTGTCTTTGAATTTGGCCATTCGATATATCACGTCTGTCCAGCCTTTTCAATCAAATACTAGATACCATAACCACCCAACCTTTGTGCAAATGAATTGATGAGGACAGACGTGATTTGATTGAAGAGGTAAAATAACTACTTCATTTATAATAGAATAAATGCACTTTCATCGGACGACCTAACTCAAACTTGAAAATGAAATCATAAGCAAATAAGAAAATAAAATTTCAGATCATGTTTCAAATTCCACTCTAATCTATTGAGAATTACATATGTACGTTGACAAAATGACAAATATTTCCTAAATAATTAAATTCTAATTTCATCCCACAGCAACTTGTTCGAACTTTTTCTAATACTAAATTTTTCATAAAGATATATATCCTTAAATATCGTTACACATAAATTATGAACAATTAAACAGTAAGATTTTTGGTGTACTTATTTGCTTTATATTAAAATGATAAAAGTTATGATTTGATAAGTAAATTGTGCTAGAAGTAACGTAGAGGGAAATTTCACAACGACAGCGACAATTTCATGGAAATTTATACTTCAACAGTGAGTGAGGTTTTTTTTTTTTATTAAGTTCGCCTTCGGGGATACTCCATGTCGTAATTATTGATTACTCTTAATGTTAATAACCTCTAATGTTATATATTCGTATAAATATAATGTGGATCAATCTTGTGATGTCAGTTGCTAATAAGTCTTTCTACGTTAATGCCGCCCTCGGATGCGTAATTCATCTATTTCAATTTTTTCACTAGTCACTAATAAAGTAATAAGTCTTTCTAAAACAAGTCACTAAACCCCACTTTATTGACGTTTTGACGTTGACAAACATAGTCTTTAATTATTCTCATTAAATTAAATTAAAGTTTAGGGTTTAGTTACCTTCCATTATTCTTATATTATTGTGTAAGGTACATAATTATTTTACAGCCGTTCAATGAAATTTAACGGTTGTAGAGATATAAAGTAATAAAATCTTATTGTTTTCATAACTGTTAGGTGACTGTGAAACAGTTTTGTAACTTACATAATAATAAAAGGTAAGAATCTCCAAAAACTTAATTTACTAAATGTAATTAGTTTCGATTCTCTCAACAGCTGAACTTTTCATAAGTAAAAACATATGTAAATTATTGGTTGATTAATAAATAAAAATTAAAAAAAAAAATTTTGCCTATACGCTATCATGTAAAAACGCATGATACACGATCGTTAAAAAACGAATTTTTTTTTAGATACTGACGCACCTGTTGTTTGGGTTATAATTGCTAGGAAAATCTTCCCGAATTCCAGAGTTTTCCTCTATTCTACAAATAAAATGGGCTTTAGGCTGGTGTTTTATTTTTATAGGCCAGCTGCAGGCCCGAGCCTTTCTTAATTACAATGTCGCCCTCACACTAATGCCTTGACACGCGGTGTTTTGTGATTTGTTTTAGGTGTCATTACAAAATTTTGGGTCTTTACGTAGCAGTATCACTTGATGATTCCTATGATGAGTCATTAATTATATTGTTGCATTAGATGTACTCCTGAGCACTTGATATTTCAGTCCTTCCAAAAACTGAACAGTAAGGTTAATTGTTGTTTCATATCTTTGATTTTGCAGTAAAGATTTCATAATTTATTACATTTCAGTTGTTGAAACTGCTTGTTTCTTCTTCTTCTGAGAGACAGAGAGAGAGACAACTGTGAAATTTTAACATAAATTGAGTATTAATGTGCTCATCGGTTAGGACGAATGTCCATGTAAACAGCAATTAAGTGTTCAATTTCAATAATTTGCATGTGTTTATTCTCTTGATCGTCCCATGGATTATTTATGCTCTTGAAAATCCTTTACATGGTGATCTTGTCATCTTGACGCTCCTCAACGACAATAGATAACAATTGCCATGACCTTGGCAAAAAAGGAAGAATTGAAGCCTAAAAACAGAAGAATTATAACGTTTGGTAAAGCGCATTCCTAATCAAACAGTGTTTAAGAAGCCATCGCAGTTACATCCTACACATGCGTGTGGCTGCTCAGTTGTTGGCGTATATCTCCACCGTCCATCTTGATATCATTAGCACTCGTATCCTGACATATCATACTTTACTGAATGCCTGATTGCTTTTTTTATCAACAGAACCATATATTCAACCTCACATGTACACAATCTGAGAAAAGCACCAAAGATCAAGCGTAAGATGTTTGTCCCCGCAATTGCTTCCAAAACTCGCAGCCTTAGAGGTCAAAATTATGCCATGCAGCTAACTTTTGGAGACCATGTATGAAAGAACATAGATTTGGAAGTTTTTGAATGGAAACAGAGCTTCTAGAAGTGAACTGACGGCCACTGGGATACAACCCATCCACACGGGTTCGACTCATGGGACTCAATCCTCCACTCAGTAACTGAGTACGGGTAAAATTATCTCCTTATAACTGAGGCTAGAATAAATACTTGTCCAACATTATGTAAGAATAGAAAGAATAGAAATTTAAGTTGTGTTATAGTAGAATTATTAATAATAGTTTCTATAGATTTTTAATTGTAAATATTAGTGTATAAAAAAAAATATAAATCTGACACAAGATAGATAATTGATTTGTTTCTCTGTAATTAAGGGTATAATAGATATCCCTATAGTATTATGTAAAGATAAAAATTAAGATAATACTATATTAGAATTATTAAGGATAGTCTCAATAGATTTTGATTTATCTCTTCGTAATTTAGGGTAAAATAAATATCTCTCTAATATTATGTGAGGATAAAAATTCATGTTATGATACAGTAGAATTATTGTTATGATACAGTAGAATTATTGAGGATGATCTCAATAGATTTGTTACGGTAAATATCAGTGTATTAAAAAAAAATAATGAAAAGGAAAAGAACTAAATCTGACGCAAGACTAGTAACTTGATCCAAAAACAAAGTCCGAGTCAAATGTAGGTTTGACAATTTATCTCATGGGCAAGTTTAGATCTCGGGACCCACAAAGTCGGCTCTAGAGGATCTAGGGAATTTTAGGCAAAAATTCTTAATTATATCTTAAATTTTAATAATAATCAGCAAATTATTAAGAAATTTTAAAAAAGAAAAATGGCCAGCAGGATTTTTTTTTAACTTCTATTAGAATCATTATTTCAATTTTTTTTACCTTCAAAAGTAAGCCAGCTAATAAATATTTTTTAGAGAAGAATACAAGAAATTTTGTAATGTTAAATAATTAATTTTTTTAAATTGAAAGAGAATAAAAGTTTTAATTTGTTTAGAGAACTAGTAATAATTTAATGGCTACACAAATACTATTAATTATAAATTTTTAACAGTAAGGTTATTGAATATATTTATACAAAAATCTCAGTCGTAGAATTTAAATTAGAAAGACAAATAATTTAAATTATTTTAAAAAAAATTAATAATAATTTAACTGTTAGACAAATATTATTAATTATAACTTTTTAATATGAAAGATTATCATATATACTTGTGAAAAGATTTAAATTATAGAATAATTATTTCTTAGAAAGAAGTCTAAAAAGTATTTCTCCAATACCTTTTTAATTAATATATTTTTGAAGTTACGTATGGGGACATCTAAAGTCATATTTGTAGATAATTTCAAAGTTGACTGATGTACATATGCCTTTTTCCGCACATTTTCAGCGCGTTATCACATCAACACATGTTACACGTCCACACACTTCACCAATTTCCCCAAGCCACATATTTTTAGTATACTTTTTTAGAAAGCGAAAATGTGGCGCGCGGGCGCTTGATTGATGACAGTTTTCTTTGCTTTTAAACCAACTCCGAGCTGTAAGCCCTCCACCCTGTGTTTTGTGGCAAAGTGAACTCTTCCTACTCAAACACTGTAAGGAGGGCATCATATCATATGCGTATGGATCCTCCGTCGCTGGCTGACACCGCCTCCGCCAGCTCAATCTTCACCGTCCATCCTGACATCGTGAAAACCCATGTCTTAACACGATTAGATGCTTCTGCCCTCGCCTCCGCCTCCTGCATCTCCTCTCAGCTCTACTCCCTCGCTTCCGACGAAACTCTCTGGACAAACATTTGCAACTCCACGTGGCCCTCCACCAACACTCCACGTCTGCGCCGCGTCATCTCATCTTTCTCCAAGGGGGCCCGCTCCTTCTTCTCCGACTCCATCACTAACCCCGACAACGCAACCCCTTCCTCTCTCAACCTCAATCTTCCATCGGAATTAATATCAGCCGTTGATATTTACTATCAGGACAGGCACATCTTCTGCAAAGTTGTCAACACAGAAACATTCAAGGACTCCCCTTTTAGAATTGACGTACTTGACCCGCAAGACTCGGTGCCAACCGGGCTAAAGCAGCCGTTCAACGAGGGCATGGGAAGTGAACTCAGCGAATATTTTAGTTTGAGTTGGATTCTGATCGACCCAATCGGACGGCGGGCGATGAATTTATCAAGCTACAAGCCGGTGACCGTGGAACGTTGGAGGTTTACGACAGGAAAAGCGCGCATGCGTTATGCTTGTGTGTTCTCTACAGGGGAAGATGAGTCCGTAAACTGTGAGATTATGGTCACGTGCAAGGGGTCTCAGAGTGGGGAGATGCACGTGAGGAAGGTGAGGTTGCTCTTGGAAGACGCGTGTGAAAAGCAATTGAGCGGGAAGGATGGTCTGGTAATCTTACTCAAGGGAATGGTGGGTAAAAGGGTAATTGTAAGAGGGAGGGAAGAGGAAGCGAAGCGAAGATACAAAACGCATTTGAAAATGAGCATGGAAAAGATACAACTCATGAGCGGGCTGCGGACGCGACGGTGGAGTTCAGTAGACTCGTCGTTTGTTGCTTTAGTTTTGCTTATCTTGGGTTTATTTGTTTTCATGGGCCGGATTGGTTTCCCACCTTTCGGAACCTTGTAGGAGAAACATTGGCGTTACTGGCGCACCCCTAAAAATTCTTTCGCAACTCTTCTCTAAACACACCCCCATTTAGTAATTTCAAAAGTTACCATTTTCTCTTATAACACTACCTTCAATTCTCTGAATACCCTTGTTTACTATTAAAAAATAAAATTTATAGAGAACCGAGTTTTATAATCCACTTTGAAGCCTTGAAATTACATACGAAAAGAAGTTGAGTTTGATAAAGAGCAAACGACAACTTAAAAAAGTAGAGCAAAATAATCTATTTTTGTATGCTGGAGACTAATTAGTATTTTTCAATCCATGGAGGAGTGGAGAAACTTCAATAAAAAAAAAAAAGGAACCCCCAATTCTCCGTCAAGAAGTAAAAGTGATGAAGTTTGAATGAACAATTTACAAATATTAGTAAAAATTTATAAACATATTGCATATCCAACCAATTCTTTATTAGTTAAGCCTTTTTCTCCATTATTTTGAAAGGATGCGGAGAAGAGAAGTATCAAAAACGAAGTGTGCAGGCTGCTGAGGTTTCGTACTTCATTGGATTTTTTATTGTCTTTTAGTGTAATTTTATAGATGGATAAAATTGTAAAAACTGAAACGGGGTTTTGGTAGGATCACTGTTTACTACTCCAGAAGAAAATGGAGAGAGAGGGACAGCACAAGAAATTAAGCAAGATGTTTTAACTCCTTTGTCCTCGATACTGTTTACATGATACGTATATAAATTTTGTGCCGAAACATTCCTAACAGAAATTAAAATGGAGAAAATTGAAACCGATTTTTCAATAAAAAGAAAAAAATCTCACAGATTACCTGTATCTGTAAATGTACAAGAAGGTCTTTAAAAAGTCTTTTGAGACCGGCCACATTCCCTTAGAGTTATGAACTATAAGGTCTTTTTCCCCCCCCTTTCTTGGAGAGCTCTGAAGCAACATATATATTTGTCAATTTTACCTATTCGAAGGTGTCCGACACTACAATAAAATTTCATCTTTTGTAATATTTTATGGTAGCATTTCTTTTAAATGTTACCAAGTATCATGCTATTGTAACATTTTATATAAGAAAGCTACAATTAATCATTGAATAGTATCATTTTATTTTATTTTTATTATATTTCACAATTAATTTGTAGCACATTTCTAAATGCTACATTTAATTTCACAATTAATTTTTTTATTATATAAGAAAGCTACAATTAATCATTGAATAGTATCATTTTATTTTTTTTATTATATTGCACAATTAATTTGTAGCACATTTCTAAATGCTACATTTAATTTTTAATATTATAGCACTTAGAAATGCTACAAAATAATGTTACGCTCAATAATATCTAATACAGTAGCATATCTATATGTGGTACCTATAATATCGAATAACATAACAAAATTAACAACAATTTTGTGGCACCAGATAAATGCTTTGAAAAGGAAAAAATAATTAGTGGGAAAATTTTGTCTACAGCAAAACATTAAGAAAGAGCTTCCATACATATATGTAGTATTCTTTTTGCCTAAAATTGTTATTTTTATTTGCCACTCACCATTGAACGACACCACACTACTTAACTGGATCCCCCTAAATTACTTTTAACGTAACTTATGCCCTTTTATCTTTTTCTTAGTTTGTTTTTTTGAAAAATTTCATTTAGACTGCTTATACTCTGCTTTATTTATAATTTATTTATAAATATTATAAAATTTTTTAAATTTATTCATAAATATTTAGAATATCAAATTTGTCCCTATAATTTTTAAATTCCAAAAAACCCTTTATTTAATTAAAAAATATAATTATTATTAATTGATTATAATTATAATTATGATTATAATAATATAATTTTAATTTTAAATAGATTATCATTATTATTAACAAAAATAAAAGTATTATAATTAATTAATATATTAATAATAATTGATAATAATTTTTTAGTTAAATTGTTAACAATAATAATAATAATTATTAATTAATTTTTGAATAATAATAATAATAATCATAATAATTAAAATATAAAATAATAATTTAAATAAATTTATCTTCAATCCATTTGAATTGGATTTTGATACAACACTTCAAATTCAATCCATAATAGGACAATAATTAATAATATTTATTTAGTTAAATTATTAATAATAATAATTTAACTAAATAAGAAAAAGACAAAATAAGAAATTTTGCACAAAAATAAAATAAGAAAAAGACAAAAGCCGTAAGGCCGATCCAAAGATAAAAAGCGTAAGTTACAGTAACCGTACCTTAGGGTTCCCATAATATAGGATCCATAAGGGGCTGCTAAGTTAGCAATTCCCTATAATACATCATGTCGCGACCTTTTGTTGACCACGGAAGCACATGCTACAAGTAAAACGCATTTAAAATACAGAAAAACTGAAAACCTTATCTCATTGATAGGTGTACGGCTCGGTTCAACAGTCGGCACCTGATTGAAATTTTATTTTAGTGAGTATATGCCAATTCCGTAACTTCTGAGAAGTAATTCATGGGTTTTGATTTGAAGTTCGTTATTTTTTTACTATTTCTTTTCGATGTCTCCCCCAAGTTGATTGCACAACTATTCGTGCCAGTCAATTTCATAGTACTTTCATCACTCTCGTTTTGCGTCTTTAATTTGTACGAACTTCATTTATGATGCAATTGAAAACTTAGGCATGGGGAACTAAGGAAGATTTTACAAAATTGATAAGTCTTGTGATATGCAGAGTCAGAGACAAGCAGCGGGCAAATTCGTGGCCACGGTTGCCGCCAATGGAAGGTCGACAACGTCGTACTTGCCAAAGTCATAAGGCTTCCATGCTTGGCCTGCCACGTACATGCAACACTTCGCATGTCTCTTTTTCTTAATATAATTGTTTTTTTTTTTGGGATATGGCAGTTCAAAAACTAGTTTAGTTAGGGTTTATATGGTTTGGTTTGTGCTTTTATTTAGGGCTGCTTGGTTTGATGCTTCATTAGGGAATTTTTATATTTGGATGTGCTTCTGAGTCTGTAATGAAGATTTAATTCTTGTCCATTGTGTATTATTTCTTTTTAAACTGTTGTTGGTATTTGCATTTTATTGATGTGGCTTGATTTATAGTGCTTGCGGAATGTTAGATCATTGTAATTTTATTTGTCAGAATCAATTTGGGTTTATTACGGGATATGAGGTTCTGTTTGAACTTTTGGGGCTTTTATACCATCAGAGAATCATTTCAAGATGAGAACATCAAGTGAGATTACAAATATGAACTATGCTAGCTTGAGCTTAGGTTTTAGGGGCTTCTAACACGTCAAATTCTGCATGGAGTGAAAGAATTTGGGATTGGTATGTACGTATCTTTGGCCGTGTAAAAGCAAATAGTTGTCTTAATATATGAGATTGAAAATGCTATTGCCTAAAACTTATCTTTGAGCAACTATTAGTACAATTAAATATTATTGGGTACTATTCCCAAAAAGTTTAATATCTTGGTTTGATATCGTATTTAGAGTTTTAGTTTAATATCAATTTTACTAGTTGCTTTATTTAAAAAAAAAAAAAAATCAGTGGACCTGCAACCACCACCTCAACTTGTATTACCCTTTCAATATTGTCTTAATTTTTGTTTGATTGACTATTTTTGTACTATGCAAATTGTGCTTATTGCTCATCGTTGGTGGTTGGTAACTGTAGCAAGCTAGTGAGCTGGAAGCAGAGTGGTTAGCTGATTAGAGGGAAGTACTATTGTTTTGGAACACAACAAATGTGGGTGCTGGACTTCTGGTGCTTTACTAATTTTTTTAAACATGATTGTGGATATGATATTCCTCTTGGCACCTCTGTGCTAATGATATGAAAGCTTATTTTCTTGATCAGATTCAAGAGATATGGGGCAAAGGTGTTTTTATATGTTGATCATCACTATAGTTTATTGAAATTGACTTAAGCCTTTCTGTCTACTTATAACTTAATTGAATTACGCAAATGATTAAATGAATATTGCAAGTGAGAAAACAATTTTGGCGATGCATAGAAAAAGAGATACATTTTGAATCAAATAACTCGAATATCTACCGTTAACTTCTGCGAGTCTCTTTTTTAAATTGTTCTTGAAAAACAAAGTGCCTTCTATTTGATTCATTTTCTAGTTTAGTTCTACATTTGAGTTGTTACCCTCTTACTACTACAATGATCCAAAGCTACAAGTCGAAAAGAAAGCTCTTACGACCAAAATTTTACTATTATTTAAACATTATGATGAAAGATTTTATATGCAAAACTCCCGATAATAAACTTATATATCTAAATACTTAACGCAAACTTTCAGTCTCTTTATTTCTTTTATGATAGTACATGCTTATCTTTTTATTTTCTCAATTTATAATATTGCAAGTCTTGATGATAACTACAAGTGAAGAAGTTTTGGCCACATTCTGAAGATGAAGCATTAGTTTTTGTTTTTTATTTTGTTTTCATTTTTATTTTAAAAGTAGTATATTTGCTGATAGCACTATAAAAATATTGGTCTTTAGTGATGAAAATATTTTTATAGCTGTAAATACTTTTTAGCAATGAAAAAAAAAATTGTCACTAAATTCATCGTAGAAAAATAATATTTAATTATCACTTTTACTATTAAAAGATTCGTCGCTAAAGAGGACATTTTCCTGCCAAAAATTTTGTTCATCGCCAAAAAATTAAGTAAAAAAAAAATGTTGACACCCAAACCTTTAGTGACTAAAATTTGATATGTTGCAACGAATAATTTTCATCGCTAAAACTCTTTGATATGCCAAAAAGAGCATGTTTTAGCAAAGAAACTAAATTTTGACAAAATCTATTCATCGCTAAAACTCTTTAATATACCAAAAGAACATGTTT
Source organism: Luvunga scandens (assembly GCA_030449905.1). Lineage (NCBI taxonomy): Eukaryota > Viridiplantae > Streptophyta > Magnoliopsida > Sapindales > Rutaceae > Luvunga > Luvunga scandens. The sequence continues at coordinate 4,593,754 of JASUUG010001265.1, forward strand.
TAGCGACAAAAATAAATTTCATTGCCAAAAGTAGTTTTAGTGACAAAAAATTTCATCACTAAAAGTAGTAATAATTTTTTTCAAAATTCATTAATTTTTTTATCGTAATGGTGTTAATTTTCATTAGAATTTAGTATTAAAAATGATAATGTTTTAACAATAGTAATAATAAACAAATGAAAAAAAAAATGATAACTTTTAGCGACAAAACGGTTTTTGTTGCTAAAAGTACTATTGGTGACGAAAATTATTATTTGTCGTTAAAAGAACTTTTGGCGACGAAAACTTTTTGTAACTAAAATTTGAAAATTCGACGCTAAAGACCTAACTTGAAACTCCTATTGTGATGAAATGGAAGTGAAAATTTTTTCATCGCTATAGCCTTTTTCGTCGCTAAAGCCCTTTTTTGTTGTGGCTATGTCGGGCATAATTATTATTTGGAGTTGATATTTATCTTCAACTTATGAAGTTTATACATTGTTACCTTGGTGCAATATTTGATCCAATATATGGTACTTTTTGTTCAATTGGATTATAGGCTTGTATTTCAAAAAGTTTTGTATTATTATCAAGATGCATAGTATAAATATCTAGGTTAATCGGCAATTTCTTTAAAATTATGATGACAGCGCTAATACATTGTTACCAAATATAATAGCAATGTCTAAATGTTGCCAACTAAGTAATTTTAAGCAACATAAAAATGTTAGAAATTATAAGAGATCACAGCGTTTTTACTTTATTGGGACTAACGCTATGGCAAGGTATTTAATAGCATTTTATATAAAATGCTATGAGTTATGAAATAGTAACATCTACCTAAAGCAACTAAAAATACATATGTAACTTTTATTGTATGCTACAAAAATATAATTTATGGCATTTCATAACTGCTACTAAAAGAGTATACTTTTAGTAAAATGAGTTAACAAAGCACTTCCAAAGATATTACCTTTTACTTTTAGTAGCACGTTTTAGGTGCTACTAAATCTCAGTTTTGTTGTGGCGCTACATTGCTATAATATTTATCTATATTGCTTTAATCAATCCTCTTTTAAGGCGAATGTTGATTGCTTTGCCAATTCATGGCTTCACATTACTGTTTTTCAGTAGTGGCAGATTCTGCTTGCAAAAGTTTGAAAATTCTTCTATCAGGATGTAAATGGGTTTATAGATTTTGCTATGCTTGCTTCCAGTGTTAATTGTTTGGCTTTCTTTTGCTTTTCTAAAATTTAGTTTCTTTGTCTTGATTAATGCTATGCATATTACTGTTTTTCGATTTGTCTGGCTAGAACTGTCCGATAACTATAGCTGGCAAAAGATTTAGAACATAATAGTTTATGGGAGTTGCTCAAGTTTGTATAGTTCCAAACTAATGATCTAATAGAAAAATCTCCATGATCTAATCATTTTCTCCGAGTAATCTCATTTTCCGATGTTTTTTTTTTTAACGAAGAAATCAACGGTGAATAAAAAAAAACCTTGTAGGAAATTAGAACTAATTCACCGACAATCCCGATTTTTAACGTGTTGAGTGTGATTATTATTATTATTACGAATACTATTTTATTAAAAAGAGGACTGACATCAGGTATCAAAATATATTAGCATGAGGGCAGATTATGATAATAATTTCGAAAGCCAGAGTGCCATTTGTTGATATAGCGCTTCATTACACATAACTACAACAAATGGCTCTTCTAACAGGGAAAATGAAAGAAGGGCAAATTATCGTCCTTATGTTGAACAATATAATAATGGGGGCCGTAACTTAGGCGGACCCATATCTATAAGACAAGGGGGCTGCTAAGTTTGCAATTCCCTACAATACATCACGTCGCCACCTTTTGTTGACCACGGAAGCACGTGCTACAAGTATAACGCATTTAAAATTCAGAAAACCTTATCTCATTGGTACGTGTACGGCCCGGTTCAACACTCGGCACCTGATTGAAATTTCAATTTAGAAATTTAAAGTATGGAAAAGTTAAAAAAAAAAATTGTATAAATTGTGCGGTTTATAAACTTTATATATATATATATATTCTCAATAGGTTGTAAGATAGGTTTTTTTTTCTCGTAATATACATACATACAAAAATACACACACATACACACAATTTCTAAATCGTATAAGACATAAGAAAAATAAGTTGTGATTTTATAGAGATCACATAACTAACCTACAATAAGCATAATCGAATATTAAATTTCACGCATAAAAATAATAAGACAATCACATGATTTGAATAATTTAACATCACTGAATATTAACTGCATGATTGATTTGAAGAAAAGAAAGGAGAGTATAGGAAAAAAAAAAGAAATAGAGAAGAAGAAGAAAAAAGAAGATAAATTTTATGTCAAATTAAACAATAAAATTATCCCTCTTTTTTTCGTTTCTTCCAATCAATCGAACTGAGTTTATCCTAGGTTCCTACCAAATCATCGTCATGGTTGACTCCCCAGCTGCATGTTTCGAGACAAGCAGATTTAACGGTTAAAAAATATAACAAAAAGCTCACCATTTTAGACCATATGTAGGAGCATATCCTAAAATTTGAAGTACTTTTAAACAAAAAACGTGATTCATATTTAATGGCAATCCTGTTATTTTTAAAAAGAAACAGAAAAAGACAATAAAGTAATAAGTTCTAGTTTTTGCCGAGGAAGTTGCGGGCACTCGCATATATATATATATATATATATGTGCATATGGGTTCGTTTGGCAAGCAGTGTTACACCACATACAGCCGTCTTCAATTTTTCTTTTTCTCTTTTTTTTTTTAGGTGGTTATGAACTCCAATCCCAAAAATCACCTCATCAAAAAGGTTAAACAAAAAGAAGATTTACAAAGCCTCGCATCAAATCAAATGGATATGGATCCTCCGTCGTTGGCCGACACCAGCAGCAGCTCAATCTCCGCCGTCCATCCTGATATTTTGGAAACTCATATCTTAACGCGTTTAGACCCCGCTGCCCTCGCTTCAGCGTCCTGCGCCTCCTCTCAACTCTACTCTCTGACTTCCAACGAAAATCTGTGGACAAACATTTGCAACTCCACGTGGCCCTCCACCAACAATCCACGTCTGCGCCACGTCATCTCATCGTTCCCCAAGGGGCCCCACTCCTTCTTCTCGCACGCCTTAACTAACCCCGACATCGCAGCCTCTTCCTCTCCGATCAATCTCGACTGTCCGCCAGGATTAATCTCAGCCGTTGATATTCACTTTCAGGAAAGACATATATTCAGTAAGGTTGTCGAAGCAGAAACAACTGACAGCTCCCCGTTTAGAGTTGACTTACTCGAGCCGAAAGACCCGGTGCCCACCGGGATGCCTCACCCGGTCAATGAGGAAATGTATCGCGAAATCCGCGAGGGCTTAAAGTTGAGTTGGATTCTGATTGACCCAATCGGACGGCGGGCGATGAATGTGTCAAGCTACAAGCCGGTGAATGCTTCAGAGCGTAGCTGGCTGTCAACAGGAGAAGTACGCCTGCGCTGTGCATGGGTGTTCTCTGCCGGGGAAGAGGGATCGTCGCTTGAGTACGTGAAATGTGGGGTTACGACCACGTTCAGTGCGTCTCACATTGGGGAGATGCACGTGACCCAGGCGAGTCTACATGTGGAAGACATGTTTGGAAAGCATCTGAATGGGAAAGATAGTTTGGTAATTTTACACAAGGGAATGATGGGAAAAAGGGGAGTTGTAAAAGGGAGAGAAGAGGAAGGGAGGAGGAGATATGATGCGTATAAGAAAATGAGGAGAACTAAAATACTCGTGGGCGAGGTGAGGAAGCCACTAAAACCACAGAGGACATCAGATACATTGTCTTTGGCTTGTTGGGTATTCATTTTTGTTTTTCTTGTGTTACATGTCTTCTTCTAAACATCATAGGAAACACTGGCCTCCATTATGGTTTGTTTACGGCGAAATATTTTGTGCCGAAATACTTGGGTAAAAGTAGCACATTTGAAATAAGTTTAGTTAAACTGTTGAAATTGTTGTAAATATGATTGATAAAAGTTGTTATTAATAAAGAACAGTGCAGTTAGGTTCGATTGGGATTGCTTTTAAGAGATTTAGGGTCAGTTTGGTAATACTGTAGTTTTTAAAATAATTAATGTTAACTGTTCTACAAAAATAATCATCTGTGAAGAGAATCAGTTTGGTAAATTTTGTTTTTAAAAGTACTGTAAATTTTAAAAGCAGTTATGAGTGTTTAGTAAATATTACTGTTAAACTGTTGTAAAAAAATAAATGACTAAAATATACATAATATAGGATAAAATTTATTTACATATACAAAAATGTGCACATACAATATCTTCAATTATGTATTATAATAATTTTAACTAAAAATAAAATTTATACTATATTGATTTTATTTCTTTTATTTTTTTATCTTAAAACAATTGATGATTAAAAAATCAACTACAATTTCATTCAATAACATCAAGCAAAATATAACTAGTTATTCCAAAAATAAACATAAAAAAATGTAATGAGTTACAGAAACTCAAAATGAAAACAAATAATAGATTAACATGCAATATTATATTCGCATTAAACTTGCCGCAATATTATTTCTTAGAACAAAAAATTATAACAATAAAAAATTATTAAAGCATTGATTTTGTTTCCAATTTAAATAAGGATAATTTGGGGTTTGGACAATAACTGTAAGGATTTTTATGAAATTATATTAAAGGATAAAATTGATTCTCAAAATTAGAATCTAAAAGCTACTCCTTCCCTTCTTTTCAAAATCAGCTATAGGAGGGGCTGATTTTAGTAAAAGTGATTTTAATTTTTTTTTTACCAAACACCAAAATTAACTATTAAATTTTTAAAATCATTTTTAACCCTCCCAAAAGCAATCCCAAACGGGCCCTTAAAACTTATTTTAAAAAGTTAAAAACTAATTTTAGTGTCTAGTAAATTTTTTTAGAAATAACTTTTTACAAAATTAACTTATCTTACAACAGATTTGAAAAAAAGAAAAGGAGTAACCTTTAAAAATGTGATTCGAGGATTAGTTTTATTTTTTATTTAAATATAAAATTAAAAAATAAAAATTAGTACTATAAAAATATTTATTTTAACTATCAATTATTATATATACACAATTGAAAAAATGGTATATACATGTTTGTAAATATATAAATAAAATTTATTCAACATTATGTCCAATCTAATTATTTATATTCTTACAACAATTTAATAATAATATTTATCAAATACATATGATTGCTTTTAATACTCACAATACTTTTAAAATAAATTTCATAAAAAAATTAAATAATTCTCTTTACAATTATTTATTTCTATAATACAGCTAACAAAAATTATTTCGAAAGATACAACATTACCAAACTAGTCCTTACTTAGTTGAGACACTCATTGGTACAACATCTTATGAATCATCTATTAATTGAGTTATAAAAATCAACTCTTAATAATTAACAGTAAAATCAATTAGTATAATATGCATGGCACTAAATGACTGGGAACACAATAGTGAATATTCCAATTTCGTAAAAGATTGATAAAAAGACAACAAACTTCCACTGTTGGACGGCATCTTAAAGATTTAGCTTACACAATAAGCAAAGATTTTAAAAATAAAATGTTACAATTATAATGAGGATAGAGATTCTCTTCTTCTTCTTCTTCTTCTTTTCCTCTCTCGGTCTTTTCTTATTTTTAAATTTAGTTAAAAAAGACTAGCTTAATTATAAATAAAATAAAATAATAATTTAATTATCAATATCAAAATTTAAAATTTAATGTTGGCCGCTCATTTAACTATGAAAAATTAAGAGAGAAAATAAAAGGAGAGAGAATCCTAATTAAAAAATTAATTGATTTACAAAGATTAAATCAATCAATTTAATTTTGAATGATAATAAATTTTTGTGTCAAATAATATCAATATTGATTTGACAAACAAATTTTTGCGTTGAGTGGCAAAGATCCAGGAAATCACCCTTGATGTTGCCACTGAATAGCCCCCGGTTTAGAGTTGACTTACTTGACTTACTTGACCCAAAAGATTAGGGATGGCAATGGGCACTACCCGCAGCAGGTTTGCCATTACCAAACCCATACCCGCATAAAATTTAAATTACCAAATCTACCCGCAACCCGCTGCGTGTTTTTATTTTTTTAAGAAAACCCACCCGTTGCGGGTTTTGACAATTACCAAACCCGCAGCGGGTATTCGGCGAATTTTTGCGGGTTTCCACATTTGAAATTGCAAATGTTCAATATTTAAATTTATAATAATAACATAAAATTCTACCTAACATACTCAATTCAAAATTTAACAAATATAAATGGAAAATTAAAATTTCAACATCAATCCAACATAATTGTTATTTTTATAAATAACTTGTGGCTTTTTTTTAATGGATTTGTGTACTTTATACTTAATCTAAAGAATAGTACTTTTTAAATATTAATCCGAAGAACAAAATTATAATATTGAAATAATCCATGTATTAAGTTAAAGAAAATTCAATCAAAATTATAATATGTATATAACTATATTTTAAGATTTAAATATTTCTTCAATTAAAATTAAATTAAAAATTAATTTAAAAAAAGTTGCGTTTTTGGTGGATATCCATGCGGGTATCCATTAAATTTTTTGTTAATCCCAAATCCACATGCAATCTAGTGCGGATTTCAATTTATAATACCAAATCCGCTCGCAATCCGTAAAATTATCCGCAGCGGACGGGTTTAGACGAATATGCGAGTTTGCGGGTACCATTACCATCCCTACGAAAGACTCTGTGCCAAGCGGGCTTCGTAACACGGTCAACGATTGAACTCGGCAAGTGGTCTAGGTTGAGGGGCGATGAATCTTATTTGTCACGCTACAAGCCGGTGACTATAGAACGTTGTTGGCTGACAACTGGCAAAGTGCACATATGCTGTGCTTGGGAATTTCCTTACGGGGAAAGTTTGATGAGTACGTTGCGACTTACGTGAACCTCGGGGTCGTGGTCACGTGCAAGGGTTCTCGTTGTGGGGAGGTATGCACGCGACGATGCTGAGTTTGCGTTTGGAAGACGTGTTTGGAAAGCAATTGGGCAGGAGGATAGTTTGGTAATTTTGCTCCACGGAACGGTGTGAGTAAAAGGGCAGTGAATTATCTCTTTCCTATGCGTCCTGCCTTGTAGACTTGCATACTGATCCTATGATGCATGGTTCCAAACACGCCAGAAGTTAGTAAGAGATTGCTGGATGTTTTCTTCCAATTAGCTAGTTATATATGATCGATCTTTTTAAATTATTGAGGTGTGTCGTTTTTTAAATTACAGTTACGGTAAAAAAAAAAATTTATAACTATGACTTTTAAATAATAATTATGACAAAAATTATAAAACATTTTATACATCATATAACTACGATATCAAATTAATTCAGTTTATAAGCCACAAATAGCTGTTAATGTTTTTAACCTCAACATCAAACAAACATGAGTTGGCTAAAAAAAGTTTGAACAAGAACTCCCAATTTATTGTGAGATTTATTAATCGATTCATAATCTTCCCTCAAATATCATGCAAGAAAGTAAGTAGTCATTCTTTTCAATCTTCTAATCTATGAAGTTTTCGAATTGTTTTCACGTACAAACTTTCTTTTCAGTGACTTTTTTAACAAATTTTGAACGCATTGGATCTCGTTAAGTAAATTGATCATCGGTTTCAAATTTTCTTCAATTACAATAATTGTGACGTAGCAGGTAAGGATAACAATGGGTTAAATACTTACTTAAAGCCCAGCCCCTAAATGCATCCAACCCCCGCGAAAAATTGTTCTGATTAAAATAATAATAATAATAAATAAAGAAGCAAATTAGCAGATCTCTGAATTTCAAGAAGCGTTCCTCCGACTTTTATGGAGAAAATTTGGTGGATAGAGGAAACTCTATGTGAGATTTATGCCTGCATTTGTAAAGACGAATTTGTTGATGAGGTTTCAGTTCCTGTAAGTTAAAAAAAAAAAAAAAGCTCCTAATCATTCATTCGTCTATTAATTTAAAATCTGAAATGAAGAGAATTATAAACAATTTATTCATTTATTTATTTTCTTTTTTGAAGACGGAATTATCAACAATTTGATAACAGAAGAAATTGTGGGTGAGAAGATGGGAGGGGGCTGCTGTGGCAATTTTGTAAATGAAGATTACAAGACTTAGCCTAGAAATTGTGGCTTGGCCAAGCCCAAGCCAGACCTGACAAGAAAAATTAAAGTTTGACCCAATTAAAATCTGACCATTAGTAGTTCAGTTAGGGTAGGGACCGACCTGACCCGGTCAAAATTAACTTTTGTATTTAATTTTTGTTCTCTTTCTACTAGTTATAATAATATGAATATAAAACAAAAAAATAATTTTTTAATTTAAAATAATTAACAATACAAGGTAAAATATACAATACAATTAATCACAAAATAATTCACAAAAAAATCAATTAATAAAAATAATTTTTTACAATTCAATTCCACAATACAACATTAAAAACATACAATGTAATTAAATTAAAAACACACAATCTAATTCCATAATCATTTCAATCCCACAAACAATTCAATTCCAAAATCCAACATTAAAAACACGCAATGCAATTAAATTAAAAACACCCAATGTAATTCTAACCACATACAATTCAATTTCACAACCCAACATAAAAAAAAAAAAAAACGCATGTGTTATACAATTAAAAACACACAATTCAATTCCACAACCTAACATTAAAAAACAAATCATGTCTTATACAAATAAAAACACATAATTCAATTCCACAACAAAACATTTAAAAAAAAAAGCTATTCCAATACTTACGGGCCACTTTCATCTTCATCCACAAATTTCACTTTCGAGAATTTTACCTATAAAACAAAAACAAAAAAAAAGGAAAGCAAGAAAATAATTTAAGTTTTTGAAATTATTACTAAACCAATTATTTAAATATTTTATACATTATTTGTATTCATACCTTTGGAGCTTATCCACAACCAATGTTGAGTGTACATGAGCGCTTTTAATGTCGTAGGATGAAGTTTACTCGGATGTGGAGTCAAGACTCTACCTCCAGTGTTAAATGCAGATTCAGAGGCAATAGTTGTCATGAGAATGGCTAAAATATTCTTCACCATTTGAGCCAAGCTAGGGTATTTTCCTTGATTCATCTTCCACCAATTCAAAATATCAAAGTCTGGAGCGGATTTCACTAAAAGCTTTTCTAAGTATCTCTCAAGGTTGGACTTTGATACCAAGGCCTCACTATTTTTGCTTGCAAATACCTCAAACTTACTTATATAAAAAAATTTACGTCCAATTCATATATTAAAATTAAAGCGAACATCGATCGAAGAAGATTCACCAACAAACACATCATCACTCACATTCTCATTCTTACCTTCATAAAACTTAACCAAATTGATACTTAAATCATGTACCCTTTGAATCTCATTTACAACACCCTCACCATAAAGTTGTAGAAAATAATAATTAACCAATTGCATTTTAAATCTCGGATAAAGAATAATAGCCATCACCAAAATCTCATGAATTTGGGCCCAATACTTATCAAATTTCATAATTATTTGACTAGCTATTTGTCTAACCACAAGCACATCAGAAACTTCCCATTCATCCAAATTAATCCTCATTTCGCATATTATTTGAAAAAAAAAAGATTAGATGTGGGATATTATGTACCTAAAAATAACTCTGTCATAGAGTAAAATAATACCAAATATTCCAACATCTTTTTAACCATCTCCCATTCCTCATCTGTTGGCAAAGATATTTTATATTTCGCAGCTACGTCAAGCATCACATATGTAGAATTCCATCTAATTACACAATCAAGCACCAACTTTTTCTCCACACTTAACTTGCAATTGACATGCAGTCATCTCAAAAGTTTCTACCCTCTTTGGTGTGTCCATCCAATAAGCTACACTATCCCTAATCTTTTTAATCCACTTCTTAATCACTTTCATCCCCTCATTCACAATCAAATTTAAAATATGAGCCACACACCTCATATGAAAAGAAATCTTCACCCATTAATATAGAATCAGTTGAAATCAATCCAATCAACTTATCAACCATAGCATTATTGGTGGAACAATTATCTAAAGTTACAACTAATATCTTTTTATCCACATTCCAATCCAACATGCATTTAAAAAATGCTTCAGAAAGAAATTTAGCAGTATTTGGAGTCAGCAAATATATGAACCTAATCATTACCAAAAAAACTAAATTTTAGAATTAATTAAATTGAATTATAAATAAATAAACATAATATTGACTTTGTGAATTAATTAAATTGAATTAGAAATAAATAAACATAATACCAACTTTGCAAATATATTAACCTATTCATTACCAAAAAAACAAAATTTTAGAATTAATTAAATTGAATTAGAAATAAATAAACACAATGTCGACTTTTTGAATTAATTAAATTGAATTAAAAATAAATAAACATAATACCAACTTTGCAAATATATTAACATATTCATTACCAAAAACTAAATTTTAAAATTAATTAAATTAAATTAGAAATAAATAAACATAGTAACGACTTTGCGAATATATTAACCTATTCATTACCAAAAAATTAAATTTTAGAATTAATTAAATTGAATTAAAAATAAATATCAATTAATAAGAAAAGTATCTTAAAATTTAACTTTGTAACCGTAAAGACTTGTCCACAAAATGTCCCGTAACAACTATGTACCCCTTCTTTTGATTACATGTAGTCCACATGTTTGTAGTAATCGCAACCCTACTATCATTATTCTCCAACAAAGCGATTGCTTTTTCCTTTTCAACTTGATATAATTTCAGTATCTCACTCTTTAAAGTGTTCCTAATCAAATTCTTCACCAAAGGGTTGGCATAAGACATCAAATCCCTAAATGCATCAAACTCCACAAAATTAAGTGGTAACTCACGCTTTACAACGAAAGTTGCAATCTGTTGTCAAGCAACAATTGGATCAAATTCTCTTGCCTCAACACAACTTGTTCCATCATCTTTCCTCGTCACGCTAAGAGTTTTTTGTAGGCCATCAAAAGCTGAGGGAACAGCCTTTGCCTTACATCTTTTCAAGTGTCTATCCAAATGTGAGGTTCCCTTATTACTAGATGCTACCAATTTAGCTCGACAATTGTTACATTTCGCCTTCAATTCTCCATTAATGGTTACCTTTGTGAAGTGTCCCCAAACATAAGATGGTTCTCGCGCCCTTTGGTTTTTTTTTATAGCTACTTTGTTGTATCCCATCATCATTACAAGATACCTCTTCAACTCCTTCAACCTCTTGAATGGCATCATTTATATTCTATTCGCCCACATGAAAATCCTCACGTGAATTCGATTTCCATGCGTATGAATTTGACATTATGACTTATATTAATGCATAACAACTTTAAATTAATTCATAATTTATAAACTTAAAATATGATTAAACTTAATTTACAATTACAACATAATAATTAATATTTATAACCTTATAATATAGCCTTATATGTAATTAAAATATAATATTTACAGTAACTACATAATTATCATGAATATATTTAGCTAAAATTCTAAGTTAATTTATAAGCTTAATAATTAATATTTATAACATAATAATTTAAACTTAATTTATCAGTACAACTTAATAATTAATATTTATAATCTTATATAGCCTTATATTTAACTAAAATATAATATTTACAGTAACTATATAATTATTATAAATATATTTAGCTAAAATTCAAAATTAATTTATAAGCTTAAATGAAAAAAAATAATTAAGATTTATGAATTATAAAATTACCAAAATTGGCAGCAGATGGTAACAGTTAGCAGCAACTAAAGTCAATCGGTCAATTAACCCTTCTCGATCTCTCCTCGTCTGCTGGTTTGACTCACTGTGTCGCCCAGTTGATTGGAGGCTTAAAGCTGGTTGATCCAACTCGCAGCATCGTTTAGTCGAGATAACAGCAGTGGGAGACAACCAGCGATTGATTGGAGAAGGTGAGCACTGGCAGGCTCAATTGGAGAAGGCGGCACTAGCTGTTGATGGCTTAGGGTTCGTGAGTTTGGTAAGGCAGGTTCACTGCTCGTTCGAAGCTTGATTGGTTCAGTTTTCGAGTTTCAGGGTTTGTGATTGTGAGTGTGTGATTGTGATGTGCGCGTGTGTGATTTAGTGACTGTGAGTTTGTGATGAGTGTAATCGTGTGTGTGTGTGTGTGTGTGTGTGTGTGTGTGTGTGTTCGTGCGTGTGCCCGCACGTTACTGTGTAATGTGTGTGTGTGTGTGTTTTGTTTTTTTTTTTAAATTTAGTATAAGGTCGGGTTAGGTCGGGTCGGCTTAAATTAGCCCAACCCAAAACCTAAATATTTGGGTCAAAACTCAAAAAATTTAGGTCAAATCAATCAGGCCAAAATTCAAATCGAGTTAAATTGTCATGCCTAAGTTAGCCTATGTCTGGCAGCTCAGAAAAATATAGGATAAGACTAAATTTTATGACTAAAAATTTTAATTTTGTCTAGGGTCGTATTTGGTTATGTGGATTAAAAAAATCATTTTTAATCCAAAAATCGTAGGATTATTAATCCCTTTAGATAAGATATATAGTGAAACTATCATATTCTCTTCTTTTTCACCAAGTCAAAAATATCTAGTAAAACTATCATATTCTTTTCTCTTTCATGAAGTCGAAAGCAAAACTTAGATGCTCTGAACAACAATCAAAGGTATTCAAATTTATTTTTCGATTTGGTCTTTATCTTTTTTTTTTTTTTTTTCCATTGGTTGGTTGCAGGACTTGGAAACTCACATTTCTTCTTTGATCAGTAAGTGAATCTGCATGATGCTTTTCTAGTCAAATCTCTATTATTTTGCTTACCTTTTACAAATTTATAGTGGCATTCCTCTAATTTTTGTATTATCAATATATATTGTTCGATTCTGTTGGTGGTTTTTCTTTCTCTTTTTCTCATACCAAATTTGTTTGATTTTGAGACTTTTTGTTATTGTTTCTCCACGGCTTTATTTTCTTTATTTTTTTTAATTACATATGTATAGACATTTTTGTTATCATTTCTCCATTACTTTATTTTATATTATACGATAATCTGCACCTTATTTAAATTGAATTGTTGCTCTACAGTTTAATGAAATTTATATTTTTTTGGACTAAACATCAGGTTGTTATGTAGTGAAATGTAGGATATTATTGAACTAGTTGCTTTTAAAAAAATAAAATAAAAAATTGATGTCATATATAGAAGGCAAATCTTGTTCAAGAGTTATTGTCAAAATTTAAACATAATTAATTTCACTTAATTTTTATACTAATTATTATTATTTTTAGTATCTAGTCCAGCAAAATGCCAAACGTAGGACAACTTTGTTATGGTCATGCCTGACATTGTACGCAACAAAATATATTATTATATTTAATTCAATCTTTTAGTCCAATCTAATCTTAAAAATTAATCTAATCCAATTCTCTCTTCTAATGTAGGTTTAGGGTTTTGCGGCGTGTTTCCAGTTTTCTATTAATATTTAAACATTTATTTTTATTAAAAGGGTGTGATTTAAAAAGTTTTAGGCTGTAGTTAGAATACTTTGGGATTCAAACATTAGTCCAAGCATTCTAGCCCGGCCCAACTTTGGCTTGATGAATTGAGCCCTTGGTCCAAAAAACCAAGGGAAAGCCCGGCGGAAGCGGGCTCGGGCCTTTTTTCACATCCGGCGGCAAGTTAGCAAATAAGACACCCTGTTTGGTTAGTTGACTAATAAGTTGTAAATACGACGGGAAATTGTTAGCGATAATGAAAAACATGCCATCGGTAAGCTATTTGAGTCATTCAACATAGTCTCGCCCACAAAATATTAAAATACCAACTATTTGAGCATAAAATTTTCATGTTCCTAACACCTGGCGCAATCTAAAAGTGACAGACACGTATCAATACAAGAATGTTTGACGTGATATTCTCATCAATGAAAGAGAATGTTATTTGGTGCACACTGCAGAGCCAACAATAAAATATCACTTTATTTTTATGTAATAAGGTGACAGACGCGCCCATTTACCCTGTCCTGGCGGGCGCAATCCGTTGATGAAAGGAAATCAGAAGTGCACCAAATATGACCATTCACCAGCAGATGGCATCAAAATATATAAATATTAGCACGTGGGCGGATTGTGATTAAATATTCCAAGAGCTCTTTCGATGTTGTGATGATTCCAAAATAACTTTAGTGGTATAGGGAAATATTCAAAACTCCAAAGCACTTCAAAGGAATTAAGTTTTTTTAAAAAAAAAATTTACGTTGAGGGATTTAATATGGGAAAATTATCAGTCATTCATTCAAAAATTATCATGTTCCCAAAAATACCATTAAAATTAGAATTTGTTCGATTTTTCATCTATTATTTATAATGTAGATAAATTATCCACAAAAAAAATATATAATTAGTTTTATAAAATAACTACTACTATAATTTGTATTTACTTTTGTTTTGTTATTTTATAAGAGTAATTATGTCTTTTTGATATATATTTGACACAAATTACACACATTAGATGTAAAATTGGATAAATTCTAATTTTTATAGTGTTTTTGATAATTGAGTAAACTTCGAGTGGAGAGCTGATAATATCACCTTTATATTTGACGCTTAGGAACTTCATTTCATATATATGTTTTTGACTAAATGTTGGGTTTGTTCAAGATATGGTCCAACACAATAAAATTATAAGTTCAGGATTTGGTGCATGGTGCAGTTAACATGTGCTGCCTATTTAAATCTTTTACGAAACTTGACAAATGAACTAAGATGGTAGGTTTGTCAAAAAGAGTGAGGATATGGAGAGAGCGTGCGTTTAAGAGCTTAATTAACTATCGTCAATGACGTGAGCTCAAGGTTGAAGATGAACTTTGTCCCCCCATTCTTTTTTTTTGTGTATGAGTGTTGTTTAGTAAGATAGAGAAGACCTGAGTGTTTATGGTTTGGTGTGCACCTGAGATATTCCTGTCACTATGTCACATGATGTTATTTTATTGAAGTTTTTTCTCTCTAAATATTCTTTTCCTATTATATTTATGATTGTTTAAGCCTTTATAACATGTTGAGAGAATAAGTTTGCTCATTATTCATGTAATTTATTTGCAAATACACATGTCAGAACTTGATATGGTGATCCAACTACGTCTGAATGAGCAGTCTTGTAGTTGTTAACCGCAAATCTTTGCTGCCTCCTTTCGCTGGTTTGCTTGCTCATTGGTTCTTACTTTTTAGCTAAGAAGACAATTTTTCTTTTGGATGATATCAATCTCTCGCGTGATGTTGAATAAACTAAGTTTCTTCTTACTTTGCCCTCATAACCGAGATAATATTACTATCATTACATTTCTTATAATTTTTCATTCGGACCTGGCATACTTGGAATAGCCCAACTTCCTCTGATACTCAACCATTCCTTGTTTATAATTGGCATGTGGCATGTGTATATTGGTCATCTATTTTTTCCCAAACAATATACCTTTAATATCACCATATAACAATAAACCAAAATCCTCCCCAGCCTCAATACGTTTGAAAATCAATTCATAGAACTTTATATTTTAAATTAAATTCATAGAATTTATATCACTAAAAAAATTAATTAGTTGAACCATTCAAGATCCACTTATGGATGCGAAACAATTTCTCTCTTTCATATTGTGCTCTACAAATAAAAAGGATTTTTAATTCGTGTCAAATTTTCAGAAGTGTTCTACGCGTATGTCAGAAATCGGAACTTTTTGGACCCCGTTTTGGGCAAGTCAAATACCCCATACTATACCCGCTTAATTAATTAGCTTTATAACAATTCCTAAGTTGACCAAAGCTATATCACTGCTTGGTAGTCTCGTCGAATCCAAACTAATGGTTCAGATCTTCTATATATGAACTCATAAAGCCCTTTAGATACCCTTCTAAATTAATAGCTCCTCTGTTCTCTCTGCCCTCTCAATTCAAAGCTATCAAGCAGCCCCCTATAATTGCTTTGCACTTTTTGCCTCTTCCCTTATTATGGACACATCAAAAGCTCTCTTCTTCACCTTCTTCCATCTCCTATTCTTTCTCTCAGGTAAATAATTTATCTCAAACAAACTATTGCCGAAATATTTTCACTTTATAACTTATTCTTCTATTTTTTAAGGGTTTATTATATCTTTAATTTGCAGCTGATTTTTGCATATGTTGAAAATTGCGTTTGCATGCAGGGCAGCAGCAGCAAGTGCTTGGACACCGACAACTTTACGGTTTCAGGCCAACAAGGCTCTTTGTATTTGGAGACTCATACGTTGATACGGGAAACATCCCAAAATCTGTACCTGGTTCCTGGAAAGAACCCTACGGACTCACTTTCCCTGGAAAACCAGCCGGTCGTTTTTCGGATGGCCGTGTCTTGACTGATTACTTAGGTAAATTTATCAAAATTAATTAATTGATCTCTATTTCTCTTATGATGATTTGCTTTATTTATTCATTTACTTCTTTTCTTTGATGGGTTTGTTTTATGTTTTTTTTTTTATTGCCTTTAGTGTGTTGTGTTATTTAAGTGCATGTGGGTTCCTCTTCTCTGCAGGCTTGCCACTTTTGATATTGTGATGATTACGACTGAGTTGTTCACTTCTTGCTTTTGCTCTTCTAACTTGCATTATTGAGTCACCTTTATTTATTTTTTGGTTTCTTTTTCTTTCTATTATGTCAGATCAACAATTCAGCATCCTATCTCCCCCGCTCTCTTTCTATCTTTTTTTTTTCTTCTAATTTTTTGGTAGTACGTCTTTATTACTTTCTCACGTGATATTATATGGACTCAAATAATAAACCATAACTTTCAGTGCTTCCCTAAGCTATTCTGGCGGTACGTTACGGTCCTCTCCCCGCCACATCATGATTTTTATCTCGGTTCTACTCAGCTTGCTGCTTTTTTATTTGAACTCAGCAGACGGCAGACCCACTAAACATATCATTTATAAATATTTTTTTATCTTCTCCAAATGGCTCCGAAGCAAAAGTCTAAAAGGCTCTACATATGGGTAATTCTTCTATGCAAAGTTAGTAAGTAAAAGCAAAATTAAAGGTGAAGTGGCACCGTGGCAACGTTTCTTCTATAAAGCAACTACAACCATTATTATTAAAACCACCTTTAGTTATCGATTATTTAACCTAAATGTCTAATCCCCAAAAACTTTATCGTTAGTGCTTTCCCAGCTAAGCAAAGCCACTTCTAATGATCCATCTTTACTTTAGTAACCCAAATCTAGATTTATTAACGTACGATTGTTTTCGTTTGCTTTAAAGTTAATTAATTCAAGTCCGAAGATTCAACATAATTAATGGGTTATGAGATAATTATACATGGTAACAATATATTAGAAGTCATCAAAAGTGTGTAGCACCAAAAAATTTTATAATTAATATTTTTGTTTTCTGAACAATCGATGCAGCTAGGTTTGTGGGAATCAAGTCACCGATGGCGTACAGATGGAGAAAAATTGCTTTAAAAAACCTGAAATATGGCATGAATTTCGCGTTTGGCGGCACGGGGGTTTTCGATACATTGGTTGTGAACCCGAATATGACAACCCAAATCGATTTCTTCCAGCAAGTTATAAAGGAGTCAGTTTACTCTCCAGCCGACCTAAAATCTTCTTTGGCCCTCGTCTCAGCCGCCGGAAATGATTACTCTACTTACGTTGCCGTAAATGGTTCAGCTGAGGTACCCACAACTCTTAATTATCAATTTTATTTATTTATTTTGTCAAAAACCTTTCAGTAGAGAAAAAAAAAAAAAAATGGTCGAATCCTAAAAATGTACATACCCTTACTGGTGGGACCCTAACATACATCATACATGTCACCCACCGTCGATTAGTTGGTGTCTGTGCGTGTCCTGTCATAAATCGGATGGATGGCGACGAGCTTAAAGTTCGGATCCGACTGAACGAAAGTGATCGAGCATTTTTGTTCTTGTCTCGTGTATAGCTGGGATCGCCTCGACAAGAATTAAAAAAATAAAAATAAAAATCTATTAAATAAGGTTATGCTAAAATTAATTTCTTTTAAGGTAATGCATCGCGCTTTCTTGCTGTCTTGTACATGTATGCACTTGACCAAATACGAATTTGCGTATTAATACCATGCATTTTTGACTTTTCGGGTAAAATAAGATGTCCACGCCAATAATTTTCAAAATATATAAGGTCTATCGTCGTTAATTTGTTATATCATTTATATATCATAGAACTTGTGGTTATGTAAGTTACTTGACTTTTAAATGATCTTGTGCTATGTGTATATGTACAACATATATACTATTGAAATTTACTTGCATAAAATATTTATACAACAACCATCATTCACAACTTTGTAAAAAGAATAAAGCTAGATCAGATTAATTCGAAATCCAAATTTGTTCAATCTTTGATACCTAGTTAATACTGTGACAGGGTTTCCAGCCGTTCATAACAAAAGTTGTGAACCAACTTACACTGAACATGAAACGAATTTATGGACTGGGAGTGAGGAAAATTTTGGTGCCATCTCTGCCACCATTGGGATGTCTCCCTCGGAGCACTTCTAAACTGTCCTTCCAACAGTGCAATGAAACAGAGAATTCCCTCTCCGGCTTCCACAACCTTCTGTTGCAGCAAGCTGTTGCACAGCTGAACAATGAAACCAAAGATTCTGCTTTTGTCATTCTCGATCTTTTTGGCGCCTTCATGACTACTTTCAAGAACAAAGGCATGGCCATCATATCATCTAGATTATGAATCGTTATGCCTTCAATGTCTTTATTCGTTTATCTCTATTATTAGTGCAAGCAGGTATGACTAACAATCTCATGATCATCTCTTATGCTTGCAGGAAGCTCGAAGACTGAGAATCCGTTGAAGCCATGCTGTGTTGGGATAGGGAAAGATTCCAGTTGTGGAAGTGTAGATGACAATGGAGTTAAGTTGTATACAGTTTGTGCGAAGCCTGAAGGATCATTCTTTTGGGACGTTGTTCATCCTTCACAGGAGGGATGGCGATCCGTGTATTCTGCTTTGAAACCCAAGCTTCAACAGATTTATTGTTAATTAGAATTTCTGGTGTCCAAATTTGCAACTCAATTGTTAGCTAGGCGTCATGTTTTGTATGTTTATGTCAAGCCTCCATCTTATACAATTGCTTATCAACAGCGTTTGCTGGTCTGATCGTTTTATGTGTGCGAGGAAATAACGCAGACGGTGTCTTTTGCACATAGCTGCAGATTCATCCTAGATAATGAGCAATAGATTTTTGTATAACTGGGATTCAATTTGTCTTTCTTCCGAGGAAATAGCCTATGAGAATCCAATACATAAAGCCTTCAATTGCTCAAATATTTGCAATATATTTTACTACAGTGCAAACGGGTTGCCAATACGTGCTCTAGAGTTATGCCATAGATGAAAGATTAAGGTAAAATCTCACAAGCGATGAAAGATAAGGGTGGTGATATTTTCACACCACAAATTCTGTAAATCTATCCCATTTTTAGAAAATAATTATAAAATTTTCACATTACTTTTAAAAATTTTAAATAAAGAAGAATTCTAAGGAGTTAGTCAATTAAATCTTTCTTAAATTATTAATTTATTTTTTGTAACTTTTTTTTGTTATATTTAACTATTAAGATTGCTACAGCCTAACTTTAAATTGATTATTTTATCCTTAAAATGTAAAAGTACAAAAAATTTACTTCAACTTCAACATTTTTATTTTATACAAAATTCATTGCTTCTAAATGGCCAATTCTACTTTATTAGCATGATTATTAACTTTTAACTAATATTATGTCTATATGAGTCAATACTCATGTAAATTATTAGGCTATTAAATTTATGTCATTTACATATAAAATATTAAAAATTATTAGTTTTCATTTAAAAAGTTAGATAATAAGTAACAAAATTTTACTAAAAAGAACACATTGTTAAGTAATTTAACGACTACATAATTAAATAAAACTCATATTAAAGCAATCTTCATAATAAAAAAAAAATTAGTAAAAATAATATAAGAATGATTTAATTGATTAATTATGCACATATTGATGTTGATTTGTATTTATAAAAAATAATGTGCATTTATTATAAATATTTTTTAGAAGTGGAGTGAGTTTTATAAATATTTTTTAGAAGTGGGGTGGGTTTACACAAATAATGGGGTGGAAATATCCCCACCCGAAAGATTAAAGTAAAATTTCACAGGGGTCAAATGAAATTTTTCTAATCACTCCTTTTCTCATGAATGAGAATTCGCATTAGAAATATGTAATGGGGTTTTTTTTTTCTAAACATTAGTACGTTTACAGTAAAAATTTGTTGAAAATTTAGAACTAACTTAGATAATTTTTATTATGAAACCGTTTAGATGTATGTTCACTTACATAATAGGATATTTCTACCAACCAATATTCGAGAATATATATACTCAGCCTATATTTATAAGAGAACTTATCCGGTTATCCCCATGCAATTGTGGAATGAGAAATACCAACCTACGCGCTGAAGGGCTACCGAAGGGTTCTACATTGAACCACCATAATTGGATCTGTTTGGGTGCCATTTTGGCCTAACTATGATTTTTCAGACCAAATTGTATTAGGTGACTGCAGTTTTCCTCGGAAATTTACCAAAAGTACACTTTTCTCCCGGATACTTTCAGATAGTTACGACATGCTCCCTCAACTTTGGAAAAGCGACAAATTGCCCCTCACGATTACGCTCCAGGAAACTGATTAAATGAATATAAAAAGTCCAAATTACCCATAGTTGCTTTTGAGTTTTAACGCTGTCTTTGTGGATCAAACAGGTTTGATTGTCCATCTATTTTATATAATGTTAACATATTGATTGAATTGAATGTTTCTAATATTATCGAATTATAAATATCTTTAAGTGTTATTCTCTTGAAATAATCTTTAAATATTGTCCATGGTGCCAATGGGCGCAATGAACATGCGCCCTCGAGATCTAATTTTAAGTTGAGATGCGTATTCTTTGCCCGCTTGACTTGAGTTCGAGATAAATAATCTTTCATAAATATGGACACTATATAGATAAATATAATTTAATATATCAACAGAAATCTTATCGTACCAAAATAGAATCTATTTATATTGGTTTTACTAACCAAAAACTTTTATTGACCTCGCTTTTAAAATTTATTATTTTACCACATGATACTCATATAGACTCATCTTATTAATTTTCTATTAAATCCACATAAACTCATATATTTAGTATTGCTCTATCACATGACAGAACAATAAATTCAAAAATAAAGCCAACTAATTTTATATTAGCAGATAGAGTGATACTATTGGCACTCCCTCAATATCCTTATGAAGCCCTGTTTTCACATTAACAATATTTTTACAAGAGAAAATTACATAAAACTACAAATACAAAATTATTAAACCCCAATCTGTATATGTTGTTTTTTTTTTTGACCCTTCACAATTCACACCCACACATCATAAAGTCTTTATTTTTAGTATCTAATATATTTTGGATTCATTCTTTTTCAGTTCCAAAATGAGCAAAATGAGTTCGAAATAATTAAGAGAAAACGCTTGAGTAATTTATCAAATCATTATAAAAAAATAAATAAATTTGATCAAATCCATTGAATTTTCTTCACCAAGTGGGCAATTATTTTATTTAAAAAATATAATAAGAAATAAAAAGTAAAATAAAAAAATCTCAATAAAGTAATTGATTGGGTTTAAAAAATTAGTGACAAAAAAAAATTAAAATTTAATTTTAATTAAATTTCTTTTGTCTTTTTATGTAATTTTAATTAAGAATAAAGCTATAAACTTGAAAATTCGAGCGAGCTTTAAGAAGGTGCCAAATTGCCAATAGCACCACTCTAATAGATACAGTGGGTAAAGTATCACCCCACCTACCGGGCCTTTTTAGAACACCACGGTGCTCAAACTTTGCGATTAGGAGGGAAACTTCACGAAAAAATTGGCGGCAAATCTTCTCACATCGTCACATGCTCCTCACAACTCTTCTACTTTGTCTGCACTAAAATCGATGCAAGTGCCTTCTCTCTCCTTCTCCGTCTTCTACTTTTCATTTCACCGTCAGTATTCAAATTCAAAGCTATGTTTTTACTTCATCATCAGCATTCTCAGACTTAATTTTACCCCTCAAATTCAAAGGTACCTTCTTGCTCTCATCATCATAAATTCATATTACTCCATCGATGATATTTTTGGGTTTGATTTTATCTGTTCCGCTTGGAATTCATGTTTTCTTCAATAATTTATCTTAAATTTAGATCCCCATTGCATCTACGTTGATAGAACAATTTTCTTTCCGATGGAATTTCATAAATACAATCATCTAATACTAGTAACTAAATGATTTTTTTTTTTTTTGGGTTTAACTTAAGAACTTCGTTGATTATGGAAAAAAAAAAATTACCAGCTCAATGATTTCGTAACGGATTTTCTATTGCATAGTTGTGAGTTTGTCCATTTCTAGTGTGGACCTCATCATTTTTTTATATAAATTAATTTTTAAGCTGCATGGTTTAATAAAATTTTAATTTTATTAAACTGTACAATTTTATATTGTATTGAAAAATAATTTTAGTAAACTAAATAGTTTAACAATATGTCGATATTAAAAAAATGAGGATATCCTCTCTTGAAAATGATTTTTCATATATATATATATATTCATCTTTGTTTTGACTAAAAGTTCAATCTGAATTGCAGTCAAGTTCGGCATTAAACAAATCCAAAGAAGCTGAAAGGATAGGCTAAATATTGTTCACAGCTCAAATTATCATCAAGTAATGTAGATGTTTAAACTCCTTTGCTCATGAGCCTTCTCTCTAATTGTTTTAGTTTCATTACATTACAGTACATAGTCGACTGTGTTGATGTGTGAGAATGCTAATTGCCAAGTACTACTTGACACATTGCTACGATTGTTGCCTAAAATCAGAAAAATTGCTCAAATTCAAGCATGCCATTAGGTAACTGCAGACTTTTGTAATCATTACACGCTACAAGCACCATACGGTGAGAAAATTTAACAAGTTTTTAACAGTGAGCCAGCCACTAGACTTTTGTAATCATGTTGCTTGTTGGGAAATACAGTCTAGCCATCAGACGACGGGGTGCTCGTGTTTTTTGGTCAAATCCCCTCACACAAACATATCCTGCAAATTATTTTCAGCCAATTTTTAGCAGGTAACCTATATCACAACATAAGGTCTACTCTCAGAGTATTTGTATGTTTTATTTTGCAAATAGAAAAAAAAAAGGAAAAATATCAGGTTTCAGTATATAATTTTCTAGTGTTTAGGTTTTAGGTTCAGGATCAACACTTCTTTCCTATGGTAAATCATACTTTGGACCAAGATCTATGTTTACCACTTGACATAAGTGGTAAAAGGATCTTGATTAGAATGAAGAGAATCAGGCAAGAACATAAAATCTTGGACCAAGATCTATAAACACCACTAGTTTGAAGTAAATTATCTCCTCTTATGGGCAATATGCATTCAAAATCATATCAATTTACACCACACTTGAGGTCCTTGTCCCTCAAGATATTTTCTTTGAAAGTCAAAGGCTGTATCATCTATTCATCTTAGTTGTCAATGTCTGTCATTTGTTTTCTTGGTTAGCCAATCAGGTTTTGTAGTGATTAAATAATATGCTGCAGTTGTCATGTAAACTCAGATGTTTTACTATGATTTTTGGGGAAAAAAATGCACTCACATCTTAAGTTTGCCGCAATGGATACCTAGACCTTTATCATTTTAGAAATAGACTGTTAGACCTCTACTATTTTATAAATGGATGTTTAGACCTTATTTTATTAGTGAATTCTGTCTATTTGGATGAATAAAGACATTATAATATATTAATCTTGGTGGTTATTATGTTATAATAATTTGGTAGACATTATTGTACATTAATGCTCTCGTATCAATCCAAATAGATGGAAGTTACTAACAAAGTGGGTTTGAATATTTCTTTTTGAAATGGTGGGGGTTTAGATATCAATTTGTTAAATAATTGGAGTCTACTTGTTCATTAAGACAAATCTTGGGGGTTTTGATTGTCTTCTTTCCTGACTTTTATTTCGAATCCAATGAGCACTTAGATTTTTTGGTTTCTAAGTATGTTAATCAATTATCATAGATTTTTTGTTTAAAAACTTCATATATGATTTTTTGGTTTCTAAGTATGTTAATCAATTATCATAGATTTTTTGTTTAAAAACTTCATATATGTACCACTTATAAGGTCTTTATTTCTATTTCTGGTGTGGTTCCTTCTTCTGCTTTCATTTTTACCAGATTTTTACTTCTTGTTGCCAAAGTCTCACTTTCCTTGCATTATATATTTTGAGGTCGGGGTTAGTATTCATATTTAGAAGCTTTCTTGTTTCTATGCTTCTAGAAAGATTTGGTTGAGATAGAAATAAGGCATGGGATGGAGAAATAGGAGAGTTTTAATTCTTGTGAATTTTTTTATTGGTGCTTCTGGTTAGAAGGTCTTCCGAAAAGAGTAAGAATTTTTAGGAAGGAAATAAGACATGGGATGAAAGAAAATGGTGAGTTTTAATTTCTTGTGAATTCTTTTTTATTGGTGCTTACGGTTAGGCCTCTCAAAAAGGTGACAACTTTTTCCTTCCCCACGACTTTTACGATGATTTATTATGGGCTTTTGCATCCATGTTGCATTGGTTTATCTGTATCTCCAGAGTTTCAACTTTTTCCTGTTGTAGTTTGATGATTTTATTTTGGTGTTTATTTTTCCATCCAAAGTCTGAATGTGACTTATTCTAAGGTATTCAGATTTTTATAGACATTTAGAAACTGTAACGGGTATGTTTGAGAATTTCAATTTAAACATCTGTTTAAGACTCTATACTTGAAGGTAAAAAGTCAAATTTTGGCTTTTCCGATTAAGATGAAATGTCATACAATATCTGATAATTTTCAGAAAACTAAACCTAGAAAATTTATTTATTCTTTTAAAATCTTTAACCTAAAACAATATGATATGATGCAATTTTTTTAATTTGTCAATGAATTTATGTTGGTGTTATTGAACTATTTAATTGTAAAACAAGATGGCACATACTTTGAAGGGTTTTCATATTGACATGCTAGTTTTTAGAAGTTTTCATTCAAAAGAACCAAAAAAACTTGGCGCTTAAAAAACTAACATGGCACATATGTGTATATATTTAGACTTATAATGAGTTTCTGCTAAGTTCAAATTTATTCCCTTTTTTTTTAATTTTAATTTATTTTAAAATTATTTTAAAAGTCACTTTAGCGTAATGGCCTGGGATTAACTTGGAAGTCACATGATATGATTGGGTTTGGGCCTTCTAAGTTGAAGGTAGGAAATCCATGAGTTAATACTGTAGAGGTTCAATTCTCCTAAAGTTTATGGGACTCCCCTTTTGGATGCTGAATTACGAGTAGATAGTGTGCCATCTTTGCTTATTTGAACATTTTGGTATGATTTGATGAAATATGATTCATAACAAAGCTATGCAAGTTTTCAGGGGCATCCTATGGTCCTCTCTCAACATTTGAGAACAGCATTGTTTTGCTGGCTTCAGGATCTAGAAATATTAAGGTCTGATGTTTGCAGAGTACCTAATATGGCAACTAAGTTGCTGGCGGCTTACTTTTTCATTCAGAAACTAAGAATGACAAAGTAAAAGAACTTTGCATACCTCTCCAGAAGCAGTGCTGAATACCTTCTGTTGTTAAACCTGGCAGAGACAAAAATGCAGGTTGAATGACATCATCTCACCTCAAAGCAATTACATATAATTCCATCCTTTTCAACAATATTTACCTTTAACTATTGAAGGAATAGAGATTCCTAACTAGTCCACCTTGGTGGGTTCCATATCCATTCCCAGGGAAGATTAATGGACTTCGAGCTAGAATCATGGTCAGCAAATACCTATGTTGAAATGATAGACATGGTAAAAGATGAGTTTAAATAGTGGAAAAGAAATTGAAATAGCCTATTAGTGTTGGATTTGAATTCACCTCATTGACTTGGAAATATGTGCCATTGAGGGGAAAGCTCCCTCTCATTGCTGTTCGACGGGGTATCTGTTTATAAAAGTTTGCTAAAATCACTTCATGTTTGATATGGTTGGTTCTTCAGAATTGTCAAACATTGCTATTAAATTGACATGCTCACCAAAATTGTCCCTCGAACAATTTGGAACCTTGATTCCCAAACACTGTTGCATGAAAAACATGTCTTCTCATCACACAGTTTGCCATGTTCTTGAGAACTGAACCTACTTTCAGGTGATTGCATGGAATTTGCCATTTCACCTAAAGTGACCATTGTTATGCATTTGGAGGACACTGTTGGCAAAGTTCTATTCTTGGCTTTAAAACATATTAGTTCAGTCACCATCTTGGTGCATGTTACATTTCAACTTCACAAAAACATCTCGTGTCAATCTGGCCAGAGCCATTTGTTATATATAGATTGTTTCTTCACCTGATGTCCATATGGTAAGAAGATATCTGCCTGGGTCATCAGGTTCTCATTTATCCATCTGTAATTTGAGCAAAGAGAAATCAATAGAAAAACATTGGAAACAGAGTATTCCTGTTTACTGGATGCAAAAATAACTTACTCCTTCCAAAAGAGGGTGTGAGTCTGGGAGTTCATACCTGCAGGATGATTAAGAAAGAAGAGTAGTGAATCAAAGACTTTTCCTTCTCTTGGTGTATTAGTATGTGTGTTGGATTATTTGTTTTTGTGCTCAAATGGTGCACCAGCTGTTTGGCATCAAATTTTTTGCATTCTTTAATGCAGCAGCTCAGAATTTTCAAAGCCATGCTTGATGATTAATAATTTTTAAAAATTCCAGGGATGACTTCCCATTAGATGTTGATTTGTAGTTCTAGTAAGTTCTATACTTAGAAACAAACCCATTGGACATCGTCTTATTTTGTTTTCTCCTTTTTTCAGCTTTGCTGAACTTGATTACATCTGTAACAATCATTCAGTAAATTTAGAACTCCAGGATGATTTTGAACTTACGGTTGGTGCTCTGGTTGTAGACAATTCACATTCTTGAGCTAGGGGTAGGAATAGATGCAGCTCCTGCTGTTAAAGCAACTAAAGCCTTGGACATGTCACCTTCTTGAAGTTCCAAATTCTCTTGCATATAATTCTGTAAGGTCTGACTAACTCTTTCATGTTAAGCTTGATAGTAGGAATTTCTTCTGGACACTCACAGAATGCATCTTCTTTATCACTTTCTGATATTTGTACGCACTCTGTTTCTGGTGTTGCTGGCTCTTCAATGATATGCTCACAGTTATTGACAGCAGTTTCTGCTTTTCCAACGGATACTTCAGTTGGTAGAGGAAGAGACAATTGATTGATCATCATGGCTGGATTTTGGTCAGTTGATCTGTCATTTTTGCATTCACTATTGCTTTCTCCTCTGGCCCTGGTAGGGCAAATCTTGAGCTGTATTTGAAGCAGGTTCTGAGTCTATTTATCAAATTTTACTATTTGTATGCTAGCTAGGTTCTCAATTTACCTCCATAATTATGGAATTAAGATGTTTGATAACCTTTTCTATGAACTGGTTCTCTTAGGTACCTAAAATATATGCATCACAACTCCCTGTCTACAGGTTACCTGAATGAGTAAGGGTACTCGGCAGTGTTAACATGAATTTGATTGAAACCAGCACTACAAATGCAAATAGCATGGAGTTCCAGAGCTAAGAAATAGAAAAGCAAAGTGCTAACCTTGCAAATGCACTTGCAGAATGCCTGCATTCCCCCCTCATTGGACACGCATTGCAGTTTGGTTTGCTTTTTGTATAGACCTGCATAAATATCAAACAGTATTGTTGTCTTTGCCATAGCTTGTTGTTCCCTAAGGTGAACACTTGAAATTTATTGCATACAACATATACAACGCACCTTTCCATATGTTATCATCTGGTAATGCAGCTCATACCTATGAATAAATATTTCAACATATTAGCTGCAATTACTACTATGAATAGTTTGTTCTTTACTTTCTTTGCTAATTTATACACAAGCTAAACAAATCTTAGATTCAGGATGGCAAGTACAAAGTTAAATTGTCTTCACTTGGTCAAGTCTGCAGTCAAGGCCATAGATATTTTTGAATGGATTCCAGCACTGGATACCTATGCAGGGACAAAAGCATAATTAGATGTGTAGTGAACTTTGTTGATAATTTGCATCAAAATTCTACCTGTACTTGATACTCACAGTTCTAGAAGAAGCAACCGAAGTGACTCGGGCAGTGGCTGAAGTGGCACCCATCCTGGTCTTACAGCTATGCGTCCAACATTTGCGTCAACCTAACATTAAATCATAAAATTGTGATCTATTCTATTTATTCTGTACTCTAGATATAACTGTAGTTTATTAACTTACCGGAAAAGCAAGATGGTGAAGTGTTAGAAGTAGAGCACACTCCACACTTTTCAAGCCCAGACTCCCGAAAGCTTAGTAGATACTCTCTACAAGAACAAGTTATATTTTCTTAAAAACAAAGTTGTATGGTTTATGGTTTGTTTATATATTCTATTTGCTCGCATCATCGCAATTGGCTGAGTTGAAATATATAATCGCTCAGTTGGATTGAGAATCTTTGTTGCAAACAAAAGAAAAGCAATCAAATCCCTGCCAGTTTGGTTGGTCTGGATGGTTGGCTTGTCCATTTACATAGATCGGCAAAGGTTTTGGCAGAATTGGCCTAAAAGTGGTTGCCGGAGTCCATGAACCCTGACTCTCATACTCCTTTTGGCCTGGTGTGCCACTATTCATTGCTTGGCTTTACGATCTCGTGAAAATTATCAAGTAGGTGGCCCGCTTCTTTCCATGAGAATAACCTTTACATTGCTCAACAAACTTCAGCGTGCATCAAAAGCCAATTCCGCCAGGTGAATTGCCATTGAGCTGACGCAATTTATTTGCTTTTGAATCTCATTCTACACCAGTATCCTCCTGAAACTAACACAAGGGGAAAATTAATAAAAAAAAATTAAAAAAAATCTGCTGTTGTAAAGGGAAATGCGGCAAAGCGGGTCTCAAAAAAATACTCAATATTTATTGAAAGACAACTAAACAGCTCTCTGTTTAGCTGAAAGACAGAAAACAAGTTCACTCAATTCCTTTAAAATACTCAAAAATTGATCTCTCACCCAGAGCCCAGCTGCTCTATCGCCGATGAACTCTGTTAACTGGAGTTAACAGAATTTTGTTTATTTGTCTTGGTAAAAGGAGAAAACAAAATTTTTCTAGATACATCAATTTATTTGTTTAACTTCAATTAAATTATTCAAGTGATCAATAATTGGAAAAATAAGAAGAGTAAGCCAAGAGGAGACCTATGCTTTTATATTCTAAAGCACTATTCGAAACGGTAACTCCTTTTCCCGGTAAAGACGTTAGCTTTCTATATAAATATTTTTATTCTAATAACATTTTTTTATTATCTTTTTCACCTTCGATTTTAATATATATGTTGCATGGTTGGAAAATACTTTAGTAAGTTTTTTTTTTTTTTTGTCTTATTTAAGGATAAATGTCTCGTATATACCAAGTAAATATATTAAAGGCTTATTTGATAGTAGATGTTGTGGCGTTTAAACTGCAATTGTTGTAAGATGATAATTGTTGATGTCAAAAGAAAGTTTATAAGCATGTATGGTAAATTATAATTTTTTGTTAATTTATAAGTTAAAAAAATAGCAGTTTAGTTGTCTGCCATTGCCCAATGCACAGGTAGTAATAAATACGCTAATAGCTATGCTGCCAAATATGCCTAGCATTATGGCAAACATAAATTGGAATTAAAGGGTTTAGTTTGGGGCAAATTTGCCAAATTAAGGTGCCGCGTCTGACGTGTCGAGACAGATCCAAACATGAGCAAGTTGAAAACCAAAGTAGCTTATGTGACGATACGAACTTGACATTTGGCACATGAGAACATGTCAAAGGGATAATTAACGTTTAATTTGACACCATCAGATGCGCGATTTGAGTGGCAATGTGTTCGACAGTAAAGGCATTTATTTATTTTTTATATGCATTAGTTTTAGGCTGTCTTTACTTAGTTAGCAGTAAAGCCACTAATAGTCCCCTCTTTAGTGGCTTAATGATGCCAATTTACCATTTTGAGTTGATGATATTTGTGAGATTTGTTGATTGGATTTTGATGTCATAAATTTTAGAGAATATTAGAAATTATTTTAAAAAACTGAAGTTTAACAATAATTAAATATGTAAAATGGAAGATGTGAAATTTCAAAACAAAAAATTGGAAGATATGAAAATAATTATTATTTTTGGTCTTCTTTTTTGGGGATATGACAGTAATTATACGATGCATAATGATAACAAATCTTGTGTATAACAACAGCCTAGTGATTTTGCGCTGGTGATGATTTTTTAATTCAATTGCCGTGACTTTAAACAAAAATAATATAGGAAAAGACTTAAACAATATGATAAATTAATTAAGAAAATAAAAAAATTATGCAATAAAATTAAATTTATATTTTTTAATTTAATATTTATTTTTTATCTAATAAAAGTTTATATTAAAAGAGAATAGTTGGGGCAGACAAATGGACCACTTTATACTTCTGCGCAAGACTGAAAATTCCCCGTGGCAGCGACATTGTGGAATTGAAGTTAGTTAAGGTAGTTAGTACTTTCAAATAACATCGCCCTGTTTTTTTAACTAGGTAGTTAGTACTTTCAAATAACATCGCCCTGTTTTTTTAACTAACTTTGAAATTGCATTTTGATGGCGTAAATCAAATGAATGGAAGATTAGGTTAATGGCCCACGTGAAAGCAACTGAAATGAATTTTATCTTATAGAAAAATTTTATAATGCCGAAATAAAAATTTCGGCATCAATATAGAATATAAATATTGTAAGTTATATATAAAATTAATAAATTTAAAGTAAAATCATTAGATTTGAATAAGATTATCAATTATTTAAAAAATTAACATTGTTTCAACATAATTTTAGTGAAAAATATTTTATTCTTTTACAAAAAAAATATTTTCTTTGATTAAATAAAAAAATTACTCATTGATTAAACAAAAGAATTATACTAAAGAAAGTAAAATAAGTTTTATTGAATTAGTTTAACCATAAATTATATATTTATTCTATTACATTTTTATACTTTTTTCCCATTTTCTATAATAATATCTACTTATTACATAAGTTAATTAAGCAAAATTATTTATCTTGATATGGATCAAGCAAATACAAAATAAATAAAAAAACTTATTACATATGATATATCAATAAAATTAATAAGCAAAATTAGTTTTAAATTTTTAAGTTTTAGTGGTGTTGAGAAAGTGTAGAAATATGCAAAATAATCTTATCAAAATTTAAAATATTTTATTTTTCATCCTTAAATTAACATAAATGCAAAACCAACATTATTGATTTAAATAAAAAAATCAATTTTAAGGTAATGTTATAAATTTTTTAAGTAACTTTAATACTAATTAATTTATTTTACCTTTTATTCATAAGTTTTAGTCATAATCTACAAAATTTATATTTTATTTTGCACTTAATGTTGATTTATTAGTTTTATGTTATATTTGTAAATTTTTATTTTATTTATCAGTAATACATCAATTTACCAATTTTATAGTAATTTACTTATTTTATCTTTTCTTCACAAGTCTTTTATTTTATTTCTAAAATTTATGTTTTATTTCACAATTAATGTTGATTTACTAGTTTTAAGTTATATTTGTAAGATTTATTTTGTTTACTAGTAATACATCAATTTATTAGTTTTATATTAATTTACTCATTTTATCTTTTATTTACAAATCTTATGTTTGATTTCTAAAATTTATGTTTTATTTTACACTTAATTTTGATTTATGAGTTTTATACTATATTTGTAAGTTTTTGTTTAATTTACAAATAATACATCAATTTATCAATTTTATATTAACTTACTCATTTTATCTTTTATTTACAAGTCTTTTGTTTAATTTTTAAAATTTATATTTTATTTTATAATTAATATTAAATTTATATTTTTTATATTTTATTTACATAATTTAGTATTAATTATAATATTGATGCCGTAACTTTAATAAACCATTATAGAATGACCCTTATATTTTATAATATTAAACGAGAATTTGGTGTTTGTTTTTTAAAATTTATAATATTATATAATATTCAATAATGTGTTTATTTTTTTTATTCAAAATAAGTATAAGTTGTTTGTTTTTTAAACTTAAAAATCAAAATATATATTTTTACATTTACCTTTATTAAATTTAAATGTCAAATAAATAATACACTAAATATCATAATATTTTAATATTTATAAGTAAAACTATATTCAAGTGAATACATAATGATTTTAGAATTATAATATATAAAATACCATAAATTTTAAATTTTATCACTAATTCTTAATAATATAAGAAAAAACTAACAAAAATAATGGCCAAGTTTCTCATATAAAGATGAGATTATGTAGGATAAACGTCATGGGTGAGTTTTAGAATATGTATGAAAAATATATTTTATAATATTAAACGAGAATCAACACTCCGCAATTAAATCACAACGAAAAAGACTCAGCAACGAAGTCTCCACCGCCAATGCAGCGCGTGACGCGCGAGTTTAGAGGGAATCTTATCTCTCTACGAACCAGTGTGAAATACAGTGCAAGTTAATTTTTCTTTTAGAAATTTATTAGCCGTTGGATTGCGCTTTGAGAGATCCAACGGGGTAGCTAATCTTACACTTAAAAGTAGCTGTTGGTGAAACAGTTGAATAACAGAAATGGTGTGTCTCTTCTTTCAGTTTCAGCTGATTCAGAACTGGGTTTTAAAATTTACAGAGTATGCTTTTTAGAAAGAGAGCTAATGATTGTCGTGAACAAAGAAACTTTAAATTTGTGCAGAACATATATTTTTCCTTTTAACTAAATCATGTATTGATTAAGATGTTTAAACGATTTTAAAATTATAGAGCTGGTCTCATTATTGTTGCGCATACTAGTAATGTCCATAGCAGTTATCAGCCCAATGATAGGCCCAAATCACAGCCCAACACGCCCACTGAAGAAATTGAGAAGCAAGAAATTAGAGGATTCAGACTCAGCTCAAGTATGAGATCAATCAAGGGCTGACAGTGGCCGGAGTTAGGTTCTGGCATGCACAGCTCACCACTAGATTTTTTATTCTGTTGTTTTTAGAGCTGTACCGCTACCTTTTGTACAAGAACACCATATGACTTTGTGCTCGAGTCATTTGAACGCTTAATCTATGAATTGACAAATTAAAATTAAAATTTACACAAAACAAAATTGATCGACCGTGTTGGTACCTGGGTTCATTTGATTCGCGTGACAAACGTGTCTGTTGTACGTACAATCAAATCGTTTTGCAAACCAAGTGGTCGAATGAATGGGGAACATTAACATCTCCGGATATGGACCTGCCACCAACTTCTTGTATTAATGGTGCTAAGCTCACAAGTTAATTAAAAAAACTAATTGGTTTGCAGGGACGCACTCAATGCAGGCTTCATACACATTCAAAAGTTATCACAACGCTCTAAACCTTTCCCAATGATGCCAAAGTCGCCCGGCATTTTATTAAAGTTCAAGATGCTGATAATTTCTATATATATATATATATATATATATATTGACCATTATAACTTTTGGGAAATTCTATACCATGCACGGGGTACCTACCTACCTTCAGAAGCGGACGACATATGAAAGCGATGAAGTTTGTATTTTTGTACAGTCAGGTGGTCATTATTCTATGAGGAGGTTGGGTTGCTTTCAGAGAGAATTATTACATACTGTTGTCCCCCCCGCCCGCCGTCGTTAAACTGGTATATTATGTATTCAAAATTTTAAAGAAAAATGTTGAAAAGATGAAAGAAATTAACAATATGCTGATAAAAACAACTATAAACAAGTGTCAGTTAGTTTATTGTATCTGTAAGTAAGTGTAGTAGCACTAATTTACTGTTGTTTTTGTTCTCGTTTGATTAATTTCCTTTTTGTCTGAATATTACTGCTCTTTGAACCTTCTATATTGGATGGAAAAATGACTAAAGAGCACAACCATGACAAAAAAAAAAAATTCCTGTTAGAGAATTATAAGTTTGTTGATTTTATTTTATTTATTTTTTTTAAAAAGAATTCTCAAAATTCACTAAAAAATAAAAAAAAATTATCATGATTTTAGTTCATTTATCGTTGCTCTATTGGGTGCTATTGAGCTTATAATCCAATGATTGACTGGTGCTCCAAATAATACTGAGGCCATCAATTGAAGTTTCTATAATGATTTTTTCTCCTTCAAATACTAAATATGGAGCATGAGAAGATTTCTCTCCATTATTATTAGTGAGAGTAGATTTTTGAGCTAATTAATCTCTATAGATTGCTGGTTGTATTGTAAATTTATACATCTAGAGTCACAACATAAACCTTAGACTGTAATGTATAAACTAAAATCTGCCTATGAACACAGATATATTATATTCTTCCACTTGAAAATAAGTCTGCTGGATTTAACGGCTGCAAGAATGGGCACTCAAAATGATGCATAAAAGAAGTTTGCTGCACAAGAGAGTAATTGAAACTTGAAATTAGAGAATACCAAGAAATATCACTTGTGATCTTTCTGCACATTTTTTTTTACTTGAAATTAGAGAACACAATAGTCAGAATATTACTTGTGATCTTTTTCACTTTCTTTTTTGTTGACGAAAAAGCATTTTTTGCATTAATTTACCAAAATCGAGATAAAATTAATTTCCCGCAGACATGCAAACTGCAAACATCATTGCTGGTCGGGGCGGAAAAACTAATTATCTATGGATCCGTTCATTTAATAAAATACTGCAATAAATGCATTTATATTAAAATCTTAATTCTGGCCATAATAAAGCATTAAAATATACATAAATAAATGACTTAATTTCCCAAATAAATTAAACATCCTAGAGCCGTGTTGCGTTTTGTTTTCAGCCGACAGGCGCTCTAGCTTATAATAAGATTTTAAAATAAATAAATAAATGCCGCACCCACCGCGTGCTTCGAGTTTGCTTTGGCTTGTTGTATTTGTCTGCTGTCTCTTTGCGATCTCATCATGTGCCCGCCATGCTCATTTAACTTGTATTGATTGTTCGTAGCCAAAGCAACCAAAATTATGACAATCATTAGCTTTTGGATAATTTTTCTTAATATTACCCGAATAAGTTTAGAAATGAGAGGTGACGATCAACTTCGAAAGCACAATCTCATGCAGTAGTGCGAGCAATGGGCAGCCGCAGCTTCTTGCCTTTCCACGGAACGCTCTGTGTCTCATAAAAAGCTGAAGCGATGAAACTTATCCATTTATTTTAATTGGAGACCGCGTGTTTCAGAGATTTCTTTGAGCCGTCCATATCTACTTGCAATTATCCAAAAGCTATAGCATAATAATAATAATTTGCATGGAATATGGCAACAGTCATGCTGGAAAACTTACTTGATCACACGCATGCCAAGAAATAAATTTAAAATGTATAAATTAATGTAAAAGCTTTTATATGAGACAGACGATGCACTACATCGTTTATTCGTGATTTGATTGGATGATGTTAATTGCGATGGTTCTCTCTCCTGTAAATGAAGTTCGGCAGACTTCCTGTATTATCATTTTTAAACTACATTGATTACAATTAACGAGTAATGATAGAGTAACCACCGTCTTATACAAATAAGTGTATATAAATTTATTTGGTACAAGGACTATAAAAGTACAAATGCAAATGTTTTAATTTTTATATTAGACTTTGAGAAATAATCTTTTAATCTTATAGTATCATTCAGTTACTTAATTAATCTAGTATTCTAAAGTTTATCAAAAAAATTTCCTATTATAAATTTGTTTCCATCTATATCAATTTAATTATCATTTATTTTTATGTTAGATTATTCAGATTTCAATTTGAGTAATGATATTCGACTCCCTTCATTTATTTTATTAGCCCCCACTTTTCTTATTTTAATTTTAAATGTCTAAAGTGCCCATGAAAATAACTTAAAATTTACCCTTTCTTTTCTCTCTCCTTTTTCTCATTCTCCCCCACTTTCCTCCATCTTCATTTTCATTAAACATAGAAGAGTAGCACACTTTCCTTCATTTTCTCTCATGCCAATGATTACACAAACACTAACAATCCCACAACTTAGCATACGTCTTCCATGGTTTTCAATATTTTCAGGGGTTTTATTTTTTCCGGAAATGGAAATGGCGTTCACTTCAATTGATTTGAAATTTTAAACACAAATTTTTATTTTCTATTTTAATCATATAAGGAACTCGAGTTGGCGAGAGATGGATTTGGAGTTTTTCAAGCGAAATCCATCATCATTTACTCATTGTTTGGATGTATATCCATCTTTGTTTTTATTCAATTACAGTATACTGGTTACATGAATGATTATTGAGTTTTAATAGGATGTCGTAAAATAAAATAACGGGAAAATCAATAGCATTTTGGCAATTAATGCTTCAGTGACTAGAGGTTAGGAGATGTTGAGATTATGAAAAAGAGAAAAAATGAATAAGTGTAGTTTTAGAATAAACAGAGATAATTAAGGAGTAGGGGCTATTGAGATAGATTGAGAGGGTTAAATATCATTACTCTTTCGATTTAGATTCACCAACTATACAAATAACCACTAAAGTTTTGATAATTTTGAAAATTATGGGGATTGACGGGAGAGGGATTAAGGAACATTTATCATTAGACTTTTCAAGTTCATATATTAGACTTAAATTTTTTTTTTAAAAAAATTTAATTTAATTTTAATTTTTTAATGAAATTTAAACAGTCTACGGTCATGATAGCAACCATGCATATATGTGGTGGTCCTCCAACAATACACTGGCCATAGCACCAACTTTCTAAGAAAGATAGGAGAATCAATGCCATGCACTCAAAGGCAAAATATTATTGTTTCGGCTTAATATATCACGTGATGAATTTGTATCTTCTGGAAATATTTTTGTGGGGTTAGTCAAAATCGTTATCCTATATATATATTGTATTAAAAAAGAAACTAGGTATACTTTAATATTTTTTTTTTCTTTTTATAAGGTCTTAAATTAGGACAGGCCTATCACTAGAAGAAACCGTTGATTCTGGACACCCATCATGCGTATTAGTAAATCATCAACGAAGAATAATTAGGATGAATCAGAGTGTAAAATATCGCTACTTTGATTCTCCCTCTTTGTTATCCACATGTTCCATGTCCACTGGGTGGGTCACTTTCCAATTTTAGTTTATTTTTTTGTTTTTAGTACGTTTTTGTCTTCGCCTCCCAAACCGATCACAACGCGCAAGTTTTACTCAAGCACATACCATTAGATGAAACTTATACACAGATATTAATAAATATAATAACTAGGAACGATTTTTCTCGAGAAAGAAATTGGAACAAGGAAAAAGAGAAACTTATACACGGATATTAACAAATGCATCTCAATATATATTTGTACATGTGTGTATAAATTATATGCAATAGTACTAAGGATGGACGTCCAGATTTAAAGTAAAATTAGAGTTGTACGGTACTGTAAATATAATGGTGTGCTACTCTTATTCTAATTCCGTTTAGGGTCGACATTATATATGGGGTCTAAATGATCTAAAGCCCATTTAGGGCGTACATGAGTGACGCATGAGTCTAAATTTTTTGGCATTCGATAAAAACGAGATCTACGTACATTTATAAATTTCTAGCATTGCTGTAAATATTACCAATTTAAGATGAGAATCATCAGATAGTTTCGATATATGAAGGCTTGAACTAATTCCCTTCATGACGCACGATTGAGGGAAAAGTCTTTACCACCTAGACAATAACTTGAATAATGCACCAGCCAAAATATTAAGTTATCGATAGCCGGAAAATAATAAAGTGGCCCTTTTGATGTTTTTAACTAACTAGTCTATTTCGTGTCGCGTAAACCATCGTCTCAGATTGTAAAAGAAATTTAGTAGAACAATTTGAAAATGTATCATTTGATAAAACAATCATGGTACGGACAAGATTAAAAGCACGTGGGCAAATATCATTAATTATAGTCGTTGACAGAGAGAGAGAGAAGTCTTTGCTAGTATCTGACTTTAATTTTATTCTCTATCACACAGGATGTCTTCTAGCTCATGATTTAATTGTATCGTCCTTCAATTATTTTATCCTTCTCTTGTTCTCTGCATAATAAGTACAAACAGTGGATGCAACTAATTAAAGAGTTAAAAGGGCTGTTTGTAAACTTAATAGCCATACAAAATATGAGAGTCCGATACATAAATAGAACCTTTAACTGCGCTCTTGTCTCTCTCATCGGTCTCTCCTGATTCTAATCTTTTTTAACCGTTTCTGTATCATCGCTTATCTTTATCCGTTAATGGAGCTTGAAGTTGAAGCTTCGTGGTTCTTGAACACTCTTTATGACTACTCCTTCTGCTTCCTTATCTTGATCATCACCACTATCATCTTCTTTGTTTTACCTCTATTATTATTCTCTTTACTGAAACTGAAGCTTTGGTGCAACTGTGAGATTTGTGAGGGTTATTTGACGATGAGTTGGTCCAAAAAATTTGATAATCTCTGTGATTGGTATGCTCATCTTCTAAGCAAATCGCCAACAAAAACTATTCATATTCATGTGCTTGGCAACACCATCACTGCTAACCCTGATAACGTCGAGTACATGCTCAAAACAAGATTTGATAATTTCCCAAAAGGGAAACCCTTCTCTACGATCCTCGGTGACTTTCTTGGTCGTGGAATATTCAACGTTGATGGCGATTCGTGGAGGTTTCAGAAGAAGATGGCGAGTCTAGAGCTCCGTCGTTTCTCCATAAGATCATATGCTCTAGAAATCGTCAATCATGAGATCAAAACCCGGCTTATCCCCTTATTATCATCAGTTGCAGGTAAAGAAGATGGAGTTTTGGATATACAAGACGTGTTTAAAAGATTTTCATTTGATAGCATGTGTAGATTTTCATTTGGTTTAGACCCCAGATGCCTTGAATTGTCTTTACCTATGTCGGACTTTGCTGTAGCCTTTGACCTAGCTTCAAAATTGTCAGCCGAAAGAGCGATGACTGTTTCCCCGTTGGTTTGGAAAATCAAACGGATGTTGAATTTGGGAAGCGAGAAGCAACTAAAAGAAGCTATCAAGGTGATCGATATATTAGCCCTAGAGGTGATCAAACAAAGGCACAAAATGGGATTTTCAACACATAAAGATCTCTTGTCTCGTTTCATGAGTAGTGTCAATGATGACACATACTTGAGGGACATCGTTGTAAGTTTCTTATTAGCTGGTCGTGACACGGTTGCCTCAGCCTTAACAAGTTTTGTCTGGTTATTGGGAAAGAATCCGCGCGTTTGTTCAGAAATTCGAGCTGAGGCAGACAGAATTTTAGGCCAAAACCAAGAGCTCACAAGTT
Source organism: Luvunga scandens (assembly GCA_030449905.1). NCBI lineage: Eukaryota > Viridiplantae > Streptophyta > Magnoliopsida > Sapindales > Rutaceae > Luvunga > Luvunga scandens. The sequence continues at coordinate 4,633,464 of JASUUG010001265.1, forward strand.
TTGATCAGCTGCAAGAGCTTCATTATTTACAAGCAGCGGTTTCTGAGAGTATGAGACTTTACCCTCCAATTCAATTTGATTCAAAATTTTGTGAAGAAGACGATGTGTTACCCGATGGAACATGTTTGAAGAAAGGAACTAGAGTTACATATCATCCCTACGCCATGGGACGAATGAGAGAGATTTGGGGTCAAAATTGCTTAGAGTTCAAGCCTGAAAGGTGGTTGAAAAATGGTGTCTTTTTACCGGAAAACCCTTATAAATATCCAGTGTTTCAAGCCGGATTTAGGGTCTGTTTGGGGAAAGAAATTGCTTTGGTGGAGATCAAAAGTGTAGCACTTTCGCTTGTTAGGCAATTCCGAATCCAACTGGTGTCCCCGTATCGGAATATTCCACGATTCTCTCCCGGCCTCACCGCCACTTTCAATGGCGGCCTTCCAGTTGTGGTACGACAAAATTAGTGTGTACATAATCATTCTTATGCGCTCTTATTTTTTTCTCATGTGGACGCATTATTAAATCACATGGTTTAATAGTTAATTAAAATCCTCTATTAAATCATTGGGTTTAATAGTATGTCCCCATTAAAAATAAAATAAAGGGCGGTTGCATTAGAAAAGTACTATATACATATAAAAAAAATTTCTAATATGAGAATCTTGTACGTTATTAAAATGTGAGATGAATTTACTACCTTCTAAATTCGTCTGCATTTTAATAAAATGCAAAATTACTATATTAGAATATATATATATATATATATATGATGTAGGTATGTATGTATGTACATATACCACCATCATACTTCATATTTTTAAAATTTATTTCCTATTATTATTAATATTTTGTTATGTGTATGATGTATACATCACCAACCAAGCTCCATGGCATGTCTATTGTATAAAATGATAATGGCAAACATGAATATGTGGTTAAGCACTATAACTACAATTTATGATAGGTGTCGGTTCAAAATGATTGGTGGTTGTTGTTTGTTTCAATACTGTGCAGATAGATTTGTGGATTAGTTTTGTGGAGTGTTTTTTCTTACTTTTAATCATAATCAGTCCAGTAACCACATTACATATGTAAACGATCGATCACCTTGTCTTTATGGGATTTCACTGATTTAACTAAAGGCTTTTTTGGCACCTTACTTTCACTTTAAACACAAATTAAATTAGAATAGGGTACGTATCCCAAACACTTGGCCGTTGTTGGCCGTGGGGAAAAAAAAAACACTTTAACAAAATATGGAGGCTATTTTGGCGTCCATTGAACGAAATTAACTGGTGGATTTGATTTCTCAGAATATATAATCTTTCTACAAGATGTTTTTAATAAATTTCATTTGTAATACATAGCCCCGTTTATTCACATTTAAACCATGTTATGATCTCATATAGGAAATGTTGGATGCATAAATTAACCCTTGCAAAAAGGATGAAAAAGAAAAAAAAATAATTTCTGCTTAATTATTAATGAAGAAGAATAATGATTGGGGCATCTGTTACCATAAAGGCGTAAAGGATGCACAATAGGACGAGAGAGATGCTTTAGAATTAGTGTGGTGCCTAAATTGGAAGCCAAAACAAGCTAGTTGCAATATTTTTTTTTTAACTTAAATTAGAAGCCAAAACAAGGTGGTTAAAAAAAATGTGTTCGCTTGTGAGCCCAAAACAGCTCAGTATATGTTGCTTACTCTCACGCAAATAAAGTTCAATTAATTATTAACACTGAATTTAGGTAGTTTCCGCATACAATTGTGAATTAATTCATTTGCGGCCGAGCATTAACCTTAAGCTAGATTAATTTATCATAGCTTCTTAACATGGGAGCTCTTTCTTCATGGCACATTTGCTTATTTTAATGACATTTTGGTGAGAATTCATTTACGATGTTATTATTGTGTATGTTCCCTTTAACTCATTTAATTTTCTCATTTCTCATTCAAAATGACGTGTGCAAAACGAAAAAGTACCACTGTCCAGTCATTCTCAAATATATCACTATGTCAGTATTTCATGTATAATAAATAAAGCTCGCATGTGATGGTATCCACCATCTCGCCAAACAAGAAGATTCGCTATGATTCGGATCCATCTGTGCATGTATTTTAGGAAAAAATATCTAAAACTTCTATGGCATTACTGGATTCTATTTATATAAAAAAGGAAACAATTCATACTTATTTTTAAAGTCAACAATGTCTACTGATATCTTAATTCAAAAAATTTTGTTACCCATACAAATTTGAATACAAAAAATTTTAAAATATATAATATTTAAAATCTCAACATCTGATACTTAACTTGAATTTTAATATTATCTGTCATTTATTTATTGGATAATAAATGTAAAATTATTTATTACTTTTTTTTATCATCCAATAGATAATAAAACATACAAATTTTGTTACACATACAAATTTGAGCACAAAAAATTTTAAAATAATGGTTGGAATCTCAGCCTTTGAAACTTAACTTAATCCTAACGTTAAGTTTCGCTTATCTATATTGGAAGATTAATATAATATTATTTATTACTCTATGTAATGATTCAATATGTAAATGATACATCAATCGGGACACAAATTTTAGAATTCTTAAAATTACTCAATATTTAGTTATATGAAATCAATAATGAAATTAGGTTTTTGGTTGGATAGGTAAACTGCAAACTTAATTAGAGAGACTAGAGTTGAATAAAATATTTGTAAACTTTGGGGAGAACATAAATTCTCCAAGGATCGGTTAAAATTTAATTAGAACCTCTATTTTCATTGGAATTCTTTTACGACTTGACCACCTGGCCACAACATATAGATTATAAAGGTCTGCCCCCCGAGTATAACACTGCATTAAGTAAAAACGAAATTTACCATTTTATTGTTAATATAATAATAATTAATATCACTTATTTATTATTGAATGACATTTATGATTTATTATTGAATAACATTTATGATACTTCATTTGCTTGGGATGAAAACTACGGTGATCAACTTTATATGTGATCATTTAATTATGGAAAGGCATAGCATGCACTCAGTTCTATCTACCATTAGTATTTAAACATTTTCCCTTATAGAAAATATTATTTACATAATTATTAATTATAGTATAAATTTGAATGAGAGTGAGAAATAATTTCTTTTATTATTAATCATTCTTATTTTAAATAATTCAGAATTACTTTATGTCATTTATTTGAAAACATCCAAATTTATTAAGGGTAAAACTGTCAAATTGAGCCACAAAAAAAAAAATATATATATATATAAATTGAGAAGCAAAGGTGTGTTAGGGTATTTTACAAACTACAGGCGATGTGATGGGATATTGAGTGAAACAATATTAGGGATGTAAATAGCATTTACCCACTGTAAAATCCAATTCGGCAACTATACAACATGCCATATTATTTTGCACTTTTTTTTAATAACCTGAGAAACGAGGCATTTTTATAAAATTACAAAGGAAAATACAAAAGAGCTCAAGCGATGGGGACAGAGAGTCTGACCTCTCTAAAATTTACAATTAAAAAAAAAAAAAAAGGACCCACATGAGAGGTTGACATAGATAATCCGGATTGGAAGACAATGAAGAACAAAGAAAAATCCTGAAAAACCAGGCATGAAATTCGTCAAGGCATTCGTGATTTACAATGACCTCTAATAATGATAGTATCAGTGCGAGCCTTCGTTTTCTTTTTTTAGAGAAAAAGAGCTGTACCCTCCTTTTATTTGATAAAATTAATTGAAAACCTATGATATTTTAAAATACATTCAAGCTGTTTCAGTGTTAACCCTTTTGTATCTTATTGTTTTATCTTTGGTGGTTATTTGATATTGAAAATACGAATACCTTTAATTATTTAATTAATTAAATTTTTTAATCATAATTGATTATAAAATTCAATGTAGCGTGTATACATATGTATATATATATGTATATATGAAAATTATGAAAATTTCCCTACTTTTTCCCATTGTTTGATTTTCAATTTATTATGACTAAAATTTATTTAATTAATTAAATAATTAAGAATATTTATGTTCCCAACATCAAGCAATCACTAAGAGTAAAATGATAAGATCAACAAAAAAAAGTTGACATTAAGGGGATTTGGATATGTTTTAAAATATTACGAGAGTTTCAATTAGTTTTATCAAGTAATAGGGAGGTTTCGTTTTTTTTTTTTTTTTTGGCTCTCTTTCATCTTTTGCCTTTGTAATTGGGAGATATCTAGAATGAAGTTATTATCAAATAATTTCATCACCGTCTTCCAAAGTAGGCAGGGCCATTTCAAGACAATGTTAGGCCTTAGGCAAAAATTTCAAATAAATATTGCAATTAAAATTTATTTTGTTTTAGCTGTAAAACTAAAACGTAATGTTTAAATTAAAGGATAAAAAAGATGTATATTTTCAATTTTATAACTCGGAAAAATGTAGATTAGGAGTATTTTTTTTTCTCGATTATTTGTGAGAGTATACTTTCAAGTAATTGCTCCACTCATCTATAGATTATATTATAAGTGTATCGATTTCAAATTCTAGTAGATTATAGATTATACTATATTTTTACAGTTGTAAGAACCGTTTTTTTTTTTTAAAAAAAAAAGAACTTTGAGAAAGAAAATGAATGGGCGTTGAGATTAGACAAAGTTTCAATATTAATATGATTTTTGTGCTTTTTAAGTTGCCTTTTAGATTTCGATATATTGGAATAGGTAGACACTACCTTTTGAACTTTAGTGGACCAAAAATATATTTAGAAAGAATTCAAATGGGTCCTGATGATGAGTGCATTTGGGATTGAAGTTAGATAAAGCTACAATATTAAAGTATTTGATAAACACTAAGGGCCTATTTGAGATTGCTTTTGGAGGGATAAAAGTGATTTTAAAAATTTTAAAGTTAATTTTGGTGTTTGATTAAAAAAAATCAAAATCATTTTTACCAAAATCAACCCCTCCTTAGTTGATTTTTCAAAAGTAGAGAAGGAGAAGCTTTTAGATTCTGATTTTGAGAATCAATTTTATCCGTTAATATAATTCTATAAATATCCTTACAATTATTACCTAAACTCCAAATTATCCTTATTTAAATTGAAAACAAAATCAATACTTTAATAATTTTTTATTCTAAAAAATAATATTGCTGCAAGTTTAATACGAATATAATATTGCATGACAACCTATTATTTGTTTTCATTTTGAGTTTTTGTAACTCATTACATTTTTTTTTTGTTTATTTTTGGAATACCTAGTTATACTTTGCTTGATGTTATTGAATGAAAATTGTACTTGATTTTTTAATTATCAATTGTTTTAAGATAAAAAAATAAAAGAAATAAAATCAATATAGTATAAAAATTATTTTTAGTTAAAATTATTATAATACACAATTAAAGATATTTTATGTGCATATTTTTATATGTATAAGTAAATTTCATTTTACATTACGTACATTTTATTCATTTATTTTCTTACAGAAATTTAACAGTAAGATTTATCAAACACTTATAATTACTTTCAAAATTCACAATACTTTTGAAAATAAAATTTATCAAACACTTAACTGATTCTTTTCACAGCTAATTATTTCTACAGCATAGCTAACAACAATTATTTTAAAAGCTACAGCATTACCAAACTGGCCCTAATTGCTATAGCTTAAAAGTTATGTTAATATGATTTGTCATTTGTATGATGAAAAATCTATTATGTTTTTACTAATTTTGTCAAAATTATTATTTAAAATTTATATTTATTATATACTACTAACTTTTATTTTATAGTTACAATCTTTTTTTACCGTAGTAATAACTTCAAAGTTATAGCACCTCAATCCCAAACGCACCCGATATATTAGAAAAGAAAATAAAACGTATTTCATGTGAAAATTTTACTTTTAAAACATAAATTAATATGTAAAATAATTGATTTTATTCCAAATTAAGTCTTAATTTAAAATTGGTTAAGGGTTGAGCCCCTACCAGGAGTATGTATAGCTTATACTTGATATTAGTATCGTTGGACAATTATTGTTTTGCAATGGGCTCTATGATCTAATTTTTTTGGTTTCACTAGTTACAACAAAACTAGTATTGATGCAGTATGAGACCCTAATTCAGTGAAAGTTGATTATGCACAATGGAGGAGATCAAACTCAGAGCATTTGCAGCAGAGATTGAAAGTAGTGAGAATAAATTTCTCTCCCAAATGTATATTGAAAAGAAGAATCAAGGATTATCATAACGCAAAAGATTTTTTTCTCATCTATGCATTGTGTAATTAGGATACCTTTAGCCAGATCTCTCTCTTTTTGTTTATGGCAGTGAAGTATATTCTGATTACAGTGAAATCAACGTGTGCCAAGACCATTGAATCAAAACAAGATCAGGACAAAACTTTCACAATTACATGCCAATCGATCGAGATACTTGTATTTTGAATTTTCAGAGGTGATGATTAAGAGAAAGAAGAGATTAACCACTACCAAAAATATCCATCTAAAAATAACTCTGTCAAACAAATAACAGCCACCATTTAATCATTTTGTACAAGGAGAGGCTGATTGATTCCCACCGACACCAATCATAAATTCTGATTATATATGATGCCAATAAAGCACATCTTGGCCATTAAATCAGTATCATTTTCCACATTGATCACGCCCTAGAGTTTGATTGATGTAAGGTGGTGAATCAGCTAGCTAGATATTTGTGTATATGCAACAATCACCAATCAAATATAAAAATTTATTATTAAAAAAAAATATGCCAGTGAGAAAAGAAAAATAAAATCAAGATGATACACATAAATATATGCTATATTTGTTGCAACAGAACTGGAAGGCCACCACTGAAAGTAGCAGTAAGGCCGGGTGAGAATCGTGGAATAGTCCGATATGGTGACACCAGATGGATTTGGAATTGCCTTACAAGTGAAAGTGCTACAGTTTTGATCTCCACCAAAGCAATTTCTTTCCCCAAACAGACTCTAAATCCAGCTTGAAACACTGGGTATTTATAAGGGTTTTCTGGTAAAAACACACCATTTTTCAGCCACCTTTCAGGCTTAAACTCTAAGCAATTTTGACCCCAAATCTCTGTCATCCGTCCCATTGCGTAGGGATGATATGTAACCCTAGTTCCTTTCTTCACATATGTTCCATCGGGTAACACATCGTCTACTTCACAAAATTTTGAATCAAATTGAATCGGAGGGTAAAGTCTCGTACTCTCATAAACTGCTGCTTGTAAATAATGAAGCTCTAACAATTGATCAAAGCTTGTGATCTCTTGGTTTTGGCCCAAAATTTTGTCTGCCTCGGCCCGAATTTCTGAACAAACGCGTGGATTCTTTCCCAATAACCAGACAAAGCTTGTTAAGGCTGAGGCAACCGTGTCACGACCAGCTAATAAGAAACTTACAACGATGTCCCTCAAGTATGTGTCATTATTGACACTACTCATGAAACGAGACAAGAGGTCTTTATGTGTTGAAAATCCCATTTTGCGCCTTTGTTTGATCACCTCTAGGGCTAATGTATCGATCACCTTGATAGCTTCTTTTAGTTGCTTCTCGCTTCCCAAATTCAACATCCGTTTGATTTTCCAAACCAACGGCGAAACAGTCATCGCTCTTTCGGCTGACAATTTTGAAGCTAGGTCAAAGGCTACAGCAAAGTCCGACATAGGTAAAGACATCTCAAGGCATCTGGGGTCTAAACCAAATGAAAATCTACACATGCTATCAAATGAAAATCTTTTAAATACGTCTTGTAAATCCAAAACTTCATCTTCTTTGCCCGCAACTGATGATAATAAGGGGATAAGCCGGGTTTTGATCTCATGATTGACGATTTCTAGAGCATATGATCTTATGGAGAAACGGCGTAGCTCTAGACTCGCCATCTTTTTCTGAAACCTCCACGAATCACCATCAACGTTGAATATTCCACGACCAAGAAAGTCACCGAGGATCGTAGAGAAGGGTTTCCCTTTTGGGAAATTGTCAAATCTTGTTTTGAGCATGTACTCAACGTTATCAGGGTTAGCAGTGACGGTGTTGCCAAGCACATGAATATGAATAGTTTTTGTTGGCGATTTGCTTAGAAGATGAGCATACCAATCACAGAGATTATCAAATTTTTTGGACCAACTCATCGTCAAATAACCCTCACAAATCTCACAGTTGCACCAAAGCTTTAGTTTCATTAAATAGAATAATAATAGTAGAGGTAAAACAAAGAAGAAGATGGTGATGGTGGCGATGATTAAGATAAGGCAGCAGAAGTAGTGGTCATTGAGAGTGTCCAAGAACCATGAAGCTTCAACTTCAAGCTTCATTAATGGATAAAGATAAGCAATGATACAGAAACTGTTAAAAAGTTTAGAATTAGAAAGGACCAACGAGAGAGACAAGAGCGCAATGGAATGTTTATGTAATCTCCCGTTTAATATTGTTAACTCATTGTTAGTGGCGATCTCTGTTTGCACTTATTGTACAAATAAAAGAAAAAAGGATAAATAATAAAAGGGTAACAAAAAATTATATTATTATGATCACAGAGAATAAAGCCACTCCGTGTGCTAAAAGAATTAAAAAAAATGAGTCACTAGAGACATCTTTCTGCTCACCTAAGGTAATTAATGATATTCACTCACATGCTTTTGTTCTTAACCAGGACAACTATATGCTTATTTTATTAGAGAAAAATCAAGAGAAAAATATTTGGGCGCCCAAGGTTTTCAAAAAGGTCGGCAAAGCTCAGTTATTGCCCCAGAAAACTGCACTTAAATAAGAGATATTCTTTTGTTTCATTAATAAGTTACTGTTTGTGATGTATATATGTAAATTATTATGATAGGCTCTGGAAACACCTGAAACTTTTTCTTTAAATAAATGGTAAAAAAAAGTAATAAATAGACATTCTATTTGTTGGTTATAATTATATATTTAATCTATCTAAATTATAATACTATAAATGATAATCGTCAAAATTTTTTGTTATTGGTAATTAATAATTTTTTTTATTGATAACAATATTTCTTTTAATAACCTCAACCAGCAAAACTTATATAAAAAAAAAAGGGAGTGATAGAGAGAGAGAGAGAGAGAGAGAGAGGGGGGGGGAGAGACAAATATCTCATTCAGGGGATGAGGTTCTTATAGATTAAAATATCTAAAAAGCAAAGATGATGAAGTAAGAACAACTTTTTAAAACCAGCAAAGGATAACTAATGAAAACGATAGCTAAAGAAGCCATTAGCATCATGGAAAATTGATAACAATGTCGTTATTACATGTTTCAAATGTTTTACACTACATATCGTGCGAGTAAATTATTTTCCTAACAGCAGTGACTCCTAGAGAGATAATATTAATGGAGATATTTGTATGATACATAAGTTGTATATAGGAAAAATGAGTATAACCCCCTATTTTTTGGTAAACCTAAGGAAAACTCCTTGATATTTAAACTAAATCAAGATTCTGCAGTTATAATAGTGTTAATTTTATCAATTAGTTTTTAAAAAAAAAAGGTAAGGGGGGTGGAGCAAGGCAAAATATAATTTTTACCCTTCGTTACCATCCTTAAGGATCGAACCCAGACTTATAAGGCAACAACTTCACTGCCAACTAACCCGATCACGTCCTTGGGGGCAATTTTATCAATTAGTTTAGTATTACACCCCTTATCTTGATGTTAGCCTTAGAGTTTAAATATTTTGAGAATATAGATCTAATAAAATGACTTATATACCCTTAACGATTTTAATTTGATAATAACGTATTTGTTAAGATAGTCATAGTTACAAGTAGTAGAAATATCATTAATATCCCTAATAATTGTATAAAATATTCACTAAAATTTTAATATGTTACATTTGGCCATGTATGACTATTGGAGTGCCTCCGTAATATTTTAACATTACATAAAGGGGTAGGTAAATACGCGGTAATATTGAAATTGCAATTCGTCACATTTTTCTGAACAAATGCAAAGCAATGAAAAAAATATTTTTGTTTTATTCATGAGAATTATATGTTATATAGACATATATTTATTGCTTTGAATTTTTTTAAAATAATTTATATTTTATTTTTAAATCAATTATTAAGGATTTATAAGCCATTTTACTTTATTTATATTTTCAAGAGATGTAAACTTTAGAGTAAGTTATTTGAGCCATTTAAATTCCTCATTGCACCCTGTTTTGAATTAAAATTTTAATTATGAAAATAATTAATTATTTGTTCTTCATCTCCGTCCATTTCAAAAATTTTATTGTATTACATGAAGTAAATATTGCGATAAATAAACAAAATTATTCAAAAATTAACAAAATTAGCTTTATTGTAATCTAAAACAAAATGAAAAGAACAATACCCATCTCGTAAAGATAAAAAAAATAAAAAATAAAAATATATGTACTACTTTTAATCTATTAGAAACTTTTAGTCAAATTTCAGAAGTACAAACTTTGAATGACAATAATAGGCAAAAATTGATCATCTTATACTGAAAGTATGAAAGATAAAGTTGATTTTTAAGAAAGAATTAAAAAAATTTTTGAAAGAGATAGAAATTAGTTTAGGCTTTAACTATTAGTATAATAGAGCGAATATAATTATAATTAACCGTATTTTGTGACTTTGAGAACTTTTAAATTAAAATAATAAGTTATAATTTGATAACTATTAATTAAAAAAATGAGTGTTGAAATAAAATTAATTGGTTCAAATTGCCTCAAAACTTTACGAATGATATCAAAATGACGGGTAAAATAGAAAAAATAGAAGCTACGCCTCCGTGAACCATGATTTGGGAAGATAATGACAAAAGACCCCAAATTTTAAGAAATAGATATTAAAACTCTCTTCTCTTACGTTTGACATTTAATGTCAAAAGGGTCAAAAGGAAAATGATATTTTAATACTTTTACTTTGGGTTAACTCAGAAGTTCAAAAATGCTGACCTTAGTTATCAGAGCCATGCGTCATAATTTAATTGGTCAAAAATTTTATTTGTGCCTACACAATTAAAACGCAGCTTTCACATTCTACTATTCTTCATCTTCCCTCCTCCATATTTTTGGGGGGGAACCCATTTTATTGAATATTTTTATCTCGTTGTCGAACTAAACTAAATCATTCGAAAATGTAAATAATCTGTGATTTTGGAGGAAGATTTACTGCAACCAGTGCACAATTGAAGTTTAAAAATATAGTAATCCAGAATTGTTTGCTAAGTGAAGCAACGTGCGTAAGAACTCTCTCCCTCTGTCTGTCTCTCTCTCTCTCTCTCTCTCTCCCCCTCTGTCTCGCTTCACTTATTTGGTTTATTTTCAACCAAGTAAACGATGACACATATACTTATTTGTAAGCACCTGCCTTAATAACTATGGTCGGTTGTTGCGGGTTATTGAGGACTTTGACAAATGTTTGTAGGTTTTGTCTTTTTATTTTTTGTTTTATTTTTTATGTTCATGATCAATTTTAACCACTGTTTTGCATGTTTTGATTGATTGTATATGTCGAAAATTGGGTTAGTGTTTGATGTTAGATTTGACGGCAGTGGTGGCAAAATTATAAATAACTGTTAATGTGTTGAGTCATATATTTAAGATACTTATTTATCAATTAAAAATTCAACGTGGATAGAGAGTAATTACATCATAAGGGCACAACAGTAAGTTTAATGTTTTTCATTCAAATTAGGCGTAAAAAATAAAAAAAAAAATAAGTATTGATGTCGCTTGTTGAAAACTTAAAAGTCTCTTCAACTATTTTTCTTCTGAAACGTGCCTCTTCGTTTTCGAGTAAAATAATGTAATGATTAATAAAGTTGACACCATTATAATGGCAGAATTTTGACCTATTGTAAAACATTAAGAAGATTTTACTAAGTTTCACCAAACAATTTGGGGTTGTATCCATTTTCCCGTTACATGCAAGATAAAAAGATAAATTATTACCAAAAAGAAAAACGTGTTGTTCTTAACTAGATAGCAATAGCTTATGGAAAGATGTACTCTTTATCTATTAAAAATACAATCTCTAATGCAGACATCCGTATTTTAATTATCATATCAAAATATGTACTGTTGAATTTAATTGATACATAAAATTCACAAATTTATGAATAAAAAAATACTAAAAAAATTCTCCTTAAAATAATTTAGCAACAATTTCAATGCCATCTCACTCAAATATATTCCTTTGTACCTACAAATAGAATACATAATTGTACTTAATCATGCTTGATGCACGTGCATATTGGCCCAAATGTTGGACAATTAAGAAGAATTAATTATTATAGTTTCTGCAAGTTGCTCCTTTTCAGTGATCAGTTGCGCTTAATTTGTTTGTGGCACTTGCACGCCTTTAGGAGTCACATATGCGAAGCTCTAAATCATGATTCCTCCGACATTTTTAAACAACCCTGCGACCATCTTTCACGGGACAGACAATGAGTTAGAACAAAAGTGAAATGGTAGCATCAAATTATATCCATTAAGATGCACAACATGTCTGAGGTGGATCTGATTAATTCAGTTACAGCATGTCTGTAGACATATTTAATCACATACGATTGTAGACATTTCGAGGTGTTTGTAATTGGTTCGACTGATCGTTTTAAACAATTAGTTATCCTCGTACAAGGGAAAAAAAATCATCCATCTATCAAATTGTTAAGGTTTGATTTAGAATGGATGTTGGACTGCTGTGGCTATAAAATTACAGCATTAAATTGTTTGATACATTAATTGTTATAGTTTAAAAGCGAACATGAATTGATCTCATATTGTATAACGAATGACTTATAGTGTCCTTATTATTTATGTTAAAATTATTATTTAATAGTTGTGTTTCCTATACACTATCAACTTTTATTCGGATTCCTTTCTAATGTATCCTGAATTTTTATTGAACAAAATTTACATGATTAGAGATTAGTAGATAAAGACATGGAAATAGTAGAAGGATATATGAGGATACTGGATATAATCCTTGTCGCACTCAATTGTATATGATATGACTATCTTTATTTAAATAATTATATTAGAGGCTCTATTAATAATCTAAAATATTTTGTTGAAAACTTGAAATATTTGTTTGTTTTGTCCAATATTTGTTGAAGAGATAGAATGTAACAACTCTAATTTCTAACTCTCAACCTTAATGTTGGATTTATTCAAGGAAAAAAAAAACTCTTTTTGTATATGATTTTTCCATGTTTAAGGCTTGATGTCATTGACTTATCTTTTGAAACTAACACATACAAGATAAAGATGTTGTTTGTCTTTGACTCTGAAGTCTAAATTTAACTTTTTTTTAGACGTTTACTTATTTTGAATTATTCATTTTTTTAAGGTATCACTTATTATCAGACAATTATTTTAAATAGAAAAAGTAGAAAAAATCTACCTTTACCTAAAGTTTGAAATTTAAATAAAAAATTCTAATTTCAAATCTCAAAAGTATCTTAACAATTCATATATTTTCTATATGTATAAACTTAACATTTTGAATTATCCTGAAGTTACTTTTTTTAAAATTGCTTTATATTTTTATTCACATTAACATTAACTAAAGCAAAATATTGAACAAATCATATTATGTCTGTTGTGATTGATCAAAACTAAAACAACATGTTAACTTTATAATAAAAGTTGATATTATAATTACATCTTCTATTACAAAATTAAATTAAGAAACAATAATAATATTATTTTTATTAATGCTATCGAACTAATCGTCTAATCAACTCATTAAATTTTTAAATTATGAATAACAAATATTTGCACCATTTAAAATGATATTTATGTCAAACTACTAACCTTTGAATTTTTCTATTTAGATATTGAAAAAATAAAAGAATATGTCATTCAGATATTTCCACTCAAACCTATTTAGATTTTCGAAGGAAAAAAAAATACAACCGAAATGTATCATTAATTAAAGACAAGGTGCATGGGGCAGTATTTGCACTCGGTGCATATATAACACTGTTTTACTTAAAACACCCACTTATAAATTTAAAAAATAAATATTTTTTTATTAGTTACTTTAGTGACAACCTAATCCTTTTTGTACTCGTTTAAGTAAGATTTATATCCTAAATTTCTCATTTTTAAAACAAGATTTTACCATTTTAATTAGGTGGCACTTATATATTCTAAATATGTTTCCTATTTATATATAACTATTGAAAAATATCTTTCAGTGACTGCTTATTCAAAGTAAATAACGATTTTGTTCATCAGATTCTATTTGACAAAAATGAATGCCTTCATTAATTAGAAAATTTATAAGTTTACATATATTCAGTGTCCATCATTTTTTACCATAGAATGTGTAACATTGTCAGGAGTTGTTTATATATTTATATGAAGTCGTGAGCTTAGCATAAAAAATTTAGTGGCAGGATATAGCGTTTTGTCGATAATTAAAGCGGGACTCATCTTTCTAACTGCTCAAATTTTAGATTTTAGGATCGACTTGATTCAGAAATTGACATCCATATTTATTTGATGGATGAAATGTGAATAGACCGAAATTAATTTAAATTCTGAATAGATATGAATGTCTGAATCTGAATAATATATTTATTTATTTTATTTGAATATCTGAAAATAAATATTAAGTTGTTTATTTTTTCAACTTAAAAATTAAAAAATATGTCCTTTTACATTTGTACCATTATTAAATTTAAATATCAAATAAATAATATACTAAATACCATAATATTTTAATATTTATAAGTAAACTACATTCAAGTGAATACATAATGATTTTGGAATTATAATATATAAAATACCATAAATTTCAAATTTTATTACTAATTCTCAATAATAGTACATAATATAAGGAAAAAAAAACTAACAAGATGTTTGAAATAATTGATTTATCATTTCATCTTGAAGTTGTCGTATGTAAAGATGAAATTATATAGGGTAAACGTCTATGGGTGAGTTTTGGGATAGACATGAAAAATAAATTATAAAATAGAGATATTTTTTACATTATAAATTAATTAACTTAATTTAGATTCCTCCATTTAGTAAAAAATTATCTAAAAAGTCTCATTAAGTTATAAAAATAAACACCTATAATTAACTTAATTAATTAAGTTAAGTCACTTTAAGTCATTAAGTTAAAAAATAAATGCCACCTTATATATCGTTTTGTCGATAATTAAAGTGGGACATCATCTTTCTAACTGCTTAAATTTTAGATTTTAGGATCAACTTGATTCAGAAATTGATGTCCATATTTATTTGATGGATTTTATAGATTACTTTGAGAATAAAAAGTTCTAATTATTATTTTTTTTGGGAGAAAAGAGTGAAATACCCTTTTATTTGACTAAACTAATCGAAATTTCTTGATGTTTTAAAACACATCCAAAACCCCCTAAATGTCTTTCTTTCTTCCTTTTTTAACCTTATTATTTTACCCTTGATGGTTGTTTGACATTGATAATATGGATACCTTTAATATTTAAATAATTGAATAATCTTTAATGTAATTAATTTAAAATCAAATAAAAATTATGGGAAAAAGCAAGGGAATAATTATAATTTTTAATTAATTCTGAAATTTTTTTAACTTATTAAAAAATTAAATGTAAAATTAATATAAAAAAGTTGACACTGAGCGTTCGGGGTGTTTAGCTATTTTGTAGATGTGAAGCCTTTATATTTCAGATCTTAAAGATTTTATGAAGTAAAAGGTTATTTTATGTGAAAATTTTAATAATATATCAATTTAAAAAGCCAATATTATCTGTGGGTGGATCATCCACACACACACACACACACACACACACACAACATATCCAACAGTATCGAGAAAATATCGAATGATATTTATATATAAATATAAATTACGAATGAAATGGATGTGATTAGTGTTAAAAATTTTATATTCATTAAGGGGTAAAAATATTATTTTGTTCTTATATTATAATTTACGTTTGTAATTATGTAACATATTATGAATTTCTAATTATTTTTCTAAATATTTAATTTTGTATATTTTTGTGTGTTTATTAGGCAAAAATAATAATTTCATGCAACTCGAGGCTCCAAATAAATGTACGAATGTCAAATTTGGATTTCGATGGTCCGAGAAATTAGGTCATTATGAGAATCCACGACTTTTATTGTGAAATTATAAGTTTTTACAATGTTAAGTGTGATAATTGTGAAATTATAAATTTTTACCATGTTAGGCATGGTTATTGTTAGTAAAATGAGTTGGGTGTGCTTGAGTGGATTAAATTAGGTTTATATTTTGTTAGTAGGACAAATGTATGACTATGATATAATTGGCTTTATTTATATTTGCGGTGTAAATTAATCATGTATTAGTATAAATAGAGAGGGGGGAACTCATCTCTCTACACATTTTATTCACTTCATTCTCCTCAAATTCTTCTTGTCATCTCTCTTTGTAATATATTTTCAATAAATAAAATCATTTTTATTTCCAATTTTCAAATACCATTTTTTATTATGTATAATTTAATTTTAATTATTATTTTTTAATTATGCTTAGTTAAATATTAATAGTTAGGGGAAGGTGAAACTCTTAGTAAAAAAATTTGATTTAATTAAATTTTATTTTTAATTATATAAATTAAATTATTTTCTATCTAATTTTATCCAGATTTTATATTTTATATTTTAAAATTTTAATTTATTGTAGACAAACATAGGAGTTTGGCACAATAAATTCTTAATATCTTAGTATAAAATATGGTAAAATTGTATTTTGACTTATTGTAGACAAGTCAAATTTTGGCACACTAAGTACTTAATATATAATAAATTAATGGGAAAATAATTTTAATGTATACAATTAAATTTTGGGCAATAAAATAAAAATAAAAAGAATTTATTAAATTATATTTATTACTAAGAATGGATTTATAATCCTAACTAATTTAATTTCATAGTTTTGCTTAAATTAAGTTACATATATTTAAATTTTATTTTCATTTTTTAGATAAACTAAAGTAAATAAATTAAATATTTTCTCTATGGATTGACCTTGAACTTACCGAACTATATTATAATTAAACACTTTTATACTTAAGAGTAAATTAAACACTTTTGAGAAGTGTCACAATGTAAACAAAATTATTAAAAGAATAATTTATTAAAGTGTTTAATTAAATTGTCATTAAGAATAAAACATAAATTAATGTACCTTTAGTTATTTATATAATTTCAATTAAATAATGGTTTTACAAGAAATTTCGAGAGCTGTCAAAAAGGTGCCAACTCTTTTAATATATGAAACATGATGGGTTTTAGTCATCTCACGTGAGCGGCTTAAGCTTATGCTTGAGTCAATCTTTGGCCCAATGAAAATCTATCAGCGGGCCGGATGTAAATACGGAGAAGAGAAAATTTGCCTGCCCGTCATGGGCTTTGAAATGCCCTGTCCGACCCGACGTTTTGCCGTCCGCTATATAACGGAAAATGAAAAACCAACAACGTTAAACAAGGAAGTCTCTCTCCTTCCTCTAATTTCAAGTTAACGACTGCTTACTATAAATCTCTCAGTTGGGCATTCTCTTTTTGTGCCTTCTCTTCAATTCTCTTGATCAATCGTAGTACGCAGTAGTGAGCTACGCCTGACGGTACGTAATTCTCACTCTCTGTGAAGTTCATTGGCAAATTTTAAATGATTATCATTCAATCTTTTACTGTATTAGAGAAGCAATTTGTGTGCATTGTTGTTAACAACAGAATTGATTTTTTTTTTTTTGGACAGTAAAGAAAGAAAATGGAGGAAGAATCCTTAGGAGGCAATGATACAGGAGTTCGAGTATCAATATTTGACTATTCAGTTGACAAGCATTTTAAAGCACTCGACACTATTTCTAAACTTTGTGAAGAGCCAGATAGTGATGGCCTTGATGAAAGCGATGTTCAACGATTATCCTCCACAGTTACTTTTTTAAGGTAGTTAATTTTTTTATTTGGCATTTAAATATGTGTTAATTTTGATGTGTTTTTAATATAAGTAGGAATTGTTAATTTTGATGTGTTTTTAATATAAGTAAGAATTGTGTGTCTGTTTAGAGAATGGAGATATTTCAATTACAGGCCAAGAATCGTTAGGTTTGCAAACGAGATGGGAAGTTGGGGGGAAAAGAATGTTTTAAGTGAGATTAACTTGCCTCAATTCTCATCCACAGCAGTTCCTAAGGTACATCGGTTGGGATTTTTATGTTTGTTTAGTCAGCGCATTTAACAACAGTTTCTATATATACTGTGATATTATTTTGTTTGCATATTGTTACTGAAGGAGGGACTACGTACAGATGCAACTTCTCTGGTGTCTAGGTACGATTTAATATTTTGGTTTAAATTCAACCTGCATAGATTTTTTATTATTGTTTTAGTTGTGGTTTTCTCAGTAGAAATTTGAGGAGTTTCTGCACGTATGGATACTTCATATATGTCAGATGACATGACTGAATTATAATAATGGTTTCTATATCCCCATCTGTTTCTATATTGCCATCTGATTAAAAGTTTTATATATGTTTCCAATTTTTTCTTATTATATCTTTTCTGCAGCAAAGACTTTGTGATATATGCTGGGGGGTCTGTCTGGGCATTGGATTGGTGTCCCAGAGTTCATGAAAGGCCTGACTGCCAGGTCAAATGTGAGGTACTTGTTGTTTATATATAGAGGACTTGAGTAGGCTTTGTTTGATTATGGTACAATGTTTGTATGTTTTGATTTTTAATTTTACATCATCACCAAAATCTTGTTATTTTTTATTTGGATGTCAATTCTACAAGAAATCATTGGACACATGATTCAATCCTAAATTGACCTAATGGAATTTAGTTCATTTGCTTGGTTTTTTAGCTTATCATTGATGGCCTCAACTAACTTCCCTTGACACCATTTCTGCTCTGGCCAACTCAGAGATTTTTTTTTCCTTATGGTTTTTCATTTCCTTATCCATTTTCCTACTTTTCATAAAGTTTTAAGTGGGCAGTGGGAAGCATTTAAGCATTTATTTATTGTAATGTCAGCAAAATCCATGGATTTTGAGACATTATTCTGTAATTTGCCTATATCTTTTTATTCTTGCCCTTGGGAAAGCTTTTTTTCCTGCAAGAAAGGAAAGCTATAACTTATTCTTTATGGCATTAATTGTTGTCACTTATTTGAAAACAAGTGAGAGTAGGAATGTAAGTGAGAGTAGAATATTGTTGCAATGCATCTTCATGTTAACCAGACTCTTCTTTTCTGTTTTATTTTTCATTTCTTATTTTATTTTTGGCTTTTTTTCCCCAGTTTATTGCTGTTGCTGCTCATCCTCCTGAATCATGTTATCACAAATTAGGTGTGCCGCTTACAGGCAGAGGCATGATTCAGATTTGGTGTATGCTAAATGTTGGTGTAAATGAGGAAGAGGCACGGTCACCAAAGAGAAACCTAAAACGAAAATCTCAAAATTTTGAAGACTCAGATGACAAAACAAAGAAACCAAGAGGGAGACCAAGAAAAAAGCCAACAGATGAAGCTCTTGATGATGGTGCTACAAAGGACAAGTTAACGCAATCGAAGAGGCCAAGAGGAAGACCCAGAAAAAAACCAAAAGATGAATCTAGTGACAACTTGGATGGTGTTGAACAGTTCGTTCAACCACTTGCTGTTCAACATCCAGAAGATTCATCCAACATGCTAACTATACAAGAAGTTTCTGGGAATACCCTTAGAAAACTTCAGACTTCAACTGGAAGAGCATCTTCATCAAATTCATCCCTTAAAACTCCTCTTCAGAGTAGAAGATTGAAACCACTTGCTGTTCAACATCCAGAAGATTCATCCGACGCACAAACTATAGAAGAAGTTTCTGGGAATGCCCTTAGAGAAATTCAAACTTCAACTGAAAGAGAATCTTCATCAAATTCATCTCTTAAAACTCCTCTGCAGAGTAGAAGATTGAAACAACTTTCTGTTCAACATACTCAAGATTCATCTAGGTTGCTAACTGTAGAAGAAGCTTCTGGGGATACCCTTAGAAAACCTCAAATGTCAACTGAAAAAGCATCTTCATCAAATTCATCCCTTAAAACTCCTGTTAGGAGTCAAAAATTGAAAAGTAAGGCAAGAGTAGAGAAACATAGTCATGATATATGTCGACCGTTATCAAATGTAAATGAAGATGAGGGACCTCCTACTGCAAATCATCAAATATATCATGGCTCTGAGCGAGATTCTGCAGTCTGTGATGTTTTAGGTGATTTTCTTTCGAATCCAAGCTTGCCTTCTTGTCCTATCCCGAAGGACATTGCTCTTCCTAGGGTTGTATTGTGCCTTGCCCACAATGGAAAAGTTGCATGGGATGTGAAATGGAAGCCATATGATGCAGTAGATTGCAAGTGCAAGCAACGGCTGGGGTATCTTGCTGTCTTGCTAGGAAATGGTTCCCTTGAAGTGTAAGACATCTGCTTGAGTTGTCTAAACTTTTATATCTAATTTCATTTGTTTTCATGCCTTTTTGAGTGTTATTATTTTTCTTGGTGTTTTAGCATCGAAATTTGCATGTTGAGGTCCTGTTATGTGAATGATCTGTGAAGTGTGTTGCTATTTTTGTGGGGATAAATTAATTAGCTCATAAATACTGATTGAGGTTAATTTTATATCCAATGCATTGGAATTTGTGCTTACTTAGACAAAAATACTGTACTAGTAGTAAATATTTAATCACTATTATAAAATGCTTTCCTCAGTTCTTTCTTTTATATTGTTAAGCATTTATGAGCCTTGACCTTTTATGTTATCAATTGTTTGCATCAGACTATGATATATAGAAATTGCTTGGTTGTATGTTATATGATGCATTACAACCAATTATAGTGTCTGTGGTGTTATCTGACGATCTCTCTTATCAAATGTAGTTGGGAGGTTCCTCTTGTCCAGACATTGAAAGCTATTTATTTGTCTTCCATGAAAGAGGGGACTGATCCTCGCTTCGTAAAATTGGAACCAGTATTCAGATGCTCAATGTTGAAATGTGGGGGCACACAGAGGTAATCTGCACGTCTAATTTTTGTATCTTCTTTTGATAACTAAATTGTAGTTTGATTAGCATCTAAACAAAGAATTTGTTAGTCATAGATAGTCCTAGAGACCAGATCTTGCAAATTTCCACCTACGCTGTTAACAAAGTTTTGATATCTTTACATATGAAAGTCCCCTGGATCACTGAATATTTGGTTAGGGTATCTGAATCAGACAGATGTTGTTTAGAAGAAAATAGGCATAATCTATGGGATTGGATATTTAAGTAGATGATTACAGAATTTAGAAACTTAGGGGATTAATTCTCTGTTGCATGACTCAGAATGCATGTCAATGTCATATTGGCATGGTAGTTGTCAGGCCTACAATTCTCATTCTCTTTATGATTTTTTATATTTGAATTGGATCCTTGATTTTGAGAAGGCTTTATCTGGAAGTAGATTTTACTGGATGTCATATTTCTTTTAGATCACCATGGAGGCCTCAGATTCAAAGGTTAATCATAATTGAACAGAAAAATTTAATGAGGAATATTTGCTTTTCCAGCCAAATTCATCTACCGGCTAAATGTCATGACTGTCTAAATTTTTGTTGTTTGACATACCGGGGGATATATCTATGATTTACCTGTAGTTAACTTCTATTATACAGCATCCCTTTGACAGTGGAGTGGTCAACCTCACCTCCGCATGATTACTTACTGGCAGGGTGCCATGATGGGACGGTAATATATCTTCAATCCTTTTTTGTGTTTCAGTCTGCTCCTAACTTATTGGAGATGTAGACTTCACGCTTTAGATTTGGGAATAAGGGTTTCTGCGTCTCTCTACAATAGATCTGTGAGAGTTACTGGGAGTATATTCTCCAAGTAGTATCTGTTGATTAAATTTATGCTGGCATGCACTGTTCCAGTTGCTGGTGAGATTGTTGGAGAGATTATGGCTTTTTCACTTTTAGTTTTCTGTGTCAGAACTAAAGAATTATACCTCGCACGCAGGTAGCTTTGTGGAAATTTGTTGCAAGTGATTCATCTAAAGGTAAAAAAAGTGTATGTCACTTTTCATTTGATATTTCCTTTCTCTTGCACAGAAATTCTTGGACTTATGAAGCACTTTAACTAATTTGCCTACTTTATCTTTCACTTGCTGATGTGCAGATTCAAGACCTTTGCTCTGTTTCAGTGCTGATACACTTCCTATTAGAGCAGTTTCATGGGCTCCGGCTGAGAGGTTAGTGATGCTACATGAACTCTAGTTAAGATCTTACTGCTGAAAAACTAAAAACATCGAGCTTTAATCTACCCTTTTACGTACTGCTGAAATGCTTTTATTTACAATTTTCAGTGATTCGGATAGTGCAAATGTTATACTTACTGCTGGACATGGAGGCCTAAAGTTTTGGGACATACGGTAAGTATGATGGCTTTTATTATTTTTTCAATTTTAAATTTATGATGCCTTTTCGTTCATTTTCAAAATTTTCTGGTTTTTTCTTTCCGTGCATTTCATCTTGTCATTTTAGATTACTCATTGATTACTTGTGTAATTTTTCTTATAGAAACTTTTTTAATATATGTTGTACACTTGAATTTTAGTGAAAAATCTTGAGAGAGTAAGTTACACTCTTATCAGTGAGTGCATGTTCCACTAAGGGCATATTTTAATCTTTAGCAAGTTTGATGTGAGATAGAACCTCCACACGTGACTTCCTTCCATATATTACAGTATTGGTGGTTGCAGGTAACCATCCACAAACTTTTATGATGTAATAAAGCTCATGGACTAATAAGCTTTAGCTGAATTCATAATTTTCAGGCTTCAAAATCAGTCATTAAAATCTATTTTCATGTCAGTAATTTTGCTACTGTTTTTCTGTGTAGTTGCCTGTGAACAGTTGTTATGGCCATTTTCTTGAGCTACCTATATTCCATTATCGAATGAGTGATGATCCTGGGTGCCTGTGATGTTGGAGTATAATGCATGGATTATCAGTTTTATTTTTTGGATCTACACTATTAGTTTTACTGCCGATTAGTGTCATTTTGCTGGAAGGGACAAATATCTTCTAAACTTGAATTATGCCAACTGTAGCTAGAAATCACGGAGAAAACCTGCCAAACTTGGGTGAAAAACAAACTATTGTCACAATTTGTATAGGTGATAATTTTTTAGCATCAGCATACAGAATGTATGGATATATTTTACTGATTCAATTTGCACATGATAATCTTTTCTCTTTCAAATGAATACAATATTATACTTCTGTTTACTAAGGCTGTTAGCTTGTGCTGTTTAATATTCATCTCCTGGGTCATAATATTTTCTAAGTTGATTTTTCCAATCCTGAATTCTTAATATATATATATAAATTTTTTTACTTCCAAAATTTAGCTCTTTTTTCTCATTGGAATGTTATCTGTTTTACAAGATTAAAGCATGCACTTGAAACAAGAATATTATATAGGCATATGCTATTTCTGTTAAACTTTATACTTGTTAAGCCTATGGAAAAATTAGTATCATTACATAGTCACTGAAGAAATTTGTGGCTTTTGCAGTGACCCATTCCGTCCCTTGTGGGACATTCATCCAGCGCCAAAGTTCATATACGGTCTGGATTGGTTGCCAGATCCAGCGTAAGCTATGACTTGCTAAAAAAGCACAAATTACATTCCTAATAGTGATTTTGTTTTGCCCTTCCCTTTAAACATTGCTTTTTCACTTTTAACAGATGTGTTATTTTATCCTTTGATGATGGAGCAATGAGGATAGTCAGCTTGTTGAAGGCTGCATATGATGTCCCAGCTACTGGAAAACCTTTTGCTGGGACAAAGCAGCAAGGGTTGCACCTAGTTAATTGTTCATCCTTTGCTATCTGGAGTGTGCAAGTGTCAAGGCTAACAGGTATATCTCTCATGCCTTTTTTTTTCAAGTTTTCGCAGTCAGTCATGTATGTTACCTCGGCTCTGAGTGCTTAATTATGTGTTCAGCGAAATGCTTATGAATTTACTGCATTATTCAAGTTTCTTGCATGGAATTGTTCATGTGAAAACAATTTGAATTGGTCCCCAATTTTGTTTAATTTTTAATAACCATTGTGCAAGATCACTTAATTATTTGTTGATTCATCAGAACAAAGGTGATAGTTTTTATCTTTATAGTAATTCCTACCAAACAATCTTGTATAGGATCACGATTCTTGTCTTTGAAAATTAAAGTGATTTTTTACTGTTTAATCTTTTGTTTATGATGTTTAACCAATCTGGATGAACTGCTAAATTCCAATACCCATATTGTGACCAAGTTGATGCATATCAATTTTAAATTCTAGGCATGGTTGCATATTGCAGTGCAGATGGTACCGTTCATCGTTTCCAGGTGAGATAACTTCCTTATTTCCTTTATTTTTGTTGTCTTTCTGCCTTAAAAATCATATTGTATCATGCTTTTGTCAAATCCATTCCTAAAGGGAAAATATCAAATGTCAATACTTTATTCTGTAATTTTCGTTTCCATTAACATCTTTTTACCAGAAGGATATTGAGGCATAGCAACTTGAACCATGACATCTCCTTCCAAGCATCGCTATTGTGAATTTTCTTTCTGAACCATTGATCAAATTAGATTGTTCTCTATGATATTTGTCTGTTAAAATGTTTCTGAGAGGAGCTCATGGTTTTCAGTTCCTCAGCAGTGAGATGTGAAAATTATCCTCAATTTCACTTTTGCTGCTTACTTTAAATAAAAATGGAGAAAATAATCCATAGATAAAGGACATTTCACTAAGCTTTTAGCTTTTACCTAACCAGAGGATCTTGTCTTAATAGCTCACAACAAAAGCAGTTGAAAAAGATCATTCACGAAACCGCCCCATGCATTTCCTGTGTGGATCTGTGACTGAGGATGATTCAGCGATTACAGTGAACACTCCATTAGACAATACTCCAGTACCACTGAAGAAGACAGTTCATGATGCTGGGGAAAGATCCATGCGAAGTTTCTTGATTGAGTCAAATTCGTCCAAAAGTCCAAATGATAAGAAGGGGAAAAATGTTTTAAGCTCAGATAATCAACCTTTAGGTAAAGCTTTTGCAATTCGGTTAATGTTTACCTATTAACCAGTTCTTCAATAACAATTCTCAAATTGTCCTTTATTTTCTGCAGCCCTTTGTTATGGCAATGAAACAGGTGAAGAATCTGAAGGTGATATGACATTGGCAGCTCTTAAGAACAAACAAAAACCAAAATCCGGAAATAGCAGGAAAAAAAAGGAGGAAGATGATCAAGTGATGGTGTGTATAGATGAAGAGGCAATGGATATACAGGGGAAGGAAAATGAAGAAGGAGAAGCTGGGAATGGAATAGAAGTTCTACCTCCTAAAGCTGTGGCAATGCATCGAGTGAGATGGAACATGAACAAAGGCAGTGAGAGATGGTTATGCTATGGAGGAGCTGCTGGAATTATTCGATGTCAGGAAATTGGAGTACCTGATATTGATAAAAAGACGGGGAAGAAGATACAGAAATGATCACAAACATTAACGTCCGGGTATTTTATGATCATATTTACAAGTGGTCTTCTTATCATGTTTATCCTGATTTTTATTTTCAATTGAATCTCTAACAAAAATTCTTTTATGATGTAGCTGTTGGTTGATGCAAGTATAATATATATATATATATATTAGTAAATGAATAATTCTACATTTACAAAGTATGAGGCAATTTGTATTCTAAAGGTAGATCTTAGGATAATTAAGTATTTCATAAATTGCGTTCTACCGGGGTCGGCCATATCTATCGGACTGCAAACTTTGAACTCGAATTCGTAAGCATTACTGAGTTCTTTTATCATCATCATCATCATCATTCTAAGGAAGGGTGGGTTATTTATTTATTCATATATAGGATTTTATTTTTTGATTTGCTGGTGCAAACAAACATACGCCAAGTTAATTAAAATAAGGAATTCAATTGCAATCATAAATATATACGCACGTGATCGTGAATAAGTCAGCTGTTTTGATTCCAAAGTCACAGAATGGGATCCAAAATACTAGCCACTTAAATGGAGTTTGAAGTCCCTTTGCTCTTTAATTTGCTTCACAGTCAACTGTCTCTCTGCTTTTATCGCGCACAATCGGTGGAAAATTAACTGTTTACCATCCTTGCTTTGTATATATATCTCAACTCCGAGCTTTCACTTTTTGGTTTTAGCACGCGTAAACAGAGAAAAAGCAAATAACCAAAAATGAATGTCATTCCAAATCTACTAGTATTTTTCTTCGATCTTTTTCTTGCTATTACATTGGTTAATGGGTCTACCAATGACCGTGAAAGAAAGGTGATTTTAGACGATTTATGTTATAAGTTTTACGTTTCGGTTTTCTTAAACTTTACATTACAGGTGCAAAAATGTTGGGCATTGATTGTATGATAGGACATCTGACTCTCATGCAAGGTTTAGACGTCATCTGTACTCAATTATTCATTCAGTTTCCTTTGATACGAAAATATTGGGTGCTCTTGGTGTGTGTACGCTTTATATTGTTGAATTTGTATCATCAGTATTTATCAACTAATCATGAAAGAGTACGGACAAACGAGTAATAATTTCTTAATCAATCATGAAAGTTTTCGATGCACCGAATGTATACTTTCTCTTATTGAATTTCTTTCTTACCATGTATTCATCTTAATCAATTATGAAAGAGAGAATAGACGTACGTCTAGAATTCTTCAATGAATCATGAAAAAATAAATATATGCATAATAAAAATCTAATGGGTGGAGGATTGTGTATCCCCCAAAAACAACCTTAGATTTTTCACAGCGAAGCTTGTAGACTAGTAGCCTTTTCCATTTTTTATTTTATATATAATGCATGAACACCATCAATGGTTCTAACGTGGTCTTATATGAACTAATATTTTTGTATTGAATAACAGCCATACATTGTATACATGGGAAACGCGCCGGAGGAGGCCGGAATGTCTGCCGTCAAGGAACATCATAGTTTGCTTACAACAGCAATTGGCGAGTAATAAATCACTAGCTTATTTGCCCATGAATTATACTGGACACTCACAATCTTAATACATAGTTAATCGTTAGTCTTGCCTGTCATGAATCAACTATCTTAGAGCAGTAATACTCTTCAGTGATACATTTCCTAATTAATTTTTAACATCTTACCAAAATTTTCCAGTGAAAAATTAGCTAGAGAATCCAAAATACGCAGTTATGGTAAGAGCTTCAATGGATTTGCCGCGAGACTATTGCCTCACGAAGCAAAGAGATTATCAGGTACACACACAACATTAATTAGATGTGTAACTACATTTTTTTCAAATTCTAATTTTGTTTCTGCAGAGGAAGAGAGTGTTGTGTCTGTGTTTGAAAACACTCGTCGCAAACTTCATACGACAAGAACATGGGATTTTCTGGGCATGTCTAAGAAATTACAAAAAAGGAACTCCAATGCACAGAGCAATATCATACTTGGTTTGTTAGACACAGGTTGGTGACAAGCAATCTGTGTCATTTCATTTAACTATTTTCTTTTTATAGAAAAAAGAAATTCTATATTATTTTACTAATAGTGTAAATACTGTTGTAGGTATTTGGGTCGAGTCTCCAAGTTTTAATGATAAAGGGTTTGGCCCTCCTCCTGCCAAATGGAAGGGCGAATGTGTTACTGGCGCAAACTTCACTCGCTGCAACAAGTATAAACTGCTCTCTATTTCACAAAAAAATAAATATTAATGATTAGAATTAGAGGTCTGTCCGAACCTGCATTAATTGCTTTTCAGCATTGGATTCAGGGGTTGATTTGAGCTTTGTGCATGCTATGCCTTAGATTAGCCTATACATGAATTGCTTATCACCTCATAACTTGTAATGTTACTAGATTTTTGAAAAATTAACGTCACTCAGCACTCAGCATTGAATCCAAATTATGCATTCGTTGTCGCCTCTTGGCTTGCATTTGATCAAAGTCTTGAATATTGAACAATTTAAACTTGTAAAATGAGAGCAGCAAGGTCATTGGTGCAAGATACTACAACCTAGACAACGCTCTTGATCCCAACACCGATCAAAAGAGTCCAGTCGACACCGACGGCCACGGCACTCACACATCCTCCACGGCCGCCGGGGAAACCGTGAAGGGCGCAAGCTTGTACGGAATAGCTCAAGGTACTGCACGCGGGGGGGTGCCGTCAGCCCGCATTGCCATGTACAAGGTGTGCTGGAACGGTGGCTGCGCCGACATGGACATATTGGCCGCTTTTGACGACGCCATTGACGACGGCGTAGACTTAATATCCATTTCCATTGGCGGGCCGTCGAGGAGTTACTTCGACGACCCGATTTCAATCGGATCCTTTCATGCAATGAAGAAGGGAATCTTGACGACGTGCTCCGCGGGGAATGATGGGCCCTACCAAGGGACTGTGGAGAACGTAGCCCCGTGGATTATGACAGTGGCCGCCAGTGGCATTGACAGGAAGTTTGTTACCGCTGTTAAGCTTGGCAATGGCATGAGAACTTCCGTAAGTTTATTCGCCGTTCGTTTTACTCTACACGAAAAAATTTGTGTTTCTACAAAACGCAAAAATGTTGATTTTTTTTTTTTAATTATTTTCAAACAAATTTGGATGAAGGGGATATCAATTAATACATTTTCCCCAAGAAAAGCAATGTACCCTCTCACAAATGGTGCTCGTGCAGCCAATGTTACTGCTGAAATCTACGGAAATATCAGGTATGTAAATGAAATAATGAACTCCCAATTGATTCAATTTTTTTTAATATTTAATTCTAGTTGTTTATAATTAAAATATATGGGGTGATGGGTGCAGTGCCTGTGATTATGGAACTCTTAGCATGAAAAAAGTGAAGGGAAAGATCGTTTACTGCCTCGGAAGCGGCAGCCAGGACTACAACATCAACCGCTTACAGGGAGCTGGAACGATCATGGCCCTTGATGCCCCAACGGACATTGCCATCGCCACTCTAATAGCTGGAACTTTTGTGGTTCCTGAAGTTGGCATCAAGATCGATCAATATATCAACTCCACCAAGTACTAATTAATCCCTTATTACTATTAAAAACTTTGCACGTCATTGACTACAATTAATCTCTAATGATTTTTTAATTGATGAACTAAGTACAGAAATCCTCAAGCTGTCATATACAAGACAAGAGTTGTTAACACGAGTACTGCCCCCTTCATAGCTTCGTTCTCATCGAGGGGTCCTCAAAAGATTACCCTCAACATCTTGAAACCTGATATTGCTGCACCGGGACTGGACATATTAGCTGCATATTCAGAATTGGTGTCAGTTACAGGATTGCCCGGCGACAGAAGAATTATGCCATTCAACATCCTTTCGGGCACATCCATGGCATGCCCTCATGCTGCGGCTGCGGCTGCCTATGTCAAGTCACTTCACCCTGACTGGTCGCCTGCTGCAATCAAATCCGCTCTCATGACCACCGGTAAAACTATACCTCAACATATATTCCACTTTCAATTAATCTCCCCCTTGGACATAATCGTCTACTATCCTGTAACCACAATGTCATTTGTCTGCTTCAGCGACACCAATGAAGAAGAAATCTGACGATGCAGAGCTAGCGTCAGGATCAGGCCAAATCAATCCAACAAGAGCAGTTCACCCAGGCCTCATCTATGACCTCAACTTGAGCTCCTATACAAGATTCCTCTGCAAGGAAGGCTACAACAGCACAGCAATTGGTCGACTTATTGGCCGCAAGAAGAAATTCAACTGCTCTACCATTAGACCTGCACGAGGATTGGATGGCCTTAACTATCCTTCCATGCATTTTCACCTCACCAATGAATCCAGCATCTTCGCCATCTTCCATAGGACTGTGACTAATGTGGGGTTTGGAAAATCTTTATACAAGGCGACTGTGCATTCCCCGAAAGGCCTCTCAGTTAGAGTATTCCCCAGAGTTTTGACGTTTAGCAGATCGCGTCAAAAGCGGTCTTTCACTGTCCTGGTGAAGGGATCCATGCAAAGTGAACAGAGGATACTGTCAGCTTTACTTGTGTGGAGCGACACCAAGCACAGTGTTAAGAGCCCTATCCTCGTGTATAAGCAATTCCCTCTCTTGTTTTAAACAATTTCTTTGTTTTTTTTTAATCTCGGATTTCATAGGTCAGGAAACAAAAGAGATTGCATATTAGTGCTCATCAGTATCGATTCTTTCTTGTAAACAAGAGTCGATTGCTTGTATGGTTTTACAACTGTTTTCCCGGTCCCGTTAATTTTTTGGAAATCTACAGGTAAGGTTTTTTCTTGTTTTCGTTGACAAACTCACATGGTATAAAAATTTTATTTGCCTGCCCTTGAAAGATTGAAACAATGACATATCGTTAATTGCTAGTATGCAACAGTTTACATACTTGCGAACCTGGGACGAGAAATGAAAAATATTGATTCACAGTCTAAGAAGAAATAATCTTATTCCCACAGTTTTCATCTTCAGCATAGTCAGTAATACACAACTAGGATTAGCTAATCAGAAAACCGAACTTCTACTGTATTGCGAACTCATGTAAATATAGGATAGGCCGATGATTATGCATGTTCGGCAGAAATGAACTCACCAAATCTGAAAACTGGATCGCCAAAAGCTGAACTTACTGAACAATTTTTGCTGCGTATTGGTACGTTCCTTAAAGTTACAAAAGATCCGCTACAAACATGTCATTTCTCAACTCCTCTCCGGCTTCCCCTTTCTCAAGCCAAAACCCACCAAAACGGCAGCGTCAGTTTCTTAATGTAAGTGTCTTCTCACCAAAACTTCTGGACAGCAGTAACTCAGAATTTGGTACGGTTTCGAACATCACCGATCCGACACAATGCCTTGATTGTGATAAGGTATAAAGATATAACAATTGGGCCAACCCAAAATTTTTGGCCCATTTTAGACGACATAAGCAGATCTCCAACCTGCAGCAGTGTCTTAGGGATGGGCCAGTCTCATTTCCTTAAAACAGCCCTCCTATGTTTATAGACAGTGTTCTGCTCTGGCTTATGCCTTGAGAACTTTTAGTCCCGGTCCAACCAAATCTTGAAAGAAGCTCAACACTGCATCCGACATTGACGGCCATGGAGATTTTTCAGCTTTGTAAGTTCCTTCCTCCTCTTTCTTGCCTCAGCTGCAGCAGCTGCATCCACCAGTTTCTTACTGGGATAGTTGACTGGTTCTTGTTTCTTCTCTGAAGGACTCAACAAATGGTTGCCTATATTAGAAACAGCCTCGGTATGGCCAGTGTAATCAGACTGCAGTTCATTATCATGTTTAACGATAAATGAACCCCCAACAGAGGACAGTGGTGGAGGTGTGGGTGTGGCTTCTGTTGTGTAACGCCCAATTTGTTGGCAACCTCCATCTTGAAGGGATTTGGTGACAGGGATATCATTGAGATCATTATAACTTTGAGCTTCTGCTAAACCATACACTTCATTTTTAATTTTTACTGGCAACAAGAAATGATGATTCTCCTTATCTGCAGTCATTTTTGAAGATGAAACACTGTCATACCCATCATCAGCAGAAGTTTCATCTTGTAGGACCTTTAGGCTGTTGGAGATTGGAGCATGAAATCCACTACCACTGTCATGAAGAGGGAAGAACCAAGGGCATGGCACTACATATAGAGGAGTTCTTGCCACATTACTATCTGTGGGATTTTCTTGCTCCTGAGAGGAAGCAAGCTTACCAGTTATAGACACAGAAATGTTCGATGGAAAGCTGACTGCATTTTGCATCCCATGTTGTGATGGGACAGGCTGTGAAGATTGAATGATGGAAGGCCAGCCCAGTGGCGGGAGAGCATGGTGATTGTACAAGAGCAATGGGCAGTTTGTAGGAGAGGAAGACATCTCCGCATGGGCTAACTTAACCTCTCCTTGAATTTCCCCAACCTCAGCTTTTATTACTTTTGCCACCTGCAAGACAGGAGAGCATGTCAGGTCTTGGCATATTTTATGCTAAAATATCTAACAAATTAAAATATACAATCCTCTTACCTGTGCCTTCAAATGCTTATTTAGGGTATCCAAAGACTGATATTCTTTAACAGCCAACTCCTTTTCCTTCTCAACAGAAATGCCACCATATGCAGAAAAAGTCAGTTTCACAATCCAATGTGAATTCAAGAACAACTATATGAACATATAATAGCTTTGTAAGCAAGATAATTATATTTTAGAAACTACTGTCAGCCAGATGCCTAATTGCAAGACAGTGATACTTCAGGGCAGGGAAAACTGCCTACCCTCTTTAAACTTTTGTTCTCCCGCGATAGATCAGCAGCTTTTCTGGTTAACTCCTCACACAAAGCCTGAATCAAGTTTAGAGAGGATGCACAATTAGAGAAAGACATCAGTCGCACACTTCAGTAATTAGAAAGCATCTCTTTGCTTGACATAATAATGTACATTAGCTTAAATGCTTCAAATGCAAATTGATTAAATTATTCTATGCATTGAATAATTGTCATGCAAAGCGATACGCTCGATAGCTAACACAGGATAATTGGGACTAATAAGGTTGATCATTAGACATGATTATACTCTGATCATACTAAAGAAAATCCATATGAGAAGAGAGAACAAACAATTGTGAAATTATAAAGAAAACCAGGCCTTTGGGGCATGACAATCAGAAGCTGAAAGTTGTACATCAATAATATACACAAACTGAGAACAAACAGCTTACTTGTCGGCGACGAATGGTCTGCCTAGCTGATTCTCTGTTTGCTAATATTCTACGTACTCTTCGCTCTTCCTTTTCAGCCTGAGTGGCAAATCTTCAGTTACAAGTAAAGAACATTTAACAGGGCAAAATTTCTGAGGACTCTAGAAGCTTTTAATACCTCAGTTAAATTTTGCCTGGACCTGCCACCAGCCATTGATATGTACCTTGTGGCACACAAAGAACTTCGTTTAAGTGATTCAGCATCTTGGTCAGCTTTTACTGGTTTAATTAGTATATTGCCACATGCAGTTTGATCCCGCTGCTGATCTGATATTACTTGGTCCTGCTATAAACAAAAATATTGCTCAAGTCCTGCACAGAATAGTGCGACTTGGTGACAGACCGCTATAAGTTTTCAAATTTAACATACCAGTTGACTAATCAAATTCTCATTTGCTTACAGTTACTATTCTTGCATTCAACAGGAAAGCCATGGGCACAGGAATTGATTTACTGGATGTAGGAAGCAAAGGTGAAAATTAAAATTTGTCTTGAATGGAGAACTCAAGTTGCTCTTTTGCTTTAAATTAAGAAGCTTTTCGTTCATTAACCCAAAGAGCATTCCTTTAGTATAATGATTTATCTTAACCTGCATTGTGATGAAAAAAGATACAGTACTAACACAATTTGTTTTCACATAAGCTTCCAATTAAGGACATGTTAAGGAAGTTTTTTATCAACATAAAGAACAGGATATGGGGGGAAAAATTTGAAGAAACTATTGAACTTCTAACCCATCTTAACAAGTCAGCCATAGAATCAACCAATCTCATATCAGTCACATTATGATGTACCAACAAAGTGATACACATGGAAAACACCTATCTGTTGAACATACAGATAAACAGTAAGGAAACCATATCCATCGACATCTCTTCCTTTTAGATCTCCTAATTCAGAGTAATATAAAAACAATCACATGAACAGAGGCTCTATTTTTTTTTGTTTTGGCTGGGTCCACAAGTATGTTCTCGACTGTTGTCATAAGGTTGTTAAACTCAATCTCAAGGCAACAACTAAAAACATAATTCCTCAAATTAAAATTCGAAATGTATCCTACAATTTCTATAGCTATTGATCAACTCCTAATAAAGCTAGGAGTTGAAGGATCATCGCACATAATGAAAAATGTAAAATAAACTAAACAGAGCAAGCCAAGGCAAACATTCATTCGATCCATCACTTGCTTCTGCTGATCAAAATGACATTCAATTTTATTATTCAGTACATAAACCAAATATTGTTCCCATAATCATTTTCCAACCGTTGAATTAATAAACAATTAACAATTACCATATTTCCTAAAAATAGAAAAAGAAAAAAGCTTACAATCTTTTGACGAAATAAATTATTCTATTTCACTTGCTACTTTAGAGCAAATAAAAACCACCAACTAAATTCACAAAAATAGCAATAAATGAAAAAATAACAGCTGAAATTCGAATACTAACATCAATGGGATCCGAAGAGGGTGGCTCCGGGTCTACCGGGTCCATGTCCGACCCGGACTGACCAGGCGGCGACTCGGTCTTAACTCGCTTCCTGACACGTTTCCCTTTGCATCCCCAATTCGTCGCCGTTTCAGCAGCACCGCTGCAACCGCCGTTCTCTATCATTGCTAAATGCGCCAAATCCGCCAGCGCCTCCGCCGCCTCAAGCTCCAAATCCACCATCCGATCTTCCGCAATCTCCGGCGGAGAGCTCTGCAACGACGCCGTCGAAGAACTCGAAACCGAGCAGCTCTCTAAATCCATAACACTTCGCTCGCACAGAGGGATTCAAAAGGAAGAAAAAAAATATAATACAAAGAAAAAACAATGTATTTTTATAATTTTATCTTTTATTTTATTGCTGCTACTTCAAAGAAAGGTTTTAGTACTACTACTTGCGCTTGGTTTTGATGAGCAAATGCAAGCTAGCAGCGCGCAGGTAGTGGTTGAATGCCACGTGTCTTGCCAACTGGTACCAGACATCTATTGCTAACTCGCGCCGATGTATCCCTGATGGCCACGTACAAGGGTAAGGCCACGTAGACTAATTGACACGTGATATATCGCACGTATGGGAAGTGGGTTGTTTGGGTTGCAGATTGGGGAACATTTATGTACACGTGGTAGCGCAGATGTGGAACACGTGTGGTATTTCTATTCTGAGCTTTTGTTTTTATTTTATTATTACTTTTTTAGTTTAGCAAAGGCTTTTGCTTGGTTTTATAAAGTGTTTGGGAGATACGTGGAAATCAGATGATCAGAAGACAACGTTTGTCTTCATGTTTGGGTTTTGCTTCAATTGTAAAAGTCTTGGGTATGGTTGGAAAAGAGAGGAATCCAACCATAAGGAGGGAGGGTGAGAGAAAATGAGTGAAAAAAAAAAAATTAAATTAAATTTTTATTATTTAATTGGACATAAAATTTATTTATTTTTCTTATTTTATTCTCCTCTTCTTTTTTTCTCTCCACTCTTCTTTTTGTATTTTTTCATATCAAAGATAACACGAAATTCATCTTGGTGTACTATTCATTTTTTATTATTCATTCTTTATCATTCTTTATCACATGTATATGGTAACTAATTAGGATAATTTACATACTCATGTGGTAAATATTTAATGGATAATAAACAATGCTTTAGGGTACCAAAAATCTTCTATTCCTTGCAATAACTAGTGTGTTGGATTTATTATCATTTGATAGTTATAATAATAAAAAATGAAGATATGTTTTAAAAAATTTAATATCATTCACATATAAATACATACGTTCGAGATATTTTTCGCTTATTGGGTTTGATTACTTTATTTTTAGGATTACACTTTACTGTTTGAACGTTGTTTTTTTTTTCTTAAGAATACTGTTTGAATGTTGTTAGATGATTAAAAAGTCAACAAAAAAATAATAAAATTTGAGCATTTAACAATGCGCAAACTATGAAATCTAATACACCGTAGTCACAACCTCACTGACTTACATTATCCAAACACATGTAATAGCACGAGAGAATGGTTCGTGATTTTGTTAATAAATTATGCCTAGCAATCAGTTATGCATTAGTGGATCTGCTTGGCATCGTCATTGTATCGTATTAAATTTTGAGAACCAAATCTTACACAGTGACTTATATAAT
Organism: Luvunga scandens; assembly: GCA_030449905.1. Taxonomy (NCBI): domain Eukaryota; kingdom Viridiplantae; phylum Streptophyta; class Magnoliopsida; order Sapindales; family Rutaceae; genus Luvunga; species Luvunga scandens. The sequence goes on from JASUUG010001265.1 coordinate 4,669,470, forward strand.
ATTAGGTCCAAAATTGTATATTCTATTTTTTTTATTATTATTTTACGAACAGGAAAAGGTAACAAAATAAAATTAAAATAAGATTCAAACATTGACAGTGACCACTTTTACTAATAGGTGACAAAAATTTAGAAGTGAAGGCACGGGCGCGGCTCAGACGTGCACCGTTGGTTACAGCTGCGTCAAGTTGCTTCCCGTCCGGCTAATTAAGAGTAAAGTTCAAGAAATTACTAAGTTCCGCCTAAAACTGGAAGCCAGATTATCAGAACTATATAAACAAGACTGGTGATTTATATAGTTGGCAGGGAACAGGTTACAATTTTATTTATTTGATGATATGATTTGTAAGAACTACGAGAATCAGAGCCTCTGAAAGTGCTCCCCATTGAAATTTTGCTCATCAGATTGATGAAGAAATTCATAATCAGTGTAATCACACGAGTTGAGCACCAATCTAAATCTTTATGTCACTGCATTAAAAGATAAGAAAGAAAAATAGAATGATTGCAAATGATGAAAATCGATTAAAACTTTGGCTCATGCAATAGCTGGTGCCCGCTGAACTAGAACATGCACTCGACACTTGCTGGAGGCATGCACCCACGCACATGAAGCAAAAGGTTTTGCTACGCGTCCCCGCTTCATTTAAGCGAATGCAAAAAGCTTCTCCAAGTGGCCCCCTTCGTATATGACTGTCTTATGTGACACAGACAAAGATTAACTCTCTCTCCCCATTTCTTCCATTGGTAGGCCCCTCGTACAACTATCGTCATGTGTTTTGCTATTCTGTGCCATCGATTGCAAAATGCAACTTTCAAACTTATCGTTACAAGTTTCAATTATTTTCTCTCTTCTCTTTCATTGGGAATTAAAATAATAATAATAATAATAATAAAGAAAAGGTTAGCCTATCTAAATCTAATAAAATACTCAATAAATTCAATTTCTCGTGAATCCATCCATAATATTTTAAATTTATAATTTTCCTTTTAAGTGTATTGTGCTGAAGGCTGTGATAAAATAGTTCTTTTAACCCTCAAATAACTGTTTAACTTTTGAATCAGATTGCTGGTGCAAAGTTAATGTGGATGCTGCCATTAATCTACAGGATCACCAAGCTGGATTGGGTGCGGTTATAAGGGACGCAAGCAAAAATTTGGTGGCGGCTGCTGTTTAGGTCACAAACCGCTGCAATGATGTTGCCTTTGCAGAAGCTAAAGCTGTGAATTGGGGGCTGGAAGTTGCCAGTAGTGCAGGCTTATCATCTCTAATTGTTGAATCAGATTCTCAAGTGGTTATTGATCTCATCAACAACAGGCAGAGTAGCAGAGCAGAGATCCGATGGGAAATTTCAGAAGTGCAGAGTATGATGAAAGGCTTTAATGCTATTAAAGTTCAGTACACCCCAAGGTCTTGGAATGCTTTTGCACATTCTCTAGCTAGATTAGCATTAGAGAAAGGTGAAACTGCTGTGTGGGTAGCTTCTTACCCTTCAGAGTTATTGTATATGTTAAATTCTTGTTCTGAATGAAGTTTTATCTTCTTCTCAATAAAAAAAAAAACTTTTGCATCAGATTGCATTTTCATTTTGCCTGTCTTCGTTTATTATGAATATCAGACTTGCGGTATATTAATGGATAAAATTATGTTTGATGAAGGCTTAAGTTGATTTCGCTCGTTACATAATTGCATTTTTGTGTCTTTTTCATGCGCATGGACTAATCAACCTTAGATACTGAGCGAGCAATACAACATGCTGCCAAATTCCGCAATTCCGGCTTCCCAATGTGTCTAAGTCAACAAGTTTTGCTCTTCTAAAATTCTCCAATCAATCTGGAAACTCAGATTATCAAATCATTACTCCTAAAAGTCGTGGAGGCAGCCAGATATAGGATGAATCAGAATCTGTATCATAGGACTAGGTATATCTAAACAGAAAATTCATGGTGATGAACATAATTAGATGCAAATTTTTCGTAATAGATATTAGCATTATTAAAGGCTTTGAGTAACATCCAAAGCAGATTAGACAGACACTTGTTACAGTATCCACTGAGCAGGAAAATCAAAACTGATAGATAATGACTCACAGATCTAAGGTGGCACGACCATTGGTTACATCTGGTATGGGATAAGCTGCAGGTGATGTTGGACTGGTGACCTGCTTGTAGTAAACTGGTGTTGGAGGCGTATGCGGAGTTCTTGGAGATAGGTTAACAAACTCCAATGCCTGTACTCTCAATTCAATGGGATAGTCAGCAACACAGCCGATTCTTGGCCCAGCTCCAGTCGTCCACTTAAGTGAGAGCTGATGTCCTAATTGATATGAATTTACCACCTTCTTGGAATTGATCCTTTGCAATATGGATTTTTCAGGCACATCAGCCCTTGGGCTTTGAAGACCGCCAGATAGAGTCCTTTCATAATTACTTTTTGTCTCTTGTTTTGCTTTAGATGATTTTGTGGAAAGATTTTCCTCCTCTTCCTTTGGCATTTCAGGATCAGTAGATTCCGAGTATGCTGATGCTTCCACTCCACTTTCAACTCCAATAGTCTTGCTATCACAGTAACTATCAGAATAATCTTCACCAGGTTTTTCTACCTGAAAAGGAGATGCACGTTCAATCATTAATAAACATACTACGAGCAATGTAAGCAAGAAATGATAAATTCTTTAATTGCCAAATTTAAATTGATTTTATAGGAAATATCACCACCGTGTTCATGAAAAAGTTCTCAGTGGCAATGCAAATGTGTAGAACAACTGATATGAGATGGAAGAATTACCTCAACTTCATCCATGTTCACTCCATTTTCCTTGAGGAAGGATAAAAAGCTTTGAAGCCTGTCGTCTGTTGGCCGATAATGGCCACTATATGCGGAGATTGTCTGAGAGACATGATAATTAAGGATCAGATGCCACGCATAATTATGTTATACCATACCTTCAGTTAGGCATAGCCAGAAATTGCAGTTCTGTGTGCATTAAGGATAACACCTACTATCTCTTAAATGCAAGTATACATCATCAACTACGCATCATAGCAATGATTTGTACATAACTACATATCCTAAAAACAAAGACAAGGCTATCTACAAACTCTTGCAAATTTGGCCTGCAGGAATTCCCTGAATAACTGATATTACCAACTTAAATAATAATACTTCTGTAAATTTTGCATCCCCTCAAGCTGCAAAAGATGTTGCTAATCTTGTGGAACTATACCTTAAGAACTCCATGCTCTGCCACGAGCCTTCCAGCAGCTATAGTAGCTCCTCCAGCCAAGAAACTCGAATGGTGGAATATTCCTTTCTTTTTCTGAAGGTATAAAAGTGTATATTACATATGTTGTTAAGGTGGAACAAAAATAACAAAAGGTTGATTTTAAGTCCGTTTAAACTCTTACCAAACCAGCATAGAGTTTCTTTGAGGTGCTCATAACAAATATATACTTGTCTCCATGCTGTGTATCAAGAAAGTCTCTCCCTTTTTTGTGAATAATCCTCCCATCAACAACAACGTACTCGTAATGTTCCCTCTCTTGCTAATTCAGCAAACAGGACAAACGAGAATGTCAGGATTGCTATAACAGGACCATTTCACACATTATTGAACATAACGCATTATGACAATATGTAACATCAACGTAAATACAATCTGAATATGAATTGCGTAAGAACATACAGGCCCTAAATATTTGATGCAATGTTGCCGAAGCTTTGATCTTGGACATTCTTCGAGATCAACATCTTTGCCATCTCCTATATCTAACCTGTGTAATGTAAAAGCAACAAGGTTTTAGCAATGAACACATCATCATGATTTATTCAAAATTTACTCCCTAATTTTATAGAGTAACAACTTATAAGATGGTGACAGACTAACAACACGGGTTGATGAATGATAAGCCCACAGATGATGTTTATTTTGAAAGAGTTTAGCAATAGTAGTAAAATAAAATAAAGTAAAATAAAATAAAATAAAATAAAAACTGTAGTTGTTTCTTATGCAAGTTTAGAGTCGGATTTTAATCTTGCCAGCTCATTGTGGTCTGTCAAAACAATCCAGTCAACAGCCTTAGACTATTTTTTACTCAAACAGTTGGAGCAACTATTAAATGTTGACTCATACTAGCAAATGTAGACCATAAAGCTTGTAAATCCTCTGCTTACATGAAACTGTGTGATCATCAAACCCCAAAAAAAAATTGTCCACCAACATCAGTAAGTTTCACAGCCCAAGCTGACATCAAGAGTAGACGCACTCCTAAGGACCATTGGAAAATCAAAGGCCACACTGTGACATCAGATTTCTGAACTAGACTGCTGCAATAGTAACGTTGACCGTTGACCAAAATTGACAATTAACATAAATTAAGCTGGATCATAGTCACACGGTCGGTGTAATAAAGCTAGGCCGTAAAGCTTTTTACTCATTCAGCTAGGTAATTCAGAAATTTCCATGGGAATAATAAATTATTGTTATTTCTTTTAGTATAATCAAAGGCTAAATTGTCTCACCAGTAGAAAAATGGTTGACCAGCATCAGTTTTACACCATTCTTCATAATAGTAATGCAAATTGTGCCCATACCGATGCCGCGGATCAATCTGCCCCGGAGAGGGAAAAAAAAAACACATCAGCAGACTAAAACATAAAAATATCAATTCACACGTAACAATAAAAATCATAATCGATAAGTATTCAAAAAATTTAAACTAAAAAAAGAAAAAAAAACGAAAAAGAGTTTAAGTCAAAATTACAGCTTCAATCCAATGCTGAAAAGCCAATTTTTGTGCTTTTGAGTCTTTTGACAATCCCTTACCCACCTGGGAAAAAATAATAATTAAAAAAAAATCAGATCCTATTAACTGACAGTAAAATATACTAACTCCGGTAATAATCAAATTAATTTCAAGGAAGAAACCTTGGAAGCATTTAAGGTAACACGATTCCATCGTGAAGCAACACTCTCTGGCTTCGAAAAATTAAAGAACGACACCGTACTGTGGTTCAGCCGAGCAAAATCTATCGCTTGCCACCTGTAAAATTTCACCATTTTGTTTCTTCACTTAAAATTAAAAATCAAAAACAAAATAATAATAATAATAATAAAAAAGATATAAATAGCGGAAAAATTGATCGAGCATTGAGAGCACGAACCAGAGCTCTTCAGCAACGACAGCGGAATCAGCTAACCTACGCCGGGTGCGATAACTCCTGTAGACCTTCTGTAGCCTAACCGCCGCATGTGACTCACTACAAGCGTCTCCAGGCGCGTCTACGACCGGATGTTGGTGGTGGTGGTCCGAAGACGGAATGGCCATGTAAGAAGAGTACGGAGACCTTGACTGGTGATCGAAGTTCGACAAGGCTTGCGTCTCCACAACCTCCATTGTCTCAAAAGAAGAAACAAAACCTAGGAGCTTGTGAAGTCGAAAGGAAACGAATTTATAGAGGTGGAGTGAGAGACAGGGCTCGCGTTTCAGATTGAGCGGGGCAGGAAAATGTAGGAAGTGGGTGTTTTGTTTTTGCCGGGGAAAATCTTGTAATTAATTAATTAATTCCTACCTGTCAATTTAGTGGGTTGTTGGTTGACGCACGCCCCCATGCAGTGCGTGAATTTTACGCGCTGGTCAATTGCTTATTTTATTCTGTTAAGAATAAAAATTTAGGAAAGTTTGGATTCGAGAAAATTTGAGAAATTAGAAGGAATTGTGTGTGCATCCGGAGTTGCGCTTCTTCACTGAGTTCGGAAAGAATTAATCAATAAATAAATGGGATAATAACGTTGGAGTGGCCAATTTTTTATTTTTTTTTCGAACGAGGACATGGTTTCTCTATTTGCATTATATAGGACCCTAACCAGCGACCGCCAGTGCTCCTAAAAATGATGAAGATCGTGTTCGGTTTGGTTCTAAAAAAAATGCAAAATGAAAATTTTGGTATGATTAGATTTCTAATTGATTTTCTTTTTCTTTTTTTAGTTTTTATTCAATTTCAACAAAATTCAAATCAATTCGATTGGATTTTAAAATTAAGAATATAATAAAATTGAAAAAAAATCAACAGACCTGAACAATTTAATTTGGTCTAGTTCAATTCATTAATAAGAAATTTTGTTATTTTATTATGTTAAAAAGAAAAATTTAGGAAAACCAAAAGAACCTTGAAGGAATTAATTGTGGGTGCATCACGAATTCCACTTTTTCGGAAGTTCGAAAAGAATAAATTAATGGGAGAATAATATCAAAGTATCCGAATTTTAATGTTTTCTCAAATGAGGACATGGTCGCTCTGTTTGCATCATATAGGACCCTACCACATGACCATTGAGTTGAGGAAGATTGGATTTGATATTGTTTTCCGAAAAACTTTGGTATAAAAAGGAAATTTTGGTTTTATTTTTTCTTTTTTTTAGAAATTTTGATACAATTTCAATAAAATTTGTCAAGTGGATTCAATAATAAATACATGTTGGCATTCTGATTTTCATTATCCTTTCAGGACCAATTTGAAAGAGAAGCTAGTACTTCTTTTTCTTAATTGTGAATATTTAAATAGGACGAACAACTTGATAAATATTTTTTATTTGAAACAAAAGAATTCAAATTAAATTTAGTCAATTGAAATGTGTATCATCCATGAAGGAGATCTTTCAATTGAGAAGATGCATTGACTTGAGACAAAGAGAAAGGTCCATTTATTTTCATTAGTTATTCAATAGAGCAATTATGTCTATAAATTGATCCAAGGCAAGTGTATGACAAATGCAAGGAGCACTCAATGAACTTTTTGAATCTTTTTTTAATCTTATAAAACCTTTATTTCAAACTGATTTGATTGAGTTTAAAATGTTAAAAAGGAATAAAATTGAAAGAAAATCAAATTGAATCGAATAATTCAATTTGGTGTAGTCAACTCAATTTAGTGCTAAGAATTTTTGTTTTGACATATGATTCTTATTAAAATGACAAAATTACTCATATAATGTTGAATTTTAACATTCACAATAAGATAGCTATAACCTTAAAACTTAGCATATTTCTACTATTTCGATAAGATGCAGACTTATGAAACATATTTAAAATAAATGGGGGAAATATATACTTACATGAGAAAATGTCAAGTATTTAAAAACCATTAAATAAATAAAGCTCAAGATTGATGACTTTCCACAGAGATATTAAAGTAGAGTAGCTACAAATGAATTTTAAATGGATTTGATTACGATAAAACATCACCTTACTTTAAAATATTTTAATTTCTTTTATATTTTTATATTTTGTATTGAATTATATAAATATTTGATTTTTATCTCAATGATTAGGTATCTCAAGGGTGGCTAAATAGTTTTCAATCAGGTTTTTTTAACTAACATTTGTGTTTGAATCTTATAAAAGATACAAGCTAAAAGAAATTCAATCACACACACACACATCATACATACATACATTAGCTATTATACTAATTTAAAAATTGATGTTCTATGACAATAATTATGGGAATAAACATTGTTATCTTCCCACAAAACCTTAATTTTAAAATGTAATGACATAATACTTTAGTATTTAATTGACAAATTAAAATATATTATTTCGAGTCATGATAAAGACCACTGGTAAATTCTCATCAATCAACTCATAAACATGTTAATCAATAATTGAAAAACCAAAAAAAAGGTACCTAATGATAAAAATACAATGACAAAGTGAACAACAAAATACTATTACAAATAAAATGAATAAATGAAAATATTAAACTAAAAATCAAGATATCAATAAAATACACCTTTTATTGAGCTTATCATGTTTCTTTTATTTGTTGATTTATCTACAAGCTAAACACCCATATTTATAAGATGCAAGAAGGGATGGTAGTCGTTAATTTACTGATGTGGGACAAACGGTGAATCCACCTCATTTACAATCTATTCGTGGTTTATTTTTTCTATTATTAAAATTACTAACAAGCCCCTCATACAATGGTTCTACCAAAAGCTGAAAAAATAAATAATGTGGTTCTTGTTATTTCATGAAAGAAATGAAGGGTTAGTGATTTTTTATTTTTCTTCTTTATTCTCAGGAAAAATCAATAAAATAAAAATAAAGCAACAGCAACAAGGCAGCAAACGGGGAGCCAAATTTTGCACACAGGGCAAGCAAATCTGCATATAGGGATGGCAAAATCCGGATCCGTATCCGGATTGATATTTTTATATTCGGATTCGGATCCGCATTCGTAAAATTTTTTACGGATCTGGATGCGGGTAATATCCGTCCGGATTACGGGTGAATATCCCAAATATTCGGATCCGCAAAAATTAAATTTAATAATTAAAAATATAATTTCAAAATTAAACAATTTCACAAATTAAAACCTTATCCCAAAACCTATTAAACATTTACAGTATATTATTAAATGAACCAACAAAGAAAATTATTCAAAATTAATCTAAATTGAATCAACAAAGAAAATTAAGTTGAGCTAGTAAAATTTTGAAGTTTAAACAAGTTACATTAGATTGAACTCTTTAAATACAATCAAACAATCAACCAAAATACCAAATCATTAACTGGGGAAAAAATGGCATGTAATTAATAATACCAAAAAAATGGAAATAAAAAGAAAGATTGAATCTGGTGAGGCTTGGATGACAGCGGCGTGCTCAGGTGAGGCTTCGATGATTGGGAGGATTCGACGACAAGGAGGTGTGTAGCGTGTAGCAACCAGCGAGAGCACTCGACCCAGATCGAGGCTTGGAAAGGACGCTTAGGCGAGGCCGCGGAGGATTCGACAATAGGGAGGCGTGCGGCGTGCGGCTTGCGGCTTGCGGCTTGCGGCGTTCCGCATGCGGCTTGCAGCATGCAGCGACCAGCGAGAGCACTCGACCTAGATGGAGGCTTGGGGAGGAGGCTTAGGCGAGATCGTGAGGCAATTGACAGCATTCTTATGGAATTGGGGGATTTGTGGGTTGCGGCTGCTGGTGAAGTATTGTGAGTGTGTGTGCAAATGCTATATTGACATTAGGGTTAGGGATTGAGGTTAGAATCGTTAGATTCATTCTTAATTTAAGTTAATTTATATTTTTAATTTAATTCTTTAATTTAATATAAAAATTAACCGAATCCGGATATCTAATTTTCTGGATGCGCTTGCATCCGGATTCGAATCCGGATCCGTGTGGATTTTAATTTCTTATATCTGGATCTGTAATTTTTAACATGCATATCTGAATTTTTTCGGATCCGAATTTTTCAGATCCTTACGGATGCCTGCCGGATCTAAATTTTATTGTCATCCCTATCTGCATAGTGCATGGTGGACAGCTAACGAGTCAGCATCTAACCGGGATTACGCGCCAACGTGCGCGTTATAGTCACATCATAACTTATGCACGTATCTCGAATGTGCGTAGTACAACAAGAAAAAGAAAAAATTGTTACGACGTTTAATTATAATTATTTAAGGTATTAATTAATCAATCCAGAACTTAAGAATAAAACAAAATCAGATGACGGTGAGACCCCGCAAGACGGCGAGAGGCTTTAACTACTCTTTGTGATCTTGCTAAAATCATCTCCAATTGATTTACCTGTTTGCTTCTGATCGTAACCCGCGCAGGGACTTCTGTTATCAAATACCCTTAATATTAGGAGCTAATTACTAGAATGCCATTCAGCGTGGACTAATTTGAAGTGACCGTTCTAGTTGTATGTCAGTGTCTTGGCCACTTAATGAGGAAAACACATAAGCCCACCGCCCACGTACGAACAAAATAAGTTGCTTTTAATAATCGTCGTCACTGCCATAAAATCTAAAATTATATTAATTTACTACACTTTTTTTTTTGTTCTTTATCTGTAAAATTGATGATTGAGTTTGAAGTACAAGAGTACCACGGGTGAAGAAACAACGCCTGTTCCTTAATCTTCGAATCTTCATTATCATAAAAATGCTAATTATTATTTATTTGCACGAATACTTACTGCAATTCATTTCGATCACATTAATTTACATCATATCTTATGATTTGTCGTGACACGACATCAGCCGGTGGTATCATCATTTTTAATTTAAGAGCTAAATTATTTTGATAAATAATACGAAGACACTTTGAATGTTAATTTCTTTTTTACATCAAAAATACTTTAAATGGGTCAAAAATACAGAGACTGTTGTAAGATTAATGCTCTTAAAAGATGACATGACGGTGGTCGGTGGGAATATTGGCATTGCCCTAACTTATCGAAAATGTTGGGTTAGGAGATGCCGACAGTCTATTTTGTTTTTAACATTGACTAGCAGCGTACAACAACTTGAATTGCATTGGACTCCATTCAATTTCCGGAATTATTTGGTCCAATTTGGAAGCACCATTTTGTAGAAAACAAATAATAAATTTGGAGAAAGAACGTCTGGTCAACTTTGAACCGTGGACAAACTAAGCAAGAAGATTCATCAATTGAGCACCAACTTAATTTAAATTTAGGGACGCTCCAATTTTGTTAAGGTGGGTTTCGTAAAAAAAATTTAAGCTCTAATGGGTGTGCTTATTCATGATTCGTGAAGCCAGAAGTGACCAAAAACACAAAAATATATTTTAAAATTGTTAAAATCACAATAGTTTTACAAAATTGTCGTTTATATTTTATAAATTTATGTTTTACTTTATCTCGTTACACATCTTTTTCTTTTAAAACAGAAATAAAAAATTTTATTATCAATACTCAATTACAACAAATATAAGGTAGCAAGTCCCTTTTATTGCAAGGGTTTATGTTTGGTCGTTGTGCATCAAATCATCGTACGTTTGCCGGCAGATTAATTGCTTTACCAAAACTGCAGTCAATGGACCCTGTTAATTGCTACGAGAAACATTTGGAGATGCATTATATGTGAACCCCATTTTTTTTTAAAAAACAGATTACATATCACGATAATACATCAGATTTTTATAGTTATTATTATAGTAAATAATTTTATTAATATTTATATTATGGTAAATAATTATACTGATATTTACAATCAAACATGTAATTATAATTATAATATTATATTAAATTCTATAAAGTATTTTGTTCAAATAAATAATCCTCACAAATAAGGAATATCTCTACTCTTTTTGTATTTCACAATGAAGAAAGAATAATAAATTAACTCTATACAATTATACTTTAACCGAGGGAGATTGAATCCATAGAGACTCGAATCACTACCCTCGCAATGATTCACCACTCGGCCAAAGGCCAAGTGAACCACATTTTTAGTTTCACAAATTGGCAAAAATTCAATTTTCCCAACCATTGTTCCACATATTGCAATATATGTAGCATATCATAAAGATGAATATACCATACTAAATATAGGTTGTAGATATACCATATTAAATATAGGTTGTAGATATACCATATTAAATATAGGTTGCATATACATACATACATATATATATTTGGCCACATTTTTTCTATGCGGACATCTTCTTAAATCTCTTAATTAAAAAGGGTTTTCGCATAAAAAAAAAAAAACATATGCACTAGAGACTATATATATATATATATATATATATATATATATATATATATATATATATATATATATATATATATATATATCATCATCATCATCATGTAATGAGAATATGCTCGTATTAATAAAATAAAAATACCTCATTAGAGAGAGAATAAGAGAAGGGCTCTCCCTCTATATATATATATATATGATCACATTTATTTCATGTAAAACTAATTACATTGTGATCTAAAGAATAATTCAGCGTCTATACTTTTCCAAATTCAAACATTCTCGTGTTCAAATTAATTTTGCATTGAATTCAAACTTTACTTTAGAGAAAAATTGTACGCATAAAAATATATTAATTAATAATTAATATTACGAAATCTCCTAGTAACTTCTCTTCAGTGGAAAATTTGTCTGGCTTAATTTGCGCTTTGTCTGGTCGTTTTTGACGGCCATGCATGCATGTCGTCTTTGCCATCTTTTGTTTATTTATTATTTATTTTATATTTTTACTTGAAAGCCGTGGGATTAAAAATTCCTAGCATGAGCCACTGGGTTTTAGTACAGTGATCAGAACTCAGTCCTCATAATTGTGATGGTTTTAGTTCGAACCCCCATAATTTTAATTTTCTTCATGTGAAGGCAGTCTATTCCATTTTACAATATAAATAAAGTAGACATATCTCGAATATTAAAAAAAGTTAAAATCTAGACTGTACTGTATAAAATTTGTAATTTTTAGTCCCAATAAATATCTCATTTATAAATATGAGTTGTAATCTCACGAAATATAAGTTGTAATCTAAGCATTAGTATAATATAATAATAATAAAAAAAATTCCTAGCATGATGAGTGGACTGAGTCATGTGTGACAGTGATACAGTTTGGGCGCATGAATGCATGGACCTTTAATCCATATAATAATATAACAAATATATAAAAAGCATGATATGATTACATAGAAGTGAGAATTGAAAAGCGTTGTCTTCGACTGGTTCTCTCTCATTTTTTCTCATGAAATGCGAGTAGATATCATTTCTAAAGTCCAACGTAAATCGCCCCTTCTAAGTGTAAATAGCAAACCAAAATACATATTTTTAATCATGTTAATTTTTTTAGTGTCATATTACGACATATTGATCTTACAATCAGTATGCTACCTGAAATTTGAACCCGTACAAGCCAGGCTCGGAAAGAAGAGAAAAGAAAAAAAAAATCCAATAAAAATGGGACTCAACTAATCTTTAAAAATTTCTATACATAGTTTACATTTGGTCACCCTATGTTAACAATTTCTTGCATGTTGTTGTTCCTCCTACCTGCGATTATTTATAAGAGATGAAACTGGAAAAAATGCGTGCACGACAAAGAGTAAATTTATATTCTTAGTTTAGCTCTTACTTAATACAAAAATACTCAAATGTCCTATCAAATTTATAGCCTACCTGTCCTAACACTGTTTGTATAAAATTTTTGGTCTTCGTATTGATGATTGCACATGACTTTGTTTCGGTGCAATTGCATCACGATAAATTTAGAAATGTCCTATCGGTTAAGAATGAACAAAACAAAGGTGTACAAAATGAAAAGGAATATTTGTGCGATTACAAAATCTAGCACGTGAATTTATGTCTTTGACATGCTGTCTGTACAGTTTGGTCGCAGTGCTGTGCTGGCAACCATACATTACTATTTGTCTGTTCTTTCGAAACCGGGCCCTCTTCTTTTTTTAATCTAGACTCAATTTCCACGAGCCCATACATATTTAATTTGATGGAGATGTCGAATAATAATTAACCATGATTTGCGATAATAAAATAAGTTCAACTGAGAAAAATTGGGTTCGAAAGACAAAAGCAGCTTGCAAGGAATGCCAAAGAACGAGCTACAGAGGCCAGAGTCTCATGGCTTCATGCAGTTAAAAAATAAAAAAAATAAAAAATTCATTTTATTTTTTTCATTTTGAGAAAATACTGATTCATAATTATAGCTAAATTTAATCAATATAACTATGGGAGATGATAATTTCATTTTGAGAAAACACAACATTACAAGGAGAGAAGTCTGAAATGTGGACTGTACTTCTCATATTTTATGGGAGAACGCGACAGAATTAAGAAATAATATATGTCAAATAGTACTAACCCAACTACTAGTTGTTTCAACGTCGTTTTTCTTTTATTTAATCTGCAAACCCAACGCTTGTAACACGTCATTTAAACCAGTACATTTAAGACATTTATAAATATAAAATCTTGCATTATTTATATTTTTAAGTTCTGTTTAGTATTGCGAGTGAAAGTAAGTTTTAGCTATTAAGGAAAATTTGATAGCTATATAATAAAGATCATTACTTTTCGAGTAATAAATATTTCTTACCATTTTCACTAGATATATTGTAGCAAATAATATAAAACGTGCTGTCCGAATCAAGCCACAGGTGTTTACAAAAACACACACAATAACAATAATAATGATAATAAATAAATAAATAAATAAACAAACGCTTAGTGTTAACATTGTGAGAGTAATAAAATGTGATATGCCTTACGGCAAAATGCTAAGTATAGAAAAAATTTTGAAAATAAAAAATGTATTATTACAAATACAAGAGAAAAATATAACATGAGAAGGGACTATGGCAATTTCTTTCTCTCTCTCTCTCTGTTTTTTTTCACCCCCGATAGAGGGACAATCATAATTAATATGCTAATTATTTGTGGATATACAAACATTCTGTCTTCAGGCATTCCATAGAGACATAGAGTGTTCGAATGTTCAAATAATATGATTTTTTGAAATATACAGTCAGGTTCAGGCCCAATATGTTAAAATGATTGTACGCAACGATTGTCCATGAATGTTCGAATAATATGATTCTTTGAAGTATACAGCAGGTCTAGGCCCAATATCCTAATTATTTGTAGCCCAAATATGACCCAAAAATAGCCGGCCTTTAACACTTTGTTAGAATTGTGGAACTATTTTCCATTTTTTCATTTAATATTACACATTATAATACCATTAGGTCGTTTAGGATTGCTTTTGATTTAATTGTAAAAAGTCAAAAATTAATTTTATTGTTTGATAAATTTTTTTATAAATCATTTTTTATAAAATTATTTCACCTTATAGTAGATTTGAAAAAGTTAGAAAAGAATAATTTTTCAAAATCTGATTTTAAGAATCATTTTTTATACTTAATACATTTCTACATATCGATATTTTATAAAAACTCAAAATTATTCTTATTAATTAATAAGTAAAATTATTAACTTTAAAGAGATTATTATTATTACTAATTACATTGAAACAAACAAAAATAAAATTAATAATATAGAATATTTATTTTAGTTATCAATTATTATGTGTATATAATAAAAAATATTTCATATACATATTTATAAATATTTAAATAAATTTTATTCAACATTATATTTAATTATATCACTTATATTTTTATAATAATTTAACAATAAGATTTATCAAACACATATGATTGCTATTAAATTTTATATAACTTTTAGAAACAAATTTTACTAAATTGATTTTTTTACAATTAATTATTTATATAGTATAGCTAATAATAATTATTTTAAAAGTTATAGTATTGCCAAACTGGCATATAATTGAATTTTGAGTTATAATTGTGGTAGAATTTAATTCATTTATATAAAATAAATCCTTTGATGAAAATGAAACATATGTTGATATGTTGTGAATTATTTTTTATTTCAGGATAATTCTTTTATGTAAACACTGTTTGATAAAAAAATAAATAATAAAATTTGAGAGCTTATCAAAATATAGATGGCCAATGGTTTGCATTTTAATTTTTTTTCTTTTCTGTTAACATACATGAAATTATGTGTAAGAAAAATATAAATTATTTAAAGGAAAAGATGAGTCAATAACCTATTTATTTGTGAATAAAAATGAATAACGATAGAAGTTCGAAAATTTTATCATAATCTGGTATATGTTAAATGACTGATGATTTTTTATAAATTTTAAGTAAATTAATTTTATTATGTCACTAATTAATGAATGAATGACACATATTACAGAAAAAAAGAAAAAAAGAAAAAGCTAAAACGGCGTTTAGTGAGTACGTTTTACAGCTCATGCGCTTTTGCAGACCAACTAAAACCCTAGCTCACTCTATCTATATATAAACCCAGACATAATATATACTGTATTCTCTTGCTAGCGTTTGTGTCGAGGATCCGGAGCCTCCCAGGTATTCTTCTGTCAATATTTTGTGTTATTTTTGTCTCAGACTATTGCGTTTTAGGGTTTTGTTTTGTTTATTTATTTTGGTTTTTGAATTATTAGAGAAAGAAGAAATGAAGGTGGTGGCAGCATATATGTTGGCTGTTTTGGGAGGAAATACCAGCCCTTGCGCCGATGATATTAAGGGAATCCTTGGCTCCGGTATTTTCTTTAATCTTTTATTTTAATGATTTTTTTTTTCTAAAAATATTGTCTGTTTTCTTATTTCTGTATGCCCTTTTAACTACGTAAGCTTGGAGGAAAAATATTTTATGTCAACATTTATAATGGAATTGTGGTGTTATTGATATGCTTAGCCAGCGCTAAATTGGATCTATTGATCCTGTTTTGTTGTGTCTTCTTTTTGTATATAGTTTTTCAATGTGGGAAATCATGACCGTTTTGTTCCAATTTATTCTTGTGAAGTTTGAATTGTGTCATTCTGGTTTTTTTGTTTTTTTTGTATGTAGCTGTACTTATTTGAATCTTACCATTTTTATCTTTTTGGTGTTTAATGAATAGCTCTGCTATAGTATAGGATGAGCATTTGTGTTATTACTAGAGTATTGGGAATGTGGTAGTGTTATCATTTGGGTGCATCATTTCTTACAAACTGAAGGGTTGAAATATGAATCTGTTGTTTAGTTGGAGCTGATTGCGAGGATGATAGGCTTGAACTCCTTCTATCAGAAGTTAGAGGCAAAGACATAACTGATCTTATTGCATCTGGGCGGGAGAAATTGGCCTCAGTGCCTTCTGGTGGTGGAGTTGCGGTTGCTGCTGCTCCATCCACCAGTGGTGCAGGTGCTGCGCCAGCTGCTGCTGAGGCCAAGAAAGAGGAGAAAGTGGAGGAGAAAGAAGAATCTGATGATGTAAGATTTACTTACTTGATGCCTTCTATTTTTTATGAACCAACTTTTTAATTTTCATACCGCTTGAAATCTATTTTCACTTTTTCAGCTCAATGTTTATGTGGTTCGACTGAGTTGCTGATTTCTCAGATAGCCTAATAGGAAGTTTTTAGCTGGTTTAAACCTATTCATGAGAATAATAAAGTGATTGGCATTTTTTTTTTGTTGCAAAGTCTCATTCTTCGTGTGACGACATCCAGAGTATATGTGTTTGTTTGTTCACCCAACATGGAAAATTCTTACCTAATTGGCTTTTATTTTCTTGTTGCAGGATATGGGCTTCAGTCTTTTCGACTAGAGAGCTCTTCAGCATTTTCTTCACATCTCTCTCCTCAATTGGGAGCTTCTAATTGGTCTTACAAGTTTTGTTATTTTGGAGTTACATAGTTCTTAGTTTATATGATCCTTAGATGAAACTTTTGACGTGTTAAGATTTGGCTTCATATCAATATGTTGCTTTTTGATGTCAGTTCAGAGATTTATATATCTGGCGACTATCATTTTCTATTATTTCATCATACAAATGACTCCATGGATGTTTCTGTCAGAAGTACGGATCCATTGCATGTTCTGCTTGAATGGGAACATTTGCAATTGGCCTTAAGACTGTTGTTACCTGTGTCAACTATGTTCGCCCATGCTATGCTATGTGATTGCGTTGGAACAGCCAAAATGCTCACATCCGTTGCTGCTCATAATTGACGTATTGATTAGAATTCACATTTAAGGATCATTAATTTTCTATTTACCAAGCGTTAGTCTCTTCTTTGAAAACTTAGGAAGGTCCAACAGAACTATGTTCGAAATAACCCCACCCTAATTCGTGACAGATTAGATATTGTTCAGCTGGGATGAGCAAATATCTGAAAAAGCTGCGTGCCATCAACATTTGAAAAGTCATGCCTAAGCTTAAGCTTATGAGTATCGTCATAATGTTCAAGTATAGTTATTCAATCAAATTAAAGTGAAAATCGTTGGAAACCAAATTATAGAATTTATTCAACCAATACCAAACGTAAACTTACAAAACCACGAAGTTGAAAAGCAAATGCAAATAAGATATATTTTCAACAGTCACTCTGAAATCGCAACATTATTATCCCCTTTAAATATCGCATTCTCAGATCTTGCTAGCAAAGGAAAGACCCTCATTTTTCAGCACATCCAAGCTTTCAACTAATGGTTGGACCCTAGCAACTTTGGCAATGGCCTTGTTTTCTTCTGGAGTTCCACTCTCAAGAAAAGCTCCAACAACTTTTCCATCTTTGATCCAGTATGATCCAAACTTATGGGTTGTTGATGCTGGATCATTGTCCCCAAATAGCACGGTGTCACCAACATTGTCTCCATAGAACTGCCATGACAGATCAAAGGCACGAGAATAGAAGTATGGGAGATAGTCGTACCCAGTAACTGTTTTACCTGACTCGGTTGCCATGATGGTCTGAAAAAACAAGAATTTATCAATCACATAGCACCCTACTCATTCAAGGAAGGCACGGCAATGAAACTCCAGCCTTGAAAATGTCAACACTATATATTACTCAATAGAAATCATGAAGAATGACATACTATACCTTCACAGCCTGCTCAGCTGATTTGCGGGCATGGTCAACATGCTCAACTCTTCTCGCATCCCGGTACAATTTCATAGGGAAAGTGGCTACATCGCCTACAGCATACACATCGGTAGCACTTGTCTTGAAAAAATCATCAGTCTGAGATTAATACACCCAGTCATAAGCATGTGATGTAAGATATGAGCAAAAAAAAAAAAAAATGTAAACACTTTATGGATATTTGAAGTCATACTAACCTTTATGCCACCTCTTTCCTCTGCGACCTGTCCTTTAAATAAGGATATAAGAGGTCGTCCTCCTACACCAACAACAACAATGTCAGCTTCCAGAATCCTGCCATCCTTCAGTTTCACTTCTTTGACCTGAATGATGAAAAGGACATGAGAAATTAATTCAATACCATCAAAGCACCATCAAAACAGCCTTGGTTATGCAGATGTTTGACCATTTACCTCTCCATTGGCGTTTGCGGTAAATCCAACCGCAACTGTACCCTTAATAATGTTGATTCCTTTATTGGCATAATAACCCTCATAGAAAGCAGCAATATCCGCAGTGAAAAGACGAGGCACTGCAGTTAACAAGGTTTATATCAGGAAACCAAGAACCTACTGAAGAGATCAAACGATTTGCAAGTTATATGTCCAAATTTAAACAGGAATATGGAAAACAAAGTCTTTGAACTATATTTTTTCACTTACTGCACCATGGTTCAGGATAAACCATGCTAACATCAATATTATTTATTTTTAAAGCTGCACTAAGCTCAAGACCAATGTATCCTCCTCCAACAACCACTGCCTTCCCATTCTTCTTTGCTTTCATTGCTTCAACCAGCTTGTCAGCATCATCAATTTCTCTTAAGTAGAAGATATTTTTGGCATCAGCACCTTCAACACCAAAATCGGTCAACTGTATAACCTGAAACAATGGCAATGTTCTTAGTAAAAAGCAACACAGGCAATGCTTTGATCTAATAGATGTCAGAGATGTTATGCTTACTGTAGAACCAGTTGCAATTACTAAAATCTGGTACTTAAAGGTAAGCCCAGTTGCACTAAGGAGAGTCTTGGAAGCAATATCTGCTTTGACTATTTCTGTGCTGAGGATCAATTCAATTCCTGCAAGCAAAAATCCATAAGAAGCATTGATACTAAAATAAGAATGGTTTCTTTCAAAATAAATAAAATGAAAATGGTTATCATTTGAATTTTCTGATTGTTAATTACATATTAATGCTTTTGACAGCAAAAAATTAAAATGAGCATGTGGTCTTCATTGTTTAAACTGTTAAGATCTCCAATATACAAGAGTCTTGGGCTCTGCTCAACTCACCAGAAGGCTGGAGGAGATTTTGGTTAAAGTTTGAGAGAGTAAAAGAAGTAAAATGAAAACCATTAGAATAGCATAAGTGCTCAACATAAAAACTGTAATTCTGTTCAGTGTGCATGTACATTAAAATTTCAGAAACTCCCTCCCTTCTAATGTACAAGATGGGTTGAACAATTTATATGGAGAGAATAGCATGCAATACCTTTCTCTTTGTACCACTCAGGAAGCAGTCTCTCTCCACCACTTCCAACACAGACATGGAAACCAGGAAGTCTAGCAGTTCCTGGTAAGAAAAAAGGAGTTTATTTCAAGATTACTAATCATAGCATGTAAACCAAGTTGAATCTCAAGAGTAAAAGTTGTTTTCCAGTCACAACCGGCAGCCAGTGCAGCAATCACAAATAAAACAACAAAATTACACAAAAAGGTACCATGACCTACCCTCCGGGAAAAGATATGCCTTGCTAAGTGCTGGACGCTCATACGGAGCAACCTATGAATTCAAAACAGCATGAATTAGGGTACAAGGCAGGTTAAAAAGTTATGCAGATGATAGTAGTAGGAAGTATACCGCTTCTTTGGAGATAAGTGCCAGCTCGCCTGGCTTAACACCCTGCCTAGCAAACTCCCTAGCTGCATATCCCTATAAAGTAAAGGAGAAAATCTTTGGGTAAGAAGAAGAATATAATTATAGCTAAAAACTGAAATCAAAAGAAGCATCTTTCTAAATAAATAGATAGCTGCCTTTCTATTGATATTAATTTATAATATACCTTCAGGGGAAGAAAAAACACTCCGACTACATTCTTAAATTTCACTGAAAATCCATGCTTAAATTAATAATCATTATTTATAATGTTAAAGTTTTTGACAAAGGGAATTTCACACAATAAACAGAATCAATTTGATGCCAATGAAAAGGGGGGGAGGGGGGGCGGTGGGGGAACAAAATTAAAAGAAAAGGAAAAGAAATATGAAAAAGTTATAAATGCCAAAGTCCAACATTTCTAAACAAAACTGAACCGAGCTGAGCAATTATCCATTACTTCATCTAGCTTGCTATGAAATTATTATAACAAGAAAACGTTTCAAACTTTTACGGCTTTTGCCTTTTCATCTTCTTAAGAGTTTAACGCAACGACACCGTATCAACTATCAACATTCAAAATGCAGCTTCTACCAAAAGTAGTCAACCACTGTAAGTCTGTAATCATGCCAGTAATAGGTGCCTAATAAATTTAACAACAAAAATAACAATTACAGAAATAGATCTGCATAAAATATGAATCAGAAAATTATTTCAAGTTAACTTCGATGACAAAAATTAATTAAAAAAATCAAATTCATATACAGGCACAGAATAAAAAAATATTAAAGACAGAATTAAACCAAAAAAAAAAAACATAATCGATGAATAACTCACAGCAGCGACGCCGCCACCGAGGATCACGTACTTGAAGCTCTTCTCCGCCATTGATCGATCGAAAAAAGTTATGCCCGACGATTTCTGTTCCTATTTTTAGTGAGAAATTAGGACGATGAGGAATGAGCTGCGTCATTGGTCAGATACTTATAGGCCACTTGGCTCCTCATGGGCTGACCTTTGGGTGTAATGGTGCCATTCGGGAGAGAGTGGATTTTAGACACGTGGAGGTCTTATAGCCGTCCATCGCTGCTGCTGACTGTGCAGTGGCCTCGACAACAGGAACAGATGATTTTTGTTTGTTTTTTCTTTTTTTACTATTTACTTGCCTATTTCCATGCCAGATATTGCTATTTTCCAGAACCAATCGCGAGATTTTATTAAAAACTATGAGATGCTATGACGCGGCTATCTTTATTAAGATGTAACGACGGCTTGATCAAGCCTTGTTAGTTTTTCTTTAGAACCAATGAAACCAATCAAAGCATGCCTCTTTCAATCTTTTTCTGTATTTTTTTTTTTAATAATAGGAAAATGGTCATATGAAAAGAATAACAAATACTTTAAACTATTTTAAATAAAAACTTTAATTTTGACTATTGTGTGGAAGTAATCTTTAGAATGACAAATTTGATAGTGCAGCTTAATTTCAGTTTAATATATTTTTATATTTATATATACGAAAAACTAGCATAACTTAATGTGGAGATCATATCTCTTAATTTGTCAATTGTCCTTAACTTTCTCTAATAAAAAGAAAAAAATAGTAATTGAAGGCGTTCAGAACTTAATCTATTCTGTTATTCCTTTTACCAAATATATCATTAGAACGAATAATGCCTCAAAATAGGTCCGCATTCAACGTTGCAAATTTTGTGTTTTATGTTGTAATTTTTTACTCCACAACAGTGTGAACGGTATCTTGTACTTTGAGTTTGACCATCACTTCTAGTTCTATGCATTGGGTACGCGTCAAGGGTCAGAAGAGGAAATTAATAGAACTTGAATCATAAATGTTTTAGTTCTTTCAAAGGTTTTAGCTTTAAGCTAATCTTTTTTCTCGATAAGTTGTGTGCTTCTGTAATACCAATGAGAAATACTATTGCCACGTGACATTGGTGACAAGTCAATTTTAGGGAAGTGAAGGTGACGACGTGTCGTCATTGATGATAGCTACAGCAGTACATTACCCAGGTCTGGCCGTGCAAGCAAAAGGACACCACGTAGCAACGCACAAATCCAGCCACGTCGTGATCCGAAGACTAGTGGCACTCACACACTACGCGTCGACTCGTGATCTGGTCTGGGTCAACGTTTTCTGGGCCCGTTTAAAATTCGAGATGTTAAAGTCCAGCGCCATTTCAAGATCAGGTTCTTCACTCTTCATTCAACATGGGAAATAATCGCTCAAATTTTAGTTTAAGGGTCTGCTTGTTATTCTGATCATTACTCATTAGGAACACTAATTATCATAATTTGAAAATTAAGTTAATCTTATTTCATAATTAATGATAAAAAATCTTCTATAACTTTATTAACTCTATCCAAGTTATTATCTAAAAACATTATTCACCATATACTATTTATATTTTTTTTGCATAACTACAATGTTTTTTTTTCCACAGTAGTTATATTTTTTAAGTTATAACATCTCAATAATAAACATGCCTAAATTTGTTATTAAATTTTAAGTTTTTTTTTTTTATATATTCTTTGAGTGCAACATTGCAAATTGATAATTTAGTGAGAGCCAACTTAGAGTGTTGCAAATTCACACTCTTTACCACCTAAGTTCTAATTTACATATGAGTTTTCTCATTAATGGAAAGTATGCACTTCATCTAAATCTAATTGGGGTGTACGTAGGTCAGTTATGATCAGAATATAATAATAAAAAATAATTATCAATCATAGATACATTATTTGAAATAAAATTTGAGATTAAAAATTTAATATATATCCATCATTACTCTAGTGTGATAATTTTATTTTTATAGGATATAAAAGGCCTCCATAGGGAATGGACCTGAACAAACATTGAAATTGGGCCTAACAAAAATAGTGGGACAGGTATTAATTCGTTCAATTTAGTTTGCCAATTTATGATATTTTGAGTTGTCAGTTGGATTCGTGTTCGCGATGCCGAAAGTATAACAATGAGTCAAATCAATGATATTTATTAGATTTGATTGTTAATAACTTTATCGTGCCGCAAGGCGAATCCGTATTCTTTAACATCAATCAGCCTTATTTCTATTCAGCATTGAATAGATTCTCTCTAGTGATGAGACGTGTAACCTGTGTCAATTTCTCGTTCATGAAATGTCTCCTAATTATGGTGCAATAATTTGGCATCTCCACATCAACTTAAAACTCACAGCCCACTTCAATAGTAAGTTTGTTGGCCTCTCCTAGTCGTAATGCATTAGCCGTACAGATATTAATATTTATATCGAGTTTTTTAATATCATCGTTTTAAATTTTCTTCATATTTAAAATAAAAAGAATTTGTTATTTAAACAGTAAATATAGTCCATTTTACGGTTTTGAACTGCTAAACGCATCAGCATACTTAGGGCTGTACAAGGGAAAGCGGAAGACCTAATGTGTGATTTTTTTTTTTTTTAAGACAATTTATTTGTGTCAACATATTAGAAAGTATGTGAATCAGAGTCAGACTACGTAGAGGCTACATAAATGTTGTCCCTGACCTTTCTAAATTAAAGATTTCAAGCCTTCAACTTTAATATATATTAAAAATATGTGTTTTGAGAGCACGCGCTAATATAATTTGATAATTATAATTTGGTGAGCATCATTTGACATTGATTGTAACATGTTCCTCACCCACCTTTCTTCAAGGACTCACACATCAGCACCACATGCAATTGCGGATGGCCTAAAATCTAAATGGATATGCACAAGAAAATTAAATTAAGGACCGCCCCACTGGCTAAAAGAAGAGTAAAAGGGCAGAACTTGGAAATACATTTAGAGAATTGAAAGAGTTCACAATCGGTGGCACTTTATTTTATGGGATTTTTGCTTCCTCAAATTTTATGAAATATATATACTGCCTTGGCTTGAGGGCCAAGACAAACACCAACCATCGCTTTCTAAGACGTGGACGCACTTCTTGGAATTGATGGTTCGCTGTTTTATTAAAAATGATTTTAAGAATACTTGATTTTCCAACGGCCCCCCAGCACCCTTTTTCGGTGAAAAGTTGGGATATTTTATTTTTCATTTTTCAAATTTTTTTTTTTAATTTCTTTGTTGGTCTTCAAGTAATGATAACTGTCGGCAGTGACAAACAGTCAACCGCTTAAGTATTTATTTTTTTACCCCAAAAAAAAGTAATTGAGATATTGATTTCGCTATATATAATGAAATTGTTTGATTCAAAAATTTAAAATTTCTAAAAATGATCCAATTTAAGTGCATAAAATAAAGTGTGGCATGTCTCTCAAATAACATATAAATTCAAATGTTTCGTAAATTTGAGAATAAATATGCAGTGATTGAGATGATGCTCATAAGATTGACCCTATGTATTTTAGATTTGAAATTGATCGTTCTGAGACTCTAAGGGAGAGACATAAGATTTAAGCACAACTCAAGTAACAAATAATTATTCATTGGTATAATATATATATATATATATATATATATATATATATTTTCTTCTTCTTATGAGAGCGAATTTACTTCCACTACGTTTATGTGGAAAAAACGTTGTTTTGACTTTTTAGGAAATAAATCTGATCCATTCATGAACTACAAGTGTATATAAATAGAATACATAAAAACACAATTTTATTATTTGAATCAAGGATAATACTAACGTCAAATCGTGTGTAATAACTTTAATAAACGTATCTTCATTTCTTTAGGTTTTTAAAGG
This sequence comes from Luvunga scandens, assembly GCA_030449905.1. Taxonomy (NCBI): domain Eukaryota; kingdom Viridiplantae; phylum Streptophyta; class Magnoliopsida; order Sapindales; family Rutaceae; genus Luvunga; species Luvunga scandens. The sequence goes on from JASUUG010001265.1 coordinate 4,694,413, forward strand.
TGGGTGGCGCATTTTAGCAACAAACCATCAATGGGCATTGTTTCTGCTTAGTGGAAGGCATTATTGGTGACCAAACTCATTCTTATTAAAATCTAAGGGGTTATTATGTTTGGTGGGCTTTGATTACGCGGATCACTCGATAGAATCATCTCATTTTATGTGGAAAATTAGACATCAAATGTTAATTACAATAAATAAAAAAAAAAAATTGTGATATAAGGGAATATCATCCGACTGTATGGAACCCAACAACTTGTAACGAATAGAATATACAGAGAGAGAGAGAGAGAGAGAGAGAGAGAGAGAGAGAGAGAGGCGTTGGCAATAGGAAAAAAGTGGCAGGGGTGTCATTGGATCCGAGGCCATGCAATGTATTTAAAAAATAAAATAAAATAAACGAAGTTCGGTGGCATCACTGCATCATTGCAAAAATTCATTTTAAAAATATGTTCCATGGCTGCTTTGGATTTTTAATGAATTTAGTTTGTATCACAAGATCATGGGCCACAAAAGGACAATGCATAGGCATTTATTTTTTCTCGATGAAATTATTATTTAAAAAAAAAAAAGATGATGGAGCTTAAAAATTGATTGATTTAACTCTGGATATTTACTGTTTTGTAGCAGCTTCTGTTTCATTGCTCGGTTACTTACTGCGAGTCCCTCAATTTCCAAGGCATGCAAAATTGAATGATGTTTCATACTGATAACGTGGCGCATGAAGGAAATTTCATTTTCTTGTCTTCTCTTATTAAAACTTTATAAAGTACATTCGTTTGAAAATTTTATGTAAAATTAGAAAAAAAAAGTTCTGATCTCGTCTTCAATTCTACGTTTACATATTTTTAAGTCGGTAAAAAAGAAATATAAAACTTCCTACAAATATGATCCGTCTATAGTAAAGCATGTTGTCCATCATAATTATTCTTGTGTAATTGTGTTCATTATTGTATTATCGTCATCACTTGCTAGGGTTATGACAAATTATAATCCATGGGTTGTAATTAAATAACTGTAACTTTTTTTTAATTAAAAGTTGTAAAAGATAACAGCGTGTAAACTTATTTATATAGATTTTTTTAATGAAATAAATGTGGGGTAAAATTGGCCTAACATATAAAATAAACTTAAATGTATTTACCAAATACTTCAATTTTTTTATTTTAGAAATACAACAACTAGACAATAGTGCCAAATGTAGCTTTAATAATACTTAAAAAGTAATCTATTCTGATGTTATAAAACAAACAAAAAAGAAAAATTCTAAATTGCACATACAGACAGACGAAATAGTCTCAGTCGCATGAGTTGAAAGCGACGACAACCACCCCCGGCGGCCCAAAAAAAAAATATCAATGGAAATGTTAGAATAGCAGGTTAATTTGAATTTAAAAAATGATATGCAATAAAATTTTTTTATGGAAAAATTCGATAGGGGCGATGAAGGAAGAAGCCAAAGAAGAGTTAAAAAGAGAACAGAAAATGTGTGGTTAAGGCAGATGATACAGCAGATATATTGACATCTCGGGATCCTGCTGCTTATCGCAGACCGACAGTGCTTTTTTTTATCTTCAATTATTGAATGGTGAGCTGTATTTTCGATACATCAATAACCATGGTTAATAATCAACCCAACAACGAGAGCTTCCTGGGTGAAATTAACTGAGTTGAATTTGTCAAATGCCATGGAACATTAGTATGTGTTTGTTTGCCAGACTCAGTATCGACTTTCCAATTTACACCCCTTTTAATATGCGGTTGGTATTCTATTAGTGTAAATTTTGAATTATTTTTCATGGGAATTTTTAAAATATTATTTTTTAAATTATTATAAATTTTACTTTGTACTATTTTTAGTTAGATGATAAGGGAAAAGAAATGAGGTGAGTTGATGAATCTTTTTATCTTTTTAATAAAATTTAAGGTAAGTCGAGGTTTATAGTAGTTTTTAAAATATTTCAAAAATTATCATTTCACGAAAAGAATGATTTAAAATTAACCTTTTTTTTTTATTAACAAGTTAATAATCGAGTCTTGAATAAATTGAGATAGTAATTTAATGTTTATCAATAATTCTTTAATTGAGTTGGTTAGATATTTTCATTCTTTGATTTTAAAAGTTTATTTATTTCTTTGAGTTTAAATTTTTAGATTAGATTTACTTGAGATTAGTATCCAAAAAATTAAGTTGATTCGGATCTTGACACATATATTAGAATATGTTTATAAATATTTGAACTCAAGTGAGGGAACCACAATGCTTGCTTAAGAGAAATTTTCTCGATATTAAGGTGTGGAATAACTGTGCCATAGGTCTTTGCGGACTCTTTGTATGAGATTATTCAATCATAATATTAAAAAAATTAATGCTGAAACATAAATATTGGATTCTTCGTGAGATTTTTTTTTTCGCTTGAGAACTGTAAATGCATTTTGTCAAAATTAATTGATGAAAAAGGAACGGGCCGGCACGTTCACTTTTGGGGTTTAAATTTCATTTTATTCATCATCGGAATTCGCTTCTCCCCTTTTCTAATGTATAATCATCACCTTCGATTAATAATATCATAAACTCCTTCATAAAGCTAATCACTTTAATTCTCGAGAAAGATAAAAGAAAAAAAAAAGGAAATTACGGTCTTCAATACATAAATTATTAATTTTCTCTGAATTTATGATGGGGAAATTTAAATTCGTACAATTCAAACAAAATCGTACGAATTAATTTTTGTATTTGTCGTATTGTGGTTATTAATTATCCTCTCACAATCTCAATCTCCAAAATCTCACTCACTGTTTTTTTATTTTTATTTTTTAATTTCTTGATTTTAAAGCAGTCGACACGTCGTGTGTCTACACTCACTTACTCTGGACCCACGAACATATACGGCGGGGCCCATAATCTTCAAAATAATCAGAGCCAAAATGTGTGAAGAAAAAAGGGAAAACACATGTATGTATAGTACACATATTTCTTCGAATCTTCTTCTTCTCCTCTCTCTTTCAAGTTCCGATAGGGTTTTTCAGTCTCGAATCTGATTGATTCATTCTTTTCGCCCGTAAGTGAACGACATCGTTTCAGGTAACCGCTTCTTTCTCCGATCTCAGTTCACTCTTTGGTTGTCTGTTTATGTGTACGCATTTCTTAGCTGCTGTTTGCCCGTTTCGGATCTTTTCCTAGAGTTTAACTTGCTTTTCTTGGTATCCTTTTCTGTATTTTTCATATATATATTTTTTAATTTGTATTTCATTGAGCTAGTGATCCTATTTTATTATTTATTCATTTTTTTAGTTTTTGTAATTGATATAGCTGGTAAAAGTTGCACCATTTCAACCCCCCCCCCCCAAAAAAAAATTGTACAAAAAATTGCTATTTTTTGTATATTGTTAAGCCTGGCATTTTTTCATAAAATGATTTTATAACACAGCTTAATTGGATTCTGGTTAGATTGTTAAGGTCACTTTAAAGTGCTGCCGATGTTTTTAAGAGTAAGATTTGTGCAAGTGTAGAATTGGGGAAAATAGGGTGAGTAATAGCAGTAATTGCAAATTCGGGATGTAATAGTTTATTTTTATTTAGTGGGTTTAGAATGTTAGTGGATTACTTGTAACTAACTGTGGAGGGATAAACTAGTCAGTTTTTTACTTTTCTTTGGTTTGTTATTTTCTTCGGTTTGGCTGACCTTTTGAAACTTTACAGTTATGTTAGGTGTGGATATTTCTGTTCGGGATTGTTTGAAAATACCTGATGAACAAAAGGGGATTTAGAATCTGCATAATCAGAGAGGGTCCAGACGACATGGGTTGCAAATCCAGATGCCTGAAATTTTCGAGAAATGGATTAGTTTAAACTTATGAGGATATCTTCGGCCGTCCTTTTTGTACTGAGTCTGAGTGAATTAAGTTGGCTGTGAGTTTCCAAAGTAATGGGTTCATTTCCTGGTTCTTGTGAAATTGTGGAAGCAGGGGAAGAGATGAATTCAGTTCCAAATTCTCGAAGAAGTTACCGGCCTAGTTCTGGGTCAAGTGTGATGGACAAAGATCAGAAGCCTCGTGTACTGAAATTGGCATACAATGAATCCCTAGAAGATGATATTAATCAGCTTTTTGAGGCTATCAGTCTTAAAAATTCAACCAAAGGTTGGGGTCTTTCACATGAGGCAGGCACAAGTATGAGCCCAGTGCGGAAAGATGCTTTAAAAAAGCCAATTAGTGTGCCCCATTCACCGCGATTGGGGACTTCTCAGCCAGTCTCTCTGAAGCAGGCATTAAGGGAACTTAGCATCACAAAAGCATCGGAAATGGCTGCTATGAAACGAATATCAAAGTCTACTAGTTCTTCTGTGATGTCAGAAGCTGGCAGGATTAAAAGTTTGTACAATACAAAGGTAGTTGAAGCTACCAGTGGATCTGGCCTTCTTCTGGATGAAGGGAAGGGGAATATGGTTGAAATATCTCTGGTGCCTGAAGAAAGCCAGCTAACTTCTTCACAGAAGATGCCTCTGCCTCTTCAAGTGCCAAAGATGAAATTAATAAACCAAAATGATAATTCCTCTCCTCAGTTTACTGTTCCAACTCTCCAAAATGCTATAGGAATCAGTCAAAGTGCTAATTCTTCTCCTCTATTTGCTGTTCCAAAAAAGCAAAATGCTAGTGGGAACAGCAAAAGTGCTCACTCTTCTCCACAATATACTATTTCCAAAATGAAAAATGCTGCAGGGACCAATCAAAGTGTTCATTATCCTTCTCAATTTTCTGTTCCAACCATGCAAAATGCTGCAATGACGAACCAAAGTGCACATTCTTCTCCTTGGTTTGCTTCTCTAACAATTCAGAATTCTACAGGGGCCAACAAAGGTGCTCAATCTTCATCTCAACTCACAGTTCCAACTACAGATAGTAGTACTGGAACCAACCAGAGTGCTCATTCGTCTCTCCGATTTGCTGTTCGAACACAAAGTGGTCCTCAGTCCACACAGATGCAAGATGAGGTTATTTCTACATCAACCAATGTAGGAACTCATGCAGTAAAGGTGGAGACAGCACAAAAGGAGAAGCATGTACCTGTCCATCCTTCTTCTTCTGATACTGTTGACTTGCCAGAGCAAGAAAAAAATGTCTCTGCCCCAACCAAATTAGCAAGCAGAACGTCAACTTTAAAGTCAGGACGGAAAGGCAGGTTGCATGCCGTGCCTTCTTCAAGCTCGAGCAATGGCAGCAGGGTAACCAAGATATCGAGAAATAGCCCACGTGTAGCTAAACAGGTCCTGAGGAAGAAAGGTGCTGTTAAGAAGAAAGTAAAACAGGATTCAGCTTCCTCTCCTTGCTCTTCTAATTCATACAGCGAAGTCAGAAGTCAATTGGAGCCTAGTTCAACTCAACTAATTTGCCAGAGATGCCATTGTGCTTTAAACAATGCCAGTAATCTACCCTATCAAGATTCTCCTATCTCCAATATGACCAGTGTTAGTGCAGAAGTTATCTCTACAAGTGTTAATAGTGGTACTATTGAGCCGGACTTCATTCCAAATGACGGTGACAGAAGCCAGCCTATTGTTGGAAAAACAAAAAGTAAGGGGGAATTTTCCCAAAGTTCAAAGAGTAGCCTTGGTGACTATAGCAGCAGTACAAGCAACAGTGATGATAGCAATTTAAGTGGATCTAGTTGTGGCAACAGGCCTCACATGTCGGCAGATGTGAGGTGGGAAGCTATTCGGCATGTTAGATTGCAGTATGGGGCCTTAGGGTTGAGGCATTTCAATCTTCTACAGAAGCTTGGTTGTGGAGATATAGGGACTGTATATCTTGCTGAGCTAATTGGTACAAACTGCCTATTTGCTATAAAGGTCATGGACAATGAATTTTTGGCAAGAAGGAAAAAGATGCCAAGGGCCCAGACAGAGAGAGAGATTCTGAGAATGCTAGATCATCCTTTTCTTCCTACATTATATTCTCAATTCACATCAGATAGTTTATCATGTGTAGTTATGGAGTATTGTCCTGGTGGAGATCTACACGTCCTTAGGCAGAAGCAGCTTGGCAGGTGTTTTTCCGAACCAGCAGCAAGGTATAATTCTTTGACTAAAGGTCCACTCGAATTATATTCCATTCTATCGTTTGATTTCTCTCTACACATGATAAACTATAAAAGAACAAGAAAAAAAAAGGGAAAAAAAAGACAGATGAAAAATATGCTTCAGTACAAAGAACATGATTTACTTTATCCATGACAGATGAAAAATATGCTTCAGTACAAAGAACATGATTTACTTTATCCATTCTGTGTTATACTGTTATACATAAAACGTTTATGTATTTCTGGATGTTGTCTCTTATGGCCATTCATGCATCTTAATCTTAAGAACAATCAGATGGTTCAGCATTCTATTGTTGACTTAAGTCGCCACTATCATGCAATGTGAGGGCTCCATTGGCTCATTGTAATTCACATTTGCAGCTAAAATTTCAGATGGATGTCCTTTATGTGGATCCTGAAGGGCACCTGTATCTTCCTTTGTGGTGATGCTGAAATTGAAGTTGGATGTGCTATTGTAGTTTTTATTTCTGATAACTAGTCTTCTTGGTTTGCTTATTCATTCCCATCATTGAGCAAGCAATAATTGTTTGTGCAGGTTCTATGTTGCTGAAGTCCTCCTTGCCCTGGAGTACTTGCACATGCTTGGAGTTATCTACCGGGATTTGAAACCAGAAAACATTCTTGTTCGAGAAGATGGCCACATCATGCTGACAGATTTTGATCTGTCACTCAGATGTTCTGTAAGTCCAACTCTCCTGAAATCAGCTTCATCCAATATGGATCCTGCAAGGGTGTCAGGTCCATGCACGGAATCTAACTGCATTCAGCCATTTTGCATTGAACCCACCTGTCAAGTTCCGTGCTTTAGTCCTAGGTTTTTACCTGCCACGGCAAAAACAAGGAAACCAAAAGCTGACCCTGCAGCCCAGATAAGATCATTGCCACAGCTTGTGGCAGAACCTACGGATGCACGATCCAATTCATTTGTTGGGACCCATGAATACTTGGCTCCTGAGATCATCAAAGGAGAGGGCCATGGAGCTGCTGTTGATTGGTGGACATTTGGTATTTTCCTTTATGAGCTTCTATATGGAAGAACACCATTTAAAGGTTCTGGGAATGATGAAACATTAGCCAATGTGGTAATGCAAAGCCTCAAATTCCCTGATAGCCCTCTTGTTAGTTTCCAGGCAAGGGATCTAATCAGAGGGTTGTTGATAAAGGAACCTGAGAATCGACTGGGATCGCAGAAAGGTGCTGCAGAGATCAAGCAGCATCCATTCTTTGAGGGCTTAAACTGGGCACTTATTCGCTGTGCAATTCCGCCAGAGCTACCCGACTTCTATGATTATGGAATTCAGGATATTGTACCTCAAAAGAGCAAGTATTTGGAGTGTAAAGCTACAGGAGAGCAGCTTGAGTTTGAGTTGTTTTAGCGGAACTTACGGAATCAAGTTTTTTCCCTTGCTGTTGTTGTAACTGTAATAGCTTTCGTACTAGTGTATATCTATCTGATCAAGAGGAGTATTGCAGTAGAGCTCTCAGATTTTGCAATTTCTTTCTATTGTTTTGGAGTCCTTGGCAATGTATTTTTCCTTCTCTTGTGGCTGCGTCTGATCACTGGAGGTCCGGATGAAACCATCATTGCTTGAAACTAGACATTCCGACGCTGATCATCCCTCACCGCTAACACAACTTCAAAAAACGACAGAAAGAAAACTACTTATTAAATTGAAAAATAAGTATTTAACTTGAAAATACTTAATCAATTTTATAATTTTGTCATAATTATTTAACTTGAAAATATTTTCATATATAGTATGAGTAGCTTTAAAGTAACAATTAGAATTCAAGTTGTTATTCATCTACCAACTCAAAAGAGGCAAGAACGGCGGAAGCTGGAAATCGGCGCGCTTCCTAAAAAATAAAAAACGAAGAAAAATATTAGAAGTAGCTAGCCACTGGCTAAAGTTTCAAAATCAAGGCTCCATTTTGTCCTTTCATATCCTTCACTTTCTTAAAATCCCTAACACACTCCATCTCCAATTCGAAGCCTTCTCCAGTGTATGTTTCTAGTTAATGGCCTCAATCTCAGACGATGCCTTAGTCGTTCTCACTTGCACAAACCTTAATCCGATACCGATCGAAGCAGATATTGCTGAAGATGGAGAAATTCTCGTTTCAACAAGTGATATTCAAAGCTGGGATTTGGATACTATTCTCCATCACCAAAGAGTGAAAATGCATGCTTCTCGTGATAGGCCAGTCAACATTCCGAAATTAAACTGCTATTATTACTTTTTCCTTTGGTTTTCATTTTCATAATAATTTTTTATTTAGTTATTAATTACAGGCTCATTGAACAGTCTTCGTATTTCCAAGGCCTTCTCCGTGGAAGCTTTAGGTAAAATTTGGTTATATTTTAGTTAGGAAATTATTAAAGCTTATAAAATTTGGTACTAGGTTTCTGCTACTTGTTATATAACAGATTTTGATTTTGATGGAACGAAAAAGAAAAAGAAAAAGAAAATGAAACGTAGAGCGAAGTTGTGAGCTGTATAGGTTTTAAGTAATGAAAATCTTTGTACATAGATATCTGTTTGAATGCTTTCATGCGACTAGCCTGAAGGTTGGGCTTTACTTTTGTGGCCTGCAGTGAATCAAGCTTGGATTATATTTCTATCCAATGGAACCTCGAAACATTTATTGATATTTTGAAGTGTATATATGGCTGTCCACTGGATGTTACCTCTGATAATTTTCTCACTTTATTCGAGGTATAGAATCATGTAGTCTGTTTTTACATAAACTTCCTTTATATATATATATATATATATATATATATATATATATATATTACTATCCCTTGCAAATGCAAAATTTCTTATGTCACTGCTATAGTGAAGAATGAGATCAATTAAACATCAAATCTCCAATTAGATAAACTTTTTGATTTACAGACTTTTATAGTCTTTGTTGCTATTTTAGGGTGCACTTTATTTTGGGGTGGAGAGGCTCATCTTGAAGTGTAGAACTTGGTTTTCTGAGGTTTGTTTTTCCAAGGATAATGTGCTCCCCCAAATACATTTGGAAGATTTGATTCACACATGGAACTTTGGTTTAGAGCATGGTAAAGAAGTAACTGATTTTTAAATAATGTTATAATTGATTAAAAATAAGACGAATAATTATGCTATTCAACACCCATAGTATAAAATTTGATGTTCATGTTTCAGTACTTGTTCTAATGTATAAATTTGCTTTATGTTGCAGCAAACGATTTTGTTCCAGAATTCTGTACAAGATATCTTGCACGAAATTTTGTGAGTACTTGGTTTTCATATACTTTTTGAGCAGCTACCATGTACAATCCAGCTTTTCCAGCTTTCATTTGTCATCAACGGGAGCTGATGGACAGTGGCTTTTTCTTGGCAGATGTGGGCCATGTCCCATAAATGTTTTGTAAATATTCCCTACAACTTGCTGTTAGAGTGCGTAAAGCATTCCTCTTTGACAGTGGACAGGTCTGTCAACTATCGCTTGAAAAGCTGGATTAATTGTTTATATAATCTTTTTCCGGAATACTGATGTTCTAGTTTTCTTTTACAGTGAGATGCATCTTTCTGATGCACTTTTAATATGGATTGATGCTAACATAGCACAGTTGGAATCCTCAAACAGAGCTGAGGATAATTTGACAATTTTAAAAGAGGTATGTATTGATGTTTTATTGTTCAGGTTGAGGATCTAAATTTGATATTCTATAGGGGAGGTGGTCTTTTCTTTTGTGGTGTAGAGAGTGGGCACTGGATGGGGAAATAATTATGATGTTATATTGGTAAAAATATGCTCTTTTGGATATATTCGAGGCTGGTTGTATTTAGAAGTCTGTTGCCATATGTATTCGTGGACTGTAGAATGGAGAGAGAGATATTGACCAAGTGGTTGCTATCTTTTCTCTTGTTAGGAGTTGAACTACCATTTTACTTGAACCAATTTTTATTTTGATTTTCTCAAAAGGATATTGTAAGGCATTAAACACGCTTGATCCTCTATCCACAGTGTGTTGAACTGGGTCCTTAATACAATATGGCTGCTAATTTATCGTAATCTATGAAAAATTGCCTTCAAAGCAATTACAAAACTCTTATTAGTTCATAAGATTAGATATCACAGGGCTTAGAAGTTATATAAAAAAAGGAAAAGAATGAAGAAAAGGAATAATAGATGTGATGGAAAATATGTGCTAGAACCAGTAAATGGGCAAGAGGTATGCTTTGCAACATGCTATATGATTAGAAATTTACACATGTTAAGATTTTAGTTGATCTTGCTCTTGTGCGATTGATGGATATGAGATTTTGTGACAGCCCTATTATTCTTCATGAAGTTAAAACAGTAAAGCATGTCATCTGTTTCTTTTAATCAGAAAAATTGATTTAAAATTTTCCTATAAGTTGGCTTACCTAAACTATAACTGTAAGAAAAACATATAATTGGCTCTAGCCATTGCACATTATCTTCTAGTGGAAAAGAAATTAATTTTGCTAATTAATTATAGTTTTTAGGTTAAGAGAAAAATGAAATAATACCATACGCGAGTCTTTTTATTTGAGAAATTTATTGAATCTTTCAGTTGATTATTATTTCATCAATGAAATTATTCATTGTTTCTGTGTTGAACAGATTCGAATAAGCATTCTGCCGCTGTGGTTTGCTGCGGGTATGTGACATTCTAGATTTTTCTGTTGCAGTGCCTTAAGACTGTCTTTTCATTTACTTTTTCATCTAATCTTTTGATTATGCTACTTGAATTTTCTTCTATTCAGGGAAAAGAAAGTCATCCTATTTCTCTAATCTTTCTGACGAGAGTGTTAATTCAATTTTAAGGCTAGTGAAAGTTCACCCCGCATGCTTAATAAAAGTCTTGGAGGATGTTGAGCTGAAACATCTCAGGATTCGGCTGACAGAATATTCAGAGGTATTCATTTTGCTTCTGTTGACATGAAGCCATGCAATAATTTTTGCTTTTTTAGTGAGGTTGAGGGTTGATATGACCAGGTTAATGTGGAGGCAGTACAGAAGCTGCATCTTTTGATGCTTCTCTGTCAATATAAAATGGTTCTGCAAGCATAAAATTATCCATTGGAACTCTTTTCCAGGAGATAGGGGGTAAAGGAAGTTAGATTCTTAAATCCTCCCCATCTCTAGTTTAGGGTTTTTTCATATGTTCTAGGTTAATTTAACTGTACGAAATCACACTTTAATTGGATTATATTTAGTTATCAAAGTTCACTTACCATTACTTTTCGTGCCTTTTCAATTTAATTTTTATGCTTTTGCTTAATGTTTGAAAATGCAATTTTATGGTGCTTGAATTGGAAGGGGGAGTCTTGTTTTCCCTTTTTCCTTGCACATATATATATATATGTGTGCACGCGCGCTCACACACAGAGAGAACTTTATCAAATTCTTGAAGAAATGAAAGGCCATGTTAATTAGTTTTCTGACATCTTTAATAATGTCTGTGAATGGATACAGATAGCAGAATTGACCTACCATAATTTTTTGTTACACTATTCAGATTCCAACCCTTTTGCATAGTTTTATGATTATCTAAATTATTTTTTCCCTACACAGAAGGTGAATCTTTCTGGCTGTCCGCAGATGACATTGGCAATACTGCTCCTATCTGTGCTTGATTCATCGCATTGTTTGGACCCAACATCAACGAAGATCTTTGAATGTCTTGACAAAGATCAAAGTCGAATCCCATCAGGTTTGCTGCCAATTTTGTCCTTTGAAGCAGTACAGGAAGTTAACATTTCCAAATGTCATGCCCTGCATCTGGAATCTGCCGTTGAGTGCTTCTCCAAGTCATTTCCATCATTGAGAACAATAAAAGCGGCTTATCATTTGAACTTCAAGACACTTAATCTGCATAAATTGGTGCAGAAGTGCCCAATGCTCTGTGAAGTTGACTTGACTGTTGATCCTAGTCCAGTTATACCAACAAAAGTATCAGTTGTATCCTCAAGTTCTGCACTAATGCCGCTAGTATTGAATAAGTCTATTGCTGGTGATAGTTCTTTGTATGTGACATCAGTTTATCATTCGGGGCCATTGCCATCAAATATCACAAAACTCACCTTAGAGGGCCGCAGTGACATGTGTGGTGAGCTATTACTATGTGTTTTTGCTTGTAGCACTTTCCATTCACTAGACAAAACGATTTTATTTTTTTCCCGTCAGAGAATATGTTATCTTGTTCTTGTCATGGAGGCAATAGCGCACATATTTTTACATGTTGCAATGATAAAGTTTTTAAGAATAATACTACACAACCAAACAAACTTAACAAAATCATTCAGACATAATGTTATGCAATTGGACTAGTAAACTGAAAAAAGTTGAGGCAATAAATAAAAACTGATGGTATCGCAAAACATTGCCTTTTTTCTGTTGCCCATGCAATTGTATTACAACATGTCAATTTGTGTGGAGGGGTTTGTATTATTAGCTTGTATGTGTGGTATTACTCAAAGTTTAATGGAGAATGGAAATCTCTTTATTCAGGCTGATCCCACACAAAGGCTATATTGGTGGCCTCAATGCATACTATCTAGAAAGTTCTCCCATGAAATGTTAATAACTATGGTGCACTGAATTGTTAACTTTTAGTGCTGCAGAGGAGTTAAATATACATCTATGTGAGTTATTTTGGCCAATATTATTTTAATTAGGATATGGTGACAAGCCCCTTTATTGTTCCATCTTTGATATTCTTCTGGGAAATTTCAAATTGGTGTACATTTACTCATTGGATTCATGTTACCAGCTGTTGCTCTGTTCTCCATGAGCGTGGGTTATCTGTTGCATAATTGGTCAACAAACTAACTTTTTTCTAATTCTTTTTGTCAGATGCAGATCTGGAGTTTATCTCAAAATACTGTGTTTCTTTAGGTTACATAAACATTAAAGGGTGCGTTTCAGTAACTGATATCTGCATATCAAATCTCATACGGAGATGTGTTAAACTGCAGTCTATCATAGTTTGCAATACTTCTTTTGGTGTGTATTCAATTCGAGCTCTGTGCTCGGAGGTCCCCTATTGTAATTCTTCTGCTTTATGTGGAAAGAGGAATTTCAACAAATTGGCATCCAATCTTCAGATGCTGCATATGGCTTGCTGCAATGGTGAGTATTATTTCTTGTTTTCACTTTTTCTGTTCAGACAAATCTACTGAGATGGAACTTTAAATTGTCTGCAGAGATTCTTTACATTCCAAAAACCATAGTCAAGGTACCTGATATTTTTGTTCTTTGGATATTAATGGCCAAAGGGAATGACAATGGTTTTTAAAATAACTGGACACCTCAAAAGCAGTAACAATCCAGAGGTGGCAATTGGCAAGCCTTTAGATTTCTTCTTTTTAAAAAATAAACCTGAGTTAATTTAGGAGAGCTTTACGTTGGCTACTTGGTGTTAAGAACTGGCATGCTCTCTCTATCTTTGGTTATATTTGGGATGTCATTTTGTGTGACATACAGATCTTTTAATGTTGTTTCTCATAAATTTACTTACAATCCAGTTCTTCTTTTTGCACCCTGGCAATGACTTTGATGTGAAATGGTTTCTAATGGATTATGTTTATTTTGGAGATCTTCAAGTGACTATTAACTTCTTCTAGAGACTACTTAGGTTGTTATCTTTTGTGTGTACCCTTCTTTGCCTTCGGCAATGTTTGGTATCATCACTGACTTTACATTTTTGACAGACAAGAAAAGCATCCTGTACGCCATTAAAGGATAAGCCAAAATCATTAAGTCTTCTCATGTACCTTGACTGACTTTAGGAGGAATTTAATTCCCCCAGATTTGAACACCATAATTCCATATTCCAAATTTGCTTGTGGTTTGGCAGTATACCCTCTAAAAGTATGTTCTGAACCTCACAAAATTATCGTAATCAGCTTTTAATGCAATTTAGTACGGCTGCCGTATATAAGATGGGTTATCATGTCCCTCATTGTAGCCTTGGCTCATGTTGTCTGGGCATCTTCCTTCCCTTGTGAAGGGTTCAGCATATGACAGGATATAAACACTTGGCCAGTATGAAATTGTTTACCTAGTTTGTGTAATTATGATTGAGTTGGTTTTTTTCTGCTCTCTCCTGCTATAACAGTTTTAAAAATTGTTTGACGATTTCTGACAAGATAAACTCAGATCTCTATATGTATGATCAATAACTTTTTTGCAGGTGTTGATGGAATGCATCTTCTAGAGCTCATGTGTCAAGCAAGAAAGCTGAAGAGTCTTTGCTTGAGCGGCACTCAACTAGCAGACAAAGCTCTTTATAATTTCTCAGGTTCTTCCTTGGAGATGCTTGATGTTTCAAATACAATGGTTAGTTATTATATGGACCATTGCCTTTAATGAAGCTACCGTTTTCTTTTGTGTATATCAAATGCGGGAAAATTGTTTGGTCATTAATATTCAGGTATCAACTAGCTTGAATCTGAAAATATAAGAAACATTTAAAAAGGTATCAAAAATATTTTTAATTGTTAAGGGTTTGGAAAATTAGATTTTCCTATCATCTTTCCCTTTGTTAAGCTACCACTTGACCTAAAAGTTTAAGCTATTGGGTAAGGATCCAATAATAAAATTTACATTTTTAACACTCCTCAGGTGAACATGAAGAAAACACGACCACCACAATCTGACAACAAACACAAGTTATCATCATTTAATTAATCAACAATGTGGGTACTTGAATGCAAGACCAGTTGGTCAAAAGTTCCCTTCAAATAGAAAAAATCTACTTAAATACTCTATTCTAACTATCATGATATTCTTTTGACAGTAAACACACTTACATACACTTACCTTGGAGAAGAAGTATCCAATTTGAACCATATTTTACTTCATAGGATTCATAGCTTAAGAGTTAGAATGTCAATTTCCTTGTACTTCCACTGAATTATCTAATTTTTTCTTTTTTACAAGTATATTTGAACTAACTGTATATATTTAGCCAGAAAATGTGATCTCTATATTTGTTACTCATCTTTTTAAGTAGTTCATGAATGTATGGCAATGGTGGGAGTATTCCAAGAGACGGTTGGTGCAGACTCATTTAAACAAATGAAAGAAGGCATAAATTGGATAATTTTGTTGTTGGAACAAATATAAATGCTATAAAATTGGAATGGTGAAATTTTATGTAACAAACTAATAAACTTTGCTTGTAAAATTGCAGATATCTGGAGCTGCTTTAGCTTATATGGTCCGTGGAAATTCTGGATTAAAGTATTTAAATGCAAGAGGATGTAAAAATTTGTTTCAACAGGAAAGTAATGCCAGAGGGATAGAATTTTCTTCCTCTCCGTGTGCAGAACTATTCACTGAGTTAGGCAGGACATGCAAATTAGAAGAAATTGCAGTGGGATGGGGATTCTCTTTCCTCTCTCTGGAAGTTCTGAAACCTGCAATTACATTACTACACTCAATAACTGTGGGTTTAGGTGGATCCTTGGGCGAAGATGCACTAAGACTGCTGCCCACAACTTGTCCTATGCTAGAGTCAGTTGTTCTTTATTTTCAGGTATTATTTGCTAAAAAAGTTGAGATAACATGTTAGCGGTTTTATGCTATATGGCTTATGTATGTGATTGACTATCATGAAAGTTGAAATCTATGCACTGCTTCCCTTTCAGATAACTTTTTAATGATTGAAATATGCAATTATTATGCTGACCCTGAATCATTTTATGACCTTCAATTTTGATGCAAAAACTAAGCTTGGTTCAGCTGCTAGTCATTTGGCCAGATTTTGACTGGACCTTGCCTAAGGAGACGAAATTCCTATTTCAACTTTAATTATTTTCTAAGGTTTCTGTCAGCGGCATTTTGATAATTTTTTTGGCTTACATGATCTTGGAAATTTGCCGTTTGAGGGTCTGACATAAAAGTAGTTTTAAAAGTTTTTGGCTTAGTCATGGTTCTGGGCTGACAGTTATGTTTTGACCAAGTCCAATGTTAAACTAACTTGGCTTCCAATCATGATTGGAATATGATGTGCTAATGAGCTGCTTACACTGTGGATGTGCTAATTTTTGTGAGTGTATATATAGCCTAAAGCTTAAATCTACACTGCCACTCATCATGAAACCGTTTCAAGGGTTGGGTGTGAAGTAGGTTCTTGTTTCGTGCTGCCTCTGACTCACCATTTTAAGATAACTTGATGATTCTCACTTGATTGAAAGAATGTAACAAGCAGAGATATATCCTTCTTGAGGGTCGTCGTATTAAAGTTATTGCTTATAAAAATTGCTTTTGCTTGAGGCTGGTGACTTCTGTGTCTTTACAGGTGATATCTGATTCTATCATTATAAACATTCTGGAATCCTTGAGGAGATTGCAAGTTTTGGCTTTATGCCACTGTCTTGGTGATTTATCCATATCTAGCTTTAAGTTACCTTTGCCAAATCTCAGGAAACTGAAGCTTGAAAGGGTAACTCCTTGGATGACCAATAACGATTTGATCATTCTGACACAGAACTGTTCGAAGTTAGTTGAGCTTTCATTGGTAGGATGCCCTCTTCTCAGTTCAGGTAGGTGTTATCATTTGTAAATCATAGCATGCAACTTGCCTATTCAGTGCTTGTATGTGTATATGCTCTCTTCTATTATCTGTTCTATTAGCTGAATTCCCAATATAGTTTGAAGAGTGTGTTGCCAATATAACCCTTTATTGATGATTTCCATCTGCTGCTGCTTCGTCGATGATTTCTTTATTGTTTTTATCTATGAGTCAATTTGAAGAACTGCTGATTGTCAAAATTAATAACTGCTATATTTTTTCATCCTTACAGTTTTATCTTCTCTACAGATTCTCAGCTGATTATCTCACAGGGATGGCCAGGCTTGATTTCATTACATCTAGAGGTTTGCCACTATCAGCTCTCTTGGACTAGGGCCAACCTTTCGGTCTTCTATTTTCTTGATAGCATTTATTCTTAAGTATGTCTTCTTTAGGTTTTTGAAATACTACACCAGTTAATGTAATAGCCATTTGCTTGTAATAGCAGAGGGAGATGTAAAATTGAAATAATCAAGTGAATACGATTATTAATAATTTGTTAGTCGAGTGACTTGTGATATAAACATTGTGAGGCTTCAAAATTAATGAACTAATGATATAGAGGAACAAACTGGTCTGTATGTCTGAGCCCTGAAGAACCTTGCATTATGATATTGCATGCTTTTGCCAGTTGTCAAGTAATTGTCTTCATATGTGATCATTTTGTTCCTCAGGAGTGTGGAGCTATTACTGCATATGGGATTACTTCTCTTTTCAACTGCATAGCTCTTGAAGATCTTCTACTACGTCATAATGTGAGCCTTCTATAGCTACCTTTTCTTTTGAATTTTGCATGCATTTAAATTGACGTTAGATGAATGAGCCATATTTATCATAGTGCTACTGTTTAAAAGTTTGTGCATGGACATGTTGAACATCTAACAATAAGGACTTTCCTGGTGTGTTTATTGGCCATTTTCAAGGAGTATTTCAGGTGACTTTTTTGCTGTTGCCTCTAACTAGGCTGGACAGGATATAAGTATGTGAATCCTATTGACGCTATGGATTTTTTTTTTATTTTATGTTTCTGGTTTGGAAACATCACAGCTCAACTTTAATCTTTTTTCACTTCTGTCATTTTTGTGATTGCTTCAAGGAAACCTAGCATTAACTATAATTGGCACTGAACTTATTGCCCTGTGACAGGCATTATACCTTAATTTATGGACTCATGAGGCTACTTCTAGACAGTCATTTTGTTTACATTACTTATGAAGATGATGAATTTTGCTGGAAATTTGGGATGTGCTATCTTTTGTAAGAATAAACTAGAAATTGGGGCAGATTTAACAGCCAAAACTTTTTTTTATAAATTTTACACCAGCTTTAGACCATTACATTAGAATGCCTAGAGAAAAGTGCGGACTAGAGGTACTTGGGGATAGCTTGACTAGAATTTTTAAGTTGCTAGGCGATAATAACCTCCTCCTTTTTTAATGTATTTCAAAATAATTTCCAGTTTCTAATATTTAGTATTCTAAATTATGTTATAATTTTTAGTTTGTCCTAAACAAAGTATTGCTGCAAAATCCAATTTCCAAAAAATGATTTAATTATGACTTGTTTAAAAATTTGAGGCAGTCCAGAGAGCTAGATTCTTAATTATAATAAATTAAGTCCCTATTTCCTTGTGTTTAGTGTTGTCTTATAATCTTAATCATTGCCTGTCTGTTTTTTGAGGGAAAGACTGAAGTTGAATATTTGATGCTATTTTATTTTGGGATTTTATTATCTTTTTCAGAAGTGTTGACATCAATAGCTGACTTGAACATGCAGGGCCCTGGAATACCTAGAAACTTTATTCTGGATGCTGCTTCAAAGGTAATCTGTTATACCTACTAAAGTTTAATTGGTCACTTAGTTATTCCCACTCTCTTTCTCTTTGGGTGAAATCAAGTTTATAACAACGTATGTAACACATGTGACTTCTAAAATGACCAGATGCCAATGCTGCGGCTAGTATCATTAGATTTGTGTGATGCCAGTGATGGTGATTTCGAAATTCCAGATGTAAGTTACAGGGGGACTATTTTTTTTTTTTAATTTCCCAACTATTACCAGGGTCTGTGACAGAAGTTTAGACATTATGCAACCGTCATTGTATTAATATGTGCCCATCATCTTACTCTATTCGTATAAGTTTAAACATCGCACATATATAACCGCCCAAACTCATTGTATGATAAGGGTCCATTGTATGATAAGACTCATTTTATGATAAGGGTCCATTGTATGATAAGGGTACATCGCACGTTTATATGACCTTCCGAGAGATCATTCACCGTCTGAAATTAATATTGATCCCTTAGAGGAATTTTGAGGCAATAACGTCCACTTTGAATGCATATAGATAGAAAATAGTTCTGCATTATCTCCAGTTTTGTTATCACTGCATCTACATCCTTCTTGTCTTGACAATGCATTAGAGATCATATTCTGACTCTCAGAAATTCATTTCAGTATGCTGACAGGTACTTCTTAAGCATGGTGAAGATAACAAAATGCAAGTCAAAGAGATGCAATTTATGCCACAATTTGCCAGAGGCTCGTAGACAATCATCAGTGCACAAGGAGTCATTGGTTCTTGTCTGGAACAGCAAAAATCTCATTAGAACAGTAGTGAAGGAGAGACTGTAACATTCTATGCTTGAAATAGACTTAATAAAATAATTTTGTCCACGTGTAGTTTCAATCTGATAAATCTACACTCTCAGATAAGCACTGCACTAATTTTGTGAGATAATTTGGTGGAAGAGTTCCTTTGAGTTCTAGCTATGAGAGTTTTGAATGTTGACGGCTCTTCCACAAAATTCGAATTTTTCCAGACTCAAAATGTTCCATATACTTTGTTTAAACGTGTCAAAATCAAATATAGTCGCAAGACTGTCCCAACTGCACTCAATATAAAATAGACTATTGAGTGATGCTATATGTCCAAATCAAATATAAATTCTAGTTGAATGATTTGTATTAGTAGATGTGATTATATTATTAAACCATATCAGTTTAGAGTTAAAGAAACAAATTACAATTATTTTTAGAAATAAGAGGGCATAATGTCAAGGTAATTCTGTAATTTCGTGGTTCAACCTGGAATAGAGACGCAATCCTCGTAAGCACAAGCACTTACTTACCAACGCCAGATCTGGAAGCATATTTGCCAAAAGCTTACCCCTCCCCAAGTTTGCAGTTAAAGGAAGCGGGAGTTGCGTCACAAATCTCGGCTCGGGTAACATTCCGATCCCTGATCGTTGCAGCTGTCCAATTAACCCTTTGCTTCTCAATTTGAATCTAGACGAATTCACTTTTCGTAGTAAATTATTTGGAGGTATGTTCAACTTTCAGCTATATATAATTTTATATGTTCGTTTATTTTGACTATAAAATTTCTTGTTCTCAGAATCTTATATACTCTCTGCGTCTCTTCAGCATGTAGTGTTTTTTTTGTTCCAATGGAATTTAATTTAAGTGAGTGAGGTTTTAAATTGACTTTGATATATTATATGTATTTCTGAATCAATTGAAGCCTCAACATGTTGTTATCAGAAGTCTTACCTTAAAACAGAAAAAATTGTTATTCAATTAATGTTTGCTTTATCCTATCCAAAATTTATTGGAAGGCAATAAGGATTTTCTTGGACAAAAGCGTGGGATTTATATCAATAGTTTTTTTTTTCTTTAATACACATTGTGGCTTTGAGAGCAGGTAGAAGAATGCCGAAGGTAAAGACAAACCATGTCCAACATCGGGACGGGTGGGAATTGATCGAGCCTATACTTCGTGAATTACAGGCAAAGATGAGAGAAGGTGGTTTATCTTCGCATTACGCAAATTTTGCTGAATCCCTTTACAATGTGGCAATAATAAACAACTTCGGTTCATCTTTTGGGCAGCTGAAAATGATCCACTGATGGAAAGGGAAAACGTGAGGCATTGTGGCCTATTTTTAAAATAGCACATCAGAAGAGCTGCTATATTTTTTACCTTTACTACCACAAGAAGGAAATATCTATGGAGCTATATGAGTTCTGTTTGGGTCAAGGCTATGCAGACAGAAATCTAATTGCAAAATGGGAAAAGGTATGTCTAGGAATGGCAATTGATTCGGGTCGACCCGGAAAAGCCCGGACATGTTTGATTCGGGTCGGGCCCGGCCCGACCCGATCGGAATTGATTTTTGTATTTTATTTTTATTCTTTTTCTATTAGTTACAAACTTACAATACTATGAATATAAAACAAAAAAAATACTTTTTTTATTTTAAAATAATTAATAATACAAGACAAAATATACAATAAAAATTAATCACAAAATAATTTATAAAACAACTAATTAATAGAAATAATTTTTTTACAATTCAATTTCATAATCCAACATTAAAACATACAATGTAATTAAATTAAAAATACACAATCTAATTTCACAACCATTTCAACCCCACAAACAATTCAATTTTAAAATCCAACATTAAAAACACACAATGCAATTAAATTAAAAACAACATATATAATTCTACAACCATTTCAACCACATACAATTTAATTTCACAATCTAACATAAAAAAAAAAAAAAAAAACTCATGTCTTCTACAAATAAAAATACACATTCAATTCCACAACCCAACATTAAAAAATAAAAATAATGTCTTATACAAATAAAAACACAAAATTCAATTTCATAACAAAACATTAAAAAAAAAATTACTTCAATTTTTTTAAGGGTCGAAATTTAATTGGGCCCGCAAATTTTGGCCCGAGCCCGACCCGAAACCCGAATTGTTGGGTCAAAGCCCGAAAAATTAGGACCGGGTCATTCGGGCCAAAATTCGGGCCGGGTCAAATTGCCACCTCTAGGTATGTCCTGTAATCTCTATATGAATTTATACGCTTGTTGAATTATGTTTTGAGCATTTCTCCAAGCATGGGACCAGTGTAATCGGTCATGTAATTTGTATGCCATATAACAATCTTGCTTGGTGACAGATTCTAATTTGCTACTCAGTGTGTGTGTAAATGTCTAATTTACTTTCGTAAAGAAAACTATAAAAACCTAGCCAATCTCCATGGGATCTATGCTAATTCAATTATGCTGAGAAGTGTTCTGATTTGGATTGTGAGCCAAATTTGGAGAAAAAGGAGAAATGGCTTCCTGCAAAATGGATAGAGCATTGGAGGCAGTGGCAGTGGTGTTTGACATAGATCGTATGATGCTCAGGATAGTGACAGCATGATGGTGTGGAGATTGATTAGGATTTTGTCCTTCAAATCCAAACTAGAACTCTCCTCAGCTTAATCATAGTGACATAGATCTTGTGGAGGTTGATTATGTTCTCTGTCTCTGTGTCCTAAAATAAATTAGACATTTGGCTTAGCATCCCAAAAACTAAGCTTAAACAATATTATGATATTATTTCCATTTTGACATTATTATGGCTGTCTGGAGGAATCTTCAGGAAATGTTGATAGAATTTGAAGCTTAAATTCCTTTGTTTGTTGAAGAAGCTTGTTCTCTTTCCTTTTTTTCCCTGAAATATTGTTTTAATTGTAAACACTCTTTTTCTGGTCTGAATTGCAGCTGGGTTATGAACAATTATGTTGTTTAAGATGCATGCAGCCTCGTGATCACAACTTCCAAACGACATGGGTTTGCCGAGTGCCCAAGAACCTGAGGGAGGAGAAGTTTATAGAGTGTGTCCATCGCAGTTGTAGAGGCTGTGCAAGTGGAGCTTTATCAACTATTCTGTAACTTTCTTAAACATGAAATGCAATCTGAAAATTATAAATGACACCGTAACATTATAAGGAGCGAATTGGATATCTTGTGGAATAGTTTTGGTGTTAGTTGTAGTATTGTTGTAATGCAATTTTAAGGTTCTCACTTCTGCCTAGATACCAGTCAGTACATTAGAAGGAAACTGGGAACAAATATATATATATATATATATTGGGCCATTTTTCTGCATTTAAGGTTCTCTTCGCTTGGTTCAAAAAATAGTTTTTGATAAGAGTTTGAGACACGGTAGCAACTGGGGGAAAAAAAAAATTAAAAAAGTAGAGAGAGATTACTACTATCTTTTGATCATGGGAAGTTGAAAAGGCTTTTAGTTGTTTTAGTTAAAAAAGGCTTTTCACTATTTTCGAGTCCATATGCAAATTACAGCTAAGAGAAGTCAAAATAATTTGTACAAACCTTAAATTACAATTGTGAATTTTTCATTTTTAAGACTTGGAATGTTACCTATATCTTAGAAGTGTTCTTCAAACATCGAACGCTTGACGAAAGAAAATCATGTCGCATGATGGAAATCTGGCCTTGAAACAGGTTGGATCTGCTTCAATTCCTCGGAAAATATCATTATTTATAGTTTGATAGAAGAAATATAACTACCATCAATCTGACGGTGATATTCAACCATATTACGAATACTTTGAATAGAACAATAATTTGTTTGAAAACTCATAATTGAATTGAGTTTCGATGTGCATTACATTGTAAAGATACAACAACACTTAATAAAATCATTCCCCTTACTAATTAGAGGTTATAATATACCAAGACTACTTAGAAGTCGTCAAATCCTCTTAGGTCATATATGAGATGAAACCCCCTATTTAATATTGAGGTGTTATAATTTTTAAACAATAATTATTATAAAAAAAATTGTAATTATAAAATAAAAGTTTAATAAATATGATTTTTAAATAACAATTTGGATAAAAATAATGAAAATATTACAAGTTTTTCATCATACATTTGGTGAACTAAATTAATTTAACTTTCAAGTAATAGCAGTTAGTGTTTATCAAATATTTTAGTGTTATAATTTTTAAAATACAACTACCTAATTAATCAATTAATCAATAAGAGGTTTGTGGTTGTGGACTAAGAATAAATAAAAATTTTATTCTAATTAATCAATTAGAATAAAACTTGGTGGACAGAGACTTAATATTTTACGCCGATGATAAATGCTCGTGTATTTCGTTAAAATCCACCTATTGAGACCACATGATAAAAAATCTCACAGTCAAAAAATATATGTAGTACGTGGATGTTTCTAATGAGACTTTGTAATAAACTCACTTTAAATGTTTTTATTTTCATACATTGTCATGATTTGTCAATTTTGAAACAAAAGTATGCGGATTGAAATTGAATCAGATGAGCATAAATAAGTGGCATGTTTGTTTCACCTAATATATTTAAGCACTACAAAAAAAACATTTTTGTGTCAATTCATATGACAATTAACAAGACTTTTAAGGTAGTTTTCTTTTTTTGAATTTTTCTTTCAAGGTTGCTCGAACTATTTTATTTTGTCTTTGGAAGTCATCTTTTAAACAATAATTTCAACAAAAATAATAAAAATATCATAAATTTTTATTATATAAATATGAAGTTAAATTAACTTATTTTTAAAA
This sequence comes from Luvunga scandens, assembly GCA_030449905.1. Taxonomy (NCBI): domain Eukaryota; kingdom Viridiplantae; phylum Streptophyta; class Magnoliopsida; order Sapindales; family Rutaceae; genus Luvunga; species Luvunga scandens. The sequence continues at coordinate 4,718,517 of JASUUG010001265.1, forward strand.
TTACAGTTGCAAGTGATCGTGAAATAATTTAATAATGCAGGTTGCAGTGAAAGTCAACAAAGACAAGCAGCGCCGTTCTGGGACCCATAAAGGACCGTACAGCTACATGAGTTGTCATTTATGATCACCAGTTGTCAAAATCAATCAAAACAACGCCGACGAAAACGATATTTTGAGATAAGCAGCGAGTAATTCACCGGGTGATCAAATTCTTGCGGCGGATAAAATTATATTGAGAAAATCATATGGCTAGAGTGCTGGGGCGTGACAAGATATGACGAATTTAATGTATATATATGTTTCTCCTGTACAGTTACACTACATGAATAATAAATTATGTAATGTTGCGTGTCCATTTTACAACATTTTAGGTTATAGAAATTTTAGTCAATTAAAATTTTGAAAATAATAATATCTTCTGGTTGCCGAGACCACCGTCATACCCTACCGTCCGACCACTATTACATAATTAAAAAATTAACAAAAGTTAATAAGCTTTAATTATCTCGTTGGGTCTAAGTTGGGAGGTACGGTATCCTTAGAATACTGCAATGGTAGCCCATAATTTCAGTCAAAAACTTGCTGTGATAAATAAATAACAAGTTGAAAATAATGGAGCGGTCGTACCACTTTGCTGTTTCCAATTTTGTAGTTTCTGCTTCTTGTTGGTTCCTGTTTGAAAGATGTTTGATCCGTAGCCCACTTTTGTCAGCCCACGGAAAAAGATGCCACTGGTTGTATTCAAGAGAAAAAGACCGCGAGGGTTTCGCTCGTTTTGCACGTTCACGTAAGGACTGACGTGGCTAAGTTTTCCGTTATCTTTATTGCTTACTTCGTAGCTAAGTTTTATGTTATCTTTTATTGCTTGGTCGTAATCTAATGACAATAAAAGAAAGAAAACGACCTTATTTCAACAATTTTTTTCAATCTTTTTGCTATTTTTTTTTAAATTCTATTAATTAAACAGAAGCATTACATAAAACTCCAACTCAAGACCTAAGTATTGAGAAGGCAATCCATTAACCACTAATCCAAGAATGTTGTTGAAATTATATGTCAAATACTTTTAGTCCATGTTTGATCGGAAGAAATGATAAGAGAGGAGAGGAATGAAAAAAAAAATAAGAGAAAATAAATAAAAAATAAAATCCGTATAATTTTTATTATTTAAATTAACATAAAATTCATCTTTTTCTCCTTAATTCTTTCAAATGATGGAATAAAGTAACAGATTCATTAAAAAAAAAAATTGATTTTAGGATTTGTTATCAGTCCTTTTTCGATTCTCATCTTCCGTAGTTGCAAGTATCTTAGAATTGAATGCGCATCTGCTTCGTCGGAGTCCAGAAAATTGAAATGTATTAATCTCAAGTCACATGGGAGGCCAGTAATGTAAATATTTGCATTCACCACGGATTATATCCGATCTTTGGCTCAACGTAAACAAGGATGAGAGCTTTCGAAAAGGAAATGCAGAAGCTCATCGGTTTGCAGGGTTGTTTGTTTTCAGATGACAGAATGATGAGTTTGTAATTTATAGCTGGCTAGGTTCCTTCTTAATGTTTTTTGGCATCCGTACTTCATTTAAGCGGAGATTGTTGCAATTATTGAATTTGTTGAAATTGCCCGCCGCCACAATTGACATTTAGCCCTGGCTGGAGAGAGTGATTCAATGATGAAATGCACATTCACTTGCTTTTTTTGTTTTTCATTTTTCATATTTATTTATCTATCTAGCTTTCATAATCATAATCGTGGTGTCTTCACCCGAGCTGGTTTATTAAATGTATACGGGAATTAAACCCGGCGATGGTTTCCGATTCTGATTGCATCACTATCCGAAACCTCAAGAGCAGACATCACTTCCCTGCCATCTATGTCGCTAGGAAATGGCCAAAATGTCACCGGTCGAGACCATGAAAGCCATGGCATCACTACGTGCATTTTCGCCAACTTTCGGTCACGTTGTCGCTTGAGTTTTGTCCCTTACGACACGCTCTTCGAAACTTGACTTGTAACCGTTACCAAAAGTAGCCAAATCGCTGCTGATCACGTTTAACACACTGCACGTCAGAGCACACCGCTGCCACCTTTGGATTCGGAGCGAGCTGAAATATCTAACCAGACCATCCCGATCACTGTCGGTTGATTTTTGGTTATCATTGATCGGTGAGGGCATCTTGGTAATTTTAGATTTCAAGGGTAATTCTATAATTTCTGACTTCAAGGATAATTCTATAATTTCCGACTTCAAGGATATTTTAGTAATTTAAAAATTCAAAGTACTTTGGTGATTTATGATTAAGACTTGATAATATCTTATGAAAGTTTTATTGATGACTTTTACGTGGATGATATCAGTATCCTTTTTGCATGTGAATGCTAAGAACTAGACTTTTAAAGGAATCACAATAAATAATATGTACATATTTGACATGTTTGAAAAGCCTATTTTTATTATGTACAGATATGCATTTATATGATTTTGCCCATGTATTTATGTGATGTGTTGTTATGTTTTAAGCATAATTATATAAATGGTATAAGTATGTGTCAATGTGTGTAAGTTCATCGGCATAAGCATGAACATGTGAATCTTTTATAAAAAAAAGTATGTTTATTAATTGCATTTGTAATTTTATGATTTATATGTGAACTTTGTTATCATATTACAACCGTTTGTGTTAGGGGCCACCTTTTGAGTCTATGTGAAGGCCATCTCTTGAAGGTTAATACGCCGCGAAATGGCACATACAATGTAATGTGCAACACATAAAGTAAAGTGCCACATGCATGATATATAATGTGAAAGTTTGAAAGTGACCGAAAGAGATTTTGATGAATTTGTTTTATAGTGTTTTAGAAAGATCATGTGAAAAACTAGTTTGATGATATATATTATATATATTTTATTGAAAGGAAATGTGAAAATTTAAAAGTGACAAAAAGGAATTTTGATTAATTTATTTTACAGTATGTCTAGAAGATCATGACATGTCATCCATTTGCTTTGTATATAAGTATGTGCATATTTTAATATAAGAAAAACTATTTTGCTTATTGAGCTTTCTATTCATTATATTTTATTGTGATTCAATTTCCAAAAGTCAGAATTGATTCCTAATGAGTGAGGATCACGACTTGAATTGAGGATGATGGATGGTTTGACAAAAAATTTAAATATTCTTTTGTTGTGTAATAGTTGTGCTTGAGGATTGAATTTTCATCGATTGTAAAGAGTCATTTAAGTTCATATAAATGTGAGTTGTGATTAGATTTGCCAACAAAATTATGGTTAGAGTAGATTATGGTAATATTTGTATGGGTTATTAATGGTAAAGAAAAATGTCATTTGAACACCACTTATGGTATTGTGACAAAAACAATAATACTGTACATGAATAACGTGTCCTTTTACTTGTTTCATATGCCATCGAGTATTGTGTGGTAAATAGTAACACATTTTATGTCGCTTTGGCTTGTAAATATTAGTTTGGGTTGATCCATCGAGGCAAAAATGCTACAAATGCTTTAGATAAAAGATATGTAAGGGGAATGAATGTATTTTTTTTATATAAATTTTTCATCTATGAATTGTTAATGAATCCACCTCATAATATTTCTATCAAGTGTGGGTTCCATTACAAGATATCACGTCTATAAATCGAGTATTTTTTTTTTCTTTTTTAGTTGGTATTCGACAGTTAGTCCTTAAACCTATTGTAGCAAAACTACAAAAATTGAAGAAGAATCCACCGCAAATTCTCGCTTCGCATTTGAATTTGAAGCCAGAAATAATAATAATAAAAAAAATAGGGTTATTAATGACCAAAAAGATCACACTTCTTTGGAACAGATTCCTAAACTTCACTGCAAAAAGGGCGAAACTGATGTTCAAGCACTTTTACGAAAGCAACTTTTCGGCTTTTCTATCCAGGTAGTTTCATTTAAAATTATGGCGATATTTTATGTGTGGAATATGATTTAGTGCCAGCGTATGTTACGGCGCGCAATGGAGCGCTCAACGAACTTTCATCAGGGGCATTGAACCCACGGCAGAACTTCCAAGTGAAAAGCTTGTCACGCGTGCCGTTGCACACTAAAAGCTCCTTTATGCATCCCCACCCGTCAGAAAATGCCGATATAATAATATTATATAATCGACATTAACGTCGTCGTCTGCTTATGCCACTGATGCCGACGTGCATGTGAGATGTAGGCACGGATCACTGTTCCGAAAATAAGGCGATAAAACCATGCAACCTATCAAAACTGAAAAGTCAAAAATATCATGTGGTCCAAACTTTAAAGGTTACAAACAGAATTGACAGTCCTTCCAGAAGGTAAATAAAATATCACCAGCATCCCAAGTTTGCAGCTAATTTTCAATTAAGCTTAATGATATGTTTACAAATCTCTACATATAAGTCAAGTTTATACTTTTAATGGCGTGTCATTAATCAACCACTGCCATGCATTATAAAAATTTTATATCTTAACTTTAATTGTTGGCCATGCTAAAACATTTTTCTTTTTAAACACCCTTGCTGAAACCGATAACCTAATTAATACTCATGACTTAGTTATTTCTTTTATTAATGTCACACTATTAATGGAAAATTGGAATCTGATGATGTGACGATTAACTTTCATAGTCTTCATAATAAATACCGATTATAAATAATTAAATAAGCAATTATTTAATATATGATGTAAAAAGAATTAAGATTAAAACTATAATATCAGATTTCTACAAATTCATACGTCAGCGTTATCTTCATCACGATTCATGAACTCTCGGGAAATCGATTATAACCTACACAGTATTCGCTTCTTATTTTTCAGGGTGTTGGCTGACACTTGTTTAGTCAGACCAGTAGTGCAGTCCGAAAGTTTTGGATCTGATTAAAATTTGGTTTGAAAGTTTTGCATCTGAAACAACTCCGGTTCTTGATTTTTTTTCATAAAAGTGAGGTATTTGGAAAAAAAGATAGATAAATAAATAAATAAAAGAAAAGAAAATACGGTGCCGAAAACATTAAATGGGAGAACGTTGGCTAGCTGGGGGTTATGAGCCGCATGCAGTTAATACGGAGATGGGCTCCGCAACGTAACTAAAAAAACAATCACATCAACAGAATTTTAAAAAATATGTAAGTATAAAATAGTCCAGTTGTTTATTTTTCATTTTATCAATTTCCATATATAACCACATCTGTTCTCTCATTTTGATGACTGTGTCGAGGGCAGTGAACAGGCGAAGCTTTGAGCAGTATGGCACTTCCTATAACGGGTGGGGACGATATAGTAAGATCGTTCAGTACGGGGAACCGGAGTGGGAGACTGTCGTCGAGTTTCCGGGAAGTGTGGAATAACTCATCAAATGCGTTTAGTAGGAGCCAAAGGGACGACGACGACGAAGAGGAGTTACGGTGGGCGGCAATCGAACGGCTGCCGACGTACGATCGGTTAAGGAGAGGGATGCTGAGCCAACTTGGCGATGATGGCAAAGTGGTTAGACGTGAAGTTGATGTTGAAAAACTTGGCATGCAAGATAGGAACCAGTTGAGGGACAGCATTTTGAAACTTGTTGAAGAGGACAATGACAAGTTTCTTAGGAAACTTAGAGAACGAATTGATAGGTAAAACAAATAAGCAAATATGTTAACATCTAATTCCTTTTTTTTTTTCACCTGATTTTATGGTTAATTTTCTTATGATTTTAATAACATTCGGAACAGAGTGGGTGTTGATGTTCCTAAGATTGAAATTCGATATGAGCATTTAAACATTCAAGGAGAAGTGCATATTGGAAGCAGAGCAATTCCTACTTTGCCTAATGCGATCATTAACATTGCAGAGGTGCTTTATTATTAATATTATTGGCACTTTTATATTGGTGTTGTTGCATTTTGTATTTTCTTTTTCTTCCAATGAACTGGCACATTTATACTTTTGATTCATGATGGACCACAGAATGTTCTGGGATCGCTTCGGATTCTTCCATCGAAGAAAAGAAAAATTCAGATTCTTAAAGATGTTAGCGGGCTTGTCAAACCTTCGAGGTAATTTTTCATGAAATTGCTTCCAAGGTTGTTTAATTTTTCATGAAATTGCCAAAAAAATTTTCTCTGTTTCAATTCTAGAGGAAGCAATGCTGATTTGCTGTTTAACAAGAAGTAGCAGTCGATAACTTGAAATGGAAAATTTCAGGATGACACTTCTTCTTGGTCCTCCGGGTGCTGGGAAAACAACATTGCTGATGGCACTTGCAGGGAAGCTTGATGACGATTTGAAGGTTGGTTTCTTTGGCCCATTATTTTGCAAAGTACTATTAGCTTACTTATTTATTTGTTTCTTTAATCAAAAAAGCCAGTTTTGTGATTAAGTCGAGTACTCGTGACAGTTAACTGGGAAAATCACATACTGCGGCCATGAATTCAACGAGTTTGTCCCTCAGAGGACATGTGCTTACATTAGTCAGAGTGATCTTCACTTTGGAGAGATGACGGTGAGAGAGACGATGGATTTCTCAGGGCGATGTTTAGGAGTCGGCACAAGATATGAAATGCTGGCAGAAATTTCTAGACGCGAGAAAGAAGCAGGAATTAAACCGAATCCTGAAATTGATGCGTACATGAAAGCCACGGCTTTGGCAGGCCAAAAAACTAGTTTGGTTACAGATTATGTTCTCAAGGTTTGTTCCTTCTCTGTTTCAAGTTTGTTTGTCCACTTAATTTGCCTGTTTGTAGCCCGGTTCTAGGTCTTGACATTTAGAAATCTTATCAGCTACTGGGCTTGGATATATGCGCTGATACAATGGTTGGTGATGGCATGAGAAGGGGTGTTTCTGGTGGACAGAAAAAGCGTGTTACTACCGGTATGTTTCAAGGGACAAGCATTTCTAATTGTAAACTGCAAGTATTGACATCAATTGTAACATCAGTTGGAATCAGATATTGCGATTTTTTCACATGGCTTCAAGATAAGCATCTATAATTGTATACTGCAAGTAGTAACATTTAATATTTGTCAATGAGTACAGGGGAGATGTTGGTGGGGCCGGCGAAGGTTCTGTTAATGGATGAAATCTCAACTGGACTGGATAGTTCCACCACGTTTCAAATTTGCAAGTACGTGAAACAAATGGTTCATATCCTCGAAATAACCACGATCATTTCTCTTCTACAACCAGCACCAGAGGCTTACGATCTCTTTGATGATATTATCCTTCTTTCGGAAGGTCAAATTGTCTATCAGGGTCCGCGTGAAAAGATTCTCGAATTCTTTGAGTACATGGGTTTCAAATGCCCTGACAGAAAAGGAGTTGCTGATTTTCTGCAAGAATTAACTTCCAAGAAAGACCAAGAACAATATTGGTTCAGGAAGGACCAACCTTACAGATATGTATCAGTTTCTGATTTCGTGCAGGGTTTCAGTTCTTTCCACGTAGGCCAACAGCTTGCAAATGATCTTGCAGTTCCTTACGATAAGTCCGGAACCCATCCAGCGGCATTGGTGAAAAATAAGTACGGTATTTCGAATATGGATTTGTTCAAGGCATGCTTCGGAAGGGAGTGGCTATTGATGAAGCGTAATTCTTTTGTGTATATTTTCAAGACGTGCCAGATAACGATCATGTCACTGATTGCCCTGACTATTTTCTTTAGAACAGAAATGCCAGTCGGCAATGTGGCTGATGGAACAAAGTTTAATGGAGCACTGTTCTTCAGTCTGGTTAATGTGATGTTTAATGGGATGGCAGAATTGGCATTTACTGTTTTCAGGCTTCCTGTCTTCTTTAAGCAAAGGGATCACTTGTTCTATCCTCCGTGGGCTTATGCTTTACCTATATTTGTTCTCAGAATCCCCTTGTCTATAATGGAATCAGCAATATGGATCTGTCTGACATACTATACAATTGGTTTTGCTCCAGCTGCAAGCAGGTAAAAGTAGTAAGATTTTCCAATTTACTAAAATAATCTTATGCTACATGTTGTTAGCTGGAAAACTGGATTTTGATTTTATATTTTTTCATGTTGTGGTTTTGTCATACCTAGATCAATGCTACTACAGTTACTATAGTTTCTTTCTCTGATAAATATTTTATCTTTTCCTTTCCTTTTTTTTTTTTTTAATTAGGTTTTTCCGACAATACTTGGCATTCTTTGCTGTAAATTCAATGTCTCTGTCCCTCTTTCGGTTCATTGGGGGTGTAGGAAGGACTGAAGTTGTTGCAAACACACTGGGTACATTCTCGCTACTGCTGGTTTTTGTGCTTGGAGGATTTATCATTGCCAAAGGTAAGCAGTTGATTGCATTTTATAGTTACTTTATTCTTATTGTAACAGCAAGCTGTCCATAAATCCAGTCTAATAAAAAGTTCTTATCCTTTTGTGCCAACAGATGACATTGAGCCATTCATGAAATGGGGCTACTATATTTCTCCTATGATGTACGGACAGAATGCCATAGTTATTAATGAGTTCCTTGATGAAAGATGGAGTAAGGTAAGATGATCCAAATATGGCTTGATTATCTTATTCTTGTGATTCAGACAAATGCATCTACACACATTTAATCTACCATATCTTATTTTCCCGTACACAATTCATCAGTAAAACCTTACTTCTTCGGATATATGGCAGCCTGTTTCAGACCCCAACATTCATGAACCTACAGTTGGGAAATTACTTCTAAAGTCTAGAGGATTCTTCACTGTAAATTATTGGTACTGGATTGGCATTGGAGCATTATTTGGGTTTACCATTCTCTTCAACATTCTATTTATTGCAGCAATACAATTTTTGAATCGTAAGTCCTCTTCTCTCATTTCAGTTCAGGATTTTTACGCATCCACCCATACACATATATGGAAAAGAGTTTCAATGCTTACCAACACTCTTTTTTTTTTTGGGGGGGGGGGACAATGAACACTTATTATTTGAAAAATCAACTTCAGCTCTTGGCAAAGCAAAACCAACTGTCATAGAAGATGGGAACAAGAAGAAGAAAGCTTCTGGACAACCGGGAACAGAAGGTTTATCCCTTAGCATTGTTCCCTTTTCCCTTAGTTGTGCTGGCAACTCTGTTATGCAGGTCATTTATGGGCAGCAGTAGCAATCCTTTTTGCTGAGAGATGAACTTTTATAGCCCCATTGACATTGTATTCTTCCAGATGCCTGAACTTTTTGAGAAAATTGCAGGTACTGACATGTCAGTAAGAAGTTCATCCGAAAATGTTGGTGCAACTGTGCATACACCTCAAAAAGGAATGGTATTGCCCTTTCAACCCCTTTCACTTGCATTCCACCATGTGAACTACTCTGTGGATATGCCTGCTGTAAGTTATCCATCCTTAAGCATTTAATTAGTCGAGTTTATGTTAGCCATTTTGTTTTAGATTTTGTGAACGCTCACTAACAAAATATTATTTTAGTCAAATAGAGAAGTAAGAAGTTAGATTAGCTTCACACTGCTTTGATGCTTACGAGCAAATATTGAGATTTGGTTTCGGTTACCAGGAAATGAAGGCTCGAGGAATTGAAGAAGATCGTCTTCAACTACTACGTGATGTTAGTGGCGTATTCAGACCAGGGGTATTGACTGCATTGATCGGTGTAAGTGGTGCAGGGAAGACAACTCTGATGGACGTCTTAGCAGGAAGGAAGACCGGAGGATACATTGAAGGAGACATTAGCATTGGTGGGTACCCCAAGAACCAAGCAACATTTGCTCGTGTGAGCGGTTATTGTGAACAGAATGACATTCATTCACCACATGTTACGGTTTATGAGTCTCTCCTATTCTCTGCCTGGCTTCGTCTTTCTTCAGACATCGATTCAAAAACAAGAAAGGTAGTTGCGCTTCTATTCTAGTTTGACCTGCTTTTAACTTTAATGGAATATTTCCCTCCTTATCGCCTTATTGAGCATTACCCTTCATTTGCTCACAGATGTTTGTCGATGAAGTTATGGACTTGGTTGAGCTCAAACCATTGACGAATGCTATGGTTGGCCTGCCGGGCGTAGATGGTCTTTCTACAGAACAGAGGAAAAGGTTAACAATAGCTGTAGAATTGGTTGCTAACCCCTCTATAATATTCATGGATGAGCCAACATCAGGCCTTGACGCTAGAGCTGCTGCCATTGTCATGCGTACCGTCAGAAATACAGTTGATACAGGGAGAACTGTTGTGTGCACCATACACCAGCCAAGCATAGACATTTTTGAAGCATTTGATGAGGTATCCCTTGTCTCAGTTTTTATTCAGTTTATTCAGAACTTCTCTATTTCATGTTCAGCCATTGATTTGTGCTACCCGTATTCAACATAATAGCGTGCTTGTTACAGCTACTTTTGATGAAAAGAGGAGGGCAAGTCATTTATGCTGGCCCCCTTGGTCGCCAGTCTCAGAAGCTCATAGAATATTTTGAGGTGAGCATTTTTATTTCTTTTTTCTGAATTCTATTTAGCATGAAACCCTTAAACAATTAACTGAACCATTGTATCTCACATTCCCATATGCATTTTTCATTTTAATTCGTCAAATTCCTTATGAATTGTTACTCTGGAATGCATTGTAACAAACTTATATGTACTGCATAACCTACTACAGGCTGTCCCCGGGGTTCCCAGAATTACAAATGGATACAATCCAGCTACATGGATGCTTGAGATCAGTACTCCTACGGCTGAGGCTCAGTTGAATGTTGATTTTGCGGATATTTATGTCAGATCCTCTCTTTATCAGTAAGTTTGAACAGGAAGTAACGTTTGGCTTTTTTATTCATTTTTAACCATATTGACAAGGATTCTAAGTACAGTTTAAAATAATTTACTTCTTAAAACTTCCAGGAGGAACGAAGAACTTATCAAAGAGCTTAGTACTCCAGCACCAGGCTCCAGTGATCTCTACTTCCCAACCCAATACTCTCAACCCTTCCTTATTCAATGCAAGGCTTGCTTCTGGAAGCAGCGTCAGTCTTATTGGAGAGACCCTCAGTATAATGCTCTGCGTTTAGCTATGACAATAGTCATTGGTCTTCTGTTTGGTCTTATCTTCTGGGACAAAGGACAGAAGACGTGAGTATTTATATCCATATTTGCCTATAGTTTTAGTTGAGTTGGTTCAATTATCGTAAGTGAATTCTGTAAAAATGTGCACTGTGCTGTGGCAATTTTCCGTTCATTTAACAGAAAGAAGCAGCAAGATCTTCAGAATATTTTCGGAGCTTTGTACTGTGCTGTGTTTTTCCTTGGGGCCACCAACGCAAACTCAGTAATGTCCGTAGTCTCCACGGAGAGAACAGTTTTCTACCGCGAAAGAGCTGCTGGAATGTACTCTACACTAGCTTATGCTATTTCGCAGGCAAGTGGCCTAGCCAGATCAGGGACTTGGAATTTTCAGTTAATCATGTAGTACTAAGGCTCTGCCCCTGATTTTTTCAGGTGCTTATAGAGTTGATATATGTGGCATTTCAAACTGTCGTGTATGTTCTGATCCTATACTCCATGATGGGATTTGCGTGGAAAGCGAAAAGATTCTTCTGGTTCTTGTACTTGCTAATGATGTCCTTTATGCAATTCACATTGTATGGAATGATGGTTGTCTCACTGACTCCATCTCCACAAATTGGTGCCATATTTTCCTCATTCTTCCTCTCCCTGTGGAATTTGTTCACTGGTTTTCTCATTCCTCGCGTGGTACGTGACCTTAAACTTTAGAGTACTTCACATATGTTGAATTCACATATTCACATCAATATAAGCTTAATGCATCAACTTAAAATGATCATCCATCGCAGCAAATCCCAATTTGGTGGAGGTGGTACTACTGGCTCTCTCCCATGGCTTGGACACTCTATGGCCTTGTCACAAGTCAAGTTGGTGACATGGAAGGCAATGTGGAAATTCCGGGAAGCGCTACCACGATGACAGTGAAGCAGCTCATAAATGATAGTTTCGGGTTCAGGTATGACTTCCTTCCGGTTATTGCTGTAGTCAGTCTTGTCTGGCTTCTCGTCTTCATCTTTGTGTTTACCTTTGCCATCACCTTTATTAACTTCCAGAGGAGATAAATAGCTCGAAAATCAGCAACATATAGTAGGAAATGTTTGATGTAATTGTTGCTCATGAATGAGGCGAGGGGAATAAAAGGTCGTTGCCACTTTGCGCATTCTTTATTCCTTGTGCATTGTTCATTCTTTTGTCCAGATTTTTGTTACAGGCTGCCAGACCAGACTGGCAGAGTCTTGAATTCGATCAAAGACCCTCTCTGATTCCGTTACTTCTGTATGCTTACTGCCTCTTTACTCAGGTACTCTTAACAGTTTCTAGAGTATGTTTAAAAAACATTTACAATAAAAAGTTAAAAAATACAATTTGCAGAATTAATGTGATGTTACAAGTTATTGCACGTACCTAATCTTTTCTGAAGTCTTGATCATTATTCTATATCTCAAAACAAAATAATTTCAAATATTTGATCGCTGAACATTACTTGCAAAGTTGACTGATACTTGGTTCGGCGTATGAAACGGAAAGAAAGAGGGAGCAGCCACAAATGTAGCTTTCCCTATAGTATATATAAATTGAACGTAATCTCTTTCCCAGATTAGTGGTTATTAATTTTTGTACAAATTGATCAAACCCGTCGCGTGATTTTCTCTTGCTTTGGTCTGTACAAATTTGAATTCCTCAAGATTAAATTATATATATATATATATATATATATATATATATATATATATATATATATATATATGTATGTATAATTTCTTTTTACTAAATAAAAAAAAAAAACTTCACCGATAGCCATTGCCAGCCATAGATCAACAACCAATTAGGAATTAGCCGTCACTTTCACTATGCACTGAAATTAAATTTTATATCACGAACCGAAAAGCAACTCTATACTCCTTTTTTTTAAAAAAAGAAAAAAATCTATTCTTAGGTTTATGGGCCACGAAATCTGTATTCTTAACGACGGACGGCAATATTGTTTATTCTTTTTATCATCATCGTCATCGTCATCACTGTCATTGTTGTTATTATTATGATTCTTTGCAAAATACTAACAATAAGATGCATGCCAAGATGATGCGGGCACGCACATTCAATCAGATAAGATTTAATTAAAGAATCAACTTGCTGACTGCTAGCAAATAAAGTTTATTAATATCGTTTCTCCAAAAACTGAAAAAAAAAACAGTAGTTATCTCAAAACACATGGAGATGAGAGGCTAATAAAAAAGAAAAAAGAAAAAGCAATAATATGCCCACCTAATTATTTTCTATTACTGTTTATATTTCTAACCCATTGACTCATGCCATATAAACTATCAATTGAATTTGTAAAAAAGTTGTATAATCATTTATAGCTGTTTAAATATAAAATATGACATCTTTCAAAGTTTTAAAAGTATTCATTTGAATCTTGTTCTAATTTTATTTTCTTTCAATTTATAATTAAGTAAAGATAGACATTTCTTTCAGTGATATAGGTAAAATAATTTTTTTTTAATATTAATAAGGATAAAAATATATACTATATTATAATACACTCAGATTCCAATAATATTGATAGAATTTCAATTGTAAATATTAAAAAATAAATTATTAAAATAGACATATCAGTATCAGAAAAGTCAAAAAAAAAAAAAATAATGGTCCCCTTTGTTACCTGGCGGCCAGGTTTCAAGATCAACAAAAAAAATATTTTCTTTGTCACCGTCAATTCTAGAATCCAGACGCATGGGGACACGTTATTTAATTCGGATTCGACATTTCGAACGGCGATGAACATCGGATAACGCAAATGAATTGAAGGGTTGTTAGCTGATTAGACGTTTTACGTTTGTTTGACAATTAGGAGAATCAATGTGTCTTTTTCTTTTTGAGCGAAGTCCGAAGATAAGCTAATGTAAAATTGATTGATTATTGAAGACTTAAAAAGATAAAAAAAATTGCAGTTCCCATTCATGCATGCATCCAGCCGCATATCTGTTCTTAGACTTTTTTGAGCACAAGCTGAGAATAGAACTGGGAAAGCGGTCTTCCGAAATGTTAGTGATTTGACGCATGTTTTAGAGTTTAGATTAAAGAATCGGCTGCCCCTTCATTTTGTAATTGGCTGCGCACTGTGTCTATGGTATCCAATTTGGACATCATACGCGCACGTGCCATTATAATTATAACTCACTTGCACAACAAATTTATTTACTAAATAATGCGTGGATTTTGCTTCCAGTTTCAGCAATGAGAGAATCGTGTTAATTGCTTTATAATTTGTTATTACAAACCCTTTAGCTTTCCTGGCCAAGCCTATCAAACAAGTCCAGCCACTCGGAAGGACATTTTTATGATGAATATAAACAAGGAAATCCCTACGTTACATTTGATTGATGCAGCTTACAACCAATCAATTTAATGTGTTATATCTCAATCCAACGTATCAAAAATAATTTATACGAAATGAGTAACAGGTGGCCTATAAGCTGAATTGTGTTGCTTTTATGTGCTGTAAGTTATGTAATTTAGCAATGTCCAATAATAATAATATTTAAGACCATATAACAAAAACAATATTAGTTGTTATTTTATCCTATTAATTGAAACTTTTTTTTTTTATTTAGCAGCATATTGTTGACATATTAATTAAGAAATTTATCTTAGAATGCTATAATTCACGCCTGCAGTCCTCTTTCATAACCGTTTTCAATTATTTTTCGAAGATGATGTAAAAATAATTTATAGTCGTATTTCACAAACTTTGATGAAACATGTAATTCAAATACCTACGGCTCACATATAAAACGACAAAAAAAAGCATTTTCTCAGGGGTTGATTTAAGATGTTGTGACCATATAAGTTATAAAGAAAAGACGTAACACGTAAAGCTTTTTGATTTCGTTAAGTGTGGATTTTTCTTTTCTTTTTTTGGGGCTATGGCTCTAGTCATCTTTGAATCCTCCTTCACTTGGGGGCGGCCCTTCATAATAAAATTCCACGCCCAAATTGTTTTTCTTTCTCACTTATTTTATGGATGTTTCCAACAATTGACTTTTAATTTCGTGCTCGATTTTAAATATCTTGAGCAGAAAATGGCTATTAATTAAAAAGACTATTGACAAGTAAATATAACATGAGGCCCCCGGGACAAGGTCCGTTATTAAGCATTAGGGGCCGGGCATGAACAAAATTCGCTTCGGTCCGTTTGAGATTTTTTTTAGAGATTTAAAAGTAATTTTTAAAAAATTAAAAATTAATTTTAATGTTATATTATTTTTTTTATAAAAATTACTTTAGTAAAATTACTCAATCCTACATCAAAAATTTGAAAAGTAGAAAAGGAAGTAATTTTTTAAAATCTGATTTTGAGAATTATTTTTATTTTTAATACAATTCTATCTATATTCTCATATATGTTATAAAATTTAAAATTATTCTTATTAATTAGAAAATAAAATTATTAACATTAAAGAGATTACTATTATTACTAATTATATTGAAATAATAAAATAAAAACAAAATTAATAATATAAAATATTTATTTCAATTTCATATATACACAATAAAAACTATATATATATATATATATATATATATATATATATATATATATATATATATATATATATATATATATTATGTCGAATTTATTTTTTTATAACAATTTAATAGTAAGATTTATCAAATAAATACAATTATTTTAAAACTTTCAATACTTTTAAAAATAAAATTTTACCAAAATATTTACCTACGTTAATTCGAAATTAATTATTTTTACGGTACAACTAACAATAATTATTTAAAAATTTACAGTATTACGAAATTGGTCCTTGCTGTTGTTAAAAATGAGGTTTGGACTTTGTTTGCCCTTATTTTCTTACAAATTCATAGCCTTAAGTTGCCAAATCGACGACTGCACATTAATCGGATACGATTTAAAGAATCAATCTGCCGATTACTAGCAAACTAAATTTATCGAAGCTTCACTAATTAATTTGTTTTGCTTCGTTAGAAAAGCCAAATTTATTGTACTTTCACGAGTATGAATTACGATACGTGTCGCCACTTCCATTACAACTAACCTCACGTTCTCATTTTTGCTTACAATAGACATGTCTGGCGCAAACCACTCATCAATGGTTTTTCAGTTACTACCTCTACAAACTACAATCCTAATTAAAGAGTTTATACAAATTATCTTAAATATGAGTTTAATTAGTTTTGAATTTTTAATATTAAAATTATAAATTATAAAAAGTATATATGTACATGTGTTGATATATAAGTATTTTTTTTTATTCTTTATCCATTTATTATCTGATGAGAATTTTCATACTTTATTAAAGTACTAAAACGTTATTATATTATATCATGCATTAGTGTATGCATCATATAGAATAATAATGTTCTTTCACTTTAGTAAAGTGTAAGAACACTCGTTCAAACATTTTCTAATTTTTGTGTACCCTAAACATGTATCGTACCTAGAACTAGAAGAATTAATCAAGAACGTGAACAATGAATTAAAGCTTCATGAGTCATACGTTGGCGCGAGTTGACCTCCGACATGTCACCCTGAGGACAAATTCGGAAGCGCGAACTGAGATCAGGATAGTGACGCACAATCTAATTGTGATATTTCCACAATGGATCCCCGTTGGCAATTATATAGTCTATTCTATCCATTGCATAGACGACAGATTAGACTGCAGTCAAGTCAAGTCAAAGGAAAGAAGCTTTTCTTCTTCTTCTTATTAAGTTCAAAAAATCCCAAAAGAAACCTGGCCGCCAAAGCCCTGCCCTCGCAATTCTTTCCTCAATTGTGAGGGCAGCACACCGAGCCCTTTTAAATTATTGCAGAGGATTAATTTTTTTAATTATAAAAAAATAATTGAGTAAAATTAGTTTTTTTTAAAATGCGAGTAGAATAGAAATTTCTAAATAATTAAATATGATAAAATTTGGATGTTATATAAAATTTAATGTAAAGTAGTTTCAATAGTAGTCTAATGTAATGTCAATGTAATCTTGTTGGAATTTTAATCCAGTATTGTTGGATTTTTAATCCAGCATTGTTGGATTTTTAATCCAGCATTGTTGGATTTTTAATCCAACATTGAGCTTATATGTGAATAATTATGTTTTACAGATTGTCATATAAGGTAAGCCCAATTAAAAGTGATTTGTTAAGGTTTATGGTATTATGGGCTTTAATGTATTTAATAGGATGTGGGCTTTTAATGTGTAAAGACCTAATAGTATTCTAATTTTATGATGGGCAGAATTAGGAATACCCATTGATAGCAGGAAACTGTTGTCTATATAAGTGGTCATGGTCCCCAGGTCACACGTGGTAAGAAATCATTCCATTCTTTCTGATATCCCATCATCAGAGAGAAAGCGCAGAGAGAACTAAAGGACTCTCTAAAAGAACGTGTAGACCTGGAAGACCAACCATACAACTCCAGAAAGAAATTAAGCGTTATGGATTCAGATACGCTTCCGCATAATTTATTATTGATCCTTGATGATATGACATGAATATTCCTGAGTTATAGGTGATAGTTTTCACTAAAGATTTTATTATCCCAACAAGTGGTATCAGAGCATATTCATGTTGAATAATTAAGAATCAAATTATTTTTTTTATTAATAATGATATATTTGGTGTTCTTAAACTTAAAAATACAAGAATTATTAAAATTGTTAAGTTCAAGGACAAATTAAAGAAATTCAGAATAATAAAAAAAAAGGGGAAAGTTTCAAGCATTCAAGCCACCGGCAGCACAGCCACCAGAGGTGTTTGGGCGAGGTGTGACCATCAGGCCACGCCGTCGAGTAAGCCGCGGCCTGATAGCATTAAAGGCGGCGGCTTAAAGCCGTCGCTTCAAAAAAAAAAAATGGCCGCGGGTGGCTTTCGACCAGGAAAGGTAAGCCGCGGCTGACAAAGAAGAAGAGTCGCCGCTCAAAGAAGAAGAAAAAAAAAATTTTAAGGTTTGTGATTTGGAGCCAATTTGGACCGGTCGGTTCAACTGACTAGAATTGATCCAATACTAAACCGATCAGTGATTTTGAATCGGTCAAAATTTGACTATTGACCGGTCAAAACTTTGACTTTGACCTTGACCATGGACTGTCGTTTGACCAAAATTTTTTTTTTTAAAAAGATTTTGTTAGTGCAATTTTAAATTTAAATATTGGTTGGTTTATATGTATTTTGAAATGAATTAATTGAAGCAACATGTCACCAAAGTGATATCTCTTGTGGAAATTAATTTATTTTATAATACAAACGGTTTTGTACATATAATTTATGTAAATATTGATCGACCCAAAGAAAGGTCCATATTTAATAGAATTACATGTGCACTTGTGGTAATAAACACGTAATGATTATTTAGTTTTACATATGAACAATAAATCGACCCAAAGGAAGATTCATTATTTGACATGTTCTTATTATCAATGTTTGATTACTGCACCAAGATATCACTTACAAGTTAATATTTTGTTCAAAGATGGAATATTAATGGAGTGTCCGGTATCTTGAGATGGGGCTTACCTTTATTTGAATTTATTTTTGTTTTAAAACTAATATGAACTTGTTCTGCTTGTTTGTTGTTCTGGATTTAGTTATGTCTGCTGTTAATATTACTGCCAACATCAATTCAATTCTTATGCTAAATGGCTCTAACTTCAAATCATGGCACGAGAATCTTTTAATAGTTCTTGCAGTCATGGATCTTGATCTTGCATTAAGGGTTAATTCTCCCCCACCTCTTATAGATGAAAGTACCCCTGATGATCAAAGAGAAATGGAAAGGTGGAAGAGATCAAATCGCATGTGTATCATGATCATGAAGAAGGCCATTCCAAAAGCATTTAGGGACTCAATGACTGAGAAAGCAAATACAGCTAAGGAGTTTCTTGCACAGATTGAACAAATATTTGTCAAGAACAAAAAGGTTGAAATTGGTACGCTCTTGACAAACTTAATTTCAATGAGGTATACGTGTAAAAGCAATAATATGGAGTATATCATGGAGATGTCTCATCTTATTTCTAAGCTAAAAGCACTTAAGCTTGAACTCTCTGAGGACTTGCTAGTGCATTTAGTTTTAATATCCTTACCAGCACAGTTTAACCAGTTTAAGGTGAGCTATAATTGTTAGAAAGAGACTTGGTCTCTGAATGAGCTCATATCACACTGTGTTCAGGAAGAGGATAGGCTGAAGAAAGATAAGACAGAAAGTACTCATCTAGCCTGTACCTCTAAGGACAAGAACAAGGGTAAGAAAATGAAGAAGGATAAGGAAGCTGCAGATACAACACCTTAAAAGAAATAACAAAAGAAACCAAATGATTCAGAAGGTACTGGTTGTTTCTTCTGTGGGGCTGAGGGACATAAGAAGAAGCACTGCACTAATTATCACGCATGGCGTGCTAAGAAAAGTATGCTTCTTAGTTTGGTTTGTTCCAAGGTTAACTTAACTTAGGTACCTAGACACACTTGGTGGATAGATTCTGGTACAACCACTCAAATCAGTGTGTCTATGCAGGGTTGCCTGAGTTGTCGAAAATCCAGTGATGATGAAAGATATATTTATGTGGGCGATGACAAGACAGTTAAAGTTGAAGCAATTGGAAAATTTAGATTATTATTAAATACTGGATTTTATTTGGATCTTGATGAAACTTTTGTTGTTTCGTCTTTTAGGCGGAATTTGATTTCTATTTCCGCTTTGGACAAATTTGGTTATTCTTGTTCATTTAGAAATGGAAAATTTAGTTTGTTTCATGATTCAAAACTAGTTGGTTCTGATTCTTTATCAGGCGATGATAATCTTTATATGCTTGATACAATTGCCTCATTTAATGAATCCCTGCAATTAAGTACACGAGGTTTAAAGAGAAAATTAACCAATGAGAATTCAGCTGCGTTATGGCATAGGAGATTGGGTCATATCTCCAAACGGAGAGTAGAAAAACTTGTGTCAGATGCAATTCTCGACCCCTTAGATTTCATAGATTTTGACATCTGTGTTAATTGTATTAAGGGGAAACAAACCAATAAAAGGAGATTTGAAGCCAATAGGAGTTTGGATGTCTTAGAACTCATACATACAGACATTTGTGGGCTATTCCCTGCACCTGCTTTGAATGGTCAACAATATTTTATGACGTTCATAGGCGATTTTTTTAGATATGACTATATATATCTCCTCCATGAAAAGGCACAATCCTTAGATATGTTAAAAAATTTTAAGGCTGAAGTTGAGAACCAACTTGGCAAAAGAATCAAAAGCGTTAAATATGACCGTGGTGGTGAATATTATGGTACATATGATGGTTTAGGTGAACAACGTCCAGGACCATTTGTGAAATTCCTAAAGGAATGCAGAATCGTTCCACAGTACACTATGCCGGGTTCACCCACTATGAATAGTGTTGCTGAAAGACAAAATAGGACGCTTAAGGACATGGTGAGGAGAATGATTTCTCATTCTACCTTACTAGAATCACTATGGGGAGAAGCACTTAAGATTGCAACGTATGTCCTTAATAGGGTTCCAACTAAAGTGACTGCTAAAATCCCTTATGAGCTTTGGACAGGTAAAAAAAAAATTTAGTCTCAAGCACTTACATGTTTGAGGATGTCTACCTGAGGCAAGACCTTATAGGCCTAATGAGAAGAAACTAGACTCAAGAACGATGAGTTGTTATTTTATTGGATACTCTGAACGATCCAAAGGATATAAGTTTTATAATCCCACTACTAAGTCGATTTTCGAGTCAGGAAATATTCGGTTCTTTGAGGATGTCGAGTTTGCGGGGGGAGATACAGTTAGGGACTTTGTCTTTCAAGAGAAATATGTTGATATTCCCATAGGTGTTATTGGCATTAATCAAGGTCTTATTCCTGACTTTGTTCAAGACACAACAAATCAAGACAATATTGGAGAACCCCCTATAGAAGAATTTGTTCCACAAGAACAAACTCTACCATCTCAAGAACCTATACCGTTAAGGAGATCCACTAGAGAAAGGAGAAATGCATTGCCAGATGACTACATTGTATTTCTCCAAGAACATGAGGTAGACATTGGCATGATGGAAGATGATTCAATCAATTTCCATCAAGCTATGGAAAGTTCTAACTATCAAAAGTGGATTAATGCCATGAATAAGGAGATGAAGTCTATGAAAAACAATGGTGTATGGGATCTTGTCCCATTGCCACAAGGTGCAAAACCTATTAGTTGCAAATGAATATTTAAGACAAAAAAGGATTCAAAAGGCAATGTGGAGAGGTACAAGGCGAGTCTTGTTGCAAAAGGCTTTACACAGAAAGAAGGCATCGACTATAAAGAGACTTTCTCTCCAGTTTCTTCGAAAGACTCTTTTAGGATTATAATGGCATTAGTGGCACATTTTGATCTTGAGTTACATCATATGGATGTAAAGACGGCGTTTCTCAATGGCAACATTGACGAGACGATCTATATGGTGCAGATAGAAAACTTTGTGTCCGGAAACCTAAAGAATATGGTTTGCAAACTTAAGAAATCCATCTATGGGCTCAAGCAAGCATCTCGACAATGGTATTTTAAGTTTCATTAAGTGATCATCTCATTTGGTTTCGAGATGAATTTGGTCGATAATTGTATATACCATAAGTTCTTTGGGAGTAAGTATATTTTTCTGGTTTTATATGTCGATGACATTTTGGTTGCTAGTAGCGATATAGGCTTATTGCACGACACCAAAAGATTTCTCACTAAGAATTTTGAGATGAAAGATCTTCGTGATGGCCTTTTTTGTATTAGGCATACAGATACACCGAGATCGCTCTCAGGGTATTCTGGGATTGTCATAAAAAAGCTATATCGAAACAGTTCTCAAGAGATATGACATCCAAGATTGTAAACCAGGTGATACCCCTGTGGCTAAAAGAGACAAGTTTAGTCTCAATCAATGCCCTATGAATGACTTTGAAAAGAAGGAAATGCAGAAGATTCCTTATGTGTTAACAGTAAGAAGTCTGATTTATGCTCAGGTTTATACGCGACCGAAAATAGCGTACGTTACTAAGATGTTGGGTAGATATTTAAGTAATCTAAGAGTAGACCATTGGAAAGCAGTCAAACGAGTCTTACGATAATTACAAAGAACAAAAGATTACATGCTCATATATCAGAGGTCGGATAAACTTGAGATCATTGGATATACTGACTCTAATTTTGCTGGATGCCAAGATAGTATGAAATCAACTTCGGGTTACATCTATCTGCTAGCAGGAGGTGCTGTTTCTTGGAAGAGTGCTAAATAGTCTCTTATAGCCTCTTCCATGATGGCAGCAGAGTTCATAGCATGTTATGAGACATCCAATCATGGGATATGGCTACGGAATTTTATCACGGGGCTGCGTATAGTAGATGGTATTGATAGATCACTCAGGTTATTTTGTGACAACAAGTCAGCAGTGCTGTATTCCAATAACAACAAGAGCTCGATGAAGTCAAAGTATATAGACATCAAGTTCTTAATTGTTAAAGAAAGAGTTCAGAGTGGACAGTTGTCTATAGAGCACATTGGCACAAACTTCATGATTGCGGATCCGCTTACTAAGGGACTGCCACCCAAGATGTTCCACGAGCACACTGCTCGTATGGATGTTATGTTATTTAAGGATATTCAGTTTTAGTGGAAGTTTGTGATTTTATATGCTCTTATAATATAGACATTCTCAATTATTTCAGTTTTTAGATATTTAAGATTATTTTTTACAGAAATAAGGTTTTGGTTTGTTCATACTCTGATTCTAGTATGGTTTGATCTCAATAAGGTTTAAGGTGGACTAGTTGGAAATAGGCATGCTAAGATCACTTTGCATGAAATTTCCATGATACACATTCATATCATGATCCATGTCATTCAGTTGTATTGGCATAGTGACCATTGAGGGTCAAGTTACGATAGATATGACGAAAGCTGCTTTGATCCTATGTTGGTATAATTGATGGACCGGATTTGTTATAGATACATTTCGATAATGACAGTAAGGTTGAGCTCATATGGTTATTTTTTGTAAAACATAATTATGAGGTTACACATATAGCTCAAGTGGGAGATTGTTGGATTTTTAATCCAGCATTGTTAGATCTTTAATCTAACATTGGGCTTATATGTGAATAATTATGTGTTGCAGACTGTCATATAAGGTTAAGCCCAATTAAAAGTGATCTGTTAAGGTTTATGATATTATGGGCTTTAATGTATTTAATAGGATGTGAGCTTTTAATGTGTAGAGACCCAATAGTATTCTAATTCTATGATGAGTAGAATTAAGAATACCCAGTGATAGCAGGAAACTGTTGTCTATATAAGTGGTCATGGTCCCAGGTCACACGTGGTAAGAAATCATTCCATTCTTTCTGATATCCTATCGTCAGAGAGAAAGCGCAGAGAGAACTAAAGGACTCTATAAGAGAACGTGTAGACCTGGAAGACCAACCACACAACTCCAGAAAGGAATTAAGCGTTATGGATACAAGTACGTTTCCGCATAATTTATTATTGATCCTTGATGACATGACATGAATATTTCTGGGTTATAGGTGATAGTTTTCACTAAAATTTTATTATCCCAACAAATCTCATATATTATGAATTGTAATATGAGTAATGTTCTCATGTAATTAAAAAAAATCCAAAAAAAGAGAGAGAAAACGAAATTAAAAGCAACATAGATGCATAAGTTTAAGTTATAGATATTTCTTCAAAAATTTCATATGAGAACTTTTTGTTATGGAATTTTTTTTTTAAAACAAGGAAATAGAGGGATAGATAAATCTCAAATTAGTTTTTTTTTTTTTTTTTAGTATTTAGTTAAATAAAATTTTGTAAAAACCAATGGACCTAAAGACTTTATCAAAACATTAATATTTTTCTAATGAATTTAACAATTATAAATTTTATTTAGAATGTTTTATTTTATTTTAACTCAATCCTACCAGATCCAAAAATATCGTTAACATAAATGCTTAATGTCAACACAATCTAACATGGGGCGTTTGGTATTGTTTTTGATGGAGTGTTTTACGTTTTGAAAAAACATAAAATTGGAAAACTTGTTTAGTAGCAACAATTTCTAGCTTCGTTTTTATTTGATCGAGAGTGAATTATACACATTTTGCAAGCATTTGAACAAAAAAAAGTAGAAAATAGTGTTTTGATGTTTTCTAAAGATTAGACTTAATCCGCTGGCGTCACAACATAAGTAAACAAAGCCTATCTTACAAATAACGTAACAAACATCCAATAGATATAGACCATTGGTTTTGATATTTCTTAAATTCAATTGATGAAAAAAAATTAAACGTAAAATGAGGCACGAGTGTAATAGTAATTTGTAAAAAATTTCATTTCTAATCATATAGTTACTTTTTTTTTCAAATAAATCCTTATTGGTTTTGTATAATTAAATGGTTTTGTTGTCCATCTCTTCTACATCTATTTTTAAAACTTTATAAAGCTTTTCCTATATTTTTATAAAGATCTAAATGATTATTATATTTATAAAGATCTACAAATTTTGAATATATTTTGTATGTGCATTTATAATTTCTTATCTCCCTTGAGACATATACTAGATTTTTCTTCTAACACACACACACAAATTCAATCTATCTTCTCATCCTAATACATACCATCAATGTTATCACATATATTTTGTAATCTACATTTAGTATCCTGAATTATAAGATATATTACATATGATAAATTTAATGAATTATTAGAAATATGGTATAATGAATAAATTATCAAAACCTCTAATAATTTCATAAAACATAGAAACTAATAAGTTACTGCCTTTTAGCTTGATGCAAAGAGGATTTTCTATAAAAGATTTCAACCCGTAGATATAATCAATGATTCAGACATATGGAGAAATAATCAATTAAATTGAATGTCATTATATTTATTAAATAAATTAGGAAACCCAAATTATTTATAAATAATATAGAAAATGTGAACAAAATATTAAAAATTAATAATTTCAATGAAGAAAATTTAAAATAAATTAAAAAGTTAAGAGATTAACTAAGTAAAGAATTTAATAAAGTTAAACAATTAATAAAAGACTTCAACATTAAAATCATAATATATTAAAGTAAAAGATCATTAATATAATAAATAATAACTTAATAGATATAAAATCAAACAAGTTGGATGTTCAATTAAATAAAATAGAAAAAATTATTGAGTAATTTGATACTAAACTTGCTATTAATATAAATAGAAAACTTCAAAAAAAATTAAAGTTCTAACAATATTATTGGTTGGCTGCAGCCTGGGGTATAAAATGAAACTTAAAAACTTATTGATGTTTTTAATGATTTTTATCTTTTCTAAGGATTTAAAAATTTTCAGTTGTAAGATACATTTAATGTAAAATAAGCTTTGCCTATAATTAAAAATAAATTCAACATTTACTTTTTATGTTCAATCAAATCAAATCAGTCATAGAAAAAAAGTAATGGTTGTTATCTATTTGCCGCATACATGCAAAATTACTGTTTTAACAATTTGTTTTTTAATTTATTATTTTTGTAAAATATAATAAATATTGTTTTCAGAGGATAATTTTTAGATACCTCCATTAAGGTTTAAGGTATTTACACTTAAATGACAAGTTTGTTCATATTCTCTCATACCTCCTCTACCGTAATTTTCTTTAAAGATAAAAATTACTCTATTTTCAAACAAACTACCGAAGATATTTTCTTTCATATTTTCAAATACTAGTTACAAAATAAACTACCAAAGTCATTTTTATATTCATGAAAAAAGTAATATATTTATACTATAAAACAAGTACGAAAATACTAGAGTGATTAAATGTAATTTTGATGAGTTAAAACCTACTTTTATATGTTTGAAAATGTGAATTCAAAATTGGCTTCAATTAATATATTTTCATAATCGTATCACCATAAAACATACAATTTTGACCAAATATTTTACACAAAATTATTTAATTCTACTATACTGAAAATATATGAGTAGATTAACCTTTACAATGAGTAAAATAATGCTTTAAAATAATCTACTCACTTCTAAAGGTTAATCTACTTACTAGAAGAAGAGACTTGAGTCTTAAGGTATCAAGCTATCAATCCTTTCAAAGCAGGGTAAACCAACACTTCCCTGGAAACAAAAAATGTGTAAGTAAAACCTGATAGCGACCCACTCGAAAGACGAAGAAAACTCATCATAGCGACCCACTCGAAAGACGAAGAAAACTCATCAATTATGTCACCAATTGAATAAATTGTAAATACAACTCAAAGCTTCGTCCTCGTTTTCTTTTCCTTCTTCTGTTTGGTTGTTACGGCTTCTAGATGCAGACAAACCATCGCTAATCCAAAATTGACCGACCCTCGTTTTAGACTACCCAAATTCAATAATTCAATAACAATACGGAACGTTTTACCACTATTCAGAAATTTTAAAAAAAGAAAAAAGAAGACGGCGCGCCCGAGTTGTGAGTTCTCACCAACGTTCACTGGTGAATGGTTTCTTTATAAAATACTCACTTCCCTCCATTATTCTTATCTTAATCCACCTTCAATTCCCTCAACGAACAAGGCTTTTTTTGAATAGGCCAATTCATTTGGGAAGCTGCAGATCCACTTTTTTTTCCTACTCAAAGATCAGTCCCTTATCTCAGTGTTTTCCCTGACTTTATCTGTGTAAACAAATACTTCGAAACGCCTCGACTTTTTTAGAACAGGTTCCAGTCAAGTCCAAATGTTTTCATTTTCTTTAGACATCATCGAAGGATTCAAGCTAAGTTTTTTTTTTTGGGTCAAGATTAAATAGAATAGGATAAGCTACCAGGCTGTGTAGAATAAGCTACTTCTGATTTTTCTTTGGCACTATGTATCATGCATTTTAAAACTAACTGTTGATCTGCATTACGGGAAATTCCTGTCTGGTGGAGGTGGTACTACTGGCTTTCTCCAGTGGCTTGGAATCTCTATGGCCTTGTGACTAGTCAAGTTGGTGACATAAAAACACTTCTGGAGATTCTTGATGAAAAAACTACTAAAAGGACAGTGAAGCAATTGATTAAAGATAATTATGATTACAAGAATGATTTCCTTCCTGTCGTCGGTGTCGTGCATCTTGTCTGGATTGGCATTTTCTCCTTCGTGTTTGCCTCTTGCATTAAGTACCTCAACTTCCAAAGGAGATGAACCAGCTTAAGTCTTGAGAACACATCCTAGTCTTAGAATTAGTCGGAGATGGGGCATCAGATCGTTACCTCCAGGGGCGGATTTATTGAAGGACTAGTGGGTACCTTGAGTCCCCGCTGAAAAGAAAAAAAAATTCCTTTAATGTTTAATTGTGTTTTTCCAAGAGTCTTTAATAAATTGTCATCATGCACCTGATAAATTAAACGCGACCTCCCCCAATGTATATTTACACTTAAATTCTCACCCCCAAGAATTTTAAATATAAATTAAAAGAGTTGGGTTTTGCAAACTAAAATCTAGCTCGTTAAATACGATCTCCTCTTGTTTGCGCTGAACAAGCAACATTATCTCCTTATGTTGCAATAAATTAAGAGAGAGCACTACTTTTTTGTTTTTGATCCCCTTATGTTGCAATTCTAAATTCATGTTTTAATCCTTTATTTTTCTCAAGATTTAAACTTGGGTGGCTAGCAAATAAAACTACTTGAAAACCACTCAGTTATGCCTTTGGGGACAATTAAGAGAGAGCGCTACAATTGGTCATGGATTATACTAAATACAATGCAGAAATAATTGCATTTGTTGTGGAAATGGTGTATTGAGAGAGCATATTTGCAGATGATAAACAAATTTTTACGCTTAAAACATTGCTTTAAGCCTTTAACATCATTTTAGTTTAACTATTTTATTTTTATAACATAAACATAACAAAATTTTCAAAAAAAAATCCTATTGTGCCATCATAATTTAGGTATTGAGTTTTATAATTTATATAATTTAATTTTTTAAATTAAATCCATTAATTTTTTTATTGCCCAAACATATAAATAATGTAAATTTGATAGTCCAATAAATTTCATGAGATACCATGTCAAAAAAAATTTTCTACTTTTTTAAAATAATAAAAAAAAAGTTATGGTTTTACAAGGGAGAATCTCTCCGCCTCCGTTTAGTTCAGCCACATGACTCTTAAATTCTACATCAATATTTGAAAATTAAATATTATTGCTTCGATTGTTGTGATGCTATTTTTACAAAAATTATTTCATTTGAAAACGAATTTTGAAAAAGAAAATTTTCCATAAGGGTTTTAATCACTTGATTCCTTGATGTTTGTAAAAATGAAATAAGAGATCATAAGTTGTAACATTGCATCTCTTGAGTCCTGCCTATTTACATTTTGTTGCATTTAAGTTCTTGACCAAATTTTACCACTAAAGAAATTAATGGCATATGGACATTTTTTCAATAAAATTTAGTTATCCTTTAAAACTCAAAGGTGTGAAGCATATTAAGGGTTTTAAGTGACTAAAATAAGTGTAACTATGAAGAGAAAAAAGAAAAGAAAAGAGAAAGTTAAACTTAGAAAAAAATTTATGTTGCCTTCATTTGACAAAAAATATGCATGGCTAAAAATAAGGGTTTATTAGACTTGAAGCAACTAACATGAAAAATGATAGAATCTTACTTCTTTAAAGTTATTCACTAATGTTCTCCAACGGTCAAACTTAGCCAAGGACCCAAAAAAAAAATGTACTCAAGTTGAGGAGCACTTATGTGATACATTTTTGAAATGTTGGGTCTTTGAGTTCCTTTATATAAACAACAAGGAGTGAAGTGATAAATATCCTTACTGGTGTTACAGCCAAAATAGCTGAAGTCAGACCTGACCATGTTAATTTCTATTTGTCAAATATGGAAATTTCAAGGCTTCTCGAAGAGGTTGGTCAAAAGGGGTAAAAATAAATAAATAAACAGCTACGAGAAGACGAGGAAAATGTTTCCAATTATTTTGCCAATATAATTATAAAATATATTATAATAAGAAGCATCCTCGACAGTAATTAATAATAATCCAGCATCTAGACGCAGAGAAACTGCCAATTTTATGTTGACTAGTCATCGTTGTTGACTACCAACAATTTCACAAACCAACACAGGTCTCCAAGATATTTAACAGAAATACGAAGTACCAACGTGCCTAAAATAATTTTGCAAGTACCAAAAGTCAGAACCCGCCTGTTGACCACCGTTTTCTAGTAAATCGTTTCGGTTAAATAGCCCCCGCTCCCTCTCTTATTCTCTCATCTTAACCTACTTTTCTGAAACATCCCATGATTTTTTCGGACATTCTTTCGTTCGTTCAAACTAACTAAGCTGTTTTGTGAAGTTTTCATTTTCATTTATTTCTTAATTCTTTACGTTATATTTCTGTAAAGACTTACAGCAAGAAGAAAAAGGAAAAAAGAACTAAGAAAAGGTGGGTTAAGATTTGATTGAACTGAGCAGCATGAGTATTAGGGTGGCAGATGATCTAGCAAGATCATTTTCCGTGAGAGAGGGGCAGAGCATATCATCAGGCAGCCACCGGAGCTGGGCGTCAGCCAGCATCCGGGAAGTATGGAATGCGCCAGACAATGTGTTCAGTCGGAGTGAAAGGCAGGACGATGAAGAGGAGCTCCGGTGGGCTGCCATTGAGCGGCTTCCCACTTATGATCGGCTAAAGAAGGGGATGCTAAACCAAATCCGTGAGGATGGAAAAGTTGTTAAACATGAAGTTGATGTCACTCATCTTCGCATGCAAGATAAGAAGCAGTTGATGGAAAGCATATTGAGAATTGTTGAAGAGGATAATGAAAAGTTTCTTAAAAGAATTAGGCACAGAACTGATAGGTAACCGAGTATTTTCATTTATTTAGTTTTATTTTGTGAACTGAATCGTTTCACTTGTTTTCAATGGTTAACTTCTTGTGATTAATGATTGTAACAGAGTGGGAATTGAGATTCCTAAGATTGAAGTTCGATATGATCATTTATCAGTAGACGGGGATGTGCATGTTGGAAGCAGAGCTCTTCCCACTTTGCTTAATGTTGCGTTGAACGCATTAGAGGTATTTTTACTTTGGGTTTCAATTTATTCTTGGTTCATTTTTGTCTGTCAATTTCTTAAATTCATTCGAGTTATAATTGTTGCTCTTCTGATTATTCATGGTCAATAGAGTGCTCTAGGATTGCTGCATTTAGTTCCATCGAAGAAAAGAGGTATTCAGATTCTTAAAGATGTTAGTGGAATCGTTAAACCATCTAGGTAATTTCCTCAACTATTTTTTCTAATCAGCAGAATGACTATTTGTTGTACCGGTTACTGAAATTATATATGAATTTCAGGATGACACTACTTCTTGGTCCTCCTGGTGCCGGGAAAACAACATTGATGTTGGCTGTTGCCGGGAAGCTTGATAAAAATTTGAGGGTCTGTTTCCAATCTGTTAAATCTTCTTCTCTTACTTCTCGTTTATTATCTTAGATAAGTTTCTGATAATCCGGATTCGGAGAACTGAACAGGCATCTGGAAAAATCACATACTGTGGCCACGAATTGAATGAGTTTGTGCCACAGAGAACCTGCGCTTACATCAGTCAACATGATCTTCACCATGGAGAGATGACAGTGAGAGAGACACTGGATTTCTCAGGACGATGCTTAGGTGTTGGCACAAGATATGAGCTGCTGGCTGAACTTTCTAGAAGAGAGAAACAATCAGGAATTAAGCCGGATCCTGAGATTGACGCATTCATGAAAGCCGTGGCAGTTGCAGGCCAGGAAACTAGTTTGGTTACAGATTATGTTCTCAAGGTTTGCTCTCCAGTTCAACTTAGTTTATTTGCCTGTTCATAACACATTTCATGATACTTAAAATTTAGAAACCGTGACAGATTCTTGGCTTGGATATATGCGCCGATACTATGGTTGGTGATGAGATGAGAAGAGGTATTTCCGGCGGACAGAAAAAGCGTGTTACAACAGGTATGCTGCCTTCGACAAATTCTCGAAATCCTTGTTTCTTCAGTCACCAGTTTCTCTAATAATAGCTGCTTTATAATTACTACGAAATTGTTTTTTTTTCTCCTCCTATTGCGAGTATTAACATTTACAATCTATTTGTGTGCAGGAGAGATGTTAGTCGGAACAGCAAAGGTGCTTTTAATGGATGAAATATCAACTGGATTGGATAGCTCCACCACTTTTCAGATTTGCAAGTTTTTAAAGCAAATGGTGCACATCATGGATGTAACAATGATTGTTGCCCTTCTGCAACCAGCACCAGAGACCTACGATCTCTTTGACGACATTATCTTGATTTCAGAAGGTCAAATTGTCTATCAAGGCCCACGTGATAATGTCCTCGAGTTCTTTGAACAAATGGGTTTCAAATGCCCTCAAAGAAAAGGAGTTGCAGATTTTCTGCAAGAAGTTACTTCGAAGAAGGATCAAGAACAATATTGGTTTAGAAAAAACCAACCCTACAGATATATCCCAGTGTCTGAATTTGTGGAAGGTTTCAAATCTTTCCACATGGGCCAGCAGCTTGCATCGGATCTTAGGGTTCCTTATGATAAATCCCAAACCCATCCCGCTGCATTGGTGAAAGAGAAGTATGGTATTTCAAAATGGGAATTGTTCAGGGCGTGTTTTGCAAGGGAGTGGCTGCTAATGAAGCGCAATTCGTTTGTATATGTTTTCAAGACTTTCCAGTTAACATTCATGTCCTTAATTTGCATGACGGTGTTCTTCAGAACAGAAATGTCAGTGGGAGATCTGGATGGTGGCAATAAGTATTTCGGAGCACTGTTTTTCAGCCTGCTTAATATTATGTTTAACGGGATGGCAGAACTTTCAATGACTGTTTTGAGGCTACCTGTATTTTATAAACAAAGGGATCACTTATTCTATCCTGCATGGGCTTTTGCCTTACCTATATGGGTTCTCCGGATCCCATTATCAATCCTGGATTCAACAATATGGATCGTTCTGACTTACTACACAATAGGTTTTGCTCCAGCGGCAAGCAGGTACAAGTAGTTCTCAGATTTACAGCTTATTTTTATTGTACTTCTATACCATAGGATTTTGAGTTTATATTTCCATATTTTATTGATTTGTCAAAGGTTGCATCAGTGCTGGCTACATAGTGGTTAGAGTTTCTTTGACTGAAATTTATTTCATTTTTTCTTCGTTTAGGTTCTTCAAACAATACTTGGCATACTTTTGTATACACAATATGGCTCTGCCCCTCTACCGGTTCATTGCTGCTATTGGAAGAACTGAAGTTATTACAAACGCACTGGGTACTTTCGCCTTGTTACTCATTTTTTCACTCGGAGGAGTCATCATTGCCAAAGGTAAGTCGATTGCCTTTTTCTCACTATGTTAATAATAGTGGTAAAGATCGGTATTTTGAATAAGAAATCTGAAACCTTTAATAGAAATTATTGTCTCTTTAGTTCAAGCAGTCATTTACTTTTCGTCTGCAGATGACATTGAGCCATTCATGAAATGGGGCTACTATGTTTCGCCTATGATGTATGGACAGACTTCCATACTTGTAGATGAATTCCTTGATGGAAGATGGGATGCGGTAAGATCTTTTATGCTTTGGCTGTTTCTTCCTGGCCATAATTCATCTCCCAATGCTCATATATCTCATTCTATTGCAGCCCAATGGAGACCCCACTATTAATGAACCTACAATTGGGAAAGCACTTCTCAAGAGGAGAGGCTTCTTCAATGACAGTTACTGGTATTGGATTGGCATCGGAGCACTGATTGGATTTTCTTTTCTCTTCAACTTTCTGTTTATTGCAGCATTAACTTACTTGAATCGTAAGTTATCGAATTTAAACGTTGTTTCTTTGCATAAAAATAAAGTTTCAATCGTGACCAATACAAAATGTGGGATGTACATTTCAGCTATTGGTGATTCAAACTCAACTGTCATAGAAGAAGATGGAGATAAGAAGCAAGCATCTGGAAATGAAGTAGAAGGTTTATGCCCTTCCCTTGCCATCTTCAACATTTTTTTTTCTTGCTTGTTCCTCCTATAGCAACTGCAAAGTGATTAACAAGCAATTTATCTATTTTGGCAACAGAAGTTGACTTACCCCCTGTTGGTTATGATATCAAATGTTATAAATGCCTGAACATATATATTTTGAACAACCGCAGGAACGCAAATGGCTGTGAGAAGTTCAACTGAAATTGTCGAAGCAGGAGAAAATGCACCAAGAAAAGGGATGATTTTGCCCTTCCAACCCCTTTCACTTACTTTCAACCATATGAATTACTACGTCGATATGCCGGCAGTAAGTCATCATCTCAGTACATAATTAAACATGTGACTTAATTGCTTTCGGATCAACTCTTTCATTTATGTAACCAAATTTACTTGGCATTCTACTCCAGGAAATGAAAACTGAAGGAGTTGGAGCAGATCGTCTTCAACTGTTACACAATGTCAGTGGTGCATTCAGACCAGGAGTATTGACAGCATTAATGGGTGTAAGTGGTGCAGGGAAGACAACTCTGATGGATGTATTGGCAGGAAGGAAGACCGGCGGATACATCGAAGGAGACATTAAAATTTCTGGTTACCCCAAAAAACAAGAAACATTTGCACGTGTGAGTGGCTATTGTGAACAGACTGACATTCATTCGCCTCATGTTACTCTCTATGAATCTCTTCTCTACTCAGCATGGCTTCGTCTTTCTTCAGACGTCGATACGAAAAAACGAAAGGTACTTATTTCGTCTATACTCTTTCGGCAGGCGTTGAAAGATTACCTCACTATCCAATTGTGATTATTTTTTCTCTTCTTCCTTTTTGTCCGGCAGATATTCGTTGAGGAAGTTATGGAGTTGGTTGAGCTTAAACCATTGAGGTATGCTTTGGTTGGCCTTCCAGGAGTAAATGGTCTTTCAACAGAACAAAGGAAGAGATTGACAATTGCTGTAGAATTGGTTGCTAACCCTTCAATCATCTTCATGGACGAGCCAACATCTGGCCTTGATGCTAGAGCAGCTGCTATTGTCATGCGTACGGTTAGAAATACAGTGGATACAGGGAGAACGGTTGTGTGCACAATTCACCAGCCAAGCATAGACATTTTTGAAGCATTCGATGAGGTACTGCTCAATTCTTATAAATTTTATTGGAAATGTGTTATTCTAAGTTTTGTAGCCTAATTTTATGCACATATTGAAAGTGATATTGTCCTTGTTGCAGCTCTTGTTAATGAAAAGAGGGGGCCGTGTCATTTATGCTGGACCTCTCGGTCGAGAATCTCAGAAGCTCATAGAATATTTTGAGGTAAGCTTGCCCTTTTTTCCTTTCTGTGGTTGGTTCTCTTATCATTAAATAAACAAATGATTGACTTAATCATTACATTTTTGCAAATCTCTAATGAACTCTTGGCTCAGAATTTGAGCAGTAGATAGAGGATTACCGCCAATAGGAATCAAAATGTGTACTAATACCTATGAAAATTCAGGCTGTTCCAGGGGTTCCTAAAATTAAGGAAGCATACAATCCTGCAACATGGATGCTCGAGGTCAGTAATATTTCGGTTGAGAATCAACTGGGAGTAGATTTTGCGGAAATTTATGCCAATTCATCTCTTCATCAGTAAGTTTGAGCACAACACTTTTTGTTACTCACATTGTTTTTTATATTGCTGCAAATTCTTAGTCTTTTTCTTATATTTTACTTTCTTGAATCACTTTCAGGAGAAATCAGGAACTTATCAAAGAGCTTAGTACTCCACAACCTGGCTCGTCGGAACTCTATTTCCCAACCAAATACTCCCAACCATTTTTCACTCAATTTAAGGCTTCTTTCTGGAAACAGTATTGGTCTTATTGGAGAAATCCTCAATACAATGCTATTCGATTTCTCATGACTGCTGCGATTGCCGTTTTCTTCGGTCTTCTCTTCTGGGACAAAGGACAGAAGACGTAAGTCGATTCCCATTTCCTTTTCTGGTTCTTATGCTGAAACTGATCTGGTTCTTATGCTGAAACTGATTAGAATACAATTAGCAGTGCAAAATCTTTTAGGAGCTAAATTGATAATTTTTTCCCTGTTTTTTAAACAGTTCCAAACAGCAGGATCTACAGAATCTTTTAGGAGCTATGTATTCTGTTTGTCTTTTCCTTGGGACCACTAATGCCGTGTCTGCGATACCTGTTATCTGTGTTGAGAGAACGGTATATTACCGTGAAAGAGCAGCCGGGATGTTTTCTGCATTGCCTTATGCACTTGCTCAAGTACGAAATACACTTCATCTCTTCAAGGACCTAACGTGTTTCGATAGCTAACGTCCGCTTGTAATAGAACAGGAACTTTATTATTCGCAAACTGACTAACGAACACCCCCTAATGCTGCAGGTAGCAGCAGAGATAATATATGTGACAGTTCAAAGTGTCATGTATGTTCTTATCCTTTACTCGATGATAGGATTCAAGTGGGAGTTGGGAAAATTCTGCTTGTTCTTCTACTTCATGTGGGCATCTTTTATCATTTTCACATTGTACGGACTGATGATTGTCGCATTGACTCCTGGCCAGCAAGTTGCTACCATTGTCTTGTCCTTCTTCCTTAGTGTATGGAACTTGTTCTCCGGTTTCCTCATTCCCAGATCGGTAGGTGCTGCAAACACAATGCTTCTTCATATTTGATTTTCTGCATTTATCCAAGTCAATTTGAATCAAAACGTCCCTAAAGCCGTTGAGGGCATAGGATAAAAAATTTGTGCAGCTGGCTAAGCTGAAAATGAACAAGACCGTGCTGCATGGAAGCAAGTTTTAATTTTAATTTCTTCACAATTCTGTAGTACGTATCTTTGAAACTAACAATTGATGTGCATGTATAACAGGAAATTCCTGTCTGGTGGAGGTGGTACTACTGGCTTTCTCCAGTCGCTTGGAATCTGTATGGCCTTGTGACTTGTCAAGTTGGTGACCTAGAAACACAGGTGCAGATCCCTGATGGTAGGACATTGACAGTGAAGCAATTTGTCAAAGATAATTATGACTACAAGACTGATTTCATTCCTGTGGTCGCTATTGTGCATCTTGCCTGGATTGCCGTCTTCTTATTTGTGTTTGCCTATGCCATCAAGTCCATCAACTTCCAAAGGAGATAGTTCTGTAGGTCATATCTTTAGAATGCTACCTATTCTTAGAATTGTATTCTTTCAATTTTGCTTTTTAATTGCTTTTTAATTGACTTTAAGCAGAAATTGTGATATGGAATACAATGTACTCTTTTTTATGAAAGTTTAATGAATAAAGCAGTTTAATTTTTGCAAATAATTTTTCATACAAGTTGTGATATCCACATATTTCTTAGCCCATGGAAAACTCCAGTTTAAGAAAATACCCCAATTTGATCCTGGGCACTAAATCTATACTCAAACAAGCTTGTGATTTTTCTCTTCAAAGTTGCGCTAATTCATCTCTATTGAAAGTATTTACTGCATACAAATGGAGAATCAAAAGTCGATCAACGAGGAAGTGTGCCAGTTTTCTGCCTTCGTGTTTCTAAATAAAACAGGGGGATCTGATCCTTGTACAGCTTTGTCTGTACTTTTGGTTTGGTGTCTCTCGTCCTCTTCTCTTTCATTCACCAAGTTAATATTATTTCCATATTTACTGTGGAGATTTTCTCACGGGGCACTGATACCTAGGCCTCCAGTATCTGATGAATGTGTCGGTTAGACCCCCGAGACCATAATAAGTAGCATCCAAACCCTAATCCCTTACCTTATTTGTCGCGTTAAATAGATTGTCTAAATTCGACTAGAATTATAGTATTATATATAATTAGGTGTATAAACTCAACCCATAGTTATAATTAAGCCCAAATAAAAATCTACATATGAGTTTACCAGAAGTCCATGTATGAAGTTCAACATAAAAAATATATGAAAATAAACTCTTAGTGTAAAGAGATTTGAACTCTCTACCTAAGACAAAAGATATTAACAAACCCTATCAAAAATTTGTCGGATATTATACCGTAAAATTAAGAATTTTTTTGATATATATTTTCTAATAAAATCAATAGCTTTGACTATATCAAGCAAAATAGTAACATTAATCCACTTACCTACACTTGGTACTGTCGGTAGGAAGCTCAGTTACAATTTTAGAGTTATAAACACTTGTAATTCTATTGGAAGCTTGATGATGAAATTTTGAAAATATATTTATTATTTAATTCATAATTTTTTTTTATAAGAAATATCATTTCATCTTTTAATATGTATTTAATAATTGATCCAACGTATGACAAAGGATAATTTACTTTAGTTACGATATATGATAGGTGTATTGTCAAGACCAAAGCCAAATCAAATTAACTAGAGCGGTTCGTTAAAAAGAGGAGGAAAAAAAATAATAATAAAAGAGTTGTGGTTATTGAAATCCAAAGTCATGCCGGGTCACCTTCAAACTCGTACTTGGACATTCCTTGGTGTCTTGCTACAGATAATTATGGAAACCGAATGCATAAAGATTTTTTTAATGGGTATTTAAAAGATAGGATCATTATTTATATATCTTATTTATTTATTATATTTAAATTTGTTAATTTAAAGAATCCAACGTCTAAAAACATCAGCCCTTGAATTTCAGAAACGGTTATATCATACTTATACCTATCAGATAATATTAATGCAACAAAAGGGCAATAATAATAATAATAATAATAATGCAACCAAATGATTATAAAATAAAAAGTAAAACGAGTGCCCTGTTAAGGAAAAGCAATGTGATTGCTGATTAAAGAACACAGAAAACTGAAATGAACAAGAATCCCGTGTCCCCACGTGACCCTACGTGGGGCCGCCGTGCATGAGTATTCAGGTTGCATTCACTCTGTTCAAGTGGGGAAAATCATAAGCAAAATATCTCGTACAGTGGCAGCCATTTTGCTTTGCTGGAGAACTGATTCGAATCAGAATGTGACACAGCAGCATCCATTAAGTTGACCTCCGGAAATGCTAAGAGAAAATTCTCCACATGACCAATTCGGAAATTTGTCCGACTGAAAAATGGATATGCGTAGGCTATGTAGGCAGCATACCCAAACGGACCGTACCTAACTTTCTGAAAATATTTTCAACCGTGACTGAAAGAAAGGCTTTTGTCGTTCGAGCTGATTGCGTTTCTGCCAACGCAAACTGAGCTTTCTTAAGAAAAGCAAAAATGATCCTTTCCCTTTCTTTCCGGATTAAAGATCTTTCTCGTTATCACGCGCGTGCATGGTTGAGTGTAAGCTTCGCAAACATCAAATGTTATCGCTCACTTTAATGATTCCAGCTAATTTCCTCTTTTTCATCACTAGAGGCGACGGTATTGAAATAAGTTGCTATGTAACGCCACGTTTGGTATTATATATATATTCAACTAGTTTTTTTTTTCAGAAAAAAAAAAAAACCTGTGATATTGATATTGAAGGGGACGAAATCATAAATGAATTAAAATGGCTAAATTAACCTCTGTTGTCTTGAGTTTCCAAAGGTCTAAAGTGCCGGTCTGATACTCGTCAAAGACTATAACGCATTAACGCTTAAGTTAAACTTTTGATGCTTGAAAAAATAAAATATATCTTATATTTTGAGGCGAAACAATAGCGCTCCAGCAAAATTTATTATGTTTTTTTTCCTCATTTTTTTGTGAATTCTCCGTATCTCTCTTTAGTTGTTGTGTGTATATAAGAAATTGAAAGGGAGAATCCCTTTTTAATTGAAAGTTCCTTATATATATGTATATTTGTTTTTAGAGGAAAATAACCATCTTTCTCTTGAATGTCCAAATGCAGCTGCTCTGTGTTCACGAAAATGCGATGAAATAGGATTTGTTGGTGTAAATCTATGCACCTACAACTATAAAAATTAAAATGGTGTTTTTGATCTAGTATTTCTATAGAACCGAGACATTAAACTTGTATTTAAATGATGTCACATAAACTTAAAGGATCATTCTTTCGTAAAATTTTATAATTTTTTTTGAAAACTGAAACGCACATGGACTTGGCTTTTAGTGCAGGTTTAATATATGGATCGTATCTACCTGTCACATATTCTGTTGTCTATCTTCCTATCCCATTTTCACGCTCTGTTCCTTCTCTTTTTTTTTTTTTTTGTTGATAATGATGTGAATTCTGGAAAACTGAACCGCACATGCAATCATGCACTGATCGCTCCAAAAAACCAACCTGTAAAGTCTTAATAAACTATAACTTAGCTTTAAAATAACTATTATTTTGTCATCTCATTCAGAAGAAAATATCATTGATCAATACTAATACGTGCTAGCATTACAATAACCTCGGGAGCAAAACTATATCATAATTTTATTTGTTCTGTCTAAATCCTGGCTGGCAGGATTCTCCGTATTAATATCGAAATCTTCAGCTAAAAGAAATTAAAAATATTAATTTATGCGTTCTATTTGAATTAGAAAGAAAACGAAACACACAGCAGTGCTTCAGCTCTCTTTCACAAAAAAATAAAGCACAATCACTAATAGCTCAGCTTAGTTTCTTGAGATTTCCCCACTTCATTTCCTCTGTATGCAACTCCTTAATTTGTTTAATAAAGAAACCATGTATGCATGCCCACCATTCTGAACTCTTTTTTCAGCATATATTAAAGATAGCACGAGCTAATGTGAGAGAGGAGAGAGGAAGAGAAAGAACAAGAAAATGGTAGAAAATTAAATGAAATCTACATTGATGGGTATTTTAGTAATTACAAGTTTGAATTGAATGAGGTTTTGGGTTAATTTAACACAAAAATATTAACTCCCAGTGTGTATAATTGTACATTTTTATAATGGGTCAGGATTTTTGTTAGCTTTATGATCTCAGTTTCACGGTCTCACCACCCAATGAAACATATTTAAGGAAGAATAAATTGCATGGTAATAGAATATAGAATTTTTTTTTTAATTCGGAATCTAGCTGTCTAGATGCACCATAAATATTCCCAATTTTATGCCTTACAAGAACGTCATCATTACGGAATTCACAAGACAAGACCGATTCTAATAGATTTCACTACCTTTGAATTTCTTTAATTTGTTAGCGAGCTTTTTTCGAATAGTCAATATTATTTCAAAAATAATACTAGACAATTCAAAAATTAGGACTTGAAAAGTATGTGTTTGCAGCCACCATATATGAGCAATTAGCCGCTGCTAGAACTTAGGCGGCCATGCGGCAGAGCAAGGACGCCCCTTAGGAGTGGGCATAAATTACACAAACGGAGCGAATCTCGTTAAAATTAGCCAAAAAGATTTCAATTTTACAAGGATGATTGGGTGCGGGACTGATAGGGACTTTACATTTTAATATTGATCATACACGTTTTAATTATCTTTTTTTTTTTAATCTATTTGATGATCTCGGATATTTTATATTTCCATAGGGTCTTTGGTATATATAGACCACGGTTAGATGGATTCATTTTAATCAACACCATTATCATCAATTCTCTTAACCCCATGTTCAGCCTTCAAAAATGAAAAAGAATTATATAGCAAGGAGATTTTTTTTTTTTTCAATTTTTAATGCTCAGGAATATAACCACTTGCGTAAACCATGCATATTTCACAAATTCTGGCCACAAAATTCAACGAGTCTCAATAGATAGCACTGTATCAGTGGAAATTGGGAATACTATTGGCTAATTAATTTAATTTGTAATTAAATAAGTAAATCAGACTCAATATCATGGCGTTGTGCTGTTGTTGTCAGCATTTTCTCTAGATTTTTTTTTTTCAAAATATCAGCGATAAGATGATCAGCAAGTCTCCATCAACTTCTTGTTTTAAAAGAAATATAAATCATGATGGACCGACAAATCTCCATCACCTTGCTTGTTTTTTTGCAATTATAGGAGATTAAAAAAATATTTAAAATCGTGGGGTTACCTGCTTGAAGGGCTAAGTAACATAATGCCAAATCATCAAACAGCATTGTGGTGATTAAAGTCATGACTTTAATCAATGTGTTTTAGATTTTTTTAATGGTCAAGTGTCAACGATGGTCATTGGTTGAGGACTAATGTGTAAAGAAATTGAACAAGGAGGGTTTATTTTTCAAAATATGCAAACCTGTGGGTTTTTTATTTTTA
This sequence comes from Luvunga scandens, assembly GCA_030449905.1. Lineage (NCBI taxonomy): Eukaryota > Viridiplantae > Streptophyta > Magnoliopsida > Sapindales > Rutaceae > Luvunga > Luvunga scandens. Next base: position 4,759,772 of record JASUUG010001265.1, read on the forward strand.
TTTCACTAGAAGCAAGAGGTTTACGTTTAGCCCCTCTTTTACGAATGCGAAGAATTACTATTTGATAATTGATAGAGTACAAACGAAGACGAAGAAATTCTCTTCAATTATTTGACCAGCATGAATATAAAATCAAAGCTCCTCCCAAATTGCAGCGTCTAGATGCAACTATTTAAACATTTTTTTAATATAAACAACCGAAGATTCCTCCTCATCTTCGCCAACTACTAGCTGTCGAGAAAACGTCATCGGGCAACGGACCCCTTGTTCTAGTTGATAGCATAATTCATAAAAACCAAAAACCCGAAACGTTATGCAAAAGTTGATGTCTAGATAAACAGAGAGAGCCCGCCTCTTTTGACGAACGCTGCATCGTAAATTATTTTCGTTACGAAATATAAAGTTTCCCAGTATAATCAATAAAATTCCATAGACTAACCAAATAAATATAATAATAACAAAATAAAACGTGTTGCAAAATTAAGAATTTTAAATTAAAAAAATAAAAAAAATAAAAAAAATGGATAACCCGCCTGCTTTGACGAACGTTCCTCGCGAGTAGTATTTCTTTTTATAAATTGCCAGGCAGCTACATCCGTTAGTACCCTTCGCATGACCTTTCTCATTTCTCCCACCAGCTTCAATTTCATTCATTGATTCAAGCTATAAGCTGTTTTGTAAAGCTTTCGTTTACATTCAATCGGTTTACATCTTATTTTCTCAAGACTTAATAAGAAAAAGGAAATAAAATAAAGAAGAAGAAGAAGATTGGATAGAACTCAGCAAAATGAGTGCCACTGTGGCAGACGATCTAGCAAGATCATTTTCCGTGAGAGGGGGGCAGAGCATATCATCAGGTAGCCGCCGGAGCTGGGCGTCAGCCAGCATCCGGGAAGTATGGAATGCGCCAGACAATGTGTTCAGTCGGAGTGAAAGGCAGGACGATGAAGAGGAGCTCCGGTGGGCTGCTATTGAGCGGCTGCCGACGTACGATCGGCTAAAGAAGGGCATGCTAAACCAAGTTCTTGAAGATGGAAAAGTTGTTAAACATGAAGTTGATGTCAGTAATCTTGCCGTCCAAGATAAGAAGCGGTTGCTCGAAAGTATATTGAAAATCGTTGAAGAGGATAATGAAAAGTTCCTTAAAAGAATTAGGCACAGAACTGATAGGTAAACAAGTATTTTTCATTTTACTTCGTTTGATTTTGCCGATTGAATCATTTCATTTGTTTTTAATGGTACACTTCTTTGTGATTAAATGATTCTGACAGAGTGGGAATTGAGATTCCTAAGATTGAAGTTCGATATCAGAATTTGTCCATAGAAGGTGATGTGCATGTTGGAACCAGAGCTCTCCCTACCTTGCTTAATGTTACCTTGAACATATTAGAGGTATTTTTTTTAAAAAAAACTTTTCCATTTATTCTTGGTATCTTTGTACGTCAATTTCTGAAATTCTTTTGAAGATTAATTGTTGTTCTTTTGATTTTTCATGGAAAATAGAGCGCTCTAGGATTGTTGCATTTAGTCCCATCTAAGAAAAGAAGCGTTCAGATCCTTAAAGATGTTAGTGGGATTGTCAAACCATCAAGGTAATTAATTTCATGAAATATATTTTGTGATCTGATTAACCAATATTCGTTGTATCGCTTACTGACATAGAAATTTCAGGATGACACTACTTCTTGGTCCTCCTGGTGCCGGGAAAACAACAATGATGTTGGCTCTTGCAGGGAAGCTTGGTAAAAATTTGAGGGTCTGTTTCCCATCTCTTTACAATTTGATCTCTGATTGCTTCATGTTTAATTATCTTAGATAAGTTTCTGATAATCTGGATTTGGAGAACTGCACAGGCATCTGGGAAAATCACATACTGTGGCCACGAATTGAATGAGTTTGTGCCACAGAGAACCTGTGCTTACATCAGTCAACATGATCTTCACCATGGAGAGATGACAGTGAGAGAGACACTGGATTTCTCAGGAAGATGCTTAGGTGTTGGTACAAGATATGAACTGCTGGCTGAACTATCGAGAAGAGAGAAACAAGCAGGAATTAAGCCAGATCCTGAGATTGATGCATTCATGAAAGCCGTGGCAGTTGAAGGCCAAGAAACTAGTTTGGTTACCGACTATGTTCTCAAGGTTTGCTCTCCATTTCAACTTAGTTTTATTTCACACGTTTGTAACATATTTCATGATGCATAAAATTTATAAACCTTAACAGATTCTTGGCTTGGATATATGTGCCGATACTATGGTTGGTGATGAGATGAGAAGAGGTATTTCTGGTGGACAGAAAAAGCGTGTTACAACTGGTATGTTGCCCGCGACAAGTCCTTGGCAATCTTGATTCCTCATTCATAAGTTTCCCTAACAGTAGCATCTTTTTAAAAATTGTTGCTTTATATTAAAAAAAATTATTTTCTTTATTGCAAAGTATTAACATTTAACAATTTCAATGTGTGCAGGAGAGATGTTGGTAGGAGCGGCAAATGTTCTTTATATGGATGAAATATCAACTGGGTTGGATAGCTCCACCACTTTTCAGATTTGCAAGTTTTTAAAGCAAATGGTTCACATCTTGGATGTAACAATGATTGTTGCTCTTCTGCAACCAGCACCAGAGACATATGATCTTTTTGATGATATTATCCTACTTTCAGAAGGTCAAATTGTCTATCAAGGTCCACGTGATCATGTTCTTGAGTTCTTTGAACACATGGGTTTCAAATGCCCTCAAAGAAAAGGAGTTGCAGATTTTCTGCAAGAAGTCACTTCGAAGAAGGATCAAGAACAATATTGGTTTAGAAAAAACCAACCCTACAGATATGTCCCAGTGTCTGATTTTGTGGAAGGTTTCAAATCTTTCCACATGGGCCAGCAGCTTGTATCAGATCTTAGGGTCCCTTATGATAAATCCCAAGCCCACCCGGCTGCATTGGTGAAAGAGAAGTATGGTATTTCAAAATGGGAATTGTTCAGAGCATTGTTTGCAAGGGAGTGGCTGCTAATGAAGCGCAATTCCTTTGTATATATTTTCAAGACTTTCCAGTTAACAGTCATGGCCTTAATTTGCATGACGGTGTACTTTAGAACAGAAATGTCAGTGGGAGATATGAATGGTGGCACTAGGTATTTTGGAGCACTGTTTTTCGGTCTGCTCAATATAATGTTTAACGGGTTTGCTGAAAATGCAATGACGGTTTTGAGGCTCCCCATATTTTACAAACAAAGGGATCACTTATTCTATCCATCCTGGGCTTTCGCCTTACCTATATGGGTTCTCAGGATCCCGCTATCAATCCTGGATTCAACAATATGGGTCGCTCTGACTTACTACACTATAGGTTATGATCCAGCAGCAAGCAGGTAACGGTAGTTCTCAGAGTCACAGTTCTATATCTCATAACATTGACAATACAACTATAATATGTGGATTTTTAGTTTTGGATTTTTCATAGCTATTAGTCAGTGCTAGATCTAATGGTTATTTGAGTTTCTTGGACTGAAATTTATCTCCTTGTTCTTTCCTTTAGGTTCTTCAAGCAATTCTTGGCATTCTTTTCTATTCATAATATGTCTCTGCCTCTGTACCGGTTAGTTGCTGCTGTTGGAAGAACTGAAGTTATTTCAAACACACTGGGTACTTTCATCTTGCTAATCATTATGTCACTCGGAGGATTCGTCATGGCCAAAGGTAAGCTGATTACCTTTTTCTCACTATTAAGTTATTTTTTGCTGGATTATGAATAAAAAAGTTGTACCTTTAATAGAAATTCTATTCTCTTTAAGGAATAATGGATCAGTTCAATCATTTTTTCATTTTGTGCCTGCAGATGACATTGAGCCGTTTCTGAGATGGGGCTACTATACTTCCCCTATGATGTATGGACAGACTTCGTTACTTGTAAATGAATTCCTTGGTGGAAGATGGGATGCAGTAAGATCTATTTTTCTTTGACTTTTTCCTCTTGTGATTCTCTTTCCATTTACTGATATAAATGATAAATGTATTTTACGCACATACATATTGGCATCTCTTATTTTCCTCATTTCCTGGCCATGATTCATCTGCCATAGCTCATATGTTTCAATCTATTGCAGCCCAATAAAGACGCCAGTATTAATCAACCTACAATTGGGAAAGTACTTCTGAAGATTAGAGGCTTCTCCACTGAAAGTAATTGGTATTGGATTGGCATTGGAGCACTGACTGGATTTTCTTTTCTCTTCAACTTTCTGTTTATTGCAGCTTTGTCTTATTTGAATCGTAAGTAATCGAATTTAAACGTTGTTTCTTTGCATAAAAATAAAGTTTCAATCTTGACCAACACAAAATGTGGGATATACATTTCAGCTATTGGTGATTCAAACTCAACTGTCATAGAAGAAGATGGACAGAAGCCGCAAGCATCTGGACATGAAGCAGAAGGTTTATGACCTTGCCATACCTTGTTTAGTGTCTTTTTTCTTTTTTCCCTTCTATTCTTGCCTTTTTCCCATTGTCTCTGCTGGTGACATAGTCAGAGATTAACATGCAGTTGATCTATTTTCGTATGAGAGGTTGATTTACTTGTATGTTACCATAATATAGCTGTAATTAAGCTTCCAATTTACAATCAAACTTTTTATAACCTCCTATTGGCTATGATATCAAATTGTTATAAATGCCTGAACTATTTTTGAACTACTGCAGGTGTGCAAATGGCAGTGAGAAGTTCATCTGAAACTGTTGGGGCTGCTGAAAATGCAACTAAAAAAGGGATGATTTTACCCTTCGAGCCCCTTTCACTTACATTCGACAATATGAGCTACTACGTGGATATGCCTGCGGTAAGTCATTGTCTCAATACATGATAAAACATGTGACGTAGATATCTAATTGCTTTGGAAACAACTCTTTTCATTTATGCGACCAAAATTTGAGGTACTTACTTGGCATTCTACTCCAGGAAATGAAGACTGAAGGAGTTGGAGAAGATCGTCTTCAACTGCTACACAGTGTCAGTGGTGCATTCAGGCCAGGAGTATTGACAGCATTAATGGGTGTAAGTGGTGCTGGGAAGACAACTCTGATGGATGTATTGGCAGGAAGGAAGACTGGAGGATACATTGAAGGAGACATTAAAATTTCTGGTTACCCCAAAAACCAAGAAACATTTGCTCGAGTGAGTGGTTATTGTGAACAGAATGACATTCATTCACCTTATGTTACTGTCTATGAATCTCTCCTCTACTCAGCATGGCTTCGTCTTTCTTCAGACGTTGATACAAAAAAAAGAAAGGTACTTGTTTCATCTAGAATCATTCTTTTCAATGTGGTTTGACAAATTACCTGATGATCGTATTGTGTGTTTATTTTTCTCTTCTTCCTTTGTGTCTGGCAGATGTTTGTTGATGAAGTTATGGAGCTGGTTGAGCTCAAATCATTGAGTGATTCTCTGGTTGGCCTTCCCGGAGTAAGTGGTCTTTCAACAGAGCAAAGGAAGAGATTGACGATTGCTGTAGAATTGGTTGCTAACCCTTCTATCATCTTCATGGATGAGCCTACATCTGGCCTTGATGCTAGAGCTGCTGCTATTGTCATGCGTACTGTTAGAAATACAGTGGATACAGGGAGAACAGTTGTGTGTACAATCCACCAGCCAAGCATAGACATTTTTGAAGCATTTGATGAGGTACTTTTCAAATCTTACAAATTTTCTTCACAAATATATTATTGTTAGTTTTCTTCAGAGATATGTCATTTTGTTACATGTATTGAAAATGATATTGTGCTTGTTGCAGCTATTGTTGTTGAAAAGAGGCGGCCGCACCATTTATGCTGGACCTCTTGGTCGCGAATCTCACAAGCTCATAGAATATTTTGAGGTTAGCATTCCCTTTTTCCTGCACTTTCTGTGGTTGGCTCTCTTTAGCTTTAAAAAGACAAATGATAGACCTAATCATTTCAGTTTTAAAAATTTCTAATGAATATTTGGCTCTGAACTTGAGTAGTATTTGAATTACCACTAACAAGAATCAAAACATGCACTAACATCTATAAACAATCAGGCTGTTCCAGGGGTTCCTAAAATTAAGGAAGCATACAATCCTGCAACATGGATGCTGGAGGTCAGTAACATTTCGGTTGAGAATCAACTGGGAATGGATTTTGCTGAAGTTTATGCCAATTCATCTCTTCATCAGTAAGTTTGAGTCCGACACATGATTTTAACATGCTAAGGACTCATTTTTTAAATTAATTCATTTTTCATATAGACACGGATTTCAAGTCATTTTATTAAATTATTACTTTCTTGACACACTTTCAGGAGGAATCAGGAACTTATCAAAGAGCTCAGTACTCCAACACCTGGCTCGTCAGATCTCTACTTCCCAACCAAATACTCTCAACCATTTTTAACCCAATTTAAGGCTGGTTTCTGGAAACAGTATTGGTCTTATTGGAGAAACCCTCAGTACAATGTTATCCGATTTGGCATGACTGTTGTGATTGCCATTTTCTTTGGTCTAATCTACTGGGACAAAGGACAGAAGACGTAAGTTGACTTCCATTTTCTGTTTGGTTCCTATGTTAAATTACTATTAGCGGTAAGATACAAAAAATTTCTGCAAAATGTTGATACTCTAAATTTTAATATGATTATTCATTCGATATAAAGTGTGCTTTTATTGTTTGTCTTGATGAAAATTTGAAACTATTGGTTTTGTATGGAATTAAATTGATATAGTTTTTCTTTTCCTTTTTAAACAGTTCCAAACAACAAGATCTGCAGAATCTTTTTGGAGCTCTGTATTCTGTTTGTATTTTCCTTGGAACCAGCAATGCCATATCTGTGATACCTGTTATCTGCGTTGAGAGAACAGTATACTACCGTGAAAGAGCCGCAGGGATGTTTGGTGCAATGTCTTATGCACTTGCTCAAGTAAGAAATACATTTCATCTCTTCAAGAACTTAATGTGTTTCAATTCTATCTTCCCCTTGTAATAGATCAGAGACTTTATTATTTGCAAGCTGTTTAATGAACATCTCCTAACGCTGCAGGTAGCCGTAGAGATAATATATGTATCAGTTCAAAGTGTCGTGTATGTTCTTATCCTTTACTCGATGATTGGATTCAAGTGGGAGCTGGGAAAATTCTTCTTGTTCTTCTACTTCATGTGGGCGTCTTTTATCATTTTCACATTGTACGGAATGATGATTGTTGCATTGACTCCTGGCCAGCAAGTTGCTACCATTGTCTTGTCCTTCTTCCTTAGTGTATGGAACTTGTTCTCCGGTTTCCTCGTTGCCAGATCGGTATGTGCTGCAAACACAGTACTTCTTCCATATTTGATTTTCTATTTTTATCCGCATCGATTTTGAACAAAAACGTGCCTGAAGCCATTGAGAGCATAGCATAGAAGTTTTGTGCAGCTGGCTAAGCTGAAAATGAAAAAGGCCATGCTGCATGGAAGCAAGTTTTAGTTTTAATTTCTTCAGAATTCTGCATTGTGCATTTTTAAAATAACACTCGATCTGCTTTACAGGATATTCCTGTTTGGTGGAGGTGGTACTACTGGCTTTCTCCAGTGGCTTGGAATCTGTACGGCCTTGTGACTTGCCAAGTTGGTGACTTAGAGTCACTTGTGGAGATTCCTGATGGTAATAATACTAAAAAGACAGTGAAGCAATACATCGAAGATAGCTATGATTTCAAGAAAGGTTTCATTCCTGTTGTTAGCATCATGCATATTGTCTGGATGGCCGTCTTCTTATTTGTGTTTGCCTATGCCATCAAGGCCATTAACTTCCAAAGGAGATAAACCAGCTTAAATCTTGAGAATGATAGACTCAAGTCAGCGTGTGGGAAACAAAACGGTTCCCACTTTTTTTCCCCCCTCATTTGTACTTCTTTTTTCTTGTTTATTAATTGACTTTTGTGATATAAATGTATGTTTATAATGCACTTCGATCAATAAGAATGCTAGTATTTTTTGCTAGAATTTAGTTGCGGAAACTATCCTTTTTGTTTCTAAAGCAGAACACGACTAGAATCTTAATCTCATTTGTTGTTCTCACCCCCCGAACTCTGACCTCACCTCTTGCATTCTCTGCATGAGATACAGATTTTTATCCAAGTATCCAACCAACACCAGGGAAGAAACTACCCATTTGATCTCCTCATCAAATATTGATTTTACTTGTGTACTCACGAAAGGGTCCCAAAATTTGTCCTTTACGGCAGTAGTTATCTTTGACTAAGAAATGATTGGTTAATGATAAAGTGTGGGATCAGATTTAATTTTTAAGTCACAATAGTTATTAAATATTTTAATACTATAATTTGTAAATTGTAACTGTTCAATCTCAGTTATACGCAGGACTTAAAGAAAAAAAAAAAACCTTAACTGATTTTTAAACCTTTCTGGAATGCAAGCCACACGGTGATTGGCTGCCGCCTCAGCCATTTACTAAAAGCATATTTGAGAACAATAATGAAATATCTGCAAAATAAAAGCGTGATTTGTGATTTTTTTTTTTCAACTAAACGTATTAGTGTTGTTTTTGTGAAAAGTCATGATTATTAATTTTGATACGTGTCATTTAAATTATTGAATGGATAAAATTGAACTCAATCTTAATTTTTTTTGGTAAACACAAAAACACATCGTTTTACTAGTTATATCTAATATTACAAAACTAATATATGTTAACATCTCTCTCTTTTATCGCCTTCTCCCCTCAAGTAGCCGTCGCCTTCTTCTGTACTTTTTTCTTTTTTGTTTCTTTGCTTCCTTAATCACCAATTTCAATTTGGTAATAAACTAAAAAAAGAAAAAGAAAAAGAGACAAAATTAAGAAGAAGTTGGACAATATTAGATTTTTTTTCTTTTTTAGGTTTTCAAAATTCAATACTATTATGTCTAATTTATTTATTTATTTTTTCGGGTAGTCAAAAAAAATTCTTCCGTCATACTCATAAACATGATATGAATTTTGGTATTAAATTATTAAAAACTGATGGCCAATCACCTCACTAACAAAATTAAAGTATGTGATGAAGGAAAGGAAAAATAATAATAATAATAATTATATGAAGAAGGAGGAGGAGGTAAGAAGCGCCGGCTGGTGGATTTTCCAAAATACTCTTAATCAATTTTTTTTTTTTTTTTTTTTTTTTGTGTTTTGTCTAGAGTTCCATAAAACTTTCGAACGTAGTATATATAGATTATAGCATATCTACGTTGGAATTATTTTTAACTTAAAAGTGTCCTAACCCATTTTAAAACAATTCTTTATGCAATGTAAAAATTTCACCAGGTAGAGTCAGTTTTGATCGCGAGAAAACGGAGAAAAAAAAAAGTCCAGAAATTCACTGCCCCGACTAAAGGCTTTTCAAGTTAATTCTTAACAATCTTGATGAATGGCGCACAATCAGGTTGAATGAAAGCCACAAAACAGAACCCAGAACCAAGAACAAAATTGATGAGCACGGTTGTATGCAACCAAGTTATGAAGGAAAAAATATACTCACTTTATAGATCAAACAATCAAGATACTGGTTGGAGCTACAGAAGAGATTGCATAGATCACACAGAAATAAATCCTATACAAAACGAGTGACTAACGAAGAAGAAAATGAGCTGGCACCTGTTGCTGTTGATCAGTCCCCCATTGTTCTGATATTCCCGGAAAACGCACGACAGCATGGTGATGAATTCCGCCACGTCATCATAAAATATCATAAACATCCTTTAATCTGAAGTAATTCTGTGAAAGGCCTACAAATTCTTCGAATTTTCCATTTGAGTCCGAAAGATCAGATGCTCATTTCTTAGCACATCTGAAATCGTCCTTTCTGCGTTTTCTTGGGAATTTGGCTCTGTTTTCGGATTGCCTTGCTCGTAGGTCATTCGAGGTGCGGTTTGCCAGAGCTGTAACAGATAGGTACGATTGTTCATTTCATTTTCATCCATCCGATTTTACCTTTCAAATCTAACTAACCTTATTAGCATAATGTTTGTTACGTGATAATAATGTAAATTAACCGCGGCCTCTTTTTTAACTGTCAACAACCGTTTCATTATACTCTTTTCCTACAACAGAAGCTAAAAACACAAAATGTCGAGACCAAGAACAGTCTGTTGCGTAGGCGACGTTCACGGATACATCTCGAAGCTCCAAAATCTTTGGAAAAATCTTGAAACCCATGTGGGCCCATCAGACTTCAACTCGGCTATCATCATTTTCTTGGGCGATTACTGCGACCGCGGTCCCAACACGCGCGAAGTTATAGATTTCTTGATTTCACTGCCCGCAAAATACCCAAATCAGAAACATGTTTTCTTGTCGGGAAATCACGACCTGGGGTTTTCTGCTTTCGTTGGGGTGTTGCCGGAGCCCGGTGGCGGGTTGGGGTTTAAGGAAGGGTGGAAACAATACGAGCAGAATGAAGAGAGGGAAGGGTGGTTTAAAGGTGATGGGTATGAGAAAATGCATTTGCAAGGGAGAAGATGGGGTGGCAAAATTACTGTTAAGTTTAATGCAGTTAAAGGGACTGAATATAAAGGTTCTATTTATGATGCTGCTCCTACTTTTGAGTCTTATGGAGTTGCTCATGGATCTGCAGGTTTGCTTTAAGTTAAAGAGATATTACTTCTATTATTATTAATGTATAGTCAGTATTGATTGCCAATTGCAACTTTCACCAAGTAAATCGTCAGATTTGGAAGCAAACTTATTGGTGTTGTATTGGTAAAATGATATTCTTGGTGAATTAATGGCAATTGAGAACTTGGGGTTTGGTTGACTATAGTTATTTAACAGGATTGAATGGCTGAGGGGCTAGTTTTTGGGTTGTGAAAGGTTATTGTGCATAATTGTTGTGCTTTGAAGCTTTTAATGTTGTGTTTGATTGATTTGATTCTTGGTTTATACTGTCCGAATGGTTTGCTCTGTTCGATGGCTATGATTCTTAGTCAATTGATGCATAATAGGTTCTAATGTTTGACAGGTTTCAGTATGCTTTTGTTGTTATTTAATGGAAAATCTTGTTTTAGCAATATTATTCTATGTTTTTAGTTTTAATTATTTCTAGTTATGGTTACTAATATTACCTAGCTGTTTTGATTTTAAGAGATATGCTTTTTCTGTGGTATATTTTTGAGTTGAAAGAGTGGTTTTTGCATACAGATTTGGTCAAGGCAGTTCCTGATCACCACAAGAAGTTCCTGGCTGATATGCTTTGGGTCTATGAAGAGGTAAGGTTATTCTCTTTGCTCTTTCCTTTTGGAATTCTTATGTGTTTTGCGCAAGCCTAATAGTTATTTGGTGCATATTTAATAAAGTAAACCATACGCACAATGTTGTGAATTCTTTAACTTCATTTGCTCTGTGTTTACTAAAGCAACAAAATGGTACTGTTTGTTATCTGATGTCAATTGTTAGAACAATGGTTGAAGAATGTGTATGTTGGTAATCCGCCTTTTCTTTTTTCCAGGATGATGTCTGTGTAGAGACTAATAATGGAATTAAACACTGTAAATTGATTGCTGTGCATGCTGGTTTAGAGAGAGGGCAAAAAGTTGAGGAACAGTTGGAATTGTTGAAAGCAAAGGATACCCGAGTGCCCAAGGTGGAAGCTCTCAGCGGGCGGAAAAATGTCTGGGATATACCAGAGGTGATTATTTACTGCCTCATATCATTAATCAAGTGCTTTTTAACTGAATTTATGCTGAGCGTCTTAACTATCTATAGTGATGAAACCTTCGGGGACGAAAGATTCTAAGTAGGAGATATAACATTTTCCGTGAGATACGGTTGCATCTACTCATCATTATATGAAACTGAAACCTAAATGTGTGTTGCTTCATACCTTGCAGGAACTAACTGCAAAACCGACCATTGTGGTTAGTGGTCACCATGGTAAACTTCACATTGATGGTCTTAGGCTTATTATTGATGAAGGTGGCGGACTGGAGAGTAATCCAGTGGCAGCAATTGTGCTCCCCTCAATGAAGATTGTTCGCGATATTGACAATTTGGTGAAGTTGCTTTGAGTCTCTGATAGATGGCCATAATGATGCAATTATATGCATTAATTTTACTAGAATGTAATTGGTATATTCCTCGTAACTATATGAGAACAAAAATTGCACCATGCTTTAAATTAAATTGTGAAGCTTTCTTAAACATGAGAATTCAAGAGTCTAATTGCTTTACTTGGCAAAAATCAAGCATATGCTAAACTGCTAATGCTTTTTTTTGGGCAAAGTGATTGTGCAATGAGCTCTCTTTAATGTTTATGTAAGGAAGTTATATATGAGGCCAATTCCTTATGATGAGCAATTTTCAGAAGATGACTGGCTGCCATATTGTTGTCTTATGGGCTTACCAGTTGCCAATTAGCTGAAGGTTGAAGAAATTTCAAACAAGTACTAGAACTGCCTCTTTATGAAGAATAAGGAACAGAGGTACTGACTTTACTGTATAATCCTTAATAATTTCTGTTTTACGATAGTAGTATATAATTTAAAATTTTTTGTTGGATGTATAAATTTAATTTTTTTTTTTTAAAAAAAAGGGGCATTGAGAAATATAGTGAACCTTTCATGTGCATGTCTTATCTTTTTCACGGGTTAAGATCTGCATCTTCATTTTCTAACTCAAGTTGTACATTACTTGATTGGTGCTAGTTACCGCTATTCGAATGCTTGGGATTGAATCTCTCGTGTGCATTAATTATCTAGTATATTAGTTATGTACCAACAATATACATGGATCAAAATTAATTTGAAAAGGATGAAATAATACTCGGAACTGATCCAACGGTTTGAAAACTCTAGGAATTTGACAGTATTGTTGGGATAATATATATTGCTGAATTTGAAACCTGCCGCATTTGGCTATTTATCGTGATCGCCGCAGAACCATTAGTCGCTTGGCTGCGGATGTGGTAATGGGGGGCTGAATAACCCGGTAGCAGGTTATTGAAACTTGTGCTGCAACAGAGGCAAATGCACCGGGACACAAACACAAGAACAGAAACACCACATACCTAACTTTTAAAAAATGACGGTAATAAAATAATATGCAACAATTATGTCATTACATTAATTGTTAGAGAAATTATTGATCAACTATATCAAAGCTCATACAACTATAGATATTAAGTTTCGATCAGCATTGTCCCCTAAGATATAGTGGCGCGTGGCATATGAATAAATTAGTGGCCAAAATTGATCTTTGCAAAGGAAGATGCTTTTCATCGTCGATTATCGATGATGGCATATTCTAGTAGTGTACTAGTATCACCAATTATTGAAGCACTGTTGAGTTTGTGGTGATAGCGTTAGCCAACTTGCTTTCATTCGTTCCCTTTGGGGTCCCCCAAAGACAACTTAGCTAGCCGCTCGTTAATCATCATCATAAACAACGGTACACACGAAGGACAATGGACGTCACATCAGATGTCGATTGCCAACTGAAGAGAGGAAAATAATCAGCTGAATATGACACTTAAAGCTTGGCTCTTGGCTGAGTGGCTTTGAATCTCTCCTTAATTATAATTTATAATTAAATTGATGTAGTTTATTTTTTTATAAATTTAGGTGAAATAGGTGTTTTTTAAATACTATTGAAAATTAAATTTAAATAATATTTTAAAAGAATTGATGTATACTAATTTTAGTAATAATCTCATATAAATATAAATTATAATTTAATTATACATATTAATAATAGTTTTATATAATAGGAATTATAAAAAAAAAAAAAAACTTGGCTGGTCAAAGAAAAAATTTTGCAACCTGAAGATTGTTAATGGATAAAAAAATTGTAGTTAATTAGATACATCGCACGATTCCTAGTGAAAGCACTTTGCTAAAGAAAATCAGTTATTAGTTTAGTTGTGCAAGTGGAGCTTGGGAAAAAAACACAAACAACTTGCTAAAAAAAGAAATGTTCCACTTTAGAAATCCATCACACATCACTAGACACTAACTAAATAAAGAGGTAAAAAAAGTCATGTGGTGGAGGGTAATTAGGTCACCGTCAGGGTAAATAAAGAAATATATATTTTAGATATAGCCTAAATAAAGACGCTTTAAATAATTTAATTTATATATTTGGAAACACTTGTGGAAAAGGGGTCTTTTACTTAAATTCTTATATTCATCTTTGAAAAGTGTTTTTATGTGTAGTTAAGATATTTACCTTTTAATAATATTTTACGCATTAAGTGCTCTTAAGCATCGCCTGGTTTTAGTAATTATCAATATAACCAAGCGTAGAAAGTATTAAAGTAAACTATTGCTGATATTTTGTTGACACGATGAGATGCGATGCGATGCGATGGTGACTGCTGGTCACTTCACGATAAAGCAGCACAACATCAACACTGCTACAGTAACAGAAAATGGGCAAAAAAGGGACTTTTTTTTCCAAATTAGAAAGTAAAATAGAAAATGAAAACGCCAAAATTAATTAAAAAGGAAAAAGAAAAATCAATAAACAGCCACTGAAAACACTCCTCAGCCCTCCATTTCTAATCTCCTCTAAAACATTTAACAACTACAAAGTGCCCGCGTTGCTGGCCCCACGGTGACGGATGTACAAAATATCGAAAAGAATTGACGATAGAGAATGATACTCGCGGGACCCACACGCCCGTTCGCCCATGCAATTCTCGACGGTACACGTATCAGTGTGGTCAGCTCCTGCCAGAAACAAACTAATAGCAACGAAACATTTAAAAATCTAAACTGAACCGATATTTTCAACTTCCACTTCCACGCTTCTCGCGGCGTTTCGAATTCAACAACAAACTCTAGATCTGCCTCTCCCGTACCAATTACTGAACTTCACACTTCTTTCTTTTCAATTTAAAATAAAAATATTATAAAAGAATCGACCGTAGAAAATGGTTTATGCATCTGGTACACGGTTTCCGTGTATGCCGCATTTGTACAAGTCATCGGCTTCGTCGAGCTTCAATGGCGATCGGAGGAGTACGAGTCTTTCCTTCTTGTTGAAGAAGGACTCATTTTCACGTACCTATTCTCTTATTTATTTATTACCGATTGAAGCTTTTGCTTTCATTTTTCTTTTCTGGTTGCTTAATGAGCTCATTTTCACTCCGTTCCCCCTCCCCCCTCCCCCTTTCCTGATAAAATGAATCTGATGTTATTGAGTTGTGGATGAAACTGTGTTTGCTATGAGTGTAATGAATTGTGAAAGCAGGATATGCACAGGGCGACTACCGGTTTGGTAATTTGGTTTACCAGCTGAACTTGATTATGCTGTTAAGTGTCATTAGCTAATCGTCTTATAACTTGAAATTGCTTTAGCTGAATAAGTAAATATGATTGCTTAATTTTTCAAAACAAAGCAAGATTAATATGTTTGTAATTTCGTGAAAGTTGACGTGATTGGTACTAAAAGTAGCGCGAACCAGAAAGCAAGGTTCATTTCGAAGTTAATGTGAAGATTGTATGCTTGATCAAGAATTTGGGCTCTTTTTTCTCAAAAATTGTGGCGACAATGTGAAGATCTCTTTATTAATTTTGAAATTGATTAGTGAGTAAGTTTGGAGGAGTTTTTGGTTGCTTAATGCTTGAAGTACAACATGTTTAGGAAATTGAGTTGTTGTTGGATCAGCGGTAAATTAGAATTGGTTGTTGTTATGCAGCTGATTGGAAGAGTTTCACAGACAACAGTAGAATTGTAATCCGTTGGATGATTTGAAGACATCAATGTCGTCAGAGATTCCTATTTATTGTTTTCTTAGATTCTAATGTAATATGGTTATTGCATTTGCTTCCTCTTTTGTGGTTAGAAGAGTAATGTGATCTTGTGATCACGGTTGTCCTTTGTGGGAGGCAAAATGTTTTAGAATTGTTTTACATATTTTTTCTTTTTTTTTTTTGTGTGATATGGGGCGTTCCAATTTCTTTGTGTAATAATTGTGTACTTACCTTAGTTGTCTTGTTATATGTGTTAAGCTAATTTGATGCTCGTTTGTAGGGAAGATCCTTGCTGGAAAGTCTTCAAAAGAGTTTGATGCCTCACCTCTAATAGTTGCGCCATCCGAGAAAGTCTTTGTTCCTGGTAGCCAGAGTGATGGCCCTTCAGCAGTGACAGATCAAATGGAAACTCCAGAGACAGTTTCTGAAGATAGTGAGGTTTGTGATATTCCAGTATATGTGACCAGTTCTCGTTACATGACATATGTTGGTGGATGTCAATATACGTTATATATTGCTATACCATCTTGCATTCTTGCTGAGGTGTACCATTGCTTTTTATGCATAGGATATAACACATTTGAATACTTCTCTTCTATGCTTAATAGTGCATTTGAATGCAAACTTAGAACTGAGTGAAATACAATGAGAACTTTGTATCTATCCAGTATATGTGGTAAATAGAGACCCATGCTTATCAAAGATCTAAATCCAGATAATTCATCCTTGGAAATACTTTTATGATTGCTTATTTCATATTTGAATGACATATATGTATCTGATATTTGTAGTATTCATGATAGGTTGATTTTCTTCAGAAAGCTTGGATGTTGCGTATTGTGATTTTTGCGCCTTTCTTCTCAGGTACGAAATGACATGGAGAGTTTTCAAATGGAAGACAATGAGAATGTTGAGATTGAAGATCAAGGCCCTGTTACTTTACAAGGGAAAGTAAGCAGTGAAAAGAGTGAAGTTAAAAGTGAAGTTAGACCAAGGTCCATTCCTCCACCTGGTACTGGGCAAAAAATATACGAGATTGATCCAATTCTGATAGGTCACCGTCAACATCTTGATTACCGGTAAGAGAATTTTCTATTGTTAACTGATACAATTCACTTGTTTAGCTTCTTGACAGATAATGGATAGGAAGTTGATTGCTTTAGAATGTTGCTAATTGGATTTCTTGGAGCAAACTTTTAGATAAAAATTGTACATGATTTCCAGTCATACATAGATAAGTTCTTTCACATGCTCGTATAATTGGATACATCACTACCCCTTGTTATCTCTCCTCCCTACCTCCCTCGTTTGTGACTGAGCATGCATACATGTGTGTGTGTGTGTATTAAGCAAAATGTTTGACCAGAAGATTGCATTTTAGTGCAGGATTTTGTAATTTCTTGGTGCTTATTATGATCAAACCTTTTTGTCATTTTTATATGATTTATCTATGTATTTGTTTTCTTATTTTTCCTCTATCCTTTACTTTATTGATTATATAAAGAAGGGTAGGTCAAAGACTTGAATTCGTTATTCTGATTGTAGATATGGACGTTATAAAAAAATGCGTGAAGATATTGACAAGTATGAAGGTGGTTTAGAGGCATTTTCTCGTGGCTATGAAAAGTTTGGCTTCATACGCCGGTATACACTTTCATAACTTTGCTTGATTTTGTACCTTGCACATTTTTTTAGGTTGCATGTAGAATATGGGTTCCAGCATATGTAGCTACTATCTAATATTCAAACATGATATGCTGTCATGTGTTTTATTCCTTTTTATTCATAAGAACGGTTTTTGTAAGGAAATTAAGCACAAATGCTCCTTTACTCCCTGCAAATTATTATTTTCCCTTAGTAGTTTGCATCCAAACCTTACCTTTATTGTGGTGTCAAGTTATTATTTTCCAACTTTGTAGGGTGCCAAATTTCTATAATTTTTGTCCTTCGTAGTTTTCTTGATTAGGACTCAGAATTAGTCTGACATGTCAGTTAACTTTTCATACACTTCCTGGTTTAACTCCTACAAAAGCTAAAGCTCAATATAATACAAATCATTCTACTGGTTGAGAAACTGACGGATTTTTCCTGGCTGTGGCTGGCCTTAAGAAAGTTAGACCTGCATTTTCAATGGCAACCTTCTCACGATTAATTTATGTTGGGATATTAGACATGTGTTCTGTTAATCGTATATTTTATCCTTTAGCAGTTTAGGAAATATCTAGTAGGCCTGGCAGCAGATTGGTCAACTGAGCAGGTTAATAGACAATTGGTGTCAACCTGTAGATTAGCCTGCCCTTTTTTTTTTTGGTTTGACAGTGGAGCTTCTTTTATTCATGGATCATAACTGTCTTATATTTTGTTCCCTTAGATTATTTGCTTCATGTTTATATTATAGTGTTTACTTGTCCTTTTTAAATGGTCTCCCTTTGTTTCCAATAAAGTTTAATTTCCTTAAAATAATTAAATGATAAGTTCATGTGCAGTCTCTGAAAATAATCTTATGGTTTTTCAGTGACACAGGCATAACTTATAGAGAGTGGGCGCCAGGAGCTAAGGTTTGTTTTGATTTTATGTTTTAAGGTCTTAATTGTTTGGCGTAATTAACTCTCAACAAGGTTGGTATTCTTTAGACTGTGCATCCCTCCATGCAGTTATAGGTTTATGTTGGATTCAGACCATCTAGACCTCAGTACATTTAGTTTGAAGACCTTTTTTTTTTTTTCACCATGACATTGTGCTCTAATTAATGTAGATTACTTTGACATATTGATACATGAGAATGGAGGAATGAGGTCAAGGCTCTTTAACTTTTTTTTTTTAATAGAAATGTCAGATTATAAATATGATGATTTCAGCACTCTGACCACAAAATGAGATGACATGCTGCAAATATGTTTTGTCTTTATCACATTGGAATTTAACCAATTTGATACTTTTTCTAGCAAAAATTAGTGATAAGTTGAGCATTAATTTGGTCTTGAATAATAAAAACGATCCTTCCCTTCCTTTATATTTCCCCTAAAAGTTGGTCATATTGAATAAAACTTTTGGTAGATGTGTAAAACTTCTTTGTTTTCTTTTCCTTAATATATAGTGATAGCTTATTTCATCTTTCAGTCAGCATCTCTGATTGGAGACTTCAATAATTGGAATCCTAATGCAGATGTTATGACCCGGGTATGTCATCTTTCCTTTCTGTAATTTAAGTTTCACAGTATATTAACAATCCTTGATTGCACTGACCTTGACTTGTGAGTCGCTGTACTGGTAGTTAAATTGCAAGAACTAGCATGCTTTTGATATGTGAGGAGATCAAGAGAAGATGAAGTCTATGAGAAAGATTACTGTGTGTGAATGAATAAAGCTATTTTACTGAACTATCTGGAAGTGTTGTTTGTCAATCAAAGATTTTTCATTAAGTGAATCAGCCACACAAATTGTGTGTGCAAAATCTGTGTCTCTTTTTCAAGGGATGGAATACTAATGGCATGTTATATTTCAATAGCTTATTGGTGATTTATTTTTTGTCTCACTAAAAACTCTTTGTATGTAAGATTTGTAAGCAGTTAATCTTTTGGTTTATGTTAAAACAAAATCTCTCCTTTATGATCCTTTATGAAATATTATGATTTGGTTATTATACAGGAATTATATAATTTTAGTGATCATTGACCTAATCAGAACAATTTGAATTAAACTTTGCTCAAGCTATGTGTCTGATACACTTGCCTCGAAAGTTATGCTTGTTTTGGTTTCTTTTACTAGTTTATGGGCTTGATTGAGCTTCATGACAACCAAAGCTGAGCTGTCCATTGATATCAGTGAGAAGACGATGAGGTGGCATGTGCACTGATACTAGAATTATCTAATTGGTTATTTATTAACACATTACAGTAGCTTTAGGTTAGGGAAAGGATAAGCTATATGAAATGATACTGGAATAGCTAATTGGTTAGTTATTACCTCATTGTGGTAGTTCTAGGTTGGGGAAAGGATAAACTACTTCATTGTAATTTTACCATAATGGCTGCTAGTGGTTACTGACATTTCATATTTGCATCTTGTATGTAAATTCCTTTTCTTTTCCCCATTTTATCATCATTATTTAGTGCTTCAAGATAACATGAAATTCATCTGTCATTTCTAACAGAATGAATTTGGGGTATGGGAGATCTTTTTGCCAAACAATGCTGATGGTTCACCGCCAATTCCCCATGGTTCTCGTGTAAAGGTAACATTTCTTGTCAATCAATTTTAAGTCTGGCTTTGTGATTTTTAGGCATACTACTGTTCTATTTTTTACTTACTGTTTGTGATGGATTCATTTCACTTTAGTTAGATACTTGTTATGGTTATTATTACATACCTTGAACACATCATGGGGTCTTTGTTAGTGAGCGTGACAAACATGTCATGTTTTCCTTTAACCTATACATTGGGCTGTTGTTATTGTGTCGACAATCATGAACCTACGATAATGTGGTTGTGTTGTCTAGCTTATCTTGATTTTAAACATGTATTTGTAGATTCACATGGATACTCCCTCTGGTATTAAAGATTCTATTCCTGCTTGGATCAAGTTCTCTGTGCAAGCTCCAGGTGAAATTCCATACAATGGCATATACTATGATCCTCCAGGAGAGGTATAGTTCTGTAGTCTTTTCTTTCTATAAGTCTTTTTAGTTATTTAAAGGAAAAAAATGAGAAAAGTATGATTTCCAAACGCATTCGGCTAATATGATATTGAACTTTGATAATAAATGATATAGTAACATTAAAATATTGGATAATATAAGGAACAATTTGAGTTTAATTTTGAAACTTTTCTCTATAATTTTGAGAATGCAGCTCTACCATGTCTATCATGTGTACATGTTGAAATGTAAGATTGTGAATCTACTAATTTTATTGGGGCTGCTATATGTGATTCTAGATGCAGTAGCAACTATTATTTTATGACTATAATTGAACACTTAATATGATAAAATAAGTTGAGGTCCCAATCTATATTGGACCTTCTCGTGATCAGCATGCTCAATCCTTTACAGGAAAAGTATGTATTTCAACATCCTCAGCCAAAGAAGCCAAAGTCACTTAGAATTTATGAGGCACATGTTGGAATGAGTAGCACGGTATGGATCTCCCCTCACTCTCTCATACGTTAACTTCAATCTCTGGATTTGTAGTATTATATGTGTGTACATAGAAGCTTCAACAATTGAATTAGGAATTCCACAATCTTCCTTTAACCTCTTTTCTTTTCTTTTTTCTTTTTTTCTTCTTTCTGTGCTATGCTTATTAATTCTTTTCTTCTTCTCACAATTTTATCAACCATGACATGCAGGAGCCCATGATTAACACTTATGCTAACTTCAGAGACGATGTGCTCCCACGCATTAAAAGACTTGGCTACAATGCTGTTCAAATTATGGCTATCCAAGAGCATTCATACTACGCTAGCTTTGGGTACTTTCCTTTTTTGAACTAGCTGCAGATTACTGTATACTTTGTCATCTAAATTTTAAACTGTACTTGTGTATGAGTTCACTAAACAGCTCGTATTTGTTGATCTAGTCTCAAACTCTCTTTGATTTGATGTAGGTACCATGTCACAAATTTTTTTGCACCCAGCAGCCGTTGTGGAACTCCTGATGATTTGAAGTCTCTGATAGATAAAGCTCATGAGTTAGGTCTGCTTGTTCTCATGGATATTGTCCATAGGTACAAGCTAAATCTAAAGAGAATATTATCATTAGAAATATCCGTTAGCTTATTGTTTGCTGCATGTATGTTCATTGTTACTTCTAAGGCCAGCCAAAATTAATAATAAAAATAACAATCATACTTGTGAATCTTTGTAGGTAATAGTCACTTATCATTGATCTTTGATTGAGCTCACCATTAGAAATATGGATTTTCTTTTTTGTGTGTAATTTTGCTTGATCTCAGTGATTCTACATGTGATTTGGGCAGACCACTAAGTTGTCAGATGAATGATGTAGCTTGTAGTTATTAACATTTGCAATATCTTCCTTGAAATCAGTTTGTTGAATGATCAATTTAATTCAACAAGGATGAATGATGTAGTTGAAAGTTTACTGTATATGTCAGACATTCTTAATCATTTCACTGTAGTATATTCATATTTGCTTTTTAATGTTTTTTTTTTCAAGGATATCTAACTGGTAATATCCAATCAATGCAGCCATGCATCTAATAATGTGTTGGATGGGCTGAACATGTTTGATGGAACGGATGGTCATTACTTCCATTCTGGGTCGCAAGGTTATCACTGGATGTGGGACTCTCGCCTTTTTAACTATGGAAGCTGGGAAGTATGTGCTTTTGCCAAACTATAAAAATATATAATGTTGGTGGTGAATCTTTTTCTTCTTTTTCCCCTGCATGTTATCATCTGTAGTAATTAACTTCTTTCTTTTTAATTTTTGATATAGGTATTAAGGTTTCTTCTCTCAAATGCAAGATGGTGGCTGGAAGAATATAAGTTCGATGGATTTAGATTTGATGGTGTGACTTCAATGATGTACACTCACCATGGCTTGCAGGTATTTTAGAGCTCTTGGAAATGATGCCTTGTCCTAAATTTGGTTTGGCGACTAACTTAATGTTTGCAAGTTGGTAATCAATGTTGTAATTAATGAAGCCTTTCTTGAACAAAGCCATTTTGGCATATAGGTCTTGCTAGAACTTTAAATAGTGAACACAGTTAAACAACCGATTAAAAGCTTAAGCTGTTAGCAAATGGTATGGCAATAAATTTCAGCCAGCCTCAACATGTAGGACATCGGTCCACCTCAGTTGCAGGATTGCCTCCGGATAAATATCAATGATATTTTTCTAAAAGATAGTTTTAAAGACTGCATTATGTATCATGTGGGCTGGGGTAAAGAAAGCATTGCATTTTTTAAACTACATCATTTGGTGCTCTACCAATATATTGGCCCTTTTTTAATTGTTTCTTGAGCTGCAGGTAGCATTTACTGGAAATTACAGTGAGTACTTTGGATTTGCAACTGATGTAGATGCTGTTGTTTACCTGATGCTGGTCAACGATATGATTCATGGGCTCTACCCAGAGGCTGTTTCAATTGGTGAAGATGTATGTTGTATAGTTCTCTTGAAAGCATATTGAGTATCTATTGATTCTAGCCCTCCACTTTCCTCTGTGCACTTATTAATTTCAGTGGAATATAGCAAAATAGTATCTTATACTGGTTGTATCAATGAAAGTAGGTGCATGCATGCATTTATAGAGTATGTGTGTTTCCCTGTTGTGCGTGTCTGAGTTTACCCCAGATCATAACTTACATTCCATGTTATACAAATAAAAGGGTTCTTTGACTACCAACCCAACATAAGCCCTTGTATTGTTTTTCATTCATACTAGAATGTTTACGGTATTTATCAGTAACCTTTAGCTCTGTAAGATCATTTTTGTGAGTATGTTAGAAGAAGGTGGGAACAAGACAACAGCTGACATAAACTTGCACCATGTTCTTGTGTTCACTTGTCTTGAAGAAATGCATCTAATCACAAGGAGAAGAAGATTTATTCTGGAATTTTTCAATATTTAATAAATAATTAACATTTGATGTGAAGGTTAACAAATAATAGCTCACATTTATATTTGTACTCTTTGGCATAAATCACTACTGCGCTTTCCTGATGTTGTTCAGTTGATTACAAAATTAATTTTCCTGTGCAGGTTAGTGGAATGCCAACATTCTGCATTCCTGTGCAAGATGGTGGCGTGGGATTTGATTACCGTCTGCAAATGGCCATCGCTGATAAATGGATTGAGCTCCTTAAGTATGTTCCCACTGGAAGTCCAAACACAAGTTACCATTCGATGGACATGAATCCAGAATCTCTTTGTATAGTCATATGATATATAAGACATGTCTTCTTTTTCCTCTTTTGTAGGAAAAGGGATGAAGCCTGGAAAATGGGTGAAATTGTTCACACAATGACCAACAGGAGGTGGTTAGAAAAGTGTGTTGCTTATGCTGAAAGTCACGACCAAGCACTTGTTGGTGACAAGACAATTGCATTTTGGTTGATGGACAAGGTTACAAGTGCTCTTACTTATCTACTTATTATATGTGCTGAACAACATTTATGCACTGAAATTAAGGGCTATAGAAAGCTTATTTGTTATCGGGCAAGAACTTTGGATTTTGTCCAGTGTCATTGTTAATTTTGGTCACATTGAAGGACATACCTGCTGCTTTATGCATTCACATTTACAGGAATGCTGTGTGGTTATAAGGTTTGGAGTTGTATAATTTTTTCTTTTATTTCATACGATTTCCAAGTTGATGATTAATGCATCTGTAGCATAAGTTATTCATATGTTGCAACAAATTCGTTTTTGTTCTTACTTTGTAATTTGTTGCCTTCTTTCATGGCTCGTGCGGGGTTGAAGTAACATAGCTTATGAATCATTGAAGAAAATCTTAAGTTTTATACCTTATATTTTTGGAACTATTTATTTTATTTTTTATGCCTTTCTGCAGGATATGTATGATTTTATGGCTCTGGACAGACCGTCAACTCCCCTTATAGATCGTGGAATAGCATTACACAAAATGATCAGGCTCATTACCATGGGATTAGGTGGAGAAGCATATTTGAACTTCATGGGCAATGAATTTGGACATCCTGGTAAAGTCAATTATTAAATTTTAAATCTATTTATTTCTTTTTTTTCTTCTTTCATCATTGATGTTTTTTGATAATCAATTTGATGGTTCTCAAAAGATATGATGTTACTCTTTCAACCCCATTCTCTTTGTAGAGTGGATTGATTTTCCAAGGGGTGACCAGCGTCTTCCTAACGGTCGACTCATTCCTGGGAACAATTGCAGCTATGACAAGTGCCGGCGTAGGTTTGATCTAGTAAGTTTCTCCCTTGGTAATGGAATGCAAGCAACTATTTTGAAGGAAGAACTTACTGATGATTTTGCTTGCTTTCATGTTGGCTACAATGTTTTGATTGGATTATAGAACTAATTCTCAATCTTAATATTGATGAACAACAAATCTGAACTACACATTGAATTAAACCACAGATTGATTGAACTACTCCAGATGCAGATCAATTAGGGCCAAGAGTGAGTTTTTTAAAAAAAGGAAAAAAATTCTAATAAAACTTTTTATTTAGTTTAGTTGCTTTCAACTTGATAGGTCTGGTCAATATAGTACTGAAAGAATCATGAACTTGGTATGTATGTGTACTTAACGATCCTTCAAATTATTAGTCCCCACTGTTTTAGGTAATATAAAGTCAAATGATTGTCATGTCGGAAATTGCCCATCCTTTTATATTTTAGTGAAATATGTTAAGCATTTAAAAGTCCCAAATGAGCAGCTTCTCTGCACATATAAGTTCTCTCAATCCATCCACCGACTTATTGATCCTTTCTGATTTAGTTCATGTGTATTTTAAGTTACACAATTGTCTTGTTGCATGACGTTTATCCTCTGTTTTGTTTTAGTGGACTTGTTTAATATGTTTGGCATTTGAATCCACAATGAGCAACTTCTCTATGGTTGAAAATAACTTTCCTTTGCTGTGGTTTTGATGGTATTTTTATAATTCTTATTGTTTGTTGGTTATATGTACCCAGGGGGATGCTGATTATCTGAGATATCGTGGAATGCAAGAATTTGATCAGGCAATGCAGCATCTTGAAGAGAAGTATGGGGTAAAGTCTACTTGAGCTTAAAACTGCTGGTTATACTGTTAATGCCTTGAACTTTTTGTTTATAATTATTTATTTACTTAAAATTTTATGCTATTTGTTAGATTTTAAATGCTTATATCTTCTGAGATGTATAAAGCTAATTATGGGTTATGGTGTATTATGTGGTATTTCCTATCAGTCATTGGGCTGGAGTTTAATCTATGCTGAGGGAGATCTTTAGGATTTAGTTTCCCTCGTCAAATATAAATATGATCGACAGTTTCCTACATTGGGAATTGGCCGAGTGTATTGGTCTATATGCGATTTTGCCTTTTACCAGTGTTAGGTCTAGTTTCTTTTTCCTCCTTTCCTTTCCTTGTATTGATAATATGGTCAAACATGTGGACTGGAAAATAAAACACTGGTTTACTGTTTATGCAGTTCATGACTTCTGAGCACCAATATGTGTCACGGAAGGATGAGGGGGACAGGATAATAGTCTTTGAAAGAGGAAATCTAGTTTTCGTCTTCAACTTTCATTGGAATAGTAGTTATTCTGACTATCGTGTGGGCTGCTTGAAGGCAGGGAAATATAAGGTATAACATCGGATGCTTTTTACCACTTTTTATTCTAATGTGTTTAGCTTTGGCCTGTTAATACATTTATGCATCTGTCTTCTTTTTCTTACCTAATGTTTACCCAATCTGGTTTAAATATTTAAGTGCAATTATTGAAGCCTAAATCAATTGTCTTATAGCCTTAAAATGGGAGAACCTTTTTAAACAATGGGCTGTTTCAGATTTTTTTCAATTCTTTTTCACGCTTGCTTCATTACTTGAACCAAAATACATGGTGTGTGTCTGTGCATGCTTTCATTCTGTTTTCTCATTTTATCCCATTTCACTGTTTAGATTATATTTTGTTTTCTCTTGCAGATTGTCTTGGATTCAGATGATCCACTTTTTGGAGGCTACAACAGGCTCGACCACAATGCCGAGTACTTCAGTTCGGTAAGAAAATCACCTGCTGACAAGTCTTCTCCTGCCCTCGCTCCTTATTTCATGGTTAATTATGGGGTTCTAAGTGCAATGGGCTTGTGCAGGAAGGGTGGTATGATGACCGGCCTCGTTCCTTCTTGGTATATGCACCAAGCAGAACGGCTGTGGTCTATGCTCTAGCAGATGCAGAAGAGCAACGTGTTAAGGTATAAACTTAAATAACCATCAGGTTCTATCTAATAT
Source organism: Luvunga scandens (assembly GCA_030449905.1). Taxonomy (NCBI): domain Eukaryota; kingdom Viridiplantae; phylum Streptophyta; class Magnoliopsida; order Sapindales; family Rutaceae; genus Luvunga; species Luvunga scandens. Next base: position 4,786,456 of record JASUUG010001265.1, read on the forward strand.
GGGGGTTTTGAGAGATCTCCTGGCTATGCATCACCATTCCACTTACCGATCTTGAGAATAAAAGTACAGTGAGTCTTGTTGAATTACGCCTCACAGAAACCGGGGAGGTCAAGATGAACATGAGGAGCGGACAACATGCATGCAGCATTGCAATTTCATGCGAAGCATTGGAGACCAATGCATGTAAAATGTTTCTTGTTCCTTTACTGGCTGAAGTTGTGGTCACGGCATATCAACGAAGATAGTTTCCTGTTTTTGTCAGACTACCGACTGCGTGCATTGAAATTATATCTGAATCGTTAGTAAGAACGCAGAGGTTACTGTAATCATGTAGCCAATTTCTTAGTTATCATTGTTGTTGGACATCAGTCGCTACAGGAAGTGTTACTGCAGCGTTTTGAAAACTGAAAAGGCAACTGCCTACCGGCAGCCCTCAGCATGCACTTGATGGTTATAGGCAGTTGGCTGTAGGTCTCAGGTTTTCGCACCAACTCTATGACTTGAGATTTGAAATGAAAAAATTGAAATTCGTAACGAAGAATTTGGTGAGACGTCATTAGAAAATGATATTTATGTTGTATGGCAGATGGCCAGTATCTCCCTCCCTGTAAGTCCAAAAATGCTTCTGCGGTCTCTCATTGAAACAAATTAAAGTTGTCCTCTCAGTTGATGGGAGTGCAAAGGATGCGTAGCGCAAACATATAGCAGTTAAAATTGCTGTACAAATTCCCAAATCCCTATCAAGAAATACGACAATTTAAGGCAATCCAAACAACAGCATAAACACACTCAATTTATACATAAGGCAACAACCACCAGAAGAGTGACGGGGAGTTGGCCAAATCACGAATCAAGAATCATTTAGAAAAAAAACCAAATGAGAAACAAATTATTTAGTTACAAAATCACCACCAAAATCAGGTGCTAACATAGCTAGCCTCTGAGGCAGAGCTGCGAGCCAACTGATGTAGAACGCTCGTCGGAGATGAATTAGAATTGGAAGTCGAAGATCGCAGAGCCTCTGCTAGAGGTCCTCCCATTGAAGCCACCGTGTGAGTGGCCCATCCTGCCGCCCAATTCAGCTGCGGCTCCCCCCTTTCACCGCCCTGGGAGCCGGGTTCATCTATATTGCCGGTGGAAAGTTTCAAAGACACGTCAGATGACGAATTGCCCGGCATCGAAATGGAGAGACAGGTGGCAGAATTGACTGTGCTAGAATTGCTTTCACAATTGTTGTGATCTTGGAGTGACCGTGGCCAGTCATCAAAAAAAGGCCTCAAAATGTGACCATCAGATCTATTACCAACCTCATTTTGGGGTTCAAACAGGCCCTTACTAACTGCTTTGGACACACAGGAACTACAACGGACAAAAGAACGTCATATAAGCAAAAATTAAAACAAAGAACAAAATAAAGAAATGATAAGCATAAGAAGAAGGCACAAGCATAAGCATAATATCTTCAAAAGAAGTGGTTGGGGTCAGTTTGTACAAAATCAAAAGAAATTCCCCCAGATATGAAACATGCTGGCGTAACTTTCCCCAGGGCCCTACAAAGAATCTGTCTTTATCTAAAATCTAACCCCCACCCCCAATAAAAAGAACTCTTATCAAAATAATAAAGTCAAGCCAAGTAATCAAAAAACAGACATAAATCCAATTAACGTTAATCAAGTCAAAATCATAAATCATTTTAGCAAGGTTCCTACGTGACAGGGGATTACCTTTGATTGAACTGAAGAAGATCAATGGAAGGCGCAGGCGCGGAAAGCGCAAAAGTAGTGGCATTAGCCATTTGACCAAGGGGTGAAGGAGCAGCAACAGTTGCGGCAGAATTATTATTATTATTAATGGCGCCGCTAGTGGTTTCGAGAGTAGTTCCAGCAGCAACAGGGGTGGGTGTGGGGATTTCCACATGCTTTCTTGAACGGTTGCGGCCACGGTGCATGTGGCGCTCGCAATACTTATGCCCCGCCACCACGTCCCTTGAGCACCTCCACTTCTTGCCATCGGTCCTCCTGCACCTCCCTGGCTCTGGATCCATTGCCCCCCTCCCCCAGTACCCTGATTGCAACACTGATCACACATATACACATATATATTATGCTACTATTTCAGGAATTTTGAACATATTAATCCTGAACGAATGAAACAGTTTAAAGTTAAGTGTAAGCAGATCAGAACCCAACAGTTCAGGTGAAAAACCTACTAGATCTGCTAATATATATGTATATGCATTTAGACAAATGAGACCATGACGATAACGTTTACCAAGAATTAAATATATTATATTATGAAAAATGAGAGAGGGGTAGCACTCACGAGCTGGCTGAAAAGGAGAATAATGTTGAAGAGGGTGATGCAGGAAATAAGGAGAAGAGTTGACAAGGCTTTTCTTGATTGGCTGAAGGAGTTCAGCTGGAACAACAGCACCAGCTAACATGTACCTGTAGATCAAAGCCTGTAGCTCAAGCTCCTGCCACTGAGCCACGCTAAAGTAACTTCCCATCCCTGATAAAAATTTAAGAAAAAAAAAAAAGCAAAACCGAAAGTGATAAGGTAAGAATGAGAACCCAGCGAGTTAGAAGCTAGAAACTACTACAATTTTTTGGGTTCTTGTCTGTCACACAACAGGCGTAGTATAAAGATGAAAGAGAGAGAGAGAGATTAAAATGAAAGCTGCGTGATAGAAAAGGAAGAAAAACATCATACTGGGAAATCTGGAGGTTGAATCAGAAAACGCTGACAGGCTACTGACTTTGGATGTGGGTTCAGGTGCAAACAAAGGACGAGCAGATGATCCAGATGACATGGGTTGTTGGTGTAGGTGTAGGTGTTGTGCTTCATGGGGCTCAAGAAAGAGTTTTGGTATCTTTGCTGCAGAAACTTGTTGCTCTGACCCATGCTGCTGGTCTCTCCGTTGCTTCAGATGCAATTCCATGGAGAGAGAGAGAGAGTAGAATTAATTTTTAGTGTGGTTGTATTGGTTTTGGGTATGGGTTTAATAAGCCTTGTTTGGTGTGTTGTTGGGTATATTATATGCGAAGGGAAAGTTTTGCAGGAACTTCTATGGTTTCCTTTTACATATTTTGGCAGATTCTCACTACCAGAGAGAAAAATAGAAAATTGGATAGTAAAACTTATTATTAACTGACATGTTAAGCCTGCAAAGTTTGTTTATAGCCACTGGAGAAGCCCTAGACCTAGGGAACTTAAAGATTTTTTTTTTTTTTTTAAAAAAAAAAAAGACAGTCAGACAAGACAGTTGAGAGCAAAAAGAGAAACCCTGACTAAATTAATTATTTAATAATCAAATAACAATTTTAGATTTGTGTAGAGAGATAATTACCTGCAGTCTTTGATCTCTCTGTCTCTCACTCTCTCTAGCTAACTTTGCATTGGAAATAGCACTTTGAGCAACATGGGGTCGTGACTCTTCAGCTTGAATTTTAAAATGATCTTTTTTAATTATTTAGTTACAATCTTTTGCTTTTTTATTTCTTTTATCAATTTTTTATGAGAGTGGCTGTGGGCTTTTTACATGGACAATTAAACTGTCAAAATATAACCAAGGCTTTATGAAGCCGAAAGTGCAGTTCCAATCCAGCTACGCTAGCTAAGCTCAGGGTTTATTGCTTTCTTTCGAGTTTGTAAAACAAAAACATGACGATGGCTTATTTGTCGCTCGCTTCTCAAAAGACAAACACTGAAGTGCCATTATCTATACTTCTGAAACATTAATTGATATCTATTGATAATGTGAATTTCTATTGCGGTGGTTACTTGTCGTTGAGGGTTTGCCTTATAGCTGGCTCTCTATTTAGGACAATGATCCTCTCCTAATATTTTTTCTCTCTTAGTCTCTTTTAGTGAAAATAAATTGTTAAAATTAAATTTTAAATTAATTTTATTTATTATATTTATAATTAAGTTAACTTTTTTCATTAAATTTGAAAGACTAAGAGAAAAAAATACTAAGAGAAGATCTTGATCCCTCTATTTATAGAATATTAGAAAACTTTTCTTTCTTTCTTTCTTTCTTTCTTTTCTAAATAGACATATTTTCTTCCCAAAATATATTAAAATTATCTTTAAAAAATTAGTTAGTCGAATATCAAAGCTACACAATAAAAACATATCAAATAGACGCATCCTAATTTTGATATGTGATATTTAGATAGAAATTCTTTTTTGTATTTTGAGTTCTCAAATATGAAATATGAAATATCTCCTGCGTTGATCTTAGAGAAAACTATGTATCTTACTTTTTGTCTATATATTTTAGCTCTATATCTTCAAAAATTACAAGTGGGGAAAAAAAAAAAACAATTTCGCATTTCTTTTTAATTTCTCCTTTTGCTTAATTGCGTACAGGATTTCGTCGTTTATTCTCAATTTAAATGAAAAAGAATATACCTCGTGTTGGGCGGGGCTCGAAGCTTGGCTCAAGCCGGCCCCGTGAGCTAAAATGTCAGTAAGCTACACCAGACGAGCTGCGACTGCACCTCCATCCAAAAATAGCAAACCCAGTTAGACGAATATGCCCTTGATATATTCCCCTATTTACGTCAAGATACTTTTCCATTTTACATACACGCACCGTGATATTCTTTCAATTATTAATGTTTTTGTCTTTTTGTGTTTTTTTCTTTAAAATTCTCACCTTTGAAGCCTAACTTTACCTGCAAGGACATGGATCCCACGTTATTTACAAGTGTGCCAGACTACATGTCAATTGAAGAAAAAGGGAGAAAAAAAAAAGAGAAGTAAAAGCGAATGCCAATTGAAGAAACAGCAGAAGTAAAATAATAATTTTCACTGATAAAATTGGTTTTTTGAGGGAACAAAAAAGTATAAAACGGAAGCCTTACTAATTTAATATAAGAATGTATTCTTATTTCTCACCATCGTAATAAAAATCAAAATTCAAAATATTGATTGGTTTGCATAAGTGGCATAGCCAGAAAATCATTCCGGTGGGGGAAAAAATTATGAACTGCCGAAGAACAAATTTTACACCCTGACTATATTGCTTTATAATCTTATTACTATTGTAGATATGTATGTTTGAATATTTTTGTTTTTAAATAATAGATCTAATTTTGGTTGGTTGTTAATATTCAGCTGCGCATTTGGACTATATGGTATCAAATTTTTAATTAGATCTTATTATTTTTAACGGATTCAATTAGGTTTTGGGTATTTAAGTCATGCAAGTAGACAAATATATTATAAGTTATATCCGAATAAGATTTTTATGTAATTTAAAAATAAAATTGAACTTGAATATAATGTATTTAATTAAGAAAACGAGGACAAATTTATAATTTCAAGTTTTCAACTAGGTAGATAAAAAGTATCATCTAAAATTTTTGGTCTAAGCAAAGGCCACTTCTCTCTTAGTTTTGTATCACTTGGCCTTGTGGTGGACTATTGCCTTCATTAATATGAGAGCAAAAACTCGAGTCCCTCCATAGAAACATAAACATTTATCCCTCAATTACATAATTTAATGAAGATAAATATCTCCTCTCCTAATCAAGTAAACATTTCTCTAATATTACTAAGTGTGAAAATTTGAGTTGTGCTATAATAGTCTTAATTCATGATAGTTGAATGTGAAAATTTGAGTCATGTTATAATAGACATGATATTAAGCATTAATAGACATGATATTAACCATTAAGTTTTTTTTAAAAAAAAATGATTGGTTAGTAAAATTTTTAATATGACTCTATGCTGAATTTTGACTTAATTTAGTTTAAATTTACATGGATTCATGTTTGATTGTACTCCCATATGGAGAAGTGATCTAGTGAATACCGCTACATGGCTAGCTTTCATTAGGGGAGCTGTGGGTTTCTACTACACAACTCTCTTCCCGAGAGCCTGAGACGTGCGCAGTTGCTCACATGACTAAAATCCTATTATATTATATCAAATAACTTGTGACGTACCATCAAAATTTTATTTTAAACAAATCTAACAAGAGAATAACTACATTCATTCTTAAATAGTTCAACTGAAAATACACATATACGTTATCTAGCGTAGTCATACGCCACATTCTATTAAAATCTACATGTTTTAAGTTATATCAATAGATTGATTCACTTCGTGTCTGCGCTCGCCGTGATTCGAATTTTAGTAAAAGCAAGTTGTAGGGATTAGTATTTAATGGGGTCTGGTTTATCATCTTAATAGAAACCTTTTATACAATGTGGGAGGGGAGGGCGTGAAGGGCGAAAGAGGTAAGTGTGGGCTAAGCAAGGCAATCTAGTGAAGTCCAAAGTTGGGGGGGCAAGACGAGAGACTCCAGAGATAATCTGAAATGTGAAAGCGAAACCAAATTGCAGCAAGCGGGGAGACTCGGGGCGAGATACAACAACCGGCAGGTTGTGGGTAAATAGCGGGCAGTAACGCTACCTGTTACCAACCATTACCTAACCGCAGCTGCTTAAATAAATGGCCGGATGCGACGAACCAACCTGTTTCACCCTGATGTGACATCTCGCCGCTCCTTTTCCCCACACTTTACTCCTGCTTTTTTTGCCCGCCTTTAATTATTTGTTTTTCTTCAACCCTCCATTTATTGTCACAACTCACAACGATTATCGCATATCCCAGTTGTGTTTTCTATTTTGGAATTTTGTGAATGTCCGAATGCGAAGCAACACGCCAAGCCAACAAACCGGCTTCCTTTAGGTCAACACTCAACGCTCGCAAGCAGATCATGTTTTGGTTCCAAGAGTTTCTATTTTTATTTTTATTTTTTCCAATGGGCAAATTGGGCGCCATTGCTTTACGTCATATGTGCGTGGGAGGGTGTCCCCATGTTTGATCAGTGATCTACTATAAAACACCCACCAACATTCAGTCATTTATATATATATATATATATATTTGTTCCTTTGTTAATAACGATATTCTTATTTCTGGAAAAAAAAAAAATAGATGCACACAAAATTATAAAAAAATTATAAATTTTAATATATTAAAGGCTGTATTATTTTATGTATTAACATATTAAAATCTGTGTATTTTTTCTATTAGTGATATTCTTATTTTATTAAACATATATTAACTTTTTTTTTTAATTTATCAAACTGTATCTATATATTTCATAGTTTATTTTAAATGTGCGTTGATCTTAACCCAAGCAAAAAAAATATGCTTATTAAGAATCGAGATATGCGGTCAACACATGAAAATTATGTTTATCTCTATCCACAAATATGGGGAAAAAAAATTGATTTCTCACTGAAACTGAAGCCAAAGAAATAAATGTTGCCTTGGTCATCCAACAAAACGTGAATCCTCGCTCAGACTACTACTGTCGCCTTTATGTGTGTAAAAAAAGCTAAAATTTGCCACAAGTTAAATGTTTCGTTCATGAACATTGAACGATTGAACTCGCTAAAGAATGATATTTTATTTTTTAAAAAAAAACTTTATGATTGTTAATTACTATTTTGATCGCTCAACAGAGTTGATTTCACACACTGTAAGCATACTTCATAGATATTCCATGAATAACTTTAAAACTTAATAAGCCAAATCAGTCTTAAACTTAATGGAAGAATTTTTATTGTTAAAATTCATATCCTCATCATGCAATTTCAATTTCAGAATCGCATGATTAATTAAGGCAACCTAATTCGACAGTTCCTAATCCTATGCTAATTTATTGATACTTTTATTGCTGCTTATAAATAATATTCATGTTGATTTATAGAATCTCAGATACATTTTAAAGTCTTTAATTAAGAAACCATTCTTTTATATACTCATAACGTCAGCACACTGATAAAATATTGCAGTTACTTGTCGGCATCGACGAGTTGCAATGCAAAGTTGTGAAATTTACTTATTACAGTGTATATGTTAAACAGGATCGTTCTTCCAGGCCCCAGGTCAGGTTACTGTCACTCTACCCTTTCCACATGTTCTCTCTCAGAACACTGAATAAGACTTGTCAGATTTTATATATATATATATATAAATACAATATATAAATATATAAATAACATATCGATAAAGACAATATCGATAAAAAGACAATATATAAATAACATATCGATAAAAATTAAAATAATAAACAAAAGTAGGCAAAAAAGTAAAACGAAATCAGTCGTGTACAGTTCCCCACCAGGCAAAAAAAAAAAAAATCTAGGGATCATCTGCTCTCGTACGGATCTAAAGCGGGACCCACAACGACAGCAATCCACGTCATCAAATTCGTCTCTTATTGCCAATGAATTAAATTCAATTATTATAACAACGATTAAAAAAATAATTAGAGTAAAAGAAAAGGCTTTTTCTTTTCTTTTTATTTTATTTTATTATTTCTGGGTCGGGCTTCTGTCCTGCTTCTGACTGAGTGAGGAAAGCGCAGACGAGACAGCTGCTCCACGTGGGTCCCGGGTGGCTTATTTTAACGTATTTCGGTAGTGTAGGATAAAGTAAAGGCACGCCGGCACGCGGTGACCTCACGTGCCTTCACGTGACATATTCTCTCGCGGGTCGAGGCGGGGGCGACGCTTTGTTTTGTTTTTATTGGAAAGTGTTTTTGATTATTCAATTCGTAGGCAACTGTATCCGTATGTGTTGCTCGTAGCCATCGCTCCCTCCCATGTTGTGCGATCGAATGCCACGCTCCAGTTTTGCCCTCTTATATCTCTAGAGCCCTTAACGACTTTTCTTCTTACTTCTCCTCCTTTATTTATTTACAAATTTTAATTATAAAGTTAAAAATTACTAAACAAGCACACAAATCTTCAAAATCTTCATCTCTATCCCATCGTCAGAGAAGATTATGCGGTTGTAGATTAAAAGATTATAATATTATGATAAATACTAATTATTATTTAAAAATTATTATTTAAATGATTAATTTTTATTTTATAATTATACTTATTTTCTATAACAACTTATAAGTTAAAAATTATAACACTTCAATAACAAGATAAGAATCTTATCAATTTTTGTTTTATAACTATTGTGTTTATACATCCACCTCAATTTCTTATGTTTTTCTAATCTTTATATGCCTTCGTCTTTATTTCTTGTCATGGTTCAAAATCATGAAAGAAATTAACTATATTTAGAATACCTAAACAAATAATAATGAGAACAATTATAAAATTAAGGTCCTCTTTAGTAGTATTAAGATATTTAGTAAACTCTAATTATTATAATTTAAAAATTAAATTTATTTTATCTGCTATTTATATGACTGAAAATTTTATAATATATTTATTATTTTTATTAAAATTTTTAATTAAAATTTATATTTACTATATATTATTAATTTTAATTTTATAATTATAATTCTTAAGTTAGAAGAGCTTCATAGTAATAGGGCTTAAGCAAGGTATGGTAAGAAAAGTATAAAACAGTTTAAATAATGGTAATTTTGCAACGGGAAAAGTTATGGTGAGATGGTGGTGGCTGAGAGTAATAACTAGTCTACCAGAAAGGCTATTGGCAAGCTTCAAAGTAGGCGTTGAAGACACAAATATAGGCTCCGAGCAGCACACGAAACGAATCATCTTTTTTATTGATTAAATAAAAAAAAAAAAGAAAAATTAACGTAGATCTTTAGCATCAACCGGAGAGAGAGACCATGTACGCTTGTCTACTATCACGTGCACCTCACATGACACCATGCCTCCTCTAATCTACGATCCCGGTACAGAATCTAATTCTACTATCTTTTCGTCATTCTTTGCCCTTTGGCAACCGACCCGTGCACTAAATAAATTTGTGTAGAACAAATATACAGTTTGTAAATTAACGAGAATAAAAATTTAGACCGTTCTTTAATAAAATCGATTTAAATTTCTTTTAGAGATATTTTATTGTAAATATCGCTAGAGTTTTAATGATAACACATCTATATTTAAAAAAACAAATTACCTTGGCTTCAATTACGAGTGATACATCTAGATAATCTGTATTTCAAAGTGAAAAAGAAAAATATTTAAATTGATTAATTTAACAAATACTAAAATTAATTTTGAGTCTTCCACGACCACGAGTCATTCAGTTTAAAAGTGTACATTTCCCACAACCGTAGCTCAAAAAATAAATGCCCGAGTATTTGCTAAGATGTTGGGAGGGTCCATTGTCAAATGTACCTTCGGCCCAAAATATAAAAAGAAAGGGCGGAAATCCAAACCCAAGAACTCCTCCTTATCACATTAGACTAAAAAATAAGATCCAATGGGCTCGGTTGGGTCTTTTAAACGTGCAAAACTATTGAAAGTTGAAACCTCACCCGCTACATCTTGACTTTCTCTTCATTTTTGTCTTATAGTTCTACGAAACGCAAAGCAAAACGACAGCGGACAAGTATTGGTTGATATGCGTAATCGTAGATGAATCAACGGTTGCACGCAACTCTGTTTCTTCGTCTCAACTAGAAATTGCATTGAAGTTCATAAACTTTGGTGATTGCAATTGCACCGTGGCTCAACACATCAATATGTCAAACATCATAGTTGTTAAATGTTTCTATTGATCCCCAAAGGCTAGAAAATTCATTAAGAGAACTCGATGATGAAACATAAACGCATGATAGTGTTTTGGATTCATTGAGACACTGGGTCTTTATCGACAAAAGCAGGGGTGCCAATAGCTCGTCCCCCTATAGAATCCTTGTCCATCTTGCTACCAAGACAGCCCAAGCCCCTACCTAACATTTTTGGTGTTGCCGGAGAAATATTGCGGCTCATGTAACATATCCCCCAAAAAAAAAAAAGAAAGAAAAAAGGAAAAAAGAAGGAGAGACGGAGACTTGCGTAATAAAAGTGGTTCTTTGAAACCCCACATTTTGTCCAAAAAAGGTCATCAACTTAATAAAGAAATCTTGGGTTGAAAAATGACGCATTATAAATCAACGAATTATGATTTCCTTTTTCTTTTAATAATACTTAAAATAATAAAAATATTATCAAAGTTGTGAAATTGCAAAACATTACATCACCAACGGAGAAATATGTTGTCATTTGTTATGAAATATTTTAACAAAATAATTGAGCATAAAAAGTTTTACTATAAAAGCTAGAGCCAACCAGCTGTACAAATGTGACTATTCACACTTTCCAAACTTCTCAGGCTCCAAAATTTTCTGGGCTTTTTCAGGTCGATTCAACAAGGTGACAAAATCACAGCCCTATCACTTTGATATCTAACTCCTACCGTGCGACAGGCACTTCTTGATTGCGATTGAAACAAAAAGAAAATGTTATAGTTTCGGACTTCTTTTGTATTTTCGCCCCCCCTTTTTTTTTTTTTTTCTCTTGTATGTATCTTTTTGTTGTTTTTGCTTATTAATTATATGTATTTGATGCGGATGGGAATACACAAGAAAATCACCAAGATTCAAAAGAGATTCCGGTGCAATTTGAAATTAAAAAAAGAAAGTGAAAGATTCCATTCTACCACATAAACTTGAGAAAACCATCTTCGCCGAAGTAAGCACATAAAAATTAAAAGCATGGATGAAAATTAATGTTGTTTCGGCTATATGTAAAACATATTTCATTTAAAAAATTTTCGGTACGCTTCTCAAGATTCTTTTACATGTCGCAATTGATAAAGATATATTGATAAGATTGCGTTGTATAAATTCCTCAGAATTTAACCCACATTAGAAAAGTTGATAATGAATCAAAATAATTGACACTTGTAATTATGTTAGAGTTTAAGTAAAAAAAAAAAAACGGTTATTTAGCCCCAGTAAGGAAGATTAGTCTTGATAATAAACGGTCAACGGCTCAAATTGCAGAAAATTGCCATGTACTAATCTCTTTTATTACTCTCTCGTCCAAAAAAGATAACTAGTATAATACGATGTCTAATAAAACTCTTTTTTTGCTACTCTAATATGTTATAATTAAAACTCTACTAATATTTATAATTAAAAATAAATTAAAATTCTCTTTAATAATTTTATTATATTACAGCGTGAAAGTTAACCCTCACTTAATAATAAAAGGGTATCTATTTTACTTTAAATACGAGGAAACAAGTAAACTCTTGTTATGAGAGGAGTCCAGTCTCAATTTTTTCACAAATTAAAATAGTGTATTACGTATGTGTTTTTTTTCATTTATTTCATGATTGTTTGTTGTTCAATTGCTTCACTATTTGTAATTATATTATTCGCAGTTTGTCTTAAGTCAAATTGGAAACTTTATTTGAATAAAAAAAGAAAATGTTCATTCCCTTGCCCACGATTTGATTTCTCCAAGTCAGAAGTTGGAAGAATGCCAGGCTGTGTAAGAGGCCGTACGAGCCATTAAACATTCTCGATTTTTTTTTTCATTTTTTTTTTTAAAAACTGATATGAAGATTTTTTAAACTAATATTTAAATAGGAGAACTACTAGTATTTTTAATTAAATAATTATTACGATTAATTTACATTAACATCAATTGGCTAAAATTCTTAATTAATGTTGAAGAATACGGAGGTTTTTTTTTTTAATAATAATTAAAAAAAATTGGTAAAAAATATAAGCTGCTTAGTTCGTAAACGAATTGGTCATTAGTGTCTTGTTTGGTCAACTAAAATTAGTAGACTGTTCGAATTCAGCCTGGAAACTTCTGGCCTTGTTTTGCTTATGTTGACTTGATAATTTTAGTGGTCTTATTTGGTGTAATTGATAACACTGACATGCCAACAAAGCACTTTTGGCGTGCAAGTTTTGATTAGGGCTAGAGGCCTTTCATTTTTCTGAACGAGAATATATTAAGAAAAGGTTTAATAGTTAAGTTGTTCACCCATTTGCAAATATGTTTTTAAAAAGAATTAACAATTTGTTGAACTCGAACTCTTATGTTATGATTTTAACAATATGGTTTTGAGGATGTGAAGACAGTTGGGCATCCACAACTGCCAGATTCGCAATTAGATTTTCCCTCTCACAAAACCAAAATGGGAAAATACATTGCAGTTCGCTGAGAAATTGATTTCTGAGAACTCTTTTTAATCTTTAAAAGTGGGCCAGATGAGCTTTTGACGCAGCAAGCAAATCATTTGTATTGCGTTAACAGGGACGCCCTTAATCAAAGTGCTTTTGGTGGCATTAGGTAAAAGTTTCTATCCTTGCTGCTCCAGCAAATCAGTGTACAGGTGAAGCACTCCAGTGGTGCTTATGCACGCTTTGAATGCTCGCCGTTGGATGGACCCACCATCAGATTCCTAGGCCCATTAATCATTTTGATCCCATGATCATCACCGTTGAATTTTATCTGTGTTTGAACGTGTCCAACAGTTGGAAATGGTCCCCCACGGCCCGCCCCTGACCCCTTCTTCACATAAAGAGAGAGAGAGAGAGAGAGAAAAGTGGAAGTCCATTAACAAGTGATTATTTCATTTTATGCTATTTAATAAAGTACACCTTGACTTAATGATATTAATTTATTTATTCACACAAAATTAAGAAAAAAAATAGATAAACAAAATCAAATTAACATGTACCCTGAATTGAAAAAAGAAAGAAAGAAAGAAAAACAAGTTAGGAGGAATAACACTACCAGAGATATAAAATTTATTTTCTAATCGACACACAACAACTAATGTTAGCTTCTTTTACTTAAAGATGTCAAAGTTTCATACAATCATCGAGAGTGACGCATTCAACTACCTTATTAACAGAATAACGCAACATATGGTGTAGTGATTTTACAATCAATACAGTTTAAGATGCGAATTAAATAAAAATAATATCATGTGATAGTGTCGTTAATAATTAGAAAGACAGTAAAAATCAATAAAATGTGGTCATGTCATGTAATGAAGATGTTCAGATCGTGAAATACTGTAGTGCAAAGACGGTGCAATCACAAGTTAAAAAGACAATGATACTCGTGGCATCGAGTGTGTTCCGATAGTGTGTGATAAAGAGGAGATTCTTAGTTGTTAAAGCTTTTGCAGGCGCAAAGCACAGCGGAAAGGAAAGGTGGCGATACTTTGTCAAAATGAGGTGGCGGCAGTGGCCCTACTACCCTCTGCCTTTGGCTTGTCTCTTACGACTCAAAATGTGATTGGTGTGTGTGTGTGTGTGCGTGCAAGCGCAGGCGACCCTTTCTGTCCACTCCACACCAAACGTTGTTCTCAAGCACAAACCACCGCACGAACGGGAACAGGGCATGGGCTACATATTCACCTCCATCATTTTTTATTCAGACGTTGCACATTTGTACCTAGACCTCATAGTGTAAGCGACTAAAATCTAAGTTAGATTATCTAACTACAATATTGGCAACACATGAGATCAATTACAAAGCAAAATGCAGCATAAATTGAACATATGTCAACGGCTAAGTGGAAGAAGGGCGGACCGGGACCCCGTCAAGGTCACCAGGCGAAGCGTGCCTCCAAAGCGTTATTTCAGGTGTCGAAACGGTTTCGTTAAAGACACTCATACGGTACAAGTGTCTTTAATAAATAAAAATAAAAACAAAGATTTATGTTGTATGTATGTATACATATAATTTGTGTCCTAGCTAAAGTCACCGCCATGTGGAATTTTGCCAACTGTAACGGTTAGTACAGTCTGCGCTCACAACAAACTTCAAAACAAAATGTAACGGTCTTCCACTGCGCTGCGCATCCGGCCACAAAATTCTTTTTTTAAAGATTTTTTCATGTTATAAATATTAATAATTTTCCTCTGAAAGAAATTTATAGGAGGTTCTTGTTTAGTCGTTTCTCGTGTTTCCTAAATCTTCTCCGCAAAATTAATCTCGCAAAGATTATAATCTTCCAGATTGAAATCTGCTAATTATTTCAACATCGGTGGGATATTGATATGATATGATGGCCCAACAGCGAAAGATCAACGGTGCTAAAGCGGTGGAATTATTATTTGTTAATATTCATAAAGTACGGAAATCAAACGTTAGCCTAAATTTGAGTGAAAATTTTTGAAAATTGAAATTGTGAGGGCGTTTATCACGTGGGTTCCACCCGTAATTGAGGAGTCACCGAGTGGGGTTAATTTTCCCCTCAACTTTCAAAAAAACACAGCTGATAGCTGATGCTGAGAGATATAATAACATCTGAGCCCCGAATGTTTATAATTTCTCAAATAAGTACATACTTTTTCAGCTTATATGTCAAATAGGTTCCTTACTCCTCATGCGATGACTGAAATATCCTCCATGCTTAGAAATACTTCCACAATGAGATACAGTGATAGGGGCAACTTGGTAATTTAATCAGAGAACAGATCAATGATATATTTGACATAAATGGAAAATAGTTATCATGATGTAGAAAATATTTAGGAAACAGGAAATCAAAGGTTGTTTTTTCAGAGATATATTATGCACATCTTTATGTAGAGAAATTTTAAAGTGCATCAGAGATAATATAATTAATTAAAATATATATATTTAAATTTAATATAATCACTATTTATATAATAATTTTTAAAAGATAAATACACCGATCATAACATGATTTTTTTATTTATTGAATTACATAACATGATTTATTTATCATATACGTGAATTTTCCCATTATCAACGGTCGGCGGTTGGGTGATTTTAATTCAGCTTTCGGTTTTCTTTTGTATTTTATTGTTTTCACCTTTTTACCATAATACCTGGTTGATAAATAAAATTACAACAAAAACCCGCTTGCTTGCTGTTTGTAATAAATAAATAAATAGCAATGAGAATAATCTAAAGCTACAGCCTTGTGGTTTATAATTTATAAACACTTCTTAGCATCAGCCAACAGGACTACAGGGGAGAAAAAGAGAGAGAGAGAAAGAGAAAGAGAAACAACTCATCATTTCAAAGCAAAAGCAAAAGCGAGAGAGAGAGAGAGAGAGAGGCTGAGAAGAAACCAAAGAAGAAGTTAATAAAGAGAGAAAATCAAGGAAGAAGAAGGGTTTTTTTATTTTTATTTTTTTGCTATTTGGGTTAGTGAAGAAGATTTTTGAAGAAGGATGTCAATAGAGCAGCCACAGCAAAGCCAGAACTTGAACCAGTTAATGTTGCAACAAAGCTCAGGAAATCTCAGCTTCAGCAGCAGCAATCTGTCAAAGGATGACGAGGAGATGTCAAGGTCTGCTCTCACCACTTTTAGAGCCAAAGAAGAAGAGATTGAGAAGAAAAAGCTTGAGGTCAGAGAGAAAGTTCAGGCTCATTTGGGTCGTGTTGAAGAAGAAACCAAGAGATTGGCCACTATTCGTGAGGTTTGCTCATTCGGGTTGCTTCTCTTTTCCTGGGTTATTTGCAAAATTTGATTTTTTTTAGCTTTTTGGTTCAAGAAACTTGTCAACTACTTGTGCTAGAAAATTTAAGGTTTTTTTTTCAATTTTTTTTGGGGGGGTTTAATTGTGGAGAAATTTAATGATTTTATGGTTAAAAGGGTTTCAAAAACTTTTGATCTGAACGTAAAGCATGAAATTTGGAGCTGAAAGCAAATTCAGGCTTAATCTTATTTTGTTTATGCAAAAATAAATTAAAAAGTGGTATTTTTACTTTTCTGCTAAACTTGTCAGTTCAAAATTTTTGAACTTAAAAAAAAAGATGAGATTGTCAGGCAAATTCTGGGTTTATGTTTAGTTGCTATATTATTAATTGCTGGATTAAAGGTATATGCTCACTTGCTTAGTGTTCTTAGAACTCTCACTACTTAGCCATGGCCCAAAAGGGGGCTAAGTTGAGGAATTAGTGTAAGGCTTTTTGCTATTCACATGATCTATAAGGCTTCGGCCTCAAACTGTTGGTAGACGTGAACAAATCTGTTTTCATATATCTGTGCGTGTTTTGTCAATAAATTATTATTTTCTGGGTGTTTGAATTAATAGTAATTCCGTATATATCAGGAGCTTGAAGCACTTGCAGATCCCATGAGGAAGGAAGTTGCAGTGGTGCGTAAGAAAATTGATTCTGTTAACAAAGAATTAAAGCCTCTTGGGCATACCTGCCAAAAGAAGGTGAAATTCAATGGAATCCTTTTATGCTTACAATGGACCGTACATGCTTAATTTTTTTTTTTTGGGGGGGACAATTGTGGCATCCTATGAAGATTTATGGCTTAAAATGTATGTCACAGGAAAGAGAATACAAGGAAGCCCTTGAAGCCTTTAATGAAAAGAACAAGGAGAAAGTACAGCTAATCACCAAATTAATGGAGGTTAGTTTCAAATGTTTTTTCCTGTTCAGATAGAAAAATACAAGAGTTACACTTTCTAATTTTGAGATCTCTTCCTTCACAATCTGCGTTGTGGCTTTTTGGCTTTTCTATCGGATGAACAGCTGGTGGGCGAAAGTGAGAAGTTGAGGATGAAGAAGCTGGAGGAGCTGAGTAAGAGCATAGATTCTATACAACACTGATAATAACCTAATGCTGATAAACTGATGATTAGGTCTGAGTGATGTATTTAAGATGACTTTGATATTTATTATATATGGGTGTTTTCAGTTTGGTGTATTCTATGTGTCCTTGTTTGTTTTCAAGTAGAATTTGTTGGATCATTAGCTGATTTAGGAAGGGAATTACCCCGATAAACAGGTTTGTAACTAAACGCATCATGTCTTGACTCTGCTTTTCTTGTTATTTTTACTCTTGTTCAACTTTGTAATGTCTCCTTATTGAGTTTTTGTGTAATTTGGGGTTTGTACCGAGGCCATAATATCTAGTTTGTAAACTATTTGCTGATCTGTGAACAACTTCATTTGCCATTCTGTCTTCAAGCATTCCACTGAGGCTGCTGATGGAATTGCTTCAAACTAAGACATGAAGCAATTCTGTTAATGCAGGTGAGAAACTGCAAAGAAGAAATTTATTTTTAGTGTTAAGGGTAAAAGTTATGCTTTCTGGAATCAATTTCTTTACATACTCGGTACTAGGCAACAGCATCAGTTTACGTGATACGTTGATACATCAGCAAAACTCATCCTATCAATTCATGGAAAAGATAGCAGAGTCAAGTGGCTTTGCTGTAAATGGTGATTGTGTGGTCGGAAAATGGTGCAGCTCTAATGGTTTGAACAGATCATTCTGATAGCCATTTATGTCCTTTTTCTGAAAGTTGCTTTCAGATTCATTCTTCATAACATTACTATTTGCTCTGTACCCCTAGGTGGTCCAAGTATTAACTCACTTGGAATCTACTTAGTTTATGGTAGCTTTCAAATCCTAGCGCGTGGTTAACATTATAGCGGATTAAGCATCTTGATGATTGGATTTTTGCATGGAAAATATGTTGCGCCCTTGTGATTTTTATCGGAAATGCTCATGTTGATGTGGGCAACTACCCCAAATTTGCCATTCATCTAGTGACCAACTAAACACGTGATACAAGTTTGTAACTATGCCCATATGAGTAACGTCGGGGCTTGATCTATCCAAGAACTAATGATATAGATGTAAACACGCCGTCGTCATGAAATAAAATTACCAACTATCAAGTATACATGTATGGGTACAATAGAGACTTATCTTGTGTTAAGCACACAAGATGTTCTAAAGTCGAATGATTTTCAACAATTAAAGGGAATTTTTCATGCTTTATGCTTCACCAGCTTTTTAATGTACCCACAGCGTATCTTCTCGTTTACTACTAGTCTACTACTGAAGGCAAGACTTGTATGTGGATGAGACTGCAGGGGGCATCGTTACCTTATCCTACCCTCTACATTGTCATTTTTCCATGGAAATAACACAATACATGAACAGTGAAAAGACCTGGCAATGAAACCACATCCAGAAATTTAGGACCCTGCTTTCATTTCTGTCTGAAGCAAACTTTTGGCTTTTGAATAAACTAATTTATTGTGATTTTTAAAGGGTTCTTATTATTAATGTGATGTATGAACCTGTTAAACGCTCAACATCATCGGACTTATTATTTTGTTATTTTTCAGAAAATAGACAGTCTACCCGACTGATATTGAAACTCAAAATGTTGACCTATTTTTAGCATCATTACATGAGATCAGGTGCTAGCTTTATGATATGTTCATGTTCATTTGCCCTTCTCATGGGACAGAAAGGCCTACCGTTTTAACAACTACAACTACCAGCTAAAGATAATATTTCCTTCTCCTCATTCTTTATAATTCGTTTGTTAAAAATTATTAGATAAGACAAATCGAAATTCAATGCAATCTAGGAACAAGAAACAAGCCATGTCGTGACAATCATGTTGGGATGCAGTGATGATTCATTACAGTACTTCCAGATTTGTTATTATAGAGCTGGAGTGAGCTAATTTAGTCTATAAATTATTCTCTTTGTTCACTGCAAGAGACCTAATGAACTCAACTATAATTGCAAGAAGCGGAAACAAACTCTTTCGCACCATACGAGTGAAATTTAAAGTCAAATTTCTTGTACTATCTTAAGTAAAATCAATTAATACTCACATGACCACGGGACTAGAAATCTACTTCTAGAATATATGAAAAGAAATTAATCTCGATAATAAAAAGACTCCACCTAAAAAATGAGGTGCAGAGGCACCAGCCGGGAAGCCACTCGACGGAGGAGTGGTTTGCTGTAATAACTTTTGAGAAAAGACAAAGTTTGTAACATGGGATGAGGCGATACTGCCTGGAAATGGCGTGCCGACAAAGTTCACAGTAAAAATTGCCGACACTAGGGGCAGAATTGTCCGTAAAATGTGAACTATGGGACCATACTATTGTGTATCAAGCAAGTCTGCAATTATAGCATAAAGCAGAAACAAAAGCAGCAAGCCTCACCTCAAACACTTTCAGGTGCAGAGCATCTTATCAAGTCGCCTTTTTTTGTTGCTTTGTTCAATTAACTTTGTTGATAGGATTTTTAGTGGACACAACCCATCAATTAAGTGCTAGAATTATAATGTCAATGAACAGTGAATCTGTTATCTGGTTGTCCAAGCCAACATTAGAGGCGTCAAATGGGTCGGGCTGTCCTCGCCCTTGATGACTCTGGCCTCTGACTCTGGCATACTCTTCGCATAAGTCCGGCCCGGCTTTGTGCATGAACTTAATTGGGCCTGTGTTGGCGGTATGTGATAGCCCGGTGCCCTGTATTTTCAAATTCAATCTTTCAATCAAATTTAAGAAAGAATTTTAATGATAAAAAGTTCAAGAGGAGAAAATGATCGGGCAACTTTGTCACCATATAGTAAGCACCTGGCACAATCATATGACTTCTTAGGTAATAGTGTTAGAATTATAGAATAACTAAAGAATGTCACATGATAGTTTTAATTATTATAACATAACCAATGTCACCCATTTAATCATTATTCATGTGTGAAGTAGTAGATTGAAATATTAGCCATATGTTCGGCTTTAGTTCTTAATTCATGTCAAAAACTTCTAAGCTGTTTGGAATAGTGGGCTCTAATTATTGGGCATCAGTACTGAAAGATCCTCAACAAAATCTCTGATAGACTGTCATTGGAAGTTTCTGGAATGCAAAATTATGCAATGAACTTGAGCTACCTGCATACAGATTACAGGCACAGCAGCCACATTCAGAATTGTGCCATGCTTTAAGCTACTAATTTTCAGAACATGGTGAAGATCTTTTGCCAAAATTTTGTCTGCTGTTGTCTTCTCAATTGTGGGGCTAAAAAAGAAACGAGAAGGATTTTTACATTTTCTCTACTATCGTATGACGCGCCATTCACATAGCAAAAATCTAAGCAGGATATGCTGCAATCTTTTTAACAAAAAGACATCTAGTGAAGAGCAGCTTCTTAAGGACAGTTGCTGGCTTGAGCTTCGCCGCAACTTGAAACAAGCTAGTGTAAAAGGGTAATTATAATGACACCTACACAATTTGTCGCTCTAGTTATTTGGTCCCTTCTTTTTCGCGAACACTAAACATGTAACATTCATGTATTAGGAGTTTTGTCATCGTGGCAGTTCAATCAGCAGAACCATCACTGCTCGGCTGAATTGGTTAGACAAAACCCCAAATATTAGTATCAAAGACAAGCTGCACATGCGGAATTAATTTCATTTGAATCCAGCGAAACCGAGTTTAAAGTTAGCCAATGAATGCCAAGATATTAACTTATATAAAGTGAGAGTATAGCAGGTTCAGAACACCATACACATGAAGCGTTTGACTCAAAAAACTTGAACTATTAGATATTAGATAGTGGCTGCACACACACACACACACACACACACAATCAAAACAAGACTTAACAAAGTAAATCGAAAGAGAATTCCCACAAATCTAAATGAGTCCATGTAATTTCTAATCTTGTCCCTTTTTATCGGTTCATGAATTTCTTAATAACAAAAACTAAAATGGAAAAAAAATGATAACATTCACGATAATGGTAACGGTTGGTGGTACTTGGACATAATGTGGTAAGGTAAGTTTACAAAGCGAGACACTTCAAGTCTTATCCAGTATAACAATTTAATCAAATTCTAACCAAGGAACAATAATTGGTTTCTTGTCTACTGCGTAATATCTTAACATGCAAGAAACCTCCGTGATACTTCTTGTTAGCAATTATTAAACTATGTATAACTCCTAATCTGATTAACGAACAAAGCTTGCTTGCTTGCTTTGAATATTAATTAATTCATAATCCAAATACGGAGCTACAAATAATTCAGCTTGGTCGGAAAGATCTAAGATGTCGTGCCACGACAAGTTCTTGTTAAATTGTCATCTTATAAAGTATGGGGAAACATTCTGAGCTCAATCAAAGAACAAACATCTGGAGACATAACTCATAATTGTCCCATAACTCTTTTGAAAAAAAGGGCAAAAATCTCACCATAATCTGGAACAGAATTAGATTTAATAGATCTTCTTCGTAAAGAGAATCTATCCGTGCATTCCTATCCTACTTTTAATTTAATTATGAAACCATCATCATGTCCATTTCTTTATATGAAGCAAGATCATGGCTAGATGAAGAGAACTATGCTAGCTAGTAGCTACTGTGTGCTAGAGACAGGATGCTTGTCTTTTTCTTGTAATGGAGATGATTTTGTTGTCTACAATGGGAGGGACCTTGATGATTAGAATATTAATAGGAGTTTTGCTCATTCTGGTCAATTTGAAGTGTATGGCACCTATTTGCTTTGACCTATGGCCTATGCAACTGTCATCTACGGACTACATTTATTGCTTTTCATTAGAAGTTAACCAAGCGCCGCCCCCTCCCAAAAAAAAAAACCCTACTCGAGCTGGCAAATTCTGAGTTTAACTTCATTGTGGTCAATTTGAAGTGCATGGCACCTACGCGCTTTGACCTATCGCCTACGCAATTGTCATCGGCAGACTACAGTTATTGCTTTCCATTAGAAGTTAATCAAGACAACAAGATTCTGGTTACAGTGCGCGCTTTGCATTCGTAATAATATATTAATAAAATTTTATATTTCCAAGTTACGTGTCACGTGAGTATTATGATACAAATTAAATTTGGTCAATCAATCTTCGCAGGGCGACCATTTTAATGTTAAAAGTAACTTTCGATAAATATTGCGCATAACAAAAAAAGAAATAAAAGAAGTTGAGTTATGCTGAATAGCAAGAAAAAGAATAAAGAAAACAAATCAATTACTCGAGACCCATTTCCTATAGTTTTAAATATTTTCCTTACTGCATATAAAATTCACAAAATAGCAAAAATGTGACATTGTTTTTTGTAAAAAGAATATATATTGACATAAGTTATGTATTTTTTAAAAATAATATATATTTACAATATTATCCAATCCTATAACTTGAGCATCAATGAATATATATAATCATATTTTATTAAGTTTTATTAACTTTTTAATCATTTGATGATACACAAATTATGGAATAATATTCGAATAGATCCTTTAACTATACTCTCATTGATATTTTTCAGAAAAACTATTTTCAATATATGGTGGTACTGTATCTACTCTCCCATTTTGAAAATAAAATTTAACCACAGCTGGATTTTGGAGTATAGCTTCCCTTCACAAAACCAAGTTCCATTTGACTACTCAGTGATGCCACATCATTTCCCCGTCCATAAAAATCCAAAACCATTTTATTGTTTACTAAATTTCTGAAGGTGGGGAAAAAAGGAAACACTGCACGTGTTAAGCTAGAATCCTATGTAGAAAGTGCCACGTCAGTCAAACGATTTGTCGTTTTAGGTCCTTTGACCAGAGAAGTAGATAGGACTTTTCAGAAGCGGGGTCCACAAGAGGTGACGGACAAAGTCGGACCGTCAGGGAGACGTGGACGCCGCTGATTTATGAACACGTGTGAATCAGAAAAAAGAATTGGCCACGTCGCGAAGGCGGACGCACCGAATGACGGTGCATTTATAAGATTAAGGGACTGTTCTCTCTTTTGTCTTTTACGTAAAATATTTGTGAATTTTGTGGCGCATTTAGATTCATCAGGAGAGGTTTAATTTTGCTACGATTGTGTCATATCTTGGGTTGCATTCTTTCGATTTCAATAGCGGCATTGAGGAAACGGACATGAAAAAAATTGTGACATTACTCTTTGTCAAATTATTTTGAGCTTTTACATGTTAAATTTAAAAAGATTTTTTGGCATATAATAACATTACTTATTCGGGGATTGGTACTTTCTCCGCTATATTTTTTGAGTTTTACTCATTGCCTCTTTGATGTGAATATTTTTTGAAGAAAAAATGGTTATTTTGTGGCTAATATGAGTTTTGTTCTGAAGCTGACATTAATGGTAACGAATTATTAGAGATCTGCAAGGAGAAAATGTCATTCTCAGAAAAATCCTAATTTTTAATGATTTCTTAATAAGAATAGTGCTTTTATTTTTTTTTTCTGAATTATTTCTGCTAAAATAACAATAATACTCTTTATGGTTAGATTAATCTTATATTGCTACTCTTAAAAACTCAATATTAAAAGAGTAATTTATCATTTTAATTAGAGGTAGAGAATTGTTTCATTAAATATATGTATTTTATATGGGGTGGGGTTCTTGACGTTACATTTTTTAATTTATGTGCATTTGTCTCCTCATATGCACCATCATGCACTGATGCACACAAATGTTTATAATAAATATAAAATTTACTCTGATTATTTTCCTCCTTTCCAATCTTCTTTTTCCTTTTCTTATTAATCAAGAGGAAGCAGATTAGCCCAATGATAACCATTGTTATATCAGTTTACGAAGATTTTATATTCATAGCATTACTCTATTTAAATTACCCGATAGATTTTATAATACAATTGGATTATCTCATTGTATTTTTTTTTTATAAGAGAATGAGGATTACCTCTGATATTTGGAGAAATTAAGCTAAATCTTTCTCATGTTTTAATATAGGTCTAAATCTCCTTGCAATTATAACATTGTTAATTTTATATGTCATTTATTATTCTATTCCTATTCTCGATATTAGACATACGTATTAAAAACTTTGAAAATATAAATCAAGCAAGATAACATATATCTTTTATGATTAGATTAATTTAATAATGAATTGTAAATTATAGAAAAAAATTAATTGACATAACGATCATTTATGAAGCTAATAGCAATGCAATAAGGAAGTTAATACCCAGTATAACAAGGAAGTCATAATTTTTTGGAATAATTTAGGGCCCGTTCGGTATTACTTTTGGGAGGCTCATATGTGATTTTGAAAAATCAAAAAATAATTTTAGTGTTTGATAAAATTTTCAAAAATCAATTTGAAAAATAATCCCATCCTATAGCAAATTTTGAGAAGCAGCGAAGGATTAGCTTTTCAAAATCTGATTTTGATAATTAATTTTATACTTAATACAATTTCATATGTGTTCATATATATTATTAAAATATAAAATTGTCCTTATAAATTAGAAAATGAAATCATTAACTTTAAAAATATTGTTATTATTGAGATAACAAAATAAAAAAATAAAATTAATAAAATAAAATATTTATTTTATTATCAATTAATATATATACACAATTAAAAAAATATTTCAAACACGTGTTTATAAATGCGTAAATAAATTTTATTCAATCATATACATTCTTACAGTAGTTTAACAATAAGATTTACTAAACATATATAATTATTTTTAAAACTCACAGTACTTTTAAAAATAAATTTTACCAAACGTTTAACTAATTATTTTTACAACTAATTATTTATCACTACTAACAAAGATTATTTTAAAAGTTACAATTGTACCAAATTGTTATTTAATCATCTCTTTGTAATATTCAAACATATATATTGCAATGAACACATATGGCCAAATCTTATTGCAAATTTAAATATGAGCATATTATATTTTCCTCCCTTTCATATAGTACTATATATAATCTATGAGTTAGGAGTATTTATAACGTTTCTCCTAGCTAGTTGTAATTTTTTTTTTCAGTACTTACAATTCATTAAATTAATTTTATCATTAAAGGTATATTAGTCATTTTACTTAATTTATATTTTCATAATATTTAAATTTTATGACTAATATCGAAACTATAGGTAGAATAATAAAATAACGTATAACTGCAAGCAAGATTTCAACTTATTTTAAATATAAGGAAGATTTCGCTTAATTTCTACCGAATAACCTTATTTTCTCATTCTTTTATCTCAAGAAGATAGGAGTATATTTTGGAATTCTCATTTATTTATAATCATAGTTTCCAACTACAAAGGGCTTCAACAGCCTAATCTTCTTCAAATCTTTTTTCAGAGAATGATTTTGTCAGAAGCAAAGAGTGATCGTGAGGATGCATGTATTATTATATATTCTACGATAAAGGGCAAAAAGTGACTTGCTTTTCTCATTCCATTTCCAAATAGAAACCTTTTGTTTTTATAATTGCATATTGACATGCGCTGGATAAAGTTAATATTTTTTAAAGCGAAAGAAGATAAACGGTGCCAAAAATAATTTTATAAATGATGAATGGGACGGTTTGAAATGATGTCATTCGTAAAGTGAGAATAACATGGTTTTAGTGGATAGCTTTAGCTAATAATGTATTTAGACAACTGATTCAGCAATAAGCCCACCTTAATGAATTTTCAATTCAATAAAAATTCCTAATTGATAGTACAACTCATTAGGACACTTAAGAAGCCCACAAAATTACAAAAAAGGATATTTGTTAGCAAATATAAAAATTTGCCAACTGGGCCCTAACCCACCAACCAGCCGAATGCCGAAGAGGGAATATATATATATATATATATATATATATATATATATATATATATATATATATATATATATATATATATATATATATATATATATATATATATGTGTTTTTTTTTAGAGTGATATATTTGTGAGAAGTGGAAAAAGAATCACTGAATTTGTAGTCAGATTCTCTAAAAATTAAAAAAAAAAAATTAATGTCCCCTTAATGAGTTTTAAGAGACAAGGAGAGGACATGTAACTACTCAATATTTGTTATTTGGATTATCTAGAATTTTAAGAAGAGAAAGTAACCCACTTAACAATCTAATGAGGCCTTATTTGAGAAATGAAGAAAAACAATCTTAATATTTTTTGAAAATATTAAAGGTGTATTTGGGATTGAGGTTAAGCAATTGTAGTTTTTAAACTACAGCACTAAAGTGTTTAGTAAACACTAATGTTGTACCTTGAAATTTATGCTGATATGATTTTTTATTTATATAATAAAAAATTTATTATATTTTTAATAATTTTATCAAAATTATTATTTAAAATTTATATTTAATACATATTATTAACTTTTGTTTCATAATTATAATTTTTTTTTAACAGAAGCTATAACTTAAAAAGTACAACACCTCAAATCCAAATGCATTCTAATTTGTGTAAGACTCGTTATATAGATAACATTATGCTTTTAATAGTTTTCCAATTAATTTCATATATACTCAAAAGTGTAAAGTAGGATTGAAGTGTTGGAGATTTAACAGGTTTCTAAGATTAGGAAGAATGATTATTTTTGCCTATTATATAAAGATTGGACATTGGCTTTTAAGCTTTTAATGATGTGATTAGGCAGCGACACTTGAATTGGAAAAAATAAAATGGCCAACTAAAGGAAATGTTTGTGCCGACTTATTATTATAAGTCACTAATGATTACTAATCGTTTTAACGTGGGATTTCTTTTTAGAACAATCTTTTGGTATGATTGCAAGCATACTCCCTCGTACTAAAAATAAGGCTATATAGAATGATGAAACGACATTACTGTGGAAGTTCCTTTCAACACCCCGGGGGCGGGGGGGGGCCAAAAAAAAAAATTATTACAGCAACTCCAAAAGATATTGCCAAGTTGTGCAACTCATCATTGCCGACAATTAATTTAGAGAAAGGACTTTGAGATTCATCATTAACAGCAATAAGTTATGACCCACTTTGGCTATATAACTTTGAAGAACTACATTGTTCAACTCAATTAAAAAGTTACTTATCAATTATAGAATGATCGAATTCAGAGTAAATAAGAGCATTTTCTTATTATTTTATAATTATTTAATTATATAAACAACAATAATATAATCTACAAACTGATGTATATTTTTAAAAATATGAAATGATAATTAACATGATATGAATGGACTTTTACGATAGCACCTATACTAGAGTAAGAAGATATTTGATTTATATATCTTTAAACAATAAAATCATTTATTAATGTTTTTGTTACGATAGTTATCAAAAAAATCCTTAAATTTATTTTTGACTTTAAGAATGAAAATTTTATCTAGAATTGCAAGCTGGAGCTTGATCCAGTTCTTTCCCACTTACTCGATGAAGTATTGGTTGAAGGTGCTTCAATTATCAATTATGATTTCATATAACGACAGTAAAACAAGTCCACGTTGCTGAAGATTCCCATCATGCCTCATAAATATAATTATTAAAAATAATTGTGAAGAATCTACCGAACAAAGAGCACGCTATGCGGATTTAATTATGTTAATTAAACTTTCGAATCACACATTGTGCTTGATTTATTAATAATTATAATTTGGCGTTATTGCCGACATAAGCAAGCAAATTGAAACATGATAATACGAACCAAACGACAACGGACCAACAGTGCTAAGTTATTTACGTGCACTTTGTCTTTTTAACTTCGACGACAATCTTTTTACATCGACCCATGTTATTAATTATACATTAATTATCAAAATTAATGTTTACGTTGTCAAATCAAGAAGTTTTCCGGAAACTAAAATTGCCAGCTGTTCTATTTGATTTTTAAAATATCTCTTCAATCTTAAAAAAAAAAAAAAAGCCTTCAAGGTCGCGTGATAAATTTACAGCTTTCATATATAAATTCAAATGTGTAAGAGAGGAAAAATCAAAAGAAATGTTTTATATTAAACAATTTGAAATTACCAATATAGTCTCGTAGCTCCTTCCAAAAAATCATTTTGATTTATTTATCTCACTCGTGGCATATGGCTTCAATATCAATTTGCCACCTAACCACTGCTGAGTCATAAGTTTGTTCCTGTTTGGTATATATATAATAAACCAATTGGGTAATAGATAGCAATATATTAGTGAAAGGTAACCAATATTTTTTCTTTCCCGAACGATCAAAAAAATTTTAGGGTAGCATACTTTTAACTAACAATCACCTGTTTTGGTATTGGCATTAAATGAAATATATCTACTTATCATTATTGTTATGATATCTTAAACAAATTATCAATTTGATATCAACTCATTAATTGAATTGACGATCATAAGACTCATTAATTAAAAATTTTAGGGTCCATTTTCGCATCATTATTAAGTTTAAAGGTTGAACATTTTAGTGAGTGTAAAAATATTTATTTGTTTATAACTTTTTATTTTTAAATTTAAAATTTCAAACTAAATTTAATTTTATTATACTGAGACGGGCTCGATAAAGCATATGGGTTGTATTTTCTACTGTATGATACTCTCTAATTTCTAATGTTGTTTCAAAAAATATATTAAAAGACAACAGTATATTAAATGAGGGATGCACTCACAGTACATACATAACTAGTGTTGATAATTCCCAACTCATAAACAAGTTGAATTTATGTTGCTCCAAAATTTTTACATTATTCGAACATGACATTACCATCCCGCATTTATGTCATTTATATGACTGATTCCTACACAAACTACACAACCCACTAGAATGAATTCCTTTGTATAACAAACTCTATCGTAGAACAATTATATTTACTCGTAAATCATACCTCACCTATAATATGGATAATAAACAGAGGGGAAAAAAATTTTGTGATGTATGATTGTTATTGATTTTCTATGTAAATGGCACAAATAAAGTAATAACAATGACAAATAAATTAAAAGAATTAAAAAATTTTTGAAAAGTTGGGAGCCATAACTCAACCAATATATCCTTTCAAAAAAGAAAAAAGCTATAATACGTGGGTCCAACCTTTCAATTCACCACCCAACTTCGCGATGATTAAATAAACAGTGAAAACGAAAAGCACAAAACAATTAATTCTAAAATCTTACAAATTTTACAGGTTAACGATCGATGTGCAATAATGGACACAGCTGCAAGTGCCAAACATTCGTTCGTTCATTTACATTTATTCCATTCCTTGATTCAGAAGGGGAAAAAATGGCACAAAAGAAGTAATAACAATAATAGTAATAAGTTAAAATATATATATCAGGTGGGGGGTCACACGTTTTAACAGTGTATTTAAAAGAAAAAGAATTCAAAAATTTTAAATTAAAGTTGATTTGTGAAATGGACCTGTCAGTTAAAAAGGTAAGAGTTGATTTGTGAAATGGACCTTTCAGGTAAAAAGGAAATAGTACGACTGTGCAGAGGAACAGTCTGTGTATATGCGCACATACACACACACGTATGTCTATAAAACGACAGCGTGATTGCTGCATCCTAACAAAAAGAGAAGTAGCGATAAAGGTGAAACCCGAAAACATTTTTTGAATTAATGACAAATAAGCTTTATTCGGATTTATTTATTTTGTAAAAAAAAAAAAAAAGGGGTTAAAATTAAATGGCGGTCAATTTGTAACTCGGCACGCGCGGTCTTCTATTTGTTGTCGTTTTCTTGCGGTTTTGGCTTCAGCGCTGTGCCTCTGAGACGGCCACGTCACCCCACCATTTTATCTTCCATTTCGTGACAAGTTATACGATTCGCGATATTTTGAGATTAACGCCATCGAGTCCATCACCATTCACCGCGTCAACGGTTCGTATTATACGCAGTTCTTTCCGCACCGGACGCCGGAGGAAGAAACAAGAGTGCAACCTTAGCTTGAATTTTGTACGTGCAAAAATTTTTTATGAGTGCGCGTAAGCTACGTTTTGCCGCGTGGTTAGTTGTACTGCGTTGAATGATTTTTTGAGCAATTGATTTACGCTATAAAAAATTTAAAAATCTACCGAGACCAAAGTAAACTATTTATAATATAGCAAATCAACATTTTATCCCTACTTGTTTTTAAGAAAAGGGTAAAGTATAGTTGAATGTTCATCTATTGTCATATTTTTGAGAAGGAAAAAAAAAAACTTGTTTCAATTATGATTACGCAATCAACGTTATCAAATTGTTTCAAGTGGAGACAATCAATAAACTGGAGTCCTTGAGAAATTATGGCAGATGAGGTAATTCTAGCATGATTAGCTCGGTAATGCACCTGCACACGTTGTAGACATATTGTTGTAGCTTAAGTATTTTACAAAGGATTCGGGTGTATGAAATAAAAGCAAAGGCTAGTGAGTAGTGTCAGAGCTAGTGAAAGTAAAAGCCATATTTTCTTTTGTGTCTATTAATCATCTGTTGATTCCCCCCACCTTATATACAGTGCCAGCTGTAAAGTGTGAACTATGCAGTAAAATTAATGAACTGAATTTTTGAGTTTTAACCTTGCCCCATTGAAATGATGATGACCAAATTTCATATGCTGTGCTTATTCTACCGCCGTAAGAAGGTTAACTGAAATTACGAATTAGGGTGTTGAAAATTCAACTAAATCTGACCAATTTGCTTAATCTGATGTAAAATCTATCTATAACATGCTTTCTTTTTCTTTTTCTTTTTATAATTATATTGGAAATTTAGAATTCCCTGTTAGTGGACTAAATTCCCGCCCACCAAAATATTAATTCTATTACTGTTGAACGGGCCGGATGCAATGGATCGAATTGAAACATTTGTAATTGGTAAAAAATATGAAACAATGCGACCCCTTCTGAATTCTTGACATTTATTAATTTTATAGGAAAAATAGAAATTAAACGAGTTTGGGCAATGTTACAGTCTTGCATAGATTATACTGCGTGACTATTGAGCCTTGACTAACCGGCTCATTAAAAATCACGAAGAATACAATATATAAAAAAAAAATTATCACGGTAAATATAAAATGATTAAAGAATGATCAACGAGCTCAGTGAAATTAATTAAGGAGACAAAACTAATAAATGGGGCACGACGAAAACGAGCCAACCATGGATTCTTCTCAAAATCTCGGGACGAGATGTGAAGTGGAGGCCAACAGCACAGCGCACTTATCGCCAATCCTGTTACTATTAACTAGTTATTCACTAGTTATTACCACAACCCTCGCTGTTTTTACAGTTCATGTAACACACAGCTAAAGGCTTGAAATCAACCGGATCCTCGTTTACTATGAAACAGTAAACGCATGCAGAGCTTTAGCAGTTAGCTGTGTACTTATTTATTTGTTTTTTTAACTCATAGTTGTCTAAAGTGTCTATTTTTTTGATTTATTTATTCACAAGTTAATTATAAAGCTTCTCCATCATCAGTTTGCCTCGATACTGTGACCCTCCCCTCAGATTTGAATCAGGAACTCTCCTCAGTCCTCATTCCTTCCCTTTTTCTCTCTCTATTTCGTCTTCAAAATCGTCTTTCTTGCGTTACATTTTTAGTTTGAAAGTTGAAACCTCTTCAACTTTTAATTATTTCTTTTTTTCTTGGTTAAGTTGTGATGATGGCACAAAAGCAGCAGCACTTGTGGGAGCTACTGAAGGAAGATCAAGAGCCATTTCAGCTGAAGAACTACATTGCTGACAGGCGTTGCCAACTGAAAGGAGCATCAGCAGTTGCATCCTCACAGAAAACACAGATACAAGTCAAGAAGCGGAAACCCCTTTCACAGACCACAAAGTTTCCATCAAGCTTTTGCAAAAACGCTTGCTTTTTTTCGTTTCATGACTCACCTGCAGACCCAAGAAAATCTCCGCTCTTTGAATTCCCATCTCCAGCAAAGGCTGCTAGAAGCCCTTGCAGGAGTCCGAATAAAATCTTTCTTCATGTCCCTGCAAGAACTGCGGCTTTGCTTCTTGAAGCTGCGCTTAGGGTTCAAAAACAATCTTCAAAGCAAAAAACCCAGAACAAAAAAAATGCTTTTGGTTTGTTTGGTTCCCTTAGGAGGAAGCTCACTAATAGAAACAGAATTAGAAAGCGTGAAGAGAGTAGTGGTAATGGAGTTAAGGTCTCGGTGAAGGATATTTTGAGGTGGGATTCTTCTGTTGGTCGTAGAAATGCTTCTAATGAGCAAAAAATGGGGGACAAAAGTTCTTTTGAGATAATTGCTTCTGAGATGAGACTTTCTCGTTCTTGCAGTACTGGTGTTTGGTCTGAAAGCGATGAAGACAACAAGTCTTTAGATTTGGATTTAGAGACTTCATGCAGTAGCCATTCTGATGATTTCGAAGAGCACGTGATTGAAAGCACAGATTTTGCTTCTTGCGATGAGAAGCGCTTCTCTGAAAGCCCTTTTCGTTTTGTGCTTCAAACAAGCCCTTCCCCTGGTCGACGGACGCCGGATTTCACATCGCCGGCAGCCTCCCCGATTCGCCACAGAAAAGAGGTTTGTTTTATTTTGTCTTTACTATGTCATCTTTGTTTAATAATTACTGCACAACGAGCGAACTCGTGAGCCAGCTGAGCTGACTGCGCTTGTCATGTTTGAATTGTCGGCAATTACGGTCATTTCCCGCAACTTTGGCCGGAATGTCTGTGTTTAATGTCAAATAAGCCCTGCATTTAATTGCATAATTTGCAAAAGATCCGGCTCTTTACAGGGTTATAAATGTCATATGATTATTTGTCCACATCGCTTCTTTGTATGTTCATGTAAGTGTACTTCTGATCGTGCCTCTGCCATGCAAATCTTTTAATTATGTTAGTGTCTAGAAAATTATTTTCCCAGAGAGGACAAATCTTCTTGTTTTTTCTTTTGTTTCTTATCAGTGAAATCCCGACGTCCTTTTTTAGTAAATTGCTATTTTCAGCTGTATTTTTTTTCAAAATTACAAGAAAAGTCAACAAATGCCACCTACTCTAATTGGAAATTCACATTCGTAATTCACCAATTATGAAGATTAAATGCACTGTAGTTATTAAATCAATTGCAATAATGTCTTGATTATGGTTGTTATGGAAATTTAATAAGGAATTGTGGGTAACGTCGTAATCACGCTATAATAATTGTTTAATAAATAGGACTGTGAGAATCATGAGATAGAGATCATAAAGAAATTCCAAGTTGAAGCTGAGAATGAAGAAGAGGAGAAGGAACAATGCAGTCCGGTATCAGTATTGGACCCTCCATTCGAGGACGATGACGAAGGACACGACGATGAAGTCGAGGACGTGTATGATCTTGAATGCAGCTATGCAATTGTACAAAGTAAGTAATCATGCATCACTAGCTTGCGATTTTTTCAATTTTGTACCCTTGTTAGTTGTGTAGTCATTATCAATCAGCATACAATATTTTGTTCTGCATACTTTTGTGTTTGTTTAAAATTTAATGCTTGTTGTTTTTGGAGGTCAAGACCGTATGCATGTGTTAGCTGTGAAACAATGACGTCTTTCATTGATCCAATGTAAGAAAATTTTTCAGAAAAGCAAATAATATCTGTGTGGGATCCATTTCAAGATTGCTGGTAACCTAGATGAGAGGGTAACAGTGTTATGTTGTTCCGATGTGTCGATATTTCGTTGTTGTTGAAGTAGACATATCTAATGTTGTAATAATTTCCGGTGCTGTCATTTTTTTTTTTGTTTCATTTGCTTCAGTGATTTCAGTTACCGTACTTTAGATGTAAGATGTAGTTAAGAGGCTCTGGCTGGTTGGAATGATTCCTGATTCAAATATAAGTCTGAAACCAAAAAGATTGTTAGTCTGGTTGTCATTAATTCAGTTGGGACCTACATGGAGGGGTCCCTTTCTATTTTAGATTTGGTGATCAATGGACTTATTTATTTTACCGGAAACTTGAATTGGAACCCACTACAGCATAAATTCTAGCCCTACCATTTGTTGTGCATTGAGAGCAAATTTGATCTCCACCAAACGTTGTTGTAATTAAAACAAAATGATGTCACTGCACACATTGACTTACTTGTATGATGCAAAGCCTGAGGACCCATAAATCGAATTGAAATTGGAAACTGAGCTAGAAGCATTGAATTATTTGGTTGAGATCTGTTTTAATGGAAAACGTTTGAGTTGTGCCTGAAATAATTATATGTACTTTTTCAATCTGCATGGCCATTTATGATGGTATTACTTGCATTATTTACATTTTGTGAATTATCTGTTGAGCTGTTTTGTTCCTACTTGTGTTCTTTCAGGAGCAAAGAAGCAATTATTGCACAAGCTCCGGAGATTTGAAAAACTGGCAGAGTTGGATCCTATTGAACTCGAGAAAAGGATTTTGGAACAAGAACAAGATTATAACGAGAATGACAGTTATGACCTAGAGCAAGAAGAAGAGTTTGAGAATTATGAGCCAGCTTCACCAGACAGAGAAAAGGAAGTTGATGAATTTGTTAAAGAAGTGTTAAGCAAATCAAGCTTTTATCACATACGGCGAATCCCTGAAGACATGAAGAGGCTGGTCGCGGATCTAATAGTGGAGGAGGAGCAAGAGCAGAGCTGGTCTAACGACAAAGTGGCGGTGGTGAAAAGGGTGTGTAGGAGATTGGAGTCATGGAAGGAGGTGGAATCAAATACCATTGACATGATGGTGGAACATGACCTTAGAAGAGAACACGATGGGTTGAAAAGATGTCAAGAGCTGGTGGGGGACACCGCATTAGAAATCGAATTTGCCATCTTTGGATTATTGATGGAGGAATTATCAGAGGAACTCGTTGTTTAACTCCGAATTTTGGTTGTCTTCTTAATTAATTTTTTAATAT
Organism: Luvunga scandens; assembly: GCA_030449905.1. Classification (NCBI taxonomy): domain Eukaryota; kingdom Viridiplantae; phylum Streptophyta; class Magnoliopsida; order Sapindales; family Rutaceae; genus Luvunga; species Luvunga scandens. The sequence continues at coordinate 4,821,625 of JASUUG010001265.1, forward strand.
TGTAGTATTAATTAATTGAAGGGTATAGTCTAACTTGCTGTGAAGGGATAGGGGCTAACTAGAGAGAGAGGAAAGAAAACAAAATGACCCAAGAAGGCAAGAAGCATCTGGTTTAGCTGTTAGTATGATATTATGTATATGAAATTATGAATCATGTATGTAGTTGAAGAATTTAATGTCTCAGCGTCCCTGCTAAACGAGACCGGCTAGACGTCATGTACAATTAATGACTGGCCCTTAATATATTATGGTTTCTCTACCAATTGTTGTTTATCTCTTTCAAAACACCGCAATTATATATTTTTGTTCCAACCTGCATGCTGTTATGCACTTATTATTATTCCGTCGGTCAGTGTAAGCAAACAAGAAATTAGGCAGTGATGGGACAATCTATCAGCCATTGCATTGTATGAGTGGTTGCTATAGCCGAAGAAGAATAACCATTCAGTCATGTCCATAAATGCTTATTGTATGGTCGTCAAAAGGGGCTAATGTGTCGATTCCAATATTGCCAAGAGAGGAAAAGTACAAGATATATCTATTATTATGATGGTGATTATTAGCACATTTGAGTTGGGTTAGAGCAGATAAGGCATCATCGTGTAATCCGTAAACACTTCGCTAGTGGCTATAATTGAATGGATAATATGTACACGACTTGCTTCTACAGGAGTAGAAAAGAGTAGCAACCTCATGATCATGGCCCTAGTACCAGAGAAGAATTTTCTTCTCATAACTTTATTCCTTCTCCTTATCTTGGATAAACAACTTTATTCCTTCTCTTTGGCCCTTTTCTTCAACTAAGCTTATGAAGAAGCAACCGATCAGCAGAATATTTACATTTTTATCATCAAACCGAGTCACTCCTCTATCTTTTGGTATCCAACATCAGGATCATAGACGAAAAAGGGCGAATATATAGAGCATATGTCATCAACGAACATCATTCCTCACCTGCAGTTTGAGGGATGAGATGCCTGACACGAGGGCTAGGAATCCTGTTTCCTCCCCTTTTCTATAGTTTCCATTTTCCCGTATTGCCCCTACCGCAATTCACAAAGTAATTATTTATATATAAAAAAATACTATGGTTATTGTCGTTTCCCTAAAAATGATAAAATTTATAAATAGAAGCTAGATATATGAAATGTAACATTTTGAAAAAAAATTAGTAATAAAATGTTACGCACTCAATTCCTATTTTTATTTTTTATTTTTTTACCAAATTTATTATTTCGCAATTCCTAAAAGTAGTGAATGATTATTCCGCAGAAGTATCTCGTGACTCGGGCTAGATAATAGACGTGCGTCTCGTGACAAATATTCTCTAAAACATTCCGTCAATCCCCTCGGAAAAAAAAAAAATCCCCTCCAAAGTAATGACCCCTCGGACCAAATGGTGGTTTTGGGGAAATTTTCTTCGCCACGGCCTACAAGCCAATTGGGCCACTACGCCTTAACGTATCGCAGCATTTCTTAGGACCCCCACATTTACTTTTAGACGAATTACAAGCGGGCGTCACTGAATTCTCAATTTTAAAGAGGGGTAAAAATGCGAAAAGACAAATATTATATAAATAAATAAATGCATCGAAAAAAATGGTTAAATTTAAAATGATAAAAAAAACTTTGACCAGAAGGATGGTTGAAAATATTTTTTATTTTATTTTTATTTAAAATTAAAAAATAATATTTATGTCTCCATCTATATACTGTTGGATTGAATGAATCATATAGATGCAAAATTAAATCAATTTTTAAGTCAAACTTTTAAGCTAAGGGAACCCATCGTTTATTTATTTTCAGTCATTGTTGATGTCGAATTTCGATTGAGTTAATAATGCCACCAGATTCCTGCAATCACAAAGAACAATCAGGAGGAGCCGGAAGTTTTTCCGGCGTGAACCGTCTGATACTCAAGTCAGTTTTATGAGTTTACAAAAAATAAAAGATAAAAAATATATCCGGATTGAAAAAGACCCCCTAGTGAAAAAAGTCCTAAAATATTATATAAAGAGAACAATTAAAAAAGAAACTCCTAAATCCCACCACCTTGGATCGTGGCAATTACTATAAATGAATTAAAATTGTGCCCTGATTTTTTGGAGGAAATTTGTGGCATTTTATTTGACTGAGTCTTGCTTTCTGGTAACCTGGTCTAATATCTTCTCAAACCCATCTGCTCATGATATCAGGAAAAACCTTATGGTCGAGGTGGTCTGCTCATGATCACTACAATTACCTCCTGATCGAGGTGGTTTGCTCAAGATAACTAGATAAAACTCCTGGTCCAAAATGACCTGCTCGAGGTTTCATGGTGATATCTTGGTTGAGGTGGCCTGCTCAAGGTGACTAAATAAAACTCCTAGTGAAGATAGTATACTCATAGTCTCAAAGACCCCTGCTTGAGGTGATGTGCTCGTTCCATTTGGTCGAGGTGATTATCAGATTACCTCTTGATCACCTATCAACTCTTTGCTCATTTTTTATTTAGAGAAGATTGTGATCATCCTATTTTTTTTCCCCAAACACTAGTCTCTCATTTTCTAATGTTGAGAATGAAACGAGTCAAGACTGGAAACTATAAAGTTCATAATTTTTTACAAACCTAAAGCAGCTTATTCTGTTTATCCTACTGACCACGCTATGAGTGAGCAGGTATCGTTAGTTTAAGGTTTTTATACCTTATTTAGAGCAGGTTTCAAGGCTTCCAATCTTTAACTGGCTTAAGTAATTTTAAGCTACTCTTATCAGTTTAAGGTCTTATGCCTTACTTAGAATAGGCTTTAAGGCTTCTAACCTTGTACTAACTTAAGTAATTTTAAGTTACTCTTATCAGTTTAAGGTCTTATGCCTTACCTAGAATAGGCTTTAAGGCTTTTAACCTTGTACTGATTTAAGCAACTTTAAAAAACTCTTATCAGCTTAAGATTTTATACCTCATCTAGAGTAAGTTTCAAGGAATCAAGTCGATTGAGTTATACCATTAGTCATTCTATCACCACAAGCAATTTAATAAATATAAGCTATCCTCATTTCACATAGCTAGACTTAGAGAAATAATTAATTTTTTTTATGGAAAAATGGCATGTAAATCAAAATATAAATTTTGACATGTTCTAATTCATACAAACATGTGCTTTCAATGTGCCCTCATTTGAAGTTTTTGCTTCAAATCCTTAAATATGAATATGCTCTATAAACTAACCAGCTATAATAGACCATCAAAAATTTAGTTACTGACCTGAGATTATGCTCTGCAACATTTGATTGCCACTCATTAAACAAATCCCAGGCTTGACTGCTCATTAATCCATTCTTAGAATTATTCTTGCCATATTGTAACCCAAGCATGAGATGAATAAAATGTATGGGGAACAAAAATCCAACTTCATCAATGCCTTGAACCTTCAAAACATGCCTTTTAACTCTCATCATCAATAAACATTTGTTTTGTTTCAAAAAGAATTATTAAAGTAAGCTAAAATAACCAATACTCGGCCTTTTTCAGATTATGCTAATTGTACTTCTTGTAGCACTTCCTTAACAATTATGGGAATTTATGCAATGTGAATGATAGCTATCATCAAAAGACAGCATATATAGGCATAATTTCAAATGTTCTCTAATGCAAAGGTATAATAAAGCCATGGTTAATAATTCATGCTCCCAAGTTAGTTTCATGCTTATATTGAATAAATTGAAACAGAACCTGGATTTTTCTTATCGGCCTCTGGGCAGTGTCTAATCAAGCTTCACTCTCATCAATTTAATTTACTAATCACTTTTGCTTCGGCCATATACAAATTGATAGAGACAATAATGACTTCTTGTATTGTTCCCCACAGACGGTGCCAAATGTTGAAGTTGAATTTCGATTGAGTTAATAATGCGACCAGATCCTTGTAATCACAAAGAATAGTCAGAGGGCACCGGAAGTTTTTCCGGCGTGAACCCTCCGAAGTTCAAGTCAGTTTTATGGGTTCACAAAAAACAAAAGATAAAAAATATATCCGGATGGGAAAAGACCCCTAGTGAAAAAAGTCCCAAAATATTATATAGAGAGAAAGGTTAAAAAAGAAACTCCCAAATCCCACCACCTTGGATCGTGGCAGTTATCATAAATGAATTAAAATTGTGCCTTGATTTTTTGTAGGAGATTTGTGGCGGTTTATTTAATTAAATCTTGTTTTCTGGTAACCTGGTCCAATGTCTTCTCAAACCCATCTGTTCATGATCACCACAATTACTTTCTGGTCGAGGTGGTCTGCTCATGATCACCACAATTACCTCCTGGTCGAGGTGGTCTGCTCAAGATAACTAGATAAAACTCCTGGTCTAAATGACATGCTCGAAGTTTCATGGTGATATCTTGGTTGAGGTGACATGCTCAAGGTGACTAGATAAAACTCCCGGTGGATATAGTATACTCATGGTCTCAAAGACTTCTGCTCGAGGTGATGTGCTTGTTCCATCTAGTATAGGTAATTACCAGATTACCCTGAATTACCTATCAACTCTTTGCTCATTTTTTATTTAGAAAAGATTGTGATCACTCTATTTTATTCCCCAAACGGTCATATTGTTTGTATTGAAAAATAACTTGCACGTTGACGTTATTATATGGTAAGTTTGTAATCACAAAAATTATTATATTCATATATTGCTCACTGAGTAAATAGATTTGCATGTATACGCCCAGTCGTCACTAATGACGTAGTGAAATTTCGTGCTTCACATGAATAGATTAATACTCTTATTTTTCGTCCTTTTAATTTTAATCCATGTTTTCTATGTTTGGTCCCCAAAGTAAACTGGTATAAAACTTTCATTGAGTTGTATATATATTTTTTAATTATATTTCACAACTTTTTGCTAGCATGTCGTGTTTTTGGCTAAGAAGTTTTGTCTTTACTGAAAAACTAGTGAAATATAATAAAAGAAAATGGTAAAATTCAACCAAAAAAAACTTGTATTGGACCGCTCTTTGGTATAATTGTTGACTCATTTGCATGAATTGAAATGTAAAACTAAACCGAACCGGTCGATTACCAAGAAATTTTACAAAATGAATCACCCAATCGTTGACCTTCACTGCTTGATTAAGTGTCGGGTAGAGACTCTTCAAAGCTCAACACAAAAGTTTGACACTAGTCAAAATCATGTCCCCATACTTGCTTGGAACTAAAAAACTTCAGTATGTTGTGCAACCGTCCTTGTTCTTTTGACAAATGTCAAATTGTCTTTAAAAATAAGTCGAATTATGTAGAAATCAACTTTAACATTATGTTGAAAAACAAATAAAAAAACATAAATTGGAATTTATATTATAAAGTGGTGGATGTGATGTTTGTGGTCCGGCAAAGGGAACGTAAAATTTTGATGGGCCAAACAGTGTGAACCTTTTAATAACCCACGTGAGTTTCTGGACTGGAAACAATTCACGTGAAACACGTGACACATCTGGTAAAATTTAAACACGTTTTATAAATGCTTCGTTTTATAAATGCTTCATTCAGATTTATTTCTTCTTTTCATAATCTTACTATATATTTAGTTCGTTCAGTAAACAAGTATCTCCCTTTGCCTCGTTAATGGATAGCACAGCTCAAACAAGTTCCACGGCGCAGAAGCGAAAGGCCGGCCGGAAGAAGTTCCAAGAAACCCGCCACCCCGTTTACAAAGGCGTGCGGCGGCGGAATGGGAAGTGGGTGTGCGAGCTGCGCGAGCCGAACAAGAAGTCTCGAATATGGCTGGGGACTTTCGCGAGCCCTGACATGGCGGCTAGGGCTTATGATGCCGCAGCCTTGGCTTTACGAGGGAACTCTGCTTCGCTGAATTTCCCCGAGGCTGCAGGTGCTTTGCGACGTGCTAAGTCGGATGATATTAGGGATATACAGTGTGCTGCAATGGAGGCAGCTGAGAAACTTTCATCTCCATCTTCTTCGAAGCCGTGCATGGATTGTAGTAGCTCGGAGAAAGTTCAGGATTCAAGAAGAGAGTTTGTGGACGAGGATGAGGTGTTCAATATGCCTGGAATTATTGATGGTATGGCTGAAGCTTTGATTCTCACACCGCCAGCTATGAAAAGTGGGTTTAAATGGGATGATTTGGATGAGACCGTGGAGTTTACTTTGTGGTGTGACTAAAACGTAGCTGTGTTCTTGAGTTTTCATAGTTGATGGATACACGTGGGTCATGTATTACTTGCTTGTTTGCAAACTGGGCGAAGTCGCACAAAGAAAATATTGAGGATCCTTTTATTATCTTTAACGACTCTCCTGAAACTTTTTTTAAGATTGTGTGTCGCGCATTAATTTGAAATGATATAGGATTGAGATCCATTTCATTTGTTTTATATTCTTATTTAACAATCACTGATCATACCTCATGGATGATAGTTAATTCAACTCATATCATAAAATCTTTTGAGGAGGTGTACAAAACTATGTGCCCTCACTCATATTAAGGTTAGAAACGCATTTGATCTGACCGTGGCTACGTATCTCAAGAGTATCGCATCCCACAATCTGAACCCTATGAAATGATAAGTTTAATTTTTATCAATTTGCAATTGATTTTCTTTAATGATGCCTAAATGATAAAGTAAAGTTACCATAATTATACAAATTTGATCTATATTACAATTTTATAAAACCGTGAGTTTCTTTCTTTTGTATCATAAAACAAATCTAATTTGGTGTGCTAGTTAGGTGAGCAGAGAAACCCAGAGAAAGTCTTCAAAAGCCTCTTAGCTTTCAAAATTCTCAAAATATCAAAATTTATTCCCAAAACAGAAAGAGAAAAAGAATAACTAAAGAGGGATTTGGATCCTCTCCTAGTAATTTTTTCTCCTAGTCCTTCTCGACTTTTAGGATTCATTAACATATGTAATTAATAAAATTAAATGGTTGAGATTAAATCTTACGTTATAATCTTATTTTTTGACTCATGATAACTAAAAAGTGTTTTTTTTATTATTATTGCGATTTTCTCTCCCTTCACAATCTTGGAATTTTAATTGTTAGATTATGACTAAAGCAAGCTCGAGCAACACACTTGCAATCCTTTGCTACGAACTCAGAACAAAAAAGATGAGCTACAACTCCATAAACAGTGCAACAGTAAATAGAAAAATGAGCTCCTACACTAAGAGGGAAAACCAAAGAAGTCAAGCAAACACACCATGTGAATACTTGTTCACCATAAGAAAAATCTTCCATCCATGTACGATGAGAAAGAGGGAAATTAAGTTTTTTTTTTTTTTTCAGAATTTCTTCTTTACTCTGGCAGCAGCTTTAATCCAGTTTAGAGATATCCTTCTTTGTCACTTAAAAGATGCATACAAGATAGCCAGAATCCCTAGTGATAAAAAAAAAGGACCATAGCCATAGGTAAGCTGCTGTTTTGTTGTTTCTTTAATTTTATAACTACTGTTTTGAATTCTTTAAATCACTATAATTAAAAATTTAATTTTACGAAGGGAGAGAAATTCACAGTAATTAAAGGAAAAACTTTTGAGTTACCATGAGTTTTAGAATAAGATTGCAATGTAAGATTTAATCTTAGCCATTTAATCTTATTAATTACACATGTCACTGTATTTTTAAAAACCTAGGAGGACAAGGAGAGAATCCTAATCCAAGAGGAGAATAAGCTAATTATAATGAGTTATATTATGTAGGAAGGTTGTTATTTCTCCTACTAAAATCAATATATACTACTTATCCTACATTATTTTCATAATACTAAATAACTCCCCTGCTACCATCATTTTACAGTATTACTTTTATTTATATTTATTATAAATTAAATTAATCATAAAAATTGATTTAGCTAAAAATTAAAACAAATTTCTTAGGTTTCGGTATGAATAATAATAATAATAATAATAATAATAATAATAATAATAATAATAATATCTTCTTTTTTAATTTTTTAAACATTTTTATAATAAATACATATTTTATATTTCTAAGATTAATCATAAGTAAATGACCTATTTACTCATCTTTTCCTTTAAATTTGTTGTGATAAGGGGGTTATTGGATTTATACAAACAATAAGAGGGGGTAAATGGTATATATTTATTTCAGTAGAGGAAAAACTGGCAATCTCCACATTATCTATTTAAAATTGGTGGTATTAATAATTTTTTCCCGTTTCTAGGTTTGCAGCGGCCTTTTTCTTTTTTTCTTTTTTCTTTTTTTCAAATGGCTTAATGTCAAAAGGGAGATATCAGATTGTTGTATTTGGCTAGAGGAAACTCCTCCTGAGCTTTATTACTACGTGAATGTTATTAGTTCTTCGGTTCAATGGATGATTATTCTTTGAAAATAAAAACTAAATTGGATTGAGAGGCTTCTTTGCATAATTAGGATTCTTGATAAATCAGGAAGATAAACACAAAACAAATGTCCCAATGTTATCTAATAAGTTTAAATGAATTCAAGTTAGAAAAATATCCAATTATAAATATATATATATATATATATATATATATATATATATATATATATATATATATATATATATATATATATATATATTTATTTATTTATTTATTTATTTATAACCAAAAAACAAAAAATCATTTGAATGGTTGACATTTAAAAGAATTTAATAAAGCACTATATTATTGTTTAAATCGTTATCACGAGCATACAAGTGTCCCATCGTGGTGTTACTACTATTACATTTGGTTTTGCACTCGCCCTCAATTCTTAAGTTAAGCTAATAATAGCCACTTGGCCTTTGGCCGAGTGGTGAGCCAAAGCTCTCTCAGGTTCGAGTTTTCATGGGGCTCACCTCCACAATTAGCAAATTGTGGAGTAAAATTACAAAAATGTCATTTTTTTTTGTGAAATGCAAGTGGAGTAGTGACGTCTCTCGTTCACAAGGGATTATTAGTCTGGACATACACTTCATATAGAATTTAATATAATATCATAAGTCCTAATTATATATATCTGATTGTAAATATCATTATATTTGTCTATATTAAATTCTATATGAAGTCATTTTTTTTGAAGTCATTCTATATGAAGTCACAAAATCATTTTTTTTTGTGAAATGCAAGTGGAGTAGTGACGTCTCTCGTTTACAAGGGATTATTAGTCTGGACATACACTTCATATAGAATTTAATATAATATCATAAGTCCTAATTATATATATCTGATTGTAAATATCATTATATTTGTCTATTGTTGTAGCAGTTACTGTAAATATATGATGGTGTTTCACCAGTTCAAAAAAAAAACGTTAAGCTAATAATAAAGATTACAATACAAAAGAAAAGCTAAAAGGTAATTAAAAAGAAAGAAAAAGGTTTAGTTTTGCGTCACTCATTATTTATACAAATTTTGCCCACGATAGCCTCTTGCAATCGACAACATGGATACTCAATATTTGACTACGACGGCTTTGTAACTCACGAACGAGCAACCAAGCTGAGTGACCTTTCGGTTTTCAAAAGAAAACAAAAACTGCTGCGACCTTTTCAACTTCCAAGTTTCTAGGGAACAGACAAATGTGTGTGCATCATTAGCTTTCTAATCCTCTCTCTATATTTAATTTTTTCTAATTGATTTTGGTCGTAATGCAAATAAAGAAAATTCCACTTTGAAAACTTCTTGGTACACAATATCATTAATTTCCATTGGAGTTTCTTCCAATCGAAATTAAACTTCGTCAGGAAAGTGTTCATCGTTAACTGGAGTTGTAGTTTCGACTAAAAGTTAAGACATAAAAGCTGGAGTTTATTTTTACCTGATTGTTATTTTGTTACGTCGTTTTAATGAGTATAGAAACTAATGCATTTAATAAATACTCAAAGGTAATTCATAAATTGATCACCGTCCTAAATTTTATTTATTTAGCCTAAACAGTATTCATAAACACTCCGGTTATGTACAGATTAGTTTTTTTATATGGTTTTTTTATTAAGCGAATCTACGGTGTGGGCTTCACTTGTTTGCCTTAAGCTTATGTATCCGGAAAATGGGAAAAAGGAAATTATTCACAATCCATGTGAAATTCTCTTTAGGAATTAACATTTCATTTGCGCGACCGAAATATTAAAAAAATTATTTGACCCAAACACTTAAAGTAGGTGTTAGGAATGAGAGCTATTACCAAGCTCAAATCAATTAAGAACAAATCTAAAGAACTAAATAGATCAGATAGAAAGAGTCAAGAAGGAAGAAGAAAGAATCAAAGAATCAATACACAGCAAAATTAACGTGGTTTGGTGCCAAGGTACCATGATTCATGACTGAAACCCAGCAAGGCTTGAAGCTTTATTGAACAAATTGATCGCAGATGAAATCCAGAGGCTTACAAAGATTAAATCACTCCTACAGAGAATTTTCTCTCTCTCTCTCTCTCTAAGACACTCAAAATCAAGCTCTTAGGTGCTCCACCAACAGCCTGTGTTTGTTATATATGCCCCACCAGATCTTTGTTGTAACAACTTTAACCATCAGCGGTCCCCACATATGCTGACTCAGTTGCCACCTCAGCAATGTATAATAGAATATAACTAACAGCTTCACAGTTGGTAAAAGCACTACAATTATGTTTAAGGCCAATATTAACAATGAGGTTCAGTAAATTGGGGTTTTTTTTTTTAATTATTGACTGCCAGCTTGTATCAAAATCAGATTCCACTAATTTTTTTTTTTTTATTTGTTAGAACTTGTGCCATTTAAAAACATATCGTTAATAGTAATTTTTTACTTGGAGACTATTTTAATTCAATAAAAATTATAATGGGGGTCTGGTGAACTGAGATGAGCCAGTGGGTGGGCTGAATAGTCCTACCCTATAAGCTAAGCCTGGCACGATCTGCCCAGTCGTCATTAGGCTCTCACCCTTTTAATTAACCCGTATACCTTTCGACACCCCCTCTTAACTCCTTATAAAACCATACTTTTCAATTAATATCACCTAAATAACCAATGATAAGTTCATTTCTTTTTTTATTTTGAATGAAATTTTAATTAAATACTTAAATAAATTATTCTTTTAGTAATTTTTTTACACCCACCTCATTTTTTAATTTATATGTTACCTAAATAACCAAAGATGAATTAATTCTTTTTTTTTTATTTTGAATAAAAATTCAATTCAACGCATAAATAAATTATTGTTTTAACAATTTTTTACACCCACTTGTTTCATAATTTTTATTTTTATTTTTATTTTATATTTTAGTTGAAAATATTTTTGAAATAATTTAAAAATTAAAATTATGGAGATAGGAGTTATGTAACAAGAGGAAAATAGTTTCAGACTTTAGAATTATATATGCATTTTATAAATAAAAAATTAAAAGAAATACTCTTTTTAGGGTGAAATTTAATGACAAAATAATTGATTCTAATTTATGAGGTAGCATTTTATAAATGAAACTGAGGGTATTTTACGAAATAAAATTCAAAAGGGATGCTGCAAGCATTTTTGAGGAGTGTTCAAAGTTCCACTCGATGAACGAAGGATGTTGGATCGCTGGTATTGGGTGAACCCTGCTATAAATTTCATGGGCCGAATACAGACACTATCTAGCTTTTTTTAACTTGATTAATAATTGTATAGCTGCGCTAATGGGTTATGAATACGACACCAACCAACAGCTGACAATTAAACACGGAGCAGCTGCACGCACTGAATTCTGTTGAGCCACATATTCACGTGGGTCCCATCTCTAATTTTTTTAAAAAAAAGAAAAGAAAAGAAAAGAAAAGGAAAATAGAGCAATTATTTATGATTTTAGTCGGTCTCCCAACCTTCCATGACGCTCTTTGTTTTTCCCTTGCACCACGAACAACAATTTTTGCAATAATTTCTCCAAACAATCACTTTGGCTTATCCGTAATTGATGACAGGGATGGGAAGCACTTCCGTAGAAGCAGAAGGCAGTGATCATGTCATAAGTATTTGGGAAGTGAAAAAGGATCGTTTGGAATCAATGCACAAGAGGATCTTGGAGCCACCAACGTTGTTAAGCAACTCAGCTGGAAAGCAATCTTGCTGCATTTTCAGAGTCCCACAGAGCTTTATCAACATCAATGGTAAGTCCTATCAACCTCATATTGTCTCAATTGGCCCATATCATCATGGTGAAGCTCATGTTAAAATCATTGAGGAGCACAAATGGAGATATTTGGGCAGCTTGCTTAATAGATTGAAAAATACTAAAAGTTTAGGCTTAGAAGACTTTCTGAAGGCGGTAGAATCACTAGAAATTAAGGCAAGAGAGTGTTTTTCAGAAACTATTCATCTTGGCACCGATGAATTTGTTGAATTGTTGGTTCTCGATGGGCTTTTTATCATCGAATTGTTTCGGAAAGTCTCAGGATTGGTCAAATTTGACACAGATGATCCTATGATCACCATGTCATGGATCTTGCCATTTCTTTACAGAGACTTTCTGAGACTTGAGAATCAGATCCCATATTTTGTTCTTGAATGTTTGTTTGATTTATCAAAATTGCCTGGAGAAGAGTCCGGCCCCACTTTGGCTACTCTTGCTCTTGAATTTTTCAACTATGCTCTGCAAAGGCCAGATGACGTTGTCGAAAAGTATAAGAATCACAAAGCGAGACATTTGCTTGACTTGGTCCGCTCAAGCTTGATTCCGTCGGACCAAGCAGAGCCTAAGGTGAAAGCCAATACACTAACACATGTAATCCATTCGATATCCAAGCTTCGCCGTGCAGGAATCAAGCTCAATGCAGTCAAGGCAGAGAGCTTCTTGGTGGTGAAATTCAGACACGGTGCAATCGAAATGCCCACCATCACGATTGATGATTTCATGTCCTCATTTCTCCTTAATTGTGTGGCATATGAACAGTGCCAATCAGGCTGCTCTAAGCACATCACAACTTATGCTACAATGATAGATTATTTGGTGAACACTACTAGAGACGTTGAATATCTCTGTGATAGGAATATTATTGAGAATAATCTAGGCACGGATGCAGAAGTCGTGCGGTTCATCAATAATCTGGGCAAGGATGTGGCGTTTGATATTGACTTGTGCTATTTGTCAAAGTTGTTTAACGATGTGCATGACTATTATTGCAAAAGTTGGCACGTTCAGTGGGCAAGTTTCAAGTATACATATTTTGACACTCCATGGTCGTTCGTCTCTGCTTTGGCTGCATTGATTTTGTTGCTTCTCACCGTGGCACAAACTGTTTTCACCATTTACTCTGCTATGCAGCCTCAACAAAATTGAGGCGATATTCACACTGTTTGAGAACAGCTCTGTGAGGATTGATTGTATAATTGTATCAAATTTCAGCAATGAGTAATTGATCTGAGAGAGGAAGCTCGATGAGAGTAAACAGATTTTTACAAACTACTAGTTCTGCGGCAAATTTGTTAATTTTATTCTATTTTGAGGACTCTCCGGCAATTATACTAGTCAATGATTGAAATGAGCCCGATATTGAAACGTTCTCACCTCTAGTTTCTAGAGTTGTTGAATACTAGAGGTGGACGGATTGATTGAAGGAAAGTGACAATATAATCCCACTCCCCAGATGATGTGTCCATCATGCTGGAAGAGAGCAAAAAATAATATTATATTATCAGTTTGTTCGAAAATGACGATGGTAGGAAAGTCCTACTCCTTCCTATGAAGCTGCTGTGAAATGATTCGTTATCCATTATTCAGCAAGGGACGAAACGTTTGCTGCATCACCAGACAGTGACCACGTCAACATTGTGTTGCTTGCTCAGAACGTTTCTGCTGAGTCAACACTTGTGTAAGACATTTCTAGTTTGAACCATTCCAACTGTTCCAAGACTAACATCTTTTCTATATTCAAATGTTTGAATTTTGAAAAGTCAAAGCTGGCCTTTCAGGGCTTACTATATATAGTATATTCACCAACAGCCTGGTATCATTTGCTTTATCAACGCTTTCACTCTCGTATTAAACAATGCAAAGCAGCGACGTATCTTCAAGCCAATTTCAGAATTCAGAAATGATTCAATTTCCTCAACCAACAAGACCAATTAACAGCTACAATTTTGAGACCCCACAACGTCCCCCGGCGCTTGAAAACATGAGCAACGTGAATTTTGAGTCTTTTCAGGATAATTTTGAAGCACGAACAGCAGCAGGACAAGAAGAAGAAAAGGAAACATTGGATGAAGTACTCAAACTCATTTCAGAGTGGTACGAAAAACTTCCTGCAAGCGTAAGGAGTCAATTGAATTTGCGAATGCTGAAGGGTCCGAGCAACAAGCCCAAGGGTTTCAAGGTTAATTCATCAACTTCGACGCGTGGCGGTAATGGAACGCTGGAAGAGATGACGCGGAAGCTCGAGCGTTTCAAAATACGGACGGTACAACAGGGAGGAGTTGTACAGGAGGATGATCGGGATGAGAAGCCATAACTCAAGCTAATTTTGTTTTATAGTTGTATCTTTCGATTCTAAAATTTAAATTCTTTTATTCTTTTAACGGTGGAATTTAAGATTTCATTCATATATAAAATCTCCGTTCGGATATCCATTTTTTACTATATCTCCTATTTCCTTTCACCGTAGGTATATTTACTTTTATACCCAACACAAAACTTCATCCCAACTATTTAAATTTTTATTAATTCATACTTAAAAGTACAACTAAGAAAACCATATGATAAGTTTTTGAACGTTGAAAAATCATCTATACCAGAATCCACAATAATATCTTTGAACCACTCGCACTCTCATTTTCGTCAAAACTGCAGAGACTGTACAATTGGAAGAGAGCAAATCAATCTTTCTGTTGTTGTAAATTCTATAGACACATCAGTCTCCTAGATCAATCTTCATAATTTTGACATATGACATCTTCGTCAAAATTGCACAGACCGTATAATTGAGAGAGAGCAAATCAATCTTTCTGTTATTGTAAATTCAATAAACACATCAATCTCGCAGATCAATCCCCATGCCTATGATATCTTCATCAAAACTATGTTAACCGTATAATTGAGGGAGTGCAAATCAATATGTCTATTATTGTGAATTCTATTCCATAGACACATCAGTCTCCTAGATCAGTCCCCACAATTTTCACCTATGATGAACTGTGGTTTTAAATTTTCTCTATAATCCATTTGTTGACTTGATGAATCAATCTTGCTTGCTTCAAAATTCAAATCGAGCATCATAAGTGTGTCTAATACCATTAATTTCTTCATAAATCTTCATATTTAATTTCATCCCATATTTCAACCTTAAACATCATCAAGAAAATAATTAAAATTTATAAATTTATGCGTTACAGTTAACAAAAAGCAATACAATGTTAAAAAAATAGTACGATTTGAAGCTGTTAAAATAAGGAGTTTGATTTTGTTTAATGGAATCCAAAGTAGTAGTTGTTGTTGTTTTTTCAAATATTACAATTCTAATTTCTAATGATATATTTACAATCAAAATTCTATCAGGCACATCTAAATCAATAAAAATTACTAAAAGCATAACGCACAAAATTATACCCTCACTACTTTGAAATGACATATCTATTCTATCCACAAAATAATAAGTGAGAAATGAACTTTATCAAATTATTTATTATATAATTTGAAGGAATATATCTACTGTACCCATAACCTAATGGAAGAGAAATCTACTCCTACCCAATATAATTTGGAGGAGAGAAGGAGGAGTTCCAGAAACGCCAAGACTCAAACTTGTATAGTCAAATTTGGGAGCACAAGTACCAATGGGCTATGAGTCCACAGACATCCAAAATTGGGAGGTGATAAGAAGTAGAAATAAGAGTGGTAATATTTGACCTTTTTATATTTTTATCACCCGCCCACATTAATTATTTTTGTATTAATACTCATTTTATTTTTACATGAAATTATTGAAAAGTAAATTACTTTTAAGAACATCCACATAATAAAATTTTATTAATATCTAATTTTAATTTATATAATCAAATATATGGACAATAGCACTTTATTTACATATATCATTGAAGAACTCGTGTAGTGAGGTTCGGTCTTTTGACAGAATATTAGTGTTTTAAGTGGGTTTTGGGTGCAAGAGAAAGGGGAAAACCTTGCTAAAACAATTAATATATGTTTGGAAAACAAGGTATATCACTTAATTATTGTGTGTGGGTTATTTTGGACTTTAAAAGAGATGAAAAAGAGTGAGGGGATGGTGGTGATGGTGATGGTGAGAGGTTAGATATGGAGTGTGAAAGCTTGAAAAGGTGTTTTAGACCTGCAAAATAACCAAAGGAGGTTAGAGGTGGAGCTAGCAGTGGAAGACGACCACACTCCAATGCTTAAGTCCTACACTCCGACGCTTAAGTCAGCTAGTTGAACTATTTGTGATGTTAAGAGCTTACAAGCTCTCTGAAATGGAGACTGGAGGTTGAAAAAGACCTCAACCTTTTTAGTAGAATGCATGTATTTTGTTTTGTGTGTATATTAGAATAGTGGCACCTTAATGCCTTTACATATAGAGTACCCCAATTGCCCTACCACGTTGCAATCCTCTAGTGATGATTTGCCTATCCTTTTCAAGATTATTTCGTCTTTTCAACTTTATCATGATTTTGGGGCATTAAGAACATGCTTTAAGAACAAGAAAGACATTATTTAGCTTGACTTGTTTTCTTGTACACATAGTGTACATTGTAGTGTGATCTAGGACAGCTTTGCATAAGCTGTTTGGACAGCTTTTTGAGTGTGGTAGCTGAAGACCACTGTCTTTCATTTACTGTCCTTTGCTTTTTGCAATTGCGATAGCTTACTGTCCCTTTTTTTTCCATAAGATATTCTTTATTTGATATTGCAAAATCAAATATTTCGTATGAGCGATGGAGATATTTTACATAGTTGATATTTTGAAGATTTTTTTTACTACCTTTCTTCTGTCATTGCGTACCCTGCGTGCCAACTCAATTATCAAGTGTAAATTGGTATAGGTTAGGTACCCCACAAGGATCACTTATAGTAATAAAACTTTCACATCAACATGTGACGCTTCATTTTCAATTTTCTATTTATTCCCCAAATAAGTAGCAAATTGTTCAATGAGTAATGAACGAAGATGAGAAATTATATCTAAAAGTTGATGTTAAAGCAAAAGAGACGAAGGACTACAGGATTCCAAACCCATTTAGCAATTTTTTTTATTTCTTTTGTTTTATTTTATGCGAGGGGATGATGAACAAAAGTGCCAAAGCCTAATTGATGGCTACAACTCCTCTTCGACTCATCTTTCATCATAACATTCGTTAAACTATAGAAATTTAAGGTTGTTGCCTTATCGGAGTTAGTATTCTTCACCTTATGATGTTGTGAACTAGTATTAGTACAAGGTAAACTTCAATTCATCTATAAAATATATAATTCACTCCTTATAAATATGAAAACTTCAATTTATTCTATTTTCATTTAGAAGAAAGATGACAAATGGAGGCGTGTTGATGATTTTTTTCTTTTTCCCTGACAGCGAATGGGGGTTAAATTGAAGATTTTCATTCTAAATAAATGGTAAATTAAAGTTTAACCTTGTGAAAAAAATGAATGATTTTTTTATTGTAAATTACTTATTTAAAAAAGTACCCAAAAAAAAAGGAGAAACAATATAAGAGTTAATCAACAAATATTTTAACTTTTTTAGAGTGGTAAGTAAGAAAATAATAAACATTATAATAAGGATAAGTGGGATAAAATGGGATGTAGTGAGAGAAAAGAATTCTTTTAAATTTTTTAGTGGAGTTAATTGGGAAGTGCAACTCTAAAAATAAAATACTGATTAGGTCATTCTACACCTTAAGTCTTAATTAGGTCATTCATATTGTTCACTTTATGGTAAACAGTAGCGCATGTAGTTAACTCTCAATAAGAAAGTTACGCAGTGGGACTCACAGCTCACCTAATAAGAGTTGACTTTATGGTGAACAGTAACGCATGTAGTTAACTCTCAATAGGAGAGCTGCGCAATGGGACTCACAGCTCACCCGATAAGAGTTGACTATATTGACCATTGTTCATCTAATTGCCTCTCATATATATAAAAGTATTCTTAGGTGCGGGCACTTCTAATTTTTTTTATGCGAACACGTTATTAAACTATACAAATTAAAAGAGTTAATTTTCAATATACTATAAACCTGTGCAATTTAATAACATTAAAATCCGGCTTTATTAAATTATATGGCATAATAATGTGTCCGCATAAAAATAATAAGAGTGTCTATATATATATATAACAAAATTATTCGTGTATTTTATTTTTTTTCTTTTATTTTTCTTTAAGATTTATGGATAGTCAATTTCA
This sequence comes from Luvunga scandens, assembly GCA_030449905.1. Classification (NCBI taxonomy): domain Eukaryota; kingdom Viridiplantae; phylum Streptophyta; class Magnoliopsida; order Sapindales; family Rutaceae; genus Luvunga; species Luvunga scandens. Next base: position 4,839,938 of record JASUUG010001265.1, read on the forward strand.
AAATAAATGTTTATATATTTAATAAGATTTTATTTAACGCAAGCACAAATAATATGGTAACTACAAATATTTACCAAATAGTTTTCAGAACTATGAGACAATAATATCAAACAGAGGGTAAAACTTTTTCTGACAAAGATTTGAACTTGTGCGCCTGATGCTAATTCGATAAAATGAAGAATTATTGGACCCGTCAACTCTGTTGCACAGTTTTCCACTTCTAACTTTGAAAGATTCTCAAAATTCGAGATCTGAACTTTGATTAGTCAACCACACGACGGGGTTACAAATCTTTGTCTATATATACTGAAAGCTGAAACCTGGAGACACAAATTTGTCTCACGTAACTCGCCACAACACCAAAAAGCTTGTAATTCTCAACTCCCTAAGTTGCTTTTTCCAAGCCAACTGATTTTACAATTTCATTTTCCCTCACAAGTCACAACCAATACAAAAATTTTAGCATGGCTTTTGATTCCTTCGCTTCAAGAGGCAAAATGCTTGACGAATTCCCTCGAGCAAGTTCAATAGAAAACAGCAAAATGAGTCCAAAATTTTGCATGGCGGGAACCCGGATTCCGTATCATATTGATCAATATTTCTTCCCAGCAACACAAGAAGTAAAATCTCATCGAGGTGGAGAATTATTGCATCGTAAATTCGTTTCAAGCCCAAATGGGAAGCAGCTAGCTGATAGAGCAATGAATGTTCCGACAAGTTTGAATGTTAGCTCAACCTCAACGAGGGGTCTGCATAGACCGTTAGATGGATTTTCGTCCAAGATTGAACGGTTCAAGATTCGAACAGTAGTTGGGGCAGGGGTAGTCAAGGAGGAAGAGGAAAATAAATGATCCCTGATCTTGTCAATATCCACATTTTCTAACAGTTTGTAACTCTCTAATTATTGGAATTTTACTTGAACACGGTAAAACATTCTTTTAGACAAAAATATAAGTTCAATTATTCATTCTTAATTTACCTAATAATGACGTGAAAATTTATGGGACTCTCAAAGTTTCCTCAAATGTATACATAAATTTTATTAGCTCAAGAAAGGGTCTCACAAACTCACTTTTGAATAATTATATTTGGATGAAATACAATTAAGTCACTAAAGTCAAACAACATAATTGCCAAAAAAAGGAGTATAACATAATTGTCTAAAATGTAATATGTGTGACTAAAAAAGAATTTGTGTAATCATTTACGAAATCTAGTGTATCTATGTGTGCATCAAAATTGACATGGAAAGTCAGTCGATGAAAAATATATAGCCATTTACGCGGATAAGCATATGCTCCAAATTTGAACTTATCTTTAACATACCTACTTATTATTATTTAATTAAATGGAGGAAAGCCATCTATTGTATAACGGTTGTGATTTGTTTGTTGAGAAGAGATTGGTAATTAGTGGCATTATTGTTACAGAGTTCAGTGTCAAACAATCAAGTTTAAAAAAAAAATGTTAGAACAGTATTTATGAATAGTAATTTAAAAAAAAAAATCAGCTCATCCTAAAAAATACTGCAGGCTTCGTTAATGCATTAAAGCAACCAAACCTGCTGGTGGAGAGCCACCAATATCGTAACAGTCGAATGATTTTTGACCTTTTCCTTCGAAGGAAAACGAGAACGTTCGAGCTTGTGGTATCCAAAAACAAAAGTTCGGTCGTGCCCAAATTTAAGCCCCAACTCAGGCAAGGCTCAAAATCATTCCCGGCCCGTACTTTGTGTTACAGAAACCGAGCAGCTTGAATTCATAATAGGCCTATGCTTAGTCAAGCAACAAGCAATAAGCATAAACCAAGCCAATTGAAGAGTAATGCTTTTCACACCCCTCCAATATCATCATAACGCCCCTTTTTTTAAATCATAATTCTATTAAAACCGATGATCATATAAAAGGAAAATTATAAATTTATTTAAACTATAATATCTTTACAAGTCACGGAGCCCTAACTTCCTTTAATCATAATATATCAATATAATTAATTTTGTTAACAAAATCAAAATAATTTTGAAATAATAAAGAAATAAAATACTTAACGAGAATAATTTTATTATGAAAAATATTTTTACAAATTAATTGATTTATTCTAAATGGCAGTAAAATTTAACTAAAATCCCGTTGTGATTTTATGTCTTTCTGTTTTTTCATTTGCAGTTTCATAAAAGAAAGAGATATAAGAATGAAAAGTGGGATTTCTTAAGAATTTTATAGGGCTGTTGGAACTTGGCAGGGCAGCTCCGCTTCATCTTGGATTTATGATGGGCCTTTGCTAAGTTAAGCCCTCAGGATCAAAACCATAAAACAGTCATTGAACCATGCTGGATTGTGAATTTGGGACAAATAAGCGTCACGTGACTTTACCAGTCTGACCTTTAATCACATGTCAAGGTTAAACCTCTTCAATTCTTGAATACCAAGTTCAGGTGTCAGTAGAGGTGTGACGAGCAATAAGAAACGAGTAGGAGTAGGCACCAATCCGTCCATCCCGTAAAACCGACCTAATTTGTATGATTTTTTACGATTTAGGTTAAATTGATAAAATATATAAATTAGAATAGGTTATGAAATTTTTAATCTGTATTATTTACGGGTTAAGTTGGGTTAAAAATTTTTAACCTAATGCAACCCATCAATATATATGTATATATATAAATTATTACATAAATTTTAATATTTTATATAAAAATTTTAAAAATATAAATGTAAAAATTTTGAAATATTGAATTTGTAGTAAGAATTTTAATATTTATTTATTTTTAGTTTTTCTAAATAATTTATTTATTTTTGTTTACTATTTAATTAGGGGTTGAAATATATAATGAGTTGGGTTAGGTTGAAATTTTTTAACTTGTTCAACATATGGATTGGGTTGGGTTGTATATCAATCTAACCCAACCTGACTCGTGCGCACCCCTTGACAAGAGCTCAATTTGGAAAATGTCGAGCCGACCTCTTACGAGTTTTTTTCCAAGAGGCTCATTTTTAAGTTCATATTTTTTTTTATCTAAAAACTAATTAGGTGTGGCGGTATGAAAATATAAATAAATAATTTACTTTTATAATATTATAGAAAATCGATAATCCCCTTAGTAATACTTATATAACAACTAAACTTTTAAAAAAATATTTAGTAATACATTACTGCAAAAATACAAATTTTACAGTGCAAACAATTGGCTAAACTTATATAACAACTAAACTTTTAAAAAAAATATTTCAATAAATTATACATCGTACCAAAATATGTAAATGAATACAAATTTTACAGTGCAAACAATTGGCTAAGTAATGTATTATGTTAACAAATTATTTTCTTTTAATTAAAAAATTATTTTTTTATAATCTTTAAAATTAAGAATGGTAGAAGGGTGAGTAAATACCAAAGCAATTTTTTAACTCTCTACCTCCCTTATATTTGAATTCATTTGAATTAAGGTGATTAGTTAAATAAAATTATATGAAAATGTTTTTGTATGGTTGACATGTGAACCCTATTAGCTATTTTAATTTTGTGCTGTCAAAAATGTGGGACACATGACATCCATACAATACTGTGACATTAGGTAAAACAAGTGGGATTTGTTTGTATACGGATCGTTCTCGTAAAAAAAATTTATAACCAACAACATATCTGCCATCATTAATCATCATCTGGTTAAGATGTGATGTCAATCAGCTATTTCAATTTCACCTTTGTCTCATCATCAAATTCCACAAGTCAATTTTGCAATAGGAGGGCTAGGAAATGATCATATGATAAAATGCCGACATTAAATTTACAATCATAACTTGAATTGAAGACCGATTTATTAACAGGGTGAATGTCAAATCGATATGAATAAATTTTAGAAGACTAACCGCCGAAATTTATCGCCGACGTTGAAAAATAATAAAATCCCTAGTCTCATTCCCTTTTGATTATTCGATTACAGTACATCTAAATGGCTTTTTTTTTTTTTTTTTTTCACACACTGAAGTTGAATAAATTAGAATCGTTCGTTGTAAAACTTGGCTGGACATCATCGGGCCGACAGCGTATAAGACTGTAACGAGGATTATTATAACATAAATATGACTACCACCTTTGTGAAAGTGGTGATTATAAGATACTGAACAGGGAAAAATTTTATAATATTTTTATTTAAATTATTATTTAAAAATTATATTTACCATGTACTATCAACTTTGTGATCAATTACTACACTTCAATAACAACAGTACCTAATTTAGGCTAAGCAGAAGGAATTCATAAAATAAAAAATAAAATCTGAAATAGATATTTTTGTGAAAGCTTAAGACTTTACATCGACTTTGTACAAATAAAAAAAGAGGGAGGGGGGAGGCCAACAAAGAAAAATCCTTAAAATACTTTGAATTTTTGACACGCCAGGGGCACGGATTCTATTTTCTCACAAAATCCTAGAAACTAAAAATAGAATACTACGCCAAAAAAAAACTAAATCGAATTTCCTACCAGAAAAGATAAAAATAAAAAAATTTCTACTAATTTAAGAAAATAACTTAGCATTACAGCACAGAGACCTGAAGGCCGAAGGCCTTAATATTTGTTCGTCTCATTGCGACCGCTATTATTATTATTATTATACATCTTAATATGATATTTGCAGCCCAAATTAATTAAACGTATCACTTAAAAGTCACCAATTTTAGTTTGATCAACTAGTTTATAAACTTGTCTCAAATTCTAAGCTTGAATCTAATTAGAATTACGCATATGGAGGAAAATTATTTAATTTGGACTTAAATCGAGACAAGTTGACAACAATTTAAATAAATTTTTATAATGTTGTAAACTGTTGGACAATATTATGAAATTTTGTGCAAATTGTCAATTTTTCTCAACTCATATTTTAATAAAATTTGAAATTTTTAAACTTTAGAAACTAACGAATATATAGTCATTTTTTAACGGAGACATTCTTACTTTATTAAAGTAAGGATATCACTAAAATATAAAAAAATAAATATTTTAATATATTAAAAATTGTATTTATTTTGTTTGTTTGTGTATTAAAATTTATGTCTTTTAATTTTTATTATCCTTATTAGAGAATTATTATTATTATTATCATTTTTTTATATATAGAGAGAGAGAGGGAGAGAGGGAGAGACACTTGTTGTTCATACATTTATGGCGATTCCAAATGGTGTGTGAACGAGACAGTTGTATAATGGTTGTTTGTAACTCAATCTTCTTTTCGGCATAGCCAAGAAGCCTTGCAGGCACTGAAAAACAAACAATTGCTCATGTCATCGGTAGCCATGAACAGGAAGAAGCATAACTAAAATAAGCACATCTTGAGACTCAATTAAGAGTCAATAAAGGTGATAATTAGCCCTTACTTAGTGCTTAATTAAATCTTGTTGTGGTCTTAAATCATTACCATACAAATAATTATCACTTATGTTGACTCTGCCCAATTGCCCATTAATGGAGTTTGCGAACTGCCCCATCAAATTTACAAATATGGTATTTTCCGGGCGATTCTCTTAACCGCAATATGGTCTTGCCCTTTTGTCTACAACTGCTGATGTGTCTCTTGTTGATTTGTCAAACACATTCCAGCTTTCTTTGTCTTGTCTGCTCATTTAAATGAGTACTGGATCGTACATAAGCGGAGGACGCGCGGCGGCCGAACTTGGCTATTACAGTGGCTAAGCTCTAAGCACTATAGAAATTGAGCAGGGGTTGTGATGTTTTTACCTCAAAATATTGCTTAAATCACAATTATTTGTAGAGAGAATTACAGTTTCATTCTTCATAGAGAATTTGTTTTTGTTTTTATAACTTAGGTCTTATATAAATTTTAATATTTCATTTCAATCCTTAGTGCTTAGGTCTATTTGGTACTAACCTATTGTACCTTTTAAGTCATTGTTGTTATGATAAAAAAAAAAATTGTAACTATAAAATAAAAATTAATAGTCCATAACAAATATAAATTTTAAATAGAGTTTTTCATTATACAAGTATGAAATTAAACTAACTTATCTTTCAATCCACAACAACAAAAATTTACCAAACACTTTAATAAAGGTACAACTTTCCCACCTTAATACTAAACATGATATTAGACATAAAAAGCAATCTTGTTTATTTTGTACATATTTTAGATAATCAATTGGTACAATGATTAAAGGTCCGATTTATCTTTCAATAATTATTACCACATTGTTAATATTTTACTCATAAATAAAAATAGCCATTGGATGTTTATTAGCTCGGGACTTGACTCGTACAAATAATTTCTATGAGGAATCCCAAAAAAGCAAACTACGCACAATCTTAGGGCCAATTTGGGATTGCAGAGACTAATGAAATAAGCTGTTTGTGCTGTGCAGATGAAATAAGCTATTGATTAAAAAAGTAGCTCGATGTTTGGTAAAATGTGTTGTTGCAGTTGCTGTGGGTTTGAAAAGTAGAATATATACGTTTGGTAAATTTTATTACGAAGTGCTGTTTTATTATATAATAACCAAAATAGACATAAGTTTTAATTGCTTTTTATTTTTAGAGTATGTTTAATAAATTATTTAAACATATTTTTTTCTTAAATATGTAAAATTACATTAAAAGAACTCAATTAAAAAAATCTAAATAACTTCATAATTTGTTATATAAAATATGATAGAAATAAAAGTATAATTTATATATTAAGGTTTATGAATAATTATGATATAATTATCTTTTTCTTAAAATCTAAGGTTATAATAGGGATTTTAAAAAGGTGTGGCAGCTTATTGAACAAGCTGCTTATGAAAAGCAATCCTCTACCAGCTTTTAAAAGCTGCTGACAAAATGAAGAAAATTATGAAATAAGCTACTTTTACAAAATTTACCAAACACTATTTTAATAAAAAATTATGAAATAAGCAGCTTATTGAATTTCAACAGCAATCTCAAACTGACCATTAGTTTTGTTTAGACAATTAAATGGGGAGGGGTTTTATTATTAAAAAATTTAACCTCAAAATGAAGATTATTTGAGACTATCACTATTCGGGTGATAACCTGCCTCTATTTTTAAATATGTATGAGAAAAATATTTTATTCTATATATTTGGAAGTAAAATAAGTTCAATTAAATTTAAGTATTTAAATTAACAAAACTAATTTAGAAGGTCATATATTTTTGAATGTATGTATTTTTTTTTATATAACTGAGGTGTTATATCCAACTAGTGGTAACTTGTCATTTAAGTAAGTTTGGTATGAGATCCATCTAATTTAATTATGCATATTTAAATTTTTTAAATACTAAAAATTAATGGGCCTCACTTAAAAGTTACCAGTTCAATTCAAACGAGAGATTACCACTAATCAGTCACAAGGCACCTGACCTATGCGAGTCTTTCTCTATTCTCTATTATTTTCTATTGAGTCCTTTATGTTGCACTCCTTTCAAAACCGCCGCCCACTTTTACCACATTTCTACTAAATTCGTGCATACCGCTCGCTCACTCGTCGTCTTCTACTCCCACTTCTCGAATAAGTTCCTATTCTTCTTCATTGTAATAAACAAGACATTGAGTAGGATCTGGAAGGAGTATAGTCAGCATCTCAGTTAATTTGGGCTACCCGTCTGATTGTCATTTCTATGATAGGAAAAATTCAAATGAATCAACCAAACCTTGGTTAAATGTATTCTTTTTTATTTTTTTGCCTTTCTTTTCTTTTTTTTTTAAATAAAACTAATTCCCCTGAACTTGGTGCTTGGAATTTCGAGCATTTGGCTTAAATTGTAGTTTAAATATGTATCATTGAGTTTGAAGTATCAGAACTTCCAATATTTGGCTCAAATTGTAGTTTGAATATGTGTCATTGAGTTAAATATCATATTTGAAGCAATAAAACGATTTGACTCAAAGCTTAGCGATAGACTAGTGCTCTTGAAATTCGTAAGACACTAATTTTATTTATTACGAGAACTGTTTGCACTTGCCACAAAAATGTAAGAGTAAAGTAAATCCCCATCAATGTAACCACTCCCACTCACCCCCCCCCCCCCACAAAAAAAAAACCAAAAAAAAAATGAAGTTCTATTACATAAATTTACAATTACAGATTGTTCGCACAAACTCACATGTCAAATTTAATGAAACGTTCAGAGAATTAAAAAAAAAAAAGTAAATTAAAATGGATGATACGATGTGAGTTTTACACGAAGTAATAACGAAACAATAACTCAGTTTATTAGTGTCCTTACAATTGGTAATTTCCTTTTGTTCTATGAAAGAGATGATCCGAATTCCAAACGCTTAAAGTGTTAAGTATATTTTAATGAGTCATTAAAGCACTACTTAAACAAGCATTCGGCGCATGCACACAAATAGTTGATGCACCGGGCCATACATACGATGCATGAGTAGGGGACAACCATTAAAGGAAGGTAAGGTGTCCATATCCATCTCGTCCTTTAAAGGTGATCTATTTCCCAATATTAGACTGACACGTGTAAGGAGACCAACTAGCTGAGAATGACATGTCAACATAGGGTATGGTGGGTCATATGCTTTGTTAATTGGAGAGAGCATAATTCATGAGAGTGACCATGTTTTATATCTTCTCATATTTCAATTCATGAAGGACAATCTTGTTGTTGCTGGTCATTCATATCATATAAACATATTAATTTAAAAGTAAGTTATTGTTATTATTATTATTATTTTGAGAATAAAAGTAAGCTAATTATATGGTTAGATGAAGGTTATCAAAACCCTAAAATCAACTTCTTAATGATTCAAATTGACTATATTTCCAACTTGCTTTCCTTTCTTCACCAAACCAATGGATGCTATCTATGCGCATTCCTTGCTTTAAAAATGAGAATTTTAGCATCAAGTGTTATTAACATCTTCTTCTTTCAATTAAAATAAGTAGTCGGGAAAAAAATAAAATCAAACTGAAGTTAGATGAACCGCCTCGGCACAACTTAATCTTCGGTGATGCAAATCATTCTGCTGTCAGTTTCTTTGGGCATGGGTTATTTCGAAGAAAGTTATTCTAAATATATCACATCAACTATTGAACATGTTCTTCCAACTATTGAACATGTTCTTCCAGTTGGTAGTTGCTTGTTCCGGTGGTGGTAGTTAATGGCCATTATTAACTAATTAATTAACCACTTTAGGCTCGCTGATAATAAGCTGGTTATAATATGCACAGAATCAAATGATACTGATTGTTTTTCCGATCAAATCAACACAAATTAAGTTGCACGGAAATATTATTTTTACAGGTTCGTAAGAGTTGCGCATTGTACAACACTCGAAGCATTACTATTATAGCAAGAACAAAAGCAAACCCCAATATAGAAAATCATGTACAAAGGTACAATAAAAAATAGCCACTCATACACACATTACATTCTACGATCTTGCATTTGAAGCTTTCCATATTCGGGACATTAAGATTTATTAGATTTTTTCGCTTTTTTTTGTTTTCGTTTTTGTTTTTTGTTTTTTTTTTTAATTTTTTTATTATAAGTTATTATATTTAGTGGTGGAAATAAGCGTAAATTAAAATTAAGGGAATTTCCAAAGGCTTTGCTCATCCCCAACACCATGATCATCATCATCAACTGCATCCCCTGCAATATCTAAACGAGGAGGGCTAAGAAGCATCCCTTCAGCCATATTCACCAGAAGATTAGGCATATCAAAGATCATTTCTTCATCCATAAATTCTTGAGGTAACATTGGCCTCTCTGCCGGCTCTATCATGACACTATTATTTCTAGCATCCTGATGATGATCATCACTCTCAGCAATAGTTTCGCCAGATAAAGCATCGTTTGCAGCCCCTAAAGCAGCGGCGGCAGAGGCTGCGGCCGCCTGTATATCTCGCGGAGATGTTGAAGCAGGCACAGGCAAAGAAGCAGCTGAATTTGGAAAGTTAAGTTCAGCTTCTTGGCCTTTTAGGGCAAGAGCCGCCACATCATAAGCAATAGCAGCCATTTCAGGTGTAGCAAATGTCCCTAACCAAATCCTAGTAGGCTTTCTTGGCTCCCTAATTTCAGACACCCACTTGCCACTACTCCGGCGCCTTACTCCCCGATAAGTCGGGTGACGGCCCGGACTCGCAGAAGCATTGCTACCACTGCCACTGCCACTGCTGCTACTAGGGTTTGTAGTTTTGTTAAATTTTGAGTAATGCATGGTGGTATTTTTAGGGCTAATGGCGGGAAGATGATGATGGGTTCGGAGGAGGAGATGAGAGATGCCATTTATGGAGAATGGATTTTTGGAGCTGCAGAAAGAAGATTAAGATTAACTGAACTTGCAATTAAGTGCCTAAAGTGCAAACCAGTTGTTGATGAACTGCGATATGCGAAGGGTTGGGGTGTAAGCCAGATTTGTGTTGGACATGTGGGTTGGACTGCGTGTTTAATTGTCCAGCAGCAATATAAACATCCTATCTTAACGTCAAGAATAGCGATGTTTATGGGCATTATGCGTTACTTTAATATCTATTGTAGATTTTATTGAATCATAAGTGTGTAGAATTTAAAAGATAACTTTGTGGAGTGGGATGTATGCTTTACTGCGGTAGGGCTCTGATTATCTACAACCTTTACTCTTTGCAACTAATATGAATCCTCTTCGTAACATACCTAGCTACGTGACTAATATAAGGCCCTACCCATGGTTGACTATTGTAACTGTTGTGATTTACTCAGATTAATTAATTTTGAAAGCCAGTAAATTAAAGCAGCTATGTATTGAAAAAGAACAAGGATCCTCCACTTTTTTTTGCCCCTCTCTCTACTTACCTTTTCTTATTTAATGAGTGGTTAAGATTGAGTATTGTATTTTTTTTTTCTCATTTTATCTGCAATCAAGCTAGTTTTTTTTAACTAGATTGTGAACACAAGGAGAGGCAAGGAGAGAGAAAAACAAGAAGAGAATCCTAGTCCACTGAAAAAATAATATTTTAATTCCAAACAAAACATGACATAATATTCACTATATACAATACGTATAAAATTACTATGCTTATAACATTGAAATACAAAGCTTATATACTAATTGACCTAACATTTGGTGTAAGTTCACAATTAATTATGAAAAAAATGATAAAGAGATAATTGTAAAACATGGCCGGTTAAATGTAATTGAAACTAAGTGAATAAACCGGCCAAGTTCACACAATTGTTTTTGTCAGAATTTTTCTTTCTTTCTTCTTCTTCTCCTTCTTCTTTCTTTCTTTTTTTTTTTTTCTGAATATCACTGCTCGAAAATTATGCTTCGTGATATGAACTTTACGTATATAATAACTGAATTATGTGATATCATTAATTAATAGATTATTTTACGTGGTCATAAATTCATGGGATAAATTTTACATATTGGTAATTTTCAATTAAAGGCTTTACTATGTACTTCCACCTTATCCTTCTTCAAGAACAAACACAGACTAATTAATTTCCCTCAGAGCACGGTGTTATATGTTAAATATTCGATCTGTTAGTGCATCCAAGAGGCCTAACCAATAGGACTACTGTATCTATCCGGGGATGAACAATTTTTATTATTGGGTTAACATAGAGTAAACATAATAATAAAAAGTACTTGTGAACATATAAAGTAAAATTTTGTTGAAGGGATGGTTTCTTTATTCTTACCGCCACAACTCTAGCCTAGAACAAACCATATATATATATATATATATTCTCTTTGTTGAATTAATTCCAAAACCCAAAGTGCCCATTCCAGTGTGGTGCCGAAGAGGATCTTTGTCATTAAACAAAGTTATGGAGAGAATGGACAATACTGTTGCAATAACAAAAGTGAGACATTCGAGTTTAGAGCATAATCATCATCCCATCACTATCTGTAATTGGGAAACTGTAAAGGAGACATGACTCACTTATATCGGAAAGCCTTTTCTTGTCATTCTTCATCATCTGATTCATATTTTATGCGTATGCATTTGCTATTTGTGATAAATTTCGTAAAAAAATTCCTCAATTTTGATGGTTCCGTGTTTGTTTATTGTTGTCCTGATCCTGACCCTGAATCAAAAGCTCTTGTAGTTATATGTCCTTAAGCTGAAAGTACTTCTCCTTAGAAGTCACCATCCTGTACCTACTCACTCGACACAAAGCATGAATTTGGTATGTATTATCGCGCACTTGACCAATTAGAGCTAGAGGGAGCTACGTCACCAACCTTCAAGCAACCAACTTGTAATCAATTCAAAAAGCCAAATGCTACTATTAGAACATTAATAAGTAAAAGGACAACGGAGCCATAGAATAAAGCATTAAGGTTTTATCCTTTCTAATTTGGGGAAAGCGGAAACTAGAAAAACCCCCACCTTTTAAAAGCCTTGCCGGTGTATCATCAGCTACTTTAGATTTCATTAAATTTTTAATTCCCACTATCTACTTCACTGATTTGAACTTAAGAAAAGAACTTCCTTGGAATAAATTGAGTTTAGATCCATTAAGGGTGTGTTTACTTTCCGGATTGGGGAATCGGAATCCGGAATCGGAATGATTGACCATGTTTACTTCACAAAAAAATGAGCCTGAATGGGAATCGGAATGGTGAGACCCACAAGAATTTGGGAATGGGGAATGGGAGATTGATTCCCAAGGGGGGAGGTGGGAATCAATCTCCCATTCCCTGAACTTCCATTTTTATCCTCACTGAAATTTCGATATTCTGAAAATGCCCTCATTTAAATCAAAAATATAAATATATAAAAAAAAACCCTAACGATACCGGCTAACCGTTTTTTGTTAACGGCTTACCGATTAATTCCAGAGAGTGTTCGAACGATCTGCTAAATTGCTAACCGTTTTTTGTTAACGGCTTATGGCTAACCGTTTCACTTTTATTATTATTATTATCATTATTATTATTATTATTATTATTATTATTATTATTATTATTATTATTATTATTATTATTATTATTATTATTATTATTATTAGTAGTAGTATTAATAATTATAGTTTTTTAATAAATAATCACAATAAATAATTATTATTATTATAATTAATTAATTTATAAATAAATTATATATTATATAATTAATTATTATTAATCAATTAATTGATATAATATAATTATTACTATTAATTAACTATATTAATAATTATATTAATTTTATAATTAAATAATCACAATAATTATATATAATTAATTAATATATATATTAATTTTATAATAATTAATTAAATATTTTTATATAAAGTATATCACTATTTGAACTTAAAATATAAAAAGAATGATTCCTTGAATTCATTAAACTTTTAGTAATTTATTACAATCAAATTCATTTTCGATGAATCCAACTCATTCCGAGAAAAAAATAGTTCAAGTAAACAACTTATTTAATTCTCATTCCTTAAAGAATATTCCATTGGATTAATTCCGATTGAGTTTAGATCCATTAAAAGTAAACTTCGAATCACTTTTTATTACAAACTAAGTCATCCAGGAAAAGGTTTAAAAAAAAAACCAACATGTTATCACATCGAGACTTTATTTAGTGTTGAGGTAAAAGTTACCGAGATGCTACGGATAAAAAAGTACAACTACAAACTAAAATTTGATAGTGTAATAAATATTACTTTTAAATAAAAATTTTAACAAAATGATAAAGATGTTATAGGTGTTTCATTATATAATGATAAGATAAAATCAATTTAGTTTCCAAATAGTATTGTAAGTATTTACAAAATACTTTAGTGTTAACACTTTTAATATACAGTTACTTAATTACAATGCCAATCAAATTAATTACTTTAGCAGATTTACTTTAGAAGCTAAGTTGTTTGAAGCCATAATTGCTAGACAAAAAATTAATATTATATATCCACATTATTAATTTATCTTTACCCAACTTCAAAATTTATAAATCTACTTCCACAAAAAGAAAAGCCACAACACCACAATTTCAAATACAACTTATTAACTCAGTAACAAATGGATTGGAACTAGTTTCTTTACAACAAGCTCCGATAAAATAATTATAGGGAATTGAATTAATATTACTGGATATCACTAATTGCTAAATCATGTGTACTAGAATTTAGCCCAAAATCCATATATATTCAGAATCTATAGGTGCGTTTGGGATTGAGGTTGGGCAATTGTAGTTTAAAAGTTACTATTATTATAATTAAGATTTAAATTAATAGTGTTGGTAAACACTATAATATAATTATTATATTAATTAGTTATATTATTGATATGATTTTTCACTTGTATAATGAAAAATCTATTATATCTTTAATAATTTTGACAAAATTATTATTTAAAATTTATATTTACTACATATTACTAACTTTTGTTTCATAGTTATAACTTTTTTTATAGCAGTTGTACCTTAAAAGTTACGGTATCTTAATTCCACATGCACCCTATGTCTAGTCTCGAAATCAAGTCGACAATTAAAACGACACCGAATTTTTGTAAGTGGAGATCATGCATTGAAGATAGAGACGTTAATCTGTAGAAAATGCTAAAGGCAAAATAGGATTTTTTTACTGCAAGCACTGTACATAACCACGTTGCCGTTGCCGTCGCTGCTGCCGCATAAAAAATGAAAAATTGAAAAGACATCCAAGTTTGAGGCTGTGTTGGTCAAGATGTAACGTTACATAACTACGGTGCCGCTTGTTTTCACAACACGATTTATCACGTATCGATTGCTGTAACTATCATTTTGACAATTAAAATTAATAGAAACTATGATGAAATTTTGAATGGAAGTAAATTGCATTGATAAAGGTCAAAGAAAAATGTTAAGGTGATGTTTGGTTGGGAGAAGAGAATGAATGAGAGGAAAGTAATTTAAATTCTATTTTTATTTCCATTGTTTGATTAGACAAAATGTATAAGAATCTAATTTCCATTAGAATTTAATATCCATCATAATGTGGAATTTGAATTTCACCCCAAGGAGTGAAGAATTCAAATTTCTCTTATGTTGGAAACCCAAACTTTTCAAATTACCCTTTAACTTTTTAACTTATTGAATGCCATTAATAATTATTATTTATAATTTTATTTTATCAATTTAATATTATAAATAATTTTATATTAATTAAATTTAATAAATGCTTTAAGAAACTTAACAAAATAAATAGACTTATTTATTTATTTATTCAATATGAAAATATAGACATATAAATTACCAATACAAGAGAGATGTAATTACAAAAATAGAAACTTCAGATTTTCACTTAATTAATTAATCTTTTTTTCTGAAAAATAAATATAAAAACAATTGAGGAAAGAAAACTAGAATTTCATTATTTTAATGTTGAAAACTAGCAATTGAGGAAAGAAAACTAGAATTCCATTATTTTAATGTTGAAAACTAAATAAAGATTATCTTCTATATGATGTATATTTATTTATACTTTTATTGCAAACGCAGAAAAATTAACAAAGATAAAATCAGTTCATAATAAATTTTCTTTCAATTCTACTTGTTTTAATTTTCTATTTTTAGATTAAGTTAATTTATAATTTAATATTTTTCCAAAAAAATTTCAAATCCCTAGATAATATAATTGAATAATAATTTAGACTTTTTTCTTATTATGATTTTGTAGATTTATTTTGATTTTTTAACTTCACTTAATATCAAATATTAAAATCTTAACACAAAGGGTTAAATTGTCCAAGTAAAAAATAATCAATCCCTTTCCATTTAAAATTCCTTACCAAACAAAATAATGAAATTTGAATTCACTCTCCTCTCTTCTCCACTCCTTTCCACTCCTCTCTTCTCTAATCATTTCTTCAAACCAAACACCACCTAAGTGTAGAGAAAAATGAGATAAATAAAGAAGAAAAGAGGAGAGAGAAAGTGGGTGAGTAAGGAGAGAGAGAGGGCAAATTTCTCTCAAACCTTGGATTTGAAACCCACGACATAAGTTCTTCTACGTGTGTGTTAAAAGTAATAGCACAACTGTGGTGGCTGCCTAAGTACTAGGCTAGCTTCTAGTGGTCTAACAACCAATCTCAAAGTTTGAGCTAAGTTATTAAAGTAGAGCTTCGGAATTGCTACAACATTTACTGTTTCTTTTTTTATATTATGCCAAGCAATGCAGGAATGCATGAAGCATTAGCAGTAGCTATAGCTCCTTTTTATCATATCATTTTATAAAACCGAGATGTTATGCTTTCATACAATGTGATACAGAGGTTGGCCTTGCCTTGTTAACTCTTTGAATAGCACGTGCTCTAAATTTTCTTGAGTGTAGGCAAAAGATTTTGCAGCCTGACCTTCAATATGAAGGACAATATTTCTCTATAAGATTCCAGAAAACATAATTTTTGTGTAGTAAAATTAAAATGAATGGCAGAAGCTCTAAAAATTTCAAATCGGCTTCATTCAAAAACAAAAATCAAGAGTAAAAACCGAAGTTTAATTAAGTCACTTGTAATTTTAGAAACAACTTCGTGAGGAAGGAGAAAAAGACCAAAAATAGAAAGTGACGAACATTGTTTAAAAAACACACCACTGCATGAACACCTTCTATTTTTTGTGTGATTTGAGATCCTTAAAGCACCTAATTGCGATGCCTCTTATTAGTCTACACTTAAAAATCTTATAGGAGTTCTTAGGATTTTGAATCACTAAATTTCATTTTAAAATGAGAGCGATAATGAAGAAACATGAATGTTAGTTCATGATTATCCATTCCACTAAGTAAAGCCAACGTTATCTTTTCAATAATGGCATCAAATATTATAATGAGCTAGACCCACCCACTAAGCCATTATTTATTGGATGTGATTTGATCACTCCAATAATTTATTTAATGAAATTAATTTTGAATAAATAAATAACTTAGTTACTTAATTTTGTCTTTAATAAATTAAGCCCATTTTAATTAAATCAAATGGCTAAATGTGGGCTTATTTTTGTCAAATGTTTTATGCTTTTTCCTAATCCATATTAGATCCAATAAAAGCTCAAAATTATGTATCTAAAATTGGTCTATAAGTTCATAATCATTTATGAACCAAAAACATGTCCAATATGGTTATTTTACACGCTCGATATTAAACCTAATATTTAATTAAGGATTTATGAAATTTATTTTGTTCCTTAAACTATTGATGAAACATCAAAATTTCTTCTTAAATCATATTTAAGATACATATTCATTTTTTTAATGAATTATAACATAAATATAGATTTTTCTAAAATTAGTAAATTTAACTTCTCATTTTTTTAGTAACTCCTTTTTCGTTTTTATTATATGTGTGACCTTTTAGATTCTTTATTATAAGATAGTAAAACTATTTTAATGACAACTCTTTATTCATTAAAATATGCTAAACTCTTTAGTCATCAATTAGAACTTTTCTAATGTCCTTAATATGCATTGCTAATACTCTTTAGCAATAATGATCTTAAGGCTCTTACAAATCATGAGTGACACCTAGAAGTATTTCACGACTATCCAAATAACAAGAATTGTTGGATCTGTAGAACCTATTCCATTGTTTCTCTATGTCATGATCTTTTCATCATCCATGTCTTGAGAAAAGCATAGCTTATGATTTAGTGTGTTAAGCACTTATGTTTTATCCCAAAATAAATGTAAACGAACTTGGCATGAAAAATCTAATTTAAACTCATTCAAATATATTTCACTTTGGCCAAGGATTTCTCATGCCAATCCATATTAACTTACAGGAGACATTTTTTTTTGTTTATTACAAAGTGATGAATTCCATGTTGGCCATACACTTGTCTCCATACATAGCCAACCATGACAACTGCTGCTAGATCTCTTCCTTGATTAGCAATCAATCATTATGCTGACAACTGCTGCTAGATCTCTTCCTTGATTAGCAATCAATCATTATGCTTTCACATAACATAGATGTCTATGTATAAGACATCTGTGATGCCTCAAGTCTAAAGACCATTACTAAACATAGTGTCTATTACAATGTATAATAAGCCATTAACACTCAAAACCATATGGCTTATTATTATTTGATCAAGTTCAATAAACTTGTTTTCGCAATAAGTACTCATATGTTTGACTTGGCATCTTATGTCAATGACATGAAACTCACCATCCATTTTCGTATCGCATACCATAAAGGAGTCATAACACATACTAGTGTTTATAGGAATTTTTTACATCCAATCATAAATCCACCAATAGGAACTATTTTAGAAGCATAATACAAAGGATACATGTTTCATATTCTAGACAATCTCGATAATGTGTTCCTTAACTATTTTACTTATTGGACAATATTCAGTGATATAATATATGAATATTGATAACTTTGCCATTTTATAAATATCAAAATACTAATCAAATATAATAATTCCCTAAAAGTAAGTGCCACTTGATTGGCCTTTGGGGAATATCACTAACGCAATATATTTCTCATACTTACTCTATTTTTTTTTTTTTCCCTAAGGTAAGGGGAGTGGTTTAAAATCTTTTTTTTTTTATTTCTTTTTCTTTAAGAACTCAAATTCAAAGATTAGTTAAATTAAATTATTTAAAAACCACTTGACCAAGCACCCTCAAATTTACCGTTGATGATATTGAGATTAAATCTAAATATAAATTGGACTAGTAATGTCTGCATCGCTTGAAATTTCTGAAAACATTCGCATTCCTCCGCTGCTAGGCCCAAAACTGACCGATAACCAAAGATGGGCCACTTCAAGCTTTAGAGTGGATGATCTTCGATACTAGGCCCGCGAGATAACAACTTCAGCAGTAAAATTTGACTTATTTACTCTATATTTTCTTGTTATTCGTTAAAATTCTATTAGTAGTTAGCATCATCCAAACCGTGTGTACATGGGGCTGTAGGGGACTGACGCAACCTTCTGTAAATCTGTTATTGAAATAGCGATGAATTATATATGTATACATACATATAATTTCGTTTACATACACACACACACATATAAATATTTTCATTTTAATAAAGTACAAATATTATTAACAAACAAAAAAAATATAAATTTCAATGTACTAATAACAAAAAACACATGTCATTATATTGAAAACTTCAAATAAAGTGAGAATGTTACCAAAATCTTCCAAAATTATAAAATCTTTTTTTTTAATATTTTATCGAATAACAAAGTGGATGTATCGTTATTAAAGAAGTGTGTGTGTATATATATATATATAATTATCTGGTAAGAGTATTCTCATTTTATTAAAATGAGGATAACAATAATAGATAAAAAAGTATAGTCTCCAATAAATTAAAATATGTATTTTTTTTTTATATTTTATGACGTCTTTAATGTAATAAATCGAGGATGTTCACTAGAAAATATACACACACACATTATGTGCGATGGGACATGTGTCACTTAATCATTAGCTGGCATCTCACAAAGGATCTATAATTGAATAACATGCATGATGATGCGCATCACATCATATTCATATATAGAAATACATCTATAAGTTGTTCTTGGAGGGCCAAAAGCTCCTGGTCGCGTAGTGATCTGTGAGTTTGACACCTGTCTAAATGTGATGATATTTGGCGACACTAAACAAAGATACTTTAGCCACTAAAAGGGGTACGCTTTTTTATCACTACTTAAATCAAATCCTTCACCAACTTTCTTATGTTTCATGATTAAGCTTTTAAAGGTTGACAACTCACTCCCGTATATCGATAAGACAACTTTTAACTACAATCAACCGAAAAGGCTTTGCCTGGTTGGCAAGCCCTAGCCCCTCTCTTAGTACTTGTCAATCAAGCTTCCTATTTGACTACTCGTCACTCCTCTCACTTCCGAGGGCCCAATTTGTAGAAACCACTAAACTCATCTTAAAAAATTAGTTTGGATTGAAAATTATTCTAAATTTACTGTTATAATCCTCAGTGAATGTGGAATATCTTCATTAACATCTCATTTCATGTGAATATTAGTTTTTCTTTTTTTGTCTGATCATCATCGTGTGATACAATTCTATATTAGTTTGTAAATTAATTAAGTTATAGATAGAATAACAAAACATTGACCTATTTGATATTTTGTATATATGACAGAAACTTTCCTTATTCTTGAAATTATTGGGCAATTCCTACTCCTTTGAGATACTTAATTCCTCCACCATGCATCTCGATGAATCCAAAGTTCTTATCATTGGATGTTGGCGAGCATTAGTTCATCAGACGACATGCTGCAATTAATTTTTGAATGGGGAAGGACACTTGTGCATTTATTTTATTTATCATCTGCTGCAATTTTGAATTGAGAAAGATTCTTTCGATCAAAATAATTTCATCGTTAGCTTTAAGTCGAAATACCAAAGTGGACCGTATTTGAGCGAATTTTGCGCCATAAAGTTGAAATACACACTCTTACAACAAAGACATTAATTATTCTTTTGATCGTGAATTAATTATTGGTTCAATTAACACTTCATTCTTCGAACAGAGGAATTTTTATAATTTTTTTTTTTGGTACCAAATGTGAAATTTCATGCCGACGCAGGCAAACAGTTTGTGAGTGCATACCCCTTTCGCTATGACTTGATGACTCCAGTGAGGGGGCCAGAAAAAAACTTATTGATGAACTGATATATATTTTTTAATTTGGCCAATAAAACAATTTTTTTTTTAATGATTTGACTCGTTACAATGATTATCATTGCAACGTTGTACATGTTACCCCCTCATATATTACAATATTCTTACAATTAAATGTGTTGACAAGATTTTTCCTCTAAATGCCAACTGGATTCCAAGGCTGCCTGATTGTCTATACAAACAGTTGAAGGTTATTTGTCTGAGATGTTGAGGCACATAACCATTCTTAATTATTAAAAAGGGGAAAACGAAAAGAAGAAGAAAAAAGGTCATGGGTATTATTTTTTGCACGTTATAAGTTTGATATTTTTATTGTTTATCTATGTACATACTCATGAGATATCTTAACCTAAAGCCAGATTGAGGGTTCAGAGTTGTTCAAATTTATATATTTACTGTGGCCCATTCATGGGTGAGTCTAGTTTTAATATGATATAAATGTTAATGGACCTAAGACATACTTAAAAATTAAGAGTGAGACTATTAGCATCTCTCTAAATATCTCTTAAAACTCCGTTAATTATTTTACAACTTTATCCTTCATTGAAATTTACATAAGATGATAATTTCCAATTAAACCCCATCCAAAAGTTAAAAAAAAAAAAAAAGAATTCTGATGATTTTGGAAAAATACAAATAAAAAGAAAAGTTTGTCAATGAAAATATTAGATTGAACCATTTCAATGGTAATTTTATTTCTCTCATGGATTAAGGAAAAACTTTGTAAAAAGTTAGCATTTTTTTTTTGTTTTATTATTTTGAATGCTACTCATGAGTATAATCTGTCTCTATTTTTTTTTATTTCTTTTTTAACGCTTCCAATTTACTCAAATTACAAGTAAATTTATGATCCATATACTCAAAATATAAATTAGGATTTAACAATAATTAAAAAAAAAAGTTTCAATGGAGGCATTAAAAGAGGTATTTGAAGGGGTTGCCATTAGTCACAATCAAAAACTAATTAAAGTAATGAAATTTATTTAAATCTCACCGTATATGCTTAACCTAAGATATATATAACCTAAGATAAAAAGCTCAGCGTGAAATAATATCTTCAACACAATGCACAATTTTTTTTTATGAGTTTTATTTTTTCATGGTGAACACTGTTTATAAGCTCTAAACCATAGCACGCCATCATCATGCAACTCTTGCAAGACACCTCGTGCATTATGATAATTACTTCTTCAGTTTTTTTCCTTTTTCCGGTTAACGAGTAGCATGAATATTTGTATCCAATTTTGTTTTCTGTTCATTTGAACAAATTCGAACTTTATGTTTCTGATACGATCATTTCAATGATCGACGAACCGGCATCCACCTTTTTATCATTAAATATTCATTATTTTCTCTAATTTGTAGAAGCATTCATAACTCATATTTTTTGTTGGGGCAAAAATTGTTATGAGACAATAAAATTAACGAAATTACAGAACAATATGCTCAAGGCAGGACCCATTTCTGCGAGATGCAAAAACCCGTAAAAGAAACACGTCTTTGCTCTTTATGATGCTTGTGCTCTCTCTCTCTCTCTCTCTCTCTCTCTCTCTCTCTCTGTGTTTCTCTTTATTGAGGCGATGGGGTACCGTACCTGGCTATGGAGTATTGTAATGTTCTTAGTCAGTCATTTAATTTATTTTTTACTTATTTTTGAAAGAGACAGAAGAGTATTAAAAAAAAAAAAAACCTATTTGAGAGTTTAAAAAACAAAAAACGAAAATTAGGAACTTCCACGAATTAGTCGGCATTTTACCAAGAATTAGCCGGCATTTTATTTTATTTGTGCGAATTTGGCTTTATACTTTAATTATCTGAATGTTTCAACTTTTGTTGTACAAAATAATCGTAATTACCGAAAGTAATTTTCAGATTGTAAAACAAAAGCCCTTTTAATCATTACATCTTAACTACATATCGGCCGTGTAGAAGGCGTAGAAGCATACTTATCACTAAACTGGATTAATCATTTCATCTGCCAACTATGCCAAATTAATTTTGAATAGATTCTCGTCACAACAAAACAAAGATGAATGAAAAATCGAACAGAGCATTATTTTAACTGTAAAAGGCTCTGCTATATTTTATCAAACCGATATTCAGTTGATAGGCGACATGATGGCCATTGGCCAAAACAAAAGGTCAACAATTTTGGCTCTCGTCAGTTTCGGTCTCAGCATTTTTGGCTCTAAAAGTAGTAAATAAAACTTATAATGCAAACTGATGCGTGCCATAATTGAAGAGAAGAATGCCTTCGACCGTATCACTCATCGCGTTCAAAACGAGTATCTCAACTTAAACTCATAATCCATCAAAATGAAAGTTATGTCATAACAGTTAACATAACATCCTGTAATGTAATTTTTTTTTTTTTTAAATGACAAAACTATGAAATGCTTAAGTTTTTAGTTTCGATTAAAAAATGTTTTTATATTAAAACAAAAAAACAAATTCCTAAAAAAAAAAAAGAAAATAAAGTAAGAGTTTACAATTATTAGTACTATTATTATTTAATCTTTGGTGTTGCATTTTTTGAGATTCGTCACACTTTTGAAATTCGGTGATGAGATGCTACAGGAAACAATCAATCACCAACAAAATCAAAGACAGTAGTCCTTATTTGTCATAAAAAGCTTTTTGTCTTTCTCTCCACGGCCAATCGCCCTATTCCGATCCACCCATCTTGTCCGTCCATCCCATCATCAGAAACATTGATGTCCAGCTAGAGTGGTGGACCCTACTTACCCAAATTTGTCAAGACAGAGCCATCTCCTCCTCCATTTTCACAAGCAACCCTAGAACCCTAGGAGAAGAAAGCAAGCAATCATTCACATCATCATCTGCCACGTCACCCTGCACGACCAGGGCTACTGCGTGGCTGTCGCAGCACCTGATCAGCGTGAATTATGGCCCATTCGTGCACCTTCTTTTTCCTTTTTTAATTTTTTATTTTGTGCATATATATATATTTTTTGTATTTTTATGGGTATGAGTGCATGCATGGATGGAACGTTCTGCTACTTCAAAAGCAAGCTATCAGATCTGAGCTCTGAGCTATGAGGTCTGACCCACGTCCCAGTCTGAGTAAATTTCAGAGACTCAGAGATGAACTGAGATTCTTCTGTTCAATATCTGTACCCATTCGATGATTTTTTTAAACTTAGTTTTTTTAGTATGACTTTCATTTTCATTTCATTGCAAAATACATTGACTTTGTTGATTCATCGTCTCTTCCTAGCCAGCTGCTAGCCTGCTAGCCACAGGAGATCACACTGAATCTGTGATGCTTGGCTTGTGCTTTAGCACAATTTTTAAGTCAAATTTGAATTATTCAAATCACCTAATTTAATAATTGTCTTAACAGTGCCCAAACTGCACAAACCGGAAAAAGGGGATCATATCTCATAATTTGAAAATATTAAATAAAATTTACATTAAATATTTAAGACTAATTGGCTTGCAAATTTCATACTTTATCGATATTATAAAATATTCATTTGTTAAAAAAATATTACACATTTACACTATTGAAGTTTTAATTTTATATATATATAAAAAAATATACAATTCTATCAATATTTTACACATAGATACTATAGAAACACTAAAAGAATATAAAATATTATAAATAAAAAACATTGTGTTTATATTCATCATTTCAAAAATAGAAATAAAAGTGAAATTTATCTCTAATTTTGAGTTTTGATGATAAGAACTCGTAAATTATTTTAAAATAGAAAATATAATCGGGTCATTGATCGGGTAAATGGGTCAAAAACTTTAACCCTAACCCGACGGAAAAAATCGTGTCAACCCGGACCCGACCCATTTAATAATCGTGTTAAATTTGACGACCCATACCCATTTATTCGTGTCGTGTTCGTGTCGGGTAATCGGGTCGTGTTAAATTCTG
Source organism: Luvunga scandens (assembly GCA_030449905.1). NCBI lineage: Eukaryota > Viridiplantae > Streptophyta > Magnoliopsida > Sapindales > Rutaceae > Luvunga > Luvunga scandens. The sequence goes on from JASUUG010001265.1 coordinate 4,864,454, forward strand.
CCAGCTCTAGCTGCTAGCCACAGGAGATCACACTGAATCTGTGATGCTTGGCTTGTGCTTTAGCACAATTTTTAAGTCACTTGAATTATATCTATCACCTAATTTAATATTGCTTAACAGTGCCTGAACTGCACAAACCTTTAAAGGGGATCATATCTCATACCTGAAAATATAATTCAAAATTTTACTTTAGACAAAAAAAGACTAATGTGGCTTGCAAATTTCAATTACTACTCTTTCCTTTCTTTGTTAAAAAAAAATGTGAAATGCATTTAATTTTTATTTAAATTATGTTCAATCACACTAAAAATCACTCTTAAAAATTTTAAGGAAATCACGATAAAATCTTCAAAAGCAGCAGCCTGCTGCTTTTAGTAGTGGGACAGGAAAATTAGAACTGCAGCCTGCTGCTTTTAGTAGTGGGACAGGAAAATTAGAACTGCAGCAAAGTTTGACGAAATTAGGGTTTTAGAACTCTTTATCATAGACTGGAGCGCAGAGTAAAAGTGCCCGATGAAAAGCAAGCGGAAACCGATGAAAAGCAAAGCAGAAAGCAATGGAGCTGTATTGAATGACAAAGTAGGCATGTCTCGTACAAAATAGAAGTAGAGGCTAGGTGCGTGGTACGGTGCAAGCAACTTGCAGCGCCATCAATTGCTTGTAATAACATCGCATGGCCTTGATATCAACTCATGGCCGCAGATTAACAGGGGTCCACTTTATAGATAGTGGCACTACGTACGCAACAGCCCATAGGACGGAGACGTTTCCTTAATTATTATTATTATTATTTTAAATGCTACGTTTACATTTGCTTGGGGAAAAAAGACTGGAATTCTGGTCATCCACATTTTACACACTATGTCACAATGAGCAAAGGATTCAATAATAGAACTGATTTTGTGTTTAGCATTAATCAATGGCTACTAGCTAGGATTTGAATTTAATGCTTAACAAAAAATCAGTAGCAAAATTTTAGATATTAATCCAGATTTCAGTGTTCATGAAAAAATTAATTAGCACACACTAGATCCAAATTTTTTTTTTTTTCCTTTTTTTGGTTTGAAATTCTGACACTCTATTGAGATTCTAGATATAATGCAGTAGCCCAAAAATTTATTCCAACTGAAATTACTGGAAAAATTTGTCCCAAAATAATGAAATCCCTGCTCTCCCACTTTACACCTCGTAGCATATCGTGTTCTCATAAAATGGCTAAGGAGAGGAAAGGTTCCTTTCTTTAGGGTACTTTATGAAACAAATTCAGTGGAGATGGGGCAGGGCCTGTAGCTCAAAGGATTAGAGTATGTGGCTAAAAACCATTGCGTCGAGGGTTTGAATCCCTCCTCGACCACAACAAATGGAGGAATAAAATGAGATTTGTGGAAACGTTAATAATACTATGGTATGGATTGTCTATTATGAATTAAATAAATATTATCTATGTTTTTATTTATTATAATGGACATTATTGTAACCTCTAATCGTGTTACATGTTGAAATAAAATTGAAAAGAGAAGAGTGAGAGGAAAAAAAAAGGGGGCAATGGGCATACTTTAACTTCATTATCTGCCCATTTCCGTTATTGATCATTTGTGTTTTGAACTACTTCACGACACTTATCCTGGATTCTAGACTGGAGGAAGATGAGGGGCAAAAATGTAAAAGTGGTTCATACATTAATGGTGGTTTATTTACAAGATTAAAAGAATCAAATTCGGAACAAGAAGATTGATGGTGTTTATTTGTTAAAGGAAGAAGAATGAGAAATATGTGGGCCCTATATATTTTTGGGATTAAGGAATGAGAAATTAATTATCATGGTTGGGAATGAAGTATGTGAAAGTTTTGTAATAATCGTAATATTAGTAAATTATAGTAAATTATTATTATAATTATTATCATCATCATCATCATCATCATCATCATCATCATCATTGTCGTCGTCATTATTGTTATTTATTAATGTCATTGTTATTATATTAAAAGTTATTATTTTGAATAATAATAATAGTAATCATAATCACAATTATCATAATAAATAATGGCAATAATCAATTAAGGTCATTTTAATAACTTTCAATAATTCATTTTGATTTCAAAATAAAATAAATACATCAATGGTAATATAACTCATTGATTCTCATTCATACTAGATAAAATAAACAATTTATTATAATTACTATTTCCTGTTCTGACTCCAATACATTCCGATTATCAATTACTAAAAGCACCATAAAAATCTTTACATCCAATATAAACTTTTTCAATAGAAAAGTGAGTTTCATTGAAAATTTTCAACGGTGTTGGGAGTTAATCAAAACTGATACCCAATAAAAATAAACATTAATTTTCAAAAGTTATAACAACATTTGTTATTAATGATTCCAATTATATCATATATATCCAGACTTAAATAATATCTGAAGAACAAAATAAAAACAGAACATACATGGCACATCCTTGTATCATGAATTACAGAAGTAAGTATGATTATATTCTTCTTAATTAATTATAATGTCGAAGGGATGCGACTTTGATTTTATTTTAATTTTGACAACTAATTTGAAATTAATGATCATAAAATCATGATCCCAAACTCATCGAAAAGAAATAAGTGAAAGTCATATTAATACAAACTAAGGTTATAATTATTTATTTTTTTGGTCACAATAATGTCAAAATTAGTGTGCAAGTTACGAAATTTTTATATTAGTTAAATAATGATTGATTAGATTTTTAATGAAATTGGACATAATTGAACTGTCTAACAAATTTTGAATAATGAGAATCTCATTATGAGATCACACTGCACTGCTTCTTAAACCTGTGAAAGGAAAATGGCAAAAAAATGGAAGGGGGAAATATCTTCGAGGGAAAAGGGCTTGCCCATTTTGTAAACTCGAAACGACTAGTCGTTTTGGCAGTCCATACAAAATTACGAATCCAACCTGTGCACACTGGAAGGAGCAAAAGTAACAGCCAGCCAATAGCCATAGCCCATATAGAAAGAGAGAGAGATAAAGAGAGATAAGACAGTCAAAATGGCAGGATCCTATACACTGTACACGCGTCAGCAAGTGACCACTCTTCAGTCTTCAGTGCAGCATTTCGTCGTGGTTCCACTAACGAACGTGGCAACAGTTCATTGGGCTTTGTTCTGCATGTACCACAGTTTTCCAGTAATAATCTTGTTCTAATTGTCTTAGCTTCAGCAATAATTTATTAGCAAATAAATTAAACTAACACACAAGACAGTGATGTGTCCAACGTTGCATATAAGTACTACTATTTCTTAATATATGAATGTCCAATTGTTACTAAAATGTTAAAAATTACATTAAAATAGAAATTTTAACCATAGAGCAAAAATATATGTATATCTTTAAATTAAACTAAAAACAATATTTTAAGACGAGGAGAATATTCTTATTAATTCAAGTTAGATTAGTGTATCATGTCAAGTAAGGACAATATTATTTTGAGTAAAAACAGATATAATCCATTTGCTCATTCTAGTTAACAATTCTAAACCGGTCATATTTTTATCATTTGTTTTACACTGGTACAGTTACTATAATACCGTATATAGGATGAGATTATCTTAATTTTAGGTTTTGATACTTAATTTAAGCCATTAGTCTTACATAATTCAATAATAGATATTGAAACTTAAAGTAGCATTTAACAGTGTAAATCCATCTGTCACTATATTTCATGAAATGAATTACTTAAAATTTATGTCAAAGTATAAATACTACATTTAATGCACAAAAGATAGATTATATATATATATATATATATACTTATGATTTAAAAATGGAAAAATTATTGGGTTTTAGACACATATAAAGTCAGTTTGGTAATACTGTAATTTTTCAGATAATTATTGTTAGTTTTGTTGTAACAATAATTAGCTATCAAAAAAATTATTTAAATATTTAGTAAAATTTATTTTTTAAAAGTGTCGTCGGTTTTAAAAGCAATCATATATATTTAGTAAAATTTATTGTTAAACTGTTTTAAAAATATCAATGACTGGAATAGATATAATGTTAAAAAAAATTTACTTACACATTCATAAACATGTATATAATTTTTTTTGAATTTGTATATTTAATAATAATATCTTTAAATTTAATAGTTTTATTTCTTAATTAATAAGGATAATTTTAGATTTTATAGTATATGTGAGGATATATATATATATATAGAACTGTAATGAGTATAAACCGATTGTCAAAATTAAATTTTAAAAAACTATTTGTTATTTACTTTTTAAAATCTATTATAGGACTGGGTGATTTTACAAGAAGTGATTTTATTAAAAAATTACCAAACACCAAAATTTAACTTTTAATTATTTAAAATCACTTTTGAGTATCCTAAACATACCATTAATCTTTCATCATGACTAGAATTTAATAGATGAAGTATTTATATTTAGAGCACTCATAATTTTGTTTGCTAGCTAAAACTACCTATTAAATATAAATTGTTTGAGATTTAATTACATAAATACATATATATATTATTATTTTATTTAATATCTATCCATTACAATATTATAAAGTAGTTCAGTACAAATTTCAACTCAATACCGAATCCAAATCTATTTATAATTCCTCTCCTTAATATCTCTTGCCAGAAAAAGAAAATATTGACTGCTCCTGAAACACTGTGAAGAAGAAAAAGAAAAGAAAAAAGAAAGAAAAAATGCACAGTAGAAACGAGAGAGAAGCAAACACATGATGAACACGAAACGAAAGCAATACATACAAACGTACAAAATACGTGCTCAGTCACAGATACAAACAGACTTACAAAGAGAAGGGGGGAGGGATGGGACCATTCATCACTGTGCATAAATTGGAGCTTTTTCGTGGACGACACGATCCGAGTCTGCCGCTCTCCCCTCTCTTTCTCTCATAAGTCTTAATAGCTTTTGCAGCTTCTCTCTTCCTTTTTCTTTTAAAAAACTTTTTAAGCTCACACTTTGCTTTGCTTTTCTTTTCTTCTGTTTCTGTTCCTTCTTTCTTTGGTAATAAAATTCAAAAGTTCTTTTCATTTTGCATATGGAAATGGAGGATCATCATCCTCATTCTCATCAACAACAACCGCAACCACAGCCAGAACACGAGTATGGCATGCCGGATCTTAGACAGTTTATCACCAGTCGACCTTCTCATCATTTTCCTGGAATCCCACCAGCAGCCGCGGCGGAATTGTTCCCGGGCCACCACCGGCATCTAACCCCACAACAAGGGCATCATCACCATCGTCATCATCACTATGAGATGTTGATGATGCCTCGAGGGTTACAAGATTTTACTACCACTGCTCCTACGACTGCTGCTACTACTACTAGTGCTGCTGCAAATAATGCAAATAATAGCACCAGTAACAACACTGTTACTACTGCTAGTGTTTCTACTCCCCCCAGCTTCAGTGGCTTTGAAGGTGATGCGGCTGCTTCTTTTGGAGGAGATGGAGGCAATGGAAGATGGCCAAGACAAGAGACTTTAACTCTTCTTGAGATCAGATCTCGTCTTGATTCCAAGTTCAAGGAAGCTAATCAGAAGGGGCCCCTCTGGGATGAAGTCTCTAGGTATACAGTGCCCTAATTTTATTGCTTTGTTATTTATTTATTTTTCTTTCGGCTTCTTCCTTATAACAAAATTCATGCCCTAATACTCGATTTTTGTAGTTCCTTTAATTTGTTAGATTATTCGTCACTTCTTTTCTGAGTTCTTTTCTTGTTACTAGTGAAAATGCATGACTCATATATTATCAATATTGTGTTCGTCGATGGCTTTGTTTCCTGGTTTTGGGGCTAGAACTTAGAAAGTGACTTCACCATCTATTAATAAGTTCACTTTCAGGAACCATGTGTTTAACTTCACCCTTTTCCGGTTACCAGAATGGCTTACCTCTCTTCTCTTACATAGTTCAAGTACTGACTCGTCTTCCCCTTCGAAAATGCGTACCCTTCATTTTTATTGCTAATTTTTCTAATTTTTGCCAAAAAGATGACAGTAGCTGGCCGTTTGATGATTGGGTACCAATCTGCTAGTTCTAGCTTAGGCATCCGTATCTATAGTCCCCTCAAAACACTTCTTCGTTAATAGCAATTTGGACGGTCATTTATTTGGTCATGTGCTAATTGGGTAAATTGTATAACAACACCAAGTGACTCCCTCCCTCCCTCCCTCCCTCCCTCTCTCTCTCTCTCTCTCTTTCCCTTTTTTTTTTCCCCAAGTTTTGTTTTGTTTTCCACTTCGATCTACGGTTATCATTTTCTAGCTCTAGATTATCATCGCGTTTTCCTTTTGTGTCGATTATTTTTTATTTTTTTAACACTTTTTTTAAGGATAATGTCTGAGGAACATGGGTATCAAAGGAGTGGCAAGAAATGCAGGGAAAAATTTGAAAACTTGTACAAGTATTACAAGAAGACAAAGGAGGGCAAAGCTGGGAGACAAGATGGTAAGCACTATAGGTTCTTTAGGCAACTGGAGGCTCTCTATGGAGACACGAGCAATTCGGTTTCATTGCAAGAAACACACCTCGTTGGAAGCAGCGGTCTTCGTTTTAATCATTCAACAACTCAACATCAGGAGCCAAACCTTCACAGTAGCTCTCACCAGAATAAGCTTTGTGATAATAGCCTTAGCCTCTCTAATAACTCCTCCGAATTCAATTCATCGTCATCGGACGATGATGACAACGATTTAAGCACAATGGAGGATGATTCAACGGAGAAAAGGAGGAAGAAACGCGGAGGGAGGAGCTGGAAGGCTAAGATAAAAGAGTTCATTGACACGCAAATGAGGAAGCTAATGGAGAAACAAGAGGCTTGGTTGGAGAAATTGAGTAAGACTCTTGAACAGAAGGAACAAGAGAGGGTGTTGAGAGAGGAAGAGTGGAGGAGGCAAGAGCAGGATCGGATTGACAAAGAGCACAAGTTTTGGGCCAAAGAACGAGCTTGGATTGAATCCCGTGATGCTGCTTTAATGGAGGCTTTGCAAAATTTGACAGGAAAACAATTGAAAGCACCATCTTCAACCGAGGAACTAATGGCCGCTGCTGCTGATGCTGATGATGATCAGCTCCAAAATAACAGTGATAATAATAACGGTGAGACAGTAAGTAATAAGTACAGCTGGACAGATTGTGAGACTACGAGGCTAATAAATTTGAGAACAGGCATGGAAGCAAGGTTTCAGCAAAGTGGGTGTAATTCGCAAGAGGCTCTGTGGGAGGAAGTAGCAAGTAAGATGATTTGTTTAGGCCATGAGAAAAATGCCTTGATGTGCAAAGATAAATGGGATTGTATCAACAATTATATGAGTAAAAATAAAGAGGTTGGCAACAAGAAACGCAAGGAAAGTTATTCAAGAAGCTCAAGCGGTTACTTGCAGAGCAGTGAATCGTGCCTTTACAGTCAAGGAACAGCTTATGAGACAGCGAGGCTCCAATTGAACGATAGCTCTTCGCCGGGGGCTGCTTCTAACTCTAATGTGGGCAACAATGCAGTGAGTGATAGTTGTTTCCGATTTCTAATGGCTGATGGAGATCACCTGTGGGAAAATTATGGGCTGAGGCTCAGCAATGGAGAAAATCAGTGAGTGAGCTAGTTTCAAATACACATGATGAAATTAAACTTTTGTAAAGGGATTGGAGGAAGGTGGCTGACATTACATGCATATAGGAATTGATGATTAATGCGGGATCTTAGAACATGGACATTAAATATGTTTCAGGACTTTACATGGGATCGGAGGGAAAAAGAATCAATGCAATGTTGCTCTATTTGTTAGATTATGTCCCAACCTTTTCTTAATTTTCACTTTAATGAATGAAATCGGGTATTAAAATATTTATCTCCTTCACTGTTCCTGCATCTTCTCTGATATTTTTCTACAATTCAGTAAGCTTGTATCACTTTGTTTGTATTTTTGTCTTTTTATATTACAAGTCTATCGAAAGTTTAAATTCATTGAAATAATGAATAATCTGGAGATCTACGAAGCATAGTCTGAAATTTGTGCTTAATAGAGACAATATTTACAATTAAAGAATTGTTCATTAATAATATTTCTATTGCTTTATGTTGGTAAATGTTAAACAGAAAGATAGTAAGCGAACAAAATTCGATTAAAACGTATCACCTCACTATTGATTTTTGACATTTATATGTACTGCCGAATGGTAAATATCAATTTTGGTACATGGGTGGGAAATTAACTGGGCTGCCATTAGGTTGTGACTAAAAAATAATAATATCAATCAATTTTGCTTCTTTCTTTGAACAATAGCTGAGTAAATTGAGAACTGAATAATCTCATTTTAGAAATTTAGAAACCCTGTGGCCTTCTCTCTTACCAATTATCATCTCAATATGCGCGGTCAAAGCAACAAGACTTGCCAAGTTCTCATCCCAGTTTAATTTTCTAATACAATTTTACGAAGGAAATATCTTTATTATTTTTTCTTTTTTCTCCTTTAACTTGTCATTTTCCATAAGTAAATGAGAAAGTCTAAAAGATTCTACAGCCCTTAAACTACTTGCGAGATTATAGATAGTTGTACAAAACGTAACCTTCATGCTAAGGCTCTATTAAACCTCACGAACAATGGATCATTTTTAAGTTCCGGTCAAGAAAAGTTACATTTTCTCTTTGAAACAACTGTCTCCTAAGCCTGAACAATTACAAGTTGCCACGATATGAAACTCTCGACGCAATTCTACCATATGCCCTCTACGGGTACAAGAGGCAAAGCATACAGATAGGAATTAGCACTTAGAAGCTCCTGTTTTGTGAAGAAAATTAAAAGCCAGCTGTTATCTAAATTACACACAAACCCTTCGTTTTCGTGCAATATAAGATTTAAGAATTTTTTTTTTCCTACAAATGTTTGGCTCGTTAAGGAGAGAAAATGCTAGCTAGCATCCGACGAGGCAATTTGGAGTCATGACCTCACTAGGGTTGTTGTTTTTGCTCAAGTTCTAATCAGTGCGTGGGAGGCTTGACACCGAGAGGGATTCTAAAGAGTCACTAGAGCAGCGCATTATTATTCAATTTTTTATCTGCAAAATTCATATCAACAATATAAAAGTATTCAAACTGATTACACGATTGAAAAGTACCCCTAATGGGAAATTGGTGATTAAAAACTTTTCTTTCTTCTCCCCTTGTTTTAATTTGGCATTTAAGATTAGCAAATTGACGTTAGGGTGACCGCTTTGATTTGAACAAACAAACAAACAGATAGTATTAAAGAAAGGGTGATAACAATGACCTTTCTGAATTTGAAAAGAAAGTTAGCTGCGTAGCTACCGTACCAAACAAAACAATAACATGTATGTAATACATAGTCCATTATATTGATCATCCGATTCAGACAGCCTCTGTCTGTACTTAGGAAAGAGTAAAGAAGCTTCCCACCAGAAGAAAAACAAAGCCCTTTTGGAGACAACATTTTCAGTCATTATCATTTTATCATATAGCAACCCAAAAAACAAAGTGCAATAGCTAGCTGTAGCCAATAAAAAGAAAAAAGGAAACCCTTTTAGCTGCCTTTCAATATTTCATCAGCTTATTTTTATTTTATTTTCACTTTGTTGCCTAATTTCTGAAGCCCTTGATCCCAGCTTGCTTGTCCGGTTGTCCCTAGCCTTAGAGACAGTTAATAGGCGTGAGCAGTCAAAGGAAATGATACAACATTACATTGCATTTCAATTATGGAAAATTTGAAATAAATTTGAGTCAAGGAAAAGGGGAACTCAGCTTTTTAGGTGATGCCATTTGATGTGACTCTACACACTGAGCTTAACAGAAAGTAGTCTGCTATTTTTCTGCACCTCATTGCTACTCTTCTCCCCAAAATTTGCATCAATTTGGCAACTCAGCCTCTGTCTTTTTACCCTACTTTCTGTATCTTTATCCAAAAATAGCAATTATCGGCCCTCGAACTTTGAATTTCTAAATTGAATTAAATTATCTAATTACATGTTTTTTGTTAACGTTTTAAGATATACAGTCATTTCTTAAGTGAGGAAAAATAGCCCAATTAATTACTTTATATCTTTCGGGCTTACATTAATTTCAATCGCTGCCAGAAAGTGATTGGTGGTCACAATGATCGAATTAATCTTTTCTTGCCTGTTGATAAAAATAAATAAAAAAAAATGATCAGTAGTCATTGAATCACAAGGCTCGTGGTATGAGGCCTTGATCCATCTGACTAAGTGGGCTACAACGACCCAAGGGGAAACTTTTAAGAGTCAAACTATTGGCACCCTTCCTTCCAAATTCCTCTTGAAACTCCTTTTTTAATTATATTCTATTTAATGCTAAAAATATCTTTTTTTTTTCAAATGAAAAAAATAAATCCTTTTTTCAAATTTTATTTTTAAGCAAACACAAAACACTAGTTTCTAAAAAATAAAAATAATCAATACGAAAAAGGAATGAGAAAGAAAAAAGATTGCTGTTTTAAGTTTGTGCAAATCAATTATATAGATGAGCCATAAAAAGAGAGAGAGAGAGAGGGGCGCATATGTGATTCAATTAGTTTTAGGTCGTAAAGGAAGTAGAATTTGAGTTTTATTCGTTTATTCTCGAGCTACAGCAAATGGCTCAACCTGATTATAGATTTCAAGTTTGTCAATTTGTAATCATTGGTGGAAGACATTCCAAATATCACAAGATGTTATCTTTGATTTTTGGTAAAACATGTAAATTTCATTTAAAAAAAAATAGAGTAAAGAGAGAAACAGAAAAAATAAATAGCATTAATTTTATTATTTTTTTTGCCTTAAATATAATTGTAATAGAGTAAGGGGTTTAGAAGAATTTTAGAGGGTTGCCAATAGTCACGCTCTAATTCGATACTTAGTAATTCAATGGGCATGGACTTAACCCGTATAGCAAAAACAATAGCCTATTAAAAGGTAACAGAGATACTATTAACACCCTTTTAATGTCCTCATGAAACCCCGTTTTTTTAATCATAGTTTGTTGTTCGAGGAAATTACGTGAAGACAAGTATCAAATTAATTGGATCAGGATACCTTTACATTTGTAAACGTTACATTGGTTCTATACTTCTATTCATGATATTCACAAAATATGGTTATACAGGTTGCTCTCAAAAAATAAAATGAGTCAATTGATCACGGATTCTCTTGCCTCTCAACATCCAAACCAATGAAAATTATAACGCCAGATGAAGTGAGAAATGTATGTTATGATGACGAAGGTCTTTTCCTTCAGTGTTAATTTTTTTTTTTAATTTTTAAAACAGGCAAAGAAAAATATATTTTAGACACTACCACTTGAGGGTCCGCATGCAAATACTGCGTGACCCAACTTTAATTCGAAAAAATTATTTGATAAAAAAATTATTACATTATTCATCCTTTTTGTTTATTTTTCCATTTTCTTAGCTAGTGATTTAATATCATGGTACTTACGGATTAAAATTCACAGCACAATCAGGGCAATAGGTTAATCCAGAGGCGCACATTCTTTGGGATACATCTCTGCCTGGCGTCTATTTGGCTGCGCATCCGCATGAGCCACCATCGATTCAGCTGTACACATATTTTTTTTTAAATAATGAAATGTTAAAATAAAATGAAAACGGGTGAGAGAGATATATTTATAGGACTTACCTTTGAGCTGGCAACCGATTTGAAGGATGCTTATTCCGATGATAAAAATTGAAAACAAGGTAAACCAAAACTATTTACATACACGATGGATTTGCAACCTCAGAAAATGAGAACGAGAATGACTGCAAGGTTGCGAGTAAGCTTTGTCGTCTCCCGACACGTTCCAAGATTTCAACTAAAATAAAAAATGTGGCGAATCCGTTGACAATGTTTTGCTCGAGCCCTTGAGAGTGCTATCAATTGAAAGAAAAATTGAGTTATTTGGTTTTCAGACTTGTGTTGTGAATCGGTCTCATTAGATACAAATCAAACAAAATTTTTTAACAAGGCTATGGAAATAGGGACGCCGGTCGTTCAACTCGAAACTAAGAGACCTGCTATATTTCATAACACTCCGTTTGTCAAAATACCTCTTCATTCATTCAGCTAATCAGCTATGACACGATCACGTGTGAAAAAGCAACGACATTAGAAAAGAACCGAAAGCAATAAGCACAATAAAACATTATCAATTGTATGATAAAATCACAGAAATTTAATGCCATTATGGGAAGGGGGAAAAAGGAGAAAAAAAAACAGAAATCGAAAACAAAAACATAAACAGTTTTCAAGTTTTGATCAAAACCAACCAAACCAAAGTTCCTCAAGCTTTTTATTAATCTACCTACTTGGAAAAAGCTCTAAAACTATGCCTGAGAATGGGCCAACCCAATGTTCATACCGCCATTTACTCTCATAAAGTTCATAAAGCACGACACCCGAAGCTTCAACTGTGTGCTTAGTATTTGTAGTCCTTGACATGGAGAGACTCTGCGGCACCCTCACCGAGCTGGGCATCACCCTTGTAAGTACCAAGGGTAGCCTCAGAGTTGGCCTTGCACCTGACAAGGAAAGCAGCCTGGGCCTTCTGCACATTCTCTTCCTTTCCAGCCCATGCCTTGAGAGTGCTCTGCTGAAGTGCTCGTCCAAAGGAGAAGGAAAGTGACCATGGCTTCTTCGTCTTGAGCTGGTTCATGGCATTAAGGTTGCGGGTAGCCTCCTCCTCACTCTGCCCACCAGATAAGAACACAACAGCAGGAACTGCTGCAGGCATGGTGCGTTGCAGGGCCCGGACAGTGTATTCAGCAATCACCTCCGGTGCAACTTTGGGAGCTTCAGACCCGGGTGTCACCATGTTGGGCTTCAAAAGGGTACCCTCAAGAAGGACATGGTGGTCATTCAGAGCCTTGTAGCATGCAGCAAGAACGCGCTCAGTCACCTCAGCACACTTGTTGATGTCATGGGGACCGTCAACAAGGATCTCAGGTTCAACAATGGGAACAAGGCCATTCTCCTGACAGATGATGGCATACCGGGCCAAGCCATTGGCATTCTCATTGATGGCCAGCTGCGAAGGCTCATTAGGGCCAATCTTAAGAACAGCACGCCATTTGGCAAAACGAGCACCAGCTTCGTAGTATTTCTGGCAGCGCTGTGCGAGGCCATCAAGACCCTGTGTGGTAGTCTCACCATTGGTACCAGCAAGCTCAACAGTACCCTTGTCAACCTTAATTCCAGGGAGGACTCCACCCTCCTTCAAGACATCAACGAAGGGCTTGCCTGCAAAATCACTAACATAAATAAGTTTTGAAGCTCAAAATAAAATTCAAAATATAACAAATGAAAGAAAGTTTTAACAACATACCGGCAGCGGTCTTCTGGTAGAGGGTCTCCTCGAAGAGGATGACACCACTGAGGTACTGAAGGGCACCTGGGGTGCAGAAAAGGAGCTCGCGGAGAGCACGCCTGTTTGACTCAACATTCTCAACATTGATGCTGGATAGACGCTTGCCAATTGTGCCTGTTGACTCATCAGCAGCAAGGATACCCTTTCCAGGGGTGCCAATGTAGGCAGCGTTTTTAATAAGCTCATCTGCAAAATGTCCAAAGACATCCAAAGCATAAGTAACTCCAGAAAGTCACATATAACTTCATCTGAAGCATGAATAACTCAAGAATGTCAAGCTACTCCACCTAAAATAATTAGGCGTTCTTCATAACGATATGATTGCTATCTAAAGAACTTAAAATTCTATTATACTTAAATCATTCCTCTTAAAAACAAAAAAACTCATTTTTTTAACATATAAAAGAACACTAAGGATCTGAGTCTCGACGAAACACACAACAACGCAGATTGATATCTACAAACAAGCACCAAAGAAAGAAGTAAGAAATTACGAAGGACAGATTATCTCGCTGCATCGGAACAAAACTGGTTTCATAAATAAACCTAAACAGAAATTAAACATAACTTCAACAAATCAAACATGGAGGAATTAAAAGAATACAAAAGCAGATCTCAGTATGAACCCTCCAGATTATATCGCATCCACATGTGGAAAATACCATTAACAGAGTAGAAACAGTGGCGCTAAAATAATCATTAACAGATCCATAATTAAATTCAAAATAATCGACAATCGCGTCAGAAAAATATAATTAGATCTACAGGAAACAGGCCACAAATCATCCACTTGTTCTAGATTTAACAAACAGTACGGTCAGAAACAGCATAGATCAGAACAAAACAAACGAGATCCAACTAAAGAACAGCGAGTGATGATAGATCTAGTAAAGAATAGAAGACGACGCTTTTAATTTTTTTCCCAAAAAAAGGCAGTAAATTTACCGGCGTATTTGCCCTTGAAGCAAGACATGGCGATCGACTTGAAAGTAGAAGATTTGTTTTGTTAGAGAGAGAAACAGAGAGAGCTATTTTATGCAGAGCCGAAAGTGGTTTTGGGGGGCCTTTAAAAGAGAGAGTGAAGGCGAGGGATTTGTAGAGAAAGCGAGGCATAGAAATTGTCGCTTTCCTACTTGTCTTTTTTACCACGTAACGGCGTTTTGCCGTTGCAGAGATCACGTTCACGCCCTTTTTTGGCGGTTTATGTGTGGTTTTACTCTTTTACCCCCACTCAGGACACACACCAACTACGGGCTGCTGTTGTCAGTGTGTTACTATGGGCTACTGTTGTCAGTGTGTTTCGAACTTTAATGAGAGAATGGTTTTTCTTTGGGCTCAAGTATGGGGACTAACGGAAGGGTAGAAATGTCAAAAGAAGATGAGAAAGACAGGTGGGGTCGGGGTTTCTAAAATATTTCTCAAAACAACGGCCGTTAAAAGTTGGGCAACCAATGTCAGTCAAAACCTGATAAGCGAAGAATTTATTTCTAAAATAGAAAGAGGAAAAAGGGAAATGAAAACTAACGAAGGCCAAGTTTTGGTTGAAAAAACGGAGGGCTGAGACACCGAATCCGATGGGCTAGGTTGAGGCTTTTAATATTCAGACCTTCTTTTCAGGTTTGGCTTAATTTATTTATGGCGTCACCAAGTGCCACCTGCCTTTATTGTTTTCCATTATTTATTTATTTTTTAATAGATAAAATTCTTTCTCTTATGGTCTTCTCTTTTTTTTTTTCTTTTTAGCTTTCATCCTTTTGGTTTTGGAAAATAAAACAGTCATTTTGACAAAAATTTTGCCAAAATTTTTTTAAAAAATAATTTATCAACTTTATTTTTCATTTTAAAAGATTTTAGTTTAATAAACTATTTTTTTTTCACAATCACTCCATTACCTACTGGTTGCTAACTCATTATCTTCTCGCATTATCAGTTGAGGTCGGAAACTTAAGTCTTGTATGTTTACTCTTGCACCCATATTCAAAAAGAGTTTAAAAGTATTATTTAAATATCCAGATTAAATGCATGAATAATTTGTTAGCAAGATGCCTCTCCCAATATTAAAATCAGAGATAGGTTAAAAAATAAAAAATATATATAATTTTATCTTATAGCATATTAATTTTTTTTAATCTTTTATTTTATCTTTAATTTTAATATGCTAAGAAATTCTCTATTAAAAATCCACTATTAAGTGCATTGTAAATTTGTAATTGTGGGTCAGACTAGGTACCCATTTTTATATCACATGGAGCATCGCTATCCGGTTAAAAAACTAAAAAAAAATCACCGAAATATGACCATTTATCCGTGCGATAATAATTATTGGAAAACAAATTGTTTCTAATATTAATGAGGCATAATCAATGTTGAAATGTATTGCTTTATTTGATTTCACGTCACGTTGGAAGAAAATACGGCCTGCGGGGATGTAATTAAATTTTGTATTGCGCACGCCGCAAGGCTTCCGAATCCTGGGCAAAGTCTCAAATTATCAGCATTCAACGGCGGTGTTCGTGTGGTATAATTAATCAATTAAAACTTGGTCTCTATTTTGACAAGCGAAAACAAGACCAAGTTTAAAGAAAGTTCTGAAGAAATAAATCATCATGTGACTTATTTTATTTTCGGTGCTAGTCTACCATCTAGATACCTTTTTAATTATTTTGATTTCAGAATAATGGTCAAAAAAATATAATCTCACACTCCCCTTTTTTATCCCCAAAAAAAAAAAAAAAATAGAGAGAACACAAAACAATTTAACGAAAAAAATAGAAAAGTAGATGTTCGAGATAGATTCGAAGGATCCATCGTTTTCACGAATTTCGCGTGACCTCGTTGCTCATTGCCATCGCTCGTTTCGTGCTTGCAAAATTTTTTAAAGAAATGTCACCGCCATGGTTCCTAACGTTAACGTGGATGGATGATGCGCGTTTAGTGTTCGCAACTGTCGTATGTGCCAAATTAGATTTGTTTCATCTGTTCGGAATTAAGCAAGATTTCTTTCATTTTGAATAGAAAAATCACATCCTTAATCAACTGAAATTTAGTAAAATCACCTCAAGGTTTCAAAGTTCTAATCACTTTGGTTTTAGACGAAATCTGCCTTCACAAATATCTTAAAAGAGTTTGAACTGTGAAAAATAAATTGAACTCACAAGATCATTAATTTTATTTATTTATTTCTTCTTCTTCTTCTTATTATTATTATTATTTTGTATAAAATCAAAGGTTCAGGAACCAAAAAGCTCAACCGCCATGCTTGGAGCAGCAGCGGCAATTTAAGTCATAACACATGCCTCGCGTTACAAATTGAAACGTTTGCTTCTCGTCACCTGACAGACATCTCGAAGCATCGTGCTAATCACGCCCGGTTTAATTCTTTTCCTTCTAATTTTTTTTTCAGGTATTACGTCAATTGTCATGCGACAAACTTTGCTTATAAAATAAAACAAACTAGCGTTTGAGTAATTTCAAATCACGCAAGTCTAAGGCCTTTTTTTCTTTTGGTTTCCCTGGGAGTTTTACTATCACATTCTTGAATACAATAACCAAGCACTGATTTGAACAAGGATATAATCCTTACAATTCAATAAAGAAAATTAATTAGCACTTGCGTGCAATTGATACACATATGAAATCAAGATGTCTATATACTACATGTACGAACATAATATCATAACATTTCAGTTTCTTCCCCCTTTTTTTCCCAAGAAAATAGTAATATAAGTGCATGCTGGTTTCCTTATTTATTTGACCTGCAGTTTAATCATATATATACATGAGAGTAGGTGGTACATTTTGACAAACTGATGCAAAACTTCAAAGCAGGTGTGCGTGAGAGAGAAACAATAACATCACTCAGAATAAATACAATAATCAATATTATGATATTTATGTACAGTCAGCCTCCAACATTAGGCGTGGATCCAACGCATTTGAGAAAAGAAAGTAATAAAAAGAAAAAGGAAATGGTTTATATAAAAACGGCACCTAGATGCATTATGCACAAGATTCTTTAAGATCAATACAATGGTCCCCTTATTAACATCTGACAGCAGTAGCATGTGAGGCATTACTTATCATGATAAGCAATAATGACAAATGCAAGTCTATGATGTACAAATTAGCTTTATTAAATTGTGAATTTGCATATTGAGACAGAGAAGACTTCGGTTGGGAGATAGTTGTTTATCAGATTTTAGTGTTTTTAATGTTCTATTTCTCTTAGTTTCTTAGTAATAACTTCTTTTTTACTTACACGAGTTTTATTATTTTTATTTAGTCTAGCCACTGAACAATCTTCTCCCCGTTCATATAGGCAGGGTTAGAATCTGAGACTTACATTCTTTTAACATAAGAAACTTTATCAATTCAATTAAATGACACCCACCATCTAATGTATGATTCCACTGTGCGGGTGATCTATTTTGTTTGGGTCGTGATCTTTTGTACTACAATATTGGGTTTTTCAACTTTTTTCCTCGCTTGCCTTTTCTCAATGTTAAAGCAATTTCACTTTACTTGAAAAAGTTGTCAATCCTAATCACATTAGTTTCACACAGAGCAGTTGCTAAGTTATATTGTCGATAAGTTATATCAAATCAAAATCAGTCACCGAACTTAAAACCCTTATGAAATTATGAGTGACTAAATTTAAATTTATTGTAAGCTATCCATGATGTAACTCAGGAAGACCCCACGTAATGTCATGATCTTTATGTTGAAGCTCAAATTTCCATTCCTTAACACCGCATGGAATTTGTGTTCGTGTTGTTGTATTAGAGGGTGGGCCTCTGCAATTTGTTTCGGAGAAAGGCTAGGCAACTTCAGTCGTCACAACTAAAACCAGCCCAAAATTATGGAATGATGGGCAGAAGCCTCTACTCAAAGCCCATATGTGGACAGCACTTGGTCGTTGGAGCTAATTGCAACCCTCTAAAATCCTGAAACACCCCGCCAGTGAACAAAGCCCTTCTAAAATACGCACAATCAAAATATTTCTACAGATACCCACGTTAATCACATAAAAACCCTTCCATCTTTCTTCTTCCTCAAAAAAACTCCCTAGCCCTAGTCCCTAAAAGAGCTGCTGCAGTTACACCCATGCTTTAGGCTTATCGTGCCATACATGTTTGAAAGTTTTTGGAAAAAAAATGGACCCGTGATGCACTAGAACCGGAAGATTGGCTTAGAGAAAATACACAGCCAATTTACATGATTAATTTATTTAAAGAAATTAATAGTTGCAACTTCACGAAAGAGTGAAGAAGGCGACCTCTCCCACTTTTTTTTTTTTTTTTTTTTTAAATTTTGTAATTTCGTAATGAACAAAATTATTAAC
The DNA here is from genome assembly GCA_030449905.1 of Luvunga scandens. Lineage (NCBI taxonomy): Eukaryota > Viridiplantae > Streptophyta > Magnoliopsida > Sapindales > Rutaceae > Luvunga > Luvunga scandens. Next base: position 4,883,201 of record JASUUG010001265.1, read on the forward strand.
TGTGAAAGAAGTGTTTTAAGAATTTTGAGGGGTGCTAATACTGATATCCACTATTACTCGGTCTACATTATGCCTGTCTATTATCACTTTATTAGGGGTCATCATAATTATGTACCGACATTTACACTCACTTTCCATGTGATAGGATTTTTTTTTAATTAATTTTATTGAAACTGTGGGTTTAAATTTCACTCATCCCGAAATGCAGACAGTATTAACGACCACCAAAACAATACTAACTCCAAAAAATGAATAAAAAAAATTAAAATGTCGAATAGAATGACACCTTATAACATTGGATAGCGACGAGAGGCATATCAACTTGCACTCAATAGAATGAGTCGTGAAGTTATCACAATTTTAGTCCTTTAACACTTGCGTATGGCAATCAATTTTTTTTTCCCCACCATTTGTAGTTCAATGGCCAATGGGAGATCAAAGCCCATGGTTTTTAGTAGATTGGTCATCAAAGATTTTTCGATGCTACCGATGATGATCAACAATGGCAGTATGATATATAGTTCCTAGTGGCTGATTTTTTATGTGCTTTTTCAATTGTTGATTGTGAGACAATATTAGATAAAGAATCCAAAAAAATAACGTGATTTGTCAGTATATGAGAGGACATATTGAAATTAACCCCAAAATAGAATAAATTGGAGAAATTCATAAATTAGTATTTAATTTCTCGTTATTTTTTCCACGTTTTATTCATAGTTATATATTCATTAATTTTTTTTTTTTACAAATTGATGTGACAACATAATATTAACCGAATGAAAAAACTAAAATAATATAAATAATTAATGTGAATTGTGTAAATTGTGGTACTTTCATCCAATTAATATTTTTTATGTCATATTTATCACAGATAATTTATGTCTCTAACATTATTAATAATTGTAGTAATTTTTATTAGGTCCAGTTTGAGAGATTGAGTTGAGTTATGGAAGTAATTCTTGATTGTGGTAACCTTCTTTAGGTCCTGTTATGTTGTTACTGATTCAAATTCAGTTCAGTCACACTCTTCAGCAATTACTTCCATTAGTTTACAGAATTACTGAGAAAGAAAGTGAAAAGGCCCTTTCCGTTACTAACTAATCCCAACACATTGATGCTGACTAGAAACTTAAAGAGGAAAAAAAAAGAGTTTAAAAAATTAAACTTTACAAAAGATTGAAGTATTCCAACTTTGCCTCACAATCAGAGGAGATTAGGTAGAAACCAAAGTAATTGAGCCTTTCATTACTAAAGCAATTACCCAGAAGCTTGACGCTTGACAACAACTAAAGAGCAAAGGAACCAAACTTTTATGCGAGAGAGAAAGAAAAGCAAGCAGTTCGTTGAATCAGTATTTCCATTTGAACAAAATAAATCAACCTCCACTCCACAACCTAAAATTCATTTTGCCTATTCCAAGATAAGCATCTTTTCGTATATTAGAAATATTGACCATTTTACCGTAAAATAAAATTAAATAAACAAATTCAGATCATGTATTTTTGAAAAGGCCAAAAAAAAAAAAAGAAAAAAAAAAGGGGAGGAAATTAGTCAGGGCTCTTACAGGCACAGATTAACAAGGAGAACTGATCATCAACCAATTCATTTCCGCTGTTCTTCAAATTACCCTCTTCCAACCAAAGCCTGCTATCGAATCCACTTCTTGTCCTAAACATAAACACAGCAAATCCAGAATTTGCTTCCTTAAAAAACCAATCATGCACATCCCACATCATATCCACCAACAAACCGTCCAGAAATATTGTTTGGTTCCCTCTAAAGTTCCATCTCAATCGCTTCACTTGAAACATTTTCTTGTTATCTATGCATACGGATAAAACCGGATTCCTTGATCCATCTTCTTCACCGCCACACTTTATTAAAATATCATGTGCGGTCCCCCCATCACAAAACTGTACCTTAGATGAGCACAAAGCCCCCCCGCCCGAAAATTGCTCACATCTTGAAACCAACGAGAATTTTGCAACTGGGAATCCTGACTTGAGTCTCTTAACATTCCGTTCATCCTCCATGTCTCCAATGAATAGACTAAGTACAGAGTCAACCACAACAATTATGTAAAACTCGTGGCTTGGTTCAGGTCCATTGTCAAACTGAGCGTTTGAAAGATCCCAGAAAACTTCGACCTTTGAGTTGCAGGAGTGGAAAGTTTTGGAGCCTTTGCTACCTCGCAACTGATGAGAATTTACATGGTATTTGGATGGAGATGCATAGGCAGAGACGCTGCCGTCAACGCAGACATTAATGGTGAAACCTTGGCCTATGAAATTATTGCACCAAGTGAGAGTTACAAGGAGATGTGTCTGAGAAGAGAGCTTGGCCTTGTATATACATGTAACTGAATTTGGGATTGAAGGGATCAAATTTGGAGAAAGATAGGGCTGCCTTGAAGGGCCTGAACAATAGGAATCTGAGACTTTAATGGCGTGTTCGCTGTAACAAGTTGCTATACTCCTCATTCTGGTTGGTAGGATCGAATGAAGATCAAAACAAAGGTGATTTTAATTTTCTTTGATGTAAATGAAACGGAAGACAAATTGGTTAAAGATATATTACTCTAGCTTGCCCATGATAGAAGAAATTGGAAAGATTGAAGGGGTTGGTTATTCATTGCTTTAACAAATGATATTCAAGAGAATCGAAAGATTGAAGGTGACAAAAGATATATCGGGTACTGTTGTTTTTTTTTTCCCCTGAGTTTTCCCATGTGAAGTGTCTTTTCTGAATTCTAGCACTATCATAAATCATAATTGTGGGAGCAGATAGCAATAACGACAAGAGTAAAACTGAAAACCATTTTTAGGGCTGGGCCACGTCACCTACACTAAATACAAATTACATTAACCATTTTAAATTTTCATTTATGAAGGAAAAGTCATGATTAAATGTTGTGTCAGTTGATTTAGAATATTTAATTACATAATAAAATTATCATAAACAAGTGTTGACCTGATCTGCACAAGTGATGCCAATATACATATAAGAATAAATTAGAATTAAGTAATATTAGATTTTAGTATGGTGATCATCAAGTGAGGTCATTGTAGAATTGCAGCCAAACGTGCAAGTAGACTTTGATGAAATCTAATTAGATGGACAAATGGAGGGGGCTTTAAATGCAATTGGATGACATGGGGCTTGGCTGATGTTGATGATAGATCAAATTGTGAAAGTGATTGTCGGCCCCGTTAATTTAATATCTTCCTCTCCAGATTCACCTACTGCAACTGAAAGTTTCCATGTAACCTCCTGTCTGCTAAAAAAAAAATTAACTTAATGCTTGAAACATATTACACATTGATAATCTATATAAACTTAATGCTTGAAACATATTACACATTGATAATCTATATAAAACTATGCGCAAATTTTTCGGTTGGGAACGGGGAAGATGTACAGCCAAAATGAATACATTAATATTTGATGTTTAGCATTTCAGTTTAGGCAAACAACTGATACTAATAAATAAACAAATCATACAGCTAAATTGAAGGCGGCATAAACTTTCCAATTAATTATTTTTTTAAAAAAAAGTAAAATGGGGAATCTGAAGAGATGCCAGATGTAAGAATCTACATAGACAAATTTGACAATATATGAAATGCATGAATTGTGTTTGACGAAAATGCATGGGAAATTTTAAGGTTGAGTGGTAGGAGTGAAGTTGGTTTGAATTAGTTGAGTGAATGACCAATTCAGCTTCATCCCGGGATCCACCTGACTGCACCTACTAAATCGTAATTATTGTTTTAAAAAGTTTGTAAATAATCTTTCAAAATTTTTTGTCCACATATTTTGAAATTGTTGTTTTAATTTTTTTGTTAAACCAAAAGATGTAGACGATAGTGTGATGGGGAGCGCATAGATAGTTCATGCAAATTGATACCGAGGCATGGCATAATAATTATGACTTTTGAAGCTAAAAGTGGAAACTTTATCTTTTACCGTTCAGGGAAACCCTGTTTATGATTTCCCATCATAATACATCCGCTAGGGAAACATTTTAATTATTTTACAGTATGGAGGTCCTACTTACTGGTAACTCCTTATGTATGGTTTCTGCTTTCTAGAAGCAGGAGACAAAAACTATGGAGTACGGAAAAATTTTTAACTTGGAACGAAAATAAATCATTCGATCACGAGTTCGAGTTATCATGGGCGCTTTTTCCTTTCTATAAAAAACGTGGAATAGTAATAGATTTCTTGCTAATATTATTAATAGGCAACTGTGGGAGTAGATTTTTGATATAGTCTTGGTCGATTTATGGGTTGAATTATAAATGTATGCGTCTATAGTCTGAGTAGACCATAAATTGTAAGACGATTGTGACTTTTTAATTAGTTAATTAATTTACAAAACCTTGACACTACATAGTACATGAGAAATGCAAAGAAAAATAAGTAGTGAAAAGTTATTATATATCTCTATATATGTAGAAGTTTGATAAAGGGAAATGAAAGTAATTATAGGTAATTTGAGATACATACTTTACGCACCTGTAAAATTATTAAAAGAAACTTACTCCCAAAGATTTTTAAATCAGACCCGTGCAGATATCAAATACTCTATATGTAATTATCATTTCTCCAATTCATATGCTGATGGGTTCGTTTAAGAAAAGGTGAATGGGCAGTTATGCATTTTTTTCCCCCATTTTCTTAAATCTCTTTATTATATATATTATCAAAGTCTAATGTGAATAGAATTTAAACCTAAGACTTCTTGTATTTATATATTTCAAAGGATCTATTAGTTGAATCGGCTAGTTCCCACAAGAAGCAATTACGTACGTAACATCAACATATGCATTGCGTGCAACAGTCCTCAGAAGGAACAGAACCCATCCAAGAATTATTCCTTACTTGTTATGATTTCTAAGAGGCTCGAATCAATTAAGAATTCATTCTTTACATAACCGTTAAGGTGTATACACCCAGACACACTTTATTGGTGTTAGTATTGTGCACAAGATTGTAAGTCCATTCGATCGGAAGCTAGACGCTGGTTTATTCTGTTAAAATCAAATGATATATATATGAGTTTACAGGCTTTAGGAACAAAACGGAAGAAACAAGGCTGTATCATCAAATTCATAATCCAATGAGACGAACCTATAAGCTTTCTCAAGATATGAACAATCTTTCGATCCCATCTAAACTGAATTTGGTTCGTTTTAGTACGGCTAAGAAATCCAAAAGCTTTTTTATAACTATATTTATAGAAACGACTTTGAGTTTGCCTTGTTCTTCAAGTTTTTGCTCTTCTCTTCATTCTAGTGAAAAAGCTATATGTGCAGCGGCAACAACTGTACCCACAGTAACTACCGTGAACTGCTCACTTGTCCCACAACAATTGTACATTATTTCAATTTTAGCAGTCTTGTCTTGGCATCAACCAATGATTATGTTGACAAGCTTGAGTTCATCATTACAGAAGGTCAACAGCACAAGCGGATGCAATGAAAATTAAAGAGAGAATCAGAAACTGTGGCGGAAGGGAAATCCGGAAATGTGTCTAAAATTGTATATAAGTAAGTTTCCGGCAGAAGAAATGTATGTCTGAAAATTATGAAAATGAGAATGATGACTCCTTGATGGTTGCTTTGATTCACACATCAAAATCTGCGACTCCACACCTCTTGTACCACCTAAAGAGTGTTTTTTTTTTTAGCAATTAAATGGCCATAATTTAAAACATATTGAAGTTACCATAAGAAAAAGATTTCAGAATTTTTCAGTTTTGTAATTGTCTACTTGCACATGAACAGAAAAAAAGACACCACTCTAGGATTTAAGGTAGATAGGACACCCCAGAAAGATTTTAGGAGCTGAAATTTAGGCGGGTTTGGCTTAGTAGTTGGGTAGCAGCAGTTTTTAAATTACAGTACTAAAGTATTTAATAAATATATTACTGTAAGATTTATAAACTAAGTAATTTTATCTCATATTTATATGATAAAAATCTTAATAAATCTTCCAATCCTTCTTTTAAATTATCACCAAAAATCATATTTATCACATATTATCAACTTTTATTTTATAACTATAACTTTTTCTTAACACAAAACCTCTATTCTGAGTAGAACCTAAATTTGAATTACCAAATTTCTCCAGCACCACTACCGTATTTCATGGAAATAAATCCCAAATTTCATGGAAATAAATCCCAAATGAATGCGCGGAGCTTGAACCAGAAACTAACGTTGATGCAGTCCCCAATTACAACTAGAAATCAAAATTTTAGTTTATGTTAATCAGTGCAAATGCATGAAAACATAATAGATTTGCTCCCTTAAATACGAAATGCACAGATGGTTAAAAGAAGTTTTCTGCTATTCATTACTTCAAAATTTTACAAGTTCATCATCATCTAATCAACAAGAAAAACTATCCACCATTCACACTCAAAGGGTGGGAAAAAGAAGACGACGGAGTATAAATGTAGCAAGCAGAGCGAGAAGAACCACAAAGCCGAAATCACTCTTCCATCGCTTGATTTTCCTCTGACTGTGCGCGGACCTCGACTTTGACCTTTGGAAGAGTGAGAGATTGATCTTGTGCAAGAACAGACGGGGCCTTGACGAGATGGATGCCCTGCTCCAATTCAATTGCTGCCTCTTTCTGCTCCTTAGCTTTCGTCCCATTCATCCTGCAAGAACTTTCCAGTTGAGTATCAAACAGTCATATGCAAATGAATAAATAAGGTGAGAAGACGACAAACCTCTGTTTATGGTGTCTCTCCTCCGTGGCTATTCTGATTTTATCAATTTTCTTGATGAGCTTTAGAGTGTTTTCTGCAAGGTTTGCCTATTACGCTTCCTCTGGAACTGTTCTTGTAGCATTTGTATCTACGAAATGGAAAAATGTACAAAAAGGTCGGTCATCAGAAGCACTAACGACGAGGAAAGACACAACATTCAACAGGAGCTGTTCGGATAATCCAATGCCTTGTACTCATAACCCAGCCTCACCATGGCAACTATATTGTGAGCACTGCATCGTCTTTCGTCTATAACTTAGACAAATAAGAGCTCCCTTTGGTATTATTGTGGTGCTGTGTCTTTGTGAAATGGAAGCTATAGTTGAGAAGTAAAGCTGATAACATTTAGTAAATATGATTTTAAAATAATAATTTTGATAAAAAATAATAAGATAATATAAATTGCTCGTCAAAATAAATTTTCAAGTATTTATCAAACACTTTATAATTGTAGCTGAAAAGTAAGAGCTGCTATACCTACAGCAATACCAAACCCAGCGTACATTTCCAATGTAACTGTTGGGTTGGTGTTTCCACAATTGCGGATGAACCAAACGAAATTTAAACTCTAAATCACTATTAGAAAGAAACGATACCTAAAATCAATATAATCTAACATATATAAAAGCGGAAAAAGAAATAATAATAAGATTGAAGAGAAAATCAAAATTTATAGCAAAAGAAGTAATCAGGCTTACCTTATCATCACTGCGGACAAACTGAAATACTGAATGCCATGCCCAGGGTAAATGATGGGGAAACAGAACTAATACTTCTCCAACCTCATCTTATCTCTATAAAAAAAATCAAATAACACAAATATACCATTAAAATAATATAATATAGCTTCATGTTGAATTCTGAGCTGTTTTAATTACACAATTTGCGGCACAATTAATCTCTCAAAAATAAATAAATATAAAAAACCAGCAATAAAAGAGTAAAAAATGCATTGAATTTATTCTACAAACAGTGTCATCCTCAAAGACATAGTTAAGTTGGTTGGCAGTGTAGTTGTCACCCCTCGTACTCGTATGGACTCGAGTTTAATTTTTGGGATGATAAAAAAATAAAAATTAATTTGAACTTATTCATCCCTTACCTTTTTTAAAAAAAAATAAAAAAATAAAAATTTTACAAACAGTATCCAAAGAAAATTAATTAGATTGTTACTTAAGCACCAATTTTCTTTCCAGACGGCACCGCTCCTTGTAATGAAGGTCCAGAGTACGTATCTATCCCTAATCCCTACGTAAAAGTTTGTGAGATGTCAGTATCAAAATTTTTTTAGAAGTGATTCCACACACCGACTTTCAAAATTTTATTGTGCTCTTTTCCCAAAAAAAAAAATTGTAATGCTGCCTGCTGGTTAGCTCTTTATAATTTGTGTCAAGAATCTCAAAAATTAACTCGACTCATTCATTATGGTTGTCACCATTTAAGTTATTTTTTATTTTTTTAAAATACCAATTTAATATGTTTTATGTATTTGAAAAAAAAATTGGTATCATTACCTATTATAGTCTAAAAAACTGAATAATTTTTAAAATATGATAAATATAACATAATTATATTAGATGGAAAAAAGAAAAAGTAAACTTCATATAAGTAATCGAATACTTAATCATATCATAAATTAACTTGCGTGTTAGAACTAAAAAATCCAGACTCGACACAATTAAATAACAAGTGACATTCATAAAATTTTAAGTTAATCTGAACAAACTAAACGAAGCATGTTGCAAACTACTAATCCTTAATTTTTATTCCAATTGAATCTGGTATAAGTCGGCTCGAGCAACAAAAAAAAAAAATTATAAATAATACATCACTGCTTTTGGTATATTTTTAACATTGTGTCGCCACCATAAACTTTGAGATTAATTTGCAATACGTCATGCAAAGTAGCTACTTAGAGATATTTAATCGTTTATTTAATCATTCAATAAAATATCCAACCCAAATCCACTAAAATGCTGTGGATGTTACACACCCGTACCACAAACAATAAGTCCTCCCTTTCGTTCTAGAATTACAAGCTATAAAAAATAATAAAAGAAAAAACCTCTTTGCAGTTAAATCATCTTGACCTCGGGCCCATGTCAACCCAAAAAGAGCAACAATCTTAAAATATTATTAGAAAAAGAATTGAAAACCCAATTTGGCTTTTGCCTCTCCACACGGGACCCCACCCAAAGGGTTAGTGCCTTGGTGCCAATCCTCAAGGCTCAAACCAATGTCAGTCAAATCTCATCTACCAAAGCATGTCATGCCTTACGTCATTACAACATTAATTAAAAATATAGTAATTAAATAATACCAACAACTACAAAGGATCTATCTAGGCGTGTTACACATCTCGATGGACCTAAAACTAGCTGACCCAAGATTTTTATACGGGCCGGGTGAGACCCCATCTTCCGCTTCCAAGATCCGATTCGCTCTTCTCCTCGTCCAAATCTTGTAACCCCCAAACAAGATTGCACCAATCAAGATAAGCAGGGCCCCACCTAAGATCCCAATCCCAGCACCAATGCCCCTATTCAACTTTCTCTCCTCTGCATCCTCACGCAGCTTAAAATACCCCAGTTTACTTTCATCACCTGAGGCCAGCAGGGTTTGGATCGGGTAATCCAACATGTAACAAAACCCGGATGCGTTATTGTAAATAGCCCCCCAGCAACTACAGTTCTTTTGACACAAGTCCTCACATTGCCCCAAATACGACGTCATTTCATACCGAATTAACTGCTTAAACGTCAAGTCTATGCCCTTTTTGCGCAAAAGCCGGAACTGGGAATTATCCTCACTACAAAAGTCACCCGAAGTTGAAGCAAAACACTCACCGGAGGAGGAATGATCCGTCCGGTTATCAAGACAAGAACAACCGGACTGTTTGCACAGACTGTACGGCCCGCAGGGACTAGGCAACTGACACGTGTCGGAAATTGCTTGGTAATTTAAAATCCAATCGGTGCCATCCCAGTAATAGCCTTTAAGATTCCCGTCCTGTTCCAACCGGAGCATAAGGAGCCCACTTGAGTTTCTTTGAAAATTGTTGAAGGCTTCCACGTCTACAGGGACGTTATTGCCAACTTGGTACGTACCCAGAAACCCGTCTGAGTTGACTTGGACGTAAATCGGACCTTTGCCTTCTACAATATCTGCTTTGGCTTCCAGTGCTTTGTGCCTCCAATATATTTGCTCTGCCTTATCATTGAACTTTGCGTACAAACCGATGAAGTTGCTGCCTAAGCGCATCGAATAAAGCCTATTTGATGAAACAAGAGACATGGTACTTGTGAAATTTTGGTTTTCGACGAGGGTGTCTGTGGGAAAGTCAAAACTTTGCCAGACAACGGAGTGAGTGTCGTCAAGTTTCGGTATTTGCAAATTCGAGGTGTTGAGAATCACAACCCTATGACCTTCTGCCCTAGTAGTAGACCAAAACACCCTCGAGTGAGGACCTGATATTACAAGACTGCCATTGAAGGAGAGTTCAATACCGTCCGACCAGGGAGCCAACTGAGTTGAGTCGGCGAGCCAGAGTGGTTTAGAGGAAGGCAAGTGGATGACAGCGAGCGCGAGCTGCTTTGAGTTGACTCGGAGGAACCCTAGTGAGAAAGTGTCAGTTGTGTCGTTGAGAAGAGACTGAAACGACGAGACTGATGGGTTTGGTGTTGCTTTGAAACCTTTGAGAAGCTCCTGTGTTGAGATGTAGGAGGCGGCTTTAGTTCTTGAACAGAGAGAATTTATAAAGACGAAGAAGTAGATCAATAACTGAGTTGCATGTGGACGAGTAACCGAGTTGTCTGATTTTTCCATATTGGAAAAGAGAGAGATGTGGGTTGAGAAAAGTTCAAAACTTCCCACATGAAAATGTAAATATCTAGCTAAGGTTTTATGATCGGAAAATGGCTTTTATCATTTGTCGTAAGACATTGTGGACTAGAAGAAAATGGTATTTAATTTGATATGGAAGATCGTATTATGCATTATATAATATAAACGAGAATATTATAATTAGGTTTCCATATTTATAATATTAACATGTTGGTAAAATTGAGCCCCAAGTTTCTATAAACAAGTTGATGAGGTGGATCACTTCGCTTATCTTTCAGATTGCATTCTTACTTCATGGAAGAAGTGTCGTGACTTTTATTTATTTTTTTATTTTACACTACTTAATAGAAATTCAAAAAGAGTTCTGATAAACTTGAAAAAATTCGAAACTACGAATAAGAATCTTCGATTAATAAAATTAAGAATCCTTATTATTTCGGCACCTAAAAGGAATGTGAGAAATTTCCTTTGGTCTAATGTTACAACTTAACATTTATCTCAATGTGATTTATACTCATCGTGGGTGGACTTTGATCCAAATTTTAATGGTTGAAATGTGAATGTGAGGGCCATTAGTCTTTAAAAAAATGAATTTAGAGCCAAACTTTAATTGGAATGTAATATTAATTCAAAATGAAGGAACTTCGTGCGAAATCTTAATGATTGGAATATCTCAAAAGGTTGGTCTAAGTCTTGCACCAGCCAAAGCTTTATCAAAAGATAAAAAAAGCGAACGAAAAAAAAAATGGTAACAGTAACACTCAAATGCTTTTTGACAAAGTTATTTAACCGTGTGCTTATGTACAACACTTGTGAATTTACAAATCGGTAGGTCTCCAACCGGCGGCGATTTATCTGCTGAGAAGCATAATCAAAAGCTTTTTTAACAATCAAAGTTATTAAATCTTTTCTTGCAAATGACACTGAGTGAATTTACCAGTAGTTTCAAATTCTATGGATGCAGCAATGTTTGTTGGGGTTAGGCAAGCTAGCTTAAATTTGCTAATAAATGAAGAAGAAAATGGGTAGAAGCATATGAGCAGTGCAACATGGTCATTCAACAGCCACAAATGCATTGGTCAAAGCCAATCCATCTACATTGATGTAAAAGGACGAATGCCCAACTACCCATTGAGTAGTTTAATTCCGGCAAAACTCGGGCACTGTTTTTCAAACTCAGTATAGATTTGCTTGAAGAGAATTGCTCGAGCTGAACAAATTAATCAATTGGATCTCGAAACTACGCATAGAAGTTAAGAGTTGACTATTTCGAGTGGGATTGAGACAACTTGCCGCTTTCCATTTAAGGATATCGGTCGATCTGCATGTTCGTTGACTTTAAAATTTCGACGAAACAACCAACAAAGAACGTGCTACAAATTATTAATATTTATTCATGCCTGCTTCTTCTTTCAAAATTAACGCAAAATGGACCTCTAACATCTGAATAGTGCTATAATAACCCTAATTCAAGCCTTGTACATCTGATTAGGAATGTACGCATGCAGTAACTTATAAAATAATAATAATAACAATAATGAGAAACCAAATTTTTGTTTTTTATTTTATATATATATATATTAAAAAAATCTGACCATTGCTCAATGTGTAGTCATTTGATTCCCTCTTTGTTCTCGTGAACGTGCTGGCACATCCGTTAAAGTTTTGAGCAATAAACAGAAGCCTTGAAAACAAAACGATAGACAGCCACATAAATTAGAGTGCAAGTTCCCACCAAACAGTGTTACATGTCTCAAACAATCGTAAGCTGTCTTATATTGGATCTTTGAAATCAATTAATTATTCTTTTAATTTTCCATAATGTTTTCAACTACAACCAAATCCTATTTGAATAATCTCATAGAAACATAATCAACAGGGTTAAGGGTTCACTATAAAAGATTACTAGAATCAGATTTCTCTATTCACGGCTGAGACTGAGAGAAATCTGATTCTAGTAAAATAATTTTAAAAACCCGGCTGAGACTGAGAGAAGCTTCTGAACGAGTAAAAGTGCAGGCGACAGTGTCGGTTTAATTTATAAAATGAAAACACGAGACGCAAAATTTATAAACGTCGTGTGAACACGTGCAACTGGTCAATTTCCTCCTGTCACTCTTTGTTCTAGAATCTAGATATGTGGAGTCTCTTGCATATTTTTAGTTACAGAGTTTTTGATTCCCCACGGAACTTCAGAAAATACACAGAGCTTGTTAGCTTTTTATTATTATTAATTGTTGTATTTATTATAATCAATTATTGACCGAAATAGGGGAGTCTGTGAGCCGTTTGACTATGCATGGATTCTCGCTTGTAGCAGTTGATAGCACTATTTATTTTTATGTTATCTAGAAGCAGTTTTCATTTATTTTATTTTATTTTTCCTGGTTTTGTGCGAAGTATTGATCTCAAGCTTAGCCAATTTAAATGGGTAATCAGGTGATGTATTTTGGCTGAAAAATAGTTTTAAAATGGCTAACCGGTTTAATGGAAGTCAAATTTGTTCTTGATTCTGGTTAATTCTACACATTACATATGCAAATTAAACTAAATAATAAATTAGTTCCTAAAACAAAACCACCATGTCTGCATGAAATGATATGATGTGTTTGAAAAAAATAAAATAATAATAAATTATACAAATCCCAGTAAAACTATCTTACACTTAATTGGATTTCGGCTATCTCATTCTTGTTAACAAATGGGTCGGGCCCAATTGTTTCTTGCACCTCTCTGCAATTGAGCCCAATCTTCGCAACTGAAACTGAACAATCCGGATGACAAAATTATACAAATCAACGTCGTCTAGTTAATTGAAAGTGAATCCACAGTAAATACACTATTGAAACGTTTCACGTGATTAAAGTAATTCTCTCTCTCTCTCCTTTTTCTTGATTCCATTTTCCGTCTTCCACTGAATCAATTCCAAACCTAAAAAACAAGACAGATTGTTAAACGTTGATGTCGTTTCGTACTTAACACTACTTTTAAAGATCAAAATCTATTTCCAAGATATGTTTTTTGAAATCTATTTTGGCACGTAGCTTCCTTGTCATTTGATGTCAAATTAAAACGACAAATCGACCATGCCCCATTACAGGGATTGCCCGATTGCCATTCAACCTTTTTGTAATTTGAATGTTCTGCACTTATACAAAATAGTTAAATAAAAAAAATAAAGAAAAACACAAAATACTGTTGAGAGTGGGATTTGAACCCACGCCCTTTCGGACCAGAACCTTAATCTGGCGCCTTAGACCAACTCGGCCATCTCAACCTCACAGTGGTTGTGTTCTCAACATTTTATATCACTATAAAAATAAAGACTTTCAAGTATTCAATGTGATGTCAGTCAGACGAATCATTATCTCTCTTGGGTGGCCTTGAAACTGGTAACGCGAGACTGATGTGTAATGTGTGGGCACGTTACAAATGTGGTGGATTTTCTAGCCTTTTTTGAACAAACCAGCCCAAATAAAATTAGGACACATGCACAATACCTAAATTCAGTCAAAACCTCCACCATTGGACCATAAAATCCTTCAGAATCACTTGGTCTTTGCAAGCCATGTGTGATGATCCCTTCAAAAAAAACACACTAGCAAATTTTGATATTAGGTGTGAAAGAAATAATATGTTGAAAAGACATAAAAGAGTTTTATGCAATTAATTCAATCATTCCCGCTTATTTTAAATGGAATTAGTGCACTTATTCCTAACCATATTCAGTCGTTTAGACACGCATCAATGCGAAATCTTGTTACAACACCCCATCAAAGTCATGTAAAAAGAGCACATTTCTTTTCCTCGTATATTTTTACAGGAGAAATAAGACACTCTTTCCCCAGTGGCGGTGTTTAAAAACTACAGTGAAAGGCCTTCGAGATTGGTTTATTATTAGTAAAATAATATAGAAATGTATAGCAAGTCGACATCCATTATTGGGTAATAGGATTCAATAATGGAGATTAAGCTTTTGACACAGTAAATTCCTAAGTGGAATAAAATATACCACGTGGGTCATGTTTCATGTTTATCAGTGCAAAATATTCCACCTACTACCTCCACTTACTTAACTTTTGATTAAAATTAGATCATTATATATTGAGATTATATGTCTGGATATACAATGAGTTTCAAACTTTCAATGTTCACGTGTAGAAATGTTTCATAAATCAAAAGCTACGTACCCTCTTACATGCATTTTGATGTTGTCATATATTATGATAACTTGGAAAAGGAAAAGGGCAAAAAAGAGAAAAAGGAAAAAAGGTTGTTCTTTCTTATGTAATTTCGTGCATGCATGACGCATGATCAATGGTTGTTCAGTGATCGAAACATACATGTGAAAGGGAGGGGAATGGCGAATTCGTAATGGTATTCACTCGGATGTACGAATTTTTTTTTTCCCCTCCCCTTAATTTCTTATCGAAAGAGTTGCTACCGTTGATATTTTTAACTTGTGTCTAAATGAATTGACATTTTATATTGTATCTTTAAAAAAATTGACTCGTTGTATTACACCCCTAATTATATTATTTTCTCAGTTAACTTTAACGGTGAAGGGCTAAAATCATAATTTTATTTCTTAAATTAATTTTAATGGAAATTCTCTTTATTTTTTTCTCTTTTTTTATTTCTTTCTTTTGTTTTTCTTTTCTTCTTCCATGTATTTCTTCTCCTTTGTCTCCATTTCTTTTCTTTTTCTCCTTTGTTTTTTGTGTAATTAAACTTATTTGAATTCAAGTGAAGGGGTATTTTTGTCATTCAATCAAAAGTCTAATGAAGCTGTTAGAAAAATTTAAAAAATTAACAGAATTGGGAGTGCGTTGTAATGAGTTGAATCTTTTAGGGATGCGATGTAAAACGTCAATTCATTTGCGGACAAATTAAAAAGTTGTCAAATATCAACGCCACATTTTAAATAAGTGAGTGGATGTTTTTACAAGTATGCAATTCTGACTAACATTATCTGATTTGTCCTATATCAATCCTAATCGTTGAAAATTGAATTCTTAAGCTTGTCTGGCCCCTTTGCTTATAGAATTTGACTAACTGGCCGATCACACCAATACCATGGTATTACGTATTCAATATTGGTCCTAAAACTTCATTTCACACGATGTGATACTTATACTAGTAAATTACAGAATAATAATTAATAAAAAGATATTTGGCTTTTAAAATTCTATCTCAATGGAAAGTTGGCCTCTTACTGTTTCGGAAATGAATTATTATATCCCCACCATTTTAGAAAATTAGAAGTCCTAACGTCCTTTTGTTTGTGTACTTTATCTATTTGGGTGAAGAAATTGAGTACTAAATATATTCGTTTTTAAAACAATAGGAATTTAGTTATCTATTTTTAAATCAGCGAAGGTCTGAGTGTCATTTTTCCATATTGGCATGGCACACTTTGCAAGATTCAACATTATTCTACAAAATTCTTTTTATTTCTTTTCAAGAGAAAAAAAAAAATTCAAACACGAGATTTTCATTTTGCTCCTAATATTTTTATAATTTTTCTTCTTTACATACAGCTTTTATAAAACCTTTTGTTAAGGTAAAACAACCAGTATTTTTCTTTTTTTTCTTTTTTTATAAATACTTTCCAATTTCAAGCGAATAAAGAAAGGAAATATTAGTATATTACGAACACTTTTAAGAGAGTAAGCGGTGAAAGAAATCTTTTGATAATTTAGAATTGAAACGTAACACTAGTATCTCACTCTAGCCTTTGCCTCGTCCAAGAAGTTGCGCGTAAATTGGAGTGAGTATGCTCACAACTAAAAAAATGTCAAAGTGATTTTGACACGGGGAAGAGTGTCAAAGCATTCACATTAAAAATATAGCAATAGAAAATTGAGCAAAACGAAGCACACACAACACATATGCATGAAAAAGAATTGAATCAATGGGTAACAGCTGTCGGCCAGAAGCAGTCCGCATGTTGACTTGTTGACGCTCGTGAAACGACCGTCCACAACACGATGCCGATATCAAAACAACGTGACCTGTCGTTGCACTTTTTCTACACGGAATTTCCTGAGATTATTAAACTAATGGGTGCTGATGCCTCGTGATATCTCCCCTCATGAGTTTTTTTAAGTAAGCACACTCCATTTCGGAAGTAAAATATCCGCGTTATTTTTTTCTTTCCTTTGAAATTTCAAAAAGGAGAATTTAATTGACTAATTTTATCATTTTGTTTTATGTTTTTTAATTTATTAAAACTACGTAAATTTTCTTATAATTAATTTTTTAAAATGAGTGTGTTGTTAGACGTAAATTATCGGGGAGAGATGGAGCATCAGGGTACCATCAGCAATTCAGCCCCTTTAACTAATTGAAGGCTAAAGCTTCTCATCACGTAGAAGGCAAAATTAAAGCGTGAAAGGGATTTCTTTCTTTGATTTTACTTTGTTTTGCTCACACTTCACTTTGTTCCAGCATTGACGATGACAAACGATGGACCCTCATAATTACTTTCTCATGACTCACGATACGTGGATAATATCATTTACACTCCATATATTTAGTCAAAATAATAGTAAATTTCAAACATTGTAAAATTCATCTCGTAAACCCTTACATAATTACATTACATGAGGCCAAATCAATTAAATTGTTTATTCTCAAACAACAATTAAACTAATGGTGTGTTTATTTGTGAGAGTTGGAGAATCAGAATCTAAAATAAGAGTGATTAATGATGTTCACTTTTTAAAATAAAAGAAGAATACGAATGAAACATGTGCAGCCCACATGCTCTTCATTTTAGGTTGGGAATAAAATTTCTACTCTTTGAACTCATTATTTTACCTTACCTGTATTTCATAATTTCACTTTTACCCTCAATTAAAATATTAAAATATTATTATATTATTTTATTGTTATTATTCTTTTAATTGTTGTTGTTGTTGTTAATAATAATAATAATTATTATTATAATAATAAATAATAATAAAAATAATAATTAACTAATGACATTTTAATAACTTAAAATAATCAATTATGATTTTTAAATAAAGTAAACACATGAATAGAAATATAGTCAATTTTAATTTTGAATCTCACAATACAAATAAATAATTTATTATGATTCTCATTCTCTATTCTTAATTAAATATCTTATTTTTACACAAGAAATTTTATCATCTCAACTAATTAGAGATTTAATTAAATTAACAAGACGACACTCACAGAAATGGTGATTTAACCATAAGAGCTATATGGAACCCAAGTGAGTAGGGTTTTGACTTACAAAATCTAACTAGTAGTCTACTACAACTATAATTTGGAGGCATATATAACGACTTTCAGAACAAGAGAGACAGATTTGTATTTAGATGAAACACGAAGAACTTGGATGAAAGTTCTCGATCGTCAATTCATAAAAGGAAAACTGTGCGCTGATTCACTCTTATCGTCACATAATACGATAAGTTGTTAGTGGAGGGCACGAGAGGAGAGATTGAAAGTTGGTGGGGTCCAACTGGAACGCCAAGTCCAAGAAAGAAACAAAGTTGAACTTGTAACTGCCGTTATAGGAGTCTACACTGACTACGTATGAGACTTTAGGGCAGCAGCAACCCTTTGGCCTTTGGCTTTTGCCCACTTTCATTTCATGCCTATTTATACGACCCCCCCACCAATCCACCATCTTCCAGTTGATACGCAACGAAACAACCCAACCAAAAAGCAATATGAAGAAGCAGAGTGTTCATGTCTTCCTCAACTTCCTCCTCTTTGCTCTTCTTATTTTGTCCTACTCAAAGTCGATTTCTGCACGTCCCTTAGCACAAAACCAAGGTGGCTGATTATTCCTGATTGATGGTGTATTTTGGATTTGTTTTGCTTTTCGTTTATCAGCTGAAGATAAGTTCCATAATTTTGATCAGCTGAAATTCATTAAATTTACAGGTGAAATGGTGGTGAAGGCTGATGGGATTACTCATATAAGCACTTTCAAAGGGGTTAAACAAGACCTTGTGAATGTAAGATTTGTGTAAACCATATATATGTTCTTTGAAAATTCTGTCTCTGTCTCTCTCTGCCTCTCTGTGTTTGTTTTTTTTTTTTTTTTTTTTTGGTTATTTATATGGTATTTGGGGTAAATTTGTTTTGGGCAGCCGATGGGGTCAGAGGAGTGTGGTGAGAATGATGAGGAATGCCTGAAGAGGAGGATGATAGCAGAGGCTCACTTGGATTATATTTACACCCAGAACCATAAGCCTTAGGAGGTATCCCGTAGCGCAACAAAATACTAATACCATCTTGTGCTCAACTTCTTCTAATACTAGTAATAGAAGAATGGCCAAATCATATGTAATAGGGTTCAATAAAGACGAGTGTTGTTTGCTTTCGTAATTGTAAATAACCGTTACATGATTGACTACGGTGTTATTTGTACGAGTGTGATTGCAATTCTTTTCTACATATAGTTTCTTCGACATATTGGAACTCATCCCATAAATATTTTACTGAGATTGTGTTATTGGAGAGAGTAACTGAAAGACTTCTGGAAGACTGGGAGGTCAATCCATAATATATTCAACCACGCATAAGATTGAATGACACCCTAGTCTGCGTACTACTGCGGTTATATATAAATCCTCCAGGTTTCAATAAAAATTCAATAAAAGCACAGAAGCTTGCCATTTTCTTTTCAACGTCATTGTCAGCGTTGATGGCTAGGTAATATCCTGTACAAGCAAAACTTGAACGACCGAAACATTGACAAATATGCAAGGGAACATCAAGCATGCTAGATTTTGTGTCTGGTGGAACAAAGCTGCTTGCATATAAGTTGCTTTGAGTTCATCCATGGGCAAAAAGAGAAATAAGAAAATGTTTACTCTCAAGTTGCAAAGGATAAAATAACATAATCCACTATTACGTTCGGTACGGTGTAAATCAAGAAACAATGCTCAGCTAACCAAGCCGAGTCCACACAACCAAATTGGAACATAAAGAAACAAATAAAGATGCAAATTACATTACATTTTACATTATATTTTAAGATACACGGGTTTCCCATCCGCAACTCTTGAAGCAAAGCTGAATGGATGTGGACCAGAGTGCTTTTCCTCTTATGGCAAACTAACCTTAAATGGTGGGATGAAGTGCAACCCCGCGCTTTGGGAAAGTCAAAAACAATTTAATAAAAACATCACATCAACCAAATTAAAGAACAAATGAGGAGCTAAATATTGGGCATTGCCATTGATATGTACTTTCATCAGACTATGAATTAAGGAAAAAGAAAAAGCAGAAAAACGAGTAGATGCTCTTGGCACCATTTGGGGCATAACAAAATTAGCATGAAAGGACCATAAGTGTTTAAGTTATGTAAAGTAAACCTGAAAGCTTCAGCAATGGCACTTCCACAATCTCTCTCACCTCGGTATGTTATGCATCCTTTTCCTACCAAGAAGTTAAATGTGCCATCAGATGATGATAAAAGGAAAGAAATTAAAAAAATAAATAAATAAATTTTGTCAACTGAACATTTGACACACTAAATGATAGGACATATCCTCAAACAAGTGCATGCATGCACAGGACATATTGCACGTTATTCTTAAAATTCAAGATCTTACCACTTTACTGATCACTCCCAAGTCATGAACTGAATTCTCTAATATACAATTTCCATGAACAATTGGACCCTTGGCAGAACTTTCATTTGTAGTTCCTACCTCACTATCCTGTGATGGAATCATCATGTATACTGCTGCCTTGAACATCCATTCACCCCTTGCCTGACTGTAACAGTCTTCAAATAGCTCACCACACATAACACATGCACCTTGATTATCATCTGCAGGCACCATTGGCTCACCTTCATCTATCGTCTTCCCAGAATCTTCCATGGAACCGATAGACTCAAGTCCCAGGGGAAGACCTGCCTTTCCAGCAACCCAGTCATCTGAGTTGGCATACCATCTCCTTGAGACCTTATCTGCATCATCTAAGCCAGACTTTCTTAAAGCATGCCATTCCAAATGTCTATCAAGCCGTTCTTGGAGTTTAAGGCGAAGGCCACACATGCTGCACATATGTGGAAAGTCATCAAACAGTCTCTTAATCACAGATTCATGGAATTCTCGGATTACATCGGGCTTGAACTTCAATCCTACAAGATTCTGCATTTCCATTGTTGTGGATTCTGATAAGGCAAAAGAACTTTCACCAGCAGGTTCTGGTAAAGAAATCTCATCCACAGTGGATGATGGCGGAATGGGTAACAAATTTGGAACAGAAGAAACTGTTGCAGGACTACTCGAAGAAATGCCAGGGCTCTCATTCTGCATCTGACTGGTTATCTGGGGTGCAGTGTGAGATGGTGACTCAGTCTTTGATGCAGATATCAGACCCTTTGCAACTAAGGTGCTCAATAAGTTTGAAATTGGGTTTGAAGTCTTACTTTCAACACTGGAAGCTTTTGGTGAAGTACTACTAGCAAGAGATGATGGTGGTGGACCGGGTGGCAAAGGAGGTTGTTCTACCTTTCCCTGAGAACTAGTCATTGTTGCTGGTGGGTCTTCCTGGGACGAACCTGATAAAGATCCTGACCCAACCCTGGGACCTGAAGAAGTTAACAGGGAAGGGGGAGGACCACTCGGTAGAGGGGGCTGAATATCTGACTGTAATGGGGTTTGCCCCACTTCCTGCAAAGCCCGATTAGCAAGGCCATCGGTGATTGAACTGTTAAGAATACCACTCTTCAAGACAGAAGCCAACAAACTCTTCGTGCCCGATTGTCTTAAACCTTCTGCATCAAGAGGATTCGAATGGTCAGACACAGCCTCCCTAGAAGAGGGTGTCCCAAACTTAGAAACTTGAGGCAGAAGAGGCTTTTGAGACTGGCAGTCTAGCTGAAATGAAGTCATTGCAGGAGATGAACCCTTCAAGTCTTGGGGGTGAACTTTTTGCAAGTTACCAAGCTGGCTGTTGGGATGCAGGATAGATGGTGTGTCTTTAGTAGAGTGGCCATGAGGACCACTGCTTACAAGTCCAGTGAATGAAGACGTTTTCAAATCAGGACGGGATGGAGGCTGAGCAGGTGGATGGTCCTGGTCTGTACAATTTTGCAAGTTTTGATGGGGGTGATGTGCTGGAACTGAAGGTGATGGAGAATGATGGTGCATGGGCGTGTGCCCAGATGGTGATCCACCTCGTGCAGACTGAAACCTTTGTGTTGCTAAGGATCCAGTAGACCCTGATGCGGAACTTGCCAACGTCCCAAAACCTGAGGTCCCAATATGGGATGATCCCACTGGCGGATGAACTCCTGTCCTGGCCAGAGAAGAACTTGAACTTGCAGGAAACCCACCAAGTGTGGCAGGAATCAGCCCATCCGTCTCCTTCAATTGCCATGGTGATGACATCTGGTGTCTGTAAGCAGCTTGGTCTTTCTGTTCGGTGGAAAGTGAATCAGAGGATGTTTCTCTATCAAAACTTGAGCCAACATCATGTATGCCTTGTGGCTTTCGGAGGTGATTGTCCAACTCCTGCAGTGAATAGTGTAGATCAGCAAACTAGAAAAATAAGTTAATTAACTTGTGTAATAAATGGTTCAGAGCAGGGCATCATTTCAGAGAAAATACAAGAAACTAAACAATTAGATGAACCTTACACATTCTTTTTCCCCTCAACGAAATTAAATAGACTTACGTAAGCCCCAGATCACAGAGTGAAATAGCTTTCTAGGTAGATATCTTACCAACATATTGACACGTAACACTGAATATTCATGATACACAAATTCTTAGATAAATTTGAGTTACTGAAAGATAAGGGCATTACATCAATCCCAAGTTATTACATACACAACCCACTGCATGGTGATTGTAAGTCTAATACTATAAGCAAGCAACAGAGACCAAACAGTGCAATCGAAGAAGACAATCATAGAAAGGCACTTCAAATATTATCATCCACCTCCAATATGTATCCTGGAATTATTTTTATTCACCATTGAATTGATATTTAAATTAAAGGAATCAGTTCGAGAGTTAGAAAAGATATTCCAAAATCCCAGTAATCAGAATTACCAATTTCTCAGGACCATCCACGGCCCAATGATCTTTCCTTGAATTCTTAGCAATAATGGCTGCATCATGATCTGATGTTCTAGGATGCATATCCCACATGAACTCTTCTTCCTCAGAATTTTTCCAGCTAGACAAGCTGCTGCTGCTACTTTTTGGAATGCTCTGAGCTTGCTGTAGATGTGCAGCAGCATTTGCAGATTTGGATGCTGAGTAATTTGGAAATCCTTGCTTCATATTAAAACCATTCCTTTGGCCAGCTATTGTCTCTGAGATATTGCTACCACTTCCGTACCAAGGTTTCTCATATCCTTGATCACTAACCCTTCCAGTGGTTCTTCCGCTTCCCAAGCCAGAATTTCGAGAAAGTTCAGAACCATAATCATAGTCACCATATGCTCCACCAATATTTTTCTCATGAATTGGCTCACTTAGTGCATCCCTGTGAGAATGCTGAAAACTCCAACAAGTTAACCATATAATGGAGCCACAAAAATGGAAATGATAGCACATTGTAAAAAGAAAAAGAAACATCAAGTGATAAGTTCACCTGCATTTTGACCGCAGGATCCACCCATGGCCTGCTAGCACTCATACTAGATGCTCTATCCGGCCTCTCAGCATCTACAGTTGAGCTAGCCGTTGCCCCATTCATGTCATTAACCAATCCTTTTGCCTATGGAAATGAAAAAGGGCAAAAAGGAAAAGATCCTGTAAAATATAGTAAGAGCTAGGAAAATTCCCCCTTCTATGTGGTTGGCATATGATCACAGATCAAAACTTTAACAGCTGTCTAGAAATTCACAATAAGTGATCCACCTGAACTAAGGGATCAAAACAACACATTTTTTAAACTTTTATTTTTAAAATTTTAAACCTGACTGGTAGTCATGACATGTGAACCCTGTAAATCAATTTTATCAGGTATTCACACAAGTGATTCAGAGTAATCATCAACAGCTTTTTGTTTTTTCATAGTTTATGAAACTTTAAGAGCAGATAAATGGGGAACTGCATGGATATGGTCCAGAACAAGAGGATTACACTTAAAAATTTAGAGCATTACACGATTCCACATGTAAAATAATTGACTTTTCAGCTCCACTTACCCTACTTGTCTGTTGAAGACGCTGCCTTTCCAGATACTTGGGATTTACATGAATGCTATGCGGAGGGCGCTGTGACTGGGAATCATGCCTGGACGTTGTAGCTCCTGAAGATGAACCATTGGCCACAGAAGTGAAGCCAAGTTCTTTCTCAATGATTTGAAGAGTCATGGGAGGAAAAACTCCTTTCCAGGTTCCAAAAAGATGTCGCATACTTGATCGGACAGCAGCATCAACCTGCCTATAAGCCTTGCAGAATACCTAGAATTGCAGAAATACAAATTGACAACTACCAAGAAATAGAAATGAAATTTCAAGGAGCAAAATAGCGAATAAACATATAATTGACACGTTTTAAGGTGACAAAATCCAGTAAAAAGTGCCTCTCAGTCAGTGGTGAAATAAAAATGAACAATACGATAACTTTCCTGATAAGCAAGCAATTTTCATTGACAAAAACAAAATTGAAATTTATAACATAGTTCTTTCGAGACTATTCTAATTAACATAACTTTTAAATGAAGCAAATCATTAATGAGGGAGACGCATCTGATAACTGGAGGCTGATACAGAAATATGAGTCTAACCTCAGGTAGTCTGGCAGCAAAATATTTTATGTAATCGCTCGCGATATTCTTTACAATACTGTCTAAGAGATACAGCGATGGTAGCTTTTGATCACTGGGAACCTGCAAGTCAATTTTAATGATTAGATATGATATGCCACAGTCTAATTTCTTCAAAACAAATAAGTAACTGGCAAAACTAAGGTTTTACAAAACCACAAATGTCAAAATTCCCAAACTGGAGGAAAATAAAATTATAGAAAGTTATTCACTCTGCAAAACTAACAGCATCCTCTTAAAAAGCAATGCTCTTCAAAAAATGAATAAGCAGAGCCACGGTATTAGTAGACATTTGATGTTTCAGACTTGTATAATTAGCATAAACAAACAAAAGTTTCGTCAATAATAGGATGATAGAGTTGCACTGCTTATAACATGTTGATGAAATACTGTCAAAACAGGCAATCTTTGAAACACTCTTGACTCCCCAAGCATAGCTTCAAAATAGGGATTTACAAAGTAGAGTCAAATGTTCCTTTCTGTCCAGCACAATCGTCGTTTCAACTTCATTTCCCCTGTAAGTGAATTCTTTATAGCCTAAATGTTTCAAAGTATGATCTCTTGTTTCCATTTCCCCCAACAAAGCAGCTATCTCATTCCAGTTTCTTCATTTGACAGTGAACAATCCTTTTTCTAACAACCATTTAACATAAGATTAACAGTTTTTCCCCACAGGACATCCTTCTGCCACTCCCACATAATTTACATTGGAAGCACCATCATCAACCTCCAGAAGAAATGAGTAGACTTAAGGTCCTGCCATCAAAGCCATCTACAAGTTCTGGCCTCTGCGTCTGATAGATTATCTGTGCACTATTTCTACAACATCAACAACAACTTGCTACATTTGTAGTGATTATATAACAGCAGAACATAATTATGATAGACATGTTCGAACATCTTAAACATGAACTAAATCTTGCCTTTATACTGCAAGAATAGGAATGAAACTTAAAAAGCTGAAAAAACTATGCCAAAACATAAAAGTACATTGCAAGTACTCAAAGAAATATAGCTTCTTTATTCATTTCACATATTCACAGGATCAGAACGTATGCAGAAGTACAGTGAGACTTCATGATCCATTACTTTGAGGAAACAACAAAGAATAAAGGAATTAAATAGATTGTTCCTCTGGGGTAAGATCAAAGTTAAGGGTGATAAATTTATCAGGTTCCAAACCTGCAGCAACTCACTTGATACAAAATCCACTCATGGAAAAGTTGGATGTCCTTGCATGCAAACTCAAAAATAAAAAAGAAAAGAAAAGCCTGCAAAAACTTCTCTGTGTTCCGTACAATTAAAGTATAGTGGACTAATACACAGGTTGGATGATCGCACAACAAATTGCCGAAATATATGGCTGCGGATAACTTGTTCAGTGGATTTCAAATGAGTTAGCCTGGTTTACATCTTTTACACAATCCATCAGTTAAATATCCAAACATTGCCAATCACTTTCACCGTATCCTCATACTCTGGATACAAACCCCAAAAAGCACTTGATTTATTAGCACACGAAAATGAACTTCAAAAGCTTTAAATTTGTTAAGATACTATAAACTCCAAATCCAAAAAAAACATTTTCTATACAACCCTGAGGCATTCCATTCCTAATTTACATTTACAACTACTTGACCAAATAACACAAGCCAAACGCCACACCACTATTTGCCTTTTTCTTTATTGTTCCAATAAGCTTATTTTTTTTTTTTTCATTTACAAATAAATTGAAATAACAATTGAACTGGGGAATCACCTCAAGAATGTTAGCGCAGATGGTGGCCGCGATTGCTTTCGCAGCATGAACATTCTCACCGGCAATTATAGTCAGATTTGTTATTATCGGCTTCGAATTGAAAGTCAACTCAGCTAGGGCTTTCTTGTACTGGCTCACCAGCTCATGGTGCGGTTGCTGTGGCTGATACGCGCCACCCCCTCGCCCCTCCACGTCAGAGTCTCTAGTTGCACTGTTGTATCTTGGAGCTGCAGCTGCTACAGCTGATCTCTGAGTAAATGGCCGAGTCGGATCCTCAGTTAATCGCGGTTTTTTCACCAGACCATGTTCTCTCGATCTATCAAACGGTCTACGCGGATTCTCCATTTCCATTGAATTACAATAACATATAAAAAAAAAAAAAAACCCTAACCCTAAATCATCTAAATCGTTGGCTCACTTTATGATCAGTTTCACTATTACATAAGAGAGAATGAATTCAATGCAAATAAAAAGCCTTAAATACAATAATAAGAAAAAACTAAAGCTAGCTTTACAAATACTGAAAGAATCCAGATTAAATCCTAAAAAATAATGCTTAGAAGAGAATTGGAAAAATAAATAAATCTATAAATAAATATTACAGAGGGATAAGGGCTTGCATGTGAATTTGTGGTTGGGGGAAGGACAGGATTGGAATTCGAAGTGTAACTAGCAGTGAGGATTTGGAGAGTAAAAGGAAAGAAGAGGATGGGATTTTGCGTTTTTGGTTTTGTTTTATTGATTCAATTTAGGGATGAATGAAGGATAGGCAGCTTCTCTCGTTTTAATTTTTATAATAGCGAAAAGCACAAATATCTGTTGTATTTCCCGAACAGCCACAGTGGTCAGTGCAAATGGATTTTGTTTGGGTTTTGGCACGTGGGCTCCACGATTTCATGTGTTGGGTTGGGCTTTCATCCGGGTAATTTCCCCGACTCTCTGTCTAATCACGCACCAACAGAAGGAATATAGGATGTATTATGGGTGAGTCAACGTTTTTAGTTTTTACATATCAATAATGTAGTAATTGCGTACTATTAGATTTAATCAATCGGAGCCCTTTAAATTACTTTCATATGTAACTTATTCTTATTATAGCTACAGTAATATAATAGTGGGGGCCCATATAACTTGTGTGAGAGGAGTAAGTTACATGTAAATGTAACTTAATATTTACCTAATTAATAATGTATAATATTTTTGTAAAAAGGATAACTTATTTAATAAATATTCAAACAGTTTAAGATGTGGATAATATTTGTAAAATAACTATAACCATCTTTATAGTTTGAAATAATTTTACTTGAATAATATTTTATTTAAAAATTACTTTTCAATCCTATTTTAAATTTTGCAATATTGTTAATTTTTTGAACATAAATGTTTTAAATATGTTACTATCAAGTATGCGAGATATGATATCTAATAGATTTACTTTTAAGCACATAAGATATGATTATTTAAGACAAATCATATAAATAAATTACAATTACACGATTTATATATAGCGTGATATCAATAAATAGAACAACGAAGTACACACATTTAAATGAATGTCATAAATTGTATCAATATACGATATATTAATTTTGACACCCATTTAGCATATATGCCTATAACATGAAATTACGATTTATGTTGCATTTAATATTCTGACATGGTAAGAAATTGTTTTAAGTCTTGTAAAATTTAAGTTTCATCTACATATTTTGATTTTATTTTCCAGTATCACTTTGTTGATCATAAGAGTTAACTCTTAACATATATTCTTAGTTATCTTTAGTTTATGAATCATAAAAGATCACTTTATTGATATTGTTTGATTGTAATTATAAAGTTGATGTTACTTACGGTCATTACTTTTATGACCATAATTAATGGTGACAATTATTGAAGGGAAAAAAAAACAAAAAATTACATCCAATAATATTGACATTAGAAAGTGATTAATGTTGATTGAAGTTGAAATGTTGAAGCCGAAGGGGGCTAGGGCGGCATTCTCTGGGGTAAAATTATAACCACAGACAGTGATCTATAAAAAGATTAATCTGCTTCTTTTCAATATTTTCCAACTGATACTTGTAGGGCGGCTGTGGCGAATTCAGTAACTTGTTTGAGATTTTATATTTTACTGCATAAGCAACGACTGGAAATCGGAAAGAAAAAGCAAAATACAGAGAAATTCTACATTTATGTACGTACACAAGTCATACACAAAATATATTGGTTAATAGTAATTTGTACAAACGAGGATAAGCCGGATACACCTACACTATATCGTATGGTCCTGGCGAATTTTTATACACCTCTGTACAGCATATACGATTCCTCTTGACACAAATAGATGCAGTCCTTTAAATTGTAGAAAGTTTCTTTGCAGGATGCGGAACTGGATTCGACTTGCATTCAGATAATACCAGTCCAGAGCATATGCCACCATAGCTAACTTCTGGCATCCTCTCTAATATAGATTGAGGCAATCAAATATGCCAACCAAAAGCAATGGAACAAGGCGAGAAAAGAAGAGTGGCAACCCCTCTTTTTACAGACAGATTTCGTACCAATAAACATTAGATGAAGAAGCAGGAATGAAAAGGACCCCTAACCAGAAGAAACACAAATCAATAAACTTGCACTGCCTTTAAACTCGGTTGGTAGTTCACAACTAGTTAACATCATCAACACTACCAATATGTACAATAAAGCATGAAGATATCAGCCACATCTGCACTCAAGATATATGAATTCAAGTTAGCCATAACGATATCCCTCCAGAAAGTATTTGAGGTTAAGAAATAGTTACACCAATGTCCAAATCAAAGGCAAATGGAAGTTCAAGGTACTTTATTGAAAAAAATTTAAGTAGGACTCATCCTCAAATACACGACACGATAGGAGTCAATTGACCTGTGCAAAACTGACTATCCAATGACTAGAAAGGAGTAGAAGGCTGCCCTAACTCATCATCGTTTGTACATGGAGAAAATAATCGTACATCATATATGGTGAACAGCTACTTCTATCAAGATTAAAAAGCAGCAAGCTCTGCTTGGAGTGAGCCCTTATTAGAGAAAGCCATTACCCTCAAGCCCTTGTATATTAGTATGCGTTGCTGTGGATGAAGGATGATACCTAGGTTGATAAAGGTGATACCAAACTTGTACGTATCCTATAGAATGAGTTCAATAGAAAGACAACAAGTGCTTCCAACACACATAGAACCCATAAGTAAGAATCAGTCAATTTTTAAGGGAGCAAAATTGGACATGACATAGAACCCAACCACAGATGACATAACATTGGAGACCAAGTTTGTCATAACTTACCACTGTTACAGAAGGGGCAATTCATCATATGCCAGAAACCCAAACGAGTAATGCTCCTGCTCTCGAGATACACCTGCAGAATTCATAACTCAAGTATCCGTTAGAAAGAAAAACATGCAAACCGAACACAATAGATAAGATACTACAAAAAACTTAGCATCAATTATAAAATCCACAAGAATTAGCACATACCCAACGAACAGAACTTTCAATGGATATTCAAACTTTAAAAAAGAAAAAAGAAAAAAAAAGTGATGAAAATTGTAAATAAAAAAGCATGAGAGCTGGAATTTCATTCAATAAGTTAATAAATGAAGTGTCCAATTCAATATCCTCCCACTAAAACTAACTCAGATCCAGAAGGGCTGCAAGTCTCAAAGAAATAGAGCCCTATGGATCCATGTCCCTAGGCCTATCATCTTCTTTTGGGCTAGTTTGACTCTCAGGATCAACAAAAGGGGGTTCATCAGCTGACCAAAGATCAATGCTTGAACCTCCTGCCACTTGTAAGGAACTTAAATCCCAGAGATCGGATAACCCACCAGACATTCCCAAATCTGGCACATCAGAGGTGGCAAGGTTACCCAAGAACTCATTTCTAGAACTAGACATACCAGCAGTGGCATCAAATCCCATGTTCCATATATCCTCTTGTCTAGCAATGCATTCTATCCCTGGAGATGAGACGTCATGAATGTTCTTCTCTTTCATCAAATCCTCAGGGAAAGAGACAAAATACTCCGATCCAACTTCTTTCTGTGGGCTCATTACATTCTTCTCTTTAAAATGAGGATCTTTTATTCCTGAGCTTGAAGCCCCTTCTCCCATCTGCTCCGGGGCTTTGGTAAATCCTCGGGGCACACCCAACTCATCTGAAACTGCTAAGTCAACCGAAGCCACATTTTCAAATTGAAATGGCATATCTTCTCTACCTGATCCAATGCCTACCATACCTTCTAGAAGATAATTGGGAGACAGTTCAACAGGAACTTGATGTGATTCTGGGACAACATTAGGTATGGTGAGGTTTCCCCAATCAGGTGTGTACTTCACAATGTGCCCTTCCACGGATGAATCTGATTTACCCAGTTCATGTGGCTGGTGTTTGACAAACTTCCTTTTCATCCTAGATGAGCCGATCTCCCCTTTCTCCTTCTGCTGCTTTAGACGGGCTAAAAAGGCTGGATTCTGAAGCAACTTGGCCAAAAACGAAACCATCTGCTTCTGCCTATGCTCTGCTGCCTGAATCCTTCGATTGATTGCTTCCATATGGCTAGCTGTCCCA
Source organism: Luvunga scandens (assembly GCA_030449905.1). NCBI lineage: Eukaryota > Viridiplantae > Streptophyta > Magnoliopsida > Sapindales > Rutaceae > Luvunga > Luvunga scandens. Next base: position 4,913,983 of record JASUUG010001265.1, read on the forward strand.
CAATGCTGTTGGTGCAGTTCGACAACTTCCTGCATCAACATACTTCTCTCCTTCCTCAGCTGCTCTATGTCATCTTGCACTCCAGATTTTCCTGCTTCAGAAAAAGACCCAATGTAGGTTCCAATCTGTTGAGACTGAGGCGACTTGCGCCTCCGAATGTTCTTCAAAAGATGCCTCTTCCCTTGCTGGAAAGCTTCGTTTGCAAATTCCCACCTATCAGTATCAATCTTGCGGAACCCCTGAATACAATACCCAAAGAGATTCAAGAATGACCAGAAGAAATAAAGCTTCACAAAAACAAAAAAAATTACTGTATTGATTCACATGATAACTAAGTTCAACAGATAAAATATTAATGGAGTGATTCACATGATAATCTGTATATCAATTATCAAGCAAAGAAGAAGCAGAACCGCACCACAAAGATGATCTGTACGTGACAAAACCATTTTCATCATCAGGTAAGTAGAGAGATGTCATAACATGCAGGATAACTAAAATGTTATACCAGAAACTCAACTTCTATCTGCACAAGTTGGAACTGCCCACTCAATTACTCACTGCTTTGAGGGAAAAGGTAGTAAGAAGTTTAAAACCTCAAATGAACATGAGCTAATAAGGTAGATACGTTCATTATTTCTTGTCTATTTCATTCTAGATATATAACTCCAGTATATATATATATATATAACAAATCAATGAAATTAACCTGTACAAACCACAAGACAGATAATAAATTCAAAAGCATTCAAATGAGTAGTTATGTAATTAAATAAATTTTCCCTTACAAAAATTTGTTTACAACACAATTGATATCAATATTTACACCCCATTTCGGTATCCAACAAGTTATATTACAAGTCCTGAGATATTACAACATCAGCCTCTGTCTGTAAGTACATCAAATCCAATTACAGAATAAACATCAGTTAACAGTACAAACAAAGAAACAAAAACCCCAAAAAAAAATGAAAACAATAATATACAACAAGAAACAAGAAAGAAAAAACGCAGCATTTACAAAGAAAAGACAGCAGCCAATAATAAAGGCTGCGTTACTGCAAATAATACCCACATAAGTATTAAGCTGCCTGACAAAACTCGAGAAATTGTTGTGCTTGAAATTGCGCGGCAGAATCAGCCTGGAAAACTCCACAGGGTCCCACACCACGAAGCTCTCTCCGGTTGAACCCCATGAGATGATGGGATCAAGAGACGTGTCGTCCACGAGATCAAAAGTTTTGGACAGAAATGGCGGAATTGGGTTCCCTTGCAGATACTCCAGGGGCTGAGGGACATCAGCAACTGGAGTCGTTGCAAAAGACGAGAATGCTTCCAACTCCTCCACAGTGGTGGGAAAAGCAATGGTTTCCATCGAGAACGGCGTCGGCTCAGGCTCGAAAGAAGTAACCGCAGAAGTAATAACAGTAGTATTTGGCGGTGATTTTGGGTAATTCTGTTCCTGTTTGTCCATTAATTAACTAGTTTGGAGAGAGAATGGTGTATTTGATAAATGAATTAATGAATAATGGGGAAGGTTGGATCTGATTAAGGGGATGGTGAATATAATAATAAGGGTTTAAGAAGACTAGGGGTTTAACCGACAAAGTGGACTGAAAAAATCTAGAGCAAAGGCGGTGACGAAGGTGGCCTTCGCCTTCGTCTTCTTCTACGGCCACCGTTACTGTGTTAGCACTGTTGTTGATTTTAAAGAGTGGCATTTTGATTTTTGTGTAAAAAAAAAAAATTTATTTTTTTGGCCAAAATTGTAAGAGAACCGACGTATATTATCAGTTTCGTTGTTTCCTGGCAGTTCCGCCAGTCGAATGGAAAACTTAAAGTTCTGGTTCGGAGGGGAACAGTTGGGCTCCACACGTGGGTTAGATATTTTTGTCAGCCATGATTCTGTCTGGACAGGGTTTTTAGGCGTGGGGTTTGTATATTCATTTGTATTTGCTTTTTTATTAATTATTATTATTATTATTGTCACAAAATTACAAATTTGTCGAATGACATGGAAATCGGGAAAAAAAAAGTATAGAATCACTGCAATTTTTATCTTTATTTCTGGGACAAAATGCTTTTTAATTTTTTTTAGCTATCATTACGGATTATTTTCTAAATGCTAAAATTTTACCATTCTTTACTTCAATGGGACACTTGCACGTCATTTTATCTATTGGTGTTATGTTTTTTTAATATTAATGATGATAAAAAATTCAATTATTAGTGATATGATTTTATTAACGTACAAAATCGCCAATTTTATAACTAACCAATTATAAAAATTTACGAGATTCTGTTATCACTTAGGTTTTTAGAAGATTTATTATTAAAAATAATATAAATTTACCCTTATTTAATGATAAAAAATAATATTCTTTGATTTAGCAAGTGACTATATATAACTTACATCACAATTTAAAATGATACCCAATCATCGAGGAGGGTTTAACAATTTAAACAATATTTAATTTTTTTAAATTACTATTTTTGGGTTGACCTATGTTATATGAGTGTAAATATAAAATTCTTGTTACATATAATTCGAAGGTTTTTTTTTTTTTTAAAAAAAAAAGAATAGTTTTTCTACTCTAATACATGTATTTTGGGCTTGGTGCGGGAGTTAATTAACAGGAGTGAGCACACGGTTTAAGGGTTGACGTGATGGGGTTAGTCAAATACTTAAGCACGAAGGTAAGGCAATCGACCAATCAGAATGCTGGAACTGGAGATTTGAGATGGCGACTTTTGTGTGTTGTCGTCATATAGATTTGTCTGTAGATTTGGGACCAGTAATGTTTTTCCTTGCAAATAGAAAATACGACGAAACGGATCTGATCTAATTTCATCACTTTGGTTATTTATTCCCAGCTGTTGTGGAAATGAAAAGGATTTGCTCATAATATCTAAAAAAAAGTAAAAAAAAAAAAGAACTCAAAATGAATTTAACACGCTCCATTTTTTAATGGTAAGTTAATGTTGATTGTACTTTATTAATTTATTGTAAGAAGTTATTTATAAACTAAAATTTTAAAAATTTGCATTTTTCTTATGATAGCATCTGATAGAATACTTACAAAACGATATTTGGAGGAATACATTGGGAAGTGAAATTTCTATATAACTTTTAAAAATATTTTATAAAACCAGAACTAAGCATTCACTAAACAATTATTACTTTTGTTACTTTATTTTGTGTTAATTCAAATCTGTTAATGACGTGCCATATTTGTATTAAACTATAATAACGTCACGTAACCAAATTGTTACCTTTACGCGGAGAGTTAGAATTTTTAATAAAAGACCTAATATTTTAATTACTGAAAGCAAAGTTACCACAGAAATATCACGAAAAATGTGTTATTAAATAAGATAGACAAGGCTGTAAGATTGTAAGCTCGTAGATTTATTTTTTTAATTTTTTTTATTATTGTGGTACATACACAGCAGCACTAATTAAAAAAGGAAAAAAAAAAATCTAGGTAGCTATGTTCAAGATAATATTAATAAGATTGTAAGGGGTGCATGCATGTATTAGAAAATATTGGTCTCGTTATTGAAATTAAAAAGCCGACACCTTTATGGAGGAATGCCTGAAATAATCAGTTAACTTATATATGCGACCTAGATAGTTCAGCGGGTAAAGATGTTGACTCAACAAATAGAATGGTCTAGTTCACACATTAGGTGTGCTTGTTACAGTTTTACTTTTAGAAATTATCTGTAGAAACGAAAATGATGGTCTGAGAATAATGTTGCAACCAGTCTCAATTGCAAATTGTTTCCAATACCGTTCGTTAGTTGTAGTTACATTTTAAATTTGAAAACCGTCAACCGGTACGCACGAGTTTACGAAAATGAGTAAATGCGTCCTCATATTATAAATGTGTTTTCATATCATACCTGTTCTAGAACAACATTTCACTCAATTTAAAAAAAAAAAAAAAAAAGTTCTGTCTGTTCAAAAACACAATGGAAAAAGTTTTCAACTGTTTCTGCCGGGCGGACATAGAAACCATTTCTGGAGACGCAACAAATTGACTGCTGTTCGTTTCTTTTACGGCCACCTACTTCACACTTCAGTAAACTTCACTTCTTTCATTACTACTATTATTATTTTTTTCTTTCAAAGAAAAGCAACTTCCCGCGTCGTACAGTTCGGGTCGTTGTTCGGCGGCCCGCTTCGATTTGTCTGGTATGCGAATTTCATTCATTACAGGAGTTCTACTTTTGTTTTGGTTAGAAGTTTTCGATAATATCCATGGAATCAGTGAAATTCACTTCACTACACTTGAAAATTTGGAGAAATTTTACGCCAAGGGTAGATGAGAATTACCAGGGGCAAGAATGCCCGCTTGCAATGAGCAAAAGAATTGTAATTGTGCAGAAATTTTCACGTTCTTTGTTGCAGGCTTGCAGCTGCTGAGGATATGTGACCTTCTATAGACATACATATGTATGTGCGCGCGCGCGCGAATCAACAAAAAAAAAAAAAATCTCAAGGGGTCTGCACCGACAAAAGCTGCTTCTCATTGACTAATTTATAGTTACAAATTTTACATACAAAATCATGAGAGACAGAATTATACAACTTTCCGAAACGACTAAAGTAAACAATCGATTCAAACATTATCTTTGGTGGGTAGTAATGCGGATATTGGCAATTACTAGCGTGCATAAAAAATCAGAATACCCAATCAGCTGTGAGAACAGACATGTACAACGATGATTCTGCAACAAATCACATTGAGGCCAGGGTAAGGATTTTGAAAATTTGAATGTTAAGCCTTCGACAAACCTTCACGGAAGAACAAATCCTTAACAATCTTGGGACAAAAAGAAAAATGGTGGCTCAGTGGTGGCAAGACGAGAAGTAAGAAGAGCATGTTTCATCCTTGTGCAAGGAAATGCAACAACCCAGTGTCCAAAATATATTTGACACCCTGCCCATCCCCACAGTCAACACGAATAATGATGGCTTACTAGTTGCGTGAAAACAAAAACGAATTTTAAGGGGTGACAGTGTATCACAAGGCTGTCTATCCTAAGCTTTTTCTTCTTCTACTAAAATCAACAATATTCTGCCAACAAAGAGAATATATGCTCGGGGTATCACTCTGTATTTATAGATTAGAGCAGAGGGAAACAAGGGATAGACAACAAGAGAGAAAGAAGTGAAAAAGAAGAATTGTAGATTGAGCACCTCAGACTACCTAAACAGTTTGTCTCCTGCCAAACATCAAACCTCATTACAAAAAAATGTTGTATTTATGTGCATGAATAAGACCTCTCAAGTTTCTCCCCCCTCAAGTGATTGCATGTCCGTACGACTTGGCTGAGGCATAGGAGATTTAATCAAGGGCTTTAATAATTCCATGATAGTGGAGAAGGATGGACGTTTCCAGGGCTCACTGCAGTATAGCGTATATTGACGAGGTAAGTACCAAGAGGTAAAATAATCTAATGTACCTCTAAATTTGTTATAACTTAAAACACTTCCACACTTACTTAGCCCAGCAAGCCTCAATTATAGAGGCCACATGGGGATTTAAATCGTGCGGAATCTCAAGCCTCTTGCCCTTGAAACCAACAGCTGCTACAACCTACAAGGCAGCATACATTGATCTAAGTCTCATGAAGAAAACTAATCCATCCAAATATAACTCAAAATTAAATGGATTACACAAATGTAATGAAGTGCCAAATAGGAATACTGAACAAGAGCATATCAAATACCCTGTCTAAGAGTTTTATATCTTGTGCAGATACATTATAAAATCATCATTCTCAAGCGTGTCAACTAGAATGAAGTTAGAACTTAGTTGGCAACAACTAAAATGAACTGAAGATCTCACTCGGTCCATGACCTTGGGGTCAAAATCTAAGTTCTCAAAGTGATCAAGACAGCCAATTATGCACCCTACTGGTTTGGTCCAACACACTGCTGAATCAATGATACCAATACAATAAAGTTTTTGCATGATTATACATTGCAATTTGAAGATATCATTTGCAACATTCAAATTAAAGCAACAAACCTGTGCAGGATTTAATTTGCCCCACGGTTGTTGCAATGTTGCAAGCTCCCACAATATAATACCAAAGCTGTAGATGTCTGACTTTTCATTTGATGGCTCATCACGAAGAACTTCTGGTGCCATCCACTCAGGCTACCATGATGAAAGAAATATTCTCAATTTAAAATTGCAATAAACGGTTTGTAGACATTGGAACATGCCGCTGTTAAGTTCTACAAAACTTACAGTCCCTGCTGCAGATTTTGATGACAGAAACGTGTTTGCCTTCAATCGAGAAAGACCGAAATCACAAACCTGGATGAACAGAGTTGATAATAAAAATAAGGAATTAAATCGGTTTCATAAAATGAAACAAAAATTGGAATCCCAGGAAACATGCATGTACTTCATCAGGAGATGTCAATCTAAATGAGCAACAATGCCGCCACCAAAAGGAGGAGGAAAAATGCATAGTAAGTACTAAGCAGAAGGCACTGATAGCTTTCAACTGAAAATACAATAAGAAGCTAATTTTAGCCTTTTGCAGTTGCCGGTTTCAAATTACATCCAAATTGGTCTCGGGACAATTGGAATATATTATGCTATTCACATAACATACCAGACAAATAAAACAATCAATTGAAGCTAACAAAGTAACAGGGTTGTTCCATTCACAGGCCTCGTGTCAGACAAAAATAAGCATGACAACTGATTGATTGATTAATAAATGGTAATAATTGGTTTATCCAATACAAATGAGAAATTCATTGTCTTACCTTCACCGTATATTTTTTGTCAACCAAAAGATTTGGAGATTTTAAGTCTCTATGAACAATTGGAGGATTGCGTCTATGAAGATAATTCATCCCCTTTGCCTGCACCATAAAAAGTCACTAAGCTCGAAGCAGTGGACAAAAAGAAGAAAATAATGTCTACACGAACAAGAAATTGAAAACTACCTCTGCAATACAAATGGGAAATGATATAAATTTATTTAAAACATACCACATCATAGGCCATGTTTAACCGGCGCCTTTCATCCAGCATCTCTCTCACACCAGGTTTATGCAAAAGCCTATACAAGCTACCTCTGCAATTCAAGGCCAATAAATTAGTTCCTACGTGACTTAAATCCTAAACTGATAAAGATGTATAAAAAGAATATTGAGAAAGAGAAAAATGGTCTAGCTTCTTTTGTTTTCTTGTTTGCAAACTTTGGTGGTGGTAGCTCTAAGAAGAAATTCCAAAACCTTGATAAATATTCCGTCACTATAGACAAGTTTGGGGGCTGAGTAACCGCACCCATAAACAGAACAATATTTGGATGTCGTAGTCGCTTCATAATTGCAACCTAACAACAGAAGAAAGGAATTAAGAACCTTAAGCAAGATAGATATTATATTCAGCTTAGAACACAATATTAGCAACAGCAAACCTCTCTCAAAAATTCCTTGAACCGTTCTGCATGAAAATCTTGTTCCATGAGGATTTTCACAGCAACATCCTGAAATTATGAACAGATATATAAATATTCAATTCAATCTAACAGGGAAAAAAAAATTCAACATCACATTTTAACCAATAATTCCATGTACTAGTGAAATTTACATGTTAAGAAACAAAACACAGCAATAAAACCGATATAGAATGAAACTATAAGAGTTCTAATTTAAGAGAGATCAGAACTAGAGTCATAACTTATATTAGATGGAGTAGAAGGTAAAAGGTGGAACATGCACTTCAAAATAAAAGGGCCTCCTGGCAATAGCAAGTGCCAAAAAAAAATAATAGATTACATCTCCAAAATTTGTTGGTTTTGAGATCAAGGATTTATAGTTTAGGACTATATCATCCAAACATGAGTTAATTGGCTGGGTCAGTTAAAAAAAAAACTCCAAAAACACAAGTAAATACGAATATAAAAGTTAATTTAACTGTTCATTTAGCAGATTCAAGGTAGCAAATGCAGAATAACCAGGATACAAAACTATTTGATTGTAAAACGACATTCTAAGCTACATATAATTAACATAGTGCTAGGCTCTGGTGATTGTCCAGATGATGGATTCCCACTGCAAGAACAAAGCAAAGAGGAACGCTGATGCATATGCTCAGAAACATTCTTATAATATGTAAAATGAAATCACATAAAATTGTTTTTGGTGCTACATTTGGATAAGAAAAGGAGTTTTGGGTCTTCTAGAAAAAACACAATTCGAAAATACACACAACTGCTCAATTCTCAAGACTGCAATACCAGACATATTCTCAGGTCCTGAAAATGGATATTCAACAAACTATTTTCATTTTACAAAAACAGTTTCATAAAACATCAGCGCAAGGTTCATAGGGCATCTAAAGCTCAGGTGCTGATATTTCATTCAGAAGGTTTATCAATAAAATCGGTGCATAGTGTTTTGAGTTATACTAGCCACCATAACATCTAGAACACAACTTGAAACAGTTAGGAATTTTACATTTATTTTCGCCACTAATTAAGATCCATTTGATGGGCATATCTTATAAGTTCTTACTAATTCAGTGCCATTAAAAGTTCATACACATCAAGAAATATGATCTCCACATGTAGAGTAGCATGCAAACTAAGAAGCCATACAAGTTTGAACTTTGAACAACACAGCTGCAATTATGAAGTACAACAAGACAGAGGCATCAAGTTTATGATATTCAGAACAGAGAAATTACAGTTCCATAAGATGATATCAATTTAATGCAAAGACATAACAGTATGAAAAGCGGACGATTTACTTACTGATCCATGCCAGTCAGCACGGTGGACTGTGCCAAAAGAACCTGAAAATGCAGCAATTTGAATCTAAGTACTCTAGTACAACCTCTTGCACAAATAATAGGAAAAACTGCAGTGCAAGCTGGGACAACTAAGCAGCCCATCCACAATATTAATAAATACATGATTTAACTCCAAATATTTCTTCAAGAAGTAGGAAACAAATACCTGCTCCTATTCTTTCTTTTAGGACAAGATCGTTCCATGGAATGTCCAGATCATCCACATCAAAGGTGAACTCCTTGCTTGGTTTGCCAGGGACCAACTGACCACTCTCAGTAAATCTCAAACCTTTAGAAGCATCTACCCTTTGATCAGTTGACGACAAGCATGGTTGAGCATCTCTATGCCCAATAGGTTGGATATGCTTCAAAGGATTGGGATCTTTAACCATGTTTACCGAGTGTTTCATATTCTGAGTAGGATTACAGGATTTAAAAAGTTCAAAATCTCTATCATGACCACTTGTCCGACCTCCTTTTGGAGGCAGATGTAACGGCGATTCACTGATGTTTGTAGAAAACTGCACAAGGTTATTTCTCTCTGTCTCCATCTTATCAGGCGGCTTAGGATACATCGAGAATTTAGCACTTTCTTCTTCTTCAGCAGCAGAACCTGATAATACAGAAGTAAATTTAGTTTAACAACCTAGTTCGTGGACCATTGCACAATCATTTATGCGAAGAAATAAAGAACAATTACAAAAAAGGGGAGATAAAACGATGTGATCTATGAAATCGATGAAAGGGACTGAAAATAAACTGAAACGAGAAATTAAACCAATTCAATGCGAAAAAAATTGGAACTTGTGCACTGGCCATCAGAGGACTCTACTTATATTCCAGGAAAGAAAGTCCAGTACCTTACTGCTTTACAATGTCCGCCTCGCCTAAGGCTATCCATTCTAAAACGGAGAAAAGAAAGAGGTTGGAACTTCCAAATAACGATTAATTTTATACATTCACCATCTATTGCGACAACTTTCAAGAGTTGAAAAGTTCAGAATTTATTGCATTTGTTAATACTTATCTGTGGCAACCAGGAATTATTTAACAACTCAAAAGTCCAGCCTGATTCTTTCAACTCTTCTCCCTCCAATCCCCAGAGAGAGATAGAATGTAACCAAAATTCCATCAAATTGTTAAGAAAAATGAATCAATTGTAGCAACAATTAAAAACTTCCCCCTTCAACTTGACACAACATTCAGCCATCACTTAACTTGAGTAAATATGAGTAAATATTCTTTCCAATATAAACTAGGAAGAGCCTCGGTGAATGGAAATGGTTACTTGAAGTTTGGAAACATGGTGGACAAGACGCACAGAATTCTGAAAACATTTAACAAAGGTCCAAGTGCCACTTGCAGCACCGGTAATCAATGATAGTAATTGGACTCTTTTTAAGGTATGGCATTGTATTTGTTAAGATAGTAGGACAGTCAGAACTGATAATACTAGGCCACAAGTCTTCATCACCATGTCTTCAGCAGTGAGGCCGTGAACTGTGGACTTGAGGACAGTATGAACAGAGATGCCGTGGATGGGACTCCGAATCTCACATTGACAAGTTCGATAAAGTTTTCAAGTAATATCTAGCAACGATTAAACCATGAAAGCCAAGTTATTCCTTCCAGAGTGTCATATTTGTTAGAGCTTTAACTATTGTCAAGCCTTTGTCTACTAACTTAAGATTTTGAGTCAAGTGTTAACGTAATATCGAGCGCAGTTTCGCCAATATGCTTACCATTCCAAGTGATTGCATTTTATTTAATATTTGCATCAGTAATTACATGTGTCCTTGCTTTTTTATGGACTTGATTCATAGCCTTGCATAAGAAAGGGCCTAATAGAGCTTAAAAACTAATGTTGGGTCCTTACCTATGAGCCTAAACTTATGGATCATGAGGTAATTTGACAATACTAAGTTCTTTACAAAAATCACTAATATCACATTTTGCATTTTTGAAATAAAATTACTAGCTTAGCTAGTAAGTCATTTGTCATCAGACAAATGATTTTATATCGAATCCTACTCACAATAAGACGAGAAGTTGTAGGATGTGGGAGAACTATTTTCCTTTGTTCAATCCATTGCCCCAAAGTGTCTTTAAAAAAAATGATAAAAGGAATTGGAAAGAAACAACTGACAAAATTTATATATTGTATACATTTTGGACGTTGGATTCAATCCAATCATCAAGTTCCATTTGGCCTTATTCCCTGGCATATGGACCCACTTTCTGACTTTTTATAAGGCCAAATACAATTTGGCTGTTGGATTGAATCCAATGGCCAAAATTGGCATCCTACAATTTAGTTCCTGCATTGATAGCCCATTCTAAACACACACACATTTTTGTAGCAGCCGCCTGTTTATTAACTAGTTAGAGAAATTACCTGTTGATGCCTCCTCAAATCCAAGATTTAGAGATTGACAGTCCGAAAAAAACTGTTTGGCCAGCAACCTGAAATCAATGGTAGGTTCAGCCTGTCTGAGTCGAGGAAAACGCAAGGGTGAAGCAATTGAGATGGAAGATGGACCATTGAGCAAGGAATCAGGGTCGCTCAAGTGACCTGGCTTCCCTATCAAATCAACTAGATACTCCCTGAAATCAGATAATATGCTTCATGAGATGTTTATAGAATTTTGTCAACACTTCAATATGTAAAGCATCACCTAAGTATCCTATGATTAAAACTATCATGTTAATTAGAAATCAAATTTTTATTTCATAAAGTAGGTTAGCAGAGGGGGCGCAAGCTAGAGCAACAGAAGCAGTCAACTCTCAGCAGTTTCAATGTTCCAGTCAGCAAAAAGAAACATCCACTTAGTAGATGCCCCATTTTATTTGTTTTTTCAATTGGAATCTTCATTGTGAATTGATTGCTCAAAAACCTAGCAACATTAAACTCACAAACAAATAATATTTGTTGTCATTGTACGATTTATTTGAACTTTGAAATGTTTGCTAACATACGCTGCACAAAAAAAGTATGCAAAACACAAACAATGTTAAAAACTTTTGAAACCTCAATTACATAAGAAGTCCACCATTCCACTACATAAACTTCCCCCACTGATTAACTAGTTTACAACATTAACAGATACCGTGGTTGACAATAAAACACACCTGTCTAGACCAAATCGAACAAGACAAGAGGAAGCATCTTCCCTTTTGCAATATTTGCAGCCCTTAGCAATTCGACATGGTAAGTCAATCACATCAGCAAGTACCTGCAGAAATAATACTTATATTCACCATCCTTCCATTTGTATTTCAATGAAAACTGTGTAAACCACAAAAATTTTACTCCTTAAATATAGTAAGGGCATCAGCAAATCCAATAAAAACAAAACAGATTTCAAGATGCCTACAAGAACAGAAAATAATTCAAATTAAATGAACATGTCAAGATAGCCTCTACTACAGAAAAGTTCAAAATGTCTTATTGAAGTATAAACAAATGAGGCCATAACAAGATCTTACTTTGAATAATAAAGTTCGATGTCGGCAGAGGCCAATTGATAGGCTACCTATGGGAACAACTACAGACCCTAAGCAATCCTTTATATCATCACTGCACTCCCTCCAGATGGGAACAAAGTCATCTTCACGTGTTGTAGCTGAACCCCTTTTGATAGAAATAAATGCTTAATAAGCAATTACATTGATAGGCTCTTCTAACATGTGAATATAATGTTTACAACTACTTACCCCATGCGATTGCAAACAAGCTTTGCCAGCTGATCAACAACCTCTTGTGTGGTTATACAAGTGCAAGAAATGTTCACAACTCTGTTCTGAAGTTCCTTTAGGCTAGGATCACTGCGGCGATCAATCAAAACCACTTCAATTGAAGAATCAGAACTGGGATCAACAGACCGTAGAGATTCAACAGATGGAATACGACCATTCTCGTTCATATCAGTGCACACCGTCCAAACATATGGATCTACTCCATGAATTAGATAAAATCCATCAGGAACTTTGTCGAAATATGATAAGCATCCATTCACCTGAAGCACATTACATACACAAGGCAGGAAATTTTAACTTGAAATACATGTTAATAATAAAATAAAATAGCAATAAACAATTGATTCTTTTTCTGGTTAGTTAAAATGTTGGAGGAAAAAGAAAAACTGAAACTTTGAATCTATTTTTGCATACTGTTAAATGAAACTTAGCCCAACTAGTCCAAATATTATAGTTAGGCTTATTCTAGATGCAACGGCGACATGTATAATGCCTATTAAGCAAACTCCAATTTGAAGTTGTATCACACTCAAATCCCCAAGTTTACCTGAACTCTTTTGCCTCATCCTAAAGCACCCATGTCAACAAGACGGGGGCATACCTACCAAGCACATCAAATTAATGGACAATAAAAATCATATAAATAAATACAACAATCAAATACACACCCATATCCAAGTCAATTTAGCACCAAACTTGCCACTTGTTCCCTTCACTGCCCTTTCTTACGTTTCAAGTAGGGATCTTTTCTTAATGGCCTAAGTGTAGACTAATAATAAAAATAAACATCTGAATTGAATGGAAATCTAAAACAACACTCTGACTGCATCATCTCTTGGAAGCAATTATGACAGATCATGCACTCGACATTCTCCAATGCCTTTCCCTTTGCATTGTTATCATACAAGGTTAAACCACCCCTAACAATAACATAACCAGCACCATATAACTTCAACCGAACATCAATTGAGGACACAAGGAATCTATGTTGGCATAGACCATTCACACTTTTAGGTTTTGCAATTATTATTTAATTCACACATTTAAGGAACAGTTTAGTAGTTTTTTATGTTGAATAGGTTTTATATTTGACATAACGAAGTCCAGTTCCTAAGATTTTGAGATCATGTTTCGTATACAGGTTAGCCATTATAAATAGGGCATTTTTTTTCATTTCAAGTAGACTTGATGATTATCCAATGGAATAGTATAATTTCTCCCGTATTTCCTCTTGTCATTTCTCTTATTTCTCCGTACATTTCTCTCATTTCTTCAAGTTTCTATCGCATTCTTCTGTTTCTTTTATTTTCTCACTTTTCTATCTTTGCCATCTTAGTAGGACACATCACTTCCACAATTGGAAGACAAGAGCTATCTATGCGGCCACTCCCACACAGATGCAGAGCATGGTAAATGTTTCCTTAGCATAAATCATTTGCTTAAGTTAGACTGACATTTAAAAAAAAAAAGGAAAAAAAGACTGATACTTTTCTTTCTAGAGTTTTTATTGAGATACCAAATTCAGGTTCTTTAGTCTAGTCAATGCTCTTAACGACAATTGAGAAAAAGAATTCATGGAATAAATTTATATTATAAAGATGGATCTTTCTTAGAAATTTTGATCAACATGCGACAAATATCACACCCACCAACAGCCATGCATTCCAACATTTTGGGTTATTCATAAACAACTTACATCTCTCACAACAGTAACCAATGCTCGTTATTCCCTCGCTATATTTGATGTCTCTTCATCCATTTTCATCATAAGAAACAATCCAATAGGTGCTCTTAATAAATAATTTCATGCATGACAGCATCTTCTCAAACAACTTCTCTCCCCTTTTCCTCTGAATACCATCCCACCATATTAAGCCTCCAACTTCTATGAAATGCATTCATTTTGCACCTCCAAATAGTGAAAATGTTAAATAACAATGCAACAAAATCCAAGGAATAATTACAATGATCGTTTCATGTCCACTGCAGATGGTCACCCTGAATAAAGAGACATTTACCTAGCTACCACCGTCACTGAGCACTCGGTTCATATCTACAGTTTATTTCACAGACAGTATATTTAAGTAGCTCCTAAAAAACAAACCATCTATCAAAATCATAACCAAAAGTGAAAACCAACCGCCAATAATGAAAACTCACCCAAAAACGATGTGAAATAGCCTCTGGCGAGCTTGCGGGCCCAGACCTTAATGCGGACTCATCAGGAACAGGATCCAAAAAATTCGGATCATCAGCGCAACTGGCTTCTGACGAAAGCCTCAGCGCCAACGCTAACTGTAACTGATAACTCTCTTCAGTCTGCTGGGCCCAGCTTTTCCCCGACGAGGAGCCATCAGTCACCGGCGCCGACTGCTTGGCTTTAAAATCACCGCCTCCGATTTTGAACACGTCACCAAACGAATCGATCTCGTTGGCAACCGGTCCAGATAAATTCTGAGCAAAATATTCTCCCGAAAGCGAGCTCTCTCCGAAGCTGCTCCCGCTAGATTGCCGCTGTAGACCTCCGATCGATGTAGTGTACAAGTTTCCAATTCGGTTTGACTGTTGACTCAATTTATGATCAGCTCCGCCACTGCTTGTTTCCCAATCAAAAGCCCTATCGAGTCTCGATTTATTATTGTTGTTGTTTTTACCATCGCCGGATTGAGACTCGTAAAACGATGTTGTACCAACGGATAACTGATCGTCAGGATACTGGCTGAGCAGAGAGTAGTTGGATCGTCTACCGGGCATTTCCATTGAGGTTTTCTGTCACAAAACCCTAGAAACCGCCATAGTTGAAGAAGCGTCACTGGTATTGTAAAAGCTTTTTCTCTCTTTTATTTTTTATTTTTAAATTTTAATTTTTTAAAATATTGGTTTTATTTCCTTTGGTCGCAGTAGAATTTTTTGATACGTCGGAGGCTCGGAGCTTGAGAGAGAAAGGTGAGGTTGCATTCGGTGGCGTAATCGTAATATTCTCTCGTTACTTTTTTGTTTCTTTAATTTTGAAATTTTTTTTATGTATATAAAAATGTGCAGTTGTGGGGAGAGCCGAAACCCCCGATTTATCGTTCACGCGCTGCTGATTGGTCCGTTACCTTTTTAGTTTTTCATTATTAATATTATTATGGGCTGCTCCGTGTTAGGGGCCAGTCCGCCTCCACCCGCAGGCTGATACATTCTGATTCTGGAATGTGAATGAACACATTGACTCTTGACTCTTGTACTAAACGGGTAATTTTCCTATGTTGGAGTTCCAAGACAATTTACTCATGATTCACGATTCTGCGCGCACGACATCGCAAGCTTTCAAAGGGGTAAATTATTAGATACCACCCTGTGTTTTAGTGAATTATCAACATGGTTTAAAAGCTCGTCTTTGCCATCAATAAGGGGCAATAATTTTGGTCCATTTCTTGGTTCCATTCCATCCAGCCTAGTAACTGCTCTTTTTAATGGTGTGTTTACTAATTAAGAATGAGAATAAGAACGAGAGAATGAGAATGAATTATTTATTTATTTATTTAAATAAGAAGTGGAATGAGAATTAAAGTGGTGGATTCCACTTAAAATTGAGAATGATTACTAGAGTTCTCATTCTCATAGGAGAATGTGGGAATGAGAATCTCATTATCTAGATTGACAATTTTATCTTCTTAAAATAAAAAATGTCTATATTGTCCCCATTTATAATTAATTAATATATTATTAACAATAATCATTAATAATGATAGTTTTTTAATAAATAATCACAATAATTAATATATTATTATAATTAATTATTAATATAATTATTTTAATTAATTCATATGTTAATATTAATTAATTAATCTAATATTACTATTAATAACTATACTAATAATCACAATAATAATCTTTGAAGAAATAATAATAATAATAATAATAATAATAATAATAATAATAATAATAAATATATAATTGTTACTATATTAATATATTATTAACAATAATTATTAATAATTATAATTTTTGATAAATAATCACAATAATTAATATACTTTTATTATAATTAATGAATTAATGTAATTAGTACTATATTAATATATTAATACATTATTAAAAATAATATATTAATAATTATAGTTTTTGAATAAATAATCACAATAATTAATATATTTTTATAATAATAATTAATATAATTATTATAATTAATTAGTATATTATTATAATTAATTAATTAATTAAAATTTTTTACAATTATTTAATATATTAATACATTATTGACAATAACTAATAATAATAATAATAATTTTTGAATAAATAATCACTATAATTAAAATATAAAATAATAATTATGACAGTAATTCAGTAAGTACCTTTTAGTAATTTGTTACAATCTAACTCATTTCAATTCGGATTCTAAAATAAAATAAACACATCAATGAAATTCCAGTCCATTCTGGTTCTGATTCCTCCAAGTCAAATAAATAACTTATTTTGTTTCTCATTCCTCATTCCCATTACAGTTCATTCTCATTCCAGTCCATTTTGATCACTAACAAGTAAATGCAGTATAAGTGTTTTGGCACCCGTATTGGCTGCATCCATTGAAACTTCTTCAAATGAATATTACACAATATGATCAATGCCGCAGGCTTTTAAAACTATTGCCATTTTGCGCACACTGAATTCATGGTCCAAATTTATCCAAGAAGAATGCCATGCATCTATATTTTATATCTTTTATTTTAATCCTATTATTGGACCAATTTGACAGTGAACCAAATGTTTTTGTTTTTGTTTTATTTTTTCACTTGACCAAGGTGGTCATAAAGATCCTAATCGTAGATTTTCTTCCCCTTCTTTTATAATTTCTTCAATATAACTGGAACTGCTAGAAACTAAAAACTGGCTTTGGTAGGTCGTCGTCTTCCAAGGGAATCTTAAGCTGCGAAGAAATGAATTTTATTATTATTATTATTATTATTATTATTGTATGAAAATTTTAATATTAGATAAAAACAAGATGATTGACTATGATTTGTTTAGTATTACATGTTAGATAAATTTACATTCGACAGCCACCAATTAGGTGGGTGATGAACCACTGGGTTAAAGTCCTCTTGTGTACACATGTACGATGGATTTTCTCTATCTGTCTCTCTCTAAGTGTTTAGAATCCGATTCAGGCTGTTTTGGGTCCATATATAATTATATATTGGCTGCTGATGTAGGATGCAGTTGGGTTAGATCTCTTATCAGAGTGGTAATCGACTAATTGTTATGTTACTTGAGCCTTTTGTTACTTATTTAGGTGAGCTTGTTTTTTTTTTGTTTTTTTTTTTATTTTTTATTTTCTAGAGTTGACCTAAGGTAGTTTGTATGCTTTTCCATAGGCTCATATTCTCCTCTCAATAAAATTAGGAAAAGGTTTAATTATTTCTTTGTTTCTGTGTCATTTAAAATAAATTAAATATTCTTTTAATATTAAGAGAAGATTAAATTTTAAATTGTACTATATTAATAATTTTAATATTATAAATATCAGTAGAATTTTTATTATAATATATTAATATATAAAAAAAAATTAAAACTTGATATAATTATCCATAGATCGTGTCATCTTGATGTCATGATATTAATAGTAATCAAATCAATCCATAACCTTTTCTCAGGTTCAATAAAATATTCCAAAACTTTCTCTCAACTACGCGAAAGACCACTTGTACCTTCAGAATTTTTTTTCCCCCAAAAGCCACGGAATCTCCCTTTGAATTGAGCCACCTTGAGAAATCAACAATTTCATTTCAAACCCTACCAAAATTAGCTCAAAATCCTTTGCAACGATCAAGTTGTTCGCAACTTGATCAATTACACTCTGCAGCCCTAGACTTTTAAGTCATGTGTTTCCAATAAATCCCAGATATAAAGTCAAATGCTTTGGAATTTTGTACCATAAACACAGGCCAAATTGGTAAACCTGATTGATTGTCTTACAGCTAAAACCCTTCACATTATACTGTGCCAAAAATAATTAAAAAAACATTAATGTGATGGACATGTTCAATGAATCTTAAGCCATTGGGTTTTTCTCTGTTGTGTATATGCCCAAGTTGGCAGTGCTTGGCAGCTTGCCATCATAGACATTACTGAGTACTGACACAAGTTTACTTCGATAGCTGGCAAATCTTTTAAGGCTCGTGACTCATGCTTCTTGATTAGAATTAATCTTTCTGAACCTCAGTTTCATTATTTTATTGTTTCATACAATTGTTACTTTGTTAGATCAATTCGAAGACCGTTGGGTAATCGCAAACTCATTCGATGATAACATTCTTTTATTGCTTTCGGGTTTAAATAGGATTTGGAATTTGTGATTTTCCCTCTCAAGGCTCGGATTTAGAATTTCGAACACGGAAATTTGTTTAATAATCAATTAATCGAACCGTGTCAAGTGTCAACTCATCTTTTATCAGTTAGGAATATGTTACATCCGCCCTTTTTTTTTTTCCTTTTTAAGTTACATTGGACAAAAAATTATAATAGTTTTTGAATGTTAATAAGTGAAATTTTTAGAAATTAAATTAAGGTGGCGTTTGTTTTTTAATTTAATAACTTAAAGTGACTTAACTTAATTAATTAAGTTAATTAGAGGTGTTTGTTTTTATAATTTAATATGACTTTTCAGATAATTTTGATTTAATAAAAGAAGCTAATTTTTTTAGCTTTTTGCTGAATAAAAGAATATGAATTAAGTCAATTAATTTCTAATGTCAAAAATATTCCTATTTTATAATTTATTTTTTATACATATTCCAAAACTCACCCATAGACGTTTATCCTACATAATCTTATCTTTCGAGAAACTTGAGGATTAAATAACAAATCAACTATTTCAATTATTTTGTTATTTTTTTCTTATATTATGTATTATTATTGAGAATTAGTGATAAAATTTAAAAGTTATGGTATTTTATATATTATAATTCCAAAATCATTATGTATTTACTTGAATATAGTTTTACTTATAAATATTAAAATATTATGGTATTTAATTTTGACATTTAAATTTAATAAGGGTACAAATGCAAAAATATATATTTTCAGATTTTTAAGTTTAAAAAACAAACAACTTAATACTTATTTTCAGAGATTTAAATAAAAAAAAACACATTATTCAGATCCAGACATTCAGATCTATTCAGAATTCAGACTAATTCAGATCTATTCAGATTTCAGACGAAAAAACAAACGCTACCTTAAGTCTGTCTAATAAGTTACATGATTAAAAAATGTTCAATAATATCGTGCGCTTAGTAAATTAATAAATAGGTTAAATTCATGTCAACTCAAGTTTGACACGACAACTAATTTAAGTTACTCAATTATACACCTTAAATTTTAATTAACTATCGGGCTAGACTATTTTAAATTACTCAATTACACACCTTAAATTATAATTAACTACAGGGATAGACTAATCTAAACTATTCAATTATACAGCTTAAATTATATTTAAGTACAGGGATACACTAATCTAAATTACTCAATTATACAGCTTAAATTATATTTGACTAAAGGGCTCGACTATTTTATATGTAATATAACAAACGGAAATTCATGAATTGTCAGCCATAACAACTAATTGTTTCATATACTATGATTTTTAAGATCTTTGATGATAATTCAAGAGCTGCCGTATGTTATATAAAATATAACATATCATGATCCTTTACTACAATACGATCGGTGGTAATACATGCTACAGATGAAATTCGGGTTATTGGATTATAGATGAAATATAAAAATAGTACCATTTATTTACTGGCGGGCCGGGTTCTTGGGACTCCAAGTCGCTCGTTGGCGGAATGGATCTAAATTTTTCCACTGTAATTGGGTCTTCTTGGGGTGCCATTTCACGTGGGCCCAAAAAAGGATGTTGCCAGTTTGACCCATTGTATGTAAATAATTTCAGTTTCGCCAAAAGTACAAGTTATGATTAGGAGAGTGTAGAGCGTATAAACCCTCAACTCATTGATTCTCACTCGCGATATTGCGCACCATAAGATATGCGATTAAAACCCAAACAACGTATTGCTTTCAGTTTTGGACCTATCTTAGAGCTGTAGTCCTCTCATAGTGATTAAACACTCAAAACTTCAATTTAAATGAAGAATAAATGAGGATTGAGGAATATTTTACCAAGTCATGTTGTTAAATACTTTATATGATAAAAAAATAAGATGGGATTATAATTTTTTACTACATACACTCAGTAAAATCCCAATTTACCCTCTCTATTTTTTTTTTCTTTTACTTTGCACACCATGCATATACAACATGAAAACATCTCATAAAGGATATTTCATTGCTGTTTAGATTCTAATGCTTTAGAACTCTATTTATCGGTGATTGTTTTAAGCAATTGTTTTCTTTTAATACAGAAAATTGTTTTTATATAGAAAACTAACTTGGAATCTTTTAGATTTGTTAATGAATTATTGAAATGATTGCTTTTAATCTCTCCATTTTATTAAGAGAAGCCGCCAATTCATGTTAAATGGGTGTAAACTTACAAGAATATCTTATTTGATTTAATAAGACTAATTTGTCCTTTGTAATAAATTACTCTAAAAATGTTTTAATAATATTACATATTTAACTAAAATTAAAGCGTTCAAAATATTATCGTTAAAGTGTAAATAATCTCCCGTTAAAATTGTGACAATTACAGTTGGAGACACTGGACTTGCCAAGTCAGTTTCCTCGCCAAATCCACATGGGCCCACTACCCGCCACGTACCGCGCGTCTGTTCAAACACTCTGCGCTCAGTTTTCAATAGAAATTAGGAGGGAAACTTCAGGAAAAAATTTGGCGGCAACCCTTCTACTTCACCTCCACTATATTCGATGCAAGTGGCTTCTCTCTCCTTCTCCGTCTTCTACTTTGTATTTCACCGCGCCAGTATTCAAATTCAAAGCTATGTTCTTACTTCATCATCAGCATTTTCAGATTTGATGTTACCCCTCAAATTCAAAGATACCTTCTTGCTCTTATCATCACAATACTCCATCGATGATATTTTTGAGGTTTGATTTTATCTGTTCCCATTAGAATTCATGTTTTCTTTGATAATTTCTTTTATATTCAGATCGAATTGCATCTACGTTGATACGACTATTTTCTTCCCGAGTAAGTGGTAACTAAAGTAAACGATTTTTTTTTTTTTTTGGGTTTAAATTAGGAACTTCGTTGATTATGGGGGGAAAAAATACAGCTAAATGATTTTGTTGCGAATTTTCTTTTGGAGAGTTGTGAGTTTTTATACGATCTTAAATTTGGAAGTTTGTTTAGATATATATTTTTTTCTTAATGAATTTTATCATTTATTTTTTGGAAAATGAGCTCTTCGTCTTTGTTTCGACTAAAAGCTCAATCTGAATTGCAGTCAAGTTCACATTAAACAATTCCTAGGAAGCGGAAAGGATCGGTTATATACTGTTCACAGCACAAAATTGTCAGCAAGTTTTACCCTGTCGCTTTATCCTTACTATTCTTGAATGCTGTTTAATATGTCTAAATATATACATGATCAAGAAATGATATTTGCAGTGCATGAAAGTAATGTAGATGTTTAGACTCCTTTGCTGATGAGCCTCCTCTCTAATTGTTTCAAACTCGTTACATTCCGTACTGTTCTTTGTTGATGTGTGAAAAAGTAATAGCTACCCAGTACCACATGACACATCACGGATGTTGCCAAAAATTAGAAGAATTGCTCAAATTTGAGCACGCCATTAGGTAACTATAGACTTTTTAAATCATGAACACGCTACAAGCACCCATAGGGTGAGACAATTTGGCAAGTTTTTAACGGTGAGCTACTAGCTGTTAGTCATTCTCTTCATACATAGTAACATTGGCATTGACGTCTATTTATGATCTGCATCTGCTTTACCTGGCACCTTGTTCAACTTGCTTGCTGGGAAATGCAGTCTAGCCATCAGAGGACGGGGTGCTCGTGATTTTTGGTCAAATCCCCTCACACAAACGTATCCTGCAAATTATTTCCAGCCAAGTTTCAGCAGGTAGCTGATATTACAACATAAGGCCTATTAACTCAGAGCATTTGTATGTTTTATTATTAAAATAGTAGAAAAAAAAGGGAAAAACATTCAATATCAAGTTTGAGCATTTACTTATAATTTTCTAGTATTTAGGTATTAACTTCATGATCAGTACCTCCTTCCTACAGCAAAAGTTCTGTGGGTACTTCTTGACATAAGTAGTAAAATTTGGCAAGCATATAGAAGTTCAGGTTTGGACCAAGATCTATATGTACCCCTTGTTTGAAGGAATGTATCTTGTATCACAGACAATAGACAATCAAAATCTTATTGATTTACACCATTCTAGGGGTCTTTGCCCCTAAGGATATGTTTTCTGTTGACCATCCCCTTAATCATGATGGGATTGTGTTCTATTTCGGAGTGATGTTTGTTGCATTTGTCATGTAAACTCAAACTTCGCATGTTTTGCGACGACCATGTTTGGTAAAAAGACACTAAGAACTCTGAGATTCGCCCCAATGGATAGCTAGACCCTTTTTGTTTTTGATATGGACTACTAGACTCCTATTGTTTCACAAGTGGAAATTTAGATCTCATTCCTAGTGAATTCAATCTATTTAGATGAAGATAAGGGGACTATAATACATTAATCTTGGTGGTTATTATACCCTTAAAAGCGCATACACACACACACAAACGCACATAAAATTTCACGGTTTCAATGTGTTGATTTTTTTATTTTTTCAGTGGCATGTTTAAGTGAGGATGTCCTTACTAGAGAAACTTATTCTGGCTTTAGCTAAGTTCAAATCTATAAGGAATTTTTTATTTAAAGGGCTACCTTAAGGAAATGGCCTAGATTAACTTAGAAGACCCAGTGTGTTATGAACTGATTGGGTCTAGGCGTTTTAAGTTGAAGGTAGGAAGTCTGTGAGTTTGAAAATTCAACTTTTTTTTTTCTTCTGAAGAAGGTACGTGAGCGAAGCTATAGATTAGCAATCCAGGTGGGTCTGAATAAATTTCTATTCTACTAAGTGTTACCACTGAAAGAAAAAAGAAACTGCTAAATTGAGTAGATATACCGTCCTCGGTTTGCTTGTGCACATTTTGGCATGAGTTGATAAAAATATGAATCATAAAGAAGCTATGCTAGGTTTTTCTGGACAACCCACATTGTCTTCTCTCAGCATTTGAAAAGCAGCATTGTCGGGCATGCTTTAGGTGTCTATTTAGGTATTTTAAGGTCTGATGTTTGTTTCTCACAAAAAAGAAGAAGAAGAAGAAGAAAGGTCTGTCATTTGTAGAGTACCTAAGAAAACAACTAGGCTGCTGGTACTTAAAATGAGAAAAGTTAAAGAACTTTTTTGTGTACCTCTCCAGAAGCAGTGCTGAATACCTTCTGTTGTTAAACCTGACAGACAAAAAACGGAGGTTAAATGACATTGTCTGACCTCAAAGCAATTATTATTTTATCCACTTCAACAATATCTACCTTTAAATATTGAAGGGATAGAGGTTCCAAAATACACAGTCCGCCTAGGTAGGTTCCATATCCACTCCCTGGGAACATTAATGGGCTTCAAGCTAGAATCATGGTCCGCAAATACCTGTGTTAAAAGGATATACATGGTAAAGAATGAGTTTAAATAGTGGAAAAGAAATTGAAATAATATTTTAATTTAATTTACCTCATTGACTTGGAAATATGTGCCATTTAGGGGAAAGCTTCCTCTCATTGCTGTTCGACATGGTATCTGTTCACAAAAGGTTGCTAAAATCAGTTCACATTTGATATGCATGGTAGAATAGTCAAACATAGTTATTTAATGCACATGCTCACCAAAATGGTCCCTCGAACAATTTGGAACTCTGATTCCCGAACACTATTGCATGAAAAACATGTCTTCTCGTCACACAATTTGCCATGTTCTTGAGAACTGCACCTACTTTCAGGTGGTTGAATAGAATTTGCCGTTTCACCTAAAATGAGCATTGTTTTGTATTTGGTATAACCAGTTAGCAAAATTCTAATCTTGGCTTCAAGACATATCAATTCAGTGGTCGTCTTGACAAAATCATCTTTTGTCAATCGGGGCAGAAGCAATTTGTTTTATATAAATTGTTTTTTCACCTGGTGTCCAGATGGCAAGAAGATATCTGCCTGGGTCATCAGGTTCTCTTTTTTCCATCTGTAATTTGAGCAAAGAGCAATCAGTAGAAAAACATTGGAAACTTAGTATTCCTACTTACTAGATGCAAAAAACTTACCCCACTCAAAAGAGGGTGTGAATCTGGAAGTTCATACCTGCAGGATAATTAAAAATAGTGAATCAAAGATTTTTGCCTTCTCTTGGTATATTAGTGTGGGTTCAGTTGGATTATTTGTTTTTGTTACTCAGTGGTGTATTGTGGCTTGAGTTTAGTTGGATTATTTGTTTTTGGTACTCAATGGGGTTCTGCATTGAATTTTTGTCATTCTTTAGCGCTGCAGCTCTGAATTTCATAGCCATGCTTGATGATTAATAATTTTTCTTAAGAAAGTTCTAGGCATTACTTCCCATTAACTGTTAATTTGTCGTTGTTTTAGTAAGTTCTATACTCTCTGATGAATCCAGTGGACATAATCTTATTTTGTTTTCCCCTCCCTTTTCCAGCTTTGCTAAAATATATTACATCTATCAGAATTATTTAGTTAATTTAGAGCTTCACAATGACATTGTACTTACACTTGGTGCTCTGTTCGTAGACGACTCACATTCTTAAGCTTGGGTGTAGGAATAGATGCTGCTCCCGTTGTTAAAGCAACTAAAGCTTTGGACATATCACCTTCTTGAAGTTCCAAATTCTCTTGCATATAATTCTGTAAGGTCTGAGTGAACTCTTCCATGTTAAGCTTGATAATAGGAATCTCTTCGGGATCTTCACAGAATGTATCTTCGATATCATTTTCTGATACTTGTACACACTCTGGTTCTGGTGTCGCTGGCTCTTCAATGATAGGTTCACAGTTATTAACAGCAATTTCTAATTTTCCGACCGGTATTTCAGTTGCATGAGGTAGAGGAAGAGGTAGTTGATTGATCATCATTGCAGGATTTTGGCTATTTGTTCCATTTTCGTTTGCACTAACTATTGCTTTCTCCTCTGGCCCTGGAAGTGCAAGTCTTGAGCTGTATATGAAATTGTTTCTGAGTCAACTTATCAGATTTTACTAGTTGTATGCCAGGAAGGTCTTAGTTCACACTATAATCATGGAAGTAAGAGGTTTTCATAACCTTATCTATGAAAAGGTTCTCTTAACCTGAATGAAGTAAGACAGTACTGGGTGGTGTTAAACACAAACGTGCTTGATGCTTTATCAGCACTATTTAAGCTAATAGCATGGGGTCCTAGAGCTAGGAAACAGAAAAGGAATGTGCAAACCTTGCAAATGCACTTGCGAAATGTCTGCATTCTCCTCTCATTGGACATGCGTTGCAGTTTGGTTTGCTTTTTGTACAGAAGACCTGCATAAATATCAAATGGTATTGTCCTCTTAGCCATATCTTGCTTATCACTAAGGAGAACAACTTCAAATTTAATGCATCTATATACAACACACCTTTCCAAATGTTATCATCTGGTAGTGTAGCTCATACCTATGAGTATACATTTCAACATATTAGTTGCACTTACTAATAAGAATAACTGTTTCTTCTTTCTTTTCCTTGCTAATTTATACATGAGATAAATAAATCTTGGATTCAGGATAATAAGTACAAAGTTGAATTGTCTTTACAGAGTTCTTTGGTCAAGTTTGCACAGTCGAGGCCATAGATATTTTTGAATGGATTCCAGCACTGGATACCTATGCAGGGAAAAGAACATTATCAGTTATGTATTGAACATATGATTATTTGCATCTAAATTCTATGTATACTTGATACTTACAGTTCTAGAAGATGCAACTGAAGCGACTCAGGCAGTGGCTGAAGTGGCACCCATCCGAGTCTTACAGCTATACGTCCAACATTTGTGTCAACCTAACATTAAATAATAAAATTGAGATCTATTCTATTTATTCTATTTTCTAGATATAAGTGCAGCTTATTTATTAACTCACTGGAAAAGCAAGATGGTGAAGTGTTAGAAGTCGCACACACTCCACACTTTTCAAGCCCAGTCCCCGAAAGCTTAGTAGATACTCTCTACAAAAACAAGTTGCATTTAGTAATTTTTAGTTTTTTTGCTTAAAGACAGAGTTGTATGCTCTATTTTTTCAGTGAAACACATTTCTCGCATATTGATATGATATGTATTACCAATTGTGACGAAAATTCATCTAGGCCTCTGTTTTGAGGAAGAGTCAGAAATATGTACCCTAGGACTTACTTTGCTTTGTCTGGTGGAACATCTCTAAGCCATTCAAGATCAACACTTCTGTGGTCTCTAACCAGGCGGTTAAGAAAATCCTGCATAGATTTATCAATAAAATTGCTTGATTTGAGGAGTTATCTATTTCTGGTTAGTACCTGAACCTATTCAAGATATTTTGTCATGGTACTTTATACTTCTACCTTTATTCGTCCAGCAAGCATGTTGTTCATACCACGTTCCTTGATGGTGTTGGCAATCTTATTAACATCAGCGCATCTTACAGCTTCCCAATCCAATGAGTCCTTGGTATGTTCTGGTCTTTCTTTCTTCCCTCCATTTGCTTCCACCTGTCTCCTTAAGCTGTCCCAGTCAAAGTCATTTTGTTTCTCCTTGCTGACCCTTGTGCTTTTTGATTTTGATGTAGCATCATCAATACCATTAAGTTCCTTGCTGAAGGAATGATCATACTTATTCCGGTCTGATACAGATGATTTCGGCTGACTGTTTTCTCGGTTATAAAATGCATTGTGGCTTTCTATAGCATCTATGGTTCCACTGGAGAGTTTTGGCAAATTCAGGTCTTTCTTCTGTGCATGAGCTTGTGGTTCCATAGCAAATCTAGAATCTCCGAATAATTCATTTTTATGCTGCGCAATACTGTTTTTGTTGGCTTGCATGCTATTTCTTGATTGCTTATTTCCATGCCTTGGTGCTTCTGGGCCAGACACAATTGGCTTAGTTGTGTCAGTACTTTGACTTGCAAATTCTGGCATTAAGGCAATTTTGTCTTCAGAAATACCAGAAGATCTTGTTTCTTCTCTGAGCATATCATAGGATTCTACTTCCACAGATAAATCTTGGGTTAGACATGGATGGAAACTGCTGGGTGGAATACTTGATACTCTTGAAAGTACTTTAGGATCATCTATATCTTTGACCTTCACTCTTTGGTTGTTGGATTCTGGGGTTTGGAATTGGTTGCGTTCATCCTTTGAGTTTTCATCAGATGACATATGGCCATTTCTGTGATTGTAATTCTCGTGCAGCATGGTTGATCCTACCATCTGTAAGAGCTCCACAAAAGAGTTTGAGCCATTAAAGCTGTTGAGTGTGGGTACATTGCTTGAGTCCCCTGCATCTGAGTTGCTATTGGAGCTTGATATGGTCCCATCAGCAATTGGGGCAAATGAAGAGTCCAAGGAATTTTGAGATGAAAGTACATCGTTATATGTTTCTGGGTAAATTTCACTAGAATTCATCAACTTGCATTGTGACTCATTTATTGAGCTGACAACACTGGTACTGCTTTCCAAGGAATTGTTGCTGCTGACAACCTCTCTCTCTTCACTGAGCTCAGTACCATGAAGTGTCATAGAACCCTGGTCACAAACAGGTTGATGTGACATCTTTTCTTTCCATTCTATAGTGTCTTCTGGATCCAATACGTATACCACTGGTTCTTCAATTACTGAGGTAGTCTCTTTTCCACGGCATGGTTTCTGCTTGGAATTGAGGGGAAAATTTGCAGCAAGTGACATGAATGCAGAACTGCAACAATCGAACGAATGAAGTAAGAGGTTTCCTATCTGTCCTTCCTCTAATTTCATAAAGTTCTCTAAGACCAATAAACATTATAGAAACTCTAGTGCACCTGGAAAGATGATCTGAAACATTCTGGGTAAGAAATACTCCAACCACTGAGTCGACAACTGATCCCTTCCACATAGAGAAGCGTCTGTCCCCTGCGAAAATGATGTTTTGCTGTTATAAATGAACGTCTAACTAAATTCATTGTGGGGGGATAAAAAGCAAATCTTTCTACAAGTAGAAAAAGGAAATTAGAATCTCCAAAAGCCTATGGATTAAAGTTTCTTGCAGTTCTCAAATTGCGAAACATTTAATGGGTTTTGGTGTCTATTTTATAACTAAGTTTTTTATAACTTAAAAGACATAAAAAAAACTTAGTTATAAAATAGACAACAAAACCCATTAAATGTTATCTGTCTTTTAAGTTGTAATTCCAAGTACATGAGAACATATGTCCTTCCCATTGCGATGCTTATTGGCGTCAGGTTTAACTGTTTGGAACTTAGACAATGCAGATGGTTTGACTGCCATCTGCTTTTTCACTAACTGAATTTTATAGTTAGTCTTCCCCTGCTAGTGGAAATTGTATCTGGAGCAGAATGGTGTCATCATGTTATTTTTGCTGTAGAATAGCTATTGAGGTATTTTGGTTTTGATTGATTAAGTTATTTAAGATACTTCAGATGGAATATATTCACAATTACTAGAAATTGCCTGTGGTGGATATTGAGAAAGGTAGTTTTGGATAGGTAGAAGATAATACCTTACTGGCTTTAACAATTAGTAGAGAGTAAGAAGTTGGTTTGGCTTGATTTTGTGACTTTTGTTGTGCAGCTGAAGTAACAAAAAGCATAAAAATGTATATCATTCTCTCTCCTGCAGACGATCACAGTAGTTTTATATCTTATTACTTTAGTCTCTGATTGTTTGTGGATGGTTTTACAATATAAAAGGTATAATAAGCCATGTGTTCCACATTACCAAATCAATAATTGGACCGTTAGCACTCTGAAGTCTAGCAGAAAGTGGATATCAAAAGAGAGAATTGCTACCTTGCACAAGATGCATGCGGGCTATAAACGAGTCAACACGGCCATGAAACACTCTCCGTTCTTCCTCCCACTGTCTTGATTTCTCTTCATCAGTTCCATCAATACCTTCACTATTGATATCTTGCATTAGAAGCTTCCATACCCTGTTAGTTTCTTCATCCAGCTCTACCTTTGGCCGTGGCCGCCGCTTTTTGACCGGATCAAATGAATCCTGAAATGATACAATTGTGCCATCTCTGCTATAAAGGACAAGTGCATTCTGCTCATGATTCATATAGAATGGTACAATTGCATTCTGCTCTTGATTTTCGATGCTTTCTTTATTGATGTTTAAATGCTTTAATTGCTCAACAATTGCATCAACAGAAAACATTTGTCTCCATGTTAATTCTGGAAGAATACCTGCATTTAATGGCTTATATGAAATAATAGTACTGTTTGACAAAATGGATAGTTTTATCAATAGTATAATTATAGTTAGCCAAAGTTGCTTTCTTTTTCACCTGGAAAAATAAAGTTAACGATTGCATTACGTACCCAGTAAGTTGGAAGAGAACTGGTAGTGATTGTTTATGATCTTTTGGTGCTTTTGTGCTTCGTTAATGTTGGAGGATATTGAACTGACAAGGGAGTTTCTTTTCGTACGCTTCTTTCGAGCCAATGTTTCATGTATCTCTGCTACCAGTACTTCTATGCAAGTCTGAGGTCTCTGTGAATTCCCAACATGTTGCTTATCACTATCCAATGGTCCTTGACTGCCATGGTAAGTTTGTTGCATGATGCACTCTGCAATTCTGGACAGTGAAGCCAAGTCCCTAACTCGAGTAGGACCTCTGGATCTCTTTCTTTTCAGTCTCTCTACTGGACTTAAAGCAAGGGTATTCTCAAGTGTTTTCTGTTTTTCTTGATCTGATACATTAGAATCTGCTCTAACATCTCCTTCCGAGCATGTGTCCAGTAAGATACTTTTTGCAGCAGTCACACAGGATGATGAGCTAGATGTAGTTGAATTCTGCCCCTTCTCTGATCTCCTTTTCTTGTAAATGTTTGGAAAATGTGGTTCAGGCACCTGGTATGCCTGTAAAGTAAGGTAGTGAATGCCGGTCAGATTAGAGCTACCGGCGTCTGTTTGTCTGATTGCATCAGAATTCCTTCTCTTTGGTTCCCATGCTTGTCCTTGCTCAATTGCAATTGTGCAGGTGCCGCATTTAGAACCAATTAGGCTTCTTGGTGATGATAGACTGTCAGTTTGTAAAATCACTTGTTTTGAGTTTCCCTCCCCATTATCGGCAGTCCTTTCACCTATGCCTTCTGTAATAGTCTCTTTTCTGGAATTAGAAGTCTGTTTCTGCTCTTCTGGTGATGCTATGTACTCTTTTATCGGTTGGTTGACTGAACGAGTGAGGTCATAGGCAATGCCTCCTTGTGTATTTTCGACAATCACTTCAATTCCTTCCCCGAGTTGCAAGATTGATTTTGTAGAGTTTTCATACCTAGGTTGTCCTTCTATGTCAAAGTTTAAGGACCTTCTACATGACCTCTTGGCAGGTTTGAGTTTCTTCTGATCATTGGATACTCCGGCTACTTCCGTTGGGGTAGATTTTGAGTCTTTGCTGAGTCCCTTCTTTCGCACATACTTCCTTTTTCCTGTTGGAGGTTCTTTAGAATGATTAGGCTGTGGGGTCACTGGCTTTGTCACTGCATCTCCTTTGCCAAGTTGCCCTGTCGACATAAAAAGGTCCTTTGCCTGTGACTGTGAAACTAAATCAAAGCTAGACTTGCACTTAAAGTTTTCATCTCTAGGCTGTTCTTGCATGCCAAAATTCATGGTTGTACAGAATTCCTTGGCAGGCTCAAACATCTTCATGTCAGTGGGTGCTGCAGCATCTTGTGCGGAAGGCTTCTCTGTGCCAATTCTCTTTCTTACATACTTCCTTTTACCTGTTGGAGTTTGTTTAGAACCATCAAGCTTTGTTATCACTGGATTTGGAGTCATTACTTCAGTTTCTTCACAAAGCTGCCTGGTAGATTTTGACTGACAAAATTCCTCCTGTGATACTGAAACTGAATCAAATGTTGACTTGCAAGCAGATTTTTCATCTTGAGTCAGTCCTATGTCAAAATTTGAGGTCTTTCTGTGTGACTTGATGGCAGGCTCATGTGTTTTCAGGTTAGTGGATTCTCCAGCTGCTTCTGCTGGGGCAGATGTTAAGCCATTGTTGAGTCCCTTCTTTCGCACATACTTCCGCTTACCCGTTGGATTATCTTTAGAATTCTTTGGAGTCTGAGGTTTTCCTTCTTTGGCCACCTTTGGCCTGTGTTTTTTCCTCTTCGGTTTCTGCTGAGGTGTTTTGTAGAGGTCAGCAACTCCTTTTTCAGGGTTGTGATTCTCCTTTATCTGTGTGGAAACAGCTGAAACTGATGCATCTGTCAGTGGCTCTAAGTGTTCTTTATTGTCCAGGATTCCACCGGCGACACCTCTTTTAGCAGCAATGTCATTATTCTGTTCATCTTTTTCCTGGTTTGTTCTGTCATATGAGCATGAATTTTCTAATTCAGAAATTCGTTTGCTTTTGACTCCGATGGCTTTATCTGGTGTGATGGGAGCAAACTTTGAGATAATTGGGAGAGAGGATTTGTCTGGCATTGTTCCAGGATGGGAATTAAGATCATAGGAGTGTTGGTGTGAAATGGAAACTTCATCTGCAGAGCAACAGTTCAACATATTAGATTAACTGAAAGGTAAAAAAATTTGTAAGTTTCATGGTTGAAGTTAGGTGCTATATTTGCTGATAAAAGTTACTATTGATGACCATGATGGTTTTAGGAGATATTTTTACAGTCGATGCATGATGATTGGGAGGTCACTTAGTGAGATATGATGCAAGGGTAAATTAAAAACCAAATTTCTTTGCTGATTCTTGTGTCCTAAATATCCCCATGGTCACATTTGTTCCAGCTATATTACAGTTTGTCTTTTAACATCCCTTCTTGCATAAATCTCTTCCTCTGTATGTGTGTGCCAGTGTCTACATGAGGAACTCTCATATTGAATAGAAAGTTATGACTACTACAAAAAGCAGTTGTCAAAAACCAAGCATTATGCTTATATTTTTAGTCCCATCGTCTGATTGAAATTAGAAATGCTCTTCACTGGAAATAAACTTAGGTCAATTTTAATTTGACACTCATAAATGGAAATGAAAGAACCTGCTGCGGTGTTGTCATTTCTTTGTGTGGCTGCATTAGCAAGAGCCAATAGACTTGCAAAAGGCACATTTCTGTATTCAGCCAAGGGGTCAATGGAAAACTCTCGGCATGCATCAACGGTGTCACAGGTAACACCCATTTTTGTGGCTGAACTAACCTCTGCATTATTAACAGCGCTATTTGTATCTTCACAACTGGCAGAGTGGAAATGAATAACCGCTGTGTTGGATTGAGAATCTTTGTTACAAACTGAAGAAAAGCATTCTGATCCCTGCCAGTTTGGTTGGTCTGGCTGGTTGGCTTGACTATTTGCATAGATCGGCATAGGTTTTGGCTGAATTGGCCTAAAAGGGGTTGTCGGAGTCCATGAACCCTGACTTTCACACTCCTTTTGACCTGGTGTCCCACTATTCATTGCTTGGCTTTACAATCTTGTCAAAAATATGCAAGTTGTTCTCTAGCTTACCTGCTCCTTTCTATCAGAAACTCCCTTTACATTGCTCAATAAACTTCAGTCTCTATCAAAAGCCAATCCCGCCGTCTGAAATGCCATCTAGCTGCCGAGATTTCTTTGCTTCATCGTACGCGAGTATCCTGCTGAAACCAACATAAGAGCAAAAATTTACAGCTGTTGTAAAATAAAATGCTGCAAAACAGGTTGGTGACAGCTCTGTTTATCTAAAATACCGGAAACAAAGTTCACTCGATTCCTTTTAAAGTACTTAAAAAGTTGTTCTATAATCTTACAGATAACAGATCTCTCATCCATAACCCAGGTGCTTTTTCATGATGAACTCTGTTAATCACAGTAACAAAATTTTGTTAATTTATTTTTTGTCAAAGGAGATCAAAAAATTGTAGGTACAATAATTTTATTTATTTAACTTTAATTAAATACGTTCTCACTTGGCACAACAGAATACAAGAAAATCCCTGCAGATTCTCAGTAATCTCCTTATATAATGCCACTTTATTCTCTGCTGTTGCTGCAACATTATAACAGAAAAAATTAAAAATTCTTTAAATAACAATTAAAAAATAATAATTCTTAAGCATCCTACCGTAGACCGGAGTCAATGCCGGAGATCTGGTTGTGGTACTTGAAGGGTAAAGGAAAGTGAAAGCAAGGTATGAAGGTAGCTATTTCCAAGTAACAAATAATTGGAAAAGAGGGAAAAACCAAAAAAGGTTTAGCCAAACGGAGTCTAAAGCTTTTATATTCTAAAGACCGCTTCGAAATGTTCACTCCTTTTCCCGTCAAAGAAGTTAACTTTATGTACTAGAGTAATGCTAAGTATTCTAACGTATAAAGCTCTAACTAATATAGCAATCATTTGTTAAATGGTAGTTAAATGATTTTATTAATTATAAAATGTTATGTGACATATAGTATTAAGATTTAAGTTGAAATTTAAACAGTATAATCTTTAATATTATTAGGATAGTTAATATAGTTAGAACTCAAGTTAAAATTTTATATATAACATTTTTAGCTTACAATATTTTTCATTATCTTTTTCACCTTTAATATATATATATATTGGAAAGTATTTTACTAAATAGTTTGTCTTGTGTAGGGATAGATTTCTCATACAATATGTAAGTTATGGAATTAGAGAGTTTAGTAGAGGGTAAAATTGTCTAATGGAGGCAGTCAATGGCCACGCCGTCTGACGTGTTCGAGTAGAACGAAAATACGTGAACGAATTGAAAATAAAAATAGCTTATGTGGTGATACGGGCTTGACACTTTCCAGAGGATGTCAAAAGTCGCTTAGCTTGTGAGAGTGTATCAAAAGTCGATTTTGGGGTTGGTTTGACATCGGGTGCGCGATTAAATATGACGATATCCCGTGTGTGTTTGTTTGCGGTTATCTTTAATTTCAAGTTGTATTTACTTGGTTAATAGTAACATTATTAATTGCCGCTTTTCAGTGGTTCAATGATGCACGATTTACCATTTTTGAGTTAGTGATATTTATGGGATTTATTGTGAGAGTTTATCATTATGGTTGTCGCCAATTTTAGTGAATATTAGAAATTATTTTTAAAAGATTATTCAAGTTTTAAAATAAGTAAATATTTAAATGAAAGATGTGAAAAATACCTTTTTTTTCTTTTATATATAACAAATTTTCTATATAAGATTGTTGTGAGTTTGTGTTGGTGATGATTTTAAATTGTTGTGATTTTTAAATGAATATGATGCGCAAAATAACATGATCGAAAGACTTAAATAATATGATAAATCACTTAGAAAAACTTACAAAATTATGATTATATGAAAAATAAAAATAAATTTTTAATTTTTAATTTTGTGACTTACAATTATGAAAGGTCTGTAATAATTTTTATTTTATTTTTATTTTTATATATAAATTTTTTAAATAAAAGTTCAGATAATAAGAGAATCGTAACGGCGGATAAACGAGCCGCTTACTTTTACATTGAAATGAAATTTCCCGCCTGAATGTCGTGGAATTGAAGTTAGTTGAATAAAGTAGTACTTTCAAATAAAAACGCTTTCCTCACTAACTAACTTTTGAAATTGTCTTCGTGGTAGGATAGAATAGATAAAAGAAACATAAGGTTAATGGCCCCACAGGATAGTTACTGAAATGAATTTTATGGTATAATATTGAACAAAAATCAAGACTCCGCATTGAAGTCTTCGCAGCCCAATTTGTGATTGTAACAAGCCAACAACACATCCAAGCCAGCGCGTTTCATGCAAAAAGGTTATCAGCACCCGTTGAAAAGTTCAACATCACACGCATCTGCATGCCGTGAGTGCAAACGCGGCCTTATTTTATATCTGTTGGATTTGACCGTACTAACCTGTAATCCACCGCTTACACGGCAAGTGACCTACGAGTTTAGAGGGAATCTTATCTCACTTCCGTCTCTTTTGCTTTTTCTAACAGAGCCAGGATACAGTCACGGAGGAGATGAAGCACTGTTTCATATTGTCTGCTTCATCATTCGACAAGTGTAAACTGTACGGAGATCAACTTTTTGTCGCTATCTGACACGCAGCTTTCACTTCTCACCCGTCGCTTTCCCCTGTTTCGGGAGTGAGGACTGAGGAGTCCCTTCCAAAACGGTGCGCTTCAGTGCCTCCACTTAAATTTTTTATGCGGTAAGCTGATTCTGCTGTCGTTAATTTATTTTTTCGAAATTAGTTGTAGTTAAATCAATATAGATGACATCAAATGGTGAAAAAGGAAAAATAGGAGAAATTAATTGTAAGACTGCTTGCACGATAAAGAGGCTGTAGTATTATGTGATTTCATTTTTCTTTTTTTTATGTGATTTCATTTTTCATTTTTTTCTTTTTTCAATGATTTCATTGAGAAAAGAAAAAAGAGCTTTTGAATAAAGAGGAAAAAAAAAAGGCAATTTGAATTAAGTATGAGGTCCAGTTATGGTTGTTATTTACAGTTATTATTGTTGGTAGAAAATTTCTACAATCCTGAAGCATAAAATTAGGTACGAGGTTGTGTGGTCGGTATTCGTCAAACCTCGGTAAATGTGTTTATTTGCCGGGTCCGGTTTACACAAATTTAGACGACCCAAACCCGACCCATTTAATAATCGTGTCAAAAATCGTGAGGCACCAAAACCCGGAAAAAAATCGGGTTACCCAATAACCCGCTTTAATTTCTACATATTAAATAAAATTTACATTAAATATTTATACTTATTTCATTTTCATACACGCGTCATACTTTATCGATATTATAAAATATACATATGTACTCAAAATATTACACATTTACACTATGAAGTTTTAATTTTATATATATATTATAAAATATACATGTAATCTATCAATATTTTACACATTTATACTTATTCAAACTCTAAATGTATATAAAATTTTATAAATAAAACACTGTTTATATTCATCATTTCAAAAAATAGAAATAAAAGTGAAATTTATCTCTAATTTTGAGTTTTGAAGATAATAACCTGCAAATTATTTTAAAATAGAAAATATAATCCGGTCATTGATCAGTAAATGGGTCAAAAACTTTAACCCTAACCCGACACGGAAAAAAATCGTGTCAACCCTGGCCGGACCCGACCCATTTAATAATCGTGTTAAATTTGACGACCCATACCCATTTATTCGTGTCGTGTTCGTGTCGGGTAATCGGGTCGTGTTAAATTTTGCCAGCTCTAGTGGTCGGTATTCGTCAAACCTCGGTAAATGTGTTTATTTGATAATTAATATGAAAAGAGTAAAGACATCGCGGTTGCCTTAGGACTTGTATCAACTTTTTTGCAATAATGCTACACCCAGAGTTGTGATATGTATAATTCGTATTGCAATTTCCAAATTAAGTGTCATCTATTACTAATTATCACATGTAAATTATTAATTGATGTTATTTTTTTATTATTAGTATGTTAATTTTATATTTTTAACAGTGAATGACACATACGATGCTATGTTATTTAAAATATAACTACAATTTTTTAATTGGGTAAGTGTAAAACGTTACTCATACTTTTAATTTTGTAATAAGACCAATATAATATTAAAAAATGATAACAAGATTTCAATGAACTCATTTAAGTTCAAGTTTATGAACTAGAATTTCTTAAACACGCGCTTATATGGTATTTTTATATTATTAATTAGAAAGAAGTTGTAATTAAATTTGTGAGGAATTAATTTTGCTTTACCTTAAAATTTAATTTTTAAGTAGCTGCTATCATTTCTTTATTATAGATTAAGACCTTCTTGGAACTAAACTCAAGCTCAAAATGTTTTTGTCTCTTATTCTATAAGAGACGGGTGGACAAGGATTGCTTGTGTGAAAAGAATCGCACTATTTTTATTATTAAAATAAATATTTAGTTAATTCTTATATTTTGATTTAAGATTCGTTTAATCTTTATATTTTAAAATACTTCTGTAGTTAAATATTTTATATTTTAATCTTTACTTCATTCTTTTTTTATAATAAAAATAAGAATGTAACATATTTAATATCAAAGACACTTACTTAACTCATATTTATTCTTATTATTATTTTATTGCTAGCCCCCCGTTGCGTACAAAATAAAATAAAGCAGGCTGCAGCACGTAACAATATTTTTACAGTTTCTTCTATAAAAATATGACTCGAGTAAAGTACAAGATCGATGATCCACGAGATAATGGAATGCAGTGGCGAGTCACAGAGCTGCACCTGAAAAAGTAATAATCCGGCTGGTGCCTCATCTATTATGATTTGGCATCATTTCCGTCTCATTATCGCCTCGTGAATGAAAGAAAGGAAGTGGTAACGAGATGGGACAATTAATATATTTTATTTAAAGTTGACTTGACCAAGTCACAATGTAGTCTACACAATTTTTTTTTATTATTATTATAGAATCATAATTTAATATTTAATTTGTCTCCAAACAATGGGAGTAAAAGGTTGAAGTACTACGACCGTGGCCTAAAAAGGAAAAGTTAAAAGTACTATGCGTTTGTATATAAATTAGAATTTTCTTTTGCCCAAATTGAGACAAACAATAAGCAGAGTTATTTTAGTTAAGTGCATTTTGCATGACATTTCCATACATTTTTCACAGGTCTTTTTTCTTTCTTCTAATTTCAACAACTATTGTTGTTTATAATTTAATTGATTACGCGTTTCATCTAATTCTTTTAATGATAATTTGTAAAGCAAAATGGATTTTTCCTTTTTCCTTCAAATAAGTGAATGCTATTGGTTAAGTTAAATGCGACATGAAAATAAAAAATCACAGATAAAATTTGAAAAAAAAAATTACCTAACGGAATTAATTCCGAAATTTGTTATCATAAAAATTTTCTTACG
Source organism: Luvunga scandens (assembly GCA_030449905.1). Lineage (NCBI taxonomy): Eukaryota > Viridiplantae > Streptophyta > Magnoliopsida > Sapindales > Rutaceae > Luvunga > Luvunga scandens. The sequence goes on from JASUUG010001265.1 coordinate 4,952,649, forward strand.
TCAGTTGAGAATGCATTTAATTCTTTTTTTTAAAAAAAAAAAAAAGGTGCGCACTTAGCATTTTAATGGTTGATGTGATGCGGGGATTAAAATCATTATGGAATTATGTTATATTGGACGTCCAATTATTATAAGAAATTAGTATAACACACCTAGTACTAGGAGTAATTTTTTTTTCTCTCTTTTCTGGAAGCTTTGGGGTACCTTTGGCACTGATACTGAGGGTTTTAAAAAGTCACCTCACTTTTATTATTTGGATCTCATTACGGTACAATTTTACAGTTGTTATCAATAACACACGTGTAACTTTTTTATTAAATTCTCTTTTGGCATTAGATTATTTTTAAAAGACTCTATTAATTTTATTTTTTAAATATTTATTTACTTATTTATGTGATAGAAAAAAGAGTGAAAAAATATATTATTATTTAAAAGACTCTTCAAGTAAAAATACGTTAATATTATTTTAATCAAATAAATTTTTTTTAAAGAAAAATTAAATAGTAATTAAAACACTCTTCTTTCTCTTTCCAATAAAGGGTAATAAAATATAAATTGAAGAGAAAGAAAGTAATTCTACAAAATTAAATAGAGATAATAATTTATTATTTGAAGAACTTTAATTGAAGTGTCTTTTAAAATATTAAATGTTGATTGTGACTCTTCAAATAAGTAATAAAATTTTATTTGAAGAGTTTTTTTTGTAGATAATTTTATCAGTAATAATTGTAGGGTTGATATATGGTAACTTAACAAGTCCCTTATTATTTTATCAAGATTATTATAATTTATTATTTTATAAAAGTCATATTTATAAAATAATATTATATCAACTTTTAACTTGCAACTAGAACTTTACATAACACGAGAGAAATGGCTTGAGATCCCTGGTAAAATTCGAGGAATGGTGCAAGATCTTGTGCAACTGCCACAGAAGTGGAAGAGAACTATGTGATCGCATGTTTATTATGCCCTAAAATCATGAGTTGAAATAATGTTTCCTAAAATTTAATGAATTCTATTTATTTTATAAATTATTATGATAATATATTATTAACTTTTATTTATTAAAAACGTGATTTATTCATTAAACGTACACATAAGAAACACTATACAATCTCACACAAATTTTTCTCCAGATAATTTGAGAACTGAGACTACGAGGATTAGAATTGGGCCAAATACTCTTAAACCCACACACACACATTCCTTAATCCTTACCAAACCCGCACTAGTCTAATTTTTTGAAGGAACTATTGGATTAGCTGAATTGAAAAAGAAGTTTGTCACATTAATTCATATGCAATATGGTTTCAGTATAAGACGACTAATTATCAAGGACAACTAATTGAAATTCGAAGAAAGTTAATTGAGTAAACAAAGGTAACAAGTTAACGAACGAGAAATCATTTTGCCTCCACCACAAGGTTAAAAAAGAGAGCCTAATTTAATTATTTACGGCAAGTGAACATGTACAACCACAGAATTACGATTACCTCTGCTTCTGTCTGTCACCGCCATCGGTTTGTAAAAAGTAAAAAGTTGATGCACAGAGTACATGATGCACGTTTTAAAGGCTCAGCTTTCAAGGATGAAGTGTTCTGAGTACCCGCATCATTTTGATTCATAAACTCTGCCCATTAAATTTTTTTACTAGTATATGTAACAAATAGTCAAAAAAATAAATAAAATTTTGCACTCTGTTCTGTCAACAATGATATGGACAATCTTTTAACTTACTTAGGGCCATTTCTAATTTTGTATTTTCACTCAATCCATCACTCATGCTCAACCAACGAGCAGTTTACAATTAACTAAAACTTATTAAATGAGTTAAAAAAATATACAAAATGTGGGAAGAAAATATGAGGATGCTTAATAATATCCTCAATATTTCTCGATTCGATAAAGTTAGATCTAACAAGGTTTATATTGAGAGTAGAGCTATTGGAATGTGATGAAGTCCAAAATACCATCTATTTGACACATAAATCTCCCATTGACATGGGTTTATTTGCAAAAGAGTGTAGCTATTCAACCCCGCATTTTTATCTCATCGGACCCCATTTTTTAATATAAGCCATAAAACTTTTACCAAAACATAAAAGTGGAAGCCAAACATCATCGCTTTTATTAAAATAAACAATTCGTTTTAGATTATCCTCTTCATAAAATAATAATATTTAAAGTATCGCTCAAATTATTATCGACCTCAACTTATCTCATTACTATTAAGAATATTAGAAAATTTTCATCAATGCATCTCCATATTATTTTTTCCGTATTTTATGGGATAAAATTGAGGGATTAAACGACTTCAATCAGTGAAGATAAATATACCGCATAAGCCCAACAATTTAAATTTAGTCCGATCACTTTGCACTTCTAATTTAACCCCATAAAACAATCCAACAATCCTTTTCGTTTTCATTATTTATGAGTGCCATATAATTGAGATTATAAAATCTCTTGTGTTTAAAATAAGAGATTTAGGGTTTGATTCTTGGTGGGTGGGAAAGAAATTAAGTTGTCGTTAGGCTAAATAATAAAAAAAAATTAACATGCATCTATTCTCGTCTAGGATTGCTTGGGCTCCATTTATTTCAATTTTTTAATAACTATGTTGTCCGATTCAAATTATAAAAATATTTAGTAAATACTTGTAGCTTAATTTTGGTAACACTACTCCTTTATTTTTATATTTATTGTTTTTTGAAACATAAACTCTAAAATGAAAATAAATAACTTTTAAATTAACTATTAGTGGTATTTATTAAACCCTGATCAACTTTTTTTACAACTAAAGCTTCTATTCCATAAGAATTGAAACTTCAATTCATACCACGTACGACTACATCAAATACAACCTTAATTTGTTTACTCAATTTGCAAATGTAATTCGATTGTTTGGCACGGCTCTCTTTGTTCCTCCTTGGAGCAATCAGCAAGTTAATGCATTTGTAATGGACTGATGGTACATGCATGTATGCCAAGTGTTTGAACGGTGAATTAAAACATGCCCATCGTGTAAAACGTTCAACGTAGTTGTAAAAGCTAAAAATCAGTTGAAGAGTACTACTGTCCACACCAATGTGTAAAGAACGATAAGCCATCATTAATAAAAATAGATTTATTCTGAGATAGAGTACGAATTAAAATTATATACGTAAAATGATAAATAATAAAAAATACGTTATAATTTTAATCGTGTGTTTATAAAGACTTGTTCTACCTTTAGAGTTACTCTAAGTAGCCGGGCCCTAATCAAAGAGACAAGAGTTACGAAACAACCCTGAATTTGTTTAGTAAAAAATTTTACACTTAATGTGTTTGTTTGGCACGGCTTTCTTTGTTCTTGTTTTGGGGCTATACAGCAGTAAGCAATAGACAAGTTCATGATGCATGCATGCCAAGTGTTCAAAAAGACGAATACATGTGTCCATCCCTTAAATTGTAAAATGGGGTTAAAACGAAGTGTGTCCACACCAAAACCACACAGCCTGTTTTGATAAGAACGAGACCCCATCAATAAAAAAGACAGAGATGGCGACAAAAGGACAATTACCTTCACGCTTGCCACCACCTTGACTAGTTTTGTCTCAGCGAAAATTTCATGTATTTGGTGCCCAAAACAATGTGCTAATTGACAACTTCACTCAACTACCGAGCAACAACACTGCTATTTTTTAATTAATATGGCTAAAACGGTTGGTGGGTTGCTTGGATTTCATTCAACCTTTATCTTAATTAATTTCATAAATGGCCATCATTGATTTTGGTAAAGCAACGTGGATGATCCTGTAGAATTCTTGCACTCTAATAATGATTTACGCGATCAGCAAAGGATTAGGTAAGTCATAAGAATTGCGCCAACGCCAATAGCTAATGCAATTATTATGACGATATTCACCGTCTTCACTGAGGGCTGAGGGGCAGGGCGACACGTTATTGTGGCTGTGAAATTACCGTGCACCAAGTTTTCTGCTACGTTTTGACCTTGTATCAAAGTCATGTAACAAAGAAGTTGAAGGTATAGTAAAATAATTTAGATATAACCCCAAAATAAAAAAATTTCCAAATGTAACAAAAAAGAAAATTCATGAGATGTCATTATCAAGGACTTGAGGAAACAGATGGGCCAAAAGCAGGCTCAGTGAGGAATCTTGAGGCCCAACGAGCCGCGGTATTGGAAATCGCCCATAAGCAGAACGGAGATTCGAAAAGAGTGGGAAAAGGGTCACCAAGTTCTGAAGAATCATTCACACAAAAAATAAAATGAAGTCCTAAAATGCAGGAACCCAAACAAGATTAAACAAAAATCCCAAGCGGAATAATTTCCTTAATTGTGCTAGCAATTAACTGATGTTCAAATTACAAGGTAAATCAAGTTACAGAACTATCCGCTGTGACAAAATAGGATGTGACCTATTGCAGCAAATACAAAAGAATAGAAAGAAAACCTCGAGGTGTCAAGGTAGCCAGCAGAGCTACTGCACAATCTTTGTGCTAGTAAAAGTATGGTAATATTCTCCATGGCACAAGTCTACAGTATTCTGCCCATGCTTCTCTATACTTTGCCGCACATCGAGCTTCATCTCTTCTTTCTCTCCATATTAGTAGAATTACAAGATAAATTGGATAAAAATATGGAACCGGTGAACTGCAAAAATAATTTTACTCTCACAAAGGAAGTTTTCTGCACATGGAATTTGGAATGATGTATTATAAATGCATAGTAGTAAGAACTTGAAAAATTACCTTGTCCCACAAGGTAAACTGAAGGAGAGTGCCAGCAATAAGTCCCCAAGGTAATTTGAGTGCCTTGCCATCCCCCTTCAACACAATAATCACAATGTCACGGATTTTCGTGAAATGAGGCATCAAAAACAGCATCAAGAACATGGACTGTGCCATCATCCAAGAGATCAGTTTCCCATATTAATAAAGGAAATATAAAACAAATATTGAGATTTAACCAAGAGCAGACTTGAATAAAATCAATATCATTATATCAAGTATTTGAACTACATCAACTCTTTGTATTCCATTCCTCCCATTTCTGATTCCTGTTCAGACCATGTCAATTTGAAAATTACCATTTAATCACTACCATCTGACTATTTCTCCAAATATTGTCGCTAGAATAGAACCTAATATTAAAAATTTATGCAGTAATAAAATGAAAAAAGAAATTATAATGAATATGATGGAAACCTTACCAATAACCAGAAGCAAGCAACTTGCCCCCAATAACCTTTGGGGGCTCACCCCATATATGAGTTTTTGGATTCTTTTTAAACACATGCTTTTGCTTATTTGCTCCTCTGAATACCATATATCTGCTCAGTTTTAAGTATTAAACTGCATATTAGCATAAGTTCCAAAACAAGTCAGTATAGTACAAACTATGCATCACCTAAAGTTACCCAATTAGAAAAATTATGCAATTAGCTATAACAGTTGCAGTTGGCAGCTCCACCTCATTGTGCAAAAGCCACCAGCCCTGTAATGCATACAAAGAAAATAAATATTTATAAATTAAAAAAAGATATGGTGTTATCAGTAGATACATATATTGTGTGGTGCTACACTGCTTAAATTATGCATACAGATAAGAACCATTCATGCTTCTTCAGGATTCACCATTGTTAGTATAGCCTAAGAAGTGACGGACTACTTTGACTGAACAAAGAGGCATAAGGCTAAGGACATTTTAAAAAAGACAAAAGAAGCTTCCCTGGAGACACTGGATCTCAAACAGTGTAGGCTGGTCAGACAGGGTTTAGATTCACCATGTAAAGTGACCATGACTAATGAGCTCTCATGAGAAAATGAGGATGAGATCCCCCCAATGCTCACGGCTTACGCATCAAGAAAAGTGAGGGGCTATTTGGCCCAAAGCTTGGTACCAACATATACGTGGGGTTTCTCTTTGAGATAAATAGTTTGACAAATGTGACTTGAGCAAGCATATGAATAGAAACATGTAATGACTGTTGTAAAAGAAAATTTTTAAAAAATAGTTTAAAAATACAATATTTTCGTGCTCTAGTTCATGTTAACATGCCTGGATGCTGAAAGTGAAAGGAATCCAAACTAGATCTCCAAAGACCAACATGAAGCCTAATCTTTCAGCAATTATGTCCCACCTGTCAAAGACAACCACATACAACAGGGGGTTCAGGTTTGTAAACAGATCATGCATAAATGACCAGATTAACAATTTCTGAATCGTCCAGTAAAACATAAGAGAGAAGAAAATAGAAACAGAGAACTTAATGGGTCATGATTGTAGATATTTTAGACACACACACACACACACAGAGACAACTATAGGTATATTGAAAAACAAATGCCCTGCCAGGGCAAGAAATGAACACAAATACAAACAGGATGTGAACCATTGGTTTCAACAGATATGCTGGCAAATCCCATATCTCGACCAGATTAAACAGAATTCTTCAAACTTAAACCAAACATAAGGACAAAGAAGCCAAGCATTTATGTGCTTGAGTTTCAATGAGCTCAGACATTAAATTTGAATTTAGGTTGAGTTTCTTGGAGTAACTAACTTGCCTTGCCAAAAAGAATCAACCTTTAAAATTTTACAGTATTTCAGACAGAATAAATATTGTGTTTAAAATGTAATGTGAATTGTCATACAGGTAAGCTTAGCTCATCTTTATGGTCAACAACAGACTTCCAAATCTAGATCACAGCTTTTAAACTATAACCCTTTTCAGCCATGTTTTTGCTTGAATCTCTGCTCCCCAATCAGTCAGTTGTCTATCTTTGCTTATAATCAATTATCAAGCTCATGTATAGCATATAATACAATAATTAGAAGAAGAAAGCGCAACACTTAACGATAAATATAATAGTCAAAGATGCTTCTTCGTAGACATGAAACTACTTTTCTGAATATCCAAATGCTTACAAAAAGACAAATAAGCATTGCACTTACGTGGAGGTCATATACTCCTCATAAATAAAATAGTCCAGGATGTATACCTGAAAAAGGGGGGGAAAAGTGAATAGCAGAAAAGTACATAGAAACTGCAAATGACATGAAGACTCTTGAAAAGTAATAGCATATGACATAGACTCAACAGATTACCGCACAAAATAGTTGGTAGAGGATCATTGACCAGCTTAAAGTGCCATCTTCAATACTTTTTGCCAGAACAGATAAGTTGATAAGTAGCCATCCCATCATTCCAGCTCTAACAAAGAAAAACCTACAGGGGATAAATTTATCATCATTAGAATTGACATGTTCACCACAGCATGTCCAAATCTTTTTACTCTTATCAATTTAATAAATTCAGAGATCTGAAGTTATTATGACCAGTACTGATCAAAAACCAAATAATTTCAACCATCCTAATTATGATTAGGTACTATGAAATATTTCATCTATGAAAGCAAAAATGTAGAATAGCAATCCCTGCACTGCACAAAAAACATAACCCTCTAGTTTAAGTTTGAGAATGATAATTCAGGCATTGTAAAAGAGAATGTTAACATAACTCCTCAAAAGTAAGGCTAATAAGATTTTTTTTTTAATAGCAAAACTACACAAACAACCACAGAAATTTAAAGACGGTCTTACATACTTGAGATCAATGGCCATAAATTGAGGATTCAGCTGTATGCCAAACCACCTAAAGATTACACACAAGATAGAAGTATCAGGATAATTTGACCAAAGCATGTTAAAACTGAACAAAATGGAAAGGAAGCATACAACACCGACACTGAATTTCCTCTTTCAAAGCTAACAAATCTGAAGTTCAGTAAAAGAAGTGTTCTTTTGTGAAAATAAATTCAATGGTTACTTCTCTAAAAATAGTATCAAGAAATGGTTTAATAAAGCACTAAGGTACATTAGGGATTTTTTGGAAGTACCAGTCATCCATTAGATTTCCTGTGACATGAGGCTTTAATGAAGAACCCTTATTGGGTGACCTGCAACCAGCAACATAGAGTGCTGATGTCACCTGGCATGAAACAGAAGGGAAAATGGAAGAGCAAATCAGAAAATAATTTGAGTTAATAAGCCAATAATAAATTAGGGGGTAACAACTACGGTAATGATTAATGATATTAGTATAGCTGCTCAGCTATATGTCCAACACAATTGCAATCATACTGAACTATGAAATGGAAATCAATTTACCACCAAAAGAAATATTACCGAGAAAATGAAAAACCTTGGAATGTGAAAGCAGAAATGAGCATTAAGATTAGCAGAAAGTGACAGTTCTATATTGCATGAGATGGTCTGGTTAATCAAAAACATTTGACTCTGTGATCAACTAAAAAGCAGATGAGCACGGATGTGAAAATTTTTATTTTGAATATTTTTTGTGGAAACCATTTTTCTACAAGTCTCTAAAGTAACCAGAAGAGACTTTTGTTAATTTAAAGTACAAGAACTACATTAGTTCATTCAACCACTGCAAAGCAGAACCATATGCAAGAAAATAAAAAAAAAATTCAAGTAGCAAAAGATGTAACAGTATAACTTACAAGAACACTGAATATAAAAGTTGTCGATAGCAGCTCAAGTCCTCTATCTGATATCACCTACAAACATCATACCATCAGAACGCATGTGTACATTCACAGGATAAAAGCGCCTAAAATTCATCACTTTTCAAAGATGCAACCATTGCACCTTTTGGCTTTCAATTATAGGCTTTGGGTTCCCATAAATATTCAAATCACATCATTCTAAATTCATTAACAAATTGAAATTAGAGGAGAGCAAAACTGCGTTGCAGATATTAATGATGAGTATGTTGAAGCAATGCAGTAATTACAGGCAGGTAAACAAAAGATCATAAAGTAGAGGATGCATACAGTGGCTGATATGAAATTCATATGGGCTCCAAATCCAAGAAGCGCAACCAACAGTATAAGTGCAAACAAACCTGTTGAGGTTAAAGCAATTAACAAACATCAGAAACACAAAACATAATTCTGTAATAAGTTGAAATGGCAAACTAACAGACCATTGCAACGGTAATGAAGTCGAGTGCCGTCTTGTAATACAGCGCCAGGAACAACTTTGCCGGGTAAAATAGATCCAGCAATTGCCAAGTAGGTTAAGAACGTGATTAATATAGCAGCCTGATAAATGAACAGCAACAATTGAGTGAAAATGCAGACGGTATTGACATAAAAGTAAAGAGGGGTTAATTTAAAAAAGTACTTACAGAATCTACCGAAGGAATTATAGAGTGTAAAAGAAAACCCAGATCCATTTTTGGCAGACTGTAACACTCCCACTCTCACTCTGGTCTCTGCTACTTTGCCTCCTGACTGTTGTAATGTTGTTGATTTTGTGTCGTGTTCGATTTTATAATAGAATGCTGTCACACAAAAGGCGGGCGGCCGAAACTTAAGTTGTTAATATGATTCTTATTTTTGAATTACTGATATTATTATTATAACTTTAATATTATTATTAAAGTCATAATAATAATTTTAATATTATTAAGTAATTGGCTTTCTTGAGGTTGCTTTAAGATAAATCACACCTACATACATAAAATGATAAAAAATAAAAAATATTTTATAATTTTAATCATGTAGTTATGAAAATATTTTTTATCTTAAAACGATTCCAATATAACCAAATTCTTATGATTATTTGAGTTTACATTTACAAATAAACACGTATTAAATATTTGAGTTTAGAGGTAAAAAACATTCACAAACTTTAATCTTTGACTTACTATTTGATCAAGTGAGTATCAATGTACTCTTTGCGGAATTCCATCACACTTTATTAATAATGATAAAATTATAAATTGATTAGACGGTGATACGTGGTACTACTACTGACACTGTGAGCACCCATTACTTCGAGAACTTATATTAGAATGCACATGATCGCACTTAATGATTATACGTAGAATTTAAAAATTTTCCATAAATTTTCTCAAAGAAAAAAAAATGGATTCTTAATTGTAACATAAAGACTAGTAAAACACAATTACCATGATACCATCCAGAATGAGAGTCAATCCATGTCGGACTTGATTTCAAGATTGGGCCTATCATGTCTGTAGGCCCTTGTAGGCCCGTAAAATGATTATGTGCTGCTCTGACCGCACATCAAAACCACAGAAACTCCCAACTAGTGAGTCGTGTCAGCACTTTAACGGACGACCTGTAGTTCGAAAATTGGCGACTTGTCGTCCGCAAATGGAATCCGTACAAACGCGGCTACTGGTAACTCGGCAGATCAAATTAGAGTGTTACTTGTCACACAATTGTAAAACCCCATCGACCCTTGATATACCTCGAAGTCCCAACCCTAAAAACAATTCCGTAAATTCTCAAAAATCCATTTTTCTTAAAAATAATTATATATTCTAGTAGCTCTTGTAGAAAATAATAGAACAAGGCACTCGCCAGTCTCTGTCATGTCAACACTCATGGAGTTCTGGGGTAAATAAATATTCTATGATCACTTGCTCTTTTTTGTTTCTGTTTTGACTCAATTATCTGTTTGGTTGCCGAGAAAATGAAGCATCATAATTGGGGTTATGTTTTTACCACTATAAACTGCTGTTCGTTTTTATTTTTAACAATGTCAATTTCTATTCGACAGAAGAAAGTAATTTTAAATGTTTTGTTTTTTGAAAGGAAAGTAGTTTTGAATGTTAGATGTTTGGCTGTGGAGAAAAATATCAATTCAGTGATTTTTTTCTTTTATTTTTTAATTGTTAATTCTAGTAACTTCTGATTCATTATGATACTGTGTAGTCCGACAGATTTTTTTTGGGCGATTTTTAGGTTTGTTTGATTAATACAATATGGTTCCCGGTTGTTTTGTTTGGCACAATAGTCGCTACATATTATAGTAGATTAAAGGATGATATCTTTATGTATCCCTCAGTTGTTGCCGCAATGGCCTTGGCTTTTGGATATCTGCCAGTTGCCCAGTTGTTGTGCTTCCCCCCCCCTCCCCCGCCCGCCCCATCTGGTCCTGTCCTTGTGGCTTGTGTAATATCTTGTAGTGTGTGTTATGTCCAGGTGTTGAGGTGAAAAGTGGACAACCCCTAAAGATTAATCCGGGTGATAACAAAATTGTGCATCTCTCACAGGTTTTAATCCATTGTCTATGAATTTACTTCTTGTTTTAACTGTTGAGGACTAACCTTTGACACCTTATGGTTTTTAAATTGCTGCTCACAGGCTTCTCTTGGTGAGATCAAGAAGGATAAAGGAAGTGAATTTGTATATCTCTATCTGAAAGTTGATGATAAGAAGCTTGTTCTCGGAACACTTTCTGCTCAGAAGTTCCCTCAGTTGAGTTTTGATCTGGCTATTGAAAAAGATTTTGAACTGTCTCATAATTGGAAAAATGGGAGTGTCTACTTCACTGGATACAAACTTCGAACAGAGGGATATCCTTTCTACTTATCCCTTTGCGCTCCCTGACATTTATCTATATGTTTGTTAGTCATTGGTTCAATCATTGAATTTTCTTGGTTTTCGTGTTTTTGGCTCCCTTAACTGCTCTTTGTTTTGTTCTCACAACTGATGATGATGATAATTCTGGTGAGTTAGTGCCACAGTGCTCCTCCTTTATTTTTTATTCGTATATTAATTTTATCTTGAAAGTAAATGGTCATCCTTGTCTTGTGATTTTCAGACTCTGATGAAGACATAAAGGATATTCAGCTTGTTAGTAATGGTAATGATAATGCTCACTTTGAAACTTTTCTTACTGAGAATTAGATTATGTAGATTTTAGAATTTTTTGTGTATTTTTTACCATGTAGGGAAACCTGAGTTACAGGCCAAACCTGTTTCTGAAAAGCCCATTGCTGTTGAGCCCAGTGCTTCCACTGCAAAGCAGAATAAGAAGGATGTTAAACCCAAACAGAAGGCTGATGGTAGCGATTCTGATGACAGTGATTTGAACACTTCATCCTCTGATGATGATGAGACCAGTGATGATGAGGTACTTTAAATTTTATGGGCTTAAATATATATTTATATTCTTAAACTAAAAATTAGGTGGTTTTGGGAAAGGTAGTCTCGTGAAATAATTAAGAGGACTTTTAGTTAGTGAAGATAACTAATCAAAATTGGTTTCCTATATATGTTATTCTATTGCATTAAGACAGTTATATGGACCATTCAAGAATTTCCATGGTGATGGTTATCATCATTGTTACTATTACTTCTCAATAAGAAGTGAAACTTGCAATTATTTTAGAAAGAGAATAGGGTGTAAAAACGTGAAAAATTCGTCCTCGGAAACCAAGGATCATCCTGGGAAAAACCTCAAAATATATGATTATTTATAATTAGTTTGTCAGTTCATCTTCAGGTACAATTACATTTCACCTTTACTGTCTATGTTAATAGAAGTTTGACCTGATTGGAAGGAAGCCTGTTGTTCTTCTTTTCCTTGCTTTTCTGGCTTCAACTTTATGCTTTAACATGTTGGAGAGATGAATACTTTTTGTTTTCCAAATTGTGGCTAAACATAACTAACTTTTACTCTCTCTCTCTCTCTCTCTCTATATATATATATATATGTGTGTGTGTATGTATGTATGTATATTGAAAAAGGAACTTTTACTATATTTTTTATGAATCTAATTTAATATGTGATATTTTTTAATCGTTGAATTCTAATTTGAATTTAAGTAATTCACTGTTTTTCAATTATATTTATTAATTTATTTTGCATTCCTTGTTGAATTCTCCAATATTTTACATCCTTTTATCAATACTTGCATTTTCCAAAGAATTTTTCAGCAATAGCATTACTTTGACATTTTCTAAGAAGAATTACAGGAAATGCTTGTATCAACTATTTGTCTTAACTCTATGCTATCCACCCTGTATACGAGAGGATAATCAATCTAAAGTTTCAATTGGCTTAAATCCGAGAGGGTGCATTTAAGGAATTTGGACTGTGACCAATTTAAAAGCTTCATATATGTAATTCACAGGGGGGAAATGAGTGTAAATCTTTATATTTAGATTTCGTTGAGAAAGAATTTCATGTCCTATACCTAAGAAGGGTTAACCTGGCAGAATCCAAATCTCGTTAATCGTGAGGGTAGTAGTGATGAGAGTAGTGGAGAGCTTGATGAAAGCGATGATAACGAAGATGACGAAGGCACTGATGAGAGTGAAAGTGATGATGAAGATGAGGAGACCCCAAAGAAGGTGAGGGCATGAATACCTTTTTTTGTATTGGACGTGTACCTATGTACATATGGTTGAAAAAAAAAATGTACATACGGTGTTTTATCCAGTTTTATTATGTAACCACTCAAACAGCATCTACTGATTGTTGTTGGTTCCTGAAGGCTGAATCAAGCAAGAAGAGGCCTGTGGAGTCTACTTCAAAAACCCATGTTCCTGACAAGAAGGCTAAATTTGTCACACCTCAAAAGACAGGTGAATTCTTGTCTCCTTTATGGATTTTCTAGAAGTGTTAATTCTCTTGTTTTGTTTAGTGATATATCTAGTGTTTTATGTTATATTTCATATTTTGGACAAATAAAATGGTTATGGTATTACCAATCAGTTGTAAACTGAAAGCTTGATATATTAAAATGCAGAATTTTTGAAGTTAATGACCTTCTCAATCACCTATTTTTAGAGACTACAAGATTGAATGATTGATTATGTTGTATTTCCATCAATTCTTTTGTTGGTTGGCTTCACTGACATTGTGTAAGATGGGCCCCAACTGTTACTTAAATATCACTATTATGCATTGATTAAATGCTGCGACGCAAGCCTTGGCATTAGACATATGCTAAAGTGATAACAAAGGATTTCTGAAGAGTTGACAACTGTTTCATGCAGAGGAGAGGAAAGGGGTCAGTCACGTTGCGACTCCACACCCCTCAAAGAAGTCTGCTAAGACTCCCGCTAACAGTGACCAGACAAAGCAGCAGCCTCATAAATCAGGCGGTTCATTTCCCTGCAAATCATGCAATAGGTAAATGAGCCTCACAAGGCTTATTGAAATTTGATATTGTTTGAAGCAGCCAAATTTTCTTACATTTACATTATCCTTCTCATCACAGGTCATTTACCACTGAAGGTGGTTTGCAATCCCATACAAAAGCCAAGCACAGTGCCCTAGCGTGAAAGATGGCGTTGAAACGGCTTTTTGTGCTTTGGTTACCTTAGTGCTTCTCAGGGATGAATTTCAGGGAAAAAAAATTTGGAAATGGAAAGATTAATGTGGGACGGCAATCTATTATGTGACTATCTTATATCTACTTCGTGGTTCTATGGAGTCTAATTGTAAGATTTGTTTCTGGATTTCCATTTATGTTGATACCCGATCACTTGAATGTTTGGCTAGAAACTAATGTCAGCATATTGGCGTTTCCTTACTTGCTCAGCAGCCGACCCTTTGAAACTACTGTTTTACTTGAGTGGTTCAGGGGTTTAGGGCTTCTGGATTCAAACTTCGGAGTCTTGGGTACCTCTAGTAACATTTTGCTAACTTTTTAATTCAAGTGTGAAAATTGAAATTTGGTTCTGTAACCAAGTGGAAACAAATTTTCCAGAATTATACTGCTGAAAATCCTTTGATACTACTTTTTGCCCCTTAATTACACAAGATAATTGAGTTTTATTGATAAACATTGAAACGCATGTCAGCTGGCAGCAGTTCTAAACAGTCAACAGGGTGCCCAAATATTAATCCGTGATTGAGCATGTAAAGAGTTCCACGCCCTAAAGATAATATTTTGACGGAGCTGCAATCGAGATCCTGCGAGCTCTCAATCCAGCTCGGGACGAAATCCTGACTTAACGGAATCATTGAGGAGACCTTTAGCATATATATGTTCCCACAGCAACATTCTCTAATAAACTTACATATTGATAAAAGCTTGCATTTAAATTGTCATAGCAATAATCTTTACGCAGCATAATTCAGAACACAACGCTATATTTAAACAATTCAAAATCCCAAAGATGGCATCTCTCAAGTCCCAACACGTCAAACAACTGGACAAGTTATCTGAACGGCAACATCCTAACTCAGCAGCTTACTTCTTAATCGCTCTATTCTTGTAAGTAGATCCATAGCTTACAATCCTACAAACATGCTCAGCAAACGACACCAACCTGTATACAAATATCATGGTAAGCTGCAGAAAAAAATTGAGGCCTGATCCTGGGAAGCAGGAAACCTGAACCTGCAAAACTCATAATAAACGTAAGATCATAGTCTTAAAAAAATTACTCATATCCCCACCAGAATTGATTAACTAGGCCTGCAAAAATCAACTGTATCAGACAAAAGACACCGCAACTTTGAGCAGATACACCACCCCACTCATTATTTTTACTTTGATTCGAGCAGTAAGTGGCTGAGAAAAATTCAGTTTTGGAGAATTTAGACGAAGGAATACAAAATCTTGCAAAAAAGCCTCAGTTGATGACCTAAATTCACCAAAATGTTAGTAGTTTCACAACGAAAGTTCACTCTTTCCACCTTCACTCTTTCGACCATTCTATCTAAAGCTATCGCACAACAGTTAGCTAATATCTTTTAGAGTCGAGGACAACAATTTCTGGAAAACACTGGTACAAAATAGCTGTCGATGATTCTTTAACCGACAGAAACATGCACAATGACTTTGGAGGAAAAGAGTTCTTGGAAGGTGGCAATAGATGAATAAAAGCACAATTGTTGAATTTTTTATAATTTTTTATTTATAAGTTAATTCTATTTTATTCTCCTTATAAATTAGAGCAAGGGGAGAATTTTTGTTTTCTTTGGAAAAATTGAGTTTTACTTTCAACAAGACTGACAGTGGTAGACCTGTACTCCACCTGCACAGTGGAAATGTGCAATAAGCCATATTTTTTTAAATTATTCTCCTTTTAAATTATAGTAGGGGGAGAATTTTTGTTTTCTTTTGAAAAATCGAGTTTTACTTTCAACAAGACGACAGTGGTAGACCTGTACTCCACCTGCACAGTGGAAATGTGCAATAAGACATATTTTTTTAAAGGCCTATCTAACAACAAAGAAAAACTGCAATGTTGCATAAACAAGATTTAAATTTTGCACCAACTAAAATAAAGCATAGGAACAAACCAGAAGAATTCCACTTGAGCCCTTAGTTGTAATCACCACTCTCTTACTGCTGCTGAGGATCACTATATTCACCTCCATTTGGTGTAAAGCCATTGCCATCCCTATTATCATCGTTCCCATCATCATTGTAGTTACTGTTATCAACCTTATTACCAGAATCTGCCTGCTCCTTTTCCCTGTTCCATTGCTCAATCTTAGCCCTTCTTTCAGCACTACTTTCTCTAACTGGACTTCTCCTCCTTGCTCCTGGGCTTCTACTTCGTCCCCCCTTACGTCCAGGACTTCTGCTCCTAGGCCTCCTGCCTCTGTCATGGTACCGATGATCCCTGTCATCATCTCTTCTACCAGAACCACGGCCACCACCATGTGAACGCTCCTCATAACCACCACGGTACTTATGAGGACTACGGCTTCTGCTTCGACTGCGGCTGCGTCTTCTCCTACTTCTGCCAAACAATCGCCTCCTCAGCTCCCTGAATTGATTCAAAAAAGAGAAAAGATTGCATAAACCACCAAGTCACTGAGCAATAATTGCAGAAGGGTAAAAATAAATACATGGAAAGTAGAAGCTAACCTGCTAATCTTCTTCAAATGCATAAAGTTACAGTAACCACCTCGATTGCATACATTTTCCTCATACTGCCTACAAGTAGCTTCCCGAAAATCCGTGACAGGAGAGAAGTCAACGATGATGGGGCGCCCTAACATATTGAACTATTCATGTCAAAGTTTTATCAAATTATTATCTAAGACACTAAAAGACAAAACAATCTCCTACAAATATCACACAAAAACAGTATGCTTAAAAAACTTAAACTCATTATTAATTCTACTTAAACAATCAATTTAAACTCATTATTAATTCTACTTAAACAATCATATCAATCTCCTAACAGTTGATTAATAAAACTAAAAAGAAGATAAAAAAACAATAGATAGCTATTGTTATGACAAAATAACCTGCATAGAACCTCCCATTGAGATTACGAAGAGCATTAGCAGCATGCTCTTCTTCTCTAAATTGAACATACACGTTGCCGACCATGTGATCGGCCAAATTGTCACAGATGTTCAAGCTCTCAATCTCGCCGTACTTGCTTAGTTCCTCGAACAGATCCTCGTAAAAATCCTCGAAGTGATCTTGGATCTTGCGAGGGTCAAGGGCCTGGCCCTGCGGGTCAACGCCGGGAGTGATCATGTCCGGGCGTTGGTACATGTTAGAGAGGAGGAGTGTGGGGCTGATGCTGGGCTTCGTATGAAGCCGAGAGCATCGATCGCCGTGCCTGCACGCGCCGATCTTGAAATAGAACGGACAGTTTACTCTGTCCTTTTCGGTTCCAAATATTGAAGCTAAGTGCTCCGCCATATTCCCCTCCTTGCTGAGACTCTGATGTGCTCAATAATTTTGCTCTCTCTCTCTCTCTCTCTGATTTTTTCTGATTAGGGTTTCTAGCTGTTAAACAAATTTTATAATAACGATATAGGGGCTGTTGTTTACTGATCCTATATATTATTAAGAACGAAAATCTTACAGTACAAAAGCAGGTTTGCCCGAGAGGTTAAGGGGGAAGACTTAAGATCTTCTGCACATAAGTGCGCGTGGGTTCGAACCCCACAGCCTGCATGGTTATATACTTCTTTTTTTTATTTGGGTACGTGATGGAAAATATTGTTTGTGTAAAATTTGTTTTCAAATATGTGTGATAGATTAGGGGCGGGCGTGAGTTTAGTTGAATAGGATTTGTAAAAATTGAATTTAAGTATTATTAAATTGGTTGAAATAAAATGAACGCAATCAATTTAAATATATGTTCAACCCAATTTAACCTAACTCTTAAATCATCAGGTTGAATGTTAAATTAAAATTAGATAAAGAAAAAACGTATGAAATTTGAAATGAAATTCATTAAAACTGAATATAAATATATTATAACGTGAAACTTTCATTCACCTTCTAGTATTCGATAAAGAAAATTAAAAAACCAACCATCTTAAAATTAATAA
This sequence comes from Luvunga scandens, assembly GCA_030449905.1. Taxonomy (NCBI): domain Eukaryota; kingdom Viridiplantae; phylum Streptophyta; class Magnoliopsida; order Sapindales; family Rutaceae; genus Luvunga; species Luvunga scandens. Next base: position 4,970,767 of record JASUUG010001265.1, read on the forward strand.
AATCTCAATAATTAGCTTTTGGACATGCACGTTCTGTTAAAATGAATAAATCAATTCAATATTACAAGTTAAAAGTACAATAAAAAGGATAAGAATAAAGAAATGAAAATAAAAATCTTGCTTTAAATGAAAAATGAGATTTGAAAGAGTGATTTTAGTTTTGGAATTGGAGTTTAGAGCACTAGATACAAAAATAAACTAGTCTATTTTATAAAAGAATTTTGTAATTAAAGATTGACAATTATGATAATGATGACGATGATGATGATGATTATTTATGTGAGTTGAGTATTTGGATTCAGTTAAATAAGATCATCAAAATTAATCCTACCCAACCAAATTATTAACTAGGTTCAAAATACTTAGGCCCAATTAATTTACACAAACCGAATTAAATTTATTAAGTTGGATTGGATTTGTCCACCTCTGAACGGGACGGCGTTTGTTTGTCGATCTAACAAGCCAACGGCAACAAATACAAGAGCGTCTAATATGAGTGATACGGATCCTGGTATAATATTAAAGGCAGAGATACAGATCTTGGTATAATATTAAAGGGTGAGGGAGTGTAATGTTTGCTTTCATTTTCAATTATTATTTTGAAATGGAAAATTATCCACCGACCACCTAATGTTTCGGACTTTTTCAAAAATACACAATTTCTTTTTTTTTTGCCTGAATTACACTTGAAGTTACAATTCTTTACATTTTTTCACTTCCGTCTGTTGACCGTTAAGATTCCGTTAGTTGTTTTAACAAAATGACTGTTTTGCCCCCCAAAATTAATGCTATATGATGAAATTGTAATTTTACATTTGGAGGGCAAAATCATCATTTTATTAAAAAAACTAACGAAATCTTAACGGCCAACCGACGGGAGTGAAAAAATGAAAAAAATTATAACTTCAAGTGTAAAAAAAAAAAAAGAATTGTGTATTTTTTAAAAAAAAAAAAAATCAGGTAGTCGGTAGATAATTTTTCTTTTGAAATCAAGACCAAATTTTTTTAAAACTAATTTTTAAACAAAGAAATGTCATGCATTAGAGTATATGGATCCCGTTTTCCGCCATCTCAAGAAGCAGCAATGCAACAAACTTGCGGTAACGAAATTAGATGATAAGAACCCCAAAACCATTCTTCAAGGGAGATCCAGCCACAGAATTTTCGGAAAACATTTTCGTTATGCAATGGCTCGCACGCATCCGTATTAGTTTTATTGCCACAATGCAGATCAACTAGCACGTCAAGCACTAAAAACTGCCAATGAATGGCAGAGTAAATAACTGATTGAAACCAAAGCTGAAATTCTAATAAAAAAGAAACACTGCCTTAGTACCGCAACTAGACACTCATTTTAGTAACACATTCTCTAGGAAATGGTTCCTGATACAGTAAGGTTCAAACTCTGACAAAAACTCAGTCAAAATTATTGAGAAAAGATCTTGGGTCACAAAATGCTAAAAACCCATAAAAATCCATTTTACATAACTTATTGAAGTAAACCTCCACAGCTCAAATCCAGCACCAAACCAGATCAGCATCTCAAACTCTAGTAGGGTTCAACAGGTGCACGGAACTTAGCACCAGCATAAACTGCTTCAGCACCAAGCTCTTCCTCAATTCTCAGAAGCTAAATGAACATAATAAATTATAGTCAAGTCCACTGATTCTGAAATGTTAAAATTCAGGAAAAGCAAAAGAAGATAGGTCAAATGATCTTTCAAGAGGAAAAAAGAAGATGCTGACCTGATTATACTTCGCAAGGCGCTCTGACCTGCATGGTGCTCCTGTCTTAATTTGACCCTGATCATGAACAAGAAAACAATAAGAAACAAAAGTCTTAAAATAAACTTCTTGTAATTGAGCAATAGTATCATGTATATAAAGAGCATATTTACCGTGGCCAAGCCCACTGAGAGATCAGCAATGAAAGTATCTTCAGTCTCACCACTGCGGTGGCTGGCCATCACACCCCACCCAGCTTGCTTGGACATTCTGACAGCTTCAATGCTCTCAGTTACAGATCCAATTTGATTAACCTTTCCACCAAAACAGAGACAAGGTACAGATCTTCGTTTACAATGTCGTAAAGCAAGAGTAAACCAATGACCAAATAAAGGACTAAAGAAGTACCTTGAGAAGGAGGGCATTGCAGGTCTTCTCTTTGATAGCCTTCTCAACCCTCTACAACACAGACAATAAATAAATGTTGAGCGCTCTAGAATACAAAAAAAGAGAACTCAGGTTTTCATGTTTCATTAAAGAAAAGAATAATAAATTCATTCACAATTTCCTCTTAAAAATCCTAATAAACGTCCACATTTACCTTAGGATTGGTGACCAAAAGATCATCTCCAACAATTTGTACTTTTTCTCCAACCTCACTGGTTAGCTTGGCATAGTGCTCCCAGTCGTCTTGGTCAAATGGATCTTCAATTGATACAATAGGATAATCAGAGATGAATGACTTATAGAGATCTTTGAGTGCATCTCCTGAGATCTTTTGTGAACCATTATTGTTCTGCAAAAACAAAACGAAAAAATAAAGAAACCAGGGAAAAAAGAAAAAGTATTTTACCACAAAAACATGGACAAATAAGGAGAAAGTTGATCGGAACAGAATTATGGTAATTAATGAACATTTCTCCTAAAGGATTGGCTTGAATAATGCATACACCCAACTAAAGATGATCAGGCTACAAACTTCAAATGATTATGCAAATCTGACAACAAATCATGACTGCTAAACCAAACAAGTGGCTCATGCCAACTACCAATAATTGCATTGCCAATGTTATCATGTAACAGAAACTCACCTCTTCCTTGAAGTTCAGATCATAAGTCTTATCCGAGCCATAAAATTCAGATGCAGCTACATCCATTCCAATGACAACCTAACAATAAGAAGCACATCTTATTAAATTTGTCAATTGTTGTGATGTCAGGATACCCAAAAGCAATTTAAGAGAATTTAAAAGGTAAAATACAAACATGTGATTGAAGATGTTACTGACTTTGCCTGTGTAACCGGCTTTAGCAATGGCTGTGTTGAGCAATTCAAGTCCTTCCTTGTTCTCCTGAACAAGAAGAACCATTGTTTTGAATAAATGAACAAAACAAGAACATAAATAAAAATCATTAGAGAAAGTTGAACTCTGATTAACCTGAATATTGGGAGCAAAACCGCCTTCATCACCAACATTTGTAGCATCCTGGCCATATTTCTTTTTAATCACAGCCTACATGACAAGGAAAGAGCACTGTATTTAGCAAATGTTAGGGTAACAAAAGCCATATGAAACTTCATAAGAATTAGGAGTGTCTAAAAGGAAGGTATGTATAAGACCTTCTCCTCGAGTGCAAGATATAAGAAAAAGAAATCGACTTGCAGCAATACAGAAAAGGAATTACGATTACTATATGCCTGCAACGGAACATAAGCAGCAAAATAGACAGCATGCCCTGTTCTCTCAAAGGCAATGGAAGACACTATTAAGTCAGGAAAGACAAAAAGTTTCTGACAAAACAATCATTTATTAAAGTATTTACTGCTACAAACAAAGATCCAGCACCTAAAGCCAGAAGTAGAAAACACCACCGAGAGAGTCCAACCAAGTTTCTTTGAAAATCATGAAGTAATTATAAATTGATTAAAATATTTACATAGCACTCTGATAAACAATCATATGTCATTACAATGCTCACGGTATCCAATAGTGACAATAAAGAAAAGGTTGCAAGCTACCTTCAGATGGTGATATACTTCTACACCCATCTTCATGGCTTCTTTGAAAGAAGAAGCGCCTACAGGAAGAATCATAAACTCCTGCAGAAAGAAATGAATAAGAATCTGATTACGGAGGAGAATCCATAGAATATAAATCAAGGGAAGTATCAAGAAACACACCTGCATAGCAAGTTTGTTTCCTGCATGTGATCCACCATTAATGACATTGAATGCTGGCACTGGTAATACCAAATTCTTGTTACCAGCAAGTTCGGCAATATGCTGCATTCAAAAACCCAAAAAAAAAAAAAGATTCATCACAAGAAAAACTGGGGAAAAAACATTGGTTCCCTATATATTAAATGCACTCGTGCCAAACAAATTTTACCCATCGCTAAAACAATTCAAAAAAATTCCTAGGTATAGAAGTATCTATTAAAAGACTGATAGACAACAAACCTTGTAAAGAGGAATCTTCTTGACATGAGCACCAGCCTTGCAGACTGCAAGGGAGACAGCCAAAATGGCATTTGCTCCAAGCTGAGAAGAACTCAACATAAAAAAAACAATGATCAGTATAAATTTAAGTAACCAATTAAAACAAAATTGAAATTAAAGAAACAGTTGTCAATATACCTTCTGTTTGCACCAACCCCACTCATTTACAGTTCCATCAAGTTGTTGTACCATATGGTTGTCAATAGCAACCTGCTCGGTTGGGTCCTGCGTGAAAGAACAACAAAAATTTGAAAGTTCAGATGGAAGATGATAAAAGTCAAAAACCAGACAAGTTAAATTAAACAACAATCTGATAAAAACAAACTAAAAAATTTAGCAAACCTTGCCAACGAGTGCGGGGCCAATGATGGCGTTGACATTGGTAACAGCCTACATAGATTAAACATGGTCAGCAAGAGTAAAATATGAATACGAATAACTTGCAAGTAAGACAAAATCACAAAGGTGATAAAACTAACCTTCGACACACCCTTGCCTAGGTAATCAGAGCCTCCGTCTCTTAGTTCAAGCGCCTCATAAATTCCTATAAACCAATCAATTTAATAAATTAATTAAAAAAAAAAAAGCAAACCAATAATAATAACAATAATACACTACTTACAACAAACTCATGCAGTAAACTGTAAACTTACCGGTGGATGCACCGCTTGGAACAGCAGCTCTCGCCACGTAGCCATCTGATGTTGTCACATCGACCTATAATATTAAAATTGAGTAACAGATTTGTCAACAAAGCCTTTAAAATGATCTATCGCATCGAAACGAAGTACAAAGAGATCGGTGACATAGAAAGAGACAAGATCTGGTAAAGATACGAACCTCCACCGTTGGATTTCCACGGCTGTCAAAGATCTGCCTGGCTTTGACGGCAGCGATGGTTATTGCCATTTTCTGAAAGCTGCAAAATCGAAGAAAGATCTAGGACGAGAGACAGATTGTGAGTGCGACAAGAGTCTTGTGATTAAGTGAAGTGTTGTTAGGAGTAGGTTTTTTTTTTATATATATATAGATAGGTTGCGTTAATGTGAACCGTTAGATTTATACATGGTTTTAGGTTTAAGTACAAAACGGTGTGCTTTGTTCATGTTTATACTTTCTATGTACTTGCCCGGTTTTAACTGACTTTTGCTTGTTTTCTTGGTGGACAAACATGGATGGGATTACCAATTTACCCTTTCTTTTTGGCCAAGGAAATAAATAAAACGATTGTATCCCGGTATTCCCCAACAAAAGATATTCTTCGGATCTTTTTATGTCAACCAAATTCACATATTTTTATTATTAAAAATAATTCATATATAGATTAAATAAATTTATCATAATTATTCTTTTTTAATTTATGGAAATGACGAAAAATTATGATTATTTTCCCTAGAATAGCTTAGTTTAATTTTTTTTTCTTATTTTTGTAGTTAAAATATGTGTTTTTTACAATAATACTCATAGATAGTGTCATCAATATCTACCAAGCTCTTTATCGTATTTAGAGGAATTTGTATCAATCAAATGCTATTATTTAGCTACAAAAATAATTGAAAATTTAAGTTTAGATATTTTTATAAATAGGGTAAAATATTTTGCTACTTCTATCAAATTTTCCTAGTAATTTTTTAAATTTTTATCTTGAGAAACAAGTATATTTTAGAGGGTCAAAAAATATCTCTTAACATGATATTTCTTCTAGATCCTTTCGATTCATAATTCTAGAAGTGGTCAGCTATGTCTTCCAGATAATCTTATTCTGCATATATTGGAGGAATGAAATTTTCTAAAGTTTTTCAATAGTCAATTTCTTACATTCATATTCCAACAAATAAATATCCAAAATGGTAGGCAAGTCTCATATAATTGTCATATGCTAACGGTTCAATTGAAATCTGTGTGTTAGAAAATATTTTTCATATTGCTATAAATAATTTCAATCAACTTAAATTACTCTAGTTATACGACTAACATTGTGTTCTGAAAAAGGCATGATCATTCAATTCGATTTCATTTTAAAATTTTACCAATTAATATCTTATTTTATTTCCCGAAAATTACTCTCTTTGATTTAAATAAAGCACATGTGAGGTGGTGTGTGTGTCTATGTATAGAAATTCTCTAATATAAGATTTTAAAGTGTAAGAAAATCTAAAAAAAAAAATTTTAAAATCATGTGATTTTAAAGTTTCATTTCATAATGTTATTAAACCCTATGGTTTTAAAAAAATTTTTGAACATTTTTAAACTCTAAGATTTGGGACAAAAAAATTACTACTAACCCAATTCATTTTGATGATTATTTTATTAAGTATGGACATATTGATAATATTTTTTAAAAAAATATGAAAAAAAAATAACTACACAAATGACGTATTCTCGTATAAGTACGTTAGCACTTGCATCCTGCGCATGCAGTTTCGCATAAGAAATTCAAAAGCCGGCCAACCTTTTTGAGCTCGGCACGCCTGTGTTTGAGGCACGAGTAATGACATCAAGTGCTGCACATATCGATAATTATTTAGCACTAAAAGTCGGACGTTCCTCTTTGAATTTTGCTAAGGTACAATTATTGAATCATTTTTTCTTTATTCTTTTTCACCCTCACAAGCGAATCATTCATGACCATTACTGCATTTTTTTAAATTTAAATGCAACAGTCTAGGATTTATTATCTTTTTGTAGCCACTATAATTAGAAAAATTACTTATGCGATGATTAAAAATTGGTTAACTACTTAATTCAATTCAGAAAACTTTTTTTTTTATAAAGAAAAACATGTTTAAAAGTTTACTTCTATTGTCATTTATTTCTGTGCATTAATGATAGTCTGCAACTACCTCATCCACAAGTCACGATTTTTGTGAGTTGCTGAGCTTTGGAACAGACTCGGGGAATATGCTTTTGAATCCCCTAGCTTATTCGTGCCGCCGCTTGTGATGACGATAAATGATAAACTGATTTAGTCAAACAAGTAATTTAAGAACTGTACGAAATGTGATTGCATGATAAATTTTGTCTGATGACTGTTCTCGTATATCATTAGGTTTTTTTTTTCCGAGCTGTACGACAATCCACTAGTATTACAGATTTACAGTCACAGGCTATCAAGATGTTAGAAAACATGTCTTGGACATAATCAGATGATGACGGAAGTGAAACAAAAGACTTTCATTTAGAAATTTGAAGTCAACAAAGAGAGGACTGGCAATCAAATAAATTATTTATAATTGAATTTATCATATAGCCATAACTGAATCTCCCTACCCAAACATTGGCAATTAGTTTTTCACCAAATACACTTTGCATGAAACTATTTGCACATCAATCAAATGCTTCAAGATATGAGTTCTTAAACTATTCCAAAAATCTGGGCAATCCTGGTATAAAACAGTCCATGACTAAACAGTATAAAACAGTTCTTAAACTATACCATCCCTTAAGCACATGCCCCTCTTGGGATCCAAAATTGGATCTTGATCTAAAAGCCTGAAAGAGCTATGACTAAAATGTGCGCTGGACAATGTCTCAAATCCTTTGTTTGGCAATACATTAAGCGATGGTAATCTGAATCTGACCAAATTTACCCGAAAAAATCTATAAATTTAGGATCTGAGGTTCGTCTTGTTTCTTGGATTATGTAACATACAATAAAAATCAACACATCAAAATGACTCTTTTACCTCAGTAAAGCATGGGAAACGTTGTTATTTGCTCCTTTGGTATAACCTATGCCCTAATCAAGATTGAATCAAAAGCTACTGCTTATGGTTGTATGCACAGTTTACACTAGCATCCAACGACCTGTTTGAACAAACAAAACTGACGTCAAACTTAGTTAGATACTTGCTAATCTATCAACCATAGAGCTCAACTTAATAGTTCAAATCAGATCAAGATATTATAGATTGTATCCGTATTATGTATGTAGAGATTTAATAGAAAGTTTTCATATAAAAGATTTTGTTCTATTTGTTTTATTACAATTAATGTGATTCCTATTATGCTCATTAACGATATCAAGTGTAAGCTTGAGACTGAGTACAAATTATCTGTTTAGGGTTATGCATCCCTTGCAACTTGTACCTAACATTAGACGCTCAATTAGGCTCTGAGTCTTATTTGAGCTTAACACTCTAAGCCAAGTACTGGCTTAGCAATTTCTGCCACTAATGCAAATTCTAGATGAGCATTATGCAACCTTAACTAATATCAAATTAGAATGCATAGGTCAAAGAAACCTTTTAGAGTTCAATTGACTAACATTCAAATAAATTCTCCCTATATCCATCCTCATTCACCATCAATCATTCATTTCAAAGCTAACCTTCTCCTTTCTTGCTCTTATGCTAAATAACCACGACATATATGCATAGCAATGGCCAAAGAAAGATATTATTACAAATATATTATTGGTAGATGGTCACTGGCAAAGGTCACTAAAAGCGTAATGTTGCAAGGGATGCATAACTCTAAGGCAGCATGAAGGCCCACATTCCTTCAGCATGTTTAATGACGCAAAAGATTAAAAAGGGGAAGCAATGGAATATGACAGCACAATCTGGTGCAGGCTAGCACATTTTTAGAATTGGAAAGGAGCTCAAACATTAGAAGAAAGATATCACAAACTTTAATGCATCATTGATAAAAATTGTCTTTTTGCTGTATCAGCATTTTAAAAAATACACTCATACATGTATACTTTCTAGATATGTTACACGATGTAAGCAAACAACCCAGCAACCATCCAAAATCCAAATAATCGAACAGATAATGAAGATTGGGATCAAAAATAAATTGAGCAAGATAAAAATCCAAACAGCTCTGAAGATTGAAATGCACAGGGAGAAGTAGAAATTTCAAAAGGAGACACAAGTTTTTAGTGACAAAGACACATTATTCAACGCTCTAATGAAATTGAATTATTTCAAAAAAAAAACTATCTCACCAAAATCACAGAGCTTTGAGCATGTCCTCGGCTCCGCTGAAAGTAAAGGCGCCGCCCTCCTCCAAATTGAGAACCTTAACGACGCCGTTTTCAGCCAAAAGGGCGTACCTTCTGGACCTAACTCCCAATCCCATGGGCTTGTCACTCAAGTCGAGCTCACAGCCAATAGCCTTAGTGAACTTCCCGTTCCCATCAGACAACAAAAGCACTTCATCGTTGATTCCAAGATTCTCCTTCCACTCCCTCATAACGAAGGCATCGTTCACAGAAATGCAGGCGATGGTGTCAACGCCTTTGGATTTCAACTCGGCGGATTTCTCGACGAAGCCCGGGAGGTGTTTTTGGGAGCAGGTGGGGGTAAAGGCGCCGGGAACGGCGAAGAGGATTGCTTTTTTATTGGAGGTGAGCTCAGAGACGGTGATGGTCTGGAGCTCGCCGGCGGAGTCGAAGTAGGAGAGGGTGGCGTCGGGGAGCTTGTCGCCCACAGAAATGGTGGCGGAGACTGGCGTGGCTTTGGTGGAGAGAGAGAGTTTTGTGGTGGCGGGTTTTGCGAGTAGGCGGTGGCGGAGGGAGAGATTTTTGAGTGGGTGAGGGAGAGAATGGAGGGATTTAGGCGAAAAGAGAGAGGATTTGACGGTGGCAGTAGAAGTGGCGGTAACGGCGGCGGAGCAAAGGAATTTGGAGAATGTAAGAGAGGTTGCCATTTTGGCGGAGCAAACAATGGAAGTGGGTGAGGATTCTGAGACTGAGGTAAAGCGGAAGGTTTCTGTTTCTTTGTTGGAGGCTTTTGTGTATTGCGTGTGTTATAGCCAGGTGTATGAAGATTATAACAAGTCAATTACCGTCCTTTCTTTCCATCATAGTTATTTTATTCTTAGTTAGTCAATTTTAGGTAGCCTTTTTTTTTTTTTTTTTTTTTTAATACAGTACTAAAATTTTTTAAATCAATTATATAATTAACATATTTCTAATTTTTTTTTTAAATAGAATTGATTTAACTGAATCTAAAATTAACATATTTCCAAATATTTAAGAGTACACGTAATATTTAAATTTTCATTAAAAAAAATAAAGAAGAAAGATGTTCACCATTCAACTAGATTTATCATAAATATACAAAGGTATTTACTACACCAATACCCATTCTCATTTAAGCGTCTCTTTCTTTCGTCATTACAAATTTTTCGTTGTTAACACATCTTCAAATCTACAAGATGACAAAAATGAAAAATACACAAAGTAATGAGAGAAAAAAAAAAACTTTTGAAATCTTTATAGTAGTCAAATGAGAGTGGAGGTGGGGTCAATGCCATTATGCTAATGTTAATGTTATGTTGTGGAGTCATTCTGCAGCTAGATTTTACATCTGACTAGTAACTACTTTTATATCTTTTTCTTGGCCCATGGCTCGTGTCTAATCACAATTGAAGAGTGAATGTTTAAAGTGGCCCAAACTAGTATATAAAGTTTAGACATCAAAGGGTAAAGTTCTTGTTTGCTCGGTTTGCTTTTGGCAATATGGACCTTTACGTGGCCATTTCACCAAGTAATTGGCAAGTTGTTTCCTCGTAAAACAACCTTCTATTGATCCAGACCTACCAGCACCCCCTCAGTGTGATCGCTCTGATCACCTCCCTTATGACCCTCAATAGCCCCATGACCATTTATCATGGAGACAGCCCACTGCCCTTAATATGCACCCAACTTTAAACCCTTCACACCCACTAAGATATAGCCCGTTCAACGCCAAAACCGTGTTCAACCTATCACTACTGGTGACAATGCAGTTGGTGTCTCCAATCATCTCCGCTCTGGCGTGACTTATTGTGCACCCCACTCTCCCAAAGCCGTCTTATTCCTCTGCGGTGAACCCTGCAACCATCCTTAATCCAAATGCGCCTCCTCGTCCCCAGAAATCATTTATTGATGCGTTTGCTAGTTCTGCAGCCCCTTTGGTTCCGGTTAAACCGGTTTTATTGCATCGTGGTGAACCTATAGCACATTTTCTGCTGAGGAAGTGTAGGTTATGGCTGAACCTTTCAAACTGGCACTCGTTGGTGAGTTTTGTTTTGGCCATTCCCCTACAGAAGTTAGTAGATCATTCTTTGTGTCTGTGGGCGTTGAAAGGGAACTCCCAAATCTCTCTGCTTGACAATAGGCACGTGTTAATTAAGCTTGCTATTGAGGAGGAATATTTTTGTATTTGAGTGAAACAGACTTCGTATGTTAATGGCCAGAGTGTGCGGAATTTTTAAGTGGAGTACCGATTTTCGTTGTTAGGAGAAATCTCCAGTTGTGCCTTTTTGGGTGTCATTACCCTATGTACCTGTTCATTTTATTCATTATAAATCTATTTCATTTTTCTTTTCCCGCAGCTATTGGTACACCTTTGCGTCAGGGGAAGGGAGGTGGTCAGAGTAATTACGATGAGAGGTGGTGGTCGGTGTGGATCAATAGAAGGTTGCGATTGTCTGCGATAATTGCCAAGTTATTGACTTATTTCAAGTTAGATTTTGGTTACTTTGGCTGCTTTAGCTTCACCTAACAGTCTGTTCTCAAAGAAATCAATCCTAGATTTTGATTCTAGGAAATTCCATAGGCTGAAAAGATGGCCATTGTACGTATCTTGCATAAATTAGAACTGAGCATAAAAAATTTGTATACCCTTTCTACACCGACAATGTTGCACTCATTTTAAACTGTCGCATGAATAGCGAAATGAGTCTTGACAGTTCTAGATGCCATGGAGAAATGGCATTTTTGTGCTTGATCTGCGTATCTTCTTCAGGCTACTAATTTCACATTGTTACAAACAAACAAGAGTAGCAAAAGAATGTATCAAAATGCCAAAGGATTTGAAGATACCTAAAGAGAGCCACCAAAACCCATTTTTCAAATATAACACGAGATCATTCACATTCTTTCTTCCAACTCCTACTTCTCAACAAGTTAACCTAATAATGAATTTTTGTCTTCTGGGATCTTTTCGTGACTCCACTTACGCATTCTTTTAAAAATGTATTGCAGATAGCCATTAGGCCACTATGATGACTTGATCGACCCCAAGCCCAAGTCATAACGGGCTCGCTTTGTAACTAAAACGTTTCGACCTTTAGCTGCAGTGACCCAGCTTCCATGTAAACGAAATGTAATCCTGTTTTCTCAAATCATGCCTGCGCACTGCATACAATCTATACATAAACGAAAAGTAATTTTGTTTTCTCAAATCATGCCCGCGCACTTCATACAATCTATACATATACTCACATTATAATATTATCTGATCGGGGTACATTTGGAAGTTTAAATTCATACAATTATAGCAAAGTTAGAGAGGAAACATGGCTCAAAAAATTGGTTTATGCTCTGAGTACCTGGATGAGCGAAAGAGTAGACAAGATAATTTTGGTGCTGCCAACAGAAGTTGTCTCACTCACAGACAAAAATAAGAAAAATGGAACTTAAATCTGAAACTGATCACATTTCTCATCTTTATTGCCTCTCAAACAAATTGCCAATCATAAGAAAACAGGCCAAGGAATGAAGAAAATCTACAATTCTCATTCTAAAGCATACAATTCCAAAGTGTTCTATATCTACTTGGGTACGAACCCACAGCTGCCCTCCCTTTGTTCTTATTTTAATGCATTCCAACATTTTCTCTGTTACTTCCTTCATTTCTTCCATATTCACAAGGTAACTGTTTTTTTTTTTTTTTTTTTTTGAGTCATTCACTCAGAATCGTTTATGCTTAACCTAAAAAAATGACATCCTTATCTTTTTGTACAAGCTAAAGGTGCCAAAAAAACCGTCACATATTGCGTTGCTGAAGGAGAGAATAACCTCATAGCGTGACAGATAGCCTAAAGACTTACACCATCACTGCAGAAATTGTTCTAAGTGTGTGGGACATAGATACCAATATAACCCAATCCGATGATGAAGAATGCTAAGGCTTGCACAAAAAGGTAAATGAAGTAGTGGTTGTTCCCAAATAAAACATCATAGCAGCCGCAGGAGAAGAGGAATGCTCCAACTCCAAGTTCTAAAAGGTAAATTCTGTCAATGATCACAAAGAAGGAGGTTAGACAAGGCTGCGTTAAGTAAATTGCGGCAGCTAGCTTGTGCCTTCATTGCTTAGGGAACAGAGGTAGAAACAAATTTATATACCTGTCTCTGAAAAAGAACCTACGCATCCTGGGTGCTTTTGCCGCTGCCTTAGCCTTAAGAGCACCTCCAAGTTTCTCTGTCACAATCCATTCATTTACTCTAACACCCTCTAGCAGGCCAATGAAGGTAGCCATTGTCCGGTGCAGTGACATGACATTTTCGAAAAGGATCCAGAAAACCAACAGATGGATAGATCTGTAAGAAAAATGGCAAATTGTGGGTTATAAGAAAGGTGAATAAGCTTGAGCAGTTCTTAAGAGAAGAACAGATACTAAACGAACAAATGATAAAATCATTCAAATGCAGACCTTGGGGTTCCAACGGCATTGAGAATGGTAATGACGGTAGGTATATAAACAGCAGCCCACTTGGGAACCTGAACTTCAGGAATGACAACAGTTGCGGGCAACACAACACAGTATAAAACAAATGTAATAATGTGTGCTATGATCTTCCTGACAAAGAAGAAGCTATAGATCACATGTACTTTCTTCCACAACGACACTTTCTGCATAAACATATCAAAACACCAGATGTGAGATGACTTCATTTTTTTCATTGAATTAAATTATCTAGAAATGAATTTTATCTGTTATGCCAACACATGCAAACAAACCAACCTTGTTTCTTACAATCTCCATCACCATTTTCCTGAAGAGATTGGCAGGACCACAAGACCAGCGGTGCTGCTGGTAGCGATAGGCCTTGAAAGTACTTGGCAATTCATTTTTCACCTACAATTAAGACCAAATTAAATAACTTGTTTTTAAGTGTGCAGACAAACAGAAACGCTAAGCAAATTAAAAATGGATTGAGCAATAATTTGTTTTCATCATGTGCTTTTCTAGTAGGCTTACTGGCTAGAGTGTTCAATTTGATGTGACCATCACAAATTGAACAATTATGGTGCAGCTAAAAATCAAGCAATTAATCATTCTGTTGATTTAGGTTTTTTTAACAAATGAATGAATATATGCAATTATATTTGAAAAGAAAAGGAGGGTGAAATAATTATGATACCTTAACGGTACCAAGATACAAGAACTTCCAGCCTTTAAGACTTGCTCGGACAGCCAAATCCATATCTTCCACTGTGGTCCTATCCTTCCATCCTCCTGCCTCATTCAGAGCTGCAATCCTCCATACGCCTGCCGTCCCTGTATCATCATTATAATTTCACAAACCACTTGTTACAAAATAATATTAATAATAATATAATTAAAACTTAATTTCATAGAATTTCACAATATATAAAGTGGTTTTTAAGTAATTTTATCTGACTAATCACTAGATTCGAATCCTACGGAAAGTAAGAGGTTAAAAAATAAATATACATTTTGACATCCACTTACCATTTAAAAAATAATACTTCTCAATAATAATAATAATAATAATGTGCATGTACGTACCGTTGAAGCCGAAGAAGGCATAGGTCGAAGAACCAACTTCTTGCTCAACTGTAAAATGGTAATCTAGTGACATTTCTTGTAATCTTGTCATCAAGCACTCATCAGCATTCACTGCAAAACAACCAAACAAAACAAAACCCACTGCCATGTCACTAACTTAGCTGGCATTGATTTTTTGCTTTTTTTCTCTTTTTTTTTTAAATAATAATAAAGAAGAATTAAATAACCGTCGGTTAGTAGTGAGTAGTGCCCAGTGAATGGACATAGGAAACTAGACTAAAGACAATGAGCGGAGCACCAGGTCCACCATTAAGATTTCACATGCAGCTGCCGGGGAATATTAAAAGAAAAGGTTAAAGTAGACATTTGCGACCCGCAAAATTATTCATCCATATCATGCCCATGTGTTTTGTTCTTTAATCCAAACATGCCCTTGTGCTTTGTTATCAACCATTATAGAATAAAAATACTGATTAGCCCCACCCAGCCCAAAACTCTACACTTTCTTAACTGAGTAAATTCAACAACTTTTGCAGCTTTTTCATCAAAAAACTGTCATAGCATTTGCTACCGTATTAATGCTTTACCTATAGTATACAGCTCATGTTTATTAATTAAATTTATTCCGCAGTGATTGGATTCAACGTGATTGAAAGTCTCACAACTTCGCTTCTTATTGAATGAACTATTTTTAGAAGTTTGATATTAGTCGAAATCTGAAATCGGATTTCAAAATTCTAGTAACTTGAACCCTAAAGCCATTGCCACGTACAAATTGCCATTGCATGTGCACATTTTGAGTGCTTCAAAACGCGACAGACAGCAAAAGTTTGATTGAACAAAAGAACAAAACGACACCTGAACATGACGTTCCTAGCCTTTTATAAAACGATATCTGCCGTTCTCTCCAATTGGGTCTCGGCCAGGCTATGGGTCCCACAAGATAAAAGAATCAATAAACAAATGCAAACGTGTCAAAACAATGGAGCCAGAGATGAAACGCGACCCAACTCAGCCCAGCCCTCAATTTGACCCACCGACAGTTTTGGAAAATGTTCCTGTTTATTACACAAGCCTAACCCTCCAAAGTCCCACCACCACCAAGGCACCAACAGAAAAACGAAACTAGAGAGGTGAGAAGACATGTTGTCACAAGGGAAAAGTCTAAATTAAGGCTAGTGTTAAAAAAACATACAACTAAAACAGAATCTAAATTTACCGAATTTCCAGCGAGCCTGAACGAGAGCTAATTGAGGATTGTGAACGAGAAAAGGGATGGTGCGTGTGAGAAAATCAGATTCGGGCTGAAAATCAGCGTCAAAAATGACAACAAAATCGCAGCTTTTAACGTAGCCCCGTTTCATGCCTTCTCTGAGAGCCCCTGCTTTGTACCCTTTTCTGTTGTCTCTTACTTCATACTTTATGTTGACCCCTTTGCTTGCCCATCTTTCGCACTCAAGCTCCACCATATCCTGCAATACAAATTATATCTTAATTCCATGCAAATTAAATAAATATTTTCATCTGGGTAATCGTAATTATTGTTTAATTAATGTAATTTTGTAACACCTTGATTGTTAGGTCAGTTGAATCGTCAAGGACTTGAATGATGAGTCTATCCGACGGCCATGAGAGCCCACATGCAGCTCCTATTGACAGCTGGTAAACCTGCAACAATTTTATTTTAAAATGCATGTAAACAGCAAACAGCATGAACTTGCTCAAAAGATAACAAAAGACATAAATGAAGAACCAAAAAGAGTTATAAAAAGGGCAAGAAAAGGACCTCTCTTTCGTTGAACATTGGGATTTGAACCAGAACCATGGGATAAGACGAGTTACCCAACTCAACATCTTCCTTCATTGACTCAAATTTGTATCCTGTTTCAGGACTGCGCCCTGAGAGCTTGAGCAACAAAATGACAAGGCTCATGTAAACTCTCTCGATGAATAGCATTAGAGACATGATCAAACAAAGAAAAACTGCGACATTTAGCAATGGGACAATCAATGGCGCTTTGATCCAACCCCATAGTAATGAAAGTTGCACTGCTATATCATCTGTTCCTCCTAAAGCTGAATCGGGTAGCACAGTTGCTGCAGCTAACTGACCCATTATATGATTTTGTTATGAAAAACAAAAACAGAGGAGAGGCTAATGTAGGAACACAATGACAAAAAAGATGAATGATTGTACTATGAAGTTTGGGAAGGAAACGACTAGATCTGCCTGGATTTAAAGGGCTTTCCTTTAGCTAAAGAGCAAAAGAGAATTTGATATTGCTTCTTTTGTTTGTGATTTTGCTTCCGTATCACGCAAAACAATGGAAGCAGAGCTGGGAATGTCAGTCACTGGCTCTAGACATCAACTTGAAAGGTTATTCAGAACAATTTTCTTTTTATGTTTTTGGTATTTTCTGCTTCTGTATTGAGAAGAAAACAGAAGCAGAATAATAATGTATTTTACAAGCTTTTAGAAGCCGAAAAATGAGAAAGAAAATAAATGCATGAAGAGCAAGCAAAACGGGAAAGAACAATGCCCTATTTATATCAACTCTATCTTTGGGTTTTATTTTTTTGTGTGTCGCTCTGTGTGTGTGTGTGTGTTTTAAACCCTGATTCTGCTTCTGGCTCTATTTTTTTTCATTTTTAGTTTTGTTTATGTATTTTAATTTTAGCTCTTCTAAAAAACTAGAAAATCTAACTACCACAACAACAAAATGAGAGGCTTACACAGCCTCCTCCTGTGATGTAATTTGAGGCGTTCATCCATTTTGGGAGCCTAATTGATTGTTGATATGTTTTTCTTTTTATATGTTAGCTTAAATGAGCTTAGATGCTAATGATCAATTCCCAAGAGTTACCCTTGATTTTGTAAATTTTGAAGTAATTTTTCAGCATCATTTCATCAACAGAAAATGGGAAGAAACGAAAAGAAAGAGCGCATGTCGGTAACTCATCGATGGGACTGGGATCATTCACGATTTAACAGAAATGCCCTTACTTGGTCTCCATTGTCCATCTGTGTGACTGTCACTGACAGCTCAGAAATTGTTATGCTTTATACCACTGCTTTTTTACTAAATTACAATTTCCCCCGCTTGACTATTTGTTATTTGTTTACTAAAATCGAACGCCCCCACGGAAAATATGCATTAATCAGGCTGTAACCACTTAACCAGTGTAACCCTCGCACAAAAGTTAAAGGCTCTTGCCGTGTTACATTAGCTGTAAAATATGACGATTCAAAAATAATTATATTTTATCTCTAAGTTATTATTATTTAAATAATTAAAGGATTGTGGGAAATTAATTTTAAGTTTACGGTAAGTTACATTTTAATGTAACTAAGCAGTTGCCATAGTTGAGGTGTAGATTCAAGAGTATTAGTGTTGGAAAAAAAAATTTACTGGTCCTGAGTTGTGGTTATATTTTCATAGTTTTTTAGAATACATTCAATTGTATTCTTTTAAAAAATTAGCAGAAATTTATCCAACACCAAATTTATATCCTTTGCTAAAAGACAACTAGGAAAAAATTATATAAATTAGAGGGCACTTAAGGCCCATATGAGATTATTTTTAGTAGGTTTGAAAGTGATTTTTAAAAATTAAAAGTTAATTTTAATATTTGGTAAATATTTTTAAAAATTACATCTGACAAAATCATCCCTTCCAACTGCATATTTTGAAAAATAGGGAATGAAAAGCTTTTCAAAATCTAATTTTAAGAATAAGTTTTATACTTAATATAATTTTATATATACCCTCATATATATTATAAAAATCTAGGATTATCCTTATTAATTGAAAAATAAAATTATTAACTTTAAAGAGATTATTATTATTACCAATTATATTGAGATAATAAAATTAAAAAAAATACAATTAATAATATCAAATACTTATTTTAGTTATGAATTATTTTAGATACATGTTTACATTTTTGTAAATAAATTTTGTTCAACATATTATGCAATTCAATTATTTATATTTTAACAATAGTTTAATAGCGCTTTAAAAAAATTACTAAATATTTAATTAATTCTCTTCATGTTGATACGAAAATCTAATAATAATTATTTTAAGAATTACAATATTATCAAACCGACCCTTATAGTTATTGTTATTGGTTTATGTTTGTGTCATTATCGTTATTAATATTTAGTAAAAACATAATGTCAACCAATCTAACCATGTACTACCTCTTTCATTAGTTAGGTTGTCCATTATTGTAGAGTAAATTGTCTCTCAACATTAATAAGCGAAATTCTCTCATACATTTGGTACAAGCCAATTAAAAAAAAAAAAAAAGAACAAATATTGTATCTTTTCTCAAAATACTTTTTATATTGTTATTTTTCTTATGATCTTAATGTTAAAACAAAAAATCTTTTGGTAAAAACTATCACCTACAATGCATAAATATTCATGTTACATCACCAAGAATCAATAATGAATTATGGGAAAGCGTATTTAAATCCATAACGTTGAATTGTTCTCTAGTATTGTGTAATTGATCTTTCATATTTACGTGTTTTCTTAAAAAATCCTTCAATATTCTTTGCGTTCTCTCTCTAATGATGGAATGTCATAACAAATTGAAATATGCACGTGACTTGGGAACCATGACCATTTTTATAGACAACTTTTCATATTGTTATTACGTATTACTAATTTTGTCCATTATAAAATTAGAATATCGTTAGATCTCTATACATTAAAAACTCACATCCTATTAGATACATTAAACCTTATAATATTTAAAACTTTAATAGATCACTTTTAATTGAGTTTAACTTTATATGATAATCTGCAACATATAATTATTTACATATAAGCTCAATGTTGAATTAAAGATCTAACAATGCAAGATTAAAAAATCCAACACTTAAAACTAATATTAATTTGCATAACCCTCTATAATCATATGAAAAATAATCATTAGGTATGGGCATAATTCATAGTGCCTGAGACCTATAGCCTATAGGTGCATTTGAAAGAATGAATGTAAGTTATTTATTTTATTGGAGCTTAATTTGTGAATTGTGCTGTGAAATATATTAGTGAGCACTCATGGAAAATTTATATCCTTTCAGTTTGGAAAATGTTAAGTGTAGAGAAAGATGAGAGAAATATGAGAGAAATAAAAAAGAAAAGGGAAGAGAGAGAGTGGGTGGGTGGGTAGAGAGAGGGAAAATTTCTTTAATCTTTCTTTATACCAAGCGTAACTCTGTCAATTTTAAGCCCCCACTAAACAAATTGGTTGGGTCGATCATTGCTAGCATGAGCCGTGGTGAGCTCATGTGTTTCAGGTTTAAATTGGTAAGACGTATATAACTAAGCTCATTCAAAAGACTTAGGGCTAGTTTGGAAATGTTATACCTTTTAAAATAATTGTTGTTGAATATGCTGTAGAAATAATCAGCTATGAATAGAATCAGTTAAGTGTTTGATAAATTTTATTTTTAGAAATATTGTGTATTTTGAATGTAGTTATGAACGTTTGGTAAATTTTACTGTTAAACTGTTGAAAGAAATAAATGATTAAAACGTACATAATATAGGATAAAATTTATTTATACATATAAAAACATATACACACAATTTTTTTAATTGTGTATTATAATAATTTTAACTAAAAATAAATTTATAATATATTGATTTATTTTTTTTACTTTTTGTCTTAAAACAATTGATAATTAGATTTATAATACAATAAAATAAATTTAATAATAATTTGACTAATAAATTGATATTAATAAATTATAATAAAAATTTATTAAAATATTGATTTTATCTCCAATTTGAATAAGGATAATTTTGGGTTTAGATAATAATTTTAAGTATATTTGTTGAATTGTATTAAAGGATAACATTGATTCTCAAAATTAGAATCTAAAAATTATTCCTCCCATGCTTTTTAAAATCACTGTAGGAGGAACTGATTTTGACAAAAATAATTTTAATTTTTTTTATCAAATAATAAAATTAACTTTTAAATTTTCAAAATCACTTTTAAATCTCTTAGAAACAATCTCAAATGCGCCTTAGCTCAAAAGCCAAGAGCCTAAGAAGACACTCTCTCATACAAATAATTTTCAAATCAAATTCTCATATTTTCCAACGAATTAGACCTTTGTATTTTAGTGTTCTTCAAAACCAAATTTTCAAAATTTAACTCCGTAGTACAAATCTGATATCGCCAGATTCAAACGTTTTTTTTTTTTTCAAGCACGGATATGTTCATTGCCACTTGCATTCGAGTCGATAAAATCATCTCCCACATTCGTCTATGAATAAATACAGAAATTTAAATTATTTGCGAATAAACATTAGTTGATAATTAATTACTTTTAAAATGAATTTACCAAGAATAATTTGCTTAACAATTTAATGCAATCCTATGAAGAGATAATAACTTATTGATAAGATCTTAGGAAAGAATGAATCCCAAACTTAAAAAAATAAAAATAAAAATAATAAATTCTAGTAAACTATCTAAGTTTAATTATTCAACAATTCTTCTTTCGTTGGATAAAATCTGATTCTTTTATACGGCATCACAAATCTTTATAAGATGCCTAGCCTGCATATGGATGCATAGATACAGAATCCAGCATGGGCCACCAGGTTAGTTCGGATGGCACATGCGACATGCATATACGTTCAGTTCTAAAGAGAGTGGACTTCTGCTTCACATAATTTTTTAGCCAAAAAAGACGCATCCACGAATTAACAATTCGAGATTTGAAAGATAAAGTCACAGCTAGGCAGAATATCGACTGCTCAGCGGCTGCCATTAGCGTTTAGTGCCTACCGCCTCACTGTATTTCTGAGAACTTAATTCTTTATCTATATTAATAAATAATTCATAAAAATTATATATGTATAAATAGATAAATAGATAAATAGACTGACACACACATACATATGTGTAAGTTTGTAATAACATTATGTACATCAACTTCTCTGAAAAAACAAAAAAGAAAAAAGAAAGGAAATAAGATCAAATAATTCCATAGATTTTATTTGCACTCTATTTTTTTTTTATGCACGAAATTAATACACAGCAACATTATTAAAGTTTTTGTTAAGAGACTTATTTTCGTTATCTTTGTATATATACGTACTTTTCCAAATAGAAAAAATAAAGATTAAACGGGAGTGATTAAATCTAGTGGGAGGGGCCATTGGCAAATACAAGTGATACAACATGCCAACAACGCGCTAACAACTAAGGATTTAAGATGAAACCAAGACAGACAAGGGCATTGAAGCATCTTTGACAGATTGCGAAGCATCTAATTAATCATCTCCATCTCTGGATGTTCCTTTCCATCTGAAGCATAATGGATCTTGAAAAAATTCACTGCACAAAGTCTAAAAGAAAATATGAAAAATAAAATCGGCAGCTCCAAAAGAATACAGTCCACGCATGCATATGCTGGGTGTTGGCAAATGGCACATGCTGTTTCTTGAATTATACTCGCATATACTTCAACGTCATGATCGGTGGCTCCAACCAAAGTTACCTTGTCTGTTAGACTTGAAATTGTCATATTTACTTCAATCAAACATCACCCAAAAGATTTATTTAAAAAAAAAAAAATCAACTAAAAGATAAATAATATAAAATTTAATACCACCTAATTTTTTGAAAATGTTAAAATATTATCAAATTCACCCTTTTATCGAGTTTGTTTGCTCATGTTAGGTACGGATTATTTGCTCTGAACTCTTTGTGCAGAAAGTTGCATAATCAGTTTATTATTATAATTTTTTTTTTCAAAGAATCGATGTAATAATTTTGGAAAAAAAAACATGTAATATTTTTTTAATCATTAATTTGAAAAAAAAAATCAATTATGTCTATTTAGTCTTTTTATCTTTCTTAATCATCACCTAATACTTTTTTGTTAGTCAATCGAAAATCTAAATTTGAGCAACCAGTTCCATTATAACGGCTAATTAGTATGTAACTGAAATTCAATATATGAATAAATAATCACCCCCATCAGAATGAGTCATCATTTCTATCTTTGAAGCGTCGTATTGTCTTCTTATTGTACCTTCCTAATAAAGAAAAAAAAAACATTTTTATCATCTATACAAGCAATAAATAACGGTTGTAATTTCTGAATTCTATAATATTAAATAACATTCGAAAAGCTTGACCGTGGGCTCCTCCAACATTTAGTTTCATGTCGCACGAGGATGGGATGCGCGCAAGCCATCATCTAACGACCTGTCCGCTGAGCCAAGTCTATGTCTCCAACGATTTAATGCTGAGCCACCTCTCGCTCCAAATTTTCTCCCGAGAATTATTAATAATTGAATTCGGGCCCTCTTCTTTGGATTCTTTTAACATTTCTACAAAGTTCTTTGTTTTCTTTTCGTCTGGTCATCTCCACCGCCATTGTTTAGGCCGCACACGTTAACGCATTCCTCATCACTCGTAACTAATTACCTTTTGCAGACAAATGACATAATTAAGAATTTTAAGATAGAAAAATTCATGTTAAAGTAGACTAATACCAATAGCGTTGACAAACTGAGCTCAACTAGCCGTTTAATTTTTTTTTTCATAAATTAATAGCCGTTTAATTTTTACCCGCACGCATTTTACAAGCTCTAACTGGAATTCATTTTTGCACCGTTTCGGTTGCCAAATGCAATGTTATTCATTGACTTACAGGACTTATTACATTAACAAGTAATTAAACGACAAAATTATCGTACGGTTTGGCGAATTAGAAAATTCCCATTGCTAACAACAAACAAAATATAACATCACCGGCGAGGACAATGACCTGTAGACAATTTTGAACTAAGTTTTTAATCTAGTTATTCTCGCAGGTCACACTCTCACTCAAATTCGTGTGCTGTCATCCACCACCTCGAGTATAATCAAAACCTTTCTTGCTCTTCAATAATAAGGTTAAATGATTGTGTCTGTGTATTTGGTGAAAGGAGGAAAAATCAACATGGTAGGTTCATCAGTCGTGGTTGTGATGGCAGGCAGCCAGTCCTACAATTTAGTTGCTCTAATTATATCTATTTCTTATGATCCCATGGAACACAATGAAGGCAATTCTGTACGATGAAGATATATTAACTCGCATTGCACATGCCAAGTTAAACTTGTCAATCAAATTCAGCAATATTTATGGGCGGTTACGTTTTCATACATCTAAAAGTTTTATTCTAATTTGATGTGTTATTTATTTACTGATTGGTAGTATAATGTCATTAATTCACTCAAAATTTATAAAAAAAAAATATTAATTATTTTACAAACGACACGTATAGGGTGTATCGTTATGAAAATTTAAGATAAATTTTTGAAATATCTATCGTAAATCTGCCAAAATTTAATTGGACAGTAATTAGTCAAAAGCTGATGTGTCACTTCTCTAGCCGTTACCATGAATCAAAATGAAATCTACTTAGTAAATATTTCCTGGTCAAAGTTGAAATTCGGAGGGTGACACACTCCTACCCTATCTTTGATGCGAACGCATACAAAGCAAAGAACTAGTCGATATTGATTGCACAATTATCAAGGAAAGATTGGGCCAGCGCAAGTTCTTGATTTTGAAAGCTTTAGTCGGGATTTTACCGATCGCTGCCCAAAAGAGAAGGCCGATGGCACATTGGGCCGCTTTCATATTAAGTTTGAGACAGCATCCGCAAGCACCCCTCCAAAACCTTTAATACCCCTTTTTCAATATAACATATGAAAAATCATATCACTTCTAAAAACACCCATCTTTATTCCACAATTACCCTTCAATCTTATTTCTCATAAAATGATAAAATTAGGGGGGGAAAAAGAAAATCTCTTTCTCCATATACTACCGCAATAATTGTAAACAATTTCATCAACAAGAAGGATGGAATGGTATGTAACTTTTAGATTTCTAAATTTAAACTCACCTTTCTATCCTGCAACAAATATACCTTTAACTTTGAGTATAAGATGCCATTAACTCATTTATTTTCAAAGATTTACTCACTTATTCAAAAAGAGGGTGAAAAATTAGAGGCAATTCATTGAAAATGAGTTCTTTAATAACAAACTTGAATTTGAATATAATATTTTAAAGTTCCTTTTACAATTTCTCTAAATGATTTTGTTAGAAATGTTTCTTTTTTCTTTAATGGAATCTCTTTGTTCTTTTATTAATTTATTTTACTTGGGTTGATGTTGATCTTAAAATTTTTACTTGTCAATTTATTGGGATATTTGCAACAGGCAATAACTATATTTTCACTATCCATGAAAATTGAAAACCAGAAAACCCACATCATTCAACATTGGGGTTAAAATTGTAAACACAAATAAAATGGGTCTTATGAAGAGCTCGGAGGGGTGCTAATAGCATCAGTTTACAACTAGCATCTTAAGCTTTGTTTGAAATTACAGTTGAAATACTAAAAGCAACCTATTAATAATTTTGATAAAAAGTGATATTTGATAATTTTTTTAAAGATTGCTTATTTCATTTTTTCGTTGACAATAGTTTTCAAAAGTAAATAAGTGATTACTTTTTATAACTTGCTAATTAAATGAGTCACTACATATTTTTAAAGTTCATATTATAACCTTTATATTTTAACATAAGGACAATTATGCCTTACTTTTCCATATAACCTAATATACAATTAAAAGATAGTTTAAACATATATCTATCTTGGTCATTAGCCAATAACACTATACTTTTGTAACAAAATTTATCAAACACTTATACTCTGCGTTTTATATTCATGGCAACCACAACAACACAATTTATCAAATACCAAACTATTTTTTTTAATTAACAACTTATTTTATCAAGCACTGCAATTCTAAGCTGGCCCTTAATATAAAGGCAATATAATTATATAAAAAGCGAATAAAAAGATAGCAATACTCTTAGGATATGTTTGGTTTGAAGAAAGGAGATGAGTTAAAAAGAGTGGAACAGAGGGAAAGGGAGAACAAAAGAGTGAAGGAGAATAGTGAAATTAAATTTCATTACTTGGTTTAACATAAAATTTTATAAGAAAAAGAATTATATTTTTTTTTGGAATAAATTTATCATTTGCCTTAAATACTAAACTATCTATATTAGTAATGAAATATAATTTAATATTAATGTCAAACTTTTTAATTGTCAAAAAGTCCTAATATATATATATATATATATATATATATATATATATATATATATAGAGAGAGAGAGAGAGAGAGAGAGAGAGAGAGAGAGAGAGAGAGAGAGAGAGAGAGAGAGAGAGAGAGAGAGAGAGAGAGAGAGATCTTGACATAATTGCCATATATGAAATTTAGCACAATTTTGTAAAAAAATAGCTCACTTGTTTCTCAAAAAGAGATGGGAAAAACACTCAATATTATTTAATTGAATAGTTGACCCAACCCTTTCTTGTTTGAGGAAACCCTACACTTCAATTGGTATTTTTTCATGATAAGTAAACATGAGATAGCAAATCCAGTCTTTCACTAAGATTTCGAATAGATGTTGTGAATTTAAGTTGATTATGTTTCGCCTCTTACTTGGAGAATAGTTGACCAACCATTTTATTATATATATATAAAATAAAATGGCAGCCCGCTAGTAGCGGACAGCGGTCCGATGGCAGGCCGGCGGGTGCTCGGCGACGATTCAACGAAGTTCTGTCAACAGTTAATTTATATTTCCATATTTTCATATTAAATAAATAAGTTTATTATTTACTTTGTTAAGTTTCTTAAATCATTCATTAAATTTTATTAATATAAAATTATTTATAATATTAAATTGATAAAATAAAATTATTAATGGTATTAAACAAATTAAAAAGTTAAAGGATAATTTTAAAAATTTTAGTTTCTAATACAAGAGGATTTTATGTTCTTTATTCTTTAGTGTAGAATTCAAATTCTACATATTAAATTCTTATATATTTTATCTAACCAACCAATAAAAATAAAGATAAAATTTAAATTACTTTCCTTTCCTCCATTATCTTTTCCCAACCAAACACCACCTTAAAGCCCACGAGATTTTTCTTCTAGTTGAATGAAAATCTTAACAATAAAAGATCACATCATTCTGTGAAAGATAACTCCATAGTATTGTTACGCCGTAATCACGAGGAAAGAAAAGAAATTCCAACTTAAATTAGTAGCAGAATCATAGAACTCCGCTTCTTGGAAAACGGGAAAACAAAAAAATGAATACAGAAGTGAGGACACGTCTAAGCTAATACCAGATCTCCAAGCCAATCAATCTTCTTCAATGTTTCTTCATCCTCAAACACAAACTTTTCTTGTTTGGCTTAGTACCCGATAATTAATAGAAGTCGAATTAACCTCCAGCTCTTCGCCAATCATCCCTACCTTAACTTTCTTTATGCAATTTCCCCGGAACGGATTTTGCAGCGCGCATTGGGTTGTTCCACAACTTGTACATTTGCAAAACTACTATAAGGAACATTTATTATAAAGTTCAAATGATTCACACCAGATAATGGGGGAGGTTAAGTTTGTCTCAATTCTTTCGGAACAACAACATTCTCGCCCGCGTCGCTTCGAAAATTCAACATTTCCGATAGCTGTTGAAACCTTGCAAGAAGTTGGAAATCTTAATACTTCCAACTTGTTGCAGCAAATTATGCCCAAGACCTATGGCAAGTCTAGAAATTTGGTAGGAAAGCCAATCGTTGACGACTGAAGCCGTACACAAACTTACGAATGTTAAATTCTTACAAACAACTATGTGGCACTCGGGACCTCTGGCCCTTGAACAGTTATAGAACGGGCGTTCAGTGTATGGACATTCATCTCCTCAAGTTCCCTATTAATCTATTATCCATCCGTTACCTGGATTTCACTGAGTTCATTGGGACCAAATAACTTGATACTTTTATAGACCTTGTCAAGACTGAAAACTCAAGGCATCCACCAATAGAATTCTCAACTGCTTGATCATCCAGCGTTAACATCCATAGGTTCAATTTTCTATCACATTAGTAACTCCAACTTTTGATTTTGAACAAGGAAAATTAAACCAAAGACGACTCTGACAACTGATGTCAAGTTTCAGCTCTTTGACACTATTTTCAATTGCAAAGCAAACGGGTGTCTGAGAATTAGCTTATCAATCTCATCTTCCAAGAATTAGCTTCTGTGCACTAATCATATTGCGATGGTTTGCAAAGCTCGTTCCCAATAATTTAATTATTTTCCTCTTATCTGATTACATTTTAACATTTTTTAGACGATATGTTAATTCAAACGGCATCTTTGAAGCGGGGGAATGACATTATGCACTTGATACTATTAAAGCAGATATCCTGTCTGCTTTATCAGTTCTTCCGGTCTTTCCATCAACCATAATGCAACAGCTTACTCCTTTCATCTGAGAACAGTTTGCACGACGTCGTCGTTCGAAAGCAGCAGCTATGTCGCCATTCTGCTTCGGCAAGGCTGGTTAAACAGAAGAATACAAGAACAAATAATAGAAATCATTCACGCACAGAGCTGTTTTGATTCGGAGTAAAATACAAATCCCTTAAAAGGATTTACGTTCAAGACGTTTTCCAGGTTAAATTTGGGATGAGGTATGGAATGACATCAAATGCCCCGCAAAATTACTGCTCCGAATTTACCCCTGTTGACAATGCTATTCTTCTAAGTATCAAACTAAGAAAAAACTAAAGAAAGCGGCAACGCGATCAATCCGCGCTCAAATTCTCCAGAACTGAAAAATAAAATTTCCCCGTGGGATAATTCTAGTAAATTCTGTAATAGATCGTAAGACCCAAGCTTAACCTTTACAACATTAACTTGTGACCCTCCAATCTCATCATTGCTAGTTGTTGAGGAATGAAATTTTATATATTTATTAAAAAGATTAAAAAAAAAAAAGGTAATTACAACACTGATTTCAGGTTCTTACACAATACATCCTTGATGTAATGAAGTAAACATACTAAAACACCCAACGAGAAGAAACTAAAATTAATAGAGTGGAAAAGAGGTTAACAAGATGACAAGGTAACCCCTCAGATGAATTAATTATGTTTGTTGCAAATGAGGATCAACTTCGAGTCTAGCGACGCCCACACCCTCAGTTTCTTCAGCAGCCTTAGCCACCTCAACTTCACGAACAACGTACTCCCCAGCAACGTCGCTCTTGCCCTCTGCCACTGCCTCTTCATCGACATAGTTCGGATCCTTCTCGTCGATGGCCGGCGGGGCAGCATTCAGCTCGCTCTCCGCCAGGTCGTGCGGACCCTCCCACGTGTACTTGCCCCCGCGTCCCGACTTGGGTGGCGGTTGGCCGATTCCCAATCCGTTGGCAGGGTGGCGCTCCATGCGCTGCACGCCCTTGTCCTCCAGCTTCTTTTCAACGTACTTGAGGGTGTCTATGTTGTGGGTGTCTAGCTCCATTTTCTCCACTCTCTTCCGACCCTCCTCGTTGCGGCTCACCGCTCGTATTGTCACCTTATCTTTCTTGTCGTCAATAGGCTTCATTTTCGCGACTGTCTCTGTCCGTGTTAATAATTGTTCGATGTTTGTGGATACTGCTCGTCTTCTTGTTTTGGATATGGATTAATTAATTGATTTGATTGCGGGAGGGGTGGAGGGTTTGTTGATTTATATATCAGTTGATCGAGGGGAATACTAGAAGTTGCTGGATAAAGATAAAAAGTGGGCTGAGCCGCTCAGGTGGTGCTAGAAGATTCTGCCACCCGGCCATGCCTGTTCCTTAATGCCACGTGTTTCTATAGCTTGTGACTTTTATGACACTGTGTGCATTCTTCTGGTAAATGTCAGAAGAAGATTTCCTCCTTGTGGAAGCCTTGTAATATTATATTCATATTTAAAGATTCTATATCTAGTAACACTCAACAGACTTGGGCCATTCATGCACCTAACTCAAATAATTCTTCGCAGCATTGTAAATTATTCTGAAAAAACTTCTATATGTACTTGTTTATTTTGGACATCTATTAGGTTTTTTTTTTTACAATGGACATCGATGACTGTGAAAGTAGTATTTCTCTTTATTTCAAAATAATCATTTTCATCATTGGATCAAATTTTCAAGTAGGG
This sequence comes from Luvunga scandens, assembly GCA_030449905.1. Lineage (NCBI taxonomy): Eukaryota > Viridiplantae > Streptophyta > Magnoliopsida > Sapindales > Rutaceae > Luvunga > Luvunga scandens. Next base: position 5,000,624 of record JASUUG010001265.1, read on the forward strand.
CTACATCATGGCATGCATTACATATTATATTTCACAACTCAATAAAATATTTAATTATTAACACATTAAAAAAAAAGGGGGCATTAACACTTAAAATGATGTAAATTGGTGCGATGAGACGTGGAATTCAAATCGCCTCACTATAATATAGGCAAACAAAATTAATTGGGGAGTTTGCTAGTCTACGTCTTGGATGAAACTTTGACCCACTAATTAATTACAGAAGCTGTACAGATTTCCGAAGTTTAATTTTGATACTTGCACCATTATTAATTTTCATTAAACACCAGAAGTTGAAGAGCTGCCAATTTCAAGCTATAAATTAAAATCAACAACACAAGAGCCTCCAATGCAGGCTGTGGAGCTGACCAAACTGAAATAAAAAAAAAATGGCAGGAAAAATACTTAACTTGAGTAACAAAAGCTTTGAGTCCAGTGGCTCTGACAGTGACGATTACGAAGAAGCAAGAGATAATATTTTGGAACTTTCAATCGATAAGCTGAATCTTGGACCCAAAAAGAAACTGCTTGTTTTAAGTACAAGCGGTTTGCTTGTTTATAGAGCTCATCGTGCCAACAGGGCCAGCGTTCCGCAGAATCGAAGGCCTGATGCAATTAATAGAGGCCATCTAGGTAAAAACTTACTTCTATACAATGACTTCTAAAACGTCAGGGAAAGCATTTCCAACATTTATTTTATTTTTTTCACTGGTGCAGTTTTTAAGAGGCCGTTTGTGGAGGACTTTATGAAGTTCTGCTTTGAAAGATTTGAGGTTGGAATTTGGTCTACAGCAATGGAGTAAGTATAAATTAAATTTTTGAATATTTATACTGCTTCTTATGGTTTATTGTTTTATTCGATTGACTTGGTTGTCTTGAATAGGCGTAACGTTGACACCTTATTGTACTGTGCAATGGGAAAATTGAAAGACAAACTTTTATTTGTATGGGTAAGGATTTAATTATCATCTTATAAATAATAAGCTAATTGCTTTCGTATTGTTGTTATTATTATTTTTTGACTTCATATGTTTTGCAATTTTCTTTGTCATATTTACGTGATAGGATCAAGAAGAGTGTACCGATTCTGGATTCAAATCACTGGAGAAGGAGGATAAGCCTCTATTCTTCAAGGAACTTAACAAGTTATGGCAGGAAATTAATACAAGCAATAAATGTCATTTCAATGAATCGGATACATTATTGATTGATGACAAGCCATACAAGGCCCTTCTTAATCCGGTAATATAAATGCCCTATATGTTAATTAGTCATTATACTAGCTACATTTTACAACATTTAAGTTAATTATCATTTATGGATTTGAAGAGATTTTGCATTCTTTTGCAGCCTGACACATCCATCTTCCCCGAGACTTACAATGTTGAGGATGTGAATGACAAGGCCTTGAGTAAGTAGATAAAAATTGTTATGCGCATGTGGATGCCTTCATGCACATAGCAATAAAAAAATAAAATAAAAAATAAAAACTTTGCACATTGAAGTTATTATATTTTGTCTTGGCACTAGACTCGTTTAGATTCTAATATAATGTGTTACAAAACATTAGTAAAATGAAATAATGTATTGAGTTTTGAGCATGATCAGAACCGAATGGGGCGCTAGCCAGGTACTTGGAAGGCCTGGCTGAAGCTGAAGACGTGCAGTCTTATGTGAAGGAGAATGCATTTGGGCAGCCAGCAGTCAATTCCTCCCACCCAGATTGGGGTTTCTACCGCACGGTGTTAAGTGCGCTGAAAATTAAACAGCAGAATTGATTGAAATGCTTTCTCTATACTCAAGAAAATGGTGCAAACTTGAAGCTATTTCCCAATAAAATGTACTCACTCAGTTTCTTGTTAAGTTTGAAGGCAATGGGACATTTTATCGTCGGACTTTGTTTCTCTTTTAAATAATAATAAGATGTTATCTTTTAAATATTACCAAATTTCAAGTCTTCTCATATGCATCAGCACTAAGTGTTGATTTTTCGTCAATTATTTGAAGTAGTCTAATAAATTTTATTTGATTGATTCGCAAAACTAAAGTTGTATAAATTAAAGCTTGAAAATTAAGTTTAGATGTACAGCAGGTGGTTCACAAACTATTTTATCAAAAATAAGATATTCATAGGAATGAAAGGGATGATGATGTACAGCGGGGGAAAGAGCTTAAAAAGAGGTGAAAGGGAGTGAAGAATCTTCCAGGAAATTTAATATTCAGTATCCTTTAATCCATTTAATTTCACTCATTTTTCTTCAATATCTTTTAATCCATTAAATGTCACTGATTTTTTCTTCCTTATTCTGGAATTTCAAAAATTGTAACAAATTCTGTTTATGTTTATTACCGTAAACATAATAAGTAGTATAGCTGGGAAATTTTATAATATGGAAAGTTCTTACTTTATATAATAAAGTGGAGGACAAACTAAAAGGGCAAAAAAAATTATTAATATTTGAGATTTTTTTTTTAAATTCTTTAGGCAGTACAGCTATTTCAAACAGGATTTAAAATCACTCGTTTATATAAATCAATCTAGACCGGAAGAAATTACAAAATAAAATTGGAGAGAGTGAAGAGAAGATGAAGAAACTAATGTTGATGTGAGGAAAATATACCACTAATCTAACCTAAACTGGAGATATCTGTAGAATAAGGAGCTGCTAATTCTTCCTTCTTGTGTGTGTGTGATTAATGTATTTTCTTTGGTCTATGACGTGTTATTCCTTAGGCCTGGCGTTAAACGAAGTGTTGTTATCAGCACTCGCAGATAACATGATTAAAATATTAATCTATACAGTTGAAAAAGGGCTCCTAGGAGTAATTTCACAACTGATTCAGCTCGGAAACAAACTTGTGCTTTGGCTACTGTATTGCATCACGATGTACTTAATTTACAGAATCTTCAATATTCAATGAAATCACTTTCTCCAAAGAGATTAAACAAGATCCATCACCAATCAATAGGGTACGTGCAAAACTAAAAGGCCGTCTAAATTAAATTATCGTCGTTCAACAATGCATGCAGAGCCATTAATTAACTGCAACATGCATGCGCAGAAGTTTAAGAGTTGGCAAGTGGCAACCTGCTCAGCTATATAAATTAATTACCGACTATTAACTTTCTTTTAGCCGAAGTCTTCAAATTATGATGGCAGAGAAGACTAAAGATTTGAAGAAGAAAGGAGTTAGTTATGATAACAGCGACGATGAAAGAGACTCAACATGTGATCTCTTACTGATGAAACTGAATGTGGTTCCAAGAAAGAAGCTTCTTGTTCCTAGTACACATAGGAGGCTTACTTTGTCATTGGGTCTATCGTAAAGATCTGTCAATCGCTCCAATTTATAATCGCATTCCTGATAGTTCTTACGGAAGCTATAAATGTGATGGTAAAATATAAATCATATGCTTGTTCGAATTTGAGAACTATTACTGTTGAACTTAGACCAGCAAAAGAATTGGTTAAGATCCCCAAGATTGTCTCTCTATGCCTCTGTAATTTCAAGTTTCTTGCTTAATGGCCCTGAACTTGAATATAACTTGCTTGATCAGACGTGATTCAGATCAAAAACCAAAAAGAATCAGAAACAAACACACACTTCTGCGCCAGTAGTTATAGTGGTTCGGCTACTAAAGGAGCCTATATCCATTGTGAGGAAGAAGAAAAGTTTTCACTATCAGAGCATTTTACAAGATACAAGTTTGCTGAGTGAATGTAACAGAATCTGCTCATGCTTAGATCTAATTATCAGGCTTCATATATAGAGAAAGAATGCTCTGGAAAGGTCATCATTTAATCAGCTGCACCATGCCCTCCCTTTGATCATCAATCTGCAGGAACCCAGTAATTTCCCGCGTATTGTAACAACTTTACCAACCAACCAAAATTCTGATGAGCACGTGTCACAACACAATTTGATCTTAAACATGAAATGCCACTGCTTATCACGTGTGTCACTTACTCATTTAACCGACGATACATTTGTGCTCCCTGATTCTTATACAAGTGACATGTCATATACAATTACAGAATGCTTTTGACTTGTCGCTTGTACTCCAAAAACCAGATTTGAGTTTCATCCTCAACAATTACTAACTCTTTGAATCTCTATGACTCTATTAAGTGCAGTTTATAAGAGGCCTTATTGTAAGGACTTCATGGGGTTTTGCCTGGAAAGGTTTGAAGTTGGAATATGGTCATCTACCAGGGAGTTAGTGTATATATATTTCTCTTTCTATGAATAATTAATTCATTCGTTTTATGATGATAAAAGATCCACCCGCGTGCAAATGTCTGTTTTATGTAATAACACAGGTGGTACATGAATAATGCTTTGGATTTTATAGTGGTAGGACTGAGAAGCAGATTGTTATTTGCTTGGGCGAGTTTGATTGTAATTTTAAGCTAAACATTTTAGTAGAATTTCAATAATGGCCACCTATGAAGTTTGTTCTAAAATATACAATTTGTTTTTCACTTTCAGGATCAAAATAAATGTACCAATTCTGGGTTCAATTCACTAGAGAAGGAAAATAAGCCTATTTGTCTCAAGAAGTTGAAGAAAATATGGGAAAATAAGTACTCTGTTGTCTTTGTGCGCGTGGTGCAATATTCTTCATCAAACACATTGTTAAATGTTAACTGATACGGATCCCAATAAGGCCCTGCTGAATCCTGTAATATATCGACAAAATTTGCTCTACATACACTGGCAGCTCTATCAACTTAAATTTCCGTGAGAGTTACTTCGCGTGTTTTTCTTGTGTTGCAGCCCGAGACAGCAGTTTTTCCGACCGAATATAAAGCAAGCAATGTCGATGATAATGCTTTAGGTGAATTCTGTAGAAATTCACATTTTGGCATGAGTGCATGCAATTCATTTGTGGATTGGATTGATTGTATTTAACCTGGGTCTTAACTTACATTTTGTTTCAGGTCCTCAGGGGGAGCTGATTCTCTATTTGGACGGTCTGGCAGATGCGGATGATGTTACTTCACATGTAAAAGAACACCCGCTTGCACAGCCAGCAATAACGACAGTGCATCCTGACCGGAGCTATCATTCCAAGATTATCAGCCACAACAGCAAGACCTAGTATAAGTAAGTGACTATTGAAAAGATTATAATAATGTAATACAAATTCTAGTTACACGTCTTTTACAATTTAAATTATGAACTGTTTCTTTCAGTATGAAAAAATTATGGCCTCAGTCTGTTAGGAATTGTTGTTTTTTGTTCCTTTTCATTTCTCCTTTTGCTGCAATGAACAAATATTTTGTTTAGCCATGACAGCAGAACTTGCCCAGAAACATATAGTAAACGATTGAATTGTGTTTTGGAGAGGTACACTAAAATCAGTACGGTCGTCAAATAATAATAATGATCCTACAGCATTCCTAAAATTTGAAAGCTGCAACTGTTTCTAAATTCTAATACTAACACTGAGGCAGCAACCTTGGAACTTATGTAAATAAAACTAATTGTTAAAACAAAAGTGCAAATAAATAAGGCCAGTTCATTCTGTTGTCAAGTCAGCCCCAAGCCTTCAAATGAACCTGCAAAGGAAAAATGTTGTTACCTTGCAGGCATTGTTTTTGAAGCATTCTATCTTTGATCGAATAAGTAATGCAGCAGAGTTCACATCTTATTCATTTGGCAAAGAAACATTGATATCAGGAGATGGCCGCTGACTGGTTGTGGTTTCGGAGCAGTTCCAACCTGCACTTTGAGAAGTTGTGGAGCTAGGTACTTGTTTATTGTTTTCGGAATTTTCTACTTCAGCTTGGCTTTGTCTTGGCACTGGAGTTGGAGTTATAGGAGTCAAAGAGATCCCCCTCTCTGGGTTGGCTTGAGAAATAGGCCGTGCTGCTGTTAATGCTTCAGGAGCACCTCCTGGAGACAAGTAAGGCATCATCTGCTCCCGATGATGTTTCCTTTTATGCACCTTGTAGCCATTTGGCATGAAACTTCCTACCACAATCTACCAAATGAAGCAAACAAATGTAAGTCTTAAAATACAGTTGGCTTCAAAAAATAAATTGGTTGTACATGTTACAATATTTGTTAAGAGTAAGTGAGTAAAGGTATGAGGCAATGTATCAATCCATCATTGATGCTTTTCAACCTATGCATTTGAACAAAGGTGTTAAAGCACATTTCAGTTTGTTTAAGGCCACAAGTCAAACTTGAGTTCCTTCAAAACAATTATCAGGGAGTGCCTTTTTTGAGGTAATTTCGAATCACACATACAGTGCAAAGAATTCCCTAAGTCCTTTTAAAAATTCATTGCAAGAGGCATCAAATAGCATCATTAAAACCATAAGCAAGTTGAACAAGATGGCAGAGTTTTAACCTCGGAATCCAAATTATTATACTGGAGCTCAGACACAGTACGATTAGTTACTTCTGACTACTGTTGGTTCATACTGGGAATTGGAAAGAATGTTTGATTGCTAGGTCAGCACTTACATGTCTCATTTCAAACAACTCAAATAAAAATGATCAAAGAATTTACCTGTATAGGGCTGGCAGCCATTAATAAACCAGCAACGCCACCGCCTATAACACGCCCATCAGGTCCAGCTAGTGAGACACTCAATCCACCAGTCCTACTTCTAGCACCACCAGTTTCAGTGACTGTGAATGAGCCAGATAATGATAGTATCTCGAAGCGACCCTGCACAGAATAGTTGAAATTATCTAATTGAAACTGTATCTACCGATATTGGGGGAGAAAGAAAAAGAGAGAGACTTTCATCACCATTAACATCATCAAGGAAAAAAGCCATAGATTACAACACCTTACATCATATGACAGTATATTTAGGTGAAACAACAACCAAGGGAATGATCCAGGAACTTGTTAGAGTTAATTTAATTACTAAGTAATTGGCAGTTGAACTTGAAAAGCATGCTATAATTTAGGCGAGCACATCAGAGATACAGGAGATACTTTAACATCTATGTATATAGTGAGAACAACCAAAACTCAAATTAGAAAGAATGCCACATTATCATGATCAACGTCTCCCACTCAAAAGGAATACATTCAAATGGTACAAAACTAAAACTTAAACACATGCATGACTGTTGTCACAGATATAAAATTTCTTTTTTGAGGAAATTTGAGTTCTATTGCCCCTAAAGACATAACTAGTTCCATTATTGACAATTAACAACTAGGGATCACTTTTATTCTTAAGCTCCTTTAGCCTATTTAAACTTCTAAATTTAATTTTTTTTTATTCAGAAACTGGAAGGTAGAATAAAGTAAGGAAATTCATCAAACCTAATAACTAGTCATAGTGGAAGCAGAGCCAAAGATGATAGAGAGTCTAAGAACAAATGCTTGTAAGTTGTAACGGTCCTTACAGAGAAGCATCTTATGCTTCTATATATCATGATTTATCACAGGGCACAATTACATTTAGATGCAAGCAAAAACAAAATGGAATTCAGCTGAATTTGTTCATACTACCTTAGGATTAAGATCATACCTCATATGTCAAGATACCACCAGCAGAGCCAGGCTGGCGAATGGTAACATTGGAAACAGCTCCATTGGCAGAGAGAACGCAGATCCCTCGAGGACCCTTCTGAGAAAACGAAAGAATCTTCCCTGCGACATCCTGTAAATAATAAAGTTAGGATCTCCACCATCATCTACTTTTTAGAAGATTCATAATCCAATTTATGAGATTCTTAACTAGTCACAGCTAATTAATTCACATGAATTAGCAAACATGAGAGGGCCAATTATCATGAGTACCATGAATAAATTTGTATGTTACCTCCCCAGTATTAACTGTGACCACATGGGGGGTGAAGTCCCCTCCAGCAGTGTTGGCAAACAACTCACCTGTACAGATCACAGCGCAAAAGTAAATTTCATAATTTTTATATATCAGATTGAAAACAATCTAAACCAAATTGCTCATAGTTGAAAAAGCCAATGCTTGAAAGTTCCCTAATGCATTCAGATGATCACAGGGAAATCCTATAATCAATATTTAGTAACGATCTTAATCTTAATTATTTTCAGTGAACACAAATCCGTATCTCATTTCCCTTAAACAAGTGAGCAAAAATCGAAAACAGCCACTTAAAATCTTCTGTGCTCAGTTGAAGTTAAGATATAAAACGCATCATAAATCAACCAACTCTTCCGATTCTCCAAACATGCATTTATCAACAATCCACCTATGTGGTTGGTGAGACAATAAAGGGCCCAAAAAAAAAAAAGGACAAGGTAAATCCCGTTCAAGTATAATATTTTCTTTTTCTTTTTCTTTTTCTTTTTTTGTTATGTAACTTGAGCAGTATTTACAAGAGGAAACAAAACAATCTTGCATTTTCTTAGTAAAGAAACAGCTTCAGTAAAGTAAAAGTGTTTTTCTCAATGAAATTGATTACCTAAAGAGGCAATAAGCTGCCAGTTACCAGAGCCAGGAGGCCTGCCTCGACCTCTTTTTGAAGAAGAAGAGGAGAACTCAGGGGAAGGGGTCAAAGAAAATCCAGGAGGTGGTGATGACGTGGATGATGATACAACTGATGGAACCCTCAAGTTTCCATCAGAATCGTACTTTCTTGGCCTCCCTCTCTTTTTCTTCCCAAACATATCCACACTACTGCCACGGTTCCCTTGTGGTGATGCCATTGTTGCCGCTCCTGATGCTGCACCACCAACGCCGAGATCAATATTCAGCGCCTGTGGTTGCATGTGCTGCGGTAACAACACGTCACTGCTCACAGGTGGGGGTGAGTCAGTGTACGAGTCACCCCCTGGTGACCCAGAGACTGTGCTCTCTTTTTCTTCCATTGAAGAACGTAAAATGTACTTGGTGGGGTGTTTTGAAAATGTTTTTGATTAAGTTCTAGAAACAGACGAGATGAAAGTAAGTGAATGTTTGAACAAATGGCGCCAGAAGTAGTACAAGGGCCTTTTGAAGTTTGGCCTTCGGTGGTGACTGACGGGTCAAGTGAGAAAATTTTTATCAACTCCCCTCCATTAATGGGAATGAAAAGAGCGATTAACACTCCTAAGGGAAAACACAAATACTGCTCTGTTTCTTGTATTTGACTGCCCACTCCTGCTTAATACAATTACCATTTTGCCTTCAAAATTCCCAAATTACCCTTGTTCGTTTACATTTTCCTTTCTTTGGCAACAAATTCAATTTCACATTCTTAACTTAAAAATGAGTTCAATACTGCACCGCGAAATGGACTTTTATTTTTCAGAAATGAGATCTTATAATTTTAAGATTTTTAGAAAATTCTAGGAGGGTCCTAAGGGCCTTTCACTGTAAAATTGGAAGGGCAGTATGGGAATGTGGGAAAGAGTTATCTAGGTTATTGTTAAAAGAGCATATCAATAAGAAATAAACGAGAGGGCTTTATAAGTCCAGAAGGATAGTTTTGTTGTATAAAAAATGTAGTCAAACTCAAAATTGGTGCTTTGCTGTTAAAGCTACAGACCCGTCCTAAAATAATGCTTTTTTTTTTTTTTTATTTAGTGAGGAGGAAAAGTGTGCAAATCCCTAACTTACGTTTCTCAACATAATTGGATTCGGAATTTTAATTTGTTCTCATTATAATTAATTATCGCTTCTGTAACGTTCACTGATTCGGGCACCTCCATTGATTTTGATAACTGGGGCAACCAACCAAAATATTATTGAAAGCTATTTACACCATTTCCAAGTCATTAACTCACATCATCAGTGAACGATGTTATTTATTTTTTCTTCAGAAAAAAACAATGTCATTTATCTTAAATAAAGAGACAGAGGAAGAAAATATTTACTAATATATGAATGCATGGTAATTATATGATTGATCATTAACCACAAACAGAAATGTTACTGAGGGAGATTTTGGCATTCAATCCCAGGTGTATGAACAGACATTTAATATATTTTGGTATTAATAATTTCATTTGATACACATGTATCTATATATATGCTAATTAATAAATTTACCTGTATTGTTTACAAATTATAATTACTGGGACAGAAAAAAAAACTTTTTTTTAATAAAAAATAGACTACAAAAATTTATTTATTCTTTACCAGTATTTTATAGAATTTCAAGAAACCTCTTAGGTCAATACTTTTTTTTTGAAGTAAAATGATTTTTATTTTGAATATGACATCACATACAAATCATACAAGTCAAGACTCAATTAGAAGTATTATGCAGTCTATAATTATATATATATATAATTTATTGAAACTTGCCTTGATGTTTAGAGTTGAATTTCAATTTAAAAATATCAAATTTCACTTGAGAGACTTTACCCCTTAATCTATGAATGAGGTTAAAAGATATTCATTAGTCATTGCTTATCTAAGAACAATGATTTAAATCATGTGGGTGTATCAAATTTTTTTTTAAAATTAATACTATATACATAAAAAAAAATTTCTCAAATATTGATGCGAGCAAGATTTGAGCTCAATCTTTCTATACCACCTAAACAAGTATTAAATATAATTATTTTAAAATTTATATAATTTTATTTTTAATAAATTGTTTTGTTATATCCCATAAAAGAAATTATTATTAGAAGATTATTTCTTTAAAAGTACTAAAAATGCTTAACACACTTTTTAAAATTGCTCATTCAGGTTTCCTTTTCTTCAAAACTAAAATGAAATGAATTCAAAAAATCCAAACGAAATAATTGGGCGCCCAAATCACATGGGCATTTAAACGATTTATTATAAGAATAAACTTTTTTTTTTTTGGGAAGTGAATATCCAAAATTGAGAAAGATGTAGAAAAATCCAATTTTAACTCTGCAAAAAGCAACAGTGTGTAAAAGCTGTCGGTAAGACCGTTGACGGCCCTGACTGAACACGCAATCTTTTCCCCAATCCAAACAAAACAAAAAGTTAACGACTTCATGTTCACACTCTACTTTTCTAATCTTTCGACCGTTCGTTTAAAATTCTATCATCATCCGACGGTACGAACTAAGATATTATGGCCCACAAAATGACATGGCATCCGCTCTGAGTTATTGAATCAATGGCGTATCTATGATTATGTATAGGCGATCGTAAAATGATACGACAGCGTTTGGCATCTGTGATCTTTTTCTAAAAGTTTCCAAACTACAGGTACCTAGATTTCGACGACTGACACGGAGACTGTCCTGTAATTCATGTTGAACGTTCAACTGCCGCTTACCAGCAATCAAATACAAAGAGTGGACTTGATCGAGGTGACGTAAAATGATACGACAGCGTTTTTGGATATTTTCTAAAAGTTTTACGTTAGATTTCACGACTGAAATTAAAAAGTTCAAAAAATCAAATAGAAAATTTGAAACTGAAATTTTGGACGTTAAGAAATTAAAAAGAAAAAAATCATTTTGTAGATAAAGTCATGGTTCATATGAACTGCATGAAGATACATCCCGACAATAAAATTTATTATGTAATATTCAAATAATAACAACAACAAAAAACAATGCAAAAGGCACTTCAATATCTATCAAAGATTAAGGACCAATTAGACACAAAAAAGGAGAAACTAGTTCTTAGATAAGAATATGTACAAACTTGGGGACAACTAACGGGTCATCACATGTCCCGTAATTCTATTTCATTCTTTTTAAATAAAACACCCACAGATTTTTTAAATTTCAGAGGGTATTAATTTATTCGAGTTGTTAGGGTTGGTGAGTATATTGCAAATCATTGAAAATTTAAAAGGGTATATGCTTATTTTCTAGTCTGGTTAAAGTGTAATTATGCCATAATTTGCACAGAAAACAGAATGGCCCACCAAATTCGTCTACCTGCCCTAAAATTTAATCATACACGACCTCAGGAGAAAATTAATATCCATTAGACAGAATAATAAATAAAAAAACAAGATTTTGAAGATCTCCCCGCAATCATTTAAGTTTTCTTTTCTTGAGATTTTCCCTCCACTTTTTTCACTTTGATACTTAATTACTGCAATCTAATTAAACAAATAGATAAGAGAAAAAATTATTCAAATTCAGAAAAGAGCAGATTCTCTAGTGAGGAGCATGTGGGTTTAAGGGTTTCAAGGTAACAATTGGTTAATAAAATTTTAAATTTTTGTGACAGTTCATTGTGGGCTGCCACTATTAAAACCAGAAATTTGGTTTTCCAATATATATATATATATGCATTGAAAGAAGGGATAGCTTATATGTCCAAATATTTAAGTTTTAACTTTTTAAGGGTTCTTTAAATTAGAGAATATCATTTCTCATAAGAAAAAATAAAAATTAATTGTTTTCGGTATGGGAAATACCATTCAAAGAGAAGTTATGGAAATAGTAACTTTTCATATTGAAGCGTGAATCTTAAAAAATAAGAGTATCTTTAAAAAAAACTCTTCAAATAAAATTTTATTACTTAATTGAAGAGCATATCAGCATTTAAAACTTCAAAAAATACTCTAATTAAAATTCTTCAAATAATAAATGATTCTCTTCCTTTAATTTTGTAGAGTTGCTTTCTCTCTTTTTCAATTTATATTTTTCTACTTTTTATTAGAAAGAGAGGGAGTAGTACTTTAATTACCATTTACTTTTCTTTTAAAAAATATTTATTTGATTAAAATAATATTAAGTTATTTCTATTTAAAGGATCTTTTAGATAATAATATATTTTTTTACTATTTTTTTTACCACATAGGTGAGCAAATAGATATTTAAAGAGTAAAATTAATAAAGTCTTTTAGAGATACTCTAAGAATCTTGAAATTGAAAGTGTGAAGTACAAGTATGAGTAGGATGTTTATTTAGAGTGGAATGAAAATGTAGATTGTCAATCAAAACTCCAATTATGTGTTTACTTTATTTTGGATCAAGAGATAATTATTTTAGATAATAGATTTACCCTTATGTAAATCTTATGTAGCTTTTAATTAGAAAACAAATAAGAAAATAATTTGTACAATAACCTATTTTTTTACTATTAATTTTAATTATATAAAATAATTATTATTATTAACATTTTTAACAATGTAAACTAAAAAATTATTAATTTTATTTTAATTATTTAAAACAAAAACTATTGATAATATTTATTTGTAATTTTCAGTTTAAGGCATTTTTGAAAATCAAAGAAGTAGAAATGAGATTCCCACCTCTTCGTATAGGAGTAAGAATCTCATTGGTCACTTCAAAATTGAATGAGATTCATAAAGTGAAATTCTCACTCTCATTCTTAAATAAATATGTAAATAATAGAGTAGGAGGACTCCACACTCTCCACTCACACTCTAATAAATAAACACAGTTGTTGCATTTTATTTAAGAATTATAATTTGATCTTAATATCTAAGGATTACGGGGAAAAGAAAGGGAAAGAAAGTAGACATGTTATAATTGTCATTGGAATGAGAATTATAATCTTATATGCATGTTTTCGAATCAAATCCGTTGGGAGTGTTGGGACCATTCTACTATACAGGGGGACCGCTATGGATAGATATAATTAATTTTATAAAAACAAATTGAAAAAATAAGCATGAAAATAAAAAGCTATAGAGCTATAATTAAAGCGAATTCCATAGAACAAAAAGCCACTTCCCTCCATCTCCATGTGGGTTTATTATATGCATCTGCTTATTTATAAGTTAGCTGGAATTTTCACACTTTTCGGCCAAGTAATCTCACAATTTCCTTTTCCTAGATTATTTTATTTTTTATTTCCTTTTACGTAGCCCAATACAACTTGGATATTTTATATCTCAATGGATGGATTATTCATGTGTTAGATAACAAAAATAATAATTGTCTTACTTATGAAATTTATTATCTAAAAAACAAGTAATATATAGTACAATACAAATTGGAATTTAATTGTTGAGATTCTTAAAACTTATCTAGTGTTATAATTAGACAGTTGTAATGAAAAAAATCACAACACTAAAGTGTTTGTATACACTTACTAATGTAGTTTGGAAACTAAATTGGTCTTATCTTATAGTTATGTATTATGAAAAATCAATAAAGGTTTTACGTTTTTTGTTAAAATTTTTATTTAGAAATCATATTTACTCCATACTATTTTAATACATATTTATAATATTTTTCTTTAATAATTATTATAGCATAAAAATTATAACACCTCAATACTAAAAAAGCCTTAGCAATATTGTTGTACATTTCAGTCAGCCCTAGCCCATGCGTCCTGTCTAAGTGTGTATGACTCTGATCAGATATTGGCTTCGTTGATTGGGCTCAGGAGTCCACTCACTGGAAGGCCAGCTGTATATTACTTGCAAGGCCCATGCCCCTTGAACTATCTTATAAACAAGAAAAACATACGAGTAAATCTTATACATCCATAATGCATGAGAAAAATCGATAAATTTTTAATTTATGTGGAGTTATCTATCCATGAAGATATAAAGAACCTCTCTAGGAAATTTTCCCATGATAAGTGTTTCATTTTTTAATAAGGATTTTTTAAGATATTTTTTTCTTCAAGAGGAGTCATATTTATGAAATAAGTAATATCTATTTTGAGACTCACTTTGTTTAAAGAGGAATACAATATAAAAAATGAATATTTCTCCTACAAAAAATAATCTCTACATAAGGGGATTGAGTTTTTACTTATTTGTGTAATATAATAATTAGTTCTTCTATAAATAGATAGTTTCTAATATGAAAATAACGGTAAGTCTGTTGAAAAGTTTGATGTAATTGAAGAGTTTTAGGTGTGAGAAAAAAATAATAGAGTGATTGAAATAATTTTTTAAATAGTAAATTTTTCATGGTAACCATGGTTTTTATCTGGGTGAGGAGATTTCTAGATAAATTCTTATTTATGTGCTTATTTTTATTCTCCATTTATTATTTATTTGATATTTTTATTTTTAAGATTTTAGAAGAAATTAAAATTCCTTAACAAACAAAAGTAATAATAAAATAATTGATTAAAATAATAGAATACCAGTGATGATAACAATGAATGGAATGTTTTAACGATCAGCAATAATTTTTTTACCTTCAATCATTGATGTTCTGCTGACATGTTTAATGAAACCAAATAACATTTGATGAACAGACAAAGACATGCAGACAACAGAAAGCTCAAAACCTCGCCATCAACTTGTTATGAAGTTGGCGTTGAAAATTGGAAATGCAAAACAGTAGTCTTTGTCCAAATTTACCCATTTGCTTTTGTTAAAAGGCATTAGCATACATATCTGCATCAGCCCCCCACAAAATTCCCCACGCGCCGCATCCTCCCTCGTCTGGTGAACTTCCCAAAGCGCATATTGTTTCCTCCTCAAAACGGAACCGTATCACTAATGACTCTTTGATTTACTTAATCACCTTGATATCCACCAGCATAAGAAGAATAAACCACTCTTACTCTACTAATTATTAATTTCAAATTTTCAAAGCCTCGATTTGACCGAATTTGCGCGCTAATTAAGTATTAAAGTTTGTCCTTTGCTGGTCAAATTTCCTTGTATTTTTTACTCCGTCAGTTCTCAGTTTCGATTGCCCGCGGCTATATGACGCTGGGATAGTCCTTTTACTCCTACACACTCATTTCGCCTACTCCCTCAGCCTAAGCTAAGGTATCCTCATTCACGTATCATTAAGCTCTTGCTTTCATTTTAATGCCTCATTTAAAATTTACTTCTTAATATTATGTTGACTGGTGGTTGACTTGACTTCTTGTGAATTATTTTCCGCAAATTTATCAACTTTTGAGAATTTGTGTTGAATTTGCTCTCAAATTTGGTTGTCAGCACTTGGTTTTTTCCGATTTCGATCTCTCTCGTTACGACACGTCTTAATTGTTCAGAAATTAGAGATAAAAACGAATGAGATTGGTCTTTTAACAATTATATGATGAATTTCTTATGTGATTGAGGTTGCACGTAAGTATAGTCTTCTTTTTTTTTTTTCATATTTTTGGAGTTGCTGATTGTCTGTGTTTGTGTTTGTGCTTGTGGTCTATTGTTCAACTAATCCAAGCAATTGTAATTTGATAAGTTCTGATTTTGTGTCCGGATGTTTAGGATTTAGTAAGAAAGTAGGATTTTGTTTTGAGATTCTGATTTGATATTTGGATGTGATTATGGCGTTGCGGGAAATATAGATGTTGGCAGCTGAGTGACTTTCTTATGTTGACATGTTCTCTTACAGGGATTGTGAGATTGCTTGACGTTGTTGGTTATGATAATATTGTTTGTTTATGTAATTTAATGAGAGGCAAGATGGTGACAGAAACGTGGTTTGGTAGTTTGCGACGGATTTCATGGAAGAATGCATCAGAGACTGGCAAGGGAGGCATTGGAATTTTGGCATTTGAAGTGGCAAGCTTGATGTTGAAGGTGGCTAACATGTGGCATTCTTTGAGAGAAAATGAGGTGAACAGGCTGAGGGAACAGATTGTGAACTCGGTTGGGATTCAAAAACTTGTGTCTGACAATGCTGAGTACCTTATGGATCTTGCAGTCAATGAGATAATTGAGAATTTTGGAAATGTAGCAAAGTCTGTGGCTAGGCTTGGCAAGAGGTGCAGAGACCCTGTATATCATCGTTTTGAGGATTTCATTAATGACCCACTTATAAATCATTTTGAATGGTTTGGATGGGCATACCGATTGAAGAAGATGGAAAGGAAAGTAAAGAAAATGGAGAAATTTGCCGCAGTTATGATGCAACTGTGTCAAGAGTTTGAAGTGTTGGCAGATCTTGAGCAAACTCTTCGAAGAATGCAGGCTAATAAGGCAGATAGGGTGAAATTGCTCGATTATCGGCAGAAAGTAGCATGTCAACGTCAGGAAGTAAGAAATTTACGTGAAATGTCTCCATGGGTTCGAAGTTATGATTATGTTGTAAGGCTCTTGGTAAGATCACTTTTCACAATACTCGAAAGGACAAGACATGCTTTTGGGAATAATCAGATTGCATCTATAGATGGAAACAGTGATTGTGGACATAGCAAGACCAAGTTTCTTTCTCGCAGCCATTCCTTTTCTGCTCCTATAATATCTTCAGAATTTTCTTCTGACAAGGGTGTGATAAATAGCAAGCAGCGGCGATCTCTCCATCAGTCTGATTCTGGAGATGGAAAGCTTTTCCATTCTAAATCCAAACGGTTGGGTCATGTTGGATCATTTGGAGGATGTATAACAGGTGTGAGTGATTCTCTTGTAGTTGATAGCTGCAAGCCCGCTGGGAGTGCTTCTATGAGATATAGTGATTTTTATATGAAAACGGTTGAGAAGATGCAAAAGTCAAATGTGGGATCCCTTTCTAGCAACAATAAACTGTATTCCAAGCTTTTTACATTCAGTTTCAAGCTCGGGTTGTTGAATGCCCCTCCATCTACTCTTGGTGAAGCTGCTTTGGCCCTCCACTATGCAAATATTGTTGTATTGATCGAGAAACTAGCTTCATCTCCTCTCATGATTGGCCCTGATGAAAGAGATGATCTGTACAATATGTTACCAATGAATATAAAAACTTCTCTCAGGGCCAGGCTTAAGGCATATGCTAAAACCTTGGTTTCATCTGCCTATGATGTTTCTCTTGCAGAACGGTGGAAACTGGCCCTGACACAGATATTAGGGTGGTTGTCTCCACTAGCTCATAACATGATAAGGTGGCAGTCTGAGCGTAATTTTGAGAAGGAGGATGTGGCTTCCAGGACAAATGTGCTTTTGGTGCAGACACTCCACTATGCAAATCGAGCAAAAACTGAAGCTGCAATTATGGAGCTACTCGTGGGACTGAACTATGTCTGCAGGGTTGATAGAGAAGTCACTGAAAAGGCTTTTCTAAAGTTGTCTGCAGGCAGAGATCGTGCTATTGTATGCTTATGAATTACATTGAGTCATAGGTACAATGATAAACGACAGTTCCATGTTGCTAATTGTCAAGGTTTCAGAACACACAAGGCGTTCCCCTCTTTGTTGAGGTACTGGTTGAGCATTTAATCAACTGTTTACTATCTGTTTCTTCTGAGTAAGGATTAGTCAGTTGTTTCCTTGATGTTCATATATTCTTTTATTGTTTATATAGTGGTTAATTTTGGCTCCCTGTAGCCACATCCTTGTAAATTCTGTCATGTTTCATTTATTTTTGAGTGGTTTTGCTTATCCTGATTCTATGAACTTGGGGTATCTTGTAACTATTCATTTTCATAAGTATTTTTCTGCACTTCATACCAAATCCATATCAATTAGGAATATACGCTACAACTTATTTAGGAGGATGTGCAAGAAGGTCATCTCTGTTCAGTGTTTACCTAGATAATAAAAGAAATGATATCATTTCAGAATGATATTATCCGTGTTTGGCAATATTACAAACACAAATTGTCGCATAATAATAAACACGTTAATTCAAGGAAACTCGAGTCTCTCAAAACATGTTGTAAGCACTTCGATGGTCTAGCACATCCAACATAATCACAAGTTGCTAAATAATACTCGAGACATTTTTTGGTGAATAACATGGCCAGGGTCCAACATTAAGATTTTTGGTGCATTTACCTCCCCGAAATTGGAATGTGTACGAATTAGATGGGAATTGAAATGGATTGGAATTAGGGGTGACAAAACATGTAAACCAATTAAATTTGAATTAAATTGTAATCGAATTTTTGATGGATTTGAATTTAATTAGTTTATTAAATGAATCATAGTCTCATGATTTGGATTTGATTTGTTTATTAAACGAATTTTATTTAATCCATTTAATTTGTTTATTAAACAAATTTAAATGAATCAAATCGAGTTTATATTCATTTACAATTCATTTATGCAGAATTAATAACAAATCAATTGAATCTGGATTTGCATACAATTCGTTTAAAAAATTATAATTAATAAACAAAAATAGGCAAAATAAAATAGAAAAAAACCATAAAACTATCATCTTAGAAAATACAAACAAAACCTAAATAAATAAACGAATCATTAACCTTAGACCCAAATTCGATACGTTTATTTAATGAAAATCAAATTCATCTATTTATTAAACAAATCAATTTTTTCAAACCCAAATCCGTTTAATTTACATCAAATTGAATTGAATAAATAAATCCTAACCCAAATTGTCACCCCTAATTGAAATCGGAATCAGATAAGTTGTTTATTGAGCTATCAGAATTAGGATCAAAATGAGATGTATTCCCATTAATGTATTTACTTTATCTTGTAATTGTAATAAATTGTTGCAATTTATTAAAATGCCCTTAGTTATAATTATATATTTATTCACAAATAACATAAAGAGTAAATACTTTTACAATAAATACTATTACATTATTAATATTAAATTATAATAAAATAACGATCATCATTATTACCATTATTAGTATATCATAAAAAATGATAACAATTATTATTATTATTTAAAGGGGGTGGAAAATTTTTTGATTTTGTTTAGCAGTAATTATAAATTCATTATCATTCCCATTCTCCCATTATATTCGTTGTTCTTAAATTTGTGGAGCCACCCAAAATCCATTCTCACACTTTTATATTTTTAATAAGTAAATACTATTAATAACGAATGAGAACATTACCATTGCCCAATTCAAAAAAGTATACACAGCAACATTAAAAAAAACTTAGCTTAAGATACAAATGTAAAAAATTACAACCATTAAGTATGTTCTTGCATCATGCTCAATGATTCTATTCATGACTCCACAAAATAAGATGGGCACAACCTTTCGACTAATTTAAAACCAACAACAACAACAGCATAATAATAATAATAATGAGTAAAGTATTAATGAAAATGAAAATGAAAATGAAAATGAAAATGATGGGGTTGAGTTTCCATCAAGAATAGCCAGCATACAAAGTAGCATCAGGAACGTCTGAAACCCACTTATGAGGGGGCCGGTGCAGCCATTTATTCTGGTGTGCTTAATAACTTGCAACTTTGAGGGTGTACTTGTCTTTGACATGGTTCGTTTCTTCGGTATAACTCTCAAAGGTACGAGCTTCCTTACTGTCGCGTCTAAGCTCTGTGGAGTGGCATCCTGGCCTAACTCCCAGTCGAAATGGCGAAGCAAAGAGGCAAGACCAAGGTGAAGTACCCGGTCATCTAACGAGATTCCTACACAAATTCTTCTCCCGGAACCAAATGGAATCAACTCAAAGTGCTGTCCCCTGAAGTCAACATTTGAACCTAGAAACCTCTCAGGCTTGAAAGGCAAAGGATTTTCCCAACAACCTGGATCCCTTCCTATTGTCCATACATTCACAAAAACTTGAGTATCTTTAATTTGGGTATTTGGTATCCCATGAATTCAGCGTCTTTCACTGGATTTCTTGGAAGCAGCAATGGAACTGGAGGGTGTAACCTCAGTGTTTCCTTCAACGCAGCCTTGAAATATGGCAGTTCATCAATATCTTTCTCTTCAACCTTTCTGTTTTGTCCAACGACACGGCCAAGCTCAGCCACAGCCCATTCCATGGTACTGCTTGTAGTTTCTGACCCAGCCAAGAACATTTCCTGCACATTACATTTAATGGAGTTAATATTATAATTGAACAAGATGTTGTTTAATTTCTTGTTTATAAGAAAGAACTCACTGCTTGCTTATTATGAATGTAGAAGCTTAATCACCGTTACGATTTTGTTGATATTCTGATCTGAGAGTCTATCAGGCCCTTCTTTTCCATCCCCTTCATACTTCATCAATCCATCAAGGAAGTCCTTTATCTCATCATCCCGTAGCTTCTGCTCGTCGAACCTTTCCTTCACATACCCAGATACTATCTGGAGAGCGCATCCCAGGTCCTTCATCACGTTTCTCCTGATACCTTGAAGATCCAGGCTTCTCAAGAGTGGGAAATAGTCGGACATATTTGGCTTTCCAACCCATTGCATGGACTTGACCATGGCATCATAGAACTCCAGCCCTTGTTTGGACTGCGAGCTCAGAAATTCCCTCCACAGAGTGAGGTTGCCAATAAGGCTCAATGCCATGAGAAAGAGGTAGTGAGACAAATCCACCAGTCCCGATTCTCCTCGAACCTGCGCTCCTGCTACATCATTCTCAATGCATTCTATCGTCTTGTCAATACACTTTCTGCGGATGGGAGCTGTCTCGTTGATTCTCCTGTTGACCAAGAGCTCCGATGCGCAGAGACGTCGAAGGACGCGCCAGTACACGCCATACCTGCCGAATGCAAGTGATCCTTGGTAATACTTACGTGCTATCAGTGCATCTGGAACCTTGCGGTCGCAAAAGATATGGTCTTGATTCTTGAACATTTCATTCGCAACCTTAGCTGATTGTATCACTATGGTGTTGGCTGAACCTAGCTTTAACCGAAGTACAGGACCATACTTGGCCCTGAGCTTGGAAAGGCTTTGGTGTGGCATGTTTCCGAGACCGAAAAAGTTGCCGAAGATTGGCCAAGCTGGAGGCCCCGGAGGCCGTAGTTTACAATTTCTGGACTCTTTCTCCTTTAGAATATTTAACAGAAGAATCAAAGCTGCTGACAAGAAAAGGGTCGACCACATAAGCACACTCAACGTGTTTGCCATTTCTCACTTTGTGTGTTACTAGTTTAGTGCTTCAGATTTTGCTCCGACTTTTGATGAACCACCGTACGCATATAAATAATTAATTAAGCTGACAGTTATGATTTTTTTTTTAAAAAAAAACCCTTAAGCTACTCTGAAAAAAGAAAAGAAATTTGTTCACAACCACAGATTTTTTTTTTTTAGAATTTCAGATTCTCTCTTTCTCCTCTGATAATGAAATTTTGATGGCTCCGAATAAGTTGGATCATCCAACTTGGAGCCAACTAACTATTAGATCCCTATATTATTTTTCAACCAGTTAAGATTATTAATAAAGATGATAGGTGAGCGGGCAAAACGATTTAATTGAAAATTAAAATATCTTCACAATTTATTTAAGCTTTTTTATCTTCTTCTTCTTCTTCGTCTTCTTCATGCTTTCTTCATCATGTCTATCAACATCCAGTTGAATTTTATCACGTGATTCATCCTCTGAATCCTTTGCGTTCATCAAACTTTGATACAAAAAAAAACCCATTAACTTAAAAAACCTACCCCATCTCTCATTAACACTTTGAGGATATCTAGTCTAGATTTCAGACGGTGACTAACATGAAACACTGTTGGCTAGTTCAACACTGGAACTATAGCCCTCAGAACAATTTGGATCACAATCAGACACATAAGAAATCTCTTCACGGCTATCAAAGAATTGTTCGTCTTCCTCTTCATTAGGCACACCCACGATATTTCACGCAATTGAGATTCAACCCATTAAATTCTGAATCCAGATATTTATAAACAAGGGAACTATCAATTAATTCACAAACTTTCCAATTAAATAACACAGATATTATGGTTGATTCAAGAAGAAAAACAACCCGATATATACAATCAATCAACAAATGCAGATCTTGCAACAAATTAAATAGCTCACAAGAATGACAAACCAACAATTAACAACCGCATTTAACTAAAATTACTAAGTAAATCAAATCAAAATCAAAACAAGCAAGTGATTTGTTGACCTAGGTCAACATAAAATTCTAGTCAAGCCCTCGCACCATAAATGTTAAGAGGATTCGTTCCCACTTCCGAAATAACCTCTCCCTTGCAAAAGAAAGCCCTGAGTTCTCATTTGAAAAGGCAAAAGTGATCATGGCTGCACTGAAATTGAATAAAAACACATTCAAAATAAAATAAACTTGATGAAGAAAACATAAAGAAGACAAGGAGAAGAAGATAAAAAGCTTCAGGAAATTGTAAAGATATTTTAATTTTGAATTAAACTGTTTTATCCGGTCACCTATCATTTGTATTAATAATCTTAACGGTTGAAAAATAGTGTAGGGATCCAACGGCTACGGTTAGTTAGCTTCAAGTTGGAGATGATCCAACTTAGTCGGAGCCAGTGTTGATGGGGTATTGACTCGTGGGAGCCGAAAATTCAAAACACTGGCAGTCCTTCACGTCCTAATGTTGACATCTTTGTCGTTGCTTAATTATATGATTCTCACAAAGCATAAGTTACGAGTTGGGTAGCAATTTGAGTTAGGATTCATTTATTCGAGTTGATTAGAGTTAAATTATATACTTTTGCGCTTAAAATAATTGATTAGTTTAATAAATAGGTGAATTCAATTTGGTTCACTAAATAAACGAATCAGATTCAAGTTTGAGATCACTGATTCATTTATTTGTTTAATAAATGACTCATAAATGAATCGAACATGAATTTATCTGTTTATTATCCTTTTGATAAAATTGCTTACTTATCATTAATTTTTTTATGCATAAATTTAAAAATTTGGAGGATAGTTTCATAACCAAAAGCTATAATTTTGCATAAATGAATTAAACAAACGTTCATTTAATAAACTAATTGAATTCAGATATTAAGATTACGATTTATTTATCAAATAAATTGAATTTGAATTCATTAAATTTTGACTCAATTCGTTTACGATTTATTCGTTTTACCAACCATAGTCATGAGACCATATGGTTATGTAGTTTCTGCCATATGAAAATATCAAAGCGATTAGGCAGAAAAATAAACAATAAAAATGTTAAAATAGAAATAAGGGATTTTATTATTATTTCCTTTTCCGCAAACCAAATAATGAATTGCTCGAACATATCTGGTTACAGAGTCTTCACATTCCCAAAGATTTGGACATGACATACATGCTCGTGACGCAATCCGCAACGTTAATGGTTGGGTCATGTTCGATACCAGTGGCGCACACGGCACTGAAAGAGGTGACGTTTTTCAATAACGCAATATCGTTAAGGAAGTGACAAATTCCTCTTTGGGTTCTTGTTCAGAAGTCAGAACAGCGGTCATGCATTTTACTATATTATGGACTAATATGATTTTTTTATTTTATTTTATTGAGATTATACAAAACTTTGTTAAGAACAACTATGGAAATTATTTATCTTATTAAATTTTATAAGCACTTAATTTCCTAGAAATTAATTACTACATGTAAATGAAAATTTTTAAGAGTTGCTCTAACCTGAGCCTGATGTAATTATAGAAATTTAATTATTATTTTGCTCAAGACTATCACGTGACACTATCTGATTATTCCATTACAATTCCACTTGCGAGTTGCACTATCTAACAACATACGACTTTATGCAACAGCCACAAATATATCATCATTTCAAATTGAAAAAAAAAAGGAAAAAAGAGTCTTGTCGACCGATATTGTCAATATTATCTTGTCTTCAACTTCAAGAATGTTTCACCCCACCTCATATCCATGCGGTTAGCTGAATAGTAGTCTTAACTTGTCTAGTCACTTATGAATGCTGAGTTGCCTGCCGAGAGTTGTCATTGACGCATTGCATCGAACACTTAAGTGCTTCCATCAAACACCCGCTTATGCCGAATGGTCATCAAAAGAGAAACTTGAAGTCTTGAGCAACTATTTACTGCCGCGTCACTTTCTAAGGTGTCTCTAAAAGATAGTTCAATGAAGCCAGTCTCATCATTGGCAAAAATATTTTTAAAAGAGATAACTTTGTTCTTCAGGGGATTTGTTGTTAGGCTATTTATTTGTGGTATTAAAAAAATCAAGTGGGTTGGGAGAAGTAGATATATTCTAATACAGAATATAAATAAGGGTTGTATTATTGTTATTAATTTTCTTTAATTGGTAAATTCCGAATTAAACATAACATGCAGTCATTTCTTTTGCTGGAGAATATGCTGTCGT
The DNA here is from genome assembly GCA_030449905.1 of Luvunga scandens. Taxonomy (NCBI): domain Eukaryota; kingdom Viridiplantae; phylum Streptophyta; class Magnoliopsida; order Sapindales; family Rutaceae; genus Luvunga; species Luvunga scandens. Next base: position 5,025,377 of record JASUUG010001265.1, read on the forward strand.
CGGCATGTAATTAATAACCGATGCAACCAGCTCAAAACGGGTTTCAGCCATTTCCGTCAAGGGACAAAAAAAAAAAAAGCTGGGCGTTGTTAGTACTATGATTTTTAAATATTTTCAAGGGGTGTTTTAGGAAAAAAATATTTTAATTATGGAATTGCATAGAAGCTGTTAATAGCACCACTCTGTTGATAAATTTTTTTTTATCAAAGCGGCAAAGTTAGTAAAATGCTTAGCAAAGCAAATACCTTAGGTTCTTGCAGGATGTTCATGGAATATATATGTGTATATTCTCTTGAAACAAACGAAAATGCAGCGATATTATTAGCGGTAATATAGTACTGGATTATTAATTTGAGAATTTTCTGATGCAAGGTTTGACGATCTTGTGTCAGGGCGACTCTAAAAGGAACGAGTTGGATAACAAAATTGATATTTCACAGATGTGATGGATAAGAATGGGATATTTTTAGAAAAATGCTAAAGAGGCAAAAAAAAAAAAAAACCCCGACAAAATGCAGATAAAATAAATTATTAAGTCATGTGGTGTTATAATATTAATTGATTGTTTTCTTTTCTTTTCTCTAACACTACACAGTGTTATAATTCATTTTGTTAGCGTTTTCTCATTTTTTTTGTTGAGACTTTATATTTTTAATATTGCATGAATTTCAAAAATACATAAAAGAATAATATAAAAAAATTGATATTTTGGTCATTCATTTTATTAGTTTTATGTTATTATTTAAGGAATATTAAGAAACAATAATGATAGTAATAAAACTCAAAAATAGTTTATTTACATTAGAAAAAAAAATAAAGAGTTTATTCCACAAAAAACAATCAAATGAAAAATTCGCCCTCACAAATACTACAGTGACACGTATTATTTATACTAGCTACAATCTATTATTGTATTACTGTAGTTATTAAACTAGAGATACTACCAGTATAAGACTCATTCTTGCGCTTCTTGCTCCCCTTCACTTCGAGTTTTCATTTGCACCTTTTAGGTACGGCAATTAATGGCTCGGCCTTTCGCACAGTAATACCCATCCTATCATTCATATCAATTTTCTCCTTACAATCAAGTTCCCAGTCAAATTGGTGAAGCAATGAGCCCAAAATGAGATGCAACATTCTGTGAGCCAATGGTACACCAGCACACATTCTTCGCCCAGCTCCGAATGGAATCAACTCATAGTTTTGCCCCTTGTAATCAACTGTTGAGCCTAAAAATCTCTCGGGCTTAAAAGACAAAGGCTCATCCCATACTTCAGGGTCTCTTCCAATAGCCCATGCGTTTACCAAAACCTGGGTATCTTTGGGTATGTGATAGCCCTGGAAGTTGGTGTCCTCCATTGCTCGCCGCGGAACCAAGAATGGAATCGGAGGATGTAATCGGAGAGTTTCTTTAATCACAGCTTTTAAGTATGGAAGATTGTCAATATCATCCTCTTCAAATGTTCTGTCCGAACCAACTGCTAGAGCAAGTTCAGCTTTGGCCTTGTTTAGTGACTCGGGGTTGCTTAAGAGCTCGGTCAGTGCCCATTCGATTGTGCTACTTGTTGTTTCTGAACCGGCCAAAAATATTTCCTAGCGAACGCAAACGCAGTTAGCCTTAAACATTGAATATATCGAACGAACTTGCCCAAAGTCATCTGAATATGTCACAATCTTACTCTATATATGCATTGAATATTGCATGGCTGCTTTGCATTTTTTTTTTTAAGAAAAAAAAAAGACTTAAAATACATGGTCACGCATAATGTTAAAAGTTTGATGAATTCAAACAACTTAACATCTATTCAGCTAGATTATCGCCAGCAGAGTTGTGGGGGGAATAAGTTGGAGTCTCCGTAGAAGGAATGCAAAAATATTCATTTCCCTGAATGTTAGTAGGATACACATGCATGACTTACCAATATATATATATATATATAGAAATTTCGGATGTATCGTAATAAGAATGATCTAAAATGGTCTCAATAGACATATGTGTATATATTTGCACTTACCAGAATAAAGATGTTGAGATCCTTCTCGGAAACTTTTGCTGGCTCATCCTTGCCATTACCTTCAAAATCAAGCAACACATCCAAGAAATCTTTCCTCTTTTCATCACAAGTACTCGTAATATTCTTATCTTTTTGCTCCAATCTCTCCTTAACAAACTTAGAAGCAATCTCCAATGCTTTACCAACATCCCTCTCCATTTTTCTCCTCAATCCCTGAGGATCCAGCCTCCGCAAAATCGGAAAACAATCGGCCAAATTTGCATGCCCCGACCATTCCATTAGCCCCATCATTGCTTGGAAAAACTCGGCACCGTCATTTGACTCCGGATCCAACAAATCACGCGACAGCATGAGGTTTCCTAACAAGTTAAACGTTGACAGGAACACCAAGCGTGCCACGTGAACCGCACGCGCCTCTTGTTCGATCCATAATAACATGTCGTTTACGCATTTCCTACGGACAGATGCCGTCTCATTTATACGCTTGGTTACTAGCATTTCCACAGTGACAAGGCGTCTTAGCATGCGCCAAAACGCACCGTACGGGGCCAGTGCTAGTGAGCTCTTGTCGTAGCCGTGGACGCGCATGGTTTCGGTGACTTTGCGTTCGGCGAATGTCAAGTCATGGTTCTTGAAAAACTCTGTAGCTGCTTTGGCGGAGAGAATCGCCATGGTGTTTATGGCCCCGAATTTCAGCCATATAACGTCACCGTACTTGTGTCTGAGCTCGGTTAGGGCCCGATGTGGCGCCGTGCCCAGATCGAACATGTTGCCAATTATTGGCCATCCCGGTGGCCCCGGCGGGTGCCGCTTGGGCCGGCTCGATTTTCTTCGGTGGAGTAGTAGTACTGCTCCTGATGCTGAGAAGATGATAATGCAAACCAGAAGACCAAGCCAATCCATTTGACCAGAATGCTCTCTTAATCTTAACTCTTCGTGAATTGCCATAGAACGACCGATGATATATATAAATACATATATGTATAAGCACACACCCCCATGCACGTAATTTGTTCCTTAGCGTGGGCAGAATATCACAAATTAGCAAACTAAGATGCTCCGTCTCAATAAAATAAATTTGATAAGCAATGCATGGACGAGGTCCTGTGAGTTTGCCACTGCGGAATGAATTTGATTGCAGCTTAAGAATTATTTTCATAATCATTATTTTATATTTTAATTATAGTGATTATTTATTCAAAAAATTTATTATTAATAATTATTGTCAATAATATATTGATATATTAATTAATTATAAAATTAATTAATTAATTATAATAATATACTAATTAATTATAATAATTATATTATTAATTATTGTGATTATTCATCTTGTAATAAATTTTTTATTTATAGTTATTGTTAATAATGTATTAATATAATAATTAATGGTAATTTTTATATTAATATATTATTAATAATAAATGAATTAATTATAATAATAGTAATAATTAATTATTGTGATTATTTAATAAAAACTATAAATATTAATATATTATTGTTAATAATATATTTATGATTAATTAATAGTAATGATTATATCAATTAATTGATGATAATATATGAATTAATTATATTAATTATATTAATAATTATTATAACAATAAATTAATTAATTATAATAATAATAACATATATAATTATTGTGATTATTTATTAAAAAACTATAATTATTAATAGTTCTTTTTAATAATATATTAATATAAGTCGATTAACAAAAACTATTAATGCAATTAATCGAAACGGAATTTATATTTTTGATTTAAAAGGCTCTTTTATTATTATTAACTATTAAGCTGATCAATTAATCAAAAAATAAAAACCATAAATTTGATAAGCAATGCATGGACGAGGTCCTGTGAGTTTGCCACTGCAGCAGCAGTAGAAAATAAAATATACATACATGGCTATCATAAATGTGTTTTGATTGATTGATCGTCTCGGAAACCTAAGTCAACAACAATTAATGTACAAGGCGACAACTTTACTGTGTGCTCTTTTATTATTATAACTATTAAGCTGATCAATTAATCAAAACCTAAAATTATAAATTTGAAGGTGAGGATAAGGACTCATATTTAATTTTCAGAACCATCAATCAGAGTAACTTAACGAATATGATTTCAAGCGTACTTAGTCCTCTACAAAAATTTAATAAGCATCGTTGGTGTCACCGTTATGACTAGGAATACTCTTCAAATTAGGAAGCAAACGAAAAGAATCTGACGCTGACTTTTCTTTCTGGTTTGGGAATCTGCTGCCGAATGCAATACCAAGCAATATATAAAAGCTTATTTCGGAGGTAGAACCTAGTGTGTGTGTGTGTGTTTAATTTGAAATTTGAAATGATTTTGAATTTTACTAAGTATATCGGAATGCATAATATGATAACAATACACACGCTTCACTTGCTTCGCACGCCAACTCGGGTAAGTACGCAACAAGTATTCAATCTACATTGAAATTATACTAGAAAGCTTTGAAATTGATTTTTGATGCTCTGTGACGGTTAAATTACTTCCCTGCGCCATGTAAATCCTTTGAAAGGGACATGGATACGTGCAAATTAATAAGAAAAATACGTGCGGAAGAGATAAATATGCACATGACAATGGGGTTCGACCTAAGCAAATTTGGAACAATTTAGCAGTGATGGAACGTGAAGCACCACCCGATTCTATTGAGAAGTTCAATAAGAAATATTATCTTCCATTTCCACCAAAGTTGAAGACCCGTTTGAAAAATTTACTTTCAAATTAAAAAAAAAAAGAAAAATTATCCACCGACCACTTGATGTTTTTCATTTTTTAAAAAATATACAATTCTTTTTTTTTTGCCTGAATTACACCTAAAGTTATAAATTTTTTTTTCACTTTTCCACTTCCGTATATTGATCGTTAAGATTCCGTTAATTTTTTTAATAAATGACGGTTTTGCCTCCCAAATGTAAAATTACAGTTTCATCTTATAACATTAATTTTGGGTTATAACATTAATTTTGGGGGGGCAAAACTATCATTTTGTTAAAAAAACTAACGGAATCTTAACAGTCAGACGAGTTTTTAAAAAATTAATCAGAACTTCATGTGTAATTCAGGCAAAAAAAAAGAATTGTGTATTTTTTAAAAAGCCCGAAATATTAGGTGGTCGATGGATAATTTCTCAAAAAAAAAAAAGAAAAAAACTTCTACATACATGACAAATTTAAGTTCTGATCTTAAGAATAAAATGAGATGAAACTTATGATTACAATTTGAGGTATACTCGAACTTTAGATGCATACATTTAAAATACATGGTAGAATTCTACTGAAACTAACTTAGAAAATTACTCCCACCGGCAACATTAGAAAAAATCTATTAATTTCCTGTTTTCGGGAGAGGAAGGGAAAGAAACTCCTATGTAATTTAGAAAGTTGAAATGATGCCTTCAACATTTTTTAACGTACCAGCCCACAAGCCCAATGGCAAGAAAATTAATCTTTAAAAGCAAAAGAAAATGGCAACAAGGAGACACATATTTCATCTTGTTTAGCCCATATTGCTACAGGGGAATGTGGGATCACAGCCAACGATTGAAGCGACAAATCATGATTCATGATCGAGAGTCATGTGAAGAATACTGTGTTGCTGAGAGAACACTATTTTGTGTACTGTCTAGTGGGGTGCTGCCGACACTCTTTTATTATGCTTATGGATTTTTATTTATTGTTTTTGAAATATGTAATTGAATGACTGGGAGTTTGAGTTCCTGACACCAATATTTATTTTTCAAAATAAAAAATAAATTAAAAAAAATTTATAATACATGATTAAAATTTGTATCAATTTATCAATTTATATGAAATTAATTATTTTATTTTTTATTCGCAAGTCTTATATTTTATTTATAAAATTTATATTTTTTATAATTAATATTAATTTATTAATTTTTTATATTATATTTATAAGTTTTTACTTTATTAACCAGTAATATATTAATTTATCAATTTATATTAATTAATTTATTTTATTTATAAATTTTATTTTTTATTTTTAAATTTATATTTTATTTTATAATTAATATTGATTCATAAATTTTATGTAAAACTTGAGTGTCTTATATTTTATTTATATAATTTATATTGGATTAATGCAACTTACGGGACATTTGTTTCTACATTTATCACGGGGGTGATATCTTCTTGACCGCTAATGTTAACGGTGCAAGGATGAAATAAAAAATACGAGTGTTTTTTTTTTCATAAATTTTTTTTAAAAAAATTATTTTCTCTTTTCTTTTTTTTTCTATTTTTAGTTGTTTATTTATTTTTTTCTTGTGGTGTGTGGAGCTTATGCCTCTTCTCCACCTGGCCTTGGCTCGACAATACTGGTAGCTGGCTATTGTCCTTCTAAACTTCTGAGCGCTTCATCTTCTCTAATCTGTCATGGTGCCACAGCAGCGGCGTTAGCATCTTCACGGCTGCAATCTGGAGCAACGCGATGGTGCTGCAGCGCCGTTGCTCCAGATCATTGCAGCAACTCGTGCGCAATCAGTTAACTAATTATATGGTTGGAATTTTTATTTTATTAATTTGCTTTTCATTCTTAAATGATATTTGGTTTAGGTATTACGTTGTATGAAGTTGAAACATCCAAATGCTCCATCTTGTTTCATGAATTCATCATAACGGTAGATTCAGTGTTGCTCAAAATCAGGACCCATTTAAACTTGTATTATATCTGAGATTCATCGTCCCGATATTGGTTGTTTCTTACGTTCTTCACCTCCGAAGTGCGCAAACTGCAAAATAAAACATCCAATTCCCCAGTGTTGAATATTGACATGCACATTTATGGTAAAATTGGACTCGGCAGAATAAAATCGAACCAAATTGTTGACAAATCTCAGAAATATCTTGAGATGAAAAAGCTCAAAATACACCAATTTTTCTTTTTCTTTTTCTTAAATTAATCAGAATAATAGTTTCGTGTATTTCTCTATTAAAATTCTAAGACAGTTAATGTCGGCAAAATCATCAATTTATATTTTCGGTACTCAAATCTGTTAATTTTAGTACAAACTTAATGTAGGGTCGCCTTTGTGATATTGTTCAAACAACTATCACCTATGTGATAAACCGTCGAAACAAGTGTCATTTAGGTGATACTAATTTATTTATATTTAATTACATATTAGTGTTGATTTTTTAAAAAAAAATCACGTACGCCATCATAGAATGACAGAATGATATGAAAAAAAACATATGTTATTTGTTTGGATAGTAATAGATCGATTGCAACTTTAAAACACACGGGTAGAGGTATTTGCAAGTTCGAAAAACAAACATTATTTTTCATTTAAAAATTTCACATTGTTTTTGTCTTAAAAAAAAAATTCACAATGTTATAACAGTAACAAATAAAATAGTTTTAGAAACTCCAACTTAATTCTCAGATATTACTGTTGCGTTGTTTTTTTTTTTTTTCCCTTCAACCATCACATGCGAATAGCAAGTATCTAAATTCTTTCCTCATCTCATGGCCAAAAATATTGTTAGAGGAGCCCAAAATTATGTCTTCTGTTAAAAATAAAGACAAAAATAAATTAACTAATAAATCTCGATCAATTAATTAAACACCGTTACTAGGTGAATATCACATATGAGAACAGTTCAAATTTGACAATGAGAATGAAAATGTTTCCAATAATCAGATTTCTAACCACAAACAATTTAAACTGCAGAGGCCAAACACTCTTCTTCCACTCCCCTTTCAAACACAACAATTTATGCATGCTTTAATTAATTCATATACAGAAACTTGAGTCTAATACCCCCTGCAAGGTATCGGAATTGCTTTGAGAGGAACAGATTTCCGAAGCGTTATGCCCATTCGCTCAGTCATGTCCATCTCCTCCGGTTTTTCCCCGTCTGCCAAGACCCAGTCAAAGGAGTGCAAAAGCGACCCTAGCGCTAATGGAAGCACGCGGGAAGCAAGAGGCATGGCCGGGCACATTCGCCGCCCGGACCCAAATGGTATAAACTCAAAATGATGTCCCTTGTAATCCACCATCATGGTATAATTTGTTCGTTCCAGAAATCTCTCTGGCTTAAATAACAAAGGGTCTTTCCAAGTTTTTGGGTCACGCCCAATTGCCCAAACGTTCACTAGAATTTGTGTTTCTTTAGGTATGTAGTAGCCTTGCAGGTTGCATGAGTCCATGGCCATGTGTGGGACTAAAAAAGGCAAAGGTGGGTGGAGCCTTAGTGTCTCTTTGATGACTGCCTTAAGATATGGGAGTTGTTCAATGTCTTCCTCTTCAAGCTTCTTGTTAGGGCTGACTACGCTTCTGAGTTCATCTTGGAGTTTCTTTAGTGTTTCTGGGTCGTGGAGAAGCTCAGCCATTGCCCACTCTAACGTGCTGGTTGTTGTATCAGTCCCTGCACTGAACATTTCCTGACAAACCAAAATCATAAGTATTAATACGTATGTATTTACAAAGCGATCGAAGATTTTGAATAGAAATCTAAAGTTTCAAGAAAGTTTGATTTATTAGAATAAACAAAATAAGTGACACTTAAATTCGGCAATAAGAAAAAACGAAATTTTTTTTAACAAAAACAAGAAAAAATTGTGACGAAACATTTTATCTTTTTATGAATTATGTAATTTTTTTAAAAAAAATGAAATCATTAAAGTAGCATTTTAAATTTCACAAAATTCATTCCGTTTAGTATAGTTTTCAAGTAAAGTTTATTTAACTAAAACTTTTACTTGTAGATTTTTTATTTGAGTTGTTTGGTCGTCAATAAAAGTTTTTATCAAAATTTATAAAATTAATTTAATAAACAAAATTTCTAAAATTATGTTATGAACAAAGTGAAATAAGATTTTGAAATAAATTAAGCATACTTTAGACAATTTAACTCTTAAAAAAAAAAACTCCCTACAATCTCTATTTTAAAGCTTAAAAGTTCAAAATTTAAACTTTTGCTAGCAGAGGTCAAATAACTTATATAATACAACCAAATTATACTAAAAATTTTGAAAAAAACTTATATAATTAAATAATTTTTTTTTCAATTCTAATACCATTGTTCAATACCAAATAATAAAAATGTAGATTTGAAGGCCTAACAGTAAATTTAGCCAAAATCCGGCAACCAAATATATTAGTAGTTAAGAAAGGTAAAAAATCACGAATTTTGTATATTTCACCAAGACCCTTGAAAACATATTTTACATGGGGTAAAACTAAAAATGTGACGCAAAGCAAAACATATTCACGAACTTGAATTACACCGCATTTGGTACATCATTCTATCAATGTGTCTTTTTTTTTTTTAGAGGTTAAGAAAGTTAGAGTTAGTAACTCACAAATACAATAACGTTGATTGTTCGGGAAGAAAATTTAGCAGGCTCGTCGACACCGTCACCGCGAAAAGCCAAAAGCACATCCAAGAAGTCCTTTTTCTTCTCTTCATTATCTTCCATTCTTTCTTTGATGAATCCACCAGCGATTTCAAAGGCTCTTTCGACATGGAACTGTGTTTTCCTCCTTATACCTTGAGGATCAAGCCATCTTAAAATTGGCAAAAAATCAGCCACGTTTGGCTTGCCAGCCAGTTCCATGACCTTCCCTGCGTGGTAGGAAAACTTGGCCCCTCTCTCCGATTCCGGACCTAGCAAATCTTTAGAGAACATGAGATTGCCAATCAGATTAAAAGCCATCAAGAATATGAATCTTCCCACATCAATCGGGGCGCATGTTCCGGCTTCTTCTACAAACTGTATCATCCGATCTATGCACTTACGACGTACACCTCGCATAGCATCAAGACGGCTAGTGACAAAGAACTCAGTGGTGCACAGACGTCTCAGCATACGCCAATGCGCACCGTATTGAGATGTTATAATTGATCCTTCAGTGCCATAATCGCCTTTCATGGCCTCGTATATTTTTCTTCCAGCAAGCACCACATCATGGTTCTTGAACATGTCTCGAGCCATTTCATTAGAAGAGACCACGACAGTGCACATCGAGCCTAGCCACAAAGTCATTAAGGGGCCATGCTTGTGAGCCAATTTCGCAAATGATGCGTGGGGAGGCATGGGCATCCAACCCAGTTGGAAAATGTTACCAACCACTGGCCACCATCTTGGGCCCGGTGGGAGCCGCCGTCTTTCTAGCTCGTCTGTGTGACGGTGGCGACGCTTGGTCACCATGGCCCATGCAATAACCCATAGCAAAACGGTTGTAATTATTCCCACAATATCAAAATACATAATGTGATCAAGAATTTTTGTTTTGTTTATGCTATGTTGATTCAATTGTTCGAATTGTAAATTGGTTTTATAGTGGGTTCTGCCTTGCTACGTGACAAAATCCTGATACCATTTTACCTGTGTCTGTTTTCGCTAAAGAATCTGATATCAATTTTATTGGACAATTTAGCAAATCTTGGATACGATTCGGGTTTTGGTTTTATGTATATTGTTTTTCAAAATGTCTATTAAAATTCCCAAATTTCTCAAAGTAAATTAAGTACGAGTCGGATTTCATTTGGGCAATTCCGGATAGTTGGGACGAGTTTATAACATCATAAAAGTTTATTTATGAATTAGAAGATTTTTGAATTAAGTATTATCTTTTGACACTGTAATTATGAAGCATAAGCAACTATTTTTCTATTCACTCATTATCATGGGTATACCTCATAGCAAATAGTGAATTGATAAGAAGCAATACTCAAATAATACTAAAGTTCCATTTGGGATTGAGATTAAAACCTAATAAGTTGACAAAAATAGTATTTGGTAAGTTTTGTAAAAAAAAATTATTTCATAATTTTCTCTATTCTGATAGTCGTTTTTAAAATCAAGTAGGGGTTACTTTGCATAAGTAATTACACATTTTTACACATAATATATACATTTTTACTTTGCATTTTTACTTTGCATAAGTTATCAAATAAGTAATTACACATTTTTAAAATTTGTATTATAACCTTAATATTTTAACAAAAAGACAATTGCGTCTTATTTTTTCGTAACTCTAATATATAAATTAATAGATATCATATTACCATCACATTCAAATCAGAGCATATAACAATTATGTCATTGTACAATTATATAAGGAGGCATGCACAAGGTGATCTTCATTTTGATAATATTAAAAATGATCCTAGTTCAATATTTGACGAAAAAATAGAAAGAGACAACAACTCTTAAGAACAGTGTCACAAAATACTATTGGCTCTGTATTATCATAAATGAAGATTTTGAGGAATATTATTGCAACGAGTTTAATGTGATTGTAATGCACATTACTTTCATTTTATTTAGATTATGTATTAGTATGAATCTTCATCATATTTTATGCAACAAATTATAAGGTTTATTAGAGTTTATTTATTGAGTTTTTTCACTTTATATAATTTCACATTTTTTAAAAAAATATATCTAAACAATTTATTAAACATACTCTAAAAAAATAAAAATAATAATTTAATATATATATATATATTAATAATTATATTATAAAATAATACTTTCGTAATAAAATTTACTAAACACATATAAAATAATAATAATAATAGAGTATACCAAAAACTAAACTATATAACCGAAACAGCGTGTCTAATCAATCATCGTAATTTCAAAACCAGCCCAAACACCTTCTCGATAAGGTAATGTGGGAACAATAAATAATGAAAAAGCTTGGCGATTTGATAAACCTAAAAGATGAATCAGCGCATGCTTAATGAATTATATGAAACAGTGGCGCGCATTCCAACTTTTATCATCTGGTCATGTGCATTAATATATTTTAAATTGCTTATAAGTTTGTCCTTAATAATAAATTAAATTATGGTTATTTTAATAATATACAATTTTCATTAAAATAAAACGTTCAATATAATTTAAAAATTACAAATAATTGATTGCTATGAAAGGGATTTTGACTTGAATATGTCCTTAATTCATAATTGAGATTAAGCTCCTCCGATCACCAAATAGATCATTTTTAATTTCACCAAGTTTTGTAGCTGAGCTTTCACCACTCTGAAAATGAAGCTGGTCCCGAATTTTTTAAATTTATGATTGGCAAAAGTTTTATTTTGGGGGACCATAATGGCATAATCTGTAAGTCTTAGTTAACGTATAAGATGAGATTAAGGGCACAAAATAAATTATATATAATCCCTCAAACGACGGCGACTCCAACATTGGAAGTAGCTAATTACATCATCACGGACGTATAAATTGTACAAAGTTTCGTTTGGTCCCCACCGTCTCGTTTCTAGTTATGCTAATCGGAAGATAAATATATCTCTTGGTCCCAACACTCGTATAATTTGTGCATCAATCAAATTTTTGGCTGAGATAAGCTTTGTTTTAACGCTGAGCTTATGGGCTCGGACTTTGCCGTGTGGCTGTATTATTTATATAAATATATTTGTTGGTTTGGAGTACTTACCTAACAAAATCAATTCAAATATTTTAAGACCCTTTTAATTATGGCAATTGGTCAGGTTACCATCGGCGTGTTCCGACATGCACTCGTCAGGCCCAACATTTCTCGCTTGTTCATGATAGAATAACAAGAACTTTCGTATTACCTCAACTAGAATATATATTACTTCATGCCAAGTCACAGTGAGTTGTTAAAATATCTGCGCATGGCGTGCCCATTAGTATACAAATGAGCTTTCGATTCAATTAGCTCGACTATTAACACTTACAAGAAATGCATCAAATCTTTGTTCGTCTTCTACGGGTATGATTTACTAAGGCTGCTAACATCGGTCAATTAATTTATGACATATTTTATCGTTACAAAGAATTCTATTTGAGATTCTCACGTAACTTGAAGAGAACTTAAACAATCGAAAAATTTAAGATTCATGAACATTTTCTTTTATTAATCACATGTCACACGAGGTAAGAATCGAGGACCACATTTAGTAAATACATTTAACAAAAACCCACTTCAAAAACACAATAACATTAAGAATTTAGTCTCAACTTGAATTTTAATGTCGTGTGCTACTCATTTATTGCATAAATGTCACTTTAGTCGATATTCAAATTAAAATTTAGATGTCGGGATGCTTAGTATTAATTAAAAATAAAAAAATTAAAATAAAGAATAACGATATTTAACAATAATATTATAGGATAAAAGTTTATTTAATCCCTATATTTTGATATTAATATCTATTCAGTCTCTATGTTTTTAAAAATATTTCAAGTATATCAAATATTTTAATATTAAAAAAAATTAAATTACCAATTTTTATGGATATTAACAAAAAATTAGTACATCAAGTCCTAGGAATAGTTTCCACAAAAATTAATATATATATTTTCGTTTATATTTTAGTTTTTGGATTAAATTGATAATTTAATTTTTTTTCTTTTTATTAATGTCCAAAAATAAAAAGAAAAAGAAACATTATTATAAGAGTGTAATATTATAAAACTAAGCCAAAGAAACAAAAAGTAACAACATTGTTGTTGATAGTTTAACAGCAGAAATGTTTTGCGATATTTTTAGAAATATAGAAATTAAATGGACACTGACCTTAAAATAAAGGAACTAAATGAGCTTTTATCTAATGCTCCAATTAAGATATTTAGCTTATATTCTAATTAGTGCGGCATTATTTAATTAGTTTAAGTGATAGTTAATAATTAAGTTTTGTCATTTCTCATTCAAATGGTAATGTTTTATTAGTGACACATCAGTAAAGATATAAACTAAATATCTCAATTAAGTAAGTATAACATTACTCTAGTTTCGATCTCTCTGTTTATCTTATTATTTTCAATTAATTACAAAAATACTATTATAAAAAATTAAAAATAAATATTATGTTTTAATTTTATTTTGCTTTTCACTCGCAAAGTCGACGAAACCCCATATTGTGGCCACTGCGAGGGTCAACTTCCTTTAACTGGCACTACACTCGAAAGGACTTTGTCCTCTCCATCCAATGCCCCAAATCCATTAGACCTATAATTGAGCAAAACTAACTCGACCACGCTCTTGTTGAAGCAGCTCATGGCTTGCCAAGCTGGCTCGTGTGTTTTGAGAGGTTTGTGATGATGAAATTTTGACGAGTGGTGTTCATTCTAAGAGCTATAAGGCGAAATTGAACTATAGCTACTAGAAATTAGATTGTTTATTGAAAAATGACCAGAATCTGATGTTTCAGAGAGCGAATTATATATATTGAGTATTGACCATTTCTAAAAGTTGCAAATGCATTTTATGGCCTTGTGTTGATTTAATCAAGGAGATTAGATATATTGTTTATAGGGTGTTCATTATTCATTTCTCTTATAACTTGTTCTTGGATTATTTGTTTTAAACTATAAAGAAGAAGTTTATTTTTATGAGTGAGACTGTGAGAGAGAGAGGGAGAGTACTATGCGCATATAAGTGAAAATGAGTATATAAAAATTAAGATGTATAAAAGAAATTGTTGACTCAAATATCACTTCACTGAAAAGGAAAAAAAAAATCACACAGTGGCAGAAGTAAATCTGCAAGGCCGAGGGTAGGCCCATTTGCGAAATTTCTGAATGGGCCCACGGGACCTCTAACTTACCATGCTCATGACCAAAACAAAAATTAACGGTCCGGCGAAGAAGAGAAGAAATGGAATGCTAACATTAGGCTACCGATGCTGATGGGGATGCCTATGGGTGCTGCGCTAGTGTACAAGCTGTACAGAGCACTAACCTACGGTGTGTCACCCTTGGTGTACCTTCACTTACGCTGGCGCAAATTCCGAGGTCGCGAGCACCCTCGCCGCTGGCCTGAGCGTCTGGGGCGCCCCTCCGTATCACGACCGCCGGGCCCACTCATCTGGTTCCACGCCGTCTCTTTAGGTGAAGGAATGGCTGCGATTCCTGTCATCAAGCATTGCCGCCGCTTGAGGCCTGATTTACACATTTTGATGACTACCACCACCTACTCTGCTTTGTGAGTTTCCTTATTTTGCACCGTCTCTCTCTCTGTCTCTCTATCTCATTCATTCATGTTTCTTCTTACTCATTTCATAAATAAGGGGAATTAACAGTATTTTACCCTGTTTTTATTCGCCGCAGTGAAGTGATAAAGAATCGGCTTCCGAGTGGTGTTATATATCAGGTATATTTGTATTTGTGTGCGGCTTTAGTCAACATGTATCTTTCTTAAATAATCTTGCTTTGTTCCTTCACTACCCACATTTTGGGACACGCACATTGTGCTATTTTTTTTTTATCTTTTATTTTTTTCCCATGTTGCTGAATGTTTTTCGCTATTATGTGTCTGGGTTTTAACTTTTGTGTTCTTCACCATGAGATCAAGCTTTAACGTTTTCCTTTATCCTAGTGAATATAATTTTCAGTTCCTTATAAAAATAAATAAATAAATAATGAATGAAATTAATTATCGAGCTCCAGTATATGGCTTATTTGCTTCTTATATTAGTTAAAGAATATCATTTTTTCTCATGGTTTAGTTTGACTCTCTATTGGAGCCAGTTTTGCCCCCTTGATATTCCCGTTGCTGTGGATGCCTTCCTTTGCTATTGGAAGCCAAGCGCAATCATAATAATAGAGG
The DNA here is from genome assembly GCA_030449905.1 of Luvunga scandens. Lineage (NCBI taxonomy): Eukaryota > Viridiplantae > Streptophyta > Magnoliopsida > Sapindales > Rutaceae > Luvunga > Luvunga scandens. The sequence continues at coordinate 5,040,994 of JASUUG010001265.1, forward strand.
GTGAACTGTGGCCTAATCTTATTATGGGCGCTTCAAAACATGGTGTAAGTTATTCCTTCTTGTTGATGCATGTGCTACTTCCTGCAGATTTGCTTTTGAGAAAATACAATAACCAAGAAACAAATTTAGTATTGTTAATTTAATTCCATCCTCATATTCTTCACTCATGCAATACTTTTGATTTTTATTCTATTTGGTTGTTGAATTCTTTCTTAGATCAAACATTTAAGCAGGAAAAGTCTGCTTTGTTGGCCATATATGAATGCAAATAAAAAGCTTATCTTGAATGGTTTAGAATATGAGAAATACATCTATTTGCATGGGTGTTGTATGTTGTGATAGTCTAAGATTATTCATTGACCTTGATGTGTGTATTTGTCATTTGTTGTGTAGTGTTACAACTTTATGTAATACCTTTCAGATTGCATTGGGGTTGCTAAATGCTCGGGTGTCTACTAAATCCTTTAAACAATGGTCAGGACCTTTGTTCCATCCACTGATATCATTATTGCTGTCAAAATTTTCCTTGATTGCCCCTTTGGTATGTGCACTTTACTTTTTACTGATTTGATTCTTCTTCTGTTATGTTGTCGCTTATCTTGTTATGTGTCACAGAGCACCTTGCAGGCAATTCGCTTTCAGCTACTACACGCCTCACCTTTTACCATCAACTTTTCTGGTGACTTGAAATATGGTATGCTAATAAATCATGTGTTGGAATATCTTTATTCCATGTTGTTTTAGTATGTAAGGCATATTTATCTAATATTTATATAATATCCATGTTGGATCTTCTGTTTAGGTGATTTGTTACAGCAATCGAAATGTTTTACTTAGTTTTGTGTCTAAATTAGTATTGTCTACCAATATTTATTTATATTTTCAATTGCCTTCTATTCTGTGATTATTACTTTCCAAATCCTATGTATTTGTCTCTTTATTTTTGTTGACTTGACAGTGGTCTTTTAGCAATTGTTGAAGAAGGTGAATATGGTCTAAGCTAACCAAGAGTTCACATCCTTTTCTTTCTGCAGTACATGAATATGATGAATCTGAGGGAGATATAGGAAGTATAGAAGATCTGAAGGCATCACTTGCCCACAGGCAGGTCTGGATGGCTTCTTCCATACACAGGGGTGAAGAGAAAGGTCATTTCTTGCAAGATTACTTCTATATTCAATATGTGATATGTGCCTCAGATTTATGCAAAGAGCTTACCTCCATGACATGTTAAGTAATGCAGTAATTGAATCCTAAAAGTGTGCTATGCGTATGTCTTTGTAGGATTGTAATACGCAAATATCAATTCTTTTTTTTCTGTTGAGTTGTTACTGTAAACTCTGTTAGTTATTTATGGGCATTGGTTTCCTTTTGCAAAATCCATCTATGATGATATATGGCTTTCTTTTCATATCTTGGATGATTTTGCAAAAACAAATTTGTGTCTAGCTGCTTTCTTACTTATGGAGCAGGAGTTTACTTTCTGGAGCATCATATTTATTTTTGTCCTGTTTTCTTTTTAGCAATATGCATATTTAATTTACAATAATAATTTTCATCCTCGAGCTGGTTTTTGTCTTTAAGGATTAAGTGATGTGTTTTTTACTTAGTTTATTTTTCCTGGATGAAGCACTCACAAAGAGTTTCTGCAGTAATGTTAGCAGTTCACAAAGTTCTCATGCAAAAGAACCCTCATTTGGTTACTATCATTGTGCCTCGACATCCGCAACATGGAAAGGAGATTGCTCATGTATGATTTTGATGGCCTTTTCTTTTCCCATTCAGTGCAGTGTTAGTTTACACTTATAATATGATATTTTGTTGGGGGGAGGGGTGGTGTACTTGGGGATAATTTAATAGTTTGTAATTTTGGAAAACAATAAAGAAGAAAAGAAGAAGATTTAAATTGTTATACAACTGGGTAAAAAGATTCTATGAAATAAAATAGAAATACACCATATAATCTTCCTTGAATTTTACATTAAGATTGACTACTACTTTTTGGAATTCATCATATATTTTATATATCTGTATATGTTCAGTTATCTATTTTATTTGAAATTGACTTGCTCATTGATAATCTAGAATATGTGCATAGCTTTATCATAATTTGCTGAGTACAGAAAACATATACTTCTGTTTGACTTTTAACGCGTCTCCCTTTAGTACAGAAATTGCAGAAAGAAGGGGAAGTTGTAGCTTTGAGGTCTCGGCATGAAAAGCTTATGCCACAAACAAATGTATATGTGGTGGACACATTAGGTCTGTGAGTCCCTTCCCTTTCTCTTTTATTCTTAATACTTTATTAATATTATTATTATTATTGTTTACATGTGCGTGTATGTTTTTTGGTCCTTGTCATTAGTTTCACTTCTCATCCATAATGTTAGTGTCCTATTGTTACTTCTCTTGTAGGTGAGTTGAGACAGTTATATAAATTAACTCCAATAGCTGTAATTGGAGGTTCTTTTTTGCCTGGTTTAGCTGGCCATAACATATCAGAAGCTGCTGCTGCTGGCTGTGCTGTTTTAACTGGTGATTGTTTGCTTTCATAAATCTAAAAATTATTCAAGGATTTTTTGTTAATAGACTAATGGTAAAGGCTCTGCTCTTTCGTCAATTTCAGGTCCTCACATTGGGCATTACTCAAACATGGTGTCGGCAATGCAAAGATTAAACCCTAAGTCAGTTCTGCAGGTGTGTAGATTCTTTTTCTGTTTGAATATTTCTATATTTCAAATTAAATGTGGATGGACCATTTGTTAAGACTCTTTCTATAATCATTCCACAAAATGATGTTATCTGTTTCAAATAATTTTTCAGTTTGTGCACGACTCAGTTAAGTTTTTGGTTACTGTTACCCGAATAAAGTTAGAAATAAGCTGATCAATTCCATGACTTTTCTTTAAGAGTGTTATGAGTAAACTCTTTCTTTGAGCAGATTACTTCATACTGCTTCCTCTGATGCTGGCTTGGAAGTGATTCAGCGTTATTTCTTGTTAGCTGATGGTGTTGATTAGTGGAAATGGAACTTTGATAACCCAGCCCAATTTTAATTAAATTCTCAAAGATGTTAGATTTTTCATAAGTGTGATCTGCTTACTTTGTGGCTAAAAGTTCAGAAGACAAGTTATACAATCGATGCATAAATCAGAAAACAAGTTATACAATAGATGCATAAATCAATAAGTATTACATTGATGTGCAAAGAAGTCTCTTATTCTGTAGACTTGCATGTTGTGTTGGCGCCAACTTTTTGTGGTCAGTTATCAATGTGGGCCTTTCCTTGTCATTGCTGATATAGGTTTCCGGAAAGTCAGAGCTTGAAGAAGCTCTCACGCAGCTCTTTAGTGACGCCAGAGTACTGGAAGCGCAACAAATGGCTGCAAAACAAGCATTTTGTGCCCTGTCAAATGGCATTGTTGCCAATGTTTGGAACTTATTAAATTTTCATGTTTTCCAGTGGGCCTTATGCTAGAGAATACATGAGGGCTTGCTGGTTAGTAAGTTAAATTGGAGAGTCAAGTTCACTGCTGCCTCCAGCATTGTAGAACTTCTTAATTCATAGCATCTGATGCATCTTAGATTTTCAAGCGCAGGAGCTTGATAGATCAAGTTATTTTTATCAATATTTTAAGTTGTTCAAGCCGTTCTTTCCAATTCTCTACATCCTGTACTCAAGTTTCTTCACTCGTTTTTCCTAGAACACAAACTAGATAGCTTTCAATGGACAGTGCTCATCCTTTAAATTGAAACTACGCATGGATGGATATTGAAATCAAAAGATAGACATGCTAGGAAAAGTTAGATAACATGTCCCAATTATTAAAAGCAACAATTTTCCCCTTTACCTTTTGTTTTCACCCTTAATGATTGATGATATATTGAGACTTTCAGGTGCGTTGTACCTTACTCCAATTGCATGGCGGTGATCAATTTTGAGTCTACCTGTTTCCTGAATATACTCCAAAAATCTGAAAGCTGAAATGCTGGACATTGATAAAATTAATTGAACCCTGGAAAATGCCGAAGGTAATTGATTTAGTATTTTTCTTTTCTCTTTTTAAAGGTATGTACACTTGAACCACTTGGAACCCTTCAGCTTTTGTTATAACTCAGTTTCATTTGAACAAGTTGTACACCTGCAAGGTATAGCCAAGGGACCATATTAGTCAGGAATATACACCATATGCTTGGCCTAGCTGCTGCTGGAAAACTGAACTGGTCTAAATAATCTGCCTTTATGGTAAATCTCCTGCCAGTTTTGCCGGCAACTGCTAGATGAATAGGAGGGACATTCATAGGCAGTTTTTTCTTCCCACCTCCAAGTTTGTTTCACGTTAAAGACACTTTTTTTCAACTTCAAAATATTGCAGTAACATCTCAAATGCTCTCTTGGAGGTATGAGGGGTTTCTGCTTTTTAGGTGTCTATGTGCATATTTATTAAAAGGGGAAGAGAGCTTCCAGTGACCGAATGATAGCATGTGGTGCTAAACAGCTGCCAGGATTCATGAGAATTGCGGGTAATTGCAGGTAAGTAGTCGTTAGTAGAAGATGTGCTTAGTTGAAATGTATTATTGAATTCTCAGCTCGTACGTATGTGGGCGATATTAGTAGTTGGAGCCTTGCAATTGCTGTGGCTGACACTCTTACATGATTGCTGGTGTTTATTGTTGAACTAAAACATAATGGATATTTTACGCAGGAGATGTTCTCTTAGCAGCTTCCTTGTGATAACTTTTTCCTTGTTATTTACTTATTTATTGAATTTGTGGCATATTCACAGTTGTAGGATATATTTGATAGTTCTGGACACTGGGCTCTGGTGAAAAGGATTAATGATCAAGTCCAACTAGCGAACCCAACCAACGTTATTCCCAAAACATGTTGAAAAAATCATTGTGATTTGGGATTCAAATTTTATAACCAAATTTTGTAGGCATGTTATTATTTAATTGTGAAACGCGATAAAATTATCAAACAATATGAAGTTGAGTGTTTTCATTTAAATGGTGTGACATTTATTATTTGGATATAGTAAATTGCTATAATCTGTAAAATTATTGTTTTGACTTCCCATTATCCAATGGATAAATTTGAAAAACTTTTTATAACTACTAAAGATTCGTATAATTGTTGTTGTTGTTGAAAACAGTATGATAGATTTGGAAATTAGTAAAACTGTGTTATATTGGACCGTACACAGTGAAATGAGATTGAATTGTTGTGTGCTATATACTATATTATGTAACTTCTGGTTCCCTAATCTACCTTCTCATGCAATCATGGTTGGTGTTTAAGCCTCGAGACAAGTTAAAAGTGTAGCTCTGTCGCGTTAGTATATCAACTCAGCCTTCAGCTTTGGCCTTTGCCTAATTTCAATAAAGAAAGAAAGTTCTTAAACACAAAAGAATTTGGAGCACTTTGTTTCATTTCCCAATAATCAAATCAAATCAAATCAAATCAAAAAAGAAAATGACACCGTGTAATTTTGTTTTTTTAATCGTTGTAGCCAAGGTAAGGTGCTCTAGTTTTGTCCGTATTCCAGGGTAATTGACAGAAAAATTTAGAACGCCAATCCCGCCTTGAATCTCTCATTTTAACGTAACTACTCTTTGCATGTTTTGTAAGAAAAAAGCAAATTGGTTTATGATTGCAAAAACAAAAAAGCTGAAGCGTCTCCTCCACTTTTGGCAACACAATCACTGTGCTCGTGCACCAACACTAGGCCCACCATGTGGCTTTGAACTTTGAAGGGAGCACCGTACCAACATCATTCTCTTGCTTCTCTCTCTATTGGTGAAGAAGATCCATTATCATTTAATAAAATATTTTTATAGTAAAACCACTCGTATGATTAATAATACTATTTATTCATTCATCGTATCGGATTAATGATCAATTTAGAATTGTCGTTAAAATTTAATAAATTATTTATTTTATAATTTTTAATAAAAATAATATTTAATAAATTTTATAAAAATAATTTATTTTATAATTTTTTTTATTTTATCTAACGGCTTTTAAAAACAAGTAAGAGTTACTTTTCATAAGCAGCTTATTCAATAAGCTACACACTTTTTTAAAATTCTTATTATAACCCTAAATTTAAACAAAAAGACAATTATATCTTACTTATCCATAAATCATAATATATAAATCATACTTTTATTTTTATCATATTTTATGTAACAGATTATAAAGTTTTTTATTTTTTAATTGAGTTTTTTTAATGTAATTTTACATATTTAAGAAAAAAATATGTTTAAACAATTTATTAAACAAACTCTAAAAAAAATAATTAAAACTTGTGTCTATTTTAGTTATTAGATAATAAAACAACACTTTTGTTATAAATTTTACCAAACATATGTACTATACTTTTTAAACTCACAGCAACCGCAACAATACAATTTATTAAATATTAAATTAATTTTTAATCAACAACTTATTTTATCTGCACAGCACAAATAATTTATTTCACCAACCTCTGTAATCTCAAAGCCCTAAGACTATGACTGTGATGATTTCACGCATATTTATGAAGATGGTTAGTGACTAAATGAAGTAACAGGAGGTTCAAATATCAAATCAATTCATTAATTAATAATTTTACCAAAGAATAATTGATGAAAACAAAGAAACATAATGACAAAAACGAATCTTAAACCAACTGAATAATGCTAGAGCTGCAAATTAATAGTTGTATTTTTTAACAGAGGCTTCATTTATCCCAAGTATTCCCAACCAGAAAGTTGAAGTTGTGAGCATTTATTTTGCAGGAGCAGCTCAACCATTTTTATCGGCATGTGCTTTGTGATGAACATTAACAAAGTACTTGGAAGTGCTTTTTCCAAATACTTTTGCCCAGAAAAATTTAATGTAGGATCATTTATGAGTTGCACGAGAATAATTATTATTTACTAAAAATTATAATGGAATTAAAATTTGTCAGTTAATCGCTGATTGCCCCCATTCCTGTATTAAACCATTAATGAAGTTAAATTCATAGGTACCCAGAGGTTAATTAATTTGGGGGACAAATGGATTGGGGGTGGTTACACAAAGATAAGGGTCAAATTTAGAATTAGGAGAGCAGTTAATTTGTGTTTGCTTTTATTTGCTAAGATTGGTCCAGCAACTTTGCTTTCTTATGAATTAAAGCGGCGATCTTTTTGCCTTCCATTATTATTAAAGGAGGGACCAGCAGGCAAATCAAATTAATTACCTGTCATCTTTTTTCATTTTCCCCCCCTTTTTCATGAGAAAGCTTCTAAAGTTGGGCATGAATAGAGGATGTCATTTCTATTTTGTTCGAATATTTATTGATACAAGCCTGAATTGCATGTGAGAATCAGATCAACGAGTAAAAAAAGCATATGGATTTAGATGTCTGGCAAGTTCTCTCCTTCGTGGTCCATAAATACTAACAGCAGCAGGGTTATGCAGATTTTGAAATTTTAGATGCTCTCATGGGAGAGAGAAAAAAAAAAAAGTGTTGAGATTTTGGGATTGTCGAGTTTTATCGTTAGTTAAAGAAGGCCCAGTGTATAAGGTAGTTTATTCGCTTGAATGTCGTAGGCTTGTGGGTATATAAATTGGTTCAATTATTGATGATGATAAAAAAGTTTAAAGCTACAATCTCACATCTACCAATCAGATCATTGTCGGTAACTGATTGATGGTCTGTATTCCAGGGTCCAATATTTAAGTGTCCTTTGGCCCCCGGAGAAATATTATTACTTTGAACTTAGAAGTCAACCGTAATAAGATAAGAAAACTTCGATTAATTAATTAGGAGGCATTGCACCATTTTCAAAAGTTTAGATACTTACAGATCTTGTAATATGCAGACAGTTAGGAAGGCCGTACGCTGGGCCTTTGAAATACGGCGGTGAGACACACCGGCCATATTAAGCAACAGATACTTTAATCGAATGTCTCATGTAGTATGACCTTAACGGACTAATGGTAGCATAAAGCTTTCTCTGAAACACATGCCGTGCATATGCATCTGTAAAGTAAAATTCAACTTTATCAAAGGGATGTTTTTACTTTTTACTTTCTACAGTGTGGTAAAAGATTCGCAGAGCTTCCCCTCTTAGGAAAATGTGGTCGCAACAGTGAGCATAAGTCTATTGTTTATTATAATTAGTCTAATTACTGTCGAACCAGCGATCATTGCTCTCTTCTGGGTGACAGCTCGTTGATTATTGCAATTTACAAACAATTGAATCTTAATTGGGTCACAGTAGCATGCCAAAATTCTCCTCGTCCACATGCAAAACGTAACGTAGGCTAGCCAGACTCCCAATTGGTAAAGAAAAAGCAGAAAAGTTGCCCAGTCAGAATTGAGAAAGCTTTACTATACTCATTTTCATTTGTAGCATAGTGGAGAACATCAATCATTCTTCTCACAACCCATTCTCATATTCTAATTTCCCCTTTAATCATTCTTCTCCTCAAACATACAAAAGCTCTAACAACAAACCCCCCCCCCTCTCACTCTCTCTCTCTCTCTTTTGATCATATATTCATATCACAAAGTAATTCTCTTTCTCTCTCTCCCTCCGAGTAAAATAAGTGAGATTAGCATAAATAACCAAAATTTTTAATAAGTTTTCAAAAATGGTTTTACTTTTTTTTTTTTTTAATCTTTGACGAACCGAATCAGCATTTTAGATAATAATATGTCTAAGAATTATGACATGTTAATTGTGTCTGTTGACAACTCATGCACGTTGACATCCCCGTCTACAGCAATCCTGTATTCATTGATATTATCTTATTTTAAGTACATTATTGTCCAATAATCTATTTTTTAACTTCAAAAGTTTTTTTTTTTAAAAAAAAAAAGAAAACAGAGACAGAGAGAGTTTAAATTATGCCCTTTTTTTTTTTTTTTGTAAATTGACCGATAATTTTAGTAATTTAAAGAAAATATTCATGGAAAGACAAACCTAGAAGCACTTATCTTAAAAGCACTTGTATCATATGTTAGTAATATATTTTTAAAAACACTTTGTTCACTCTTCCCTTCCCGCCTGGCCTCAATCTTACTCTCTCCTCCGGAGTCCAGCATGAAGAAAGCTTATCTCTTTCTTCTTTCTCTGGCTCTCTCACTTCTCTCCGTTTCTTCTTCACACTCGAATGACACAAATGCCCTCACGCTTTTTCGCCTCCAGACCGACACTCACGGCAACCTCCTCTCCAACTGGACAGGCGCCGACGCTTGCGCCGCCGCATGGACTGGCGTCGTTTGCTCGCCCAAAAGCCAGCGCGTGGTTTCACTCTCCCTCCCGTCCCATTCACTACGTGGGCCCATCGCCCCACTCTCCCTCCTCGACCAGCTCCGCTTCCTCGACCTCCACGACAACCGCTTGAACGGCACCGTTTTGCCCCTCGCCAACTGCACCAACCTCAAACTCGCTTACCTCTCTGGCAACGACTTCTCCGCCGAAATCCCCCACCAAATATCGGCCCTCAAGGAGATTCTCCGCTTAGATTTATCAGATAACAACATCCGCGGCAGAATTCCAGAACAAGTAACGAACTTGACCCGGCTCTTGACTCTCCGGTTACAGAACAATGAGCTCACTGGTCGAATCTCCGATTTTTCGGCCTCGCTTAAGGATTTAAAAGAGCTTAACCTGTCAAACAACGAACTGTACGGTCGCGTACCGGAAGGATTGTTGAAGAAATTCGGTGAACAGAGCTTTGCCGGGAATGAAGGGCTTTGCGGGTCCAGTCCCTTGCCGGCGTGTACGTTCAGCGGAGACTCACCTCCGGATGTTGCAGCGACTCCTGAAACAGTGCCGTCTAACCCGAGTTCAATGCCGCAGAGGCCAGCATTTGGTCAAGAAAAGACCAGATCAAAGAAAGGACTGAGCACTGCTGCTATAGTGGCAATTGTGTTAGGCAATTGCGTGGCGCTCTTGGTGGTGACTTCATTTGTTGTTGCTTATTGCTGTCGCAGAGACCGGAGCACAATTTCGAGTGATAAGCAGCAGAGGAGAAGAAGTGGGAGCAATTATGGCAGCGAAAAAAGGGTGTACGCGAATGGAGGCAACGACAGCGATGGAACTAGTGGGACGGATACGAGTAAGCTTGTGTTCTACGAAAGGAAGAAGCAGTTTGAGCTTGAAGATTTGTTGAGAGCGTCGGCGGAGATGCTTGGAAAGGGAAGTCTCGGGACTGTTTATAAGGCGGTTCTTGATGACGGCAGCATTGTTGCTGTTAAAAGATTGAAAGATGCAAATCCTTGTGCAAGAAAGGAGTTTGAGCAATATATGGATGTTATTGGGAAGCTTAAGCATCCAAATGTTGTTAAACTCAGAGCTTATTATTATGCCAAGGAAGAGAAACTTCTTGTTTATGATTATCTCCCTAATGGAAGCTTGCACTCGCTTCTCCATGGTGAGTTGTTATAACATTAATTGTTTGACTGAGATTTGATTTACTTAATTGTGTGATTATTGTTGATAATCAGGGAATCGAGGGCCGGGAAGGATTCCATTGGATTGGACGACGAGGGTTAGCTTGGTTTTGGGAGCGGCTAGAGGGCTTGCAAGGATTCATCAAGAGTATGGTGCAGCCAAAGTACCGCACGGAAATGTTAAGTCATCAAATGTGTTACTTGACAAGAATGGTGTTGCTTGCATTTCTGATTTTGGGCTGTCACTGCTTTTGAATCCAGTTCATGCAATTGCGAGGTTAGGTGGGTACAAGGCCCCTGAACAAGCTGAAGTTAAGAGGCTTTCACAGAAGGCTGATGTGTACAGCTTCGGAGTCTTATTGTTGGAAGTGCTGACAGGCAGAGCTCCATCACAGTATCCTTCGCCAACTCGTCCCCGGGTAGACGAAGAGGAGCAGGCGGTGGACCTTCCAAAATGGGTGCGATCAGTGGTGAAGGAAGAGTGGACAGCAGAAGTGTTCGATCAAGAACTTTTAAGGTACAAGAACATCGAGGAAGAGCTTGTGTCCATGCTCCATGTGGGTCTAGCCTGTGTTGTGTCACAGCCTGAAAAGAGGCCTACAATGGCAGAAGTTGCAAAGATGATTGAGGATATCAGAGTGGAGCAGTCTCCTCTTGGAGAGGAATACGACGAATCGCGCAATTCGCTCTCTCCTTCCCTCGCAACCACTGAAGATGGACTCGCTGGTTACTGATTTTTCTGTCGCGTATGATTAATTTATCAGTGCTCAATTAATTATTAGTTCCATTATCCATGGTGTTTGTATCATCATCACATTATCTCATTTGCATTTTCTCGCTGCAAATTGTCAGTATTGCAGGCTCTCTTCTTAGACTTATGGTTGTATTATGTGTTCTTTGTAATGCTTAAAGCCTTGTGTTTTCTTATTGCCTAAGGGTAACAGGATCAGATAATTTGTCACCATCGTTAAAATCAAACACTATCGAACACTTCCCATATGCAGCTTTGTTTGCAGACACTGTTTTCACCAAAGTCTTAATGAGTTAATTTTGATGACGCAGAAAATTGGTCTACTAGAAATTAAAATATATGGGTTGATGTGATTGTAAATAACACGGAAATTTGCGTGATTCAACATCGCATTCAAGGGTAGAAAGTGGACGGTTTATCTTTCCCATAACAGTGAATCACACGATTTTCTATCTGGTAAATTAGACCAAATACGAATATCATCTCACATACTTTAATTTTTAGTTGGACGATTTCTCGGTCAATAATTTTCAATCATTCCGTTTCGGACTTATCAATTCAAACTTACTTAGAGACGAACAGAAAAAGTGCTAACCAATAGCCATAAGAGACCATCTGCGGAATTAACTTCTGTTAGCGTTATACATGACACGGGGGGAGGAAAAAAATATAAATAACGCTATTACTGGAATTCTGGGATTGAATTGATTGGATTGGGTTTGCCTTCTGGATTTTCCCTCCACTTTTCTGTTACACTGCCATGGCTTCTCTCATATTAAGTTCAAATTAGCTCCAGAAAATGGAGAAACCAACTACCAATTTTGATCAGCTTCAAGGATCCCTATTATTACACTAGTAGATTTACTTTGAGAATCCCAATTTTGACACCTTGTCGAGCCTTGGATATTATGAAAAAAGAAAGAAAGAAAGAAATAAAAAAGTGCTTCCACCACCAAGAACAAGAATTTTTTCTTATACAAAGACAAATTTCATATCTCAGACAATCTCCGCACACAGCATGGATATGTGTTAACTCTAGATTGTTTGCACTTTAAGATCGTACAAGTTTTCCACAAATGGCTGCACACAAAATTCCGAAGCCTAATGACTTGCAACTCTATCCCATGTTTAACATTAAAATATCTGTGATATGACTCTTAACATTACTTACACTAAACCTACTATAGGTACAATCAACTGTTAATTAATCTGGATTACTTTTAGTCCCCAAACTAACATTCCTGATAAGTAAGCACCAAAACTATGATGCAAATCGTCAATGAAGCAATCAACTCTGGATAATCAGTAATAAGACAAGTCAAACCCATACTTCTGCACTCACGTGTACCAAGAAAAAAGTGCAACCTGGTCGAGCCAAAATTAAGGTTAATTGATGTTTAAAAGAGTCCACTGAACAGTAACAGACACGGTCAGAGGTCATACCAAGTAAAGCACCACATACTAGCTTATCCTTCCTGTCCGATCAATAAATGTACCAACTTGGTCTCCACATATAGCTTTTGAGATGTTTCCTGGCTCCAGAAGATTGAACACCACAACTGCACAAAATGAAACCGGTTAGTTGGGTTGGCATCAATTCCCCCAATAATAATCCAATAACAGCACACTCATGATGCCATGTGACACCCAAGCATGGAATACTGTAATCATTTGACCATGAATTGTGAACACTTTTATAACTGATGTAATCTTGCTGTGGGAACCCTCTTAACAGTCAAACAAGACGCTGTGAAAAGGCAACCAAATAAACTAGATATGCCTGAATCAAAATTGAAATGTAAATTGACCCAAAACAATTACAAGGAAGTACCAACCAGGAATGCTGTTCTCATCACAGAAGGAAAGCGCCATCGAGTCCATGGGTATTGCACCTCTAGAGCCCAACTCCCTGAATGAGATGTGCGCAAACGTAGCATTGTTGTCTCGAGAGTGGCAGTCATAGACACCATCAACATTGGTACCTTTGAGGACCACCTCGGCATGAACTGGGGGAACAAGAGAGTTTCACATAGTTTACAGATAAATCAAAAATTGGATATGCCTATAGAGAGAGAGAGAGAGCACAAAAAGCTACAATTCAATAAATCAGAAGCTTTGCAAAGCCCATAGTTAGAGGAAAATCATACTCTCTGAAGCCCGGAGAGCTGCAGCCGTGTCGGTCGAAAAGAGTGGATTCCCAACTCCAGAACCAATACCACCAAATATTACAACTCTTCCTTTCTCAAGATGTCGTATAGCGCGCTGCCTATTGTATGGTTCAGTAGCCTCTGGCACTGTAAATGCAGTTTGCACACGTGCCTGAACACTCATCTTTTCAAAAGCTGACTGAAGCAGTATAGAATTCATCACACTTGCCATCATGCTGAAACAAATCAGAAAGTCACCGATTGATTAGAACAACATACTCAATAATAGCACTGAAAGAAATTCCGTTCCATATTATTCTATCTAAACCAATCAACTCTAACTCGTGGCATGGAACCACTGAACTCCTGCTGTAGTGATTGCTGTCAAATGTTTCAAGTCCTGATAAGACCATATCCGTTTGATCCCTCCACCATCAAACATATCTTCCACCCTTTTTCCAAGGAATTTTCTAAGGGATTAAAAAAATAGCAAATACAGTTCAATGCATGTCAGAGCTAAAGGACATTAATAAGGTTAAACTCTTGACAGACATGTATATTATTAATTAAGGAAAATTAAAAAATTCTGAATCATCCTGCATACATCCTATGTTCTTAGGGTTACAACTGGTTTTCCATGGTTTTCTATTGATGGTCGCTTATGAAAGAAATGAGATTGTGAGAATTTAGAAATTTAAAGAGCAGATGATTCTAAAATGAAAGACACATGTTATTTCGTAATAACAATCCCTGCACTATATCATTAGACCTTCTATGGTTTCATTCTGGTTTCATACATGAAAATGCAAAAGCAGACGGATGTCATAAAATGTTCACTAATGGTTTCATTCTCTCTGTAGGCAAGCAGTTGAAACAATGAAGCTGAATCCACAAATGACCCAATGATGAAGCTTCATCTAACATGCTTTTCATTAGGCATTAATACAATCCAAAGAAATGTTTGCATATTTTAGGAAAGTAGAAGATCACATAATACTTCAAAATATAGCAACCACCACATACCCAATCTGATACGCGGTTGATCTATCATATCCTGTTTCCGTAACCCATGTATCTCCACAAAAGAAATTACTACCTCCAACAACAATTGCCACCTGAAAATCCACAAGAAAGGGGTATGTTGCAATCAAATTTCCAGTAAATGGGGAAAGATTGCAAGCATCCCAGCTTGCAGACAACAATCGTGAAGGGAGTGAATACCTCTACCCCAAGACGGCAAGCAGTTGCAACTTCTCTGGCAATCAGCATGGCCACCTGACAATCAACAGTAATCAATTTAACATAGGCTTTAGTCCAGAGAACAAACGTCAAAATGATTTCACTGTTAACTTGACGAAAATGGCAATAACCACAGTCATGATAAACCTTTGAGTCAATATTGTTTTGGCCAGTTCCAGCAAGAGCAACACCACTAATTTTGAATACTACTCTCCGCCATCTAGGGTTTGGCCTGGCCTTCACGTTATTTATCTGACCTGTTGGGATCGGTGTTGCTGCAACATATCTGCCAAAAGAAATATCAATTATATGTAAGAATTTAAGCTACAAGAGTTCAGTTTAAAGCATCAATTAAACTATATACCTCTTGGTTTGTCGAATTGAATTAGTAGAGGAACCGCTGGCTTTATCATCGTCAGTGACAGTCTTGATCGGCAAGGAATTCCCAACAATATCTTCCATTTTCTTAAACCAAGGCCAGTGGCTTGCGGCCATACCGCCATTAGTCATTCTGTGGCGCTCCAGCTTATAGCGCTTCTTCAAGTTATCAACTTTGTTCTTACACTGCTCCACGCTTTTGTTCAACTTCTCACATCGCTCACTCACCGTAGCCGCCACCTCCTCCCAGTCCCTCCCCCTCAGATTCCCCCTATTCAGCTGTGTAAACTTATCCAAATACGCGTCCAGCAAGCACGCGATCGCGGCGTCGCTCCACTCCTCGCGATCCTTCCGGTACTCGTTCGAATAAGATTTCGATTTCTTGCAAGTGTACGGGCCAGGACTAGGACTAGGGCTAGAACCTGTGTTAGTGACGTCTCCATTGTTGACATCTTCTCGATCTTTTCTTTTCTCTGTACGCACATCCCGGATCGCTTGGTTGTTACTGTTGTTGTCGTAAGTGAAAGCTGAATCGGCGTCGTTTTCTCCTTCTACTTCGTCCCGGCATTGGACGCCGATAGCATCGGGAATCTGTTGGGACGGGGGCTGTTGTGTGTGTCTCGGAGTGAACCGGTGAGGCGCGTAGGGTGATTGTTGTTGGAAGATGTGGTGGGGGTGGTTAGGATTTCCTTGATGGTGGTGGTGATCATCGCCGAGGAGCGAGAATTCGTCGTCACAGGAGGCCATTAGAGGACGTTAAGGTTAGATTTGGCCGTTAGGTTTGTTTGATGAACGGCGACGTTAAGGACGGGGATGTAGAACGTTGAAGGAAGTTGCCAGGTGACAGGCAGAGGTCTAACGGAACAGGTATGTCGTGAGATTTGGTGAAATCTACCGTGACGGAATGTGACGATCCCGTTAAGTAATGCTCAAGTTGATTGACACGTGGGGGGCCAACACTAGACATTTTTGGTAATTTTGCTGCTTAGACGATAAAATTGAATGAGCCAATGGCAGGGGCGCAAATTGAGATGGCAATGGTCCTCGTGCATCCGTCCAAATCTACCGTCAAAACTCGTCTGCCGTAGGTAATTTTTATACGTCGTAGGTAATTTTATATATTGGGAGTAGGTTTGATATTATAAATTTAAATTTATATTAAGTTGTTGATGAGTTTGGTATTAACTAAATATTCGGTTCATATCCGCATGAATATTTATTAAATTTATAATTTTTTAAATTTAATTTTAATTAAAAAATATTTAAATTTAAAAATATAATTATGTATTTATTATAATTTTAATTGAATGTTCTTTAATTTAATGCATAGATTATTTCATTATTATAATTTTTTTTTGGATTAATATTTAAAAAGTATTATTTTTTAGAAAATATTAATCTTAATTAATTATTGTAGGAATCGTGTTGGATGGGTGCTAATATGGTAAATGAAATGAAAATCTTTTCTTGGAGTTTGGGTTGAATGATAATATAAAATGATAATTATTATTTTCATATGCTAGTTTGTAGTTTTTTCTTATTGATTTGTGTACTTTATACTTAAATTTGAGAATTTAAATTAAATTGATGTTTAAATTTTAATTTTTCATTTACATTGGTTAAATTTAAAATTGAGTATGTTATGTAGAATTTTAGGTTATTATTATAAATCTACATATTGACCATTTATGATTTTAAATGTGAAAACTCGTAAAAAATTTATCGGATACCATTACAGGCTTGGTAATTGTTAAAACCCGTTGTGGGTGGATTTTCTTAAAAAAAATAAAACCTACAAAGGGTTGCTGGTGGATTTGATAATTTAAATTTTGTGCATGTGTGGGTTTGGTAATGACAAACTCGCTGCAAGCAGTAACCAATACTATTCTTAGGCCAAAAAGCGAACGCTGTGTCGAATCACAACACTTAATAAATCGAGCATTGTATTAAAAATAAAATTAAAAGTGTTTTCTTAAAAATACAAAATAATTGAAAGTATTTATTGATGAATTAAATTACTGACATGATGCGTTCAAAAAGATTCTTAAAAGGATAATTGTTATTTAGGTAAAAAATTAAGTTACAATTTATTATTTTTTTGGTTCAATTATTTTTGAGATTTTAAAGACTTATTATTTTTTTAAAGATTTGAATGGGTGGAAAACTCACTCATAAATATTGGTATTTACCTCTCATGTTTATAATTCCTTCATACGAATTATGTGTCAGATTTATATTTTAAATTGGTATTTTTAGATAATTTGAATTTTCTTGAACAACACGATAAATTTATTCTCTAAAAAATCGTATTTGAATAATTTATTTTCAACCACATTCGCATAAAAACTTATGCGGTCGTACAGTATAGTAGTATGTACCTCAGTACTTGTTTGCTGGTCTCTGTCCCTCAGTCCCACTCTGTGATGAATTGATGACGAAGTTCGTAATTTGTGTACTTCAGTAGCACAATTTCTACACTTGTTTTACCATGCAATTTTTAAAAAATACTTTTTATAAAATCGTTTATAATATCATAAACTGCAGTAAAGAACTCGTTTTCAAAGAACAACAAAAATCATTAATGTCAGTTGCTGTATCTTCAATTGGCAATGTTCCTCTTGTTGGACTTTAAATAGCCGTGCCTTATTGTTTTCTTATGATCTTCTATTCTCTCTTTTGATATAATACATATATTTTTCAATTTTTTTTTAACTTTAAGTCTGTGTTTTATGATACAAGCGTCGTTAATAAGCTGCTTATATTTTGTGATTGCAGTGCACAGTTATGTCTGTGATCATGACGAAGTACAGCTAGATCTAAATGACCGTGACATTCGAATTACGCATCTTTTTCCGTCAATGCCGCTTGAGCCATCGTAGATTTTGTTTGTTTTTAAGGACCCTCTAAGTTACAGCCACCGTAAGTTACGTCCATTTGTCATTTTCTTATTTTGTTTTTTTATAAAATTTCATTGAAGTCCCTGATACTCTATTTTATTTATAAATATTATAAAACTTTTTCAATTTATTCATAAATTTTTAAAATATCAAATTTACCCATATAATTTTTAAATTTCTAAAATACCCTCCATTTAATTAAAAAATATAATAATTATTAAATGAACTAAATTATAATAATTATTATTATAATTTTAATGGATTATTATTTTTATTGACAACAACAATAAAATTAAAATTATAATAATAGATTATTATTATTTTTTTTTAAATTCCTAAAATACCCTCCATTTAATTAAAAAATATAATTATTATTAATGGATTATAATTATAATTATGATTATAATAATATAATTTTAATTTTAATTTTAAATAGATTATTATTATTATTATTATTATTAACAACAATAAAAGGTATTATAATTAATTAATATATTAATAATAATTGATAATAATTTTTTAGTTAAATTGTTAACAATAATTATTATTATTAATTAATTTTTGAATAATAATAATAATAATCACAATAATTAAAATACAAAATAATAATCTAAATATACTTATCTTCAAATCCAATTCATTTGAATTGAATTTTGATACAACACTTCAAATCCAATCAATAATAGGATAATAATTAATAATAATTTTTTAGTTAAATTATTAACAATAATAATTATTTTTATTTATTTATTTATTTATGGACAAATAAACGAAGGATGAGGCCAATGGAGATGAAAAAAATAAAAGGGAGTACCTTTACTTCTTGTGGTGGATGTGGTGACAGTAAATTTGTTGGAGTTATTGTTGATGCGGTGTCATGTTAAGAAGATGAGTGGATGAGTTTGATGATGTGGATCTAGAGAGTGAGAGTGATATTGATCGGAGGGTAGGGGAATAGAGAGTATGTGATGGGAAAATAGAGGTTGTGGATTTGGAGATAGGTTTATAATTAATTAATATATTAAAAATAATTAATAATAATTTTTTAGTTAAATTGTTAACAATAATTATTATTATTAATTATTAATTATTATTATTATTAATAAAAATTTATTATTATTATTAATTATTAATAATAATTATTTTTAATATATTAATTAATTATAATACATTTTATTGTTGTTGTTAATAATAATAATAATATAATAATAATAATAATCCATTTAAAATAATAATTATTATAATTATAATTTATTTAATAATTATTATATTTTTTAATAAAATAGAGGATATTTTAAGAATTTAAAAATTATATGGGTAAATTTGATATTAAAAAAATTTATGAATAAATTTAAATAATTTATAATATTTATGAATAAATTATAAATAAAGCAGAGTATAAGGGGCTTCAACGAGAATTTACAAAAAAACAAAAGAAGAAACAGGCAGCTGACCGTAACTTAGTTGTAACTTAGAGAAATCCTGTTTTTAATACATTTTGAAATCTTATAATTAAGTCAAAATTTAAAAAATAATAAAAAATGTGCCACGGTGGCACGAGTAAGAATTTTCTCATACTAAATCAATCTTCTAGAAACTTTCGCCAATAAGCAAAAGGAAGACGTTCTCGATGGCCCCAAAATTCTTGATAGTCGAAAATAAACTTGGAAAAAACAAAAAAGAGAGAAGAAGACCTTCCGATTCCCGCAGGGGCCGCAACTTCAAGGACGCAGCCCACAGTAATTGATTTGAACTATTAAATTGACTCCTACATGATCAAAATTCAAAGCGAGGGAAGGGAAGCTGAATCGTAGGTAATTTACACCCAACACCTAGCATCTTAATAGTAACTTAAGTAAAATAATCATTCAAATATGGAAGCTTCTCCCTTGAGAATGTTTGAATACAAATTCCATGTGACTTCACTATTACTTCATATTTTTGTTCAATTTATTATAATGTTATATGTTATGATAATGAATATGCACAAAATCTACATTTAAATCTATATTTAATCATCCGCAATTGAGAATTATTTGTATCAAATTAACTATGTAGATTTACCATGTTTGCACAATATTCCTTTTATCAACTTGGAACACCCTAGTGTTGGGTTAACGAAATGCTAAAATAGTACTGTTACCCACATAAGTAAAAGCAAAATTGTGAATAGACATTAAGTAAGAACAGATATTTTGAAAAAAAAAATAAAATCAAAGATTGCTATCCATGACTATGACTAGGGATGATAAACTTTTATGAATAAAGTATAATTTTTGAAAATTAGTTAGCACGATGAAATTAAGCACACTATGACGATACAAGCTCTAGGTCGTTTTCTAACAATGATAATAATAACTTTATTTTTTTTCACGTTAAAATAATTTATATACAACTGAAAGTAATTTTTAATTGAAAATACAAAATACTCTCATGTTGTCGAATAAGTCTAATGTTAAATTTGGTCCAAGGGGTTATGCCCGAACTTTTCAACTGCAAGGTTTTGTGCGACTATTTTCATAAATTGTAATTTGTTCTAAATTTTTAACTAACCACGAGGACTAAACGTAAGTTGATCCACTAAATGAAATAGTCTCCGTACTTTTTCATAAACATGGGGCGGAGACACTTTCTGCTTGGGCAAAGGGCAACTCAACGAGCCACGCTTCGTGCCCCTTGAAACCGTTCCCACCAACTTTACCATTAACACGCGCAGATTGTTCTTAAACAGCACAAGGAGGATCGCATCTCCTGCTCACGCACTTCACAATCGCGTCGTCGTAACCCTAACCCCTTCTCCAAGAAACGCCAATAGTCCCCAATTAATTAATTGACGTCCAAACTTGGTCGCCGCATGAAATGTAATGTTTCTCTCTGATTTCATACAATCACGCCACGTGTAATACCTGAGATCTTCAATTGAAAAGGTCATATCAGATGGTCCTAGTGGAAGGAAGTTTTCTCTTCCCACATAATACTGTACTAATGGAAAATTTATAAACTAATAAATTATTGGCCCCGGTGGCGGAGCGGTGTGCGAAGGAAAAAAAGAAAGCATATATATTCTAAAGAAGCATATTCTGAGGTGGAGGTTCATAAATATTAATCAACAAATCAATAATAAAAATAAAAACACTCTAATCAACGCTAACCGCTGCCTCTTTCATCTCTCGTACTCTCTCTGTATCTCTCTGTTCAGTGAAAAATGCATTCAAGTCACTTGCTTCTCGAGGAGCCAATCAGGATGGCTTCAATCCTGGAGCCATCCAAAGCCGTAAGTATTCTGGTTCTTTGATTTCGAATTTTTTATTTATTTTATCAAATTTTTTCTCTTGATTTTGAATCAGCTACGATCAGATTTTTATTCGTAGGTTTGTTGATTTTGATTGATTAATTGTGCAGAGTTTCTTCCCTGCAATGACCAAAATCGTCGGAACGCTTGGTCCTAAATCTCGATCTGTTGATGTTATATCCGGTTGCCTTAAAGCTGGAATGTCTGGTAGATTCTTTTTGTTTTTAATAATTTTTTTTTCTGTTTGTTTGTTTGTTTGGTTTTAGTAACATCGTTTTAGAATTTAGAAGTAAGCTGCTAGTTTGGTTTGCTTTTTAACTGTATTTGATGCATGCAACGTTGTCATTTGGATACCAGTGGCTAGATTCGATTTCTCGTGGGGTAATACTGAATACCACCAACAGACTTTGGAGAATCTCAAGGCAGCTGTGAAGACTACTAAGAAGCTTTGTGCTGTAAGTTTGAGTTTGAGATTAGTTTATAGGCATTCCTTGACCGTCTTGAGCCGGGCTTGAGCCGGGCTTGGAAATAGTGCTGATAAATTGAGTGAGTGGTTTTTCAGGTTATGCTGGACACAGTGGGTCCAGAATTGCAGGTTGTTAATAAGAGTGAGAAGGCAATTTCACTTAAGGCAGATGGTTCTGTTGTTCTCACACCTGATCGTGGACAAGAAGCCACTTCTGAAGTTTTGCCCATCAATTTCGATGGACTTGCTAAGGTTTTTTAACTTGTTTGCTTTCTTGAATTGATGTTTGTTATTTTTTGTACGTGAATATTTGTTGATCAATGCTACTGGGAAATTGCTGGTTTTTCCCTGAGTTGGTATAGGTTCCTTTTTGGTGAAATGGTGTAACAAATAAAACCTTTAATTTGGTTTTTGCAGTCAGTGAAGAAAGGAGACACCATTTTTATCGGTCAATACTTGTTCACTGGAAGTGAGACTACTTCTGTGTGGCTGGAGGTAAGAGATATTCAATATGCTGCATGCTGAAGGCCCTTTTGTATCGACTAGCGAGTTTAGTTACTGGGAAATTAGTTGTTGTGTGAAGTTAATTACATTTTGTTTGTCATAAGAGTTTAAGAAACCTCCTCATGGCTCATGCAGAGCTGACAGTTTTTAATTTGGACTTAATCAGGTTTCTGAAGTGAAAGGAAATGATGTAACTTGTGTGATAAAGAATTCTGCAACATTGGCTGGGTCACTTTTCACTTTACATGCCTCTCAAATTCGTATTCAACTGCCAACTCTCTCTGATAAAGATAAGGAGGTAAATCATAGGTTTGATTTACTTGATTTTGGTGGTTGATGTAATATACTGTAGGTTCTCTCTCGCCTTTTCGGTAATGTTTGGTTTGCTGCCCTATAATTTTGAGTTCTTCCTGATGTTTCAGGTTATTAGCTCTTGGGGAGTTCAAAACAAAATTGACTTCCTCTCATTGTCCTATACCCGGCATGCAGAAGACGTGCGCCATGTAATTATCGTTCCTGAATTAATGCCACTGTTATCACGTCTTCCTAAAATGATCCTCTTGCTGAATTTCTCTGAAATTTATTCATTTTATCTAAATAATTTGATAACTGGACTTTTTATGTTGTGATGCAGGCTCGTGAGTATCTCTCCAAGTTGGGTGACCTCAGTCAAACTCAAATTTTTGCAAAGATTGAGAATATAGAGGTGACTTGTGCTCGTTGTTCTCTAATAGGATTGATTTTGCTCTTTGTACGAGTTTTGATGTTCAAAGAGTTGAATTTGTTTTTTATGCATTTATGTTTTCATTTCAGGGTTTGACCCATTTTGATGAGATCCTTCAAGAAGCAGATGGTATTATTCTTTCCCGTGGTAATTTGGGAATCGATCTTCCTCCTGAGAAGGTTAGAATCCTAACTTGGTCAAAGCATTAACTTGCTGGTGTTACTTTTGCACTTCCTGTGTGCTGGTTTATAAGTATGGTGTACATGTACTTTATAGAGATTGTAGTGATATATAAACCATGGTTAAAAGTTACTTTATTTTAAGATGGAATGCAAAATATCTCTGAACATTTTTTTTTTAATATATTCTTGAAGTACTTGTTATATCCATTCTTGTTTCTTTACAAAAAAATGTTTTTATAATTTGTTATTCTAATTGCGAAATATTCATTCACATGAACTGTCAATTTTTCATGTAGAGTTAAATGGACCTCTATATACATTGCAGGTGTTCTTGTTTCAAAAAGCTGCCCTTTACAAATGTAATATGGCGGGAAAGCCAGCAGTGGTTACCCGTGTTGTGGACAGTATGACTGACAACCTGAGACCAACACGTGCTGAAGCAACTGATGTTGCAAATGCTGTGTTAGATGGTGTGTTGATCTCTTGCATCTTGAACTCTTAATGCTTTTGAGACCTTTCAGCAACTCTCCTACTTCAAAGGAGATAGTTGGATTTGGTTATCGTGGATAGTTGCATTTAGTTATTGTGGACACTTTCTTATAATTGATTTCTCTAACATGTTTGGTATTTTGGCTGAGTTGTTTGCAAATATGACAGATGTAATTTGTGACTTAAATGTTATATCTTTTTATACACAGGAAGTGATGCGATTCTTCTTGGTGCTGAGACTCTGCGTGGATTGTACCCTGTAGAAACTATATCTATTGTTGGCAAAATTTGTGCTGAGGTAAATAATTTATTTACATCAGTTAGGAAGCAGTGTTTTCATGAAAAGATATTCCCTGCACGTGGTTAATGCTCATACTAAAAAGTTCAAGCAACATCTTTTCCCTAATGAACCGATTTACTTGTAATCAGGCTTGTGTTCTCAAAATTACATGTGATGAGTTCTTGATATATGTGTGTGTGTGCGTGTGTGTGTGTGTGTGTGTGTGTGTAGTCAAATGACTATTCACCCACAAGTAGAACCACTGGGGGTTTTGATAGAGCACTATATATCTGAAAAAGATGGGAAAAGATCCCTGTTGCATAATGTTTCTCTTCCTTTATGATCTTTCCCCTCATCTGTTGGACTTCCAGTTTGTGAGAGTCTCTCATGCATGAAAGTCATTTTGTTTATCCAGCGCAAGGAAACTAACAAATTTTTTGTGCTGTCATTACCGTGACGCTACAGAGATTATTAATTTTCCATAGTTAATGGTAATTATAAAGTAATCTATCAACTTTAGTGCATATTGCTGTGTATTCATTTCAGAGTTTGGGGTGATTTATTTTCTTGTGAATTTAACTTAAAAATAGATTCAGTAATTTGCTCTGGAATTTGAAGTACTAATACACTGATTAGTAATTTTTTTCCTTCTCTATGTTCCTTGTACAATGTTATCGCTTTTTCCCCTAATGCATGTAGGCAGAGAAGGTTTTCAACCAGGACCTTTATTTCAAGAAGACTGTTAAATGCGTTGGAGAGCCAATGACCCACTTAGAGTCTATTGCATCTTCAGCAGTAATGACTTTGTTTTTCTTTAGTGTTCTGTTTCAATGATTTTATTGTTGTTTTATTTTATTTTCTAATTCCAACTCTTGATTTAAAGTTGAAATAGCTGTATAGCTAAAAAGGAATTCTCACTGGCCATTTTTCAATTCTTGTTTAGGTAAGGGCAGCCATTAAAGTGAAGGCATCTGTTATTATATGCTTCACGTCATCAGGAAGAGCCGCAAGGTACTCATCTTTTTCTGTAGGCAGGTTTTGCCATCTAGTTGATTTTCTAATTTTTTTTTCAGCTTTTCATATTGACTTCCCTTGATGACTCGAAGTACATTTTGTACATGTTGCAGATTGATTGCCAAGTACAGGCCAACAATGCCGGTTCTATCAGTTGTCATCCCGCGCCTTAAGACAAATCAACTAAAATGGAGCTTTAGTGGAGCCTTTGAGGTATTTCTTTGCTAATTTCTAATTCATTTACTGCAGTAGTGCATTTTGCATTTATCCATTCCCTGTTTTATCTTATTATTAGAACTTTAATGTCTACCTCCCTTGGTGTCAAGTTAATGAAAAAATATGTTTCCTCTCTTTTAAATCAATCTACAGGCGAGGCAATCACTCATTGTGAGAGGTCTCTTCCCCATGCTTGCTGATCCTCGACATCCGGTAAGTTATCAATCTTGTTGTTTCACTTGGTAAGTGAGGGCTGAGCATGCTTTAAAAGGTACTAAGGATCCCTACAAACAGCCTGGTGAAACTCTTGGATTGGGTAATTCTTTCAATAGGCCATAGGGGTGATAAAGTCTATGTTATTTGTTTGTTAAATAGAATGACCCTGGCAAGAACTGCCTCCTGGCCTTCCTTGGGTTGTTTAGGACTTATCATTGGTTCAAAACTTTGTATTTCGACTCGACCGGTTTATTGTGCTCTGAGTGCCTGTTGCAACTCCCAGATGGGATCTAAACCTTTGTTTTAAATGTAGATTCATTATGGTATATCATTGTCTATAATGTTATCTTCTGAACACATTAAAGAAAACCATGAATGCCGCTTTTAAGTAATTGGCTAATTGATTGTCTTTTTATTATTATTTTTATTGTCTTTTTGTGTTCTGTTTTGCTTTCGTGAAATCTGATGTGTTCATTGTGACTTTCTAGGCGGAGTCTACAAATGCCACCAATGAGTCAGTTCTAAAGGTTGCTCTTGATCACGGGAAGGCTTCAGGAGTTATAAAGTCACATGATCGAGTTGTTGTTTGCCAGAAAGTCGGTGATGCATCTGTGGTTAAGATTATTGAGCTCGAAGACTAAAATGCTTGTACTACCCATGTTTTGTGGCCTTTTTTTGTCCTAATTTTTTAAAAGCGGTGGTGGACCATGTTGCTGGCACCTGTGAGGTGTATCTCCAGGTTTTGGATTTATTATGGCCAAAATGTATTTAAAGTGCACTAGTAATCATGAAACTTTCCAAACTGGAAGTCGGGGAAAGGTATTTTAGTTTTTTTTTTAAGTGTCGAAATTCACATCATATCCATAAGTTTTTTTTCATTGAATGTCAACGGAAGCAAAATCATGGTTTTACTTATAGAGGCTATAAACAATGGATTTCGGATGCATCTTCATTAGTAGTATTGTTGGACCTCCAAAAGACAGGAAGATGCTTCATAAGGCGTTCAGAAAATTAACTGCAATGAAATGAAGCATCATTTTTTGTTCGTTGATGAATACTTGTTAATGTACCGTATGATATGGATGGGTTTAAGAGGTTGTAGGTCGGAGCTGTCAAAGAATTCTGGCCAGGATCTCGCTGGAAAAGGGTTTCTGCCGAAGCGGAAAAAGAAGTGTGACTGCTGGTGTGAGGATTTGTGCTGCAAAGTCACCCACATACAATATAATCTCGATAAATTAATAATTTTAATTAAACGATAGTTTTGTTGATTTTGACTTAGGGTTAATATACTAAATTAATAATTTGATAATTTATTTGACAGTAAGTTTTCCAAAAAAATTCATTTTTCTACCGGATCTAATTAATATTATAAATTATTAATTAACTAATTTGAGACTAAACATATATGATATGTCTATGAGTATCTAGTGTTACTTGCCTCTTTTGAAATTGATTTTGACCTAAATCTCATCTCTAACTTTTTAAGATCTGTCATGGTATTCTCACTTGGCACAAGAATTGGCTCTGTAGTAGAATTGCCATCTTTAACTGCTCCCTCTTTATTAATTTTCATTACACTTTTGAAAATTTGATCATCAGGTAAAACCAAAATCTTACCATACAATTTCAAATACTACCTCTATACTTCATATAAATTTATATTATGAACACGACTCTATCTTTACATTTATTAATATATTAATATTAACTAAATCAATAGATTTTTCACGGTCCTAGGACTATTAATTTATTAAGGTTCTACCATATTTACAATTTTTTTTTTCAGAGGTAAGTTTGAGAGGAAAGTGATGGTACTGGGGAAGGAGGTGTGGGGAAGATTTTACAGTACTATCCTTTGGAGGAGCCCTTCCCAGAGAAGCACGTGATCGTAAAGAAAAAAATCTATCATCATTTGCTTCTCTCTCTTCATGTAATCTAATTGTTTGTGCTTTCATTTGCTAGATACAGTAGTCTTTTTTTTTTGGAAAGGGGGGGGGGGGGGGGGGGGGTGGGGGTGAGAGGGAATTTGATGAGTGATTTTGGTTTGATTGTTGTGGGAATTAAGTTGCGTAAAACGGTTAGCCACTGGGGTATCTTTTGTACATTGAAATTTTTTTGAACGGTTTCACAAAAACAATTGTTAGCATTTTTGTTAATTTTGTATGTGAAAATGGACTTGAATGTTCAATATTTGGATGTTAATTTTGAACCAAATGTTAAGTTTTTTCTTTGAATGCCTCAAAGAAAGTTTTGGTTCAAAATTTTTGAGAACCTGAAACAGAGCCGCTAAGGTCGGTACTTTGCGGGTCTGGGCCGGACTTTTGCAAGCTCAGGCCCAGACCCATGTATTTAAAAAAAGGTACAAGCTTACTAAAAATTCATCTAGTTATAAGTGGGTTGGGCCTATACGGGCTTGGGCCCAGTTCGGGTCAGGTTTTGAGTTTTATAATTTTTTAAAATAAATTTTTAATAAAAGTATAAAATTATAAATTAAAAAAAAACTTAAATTATAAATGATTATACAATACATGATTATCCAACATACAAAATACTAACAATAAAACATAATAAACCATAAACACTAATTTAACAAGCAAACTAGTATTAGATTTGATATTTTTATTTTATTTTTTTATTATTTTTTTTTTAAATTGAATTTTTTTATTTTACATAATATAAAGCTCGGACTTGTATAAATTAAACCCATAACTAAGTCTACTATCAATGGCTTCTGAATTTTTGAGCCAATACCCTTAAATCCATCATGCGGGCCACAGACTTTTTTGCCTAGTCTAAGAGCTGCCCTAGAACTTGATTAATTTTGTCAGTCTTACAATGCTTTATTAGCTTGCAAATTATTTTGTATTTATTATGATTTTACATTGTTATAAAATAGTTTCTGTGCTGCAACCTTTTGAAGTTACAATTTCAGTTGGTTTTGCCATTTTGCAGTCTCCTCTGGATCTCAGCTGCTCCCCATCTCGTGAGGATTGTCTTTTATCTACCATAAAGTATGAATGGACAAAGCTTCTGAATGCTTTTGTATTTGTTGTTAGAGAAATAATAAAACAAAGGCCTGGCAACCGCGCCTGTGGCCTAATGGATAAGGCGTTTGACTTCTAATCAAACGATTGTGGGTTCGAGTCCCACCAGGCGTGCAAATTCTCTTTTTTGGTAATTTCACTTTTGGGTGTCGAATGGAACACACCTTTCATGCATTGACAGCAGCGTATAGCACAGCAGGGCAAAATCCATTAATAAGTTTTTCGGATCGATTCAGAAAGTGCCTCAACTTAGCAGCAGAAATTCAGTCTTTTACAGATGTATCTTTTAGTTCTTGACAAAATCATACATCTACATCCTAGAATATGCAATGAACAGCATAAAGCGAAAACAGAATTATAGAAAGGATCTATGTGGAAAGTAACATACTTCATTACTAAAACTGAAATAACAAGAAAGCTATTTAATCTATTCTATATCATTCAAACATGTACTGTACATTTTTATCCTGTAATGGAAGATGGGTCACTCCTTTTGTTTGAAGAATGCTGCTGTTGATGATGCTGATGATCAAGCAATTCATGATCCTTCTGCCTAAGAAGAAGAAGCATTCTTTCATTCTCAAGCCGCCTACGCTCATTCGCCAGCTTTGCTCTCTCCATTTCCCTCTCCTTCTTGGAGCTGAACTTCACCCACTTTAACCTCTGCTTCTCAAGCTCAAAAGCTTGGCATTGGTAGCTGATTTGCTGCTCCTCTATTTGCAGCAACTTCATCTTCATCCACTGCGTCTTTTCCCATGCAGTCTTGGTCCCATCTTGAATCACGTTGTTCACTTCACAGTGTAGTTGCAGCATCATTGGTGACAATGGTACAGTTAAGCTACTCTGTCTTTGCCTTTTTCGAGACAGTTTCTCATCTTTTTCATCTTCATCTTCCTGTCCATGCCCATTGTGTTGGCCCCTTGAATTCCCTGCTGCCTCATCATCATCATCATCATCATAATCATCCTCATCAGATTCATCCTCTTCCACATCATCCTCTTCATCACTCCCCACTTTTACCAATTTTGTTCTTTCCATTTCAGCTCTATTTGGATTAGTCCCAAGTTGGGAAGTTTCTGATGAATGCAAGCACCGGTGCTGTGCTTGTTGGTGCTGAACCACAGAGGGCTCTGTGGCTACTTCTGGCGAGTGATTGGCACCAGAAGTCCCGCTAGTACCACTACCATGACCACAAGTACTGTGATAGGCACACATTTCCTTGAAAAACAAATGCTTAGAGTTGAGTAACTTCTTCACTTCCTCCTTCATTTTGGGAGTCAAATCCATCGTCTCGAGCAAACTCTGGTTCTCCACAACACGGCAAGCAGTTCCTTTACCAAGGATTTCATTAACCCTTTTGTATCTCTTATTCAAGTCATTAAATTTGTCCTCACATTGCTGAGGAGACACGTAAAACCCTCTTTCCAACATAGCCCTCGAAACCGATTTCCATTTCCCCTTCTTCTGTAATAAAGCTCCAGTCTTTTTCTTATCATTCCCCTCAGATCCAACTTCATCACCAATGTAAAGAACAGCCAGAATAAGCAGCTTAACCATGTTATCGGTCCATTTCATTCTCTGCCAGGGAGACGAAGATGTTTTTCTCTTGCCATCTCCAGCACTTTCATCAGGGGTAAATCCAAGTTCATCTTCATCACTGAGCGGCGATAGCTGCTGCTGCTTTTGCTTGGAAGAAAATAAGTAGCCATGTTGCTGCTTCACAGATTGCTGGGATTGTGCTTGTGTATGATGCAGCTCAGTATCATGAGGGTGATGAGAAAATGCAACCATTTGCGGATAGTGGTGAGGATTTTGTGGGTTTGTTTGAGGGTTTTGTTGCTGTGGTTGCGGCTGTGGCTGTGGTTGTGATTGTGGGTGTAATGGCATTTCTAGCCCCAGCATTCCTGAAGCAATACCAGAAAACAACCCGCCATGTAAGCCATTTGGTTCCATCAAACTAATATTAATTCTACAGAAATTTTATAAAACTGTAAAAACCCAATTGAGAGAAATGTCATTGGCCACTTCTCGACACAGATATTTGTGTTTCAAATTATGAAACACAAATTGTGACCCAGACGGGAATCTGTTAGCAGCTTGTAATTTTACACTGCCAAAACAATTGACTTCCAAAGATAAACTGAGAGATGAAAACAAAACGTACCCAGTAATTTTGAGGATTAAACCAAGAAAAGAGAGTTGCCCAAAGCACCAAATTCTGGAAAAATGAAGCCGAAGAAACTTCTCCTTCAAATACCAGAGAATAGAAATGAAGAGGTGGGTGTTGTTTTTGGCGTGAAAAGACTGAGGTGGCGTCATATAGACAGGAGAGAGAGCATAGCAGCCGGTTTTGCTTTCGCAGGTTTTTGTTTTTGCGGACATAAAACTGCCCATGGTTTTGGTTGTGGTTTTGCGGCCAACGCGAAACCCACGGGTTTTATTAAAACTGAGGCCGGGAAAGAGAGCGAGACCGCACAAAAAAGGGGGGAAAAAGTAATTGTATTGTATAATTGTTAATGAATAATAAATATCCCATTTACCATAATGCCAAATTAGGTCGTGGAGAGGAGACCGCACAGTTCATGTTCTTCTACCATAACGTTCTCTATTATACTAATATTTAAAGAGATATGTATATGTCTTATTCTGTCCATGCGATTTATATTGTTAAGACTTAAGAGAGTAAGTTATCACACAGGCTACTGCTCGAATGGCATAGTGCTTTGAATCTGTTTAGATCACGTTTTTAGTGTTAAAGCTCATGTAATTAGAGATTTGTTTGAACCAACTTAGATCATGTTTTTAGAGCTAATTGTGATGGAATAAGTATGTTTGTGCAGTAACCTAAGTTTTTAGCACAAAAGTTATTAAGTAAGTCTATCGAATTTTTTAAATTAAATAAAATAAGGATACTTATAAAAAACCTAGAGAAAAGAGAGAGCAATGCAGTCGAAAAAAATTTTATTACTTAAAAAAAAATAAAAGAGAGCTTTATAAGTATGCTTTAATTGTTTTTGCTTGATGTATGGTACATGCAAAATGACCAAGTGTTATGCCCTATTTATAAGGGAGGCTTGCCCATTATAGAGCTATTTATACAACTTGCACAATTTACCTAAATATTTATAAGTGCTAAAGTTTGCTAAAAAATTCTAGAATTAAGCCAAGCTAGCACACTTTGGCTTAGATTTAGGTTCTTAGACTTGGAAACTTAGGTGGGTTGTTACTTAGCACACTTTGACTTGATTCTTAACACGCCTTAGGTTGTCAATTTAACCTCTTTTGCAAGAAAATTCAAGTGGGCCATGATGTAATGCTTACACGATTAGAGATTTACTTGAATTTATTTGGATCACGTTTAGTGCTGACTCTTGACGAATCAAAAATTATTTCAATTTATTTAAATCATTTTTTAGTGTTGATGATTAGGATTTATTCTCACAAGACAAAATATTCTCTGGCCGATCTAAATCGTTAGTTGAAATTGAATGCTTTCTTTTTTCTTTTTTCTTTGCAATAATGAGAAAATACCAACATGATTGTTCAAAAAGAGACCTATATGATCATTTTTTATACTACATGCACATTTGAGCAAATCTTTAAGATTTTAGTGGTTTTTCCTTTTTAATATGGAAAAGTAATATTAGATGTATACAAATGTAGAATAAAAATTGTGGATGCGTGAAATCAAATCAATGGGTGGCCTTTTACTTTTTATTCAGTGAGTTCAGTCAAATGTCAAAACATATGACCAACGATTCGCGTTGACTGAGGACTGCTCATACGGGAACATTCTGCATCCACGATATACAAGAAATTCCCAACACCCATCAAAATAAAATATTTTGAATCAAACAATTCATTTGTCTTGATGCCCTTCAGGCTCTAAATATATCATTTTTCTTATATGAACTGAAATAAAAATTTACTCAAAAAATATAGAGCTATTTGCGGCATTAGATTGTTGAAAATCAAAATTCTTTTCTAGCTTAAGACTCCGCGATTAATTAAACTTGTAATTTTCACTTGATTTTTTCTTAAAATATTTAGGTCTTCTAAAAATGCTTTGATCATAAGAACTTAATGTACAGTGCTTCATTTCTTGCTGAAAAAAATTTGAGTTTTATATATCGTGTAAAGAATACAGGAGTACTAAGACAATAGAATTTATAAGTTAAAGTACTACATGATGTTCCCCGCATATAAATTCTCTCAATGTTTACTATATGGTAATAAAAATTACTCCTAGAGTAACATTTTTTCTCTGTCTTAAAAATAATTACGGGAGACGAAACAAAGTGATATAACATATGATAACACGCCAACTTATAGAAGAAAATTTATGTACGTGATTTTCGCGCGTGATACTGCTCATAAATAATTAAAATAATAAAGAATTATGACACGATTTTAGTTATTGATTTCACGTTCACGTAAGACTATCAAAATAGTGAATTAAAAACAATACTTCCATAGATAATAGTTTTTTTTCCTCCCCTTATTTGTATAATGTTGTTGATTCTTTGTGGAAACAAATAAAACCTTATAATTGTATGTATGTGTGTGTGTGGGTGTGTTTAGACACATATATATATTCCTAGAAATCACTCCACATTGATAGTCCCTATTTTACAATAAAGAATTATCAAACTGCAGAAAAAACATATTTACAAAGAGGACCTTGCTATGTTACAGAAAATGTAAGTAACAGACCTTTATTTAACAAGTTACCGTTCCTGACCTTACCATGTATAGCGTGAACATTTGGGTGAAAATTGAATTAGCTGGTTTGCATCTGGTAACAAAGAAAATGAGACCGGTTGCTAATTGATTGAGTAGTTTAGAAGTTTGTAAGAACTATTTAAACCCCGCTTGATATCTAATGATAGACAGTTATTAATTTTTTTTTTTGTATTTACAATTTTATCAAATGTGGTAATTATAGAAGGTGTCGTATCGGGTTTTTATATTATTGTAATTTTGTGAAATGTAAAATAAATTATGAACAAAAAGGGTAGTATAAATTAGGGTACATCCTTTAATAAATTTTGAAAAAAAAATGAAATTTTACTTTACCCACCCTTCCAAATGTCAAACTTAATTAAAACATTTGATTCTTGATTCATATAATTATATAATCATTACTCATTGATTTTTTCAAAAGATTTCTCCTCTAAACATTCCAGTCACTTCAACATAGTTCTTGTCTCCAACTTAGCAAGAGATCCACTAGAAATGAATGCAATCAAATAAGAATATATTTTATTTCTTATCTCTACCGTTGATTTAATTGCAGCGGAGAATTAGTGCATGAATGAATTATAAATGCAATAAGGTCCCAATGCTTAAAATTGAGAATCTTTATTGATTATAAGTAATTTTTTAAGTACTAGATTTTATATAGAGAGAAATTCTTATGGAAAGATGATTCTAGTTTTGGAGGATGAGTTAGATGATTGTCAAAAGTAATAAAAGTCTATTGTGTATAATGATAAATTTTACATCATGGGTAATTTAGATTTATAATATATTAATAAAATATAAGTATTTAAAATATTTGTGAAAGGGCAAACAGGTCATCATAATAATAATTATAAAGTTATCCGAACGTGTTAGCAGGCCAATGACAATCAACATGACGTGCCACCCACTGGTGAAGTGAGTATATTAATTTTTCACTTATCTCATTGGAATGAGTTATAAAACTTAATGTAAATTTTAATATTCTAAACTATAAATTTTTTTTATTTGCAGTATATTATTTTGGAATAAAAATGTTTTGATCTCCTAATGTTTTGAGAAAAGAGACAAAAAAAAAAAATTCTTAAAATTTAAAACAAACATATATATACTCATATGAGATATCTGATGGTAAATTTTGTTAATTTTAGATGAATAAAGATTACACATAACACAATTTATTTAATTTTTATATAAATTTTCTAATTTTATTATTTAAAAATTTAAATATAAGTATAATCAAATAAAAGTAAAATCTATTTGCCAATAAGGAAGAGACATATGTCACCCTTGGATTGGTTGCCAGCTTTTTAATATTAGAACTTTTATAAACAAAATAATTATTTTATTTTAAAGGAGCTTTTATAGGCACATGGCCACGAAGTTTATGTATTGAGAGATACTAAATTGGTTAACCCACAATATTAGTTGCCGAAAAATCTTTCTAGCCGGTGGACTCAACACTTTTCTTTTTATTTAAATTAATTAACATCCGTTTAATTTCTGACTTTTAGTCTAATCAATCAAATTCGCAATCAGATAATTACAGAATCTTTACCTTAGCCGCGTCCTTACAAAGACACTAATAAAATTTGTCTTTAAAAAAATAGTTTGAACTATTTATTCACTTAAATATATATATAAAGAAGTAAATTTGCCCAGACGTGAAAGCGAAACCTAAGTGATTCCTAGCCAAATTTTAAGACAGAGTTGGGACTCGAAGGGCAAAGTATTTTTCTACAAAAGGAAACACAAAATCAAAATTGGGAATTTTGGTGGGGTTCCTTTACGATTGCAGCACAGACTTCTACAAGAAGTAAATAAAAAGTAAGTTTTTTTAAAGGCCAGTGTTAAGTTCCTTGTTTTTGAACACGATAACAAAGATTCTTTTCGACTTTTCCGTCCAGGAAAAAAAGTTCAAAGAAAAGAAAATCTCCTTGTCGGCTCACATTTGGACAACTTTTTTTTTTTTTTCCAGTTTTTCCCACCCAGCCACCAAGACAACACTTTTTGTACGTATTCCAATTGTAATAACACAATTTTTAGGGGAAGGGAAGACTTCACCCTCAGAATCTATTCCAATAAATTAGATGAAGTCATTTTAAACATGGATAATTAGCTTCCCTCCTTAATAAAACAAAATAAAAAATAAACGTGGAAACATATTGTTGGGGAATTACATAGCCTATTTTCAAATTCAAACTCTAAAATTTGTCCCTAATACAGAAAGCTGGATCTTATTGTGTTGTAAGTATGTACAGCTCCCTTCACTTGTAAGGTACAGACATCAAGACCGGCAAGGTTTATTCTACCGACCAATTATTTCTCCCACTTATTTAAAAATAGGTCTTTGTGTTACTATTATTTTTTATCAACAGACTTCCTCTTTTTAAATAGAAAATAAAGACATGTCCGAACTTTGTTTCAATTATTTAAATTTGATTATTTTGTAAATGAATAACTCCTCTACTTTTTCCATTGATTAAGCTACAATACATGTATTTATTATATACATGAAAAAAAAATAAATCAATAAATATAAAATTATTATTATTAAATTTAAATTTTAAATTTAATGATCTCTGATATCAAATTTAATGATGAGTATTTTATATTTAATGATAAATATTATATATATATATATATATATATTTACATATATATTTACATGTATATAATATATGCATGTCATTTTTTCACGAGTAAAAGATTTATTGAATCTACACACGAAGAAGGGGAGTGTAATTATCTATCGAGCAAACGGCTAAGATTTGGATGTCCTATTGATTAAGAAAAAACAAAAGACCAGAGCTTTCGATGTCCGGTGGAAAATCGAATGGACCCCACTTATGCCCTTATTTCTTTTACAATTTTTTCCCCATGAAATCTCTTTTCGCTTTCCCGGAAAATTAAATAGAAAATAAAAATATCGAACAAGAGTTGCAGACGGCACACTCTTGACTTTCTCCCTAACCAAACATCCTCTCTCTCTCTCTTTCTCCCTACATTTATCCGTCAGTCTCTTCTCCACCATGACGACGAGTTAGGCATAAGCAACAGCACAAACACGCAAAGCGAAGAAGAAGAAGGGGGAAAAAAACAACAAAGAAAACAAAAGCCTTGATAAACTCAGTAAAGTAATAAATAAAAAATAGGAATGGGGGCGTCGCTATCGAGCCTGACCGATAACGGAGAGAGCATGGGGCCGGGACTGGGAGACATACCAGAGAGCTGCGTGGCGTGCGTCTTCGTGTACTTGACGCCGCCGGAGATTTGCAATCTCGCCAGATTAAACCGCGCTTTTCGCGGTGCGGCGTCGTCTGATTCCGTGTGGGAAAACAAGCTCCCTTCCAACTATCAAGATCTGCTCGATTTGATGCCTCCTGAACGCTACCTTAACTTGTCCAAAAAAGACATTTTTGCCCTCCTCTCCCGCCCCGTTCCCTTCGATGATGGCAATAAGGTCTGTTGTAATTCTTTTTTTTTTTTTTACGAAAATTTTGGAAGTTTTTCTTTTTCATTTATTGAATTAATTATTTATTTTGCAGGAAGTGTGGTTAGATAGAGTGACAGGAAGAGTTTGCTTGTCAATATCAGCAAAGGCTATGGCAATCACAGGAATTGAAGATCGCAGATATTGGAATTGGATTCCCACTGAAGAATCGAGGTTACCCATCAACTAGCTAAGCTTGAACTTATGGGCTTTACTTCATTGAATGTGTTGACTTTATTGTATAGTGAAAATGATGCTTTTATAGCATTTACTCTTCATGAAGCACAATTAACTTGCATTTGTTATTGTGAACAAAACTATGATTGATTTTTATTGTTATGGTCTGTGAGTTATGGAGATAGATGTCTGGTGCTTTGAACTATTTCTATGCTGGCTTGTTTAGTTTATATCTTCAGTTCATGAAATAGAAATAGTCGTGGCTTAATTGTATCCAACCCACCACTGGATTATCACTGTGATGCTCTTCTTCTTCTTTCGCCATGTAACTAATGCAGCTGGTGTAGGCCATTGATTGTGTAAAATCCTGCTGTACTCAGTTCTGTTGGTTTATTAATCTATTATTAGTTGGAACTTGAGAAAGCCCAACTTTTGCATTCACTTCTATACAAGGATAAATTTTATCTTAGTTATAATTGTTTGTATATAAATTTTTTTGTGTGCAATAAGAAAGAAATATATATCTTATTTCATATGCTGATCACCATATGCATTTTTTAGTGTAGGATAATTCTTTTCTTTGAAATATACGTTTCTTTAAGTTTGCTTAATGACTCTTTTGCGCTTGTTAAGTATTTGACATAGAGGAAAACTTTTACTCGTTCAACTCATTTGTACCTATTAAATTTTGCTTTTATCATCCTTAGACAAAGAAAGTTGTTAATCTTTTGCCAATCTTGCAATTGCTTTTGTAGTGTATTCTGGCAGTTATTTTTGTTGTCTTTTCTGCTGCTAATGTCAATAAACTTAATGTTAGATCATCATTGCTATGTGCTTGACTTTTGGTAGGCGTTTTGCTTTGTTAACTCAATTTTTGTCTCCATACACTTTCTGGTTTGAGGTCCACCATTAGGCATTAGCCGTGTCCCTATGCAATCCAATTTTGTGAATGCTACTAGCTGTGTGGTTAGGTTCCGCAATTAGTTTCCTTAAGGCTTTTTTACTCAAGTGTGAATTTGTTATCTTTGCCACATTCTCAGGATGTGAAATCAGGACAAATCCTGATTAGGATCTCCTTTGCAACAGACCTAGATTGTCAATCAATAAAGAGACTTTTAGGTTGTTGGTTGAGAGTCCCCCCTGCTTGTCGTGAATTGTTAAGTCTGCGAAACCAATATAGCGTTCCTGTTACAGTGGTCCTTCCTTTTTTTTTCCCCTTCATGTCTTTTTTCTGCCATTGGATAATTTTATTTTGGTGATGGAGTGTCTTGTGTTTGATATGAATTTATGGTTGTCTTCATGTAAAAGAAGATAAATTAAGAGGGATTGATTTTTGAATTGGCATATGTTCTCACAGCTTTCTCTGTAGCATATGTTACTGACATACTAGGAAGACTTCAATGTTTTTGGTGTCAGCTCAATATTTGACAACACAAGTATTCCTTCTCTTGACCTTGAACTGTGTAGATTCGACTGTTGATTAACGTTTGGGGTATGAGCTGTATTATGCCTCAATTTGGCAATTGGCTAATGATGCTGGTACGGAGGAGTGTGTTGCTGTCGAGGGCTAGTCTGTTTTATTTCTTGGTTCCTGAGATTGCAGTGCCATAACACAGGTTTTTTGGATCTGAAAATCCTAATGTCTTTTGATTTAGGTGGATGTTCTTATTTCAATGTTATCATTGGTTATAAGTGAAGCCTTGATTTCCCTCTTATTCTCTATTGGATTATCTTTGCCTTCCAATAGTTGAGGTTGTATTTATGCTGCTTATTTTTACACTATGTCTATTCGTATAATTGTACAGATTGCATCAGTCTCGTTTTTTTCCGCCTTTTTTCTTTAATTTTGTGTTTTTTTAACCCCTTTTATAAGTCAAGGAAAGTCTCCTTCTCTTTGCTTGTTGCTTACATGAAATTGTATTGTCAAGATTGGACCAAGCAAATCCTTTGAAGAAAATTGCATTGCCAGTTGAGATTACTATCCCAAAGGTAGGATTCAATGCAATGTAGGTGTTCCGGCTTTTTAATATTTTTTTTGTTTTTGCTTTCTTCCTCACCTCAGAACTTTCTCATTTAATTGGTGCTAGATGTAATATACAATGCTAGCTTCTTCAAATCCCAATTGACACTAATGTTAAACCCTTCTTTCTTCAAAAGCTATTTTGAAATATTTATGCAAATGCAAATTATGCAGTTTATGGTTGTTAGAATACTTATGTGGTTTGCAATTCGAATAAGGTCACTTAAATGGACCTACACCAATGTATTGTTGGTGATTCTCAGGTATCACTGAAAAAAATAGGACAGTTTTAATCTCATTCAATTTGTCCATTTGCCTAACAAGGATGATTTTAACCTTTGTAATCTTCCTGTTCTGTGTGAACAAAAGAGTCATGACTGGGCTCTCAACTACTCTCATTAACATATTTTGCTCACTGGTGGAGAATCCCCCTTTGTAGGGGGGGTTGGGCCTAGAATTTTCTGGTATCCAAGCCAAAAGACTAACCTATTGGGTGGAGTGATCTATCCTTCTTATAGACCCAAGTATCTCCCCTTTACTAACCAATTTGGGACACAACTCAACAATCTCCCCTTGAATGAAACCACTGTCGGACCTCGGTCCTTTTGTCCGACAAACCTGAGTTGTTCTACCACCGCATTATGACTATTGTAGTCTAGCTCTAATACCAATTGTTGGAGTGGCTTGGCTTAGGATCTCCAGGTA
This sequence comes from Luvunga scandens, assembly GCA_030449905.1. Taxonomy (NCBI): domain Eukaryota; kingdom Viridiplantae; phylum Streptophyta; class Magnoliopsida; order Sapindales; family Rutaceae; genus Luvunga; species Luvunga scandens. The sequence continues at coordinate 5,080,404 of JASUUG010001265.1, forward strand.
CCCAACTCAATTGCTCTTTATGAACCCAAGTATCTCCCATTTACTAGCCTATATGGGACACAACTCAACATTTTCTAATTGTCCATCTATGCAAATGTGAAGTTGAGATTGTCAATTTTTTTTTCATTTTCTAATTTTCCATCTATGCAAATGTGAAGTTGAGATTGTCAATTTTTTTTTCATGTGCCTGTAGTTAGTTTCTTTTGTTAAATAGCCGAGAAATGTGTCCTAACTGCCCGATTTACCATGTGAAGGGATTTGGTCATAATTCCTTAACTTTATGTTGTACCAAACCTTAAAGAAACAGTCTTCTTTATTTATATATTTATTTTATTTTTTAAAAAAAGGGGACCTGGTGAACTACAAATGTGCTTCCTATAGGTATTTGGATATTATGTTGTTGATTCATGAATAGGTTGGCTGCTAGTTAATTAGCCTATTACTAACGTTTGTCTGGACAATGTATAGCGGTCTTACAAATTTTGATGGTGTGCCTGTTATATTGCTCTTTTTTGGCAGATTCCATGTGGTGGCCTATTTGCAACAAATATGGTGGTTTGAGGTAGATGGGGTAGTGAAGTTTCCTCTTCCTGCTGATGTCTATACCGTGTCATTCAGGCTTCATCTTGGAAGATTTGCCAAGAGATTGGGGCGACGGGTGTGTAACTTTGAACATACCCATGGTTGGGATATAAAGCCTGTACGGTTAGAGTTGTCTACTTCAGATGGTCAGCAAGCATCATCTGAGTGCTTTTTGGATGAGACAGAACAAGATGATGTGAATGGCTACCATAAGCGTGGATGTTGGATAGATTATAAGGTAGGTGACTTTGTTGTCAACAACTCGGAACCAGCAACTGAAGTCCAATTTTCAATGAAACAGATAGATTGTACACATTCCAAAGGTGGTCTTTGTGTAGATTCAGTGTTTATAATCCCCAGCAATTTGAGAGAGCACAAAAGGAAAGGAGTTTTGAAGTAGGTCAGAATCTTGTGTATTATTACGATTCATTTTTGCTTTTAGTTTTTGTTTTATACTTGTGTATTTGCTTGGTTACGCACCTTGTTTTTGTTAGGCGCTTTTTGTTAATCATTCTGTAACTTATGATACAAATGAGATGCATACGGTTGATTCATACATATTATCTCATGAAAAGCAGTGTCATTAGAATTTGTAAATCCCTCTCTCTTATTTCAAACTGTTGTGAGATTAATATTCTTTTTAAGCTTTTCAAATATATATATATAAATATATATATATATATATATATATATATAAATATGTTCTTTTTTAAGTGATCGTAAAAAGTAATGAACGTTTAACCTTTATTTGTACTTTGGTGTGCTTATAATGGGGGTATCGTAAAAAGTAATGAACGTTTAACCTTTATTTGTACGTTGGTGTGTTTATAAATTATAATGGGGTGTCTGTGTCGTTCATCTTGCCCCGGTTTGATTTGATCAAAAGGTAGGGCTTATCACATCATAGAAATGAACACACAATAGCCGTTCCTATGGACATCATGCTATTATTTTTGGCAACCAAGTAAATAACAGTTATTCGGCTGTGTAACGAATAATTAATATGGAGAATCAATTGCACGTGATAAGGAATAAATATCTAATTACGAAAGAGAATTGATTGAATGTTTTAAAAATATTATGAGTTTTATAGGTAGTTGTATGTGTTTTTTAAATTATTATAAAAATATAAATAATTAAATTAGATATTTATCTGTATATTTATAAATATATAAATATATATTTTATTTTTTTGGTGTGTGTCTATATAATTGACAATTAAAATAAATATTTTATATTATTAATTTTTTTTACTTTATTATCTCAATATAATATTTATTCAATCCACTTGTCAAAATTCACCGTAAACAATGTAATTTTACTAAAAATAATTTTTAACAATAGCACCAAAATTAAGTTTTTAATCTCTTAAAATTGATTTTAAACCCCCTCAAAACCAAAACGAAACCGCTCCTAGTCATGCGAGAATTTAGAGATGCATCCTGGGAAAAGGAGACAGACGGATGTAAAAGTGTTTGCCGATGCCATTAAATATTTGAGGTCGATTGGAGTTGAATGTGTAGAGACGGGTCCACAAAACGGCGCCGCCTGGACACTGTCCGTGTGTGTACAAATTTAAGCCGTCTGGATCTGGAATCTTTGATGGGTGCTGTAGTAGGTTAGATACTGTAGTTTTGTTTCCGGTATCAATATTAAATTGACACCTGAAAATGCGTCCAAATTTGATAATTACAGCGTGCGGGTTTGGCCTCAGGGCTAAGGAGTAAGGAGGACCACTCAGACGACTCAAACCAAGTTAGGTCCAAGAAAATCCAAAGACAAAAAAAGCTCAGCTCGAAGTATAGTATAGGTACTAATATAGGGCGTAGGGAGCCACCCACGTTTCGTTAGCCTGTATCTGACTTGTGTGGGCGGTGCATGTGAACGCTGTTTGTGATATAATGTACAATTGTCCTTAGTACTTGATGATTGAGTCCGGTCGATTCATGTCAATTATATTTACGTATCAAATAACCTTGTAGTACTACGTCATTGATTGAGTAGTTCCATGTCAATAATATTTATGTATCGAATAACCTTATCATTTTTTATAACATACTTATCTCTTTCTCGCTCACTAGGAAATTGATAATTACGGTAAGACTCCCGGAAAGTACAATTCAAAAAAATTAATCTTATGATGCATTTACTAAATTAAAATTGAAATGTACTAAAATTGAAATGTGGATGAATAAGAACGGGCTATAATAAAAATTAGAATAAATTGTTTCTTTAAATTGTAAGAATTAGAATTACAATTACAATTGAAATGAGCTATACTACTACCATTAATTTATTTATTTTGTCTTGGAATCGGAATATAAATAAGTTAAAAGTACTTAATGAACTATTGTAATAATTATTAATTTATATATTAATTATAGTGACTATTTATTCAAAAATTATTATTATTATTATTAATATATTAATTAACAATAATAATAATAATTATTATATTAGTTAATTAATTAATTAATTATAATGTATTAATTAATTGTAACTGAGGATATAATGAGCTTTTTTTTGGGGGGGGGAGGAAGGGAATCTTCATTCTTGAAATTGAAAAACTCATTCCCACCGCTTATTGGGAATCAATCTCTTATTTCTCATTCTCAAATTGGGGCGATTCCTCGCATTTCTGACCCTATTTTATAAAATAAGTGTTATCAATAAATTTGACTGTGAATTTCGATTCTCTGAAAAGTAAATGCACCATTCAATCATTTTATTATGGCATGCTCCAATCATGGGGCGATCAGAGATGATAAACTCCAAGCAATTTCTGATACTTACTTACCTTTTTTTGTTTAAGGCACGGCAAGAGGAACTGAGGAAGAATTAAGATAGAAAATGAAGCTCACTATTTCGCTGACAAGCACTTAAGAAGCTTTGCCAATCCGGGGCTAGTGGAGACAAGGCAAACCCAAACAACTGTTGGGACCAACTTAAAATCTTAAATTATACGTAGCACTATCTAATAAGCTGCCACTGGATTGGGGAAAAATCTAGAAAACTGTTGAGACTTAACTTAAAATCATTTTTATCTATTTATATTTTATGAGGGGAGGACATGCCCATCCCCGATGATATAATTTTAGAAGATTGCAAAACCCTTGACCTCCTTGATAAAGAGGTCATGTGTTAGGTAAGTGGCTCTACACTCCTCATTAAATACATGAATTTGCCTCCAAATCCAACTTTTAGTTTTTATTTATACAAGCTTTTAGTGTCCCGTCGAAAATATCGAGAGAATTTCAAATTGTGGTTTTTTTTTTAAATAGAAAAACTCTAGCAAAATATTTTTCTAAGCAAAAAAAACACTCGTGTCATATGTTGAATAACTTGTTTCCTTTATTTATTTTAATCAATCAATTAGATAAATTAATAGAAAGGGATGGAAGCTATTTGAAAATATATTTGACCGCGTTATAATTAGGCCGTCCCAAACAAAGCATCATCGACGGAGAGTTCAACTTTCTCACGTTTCGTCTTCAAGAATCCCGCAAATGAAGGCTTTTTGAAAACGTTTCTTCTGGTCCGTATATCATCAATAAATAATGAAAAAAGAAGTTCCCAAGCTAGTCTAATTTAATTTATGAATGCAGTAAAAGGTACAGGGAAATGGGCGTTGCCGCGTAAAAAAGATGGTCCACGTTAATTAAATACTGCTCCACGCTGGCCATCCTTGGGGAGATCTTTAGTGCTAATGTTATGTTTAAAAAGTTTGTAGCAATATAATTGGACGTGGCATTACTGTAAACCATCGATATGATTTTCTTCTTATTTAATCGACAAGTTAGATTCAGATTGCCATAAAAAATTTTGAACTCATGGTGACTTTGGACTTCGGGCGAGGTTAAAATACACTTATGTCCACATATAACGATAAATTGGACCACGTGTCCGGATCTCGAATGGGTCAAATTCTGGCGGTCAAGCTGCATAATTTGAACTCATGTTGGCTATGTAAGAGTCTTCTAAGTTGGGGATTTTCATCTTTCCTCCTCTTTTTCTTCGTTTACGTGCGAAACACACTCGTGAGTTTTTTTTTTTATTATTTACTTATTAATTTAAGGATAAGGATTAAGTGCCGAGTTGTTTTTTTGTTGAGCATCAAATCAGTGGTCGTTTGCTAATTAAAATATAAAAGTAAAATTAAAAATAAAATTTGATCAATAATTTGGAGCTTAGCAAAAACTCAACTAAGCACGGAATCTTAATCCGAAATTTAAAGTAAATAAGTTTTTCAAAACGTTGAAAAAGAATGCTTGTAAAATTGTAAATATAGTCCAGGCTTTAATAAAGTCTAATGCGATGTTGAAGCCGTAAATTTTTGTATTTGAACAAAAAAGACAAAATTAACAAAGTAAATTTTATTAACCAACTTATGTTGTGAATTTTTAAGGAGGTAAATCTCACCGAGTAAGACTAAAGCAATATTGAAGTTCCAAATTAGCCAACTTATCAATGACATTATTGTTTTCATGAAAAGGTCGATTGTGAGTGAACTTGAAGCTAATATGAGAAAGGAAAATGCTATTTGCACACAAAATTACACTAAACAAAATAGATAGTTTTACAAAATGATAAAATTAATAAAGTGAACAAATTTATCTTTTTCTGAAATATTCCTTTTTCTTTTTTTTTTTTAGTGATCTTTTACATATTGTATACGATGAGAAATAGAATGATGACATTAACGCAACGATTTCGAATAAACCAACGAGAAATGATGGCTGAATATTTTGGAGGTGAGTGATCGGCAACATCGAACCACATTCAATTTGTTACAATGTTAGATTAATGATAGAGAGAGTTATCAATAAATTTAATGTCTAACAAAATTCTAATAATTAATATCTACTTCTTCTCTTCGGTATAGGTCAAGTTTTGTATGGTCAACGGCGCAGTGAAGACAAAATATTCAGCTGCCCGCTCGGCGGACTGTGCATGTCTTCACTCTTCACCGAGTCTTCGTCATAAGCATTGGACCGTGTCTCCCTTTTAAGAAGCAGCGGACAGTCAAAAGCAACTGTTTGTTTCACTACATATACAGAGACCAATGGCAATATTAATTTGTTTTTCCATGCATAATTATCAATTTTCTTTTTTTTTTTTTTTAAAGAAATGTTTCTACTTTGGCTCAATTTCTAGGAAGTAATGTAGCATTTACCCTCGTAAACTACTATAATTGATAATTTTCATATACCAAAAATGATATGAATCGAGCGCTTATTGGTGTTATTATTACCTTGGTGTATTTAATTAACAGTTGTTGAGTTGTTGCCATTTTGACGCAGGTGGTAGGATAAAACACACTCTAAAAACCTTGCTTTAAGTGATTAAAAGATGCTACCTTAGTCGTTACTAACAATTCAGGAAGAAAATAACAGATAATAATTACCGCACAATAAAAATAGTACTTACCGCAGGCAGCCAGTGACTCCTTCTCGTCTCCATCAGTAATTTGGGCACATTCCATGGTGAATTGGTAAAACCATGCTTCCCGTATTGCCTTTTTATTTCTTTTGTTTTTAATATTAATTGCCCTTTCATTCCATTTAAATATCCCACGGCATCAAAAAATTTAAAAAGAAAAAGGGGTCGATGGATTATTTGCTTCATAATATATCTTGAGAATATAAAATATATATTTTTTATAATAAAATAATTTTTTTTTTTAAAAAAAATATCTTATTATTAATTTTTTATTCACATTAAAACATATATTTCTTATTTTTACACTTAAATTTTTTATTTATATGATTTATTTAATTATAATAAATAAAAAAATTATATTGTCAGAAACTATTGATTTTTATAAAAATAATAAAAGATAAATAATTAATATATATTGATTTCATTTGCACAAAACTAACAGTGTCCTCAAGCATATGCAAAAAAAAAAAAAAAAAAAATCTCTGTGCTCACTGCTCAATGGTGGACAGAGTCTCAGAGATTTAGAGGTGAACCCCACAACATTGAATTGCAACCCACATGCAGCTTTCGTTTTCTGTTGTTCTGCAAGTTAATTAATTAAAGTAGGAGGGTGAAACAATAGGATGAGCCTCAGCCTTCCACCTTCGTCTTCTTCTTCGATGCAGTAATATATGACATTTGGCAGTTCTGTTTGTACGGCGCGTTTGAAAATTTGTTGTGTGTCCCACGTGCTTCCTATGTCGTGTTAAACTTAAATAGGATGTAATATAAGATCTGCAAAATTATAGAGCCAATGGTGGGGGGTCATGAATCATGACATAGAACTTATAAGCTTGTTCAGGCTACGCATACGTACTCTATTTCACGTAGAAATGGGTTAAACTTCAATTGAATCCTTATATTTTTTGTAAATTCTTTACGGGCAGACCTCTACGTGGCCGCGCCCATGACCCTACGTATATAGTATTTGGCGTGATGAAATTGCAAGGGCGCATGTTGTCAGAAAATTTTTGAGCTCATGGGACCAGATCAGATGGAGACCTATGATATATGATTCCACTGTCTTCTTTATCTTTATAGTCTTTCCTTGTTCTTACACGATCATTTTCTAACCGACATAATATTCAATACAAAGCCTCTGGTTTGTGTGTTTTGCTTAGAGAGAGAAGCTCTCACACCCTATTTACTTTGCTGTACCCCAAAAGAGAAGTTGATGTTATTAATCGCTTGCCAGTTGCCACGCCTCATTTTAACTTAATTAATAGCTTGGTCGTATATGTCCCTTTCATTTTGTGGTCCATTTGCTGTGTCCGTGCACTCGCCCATGCATAATATATAGAGAGATTGATTTTGAAGAGTTGATTAATTTGAGAGAAAAATCTAAGAACTAAGAGAAGCCAAAAATGGATTGGAGCAGTACTACGGGTAACTTGAGAACCTTTGTTCCTGTTATTCCAAGACCTGAAACTTCCTTTGACTTGCTCTGCAACTATAATTACGATCAGTTTCCAGGTAATTAAACTCTCTCAGTACTACCCTCTCGCATTTTCCTTTATAACATTGATTGAAAATGTTATTTTATGGCAAAAAGAAGCTATACCCATTACCATTTTGGTATCTTTGTGTGCGCGCGCGCGCGAGGGCGTCATGCTAATGATGATGCTATTTTAATTAATGATTCTTTTTAGGTATGGATCAGATGAATAAGCATATGCATGCAGCGGCAGCAGCGGCAGCAATGGCAGAGAAATCATCATCACCAATTGGGTTGATTCCAGCAGCGGAACTAATGGAAAAGAATATTCATCAGTATGGGGGCAGTAGTACTAGTAGTCAAGAGAGGAAAAAGAGACTAACCAGCGATCAGCTAGAGTCCCTGGAGAGGAGTTTTCAAGAGGAAATAAAGCTGGATCCTGACAGGAAAATGAAGCTGGCCAGGGAACTTGGACTTCAGCCTCGTCAAATTGCTGTGTGGTTTCAAAATAGGCGTGCTAGGTGGAAGTCCAAGCAGCTTGAGCTCCTTTATGATGCCCTTAAACGAGAGTACGATGCTGTCTCCAGGGAGAAACTGAGGCTCCAAGAAGAGGTAATTCCTATCAAATTATTCTTTCATTCATTCATTCAAAGGACCTAGCAGCTTTAGCTACCTTTCACTCTCCCTTTCTTTCATTCTTCCTCCATACATATATCCAGTTCATGCACATATTCTGCATCAATTTCATCATTTCTCTCATCTATTTTCGCATGTTTTTCTTTAAAGCATAGTATACCTGCATCCCTCGTCTCGAAACCCAAATCTCTTCTATTAGCCACGAAATTTTTGCAATTAAACTAACTGGCATCCATGCAAAAAAATAAAGCAAGACAAAATAAAATAATAAAAAATTATTTGAATGTTCACTTGTTAGGAAGTTTTGGATAGAAATTAAAAACCCTAGATAAATACTTAATGATTTTTTATTCAAATCTAGTCACCAATGATCGTTGAATCCTGAAATGGGACATATTCCTGCAAAAATAGCAAACTGAGGATGATTTCAAGTTTCAATTACTGATCTATTTAGAGCCCTAGATAATTATTTTAGCTGTATGTCGATAAAACCTCAATAAAAGGACACAAAATTTACTACATGAGTAAAATAAACACAATGACCCTCTCCACACAAAATCTCATGCAAATAAATACAAAATACGACGAAAACGGTCAAGAAAGCATAAGCTGATCCGATAACGAGTCAACCTCTGCGAATCAAATGGCGTACAAATATTATTATTAATTTTTTTCCCCTTTGAACAACCCTAGATCTTGTCACAACAGAAGAGACAGCATTTCACTGCATATTAACGAGATATGAGGCAGGTTTTTTAAATCCGCCTAGAGGAATCTTTTGATTTATTCTTTTTTTTAAGGAAAAAAAGAAAAACAAGTAAATGCACTCATTGATCTTTTGGTCATGTCACTGCTTTTTTTTTTTAAAAAAAAGAATTATTTCTTGACCCATTATTACATGAAAATAATTTGTTGTAGTAGGTTATGAAATTGAAAAGCATGCTAAGAGAACAAGGGACAAGCACCAGGAATATGATGAATAAGCAAGTGTCGACTGGCATCACCGAAGTGTCAGGCGAAGAGACAGTTGAAAGCACATCAGTGGCCACTATTAATGGAAGCTCTAACAATAAGCATCATCAGATTGCAGAGTGCAACTATCTTTTCAATGTGGACGACGAGTTTAATGCTGCTGCTGCTCCTCTTCCATCGCCCTTCTGGGGGCTTCTACCCACTAGTTTTCAGTAACTTATTTATACAATAATTAAGCTGTACGTTAAGTTTGTTTATTTACATCTGAATCTTAGAGTTAGTAATTTAGATTAGCAAGTTTCTTTTACTTGTCTTCTCACAACTAGTGGAGCTATGTCACCATTATAAACTTGGAGGCCTGTATTGCATTAAATAAGAATCTTCTTATTAATTATTCTCGTTGTTGTCTTGTATGAATGATCAAATTTCTTTAAAGAGCTGCAACCTTAGGAAGCCGTAATACGTGAGCGCCATGTTATGCAATTACGGAGCGAATTGATACTTGGCTAGGTTTGTAAGCACTAGCCCTAAGAATTTTCATTGAAACCATTTGTTCGGGCAATTGCAACGTGTAAAGCCAGAGTAAGACAAATCCATATTAGCTGGCAATCGACAAAATTGTTTCTAACCCCAAACGAATATGACATATCAGTCATAAAATTCAACCTCCTCTTTCACAGGGAGGAGCTACGAAGACAAAAAAATTTGCCGCTGAAGAGTCACTTTCCAGCCGCAGCCTCACCAGCCAGTCAGTGCGATGGACAATTTCAACTGATTCAATTATATACATAGAACAAAAGGTCCAGCGCAAAAAGTTCGTATGCCAAGAGGTAACACGTACAACAGCGTTAAATTTACGGCTCAATCCCTAAGGAAATCAACATTACACGTAGTTTTGTGCCGATCGATGGACCAGCTCTGATCTGATATGCTTGTAAGATTGAAATATAAAATTTGTATCTTAAATGACGTGCGTTGGTTCGTAGATTACTCACGTGACAATTAGTCATTGCACATCATCACTTATCATATAAATGATAAAAATTTTATTACCATCACATTAGTTGGGATGCACATTAGTCTGCAAGTGTATCACGACCGTGATAATGATACATAGCCATTGGACCTTTCGAGAGCCAGGTTGAGTGAACAGTGCCGAAAGAAATGCAAGATATTTTGGAGATTTTCTTAACGATTTGTTTTTATATTTGTGAAACATTAGGCAAAATGAAATAATGTATTTGTGGCCCCCCAAAGCGTAGCTGAGTTGGTTGGCAGCCTCTCACATGTGTGGACTCAGGTTTGAGTATTGAGAGTGGAGAAGAGAGTAAAAATTGATTTGGACTATCCACCCCTTTTTTCTTTAAAAAAAAAAAAGAATAATGTATTTGTGGGATAAATTTTTATTATTTTGAATTCCCAATTGTTGGAACCAAATAAGAATTTTGAACTGTATCTGCTTGAAAATTAGTCCGAATTTTTCGGGAAACATTTAAAGGGTATCTTGTACATGCAAATGGGTCAGATGGGTGTTTAGAGTTGGACATAATAACTTAAGAGGAAATAATGGGTGGGCGTTAACAAGAACTTGAATTTGTCTTTTTATGGGTGTAAATTGGTACTGATAACCAGAATGGAATAGTGGGTTTCATTAGAAGAGGAATAGTGGTAACACTGCCTCTTTATCTTAAGTGGTTGGCCCAAATCCAAGCTTTACAAAACGTAGGAAGCCGCGCAACTGGACTGCTCATGAAGCCCAACAATAGCACCAGAAATCTGATGCTTGACCCAAGTCAAAGACGGCAAAACATTCTCAAACCACCGCAAAGTTTCTGGGTTTCCAAACAAACAGGCAAGTTTCCAAAGATTTGGTGCATTGCCGATTAACGAGTTCCCCAAGAAAGAAATATCCCCCAAGCAACAGAAAAGGAATGGAGTCATGGACTTAATTGGAATCTTACTTGCGGCATACATTTACAAAAACTTTTAGCAAGTCAATTTTTTTTCTTTCATTTCTTTTGTCAGATTTCTTTCACATCTTTCCGGACACAAACAAAACTTTTTAAAAATGGTAACAAGGAAAGTACAAACTTAATACGCTAAAGAGAATTTTCCTGCAATGTATTTAGAAGCGGGATAAACATACTTACAATATTGATAATATCTATTGAATTTATGCAGGGCATTCTATTTCTTTAATCCAATAACAGAAGCAAGCATCTGCCCCTAGTTTTTAGTTCATGAGTTCATTTACATTATGTGATGAAGCAAAGTCACAAGTAGCAGGACTAAAAAGTGTGTTAACCTTCAACAATTTTCACAGGTGACCTGCATAACAAGTAGGCGATTGACTCAGCTAACTGTATATAAACTAATGATTAGTGATGAAAATTTGTACTGTACCGCAGAGTCAACTATTATTCTTGTATCTGTCACTTACCCGAACGGACTTTGTTTGATTGTCAGTAGTTCAACATCTATCTGAGGATTCAGAAAGAAACAAATTGTTCATTGATCATATCAAAAGGAAAATTAAGACTTACAATTGACTCAAAATTACTAAAGATCAGTTTTACTTAAAAATTAACAAATTGAAGAGATCACTGTGACACTGCTGGATCAGTTATCTTTATTTAACTGTAGCAGAATAAGAAGGTAAGTCATGGAAAATGAATGGTGTTTTCACCAGAATGGTTTAAAATTTAAAGCAATGCCTTAAAAATTGTCGAATTGATTATTGATGATACTTCATCTTGTTGCATAGATGACTACTTCATCTTGTTGCATAGATGACTGATCTTGTTCAGTAACACACACTACTAGAATCAATGAACCTTACTTTCCCAGGATTGGTGAAAATTGATAAATATGTGATTTCCAGCTAACTTTGAATTCACTCTCAAATCTCAACCTTCACAAACCAAAAACAAATAACAAATATATTACCTCTATTGTCGCGTTTGGAGGGATTTCTTGGACTCCTTTACTTCCATAAGCTAGCTCAGGAGGAACAATGAGCAGCCGCTGCATTTTAACTAATTAATTAGACCAATGACTAATATCTGGCTGAATAAACTTGATTAAAGTCTATTCTTTCACTTGCACTGCACGGTCTTTATCAAGACGAATTAAATGCCAGAAACCTGTCTCACCTGTCCTCCGACGTGCATGCCCTCAACACCGAGATCCAATCCTTTAAGCACATTTCCCCTCTCTGATTGACCCACATCGAACCCATAAGGCTGCACCAATTCAAGCATTACAACAAGGCAATAGAATAGCAAGAAAGATATATTATACTAACATTATATATGGGCCTACAGAAAACATGCTGAACTTATCGCCCCTAGTTCTTGCTTTCATGTGTGTGTGTGTATAATCAGGGTACAAAAACAGGAGCAAGAGCACTGGGTAATCATTTGATTCCAGTCTAAAATTATTTTATAACAAAAATAGGATTAAGAGTAAGGGGTACAAAGCATGTCAAACAGCTCTATGGGACAGGAAAGCTGTTCGAGATGATTTATACATATTTATTATATTTGATACTTAACTGCTTAAGCATATATATAAGGATTACTGCCTTTTCTCCTCTTGGATATGTTTGTATTAAAAAAAAAATTGCAAATTTTGCTACTCTAATCATACCGTTCCACCGCCAACTCCTAATCCTTGTCTGCTGGTCATAAAAGTGATTCCCTTCCATTTGGCAACATAGTGTACCTAAAACATGAGATAAAAAATAATCAATCTAATTATAAATAGAACTTTTTATGAATTTAGCAACGAGAAACAACCTCGCAGGGTTATACTATTATTTTACGTCATACTACGGGAATACTAGCATGGCAACTTCTCCAGTAAACGTGAAATGACTTAATGACCCCTTATTTCTTGCAATATTGATGTAATCTGCATAATTAACCATTACCAATTCTGGGTTGAGTATATGTTAGGTAGACGATTGATCTAGAAACATGCTCTTAGAGCCCTTGAAAATATTTCCGTCCTCTCATGACAATCCCTTAAACAGAAACTGCAGTTCAAAATTTTGTCCGGCCTTCAAGAATCCATTATTCCAGTTGGTTCCAGGCAATACGCCTAACAATAAGATTTCATTTATTCTAATCTCCAAATGCAAGTTTTGTTACAGAGAGTTAAGGTTTCTATAATAACTGAATCACAACTGTTCTGGATAATAGGTTCAATTGAAGTTTTACACCAGACTTCAATAACAGAAGCAAATTGTAGCTTAAAACTGAAATATAACGGAGTCACAACCGTACTGCAACCCGGGAACCTTTCTTAGCCACTGGTCCACCTCCGACCTTCACATCATAGTACCTGACCAATATTACCCATCAGCATTCAAGTAAACGCTTGCGAAGAAAAGACCTTTACAAAAAGTATAAATCTTAGTCCAGAAATGAAATTCCAATCGACAAAATTGACTATTGTATCAGTATGCTCGTCCTAGAGATCAAATTCTCACAACCCTATCAAGCTTATAATTGAAACGAATTGATATAGAATTTAAGTCCTTTACACAAAGAATATTGTAGTTCATGGTAATTTACTAACTTTAACCCGTTGGGAAGGGTTGTGAATTCGCTTTCGGGTATTTTGGATGCTCTAAGCTGCAGCAACAGAAGCATAGAACGAGTTCACCAGTGTGTAAATCTTATATTTAATAACATGAATAATCACCTTTCAATAAATTAAAAAAAAAAGTATCTTACAGCTCTTCTACTTGTGCTGACAGCCTCAGCCACATCACAGACAGAAATGCCAGTAGCTGACTTGTAATGAAAGTTAATTAGACAGTGGACATTTTTGGTAAGAGATTACAAAGATAAGAAGAGAGAAAAGAACCAGCTGTGAGGATTGAAGAAATCAGAGCCCTCCTGCCCTCATGTTGTAAAGAAATTGTCTGTGGCTTTGCAGTTTCATCTGAGGAAGAAGACAATGAGCAGCCACAAAGCAACCGACTTGAATTTCCGTTGGACAGTCTCTTCCCTGAATGTTCACAGAAGTGCTCATCGTTATTAATTGTTAATGAAACATGAAATTTGCTTGTCAATGCAGACAGAGTGAGAGGAAATACTTGTGACGGAAATTGCAACAAGAGGCTTATTAAGGATTGGGTTCTGTTGAAAGCAAGGGAAGAAGGAGGTTTCCATTGCAGTATTCAGTTGAGGGTGACGGTTATGAAGCTTCGGTGGCTTTTTGGCATGTGAGAATCAGAGAGAGGATAATACTGTCCATGGCATCCACATATTAAAGTTCCAATTAGCTAAACATCATGCAATTTGGTAACCCTCGTAATCTGTTCAAATCATCCGGGTCCAGTCAGAAAAAACAAAGGCAATAACCAAAGATTACTAAGGGCTTAAGGGCTTATTAGTTAAATGCATGAAATTTTATTAATTTTAGATTTTTTTTAAATTTATTTGTTTATTTTTTATAAATTTATATCTGATTTTTAGATATTTATATCTTAATAGAAAAATAAGTATTTTAATTTTTATTTAAATAGAAAAAATCATGAGTAAAAAATAAATATTATATATATATATATAAAATTCTATTAAATATGTTGATTCTTTAAACTATAAAATTTAATCACTTTATTCATTTTGACTTATAAAAATATAAATGTTAAATAATTATATTTAAAATATTTTTTATTTATAAAAAAATAAAATATCACACATAAGTTATGAAAGAAAAAATCTCTTAAAATTTTTTACAATACATTAATATTACAACTAAAGTTTTGTATAAGTACAATTCCCATGCAATTATAGTGTAGTCTGAGGATCGACAGAGTAGATTCAGAAATTACACCCAACACAGGCGAGATCTGCCATTCCTACACATACGCACTAGTTTATTGAATTCTTGTCCATTGCAGAGGTTGCTTTTGACTTAATTTCCAAGGAATATTCTTTTACTAGGACTTAAAAGGGAAGAAGACTGCATGTGGTACAATGGATGATTATGCACTGGAACATGACTTCCTTGCAAGAATTGTATGCTCCTCCTCTGCTTCATAACAAACAGAATGCCTCCCGAAGCGCTTAATTTCGTGCTTTTCTTCCTCATCAAATTCGTATTGCATTTTCATTTTCCCACTCCCACCAACCAATCTTTTAAGCCTTTTAAGCAACCTCGACCTTTTTGAACAAGCGTGACTGCTCTCATTTGACACATTGTGGCATGGCTCAACATGCTCCATATCAAGGCCATCCAAGTGCCGCTCTATCCCATAATCTCCAATTCCTCCACCTCCTACCAATTCCAGAGTGCGGTTCTTCTGTTTATTCTGTTCTTGCTGTGCTTGATTCCTCATTAACTCCTGCCTTAAGCATGCATTTGCCCATCTTAAGTAAATCAGTTCCTTGGCTTCCGCGGCTCTATCTTTTCGCAACTGTTCACATTCATTTAGAAGCTGTCTGTAATTTTCCATAGTTGTTCCTTCATCTTCAATCTGCAGATAGGAAATTCAAAACTCGTTAGCGTGTCAAAACCTGGAAAATCAGAAGACACTATATGTACCTTCTTCGGCGGAAAAGTAGAATCGATAACCTTAGTAACTGATGACGCCGATTGGTCCCACTCTTGTAACCTGTTCAGTAGTTCGCTGTTTTGCTCTTGCAACCGATCAATAACAGAACGCAGCTCTTTCAATTCATTTTCCAATTTCTGAATGGCGTTAGACTTTTCTTCCAGCGCGTCGCAATTTCTCAACAACTCTGCATCTGCAGATTCAATCTTCAAATTTTGTTCTCTTATAATGTCTGATGGCTCTTTCGTTTTCCTCACAAGCTTCTTTACTTTCCTCTTGAGCAACCCGCTTTCTGATTTCGGATTTTGAAGCTGATCAAGTACTTTTAGATACTGAACCACCAAATTCTCAAGTCTTTTGTTCTCTGACTCCGCTGACGAAACCTCTCTGTCCAACCACTCAACATATGATTTCTCCTACAGAATCATATTTCTAAGCTCCATAAGCAAAGATTCTTGCTCCTTTAAATCATGATACCGAACAAATTGCATCCTTGTCTCCCATTCCCTCTTTTGTAATTCTTCAATTTGGAACCTTAGATTTAGAATCTCCTGCTCGTAATGGAGCTTATCCTGAAGCTCTGGAGCTCCTTTCGAATTCATAAAATGAGTGCTTGTAATAATATCTTCATCTTCTTTAAAACTTGAAGATGTAGAATTGAGGCTATGACAACTTTCCTCATCGCTAAACTTCCCATAGGAATCAGTTCTCAAGGAACTTACCTTGTCATATTTTCTTGCCATCATTTTAGCACAGATGAAACCCGCCACTGATATGACCAAAGGAAAGCCAGCCTTGAGCAGCACTGGCTTTATTATTGCTTGTGCTTTTGATGCTGAACCATCCATGGCGACCACACAACTAATTGGTTCGATGATTCGGGTATCGTTTACTGGATGATCAAAATCCAAAACTTGTGAAGAAAAAAAATTAAAAAAGAATCACAGCCTTTGTCTTTTTGATTGTTGGGTTGGAAGTTTATGTTGATCAAATGCAGAGGGTTATTATTTCTGTTTAACATGTGTGTCTGTGTGTCTATCTATCTATCTATTTATCTGTATATATATATATAGAGAGAGATAGAAGGCTGAATTAAAGATTCTTTACCTTTGTGATTACATAGCGTTTCCTTGGGTTACAGGCATAGTCGGTGTCTGGCTTTTTGACTACTCGAAAGGCAACGCAAATTGCAATTGCCGTTGCCACCATCATTTCATTTTCCTCATGCTTTACATGACGTGGAATCTTGTTCCTCTTTTCATAATGAATCATTTCAACCGTCCAACATATTCAAGTAGTACTAATTTTGAACCAAAGAATGTGTCATTTGCAATCAATTCTATCAGAAATAGGAGCTATAATTGTATGACATGTATAATTCACTTAAATATAACTACTAATTACATAATAATTTTTTTAAAATATAAGTACGCATAATATACATGCATTAATTAGGAGTAATACCTCTTATATACTTTATAATTTCTCCAATTCTTGATTAAAAATGGCAAATGTCAACTACAACTAGAATATTTGTCCTAATCTACACCCAGACCCCTAACGTTTTAGAAATTGGCTTAAAAGTAAAGACCCCTTCTATTAGTTTATAATAATTATTTATTACGTAAAGGATGGCCGAGTGATATTACAGTAAATTATAGTGTGTCTGTGCGTGTGTAATTAGTAGGTAAGTCGAGAATTCTCATCGCGCAAACTCTTGAAAGGAACGTAATGGAGCGTAAATCAAGGCCTAGCGCCGCAGAATCAAGCGGTCTTTTATGTACCTTGCCTTGAAAACAAAATTCGGGGTTACGGCATGGGCTTTGTCCGTATGGGCTTTAATTCTTGCACTTTTTTTTATTTTGCACGTACAAGTCAAGCTAATCCCCGATAAGGCTGGTGATACATTTAATAATTAAATTGACCACAAAGAAATATATGTTATCTATACATGATATTTTGCTAAAATATACTTAGGGATGGTAAAAAATTTTATGGGTTTAGGGTTTTATGACCCCACCTTAAATGGAGTAAATTTTAAATAATATTTGAAGAAATGAGAAAAAATAATCCCAAAATTCTTAATAGAGTAAGATTTAGTTTTTTACTTTCCACCCCAATCCTCATTATATATAAATATTTTTTAAAATTTTTTTAATAATTTTTATTTTATCAATTAAAATATTAGTTAATAAATTTTCTTTTCATTTTAATTAATATAAATGGGTTATAACTAAAAGAAAAACCTCTAGTATAATTCTTATTCAACCTTAAAATATTGTTATGTTTTTTTTTTCTTTTTTAAGGTGCTGCTCTTTTCAAATATTTTTCAATTTTAATATCATTTTAAGATATTATTTCAAACTTTTGGAGTTTTTAAAAAATATTTTAAATATTTTATTATATGGTAATAATTTATTTAAGTATTTAAATTTTAATTTACTTAAATCACATATCTATATCTACTATAAAATAAGTGAATGAGAAATATAATGGGGGATGGGGAAATCATTCCCTACATGGGGATTGTCTATCCTCACCCTATTAATGTTGTGTTTACTTTCCAGATTAGGGAATCAAAATTCAGAATCGGAATTATTAACATTGTTTACTTCACAAAATTGAGTTATGAATCAGAATTAGAATCATGGGATTCATCACAATTTGGGAATGAGGAATAGGAGACTCATTTCCAAGGGAGGGGGTGAGAATGAGTCTCTCATTCCTAGGATTAACCATTTTACCCCTCCCTAAAATTAAAAATATCCACTTTGCTCTCATCTATAATTAATTAATATATTATTATAATTAATTATAATTAATTAATATAGTGATACATTATTAACAATAATTATTATAATTATAATTATAATTTTTGAATAAATAATCACAATAATTAAAATTTTTTATAATTAATTAATTATTTAGTATACTATTATAATAGTTATTAATATAATTTTTATAATTAATTCGTATATTATTATTATTAATTAATATAATAATAATATTAATTAATTAATATATTATTACAATTATTATAGTTTCTGAATAAATAATAGCAATAATTAATAGATTATTATTATTATTAATTAATTAATATATTGTTATAATAATTATTAATATAATTATTATAATTAATTCATAAATTATTAATCAATTCATAAATTATTAATTAATTAATATAATTATTACTGTTAATTAATATATTAATATATTATTAACAACAATATATTAATAATTATAGTTTTTGAATAAATAATTAATTAATATACTATTATAATTAATTAATTAATTATTATTATTAATTATTTTATCATAATTATTAATGTAATTATTATAATTAATTAGTATATTAATATATTTAATTATATATTATTAACAATAAAAAATAATAATAATTTTTGAATAAATAATCATTATAATTAAAATATAAAATAATATTATGACAATAGTTCATTAATTACTTTATAGTAATTTGTTACAATGTAATTTATTTCGATTTTAATTCAAAGACAAAGTAAATACATTAACATCAATGCAGCTTATTTCGATTCTGATTCTTATAGTTTAAGTAAACAATTTATTCTAATTCTTATTATTCATTATGATTTTAGTTTATTCCCATTCCTATCTATTTTGATTCTAGTTCTTTCTTATTTCAGTTTAAAAAATGCGGTATAAATGTATTGGGGAATGAGATAGGCAATTGAGACAAATTTTTTAATGTGGTAGGAAATGAGGTAGACCTCCCTACCTCATTGCCATCCCTAAATATAGTTGATTCAATTTTCAAAGCTAGTTTTGAAACTTGATAGATAGGGCTAGCAACCTACCATGGGGATAACCTAACAAATGCATATTTTAGATTCATTTAAGTCTATAAGTTCATCACACGTAAGCGACAATAAATTTGTGATGCATGAATCTTTTTATTTAACTAGATATTTTAAGTTTTGCAAGTGTGGACCGAAAAATTTGTAATGAGACGTGGACCAGCATATTATACAGAAATTTGTATTTAAGCCAATTTTGTAAACAGACACTGAAGCACGGGCCTGCTTTTCCTAGCCCACTATCATCGGTGGCTTGATTTCAAGCCCATTTTGTGTGCCAAATCACAAATTAGTTGACAGCCAATAGAATTTCAACACCTTTATAACAAGTATCAAGCGTGCATGTGCATAGCTAATTAGTAAGGCGCCCTTCCCTTGCCATTTTATCATACTAGGGTCAATGGGCGGCCGCCTACCACATGTTTGTCTTGGTTTGAGATGTCAGTGGAATGGGGGTGGAGGTGGATAGAGCTTACAAAATTTAACACGATTTAATTATTTAATACGAACATAATACGAATAAATAAGTATTGGTCGTTGAATTTAATATAATTATTAAATGAGTCGGGTTCGGATTGACACGATTTTTTTTCGTGTCGGATTAGGATTAAAGTTCTTGACCCATTTATCTGATCAGTAATCCGATTATATTTTCTATTTTAAAATAATTTACACGTTCGTATCATTAAAACTTAAATATTAGAGATAATTTTCTCTTTTATTTCTATTTTTTGAAATGATGAATATAAACACAGTGTTTTATTTATAAAATTTTATATACATTTAGAGCTTCAATAGTATAAATATGTAAAATATTGGTAGACATGTATATTTTATAATATCGATATATATATATATATATATAAAATTAAAATATATAATATATATAAATATATATATATATTTTATATATAAAATTGTAATATTTTATAATATTTCGATAAAATATTTTATAATATCGATAAAATATGTACGTGTGTATGAATGACAGCATATAAATGTTTGATGTAAGTTTTGTTTAATATATAGATATTAAGCGGGTTATTGGGTAACCCGATTATTTTTTCATGTCGGGTTTGAGTCTCAATATTTTGACACGATTATTAAATGGGTCGGGTTTGGGTTGATCTAAATTTGACATGACACGAAACTGATACGATACAAACGCAACCAGATGACCCGTTTTGCCACTTCTAGAGGTGGGGAGGCCCACCTTATTTTTTACTTTATTAAAAATTTTATCTCAAATTTTAATTCTATTTTTTAATAAATTTAGTACAGTAGGGATGGAGAATCCTTATTTCGAGAATAATTTCTTTATCCCCACTTCATTTTCGTGTTTTTTTTATAGTACATATAGATTTATATTTTAATAAATTAAAAATTAAAGACTTAAATAAAATTATTATCATATTATAAAGTATTTAAATTATTTTAAAAAATCTCCCAATATTTGAAATAATATTTTGAAGTGATATCAAAATTAAAAAATATTTAAAGAGAATAATATCTTAAGAGAGAAAAGAAAACATAACAATATTTTAGGGTTGAATAAAAATTATATTGTAGGATTTTCTTTTAGTTATATCTCATTTATATAAAATAAAAATAAAAATAAAATTTATTAATTAACATTGTAATTGATAAAATAAAAAATATTAAATAAAATTAGAAAAAAATTTATTTATATATAATGGAGGTTGGAGTGGGGGTTGGGTGGGGAGTACAAAATCAAACATCACCCTATTAAAATTTTGAGAATTATTTTTTCTCTATTCCCCACCCCATTATCTAAAAATTATTTAAAATTCATCCTATTTGAGATGGAGCCCCATGAGACGCCAAACACACATGGAGGATTTTTTCATCCTACCCTTGGCTTTTTCGTATTTTGTATTCTTGCAAAGCTAAATACTTAGGGATGATAAAATTCTCTCTGTAATTGAGAGTTTTATATGAGTCTATTCTAAATAGGATGAATTTTAAATAATTTTTGAGAAATAGAGTGGAAAGTGGAAAAAAATTTTTCAAATTCCTAATAAGGCAGAGTTTAGTTTTGTACTCCCCACTTAATCTCACTCCGGTTTACATTATATGTGAATTTTTTTAATTTTTATTCGATAATTTTTTTTATAAATTACAATATTACTTAACATTTTTTTTATTTGATCGCAATAGGTTATAGCTAAAAAAAAAAAATACTCTTTATTATAATTCTTATTCAATCTTAAAATATTGTTATGCATTTTTTCTTAATGTGCTGCTCAGCTTAAATATATATATATATATATATATATATATATATATATATATTTGTTTTGATATCAATTTAAGATATTGTTTCAATCTTTTTGATATTTTTTAAATAATTTAAATATTTTATAATATGATAATAATTTTATTTAACTTTCTAATTTTTAATTTATTGAAATCATTTATCTACATCTACTATGAATTAAGTAAATAAAAAATAAGATGAGGACAGAGAAATAATTCTCCACACGAAAATTTCTCATCTCATCCTATTAAATTTATTAAGAGATAGAACAAAAAATAAAAATAAATTTTTTAATAAAATAAAAAATAGGGTAGGCCTGCCCCACCTCACTCCACCCCACGCATTAACGTCGGCATAAATAGCCAATCGTAATAAACGTTGTGTGAACCTTGCCACCTAAACCATCCGAATAGCCTGGCACTTGTTTTTCTAGGGGCATGGAGATAAAAGGTTGCATAATCACCGACCTTTTCGGGCGTGAGACGTAAATCGAATTCCCAATTTTGCTAATACAGCCACCTGTCTTTATAAATTGACTTTGTATTTTTACATCTATGTTCAAGGCCACTGGCTTTCGGACTAGACACATTGAAGTTGATCTTGTATCCATTATGCAAATTTAGTCAGACATGGGAATAAGACTAAAGCGCGGTTCGGTCTGTAGGGCCCATAAACTATATATAAAATCAATTTACAAGTCACAAACAAAATTGGAATTCAATTTTACTATAGATACTTATGTACCCTTTTAAACAATTTGCATAGATTTAATGAATAAAAATTAGGTTAATGTTTTAGCTTAAGGGAAGAACTATGTTAGTGCCACATTATTAGTTGGGATACATAATTTGAATCCCATCTAAGTAAATATAGTATTGCTCTAAAATTTAATTATCTTTGAAAATAAATATTTTGAATTTATGTAAAATCTAGTAACTGGGTGAAATAAATATTTTTAAAACAAATTCAATAAGTTGTGAGTTGCAGTATGATATTCGATTAGTGAATATAATCCATTTTGTAATTCCGATTAGTATAAATAATCGCAGCCTTTGCTTTTTACAGAACTGTCTTCTTGAGAGAATTATGTTTAGAGCCAACAATACAATGCTGGGGAGGGTGTTGTAAAAGAGCTGAGGAGAATCTCAAGTGCGCTAATTGATTGTTATTTGGCTTCCGGTTTAACCGAATGTTGGTTGTGCCTGACGGCCTCTTTGTAAATCGAACCGGTTGCGGTTACATGTATAGGTCGGTTTGCTTTCAGTATTATGGAGACGTGGACCGATAAATATGACAACATATTTCACATCGAGTTGGTGCATGCATACTGCAGATGCATGGCAGTCTGACCCTGAATCTTTTTTCTCTCTTACAAGCCATTTATCCGTGTACTTGATGGTGCCCCACATTTTGTTTCGTTCTTGGAAGCCCCGTTTCCAAAGCAAAAACGGAAAAGACGAAATGCATCCCATGTTTTAAACGTGTTTGGCAGGCAGCATAACCTTCTTACAGCCCCTGGTTTTACCTTCGTTAGATGTAGACACAGCCCCGGCCAGGCATCGGTCACGGACCTTTTAATTTCCTCTTTTTTTTTTTTTTTTTTAAAAAAAACAAATCTGCCGTTTCAACCCAGACCCCCTCACCCCCCGCTCGGGTTCAACTGATTTGTGTCACAGACATTCCACGTGTCTTTCTCTCATAGGAATCTGTTCGGAATCCAAACCCCAAATGAAAAAATTACCAACTACTATTTGATTTGTTTCGTGTCGAACGTCACCCCCCGTTATAAAGTTGCGAAAACACCAGGAGTTTCAAAAGAGTCCCAGCTGTCTCGCTTTCTCTCTTTCTCTCTCGCCCCCCTCTCTTGAAAACATTTGCAACCGAGCAGCCGCCATAACCCCGACCCGCCCCGACCCGACCCGACTCAATGGAGTCGCTCGTACTGTGGTCGCCTCCCTCTCCGCTGTTCCGCCCGCACCGCAACAAACGGGCCCTGCCGTTATCGAACGGCTCCGTCCGAATTAAAATGCCAGTTATCAGGGCCACGCTGTCCAAACCGATGGCGGAGATCACGCCGTCCGTTTCTTCCCGCGAAACTACATTACATTCTCAATCCCCGCCACTTCCTCCTGTCCAGAAAGTTTCGCCGAATTCTCTGCAGTATCCGTCCGGTTATCTCGGGTCCGTACCGGACCGCACAGTTAACGTTGACGGCGCCAAGGACGGAGACAACATTGTCGATGCCATGAGTTATTTGACCAACATACTGTCGTCAAAGGTCTATGACGTGGCCATTGAATCTCCCTTACAGTTCGCGCCAAAATTGTCGGAGAGATTAGGCATTAAGCTTTGGCTTAAAAGAGAAGATTTACAACCTGTAAAGTTCTTTTATTCCTTTTTTTTCTTTATATATATATATACACTTTTTATTTATTTATAAAATGCTACAATGTGCTTCTTGAAATCTTCAATGTTACCTCATCCGATTAGTTTTTACTGTAATTATGAGCATATGTTTTTTGAATTTGTGACTTTTATTTAATTTTAATTCTTGTTTTGCTTAATTATATGGTCCAGGAGTATTTATTTCTCAGTAATTAATGTTTTTTCAATTTCCTTAGCAACTTTATGCTTCATCTAAGTTTAAAACAATTTGCTAATTCAGAAATGAGAGTGTTTTTGTTTTATTAAATATCCGTTCCTATTTCTTAAAATAAATCTTTAGTTCACTGAGCTTCAGTATTTTTCAGTATGATTAATTACGTTGTCTTTATTTTTCCCATCTCTTAACATTTTTGTTTGACTCATGCACTGTTTTTTTTTTTCTTCAGAAGAAATCTACGTCCTCCTTAGTTATTTGCTCTTGGATACCTGATTATGAGCTCCTAATAATTGATGGAGTGGGTTCATTTGTTTTTGTGACTTGGAATTCTACTTGGTTGGAAATACACTTAAATTGATGTTATTTTTTATTAGCAATTCTTTTTTAATATTATCTCCCCTAAATATATGCTAAAATGGACAATATATTCCAAGTTTAATCCAAACAGTAAAATTCAAACTATATGAATTTTTGGGTATATTATATTTAAACATTTGATGTTCTCAAAAATTAGAATTTCAATGTAAGTCAAGGTTTGTGTGTTTAGATGCAAACAAAGCTTATCTGTGAGAATGTGGTCATTGCTTTGATTAATCAATTAGCAGCACTTTCTCATTCAACTTGATCTGTTGAGTAGAAAATATTTATGTTATCAAATTAATTTATGGATGTGACGAATTCGATTTATAGGTTTTCTCATTCAAGCTCCGTGGAGCATATAACATGATGTCCAAGCTTTCAAAGGATCAATTGCAAAGAGGTGTTATCTGCTCATCAGCTGGAAATCATGCCCAAGGTGTTGCATTGTCTGCCAAGACGCTAGGCTGTGATGCAGTGATTGTTATGCCAGTTACCACACCAGAAATCAAGGTATGCTTTCTTTTGACATTGTTAGTGCTGTTTGCTGAATGAAATTGTTCTTTGTTATCTAATGATGATCTTATTCTACAGTGGCAATCGGTTGAGAGACTGGGTGCCAAAGTTGTTCTTGTAGGGGATTCTTATGATGAAGCACAGGCATACGCTAAAAACCTTGCCAGAGAAGAGGGTCGTACATTTATTCCTCCTTTTGATCACCCAGATGTTATCATAGGGCAAGGAACAGTTGGTATGGAAATTATACGTCAAATGCAAGAACCATTGCATGCAATCTTTGTGCCTGTCGGGGGTGGTGGACTAATTGCTGGCATTGCTGCTTATGTAAAGAGGGTTTCAACACAGGTTTGTTGGTTATAGTGTATATGTATGTATATGCGTGTAAATTTGCTTTTGTTGATGCCATCTAGTGAAGATGGTAAAATCTCTTGTGTTGAAAATAAGAGGTTTGGAGTTCGACCTCGTTAACATGGGTTGGGAGGGGATTGGGGTAGCTGTTAGGCTAAACAATAAATATTAATAAATTCGCTTCTCATCCTTAGGAGATTTTTTAAATTGAAGTGTCATCGGTTTTTCAGCTGGACGCTTAACTCATCGTCACCTGAGTAAAAATTGAAATGGACTAATTTAGATGTTTCTATGCGGAGCATGAATAGACCTAGGCTTGTTGGACATCTTTACTTGGTGTTTAGTCTACCTTTATTGGGCTTGGGTAATGCAACCTTTATAATCTTTCCTTTTGGCAAATGTATCATAACACAAATTTGTGCTACTTTTCTATACTGGTAACCGCCTTTGATTTTACTTGAAAGAACAGTATGGTTATGGGCTTGAGTTGTTGATATGATTTACCTTTAACACATAAGACAATGACGTTTTGATTTTGTTTGAAAAAAAAAAGATTGCTACTGACCACTATAATACTTTCTGAAATTTTGGTTCTGTCATTCTCAACTATAATCTTGATCCCTAATGCTGGAGTCAGCAGGATTTGGATTGCTCCCAAGCCTCTAGACCTCACAAGATATTCATCTTTTAGTAATCCATATCAAATCTCTCTCCACTGCACTACCTCAGACATTCAGTTTTTAGCTCCTCACTTTGTGAATTTCTCATTTTTCACTGACTCAATCATTACTTGCTACTGATAAATTATCCAATCATATATCATATTTATAAAAAATTTTCTTGGACACTCTCAATTCATCAGTTCTACTAGAATCCTTTTTATATTCTGAGTCACTCCCCAACCCCTGCTCAACTTCCATATTCATGTATTGAATATGAATTATGATCTTACAGATTCAAATTTCTGTTGAAAATGGTTTTGGGGAAAGTTTTATTTCAGAGGGCATGGCAAATCAAGATGTTGTTCTTCTGCCATTTTATTTGAAGTTTCATTTTGCTGCCTGTTGCTTACGAAATTAGACCATCCATCAAGGCTGCTGAATGTGATATTGTTGATGCAGGTGAAAATTATTGGAGTGGAGCCCTATGATGCCAATGCAATGGCATTATCCCTGCATCATGGTGAGAGAGTGATGTTGGACCATGTTGGAGGTTTTGCAGATGGTGTAGCTGTTAAAGAGGTTGGTGAAGAAACCTTCCGCATATGCAAGGAATTGGTAGATGGTGTAGTTCTTGTAAGCCGTGATGCCATTTGTGCCTCCATAAAGGTACAACTTCTTTCAGGTTTTGGAGCTTACATGCATTTGCCCCTCACTTTGTTAATTTTTTTCTTTTTAATTATTTTTTCTTAATATATTATTAATTGGTGGGTATAAGAAAGTGTGATAAGTGAGGGTTTTACAATTGGGAAAATAGAATAAAGCTTCCCAGTCTCCATTCAACACCAACCCTGCCCAACCCTAGTTGTTGTTGTCCGTGTTTATTTTGTTGAAATGAAAAATCTTATGGTTTATTTGTAAGTCGTGCCTCTATAATAAGAAAAACATTTCTTTTGAAATGATGGCCATCATGAGATGAATCTCTTTTTTTTTCAATAAGAAGTTACATAACAAGGGCAAGGGCAAGCACATGTACATGGAGTCTGCATGCCGGAATATAGAAATTTTGGTCCCTGTTGCTTAATAAATGTCAATTCTGGTTTGCAGGACATGTTTGAGGAGAAAAGGAGCATTTTAGAACCTGCAGGTGCCCTTGCCCTTGCCGGAGCCGAAGCATATTGCAAATATTACGGGCTTAGTGGAAAAAATGTCGTAGCAATAACCAGTGGAGCAAACATGAACTTTGATAAACTGAGGGTGGTGACAGAACTTGCTAATGTTGGTAGGCAACAGGAAGCTGTGTTTGCAACTGTCATGCCAGAGCAGTGCGGGAGTTTCAAACAATTTTGTGAACTTGTAAGTTAACATAGCTAAACAAACTCTCTAAATTCCTCAGCTAAAGGTCTTGTTTTTGATGGTTGGCAGGTGAGGCCTATGAATATCACTGAGTTCAAATACCGATTTAGTTCTGATAAAGCAGCTGTGGTTCTCTACAGGTTAGTGATTTTCCTTCTGTATCAATGATAAAAAAAAGCGCTCAATCCTTCTGTTAATGAAAGTTATTCTTTGTATATTTTTGTCTACTAATACTCAGACCTTCAGAATCCAGATAATTTTTTTTTTGTTCTGAATAATTTGGGAGTTCCTACTAATCTATAACTGCACTTTGGTGGTTTCTCAAAACCAAAAAAACATTAAACATTATCTGGATGTTGTATGTAGTGTTGGTGTTCACACAGTTGCTGAACTCGAAGCAATGCGAGAGCGAATGGAGTCTTCTCAACTTAAAACGTACAATCTCACACATAGTGACTTGGTTAAAGATCACCTGCGATATTTGGTAATTGCACTTTAAACTCTTTTATCAAGTATCTTTTTTAAGTTGAACCAATATGATCAGGTTTTTCTCATTTGAGTAAGATGTCAATTATCCATTATGTTAAACCTAATAGATAAATTAGATTTATCTTTTAGCCTAGGCCTTAAATGTATTTCTTTTGGCATCTTGAGAATGAATAAAATAAATGATGTCTTGATTATGTTTCTTGCTTTTCTCGTCTTCTGTTCTGTTTCTCTCCACATTCCACCTCTCCATACTGTGTCTTGTTCTGCTCTTTCTCATTCCCCCTATTTCCTCTCTCCAGTTTATGACTCTTCTATCTTGCATCTCTGTTTTCTCTATTCTTTGATTCTTTTTATCCAACATGAGAATGTTTGGTTACTAAGGTCAATGATGTGCTTTCAATGTTTGTGAATTTTGTTTCAACTTACAGTTGCATTTTGGCTGCTGACTCTTCACCTTAATCTTAATTAATTGGCCTGTACAATCCATGCAAAAATGGACCCGAGTAGAACAAAATATTGAATGAGGTTCTTTCTGTTTTCATTGAAGCTTGAAAAGGAGCCCTGCAAAGCTCTGAATGGAAAGGCTCTCTAATTTATTGTTAAAGGTGGTTTTATATTCTTTTATAGATGCTTCATTGCTTAACATGTCCATAGAAATCTTGAAAGAGGTTCTTTTTCTTTTTCTTGAAGCTTGAAAAGGAGCTCTGTGAAGTTCTGAATGGAAAGGCTCTCTAATTTAGAGAAGAAATGGTGTTATGTTCTATTGTAGACGCTCCATATTCCTAGAAAAATTGGATTATTTGCTTTAAAATTTTGTAACACTTGACTATCCCTTGTCCGGTTATATCCAAGATCTTATTGTTCCTTCTTGTTCAAGTGCTTAAGCATGAAAATTGAGTATGTTTTCTAGTGCTAAATAACACTCATGGCATGTGGATTCCAGTTCTTGTTATGTCCATTGATTGATTTCTCAATTGTTTGATGAAAGGGTACCATGCCCTTGCAAGTGAAAATTTTAAATTAGATGCTCAATTACGAGAACATTAGATCAATTGTTACTTTTCCTTTTCATTTAAGAGGGAATAAGAATACGTCTGGTGACTGCTGATAGAGTAGTTATTTACTAATTGTGTCCCAACAGTAGCATGTCACGGGATGAGTATTTTGTGCAGCAACCCCTTGCGGCACTTAGGCGAGTTCTCACACACAAGTTGCTAAGTCTAGAAAACTTCTCAAAGTAGCGAGGCAAGAATGCTTGCGAAAATACTAGAGAAGTGAGAGCAGTGTGGCCAAATATAATTTTATTACTCACAAGGAGAGAAAATACAAGAGAGCTTGGGAGCTTGTGTGTGTTGTGTGTGTGTGGTGTGGTGGTGAGCAAATGAGGAGAGCTCACCTCTATTTGTAGGTGTTGGATGCCCAGTTCTTGAAGTTTCCTAACAACTTGCATAAATATCTCCTAAGGACTTAAATGCACTAGACTAGAATATTCTAGGATATTTACAATTGTAGAAAAGTCTAGAATTTAGGCAGGGCTTGGATGATTGCTAAGCGCACTGCGGTTGGCTAATTGTGTTAGTTGAGTGAGGCAGCCCATTATTAAGCGTAACCCGCTTCTAAGTACATCCTGCTGTTGAGCAGAGCGCACCTAAGTGCATCCAGCCTCTATGCAGACTTTTGCTAATTGCAATTGTGTGCGCAAAATTAGCCTCCATTTATGGGAGATTTGAGCAGCCTGTGACAGGCAGCTTAGATGCTCTTTCATGTTTCCTGGTTGTCTCCTGCTCCTCTCAACTTGTCCTAATGTTACTCGTGTTTGTGTGAGAGATCCCTTGTCCTAATGTTACTCGTGTTTGTGTGAGAGATCCCCACAGTAAATGCCCAATGTCCAATGCCTAAGTCTTATTTCATAACAATGCGATAAATAATTATTAAATAATAATAAACAAAACCTGGCCATCCTTCAAACACGAGAAAGCAGAAGTGACTCTCTTTTACCGTTTGTTCACATAGCAAACAATCCTTTTTGTTGGCTGCATTATGACTTGAGTTTGAATCATTCTGGTTTTCTTTCAGATGGGGGGCAGATTAAGTGTTGAAAATGAGGTCCTTTGTCGTTTTATTTTCCCTGAGCGGCCTGGTGCTTTGATGAAGTTCTTGGATGCTTTCAGTCCATGTTGGAATATTAGCTTGTTCCATTACCGTGGCGAGGTGTGCATCTGAACACTTTTTTGTTCAATAAATTTTAGTTTATTCAATTTTCAATGATCAATCGTGACATTTCTCCTGCAACCTGCAACAGGGTGAAACCGGTGCCAATGTATTTGTAGGAATCCAGGTTCCAGAGAATGAGCTGGCTGAGTTTCACAGTCGCGCCAACAGGCTTGGATATGATTATGAAGTTGTAACTGATGACAACAACTTCAAGCTTTTGATGCACTGATTAGACCTTGTAGTGTGATATTAGCTCAGTTGGATTGCATAAGTAGACACGGTCAATTAGTCTGATAGAGAAAGGAAGAGAGGAAGCGGAAAAGCAAAGGGCCCCTAGATATCCTTAATTGGTCGAGAAGACGGGAATCACGTCTTTATACATGAGATATTATTCCCTCCTAGTTTGTATGTAATAATATGATGGTGTTATCTGTTCTCAGGAAGAGGCCGTGCCCTTCTAGTTCTACGACTGTTACATCTAATGTTTGACTTTTGATCTTCAGCATAATGTACTTCACTATCCATGAAAACTTGAGCCTGATGGGCTTTGAGCTTTTAGTGAAGTTCTTTCTACATTTAGATTGTAGCTCCTGCGGAAGATTTCATTGGGGTAGTGATTTTTGTCGGTACGATTTGTATCATTTGAGCTCTTGACAGCAATATTATTTCCATTTAGTGTTTATTTTGGTGCGAGTTGCCACTGTAATTATTAGTTCAAAATTGGAAATTATGCAATTCCTGTCTAATTATTGGATTATCTGAGCAATTTGGGTATCGCCTCAGTCTGGGAGCAACAACTATTAACATGCAAAGTTCGTTTTCAAAACGAAGTTTGGTCAAAAACCTAGTGTTATTTTTGGAAATTCTTCCTCATGGTACCACAACGCCTATATAAATAAGGACAGTCGCCGTTTTGTGCACTGTAAATACTTCGGTTTGTAACTTTCTCGCATTGCAGACAAATGGCTAAGAATCTTCTTCGGATTTTTCTTTTTCTTTTTAACAACTGATGCTACGTTAAATATTTTAACGTTATTTTAGCAGACAATTATAATTATAACTATAGTGCAGTTTCAACAGACAACTACAGCTACACACTACAACTTACCATACATTGAATTAGGGGTGGGACTTTCGGTTTTGCGGTTCGATTTTTTTGATTTTCGGTTTGGTTTACAACTTATTTGGATTTAAGAATTCAACCCAAACGGGATGAAAAATTATTTCGGTTTGGTGTAGTTCGGTTTCATATTCGATTCGGTTTGGTTCGGGTTTGTAATTTAGTTCGGTTTCGAGTTTGTGAATTTTGGGTTGCAAAACAATTTGGGTTTCTCGGTGCATGAACATATTCTGTCCTAAACTAATCAAAAAAGAAAAAAACTAATCAATAAACAAATTTATAAACTAATCAACATATTCTATCCTGTCTTTCCTAACATTTACATTTTAGAAGAAAAAACTAAACACAATATCATAGGTTTTAGCTGCAGCCGGCCAACCACAATATAGTATTAACGTTATAACAAATAAATTGTTATAGCCTCATAGATTTTAAGTGTACCCATTATACAGTACACAACAATGCAGCCACCAGTCAAATCAAAAAATTTTAAACAGAAAAAAAAAAAAGGCAAGAAAATGAAGCCAAGCAAACAAGATTTGTAGTTGATTTATCGTGCGTAAAGAATCTACGACGAGTTGCAACAATGTGAGCAGATTTGTGAGAGGAAAGTTGAGAGCTGTGTCGGTAACGGCAAGCTGACGACAGAGGTGCGGTCATGGCTCATGGGCTGATTTGAGAGAGCCAAGAGGAGATTGGACGGTGAGGGCGTGAGGTTGTCCTAAGTCTGACAGTGCTAATGTGTTGGCGTGGTGCAACGACATTGCCGACATGGAGTCAAGGAACTGCCGGGATTGGGTTTGGCTGTGGGAGAGTCAGGGTTTGATTTTTGTTTGTCAAATCTTGAATAGGGGATTGGGTTTGTGAATTGAAATTGGCTGTGTGTATTGCAGTTGGAATAATGGAAATGGATTTGGGTTTGTTCCTTTTTCTTTTCTTTTTTTCTTTCATTTAAAGAGTTAAAATCGGTTGGGTATGAGAATATAACCTGTTGGGGTTTATGGTCGGCCCTAACCGAATTGAAAACCAAATAAAATTTCGGGTTCGGTTACGATCAACCTGACCTAGGAATGGCAATTGGTCGGGTCGGGCTCGGGCTTGGCCAAGCCCGAGCCCGACCCGACCAAAAAAGTTAAAGCCCGACCCGGAAAAGCCTGGACATGTTTGATTCGGGTCGGGCCCGATCGGAATTGATTTTTGTATTTTATTTTTATTCTTTTTCTATTAGTTACAAACTTACAATACTATGAATATAAAACAAAAAAAATACTTTTTTTTATTTAAAATAATTAATAATACAAGACAAAATATACAATAAAAATTAATCACAAAATAATTTATAAAACAACTAATTAATAGAAATAATTTTTTTACAATTCAATTTCATAATCCAACATTAAAACATACAATGTAATTAAATTAAAAATACACAATCTAATTTCACAATCATTTCAACTCCACAAACAATTCAATTTTAAAATCCAACATTAAAAACACACAATGCAATTAAATTAAAAACAACATATATAATTCTACAACCATTTCAACCACATACAATTTAATTTCACAATCTAACATAAAAAAAAAAAAAAACTCATGTCTTCTACAAATAAAAACACACATTCAATTCCACAACCCAACATTAAAAAATAAAAATAATGTCTTATACAAATAAAAACACAAAATTCAATTTCATAACAAAACATTAAAAAAAAAAATTACTTCAATTTTTTTAAGGGTCGGGTCGGGTCGGCTTAAGCCCGACCCGACCCGAAATTTAATCGGGCCCGCAAATTTTGGCCCGAGCCCGACCCGAAACCCGAATTGTCGGGTCAAAGCCCGAAAAATTAGGGCCGGGTCATTCGAGCCAAAATTCAGGCCGGGTCAAATTGCCACCCCTAACCTGACCCAAACGCTCACCCCTACATTAAATTCTACAAAGCACTTGCTCAGATCAACTACCCACTATAACTTTACATGTTGTTGATGCCGAAAAACGACATCAACAATTGAATTTTTTTTTTAAGAAATAATAGCATAAATCCAAGTTCAAACGTTAGTCCAACTGTAACTTTCCACACATACCAACCACAAAACATGATTAAGACACATTGGTGGAGGTTTCAATGTAGATCTTCTGATGCTTAAGCCAGAGAGTTTGTGTATAAGCAAAGAAAAATGAAAAGGAAAAATTGAGAAAGGTTAAAATCTAAGAATTTCCGATGATAGTGTTGAGAATCTTGTAGAAAATGATAAGGTTTTAAGATTGGTAGCTTATAGAATTTTTTGTTGATTTTGCCCACCTCCACCTCTAATGCCCTCTTTAACTTAAATAGACTCTTGATTGTTGGTGGTTATCTTCTTATTTTTAGCCCACTCTCTTGAGCAGTTGCAGTATGTTGTTAGTTGAAGGCTGTTTAAAAAGTCATGGTATATAACTTCCCTAAAATATAAGCCATGTCATGCCAAATAATTTAACATGTCATGTTAGCATATCCTCAAGGTCAAACTACTTTATTTCCAAATCGAACTAATGAATTTTCACGTCGCTTGTATAAACTTAGGGTTGTATTTATAAATTAGGTCGTCCATGAACTTTAGATTATAAACTAGCTCATCCGCGTAGGCACTAGTTGTACTCATAGATCAGGCTGCCAACATAGGCTACTAGTCATACTCATGAGGTCAATTCAACAGCAATAAGTTTCAAGCGGATTAGGTCAATTGTACTTATTGGTGTTATTAGAAAAATCCAACTCCGAAAACATACATTAAATTTTATAAAGTACTTGCCCAGATCATCTATACTTACTATTGTTCGACGATTGTCCACCATACTCGCGTTTCATAAGGAAAAAAAAACTATAATTAATTTCACTCAATCATTCTTAATTGAGAGAGAATAAGTCTCTAAGAACTCAAACCACCACTCTCACATTTACAAGAGTAGGCAGTCCACCACTCGGCCAGGCCAAAGGGCCTTGCAACATTTTCTTCGTACTATTGAATTGTTGATTTGCCACCCAGAGGCAAATGACAAAAGGGACGATTCGTATGGATTCTATGTGGTGTTTTAATACTTAAAATCCCTTGAATTTGATGAATCATATACTATTGGTATTGGGATGTGCTTAATAAGAACTAGATCCTTTAAACTTTAACCAATAAAGCCTTGTGAGATGCAAACGCCCAGGGATGCCCTTCAGATGTTGATGTTGGTAAAGCTCTGAATAGTGGTATAGTTTTAGGGAAGATGCTATGTAGCATAGCCATGCTACACAAGGCAGTTCATATCTTCTGGCCATTTGAGATAATAATCAACACGCTTCCACAAACGTAATGTGCATTTTAATGACGCTTGTGCCATGCATAGAAAAGAAATAGGTGGTGACTACTAAACAAAGTAAGGTGCATGTTATGCTTAACTAGGCAGTCTACGCACTTATCCAAGAAAGTTTTAACAAATTCTTGGATTTGCATATATTTTCTTGCGTCAAAATCTTTAGTAATTGTTGGGAAGAATTTATGAGTACATTTGTTCAAGGCACATTATGTATAACGTGAGTTTGCAATGGACAAAATAAGCAATCTTCACTCTTATAAAGTAGCTCAAATCCTCGAACTTTAACCGAGTGTTTCGTCACCTCCCCCAAAGCAAATTCAGAATTGATAAAATTTTTGAGCAAAAGGATAACACTTTTGGTTAGCCTAATAAACACAGAATAACATAGAGGACAGAATTCATGGCCTTTATGAGGTGCTAAACATGCATCCTTTCTAGGAAATGTTCAGCTTTATTGGAACCATGCTATCTTCAGACACTTCATTATCACTTTGACCACACATTCGCTTCCATTATTAAATTCTCCCCCACGCCACCGCGTTCCTCTTCACCCCATTCACTATTCAATTTTGCTTCTCTCTTTTACTTTGTTGTGTTTGAAGAACAAAGAAAATGAGGCTTTTGGGTTTCTTTATCTTTCTTGTGGTGGTTGTTTCACTGGGTAATGGGCAGCCTCTTGTTCCTGCATTAATCATATTTGGGGATTCAATTGTTGACGTAGGAAACAACAATAACCTCACTACACTTATCAAGGCCAACTTCCCTCCTTATGGAAGAGACTTTGTCACTCACAGACCAACTGGCAGATTCTGTAATGGAAAATTAGCCACCGACTTCACGGGTAAATATTTTCAATAACCAACTTCCACGCTTTCTCGGCACGGTCTTCTTTCCCACTCTCTCATGTTATATTTGATTACTTCTCCACAGCTGAATACCTTGGCTTCACCTCATACCCACCAGCTTACCTAAGCCAAGAAGCCAAAGGGAACAGACTCTTGACTGGAGTCAACTTTGCTTCAGCTGCTTCTGGCTTATACGACAGTACCGCCCAGCTATATGTAAAAAATAAGATCCTGAACTATGCTTCTCCTTCTCGCGTATCTGTAATGTACTAATATGGCTAAATTTTGTTGGTTCTGCAGCGTGCCATTCCATTGACTCAGCAACTGAATCACTACAAGGAGTATCAAAACAAACTAGTGAGTATGGTAGGAAATGAAAAGGCCAATGCCATATTCTCTGATGGAGTCCATCTTTTGAGTGCAGGAAGCAGTGATTTTATTCAGAACTACTACATCAATCCCCTCCTTAACAGAGTCTACTCACCTGATCGATTCTCCGACATGCTCATGAGATCCTACTCGAGTTTTGTTCAGGTATCTTCTAACTCAATGTACCGTATGAACCTTTACAAATCGTGCTAAAAATGTATATGTTCAAACAGGGTTATGCATGTTTCATAAAAGTAATTTGCCAAGTATGATGCGGTATGAGTTATGGATTCGTTTCATAGTACGTATCTAATTGCATCCTGAACCTGAATATGCACAGAAGTTCAAAACAACATTTACATAAACACACGTGTTACTTTTCTCTTTGGCAGATTCTATTTGGATTGGGAGTTAGGAGGTTAGGGGTGACAAGCCTACCTCCAACTGGGTGTCTGCCTGCAGCCATCACTCTATTTGGTGCAGGAAGTAACCAATGCGTTGCCAGGTTAAACCAAGATGCCATTTCATTCAACAACAAACTGAATATTACATCCCAGAGCCTGAAGAATGAGCTGCCTGGTCTGAAACTTGTGGTCTTTGATATCTATCAGCCTCTACTGAATCTGATCACCAGCCCTAGTGACAGCGGTAAGTACCAGTTCTGCAAGTAGTTAGTCCGCATGTCATGCATAAATAATCGAGGTTTAATGTTTTTTTTTTTTTTAATTAAAATTATCCTGGTTTTTTTAATAAAATCATCATGACAGACTCAAAATTATCATTGCCTTTTTCTTTTTTTTTTTTAAAGATTTATGTCTCATAGCTTTAACAAGTTTTTTAATTTAAAGGATTTATGTTTGCTCTAACAGGAGGAATAAATATTTTGTATAACTAAGTAAAAGAAATAAAATAAAAAAAATAAAAAAATAAAAAGATTTACTTCAGATTTAAAAGTAATTTTTAGTGGTGATCATTTCTATCCCAATGACATGCAAATAGCATCACAACGTCGACCAAGCTTAAACGCCAAATGAATAAATCGCTGGAACAGAGACTGATACCCTTGCTCTTTTCCTGTGGAATCGTGTTAATGTTGCAGGGTTCTTTGAATCAAGAAGGGCTTGCTGTGGAACAGGGACAGTTGAAACCTCTGTGCTTTGTAATGCTAGATCAATCGGCACATGCTCCAATGCTACAGAATATGTGTTTTGGGATGGATTCCATCCCTCTGAAGCTGCAAACAAAGTTTTAGCTGGTGATCTACTTGAACAGGGATTTGATCTCATCTCTTGAAAATGATTTGGTCCATTTCCTTTATTATCTTGTTATATTTTAATCTTATAACAAATGCATACGTAGTTTGGCAGTTTCAGTGAGACCGTCCCGAAACTCAAGGCGTTATGTTTGTAAAGCCTCCTCGGCTGTATATCTGAGAGGGGCCACTAGTTATTTCTCCCTCGCTTTCACGTAGGATCAATAAGATGGTTAAGGAAGCATTATGAGCACTCTATTTCTTCTAATTCTTGCTGACGATTGCAATTTCATGCAAGTTGTGGAAAGATCGCGAACAAGCTACAGTTAACTTCATCAAATTCTAGTTACTTGATCATAATGAGATAATTTACTGCTTTACACAAACTACTTTGTGAAATTACAATGTTTCTTATACCCAAAGAAGTTAATTTGAAGAACATGGGGGGAAAGACCTTTTTACCATCTCCAAACAAGTGTTGCTTCTTCATCCGTTATTTCATATATAATTCTTTAATCATGAAGAAATAATTTATTATTAACACAAACTATTTTTTATATGAGTTCCTTTCAAGAACATGATAAAAAGGTCTCCTTCATTCCCTCGAGAGTAGACTCACAACCCTAACAAGAGTATGCATAAGAAAATGAATAAATGATGTTTTGTACTTTGTGGTAATTCCATATGAGAGATTTTTTTTTGCAGTCTTTGCGATCAGCAGCAATCAGAAGCGTTTTCAGTTGAGAGTAGAAGCAAGGATTCAGAGACAAGAAATGTTTGACAAATTCATTCACCTGAAGCAGAAATAGTCAAATCCCTAAGAAAGTTCAAACCCAGCATTGGAACTGATTGCATAAAGAAGTTTTGCTCTCAGAGTGCTTGAACGCTTGTATGTTGGAAGCTGCAAGCACCCAGCAAAACAAGAAAAACATGCACATGAGATCAGAGATGACAGCACCAATCT
Organism: Luvunga scandens; assembly: GCA_030449905.1. Taxonomy (NCBI): domain Eukaryota; kingdom Viridiplantae; phylum Streptophyta; class Magnoliopsida; order Sapindales; family Rutaceae; genus Luvunga; species Luvunga scandens. The sequence continues at coordinate 5,118,623 of JASUUG010001265.1, forward strand.
GAAATATCGTTGTTCTTTTTCCTAATCATTAAACAAGTAACAGTACCTTGAGAGTATTGTAGCATGTAGAAGCTGACGGAAGCCGTTCCACATCCTGTCCTCCAATGACTGCCCAAAGCGAGGAATCACGTGCAACCTAAACAGTCCGACCAAACTGGATAGTTTTAAAAGAAGAAAAAGGCAAGGATTCACTTAATACATACATGTCCCCTCCCCTACCCATTGTCCAAAACATCAAAACAATTTAATAGATATTTTCATTTAAAAGGTCACATCCAATGCCTGGTAACCAGCCAGGAGTTTCCCCCCACATTAACATTGAACTAGCATCAACATAGTTTCTCCTCTCCCACAGATAAAACAAGGGAATAAGACGGTAGATATTTTAAAAAGTAAAAGTTAATATAATTGCTTTGACCATGAAAGAAAGAACATACCTTGTGAATTGTAAAAGATGGCTGCAAGTGTTTGAATCCAAGCAATGGAGCTCGAGAGCAACTTGTCACAAATTTAAGCAGCATACATCGTTCTTTTGGTTCAAATCCTTTGACAACCTGCATCATATAGTCAGAATACTTCACAGAAACTCTGAATCTAGACAATGAAATTTTGAAGTAAATATCCTCAGTTAAACAGAATCTACAAATTTGTTGCATGGGATAACGATATTTTAGAAGATAAGTTGAGGAAAACCTGATTTGTATTGTTTCTCTAAACAGAAGAATAGGAGTCTCCAGGTAAGCATATAACAGCTATAAATTAATTTATATCTGGTAAAGGTTGTGTAAAGTTAAAACGATCATCAATTTAGAAGCCACTAGTGGCACAGAAGCTGCACTTGTAGCCAACATGAAGAAACATTTTTACTTTTCTCCTTTTTGGTGAATAGAAGCCCAAAATAAAAAGAAATCTGTTATTTAACTCCTTTAAATGGATACAATACCTCCCAAAAGAGTTTAATAGTTCGACTCCCTTCAGAATAGCCACCGGTATACCGTGTATTTTTTCTCAAATCATCTACATCAATGTCATGTTTTCCTCCTGAAAGTAACTGAAGAGAGCAATCTGGATCAGCATTTGATCAACAAAAACCATAGTTGAGTAAACCATTCAAACAAAATTCAGCATCACGACAAAGTCAGTCCTAAAATATGATAGACAGACAGGGAAAAAGAAAAGCACTTATTGCACTTATTAAATGAAAATACCTGATTGAATTCACTTGCATTAAATAACTTCAACCAAGATGGTGATATGAGATCAGTTAAACCTCTGTAAAATGCATTTGAGAAAGGAAAAATCTGCGATTCAACGTAAAATTAAACAAAAAAAAAGTGATTACTTTATTACTTGAGAAGATACAGCTCTGTATCCTAGCGACGAAAAGAAAACAAAGATATGTTTTCAAACTTTCAACACAAAACAAAATACTTAGATACCTGTCGGTTGAGTTTATAATCTGCCATAGCATGAACGTATTGCATCTTGTTCTCATTTGTCACACTAGTATCCCTGCCACCAGGCTTTAGCTCAATAACATGTCGTTTACCAAATGACTCTTCTGTGACTGTGAAATCCAGACACAGTTCTTTGAGATCACCATCATAATGCTGCAGCAACAAAAACCCTTAAAATTCAAAATTTGGGGAGCTTCAGTGCATAAATATGCATACACAAGCTAACACTGCAACAATATATTTCAGAACAAATACCATACCATAGAAAAATAAGGAAGGCTGACTAAATCACTCAAAAAGAATTAAACAATTATTTAATTTTTAACAATCCAGCTGATGATGCAAAGGTGGGGCCTCACAATTCATGAAGTTTTTAAATGATAAAATGCTGGTCCTGTTAATTGTATATTACTTAAATTCTTCTTATTCAGAAATTATTTAGGGTTTTATGAAAGGAATTTGTCATTCTATGATGCTAAAATGCTGTTAAAGCCTGTAGTGATCAATGAAGAACATTAGAAGTGCTTGCACCTATTATATCCTCCATTCTAACACCATTATTCATTGGCTCACTTCATTCCTATTCACTCCGACTTACTGTTCCTCTGATTCACAGCAGCCTTATTTTTATTTTTTAAAATTTTTTCTTTTTATCTTATTTTCACATGCCTTCTTTAATCTTAATATCTCTTCCTTTTTCTTTACACACTCTTTGCAAGTGATAGAGACCCTAGAGATTCTTAGCACCCGCTGTCTGTTAATCTTCTTTATTCTCTTTCAATAGCAATGTGCTTTTTCTTCTCAACACATAAGGCTATAAAGGAAATTTGACCCCAAAGGTTGGTAGAGAGACTAAGGCCTTTGGTTCTAACCAAGAGGTCAAGAGTGCAAATCCCTAGGTCACCTACTTGGGATATTATATCATAAATTTCCTGATTACAAAGTAATGGGTCCAACACTAGTCCCCATTTATGGACCTATTGAACTCGTACGGATGACATAGGAATTTTTTAGTATTAAATAAACAAGTTTCATATAAGAAGAACTAATATCTCACATACATGCTAGAAAAGATTTCACAAATTCCTCAAAGAAGCAACTACAATATGTCAGTATCCTAATTTCTCTCCCATTCTTTCGACCTCTGACTTAATCCAACATGGCAAGCAAACGACAAAATCCTGCACTCAATAATTCAAACCACCAATCATATAACGTCATCTACTTCTCATCTCTTAAATTGTGCTGAAAACAAATGAATACAGATTTTCTCACCAAACACTGTCAATTGTCCAATCCAAAGCTAAGCTGATAATATTTTCATCTTATCACTACTGGGGCTACTTACTCCTATGAAGCATGCAAATTTTTAATACCAGCTTCTCCAGTCAGCCACCTCAACATTTCATATCAAGTGCATTTTGTTAAATCCTGGTTTCCTAGCAATCAACTCCACATACAAAGCAGTCTCGTCTACAATAGTAGGTTTGGAATAAAAATTCTCACACATCACATATCAGTAACATTATCAGCATCACAAATAGACTAGGCATGCTATCGCCAAGAATGGGTGAATAGGAAATAGAAAAACAATGACAAAGTTTGTCATCAGAAAGATTTACCTTGACATACATTAGATTCCTGTAGAGCTCTGGATCAAGTGTTGACAGCTCATCAAGAAAGCTATATCGGCCTAACAACTTTTGCACAAAAACATGTGAAAAGGCATAATCGAGTAATATCCCTTCATAAAGTGCTTTACCAACAACTCTCCCAAGGAACTCAAACATCTGGATACCATTCTCTAGATATCTTGCAGCAGCATTAGGGATCAAGAGCCTGTCTGAGGTTGAGGTTTGGGAAAATAGCCCATAGCTAACTCAAAAATATAGAATGAATAAGAAAAACTGAATAAATAACAAACATATGGGTTTTGAATGAGCATGTGGTAATACAAACAATCAAGAATAACATTATGTACATGTCAAACTTACTCGGGAGCAAAAGCTGATTTTGATATATCGGTCAAAAACTCTTTGGATAGCCCACCATAGTCCAGGCCAGCTTCTGGAAGGCCACATTAAACACAAACGAAACATGAATGGACGACTTCAACCTTGGTCCAAGGGAATTTAGTTGCCGAAAGCCATCTTCAACAATATGACCCCGGCGAACTACTATCTCAATGGACTGTGAACCAGGTCCCGTCACATCACCAGCCATTTTTCGAGAGACTTTATCCATAGTAACAAACTCTCGAAACATTTCAACTCTGGCAAGACAGAAAATAAATTAAACACTCTTTGGCTTGGTTAAACAAAAGTAAAACTGGATATTATGTCTTAATGAGCTAGCAAGTTTAAAATACCATTCACAGTAAAAGGATATCTAGAAGTCACCTCTTACTCTCAAGATAATCAGACATGGAACTTTAGTCCGTTTATATCAATAGATATTATGAAAATATAAAATGTAAAATATTGGAAACAGGTGATGTACTAGTTGATAATGTTTGCGTGAGTGTGTGTCATAGAGGAATGGATTCTGCGAAAAGCTAAAAAGGCATTCTTGAAGAAATGATTTTGCACTAAACTCTTGACCCACACGAGGATAGGAGAAAAGGAAAAGAGAAGAGATGAGAATTAACAAGTAAAAAACGAAAGTTATTACATAAAATAAAATAAATTTCAGCAGGGAAATAAAATGGATGGTCCTCAAACTTCAGAACCTAAGGGTAATAAGTTAACAAAAATACATTTAGACAAATGCAAAAGGCGTAGCCTTCCACATGCCCCACGCCTATCATCAATTTCCTCTACCACCACCATCACAAGCATATCCATTTGCCTCAGATAACCCACAAACACAAAAATAAATGTGACCATCACACACTCAGGCACATTTGTGCACATGTGCTGAGTCAGCATCTGCAATGACACAGAAAGAGAGTTCTCTGCTGTAAGGTTTACAGCCAGTCGTAGTCTCATAGACTGACAAAAAGTTTGATTTGGAGTAACACGGTCCGTTTCCCACCGACTATGAAAAATTATTTATGGCTGATTCAATCATTTTAAATAATAATCTATCATGTATTCATAGAATAAAAATAGTGAGAAGGCATCTCAGACAACACTGCAATATTTGTAAATTAATTTTTCAATTGTCAGCAGCGAACAAAATAGCGGTGTTGAATCCATGAAAGTGAATGTGCTAACCTCTCTTCAAATGGAAAGACATGGGGAGTAGTAGTGACCACAGAACCCAAGCTAGAAACAGTTAAGGATTCATCTGATCTCATATTAGCTGACAATACTTCATGAGTTCTGGCAGCTACTGCAATTGGGGGCCTGCTTCTTTTAGCAGGTGACAGCCACAAAACAGGGGGGCAAAATTGGTGCCTACAGTCCCTTTCGTACATCATATGCAAGCATCTAATTGCAGACTCCATAAGAGGCCTACTCTGATGACCTGTATCATGGTTTAAGCCATTATACACCAGCGTATTGAGCATTGCTGCAATTCTTTGCTGCTGCTCCAGAGTGAATGGAACCTAACTCATTTCACAAAATGCTCAAATTAAATATAATTCTCATACTCTGAATGTTCAGAAAAGCCTTTGAACCAGTTTACCTGTTTCTCATAGAATTCTATGTCATCAAGTACCAGCAGCAGGTGTGAATAGGCAGCACAGAAGAGATGAAGCAGACACGACAAATCTTTTGAAATTCCTTGTGGACCATACCTCAAAGATTCGATAGTCCAAACATCAGAAGATTCCTCATCTACTTGCCCATCATCCATATAATTAGGCCCCCCCTGTGACTTTCCAGTAAATTTATGTAGCGCATTGACCAATTTATTAGCTCCATCCTTGCTGGTTTTTTTTTGCCTTTTATCCAAAATTCCATTTTTTTTGTTTACTGAACTTTTACTGGTGCGCAGACAATTATCTTCGGCAATGTGACCATTTTCAGGGAAAACAGAATTTTCCAGTTCTCCCCATAGATTCACAAGATACCCAGGAGTAAAAGATAGCAAGTTAAGGACAGGCAAGGATCCAACCATAGGATTGAAGACTGAAAATATTCTAAGCATATAAGAGTAAAAATATGCAATATCAAGCAAGTCCAACTTCCCCAAATTTTTTTTATCATTTGCTGCTGCACAGGAACTAGCACCCGTTTTTGCAATTTCCAGTAGCTTCATAAGATGCCACTGCTGACAAACAGGTCTGAATAATTTCATGTATGTTATATTTAAGGACTCATTCTCATGCAAAAGTGCATCAACGCCTGCTGCAGAAGTTTCAACATTACCTTGAAGATCTTTCTTCTTTTTGACCCACCCAACATTGTCAACCCAAGCTAATAAATTCTCTGCAAGAGTAATAACAACCTGGACGTAGGACGGATAGTCCAGAGTATCCACAAATCCATTCTCATTCCCTGTTGCTAGACATATAATGTTTGCAAGTGCCCAACCAATGGGTGGAATTGCTTCTTGAGAGTCATGTCTTTCCAACTGATCCATCTTTAACATCTCTGACAACATCTTATCTCTCTGAATCTGTCATCACCTGCCATACTTTGATAAGTCTCCTCATGTTTTGAATTTAATTAGAGATATAGAAAGTTGCATCAAAGAGAAAACTAGAAGATTTAGAAACTTGACAGATTACAATTAGAATACAATATACAAAACATGCCAAAAATTAATGGAATTATTGTAGGACCAACATGTGTATTCATTAACACAATGTCATATAAAACTGAAATGGCTGAACATCTAGGTCCAAAAATATCTGGAAAAATGCTCTGGGCCACAGTTCACAATTTCATTTCATAAAGTAATTAGGCCTAGTATATACAGAAAGTTCAAGTCCGCTGCAAAAAGTGATCACTAGGAGAGATTATCTTTCTCACAATATTTATAGAATCTGACAAGTACAAGGCTTGTCTAAAATTCCATTGTATAGATGAGGTAGCCAACAAAAACATTTTGGTTGGCCATTGCTATTACTGCAACCCACCGTAACTTAAATTTTCTTTTCTTGATGCCCAGAAATCCCTCAACCTTTTAATGTCCACAGAGTTCTAAACTGAGGACTACTGCTGGCCCATACAACCTTGATAGTTGGTAGTCACGAAACTTGTAGGATAAGTCCAGGATAGGCATGCAAACGACGTTTGAATCCCTGACCTCTTTGTTGAATGCATTTTTCTTTTACAACTCAGCTAATGCCTTGCGGTTCACAACAACTTAGTCAAACTATGTCAAAAACTCTCGAGCATATGAGACCAGCAATTCAGCTAAAGAAATGTGGAGGAATCAATCACTAAGTTATAGTATTCATGCTGAAAAGATATCCATAAATAGCACATTAAAACATGAGACAACCTTCATGATAACTTTATATAACAAAGGGATAAGGATTCAGTGTTGAGCTGAGTTTTTGCTGAGCACTGAATCAATGGTTGCTAGGCAAGAGAAATATAAAATTAAAACACAAAATAAATCTTGACCATTGATTCTTTGCTTAGAGCTCAGCACTAAATCCTAATCCATAACAAAGAGATCATTCAAGAACTTTAACTTAAATTTAAGGAGCCTTACCAGAAAGATCTGGAAGCATGGTGACAGAATAGATTTGTGCTTCAGAGCAGGAATGAGAAAAGCTGGTAGACGTTGAACAAACCAGGGAATTGTTAGTAGACACAGACAGTACTGCTCAGCTGCACAACACATATCCAACTGACCGGTGCTGCTAACATCAAAGTTTGTGATATGAAATGGCCTCAGAGCTAATGTTACTGCACTTGCAGTAATCAAGAATCTGTCATCTGTCTCGACAGTACTGTTTATTTGAGAGGAACAAGTAATGTCTAATTTGTCAATGTATCTTCTAATAGACATGTAAAGGTGACTATTAAAACTTCCCATAAACCAAACTAAATCCTTCATGGCTGTATCAGCATCCTGAAGCATATCATTACTTAAACTCTTCCACCCTTTCAGATCAGTTAACACAACAAGAAGACGCAGTGCAAGAATTGTAAGACCAACAATACACTGACTCCCTGCATGTGATTTATCACAATGTCCAAGAATAAATGAGCAGAGAGAAATCAGCTTCTTCGCTTGATAATTCCAGGTTCTTCTCTCCTGAAGTGTACCTGTCGCCAGGGAGCAAAAATTCTTCCTAGAATCTGAGCAGCAGACATATCATCAATGGTAAAGTTATTTATGAAAGGGCCATGATAAAATAAAGATGAAAGATTAAAATCGCATTGTCTAAAGCAGGCCGTTCAAAGAAATTAAAAAGAATAGATGACCACAGTGGACAATGAATACAATTTTTTTTTTTTTTTTTTTTTGGGGGGGCGGCCGGGAGGCAGCGGCTGTGCCTACAATCAACATGACTTGGGGAGGAAATAAAAAACAATAAAATATCTAAAATATCCCCTTTATTGCTAACATACAACACCCTGGCGGACACATTTCATTTTACCCCCACACAAACAACCAAACAATGGAATGAAGACTATTTACGATAAAAGACTTGTACAGAGTTAATATTTAGAAAATAGGCATACCACTAGAATTTATGCTATCCAACAGAAGTTTAAGGCACTTCTGCATGCAGTCTATATCTCTAGTTTGAATCTTCTGGTGCTGAGTTGATAAACGTGTGACAAAGAAAAGAAAAGGTCTTAAAATGACACTGGATATCCACGTTCCAGTTATTAAACTGGCATGACAATTCACTAGGGCTACCCATTCTTCTTGAAGCTGTACTGCCACCTTCTTCGTCACCGAGTAGCGCCTCCAAACACTCTGATAATGTCAAGAAACCATATCATTTTCCCATTGTATGCAAAACAACCTTCCAGTTTCTAAGCTATAGATGGAATTTAGCAAAATGACCCCTTTTTATTTTTCAAATTTTACACTTCACTTAGCAAACTTAAATCCATCCACGATACGTTGAATTTAGTTCACATATTTAACACTAAGCAATTAAGCAATTATTCAACAGTAAACTCATTCAAATTATGAAAAACATTAATTTAAAATTTAAGGAAATGCAGGCACCTGAATAGTGACTGCAGAAGCTGTAGCTCGTCTTGCATAGCTACGTAGCTCTCTTTCATGAGAGACCTTCTCTAGAAGTGCTTCCCGCGATATTTCCTTAGCACTCGCTCCTCTTAACGATACCTAATCACTCAATCAATACACACAATAGTAAAAAAGAAATAATTAATTAAAATTTTGACAATCGAAATGAGAATTAAATTAAATTAGAAAATATTTTGATTCGGATCGAAGATAAGAGTACCTGATGCTTGTTATGAGTGTCCATGGGGGATTAGACAATGATCTTGATCATGATCAACGAACGAATGAATTCTTCACCGTCTTTTTGGTCAATAGACTCAATACTCTACCTCTCATTTATGGGTTTATCCCGACAAAATAGAGTGTAGATTTTACACCCAGATCCTATTTTTTGAGAAGAAATTCAGACTATCCAGTTATTTTCCAAAATGATCAAACAAATCCCTCACAGTATACAATATTTGCAGATATCTCACGAAGTTCCTTCCGCCACAAACTTCTACATTTTATAAAGTTCGGACTAGAAATATACATGATTAAAAAATTATAATTTCAAATTTTTAATAATTTATTTTATTCTAATCTAACAATTGAGAATTTAAAAAAAATAAATACTACCAAAATCAGGTATATATGTAATATTTTATGTGAAGATCTATTATTAAACCTTAACTTTTATAAAAATTAGAAGTCTCAATTTAATAATGTTGTTGGATCTTTTATAATATTATTAATCCTGTAAAAAAAAACCCAATAACAATATTGTAAAAGTAAATATTAATTTTTTTAAAATTTTATATTTAAAAATTAATTCATAAAAACATAACAGACGTAACACTCAATTTTAACAATTCACTTGCCACATTTTGATAGTGCATGAAGTAATAAGCATTTAATTACACTATAGGAGAGTATACGAAATAACCCCTCAAAATAATAATCTAACAGACACAGCAGGCCACGACCGCACAAAAAGCAAAAAAGCAAAAAAGCGAGTTATGGTTGGACTTGGCGCCTGTAAAACTCATGGCCAACACCGTTATCCAAACCGAAAACCCCTTCCTTCAATTCGTCTCCTGTAAACCCCCAGCTGCCACCACTACCACCGTCACTGGTGACGCCGCTGCACCCTCTTCTATTTCTCTCCCTAAACCCAAACCTCATCATCTTAACTTCTCCACCGACATCACCACCCAAACGCAGCTACCACACCCGCTTGTTGTCTCTCCCTCCTCAAACTCCAAAGTTATTGACGTTGATGTTGACAGCTTCTTCAATTCGCTTAGCCTGTCAGTCCAATGCGGTGAAGTTTCACTTGCCAAAGCCATACACGCTTCACTCATCAAGCTTCTGCTAGAACAAGATACCCGTTTGGGCAATCCTCTCATTTCAGCTTATCTCAAACTAGGTCATGTATCTGATGCTTATAAAATATTTTATGGCCTTTTCAAGCCCGAATGTTGTGTCTTTTACTTCATTGATTTCGGGGCTTGCCAAGGTTGGCCGGGAGGAGGAAGCGATCGAACTTTTCTTCAGGATGAGGAGTGAAGGCATTGTGCCTAATGAGCATAGTTTTGTTGCGATTTTGACTGCTTGTATTAGGATTTTGGAGTTAGAGTTGGGTTTTCAAATTCATGCTTTGATAGTCAAAATGGGTTGTGTGGATAGTGTTTTTGTGGCAAATGCACTTATGGGACTGTATGGAAAATTTAGCTTCTGTTTGGATTATGTGCTTAAATTGTTTGATGAATTGCCGCACAAAGATACTGTTTCGTGGAATACTGTGATTTCCTGTATGGTTAATAAGTTTGAGTATGAGAAAGCGTTTGAATTGTTTCGTGATAGGAAACGAGATAATGGGTTTAGAGTTGATTATTTCACTATTTCTACCCTTTTGACTGCTTGTACTGGTTGCTTTACATTGATGGCAGGGCGAGCAGTACATGCTCATGCTTTTAGAATTGGACTAGAGGCCAATTTGAGTGTCAACAATGCACTTATTGGGTTCTACACCAAGTGTGGTAGAGTAAAAGATGTGGTCGCTTTGTTTGAGAGGATGCCTGTGATGGATATTATAACTTTGACAGAGATGATTATAGCATACATGGAATTTGGATATGTGGATTTGGCTGTGGAGATATTTGATAAGATGCCAGAGAAGAATTCTGTTTCTTACAATGCCCTTTTGGCTGGATATTGTAAAAATGGCAAAGCCATGGAAGCACTGGGTTTATTTGTCAAGCTGCTCAAGGAGGGTTTTGTGTTAACAGAGTTCACTTTGACTAGTGTTGTTAATGCTTGTGGGTTGATCACGGAAGCGAAACTGAGTGAGCAGATTCATGGGTTTGTTACCAAGTTAGGTTTAGGTTCAAATGATTGCATTGAAGCATCATTGCTTGATATGCTGACAAGGTGTGGGAGGATGGCAGATGCTGAGAAGATGTTTTACGGTGGCCAACAGACCGGGATGACTCTATTATTTGGACGTCAATGATATGTGGGTATGCTCGAAATGGGAAGCCAGAACATGCAATTTTACTTTTCCACCGAAGTCAATCAGAGGCAACTGTGGTTCCTGATGAAATTGCATTAACTTCTGTTCTTGGCGTCTGTGGAACTTTAGGATTTCATGAGATGGGAAAACAAATTCACTGTTATGCTCTTAAGACAGGGTTTTCATCTGATTTAGGAGTTGCAAATTCCACAGTTAGCATGTATTTTAAGTGTTGCAACATGAGTAATGCAATTAAGGCATTCAATATAATGCCATCACATGATATAGTTTCATGGAATGGTTTGATTGCCGGCCATCTTCTTCACCGACGGGGTGATGAAGCCTTGGCTGTGTGGTCGAGTATGAAGAAAGCAAGTGTAAGGCCGGATGCAATAACTTTTGTGTTAATTATTTCAGCTTACAGATATACTAACTCAAATTTAGTTGATAGTTGTCGTAAGTTGTTTTTATCTATGAAAACAACTTATGATATTGAGCCTACTTCAGAACATTATGCTTCATTGGTTAGTGTTTTGGGGTACTGGGGATTCCTTGAAGAAGCAGAAGAAACTATCAACAACATGCCTTTTGAACCCAAGGTTTCAGTTTGGCGAGCTTTGCTCGATAGTTGTAGAATCCGTTTGAATACAACCATTGGAAAGCGGGTTGCAAAGCATATACTTTCTATGGAGCCACAGGATCCTGCTGCATATATACTTGTATCAAATTTGTATTCATCATCTGGTAGATGGCATAACTCTGAGCTGGTCAGGGAGGATATGCGAGAGAAGGGATTTCGGAAACACCCAAGTCGAAGTTGGGTCATTCATCAGAATAAGGTACATTCATTCTATGTCAGAGACAAATCGCATCCACAAGAGAAAGACATCTATAGTGGTTTAGAGATACTTATCTTAGAGTGCCTTAAAGCTGGGTACATGCCAGACACTAGCTTTGTTCTTCATGAAGTAGATGAGCATCAGAAGAAGGATTTCCTCTTCTATCATAGTGCAAAACTAGCGGCAACCTACGGGCTTCTAAAGACCCCCGCTAGACAACCCATTCAGATAGTGAAGAACATCCTTACTTGTGGGGACTGCCACTCATTCTTGAAATATGTTTCCATTGTCACTAGAAGAGAAATCATTCTGAGGGATGCTTCAGGATTTCATCATTTTCTGAATGGCCAGTGTTCTTGCAACGATTACTGGTAGTTGATCATACAAATCATCTCCGATGCATTGGTAGGCTGTTGAAATATGAATATTTTTTTTCTCCCCCAACTTTGTTATATTGAGAAATTTCAAGCTGTGTAGTGTATAGATTAGATAATAGATGTATTTTACTACAGCACATCTTCTGAATATAATGCATTACGAGTTCTTGAATAAAACTAATTTTTAGTTATTTTTCCATATGCTTTTACATTTCGGGTGTGTATTGAACCTTGTACGAAATTGCTGTCAGTGCCTCATTGGCGAAACTGAAATGCATGGTAACACAGACAACTCGGCTTAGAAAAGAAAAGATTTCCATTTCAGAGTCTGCATTTATTATCGGAGAACACTGCGGCCTCGATACATGAACCATCAATCGAGAAGAGTAATTATTTCCTCGTAATGCTGGCTGATGAGTGAAATTACGTATATTTATTCTTATCACCAGATTATTACTATTTTTTTAAATATCATTTTCGAATCGAATAGTAAATAAAATGAACAAACTTAATAAAACAAGCGGATACATCTACCCAAAATCTAAAATGGACATCCACGCAACGGAAGACATTTGTTTCTGAACACGCCAAGCGCCTCAACATTTGGCTTCATAGCTAAGCCGGATGTAAATTCTAAATATATGGCACCTAAGAAATTATGTTTCAAGTATCTAATTAATTAATCATTTTCCGAGTTCATTACATTAACTAAATTATTTAGTCTTCCGGTGACGGCGCGGTGAGACAGCCGGAAGACACGCATATGAAACATAATTATTCTAAGTATATTCCACGTTTTGTGTTCCGAGAATTCCAATACGTGACCGCAAATGACCAACTGATTATTTCTAAGTACATTCATCAATTTATTGTAGCCTTAAAATATGTTATTTTTAAAACGTTCTGATTGAACCATATGAATCAGCGAAACGTTTTCGGAATTCGATAATTCAAAATGTGAACTCATGAAATTAATATCAGTGGAAAATTTCTTCAGTTTTTTTCCCTTTCCTTCATTGTTGATTGCATTTATATTTATATATTTGTTGTTAAGGTCAATACTACTAGCTAGACTCCTTTGGTTTCACCCGTTAGAATGTCAAGCTTAAATTAATGGCCAATCCCATGATCAAACCTAAAGTTCCCATCGATTTCTCTAATAAAGAGGCATTAGGCAGGATTAAAAACAATAATAATAATAACAATTTCGATAAGATGAGAAATAGGATAGAAAGAAACAAAAAATTTGGGTAAAAAATCTGATGATATGCAATCATCACATCTCAAGTTGCATACTTTTTATACTTTATATGGCGAACATATCAAATAAGCGACATCAAAATCAAATGGCTTTGCCTTCCCGAAACGACCACGTGCACTTTAGCAAAAGTCTATTATATCTAATCACATTTTTTTTGTCATATTCATTACACATTTCGTACATTGTTACAAATGAAAGTTATCATAATGTCCTAAACTTCTAAAAAGGCTAATTTAACTATATTAAGGGTAAGTTTGGTAACGTTGTACTTTTTAAAATAATTATTGTTAAATGTGCTGCAGAAATAATAAACTATAAAGAGAATCAATTAAGTGTTTAGTAAAGTTTATTTTAAAAAATATTGTGAATTTTGAAAGTAGTTATGAGTGTTTGGTAAATCTTACGGTTAAACTACTGTAAGAAAATAAATGACTAAAATGTACATAATGTAGGATGAATTTACTTACACATAAAAAAATGTGCACATACAATGTCTTTAACTGTGTATTATAATAATTTTAACTAAAAAAAAATTTATACTACATTGATTTTATTTTTTTTATTTTTTTTTATCTTAAAACATTTGATAATTAAAAAATCAACTACAATTTTCATTCAATAACATCAAGCAAAGTATAACTAGGTATTCAAAAAAAAAATGTAATGAGCTACAAAAGCTCAAAATGAAAATAAATAATAAATTGTCATGCAATATTATATTCGCATTAAACTTCCAGTAACATTATTTCTTAGAACAAAAAATCATTAGTATAAAAAATTATTAAAGTATTAATTTTATTTCCAATTTAAATAAGGATAATTTGGGGTTTAGGTAATAATTGTAATAATATTTATGGAATTATATTAAATGATAAAATTGATTCTCAAAATCAGAATTTAAAATTTACTCCTTCCTTATTTTTCAAAATCAGCTATAGGAGGGGCTGATTTTGGTAAAAGTGATTTTGATTTTTTTTACCAAATAATAAAATTATCTTTTAAATTTTTACAATAACTTTTAATTCTCCCAAAATTAATTCCAAACGGCCCTAAATGTTGATATTGACGTAGAAGAGCAGAATGCAAAGGGCGAAGTATACCAATAGTACAGAATATTGGGTTGATTATTATTGCAGAGTGGCTCCGCCACCTCTTATATTTATACTGCATTTTTTCCCCTTTTTATACATACACACTCTTAAGTTATTCTCTTAAGTGCTTCAATAAGAATGTGGTCGAAAAATTAGATTATTTTATCATTAATTTTCAAGACAGAAATAAAATATAAAAAAAAAAATTAATTAGTTCACTCAAGATGGAGTGTGAACACTTAAATTATTAAATTCATTTCACTTGTCCGCGCAGAAGATGATCCACATTAGACTTAAGAAGGTGATCTTATTCTTTCACCCAAATAATTGCCAATGGTGTGATCTTTGCTGACGTTATTTATCAAATATTTACAAAAACCGCCACAATTAATCGCACTTTCTCTAAGACATTTTTCTTTTTTTTTTTCACCTATTTTTTGTCAAAAAAAATTAAAATACTTGATCGTTAAGAGTATTGATCTTCACAAGTACACACTCGACGTAGGTATCCAAGCTGAAAAAATAAATATCGAGGGAGAAGTAAATATTGAAAGAGTAATTTCAGGTAACTATGAATATTTTTCCTTCCTTGATTAATTATTTGATAAGATGTTTTCAAAAAAGCAAATTTTGACGTACTTGTACAAGCTATTATTATAGTAAATTGTTAATTTAGATAAGCAACTCTAAACCATTTTACGAAATATTATTCAGAAACAATCTTAGATGGGGCTGGTAGGTGAGGTTACTACCCGCAAAAGCATTTATAGAAGAAGAGGATAATTAAGGCTATCGTGGTGTCTATGTTGCATGTGAACGTGATGTCACCGATCACAATAATGATCTAAATTTGGAATGGCCAACATCATAATACATGCTCCAATTGAGCATTCGTTGGAACAATAAACTTGGTTCCATCTCATAATTTTCTTCTTTATTTAATAAAATTCCCTTTAAGATTTATACAAATTGGACTTAAAATAAAACTTATTCATTGACTATGTTATGTGTCCATTCGTCAATCCATATTTTCTCTTTAATAATAATAATAATAACAACAATAATAATATTATTATTATTATTAATAGGTTATGTCTATTTTAGAGGTGCTCTAAGATAGAAAATGAATTATAACCCATACATGTATAGTAAAAAAATAATAAAAAATTTATTATAACTTTAAATACATAATGATGAAAAGATGTTTTATCTTAAAATGATTTCAAGTAGTAAGACCCATATTAATATCGATACTATTTAAAGACTTGTAAAAAGCCTTGAACTGAGTTGGCCGTTGCTAAATTAAATGGAGGAGAGGTGTTGTGATGCACCGATACACGAGCGAACAAATATTCAGTAAAAGACTAAAACACCCTTTGTCGTTGTATCTAAAACACGACCTAACTTCTCGGATGGGTGACTACTCAGAGTACATAAGTTTACTGTATTCTCGTTTGTCGCCTGCCACATAACAATAGGGAGCGCGTGAAGGACACTGGGGTTGGTATCGTGATTGGTGGGAAGCAAACTGAAGTGGGTCAGAATCAGGTGCAGAATTGGGAATCCGAAAAGTTTTTGCATGAGGACCTCGCATATAGAGGCCATGGCAAGCGGACGCTTGGCAAGAAGCTGCAGTCCATGAATATGCAAATGTTCCGAAATCTCTCCTGTACTTTTCTGCTTTTTCAGCGTCTCAAGTGAAAAAGAGTTGAAAAAGAAGAATTCAAGCTTCAGTAATCCCGATGGGTTCGTCATCGTTTTCTTCATCATTTAAGGTCTTGTTGTTTATGATTCCGTTGGCGGTGTGGTTTGGGTTTGTTTCTGTGATGTGTCCAAGAGCTTCAACATCTCCGGTTATTTTGCCTATCCATCCTTGGTTATGGTCAAGTTTTTCTTCCTCTTCTTCTTCGTCTAATAATAATGAAGTGAAAATTAATGTGGTTGCTTCCAAAGCAAAGGCAGTCGATTTGCATTCAAGGGTGGTGATGGTGGGTGTTGAAGATCAAAAAGAAGGTCTCTTGTCTGACCCTCTTAATCTGAACCGCTCTTCTTCAACCCCAGTTGATCTACCGCCTGCATTACGAGTTCAAGATCAATCAGTAAGTTTATATATATATATATATATTCAGATTTTTTTATTCTAAACTTTCATTTGTCAAAGTGGCATATATATGGATATTAATTAAGAGCATAAACAAATTTTGACTGCGGTAATAAGTAACTAGCCAAAGTCAAAACAATGTGGTTGACATGTGCATTGAAAAGTTAAATTTAAATTTAAATTTTACAACTAGCTCGAGTACACTTTCTTGTTTTTAATTTTGGGTGTTGGTGATTAACTTGAGTACAGAATAGTACAATGGAGATAGGCGGGTTGAATATTAGCATGAGTACTACTAATAAGACCCTCACTGTTCCTGTTGCTGCTGCCATAAATGAAACTCACACTGTTCCAATGAAAGCAAAGCGAAAAAGAGCGGTCACCAAATTGGAAAAGCTGGAAGCTGGTCTACAAAGAGCAAGAGTTGCTATCAAAGAAGCTTCGATTGGAAATCAAACTCAGGATCCCGATTTTGTCCCACTAGGCCCTATGTACTGGAATTCCAAAGCCTTTCACAGGTATATATGTGTCAATGTCACCCTCTGTTCAGGAAAACTGTATATGAATGTTGTAAAAATGGTACTTTGTACTCAGATTCGAGTGCCTCATATATTTCCCTTTTCTCTTTCTTTAAAACATTGGGGTTGGGATTTTTTGATCATTTCAAATGATCCTACGGTAGCTAAAATCTAACCTTTTCACATCAAATCTGGGTCTAGACTACAATCTCGTGTTTTTTGGTGTTAATTAAGAGGAAATTGATAGGCAATACCATTATACGTATTAGCCGCAAGTAAAAGTTATTTGTTATCTTTTTGTAGTGCCTACTTTTCAGTGCCAAAGCCAAGCTGCCAAAAATGGTAAAACGAAAGGAGGAGCCTAAGTTTAGTTAATAAAGTCTTTATCAAATGGAAGCCAATGGTAGATGGAAAGTGGTCATTGATTTTCAGTCTCTCCTTTATTTTAAATCACACTTACGGCAATAACCTACGTTTGGTTGATGTGTTTACTCTGTCATTTAGAACAACTTGTACTTTTTTAGTAACAGGGCAGACCATTTCAACCCAATGTGCTCTCAAAATATCCTGTCATCATAGCTGTAGTGTGGGACTGATACACCTTACATTTGTAAAAAATTATTTTGAAAGATGCAAATTGATCATTGCTCATTCAAAACTTCATAAATTTAAGACATGGAATAGCAAATCTAATATTCGCCAATCTGCTTCTCTTTCATGATAATATATCAGGAGCTATTTGGAAATGGAACACAAGTTTAAGGTCTTTGTCTACGAAGAAGGAGAGCCACCTGTATTTCATGATGGTCCATGCAAGAGCATATACTCCATGGAGGGAAATTTTATTTATACGATGGAGGTTAACAGGCAGTTCCAGACCAAAGAAGCTGATAAAGCACATGTATTTTTCCTTCCTTTTAGTGTGGCAAAGATGGTCCAATTTGTCTATGTCCGTGATTCGCATGACTTTGGTCCAATTAGAAGGACCGTCGTTGACTATGTCAATCTTATTGCTGGAAGATACCCCTACTGGAATCGAAGCCTTGGTGCTGATCACTTCATGCTTGCTTGCCATGATTGGGTAAGTGTTAACCACCTTATGTCTCCTTGACTTCTGATTCAAGGATCAAGCTCTGTAGTTACATTCCAAATTGTTTTAATTTGAAACGAATCCTGTACCTTAATCAAGCAGGAGATTTTGAAAATAAGAGCATGATTCATTATTAAAAAATTCGAGATCGCTGCTTTAAGAGGTTCTCGTTTGGTATTCCAGTTAGAGCCTTATACATCTATAACTAAAATGCTTTAGACGTCAACTATTTGTTAAAATTGCAGGGACCAGAAACTTCTTTTTCTATTCCTTATCTAGGGAAAAACTCCATCAGGGTCTTATGCAATGCAAATACTTCTGAAAATTTCAGTCCAGCCAAGGATGTATCCTTTCCAGAAATCAATCTCCAAACTGGCCGACTAACCGGCTTGATTGGTGGACCATCCCCATCGCGACGATCCATCTTGGCTTTCTTTGCAGGAGGTGTTCATGGTCCAATTAGACCTGTTCTGCTTGAGCACTGGGAAAACAAGGATGAAGATATTAGGGTGCATAAATACCTTCCGAAAGGTGTCTCCTACTATGAAATGATGAGAAAAAGTAAGTATTGCCTTTGCCCGAGTGGCTACGAAGTTGCAAGCCCAAGAGTTGTCGAAGCCATATACACGGGTTGTGTTCCTGTACTTATTTCAGAACATTATGTGCCACCATTCAGCGATGTTTTAAATTGGAAGTCATTTTCTGTTGCAGTTTCGACAAGGGACATTCCTAACCTGAAGAGTATATTGACGAGTATATCGCCAAGACAGTACGTAAGAATGCATCGGAGAGTTGCGCAGGTAAGAAGACATTTTGAGTTCAGTTCTCCTCCCAAGCGATTTGATGTATTTCATATGATTCTTCATTCCATTTGGCTTAGAAGACTAAATGTTAGAATCCAGAATGATCAAAGTGCTGTGACCAGTTAATGAAAATTTTCTTGGCATTTCGGAGGTATATATAGTCAGTAAGCAAATAAGTCCTGATTGGATTTTGATTTGGATGTAACCTGGCTCCTTTTTAATCAACTCCTCCTTTTCTTCGTAATTTTTGTCTCTGTTTTTTTTCCCCCTTGTTTTTAAGTTGTTGATTATTTTTGTTTGTTTACCCTTTGGGGTTCTGCCTTTCGATTTTTAATTGTTAACTGTTGACTCAGTTTGTTGTATATTCAATGTAATCTAATGATCACAAAATCTTTTCGATGATTTCCGACTGTCGCCCATTTACAAGTGAAAGACACTATTATTGCTAACATCCCTCTGTTGTCGTTACTCCTGTTAAAAAGAAACATGTTAATTAATACCCTGTCAATTACTACCGGTTAATCCTATTAAATAAAATATGTTAATTCGACATTATATAGTTTTTCTAAACACCCTTCAAATTCCAAAAACAACCCTATGCAACCAATTCTACTCAAGTATAGTGGTGGTGCGGAATAGCAAGAATTCAAAATTGCAACGGCAATGTCGATACGCATATGCCTATGCCCGGCAAAACTGGAAGCAGCTCAACTCAGCTCTAAATTCAAACTGAGAACAGAGCTGAATTCAACATTCGGGTTAAAAATTAACCCAGAACGACGACGTGTAGTTATTACCTTATTGGGATTTGTACACGTCTATGTGCCAAATGCTTCTGATTTTTATAACTGGTGGATGATTTCTTATTCCAAGTCGCATCCAGCTATGATGTATACGGTATAGGATTAGCTAAGGGCTAATAAGATACAGCTTCGAGGTACTCGATCATGCAAGGATCGGACCTCGACTTTACCTTCTGGGAAATTACGGAAGATTGACAATCCTAGCGGTAGTATAAAACTTGATCACATGTTAAATGAGTGGGCTAGCTTCAATAAAATACATCGTAATTACTTCAATTATGTTTCAGTTTTTTACTTAACTTTAAAGGACGGACAACTCCAGATCAACTATTAGCACGAAAAACGTATGAAAAAGAGAATAATATTCTTCAGGCACCAAGACTAGCACCGGAATTAATTAGAAAGTACAAAGAGGGTTCAGTCAACTTGCCTGGAATACGGGTAAGGCAGCTACCTCAACGAGCTACGTAGTGAGACGCGTGAAAGGTAGCAGTATTCCTCTTACCAACAAAATCCATAACAATGGAATGCACCACCGCCTGATTATCACCGACCAAATTTTACGCAGACACTACTCCACTTATCTCCCTTGGTCCCCACGTGTCAGTTGCACAACAATGGCTAAAACGTGGCAACCCTTCGTAAAGTCATACAATCTACGTGTCGCGGTATTAAGAACCAGACGATATGTATATAGATTTGCATACGTTGACCACCTCAGCCACACTTGGTAAAAACAAAGATTGAAGCTACACTCCGCTGAGGTATAAGTTTAGAAGTTCTCTTTGAAGTGGATTTTGTGAATCAATGGCGTCAAGGCAAGAAAAGTTGGAGAGAGCAGAGGCAGCAGCGAGAGTAGCAGCTGCTGACCTGAGAGACATTAACAGAGGAAGAGAAAACGAACAACCAGCAGCTACGGCTCAGGTGGTGGAGACGGAACAGAGGGAGGGGCAGCATCAAGTAGAGAGACCTGGCGTTATTGGGTCGGTTCTGAAGGCTGTTACGGGAACGCTGGAGAACGCCAAAGAAGCTGCAGTGGGTAAGAGCCGTGAAGCTGCTGAGACAGCGAGAGAAGGAACTGAATCGGCTGCTGAGAAGGCGGAGGAGTATAGGACTACACTAAGGAGAAGGCTAGGAAGAAGCTGGACGACTATGGAGAGAAAGGAAAGGAGACGAAGGAGAAAGGGAAGGCGGGAGAGAACAAGGATTATGCGGCTGAGAAGGCTAAGGAGGCAAAGGATAAGACTCTGGGAAAGACTGGAGAGTACAAAGATTACACTGCAGAGAAGGCATGAGAGACTGAGGACTCTGCACAGAGGATTATGTGTCAGTTTGAGTTTGAGATTGTGGAGGCAGATGAAATAAATTATTTGTGTTGTATAAATGAAATAAATTATTAATTAAAAAAATAGTTTTGTGTGTGATAAATTTTTATTTCGATTGCTGTAACTTTAAAAAGTGAGTATATATGTTTGGTAAATTTTATTATGAATGTATTTTTTTTATTATATAATGACTAAAATAAATATAAATTTTAATTATTTTTTATTTTTATAGTATTTTTAATAAATTGTTTAAACATATTTTTTTTAAATAGGTAAAATTATGTTAAAAAACTCAATTAAAAAAATCTAAAGAATTTCATAATCTATTACATAAAATATGATAAAAATAAAAGTATGATTTATATATTAGGATTTATGAATAAGATATAAATATTTTTTTATTAAAATTTAAGATTATAATAGGAATTTTAAAAGTGTGTGGTAACTTATTGAATAAGCTGTTTATAAAAAATAATCATCTATCTACTTTAAAAGTTGCTGATAAAATAAAAAAAATTATAAAATAAGTTGTTTTTATAAAATTTATTAAATATTATTTTTATTAAAAATTATAAAATAAGTAGTTTATTCAATTTCAACTATAATTCTAACCTGGGCTTATATAGGTGAGAAGGCGAAGGAGGGGGAAAGGCTGGGGAGTAAAAAGATTATACAGCGGAGAAGGTGAGACAGAGCAAGGACTCGGCAATGCACAATGCAGGGGAGTACAAGGATTACACTGCTGAGCAAGCTGTCCAAGGGAAAGACACTACGGTTAGTAAGCTTGGTGAGCTGAAGGACTCGGCAGTTGATGCTGCCAGAAAGGCAATGGATTTCTTGACGGGCAAGAAAGAGGAAGTTAAGCAAAAGACCGAAGAGACTGGAGAGGCTGCCAAGGTACATACATGCATGTTTTACCGCCAAATTATTATTAATTTGGATACAGTACTAAATATGATGTTTTCCTTTAAAATTTATAATTCAGAGTAACAAAATCCTTTTCGTAATTACAGGAGAAATTAAGTGAAACAGAGGAGACAGCGCGACAGAAAATGGGAGAGATGAAGCTGAAAGGCGAAGAGTACAAAAATGAAGCCGGTGACAAGGCAGATGAAAGTGAGCACACAGGACTGACAGGAGAATATGTTAGCTAACCAACCGTGAACTAGCTAATGTATTGTGAGCGTTGTGTGCAGCGGCGGACTCAGACCTAAATTACGGGTACAGTAAAACAAAATTTAACTTGGGGTATTTATTACTTTTTTCCATTCACTTGAATATATTTAAATATCTTAAAAATTGGGATTCTATTACTTTTTAATTTTTTAAAATAATAGTAATAAACTAATTATTTTAAATACTAGAGTTTATTGCTACTATATTTATGAGTGTCGTTTTTCTAACGGATATCTATCGAGTATCTAAAAAAATAAAATTATATAACTATTGAGATTTAAACCAAGTCTAAATTAATAAATAACATCATCATTATTAATCTAACTATAACTATTTTGACAACTATAACTACAGCAAAATGTGCCCAAATTATCGTGTTTATGTACACATATGAATATAACAATTATTAATATATACGAGTGTGTTCAGACTTATGATGATCGGTCATTGTTATACACATATGTGGATATATCTATTAATAGGGGAAATCCTTCAAAGGGGAAGGGTGGCATTTTTAGTACGGTGACGGATGCCATCAAGAGCAAGCTGACAATGCGGACGGACGCAGTGGAGGAGACAAGGGCAGCTCGGGAGAAGGGTGGCGCGGGCAGGAGAGAAGTGCCTGAGGCTGAGGATGCCGAGAAAGTTGAAATCAAAGCAGAAGAAACAAGGCCAGGGGCGGTGGCGTCGACGCTGAAAGCGGCTGATCAAATGACTGCGCAAACATTCAACGACGTTGGACGCATAGATGATGAAGGGGTTATACGTCCGGAAGGCAAAGCTCGTCCGGGCAAAATGTAATGCACGTGGACCGTAGAAGTGACCATCAACTGAACTTACTCCATGCATTAATTAATTTCCACGCCATGGGCTAGCCAAGCTATTACCGGTCTCAACTTGTTTCATTGCCTTTTTTCGGTTGCTTAAACCTTTTTTGTGTTTTCGGTTCTGTCTCATGTTGCTATTTGGTTTACTCAGTCATGTTGGGTTCATATCGGAGTACATTTGTCTTGTGGATTCCTTTTCTTTAAATAGGCTTGAAACTGAGACCAGACGATCAATTCCACAAATTTAATGAAAATCAAGTGAGATAATGCTGTGTACCGGTGGCCAGGGCCGTTTTAGCACTTAGATATTCATTTAATTAATATATTAATGAATAATTATCTTTTAAGAGTTTAATATGCTTTTTATTATTATTATTCTCAATCATAATTATTTAAAAATTAATATTTAATTTTTAATTAAGATTATATAATCGATGATCTTCATCTTAAAAATAAGATTTATTTCATACTTTTGTATACGGTAGAATTATCGATTTTATCAATTAACTTTTTATCCTCTTAATTTTTTCAAGATTTTTTTTAAAAAAATATTATATTAAAATTACTATAGAAACTTCAATATCAATAAACATTGGATGAATAATAATTTTAATTAAAAAAAGTAAGTATTTATTTTCCATGAAATCTTTATTTGATTATTATATTCATGTCAACTATTTAATTTTTCAAGTGCTATTGTTCAATTATTTATTTTAAATTTTTAATGTTCATAATTTTTTTTATAAATTTAATTTACTTTTATTTTTATATTGATATAAAACCCGCCTAATCCGAAAAATTGATGTCATTGATCCTTTTAAAAATTTGCCTAAAATCTAAAATCCCTGAAACCGGCCGGCGAGACTGCAAGTGGCGCACAATTATGAATGCATTAAAAAAAAAAAAGAAAAGGCTCTCCGGCTGGTGAATCGTTTTGCTTTAAGGCGATAGCCGGCACGTGTAATTAGTTGTCCTATTTTTTTTGCTGGTTTGCCCTTTTAGTCTTTTTCTTTGATTAAAATGCAATTTGCTAATGCATTACGGATTAACCGAAACCGTAGTTTCAAGTTTTGGTGCCAAGGAACAAAATCGGTGTAGCATTTCGACATAAATAAATAACAATCAATAAGTAAATTTTAGTCTCTCTTTATTTTCGTTCATGGAACTTTAACTTTCATTAATAATGGGGCATTTGTTTACTCCTTCACTCGTCTGTGACAAATGGAGTTGTGTTGTCTCTCGAACAAAATAAGAGTAAATAGCGCGATTATCTAACAAATTGAGGAGTTTAAAATAATGATTTCCCATAACAAAATGCCCTTTGAATGCTAAATACCTCAATTCTAACAGTTATATTCTGAGCCATTTATTTTCTTCTCGAAACCGCCAAAAATTCCATAATTATCTCCCTTCCTTCTATCCCCTCTATTCATCACTTCCCTCTTCTTCTTGTTCTTACTTGTTTGCTGTAATTCTCTCTATTCTCTCTCTCAAAGAGGACGGAGAAATAGTCGAACTCTTGGATTGGATCAATTCCAAAAATGGTACGCATTTTCGCAACTATATACGATTGTTTTACACAGTTTTTTGCCTTCAATTATTTATATATACATATATTTTATCTTTGTTAATGTGCATAGCAGTACCGCTGCTACTATCTTTTTTTTTTTTTCTTTTTAAATTAAATATGGAATCTATTTTCAATCTCAATCAAGATAATGCAATTCTCCACGTACATTGTAATTCTAGAAGATTAGTGGTCGACATTGTAAAAGGCAACCGATATTCCACGGCAGTCATTTGATCGAAAGGATAATAAGAGAAATTTAACTGCCTTCATGCGGGTTTTAATAATTCATACTTATCTTCAATTTTCCTGGATTTTTTTTTTCTGCTAGATATAAATTAATTTGGCTCTCTTGAGTTAAACCGGGTATTTTTTTTTTTTTTTTTTTCTAATTGAATTGTTAGATTAGGTTGAATTTACGACAAAAATGGGGGAGAGAGGGTGAGGGAACAAGGTTTTTTTTTTTAAAAAAAAAAAATTGCATCTTATAATTTATACTTTCAATCGGTTGGGTCTCATCACCAAGAAAATTTTAGTAATTAAAATACTTAAAAAGGTAATCATCTGTTATTCGTTAGGCCCGAACAGAGAAACAGAATTGGGCTGGCTAGGTCCAATATAAAGGCCGAAATTTCAATGACTAGACTAATGGTGTGTTTACTTTCTGGATTGGGGAATCGGAATCCGGAATCGGAATGATTGATGGCGTTTACTTCGCAAAAATGAGGCAGGAATCGGAATCAGAATCGTGGGGCCCACCACTATTTGGGAATGAGGAATGGGAGATTAATTCCCATGGGGGGAGGTGGGAATCAATCTCCCATTCCCTGAAATTCCCATTTTACCCCTCCCCAAATTTGAAAATGCCCATTTTGTCCTCATTTGTAATTAATTAATATATTATTATAATTAATTAATTAATATATTATAATTAATTAATATATTGATACATTATTATCAATAATTATAATTTTTGAATAAATAATCACAATAATTAATATATTATTATTATAATTAATATAATATTATTATAGTTAATTAATTAATATAATTATTATAACTAATTAATATATTAATATATTATTAACAATAACTATTAATAATTATATTTTTTTAATAAATAATCACAATAATTAATATGTTTTTATTATTATAATTAATTTATTTATTGTTATAATAATTATTAATATAATTATTATAATTAATTCATATATTATCATCAATTAATTGATATAATTATTACTATTAATTAATATATAAATATATTATTAACAATAATATATTAATATTTATAGTTTTTGATTAAATAATCACAATAATTAATATATTACTATTATTATAATTAATTCATTTATTATTAATATAAAAATTACCATTAATTATTATATTAATACATTATTAACAATAATATGTTAATAATTTTAGTTTTTGAATAAATAATCACAATAATTAATATATTTTTATTATTATAATTAATTAATTAATATACTATTATAATAATTATTAATACAATTTTTAATTAATTAATATAATTATTACTACTAGTTATTATATTAAAACATTATTAATGATAACTATTTATAATTATAGTTTTTGACTAACTAATCACAATAATTAATATGTTATTATTATAATTAATTAATTTACTATTATAATAATTATTAATATAATTATTATAATATAATTCGTATATTATCATCAATTAATTCATATAATTATTACTATTAATTAATATATAAATATATTATTAACAATAATATATTAATAATTATAGTTTTTATTAAATAATCACAATAATTAATATATTACTATTATTATAATTAATTCATTTATTATTAATAATAAATAATTAATATAAAAATTACTATTAATTATTATATTAATACATTATTAACAATAACTATTAATAAAAACATTATTTTGACTAAATAATCACAATAATTAATAATATAATTATTATAATTAATTAGTATATTATTATAATTAATTAATTTTACAATTAATTAATATATCAATATATTATTGACAATAATTAATAATAATAAATTTTTTTGAATAAATAATCACTATAATTAAAATATAAAATAATGATTATGAAAATAATTCATTAAGTACTTTTTGGTAATTTATTACAATCAAATTCATTCCGATTCTGATTCCGATTCCAAGACAAAGTAAACACATTATGGCAATCCAGCTCATTCCGATTTCGATTCCTATAGTTCAAGTAAACAACTTATTCTGATTCCCATTCTTTATTTCCATTCCAGCCCATTCCCATTCTTGTCCATTCCAATTCCAGCTCATTCCGATTCCAGTTTAGTAAACGCACCATAAAAGTCAATGCAATTTCTCTTTGCAGTGCTTTTCGCTCATGTTACATTGAAGAACAGTCCAAGGATTTGACATATCAAATCTTGTTAAGCTTCTTTCAGTCTATTGGAATGTGAATGATAGTACTACTTTTATCATTATTTGATTTGACGGAGAATCAAATGATAACGTCCTAAACACAACGGCTCATTTTTCGCCGAGTCAGTGCACATGCTACAGTACATTTTCAAGTTGGCAGATGAGTCTTAACGTAAATCACACGAGTCCTATCACTGCATTATTGTTCTTTTGTGAGGCGTAAGTTACACTTAAAATATAATTTAGTAGTCTCCTTTTAAGTTTTGATTCGTGTTATTTGTGATTTTGATCATGGTCAAATCGTGAATAAATTTATAAAAAAAAAAAAGTATAAATTTTAGTATAATTATATTAGAGTTCATATCTGTTTGTCTTTTAGAATTACTTATAATAAAATTTAAAAGCCTTAAGAAAGTCACTTAGGAAATTTATATGCACTAAAAGAGTAGAGAAAAAGAAATATATTTATGTCGTTTATTTTTTTAGGTGACTAATTGAGTTTCAGTACACGAGGGGTCCCGAATCAATTTGATTAAGAAATAATAACTTATGATAGATTTTTCTTATGTTAAATTTTAGTTATTTTTCCAATCCTTTCATCAGACTCATTGTCAAATAAGTTGAGTAGTGTTTAAAAAAAAAAATTAAGAAATTTTTTTTACATGATAGGATAGCGATATTTGAACCCATCAAAGTACTTCCTATACTTATCCACTATATAAACACCCCCATTAAATTTTGGAAATTAAGAATTTACTCTATAAACCCATTCAAATCTTAAATATGCCATCTAATTGCTAAATTCTTGCTTTTTGACATCTTTCACAGAACAAAACACATTAAAACAATTTATGCAGTCATCGAATATTTTACACGTTTGATATTAAACAACCAAACGTTTGTTCAAATAAAATCAACTACAGAAATCAATAGAACTAATTCTTAATTTTCTTTCTTTCTATAGTTCTTTGCAAATGATATCAAAATCCTATGTTTAAATAAACACCCGTAAAGATAATTGGCGGAAAACTTAGCTCGTGGACAAATAATCTACTGGGAGCTTCGGATTATAATCGAAGCTTGTGATCAAGAGCATGGCTTAATGCCAGGTAAGTCCTCTTTCTGTGTTGTTTACTTCACTCTGGTCTTTGGTTGAACTGAAATTAAAGTTTTTATTTCTGAAATTCTGGTGGAGTTGGAATAGCTAGATGAATGTAAATGTATTTAAAGTGATAGATAACTTAGAGTTACGGGTGTTCATCATGAACAATATTAAAGATGGGTTCAAATACGGTGACGTATAAAGTAAAATTTTTCTTCAATTATATATTATTTGTCTATAATAATAATTTACATTATGGGTGTTTTAGTAATATGAAACTCTTAAAAAATATAGCTTACTGATCATTTTAATTGGTTCAAATATAGTTATGTGCCTCCACCTTGTGTGAAATTGTGGTGATTTGGAGTATGATTATTATTGTTGTTGTTGTTGTTATTATTATCTCGAATTGAGATAAGTTTAAACTCTTACTTAACTATCTTGATTGGAAGATGACCAATTGCTAGAGTTATTTTAAAAGAGATTCCTTTACTAAGACATTGAAATAGGATTTGGATCCTCTCCTAATTTAATTTTTCAAAACCTTTTAATTTGATTATGACACATGGCAACTATAACATTATAGGGCCTAGATTCATTTGTTTATACGTTTCCCCTTAATAATAATGCAAACAATATTTTTTAAACAAAAATCTAACTGCAAAAAAGAATCCCAATTTATATAAACTCTGATCTTCTTTTATACTATCTTCAAAACTTGCAACTTCAACCCATTATCCACATCCGCAATATAAATCAGACATAAAATTTCATTGTAGTTTCAATATATTTTTCAAGCTTTCTTTCATATTTGTAAATTTCAAATTAAGAACATTTTGGATTGCTCAACTTTATTTGTCGTCACTGCAAAACTGGTAAACCTTATACGACCATAGGAGATAAAGTTCGATTTATATACGATGAATTTGTTTTTATTCAACCTTTGTCTTTAGAGAGAAAATTGGTAGAGAAGAAGAAGAACCTTTCCTTTGAATTTCGTTGATCTAAAACCATTACATAAATTACGGTGAAATCTAAAATCATTCGATCATAAAAACACTTTTTTGTTCTTTATTTTTTCTGTCCAGGAAATGTATTAAACATCCAAGAAGTAAAAATTTATGTGATGATAAAAATGGTAAAACTTAACTGTGGAAAGTAATTTATAATTATGGAAGCAAAAAAATTATTTGTTTTGTTGCCTAATAAAGAGAAAAGTAAAATGAATAAATATCAACCGCTCAATATCATAATTGACACGTGTAATAATATCATTAAAAATTTAGAAAATAATTAAATTAGGAGAGGATACAAATCCGTGGAAATAGGATACAGGATGTGTCAAACTTTGCTATTTGGACAGATTGACGATGTTCAATGAAAAATACAAAATATGTCAGTTCACGGTAGGTCCGATACCAAATATCTGCATGATTTAGTAGAACACAAACAAGTAACGACAATAAAGGTTGATAATAAATATTTATATTTAAATATATATACGATGGGTAAAAGATTGTTGTGGCGTAACGGCGTTGCGGTCATTGTTGAGGTTTTAAACGTCAGGTTGGACCACACAATTGGCTTCGACCCTCCGCTCAATCATATGCCCACACTTGGTTCTTGATTTATTTGTTATTGAACTTAATTTGACGCAGATGTGGCTGACACCATGCATATATA
Source organism: Luvunga scandens (assembly GCA_030449905.1). Classification (NCBI taxonomy): domain Eukaryota; kingdom Viridiplantae; phylum Streptophyta; class Magnoliopsida; order Sapindales; family Rutaceae; genus Luvunga; species Luvunga scandens. The sequence goes on from JASUUG010001265.1 coordinate 5,148,665, forward strand.
GATCACATGGGCGTGGCCAAGGATGCGTCATGATAGAATCATACTGTCCCTACCCTTTGGCCGGCTTATCATAGAAGTCCCAGATTATTAAGAGTTGACGTGGAGAACTAGGGCATTGTATAAATAAAATCTTGTTCGTTTAATTTAATTTCAACGATTGGCAAATTGGAAAGAACTTCCAATCCAAGCCAAGGAAATGAAAGTTACTCCATCGGCTTAAGTACAGGGCAGCCTAATTCCTTCAAATAAAATGCGGCTGCCTTCTTTTTGTGTCTTTTCCTTCAGTAAAAGGCCATCTCTGCCATGTGTTTTACAACGGTTCCTGAAGCCACCGGTGTATGATCTTTTAGTTTTATACTTGTTCCTGTCATAGGCACAAAACCCATTTTTAATCTTAATTTCTTTTTGGAAACAAGCTCAATGCATGGAATTGCATAGCCTGTGCTTAGCTGACAAGTATTGACTCGGTCGTTGGTAGTTCATAGTGCGGTTAAAAAAAGAAATTATAATCAGCATTGCGAATGATGCTTGAATAGACAGGGTCGGTTTTGTCATTTAGAGGTTAGAACTTGTAGTAACGTAAAGAATCCAACTTGCTGCACACATTGTTCCACAAAATTGGTTCCCTTTTAAGTCTATCATCAATTACTTAATTAGGGGCAATGGTCAATTCACAAGTAGAAGAATTTAAACCAAACTTTGTCACACATTGTGGGTCCATTGCCAACTCACAATAACAGGCCAACGGCCACTTGTGCGCTTATATTGAAAGTATATTGTCGTGAAGAAGAAGAATGGCAGATGATTGCTGGCTGCTCTCGCAATGAGATCAGGGGCTGATCCAGGAATTTAGTGTATGTTTGGTCGGAAGGAATGAGGTGAGCAGAAAAAAGTGAAAAAGAAAGAGGAGGAGAGAAAATAAGAGAAAAAGATTGATTAAATTTAATTTTATTATTATTTAGTTTGACATGTAATTTTTATATTTTTTTCTTCTTGTTTTGTTCCTCTATTTTCCTCTTTTCTCATCTCATCTTTTCAAACTAAACACGGCATTATAGTATCCCAGCTTAATTTTTTTTTTTAAATTATATTGTAAATGAACATCAAATTTCATAGGTAGAAAAAATAAAACGAAATACAGTTAATAAGGAGACATTAGGAGTCTTACCATAGAAATATTTAGAATTCTATAAAAGAAAGTAGATAATAAAAATATAATTCAAATACAAACTATATATTCTACTAAAAAATATAAGAAATTAAACAATTAAACTTTGTTCATCTTTTTCATTTTTAAAAAATATTATTAGTAAAAAAAAAACAACAATAAATGAATCTCATTGGCAACTCAACAGCACACAACTTTGAGCTAGCTTCAATTTGTAGAGAACAACTTCCCTTTAGCACACAAGCAATTTCTGCTTTGAATTTGTCGAAGAACATGAGCTACATCTGCTACAAATTTATTGCCTAAGACATAATTCAATCTTTAGTTCTCTGTCCAAAACAAACCCTAATCAAATATGAAAAATTAAGGTGAAAGTGGCCAGATAGGGAAGTGATCACTGATATTTGATTTTTATTGGTTGTTGATCGATGGAAGTGAAGAAGAAAAAGTAAAGTGAAAATAAAAAAAATTAGCAGATGTATTTTAATATTGAGCGGTAGTTTTATTATAACATGTGGTGGCAATTTTATAAATAAAAATAAATGTACCAATTCTTTTTCAAATCTATATCGTGGTATAACCCAGTATAGCCCATCCCTGAATGAGAGCTGTGTTTTGAATTCCCTTATGGGGATTCAACATTTCCTTTCTCAATTTAAAATGAATGAGTAAAGATAAAGTATTTTTCTTATGGTTTAGTGGATAGAGCAAATATTCCTTTAATATTTTTCGAGGGTAAAAATTTGAGTTGTTTCATAATAGACGTGATCTTGGTAATTATAGTAAATGTCAAATGTCCGTAGTTTGTAGACTATGATTGATTCTTATTTTTTAATTTTTTTTGAATTATTGACATGTATTTTACAATTAACCATTGATTGAAACTAGTTAAATCAATTTTATTCTCACACAATTTAGGTTTATATTCTTAAAAATATTAGACAGTGTCTGCTCTACCCACAAATTTACAAAAAAAATAAAAAATCTCCGCCTAATTTTAATGAAAAGACAACATGTTGTGTCCCTCCATAAGAAAACTCGAATACCTTGCGAGAGCAAAGGCTGAGTGGCTTATTTCTGCAATTAATCTTCACTGCATTGACTCGTTTGTTTTTATATTAGGAAATATCAAAAGGACAATGCAAATTGTCTGAATTTGTTCAATTATATATGAAACATTTAAATCCTGTCCATTTTGTGTAGTAAACCATTTATGGTTATTCTTTTAATATATGCATCAATTAGCGATTCTTTCCGGAAAAGTTTTCACCGTCGAGCCAAACTTTTGAATTGAATTGTATTTACATCAAGGTCCCCAAAAAGTTTATAGATTCCTAATAAGAAAACAGTTTGTTTATTGTAATGTAATAGATCCTTAATGGTACAATACAACTTAAAATGCTCTGCATTGAGATGTGCATATTTACTTGAACTCATACCTATATCAGGTACAAATATTAAATCTATATACCTTTTCTATGACAATTCTCAATAGCTTAAGATTATCTTAATAATAATATAATATCTTATAGAATTACGGGCACATCTTATTAGAATTAAGATTCAAACATTCTTTTACATCTCAAAAATAAATCAAGGCAGGATAAAATATCTTATTTGCTCAAATTTAATTTTCAAATTGACTTGAGATAACAGTTTTTGGTCCATTGAAATTGTTTTTTGGGGCTAGTTTAGGGATGACACTGAGCCGTTGCCATCCTCAGGTCAGGTTCCTATTTGACACAAAGGGGGCAAGTGTTTTCATTATTTGAGAGAAAAATAAACCTTGTCTACGTTGTGCTTGTGCATATCGCTGTATTGACATATCCATATTTTTATTTTGATTGAATGGTAGTGATGGACAAATATAATTATGCCACGTGGTAGATGAATGTGTGATTTGGTGAACCGCCCTTCGTTGATCCTTCCCAGATCCTTTCTGCGCCAGTAATTTTATTGTGGCCTAGGAGGCCAGGCCACCCACCTCTCCATAATTTGCCTTATAAGCATGCGGACAATTCTCTCTCTATCGTTCTCTATATAACAGCCAGCCAGCAGATTTTCAGTTTTATGTTCTTACATGGTCCTCCATTCTGTGCATTTGAAACAGCGAAAGTAACGTGACTTGTTCTGGTTGGTTTGTGGTTGCTGAAACGAAATAGACCGCCAGCAAATCCAACATGGCCATGGCTACCAGAGGATTTGTGTTTTATCTTCTCTCAGGTTTCTCGGTTGCAATATCCGTCGCTGTGCTTTTCCTCAACAGCAACATCAGCAGCCACTCTGGTGAACCTATTCTTCTTTCGTCTTCAAACTCTGTCGCAGAAAAAGTTTGGCCCGTATGTCTCTCTTTCTATTTCTTTCTATTTTTTTTTCTAACATTTCTTCTTACGTATACGTGAGCAAGGTTCGAACTCCAGAACTAGTTCATGTCATTTGTTTGCAAGGATTGATTCATTCATGCTCGTTGTGTATGCAGAAATTGGAGTTCAGTTGGAGAATAGTATTGGCAACGGTAATAGGATTCCTGGGATCTGCATGTGGAACGGTTGGTGGAGTTGGTGGTGGAGGCATATTCGTGCCCATGCTTACTCTGATTGTGGGATTTGATACGAAATCTGCTGCTGCCATCTCTAAATGCATGATAATGGGGGCCTCGGCATCATCAGTTTGGTACAATGTGAGAGTGCCACATCCAACTAAGGACGTGCCCATTTTGGACTATGATCTGGCCCTACTGTTTCAGCCCATGCTCTTGCTTGGCATCACTCTTGGTGTTGCTCTCAGTGTTGTTTTTCCGTACTGGCTCATTACAGTCCTCATTATCATACTCTTCTTGGGGACCTCTTCAAGGTCTTTCTTTAAGGGCATTCAAATGTGGAAGGAAGAGACCGATTTGAACGTAATTATCTAATTATTATTTTTTTGGGGGTATTATATTAATTGAACAAGCTTTTAGATAAATTTATTAATTCCAATTCATTTCTGAAATCTGCAGAAGGAACTCGCCAAGCAAAAGGAGAGTCTGGTTAATTCACATGGTGAACGTATGTCATTTACCTATTTATAAATTTTTAATTATATGTCACATGTATCTTACTTTAATTTGCCTTTTTTTTTTTTGGGTTGGCAGTCCTGATTGATGCAGAGTATGAGCCGCTGGTTCCCAAAGAAGAGAAATCAGATTTGGTAAGCAAAGCAAAGCAAGCCCTGTTATATAATTTTAAATTTCTTGACGTCTTCTAGCTATTGCAAGATCTCTATCAATATTTTTTTCCTCAATTTTGAAGGAAATATTGCGCTTCAACATCAGTTGGAAAAATATTCTAGTTCTACTTGCCGTATGGGCTTCTTTCCTAGTTATTCAGATTTTCAAGGCAAGTAACTCTGCTTTTTATAGTAATTTGTCCATGGTATTATGATTTTTACATCCCCAAGATTCCCGTCCAGACCCTTCAACCTTTACTGTAGTGTTTATTATAATAAGTTGAGTGATGAGAACGAAACTTTGGAGGGTCCACAGTGCGAAACTTCAAAAACCTGTGGGTTTTCAACACAGGGCGGGGCATAATGTTGTGCTGCAGTCATTCTCATTCTTTTTATGATGTTTTTGTTGACGCAGAATGATGTCGCTCCTTGTGGCACATGGTACTGGACACTCTTCTTCCTACAGGTAGCTCATATTATAGTGTTATCCTTGAGTTTCTCAAATTACTGGCTAATTCAGACACATTGAGCATTACTAGTGCACGCTTCGTGGGCTTAGCAGCATTTTGGTTCGGTGTTTTATTTCAGTTTCCTATAGCCCTGGGAGTCTTTGGATATGAAGCTGTGAAATTGTACACAGAGCACAAGAAGAGGACACAATACATCTGCGAGGCTTCAATTGAATGGACTCCAATGCATATTGCATTCTGTGCACTCTGCGGTATCTTAGGAGGCACAGTTGGTGGCCTGCTTGGCTCCGGTGGTGGCTTCATTCTCGGCCCTCTTCTTCTTGAGATTGGTGTCATTCCCCAGGTCTGATTACTGCAAACTCGAGTGTGAAATTGTGATGCAATTTTGCTTTTTATGAAGAATAATAATATGTCACTTAATCATGAATAAATCTTGCCGATGATGTGGCTCGCAGGTTGCAAGTGCCACAGCAACATTCGTGATGATGTTTTCATCATCTTTATCTGTTGTGGAGTTCTATTTGCTCAAGAGATTCCCCATACCCTATGGTATAACATCCTTTCTATCATTTTGATTCCATTAATTAGTGAGAAGATCTCCATCTTGTTTTTGATATTAAATTTATGTTCTGTTGCAGCATTGTACCTAATGGCAGTGTCTGTACTGGCCGGATTCTGGGGTCAGTATTTTATAAGAAAGCTTGTGGCAATTCTGAAAAGAGCTTCAATTATTGTCTTTGTCCTCTCTGGCGTGATATTTGCAAGTGCTCTCACAATGGGTAACTACAGCAAATCTCTCTCTCGAGAATATAAATTTCATTTTCAAACATTTATTATTCTGCTATTGATCACTTGTGAGGTCTTATATTTTTTTCTTTCACTTCTGCAGGAGTTGTTGGTATTGAGAAAAGCATTACAATGATTCAGAATCACGAGTTCATGGGATTTTTAGGATTTTGCAGCAGCCAATGATGGACGGTCGTCGGCAATGTTAGATGGTGGAAATTAATGATGTTTTCAGAAGTGATTATATGGTTTTTGGTCGGAAATTAAGCACCGAGGATGTTGGCCAACGCCTAGTTGACCAACCCAAGAAACATTGTTGTTCGGTAAAATTAAGCAAAAATTAATAAGTGTTTTGTGTCTCTGCTTGTTCTGAGTGTTAGCTCATCGCTAACACCAGCAGCAGATGCCTTTGCATTTGTCTCCTTCTCCAGTCTATTAAATATCCTTTTGTCCTTTTCCTGTCATGATAATTGATAAGATTCTCAAGAGCACAATAGCACCTGCACATTTTGATAAAATATTCAGACGAAAACAAGAGAAGTGTACAATTTTGAATTGAACACATGCAGCGTGGGTTCAATTCATCTAACCAAATAATTGAACATGTGATGTCTTCAAATCATCTCCCAGACAAATATCAAATCATCAAACCAAAAAATGTATTCAATGCCAAATACTATAAGTCAAAAAGTAATTATATTTTATGGTGTTCTACCCTAAATAGCAATTGTTATTATAAACTGAAAGGTCTAGTTGTGCCAAAAAAAAATTGATAATGGTGGTACCTTGATTTTTAAATAATAGTATTACTTTTTAAATTACATGAAAGCTTAAACGATAAGAATGTCTATATGAGTGTAGGCTTTATTTTATTTTTTTTAGTCATGCATTAGATTTATGTATCATATTAAAAGGGTGTGTGACTAAATTACATATCGTGTACTCAATAATTTGAGATAGTTTAATAATTAAATAACGCTTAAATATTTAAATACAACACTTAAATTAATGTAGCAAGCATCACCCATATTAGAATCGTGAGGACACAGTCCATCAATAATTGTTAAAAGACATGTGAGGTGGAACGAGTAGTTTCCTCCGTCACATCAAGGAATGTAGACGGGACCAATCCATTGCCACGTAAAATGGTGACTAGGTGGTCGTGTGGCATGCTCAAATGGTTTGGTCCAATTCCAAATCTTTAATCTCGTCCACCAACCAAACACGGCTTATATGTAATTAATCATACATTGTTTTAAAACAATGTCGGAAGAATGCAAATCTAAATTAAAAAGCTGGAATAAAAAAGAATTTGGTGGTAGGGAAGCTATGTTGAAGCTGCTCATGCAACAACTACAGGAAGTAAAGCAAAATGGTGGCCAGTATGAAGAACAAAATGAGATTAGGCAATTGGAGATGCAGATTGACAGCATTCTTCAGGATGAAGAGATTTTTTGGAGACAAAGATCAAGAATCGCTTGGCTTAAAGGAGACAGGAACGCAGACTTTTTCCATGCTCGAGATCAAAGCTTACAAATTCAGTCCAAAATCCTACAATCGAGTGCAACAGTTTTCAATCTCTTATTCTCTTTAGAAGAGTTGTCAGTTAGATCAACACAGGATCAACAGTGTCAATCTTTCTTCTTCAATTAAGAAATGAAACAATATCCTATACCCAAAGGAACTAAATGAATGTTCACTAATGGTATCAAAAACAAGATTGGCCTCTTCGATTTGGCGAGCACCTGCTTATTTTTCAGCACAATTTGGGCTTGCCTTCTCAATTGACTGCAACCTCAGCAGATAGGTAATTGGGATGAATGGCATCTTGAGTAGAAACTTTGGCTTCTGAGAGCCTTAGCACTTGCACTGCTTCCTCCACTTTTGCAGCCAATGATTCTGGTGATTCCAATAACAGTAGCAGTTCCGAGTTGTCCATCTCTAGTAGCATTCCCGTAATTTTGGCAACAAGATCAGGCTGCACAATTAACATAAACATTTGAATACATGTTACAACACCTTGTCAAATGTCAAATACGGCTTAAAAATTTAATTGAAACCATACAACATTATTTACCTTGTGTTTCTCCACAAGGGGGTACAGACGCTCTCCAAGTATCTGTTTTTGTTGCTCAGGGGAAGCAGCAGCAAGCATACTATTGAGCATCTCTGGTTTCCGTGCCATTACTCCACCAGAATTAAAAGTACCTAATGGGACTCCAGATCCTTTGTTCGACTCGCGCATATGACCATTTGGTGCATACTTGCTTTGCCTGCCCTTCTGTAATCCATGGTTTACGAGAATATATTAAGCACATATAATAATGAATATCAAACTGAAACACCATTAAAAAAAACATCATTTACAATTCAGCCAAAAAAGAAAACTCACTTTTAAAACCATCAAATGCGTACATGAATTCTTCATACAACAATAATATGAAACATATATAAGAGATGCAGGTGCTACTCAGAGCAAAAGCGTAGGAGATAGGGCAACAGAAGGGAAAAAAAAAAAAGGTATATGAAAGATGAAAGATGAACAAACCTGTTGATTGCTTGAATCTTTTGAAGAAGCTGCAGATTGAGAGGACTGTTGCATATATTGAGCACCTACTTGTGGAAGCATATTCCCATTCATCCTACCCCTGTTTTGCCTATTGTGTTTTGGGTTCTGTTGAAAATTTTTCAAAAGCTCAAAGTAAGCCAAGTTTTGTTGTCACCAAATGCAGTCAAATTGTCAAAATAACCAAAATTCCTTTTTGTATTGCATAATTTATACATTAATTACAGTTGCTTGACAGAGTTGCAGAGCAGAAAATACTTACAACTGGCAGTGGTGATACTTGAAATGCTGGTCTGGTTGGAGGCACAAAGCCATTGGCCCTCCAACCTGTCCTCAAACCCAAAGGTTGGTACATCAGCCCAGGACGTGGTGGTACTTGTGAAACAATACCAGAAGGATTTGTGTAGTAAAGAGAAGGATATCCACCAGGAATAACATTAGCTGAGCTTCCTGCTAGTCCAGCCATATGCTGTGCATACTGAAGTTGCAAATGTGCTTGTCTGTCCTCCTTCCTTTGAGCAATAGCCACATACAATGGCTTGCGGTGTAACATGTAACCTAAGTATCAAAACATAAAATACTAATCAAGTCTCCATTCATGCTAATGAAATCTCCAAATCCTTTGAACCTCAAGGTGAGAATTCCTAGTCAATAAATCTTTAGAAAGGGCATGTGATCTGAATTAAATACAATATGAATAAACGACTCAAAAGTTGAGATCATAATTTGCATGACGACATTACAAATTTACGCTCTAACATATCTAATCTAATATGCAATTACATATAATAATACTATATGAATATATGTGACGCTATTTGCTAATTATATAACAATGATATTTGCCTTAATACCAAAGAAGTTCCATCGAAAGATGATATTGCAATTTCAATCACCAAGAAGGAAAAAGAAAAGTTGTTCTTCCCTTCTTCCACCTCAAGAACGAAAATAATATAATTACTAATCAATATAATCTGTGGCATCATAAAACGAAGTTGAATATCAAGATCACGATAGACAAGTAGTGCAGGAGAGCATGCCATTTTCTCAGGGAGCATTAAAAGTAAATTCATCTTTCTGCACACCTCAAAAGCTTATCAACTTACCATGGAAAGTGTTCACAGCTTTACTGGCCTCCTCTGGGCTTGAGAAACACACAAATCCAAAGCCCTTATTTATTCCTTTCTCATCTCGCATCACTTTTGCTGAAGTAATTGTGCCACTCTGACTGAAGTGCACTTTTAGCTCTTCATCGGTAACATCATCATCAATGTTCTTCACATAAACATTTGATCCCTACAGTGAAAGAATAATAAAACTAATTGTGTGTATCGATAAATCCAGAAAGAGAAATGAGAAAAGCTATTACCTTGTATTTCAAGATTTGCTCTTTGCGTTTCTCTTCAAACTGATGATGTAAAATCTGCTCACGCTCTGCCTTCTTTTGTGCCCTTGCTACATACAGAGCCTTCGATCCTAGTCAACAGATACAAAGTGAAACAGTAGAGTGAAAAGGAAATTGCTAACACTTGTCAATTTAGCTAAGAAAGATTACAAAACCTACCAATTACTGATCCATTCATTGCTTCTAGTGCCCGTCTGGCATCGTCTGGATTATTAAAGTTCACAAAGCCAAAACCTCTAGAGGTCCCATTTTCATCCCTTGCGATAAGCAGGCTAGCAATTTTCCCATACTTTGAAAACTTCTCCACCAACTGTTCTTCTGTGACATCTGAATCCAAATTCTTCATGTAAAGGTTTGTGTATTTAGGATCAGGACTAGGCAGAACTCGATCACTCTTTTTAATAAACCTTCCAACATATCTGCACCATAAATGAATTAAGAATTTAGACTCACATCCTGATATTGTAGTCATAATAGTATGAACCTAAAATTCAACTGCACTTACATCTGCTTGTCACCAACAATGGTGCCATTAAGATTCTCAATAGCAGCATTTGCAGATTCCTCGGTCTCAAATTGAACAAAGCCATGTCCTTTACTTTTCCCATCCTCCGATGTGGCAACTTTGCAAGATATTATGTTCCCAAAGTTTTGAAACATCTCTTGGAGCCTCACATTATCAATCGACTCAATCAGATTCTGCCATAGATTCCCAGATTAAGATCGTTAAACAGTGGTAGCTAGCTAGCTTACTCTCAACCAGTTACTCTTTGTTATTAAGATGAAAAAACGAAGGTACCTTAACAAACAAATTAGCTACTCCACTTCTTCTAGCATGAGGATCACGGCACGACCATGAAATTCTTAGCATTTTGCCATGGAGCTGAGTGTGATTCTTTACCTCAATTGCTTGAATTGCTACTCAACGAAGAGGGGAGTAAATTTTTAAAATAAAGGAGAAATTAAAGAAAAATCACCATGAAATTCTTAGCATTTTTTTGTTTTCTTTTGGACAATTCATAAATCAAAATGCCTCTTAATTTCTTCCCAAATAAAGAAAAATCTAATAGTATCATAAATATTATCTGTTTTCTTTACAGCATTGAAAAAAGAATCACAAGAATCTATCAACTACATTTCCTTTACTTTTCCCACACTCTTACCAGCAGCCGAACAACACTAAACAAATAAATAAAATTAATAATATCGAAAACAAGCATCACTACTAAATACCATATTCAACCAAGAAGAGGAAATGCATCATGATAAATCCGATGATTATAAATAAAATAAAAATGAATAAAGAGGAAATGCCAGTATCAAAAAAATAATAGTCGTTATGATACCATCGTGTGGAGAGAGGAAGTTAACGTAACCGTAACACGTGGACCTGCCAGTGGTAGAGTCTTTACAAACACGAACGGAAGCAAGGCTCTTGAATTCAGAGAATGCATCAAAGAGCTCACCGTCCGTCACGTCCGGGTGCAGATCACCTACATAAAGCGACGCCGGTATCGTGGCCGTCGATGGAACCACCGCCATTATCACTTATCACAAGCACAATAACGTCCTTAATTAAAACAACGGTGTCGCGTTCTATTTCTACTATTATTGTTTCTGAAATTGCATGAGACGCAATGTTGGTTTGGATACCGTGAAAATTTTTAGAAAGCTCTTGATTGATCGATGGAGTGAAGAGAGAAAAGGGGGGGTGTTGGGCGTTGTATGATGTATGTTGTATATTATTGAGAGAATTTTTGCATGAACGTAAACTATTAGATGCGCGAGTGTCACGCGCCTGTTCTGAGCATTTTAAGCGACTTCCTGGTTTTTACCTGCTTATCCGGTTACCTCTTTTTTCTATATATTAATTATAAACTTTTCAATAATATTGTTTTTAATAAAAAAAAAGTGATTATTATCATATGTTTGGGAGAGAAAAATCATCTATCAGGATTGAATGACAAAGATCCTCAAATTTAATGTTTCTTCCTAATATACAAGTTATCTTATAATGTTTCAAGAATAAACACACGAATCTCATTATAATTTAAATTATTATGACGTGTTTTTTCAGTTACTCTTGTAGAAAATTGTTTTCATGATCGTATAGATCTCAAAAATAGAGACAAACTAAATAATAGTACTTTTGATATCTCCAAATAAATATAAATATTAAATATTAATGAAAAGTGATTTAAGTATTAATTACTAAAATATTAAAAGTTTGCATCTACCATTTAAGAAAAACTTTAGTGCTATCAATTTTCTCCGCTCTATCATTTATTTTAATTTTTTTTATTTGTGTAAAACATCAATAAAATTTAAATAGATTGAAATCTTGATAATTTCAAGCTGAATTTGGCTATATCTACTATAATAAAATTTATTATTTTGAACTAAAACATTCATGATTTGGATGATATAAATACAATATTATATGTTCTTGTTGAAAAGATATAGTTAGAATTTGAAATAGAATTTACAAATATTATTAACTCAAAATATTTATTATAGATCATTTAAACATTAAAAATGTTAAAGCGTTTTGTAACGGTGCACTACAGTCACTTAGAAACAATATTGTAGAAAAATACTAGGTATTTGCTGATCTTAATCCAAAATATAACACATAATTCATATTTTAATTTGCAAGATTGTGCAAATTTTGTTTCGAACTGGTTGCACGTGCCACGTGATATCTGGTGGAACTTGCTAAACCAGTAAACGGTTAAGTTATGGAATTTGGCAATGCAATCCCAATGTGCTTTAATTGGTTACACACGTGTAAAATGAAAGTCGAGAGAGGGCACGACTGCTTCAAAGTTAACGAGGCAGCGCTTCGCTCTGGGTTCGCAGAGATTTATCGGCATCGTGCACAGCCATAACTTACCCAAAGACTCTGCCCTCTTTCACGGACACGTGTCATTTCCTCAACGGATCTGGCAAAATCAGTTTATCTTTCTCTTCTCTCGTTTTTACTAGTAAATGATTATTTAGAAATTTCTATCATGAAAGAAAAGTTTATTATTGTCCATTCGATTAAATAGAGAAATTTCCACCCTTAATCGTTCATAGATTAATTACCTAATTGATCAAATTCATAATAAATAAATAAATAAATAAATAAATAAATAAATAAATTTTTAGGGATCTTTTAAAACATAATTAAGTAATTTTTAAATAATTTTATTTAATTAATTATTTAAGTTCGAATCATAAAAAAATAAAGAATTACAAAATAAATTTATACTTAAAAAATCCTTGGGGTGCTCCAAGAGGTTAAATTGCTTCAAAAACCTTCTCAATAAAGTAATAATTTTTTCCTCCTTATTCTTAAAGTGCAAGAAAGGCTGAGCGTTTGGTTCAGGTCGATTTAATAGGTTAAAAGCGAGCGGTTTAACTTTTTGTGAACCAAATACATAAACCGATCGGTCCATAATATTATAATTTAAAATTTTAAAAACAAAAAGGAAAATTCGCTAAAACTGAATCACTACTTCCTTATTAGTTATTTCTAACTCTAGCGCAGCGCGCTCTCTCTCTCTCGCAGCAGCCGCTCGCACAGCAGCAGCCCGCCAGCCCTTCTCTCCCTCACTCTCACTCTCACTCTCACTCTCTCCGTTTCTCATTCTCAATCCCACTGCCGTCAGCATCACCTCCCCCAGTTTCCTCAAAAACTCAACTTTCGCCAGCCCCAACCGTGGTTGGCAGCGGCTCCTCCTCCTCCTCCTCAGCCGCATTCCAACGTCAGTAAAGCTGTGGTTTACCCTCAAATTTCGGCTGAAGTTTTTTTTTTTGGTTGCATAATATTTGGCCGCTGAATTTTTCGTGTTTAAGGAATTTTTGTTGTGTCAATTTGGTGTTTACTAGTAGTTTGTAGTTGACTTTTATTTATTTATTTTGGGAAATTAGATTGTAGAAATTTCTTGTGAAAGAAAAATCAATATTTGTTTTGTCTGTTATTGCAGTGATTGAGGTATTTAAACTTAATTAAATTAGAAACTTGGGGGTTTGATTTCTGTGAACGTTTGTTGTTAGAAATTTTCACGTGATTGTCTCTTTCACTTTCGCTGCTGTTTTGTATTCCCTGACCCCTGATGAGGAAAATTGAAATCATATACAGTATGCTGTGCCGATGCTCTTGCTTTTGTTCATATTTTCTTTTTACTTATTATGTATTCTTTGTTTATGTCTGTTCGTTAACGGGGAAGTAGATTCTATTCTTCTTCACTCGGCAGAACCGAACCGAAACGAACTGAAATTCCGGTTCGATTCTAAATCTCGATTCGACTTCGGTTCATATTGTTTGAACCGATCTGTTTAGATTAACCGGATACTGCCCAGCCGTAGGTATGTTCCACTGAAATTCGCAATTACAATTCGATGTAAAAGCCATAATTAAAGTCAAACACAGAAATTACATGAAAAATTATTTATTTATTTTTTTATTTGGATGGAAAGATTTGATGATTTTGGATATTGAAAGATTTGATGATTTTGGATATTAAAAATTGATTGTGATGGACGATTGCATGAAACTATTTAAAATATTTTATTAAAGTAAAGTAACTTATAAGAATTAGAGGGCTCGTTCTCCTTTTGGCATAATTTGAACAAGGAATATGTTTGTCCCAAGTTGATGTTAGTTAGATGGTTTTTCAACCCGAAATAATGATATAAACTGTTAGTTGTTATATATTTGTGGATTAATTTGACATAAGAAGCTGGCTACAATATATCTGTGGGTTAATTTTTAAATTACTTTCTCATAAATTAACTTTCTTCAAATCATCTCCTTTATTTTTAAAAAATTTAATTTACATTCTATTTTTATTAAGAAGATAAAAAAAAATTCAATTCGTTGCATTTATTATTTTTCTTTGGAATAAAAATGAAATAACTTGAGATTTTAAAAAATAAGAAAAGTAATTTAAAGATAATCAATTCACGGGTAGAATAATTTATAATTTATCTTATGTATGTTGATTATCAATTTATAACTATAAAATTATCTTATGACTGCTTTAGTTATTTGTCATTGTGGAATTAGAATCAGTTTTCTCATATCATTGTCTTGGACCATTATTATCACTTAGCACTTATGGAGTTTTTTCCAATGGGATTATAAATGTAAGTTTTGTTGTATTAATCGTTTCAAAGATAAGTACATGTATTTTTAACTGATTAGTGTATTTTTATTTGTCTCTGGATTCTTAAATAGTTTTTGAAATAGACCCACATGTCGTCAATCATTGCTTTGCTAGCCAAACTAGATAGCTATTGAAAGGGTTTACGTACTTATTTTCAAAACATTTATGCTGCGTTTAATAAATTACAATAAGAATGAATTAGAATGAGAATGAGATAGAAATTTTGAAATGAGAATGGATAATGAGAATTGGAATAAGTGGTTTATTTAAAATGTAAAAATTAAAATTAGAATGAGCTGGATTGTTATTAATATATTTACTTTATTTTTTAATCAGAATTGAAATAAGTTATATTATAACAAATTACTATAAACTACTTGATGAGCTATTATCATAATTATTATTTTATATTTTAATTATAGTGATTATTTATTCAATAATAATAATAATAATAATAATCAAATATAATTACTATTAATAATTATTGTTAATAATATATAAATATATAAACAATAATAATTGTCTTAATTATAATAATAATATATTAATTATTCTTATTATTTATTAAAAAATGATAATTATTAATAATTATTGGTAATAATATGTTTTAAGATAATAATAATTATTATATTAATTCATTATAATAATATATTAATTAATAATAATAAATATATTAATTCTTCAATTATAATAATATATAATAATTATTATTAAATAATAATAGTAACTACTTTTTATTATTTATTAAAAAACTATTATTATTTTTAATTATTATTAAAATTTATTAATTTATTAATTAATTATAATAATATATTAATTAATCATAAATAAGGATAAAATAGTTAATGTAATTTTATATAGGGACAAAATAGTTAATTTTGAGAATGAAAAATTCATTTTCACTTCTTCTCTTGGAAATGAGGTTCATGTCCCTCATTTTCAAAGTATGATAAGTTTTACGATTTCGATTTTGATTTTCAATTTTATTTTATAAAATAAACACATCAATTATTTTTATTCTGAATTTTGATATTTCAATTTAAAAAGTAAACCCAGGATTCAGTGTAACGTGTATTAAAGTAACCTTAGGGGTATATGTGTTATTTTGTATTTTAATTTGCTGGTTTCCACTCTCCAGAAGCGGAGAAGCTGCTGTTTCGTGAGAAATGTGTAGTAGGGTTTAGAAATGGAAAGCGGCGGCAAACGGAGACGAATCGACGCCGTTTTATCGAACGGCGACGACAAGATCGATCCGTCTGTTCTAGAAGCCCTCGAGAAATCCCAATCAAGCGTGGAATTACTCGACTTACGCACCGTGAAGAAGCTGGTGCTATCCTTTGAGCGCCGTCTCAAAGAAAACATAGAAGCGCGTCTCAAATACCCCGACCAGCCCGAGAAATTCGCCGACACCGAAGTCGACCTCCACGAGGAACTCGAGAAGCTCAAAGTCCTCGCTGGTGGGCCCGAGCTGTACCCCGACCTCGTGAATCTGAACGTCATCCCTTCCATCCTAGGCCTCCTCTCGCACGACAACACCGACATTGCAGTCGATGTCGTCCACTTGTTGCAAGACCTAACCGATGCGGACGTGCTGGAGGATAACGACGAACCCGCCCGCGTGTTGGTCGACGCCTTAATCGAGAACAACGTCTTAGAATTGTTGGTTCAGAATTTACAGAGGCTATCGGATGCTGATTCGGACCCGGATGAAATGGCGGCTGTGTATAACACTCTGGCTACGATTGAGAATTTGATTGAGGTTAAACCCTCGGTTGCGGAACTGGTTTGTGAGAGAACGAAGTTGTTAAGGTGGTTATTGGGGAAGATTAAGGTGAGGGAATTTGATAGCAACAAGCAGTACGCGTCGGAGATTTTGGCGATCTTGTTGCAGAACAGCACAGCGAATCAGAAGAGGTTGGGCCAGATGAATGGTGTGGATGTGCTTCTTCAGGCTGTGGCGATGTACAAGTCTAAGGATCCTAGGACTTCCGATGAGGAGGAGATGTTGGAGAATCTTTTTGACAGCTTGTGTTGTGTGTTGATGCCTTTGGAGAATAAGGAGAGGTTTGTAAAGGCCGAAGGTGTTGAGTTGATGATTATTATTATGAAGCAGAAGAAATCTGCTTATGCTTCTGCTATCAGGGCACTTGATTTTGCCATGACCAAGTATCCACCTGCTTGCGAACGATTTGTTGATGTTTTGGGCTTGAAGACCGCCTTTGCTGCTTTTATGGGTAAGGCAAGTTCTTTATTTCCCTTTCCACCCTCCGCCGTCTCTGTTTGTTATCTCAGTTTCATTTGAGTATTCTTTTTTGTTGCATTGTGAATAGGGTGTAAACATTACTGTTGAATGTTTAACATTAACATGATTTTGGCATTATGTTGCTTAGATTCCTGTGAACAAGAAGAACAAGAAAGAGCGGTACCAAGAGGAGTTAGAAGAGCGCCTTGTGTCCCTAATTGCATCACTATTTGGTAAGCAGGCAAGTGAAACACCTCAAGCGTTTTCATTTCGGGTTATTTGTCATGTAACGGACAAGGGACGTTATGTTCAAGAGTTATATGGTTAACAGTTTGCTATAGTGTTATTCAGCTGGCCCAAATCTGTTTACTGATTAATATGTTCTTGTGAGGAGATAAGATTTACGTTTATTGAATTTCCATGGTCTTTTGATTGTAAACATTGTATTTGTACACGTGCGATATTGCTGTGTGATTTCTCATCATAACGGTTGATGCAATTTAACGGCACGGTGCTACGATTACAGGTGGAATTTTGAGGGGCTCCCGAAGAGAAAGATTACTAAGTAAGTTCGTAGAAAATGAATGTGAGAAGATTGACCGTCTGATGGAGCTGTATATGAGGTAACTTTAATTCATTTGTCATCCGGCCTATTCATCAGTTCATTTCTGTGTTTTTCTCTTAAAATTGCATATCACAACTCACAATGAGGGCACTGTTTTGTTTCTGTTTGAAGAGTAAATGCCCCACTACTACGTACCTTTTCTTTTCTTCCTGCACTAAGATCAACAAATTACAAATAGGTTTTTGGCCACACCTGGGGACAGGTTGGTATATGGTTCACAAGTTGTATTTGCTTCTGATGTAATTAAATCATGATCCAGGTATTCTGATAGAGTTAGAGCAGAGACTGATCGACTGAATGAGCTTGAACTAGATGATCTAGAGGTTTTTTTTTTTTTAATGAATCCTGTAGTCTTTGTACCTTACTTCCATATTGAAATTACTTATGCAGGATTTCTTTTTGTTTTGTAGATGGATGAAGAAGAAAAGTACAATCGGAAGCTAGAATCTGGACTATACACTCTTCAGGTTTGGATCGTCATGTGAATTCCTTGTCAATCATATCAGTCAAATCTGGTATTAGATGGACTAGCACAAGTTAATAGTTGCACATGCTGCAGTTGCAATTGGTAGCTATTACCAGATAGATCTTATTAATGGTGCAACAAGATATCATTTTTTATCTTTTGGGAAACTGTTAGTATAGGCAAATGGCTAGCTAACTTGTGTTGTAGAAACTTGTAAAGTCCACCACAATAACCCCATTAGAACCTAAGGAAGTCTTATCTCAAGTAATCACACTTTCAGCTTCTTCAGTCAATTTAGTGCTGTTGGAGTAGTTCCTTAATAGATGGTTTGGCTGTATATTTGAGGTTGTCCTTTTTTTTTCCCAAACCAAAAGTATGTGATTTTCTAAAGTTTTGTGCTTTCAATCATCAGTGGTATTAATTCTTTGTGTGTGAACCTGCAGTTAATTGCTGTTATTCTGGGTCATCTTTGGTGCTCTGAGTAAGTACAAGTTAAATTTACTCATATCTCTTCATTGAAGGAGCTTCATGTGTAGCCCAGGTCTTATTTAGTTTTTGAGTATTGAGCAGGCAACCTCAAATGAGGGCAAGAATTGAGCTGTTACTCAAGCAGCAGAAGCTTACAAAGGAGGACGTTAAAGATATACTTCAGGTACATGGGTTGTAACTGATGGATTTTCTGGTTCCGACTTGTGGACACAGAAATTATTGTCACATTTCACCTCACAAGCTTGTCGTTGTACATGACCAAATGCATTGCGGCCTTTTGTTTTCAAAAAATATTTGTTCTTATTTCTAGAAAGAAGGTATAATACTGCTAAACATCTCGGCTCGTAAAAAAGTCAGTTTATCATATATCTACTCTATAATTCTTGACATTCATTTTGTATTGTCAGAGATGCTAGGTTCCTGACCTTTTTTAAAATTGTAGTGGGGTTGTGTGCTCGATGTGCTTTAATCTGCAAATGATCAGTTACCCTTATCCTATTGCATATTCTTCTTATTGAAAATTGCAGGAATATCATGACAACATTGGCGACTTAGATGGAGCGGAGGAGAAGGAGCGCGCACAAGCAAGGATTCAGAAATTCATATCAGCTTTTGGATGATCATTCTAGCTGTGGAAAACTATGAGAATATGTATGGTTTAGGGTTTTGGAATTACAAATTTGGCAATGGTGTTTTTACAGTTGTAGAGACCTACTGGTTAAAGCAATTACAAAGTGATCTTGATGTTCTTTTTAAGTTCTCATCCAAACCAAAGTGATCTAGATTATGTAGGAACTTTGCACCTCCTTGTCTTCTGAAGATAGATGTTCATTTTGTTGATAATCGATGAAAAACACTTCGCAGTCTCTGCGGCCGTTTGGTCCAAATAAAAGTTTATTGACGATGGGCAGGCGAGGTGACTAATTAAGAAGCTAATTAGTTATAATCTGAGATCTTACTTTTCATTTAACAGTTTTTTTTTCCGTGTTTTTAATTGTGTTACATATGGACAACCGCCATCCGGCGTGAATCTCCCCTACTCATTGCAGTCGGTTCTCAAAACGTTTCTCAACTAGCAAAACGAAAACGAAGAATGATGAAACTTCGATTGTAAACGGACAGAAACAGAGAAAGAAATATTTGCCTATGTACACCCTTTCGCAATTGTTTGTTGATTCACCATCGGCAAAAGTTAATCATTATAATTATTCTAGTAGTAGATACATACAAAAACAAATTTGAAATAAGTAGTTCATTTTCACGTTTTAATCAACCCAAAAAGGTTTCCTCAATTATTTCAGAGGATAAGATGCACCCAATATTGTAAATGAATGCAAAAACACAATACATAAAAGCAATCAAAATACATGTCTCATTATTCTCGTCTAACTTCAAAAGATAAAATCCTCAGACATTTTATTTAAAAACAAAAAAAAGAAATCCTCAGACATTTAGTCGCTTAAAACAATGTATAATATACTTCCAAATTACACATTATTTATGAAAATAAGCCCTAATGACAACAATGTCAACAATGAGCTTATGATTGGGCCATGCAGCAAAGTAAGTGGAGTACGTCAACGGAGTTTGACAAAATTTCAGCATGTAGTTTCGCTACCAACAGAAAAACATAAAACTGCTACCGCAGAAATAGAGACTAAAAAAGATGGATAGAAGTGAGTCCCACGCAAAAGAAAGGATGAGCTACAAGTGTTTATCCTCGAAGTTGATTGATCCCAAATGAAATTGTGCAAACCATAAGTCCAAGCAAAGCCAAGAATCCATATTTCCTGCACATGAATTATTAAAAATGAAATTAAACGTACAAAATTAACAAAGATTGCCGCACTAAACTTAATAAATACACCAAAGATTCAATTTAGTACAAAGAAAGATTCAAATTAGTATAAAGAACAAAATGCACTTGCAGAAATAAAACCCTGATGAGACATCATTTTGTCATCACATGATTTTGGTAAAATATTCCGACATAGTACTTACAATAGATTATAGATCAAGTTTACAGGATACCAGCGGGGGAGGGGGAACTCATGGAATTTAAGCATTGAAAATAGAGGCAAGGCGTCAAGTTTGTAGGCTCTTCCTTTTAAAGAAAAAAATTAAAGTTTGTAAGTTCAAGGCTAATTGATGAACGTACTTAATTTTAACATGTTAGGAACTCTGAGCTACATTAAATTAATCTACAATAAATCCATCCTTTTTCTCCAAGGTAGATTTAGATAAATCTGCCTCGTGCTCACTATTATAGAATTTCTATGCTTGTAGTTCCAAAAGGTAACCTACAAGGAATAAAGGTAAGCAGAAGGAAACAACCTTTTTCTTCTCTACAAATTAAGTATTATCAAGACATACTTAGCAACAATAATACAACCAGCAAACCCAACAATGAAACTGGTAAGCTAATAGCATGTGCAGTGATGATTTATGCTACTTTTCAATGAGGTGACCAGTGGTACATTTTCAACAGGGAAATTGTGATGCATGACCTATCACAAAGCAAGTAAAGTAGTAATCTAGTGAGGGTTATTCACCCAGCTAAACAAACAGAATTTTGTTAACAAGCTATCGTCTTGGATTGCTAATGAAGCTTACTCAGACAAATAGTGCTTGTGATTAGGGAATAAATATATCAAAGGAATTTGATCTAAATGATCTCAATGAAAAGTTTATACCGATTAGCAGTCCGAAGTCGATAAGACCTTATACTAACCAAGCAATTTAGAAACTCAATACTTTTTTAACTTGTGACCAAGATATGTTTCACTAGAATACTCTGTCTTTCACTTAACCTTTCTCTACTGACTAACATTTCTATTTTCAGCTTTTTACCCCACCTATGAAATTCAATCCAAGTTATCAAACTATGGGTTTCCATGGCCAGGGCTCACAACAGTTGACATGTTATTTTGGGGGGGGCAAAAAAAAACTAGCACCCAAAACATTTTGCCAGTCGAACCAACAAGCACTCACAAGTCATGATTGAAACTTATAGAAAAAAAGGGATTTCTTCTATTAGTAGTTTTCTTCGAAAGTGATGGTAAAATTTGTCCTCTCACTTAAAGCTCATGAAAATAACATTTCCCATCCCTTGGCTTCATTTGATGTCTAACTACCAAAACTTCATATTCGACACATGTATGCACAGATGCAGAAAAACAGAGAGATAAAAATTAGAAATTTTCCATTGTCGTCACAAAGAGATCATCATTATACGTACGCACAAGCATGCAAGTGAACCGAGGAGTAATGACCAAAACTTTGATATACAATGTATTCTAATTTTCTACGAATGAACAAATGAAAAAGGAAAGGAAAGGTTACAAACCCAATAGTGAGGCGATTCTTAGGATCGCCAGTAGCATAGCCTTTGAAATAGAAAAAACGAGTGACAGTGAAAAGGGATCCAAGGACGGCACAAGCACATGGATA
The DNA here is from genome assembly GCA_030449905.1 of Luvunga scandens. Lineage (NCBI taxonomy): Eukaryota > Viridiplantae > Streptophyta > Magnoliopsida > Sapindales > Rutaceae > Luvunga > Luvunga scandens. The sequence goes on from JASUUG010001265.1 coordinate 5,170,692, forward strand.
CTTTAGCCCTCCGACTATCATCAACATGAAAAACACCGGCATAACTTCCAAAGAGTTCTGATGCCCTCTCTGCAACAGCGACGCAGACCCACCAAGCCAATTAATTCAAATCATAATTTCTTTCCAAAAAAAAAAAAAAGATCCACCAAAATTGAAAGAAAGGTTGACCTGAACGCAGTTAAAGAGCTTAGCATCTTTGTTTTCGGATTCTACAGCATAGAGGGTGGGATAGGGCACCTTATACCTGTCCACAGAAGACATAGGAATCAGTTTCATTTCTGAACAAAATTGAGTCAAAAAATAATTAAAAGAAAGAAAGAAAGAAAGTACTTTTTGCGGGCAGCGCCAACTTGAAAACCCATCCAGAAATTGAGAAAGCAGTAGAAAACAAGAACAAGAGCCACATATCCGTATTCTTTTGGCAGAAATTGAGTTGCATCCGCCATAGTGGAGTCGATCAATGAAAACTTCTCACCCAAGAGACGACGTTGACCAACTAACTACGTGAAATACGAATTGCAGGAACTGATCTATTTCTTTCTTTCTTTATTCCTCTTTTAAAATGAAAATACCGGTCAAGCTACAACTTTCGGCCTCGTCAATATCTGTGGATTAATATTACTATTTTGTTTTAGCCGTCTATCTTTTAAAATCAGAGGCGCCGCAACGCTACGTGCTCGTGAATGCATCCACGCTGTTGTGGTTGAATTTGAATTTTGAAAAGTCGAGGGCTTTCTTTTCTTTCTTTTTTCCCCCTCTCTCTCTCTCTCTCTCTCTCTTGGAGGGTCGTGGGAGGCTGCATGGCTTAATTGTCCTGCTTCATGATCCTTTTTCGTTTCATTTGTTTTTGTTATATTTTTTATACATTTCAACGAAAGATAGAATGGAAATGACAAGATGGACGCAAATGAAGAATCTGGAAATTAGGAAACCATTTCACGTCGAGCATAAGCTTTTTTGTTTAGCCGGCAAAAACATGAGAATAGTGGATCGTTTGCACCCAATTTTGGCGTAATTTGCATAAAGATCCTTCAATACGGGCAAATTGATAAAAAGTAATTTCATTTACTAATTTTTTTTCTTAACTAGGAGCAGTTCATTTTCCTTTTTCCTTTTTTTTTTTTTCTGCATATTTTACTGAAAGTAGTTGGAAATAACATTCTAGATATAGATACCATGAAATAATTTGATATGTTAAAAGATTATAACATTTATTGAATTGTCGATGGCATATGAATCAGGTGTTTGACACAACAACAACATCCCGAACTTTTTTTTAATAATTATTATTTAGAGATCCTTCGCAATTGAAGGATCTGGAAATCATTTCAGATGGGGGATCATTATCTGCACTCTTTTTCTTTTTTTCTTTTCTTTTTTTTTTTGGAAATTTACAAAATATCTTAAAATTTGAACAAATTGATAAAAGATTAAAAGTAATTCATTTACTAAGTAGCTGAGAATAGCAGTTGAGACATAAACATAATTAAAACAACTTGTCACGTTAAACAAATACTAGACACGTTGATTGCACGTGAACTCCGCACTTGACGTGACTATCAACATTATGTGTTAGGCGATCGATGCACGGATTATCTATCAAGCATTACAAATTATTTGGGAAAAATTTAGAATATATCAAGCACTTAATGAATCATACAAAAAATAAATCATATTATAGTATGTATTTTTATCTTTATTTTGGAAAAAATCTAAAAAATCTAGAATACTCCGAGGCATGTCTTTATTTCCGGAAAATTATAAAGGCACAAAATTATCATGAAGTCATGACCAAAATATTTGTCCTTTTGTCATTATTCTTCTTCTTCTTATTATTATTTTTTCATTTAGCATTGCCCCTTGCAAAATGCGGAATTTTCCTCACTTCGAGCTGGCTACTTCTGTAAATTCTTCCTAATTACAACCTATTTTTGTAAAAGTGGAAAAAAAAATTAAATTCTAGGATAAGCTAATGGACTTTGTAACAAGCATAAAGAGCATCACAACAACAGAGGGAGTGACTAGTGAGAGTGAGTGAATCCTCTGGAAATGGCGAACAGCAAAGGAGGCAAGAGAAGTGTGCTGCTACTATGCGGCGATTACATGGAAGACTACGAGGTTCCTTCTCCTCCTCCTTGCGTATTCTTTGGCTAATTAATTAATGAAATGATATTGAATATTTTTGTTTGCCTGTTTGTTTGTTTGTTTGAGGCGGTGGTGCCTTTTCAAGCATTACTGGCTTACGGAGTCTCAGTTGATGCCGCGTGTCCCGGAAAGAAATCCGGTGATGTTTGCTCCACTGCAGTTCATCAATCGACTGGTCATCAGGTCTCTGTTGCTCCTTTATTTTAAACTATATTCTGTGCTGTTGTTCCAAGTCCATCACTATTTCATGATCAAGCATCACCATGGCTGCGTATACATCATGTCTTTGCTTTCAGTAACACTTCGGTGAATTGCTTTTGTTTAATGCTAGCAGACATATTCGGAGACACGTGGTCACAATTTCGCACTCAATGCGACATTCGATGAAATTGACTCGAGCAAATATGATGGGTTGATCATACCAGGAGGAAGAGCTCCAGAATACCTCGCTGTGAATGATTCTGTGGTTGACTTAGTGAGAAAATTCTCCAATTCTGGCAAAGCAATCGCCTCTATTTGCCATGGGCAGTTAATATTGGCAGCTGCTGATTTGGTTAAAGGTCGAAAGTGTACAGCATATCCTCCTGTGAAACCTGTGCTCATTGCTGCTGGTGCTTCTTGGGTAGAGCCAGAGACCATGGCAGCTTGTGTTGTTGATGGTAACATCATTACTGGGGCTACCTATGAGGGCCATCCTGAGTTCATTCGGCTTTTTCTTAAAGCACTGGGTGGCACCATAACTGGTTCGGATAAGAGAATTCTTTTTCTTTGTGGGGTAAGTTTTTGTTTTTAGAATCTTTTGGATTAAAAGTATGGTGGCTTATCATATAGCCTCCAGCCGTTTTGATATTTGTTGTTGATATTTGACAAAGAAGTTAATATTAATATGATTTGATATATAGTTCAGAATGTTGTAGTTCTTTTCAAGAACTTAGCAAGTTCTTATTTCTGACAAGAAACCATATGTGCAGATACCTGTAAATTTGACACTTTTATTTCACCATAATCTATAGTTGTGAAGTCTCTTCACTTGCCGCATTGAAGCATGTATATTTTAGTTTTTTTATTTTTGTGTCGGTACATAGGTGCACATACTGCTTTCTATGTATTTAACATATATTTTGAATGACCTTCTATATACTTGCACAAACAAATGTATTTATTTCAGTAGTGAAAGGCCTATGTAGATGTTCATTTAAATACGCCTATTCAGATGCGAATGGTTCGTTGAAGGTAATACTGGTTTTAGAAGTTCACTTTCTTAAAGAATCCCCTAAACTTTGATCTACGTGGAGAAAGCTTATATAAGCTTACATGAGAATTTGCTTTGCACTAAGATTTTGTTGAGCATAATTGATTCTGTTGTTCTGTTTTTTCAGGATTACATGGAAGATTATGAGGTAGCTGTTCCTTTTCAGTCCCTTCAGGCACTAGAGTGCCATGTTGATGCTGTATGCCCCAAAAAAAAGGCTGGTGACACCTGCCCCACTGCTGTTCATGATTTTGAAGGTGATCAAACTTACAGCGAGAAGCCAGGCCATAATTTCACACTAACTGCAAACTTTGAAAGTGTTGATGTGTCGGGTTATGATGCTCTTGTCGTCCCTGGAGGTCGAGCACCAGAATATCTGGCGCTAAATGAAAATGTACTTGCATTAGTGAAGGATTTTATGGAGGCGAAGAAACCAGTTGCATCCATTTGCCATGGGCAGCAGATTTTAGCTGCAGCTGGTATTCTCAAGGTAGTGTTGCTAATATTGTTGTTTACAAAAAATTTTCTGTTAATTATTTTCATCTCGAAATTAACTGAAATTGTATTTTGTAGTTTACATTCAGTGTTTCAATTTTCGAACTGTGATGGTGTAGCAATTACATTATTTTATTTTATTTTTCATGACAATCTATCTTAGAAAACATACAGCAAATGAAAATTGAATAAAATGTATGGGTTTGACCGGGGGTTTGGAAATAGCTCGGAAACTTAAGTGTGCCATTTAAGTTGATGCTGTGTGTTCATCATATTTCCACCTTCAATTTGTTGGCATATTCCTAGTGTTCATTGCACAATTATAAATTTACCATGTCATGATTATTGAACATGGTTATGCAACAGGGAAGGAAATGTACTGCATACCCTGCTGTGAAGCTTAACGTCCTCTTGGCAGGAGCGTCATGGCTAGAACCTGATCCAATCGATCGCTGCTTTACTGATGGTAATTTGGTTACTGGGGCTGCTTGGCCAGGCCACCCTGAGTTCATCTCTCAGTTGATGGTGTTGCTCGGTATCCAGGTTCTCTTCTAGTTGTTTCAGTAGATGTTTGGTTACTGGAGCTGCTTGACTTTACTGTTTTATCAGCTTGTTTGTTTGCATTTTTAGGGAATGATAAAATAGTGTAAAATAAATGTTTCAGCTGACATGGATGCGGATATTTTATATCCACACAACTTAATGTGCTGTTTTGCTTTTGGTGGGACTTTCGTTGTAAATCTGATGGGCACAAACCTGTACTCAAAAGCTTTGGTATTATCTGGGTACAAAAGTTCAGTGTGTGTGAATGAGAACACCTTTACTGTTCTTTATCATCATCTTCCAAGGTAAGGATAGTAGAACGATACCACATTTTTCTATATTTTTATTACTTGATGAAAATTATGTATTCCTTTAATTCTCTCTGTCATTTACCGATTATTTCGAGATAAGAAAAAAATAATTTTTTTGAAAAAATTAAGTATGAATGTTTTTTTTTGTTACTTTTTTTTGGATAAAAAACTGAAAATACATACTAACACAAACAACACATCAAAATAACTTTTATTTGTTCATTATGCGCACACTACTTATATGTTTTGTCATAACATTTTAGAAGTAAATTTTGCAAGAAAAATTCATCCAACTCTTTAAGACTTGCAATGCTTCCTAAAATGGAATTTATCAAGTACGGTATATAACTACCACTCTTCGGCGTTTGTTATTTCTTGAGCATAGCATGATTTTGCATTAATAATCCAACAGATATAAAAATATATATGAAGATAAATAATTGCTATCAACACAAGATTACCATAGCTAAAGTTCAGCCAACTTCAAATGTAAGGCGGGACTAGGCTAAAGAGAGTTACGTAGTTTGAAAATAGCAACTTCCCTTACCAACAGTTATCTTTAATTTATGTAGAAAAATAGTGTTATAATTTGATTCAAGTGTCCCACAATTGGCATTTTGCACTTCACATCCTTGAGATTTGGAGGGGAAATGCAGTTCCCAGAATTTCGTGGCTAAGAGTGACAAGTTGAAGCTTTTCTAAATTACCACGCCGCTTCAAGAGATACTTTTGACAGTTTTGAGCGGCCATAACCCCAGCAGAGTAAGCCCCATGTACCGATCCTTGGTGATCCATGCTTACAGCTTCCCCTCCAAAGAAAAGATTACCCAAAGGTGCTCGAAGCTTCTCATACAAATCACCAGGCATTCCAACTACATCATATGAATAACAGCCAAGAGAGTTTGGGTCTGTTCCCCACCGAGACACAAGATACTGAACCTGTTACAGAGGTTACTGAGCTAACATTAGTGCTGAACATCCTTATCATCATAATAGAGAGATGCTAAGACTAAAAGTATGCAGCATTAGTGACATTAATGACAACAAGAATAATAATGAATGACAGTTGTAAGTATATCATTAAAACAAAATCTGACATTAAATGGAATGAATTTGCACTTCTTGTGTATATAATGCAAAATGAGGTACAACCTTCCACAAAAAACTACAATCAACACTTAAGATTAGATTTAGATCATTTACCGATGCACGTCACATGATATATATCCTATTCCTATAGTGACCCCAAGCTTACATTTTGAATTTCTAATAACTATCATGTATATCATTGCCCACACTAAGTTTCAAAAATATAATAGCAGGTTCAGGACTCCTATAAATTGAACTAAAGCAAAATCAATAAGTGAAGACTATGAATTTACAGGCTCGGTTGCGTCAGGAAACATTTTCTTGAGTTGCCTCATCACAAAATTTGCAGCAGACTCATCCGATAGCTTCTCCAGATCATAAGCAAATCTCCCAGCAGCCATATACACAAGGATTGGATGCCCTGTTGCCTTGTGAAGATTAAGGAAATAACCACAAGCATAAGACGTGCAGGCAACAACGCCTAGGAGTTCCACGTTTGGCCAAAAAACTTTATCAAATCGTAGGGCAATTTTATTTTCATTGCCCACACCAATATCTGCTATTGCAGAAAGCTTCCACTCGGGAAACTTTGGTTCAAACTGAATTAAATTGGCCTTAAGAATACCAAGGGGTACTGTCACGATAGCAGCATCTGCAACAAAATTTCTCCCATCCTCAACCGTGACCATCACTTTATTGCATCCATTAGATATTTTTATTACCCTAATTATCAAGAGCCAATGCAGGGTCAAAAAAATGCAACAGAAAAACAATCAAAATGCATTACGAAATTCAATTTCCTATTTTAGACAATGGAGAGTGACTTTTTACCACATTGATCAATTAGCAATAGAATGTGCATGTTTGTTTGGATGGCTTATCTAGTGGTTAAAAGTGCTTACTTAATCACATAAACTCTATTCAAAACTTTTAGTATTATTTAGTTGTATTTTGAGTAGAGCTTTTGGGAATCAAATAAGTTATTTTGCCTCTACCAGTAAAAGCTCTAGCTTTGGGCTTTTGGGAGTAGAGATTATAGAGCTTCTTCAAAGAGTTAAACTATCTAAATTACCCTTAATTTATTTCACAATCTTATTTCATTCCTCTCATAACATTATCTTAAAAAGCTTGTCTATTAACAAAATTTTACAGTATTCAATAAAAGCTCTCATTGACAACCAAACAATTAAAATATTTTTAGTAATAGCTCTACTTTTTTTGATTAATTGGGAAGCAGCTATGGAGTAATTTCATTAGTTAAAGTTTTTGATCTCATAGGATTTACAGTTCTTGCGCTCCAGGATTTTTTACTTTTGTCTTTATGGACTGTTTATCCCTCCTCTATGTATATTGCCTAGGTCGAATATACTTATTTTGTTTCCAAGGTTAAAAAAAAAAAAATAGTCTACTTTTATAAGCTCTATTTAAAAAGTAATACCAAACAAAGCTAGCAATAGGGCAATAATGAACCAAAAAACTCACCTTTGATTTAAGCGTATGTCGATATCTTTCGAAAGAGCTTTTATTACAGGGTCATAACCTTGCACCATAAGTCCATGACCACCAGAAAGAACTTGCTCCTATACATCAAGAATGACCCTCCAACATGTAATATCCCTCTGATATCTTTATACTTCAACTTCATGTTATTACATTTCAGTTTATCACACAAGTTTCAAGCATCACATATAAAGAAAGACATCAATTATGAAGTCAAAGATTTACCAATATTCAATTCAACATAAGACCATGCATGCAAGAAAATTGCAAATTAGTACCAGGAGGTCAGAATCAACTAAATATCCCATAATTAAAAGGCACATAAAAATTTCACTCACCTGATCCCAACATTTCAATGATATCATATCGGCATCTACTGCAAACCAAGCTTCCATTCTACATATGTACCACTGCAGCACTTCATAGGCAAGTCCTTCTTGTCTGCAGAGGATAAAAATAATGTCAGCATCACTATAGATCCCAAGCTCAGCAAAAGATGCGCTAGTTTGCAAATTGCCAGACTATATTATTCTCCAAACCTTAGTTCTGGATGCCTATCTAACACAATGGATATTGCTTGAAGAACAGACATGTCATTGGTGTGCTCATCTCTCACTTTCTGTGTCTAGGAGTGTCAAGAAAGAGATAATGTTTAATAGTTACCACTGAGTATAATTTATAGCGGAAAAGTAAAAAAGAAATTCCACCCTAGAATTTACCATAAAGATCTCACCTCATTGAGAATTCTCTTGAATATTTCTCCAACTTTAATTGCCATCTCTTTTTCAACTTTATTGCCGTCCATATCATAGAGTGCATAACTGGAAGGACCAAATCCAGATCCTCAAGACAAAATTCAGACTTAGAAAAGAATAAATTATTTACCAGTAAATATTATTGGTTCAAGTGCCACATTTTTGCATGCAAGAACCAAAAAGCACATTGTTGTCAAGTGCATTGTGTGTCAGAGTAAATAGTGATTACATCAAATACAGAAAAAGACACAACAATTACCTCTCCAAATCATGGTCATACAACACAGAGTTATCACCACTGGTACGGTACAATGTAAGCCCCAGACGACGTATCAGTGGGGCCAAGGGATTCTCATTGCATACACCATGTAGCCTGAAAAATTTTTCAAGACCAAAAATATAAAGAAATAAGGAATCCAAAGACATAAATGTAAGTTACTCTATTTTTATCCCTCGAAAGAAGAAACAGAAGAGAATACTAGAGACTCCAGTGAAATATCTCTGTACTGTTTGTGAGAATTATAAGAAATTAACCAACAAGTTGGAAGTCATGCTGAACACTAAGTACAAACAAGTAAACATGAGTGAGAAAGATAGTGTCCTTAAGAGATGTAACCCCACTTTCAAAGTATATTTTGCAAGCATTTTCATCCACCATATTAATTACCTCAAAAAGACATCAGTCACACTGAAAAATAGGTTTAACAGTAGGCTTCTCATATTCTTTCATTCACTGATGATGTAGGTAAAAAACTGACCCCAAATTAGCATTTACTCTTTGTAAGTAAACATGAACAAGTAACAATTTCATACAATTATACATCAATTCCTGCTAATCTTATCACAAAATTTATCAAGACGAGGAAAGCTGGCTGGGGGGCATGTGCATAAGTGAATATGTGTGTGGTGGATGAGTGCTATATAAAGCCTGTCAGAAACTATTTATATCCCATCACAGTGTGATTCACATTGTAACAGTGCCTGATTACAATCACTATAAAGTAGTTCCTAAAAATAAATATTTTCTTTTTTGAAAATAAAAAGAACATAGAAAAAAGAAAACTTGCCATGAAGCTCCCATATCCACCGGACAACCAAATGAGTAGTCTGTATGAATACGACCACCAAGTCTGTCCCGTGATTCCAGTAAGACCACCTGCACAACAAAAAGAAAAAAGAAAAAGATGGTAATGCTATTTGTTTAGAGGAAGGAAAACAATAGACAAAAGAGCCCCTCAACCAAAACCAATTAACAACTCTAATATCTGATAATAAAATCACCTTAAAAGAAGCATCATAGAGGACCCGGGCGGCGGCAAGACCCGAAATACCACCACCGATCACAATGACAGAAGGCAGTGAACTGATTTGCGTCCTCTCAATGAGTGAGGCTACAGTATCTAGTGATCATGTATGAACCAAAAATTGAAAATAAAAAAAAAAATTAGAAAAAATCTCTAATAATAATTGAGAAAAATAAAGGACTTCAATTCAAAATGAAACCGAATAACATAACAACCACACCATATTTTTTAGCGCATTGTAATTAACAGTAACACTGTTTGCCAGCAAAAGGACACATCATGACCCTACCATTACCATATTTCATTTTATTTTATTTTAGTTTTTGTTTGTTTGAACATTCAAATAAGATTCAATTTCCAAAAAATAAAGCTAGCAATCGAGGAATCAAACGTAAAAAATTAAAAAAAAAAACATTATATGAGATGAATGAGAAGAATAATAATAAAGCGACATACCATCGAGCAAGTTGTTGGAGAATGATTGGTTAGAATCCATAATAGAGAGAGAATCGAGCACGAAAAATGGAAAATGAAAAGCGATTGATACTTGATAGTTTTAAAAAAAGAGAAAATATAAAATAAAATAAATAATTAAGGGTGTATAGGAGTCAAGAAATTAGAAATTAATTGGAAAGAATGATAAAGAATGAAAATGAGAAGGCCAGCAATGAAGCGGCTGAGATTGGAGGAATAACGCAGCTCACCGAACCAGATCATATGGTGAATCTTTTTCTGTTATTGTTTTTTTCTCAAAAAAGCTAAAATAATTTAAATCGAACGAGAAGAAGATGGAACGATTGGAAGTAGAAGAAGAGTTTAACGTCGGTTGCATTAATCGATTATGATTACGGTAACAACAGATCGACGCAATTTCCACGATTTCTCCTCTCCCTTTGGCTTTTACGTCTGAAAAAACCGAAAGACTCCACGAAACTCCGTTTCTCATACAACAACCACCCTCGATTTCATTATTCATTTTAATAAACCATTAAATGCTACGAACCAAACAAAATGAGCAACAATCATTCCAGGGCATTCTTGTCATTTCCATTCCCACCATGAGCATTTTTATTTTTTTCCCATTTAGATGTAGCCATGTAGGTCCGTCTCTTTCCAACTCCTCCCTTCCCTTGTGGTAACCTACCTACTCTGTGCATTGATGAACGTGGCTGATTTAAAGCGTTCAATCCGGTGTCGTTTTAGCTCGGTTCGTAATGCCATCCGCTTTACAATTTATACACAACTTAAACATTATTATTAACATTAGTAGAGTCCAGAATCATAATGTTTAGGACAAAACTAGCGATTGGTGGTGTGTCGGTTACTTGTTTGTGGGGTCACAGGAGGGAGAACATTTGACTACATTCTGATACTCATGTGCAACGGGAGCAAAACAAATGGATTACCGTCAGGAGTTGGGCAATTGACTCGTTTTCTTTGTCGCTGTGTCGAGCTGCGGCTGGAAAAGACTAACAAATATTATTACATTTCTGCCCTTTTACCTTAGTAGAGTTGGTTTGGTAAGCACTAGCCAACATGCAATATAAAATATCTTTTCCCAGCGCTACGATGATGACTCATGAGCAGGCCGCATTTTACTGTAATGCAAATCTTACCAGCTCATGCAGTCATGCTTATGACTCATGAGTCGTGTTTGACTGTCTGTTTGTTATTTCACTTATTTGTTTTTTTTGCTTTTTTTTTCTTTTTTCCTGGTTGTCCCACTTGCATCGCTTTTTGCGTATAATGATTTTGAATACGGTAATGAGACATTTGCGATATTTGTCGCATACTACTCGCATTTGTCATTTTATTTAATATATTTGGACCAGATCCACTTAGTAGGCCAATTTCTTAACAAGCCTGTTGTGTTTTTCATTTCGTGGAAGCAAGTGCTGCCCACTAATATGCCATAAAATATGTTTATTAAGAGTGATACTAGTGGCACCCCTTCAATATCCTTGTAAAACTTTTTTTTTCCAGCAATAATAGCTTTTTTATAATATAAAATTACATAGAACTATAAAAATACAAAATTAATTAAATCCTAATCAGTATATTTTTCTTTTTGATATAATCTCTTCACAATTCATACCCACACATCATAAACTCCTTATTTCTAGTATTAATATATATTAGATTCAATTTTTTTCTTTTTTCTATTTTACAATTTCAAAATGATTTGAAGTAATTAAGAGAAAACATGTTAGTAGTTTTATTAAATATTTATAAAAAATAAACAAAAAAATCAACTTTAACAAATCTATTGATTTTTTTTCATCGGGTGGGCAATTATATTTATTTGTAGAAATATATAATAAGAAATTAAAGGCAAAATCACAAAGCACCAATAAAATAATTGATTGGGTGTGAAGAACTGTTAGGGAATTTTAATCCAACCCAAAATCTTGCAAATAAAAATATCGAACAAATAATAAATAGAAAAATAGATAATAATAAAATCAATCACACAACACAAAAATTTACGTGAAAAACTCTTATATTGAAAAAAAACCACAGCTGCCAAAGATGACAAAAGAAAAATCCACTATATAAAAAATTATTACAATCACTCTAGTAGTTTTTCTCACACCCAAAACTCCAATAACACATAATCTTTCAATAGACCTATTATTTCCCTCATACTAAAAATTATCCACTTGCACAAAACTGATTGCTATATTATCCAAATAAGTGAACCCAATCTTTATATATATATAATAATTATTTCTTGTACGATAATATGTCTTATTTTTCTTATACTAGTATAAGAAAAATAAGACATATTTTCTAACAATCTTTACCTTGGTGAGTTTTTTAATTAGGTGAAAAAATATGATCTACCATGTATCCACACAATTATGTCGTCTCCACCTTTTTTACTCTACTAAAACAACACTCACAAAGGTCTTATAAGAATCAATTTAGCATGGGTAAAATCTTATCCTCTATCCGGCAACCATAATTTTCTACACCGAAAATCATCATACTCCACCTTATTTAGAGTACACATATTCGGCATATGTCAATCACCTTACTGAAAATAGCCACTCTCATGTTTGACTTCCTTGAGAGTCAGCAACTATCAACACAAAAATTTCACTACACGCCTTGCATAAATGTCAAACCATGCCTTGTATGCAAATCTTGTGGACTCACTAGCAGTAATACATCATTTTCCATGACATTAACGACTTGCTATGAGATTGTCTTCGTCATCCATTACAGGGGACAATCGTCTCCCATAATAATGAAAGACTTTCCACTAATGATACTATGAATATTTTCATATACTGACTTGGAGCTACCTGCCAAACTTGCTTCATTTACTTTCTGACAATCTTTTTAAGGTGCTTTGATTGTCCACACACTCAACAAACTTCTTTAATAGATGCTCAAAGGCATTGCTAGAAATAGGGGATGGTTTGCCTTCAAAGCCTTGTGTAGCCCAAATTAAATTAATACATCAGTAACTTGAATTTGCTACATGCCAAAATTGATTTTCCCATCAAATTTTCAACTCAATTCTGACGGGATGTGAAAATTTGTTTGTATACATAATTACTTTGCAGAATAACTTTTTGCTCTGATGCCACTTGTTAGGAAATTTTAATCCCAACCAAGATCTTACAAGAAAAAAAATCAAACAAATAATAAACAGAAAAATAGATGGAAAATTATTACAATCACTTTAGTATTTTTTTCTCACGCTAAAAAACTCCAATAACTCAATAGATGTATTGTTTATCTCACACTAAAAACTATCTACTTGTCGAGAATAAATTACTGTATTATCCAAATATGTGAACCGACTCTCCTTGTATATAGTGATTATTTTTTATAGGAGAAGTATTTCTTTTTTTTATACTAATAGTATTCCTCCTATAATAAGTCAAGTCTCAAAGGACAAGTTACTTATTCTTTAAAAAAAAATCTTACGAAATCATTATTGAAAAGTAAAACATATTTCTTAATAAGAATTGGTAACAAAAGAAAAATAAGTTTGATTTTAATTAAGTATATTTTTATCCTTTCTTTTTCTGTAATTTTAATTAAGAATGTATCTATAAACATGGAAATGGGTTTAAGTGCGCTCTGGGGAAGAACCAATAGCTCCACTCAGTTATCGGTCCCCCGAGTGTTGCAAATAGTTGGTTAAGGCCCACAAAACGACTAAGTTTGTTCAGTGTGTGAATTGCGATGGATTCGAGCGCAAGCCGCTAATTTAAACTGGTTGCATTTGAGAGCATCAAATTTAAGATGTGGAATATAAATTTACACTTAAAAATTTTAGGATAGTAATTGGGATCATGTTAAGCCTATGCCGTGCTGCCATAGTAATTGGGCTTGGACTGCACAGAATCCTAGTTTATGTCTATTTCTCATCATATTTTGTGTGAAGATCTTCATTTTTTTTTTACACTGGTTAATCACCAAGTTAATTACATTCTCTCACAAACCACTGGTTAATCACCAAGTTAATTACATTCTCTCACAAATAAGAACGTCACTATTTCATTTATATTTCGTAAGGAATAAATATTTTTTTATAATTTTTATTTCATAATCATGTTAATTATGAAGGTGAGCTCTCATGAAGGTGAGAACCCAAGCTCTCACAATTGTGAGAACTTGGACGTGACTGTGAAAATCTTCATTTAGTTGTTACCCTCATAAATTTATCTGCACACAACATTGAATATATTCTATGTTCGCCACCATTCTAATGTGTAATGAATAACTTCTAAGTTTTGTAATTTCGTTCTATTAACAGCATATTTTTCACCTATAAAACATGTATTTGATTATGTTAATTATCAGTTATCTCAAATGGAATTGGATTCTTTGATATGTGTGTGTGTGTGTATTATATTTCATTTGTGCAAACATATAATTCAGAGTTTTATGACACCATATTTCTCTTTTTCCCGTAAGGATGTGGTTAGTCAGAGACCACTACCCACTGGGAGTCTAAACATATACAATCAATCCAAATACGTGCAAACTCTACTTATTTTATTGAAAGTGGAGAAGAAAATTAGTAAAAGAAATTTATCATTTTCATTCTCAGAAATTTTTATTGAAAATCTAGATTCATAGTACATTTGTATGTCAATCAATTCCCAGTGGGCCGACAACCTCAGCAGTAAACTATCAAAATCAATACTTTCAGAAGTTTGGACCGCCTAGATGGGCTTCTTCCCCAAACCACCCAAAAAAACATAATAATGAAGAAAAAGGTTCTCCATCCAGATAAAAGATGGCTATCACCCTCACATGTCATTTCAGTTAAAAGTTTTTTTTTTTTTTGTCACCAATAATTAATTGTTTGCCTCACTTTTGAACACCTATCGGGTCCGTCTATAAAAATATAACGGATGTAACGTTACAGCAACCAAAGCTTTTATGGTATTTGAGAAAAGGGGTGGTTTTCAAAAAAAATAAATAAATAAATAAAATTTTTACTTTTCTCAAGTTTTTCATAGATTTTTCAATGTGTTGCATTTGTTTTGTTGTTATTTTGATTCAATCCACAAATATTATAAAACCTTACTTTCGTTTGATAGTTTTATAAATGTTGAGAGCTGATTTATCTTAAGATAGTTTTTTAGGGATGAATAAAATAGAAACGATCTTGAAAATAAGAGAAAACGGTCGTTAAAGGTGGCATCGATGGTGGATGGGGATGACACTTTGGTAGTCAAGTGAAGTAAGTGCTAGAGAGGGATTATGTTTCTTAAAAACCCTAATGGTGCGTTTACTTTCTGGATTGAGGAATCAGAATTTGAAATCGGAATGATTGATGGTGTTTACTTCGTAAAAATGGAGCAGGAATCGAAATCCGAATCCGAATCCGAATCATGGGGCCCACCATTATTTGGAAATGAAGAATGGGAAATTGATTCCCACGGGAGGAGGTGGGAATCAATCTCCCATTCCCTGAAATTCCTATTTTGCCCCTCCCTAAAATTAAAAATAACCACTTTGCCATCATTTGTAATTAATTAATATACTATTATAATTAATTAATTAATATATTATTATAATTAATGAATATATTATAATTAATTAATATATTGATACATTATTAAAAATAATTATAATTTTTGAATAAATAATCACAATAATTAATATATTATTATTATAATTAATAAATATTATTATAGTTAATTAATTAATTTATTGATACATTATTAAAAATAATTATCAATAATTATCATTTTTGAATAAATAATCACAATAATTAATATATTATTATAATTAATTCATGTATTATCATCAATTAATTCATATAATTATTACTATTAATTAATATATAAATATATTATTAACAATAATATATTAATAATTATAGTTTTTGATTAAATAATCACAATAATTAATATATTACTATTATTATAATTAATTCATTTTTATTAATTAATAATTAAATAATTAATTATATTAATTAATAATAATATGTTAATAATTAGTTTTTATAAATAATTATAATTAATATTATTATTATAATTAATATTAATTTACTAAAATATTATTTTGACTAAATAATTAATTCAATATTATTAATATGTTATTATATTAATTAATAATAAACAATTATTATAATTAATTATTATATTATTAAAATTAATTAATTAATTTTATAATTAATTAATATTATCAATAATAATTATTATAACAATTACTATTAATTATTATATTAATACATTTTAAATAAATAATAAAAACATTATAATAAAAATATAAAATAATATGTTATTATAATAATTAATAATACAATTATTATAATTAATTAGTATATTATTAAAATTAATTAATTAATTTTACAATTAATTAATATATCAATATATTATTGACAATAATTACTAATAGTAATAATTTTTAAATAAATAATCATTATAATAAAAATATAAAATAATGATTACGACAATAATTCATTAAGTACTTTTTAGTAATTTGTTACAATCTAATTCATTCCGATTCCAACTCCAAGACAAAGTAAACACATCAATAACAATCCAGCTCATTCCAATTTCAATTCATATAGTTCAAGCAAACAACTTATTCTGATTCCCATTCCCTATTCCCTATTCTCATTCCAGCCCATTCTCATTCCTACCCATTCCAATTCCAGTTTAGTAAACGCAGCATAAGATTAATGAAAAATTGAGTTGTGGAGAAGAAACAAAATCTGTTTTGCTCTAGGTGACCTGATATTATGTACAAAGTGTGTCTGAAAGCATCTCAGCATCATTTTAGACCCGTCGCAAGCTATAATAAGCTATTTGCCTCCTTATGTAGGACTTTTGGGTAATTTGACTATTCAACTTAAGTTTTTCAACTTTTTTAAGGATAGACACATGTCAGCTGTGAGATTGTCTTCGATGATAGTACTCTTAATATCTGATTGGCTTATTTCAAATGAATCAATTAGGCTTTGGGAGTAGTTGACTTCTCTGCTAGTAGGTCAAATGATAGTTGAGTTGGTTCTCTCTCTCACTTTTAGTGCATGACTATTAAAAAGATGTTTTGAGAATATCCTTAGAAACCATATCATGTTGACATACAGTAATTTAAGTGGAGGGTCTGTCATTGTTATAATAGTCCTTTATCAACATGTGGCAATTTCAAGACATTTTAAGAAATACTTTCTGCATTTTATAAATTAATAGGGTAGTCTGTACACTTTTCTTGAGTTATTTCCACTCTATCTTTGCCCTTTGAATTTTTCTTCATATTTTGCAAGGGCAAATTGAGCATAAGGTCCAAATTTTACCACCAACAGCATTATATATTCATTTGTAAAGAGTTTAGAAAATGTAAAACAATATTTGATAAGTATAATAATATTTTGGTGGCCTTAAGGATACAGGTATTGTATTGCGTAGATTTACGTCTGATTAATGAATTATAGTACTAAAAAGTTAGCTTGAACGACCATTCACCTAAGGTCATGTTCACGTTTAATTTGTTACAGCTTTGTATTCGGACCATTGGGACCACTCATTTAAAAAATGCAGCAGATATTTGTTATATATATGGTCTATTAATTATTTACGTTTTTCTTGTATTATTTTGAGTGTCATAGTTAACCAACCAAGTTGAATAATGCTGCAATTGCATGATTGCATCTATTATTTCCATTTCAGATAAGGTTTTCTTTTAAGAACTAAAATGATAACTAACAAATAAAATATTTAACTTAGTGAATGACAAAAATTTCTTACCTCACCCATAGTAAAGTTGTTGTTTCCAACAAGAACTCTGTAATACTCACATTTTTTTGTAATATTTAGAGCCGAAATACTTATTTTTGGTCAATATTTTAATGCTCTGTAATTTAAGATATCATTTGTTTTTTTTATCTGAAATTTGAATGTGTTTAAATGTTATTAAAGTTTGAGTGGGTCTAAATGTATGTATCAGAATAATATGTTTGTTTTTTATTTTTTGATGTATGAGTGTAAGTGGTAAGTTGTTTGTTTCTATAAACTCAAAAGATCTTAAATATAATATTTTTACACTTATAACCTTGAAAGTGTTATATACACTTGAAATTTAAATAATAGATATATATTTACAATGTTTTCTAATATTATAGTTTTTATATGTTGTATATATTTATAAGGTAAGCATTTGATATATAATTTCTGAAAGATAATTTTAATAACATTATTTTTTTTTGTCATTTAACATAATATTTATACATAAAATAGTTGCTGTTTAATAATAAAAAAATTTGTTTAAAATTCAAATTAAATTTTTTTAACTGTTTAATATCAAGTAAAATTTGAGGTCAAGGGAAATTCTAATATGACATATAATAGATAGGTAGGAAATAAATACATTTACTGAGGGCATTTATGAAAAAAAATTAATTTTGTATTCAGACATTTTATCATTAGGATAAAAGTCAAGAAATTTTATTTTTTCATTTAGATAAAAATATCTTACAATAAGATTTTAAATACAAAAATAAATAAGCCAAAATATTAAAAGATCTTAAATTAAGACAAATTAAGACTTTAAACATGAAAATAAACAACCCCTAATTTTCTCTCTCTAGATTGAGAAGAAGATGATGTTTCATGGGAAAAGGCAAAGTGACTATGCTGTTTTAACATTTACCCACTTATATACTTGTGAATAAGATATGACAAATTTGAGAAATTAGTTATTAAAATTTTATCCATGATAGAATTATAAAAAAAATAAAAATTAAGGGGTAGTTGAAAGTCTGCCTTTGATTTAACATGTCATGTCAAGAATGACATTGGTCACATGGCCTTAAACTAATGGTTGTTACGGCATTTGCTTAAATATGATTTTATTTTTTCTATTGTTAATTTTCGCAGAGAAGTCACTGTATTTAAGGTGTAAATTGATATTTTCATATCTTTTAGGGGTATTTTAAATATAGTCACTCTAATTGGGGGTAATTTAAATATTACTTAATTCAAAATAAAATAGTAGCATCTTTAAGAACCTTTAATTTAACAAAAATAAATAAATATGAGTAAGAGATTGTTTGTTAAATGTTTAAAATCTGAAATTTTATTAATTTTAATTTTTTTAAAAAAATATGCTTGTTTATTTTTTGAAACTTATGTCTGATTTTTAAACATTTACATCTGAATAGAAAAAATAAATTTTTGTGACTTTTATCTTAATGAAAAAATATATAAATGATAAGTAAATATTATATTCTAAAAATATCTTTGTAAAATATCTTATTTCCTAAATTATAAAATCTAATCCTCTTTTTTTGTTTTAATTTAAAGGGATACAAATGTCATATAATTAAGTTTCAGATTTTTTTATTGTAAAAAGAAATAAGATACCACTTATATTCAAATATTTTTTTTAAAAAAACAAACATGTCATTCATATTTTCGTATTCAGACCTATTCAGAACTTAGAAAAATTCCAACTTATTTAGATTTCAGACAAAAAAATAAATGCTACCTAAGTTAGAAATTAATTTTTTAACTTCACATCTCTTCTATGATTCAAGTTCATGTGGCTAGCTAAGAAAAAAAATGCTTGAAAAATATTGGATCGTGGCTCTAGCAACCAGTTGAATTTACAGTGTAGAGTTCAATCTTTTACCAAACTCGAACAGAAAATTTTCTTTTTGAAAAAGAAAGAAAGAAGGACGACGTCGAATCTCCCATGAAATTAAGCCCTAACTTTGAATCAAGAAAAATACCAACCCCATATAACACGGATTGATATTTGCTAATTTCCCATCTCTATACTTATCACTCTTCACCAATAATCTTTGTTCTTTTTCCTTTTAAATGCTTAATCGTGACGTTTTATATATATAATAGTCGTTGAATTACTAAATAATTTTCACTTTTTCAGTCACCTATGGATTATGATTGAAAGACGGTTCAAATTCACTATTAACTGAGATACATTCACTTTGAACATATTGAACAAAAATTTACATATTATTTTCTCACAACAAAAAAAATGAAATTAGAAATTACAATATCAAATTTATTGTTTTCAATTATTTGAAAACCAGTAGCTCAAAATTGATTCAAAGACGAGACATGGCAAGAATCTGTACCCGAGGCTGAGCATTATGATCATAACTTTGAATATTTCCTTTCGCATCCTCCGAGACAGCAAAATTCTTGGCCAGAGCCCTTAGCTGAAATTTCTGAATCTTGCCCGTAGCAGTCTTGGGCAACTCCGGTAAAATTACTACTTTCTTTGGTACCATAAAATGGGAAAGATTTTCACGGCAGTAAGAAATGATGTCAGCTTCATTAACATCATCAGTTTTACCAGCGGAATTGGTCTTGACCGAAATGAACGCACAGGGGCTTTCCCCCCATCGAGGGTGTGGCATTGCAACGACAGCAGCTTCCAGCACTCTCGGGTGTCTGAACAAGACATTTTCCAGTTCCACGCTGCTGATGTTTTCACCGCCGGATATGATCACATCTTTAGATCTGTCCTTAATTTCCAGGTACCCGTCAGGATGAATCACCCCAACATCTCCCGTACGGAACCATCCGTTTTTGAATGACTGTGAAGTTGCTTCTTCGTTTTTCAAATACCCTTTCATTATACTGCTTCCCCGCAGAACAATTTCTCCCATTGTCCTGCCGTCTCTCGGGACACTACTCATAGTGTCCAGATTTTTCACATCCACGTCAGCGAGAGTGAGTATGCTGATCCCTTGACGGGCTTTGAGTTTTGCCTGGTCAGGTTTCGGCAGCTGGTTCCAACTTGACT
Source organism: Luvunga scandens (assembly GCA_030449905.1). Lineage (NCBI taxonomy): Eukaryota > Viridiplantae > Streptophyta > Magnoliopsida > Sapindales > Rutaceae > Luvunga > Luvunga scandens. The sequence goes on from JASUUG010001265.1 coordinate 5,191,339, forward strand.
GCCACTCGCACACCAGTGCTGGCCCCGTGGCCTCGGTGAGTCCGTAGGCGTGTGTGACGTGGAAACCGAGCCGTTCGATTTCCTCCAACAGAGCAGCCGGAGGAGGTGCGCCGCCGGTGAGGATCTGCACCGGGGAAGCGATTTCTTTCCGCTCTTCGGGTTTGGCCTGGAGGAGTATGTTGAAGACGATTGGCGCGCAACACATGTGGGTGACTCTGTGCTGAGAAACGTTGCGGTACATGTCGTACGCTGTGGTGTTGCGGAGACATACGTTGGTCCCACCGCGTGCGGCGACGCCCCAAGTAAAAGTCCATCCGTTGCAATGGAACATTGGGAGGGCCCACAGGTAAACAGGCGCACTGCCCATTTCCCAGCCCAAGATGAGGCTGAGGGTGCTGAGGTAAGCGCCCCTGTGGCTGTACACAACTCCTTTGGGGGCAGATGTGGTACCTGACGTGTAATTCAAAGTGATGGGATCCCACTCATCATGGATTTCTTCAGGGACAAATCTTGGATTGCCCATTTGGACAAATTGTTCGTACTCCAACTCGCCGAAGCGGATGCCTGTGGGGGAGTCAATGTCATCGATGAGGATCACTCGAGGCCCCGCTGCATCTATGTCTTCGACGAAATATAACTTGAGTGCTTCCCTTGCTAATTGCACGTATTGGCAATCTACAAAGAAGACTTTTGCCTCCGAGTGACGCAGAATTGAAGCTACGTTTTTCGCATCCAGCCTGACGTTAATGGTGTTCAGCACTGCCTCCGCCATCGGCACCGCAAAATGCATCTCGTACATGGCTGGGATATTAGGGGCCAGCACCGATACCTGCGCCCATATAATAATAAAATTAATTCGATTTTAAATTCTGATGATACGGGCGCGGGCGCACTCTTTTAAAATTAATGATATTAAAAAGCTAGCTAGAAATAACTTACAACGCTGTGTTTGGGGATGTTCAAAGAGCGGAGGGAAGAGGCAAGGCGGCGACAGCGGTCATAAGTTTGAAGCCAATTGAAACGGGTGCCTTCGTAAATAATAGAGGTGCGATTGCCATAAACCGTGGCGGCTCTCTTCAAGAATGTTAAAGGAGTTAGAGGGACGTAGTTCGCTTCACATTTTGAAAGCCTATCCATCTTTGAACTTTGATGATCAAAAGACAAATGGATACTGCAGACACAAAATGCGATCAGCCTGAGAAAAACTAGAAAGAAAGAGTAGTATTAGGCGATCAGGCGGAGAGATGGAATTGATTTTTGAAGGTGCAGGGTCTCACTGAGACCGATTGGGATTTATATAATAGTTGGAGCATCCGAGCATACGTGGTAACGTAAGCGGAAGTTATTTATTTTGGTAAGTGGGAAAATGAGAATCATGTTCTCTCTCTGTTTTTTTTTAATCATTTTTCTTTTTGCAACTAAATTACATCCAAATTGCTAAGTTCTTTACTCGCATTTGAACAGAGAGTATCATGTATGGACCGTTGACCAACTTAACAACCAATGTTCTGATGTTATCACGTGTAATTTGAACACACCGAGATATACATTTTTGACCGAACGACCCTATTGCATGGTTCACGAATGCATTGATTTTTCCGTGGACGTGTGCTGTGTGGGGTTCAATAAAGGATTTGAGCATTTGAATATAGTCTTGAGCTAATTTGTGCTAATTCTTCATAGTTTTGTGTCACATATGTACATATAATAATATAGATTAAGATTTAATTAATTTTATATATTTTTTTTCAATAACTGTTGTTTGTATCTTTCTAAAAAATTCTTTTTTTATTTTCAGACAGTGACTACTTGACTCATATTTTTCTATTGTTCCTTTAAAAAAAAAAAAAGAAAAGAATAGAGGTCCACAACATCGAACCGGTAGGGGCAAAGTACTCGTTTCAAGGGGCTGATTGACTTGAAGATCGCTATCTTTTTAACTGGAGTTAATTTCTCAGGCAAACAAAAATTAGTTGATGGTTGTTATAGCCATCGGTGGCCTTGAATTATAATTTCAGTTGCGGCAAATTATTAACACCACCTCCTTTATCCAATAAGGACCTATTCACATACTGTCTTTATAATTGAGACTTTTTCCCCCCTCCTCTTTTTAATTGAATTGTAGAGCAAATAACAGCGACATCATCTTGCCGAGGGTGGCCCCAAATTGCCAGTACAACAGATCCACTTATGACCACTCGATTTGTTTTCGACAGATTTTCAAGAATGTGTGTATATATAATCCATTTCAGGATCTGACACTTCATTAAAATTTGGAAAAGATACTAAGTTATATAATTTAATAATATAATATTCAAAAAAATTACTAAATAATAATAATAATAATAATAATAATAATTTTTCTCTAGTATGCATGTTTGTACGTTTTTAAAATACGAATTCATTGTATACATCATTCGGTGCATTAATTTTCTATTATTTTTTTGTTCAATTAACTAATGCACCACATGGCGTATAACTTTCTATTATTTTTTTGTTCAATTAACTAATGCACCACATGGCGTATAACTGAGTCCACATTTAAAAATATCCAGACTTCTAAACCTGAGAACGATATCTCTTCAATAATGAGTAGAATCGCTAAAAGTAATTTGGCATGGCCGTCAGAAAAAAGAAAAACTTTGTGTGTGATTGATCGGACAACTCAGGTACTAGCTTGGACCTCATCAATAATTAAATAATATTAGAAATTTGAGCTATCACATAATAAATACAGGACTACAATTCTCTCATTATCTAAGTACTCTTGATATTTTATAAATATTGTATCATTCATATTTTAGTGCTAGTGTATGGTTAGAGTTCAATTACTTTTTTTTTTTAAATTTATTAACCATCAATCACATTAATAAAATTTGTTCAAAAGAATATTATATTAAGAGAAGATTCTAATTCATAAATATAACAGTTTTAATAGATTTTATTATAAACATCATGTGTGTGTGTGGAAGATTTTAATCCATAAATATAACAATTTTAATGGATTATATTATAAACATTATATTATATGTGTGTGCGCGCGCGCCTACCTATATACGTATAGTCATAGAGACACACAAGCGTACGTTTTGGGGCCAGTTACTTTAGTTAGGGCGACTGAGCAGCGATCGTAATGGCTTTCCATGTATAATCTTGCCTACCTTCTCTTGGATAAGAGTACTTCAAGAGTCAAGACAATTGAAAAGCAAAAGATGCAAATAAACAAAAGTAATAATGTGAGAAAATGTATCTTTAATGGCGGACCAGGCGGCTGGTGCTTGACCAGGAAAAATTTTAAGTGGAAGTGAACGTTAATTGCATTGGTTTTGTCAAGAACTTGAACGGAGAAAGCTGAGTACACTACCGACCATACAGAATGAGTGGTGGAGAGTATATTCCTTGCGTTCAGCTCAAGAAAGAGAAAAAGAGGAAATAGCGTTGGGAGGTAATTTCCGTGCGAGACCAACTACTTTTGAGTTATTGCGCGGAGGAATTGTTCTCGTAGCTTCCAAGAAGTTCATCCGAAAAACATCAAATTCGGTCTTCGTTTTGAACAGGAAGATACATGAATATTGCTTGCCCCAGTCAACCCACGAAGCTAATCAGCAGTCAACCGCCTTCTTTCTCGATCGCTACCCCCGTCGTGGGTGTTACCAAATCGCATTTTACTCTCTACAAAGCCTTAAAATTTATTGTAGTTTCAATTTTCTCCTCCTTTCTCATCTCGTCGTTCCTATGAATTATTCAAAGATTAACGCCAGCAAAAGCCCTCAAATCAAACTTTAAAAAAAAAAAAAAATTGGGCCAAACAGATTTCACCGGGAGATTTGGAATTCCACTTTAAAATTGATTCTGACAAGCACACACGTAAGCAATCAATTTTTTAAAAAATAAAAATAAAAATAATACACAAGACTCACATGTAAGAAACTCAAATGATTGAGAAAAAAAAGAAAAAAAAGAATAGAGAGGGAACGAAACTGAAACCTATTCCCGCTGAAAATGACCAACTTAAGACACTCTACGACTTGGGTCCTCTCAAAATAAAAATAATAAGATAATAATAATCAATCAATAAATGAACAAGATAAATAGGATAGTCTCTACGTTAATTTATGCACATGTCCTCTTTCCTGGCCATGTGCTTTTTTGATAGATCCAATCCAAATGTTAATTGCTGATTTGGATAAAAGTAAACATATCAAACTTCACACAATTTGCTTGTAGAGTATGCAAGTTAAGACTATTTTTTTTTCTTCTCTAATCTCCGGCACTATTCATCGACTTTAAGCCAGATTCATGTGAATATTCTTCATCGTTGTAATTTTTTTTGTTATATAATGTATGAGATAAATAATTTTTTACAATCTAAAATAAAATTTTTTTCCATTATCGACTTATAGACGGGAGTACACTTTTAGGGATTAAAGTTAAAAAACAGCCATTAATGTTGGAGTAAAATGCCAAATTATTAAAATTATAGGGTCCAATTGAAAAAATTTCCATTGCAAAGGCCAAGCTTATAAATAGATATACAATATGCAGCAACATATTCAAATATATAGTGGCTGCAAAGCCAGCTCGTGCAACTCGGCCCCAGGCCTCAGTTTTAAACATTGAACTTGACTTGTACAGTTATATTAATGGAGAAACGAAAGTGCTTTCAACAACTAATAAATTTTTGTTATCTAATCCAATTATGGTTCTTCCTTAACTTTTGGTCCAAACAGTGCGCCTAAGTTAACTAATTAAAACAATCAGCCAACCAAAAAAGAAATCCCACGTCCAAAGACAATCTAAACTTAATAAAACCAGTTCCTTACGTTTATTTATCCCCTGTCTTGGCCACCGATATCTGACTTTGACTTTTTAGGATTATTTTCATTCTAGCCCTTGCTGTTCTGATAATATCCATCTTATTGCAAAATATTTTTATCCGTCTTTTCAGCTTCTTTCATTTACTCTAACTCAGGTTCATGTGAATAAGGACCGGCATAATTGTAATTCATCAAGATATTGAATGATTGCATCACCTTAAGTAAAATAAGATTCAACAAATTTTTATGGTTTAACTAACTGTTTACTATGAATTTGACATGGTTTCAAAATTTTATAAAAACGAACAATAATTAATCAATAAAATTCTTCAACATCTTCAGAATATAACTTTGTTTCAAATTTTTATAGAAATGAACAATCGTTAATCAATAAAATTCTTCAACAGTTTCAAAATATAACTTTGTTTCAATTTTTTATAGAAAGAAACAATCGTTAATCAATAAAATTCTTCAACAACTTCGAATATAACTTTGTTTTAATACAGGGATAGAGCCATAATTAAAATTTCAGTCAGAATCAGGTTTTATTTAAGAACATTAAAATTATAAGGGTAAAATCATAAAAGCATATATTTCAAAGGTTAACTTATAAATTTTCAGTCTACAACAAACAGAATATACTGTGGCCTCATCGCCAGCATAAGCAATTCGGCCCCCGTTTTAATAAACTTCACATGTTACCTGTTTCTATATGGTTGGTGCAATATATTTAATAGAGCCCCAAAACAAATAATATTCCAAAATTTAAAGGGCATGGCCGCATGGGTATCGTTGAATAAATAATATATTTTATTCGATTATGCCAAGTTTCTTGTATCAATAAAGATTTGATTCTTTCTGACGATCTCATCTCTCGGCCTAAGCCTGCCAAAATCAATTAAAACAATCAAGATCAATGAGTCAACGAGTCAATACTATAAATAAATAAAAAATGAAGATCAATTATCACAAGTGTTTGTGGCGAAAATTTAAAATGCCTAATTGCCATGTTACCATCTAATTAGGTGGTCATCTACAGTATATGTATATATTTCATATATGAAAAAAAAATTAATAAATAAGAAATATTCACCATTTAACATGAAACATCTATTATTAAATTTGATATCGAAGACCATTAAACTTAAAATTTGTGACCATTAACTTCAGTTTCAAGTTGAATGATGAGTGCTTCATATTTAATGGTAGATATTTCATATTTATTGGTCTAATTTTTTTCATGTATGTAATACATACATATATTGTAGCTTAATCATCTAATTAATTGATACAAAGTTCAACTCATCTTATTTATTTATTTATTTACTTTTATTCAGTTGTGTGCAGCTTAAAAGTTAAAAGAGAGGAGGATGAATATGTAGTTTACTGATGGCATCTGTCTAAAAATTTGAAGTGAATATGAAATTGATCTAAAAACTCATACAGTCACCATCTCGCGCTCGTGTTACACGCCTTTTTTTTTTTTTTTTATTACTGTCCGCGTACGGTCATGAATCACGACATTTAATTAATGAACAAGTGAGAGCATGTGTATCATACACACATAATAGACCAAACAAAATTAATCTTTTGTGATGTCTCCGTCAGTTTTAGTGTACGGTTTATTTCTATTGAATTTTGATTCGGCTTTTGGTTTTATTTGAGCTTGTGTTTATAAAGTTGTGATTAGAGGCTATGTTAGCCTTTCGATTCAAATCTGTTCTTAGCCGCAACCAACAATCACCTATGAACGAGAGAAAAAGTCATAAGAAATTCATCTTGGTTTGGAACTTTGGATGGTTAAAAGTAAAAGATTTCACAAATAATTCTCACGTGTCGCTTGTCTGTTGATAATAATTAAACAGTTTAAATTTAATCATCCCTTAATTTTTTTTTTAATCTATTAATCACAAATCACTAACGCGTATTTTATTTTGAAAAAAAAAAAAAAAAAAAACACTCTGATCGGTTGCAAATCCTCTCGTTGGCTCTTTATTAGGGACCAAATAGTCAAACAAACTTCTTTATTAACAACCGCGCATAAAGATCCTGGAAAGAGATGACGAAAGTGCTGTTCCATGAAAGAAGAGCAAGTGCTGAGAAATCAAGAGCACCATAGCCATTCCAGTCAAATATGCGTCACAAACATCTAAAGGACCAAAAGGTGAACGGATCGACCTTCTTCAACTTGTTGTATGGGTTTTGAAGCTTGATCGGTTAATTAAATTCCAAGTCATGTTCAATGCCCTATTTTTTTTTTTTATTTCTCGCTTAAAATTCAAATTTGAATTTGAACCGGGAAATTGCGGTGGATTCTTCTCTGATTTCTATAGTTTTGCTACACTCGATCCAAGGACTAACCGTCAAATTTCAATTTTTTTTAAAAAAACTAAATTTATAGGCGTGATACCTTGTAATCGAACTCGTGCTTGATAGAAATATTAGATGTATAGAATCAACAAATAAGGTGGATTCATTAACAAATAAAAAAGAATGATAAAAAAGAGCTTATCCATTCCCCTTAGATTTTCTAGGCTCACACGCATTGATTAGGATTTTCATATGCTTAATTTCGAATTAGCCCCTCATAAATTGATTATTTTTAGATCACTCTCTTTATTTTTGAAAACTTCAATTTATCCTTTATTTAAAAAAAAAAAGACAAAAAAGATTATCAACCCACCCCCATTTTTGTCTTATCTTTTGAAAAAAAAATGAGAGAAACTTGAAATCCTCAAAAGTAAGGAATAACTACGAGATAGGCAGTTGACTTAATTCATGAGATGAATAATCTAAAATATACCCAAAATTAAATCATATTTAATGGCCCTAAATGAATTTATCTCATATTAAAATATTTGTAGGTAGCAATGGGAAGAATCCTATCCCATATATGTGCTTGGAATAATCAAATGTCTAACCCGCTTCCTGTCATATTTATTGGGACAAATAAATCTTCTTAATTCCACTCACTCAAGTTATATTTAGTATTGAAGTGTTGTAATTTTTAAGTTATAGTTATTATAAAAAAAATTATGATTGTAAAATAAAAGTTGATTCTGTTTAGTAAATCTGACTTTTAAATAATAATATTAAAAACATAGCAAGGATATTATAAGGATTGATTTAACTTAGTTTCTAAGCTTTAACAATTAGTATTTTTTTTATCAACTATTTTTTTACTCTAATTTTAAACTATATCGGGCTAACCTCTATACTAAATAGGACATACAAATCCTGTCCCAACCAATTTTTCTGTAAAATCTCACTTGCAAGTAAATTTTTGGACAACACATCAACAAACAAGTTACAAAAACAAGTTACAAAAACAAGTTACAACTTAAAGAATATTACAGCAAAAAAAAGAAAAAAGAAAAAGAATATCAAAATACCAATTGTATAGCAACGTACAAAACTGAGAATATTAAAGACAATTTAATGTATATAATATTATAACAACATCATTAATGAATTGTCGTTCTCAATTGCATAGCAAAAAGCCAAATTACAGCTCAAGTCAAAGTGCCAAACTGCGTGGACGCTAAAAAGTGCTTCTGGGCAAACTCGCTGGCGGCGGCGCGGCTCTAATTCGAACAATAAAATAATTAGGGAAAAAAAAAAAAAACAAAGCAGGACACTTACAAGGAACAAGATTTTAACATTGTGGACGCATCTTAAAATTTTATCTTAAATAATATATCATTCATTTATTAATTATTAAAATAAAATAATTAATTTATTTAAAATTTATGAAAAATCATCAATCACTTTACAAATGACATATTATGTATCACAATATTTTAAATAAATATGATATATTTACCGTCACTCTTTTAACATTTAGCATGCTCCCATCCAAATAAAGTCGAGACAATAGAATGTATTCCATTCTCATCTATTTTAAAGTTGTGACATAAAAAATATGTTCTAAATTCCGATCCCTACTGAAAATCCACCACCTCTCTATAATAGCAATATTTTTTTTTTCAAATCATTATCAATATTCGGAAGAGAGAGTTTGGCTTCTTTCTTGTTCAAACGGATTATACAATTCAATTCAAAGAAAAAAATAAAATAAAAAGAGAGATCACCTAATTGTTTTCAATTTTAATTTAATTTTATTTATTTCCTTTGAACAGGTGCATACTAGTAGATTAGAATATATCTGTGGTAAGATGTATAAAACAAAATAAGTCTCCGCTAAGTTGACTGATTAACACACGCAACATTTTTGAGGGGCTCCTAGATCGTTCTTTCTTCTTACTTCTTTGCATTGAAAGAAAAGAAAACAATTATTTTAGTTATTTGGTTTCTTCGTCCCCAAAAAAAATAACAATTTGATTAATTTACTGAGTGTGGTGACGGCCAGCCGTCGCACCTTTAAAAATATCATATACCAGTGCCAACCGGGTTTTTTTTTTTTTTTTTTTTTTTTCTGCCCCTAGGGTGATTGCCAACTTGAAGAGATCAGAATTCGAGTCCGGGACGGAGAGCACAACAGCTGGGTCGATTGAGTGATTGACCCATGAACTACGGCAGTACGAGCTCAGCGTGCAATTCTATCTGTCAGTGTCACAATGGGCTGACGCAAAATATTCCTTAACCGAATCTGAAAAATATGACTTTCTTCACGTAGACATATGTACAGAGGGTGAGTCTCTTTTAAGTGTGGATTGTTTTTTCTCTTCTTCTTCTGCGGCTATGTTATTAAATTATATGATTTAATAAAATTAATATTTAATTTATTATAAAGTTATATGATTTAACAATATATCTGCACTAATTATATTAAATTATATGATTTAATAACGTATTTATATTAGAAAAGAATATATATTTATATATATCATTAGTTAATCTTATCTATGTGTAATTGTTTAGGTACTTTCTTTTATCTTTTAAAAATATCATATTTATGAAATCTAGTTTAATTCGCTTAGTTACATATTATGATGCATAATTGCACATGTTAGAAGCTCTTATTGAGAGTTGTGAGCTCCATAATAAAACTCTCTCAATGAGAGTTCGTCATGCGCATAGTCGTACATCATAACTTACGCAATTGCACATACGCAACAGCACATACTAGATCAAATTCCTTATGTTTAAAGTTGGATTATAAAGTTTGTATTCCACCCAAACTGTCAAGGTGTTGTAGATTTGTAACCATAAAATTTATCTTAATATTTTTAATACATTTTTGAATATCTTTTTTTCCCTCTCTTAAAAATGCTATGAATCCAGTGTTGACCGAGCTATTGTACCTCAAAACTTGAACAGTGACAAAGATCAGATTTTATTAGTTTTTATTAACTTTTTAAGGCATAATTTTTTTAAATTTTTATTATTCTAGTATATTCTTCCATCTTTAGTTATTTCAATTTCAATATATTCTTTCAACAACTTTGTACATACCTGTCTGCTCCTCTCTCCATGTTTTTCACAATTCTAATTTTCCTTGTAAAATTGGTTAAGGCTTTTGGCAATTCTTTACGGAGTTAAACTTGCTGAAACCGAATTGAATTAAAAGAAAAGAATGTGGTCAAATCTTATTGGAAAGCTAGCAAGCAAGAGTAACATTGTTAAAATTAAGAACAAATGAGCTTGAAATTTTTTCTTTAAACAATGCATTTAGGTAGCGTTTACATTTTGGATTGGGAGTGAGAATTTTGGGATTCGGAGTGTGCAGAGTGGGAGTAAGCAAGAGTAACATTGTTAAAATTAAGAACAAATGAGCTTGAAATTTTTTCTTTAAACAATGCATTTAGGTAGCGTTTACATTTTGGATTGGGAGTGAGAATTTTGGGATTCAGAGTGTGCAGAGTGGGAGTAAGCAAGAGTAACATTGTTAAAATTAAGAACAAATGAACTTGAAATTTTTTTTTTAAACAATGCATTTATGTAGTGTTTACATTTTAGATTGGAGTGAGAATTTTGGAATTTGGAGTGTATAGAGTGAAAGTAAGAGTAAGTTGTTTACTTATACTGGAATGAGAATATGGAATTGAAATCAAAATTTAATTTATGTTTTTACATTGTCTTGGACTGGAAGTAAATGATTTTAAATTACAGTTTTATCTTAATTTAAATAATTATAGTTTTTAATTACAAAATTAATAGAAAATATATTTAAAAAATAAAATATTTATTTATTGTATTTTTAAATTAAAAATAATTATTAATATTCTTAATTATGTAAATTATTATTAATTTTAATTATGCAAATAAATTTTTTTTTATAAGAGTAACACAAATGAAATATTATATTAATAATATAGCACAAAATTAATTTTTTTGAATAAAATATTTATAATTACTAATTACTAATATTAAATAAATATAATATTATTATTTTTAAACAAATATAATAATATTATATTTAAATAAGTTTAATAATATTATTTTAATAAATATAATTTATAAAATAATATAATAATATTATTTAAATAAATATGATTTATTTATTTTATTATATATAATTATATTACATTTAATAAAATAAAAGTAAAAAAGAAAAGGAGAGAGTGGATTCTCACTCTCACCTCCCTCATGAGAGTAAGAATTTCACTTCCCATTCCAAAAAATAGTGGGGCCCATGGAGTAGAATTCTCACTCCTACATTAAAATTTACAAGTAAATACTAAAGTAAGAGGAATCCACACTCCTCATTTCCACTCTAGTAATTAAATATAATTTTATTGCATTTATTTGCTTAAGAAGCAGGAGGTCGCCAATTTTCCTTATTAAAATTAATATTTATCATTTATTCTTTTATTGTTTTCATAATGTCTAATAACCCATGTCACTATAATTTTACAATATTATCATAATTTTCAAATATACTTTTATTTATATTTATTATAAACTAAATAAATCATATAAATTGAAAATCAAAATAAAGAAATTTAAAAACTTAAAATAAGAAATGTAAGCTTCTTTGTAAATAAAAATAATAAAAATAAGATATTTTTGTACTTTGTATCATTTTTTTTAAAAAAAAATTCTTATGATAAACATATATTTTATATTCCAAAGTTCAAATATGAAACAAATAATACATATATCCTCTTTCTTTAATTTTTTAGTACTAAGGAGATTGTTGGATATTATGAAAATAGTAGGAAAAGTAAATGCTACATATTAATTTCTATAGGAAAAAAATGTTGAACAATCTCCTATGGAAGAAAATTAAGGACTAATGACAAAGAAAAAACAAAACTTCTACGCAATAACGCTTAAGAAGATTTTAGAAAAGATGTCGAGAGCTAGATAGGGTTGGCAAAAATATTTGAATCCACTATGTATCCGCGAAGATCTGGAAGATCTAGATTTAGAAAAATTCAAATCCACACATTAAACAATGTGGATCTGGATCTTTAACTTTAAAATCCGTGTAGATCCGAATTTAGATCCAGATGCAAATGCATTTGAAAAACCAAATATCCAAATATACATTTTTTTAAAATTAAATTAAAGAATAATATGATTTATTAAAAAATATAGAAATATAATTAAATTCAAAAATAAATCGATATCCATATTATTTTATGTAAATTTATAGTGTTTTTATAATTTTATTTGCAGATTTATGGTAATACTAGACTTTGAATTTATGTTTTTTTTAACATTCGATTTATGTTGTGGTGTTTTTATTTGTGATTTAATAGTGTTGTACGTTATTCTAAATATTAAATTGTTGATTATTGAATTATGATTAGATTTTATTTAATCTTATTAAGTAAATTTTTAAATTTTAATTTATGTGTATCCAGATATTCAGAATATCCACTTGTATCCATATAGATATTACCCGTATCTAAATCTGTTAAAAAAAAAAATACAAATTCAGATTTTACCATCCCTAGAGCGAAAGCTAATGGAAGCATAGAAATTTGTAAATGCGTACCTTATAAAGCCATCTTGTCCTTAAGTTGAGATCCCTTTTCAGAAATTACCTCCTAATTAAAACATCCTTTTATATAAATCTACACCCTTGATGAGGCATTGAAACCATCATATAACAAAGATGTTGTGTTCCATGGCATTTATTTTGCTTTCCAAAAATATGACTTGTCATTTCTGGGAGAAGGAATGCTATCACACATACTTTAAATTAAATAATCAAATTTCTATAAAAACAAAGCTAATTTCTACAAACAAGTCTGCTCACCATTCACATCACATGACTCGTAAATGAAAACAAGAAGCTTCCTACGACATCTCACGGAACCTAGCAAGCGCCTTCTTATGAATGAGTGTCTTGTAACTATCACCTGCCTGCACCTCGAGACTAGGATCCACCTTCTTCTGCTGACTCCCCAGTCCTGCTCTGCTGTCGATGGCCTGTGCTTGGACCGGTTCTATCATTCCACTTCCATCCTTGCCTAATCCCTACAGCAAAGACAAAAAAATCACCATAACAATCAATTGTTAGAATTTCATGATTTCGGCTTTAACAAATTGCCAACTGATACCGATATGCCATTCAACTTCCAATGTAAAAAGAAGGGTCATGAACAAGTAAAATACTACGTCCGATAATAAAATGATATTAACATGCAAATGCCAACCATAGAAAATGTATTTATGCATGGGATTGTGGTGGATTGTCAACTAATGTGATTATTTAACAATTCTACTCCCAAATAACGTTTGAGTCGTCAAATTACTTTTACCAAACATAGCTAACTGGAGTTGTTCTTTTGGACCCAACACTGACAGTCACCACAAATAAGTGATTATCAAATATAATTCGGGGGTAGATATTACCAAATAAGTATTCACCAACACACCAAAATCCCAAACATACACTAAATACAGGATGATGATTTATTTATTATCATTCAAGTGCAAACGATAGAGATGATACCAAGCCTTCATGCCAGCCCATACTCCGTAGCATTCGATTCCCCACATTGTTCTCATCAATAGCTTTGTCAGCCGTAATCACCTCATAACTTTGAACACTATCTGTAAACCCACGTCCTCCAACACCAGGGGGAAAAGGCATTGAGTCCGCAGAACCCTTTTTTAAAGCAAAATCTCGATCTTGAAAATTCACCAAAAGAAGATAGCAGAGACAATTTCTCACGAGTCAATATAAATACTGAGAGATAAAGCATAGACCGGAGCCATCAAGCTGGATAACTAAAAGATTTACAAAGAATCATCATCTAACAGACTAACAAACCTAATAACGAAGTTGAATGTAAAATGTACCAACTGTGAGGGTCGATCATGCATAATGAGTTCTTAATTCAGCATCAAGGAACATGTCACCCAAAAGCAATTGTTAAGGAAGCTTACTTGAATCTCCGGATCCAACATCAGGCAGACCATCTCCAGCGGAAAACGATGAACCATACAAGCTCCTCCTCTCAGCTGCGCGATCCCTATAGGTAGTCTGAGGTTGTTCCTTTTGAGTTGCAGGAGGTAGTGGCATTTCAGAAAACCTTCTCTTACCACTCCCAGTAGCCACAGGTGGGGTATAAGAACCCAGAGCCGACACATCAGTTCTGAAGGGAGTCACAGCAGTAATTGTATCAGAATTTGCTGATGAAGATGATCCTGCACTTGATAGCAGAGCAGTTGAAGAGGCAGAAAGACCACCAGATGATCCTGAATGAAAACCCCTTCCAGAGTTCCTTATGACCCCCATCAAAGTTCCTCCTGAGGTGCTACTCACAGGCTTTGACTTGACTGGAGAATCCAAACCAACAGCCTGGGGAATTGCCGTAGATGTAGCAGCTCCAGAACTAAACGTATTGTTCTCTTTTGTAGCAGCCAAATCAGATTTGAACTTGGTCTTCGAGGTTTGACCAGCTGGACCAGGTCTATCATCAGCTGAAGCGGATTGTTGATTATCATGACTCCACTGTTTCCACATTGTTGCATTATTTAACTTCTTTTTGTTGGCCGCTATAGTGCTCTTTGAAATGACTTTGATGTCTTTTGACTTCTCCTTCCCTTTCTTTTCCGCAGCTATTGCTGCTGTTGCAGCAGCCCGTACAGCATCTGGTAGTGATGCAGGCTTCTCCACTGATGAAACGGTCGCAGCTGGTGCAGAGATTACCACTTTTCTGTTATTGGAACCATCCACCTGCTTGGAAGGCTCAGATCCGTTACCAGAAGTTTTGTTGTCATTTTGATCGGTACAAGGAATATATTGCTGCGTTTGGTGGTCATAGGAATACCAAATCCCACTGTTACCATCATAATAGAGACCTGCATGTTACAATTACAGAACAGAATCAAGGGTAAGTGTACAGTTCCACTCAGGACATTTCATCTACCATAAAATGCAATTGAGCAAGAATCAAACCTGTATTTCCATCATAGTAGAACCCAGAAGCAGCATCATAGTAATAGCCAGATGCTTCATCCCATACAAAGCCAGATTGCAAAGCCAAACCATCCTTTTGAACTGTATCTCTGTCGCCGCGTTGCTCCTGGCCGCCAGTAGGTTGTTTGTCATCTGGATTATATTCTTTTGGTGCCCATCCAACAGCATCATACTAAAGGGACAAAAGCAATGATTATGAGATTTACTCAACATTTAAAGTCCATAAATAACTATCAAGTAACTCTTCCCACCTTACTTTCTATAACTTAATATTTTATTAGAAACCAGAGACCATAAGTTGCCCTCAGAATTCGTTGATGTGGACCCCAAGGATACCGCTGCCTGCACCTATGCTTTCTACTAATTATGATATAACAAGTTTAATTGATGGCCAAAGTTTGAAGTACTCAAGAAATTGGTAGGGAAAATTTAAACAAAAAATAAAAAACATAAACATTTAGTTTAGTGTTTTAACAAATATTAGGAGAAGACAATCCTAGTACAATAAATAGCACAGTCGTACACCAACACATTGAACATGTTCCCCTTAATTTCTTGGAGAAAAATAGTTGCTGCAGGTTCACTCCTATGATTCTACCAAAAATCCATTTCAACTTTTGATATTTTGACCTTATATATTTGGCTTTCAGAACAGGTATATATGGGAAATAGTAAATGGATTACACATCAAATATTACATGAACAACTGATGTAAAATACCTGCTGGGAAAATGCTGCTGCCTCAATTGCAGCAGCAGCAAGACTACTTGACTGTGAAGATGCTGACATCCCTGATCCTGGACCAAGAATGCTTTTTGCATAAGCTACTCTTAGTACCTGCCCATTCTTCTCCAGAGTTGTTCCATTTGTTGCTTCTAGAGCTTTAGAAGCATCCTCAACCTACAGGACACCAGACGGCATACCTCCATTAGCTCATATAACATGATAGTTTTAGCAAGCAACCATACTACGCAGCTTCTTATTCCCTTCCTACCTACAAGTTTTTTACCACAAATTATGGAGCAATCTGCCATAATCAGCTCAATATAAACTTTAATTAACATTGTGCCCCAAACTAAATCATCATGATCACATCTAATCAGAATTATAATCTTTTTAGATTCTCAATGACAAGAAGCAGAAGACAATGATAAGCTAAGTCCCATCAGTTTTGGGATCCATTTCAATCAGGGATGATATGTTGTCATCATTATCCTCCTATTTAAATAAACATGATAAATTTTATCAAATAGATCATGGTATAAAGAGTTGCCACCTAAAGAAATTCCTTGGAAATACTAAGCACGAATAACGGGAAAATTTTCAAAGGAATTCAAACCAAAATTATGTATATTTTATTTATGGTTTGGTTGTTGCATTATTGGAGGTAAATTTTAGAACTCTTGATATTATTTGCTTCTATTTCCACAGAATTATCTCATACCACCAAAATTCAGAATAAAAAAAAATAGTGATAGAAGTTTTTGAAGAATACACTGCCCAAAATAAAATAAATTCTTGGTCACATCCCATGCACCCATAGAGACAAAT
Organism: Luvunga scandens; assembly: GCA_030449905.1. Lineage (NCBI taxonomy): Eukaryota > Viridiplantae > Streptophyta > Magnoliopsida > Sapindales > Rutaceae > Luvunga > Luvunga scandens. Next base: position 5,208,049 of record JASUUG010001265.1, read on the forward strand.
AGTATTGACAGCTTCAAAACCACAAGTTCCTCACAATTTTCTAGGAAGGGTATAAGTTACATTTTATCCACTTCCGAATTCAAAATATGTAACTTTTACCTGAACCAACCTTAGCATGGAATACAGAAAACAAAATGGAATATATAAAGCAGTTACCAGCTAATGATGGACATACCGAATGGAAATGTAAGAATGCAAATCCCCTAGAAACATGAGTGAACTTGTCTCTGACAAGGCGAAGATCCTGCACATCAAACCGATAACATCACTGCTCATGCTAGATGGAAAAGAAACTGAAATCATATTTGATCACTTTACTTTAAGTGTTACCTTAATTGGAGCGTGTTTAGAAAATTCATAACGAAGCATTTCTTCATCAGCGTACTCATCCAATCCACGAACAACCAGAACATGAGTGGGACCTGCTTACATACCAACTAAGTAATTTGCAGCAAATGCTTGGAATTATTCTTCTAAAGGTAATGTATTAAAGCAACCTGTATCTGATCCTTTCTTCCCCAGAGTTATTGGATTGGATAAATTCATTTCTGCTGGGGGAGCATCATCAGTTCTTGCCTCATTGCACTGCATCAATGGGAAAATGGATCTTATCCAAATACTTTAAAAATTGTCAAACTAATGTTGTTAAGTTTCATTAGCCCTCAACAAGACACAGAACATATAATTCATTTTATACCTGATGACCAAGCAAGGTTACATGCTCAGAATTCTTACTATTGTATGCAGAGGTTAATTAAAAAACCCCATGCTCCTAAATCATCTAAAAAGCAGCAGTAAACAGGTTACAGAAAGGAACAGAAAACAAACCTGAAAGCAAGATGTACGCCGAGCAAAATTCACACAGCCACAAATGGTGCACATCCAATCACATGGTATTGTGCTTTTATGGTTAGAATGCCCAGCTCCCATAGCACTTTCTTGACCATAATGCCCACCTGAACCCCCAGTTGGCTTGCTACTGCAATATAATGCGATTCAAATCGGCAAGATTTATGCTTAGCAGAAAGTTACACATCATAGCATTGGCATATGGGAAATATGCATAATCAGAGCACTAAAAGATAAAACTGATGGTGCAAATTTCTTATGGCTGACAAAGAAGTTAATGTTCATCCAAATTTCACACATAGCACGAAACCACCTTTTCATACGATGATGTTAAAAGTCTATCGAGACCTTAATGTCAAACTAGTAACATGGAAGTCAAATGAGTTGAAGTGACACACACCAACATGGTTGGCTGACCCAAAAAAAAAAAAAAAACCTGTACTCAAAGAAAAGCTTTCTGCCATCCACAACAAGACCATCATCCCCAATCTTATCCATCATTGCACGTGCTGCTGCCTGTTACACAACAATTGCCTCTCTTGTAGTCAATTCGTCAAAATTGATAGAGAATATTGTCAAATTTACCCCAAGAAAAAGGAGGAAGAAGTACCACAGAAGGAAAATCAATGAAGGCAAATCCACGTGAGACACCGGAATTTCGCTCTTTGATCACACGAACATGGCGAAGAGGTCCCCACTCAGCCTGTATAAATTAAAAGAGAAGAGTAAATGCACTAAGATAACTAGAATTAAAGATAGAGACAAGTCAAAACAAGGAAGGATAGTAAAAATACAAGGATCTGGTATAAATCTTCTTCAGTTGTCTTCTGAGAAAGACCCTTCACAACAATAGTGCCAGATGGGGCCTGCAAGCAAACAGAATACTTACAAAGAGCTCTGGCTATCATCTGTAACAATCATAAACTCGAGAAAACAAGCAAGATTGCACATTAAAAATATACCACCGCATAGTGCTCCCGCTGACGCCTCTCTTCGCGGTCCCTTCGCTTTTCAATTCGCTCATATCGACCGTCATCATAGCTGTCCTCTCGATGACTTCTACCATGGCTTCGACCACGAGGTGACCGCGATCTAGGACGATCATCACATCCACGAGACCTAGATCGAGACTGAGATCTGGATGCAGAGTGCTCATGCCTTCTATGTGGACTCAACTCCCTTTCCCGACTCAAACATCTCTTATCACGTTCTCTATCACGGGATTCATGTCTCCTCCAACTACCATCTCTTCGGCTGCCTCTGTCATAATCAGAATCATAGCTAAGACGACCAAAATCATAATCCCCCTCTCGGCTATCCTCCCTGCTTTGATGGGAAGAACGAGATCTATAGTCATAATCATCATAATCATCACGGTCACGGCCCCCAAACCTGGGAGGCCTGTCAAAACCATGGTCACGATAATTTTCTATACTGCGATAGCCATCACGGAACTTATCAAATTCCTGAAAAGAATCAATCTCGTGGCCACAATAAGCATCCATCTCATGGTATGAATCAATGTAAGGTTTCTCATGTCGCCTGGATTCCCTATCAAGTGAATAATCTTCTTCATAATTTCTCCTTCTTGATTGAGGCCAAAGACTAACAGGTGGCGGTGGATAGTTCTCCCTCTGGAAGGTATTTCTTGGGTATATGCTGTCTCTTGAGTACCTTTCATCTAAAAACCTCCTCTCATCATATGAACCACCAACCCTGCCAAGATGACATATGATGGGATAGAAGACAAAAAGGCAAAATGCAATATTAAGCACACCAAACGCAAGATAACCAAAAAATTAGCACAATTATAAAGAAAATATTCAGTAAGCATTAATGATACATCATGCATAAAATATGTACACTAATAACCATATATAAACTCCCAAAGGAAACTCTTTTACCCATGAGCTCTAAACAAGCTTTTTGATGATGATAAACTTCATTCAGAACTCACCGGAAATTTGGTTCATGGATAGCACCATACCCCTCCAGAGCCTGTGGATTCAAGAGAATAAGCAATGTCAGCAACAAAAACAATCATGATAGGAGGTTAGGGAAATCCAGTCCATATCCTCACTGCCCCACGGCTCTCTCTCATTATTCTTTAAGGATGAGATGACCAAAAAAAAATGGACAATCACATCACATGAGCCCTAAAAATTTTCTGGTATTATCATCCCACATAGGTGATTATTAAGGAGGAAACCACAATTACGCTGTTATTATCCCATCCTTGCTGAAGGCCATAGCGACCAGGATCCATTTCTTGCAAGTCTCAGCAGTAAACCCCTGCAAAGGCTTCTTGATGATCGTTCAGAAGTTTCACAAGTGGAGTGTTTAAAATCACTTCCTGTAAATATATGCACAAACAGAGACAGTTATGCCCATGATGAACCAAGTAGCAATAATCCCATGACTTGACCTTGGCGTTCTTTTTTTTTTTTTTTTTAACAACTTCGAATCCTTTTCCACAAACTCAGAAACAACCCATCTTCCAATCTCTCTTAAAACACAACACAGCAGAGGATCTTGATAGATAGTATAGTAGTAACCAAACCATCAGCTAATAATAAAATCACAAGCTTCTCAGAGAATCAATAATAACATCATGCAATTAGACAATTAGAAATCAATTAAAACCCTAAATTGGCGATTCAGATGAAAAGGAGTCGTCGACGTACCAGGGAATGATGTGGAATTGCGGGTCTTTCTACTTCTTCCTCGCTTGGTCGTTTCGTTAGGGTTTTCTGATTTTATTTTTATGTTTTTCTCTCGGACAGAAGGTACCCGATTTTAATTTGATTAGAACATTAATGCTGGTAGCTACTGAGAATATAGCATATATAGGACGGTTCGGGTGGGCATTGGACCGGTTTTTCCTTCTTTTCTTTAGTCGAGGCCCTTTTCTTCCCTTCATTTCAACAACTACGAAATTCATACTTTATTTAATTAAAATTCAAAAAATTTCTTAATTATCTAGTTTTGTTACTAATTAATTGGAAAGGAGATTTTTTTTTTTAATTTTAAAATAATATTATTTAAAAAAATATAAATACTTTTATTCTATCAAACGGACCATCCTATTTATACATATTAAAAAAATAATTATTCGTCGTTTCGTTCCACGAATTTTTGTGGCATGCAATGCAAAACCTGAAGAAATGAAAATGGTTCCAAAAGATGCCACAAGTTTCCCCCCGTAAAATCCACAACGAATATGACAACCCCCGGCGGATAACAGTGGCATGTGGCAACCACCAGAAACCCGCCACATACTGTTATGGCACCGTCAACTCCCGCCTTCCTTATTCAACGTCCAAACTGTTTCACATCTATAAATATAATAGATTAGTTCAGACTTGAATAAAATGCATAAAGGAAATATCTTGTTTTCCATTCAAGTCAAGCCCCGGGCACTCAATCTTAGGAAAAAAGAAAAAAAAATTGATAATGATTGTTAAAGTGTATGGTTCAGTTGAGGCAGCTTGCCCACAAAGAGTATTGGCTTGCCTCCTTGAAAAGGGTGTAGAATTTGAGATTGTGCATGTTAATCTCGATGAAGGCGAGCATAAGAGGCCTCAGTTTCTTCTTCGACAGGTAAAATCTCTTGAGGTGATACACGAATTATTGTATATTTGTTTGCATTGTTTAAAATTTTTATTTATCTTTATCTTAGTCGAATTTTAGAGGATGCTAGAGTCGGTTCAACTACGAAAACTCTTCAAATTATACAAGAATAAGTTTACGTTGATGCCATGCAATGCTTAAAATAAATTTTAGCTCTGTCTAAACTGTGTTAATTATATCTTTATATAGGCCCCTTTTGTGCTTTCTGTTAATATACATCATCTCAAACAAAATTTATATTTTTGTTGCAGCCATTTGGGCAAGTTCCAGCAAAAGAGGATGGTGATTTCAAGCTTTTTGGTAAGACTATGATATAATGTACTAGTATACTAATTCCGTTAGTACCAAAGTCGAAGTGTTTGATAAACGCCCATTTTTACCGAATATCATATTCCAGAGTCGAGGGCAATCATAAGGTACTACCGCAGCAAAGTATGCAAACCATGGGCATGGGCCAAACCTACTTGGAAACACAATAGAAGAGAAAGCTTTGGTGGATCAATGGCTCGAAGTAGAAGCACACAATTTCAATGACTTGGCATTCAACATGGTGCTTCAGCTTGTGATTCTACCAAGAATGGGGCTGCGCAGTGACACAGCCCTAGTCCACAATTTAGAGCAAAAGCTGGAGGCAGTTTTGAACATTTATGAGCAAAGGCTATCTAAAAGTTACTATCTTGCTGGGGATAGCTTCACGTTGCCAGATCTGAGTCACCTCCCAGCCTTAAGATATCTGATGAATGAAACTGGAACGGCCCATTTGGTTACACAGAGGAAGCATGTTAATGCTTGGTGGGGCAAAATTTCTAGCCGCCCTGCTTGGAAGAAACTAACGAGTCTAGCTCATTAACTAATTATTATTAGTGTATTATTGGACTATTATTGCTTAATTACTTCTCTTATCGGTCGTTGTTTCTGTTATTTCGGCGGTCTATCATTACAGTTGTCTTGACGAACTACAAATGAAAATAAAATGTTGCTGCAGCTTACTAGCTAAACATTGCTGATTATTTTAATATTTTGTGACTGAGATTGAGTTTTCAGATTACTACTTTCCCAGTTATTTTTTTGGCTCCATCATTCATCCTCTCATGGTTTTCATAATAATCGGCTACCATCTCAACAATTAAACTTTAACAAAAATGGAAAAAAAAATTGTGACTTAGAATGATTTTTATATGAAACTTCTGAAGTTAAAGAAAGTAAGTATTGTGAAGACTATACATGCTCTTTTCTTTTCCTAATGACTCGGATTAAATAGCATGTAATTAACAGGTATACACAGCAGTGTACTTGATTCATTCAGTTTTTTAATCTCAGCCAATGTGTACGTTAATTCCAAGAGCGGACCCATCAATAATTGCATTGGCATTACACCTTAAGGGGCACAAAAAGATTTACCCTTTCGGTTATAAACTTAGAAAACACAATTAAAAATACACTGATAGACTTGCCTTTACCTCATGAGCATACTCAAAATTAAGAGATGTCACTTGCACAAGCAATTCATACAAACTCTTGTAATCTGGTTTGACAAATTTATATGGTTACCACACCCCCGATTCTCATTATTGAGTTTTGTGTTTTTTTATTTCACTTCGTTAATTAGGAGGATTAGTTTGATCAGGGCGACATTGTTGCGCAATTTAATTTTCGGAGGACAAAATAATGAATCTACAATGTTGAAGAGAGCACCGGCCTTGGATTCCAAATTGGATTCACTATTTTAACTTTATCAAATACATGCTGCATGCCAACAATTCCTAATATACAAGCAATCATTTTCATTTTTTTTTCTCCCCACTTTAGATCTGTTTCAACTACATATGCTTCAAAAATTTTATGTTAAATGTTCAACTTAAGCCTTACTGGTATATGTTCTTGATGGGCGCAAGAGGGATTTTGCATGTGCAATTGGTAGTGCAGCTATCTTCTTGGCTTTACTCACATAAGCTCTCTTTGTGAAGTTGTTGTAATCATTGGCTTCAATCTCATCCAGTATCTGCCGGTACAACAGCAACGAAGCCCATACCTGTAACATTCCAAAACTGTCAGGCTTTAATTGCATGCTTATTTTAGTCTACAATAACTGATCCCAACTATTACAGAGGAGTTGTGATTATTCACCGGCCATCGACTAGCTTCACTCAGCTCGGTCACACCTTTCTCAGCCTCATCAAAGAACATCCTTGCCCTCTTAATTTGGTTCTTCATGAAGTTTCTCCACTTATTAGTGACCTTTCCGGCAAATATGTCATCATCTGAAAGCCCTGCCTGTGCCAACTCATCCTGTGGTAGATAAATCCTTCCTCTTCGGGCACTGGAGAAAAATAGTTACAAGATGAAGAAAACGAGGAGAAACCATAAAACAGTGATATTCATAAAGACTATCCATATAATCAGAGGAATTTCAACTAATGCTTTGCTTTATTTATCTTCAGTAAATTTAGAAGGGGGCTGGGCAGGGCCCCCTGGGGAGAGGGGGGCATGTGGGTGGTTTGGTGTAGAAGCATAGTAGAATTGTTCGTGTTGCACTTTCTAGACCCTGTGAAAACACAAGTTCCACAACAAAAAGACCAATGAATCTCCAATTTCATAATAAATTAAGTGGCTTTTGAGAAACTGTCACTTCACGTGAAGTTTATGCTGCTTAGGACCTGATTACCTAACCTCTTCTATAAATGGAGCATATATAGTGTTATTGTAAGTAAATCAGATGTCAAACAATTGGAGCCTTATGCAGTTACCTAACCAAAATTCTAGCTAAAGGTATCCTAGCTATCCAAAAAATGTATTCTGATTGGTTCAAATTAAAATGATCATTAAATTAAAACATATTTTCGACTGAGTGATCATTTTTAATATTTTCAACTATCTGAAAGCAGTATTTTTCCATCAGATTACTAGGTCAGAGTTCAATATCAGATTACTGGTTCAGAGTTCAATAGCATTAGTTAAAACTTAAAATCAACAAATTGCAGCACAGCAACTTTAAAGAGTGTACTTACTCCTCTCCAACATCTCTGAGTATGTTTGTGAGCTGATTAGCAATCCCTAGTGACAATGCCGCATTGTAGATGCTCTCTGTTGTCACCTGTGAGTCAGGTGCTATGCCCATAACTGGAACGCTCATTAGCCCTACGGTCCCAGCAACATAATAACAGTACAAGTATAATTCATCAAAGTTTTTGTATCTTGACTTCCTTAGGTCCATCCTCATTCCTTCTATCATATCTCTGAATGGCTGCAAAAACAAAAAAGAGTTCAAGAAATCTTTGACAAGTTCAATACTAGCATTGCAGAATAAACTGATCCTAAAGCTACAACCTTCAATTAGGGATGACCAATAAGTTTACATATCTTAAATTTGCCTGAAATGATAGAAGCATTGGGTTAAGGGTCCACTGGAAGTACTTTGAATAGAACATTTTCTGCAGAAATATCAAGGTACAAAAGATAACGTAGCAGAGAGGTGGTTCAGTCATAAACTGCATCCTTTATTTAGATATCGCAGGCATATTATGCTGTTGTCTGAATATTGAGAAGGGTAGCATGCAGAACTTTGTTTTCAGATAAGTAAATTCACCATTTCTACCTGATAACTTCAAGAGTCCTAATAAATAATGGAGTAATTTAGAGAAACGGAATTGTTCTTAGTAAGCATGGAGCGTCACCTCATCTCATCTTTGGTCTCTAGGATAAATTGAAAAATGCAAAAATGGCATGACTCAATCAAATGTAAATAAGATCTGTCATTATGCTTAACGGCTTAATGTTTTAAAAACAATTAGAAAGCAGAAGTTGTTCCTTATTTTAATTTAATACAAGTACACTTAAGATAGTAGAGAGAGTACTATAACAACCATTTTGTTAAAATCTAATTTGATCTTGAAAATATAGTCTAACCTGAATGTCAACAGGAAATTTGGTTACTGTATCTGATAATGCAGCATCAAGCATATCAAATGGACGACCCTGGAAAAGGTCTTCCAACCTGGACTCCCACCTGTCTAAAGCTGTTGGAGTTATGTGTGACGCATTAGGCCCATCAACGAGCTCATCTGTCCTTCTACACCACACTGTAATTGAAGAAAACATGAGAAACAATAGAGAAAGGAAATATATGTTTTTAAATGTAAGTTTTTTCTTGCATTACTCTTATGGTTTTCATGCAGCAACAGAAATTGCTCACATAACAAACATGTTAAGAGTAACAAAGGAAAGAAAGGATAGAAGGAATATGTTCGGAGGAGAGATGACTAATACAGAATTCGCAACGAGACTCCAGGCATTCAGAATAGATAGATCTCTTTCTCCTCCCCATCCCTGCCCCCCAACATTCCAATAAAGGATATAGAAATCTCCCTTTGACATCACCTCAAGGAAGTTGCCAAAATCGACAACAATGCTGTAAGTTCCAAATTGTCTCTTAAATTACAAAAAGAGCAAAAAAAGTTCCAGAGCAGCATCTCATTTTACAAGCTTTCAGAGGAAACTAATAAACTTCTCTTGCCACCAAAGTTCATAACCCATACGGTGAAATCATTCTTATGAGGTTTCAGAGAGGCCATTCCTCGTATTATTGAGTCTATTATTGAATATTTTCAGCATTTTATTCCATTTTACCCAAGCAGAAAGTAAGAAAACAAAATTTAGAACTTTTCTGATAGCACACGTAGACCTATATAAATTCTCCTTAAGGCTTCCTCATATTCTCCCTTGGTTTGCAGACATTTTCAGGGTCTCATGACTATATGTGATTAAATTAAACCTATACCTTAATGAATTACTCTTCCACTTGTTCTCTTACTAGTTTGAGCTGCTGCCCAGACAATAAAACAATCCTGCTAGCCAAAATTATGGGAAACAAACATTCACCACCTTGTACAGATGAGATTCAAAATGCTAATGATACAACATCCACTTCATGGTTAATAAATGATTGGTGTTGATCATTTCTCTTGATCGAACCTTATTGTAATAAAGAGGTGCAACTTAGGCGTGAATTAAGAGAAAGGAGCTCCATAGACTGGAAAAAGGAAGCCATAAGTCAGATAACAAGAACTCCATAAGCACATGGAAGGTCACTTTAAGATGACATTCTCAAGCACTAACTGTAATGTGGTGGAGACAGTTCACAACATGACAGCATTTGATTAAAACTTATAACCCTTTAATCTAACAAGTAACATGAGCTGGAAAACCAAACAGATATGCTAGCCAGGTGGCACTTCAGGTTTAACAGTACAGCACCAAAAGCCAGAAATTCCTATCAATAAGACTTGGTACACAAAAGATTCTTACTAGATAATTGTTAACTAGAACAAAAGTGAACCAATAAAGGTTATCATGTGCTATGAACAAAAGCTAAATTAGTTTGTTTAGAAACAGGTCCAGGGTTTCCATAAGCTCCAAATTCCTTTAACTTTTAAAGATTCTCTTTTCAGGTTTACGCTAATCCTTTAATAATTTAATCCTAGAAATCCTCAAAATTCAAGAACAGAATAAGCATGATAATCAGAAAAATGTAAAGGGAAAGATTCATTATGATTGAAGATCAAAGTCACGAACCATATATAGCCCATATAGCCCGTCGCCTTTCAGCGGTCATCAGCAAAGTTCCTTCAAAAGACAAGCAAGTAACAATTAGGAATACAACATTCCACCCCCTATTTGAAATTAACATAATGAAAAGATTGATAAAAGAAGGCAGGGCTTAACTACCCAAGTAAAATGTCTTAGCATACTCGGCGCAAACTTCTCCACAACGATCATAAGCTTCACTGAGCAGACTTAAAGTTCTGGGTAAAGCAATATTTGGGTTCACATCAAGATCACGAGTAACCCCACTTGGTTGCTTTTTAACCAACGCTGCCTGCTTAAGCACAACATTGTAAACCATTTCTTCTGAAGACATGGCCACTTCTCCAGCAGTGCTAGCAACCATACATAATATTTCAGGCAAGTCGATTCCAGATGAGCAAGGATGCCTCAAATCTGTATCTAAAGAATAAGAATTCCGTTTCTGCTTATTATTATTATTCTTAAACTGCTTAGGTCCAGAATTAAACACAGCAGTCCGGGTTTGATGTTGGTAAAGAAATCTTGACGAATAGAACAGCTTGTTTTCATCTCGAACTGAATCGACGAACCCAAAGCAATTGGACAGTTGTGAGTTCGGTGATACAACCCATAGCAATGCAACAGACATGCTGTAAAAAAAATTTGAAAAAAAAAATTGAAGTTTTTCAACTCTCTGCAGCTGAAACGTGAAGCCAAAAATCAGAGAAAGCTTGCCAGAGAACTCAGCACAGCATTATCAGCAAGGAGCAAAAAGAGAGAAAGCATGGGATGAGTTATTTTAAGAAAGTTAAAAGGATATGATATAAATGAGCACCACAAAAAGTGGTGAGCGGAATATAAAAATAAAACAAATGAAATGAATAAAGATAATGTTGATGAAGCCAACCCCGCTGTTGCTATTTGCTATTGCTAATGTTGGTGAGAACCACTTACTACAGCGTTCAATTTTTATTCGGAAAATTTATAATAATAACCATAAAATTTTTATAAATTACATAAATAATCACATAATTTTTTTTTTATCAAAATTAATCAAACCAAAACATTTTAGACCATATTACTATTGTCATTCTCACCCAATTTTTTCTAAAATGGAAGTATTTCTCCCAACAAAATTCTCACCAATCACCGACACCAAAGAAGAACGATGACGTCAATCATCGGCGGCAATCTCTAGGGCTTACGTCCAACAACATTAATCCCACCAAAATCAAGTCCAATAACAGTGAAGAGATTTAAAAATCAAGTACAAAATTTTGGGAGATGATCCCCATTGCATAAAAACACAGCACCTATGCATCTAATTTTTTTGGCTCCATTGCACAAAATTTCAGAGAGCGCGGTGCTCCCATCACACGTAATTGTGTGCGATGGTCAAAAAAATTAAATGCATAGGTGCCGTGTTTTTGTATGACGGGCAGTCTGTCGCACAAAATTTTAGGAGACGGGTCACCATCGCACAAAAACACAGTACCTATGCATCTAATTTTTTTGATCGTCGCACAAAATTATGTGCGATAAGAGCACTGCACTCTCTGAAATTTTGTGCGATGGACATCCCAAAAAAGTTAAATGCATAGATACTGTGTTTTTGTGCGACGGATTGTCCGTCACATAAAATTTTAGGAGAAGGGTCCCCGTCGCACAAAAACACACCGCCTATGCATTAATTTTTTTGTCGTCGTGCACAATTACGTGATATGTGAGCACCGTGCTCTTTGTGTTTTCGTGTGATGGACTGCTAGTCACACTAAAACACAGAGACTGTGTAATCATGTTTTCGTTGCACAATTTATGTTAATAAATTTTGTTACATTTTTTTATTATAATAAAGTTATGAATTTTAATAATTGATTGAAATTTCATTTTGTTATAGATACATGACAAAAAAGAGTTTGGTAAAGCGTAATTCGTCTGGCCCGAGGAAGGATTCAGGCGTAATGAAGTTAAGATTTGATGATCATGTTCCAGGCCGTATTACAGAGACATCAAAATTTAAAATAGTCATCGAAGCTATCTGGAGTAAGTTAACGAAAAACAATTGCCATTATTCAAGAATGATATTTTCGGGCATTTTATGAATTTGGAGAGTTATGCATTCAGTGGTGTTATAATTTATAATTTATTGCTTAGACAAATGGCACATAATGAAATCGATGAGAATCAATTATGGTTTCAAATATGAGAGAATTTAACACGCTTATCGATTGAAGAGTGGTGTTTAATTACGGGGCTCTCTGGTAGTGAAAACATTGTACCAAAAATTCCACCAGTACATCATAGGTTACTCCATCAGTATTTTGATGGTTGGTTTAAATACTTGAATATGAAACAATTAGATATTGCTTTTCCAAATTTGAACTTTGATATCCTAGATGACGTTAATGCCTCAAAAATCATGTTGTATTACTTTGTCGATAGGGTACTAAATGATAGAAAGGATAACAGTCAAACTAATTTCCAATTGATGAATTACATTGATGATGTCGATCACTTTTGAAGTCTTCTATAGGGTCATATATCATGGGAAACGGTATATAACAGTATTGATAATGCATTGAACCAAAAGGCTGAGAAATTTAAGGATTAGTGCAACAAAGATCCTTCTCATAATATTAAGAAATACAATATCTACAGCTTCAGTCATGGAGTTCAGGTGGGTAGGAAAAAAAATTTAAGTTCGTATGTGTACTTATGTATTCATGAAGTAATTTTCTTTAATTTTGTGACTTTATTTATTGCAAGCTTGACTTTTTTAAGTTATTGAGAGGTTGCCATCAGAGTAAACTATGAAGATAAGGAAGAATATTTCCCGCATATTAAAATAGAATGTATTTTCTTCGTTGAAAATAAGTTATGGGATCGTATATTCATATCTCTGTGACAACACTCGTATTGCAAATATTATATGCATAAAATAATCGTTAATATTATTAAGTACTATATCATTATTCAAACATAAAATTTTATCTACTCTACGGTAGGGGAATGTTATACAAATCATCAAACCAAGTATAAAGGAGAAGGCAAAAGATTATTGGAAGACTATGGAGGATAGTGTGTCATACGTCCGAAAATGGATTCTTAACGTAGGTATCCTTGAGTTCTTAATTTAAAACAGCATTGAAGCTCAATACGCTTACCAATTATTTTTTATTTTTTTATCTATTCTGTGCAGTATGAACCTACAATCAATGCTCAGCCTATTCCAAAGGAAGTACAAGAGCCTCAAGAGTACATGAGTGGAACACATGAGCAGCAAAACCCACTCGAGGGTGAGCCTGCTGCAGCTGACAAAGACGATAGATCACATGACTTCGATAACCCACAATAGTCGGAGGTAACATCCTCATCAATGATCATTTTCATTTCTTGCATACAAATTAATATACGCCTTTAACACAATCTCATTGTATTTGTGTTTGTTGATAACAGTTAAGGATAAAGTTCTGTAATAACTATTTCATTAGACGGATGAATAAGATTGATCATAACATTTTTTAGCTAAAATCCGCATTTGAGGCAGAGTGCAAAGAACAAAGGGAGTTTAGAAAACTCGTTATAGGACTTTTTGGTTCAAACAGCGATGGTACATCCAAGTGGTAGAACGACGAGTTTCTGATTGGACGCTCGTATACATCTAGCAATTTTATCGTGTTGTATCTTGTTATTCTTTACCTTCTAATCCGACAAAAGTTTAATATATTTATATTGACTATTTGACAAGCCCCAAATGACCGTGGAGTTTATACTGATATTAGTGATTATAATGATCACAATCCTTTGACATTGTACAGCTTCTACGAGAACCTAAGTGGTGATAGGGTCAAAATTTTCACGAAGGCACCACTAGGCATAAGTCAGTTCGGACGTCCATATCGGCCGTCATATATGGTTAATAGTCCGTACGTGATTATGCCTTTTAAGAGAGGGAGGAACGTTAATCATATACCCACAATTGAAATAATTAATCATGAGATTGACAAAAGAATGAGTGTGGATATAAATTCATTTAGAAGACTAGAGGATTTAACACAATTTCATGAGTTCGATCAGTGGTTTGCCCGTGAAATCACAGTGGATCGCACAATCCAACAGTCATACGAATTTTTTCAAATATTGTTGGGTCATGCTTCACTTGGATGACTAGGGGATGAGGTAAGTATTGTTTGGTTTCATTTTTTCAAGTACTTTGTACTGTCTTCTATTATTAATAATTGTCGTTTTTTTTTTTTATAGCATATCCATGAGTACTTCCAGTTAATTAGTGCAAAGCAAAGACAATACTCAAATGCCTTACCTCAATGTGTCACGCACACGAATTCATTTTTTTGGGTAATGAGTTTAAAAAGCTTACAATAATTGATTATAATGTTATATCTCTTAATGCCTTCAGTCCTTAATTTGAACTTTGATTCCACGTAATATATATATATATACTAGGTGTTCTTGAAGCAATTATGGAACGATGGTGATTGTGATGTGAACTTATTACAATATAACTACAACTTCAATAGCTACAACTTTAATAACTATATTGATGAGCGGTTGGACATCATGTCCAAACGGTTCACAGACGTCGATATGGTAAGAATTATTATATAATACTAATGTTATGTAATTTCATTAGTAATTTTTTAAAATTTTTAATTTATGTTGATTTGGTGACTCAAGTATTTGTTCTTGTGAATCTGGGTGGCGATCACTGGATAGTAGCCCGAGTGGACCTTCGTAGGAAGAATATGTGGATTTATGACTCGTTGGCAGAATCTTGGGACGATAAAATGTATAAGCACAACTTCAAGCCATTTTAAGGTGTTTTCCCTCGATGGCTAGAAGATGTTGGATTCTACGACATCCGACAGGAGTTACGGAGTGCCAACCCTTGGAAGGTGAAAGTAGTAAAAAATATGTCACAACAAGAGCCTGAAACTAGGGATTGCAGAGTTTTTTTGTTGGTGTTTACAATGTATTTAATGTTCCAACTCAGACTTGATTTTAATGATAGTAATGGACAGTACTTTAGGACAATGATTGCTGTTGACATATTTAATATTTAAGTCTTTGGCTAATTATAATAGAAAAAAGTTTGAGAGGTTAATTTTAAAAAATATAAAAAAAATTTGGTTATTTTTATAAATTTTCCTTTTTATTATACAAAGTTAAAAAAATATAAATGTTTGAAAAGTACTCAACATCACTCACGCCATGAACTATGACAATGGCCACTAATAATATGGATCTTACATGTACTTAATAATTAAATTCTTAGGTCTCCACTCTTCCAGACTCCTCACTGTCTCACTCTGGTTTGTTCCCTCTCTTGTATTTTTTCTACATGTGCATTTACATGTTTTTATTGCATGCAAACTAACATTTAGATTCTTCAACTTTACTGTATTGTATGATTAAACTAGTAACTATTCAAGAATGAACTTATAAGTATATTTTAATTGAAAAAAATGTATTACACCAACGTATCATGCCTCAACTTCTTTAAGGTAAATTTTTTAATAATTTTATCATTAATTCAAACTTAAAAATTATGCATTAAAATTTTACAATTCTCTTTTTTTCGGTGTGGAATCGAGGTAGGATTGGAATTGGCTTTCTCTATTATTACTCATTTAATAAACGGTTCCACCAAATATTAGGGGTCTACTTGCATATTACGTCAAATTTAAAGGGGTTTGAAAGTCATTTTCCCACCATTTTTATATACTGACAAACTCTTTTTGTTTGGACACCACCATTGTCCGCATACGGAGTGAGAGTTGTTAGTGTAATAGTGTGTTAATATGTGCTGAATCGCAGCATTAAAAAGTTAGTTCCGGATATTCGGGCATTATCCGTCTCATATAATTCATAAGAAGCAGAGCAATTCATCAGAAAAAACCCACCCGGTAAGACTCCGACCCGACCCGAACAGATTTATGTGAAGTGAAAATTAACGTTATCAACGAGATCCGCGCAGAAGGATCGCCCAATCAGTGGAAGATAACGTTATCAATATACTCTGAACATGGACTCATCGGTGAGTATACACGTGGCAAGTTATGAGTGAACAATTAAAAAGAAAAAGCAGGATCTCAGTGAGTGGCAGGTAAGTTAGAGGTGGGGCCCATTAGTGGACTGACGCTGTGCAAAAGTGGGAAATTGACAAACGTCAAAGGCGTTGTTCAAATAACACATTGTGGGGGCTTTTTTACAACGCTGTTACTGTTTACGGTCGCATATTTGACACGTATTGTAATTTCCATTGACCAATTCCCTATGGGGCTACAAAGCTTCAACGTACTCGAAACCCCTCAACTTTTGTACAACAAACATATATATTAATAAAATGTTATATATTTTTTAAACTTAGATATTAAGTTGTTTTATGAAATATATGCCCCTGATTTGAAAACAGGCCGTCGGTGAAAACTGCTAAGGGTTCAGTCTCAACGCGGTGAGATGGAAGAAGAAGATGAAAGCCTTGAAAAGTTGCTGATATGGGCAGCAGAAATGGGAATTGCAGACTCAACAATTCAAAACCCATCTCGCTCTCGCAACTGTTTGGGCCATTCTCTCACCGTCTCTCATTTCCCCGAGGCAGGTGGGTGAGTTACAGACTGAGCTTTGCTTATTCGAATGGAATATATATATTTTTTCATGTTTGCATATAATTTTTTCTTTTGTTACAGGAGAGGATTGGCTGCCGCTCGCCATCTTACAAAAGGAGAATTGATTCTCAGAGTTCCAAAAACAGCCTTATTTACAACTGAATGTTTATTGAAAAGTGATCGGAAACTATCTCTTGCTGTTAACAGACATCTCTTTCTCTCCCCTTGTCAGGTTTTTTACTTTTATAGATATAATGTTTCCGCAATTGGGATTTTTCATTTTTTTTGTTTATTTTCTTATTATTAAGTGTAATTTTGCAGATATTGATTGTTTGTTTGCTATATGAAGTGGGTAAAGGAAAGAGTTCACGGTGGTATACTTACTTAATGCTATTGCCTCGTTGTTATGAGATACTTGCAACCTTTGGTCCATTTGAGAAGCAAGCTCTTCAGGTTCAGTTTCTTTATTCTTTTGTTACTTGGAAGTAATTAAGTTGGTTATTTGCTTCTCTGATTTTAAAATCTTCCTTAGGTGGATGATGCTATCTGGGCTGTTGAGAAGGCTGTGTCAAAAGCTGAATCCGAGTGGAAGCAAGCCATTAAACTAATGGAAGAACTTAAGCTTAAGCCTCGACTGCTCTCTTTTAAGGCGTGGCTTTGGGCTTCCGCAACTGTAAGAATATCTAGACCTTTTTAGTAAATTGTAAGATTTATTTATTTAGTTATTTGGCATAGTTCTAGGAAATTCATATTCTTGTTGATTGAACCACATGTTTCTAAGAAATGGTTTAACCTCAAGATACCAGAAATGATAAGTTGCTTGGATTTGTGCATAAGTCAAATAATTATATGCTCAAATTTTATCATGTTTACAGGTTTCCTCTCGGACAATGCATATATCATGGGATGAAGCTGGGTGTTTATGTCCTGTGGGAGATTTATTTAACTATGCTGCACCTGGAGAAGGAGAAGAGTCAATCGGCATTGAAGATGTTGAAGGTTGGATGCCTGCCCCATGTTTGCCAAAGGGGGATACTACAGATGTCTTAGATTCTGAGAAATTCAACCCTCATCTGCATAGGTTAACAGATGGTAGATTTGAGGAAGATGTTAATTCCTACTGTTTTTATGCTAGGAACAGTTATAAGAGGGGAGAACAGGTACAACAAATTTCTTTTGACTAATTGGGTATGTGATAGCTTTCCGTTTTGTTTAAGAAAAAGTTTTGAATCAAATTGCTAGCTTTTGATCCTATATCAAGTGTAGATGCTGATAGAATTGACATGTGATTTAATCATAAAAGCATGTTGTTCATGAATGGTCAAGTTTTTTCTACTCTATTTTATCAGGATATTGCCATTGATGTAAGCTTCCTAAGTACATAACGTTCAGGTCTAATTTTGATCAACTGCCTGTGATGTATAATGATATATTACTTCTCTTCGAAGAGCTTCATGTTCTCTAGGCTGTTGTCATATTTAAGAAGGTTTTAGATGTTGAAAGAACTTGTTGCTATAGCAATGGTAATAATGAGACATTCTTGGAAGGAACTTGCTCTTTGAAATTTTGTCGCCTTTAATATTCTCTTACCTCTTAGTATCTTAGAAATGATTCAACAAAACCCTATTAACCATAGTGGCTTTTTCTTGTGTAATTATATAGTCCTGAATTATCCTAATTTGATTTGAATGTTACAAGGCAAATCTTAGGTTTGAAGGGAAAATTAGACATTTATCATGACGTTGTCATCTACTTGCATAATTGTTTTTGTCAATATCCACAAAGCTAGATAGGATTAAATCAGTGTCTTGTTTGCTGCAGGTTCTATTAAGTTATGGAACTTACACAAATTTGGAGCTCCTTGAACACTACGGGTTTCTTTTAAATGAGAATCCAAATGACAAGGTTTTTATATCCTTGGAACCTGGCATGCATTCCTGTTGTTCATGGCCCCATGAATCACAATACATTGACCAAAATGGTAAGCCATCATTTGCTCTCCTATCTGCTTTGCGGTTATGGATGACACCAGCGAACCAGCGGAGATCAGTTGGACACCTTACTTATTCGGGACATCAACTTTCTGTGGACAACGAGATATCTGTCATGAAATGGTTATCAAACAACTGTCGTGTTATGCTGAACAGTTTGCCGACATCAAAAGAAGGAGATGTCTTATTGCTGTGTGCCATTGATAAAATCCAGGACATCAATACTGCCATGGAACTTGAAAAGGCTCTGTCAGTTTTCGGAGGTGATGTCTGTACATTCCTAGAAAACTTCGACGTGCAATGCAGACAGACTTGTGCTAAGTTATCATTATCCAGGAAGACCAAATTGTCGACACAGAGGTGGAAACTAGCAGTTCAGTGGAGACTTAGATATAAGAAAGCTCTGGCTGACTGCATTTCTTATTGTGATTATACAGTGAATTGTCTTCTGAATGATAATGTTCCGACTGGGAGAATTAAATAGGATCTAATGTGTAACTCATCTTTGGTACAAGTATAGATTCACTCTTCCCGAGCCAAAATTCATTTCATATTCTTAAGCTGCAAATCTAATCCTATTATTATCATTATTATCTAATATCATTATGAAGTACTTAAGTTGACAATTGAATATTAGATATAAGAAAGCTCTGGCTGACTGCATTTCTTATTGTGATTATACAGTGAATTGTCTTCTGAATGATAATGTTCCGACTGGGAGAATTAAATAGGATCTAACGTGTAACTCATCTTTGGTACGAGTATAGATTCACTCTTCCTGAGCCAAAATTCATTTCATATTCTTAAGCTGCAAATCTAATCCTATTATTATCATCATTATCTAATATCATTATGAAGTACTTAAGTTGACAATTGAATATTGATGGATCAGATTTCTGGCTTGGAATCTCAAAAGCGAGAAAAATTCGCACAGCTTAATCATCTTCGATCATCTGGGGAAATAATCATCACATCCATCATAATCTTTTTAATTTCCTGGAAAGTATTATATGACTTTGCTTCAAAATTATGTACTTTAATAATGACAAGATATAAAATGATAAGAAAAAGAATGGATCAGATTTCTGGCTTGGATTCTCAAAAAGAGAAACAGATCGCTCAGTTTAATCAGCGTCGATCATTTGGGGAAATAATCCTCACTTCCATCCCTAAATCATACAATAATAAAGATCCTTTTTTTCCCCTTATAAGATATGAACAGAGAAAAAATCAAAATAAGAAAATGAAAATGGACAAGAACACAGGCTTGGATTCTTAAACAAATAAATAAAGAGGAAAATCGAACAGTTTAATTAGCGTCGTTCATCTGGGGAAATAATCATCACATCCATTTGAAATTCTTCAGAAAACTTAAAATTTACTTAAAAGAAAAGAAATTTATCCAGATCTGCAAAAAAGAAAACGAAAAAGAAAAAAATTCTTGGCTTGCAGAAAAGGAGCACATGTAGCGTCGTCTCATACACAGCACCCAATTAAACACAAAGCGCTGGCAATCAGTATTCGACGCTGTAAATGTGATTGGAAAAAAAAAATTAAAGAAAAACAAACCCTAACAAATTATAACATTGATGTTTGAACATTGAGTTATACAACAGCTACAATCGGGAGAGAGTTCACTACTCATAAACGATGTCTTATAACTACTTATAGGAAGAAGTGTGGGGTTAAGGGTGGTCTTCCAAAACCCTAAACCTAAAGCAAGTGATTTTATGCCACGTGTTCGGCCCTCGAAACTTAACTAAATTCCCCAATCTAGCCGGTATATTTTTGTTTCTTTTTTCTTTTTACCCCTCGTCCAAAATTTAGTTTTATTTCATTTGAACCCCCTATGCTTGAGCCATGCCTAGAGATGGCCTATGAGCCAGGTGGCACGAGACATGACAGGAGCACAGTACGGTATGAGTACATTTTGATAGAGTATGTGGCACGGTATGACACGGCATGACATGCACGTGGGTTAAGCCGAACTTAAAATTTTAGACACATGAGTCTTAAAAATAATGATTAAAGATTGATTAAAGTACAGCAAGTGAAAAAAATCTGCAATAAGCACATTTTAATTTTTAATGAAAGTAAATTTAAAAATTTATTATTATTATCTCAATTTTTTTAAATTTATTTTATTCTCAGTTTCAAAAAAAATATAATTGATTTATATTTATAATTTATTAAATAAATAATTGATATCATAATTTTAATAAATAAAATTATAAATATCTTAATTTTATAAATATGTATTAATATTATTATGAACTATGATCTATGACTTTACGTAATTCTAAGTTAACCTTTAATAAAAATTTATTATTACTGTTGTTAAGTATTAAAAAAGAATTCTTATACCATAAGGTCAAATTTAGTAACTAATATTACATTCTCTTATTAATATTAATTTATTATTATTGAATATGGACTTGAGAATTGAATTTTTTATTTATTAAATTTGAATAACGGCATATGGATCCAAAAAAAGGTATATGGGATTAAAAAAATACGCTAACAACTTAGCATGTTCTTTTAAAAAAATAAAAAAAGACAAAAGAAAAAAGCTTAGCGGACTTTTTTTCTAGGCACCTCACGACATAGCCCACAGTACGACATGAGTGGTCACAGCACGTGTGTCAAGCTGAGCCTAAGAAAAAAAAATTAGGCATGGCACGACACGAAATACATAGTGGGTATGGCATGACACAAGCACGAGCACACACGGATTTTCTTTTGTTAGCTTGGCCCATTGACCACCTCAAGCCATGCCTATACCGACGGGCTATTTGCCTTTTTAAAGCTTTAGAAATTAGAATAAGATGTGGTGGTGTGCCTTACTCATGGAAACAAACATGCAAAGTTCATTATAGAATCATTTTGGTTTTTTTTTTTAAGATTTATTGATTGACGGTTGATAAAATTAAAAATAATAAAATAATACATTAAAATTATTTATAATTAGTAATGTACATGTTTTTAAAAAGATTTTTTTTTAATTACATAAGACTACTGCTCAGATTATAACTCATATTTCATGAGATTAATATACCGATATTTACAATCAAACAGTTACTAGGACTAATTTACAAACCTTATATAGCACAACTCAAATTTTATCCTCTCTAATATTCAAAGGAATGTATTTTCAAATTTTATCCTCTCTAATATTCAAAGGAATGTATTTTCAAATTTTATCCTCTTTAATATTCAAAAGAATGTATTTTACCTTAATTAATATTCGATAAACGTATACACTACTCATATTTTGAAATAAAGAAAATTAGGTCATTCAAATTGAGGAAGAAAATTAAATCCCCATAATATTAGGGATGTTTGCAAAGTGGATTTGCCCGATTGGACATTAATCCATATCCAATCCACAATTTTGTTAATTATAAATTTTCAATTCAATTCAATCCAATTTAAGGATTGGTGAAATACAATCTAAATCTAATCCATACATTTGTGGATCAGATGCATATTTGACCCAATTGATATTCAATCCATCATTTTAAGGACTTTTTTACAGACTAAAAATTTTTAATTTTGTCCAATCCATAAACTAACTAAATAAAAAAATTAATGTAAAAATAATTTTACTATCAATTAAATTCAAAATTAAATAAGATTTAAATAAATTAATTGTTTAAATAAAGACATAAAATACATTTAAAGTTTCAAAATATAACACATAAAAAAAAATCACATTCGTTTATATCAGTACATGAAAATTAACTATTTAAAAAGATATATTTGTTTATTTAATTGTTTTTATATTATATTATTATTAAATAAGATATAATATGGTGTTAATGTAACTATATTTTAACTTATTTATTTATTAATAAGTATTAATGTTATATTTACAAGTTTAATTTTTAATTAAATAATTTTTTTTTTCAGATTCACAAATTTTTATGGATTTACAAAAATAAATTTATATTTAATTCACCGACTATAAATTTTTAAATTTTTAATCTAATCCAATTCACACAATCCAAAAATTAAATTTTTACGAATTAAATGAATGAAATTGTAAACACTCTTATATAATATGTTGTGAGGGCTCGAACCGATCCCTCGCAATTGTGAGAACAGGGTTGTGTCTGATTTAGAAAGATTCTTAAAAGTCAAGAAACGACGAGATGAAAAAGTTCATACCGTATCGAACTAGTGCTAGGAAACGGCACATCGTACCCTTTCCAGCCAATAAGATTCAGACACGCACGTCAATAACAGAGAATTTGCTGCATCAACTCTCCGACCATGATAAATGAATCGGACGCTATAATTTGTTTCTTTATTAGTTTCATTGTAATATTTATCGAATTCCAAGCAGTGGAGGAATACGGTTTGTGAAATAATTTCTCAATTGTATTTTGTATTGTTGTCATACAAGAAAAAATTATTTGACATAAGATTTTGGTGCTCCATGCCTCCACAGCAAACTTTTGTAATGACAAAGATCTCAAATTGTATATCAAAATTTCATCTCAAATGACAAACAATGTAATACATAATATATCTTTCATTAAGTAGTTGATATATATTTTCATCAATTTTAACTAACACCATCCTCTTATAAATATTATGTTACTTGAGATGAAATTTTGCGATACAATTTCAAAATGTCTAGCCCTACTCTTTTGAGAATAAATGCTTTTGAGTTTTGAGTTATAGCTTTCCGTTTTCTTGCATGATGACAAAGGCATCGTATAATATAATGCATGAACCTTCTTACTCGCAAAGCAAACTGAAATTCAAAAAGGAACTCATGAATATTCATGATTGCCATTACATATGTACAGTTGTGTGAGATTTACAAATTCTTAGCAAAATGAGAAAAACCAATTTCGGAATTCTGAATTAGTTGCAATAACCAGGAAAGAATTATAAGAACATGAAGTTTGAGTTATGATGCAGGCTGCTATATATGCTAACAATGCTTCAATGAGAGACAAATTAATTGAAGAGGTTCCGTATAAAGATGGCAACTTGTCTTCCCTTGCCATTTTTCTTTCTTCCTTGCGGCCACGGAAAGAAAAGAATATTTGTCTTTCCTTTTACTTCATCAAACAATCAGGAATCTACTTCTCTTACCTGTTAAATTCTTTGCTTTCTCCAACCCACTTTTAAGAATGTTCTTTCTCCTCATGCACTCTCCTTTCTAGCCCCGTATTCAGACAAAATATTTTCACCATTATTATTACATTTACAAAGCTCGTTTCTCAACTGATATACGTAATAGATACCTGCTTTCTTCTTTGATAAAGCCACCTTACATATTGTATCATTTGTGATACAAACTTTGTAGCCCGACTTTGTAAGCGTCACGTGTCTCAGTACATGAGGAAACAAATTAGCGAGCCATGTATCAATATCACTCTATAAATACAGAACATCTTAACCGAACAAACCATGCAAATAAATTATCTCTGAAAGAAATACGAAGCTTAATCAGTTCTTGTTAACAAACACTTGTTTTTAAATTTTCAGAAATGGCTTCTGCATCGAGCTTAAAACGGTCAGACTCTATAGCTGATAACATGCCAGAGGCATTGAAGCAAAGCCGGTATCACATGAAGAGGTGCTTTGTTAGATATATTGAAAAGGGAAAAAGGATAATGAAACTTCACCACTTAATGGATGAACTAAATGAAGTGATAGATGATAAGGATGAAAGAAACCAAGTCTTGGACGGTTTACTTGGCTACATTTTGTGTTCCACTCAGGTCAATTAATTATATTTATTATTCATTTCATCTCTATTTTTTCAGTTCTTTAATTAAGGCTAGTTAATTAATTAAGTTAGTTCTGTATGTGTGTATATATTGCAGGAGGCTGTTGTTATACCTCCGCATGTAGCTTTTGCCATTAGGCCAAATCCTGGATTCTGGGAATTTGTTAAAGTCAATCCTGATGATCTCTCAGTTCAGGCCATCACTGTTACAGACTTCTTGAAATTCAAAGAATTGGTCTTTGACGAGGACTGGTATGTCCTATATCTTTAAATTTTACTTGTCCTAATTCATATTAGCTATAAAAGTGATGGCATTGCAGGGCAAAAGATGAAAACGCACTGGAAGTGGATTTCGGAGCATATGAGTTCTTTATGCCGCACTTGACTTTATCTTCTTCGATTGGAAATGGGATCAGTTTTGTTTCGAAGTTTGTGACCGCAAAGCTAAGTGGGCGCCGGGACTGTGCACAGCCTCTCGTGGATTATCTACTGTCATTGGATCACCAAGGAGAAGTATGTTGGAAACGAAAATTATTTAGAGTTGAAATTCTGACGCTAACAAAATTTTAATCATGTTAAACAATCTATTTGGTATTTGTTTCCAGAAACTTATGATAAATGATAACCTCAACACAGCTGAAAAGCTTCAGATGGCACTAATAGTTGCAGAAGTTTTCCTCTCAGGGCTCCCCAAGGACACCCCCTATCAAAAATTTGAGTTGAGGTGAACCTAGCTACTTGTCATAAACATTCGTATAATGATTAGCTTCTCAAAATTTTGAGAGTTATAACAAGAGTCCCAATTCTTTTACAGGTTTAAGGAGTGGGGCTTTGAGAAGGGATGGGGTCATACAGCAGAAAGAGTTAGAGAGACTATGAGATCACTCTCAGAAGTACTGCAAGCGCCAGATCCATTGTATATGGAGAAGTTTCTTAGCAGTCTTCCAATTATATTCAGTGTTGTAATTTTCTCCCCTCATGGCTACTTTGGCCAAGCAGATGTCCTTGGCTTGCCAGACACCGGCGGGCAGGTAAAACATTCATGTAACTTGGCATTTCCATATTGTTCAGGACAGAAACTATTTGATATTTGTAACCAAAATGAAATGCAAACAGGTTGTTTACATTTTGGATCAAGTGAAAGCTTTGGAAGAGGAACTGCTCCTCAGAATTAAGCAACAAGGTCTGTACATCAAGCCTCAAATTGTTGTGGTAAGTTTGATATGCATAAATGTACAAGTTCCTTGTCAAGGCAGTTGAATTTGGATAATTTTTCTTAACTATGTTCTTCACTGAAACAGGTTACTCGACTCATACCGGATGCTAGAGGAACTAAGTGCAACCAGGAGCTGGAACCCATTGAGGGGACCAAGTATTCAAACATCCTCCGGGTTCCATTCAAGACAGATAAAGGGATCCTCCACAGATGGGTGTCTCGTTTTGACATTTATCCCTACCTTGAGAGGTTTACTCAAGTATGCACCATTTGCTTCACCTCTCAAACAGACCTTTGATTATTTTAATGTATTAGCCAGAACTAGTGATCAAAGCAGAGTTGATCGTTGTTACTCAATTTTCTGTTTCTTTTGAATCATTAGGATGCTTCAACGAAGATCCTAGAGTTCTTGGGAGGAAAGCCAGATCTTATCATTGGAAACTACTCGGATGGCAATTTAGTGGCATCACTCATGGCCAGTAAACTTGGAATAACTCAGGTCTCTTTGTTTATTAGTTTATAAAGCTATAAAGTTTTTGTCACTCTTTTGTGCATTCTGGGAAGTAATTTGACTAAGTTTTTTAATACTTAGGCAACTATCGCGCATGCTTTAGAGAAGACCAAGTACGAGGATTCAGATGTGAAATGGAAGGAACTGGACCCAAAATACCACTTCTCTTGCCAATTCATAGCCGACACAATTGCAATGAATGCAACAGATTTCATCATAGCAAGCACATTCCAGGAGATTGCTGGAAGGTTAGAGATATGTTATATCTAAGTAATTCAAAAATATCAAAGCATCAATAAGAACCTGGGCAGCGTGAAATTGAATTGTTGTGGTGACTGAATTCCAAATGTTATTGTTTGCAGCAAAGACAGACCAGGACAGTATGAGAGCCATACTGCATTTACTCTCCCAGGGCTATGTAGAGTTGTTAAAGGCGTCGATGTCTTGGACCCGAAATTCAACATTGCTGCTCCTGGGGCTGATCAGTCAGTCTATTTCCCTTACACAGAGAAACAGAAACGACTCACAAAATTTCATCCCGAGATTGAAGAATTGCTGTACAATAAAGAAGACAATAATGAACACATGTAAGTGTTGAAACACCGATGATTTTGCTTGTGTTGCTCCTTTCCATTTTATCATCAAGTAATCTATTAACATCTTTTATGTGCATTCCCAAAACAGTGGATATCTTGCAGATAGAAAGAAACCAATTATCTTCTCGATGGCAAGGCTTGATGTTGTAAAGAATCTCACGGGACTAACCGAGTGGTATGGAAAGAACAAGAGACTGCGAAACTTGGTAAATCTTGTTATAGTTGGGGGCTTCTTTGATCCTTCCAAATCAAAAGATAGAGAAGAAACTGCTGAAATAAAAAAGATGCACTCATTGATGGAAAAATACCAACTTAAGGGACAAATGAGATGGATAGCAGCACAGAGTGACAGGCTCAGAAACGGAGAACTCTACCGCTGTATTGCTGATACAAAAGGAGCTTTTGTGCAGCCTGCTCATTATGAGGCATTTGGTCTCACTGTCATTGAAGCAATGAATTGTGGATTACCCACCTTCGCAACCAATCAGGGTGGTCCAGCTGAAATCATAGTCGATGGGGTCTCAGGATTTCATATTGATCCCAACAATGGGGATGAGTCCAGCGACAAAATTGCTGATTTCTTTGAGACCTGCAAGGTTGATCCCACATACTGGAATAAGTTTTCGACAGAGGGCTTAAAACGCATAAATGAATGGTAACTATATATGATGCCATATTTATTAAGATATTACTAGCAAAGTTGACTTATTCATATATGATATTTTCACCACAATTTTGTAGCTACACTTGGAAGATCTATGCAAACAAGATGTTGAATATGGGATGCATGTATAGCTTCTGGACGCAATTGAACAAGGAGCAGAAACTAGCTAAGCAGAGATACATTGAAATGTTATACAATCTCCTGCTCAAAAACTTGGTACCCTTTTAGTACCTCTATTGCCTTACTTAAAAGACAAGCAATGCATTCAGTTGATCACTTGTTCTGACTTTTAAAACTTGCAAGGTAAAAAATGTACCAATTCCACATGAAGAAGCTCAGCAGCCAATGTCAAAGCCAGAAGTCAAACCACAGCCCTCACAAAGGTAAGCACGATCTTCAATAAATATGCTTCATTTTTAGATTAATAATTCATGCAAGCTAACTTTTACATGTTTGTTTTTTACTGAATGCAGCAAACGCTCACAGTCGCGATTGCAAAGGTAAACCTACGATCAATCTTTATTCGGATTTCGCCACAAGCCAGTCATATTATTAAAAAAATTTACTCTAATGTATTATTAATCAGGTTGTTCGGGGCTTAAGAATCAACAAAGACAGGAGGCTGTGCACAAATAATAAGTCTGCTATCAGCTGTGAAGCCACTGGCGAAGCAGCTAACTGTTGTAGTAGTAGCATTTTGTGCACTTTACAAAGGGTGTTGCCTTACATTCATGTACACGCTCCAAAAATACATTGAGAAATAAACAAGTGATTTGCAGTTTACATCTATAAATTTACTATTGTGGCAGAGTCATTCCTGGTGTAAAATCTCCAATAAAATGTGCGATTTATATCATGTATTTATTGGAATATTAATTTCTATTTTCTCTAGTTTATATCCAAATTATATAATACGGATATTCAAAAAGAGAAAATATGATATGCGCCTAAAAATATACATGTAACTTAAAAAAAGAAAACATAGTAATGAGGTATGGGCATAATTAATACATTTATGGCCGGATTGGGGCGAGGCCGGATAGGGTAGAATTTTAGTTTAATCTGAGTTGGGACAAGACAAATCCAGGCCCAAAAATGGAGAGTACCCTTCTTTGATTCGAATCCGGACCTGAATTAGGAAATAAGTTCTAATTTTTAATAACTAATTAACTCGAGTCGGTTTTATTTGCTCGACAAAGACTCAATTGTCAATTACAGAAAATAACGACATACAGTTTATGTAAAAAATAAAAAGACGACGTGACATACCAAAACGAAATAAGTTGATGACACTTCGTATTTCTGCAAAAAATAGCAAATCCTACATAGTATGCACCGGCACATATTATGTGGGACTTGTCGTTTCTTATCTTTTCATAATACGATATGTCGTATGCGTCAAATGCAGTCAGACAACATATCCTTCAAGCCCCTAGGTTCATCAAAATGTCAAGCAATTTTTCTCTCCTCGAGATTTATATGTAATGTTCAAGAGGTGAAATTCTATTTCCGGCACATCCATCACGATAATATGTACAACATTACTCGACAATAAAATTCAATAACTGGTCCTTAAAATTTTGTTTTGGATGGTTAAATCCGTAAAGGGTATTTGTTTGAATTCTTGATTACACACAAATGAATAATCTAGTAAAGGAATAAGTAGTAAAAAAATTATTGATAATTAAATATCAAAATATTAAGAAGATAATAAATTAACAATCCTACTTCATTATAGGTTTAGACTCAAGTAAGTAAGTTCAAATTTTTTAATAAAATTGAAATAACTAATTAACTGGAGTTAGTTTTACTTGTTTGACAAAGACTCTTTTACTCTACCTATACAATTGTAAACTGCAAAAATGAATGACATGCCGTTTATGTTGAAAACATAGAGACAACGTGATATACAAAGAAGAAATATAAACAAATTGATATTTAAAAAGTAAAATTTGAATATATCTTTTAGAGATATTCTAATATTAGTATACGTCAACTTAATAGACCATCAAATTTATGTACGCTTTATGAGTAAGAGCATTCATTCAGTTGAACAAAAATGCATAATCTTTCAATAGAAGCATTTTACCATGCTGAACGCGTATTATGTGCGCCTCTTTTCCTTAAGTTAATCCTGTTTCATTAGATTTTACTGGCTAAAATTTTTTAGGGAAAGGGTTTTAAGTTTTAACTCATGGATATATATCCAAATTAAAGTTTATGATAATTAGTGTTGCCACGTGGCAAGCCGTATGCTAATGAAATCATCTAGTCCGTTGGAAGGAAAGCCATGCGGTAGTAGCAAAAACTCGTGAAAAAATTCCGATTGTCTAAACTTCGATAAGACCCCTCAATTTCTTAATTTTATAACATCAGCAATAGTAACTAAAAAGACCCTTAGGAAGACTCAAACGCAGGAACCGGTTCACCAAACCTGAGCCAGATGAGCACGTGAGTACACGAACATAAGGCTAATGGAAAAGAAGGGTGGGTAGTTGCTTCAAATCATCAGTCCTTCGGCCTTCACGTATGACAAGAACCGTTTCTCTTTGTCTTAAAAACAAAACAAATAGATAATGTTAATGTAAATAATAATGAACGGATAGTAAAATATAAAGAAAAGCGACTCGTAATTCACAAATTTAATTTTGCCTGAGATGAAGGGAAGAAGGAGCTCATCAGATTCATCATCTTCTTCCAAAACCAAGAAACCCCAATGTCAGTTTCCTTTTCTTTCCCTTATTTATTTATTTTTTTAATGCTAAATTACGATGATGCTGCAATTTTATAATTTGTTTGTTAACAGCAAGGAAAGTTTCAGATACCCAATTGATCAGTAATGTTGCATTGTCTCATATCTGTTGCATTTTAATCACATTCTATAGGATTTCTGTCAAATATTTGGGGACAATTGAATCAATTTTTTTGCGGCCTTCTGTGTGTGTAATTGAACCAACAATAGTTTAAAGACAATTATGATTGACATGTGTTTTACTTTGTGGCAGATTCTAAGTTTACACAGCAAGAGCTTTCGGCTTGTAAACCGATTCTAACACCAGGATATGTATGGATTCACGATATACTATAATGTTTTGTTTTGATGTTTTATTTAGCTAAAGTTTTCTCATTTCTTCCGTGTTATGGTTTAAATGGATTTTCAGGTTATTGGAATATTTATTATTGTCGGCGTCATCTTCATCCCCGTTGGAATTATTTCATTGTTTGCATCAGAGAATGTAAAACATTTTAACCTGATCTTGAAAATTGTTAGCTTGCTAATGATTGATATCGTACTTGAAACTGTGATTTCTTTCCCTGACACATAGGTGGTAGAAATTGTGGACCGCTATGATGAAGGTTGCATTCCTCTTAACTATAGCGATGATATGCTTGCATATATCCAAAACAGTGATACTAACAAGACCTGTACCAGGAGTTTGAAGGTTAGACTGATTTCTTTTCTGCTATGATGTTTAAATTAATCCAAGCTTTATTCTTCATCTTTATATTATAAAGTTACAGCCTATGTCCAGTAATATTTTCTTTTTCCTGTGTATTAATTTATCATGTTGCAGGCCACAAAGCTAATGAAAAGTCCTGTTTATATCTATTATCAGCTTGATAACTTCTATCAGAACCACCGTCGGTAGGTGGAATCTACTTTTAAAAGTTTTATAGGGGGTCTTCATATTTTGGTATTACTTATATGTGGAAAGAGCTTGGCTAGTTACATTATTTTGGGTAAGACCTGATTTCTGAGTGCTAATTCTCTGTATATTGTTTGCAAATCACAAGCTGCTCGGTGCATTTATCTTCAAATTGCACACATTTTTGAATATCAGTCAATTATCTGACATTACAAGAGTCCAAACCAAATGTTTCCCTGTATTCATAATATGTAGAGGGAAAAAAAGAACTGTGATTGAAACAGAGATATTGATGGATCTTCTGAAGTAAAAAATTATAGTATGAAAGATTTTGAAGCAAGACAGTAACTGTACAAATTTACGATTTTATTTGAGAATCCAGAATTATCTTTTTTCCCTAGACCGATAGAATTTTTAATTTTCTTTTATTATTATTTTCTAGTGAATCATCCTAACACCATATCAACTCTAGAATCTTTTTAAACCTTTGTTTATTTGAAGTGTTAAAGTTGGTTTCAGATATGTCAAAAGCCGAAATGACAAGCAGTTGTGGAGCAAGAAACATGAGGATAACACAAAAAATTGTGCTCCTGAAGCCACATCTAATGGACTCCCAATTGTTCCTTGTGGTCTCATCGCATGGAGTTTGTTCAATGATTCATATGGATTTTCAATAAAAAATAAGATGGTCAAGGTCAGTAAGAAGAACATAGCTTGGGAGAGTGACAAAAAGCATAAATTCGGATCAGATGTTTACCCCAAAAATTTCCAGAATGGAGTTTTAATTGGAGGTGGAAAACTTAATTCTAGCATGCCTGTGAGTGTATCTATATCTCAGTTTTGTTTATATGAAATTATTTCTATTCTGGTTTCCATTTGTCCTATTACTTTTTGTTTGTATTTCTTTCAGAATTAGAGTTGCTTATTACTGGATTGCATGTAACAGTTGAGCGAACAAGAGGATCTTATAGTATGGATGCGTACTGCAGCACTGCCAACTTTTAGGAAACTGTATGGAAGAATAGAAAGTGATATTCAAGCCAATGATTCAGTTACAGTCATAATTGAGAACAATTATAACACTTACAGTTTTGGTGGTAAAAAGAAGCTGGTTCTTTCAACCACGACTTGGCTAGGTGGAAAAAATGATTTTTTGGGCATAGCATACATTACTGTTGGGGGATTATCCCTGTTCTTAGCAATAAGCTTCATACTTGTATACGTTGTCATGCCAAGGTGAGTAAATGATCCAAAGTCACACTGATTGCAAATTCTTGCTTGAGCAAACTACCGTTTTCTTCCATCATGATAGAGTTAATTTCCCTCTTATTTGTTACTTGAAGAGATAATATCAGCTTGAGATAACCAAAAAAAAAAAAAAAAACACTGTGCAAAAACAACTGAGGAAACTTGAATCCTTACCAATCCAACCTCTCATAGAAACTCGGGAAAAAAAAAAGATGATATTGCTGATAATGTAAAGGATTCTTTTGCTTGGAAGATTATGTAACTTCTTGTGTCGTGTTGTTGCAATAACTGGGTATATTGTGTTTGAGACGGTTTTTATGTTATTTGCAGGCCACTTGGGGATCCAGCTTTCTTGTCTTGGAACAGGCATCCTGCAGGACATCAGATATAGGTTTGTTATAAAACTATGTTCCAATCTGGCTAGCAGACACTTTATGTATTCTTTAACTTTAACGTGTGTTGGATGAATGAGATTCCTCAACTTAATATTTGTTTCAGTTTTTGTCTGGATTCTCCCGTATATATTTCACGTCTATCTTCATTATAACAATTATTCCTTGCATGCATGGTTACTGAGTGACTGTAGTTTTCACATTTGATGATGGATGTTCTTATTCTCAATAAGAAAAACAATTGTTTTTTCTTAATTTTTTTTAAAATTAAATTACTTTGACATGGAATATTTTCCCACTGTTTCAAAGTTCCTAAGTTTTTCTTCATTTGCTTGAACTGATGCTTCATGCTAAGTATATATTGTGAATTTTTATTTTTCTCTAACTGAATGGCCTTACGTATCTTGGTAATTATTTGTATTAGGAGCAATTTTTGCATAATTTTCTAAATTTCAAAACTCAAATGTGTAGCTGCAATTTGCACCTTTCAAATAAAATAAAATTTCAATTAGAAAAATATAATTCAAGTTATTAGTTTAAAATGTGACGAAGCAGAACAAAAAAGATAATAACATAACAAATATGACACTGATTAAAATGGCAAAAATAAAATAATATAACAAGTTAATACAAGTGTACAACATCGTACAAAAGTTCATCCTGGAGTTATGAATGAATTGGGAGGATAGCACTAGTAGGGATGCAACAGAACAGTCAAGCTTGTAGTTTTTGCTTTTCAATGATGCAAATGGAAAATTTATATGTGTGTATAATTTTTTTAAGAAGAAGAAGAAATAATTGAAAAATGTAAAAATATTATCATTGACAAGGAAGAATCGTAGGCTCCATTGGAATGGAAGCATCCCTGTCGCACATTTTAGCGTCAATGTTCACAACACCACCTCCCTGCATAATCATATATTCGACAGTTTTACTACAGTGTAAAAATCTTTTACTGTTACTTTACATAAAAGGGAAAATAAAGAAGAATGAATTTACCTTGGCAATGTTTCTAAAGTACATTGTGGTATAATTTCCAGTAGGAAACAAAGCTTCAGTGAGATCTGCTAAAACTAATTGAGGTTGAGACACGGCTCCATCAAACCAATCTTCAGTTTGCTCAAACCACACAAACACCATTGCAGTTGCTCAAATTTTTTGTCTCTATAAAAAAATTATAAGTATCGAAAACGGCACTCAGACCTCTAAAGTTTGTCTCAATGAACAAGTAAACCCTAATGCTTTTGGAATGAGCACACAAACCCCTTTTAGTTTGTTCTGCCGAAGTCAAAGCCAAGCTTGCGGTTCCTACATTGTTCTTCTCATAAAACTGATCTCACTATTAATAGAGAAGGATGTGTGTGTCCGTTCCTGAAACTTTAGGAGTCTACAGGTACACTACGACAAACTTTGAGTGTCTGGGTCTTATAAATGGCATAATACATACCTATAGCGAGTGAGTTTTGATTTCTTTTATCAAATCTCCATATGCTTTGATTTGTAAGGAAAGCAAAACAAGATTTATCCTCAGCATCTATATTTTCCAGAAAGGTTGATTGAGTGTAGTTTGCCGGTTCTGAAGTATATGTTCCATCAATTACCACATCCACTGTCTAGATTTTCAAATTAGATTTAGAACCAAAAAATGTTAATCAATGATAGAACTTTGTTTTAGGGTAATTCAACAGTAAAAAGAAATTGAATCAAAAAAAAAAAAGGCTTACACAAAGAATGGCATGCAACTGTTCCAAATCATCAGAATTAGAGATGTTATAAGTCATCTTATTGATTGAGCTATCCACATTCTCGCCCCCTGCATCTTCCACATACTGTATGAATATGATGAAATCTCATCAGCACAGCCCACCAATTTCGTCTTTGTTTATGATAATTTAAAAGTACTATCCTCTTCTTAGTAATCAAACAATATGAAAAAATTAAGCATTTTTTTTTTTAGTTTGTACCTTCAACTTGAATGTTTCTTGGGTAAAAGACCATACATTCTGCATAAAGTAGAGGAAATCAAATTAATTTTATTTGTATTTGTCCATGAAACACAATGTATAATTTAGTTATGTACACACGTATACTTACATTATAAAACTCCATCCAAGCTACTATAGGCTTGAATGACTTTGTCTTGCCAGCTGCAACTTTAGTCAAGCATCGATAGTTCTCTTTAACCTGCAAATATTAAATTGAAAATAACAAATAAAACTAGGCTCTGTCTGGCAATGTGATATTGTCGCCTTAAAAAGTTACAACTACTATGAATCAGAAGCTCTAGTTGTCAAAATAAACACCACAATATCACATTGTAACATGTAATTTAAGTAGTAGTACTCACTGCGTTAAATACTTGGTTGGCTCTGGCTTCGGCATTTGCGAAAACTCCCAAGAATTTGATCCACTCTGCCCGCTATTCCATAAACAGAGCAAATATATACGAAGCTAGACTAGAGTGAGATTTAATGTACTTAATTTCAATTGGTGAATCAATGAAGTCACTAGCGTTACCTGTAGAGGACTGTCCTCTCCAAAAGGAACGAAATTAGCAAAGTTACAAGCTTGCGGTTGATCAGAATCAGTGGTAAAATGGGCTGCATATTGTGAAAACTGCAGTGGCTCACTTTTGTTGACAAAACCAATTTCTCCTCCTTGGTACAATTTTAGTACACATCCAGATGCCACAGATTCTGATGTCATCCCCTTCATGCTACTTAATAAGCCTAACAGCTGTCAATAAATAATATGCAAAAAGACCATGGTAAAACAATAACATACAAAAAGAATGATACTGAATGAGGAACTAGAAATACTTCACTCTTTTTCTTTCTTTCTTTTTTTTTTTTTCAAATATCAATTTGCCATGACTCTCACCTCGAAAAAGGAAACTGCAATTCAAGGGAAAATAATATCACAAGTAAGAAAGAGCACTCCGATGAAAATAAAAATATGAAATATTTTAAAATAGAGAGTAAAACCAATAACGTGCATCAGGAAACAGAGCATGAAATTCTATCAGTTAATTTCCCGTTCATGTTACGTTAATTGATAAGCAATAATCAACTAATCAAGCGAGGTACCTACCCGGAAAGAAATCAGTATCAACTGAATAATTAGATATGGGGATCACAAACGACTTGATCCTTGCGGTGCAATATTTTGTTCTGGCTGCCATTCTTGAGTTGTTCTATTCAGTATAATACAATTTGTAAAGTAAGATTTTTGCTGGAAATTAATTAATAGTGCCAAATATATGTGATTACGGAATATTTAATCACGAACGAGTGCGTACCTGGATAAGAAGGTAGCTCCGTCCATCATTCTTGATGACTTTGAAGGTCTGCCCATAATATATATGAAAATTTTGGGCATCTTCAACCTTCGAAATGTCACCCGGGTTCACTGTATTTGCAGCATCGTTTCCACAACCCATGAACCAAACCGCAAAGACCAAGATTGGCACAAACCGAATTGAAAAAGAAGAAGACATTTTTTTTTTTGAAGAAGAAGAAGAACAAGCCAAGCTAGCTCCAGAATAGCAAGCACATACCAAAATGGCTTACATTTAACATATAATAATACATCTCCAGAACCCCATTATTATTATACATAATTGTCAGCGACAGAGGAGAAGCGAAAGTGGTGTAGCTTTTCGCCTTTGGTATGTGAATTATTATTATTTTTAATTGCTTTTGGTGATAACAATGACGGCATGTGAACGTGATATGTGAGGTAGATCTTTATGTTAATTGAAGCACAGATTTGCAACCCGTGAACCAAATGTTTTGCCTTACTTGTTTTTTGTCATCTTCTTTTCCAGCACTTTCCCATTTGTTTCCTTTTTCAGTTCCTACTTCTTAGTCTTATTTGCCTTACCATTTCATATATCATGATTCCCATCCACGCCCCCATGTGCCCTGCACAATCACTTCTCAATCACCAACTAAGGAGGAGAAACTTTAACATCTACTCCTCCAGTACGCAAATGTGCTTTTGCTGTTTTGGACACCATCTATGAATCGTTCGAACTTCAAATTGGACATCTACGTATATTTGTATCAGTGTATAGATAGCTGTTTAGTGTAGTGCCCACTTTTTTCCGTTGAAAGTCTCTAATTTTTCAGTGCACTCAATACACTCTCATGTTTTGCATAATTGACACCTTAATTTTTAAAAAGAAAATACATAATAGACATAATATATCTTAAGTTGAGAAATAACAACAAAGACTAATAGAATTAGAATAAAAAAAAAAATTGAGATTGTTTAAGAATAAAACAAAATCAAACAACCGAGGGTAATATTATTATTTTGGTCCATTTA
The DNA here is from genome assembly GCA_030449905.1 of Luvunga scandens. NCBI lineage: Eukaryota > Viridiplantae > Streptophyta > Magnoliopsida > Sapindales > Rutaceae > Luvunga > Luvunga scandens. The sequence continues at coordinate 5,245,056 of JASUUG010001265.1, forward strand.
GCTATCCTTCCGCATTTCAAAAGTATTTTGGGGTCAAACTATAAATTTCTCAAAGATTTCTAAATTCCTAACTACTACTACTACCATTATTGTTATTACTATTGGTTCCAAATTTCAAAATTCTATGAATCAAAACGTGCCACAGCATTACCAGATAATGTAATTATCTTTTTAAATATAGCATCCGTTATAATTTTTTTTTAAAAAAATTCATCTAATATTAATATTAATCAATCATGGAATCTTTAGAGCAACCAGAACTTAACCTTGCGTATCCCAATTCTTCTAGTCTACAACTACTAATTGAAACCATACCTAGACTAACGAGTTTAATTTCTATTCTATGAATGGGCACCACAGCAGCGATTGCCATGGTCCATTCCCAATTGAAATCCTTTCCCTAATCTTCAAAAAATTGAACAGCGGTGATGACACTTTCCGGATTACAGCCGTCCGCATCTCACGGCAGTATGCGATTCAAGATACACAACACCAACTTAAACCGACTTTCCCTCTTCTACGGCTCTCAAAAGGAGGTCAACATCAGCCAATCAAATATTCCTACATATCAATGCCCCAGCACCGAGTCTTGCGTCCTCCTCAACCCCACACAAATGAAATTCACGAAATATCATTACCACAAATAGAGGGGCTAGATGGGTTTCAAGTTCAACTCGAGGGTGGCTGTTCACACTTCCATGTAATTCGGACACATCACAATTCCATGTAATTCCACGTAATTCGGACGCATCACAAAATATGTGTCTCCTAAATCCCGTCACCCGATTTCAAGGCAAGTTACCACCACCAAACAGAAGTACTTATGAACTAGAATGCTCGAGAGTGATCGCTTCTGCCAGCCCTTTAAATTTGTGTGTATGTTAAATGATTTTTTATTTTTTTTTATATGGACGACTGCTATTTTTGTTGTGTCGTCCGCGGGGACTTTAATTGGTAAAAGCCTACTTAAAACTTTGACTTAGCTTGATTTTGTCCATTACATCGTGAATTCATGATCTTGACTTGCTTTATCAATATGCTTGATTGTGGTAGATCTAAATATTGATCAACAATCAAACATGATTCAGTTATCAACTGTTCATGAGTATTTGTGGGATTCAGATCTCATGTTCCCTTAAATTAAATAGTTGAGAAAAGTCTCTGTGAGAGGATAAATAGCTATTCTTGAATTACCACACGAATTTGGTGCGAAAAACAAAGGTTGCGATGAAATCAGATTTATAACTCAACTTAAAACATATTAATTTTTTCATTAAAGTAAGTAATTTCAGTACAGTATATTATTATAGAATTACGGGTATATCATCAGTGTAAAACACAAGTGTACATCTAACATCAATCAGTCCCCAATTTTGGAGAAGGTTAATTATATTATCCCTTCCCAAAATTTAACTACCCTGTTAGAAGTAAAATAAAATAAAGTTTAATGTCAAGCTGATGAAACTACAACATGGTTTGCCCACATGGTGCAAAGAGCCAATGAAATTGTCAGGAATAGTCCTATCTTCTTCAAACACACAATAAAGTTATCCCCATGGCCACCTCTTATATTCACCAGCAAATCTCCCTCTTTTATCTTCTTAGCGCTGCATCCAATTTCCTTCACATTGAAGCCATCATCAATGTTCGATTTCCCATTGTCCGAATTTTCCCCAAGATATTCAAATCCATGCATTATGACAAGTACCAGCATGCAAACAACAGCACTTGCTGTCTCCTTCCATGGCTTCATGAATGTCCCGGTGAATTTCTTTGCCGTTGCATTACTGGACAAGTTATTTGCAACTTCTGCACGGTTTAGCTGAACTTGAACAATTTGTGACGGCACAATTTGGTGAAAGAACGTGTCGGCTGCTTGGCGCGTTGAAACAAACATTCCATGGTTGACTTTGATTTCCTCCACAACTTCAAAGCTTGGCGAGCTTGCAAGAGCACCATCACCAATTGCCTCTTCTAAATGGTTCTCATTTGGTTCATCATCGATGAATCCGAGTGAAAAATCGTTTAGCTCAGAATCATTGAACCCTAAGCAGTTGTTATGTGAAGTATCACCTAAAATCAAATTAACTTCCATTTTTAAGTAAAGAAGAAAGGGAAACAAAAAAACAGAATGGAGGGAAAGACAAAACAAAGTTACTACATTACCTTCAATTTCATGGCTTTCCACTCTCTGAAAATTTGAAATATTTTCCATGGGAACAATCTTGTGCTCTTCCACAAAGCTCTGTCCAAAAAGAAATTAAAGTTTGAGAACATTTGGACATAGCTAGGTTTATGAAAAAAAAAAAAACATAGAACAATCTTGTGCTCTTCCACAAAATGACCCTTTTTCCTTTTGTTTTTTTTTTAACCGCTTGGTTCTCTTAATAAAAATTCACACCTCATCCCATCCATGTGGCTAGATCTCAATGAAAAGTAAACATTTTATAAGAGACCAAATGATAAAATGAAATGAAATGGGAAAAAAAAAAAGTGTTGACGAAGGACGAAAATATCATCATCCTACTCATAATTAATTAACAGATGCGTATACATACCTTGTCTAAATCCTTGTTGGACATTCCAACCCATCTCAAGTTCTCTACCATCCTCTCCGATTTGACATCTTCATCAAGGTCTCCGATTTCTTTCGACCTCGAATTCAAACCTTCCCATAATTTGTCATTGTCTCTGAAGGAAGTCATACCATTATTATTATTATTATTATTATTATTATTATTAATTGGATCATAATAATGGTTGTCATCGCCAGTCATCATAAAACTAAAATCATCAGCAGCAGCATTAGAATAATTTCCGGCCCATGGATCTTGAACACCACTCGTTTGATTTATCATCAGGTCTCGCTGTGTTAGTGCATGAGAATGATGATGCATCTTGAAATCGGTGACTCCAATCTGATGAGAGAAATCTTCTACTTCCAATGGAGGCAGTGAAAGCCGATGCTGCAGCTTCGCACATTCTAATGCCAGATCAATCTGTGCACCAACGAAGCAAATATGGTAATAAGAAAAGAATTAAAAAATAATATGTAAAAATAACTGAATTCACGTCAAGAAAAGTTTTTACCTTACAAGGATGGTACGGAGTAGTTGCATAATTTGAAAAGGGGGTGGTACTATTCAAGCCAAATGAGTCTTCTGATAAGAATTGGGTCCATTTTCCATCGTGTGTTTGATTGGAAGATTCAGTACCGATATTGCTGGGCAAACATCTATCATAAGGCATAGGATAATCAGAGCTCTCCGAATAATATTCAATGCTGGGAGAATTTGCATGATGAGTCATTTGATTAGCAGTTGTTATTGGTGTCGGGGAATAATGCTCCACAATCTTGGGGCCGATTGCACTCTTCTTGAACACACGACAAAGAGCATAGGCATCCTGGAAATTAAATATAATACGATGAAATAATTCAGTCGTTAAAATCAAATCATGATGATGCGTGTTCAAATTGAAGACGAATCGTGTGTAAACTAATTACCTGCAAACCAGAATCAGTTTCACATTCCCGCTCGTCGAGACGATATTCATGCATGACCCAATGGGTACGAATGCCATGCGGTGCTCTCCCACGATAATAAACTAGGGTTTTCTTCATGCCCACAGAACGAGTCTGGGAGTTCACTTTTCTATCTTTCCCTGTGGCCTTCCAGTATCCAGCTTTGGTTGCACGATTAGTTCTCGATCCATTCGGATACTTGCGATCGCGAGGACTGAAGAAATACCACTCTAAATCTTTGCTCGGTAACAAGGACTTGCCTGTAAAGTTTTGATTGATAATAACAAGAGAAAAACTGTTACAAAGCCACAAGTAGCATGAGATAAAATAGTAAACGAATAATATTTGATTATGGATCATTTGAAAAAATATTAATTCAATAAATCATCTTTGGTGGCGTGGCGACACTGAAATATTTGCTTCATGATTTTTGACTTGGTCGCTCACCTTGTTTCACACATTTTCCTCACGAGAAAAGCAAACAAAAGAAGAAAAATGAATACCAATTAACCTTGCCGGGCCAAGCCGTACATTTTTTCCCAAATGTACTTACGAGTTGTGATATGTGTGCTATTTTACGCAAAAGCTTAAGACATTTGACCGACAAAACACGTTCGATTCTTTTGATTAATTTGTTTAGTTTGTGCTAAGACATAAACATAAATAACAAACAAACAAACAAAAAGAAAGCAGAATGATTACATATTTACGTTAACAACTTTTTTAAAGGTGTTTGACCGTCTTTTGTTCTTCAACATATGTTAGCTGCAGATCGACAGTAAACATTAATCTTTCTTTTTATTATTTATTCTAGTCGACATTAACTAATTTTGAATATATGTCGGTTGCTTTCTATACACAACTACTTGCCGTTTAGGTCATCGCTAAACCTAAATATATTCCTTATTCTTTTCTTTAAGAAAAATTCATTTGTGTTTTATTGTTTTTAAATAAATAAGCTAAAGAACATGTTAATCGTTTCTTCCTTTTTTTAAATGTATAATATAAACCAGAAATTCAAGAACTGGCTAGGGCAACGGAAAAATATATGGATGTACGTACGTACCTGGTAACTCCCAAGGTTCGCACTTGTAGAGATCGACTTCAGGGATTATTTCCAATTCAATCTCCCGGCCATTGATTTTTCTTTTGAGATAGTAAGCCACAAGTTCTTCATCAGTTGGATGGAACCGAAAACCCGGAGGCAATGAAACAGGAGCCATCTCTTTGGAGTTTAATTAATTCTCTAGAACTCCTTCTGATAATATGGCTAAAGAATAAAGATCGATTGATGACCTTTGCTTTGAGCAAGAATGCTGTACAATCAAATGCATAAAAGTAATAGAAAAAAAAAACTAATTCAGCAAATTAATCATTCTAAGCAGAGAAAACATAATTATGTATGAAGAGAAGAGAAGAGAAGAGAAGAGAAGAGACCTACTGGCTTAGACAGAAGAAGTTCCAAAGCACAGAGAGCAAAAGATTGAAGATGGAGAGCTGCGAAATGTGATGGGTTTTGATAAGAGACAAAAAGAGAGAGAGAGACAGAAGGACAAAAAGCAAAGAAAGCAAAGAGGGTTCGCTGCCACCGCCCCCCTAGTCCACCTTTATCTTTTTCGCTAGTCCTTTCCCATGGATGATTCTCGTTATCTTTACATTCAAGCATAACATGTCAGCTACAGCCACTCTCTCTTTATTATATCTCCTCTCTTGCATATATAATAAGAAAATATAAAATTATATAAAACAAAAGCATTTAATTAAGGTCTGTTTATTTCTTTCTTTCTCTCTCCAATTATCCCATGCTTCGATCTTGTCCTTTCCAGGAATCACAACTCCACCTCCACGTGGTCGTACTTGATTCGATTCATTACCCCTGTGAACGTGTAAAAACAAGTATCTAAAGAACATTAACGAGAAACTGGATTTCGGCGGCGTTTCTAACTAACTGAAATCAATCCCATGCATATACTTTAATAATTAACTGCCGTTACTTAGTAGGTACCGGCTTATAATAATTTCGCTCTTAATTATATCTCTCAATCGTAACTCGTAAGGTTAGACCCTCTCATGCTACGTAAGTGCTAAGTTTTGTAGAATGTAAACGAATGTTAGGAGTCTCAATTATCATATTTGCTTTTCAACCTAATTAGCCTCGAATTCATGCATGGCACATCCGAAATCGATAGTTAATCAAATGGTTTACAGCTTAATTATTAAACCCATGCATTTGAGAGGGAATAATGATGCTCGTACCGAAAATAGTACAAAAGTTAGTATAAAAATAATTAGAGAAAAAGAAAAAAGTTTGTTTTGTACTGAATTTTTTTGTCCTATGGTGGTGTGTCACTCTTTGTGTTAATCTTCGTGCACTTATCACTGTTGGTTGAGATTATTTTTTTGGTATGAGTTAAGCTTATGATTTTCTTTATAGTATTGGAGCTAAAATAATGCTCGAGTGGGGCTATACCATCATTTCATGTGACAAAGGCTAAGGGCCCGTTTGGGATTACTTTTAGGAGGGTTAAAAGTGATTTTAAAATTTAAAAGCTAATTTTGGTGTTTGGTAAAAAAAAATCAAAATCACTTTTACCCAAATCAACCCCTCATACAGTTGATTTTGAAAAACAGGGAAGGGATAGCTTTTAGATTCTAATTTTGAGAATCAATTTTATCCTTTAATATAATTTCCATAAATATCCTTAAAATTATTACCTAAACCCCAAATTATCCTTATTTAAATTGGAAACAAAATCAATACTTTAATAATTTTTTATTCTTAGAAATAATATTGTTGCAAGTTTAATGCCAATATAATATTGCATGACAATCTATTATTTATTTTCATTTTGAGTTTTTATAGCTCATTACATTTTTTATATTTATTTTTAGAATATCTAGTTATACTTTATTTGATGTTATTGAATGAAAATTGTAGTTGATTTTTTAATTATCAATTATTTTAAAATAAAAAAAATAAAAGAAATAAAAATCAATATAGTATAAAATTTATTTTTAGTTAAAATTATTATAATACACAATTAAAGATATTATATGTGCATATTTTTATATGTGTAAGTAAATTTTATTTTATATCACGTACATTTTAGTCATTTATTTTCTTACAGTAATTTAATAGTAAGATTTAACAAACACTTATAACTGCTTTCAAAATTTACTGTATTTTTGAAAAATAAATTTACCAAACGCTTAACTGATTCTCTTCACAGTTGATTATTTCTACAGCACAGCTAATAGCAATTATTTTAAAAGTTACAGCATTACCAAACTGGCCCTAAATAGATAGACTGGTCTATACATAATGAGGATGATTTAAAACATATCCCCCATCAACTAGGCAAAACGACTTACCTGTATACAATAAGAAGAATATCTCACATTGGTTGCAAATAAGTTTTGTGCCAAAAATATAAACCTAAGGAAACCCTCGATTCTTGAGCTTCTATATAAGTTGTGGGTTTTGCCTCGGCTATAGAAGTAAAGGAGTGTTGAAATTAATTTACTCATGTATCATTTTTCTTTTTAGTAGACATCTCTGCCTCTGCTCTTGTACCTTTTTTCTAATTCAGTGAGATAAAATAAAAAAAAAAAGATCGTAATTCTCTATAAATATATTCATCCTCTTTAAAATTCAAGAAGATTTTGAATATGTACTAGTGTACCAAGCAAGTATAATCTAATGAATTTACGTCATATATGCATTTATTTTGAACATTACCTACAAATTAGAGACTATACGTAATAAACGAATATGTCGTTGTAGCTCAATAATATCATTGCATCACTGGCAACAATCTAAATATTCTGAACTTTCTCCTCTAATAAAAATTGAAGCAAGGAAAATTCGCTTCCCTCGTTATATTTAGGATCTTGTTCACAGTTATAACCTAAAGTGCAAGTTCAGATGCCTGTGATCCTTAGCAGTGTAGCCACAGTACTTAGATACATCGCTGCAATTTTTTTTTTAAAATTTTAGTTAATTGAATAGCTACGATGATATATGCTTGATCATATGCATCGTGATCATTTCTTTAATTTTTCGTACAAATTCGCAACATGATAAAAGGTGTAAACCATTTGTGTTTGATCACAGGAAAATTCTATAATGTCGTAATGAAAATTACGGCATCAATACCTTGATAGACATAAATATTATAAATTACACATAAAATTAGTAAATGTAAAGTAAAACTAGTAAATTCATATAAGATTATTAATTATTTAAAAAATTATCATTGTTTCTATAAAATTTTAGTGAAAAATATTTTATTCATTTATAGAAAAAATATTTTCTTTAATTAAACAAAAAAATTATATTGAAAAAAAGTGGAATAAGTTGTTATTAATTTGGTTACCATAATTCTATATTTATTCTAGGGCATTTGTATATTTTTTTTTCCCATTTTCTACAATGATATCTATTTATTACACATGTTAATTAAGCACAATTATTTATCTTGGTGTGGATCAAGTAAAAATAAAAAAAAATATTCTTATATTACTAGACACATATATGATATATCATATGCATACTTTATGTAGTCTCAAACTTTTATTTATATTTGAAGACCATTTAGGGTTGTTGAGGAAGTGTAGAAAAATGTAAAATAACCTTATCTTATAACAACTATGAAAGACATTAAAATAATATTTTTTTCAAAATCCGATGTTAAGCATAAATTTCATCTTTAATAAAACATCACATGTATCACATAAATATAAAACTAACATTATTCAATTTAAATAAAAAATCAATAAATATATAAGATAATAAACATTATAATGAGTTTTTATTTTACAATTGTGAACTTTTTTTTAGCAGTAACTCCTATATGAATTTCCTTATTTTACCTTTTATTCATAAATTTTAGGCATAATCTACAAACTTTATATTTTATTTTGCACTTAATTTTGATTTACTTGTCTTATGTTAAATTTATAAATTTTTATTTTTTTACCAGTAATACATCAATTTACCAATTTTATAGTAATTTACTTGTTTTACCTTTTATTTACAATTGTTATGTTCCATTTCCAAAATTTATGTTTTATTTTACAGTCAGTGTTGATTTACTAGTTTTATGCTATATTTGTAAGTTTTTATTTTGTTTACCAGTAATACATTAATTTACTAGTTTATATTAATTTACTTGTTTTACCTTCCATTTACAATTATTATGTTCCATTTCCAAAATTTATGTTTTATTTTGCACTTAATGTTGATTTACGAGTTTTATGTTATATTTGTAAGTTTTTATTTTGTTTACTAATAATACATCAATTTACTAGTCTTATATTAATTTAGTTGTTTTATTTTCCATTTACAAATTTTATGTTTAATTTCTAAATTTTATGTTTTTTTTAAACTTAATGTTGATTTATGAGTTTTATGTTATATTTGTAATTTTTTGTTTTGTTTACTAATAATACATCAATTTACTAGTTTTATATTAATTTACTAGTTTTACCTTCCATTTACAAGTCTCATGTTTAATTTCTAAAATTTATTTTTTATTTTACAATTAATGTTGATTTACAATTTTTATGTTAAATTAGCAAGTTTTTATTTTATTTACTAATAATACATCAACTTACTAGTTTTATATTAATTTACTAGTTTTACCTTCATTTACAAGTTTTATGTTTAATTTCTAAAATTTATGTTTTATTTTACAGTTAATATTGATTTATAATTTTTATGTTAAATTTACAAGTTTTAAGTTTCCTTTACATAATTTATGTTAATTACGACATTGATACCGTAACTTTAATCACGGTATCATAGAATGACCCTTGATCACATCTATATCGCACAATTAAATCTTATCACATCTATATCGCATAATTAAATCCCAACTACTAATAATTAGTCAGTTATGATGCATTTGACAGCTTGTTTTATGTTGTATTGTATTACATTAAAAACTATTTTTGTGCTAACCCATAATCATTTAAATTTTATTATTTAATAAATTTAAATTTATTAAATATTAATTTGTATTTATATTTAAAATAAATTCAAATAATAACATAGCATAGTAATAAACCTAAACATTTAATAAATAAATGATAATACATTATTTTACTTTCATTACATAAATTATTTTAATTATTTTCCGTTAAATACGTAAATATTATATTAATTTTATTTAATCATTTATAAAATACTAAATTTGAATATAAATAATAATAATTGACTACCGTTTAACGCTCGAGTAAATTAATCAGTCCCAAGGATCAAGTAATACTGTCAAGAGTGAACTGAATTAGCGCATTTGAAGAATCAACGACTGGGATCCATGTGGGACCAGCTTTTTCCACGTGAAGACACAGGGTTCCACGTGGCAAAACAGGATGACTTGGCAGGCCTGGTCCTTTTTAGCAAGCGATGCCATTTTCGATTTTGTTCTTCGCGTCCCTATCTCTCATACTTTTCCTTTTCGTCAATCCATCCATCTTTTGCTACTTTTCTTCCTTTTTAGGGCTTGTTATTTTCAATGTTATACGTATCTTCATTCTCGGTATGATCTAATGTTAATTAACTTCACTTTTTTATCATAACGAAAAAAAGAAAAAAAACTTGAGTGCCTTTGGCACATTATTATATAATATATTTATGAAATTAGAATGGATACAACTATAACGACGTTGCGCTATAAAAACCACATCTTGGAATTAACTAGGAAATATATTATACGTGGAACAAGCTAAAATTTCATTGCCAAACAAAATTTAAATTAATTATAAAGTCTAGTTTCTTTAACTTAAAATAGTGACTTAAATTTTTAATACACTAGGTCCACGATCACTTGACTTATAATTTTATTTTTTTATAGATTCAAAATTTTTCACAATCTCGTGAACTTATCCGATTAAATATGGGTTAATTAATATTCACAAACGTCTATGTATCTTCAGGCTAAATTTGAGAGAGCATTAATTTCATTCTCATGTTAAAGAGCATGTTTTATATGTCTGAAAATAACATTAAAAATACGGACGACAATAATCAGCAGTATGGCCAACATTATTTTTCACTAATCCAATTCCTATTGTATTCCCTATATGGCCAACATCATTTTTCACTAATTCGATTCCTATTTTATTCCCTATCACTCTCATCACATTTTTTAATAAATTTAACGGGGGATTTAATAGACAATCTCCAGCAATACATTTTCCCATCCCCATTATTTTTTATATGTTCCCCTATAAAAAGGGTGGTGATATTTTCACTTCACAAATTTTGTAAATCCACCCCACTTCTAGAAAAAAATTATAAAAAACTCACATTACTTTTAAAAATTTTAAATAAAGAAGAATTTTGAATAATTAATCAATTAATTCTTTATTGAATTCTTAATTTATTTTTTGTGACTTCGAGTTTTTTTGTTATATTTTACTACTAAGATTGCTTTAGCCTAAATTTAAATTGATTATTTTATTCTTAAAATGTAAAAGTACAAAAAAAATAATTTAACTTCAACTTTTTTTTTATTTTATACAAAATTCATTGTTTCTAAATAGTCAATTCTACTTTATTAGTACGATTATTAACCTTTAACTAAACTAACATAATATCTTTATGAGTAAATATTCATGTAAATTATTAGGCTATCAAATTTATGTCATTTACATGTAAAATATTAAAAATTATTAGACTTTATTTAAAAAGTTAAATAATAAGTCACAACATTGAGTACTTAATTATTAGATACAAGAACACATTATTCTTCAAGTAACTAGTTAATTTTATGTCATAAAGATTACATAATTAAATAAAACTAATATTAAAGCAATCTTCATAGTAAAAAAAAAAACTAAGTAAAAAAATATAAGAATAATTTAATTAATTAATTATACATATATTTTTATTAATTTATATTTATCATAAAAATATATATTTATTATAAATATTTTTTAAAAATGGATTGAGTTTAAACAAACAAAGGGGTGGAAATATGCCCACCCCTATAAAAATTAACACTCATTAGATATTGGAACGGTGGTTTTGGCTTATTCTATCATAAAGGCGAGGGAACGTTTGAACACGCTTTCAAATTAAACCACCAACATTTTCTTTTATTTATTAATTCCTAAGGATTTAGTTTTAATTTAAAAAAAATGATTAATCCAGAAACTGTTGCCGAAAGATGACACCGTGACGTTATCTCTTTTTTTTTTTGCTTTCTTTTTTTCTTCTTTTGAGTCCGAAATCTCAGTGATCCGACGTCACATGAATCAATCAAGTGGTTAAGAGGGGAAAAGAAAAAGCTGAAACAAATTAATAGTAGTTTATTTATTTAGAAGGAAGCCCTCATATCTTCTTATCTTTGTAGTAAAGAAGGAACAACATTCACGTATATAAAAATTGTACAGGAAAGGTACACCAAGAGAAGAGCATTCACATGGGATTCTCGGCAGTCCATTCTTCTTCATATTCTCAAAATTAAAAACCAATTTTAGGTCAAACAATAAGACTTTTTCTTTTTCTTTTTTTCTTTTTTAAATGTCATTTTACCAGTAATATTCTTTTCAAATAACATCATCAACTTTTAATTTAGAGTTTATACGTTAATGTATCATATTTCCTTATTAATATCTCGGTTTATTGGCTTCTTTCAAGAGGTTAAAATTCAAGTGAATACAAACAAATATACAATTTTCAGTGGGGTGGAGTAAAGTGCATCAGTGCATGTGCTATATTTATATACTCCATATATAATAATTTATGGGGGTTTTTTAATTTTTCCTATTAAAATCAATATATATCACTTACTTTCTACTATTTTTATAATATTTTAAAAACTCCTTTATGGCACCAAAAAATTAAAGGAAAAGATGGATAAATGAGTCATTTGTTAGATAATCTATCTTCAGAATATAAAATATATATTTATTACAAAAAAAATATTTAAAAAATAAAAAAATATGAAAAATATCTATTATTAATTCTTTGTTCACACCAAAATATATATTTCTTATTTTCAGTACTTAATTTTTTTTATTTTAATTTCTATTTATATGACTTATTTAATTTATGTTATATATAAATAAAAGTATCTTTGAACTAAGAGTAATATTATAAAATTATAATACCAAAAAAACTCTTAGTTATTATGAAAATAATAAATGGAGAAAAACTCACAATCTCTCCTAATTTCTATTCTACCTAGCTAATTCATCACCTATCTTTAGTAAGCGTACACTTTATTATTCATTGCCACTTCACCCTGAATTTCAAATGTGCCCTTAAACTGAGGGTTTATTGGCTGCAATATTTCCCATTAACCCTTAAGTTTTAATATTTCAATTTCGAACTTGGTCCAGGGATTAATTCATTCACACAAAAATATAAACATTTATAGAAACATGATAAAGGAAGAACCCAGTTATATTTGAGTGCACTTGATTAGTAGGCCTTCCACCATTTACATCGATTCATTTGCACAGAAAATTCTGCTTTACATGCATACAGATATAGCATAACTTTCGCAACAATTTTGCCTCGTACAAAGAAAAGCCTTTGCTCTGATAGCTTTCTCAAAAATGTAACAACATCCAGCAACTCATTGTTGAGTGAGCACTTTGTTAGCCAGTCTGAGATCTCCAGCACCGAATTATTAAGTGAACCAACATTTTCTAGCTCTGCTATATGTGAGGACCAATCTAAAACAAACTCACACTCAGTTAGCATACCAATTAGCTCCTCATCTGATTTTGGTTCGAGTTACTGTATTCCTCAATGCCGTACTTCTGATACACCACTACCTGATTTTCCTCCCACCATCGCTCTGCTTCCTTCTCCGTGAATCGCTTCCGGCTACAAAACATTGCAGCAAGGACAAATAAATCTTTATTTGAACTGCAATCAGATCAAAAAATGGTCTCTCTCTTTTCTTCTTTTTTTTTGGGGGTAAAGATCGATGCAGGTTGAGTTCAGAGAACATATCATGCAAAAAGATATGATTCAATTGATAGAAAATTACCTAAATCGTACTCGCTTTAACCCCTTCTGCCCACTCGGCAAACTCGTAAATGTGATATATATGCCAGGTTCATACTGCTCTACATATTCAAGCTTAGATGCCTTTGTTCCCTTTGGCTGAGGTTCTCTTCTTGCAACCTGTGAGTCCTCCACTGATCCACTACTATTGTCGCGGCATAACTCTCTCCCATACACTGATTTTAACTTATTGGAGAACACAATAGGTGAACTACATAGGCTATCTACTTTCCGGTCTTTCAGTAATCTAACTTCAGGAGGTTTATCAGTATCAAGCTTTGGAGGAAGATTTGCATCAACCCCTTCTCTTGCTTCTTTTGCGGCGGATATTTTTTCTGATAGCGTATGAAGCTGCCCAAGTAAGATTGATATGCTAAGTTTAAATAAAAGTTAAACCATGCACCAGTGGCATATCAAATTAAGAAATTTTATGGTTTTCCATCAATAATTTGATAGCCCAATTGTGAGTTCTCATTTCCAATTGTAACGACATAAACAAGAAAAGTAATCCAATTAAATAAGCTGATGTAGATTATAGATTATTAGATTGATGAAATAACATGCAGTCAATACTAGAAGATAGAGATCTTGCATGGTTCAGTTTCAGGCCCACTTCAGCAGGCCAGTAAAAAGTAAGAAAATCACTATGAAATCCTGATATGATGATACAGTTGATAAAAACTGATTGAAACTACAAATGAAACAGAAATGATAGAGAAATTGACTAGTTTCAGGGGGTTAAAGAGATCAGCAGTTTTTCCCCCCAAAAGGTTGAGCAATATATCAACAGTCCAAGGCATGATAAATGATAGATGGATAATCCCAGCTGCAAAGCTACGAATTATGGGGCCATCTAATATAACAGCAAGCAAATAATGCTTACCCTCACAGCCAAAGCTTTTATAATCTCCTTTGCTGCTTTACACTTTTCAGCTTCCTCCCTCGCCAACGACCAAGCTTCCTCAATTTTTTGTTGGCATTCTTGAACCTTCTGATTTCCAATTTGACATTGCTTTTCAAGGTTCCTGGCCTGTTCAAAGTAAACCAAACAAGATAATACACACATACATGTATTAACCAAAATACAAGAAACCAAATGATAATCAACTTGAAAACTCTGAATCATGAGAAAATTAATCAAGCAATTACCTGATCTCTAAGCCTCTGAACTTCTTCATTGAGCATCTTATTTGATTCAGAAAAGTCTTTCTCTACAGTTGAGGCAATGGGAATAAAATTTGATCCCAAAGATATCTTTCGCAAAAGGGGTGAGTGGGTAGACATTTGGTTTCTAGAAATTGGAGTTGGTTCCACAGATTTTACATGACAATGAGTTTTGAATCGGATAGGGCAAGAAACTTGCCCCCATCTTTGCAGTCCAGATGACACAGAAGGAACAGACTCCAAGCATTCACCAGGTTTACTTTCCACATTTCTAGACTGTTTACTAGTAAATGATTGACCTCTTGTAGGAGTCAATGCTCCCTTCTCTTCCTTCACCTCTTCAGATAAACTACCCTGCAAGTTCAATAAATTCCTCGGACTCTGATTTTCTTGCTTTAATAGCCTTCCCGAATGTGTGATCTTTTGCAAATGGTTGTAGCATGTATCACAGACACGGGAAGGCTTGCCCTTATTTGGGGTCAAGGATGCATTTATTATTTTCTTCGTACTACAAGCACTGCAAAAGTGAAGACCACAGTTATAACAGTTATGTTTCTTCCTCCTAAACCCAAAGGGCATTCTACATCGACTACAAGATGACTGATCACTGACAGAGATAGATTTATGTAAACAGATTGCAGCAGTTATACTTGATCCACATACTACACTCTCGACCTGCCTATCTCTCAAAGCCTCAACAAAAGTTGGTGTTTCTCTCTCTTGACTATCACCTAATCCTAGCTGTCCATTTGCATTATTCCCCCATGTGTAAACACTTCCTCCCGAAGTCAACACAGCGACATGATAAGATCCCGATGAGATTCGCTTAACGAACTCCTCTTTAAGCTTTCCTTCAACAACTGTTATTGACCTATCCTTTGCCTTTGGATTCCCTAACTGCCCATGCACTGCACTTCCCATTGTATAAACTTTACCTAAGCTAGTAAGTCCAACAGTCAACATTCTTCCACACGAAACTTGTAAAAAATCAAAATCTACAAGTCGTGTGACACACGTCGGTAACAGCTTTCTCTCTCCATCCATATGCCCAAGTCTCCCTTTATCACCATCACCCCATGTGAATAATTTCCCACCAATGGCGTTCGACTTGCAGCGATCAACCATTATGTCCACAATAGCAGCCGTGTGCCAGGGTCCACATGCAACAGATTTTACTCTTTGTCCCCTTAGAGATTCAACTTCTTTTGGTTGTGAAACATTTTGCAAATTCCCATGCCCAAGAACCCCAAAAGTTCCATCTCCACATGTAAATAATTGCCCAGAGGTGGAGACAATTGCTGTATGCCACTCACCACAAGCTACTTTTGATATACTTATACCATCTAAAGTATCAGAAAGTTTATGTGGAAGCCAGTGGCTCCTACTTCTCCTCTCACCAACCAAATCAGCACCATGATTATTATCACCCCATGTATATATTTCACCAGATCTTGTCAGTGCACATGTTTGAAATTCACCACACGATGCAGACTGTACAGTGATCCCACTGAGGCATTCAACGAGTTTTGGACAGCTCACATCCATATTTACTTTATGGCCAAGCCTTCCATCTTTTCCCTCCCCCCAACAGAAAACTTCTCCTTCTTTAGTAACTAAGGCTGCGTGTTTTGCTCCCAAAGATATATTCTGTACATCTAACATCACAGCAGATTCAAGCAATTTAGGCAATAAAGCATCCACCTGTGTTTTATTCTGGCTAACAGGACTATCAACTGCACCTCCAATATGTCCCCCAAGTACACCTTCCCCCCAGATCATGACATCTTTCAGAATATCTTTTCTTTCTATTAGGGGAGATCCATAAGTGGGTGCAACAAACCTATGAGACTCGTTCTTTGGGCATCCTGTGTCAGCATAATTCAATTCACACTTCATGAGATTGTCTGTTTCCTTATGTGGAGAACTTGGAGTTATGATGTTGGATAAATTTTGAATCTGTGATAAACTTGATTCTGATGAATAAAAGCTGTCTGAAGAATATGATAATCCATCAGAAAAACACCTTTCTGAAAGTGAAAGAGAAGGACTCCCACATAAGCTGCGGACCTTGAGCACAGAAAAAAACAGAATCAAATTATTTAATAGGTAAGGTTGCAGAGTTGCTTTAATCACAGCTAGAAAAGGAAAACAATTTCTGTTGTAAACAACTGTAGCAGGGTATTTAAAACCTGAGATAATTCAGTGGCATCTTCTAGAAGTCCCAGATTGTGCTTTCGTCTTATATAACCAGCTGGACTACTAACACAACTCTGTACCCCTCTTTTCTCCCTCAAACAAGAGAATGTTCTGGAACGACGACAGCTAGATATTGCAGCTCTCAGGCCTAAGAACCAAGATTCGGCTTGAGCTTTGTCCTTGCATATCTATGAAGAAGATGACAGACAAAATATCAGTAATCCATAAATTGTAATAATAGGAACAAACTCAAACAAGTAGCTTAATTACAGGGCATGCAGCAGCACCAGTTCTATGCTTACCAGATCAAGTGAGCGTTCACCATTTGCATATATAATTGAAAAGGACTGCTGCTTCCTATCCAGTTGAGGCTGACATTGAAAATTTACCTACAAGGAGTAAAATCACTATTCATATAAATGAGAAAGGTCCAATATAGCAATGGAACTGCATATTATGCAGTCGTTTTGAAACATACAGTGCTCTGCCCCATTATAATCTTTGTAACAGAGCTCAATCTCAATTGCTTTTCCTTCTGGCCGGAGTACCAAATCAAGAATTTCTCATCCTGTAAAACAAATGGATATTCATCAGCTGAAGGCTTGATCATGTAAAGATGTTAGAATGGTTACTATGTTACATGAACTTCCCTTCCATCGCATCACTAATGTATACATTAACTACCATCCAAATTGTAATCAGAAGAGTCAGCCAGGTTTCTCTAAAGCCAGCTTGACTGGCTATAGCATATTATTCTTGAATCCACCACAATAATACCATTAGCTAGTAATACATAGCTTGGCCTGGTTTTTATCTACCATATGTTACAATGTTTTAACATGGACTTATATTTCCACATTAGTCTGGCATTCCTTTTTAAAAAAATGAGGAATGGTGGTTTCAAGTCAACTCAGTTGTGTTTCCTTTAGAGGGATATGGCTGCTCAAACAATTCAGTAGCTTATCTCAAACCAAATTGAACTTTAAACAGTTACAGTCCTTTTAGTGCAATATCAAATTTACTTACCATTGAAAGCCTGAAAGGGCAGAACCTAGGCTTCCCCCTTCTTCCGCACTTCAAGAGGTGTGCCCCCTTCTTTATGGCCAGAATTGCCTGGAATCACAATAAAATTATGAGACTATATCTCTACAATGACCTTAAAGAAAATTTAAACATTTTAACAGAAAAGGAAAACATTAATATAGTGTTATCTAGCAAAAATTAATTAAAATCAACAGTTTTCACCGACAACTGTAACAAATAGTTTCTATAAAATCATAGAAAGCTAGAATAATTAGATTCAATAAATCAACCACTACCAGAGAAAGACAAAAGAAATCTCCTTTGCATTTTTAAAAAAAGAAAATCTGAATTGATTACAAAGAAAAGATAATACACGATAGCCATAGAAAATGCTGAAAATGCACCTACCAGCATACTCAAAACAAAAGAAACAGACTATCATGACCCAAAAATTACAAACATAAAACAAAAGAAACTGCATTTAGATATACCAATTAATTATGAACAGAGTCCAATAAAAATCGTTCAGCCTAGCAACAAAACTTACAAAACCAACAAAGCGATGACAACTAATAATTGATCATGCTCAAAACAAAAAAGCAACCCAGGAATTGATCCCTACATACATTACACTACTTTATCACATTCCAAGTACTGAGAAGCAAGAACAAACAACTTTCTAAGAAAACTATAGACAAGGCACTGATGCTAAGAAAATGGCAGCCAACAAAAAAAGAAAGAGGTGGGGGGGGGGGGGAAGAAAATCCCAGATGAAAGAAGGGAATTTTGTAGAAGAAAAAAGAGAACCTGTTGAACATTTCTATCAAAAGGGACGACAGGTATCGTAGTTAAGAAATCATCTTCTTCAGCCATGCTGTGGAAGAGAATTGAATTTGCTTTTTTTAGCCAACAGACAAAAACAAGAAAGCTGAAGAATGTGTTTTTTATTAGTATGTAAATGTGTGTTAGAAGGAATAATGCATAAGAAAGAATGAAGAAGAAGAATAATTCTGGATGCTGCTTTGTTTCCTCTGCTCTGCACAGAGAGTATCAAAATTCTTTTTCTCTACAGGAGAAAGAGAGAGAGAGAGAGAGAGATTTCTGTGTTGTTATTATTATAATGAAAAATAATAATACATATATGTATATCCATATATATATATATATATATATATATATATATAGTAAGAAAAGGATACCAACTACTATCCACTGTGTCTGCGTGTGTAAATTACGGAGTTTTCTCCTCTGTTGTCTGTCTGTTCATTGAGAATCCGTTCCTTCCATTGCTTTGATATTCGTGCTCTCAGACACTGGCAGTTGTCATAAGTAAGCTACTGACGCGCTCCGCTCAATTTCAATCCCACCCTTTGCCTTTTCTATATTGTCTTTCTGATGCAAGAAAAATCAAATCAATAGGATATCATCCTATCTATCTCCAAAAATCAATAAATAAATAAATAAAATTCGTCACGTGCTTATCATAGAGAAGTGAAAAAAAAATCAACGGGTAATTCAGGCAAGCCTTGCTAATTAATTTTTTTTCTTTTTTCTTTAAAGGTAATAGAGATAGGTAAGTTTAAATATAATTTTTACCTTATTTATCACCCATAAAAACAGAATTTAAGTCATGAAAAGCGATATTATTTAACACAATTTTAAGTCTTTTCACATATTGTGGTATTAAATTTTTTTATACTATTTAACACTAAGTCACCTTTTAATTTATAAGTACATATAGATTTTCGAACTAAATCTTAATTAAACTATATAAAGACAAGATTAAAATAGATTTATGACCATCTGATGCAACTCTATGTTGTGTAACATTATAAACATCTAAAATATTAAAGTTCGATGTTTGTTAAAATAACAACATTAATTCTAACTATTACAAATACCTTTTAATCAAAAATCGTTTGTCTAATTAAATATATCCTAATCTACTAGAAGGTATTTATATTTTACATTCACAATAGTTCAATATTATGGCAAACCTCAAGGAGTTCCAATGAAAGTGTCACAGTCTCTCATAATATGGACATGCACGTGCACACTGTTACCACATGGATGAGTTTTTTTTTCCATTTTTTTTTAATCATTTGTCCTCACATCACTACTATCATTTTCTAAAGTGCTTCAAGTACTGTGCAATATTTTAGGTGAATAAATAAATGTGGCATATAATTATATTAGTTGAGCCGCGACATTACTAGGTAAAACAGCTCAGCACCGTTTCATGGATTAATGTGGCATTGTCTTTTATTACAATTGCGATTTCTAATTTAAATTCGTTCGATTTATAATCACTGCCAGTTATTTATTACTCAAGTTGCCTGTGTTATTTTCAAAATACCCTTTGCAATAGTATGATAATATTTGTCATACAAACCAATTTGAGGACAAAACTATAAACGGACAAAATACTATAATGCTATATAAATATAAAGTTAGAAATTTGAGGCACAATAAGATAATTTTGGTTACAATCTCGTCACAACTTCTTTCTAAATGTGCAAATTATAAATGGACAAAATACAGTAATATCATGCAAACATAAAGTTGGAATATATTTTTGTCAACGTGACACCTATCAATACTTAGAATATGTAAGTATAACATAGTTCTTGACAATGCCAATTTGTCTTCTATCTCTCTCCTTTTTTTTTTTTCCTTTTTCTCCCTGCTATTACTATTGTTACCATATGATTTGAGTTAGTATTTGGATAAGTGTGAGATGCGGGAAAATTGATCACCACAAAAATGAAGAGAGGGTTTTTGCCTCTGGGCTGTTGTCGTTTTAGGTGTCAATTGCTAAATGAAAGATTGATTGATGGATTGTAATTCATTTTCTTCCAAAGTTAGGTTTGCAAGAAATCAGCCACTGTCTCCTGTTTTTCACTACCTATTGAATCCTTTTCACTCCCATTTTATTTCTTTTATTAAAAATAAAAATAAAAATATTACAAAGTCGACTTGAACTCTCTTTCTCTCTCAGATCTAATTATTTAGGAAGAAGAGTACCATTTTTGCATGAAGAAAATTCGAAACTTGGATATTTACAACATTATATTGGAAAAAAAAAAATGGAACCAGTTACTATCAAATTGTCGATAATTTTTCAACTTTCTAAAATAAATCAAAATGTCGTATGATATTTCGATTTATAACTCGCTATCTAAATCCATTCCTTCTCTTTTCCAAATTGTTCTTCATTTTGCAAACACAAATAATTAACAAAAAGGAAAGTCAAAAACTGGCCGACTGCACCACTTTCACTTTTCACTCTTAACAAAGCATGGAAGATTGCACGTGCTCTTTACTCATTATTATTATTATTATTATTATTATTATTCAAAGAAAAGACACGCACACAGGGTCTTTTATAATGGTTAATTAACTAATAACATATCTAGTCATTTGCCATGGCTCGCATGTGATATATATCCACTTACACATAAAATATAAAAAAGATTGCGGGCTAAACTTATAGCTAGGCCAAAATTATTACAACTATGTTTGATGTTTAAACTAATTACTGGCTAGGGTTTAATCGGCATGATAATAATAATAATTTATTAATACAGAGCTTCAGAGAAATTGCATGTGCTAAGCACATCTTGTTAATTATATTAATATGATGGATGGACTCAACGAAAACAGTACGTGAACAAACCTTTTTCGCTTTTTTGCTTCTTAAAAATTAATTATACATTTTGATGAGCAATTAATTAATTAATTATTGTATTAAATAAACAAATTATTTAAGTAAAAAAATAAAATAATATATATTAATTATTATCTTTCAATTATAATTAATATAGGGACATGTTACAGATATACAAATTCAATTGGGATAGTTGTTTATGGGTATTTTGTGTAATGTCATTAATTCACTAAATTGATATCTATTAGATATAGTCCTTTCAGAGATCAAGTTTTTTTTTTTTTTGGGTGAAAAAGTATTATCATAACAACCATTATCAATTTGAGAAATGATAGATAGTTAAGTAGTAATTTTATAAGTTACAAAATCCATTGTCTAATAGATGGGTAACACATAGCATTGGAATTCAAGTAGGAATTCAAATGTTGGGACTCTTAATATTATTGTATCGACTTAGGTGTGAATCGGTTTCAACACCCAACTTTTTATTATATTGAACATACAAACATCCACATTTGAGTGAAATTACTTACAAAATATGCATATGCCTTCGTTTTGTTTTTTTAAGTGATTTAAGTAATTTCTAAGAGATTGATATATTAACCTAACCACTTCCACATTTCCAAATAAAGGAAATAGTGAGATAAATTGCTGAAGCCTAAAAACAGACAAGTTTTATAGAGAACCAAACATATGAATTTGATTTTGGTACTATATTAGATAAATAATTACACCATAAAATTTAAGTTATTAGGCAAGAGCTAGTCGAACATCAAAAAAATTAAAGAAAAGTTTTAATATATAATAATTTTACGAATTGACTTATGGGTCCATTAATTATGTGATGTTAATTTAAAATCAATCAAATTTTCTCATTTCATTCTTTTGAGGATATTATTATTATTATTTACAACTTTTTTCCCCCACTTTTTGCTTTGTTTATAGGTTTTGCGAGTTGGGGTGAACTAGATCCTTGGAGCTATAATTGAAGTAAGGTTTAAAAAGTTAGTTCGCAAAATGATGAGCTTTGTTTGAAGATACTTTTGTCGCATAGCAAATTTAATCATCTTCAGAATGACAAATATGGATAACGAGCCTTTTCATGTAGTGATTTCAAAGTTAATCTTTCTTTATAGAATATTCTGTACTGGTCTTAAAGCACAAACATCCTTCCAAGATTTTGGTCTTAATTACTAATTAGAATCCTATAAAGTAAGATTAATTTTAATCTCTTATTAGCACGGGGCTTAATAATGATGTTGAGAGAGTTCACATCCACCCACCTCTTGAAACACTATTTTGTGAACTTTTTTTTTTATGTTTGGACACTTGTATCTAAAAGCTAGCTTGTTTTATTCACACGGAATAATCCAAAGTGGATTGATTATTAAAATTAGTTTTAGTCAAAGAAAATGATTATATTTTAATTGTGTTAATATTGCTAGTCAGCTCAATGCGGTCTAAGTTGGAGGAACATTAATACATTTGAGGAGAGCATAATACAAATATTGTAAATCATAAAATGGATATGGTTATGTTATAATTGATTTATGATAGAGCACTAATAATAATCATACGATCGTAGAGATAAATATTAAATTTGCACTTTCTGTCATGATCTGACGGTTATCATTAATGCTTCATGGTAGAACAACTCTACTATGACCATTGCCTCATAAAATTTACATAGAAATTAGTTAAAGTCAATCAGAGTTCTTATCTTTACTATCTAAGAAAATAATTAAGATCTTATCTTTATATATATATATTTTTTTTTTTTTGTAACTTCAGAATTCCTCTATGCTTCAAAATAATTTCAGCCCCACCCACAATGGAGTAAATACTGTTTCAAATAAAAGAATTAACGGATAGTTTAACATAACTTTAGAAGTACAACAATAAAACATGTTTGTAAATATTTTACAACTTTGTTTTTTAATTTAAGCTCATTTTATCCCCCACCCCAAAAAAAAAAAAGGACATTTGCTAAAATCAAATATTCTTCTATTTTTACTTGACAACTGCCTAGTGATGCCATCTCACTTCAGGTACAACGATATATCAAACCTACAACTTCTATAATCACAAACATATTATTTCATATTCACAATTTAAAAGCCAATTGGAGTGCTTCAAGTACATAATTTAATTTGGTTCGGGTATTTATTATATATCAAGTGGCCTCTCTGTTGTGCCATGTGTCCTAAAGATTTGTAAGATTTTAATTCAGATTAAAGTCAATGTTTTTTCTTCTTATGTAACTAAAGGCTATATTAGTAATTGCGACAGAAAGATAGTTTTTCATTTAGATAAAGGGGAAAGAGCAACAAATGGAGGTCTAAGCGCACATTTATACAATATTTGGAATTTGGGATCCAGATGACCATTTGAACAAAGAATGAGAGTCTCGATTTTTATTTTCCCTTATTCTTAAAACAATACAGCATTAAAGAATTCGCTAACTAATATGTATAATAAATAATAATAATAATAATAATAAAAGAACGTAGGCTGAAGAAATGGAGATGGGCTTGTGCTGAAGGTAAGGTATGTTTAGGCCATTTGTCTTGTCGGGGTGTCCTTGAAGAGAGATTATTTTGTTTGCTTGTTTATGTTTGGATTGATTTCTTTGAACAGGTGTTAGCATAATATTATTGGGTAGCATTAGTTTACAAACATTAAAAAACATGACTGCAAGATGCTTGGCCCATATGTTTTTCGGCATCCGTTTTAAGGGCTGGTTTGGGGTCGCAACCCCATGAGATGCCCCATTTTTTCCATTAATTCTTGCTAGGATTTGTTTTCTCTCGGCACATATTTTGTTTACATCACACCAATAAAAATTAATTAGTAGCTATTTTTCCCCCCCAAAAAAAAAAGAAGAAGAAATATAATAATAAAACTATCCAAACACTCCATGCATGTAGAGTCCGGGATTTGTGGATAAATTTAGTACAGAAAATGAAAAAACGGAAGAAGACATGCAAAGAAAGGGAAATGAGGATATGGGCTAGCTGCTACTGCTCGATTAAGATAAAGAGAGCATTAAGTAGAAGAATTATTTACAACGCTTCCAAAATTTGTTAAGAATTTTGTCAAATGCTTCTTCTGAAAACAGCATATTCTCACCTAACACGAATTGATACATTACATCCATTACATCTCCTTCGGAAAACCTATGCATTTGGACGCTAATTTTCTTCATAATCGATCAAACTTTCTTCGGATAATCCATCAGTACGACTTGTCACCTATCATTTATCACTCTGTTGTCTGTTCGTGTTACGTGCAATGTTGCTAGCGAAGCTGTAACCACCACTCAATACGTACTACCAATCAAGGAAAATAACTCATGCTTGGGATTTGATCTGATACTAATCTCATGTTTTACAATCTATTCGCAACCTTATAAATTAATTTTGTCCTTCGTCTTTGTCCACTTGCCAATGAGTCAAAGAAATCTAACTACTAACACACACACACACACACACACTTATCATGTCACATCTCACGTTAATAGTGGATTAGTGAGTATTAAATTATTTACTAATTTTTTTTCAAAGTTGTCTTAAAATTACATATTCAATCAATGTGAAATTATTTCCCTCGTTTAACCTAGTCTTTGTCACTTTAAACGGCGGAGCGAGCCTCAATAATCATACATGAATTGGTCATGATATTATATAATAGCCCACGAGTTTAGCTCACATTAAAAAACTAACTTATGAATTGAGCCTTTTTTTTTTTTTTTGACTCCAAACTCACATACTTAGTGAAAGAACTATTTTCGATCTAGATGTGAATGATCTCCTTCAGTTTATGTATAGGCAAGAAAAGAAAATCTTTGAGGGCGATTGGAATAACATTTCAGCTTGCACAACGTATGATCCATGGTTCTGTTAGTGTAAAGTCCAAAGCATATATATGTGTGTGTATATTTAACATGCATTCGATTATCAGAATTATATACAGCTACTGATAAATCGATCCCTTTAATTTATTTGTTTAGAAGAAAAAGAAAAATCCTAGTATAGGTTGGCTACATCAAGGGCAGGATTCACACATTCATATGGTAGGTTACCTTTTAGTGAACACACACTGTGGTGGTTACGTTGAGATGGGGAACAAGTTAGGCCAGGAGATTGAATATTATAAGACGACATGTCACTACCTACAGGCCCAGCAAGGGCCAGCAATGATATGGGCATTCAGAGTCGAAGTGCTTCGATTCGACACATTCAATTAATAGTCCTGTGCCTCTTGATAAGCTAGGTGTCCACATGCCTTTGGAAGATGTTACAAAAACATTAGGTTATCGTAATTGACAAATGCTAGGAGACATGCTATAAAGCTGCCTCATCACGATCAAACCATAAGCTCATGCATGCATCATTGCTTGCGATAGTGTGAACTTGGATACACATCTATTAGCATCTGTTTGTAAGTTTCTTTGTAATTTTTTTCCCCCCATATCCTAACATTTAAAATAAATGAAAAATCCGAATTGGTCCGAGCGTATAAATACGAATGATATGTTTAAGACAATAATATTTTGTATGAATATCATGATACATGTTAACACATTACAAACCAAATTTTGTTCTCTTCTCTTTTCTCTAACAAAATGAATATGCATTTCTTTATTCTAATTATAACAGTTTTAATTAGTTTAGTTGGTAAAATCTCTTACAAATAAAATCTTAGTTTCAAAATTTAAAAAAAAAAATGTTTTAAAGGTGTTGAGAATGAAAATACTTTAGTTAAGTATATCAATAAAAAAAATTTAGAAATTTCAAAATAATTTAAAGTATAATATTACATAGAAATTATTTTAGAGGACTCAAATAAGCACACATTTTTATATAATTTAATTAAAATTACAGCTTTTGCTTCTTATAAGACCAAGAAAGAAAGGATGGCGCTGTTTGGTTGCACTGCATCTTCTGAGGATAAATTTTGTCGTATTGGGCTAGCCCAGCCCATTGAAATCAATTTCTTTAATTCTTGGGCATATGTCATGTTTCGGCCTACTACAATGAAAGTTTGCTAAACCCATTATTTGTTGTCTCGGGTTAAACTTGTAAATAAACCAAACGGCCGAAACCCGAGTACAAAACCGAATTAAAAAGAGTTTCGGTTCGTGTCGATCCGGACAATACAAAATGCTGTTGTTTATTTATTTATTAATTTTAAATAAATAAATGAGGACACTTGCGCGAGTTCATGTAGATTACATAATATGACTGTTGCACATTACACGTCTCAAATGTTCTGGAACGCCTATGAGTTTAACTCGATGAACTTAACTGCTGCTGATGTGATGTAGGCGCATCTTAGCAAAAGAATAATAACGAGGAGGTAACGTGAGCTAACATTTGAAGCAGAAGGGAAAACCGAAAAAGAAAAAGAAAACATTCAGAAAACCAAATAAGCAGGCACGCCAATGGCTGCGGTTATCCCATCAATTCCTTCTCTCTTACTTGCTTGACTCAAAAGGCAGCGAGTAACACGGTGATAGATCTATCTATCTATCTATCTCTTCTTCGCCAACCAACAACTGTAACGAGATACCTCTCAGAAATGCAAGAATCAATACTAGGGATCTGAAAAAGAAAGAAAGAAATGGTTGGGGGAGTTCAAATAGGAGTGCTTGCAGCATGCGTGGTGCTGTTCGTGCCCATGGTAATGGCTGGTTGGCATTTGAGCCGCAACAAGATGTTGTTCTTTGGTTGCTCTTTGTTCATTACTCTGGCGGTATGTGTCCATTTGACTCCCTATTTCCCTTCTGTTTCTGATTTTGCAACGTCCTTTTCCTCCTTCGTTGTATTTGATCATCGAGACTCTTGCATTAATTTGGTCAATCAAATCATTTGGGATGTTAAGCCTACACATCGTGTCGTTAATGACACCAGTTTCACTCCGAATTATTATTATGAGAAGAACTGGGATTGGCTCAAATCCAGAAAACTCGATGCTTGCGATTTTCAAAAGTTGGCTAAATCTGATGCTTCCGATTTGTTAAATGGCTCCTGGGTTGTTGTTGCTGGTGATTCCCAGGCTCGTTTGCTTGCAGTCTCTTTACTTAGTTTGGTTTTGGATCAAGAACGTATGGATTCCATTAGGGGTGATTTGTTTAAGAGACATAGTGATTATGATATTGTGATTGACGAGATTGGTATGAAGTTGGATTTTATGTGGGCTCCGTTTGAGACCAATTTAACTGACTTGGTTATCAACTTCAAGGAGAAAAGGAAATACCCGGATGTTCTAGTGATGGGCACTGGGCTATGGCATATGTTACATGTCGGTAATGCTTTGGATTATGGCATGTCTTTGCGATTGTTGAAAAGTTCTGTGGTTTCATTGTTACCGTTTTCTCCGGAATTGGGTACTGATGGACCAGTGACTGGTTCTGTTTCTATTAGATCGCCGCATTTGTTTTGGCTTGGCATGCCGATGTTGATAAATGGGATGTTGAATACGGAGGAAAAGAGGCTGAAGATGAATGATCTTATGTGGCATGCTTATGATACGGCGCTTGGAGACAGTAAGCTCTTGCGCCAAACTGGTGGTCCACTTGTATTGCTTGATATTCAGTCTTTGACTTGGAATTGTGGGCCTAGGTGCACACTTGATGGCATGCACTATGATCTAGCAGTTTATGATGCTGCCGTTCATATCATGCTAAATGCATTGCTCATTGAATCTCACCAGAGGCTTTGAAAGTTTTAGTTTCTGCTTTCTTTTATATGGATGCCGGTTTTTGCACGGAGTATACACACAAGTTTCTTATCTAGTCCAAGACAGTGACTCTTAAGTGAGGCTAAACACTTCCCTTCTGTTTTGTATATTTGATTCTTTCCAGGTTCTTCCTGCAGCTTCTGATTAACTCACAAGTAAAATTTTGTATTAGTTTACACACACTGAAATTCTTTTTTCTTTTCCCCTTGTTTACTTGTTCAGATATGTTTGAATAGTGAATACTCACAACATTGCTTTTCTTTAGTCAAGAATGGGGTAATTGAATTCTCAAGTTCATTTTTTTAATGCAAATGGAGTTGTTTGATCCATTCAATAGTAAATACATGCTTTCTTTATCTTTATTAGATTTTATTTATTTATTTTTATTTTTTTAATATTAGAATCGTGCCATTGTATTTTCACCTTTCAGCTGTGTGTCGATATCTAGTCAAGAAATCGGTGCTATAATTTGGAATCAAAGAAAATATTCTAGTTGCATCCTATTTTCACAGATGTCTCTTTTGCTCTCATCATGCTTTGGCTTTCACCATATCGAGTTCTTCAAACATATATAGTATATACATGAAGTTCTTATTTGCTTCTCATTTTCATCTATTAATTACAATTGACATGTCATCTTGATTAGAATAGGAAATAAACGTGAGTTTGGTTTGATAAAGCTAACATACAAGTTTTTCATATTAGGTCTTTAATTGAGCTTGCAATTGGGATTGCTTGTTCAATAAGAATTTGATTTTACATAATTGATCCAAAAAACTTAATGTGAATTACAAGATGGCAATTCTAGTTTATGTATCTACAAATGTCCACGCACACACGCACACACAGAGGGGGAGAGAGAGAGCCATATTGGCAGAGAGAAAATTTAGAAACTACATTGTTATTACCTTTATTACTTGTGAGAATAACATAATATATAGGGCATTAGGACTAGAATGTGGACAATGACAATACCAATGAACAAGTAACAGCTAGTGACTTCCTAGGATTTCCTTTTTTTCTCACTTTAATAAAAGAGTCTGATTTTAGTGATTTAAAATTTTCTCTACATTCTAAACTATTAGATTAAAGTAGATGGAAGTTTAGAACTTGATTCTTGTTTTAGTTCAAAATTTAAAGTTAGAATGACCTGACTGGGGTATAGTAAAATTGGTCCCATGGCTTACTTGGAGCTGGATGTTTGCTGGTCTAAGTATCGGACTAGGTGTTTCTTGATCTATGTGTATGACTTGTCAGGTTGTTATGCCAGGATAAATATATGCATTTCAACACTCATAATATGATTGCTAATTGAATGGGCTGATAATCTTTGAACTTCAAATTTTTAAGAGAAGTTTATGATAACAAACAGAAACTGAACTGTAATATGTAATGTCTCTTAACAGGCATTTGAGCAGCTTGTCTTCCATCTCTGCGTTGCATCTGTTTCCTTTTAGCAAGCTACTAGAAAGACTCAGCATTCAATTCTCTGTTTGCATTACTGATGGCTGAACTAGTATAACACTGGAAATAAAATATATCTCATGATACAAGTTATGGATGGTACAGTGTTTTTCACTAGTCGGCAGCAACATGTTGTTGGTAGACTTTTCAAATAGGACACGGTGAAAAATTTCTGTTGGTGAGTGAACAACCTTAATGATACTTATAGATTCAGTTTTAACCTTTTTTTTTTGGGGGGGCCGGGGGGGCGCCACGGGTGGGGGAATTTCATTTTACTTGATGACTTTAATTTGATTTCTTTCAGTTCGAAGTTAGTTCTCTGAAACTCATAGGCTGCTTCTTTAATTTCATAGGTAATAGACAGGTTGCCTCCAGGCTTGGTTGTATTTTGCATGGATAGTATGTTTTGCTTCTAAAGTTGTATATTTTCAGTCTTATAAATCTCTCTGTATGATTTGGTTTTCCTCTTCACAGAAAATTGTGTGACTTATTTTGGTTATGCTGCAAACTGCTGGCTTTGATTTGTATGTGGATCAGTGGATGTGCAAGGTCTGGAAAGTTTTTTACCCATTCCCAGACAAATATATCTGTTGTGCTCCTTTTGTAAAGGTTGTTCACAGATTTGTACCAATCCTGTTTAAATTGCAGAATCTATACTCTTCACCAATGTGAATCAGTACTTGGTTCAGTTCTGGTGCTGGATGGTCACGGATAACCTTTAATATTTATGAGACTTTTAAAATTATTCTGTTCGCAGAAAAATGCTGCATGTTATGTAACATATATCCATTGTAAGGTCGCATGTCCTGGTTTCGTATTAGTTAAGGATAAAAAATTTTGATTATTACTGTTGCGTCATGTTTCGAATGGATTTTCGGATCGCTGTGCTTCATGGGTAAAACCAAGCAATTGAGCAGAAGGGGTCGTAAATGGAACAAAATAGAGTTACAAAAATCACAATAATTCACTGAATCATTACATCTTGACGACTAGTATCTTCCCAGCCAAAGAAAAACCCATCATACACATTCCATCCAAATACAACAAAAAGGAAAAAGAAAAAAAGAAAAAAGAAAACACTTCTTCTGTATACTTAATTACGTTATTGGTGCTAAATCTAAGGCTCAAATTGTTTGCCTTCAAAGGTCTGCCCAAAGTTCCAATTCTTAGGAGCAACATTATAAGAAGTAACCGTGAGGCCATCACTAGTAGTGACCTCAAATGAGAGAGGTTGATTTTTCAGATTGGCATTTATATGCCAGTTTTGGCCCCAATTCCTACCCATTGGAAGCCAACCAGTTCTTGAACCCTTGATCTTCACTGCAACTACATCTCCAGCACCTGCTACGTTGCTGATCAACACTGAAATGAAGATACTCGAACCATCAATCATAAATCGAATGCCTCCTTCCTTTCTGCACTTTATCCTACGCCAACAAAAGTCAACATGTATGAGGAAAGGGAAATCCTTTCAATATTACTATATGCTTACAATCAAAATATGAGTTCTCCAACAAAAACAGTGTAAAAGTATATAGCTCAACTTCAAAAAGAAGAAATTGGAACTCAGAAGACAGCTTTACGTCTAGTAAGAGCAAGGACAGGGCAGAATCAACAATAGTAGGAAATAGAAATTTTAAACATTGGAGCAAAGGTAAAGAACGAAACCAGATTATCTCAATTCATTAGGGTAGCCACTATCACTATTATTCCACAAAGGATCTTCAAATAACCGTGTTTGTGATTACAATGAGGTGGTTAAGATGAAAAAAGAGCTAGTGTTAGAACCACTTCTATGGCCATATCATCAAAAAATTAGCACAAATGTAGAACTGCATGAGTGAGATGCAACCATATTGTAGGTGCCATGTCTATAGTATTTATTGGCATGTTCTTATTCAATCTGAAGACCAGTACCCACACTAATGTTGCATCATATCTCATTTCCTTATACACAACATGGAAAATTATTACACAATGTTAGTAATTATGGTGAAGCATGATAAGCTTTGTAAACCAGCTCACATCAGATTAATTCTCTGCCATTGACTGATCACAATTAGTTAAGCCAGCTCAGCATATTGTTAAGTTGTTAAGCATTCATCAGGCGTGTAACAGAATTAGCTTCAAGCTGAAAGCAGCTTATATAAATACTCTTGTAACAAGCATTTAGTTAAGAAAAACAATTACAATTAGAAACTTCCAGAGCTTTCTTTCTTTCTCAATTCTCTTTTCTTCAACTTTCTCTCTAGCCAAACATCTCTTATCACTGTTTCTTTCACACGATGAAGTAAAATAGTCGCAAAGGAAGACAGCTGCACCCATGAAATGACCTAGAACTATCCCAGATAATGGTTCTTGTCATAAATGCTTCAGATCATTGTCACATTTTATCGCAGTCTCCAATCTCATGCAATTCTCTACTCAAACACCACAGTCAAATTTCAAGAAGTAGAAGACATCTACTTCATACGATCAACCTTTGGGGTTATATACTCGCTGCCTTGGAAAAAAAAATTATCCAAAAACAATCACCCCTCTAAACTTCGCCCCTTGTCCTTTGGTTTATTTTAAGAAATTTCAGAAAACGAAGCTTGAGTTTGAGTGTGACTAACTAATTCTACAAGGAAATGACCAGATGCTAACCCTTCCTTATTATTGCTACCAGACAGATGAATAGAAAAACGATTTTGGTGATATTAATTAAATGCAATACCTCAAATTAAAATAAAATTATACCTGCGATACTGGACGGGCATGTTGCCAGCTTTCCAAAGGGCGATTTTCTCAAAAGCCTCAATGGGAAGAACAAAATGCTTATTAGGAGGATTACAGTGGCCACCGCCATCGGGGGTAAAACCGTAATTAGGAGCACAAAAGTTAGTGACAGTTACAATTATAGACGTTCCAGGAATGCACCAGCGGAGATCCTCGACACAGCGGAGCTCAAAGCAGGCACCGCAGATCTGACCACGCTCGAAGAGAATCTCAGACAGTCCAACGGTGGCCTGCCCGTAGCCTGCCTTTTCGAGGTCGCCGTACCCGCACGCGCCGCCCACTTTGTCACGCGGATCGGAGGCCGCGTAGTAGGTGGCGCGTGCTGGCAGCCACTCGGCTTGCGATGGGGGAGAAGTGGAACTGAAGTTGTAGTTGTAGTGTGAGGTGACCGTTGTTGGTGCTCGTGTGAACAGGAGTAGTAGTTGTATTACAAGAGTTAATAGTAGTGGCGACATTTTTTGTTTGGGAGCGTGAAACAACTTCCAATTCATTCCTTCAGACAAATGAGGTTTTTGATTGCGTTTTCCCTCTTCTTTTTGCGTCATCGTTGGAGCGTTGAAAAGACTAATATGTCCTTCTTCGGTGTTTCATTTATTACTTATGCATGTCGTGGGAGGTTATAAAAAGAGTAAAAAGGAGTTTTAATCCATGATGAAGGAAAGGAATCGTGGGAATGCGAAAATGCTGTCTATTTTATTGGAATTTTATGAAAATGTATTCCCAGTCAAAAACATCTTACTTTCATAATTGATGTTGTTATATTCATCTAAATAACTATTCTCAGCGATTATTTAGTCTAATTTGTCTAGTGGCTGTACGTTCATATTTAATTTCATAAATATTTTTTAAATTTATTATTATATTTAGTTGTTTTATTTTATTAGAACTTTTTAAGATTAAAGTTTCGTTCAGTGTAACTTTTCAAGTATAGGTTATAAGATTTTTATAAGTAAAATTTTTACTCAAAAAATATTAATTATTTAAAGTTATAAAATCACTTTTGTACGTAAGATTTTTTAAAGTTTTATTATGAAAATAATAAAATAAAATTATTAAGTAAAAAATATTTTAAATATTTTAACATTTAAAAAAAAAAACTTTTTAACCTCTACTTCTAAAAGACCAAAACTTAAAATTTTGTTAGTTGAAACAAAATAACTTGTTTAATATTTAAAAATTCTATTAAAAAAAATAAATAATAACAAGTTTTGATAAAATATTATAAAATTAAATAACAACTTATAACTATTAGATAAACTATATGAAACAGACACTAAGTATATTATTCTACCTTTATTAACAAAAATTTAAAATTTAAAATTTTGAAAGTAGAAGTTGATTTTTTTAAAATATTAAAATACCCAAAATACTCTTTACTTATTTTATTAACTTATTTCATTTATGATATAACATAATTTTAAATAACTTACTTATTAAAATGATAATAACTCTCGATAATAATTAAACAATTAATTATTTTTTTTATTGAAACCTCTACTCATAAAAATTTTACTAACAAAAATTCTATTTAAATAAACTCAATTTTAAAAATTATATCAAAAGAAACCTTCATAAAAAAGCTTATATTCAATGGGAACAAGTTTCATAAAATTGAAATATAACTTAACTAATACCAATAATTGATGTACCCCGACTGGCAGTGCTCACTAACGTAACTTATAATTTAGTTGTTACGCGAAGTGATAATTTCGGCATTATATTATATTCAACTTTTTTTTTCAAAATTAACCTTTTATTTTTCACCGACTTTTTTAAACTTCAGTATTCCTACTTTCAAAATTTGGTAGCTCGGTTAATTTGACTCCCACACCAAAACAATATGTCAAAATCCCTTGTGTGGAATAAATACTATCGATGAGCTCACAGGCACAAGGCAACCCGCTGAAAAGCTAAAATAAAATAAAATAAAAAGACCGTGTTTCTGCAAATTTTCACAACCAAATTTCAGAAAAACGTCTCACAATAGATTCTCCTACAAAAAATCTGACAACTCTCTTCCTAAAGGTAAAATGAAAATTGCCCCCTTTAATCGGCCCGCCGGGCCCCGGCGCGGGGGGGTTTTGGTTTGGATAACTCCACAGTCGGCCCAAATTCCATTTATTCTTAATGGGAACCCAAACTGTAAAAATGGCAACTACCATGGACAATCAAGACTGCACGCGCTTGCAATTTATCACTACCCTTTCCTAGCCATTCCCCAATTCAGGCACTACATTATGGAATTTCATCCTTAAACGACGAAGCAACATTTCACTTTAAATAGTAGCATATCCTTGCACAATTAACTCACCAGGAAAATGAAACTAGTTTTCAGATAATACACAAAAGGTAGAACAGAACTAGTGACAAAAGGAATTCACAGACCAAAAAAGGAAAAGAAGCAAAAGGAATGTAGAGGGCTCTAATTTCAACAGAAATGAAAAAGCAAATTAAAATTGAAACATACAAACTAACTGGACATCTATTAATTTGAACAGTTGCAGATAAAAAACTTGGTGACTAGATGATAACTTGCACAGCTGTGGAACTAATATGCATTACTTCATTTACCAACCTGAATTCAGATCATCTAGCAGCAGAAGACCGCTTCGGTCAGGACATAATCTGCGCCACCAAAATCAGTTCCTCAGTCTTTGAACAAAAGAACTATCTACTGAGATTGTCAGCTCTACAAATCATCGGCTTTCCTAGAAATATTGGCATCTTCACCATTCCCTTTCATCCCTTCCATTCCCTACCACTGACAATTGATTGTCCCTTTCCACTATACGCTTTTTATACGGCACAAATCCTTTCATATGCTTATCTGTGCTAGTTCTTACCACAGAGAAGGCAGAATTCTCACTTGGTTTAAGCTCAAAGGCTATCTCTGGCCACTTATCCTCCTTATCCAAAGATCGCCGACATTTCTGAGTCTCAGCATCAGAACTTTTGTCAATACTGTCTTCTTCATTGACCGACTTAGAGTTTGATCCAGTCAAAGATCCTTCCTTCTTGAATTCTCTATTTAGCTCCTGCTGATTATATGGAGTGATATCATATGGTAAACCATGAGAGAAATTCCACCACGGAAGACGAGCAGCAGAACCAGTGTCCACCATATTTGAGTCATCATCTGGCCATTGCATACAACTAAAAGCTCCAGACCCTGCACGTGGCAGGGCACATCTCCATGCATATTTTGTGTCCTCAGACAGTGATTCTGTGTGCATAATCTCCAATGGTGATAATTGCAAAGATGCACCCTCAACAGCCTCAGAAGGAAATGATTCAAATAATTTACAAGTCCCTGCAGTTGGAGAAGATAGTCTCTGAGAATCAGTGACTAATACAGTTGTTCCGAAAAGCTTCAGACACCGTGTTGATGCTCCCACATCAGATACTTCTTTATCAAAACCTTGGGAAGAAAGCCCCATTTTCAGGACACACTAACCAACAGAAACAATAGGTTAAAAAAAAAGTTAATTATCAAAACATCATAAAAGAAAATTCACAAACATTACCAATTCTCAACAAAAATATGATTGTTAAAAAAGACGGCTTAGCACCTTCGGAGATTGCTCATCAGGAACTGAACTGGGAGTTACAGGGTCAGAAGATGGAGATCCACTTCCTTCAGGTGATGAACTAGGATGAGAAAGTGTTAACCCACCGAGCCGTTCAGGGACAGCAGATGAAACAGGTGACAAGCTGCCATTAGGCGAGTTTGAATCAGAGGAACCAAAGGCATCAGAGCCTACTGCAGATAATACTGATGTTGGAGATTGGTTCTCTTGTTCTGAAACTGATAAAATAGGGGATGAAGATGTTCTAGGTAGCTCTGAATTTAGGCTTTCTTTAACAGGTGGATGGACCAATTTACGAGGGTAAGGGTGCATAGGTTTTCGTTTTGGTCGAGGAGGAGGAATTTCGACAGGTTCCACTGGGCTTGTGCTGCAGCCGTTTGACTCGCGAGCAACCTACCAAAGAGCACAAACAGAGGAGTAAGAATGACATGATACATGAACAAACCAACACTTCCAAAATCTCCCCTGCTCCACTCAAAATTCAACTTACTTTAGAAGAAAGCATAATGATCTTATAGTAGAATGTGCACTGAAATAAGAGCAGTAAACCTTAGAAAAGAATTTCTGAGCATGGCTTCGTATTTGTACTGCAGTCTTTGTGCCCACATGTTCTGTTATCAAAACAGAATGGCTTTATGCATATGGGACAATGATAAAATACTCAAAAAGTAAAAATTGCTCACTCAATTTACCCTCTATCTTACGCCAAGCTCGACCAAACAGCTTTAGAGCTTCAAGGAATTTCTTATGCTCTTCCTCCGTCCATCTTTCTCTTTGCTTTGTGATTGTGTATGGTTTTCTTGGCTAACCAGGCCAATAATTTAAAGAAGAGAAAAATACTGTTAGAAAATACAACAGTTTAATATACAGAAGTAGAACACTGAAAATCTAACTAGAAGTGAACCTTCGGAGCAAAATCGTTCCCACAAGAAAACTGATCCTTTTCTTCAAGACCACTTACAGTATGCAGGCCAGCACTTGATTCAATTCCATTTCCAGCTGAGAATATCGAATTTGAATGATTACCTCCACATTCATCCTATAGAAAACAAAAGGGGCATTAAAAAAATAACCCATTTCAGAAGGATTTCAGAAGGGAAGTTAATGATAAAAGTTTTCTTCATCACAATAACAAAAGTTCCTTCTCGGTTCAGACACAGAAGTTCCTTCTCAGTTCATACACTCTTACGAACCCAGATGGCGTGATATCATTAGGTAAATAAACACGTTAACAATTTCATATTCATAGAGTCAAAGCGTTAAGTATTACGTGTGTGATCAATGTCCCGCCACTTGAATCACGATTGATCTTCGATTTTCGGTCATTTCTACATTGTGTTGGGTGTTTCATGCGCATAAACAAGATAACACGCCTGAGCTACTAAAGACAGACACGTATAAGATCTAGAATCTAGATGATACACTTTAATTGCCTTTAATTATTTACAATACTTCATTTTCATTTCACCACAAAATCTCAAATCATAATAACATATTTTCCTTTTTCCGACATAGATTAAAAATAATAAAAATAAAATAACTGAAGCATGGTAAAGAGACGCAAAATTAATGATGAATAAGCACAGTAGCATTGGAGGTCAATGAGAATCTCATCAAAACAGATTGAAAAAAAATCATACAAGAATTAAATTGATCTACAATTGAAAAGATTGCATACATACATGAACAGCCATATCCTTGTAACTAAGCAAGATCTCCTTCTCTTCTCAAGATTAGATATTGCCTGAAGAATCAACACTCTCAGCACTAACAGCAGTTCCTTCTCTCTTCGACTTCGCCGCAATCAAAATCATCATACATAAACTAAAGCTCATACTCCTTTTTTTCCCCCTCAAAATCTACCAATTCTATGTAGCTCAAACAAACAGAAATTACACTTCCTCTTTGTCAAAAAAGGGAAAAAGAAAAACATAATTTCAAACGGGAGTCGGAAGTGAGAACAGAAGAGAACAGAGCAACAGAAAAACAGAGACGGTAAATTAATAGTTTCGAGCCTATCTGGCTTTCGATGAAAAATAAAGAAGGAAAAGGAGGGGGTGCCACGTCAGTTTCTGGTTTTTATTTCCATTTTCCAATTTTTCAAAATTACATAGAAATCTCGAGAACTCGATAGAATCTTGTGGCTCACGTCGAAAGACAGCACTTCACACGTGGTGGTCTTTGTCCTGTCTCTCCGCTTTTCATTACTCAGCGTGTTTAATTTGGTGGGAGAAATTCAGCCCTCCCGAGCAAAAATACATGTGTTTTTGGATCAACCCCTACTCGCGTACTTTTTATGTGGTGCAACCACTTTCCTCTATCTGTTTGCCACGTGGCAACTCTTCCAACAATCATGTGATCCCAATAAAAAGTATGTTTCTTCTATCAAATTTTTAGGAAAAAAAAAAAAGAATTATGACAAAGCTAGCTATATCGGAACACCTATAATTTTGTCTTTTAATTTTTTTAAAGAAATAAATTGGAAACATCTTTTTTTTTGCTTAAATAAAAAACACGTTTCAAATAGAAATTTTGATTAATGATTGAAAAATAACTAAGATTGAGGTAGCATTTGCATTTTTTTTTTCTAGAAATCTAAATTTTAGGTAAAGTTTAAATGATTTTTTTTAATATTTTAATATAAGTGCATTTAGTTTGTTTTTATAAATAAAAAATATTTTAAATATGATTATTTGACATTTATATTCTTATCAGTTAAAATGAAAAAAATTAAAATTTATTATTTAGGAAATAAATATATTTAATAGGGATATTTTTTTAGATATAGATATAACACTTACTTTTAATTTGGACTTTGTCCCATTTATATAAAAATCACAAAAGTAACTTTTTTTTATTCAAATACAAATGTCAGAAAATCATGTATAAGTTTAAAAAAATAACAAGGTTTTCAAATTTTAGATGTTAAATAAATAAATCCTAAACTTTAGATTTCAAAAAAAAATAAACAGTATAGTATCTTTTCATTTTTATTCCTATTTTTAAGTTTCTTTTTTTATTTTCTCCTCAAGGTTTTAGACTAAGGAATCTCTCAATGAGGCTGCTATGGTGTTTACATCATGAGAAT
Organism: Luvunga scandens; assembly: GCA_030449905.1. Classification (NCBI taxonomy): domain Eukaryota; kingdom Viridiplantae; phylum Streptophyta; class Magnoliopsida; order Sapindales; family Rutaceae; genus Luvunga; species Luvunga scandens. The sequence goes on from JASUUG010001265.1 coordinate 5,284,314, forward strand.
ACACCCATATTGGAGAATATTGTATCTAGGAATGGGCAAATTAGGTTCACTAATATGTAAAGCTTTAACGTGAACCAAACTAACCTAAAATAAAATTTAGATTCGACTAGGTTTAGTCGGGTCAATATGATTCAAGTGTCTACCCCAAATTATATCAACTTTAATAGTAGTGTACCCCATAAAAAAATTTTGTAGGATGACTTGTAGTTTTCTTTTTTTGCATTTTTTATTTATGAATATTTTTGTTTTATTGTCTACTTATTTTTATACTTTTAGTTGTTTTTGTAATGGTTTTATATGTTTAAAGGGGAATTTTTTGAATGATTTTAATTTTGATAAAACAGTTGCTTTGCGCTTCAGCTTATGGCTTGCTAGTGATATTCGTTTATCTCCTTTGACTCTCAAGTTGGATTTGTAAGGCATGGTATGCTAATACAGAATTTTTAGATTCATTATGTCTTAAGCATTTAAAAGTAAACTATGAGTTGTCCTAATTTTTTTGTAACCATACTTGTAATCTTTAAGGTTTTTGATGATATTATTATACTAGTTTCCATTTAAAAAAATCACATTATTATGACATAATAAAGTATGTTTTACCAAAATGAAATAATAAAAAGCATTTAAAATAAAAAAGTTTCAATAAAAAGATAAAATATGACAATATTTCTTGAAAAAATATTCCAAACAGCTTTTTAAGGTCCAAACTATACTTCTTTGTCCTACAATTAAATTGAAAATGCTTGTCCAAATTTTGCTTATTCAAAAGATGCCCTACATCAATTTAATAAATATCCAAATCATGAATCTTGTCCTTTTTAAATTAAAGCCATATTTTGATGAAAAATTAAAAAAAAATTATTTCAAAGGGTCTTTTAATGAAATTTTTAATAATTGTTTTATTTTTGGTTACATGGATAAAATTATATTTTTTATGACAATCTTTATTGAAAGTTTATGATTTTATGGCAGGAAAAAAAATACAAAACAAGATAGCTTACACTGAAACATAATTTTTATTATTATTATTATTATTATTATTATTATTATTATTATTATTATTATTATTATTATAAAAAAAAACTAGGAAACATTTTTAATTCATGTACTATTCATGTCTAAATTGGGTGACGTTTCTAGAAAAATGATTTCTTTTTGACTGAATAACAGCTTTGCAAAGTCGCGTGGCGAAGTTTAATATGAGCCACAAGCATGGCTGTGATTGGTCAGACTAGCGAGTACGCATGGCGGGATACGCTCAGGCGGTGATACTACTTCCGAAAAGAAATAATTAAATAATATAATTAAAAATTTGAGTGGGGAAAAAAAATCCAAATGATATTTTTGAGGAGGAGGATAAATTTAAAAATATCTCCAGCCTACCAAAAGAGATGATGATGATGATGAGGGAGAATAGATAGCTATTGCTTATTGGAGTCTCTCAGGTGACTTTTACCTGCACTTTTCTCCACGTCATCACCACTTGCCGCCCTTATTCATCAGCGCCGCCACGTGTACTCCAGAGAGAGAAAGACCCCGGGGAAATGGATGGTTCTAGGCCACTCATTTGTTATTGGACTCAATTAAATTAATCTTAAAAACTCCTTACCACATGTTTCCTCACTAGGGTCTCGCTTCACTGAAAGGGTATTGGCTAAAGAGCTATCATGAAAGTCTTGAAGGCTAAAAAGTTCACAAAGTGCTATTAAAAAAAAAAAAATGTTCACAACGTAGAATTATCTAGTCAGAAATTTATGAGTTCACCGGTACAAAGAGGCTTGCAACAGTTTTAAGGTTTTGAATGGGATATTATCTTTAGAAATGAATTTTTCTCATCCAAATCATGGATAATGGTTGACGATATTTTCTTTTCATTTTTAAAAAACTAAAATTAGTAAGACAAGTAAAAGAATATGCACATGAATTAATGAGTAATGCTGATACTATAAAGTAATTTTAGAAAATATTTATATGGTACTGTTTGATGTGAGATGAAATATAAAATAACAAAAGTCAATTATTTGTAAATTCTTTTCATCCAACCAATATTATTGCGTTAAATTAGATTATAGCTACATAAAAAATTAATTAGGACAATAAGTAAGATTTTGATATAAAATATTGTCAGCGTGAAAACATGTTGTAAAAGATTCAAAAGAATTTTTTTTTTTTTTTTTATGAAATGGCAAATGAGCAAGTTATTGAAAGGACGAAAAATAAACGAAGAAACGGAGAGAAACTTGCAGCGACTTCTATAGAAAAGTGAGGGAGTGCCGCGTGTAGTACATGGCTAGACGTTTCCGAGTCAAAGTTGGAAACAAGAGGCTGGAGATGAGTAGATAATTGATAATTCTTTCATACGGTTCGGCTCTAGAGCGGGGAAGAAACGAGAAAGGTTGGTAATATTAGAAAACGCAAGGTTTCCTTTTCTGCGTTTGTTGCGTTTTGGTGGGGCGAGGGCGGGCCCACTTACTTTATCATCATGGTTGCTCTTTGCTTTTTCGTCAATGTATTTGAAACGTATGGCTCATATTTCTTAGTATTTATTGTGATCGTCACGGTGTCGCCCGTCGAAGGAGGATTTCCACTTAAATAAATTGAGAGGGTTTTGTTTATGTATTATTCTCACATCCGCACTCGAAAGGCAACATAACGTTCACTTACGCCCGTGTCTCCGTCTGTATTGACAATTTATTAGGAAGAGAACTAAAAGCCAACCATTACTAGACACATTTTAATGGATGATATTAATGGATTGAATTTAGTGTTACATATGATTTCTTTTTTTTTTTTTTTCAATTTATCTTCGCGTACAACGTTTACATCGGTTGCTGTTGGATTTTAACATATACGCGAGCGCAAAATTATCCAAAGTGAGCGGCTACATTTTAATATGGTGGTTCATTAGGATGGCAAGTATGGAGTCGAGTCTCGTTTCTTTGAACTTGCGGGAGTATTTAAGGGCAGATTCCCCAGTAGTTTGGGCAGGCCATAGTGATTGCATATGCTAGTGAGTAACTAGTTGGGTTATTGATTTTAAGGCTTGTCTTGAGACTTTAGCTCTCTCCAACTCTAAATTAAGATAGTTCAACTCAATATCCGATAGAAAATAAATAATAACATGTAAAATATAAGATTTACTAAAATATAATATTAGATTTCTAAATTGGTATTCAAAATTTTTTTCGTTAATATTAATGTAAAACATTCATCTATTCAGTTGACTCAAAAAATCGATTGGATTAAAAATTAGAAATCATCGTGAAATGTTATCTCAATCCTTATTCTTATTTTCTCAAAAATATAAAACCATAAGCTAAGCCTAACAGTATCTCACTAACAGCCTGTCAGCCAGCCGTCAGCTTGCCATCATTTCAGCAATGTCGATTTGACTCACTGACGTCACAGCTCTTCAGTTAATGGTAAGTGTTAATTTTATCTCTTCACAATTTCAGTTTGCAGCATTTCTTAATTTTGAATTTCTATATATATATATATATATATTTTAATCTATTAGTGTTACGGTGAATTGAATATTTGAAGTGATAAACTGCCATTAACGACTTAATTTTTTTTTTTTCAAACACAAATTAATCACTTAATGATACGGTTACTTTTACGGTCATTCAAGCTAGAGTTGTGAATTAATTTAAGGGCCACAGTTTGGTGTTATGAGTTCTGATAAATGAGTTTATTCAGCTAATCATTTGATGTAAAAATATTTATATTATAAAAAAAAGTTGATTGTACATGAATGATTTTGTCATGATTTCAGGTGTCTAAATCGGATGCTTCAAGAGTTCGTGAGCTGTTTGCAATTGAGGCTTATAATTTGGAGTAACAGTTGGGTGAAAAGAACGAGTTATACATATATTTTTTTTGGTGTTATTAGGGTGTTTTAGAAAGTAATAATTGAGTGAAAATAATAAATTATATGTATTTTTTTTAGACTTGGGTACGTCATTTGTTTAAATGCATATTTTTCAATCTATATATGACAATCATGACACTCTGGCAAGCTCAATTGGTTTTTTTTTTTTTTTAATAGAATGGACTGATTTCTTTCATCATTTTCTGTTTGTTGGTTGATGGTTATTTGGTGGAGATTAATCGTTGCTGATGTAACTGTTGCTGCTTGTGCTGAGCGTTGATGGAGAACTGGAGACGGATTTAATTTATTATGTTATCATTCAGTAAAGTAACTGTTGCTGCTCGTTACTTTTTTTAAGACTTAGGTTCTTATTTGCTTGGATTTTGACATTTGGAATTTGGATATGGTTTAAGCTATTACTTATCGTTGTTGTACTAAATTGAAGTTGTATTTAATTGAATTTGGAGACTATGACCCCAAATTCAGCACGACTTGCCTCTTTTGATGAAATTACAGCCCTGAGCCCGAACTGTAATTTGAAAAATCCAAACTGATTTGAATTTAAACAGGAACCGAGTTGAACCGAAAGTTGAATTCTCAAACTTGAATAAGTTGAAACCTATATAAGAATTTTGTATTAATTAGTTATGTTTTCTTTAACTGACATTAAATTTTTATCAAAGTATTAAGAAATATGTCTTATTTTTTAATAAAAATTTGTATCTTAATATTTAGGATATTTACTAAGATATTTTCTTATTTAGGGTATTCCTTTTTAAGGAATATGTAATTTATTTAATTTTTAGAACTTAACTTATTCGAGGAAAATGTAATTTATATAAATAATACTTTTCTTACAAGAAATAATTATTACATATAAGGAGATTGCGTTCACCCGTTAATTACTTAGCTTTTTCTGTAAGTAGACAATTTTTAGTATGAGAGAAATGATAGGTCTATTGAAAAACTGTGTGCTATTAGAATTTTAGATGTGAGAAAAAAATACTTGTATGATTATAATAATTTTTTATATAATAGATTTTTATGTTGTTGTCCTTGGCAATTGTGATTTTCCTCTGGTTCAAGAATTTTCCCCGTAAACTCTTATATTGTATGATTGATTTTCTTTTTCATCTATATTTATTTATTTATTATTTGTTTGATATTTTTATTTACAAGATCTTGGGTAGAATTAAAAATCTCTAATAAGCTGTATTAGAACTAAGGTTGTAATGCAGAGCAAATACATCAACAATGAGATTTTAAAAAATTGTAAACATAGAAATAGAAAAGTTTTGATGGAACAATCAATTTTGTTATTTATTATTTGTTTGATATTTTTACTTGCAATATCTTGGGTAATACTAAAAATCCCTAACAACCAGTATTAGAACTAAGGTTGTAATGTGGAACAAATACATCAGCTATGAGATTTTCAAAAATTGTAAATGTAGAAATAGAAAAGTTTGATGAAATAATCAATTTTGTTATTTATTATTTGTTTGTTTGATATTTTTACTTGCAAGATTTTGAGTAATATTAAAAATTCCTAATAAGCAGTATTAGAACTAAGGTTGTAATGCAAAGCAAATATGTTAGCAATGAGATTTTCAAAAATTGTAATTGTAGAAATAGAAAAATTTGATGGAGTACTCAATTTTGGCTTAATGACAAGTTCAAGTCAAAGATATATTAATTTAATATAAATTACACAAACAAAATAAGGGCAATGTAAGCCTTATTCCTAAGGGTGGAAACTCTTAGAGATAGACAAAGAAAGAAGATTGTTGGAATGGAGCAATTTTGAGCAAGTAGTTCCAAATCAATAGATAAAGATATTGATTGTGTCAGCTAATAATGTGTTTATTTTCTCCATAAGAGATTAGTTTATCCTTTTTTGGCGAGCCTTAGAAGAGGGTGTGCTATTGTTAGTGAATCCACGAGATTTGCATCAGAATGTATGATTTGACATTTACGCAGGTATATGGTAGATTTTTTTTTTAATAGTTGATGGCTGATAACTTTTAAGGAAGCAAAATATGTATTGAATATGTGTACTATAGATGAGGTGGAGTATGATAATTCTTGGTATAGAGAATTATAGTTAGTCGATAAAGGACAACATTTTACTTATAGTGAAGTGATAAACCTTACGTGAATGTGATTTTGGTGGAGTAAAGAAAGTGGAAACAATACGGTTGTATGGATGCATGGTAGATCATGTTTTGTCGTTTACTTGAAAAACATGCCAATGGTAGAAATTGTTAGGAAATATGTCTCTATTTTCAATAAAAATTTGTTTATAATTATTAGTAGATTTCCTAAGATTTTTTCTTCTTTAGGGAATTTCTATTTAATGAATAAGTAAGTTATTCTCATGACTTAACTTATTTAAGGAAAAATATAATTTATACAAGGAATACTTTTTTTATAAGAAATAATCATTACATATAAAGATGTTGCATTCACTAGTTAATCACTCAGTTTTCTTTATAAATAGACAATTTATAGTGTGAGATAAATGATAGGTTTATTGAGAAACTATGTATTATTAGGTTTTAGGTGTGAGGAAAAATACTTATGTGATTGTAATAATTTTTTATATAATAAATTTTTTTTCTCGTCGTCATTGGTAGTGATGGTTTTTCTATGATATAGTAGTTTTTTTTATGTAAACTCTCGTACTATATTATTTATTTGATATTTTTACTTGTAAGATCTTGAGTGGATTAAAAATCCATAACGCAAAGTTCATCCCATTTTAAACTTCAAATTCTTGTCTTTTTATGTCTCTCTATCTAAGTTTAAGCTTTTAAATTTAAAATCAAAGAGCAATTACAAGTTTCAATAATTTCATTTATACAAAACAAATATTTTGAGGAATAAAGCTTATTTTGTTCCTTATTAGATGTATCCTTAATTTCTTATTAATAAATTCTCTCGTACAATAATAAGCATTTAATTAAAAAAAAATCAGCCCACCAAAAAAATGTTGCTAGCTTTGCCATTGGCTGCAACTCGAATTGAAACCTATAAAAACTAAGCTGAAAGCTGAAATGCCCACCCTGAAGATGATTAATTTCGCAACATATCAAATTGCTCATTACTCTATTATATTATCTTCAAAATTAATGTTAGTTAACTTGAGATTTATAAGACAAAAGCAACAATTAAACGAATACCACATAGTTTCTAGACACACAGATACACTGTATACCATGTTGTTCTGTCGCAGTTCAAGTTACAAGTTTCGACTTACGTGAACGTAGCTTGTGTATGATGGATCAAGCTCTTCCATTGGTGCCTGTGCGCACTTGATAAAGGGTTGTCGGAACCATGTCCTTATGTGCCAAACGAAGTGATACAAGCCTACAACTGTTGTGATGCTGCAACGAGCCCAATTTCAACCAAAGCAAGGCCAACTAATCGTGTTTCTTTGTTATTTGGTAGATTTGCCAGCACCCACACAAGTCTTGCTTTTAACATCAGCCCAAGACTTTTGATGCAAGTGGCAAAACAAAAGATCGGTACTACTATTTATCACACTACTAATTTCGTCTTAAAACCCGGTCTTATTGTGACAATATATCAATGGGGTCCCAAAAGCCTTCATGCGCGTAGCTACTTGCGACCTTTGCTCGCCGAACCCTGAGTCTGAATTATGTAGATTGTTGAAGAGCGCAGCCTCCGGCTCGTAGTGATTATTGCTTAAAAGTGGGCTTTGGGGCCACTCATACAAGCAGTCAGGCAGGCCCATTTCTCAGGCTGTCCACAAATTTGCTTCCAGATTAGAGCTGGCAAAATTTAACACGATCTGATTACCTGACACGAATAAATGAGTATGGATCATCGAATTTAACTCGATTATTAAATGGGTTGGGTCCGGGTTGACACGATTTTTTTCCGTGATTAGGGTTAAAGTTTTTAACTCATTTACCCAATCAATGACCCGATTATATTTTCTATTTAAAATAAATTACATATTCTTATCATCAAAATTTAAATATTAGAGATAATTTTCTCTTTTATTTCTGTTTTTTTGAAATGATGAATATAACAGTGTTTTATTTATAAAATTTTATATACATTTAGAGCTTCAATAGTATAAATATGTAAAATATTGGTAGACATATATATTTTATAATATCGATATATAATTAAAACTTCATAATAGTGTAAATGTATAATATTTTGGTACATATATATATATATATTATAATATCGATAAAGTATGTACGCTTATATGAATGACAGCGTATAAATATTTGATATAAATTTTGTTTAATATATAAATATTAAATGGGTTATTGAATAATACGATTATTTTTCTGTGTCGGGTTTGGGTCTCAATATTTTGACACGATTATTAAATGGGTCGGGTTTGAGTCGACCTAAATTTGACACGACACAAAACTGACCCGGTACGAACACGACCCGATGACTCATTTTACCACCTCTATTCCAGATACTTATGCTTCTTGTACAACCTTGACACGTGGTTATCTTTCATTAACCCATGTCACTGTACAAATTTTGGCCCTACCCATCAACTTTATAAAATTAATAGAACAAGAGACGAGGAAAGAAAGTGACAAAATCAAAACGGTGAAGGACCGAAAAAAGAACACTAAGCTGAAGTTCAAGTGGCATGTGTAAAGGTAAAAGAGGCACTGAGGATGAGGTGTCACCTTTGCGTAGAAGAGCCGCTAGTTTTGCTACGCATTGTATTTCTATGGATTAACAAACATTTAACAAGTGCGTTATATTCGCCTGTAAGTTCTGTGAGCGCGACCGGACCATTTCTCACTTTTGTTATTGTAATAAAATAAACAAATAAAAAAGGGGTCAAAATCAAAGAGTGATGCATGCAATGGCTCCAATGTAATGCAAATAGCAAGCCACCCGTTAGTTATCGTCATACATACATATATATATATATATATATATAAAGTCATTTGCACATCAGTATCTTCACGCTCTTCTTTCAAAATATAACGTCTGTTCTTCTAGATTCATCTTCCTTGTTTGGATCGAATCGATAACATGGCCACTGAAGCCGAGAAGCTCACTCAGCTCAAATCTGCCGTTGCTGGCCTCAATCAAGTCAGGTATTTGATTTTGATTTCAGATCTGTGTTTGATTGTTTACGTGATTCTGATTGTTGTATTTTTGCAGTGAAAATGAGAAAAATGGATTCATCAACCTCGTTGCTCGCTATCTAAGGTATAGTTTCAAACGAATCTTTTGTTATTTATAAGATTGATTAGACTTTATTTTATATTATGGATTGATTGGACTTTATTTTATATTATGGTGATGCAATTGGATATCTTATTCTACATGACTTGTGTCGTTGATTGAAGCGGCGAAGCGCAACACGTGGAATGGAGCAAAATCCAAACGCCTACTGATGAAGTCGTAGTTCCTTATGACAGCTTGGCACCTGTTCCTGAAGGTATTCACTATTCGTTTGTTTAAACATTATTGGCTTTGGCTTTGGATAGTTATACGATTTGGTTTTAACTTTGTTTCAGTAGTAATTTAATTTGATTTATCGTATTATATTAATTGATTATACATGCGGATCCAGTGGAAACCAAAAAGCTCTTGGATAAGCTTGCCGTGTTGAAGCTCAATGGAGGATTGGGAACCACAATGGGCTGCACTGGTCCCAAGTTTGTATCATTTTATTTCCTAGTCTGGACTTTCTTCAGTTACATTTCTTATGTAAACTATTCTTTATTTTCAGGTCTGTTATTGAAGTTCGTAACGGGTTGACATTTCTTGACCTCATTGTTATCCAGATTGAGGTGATCCTTTATTCCTTTCTTTTGAAATGTTTTATTTATTTCTTCGCAGACACAGCAACTTAATTTTCCATTTTTCTTTTTTTTTTCATTTTGTTATTTTTGGGGTAGAATCTCAATGCCAAATATGGATGTAATGTTCCCCTACTACTCATGAACTCGTTCAACACGCATGATGATACATCGAAGGTACATGATCTACTCTCTATATTTGGCCCTACCGAAATAGATATACTTGCAAGCTCACTAGTTCTCACTCATTTTCAGATTATAGAGAAGTACTCCAAATCAAATGTCCAGATTCATACTTTCAACCAGGTTTGTGGTATTGTTGTCCGGTCAGCTGCTTCGAATTTTTGAGAACTTGATAATATTTCATTTACACTCAACTCTTCTTTTTGAATTTACTCAGAGCCAGTATCCTCGATTGTGTGCTGATGATTTTGTGCCCTTACCGTGCAAAGGGAAAACTGAAAAGGATGGATGGTAAGATATACCAGTTTTGATGGTTTTCTGATAGTTTTCCTAAATCATCTGCATTTGAAGAACCTTGGTCTTTGGAGTTAGTTTCAAAACTTTGACGGGATTCTTATTCTTGTGGTTTTGTCCATTCTTTATGAATATGTGTTACTAGTTCTGTCATTCTTGATTACTTTCCAATAGCTTGAAAGTGGACTTCTTCTGGATAACTATAAAATATGCACATTCTTATACAAAATAATTTTACGGATGCAAAAGGTATCCTCCTGGCCACGGTGATGTCTTCCCATCCTTAATGAACAGCGGCAAGCTTGATGCTTTAATTTCTCAGGTTAGTGCTTTTATGCAGTCTCTGATTTTTATTTTATTTTTTATGTTAAATGTTACCCAAATAAACTTATGATATTTTTTCTATCTCACTTTGTTTGCTTGTCTTCATCAGGGCAAAGAGTATGTGTTTGTTGCCAACTCTGACAACTTGGGTGCTATTGTTGATTTGAGTATCCGCAGTTTGATTAGGCTTATGTACATGTATAATATATCGGTATGTATGTAACATGTTTTGTGCAAATGAGATACATGAGCAAGTTTATCTTCTGTCTGTTATTCTTGACCGGATGCCACAGAAATCTTAAACCATTTGATCCAAAACAAGAATGAGTACTGTATGGAGGTAATTAAAGAATAGTGGAATCAGTTTTTTTTCTTTTTTTCTTTTTTTCTGGGCCAATTTATGCATGGAAACTGTTACTCAGCTTTTTCTTCATCTATGCAGGTTACTCCCAAAACCTTAGCGGATGTTAAGGGTGGAACTCTTATCTCTTATGAAGGAAAAGTTCAGGTATATATTGTTCTTCCTTATTGTTCGTGCTCTTTATTATATATTTTGGTTTTTTCCTATTACGCCAGTTAAATAATTTGGGCATTTCCTAGAAGACATGCATAAAAGTGACGGACTTACTCAGTGAAAACATTTATTTTAGAAAAGAAAACAGCATGATTTGCTGGTGGAGGAATGAAAATAGTAAAAAAGAGTCAAATCTGTATTGATCTCCACTGCAACTACATAACTTCCAATGAGAGCTGAAATTACAAAAAGAAATATCTATCCCTTTTATGCGGAGAAGAGGATGGGAAAGAAATATTTTTATTTTGTGAGCACTGTTTTAGGAAAATTTGACTTGAAAGATAAACCTCTCTGTCTCTATGTTTTCTGTTTGTTTGTTTATCTATCTTTTTGCGAATCTCTGGAGTCACATTTGCATACTGATCAAACTGTTATTAACATGATCGTTACGAAGTTTTGGAAGCCGTCTTCTCTCAATAAAAAAGTAAATTATGACTGATTTAATCTTTTTTTATGCTGATATCCGGATTACTTTTGTTGATCTCTACTAATTTGTTACTTGCCTTTTCCTCTCTTCGCTATTCAGCTTCTGGAAATCGCTCAGGTCCCTGATGAACATGTAAGCTTCTATCCTTGACTTATTTATTGATTTCCTCTGTTTACAATCTCCGATCCATGGTAGAGTCATAAATAATAATAAAACACTGGGGTCTAAGGCCATGATATGCACCAAGAGAGGTGTGTGGGTGAATATCAAACACACTGTTCTTCACGAGTGGAATGATCATTGAAAGAAAATTACATTTAATTTGAAATCTATAGATAGTCGTTATTTATAAGACAGCAAGCTTGGTTCCAGGGATATTTCCTTCACCATTGAACTTGTATGTTTTTATGTTCATGTAATCAGAGCAAATGTTGCTAGTCGTCAGTAAACATAGTAAAATGCCAATTTGAGGGTTCTCTAGACCTGAGTCCGAGTCCAAGTTTAAATTGAATTTCTTTTCCTGCCATTCCTGGGGTATTCATTATAGTGGACGTTTCCAACCTACTGATAAGCACTGTAACCATCTGCTAATAATTCAACTAATAGAAGAGTGTTTTCTTTCAATAAAAAATTTCCTGTTATTTGAATTTAGTGTGAGAATTGCATCAGGCATGAGGTTTCTCCTCATACCATTATAATCACCTCGAAGTTGAATTAACCCAAGAATGTTTAATCCAATATCCCCCAGTTTTTCTTTTATGAGCTTTGATTGATGATCATGGAATTGGCACCCACTACAAAATATTAACTCAGAACCCAGTTGCATTTTTTTCCTTTTCTGCTTTAACTATAATTTTTATTTATTTAAAGTTATGAATATAGCTCCTAGTCTTCCTTTTCGTTTCTTCTTCTTTTTTTTTTTTCAAGCAACTGATTGCCTATTTTTACTAGTGGAGTTTGATGCTTGAATTGAGTTTTTAGTTTCTCTTTGAATGTCCCTATTTTGAATCTCATAGCGTTTATCCTCCCTATTTTGGTTTTCTGCTGTTTGCCAATATTGTGACATATGCTGTAATACATGTATGAACTTGCCTGTCTTAAGATGATTTGAGGCTATTTACTAGGACCTTGGCCTTGCCTGACATTTGATCTGTCATTGTGGTGGTGATATTTTCAGTCACATCTTGAGAATACGTAATCGTGCTGTATGGTGACCTACTTGGCCTGACCATGCAAAGCACCTTGTGCTGCCACACGTTGTTAATAGCAACAAAGAGCTTCTTTTTGAGCTAATAGCTGAAGTGTGGTACTTCTTATTTGTAGGTCAATGAGTTCAAGTCAATAGAGAAGTTCAAAATTTTCAACACGAATAACTTGTAAGTTGTACTTTCATAGATGTTTTAAACATGCATTGATGTGAACCTAACAAAGTAGTTTATAGATGGGTGAACCTGAAGGCAATCAAAAGGCTAGTGGAAGCTGATGCACTTAAGATGGAGATCATTCCAAATCCAAAGGTATGTGTTCTTGTCCTTGTCATTTTTCTTTTATCCCTCTTAAAATATAAAGATTTTTCATATGGGTTTTGGTTGAACTGTATGAAATATGTTTTGGTATTGATACACTGGTTTTCTGATAAATAAGTTAAACTTGCTTTCAGGAAGTGGATGGAATCAAAGTTCTTCAGCTAGAAACTGCAGCTGGTGCTGCGATTCGGGTACGCATTGTACCAAAACCAAATTGTTAGTATGATTCTATAAAATGTTGATATTCTGTAGTTTGACTTGATTACTTTCAACTGTCGTCCAGTTCTTTGATCATGCTATTGGTTGTAACGTACATCGATCTCGATTCCTTCCGGTGAAGGCAACTTCTGATCTGCTTCTTGTCCAGGTTACAATCTCTGCTGTCATCGGTGGTACAAAATTTTAGACAATTGAAAACTTTCCTGACATGTCTGTTACTGTTCTTTCAGTCTGATCTTTACACCTTGGCTGATGGATTTGTTACTCGGAATGAAGCTAGAAAAAACCCTGCAAATCCAACTATTGAGTTGGGACCTGAATTTAAGAAGGTGAAGCTTTTGTTGCAATGGGGCTGACGCAGCCTGTTATCTTATTAATAATGGTGATTTTTGGATTTCCTTTTACAGGTCAGCAACTTCTTGAGCCGATTCAAGTCTATTCCTAGTATCATCGAGCTTGATAGCCTTAAGGTGACTGGAGATGTATGGTTTGGTGCTAATATCACCCTCAAGGTAATGAATGAATGAACTGGTGATGCATGTCATTAATTGTAACTCTGGGTTTTGCTATGCACAGCAGCAAAGAAATCAACCAGAATTTTTCATAGTGAGATTAGATTGTCTTTTCATATAGACCTTTTGATCTTTATTGTTGGCGATTAATTATTTCAGTCCTTATTCCCAACCATCTGCCAACTTTTTAGGTTGTCTGAACTCTATAAATAATTTTGAAACAGTCAGCCTTATTCCTTTCAAGGGAAAATGTATTTCACTTTTTTGGCATTAAACTCTTGTAACTGACTATTGATACGTGCTGGTTTCATGTATGAAGGGGAAAGTGACTATTGCTGCCAAATCTGGGGAGAAACTGGAAATTCCTGATGGAGCTGTACTTGAAAACAAGGTACATCACTGATTTCTAATTAGCTCAAATGGTAAAATAAAAAGCTAATATTGATCCTCTAATTTGGCTGAGTTATCTCATTGATTGCTCTGTGTAAAATTCTTATCTCCAGGAGATCGATGGCCTCGGGGATCTGTAAGAAACATGCTGTAGATTACTAGTCGGAGAGTTCTGCTTAGTCCTTATCTTGAACTTTGAGGATCGGAGTCTTGTTTTGCTCGTTGTTCAATTTCATTCCAAATTTTATTTTGTATTAATTTTTGATTTCATCAATCTCTACAATGTAGCAGTTGCTTCAGTAAGTATTTCAGACTTTAACTAAATATATCATATGATGAATGTTGGAATATGCAACTGCAAAACCTCGCCCCGTGCATCATTTCCGTTTAGTGGGTTGAATAATAACGATAAAGGGTTGAGTGGTTACTTCCTGAAATTTAATTTAGAGCTTTATATTCTCCACTGCCTTTGTAATCTTGCTATGATCTATTTCTTTGTTTCCGAATATCATTTTTGAAAAATACATTATATGGGTGTTCGTAATTGGTTTGTTTCAACAACAATAGTAGTAATATCATATGAACAAATTAGTCATACAATCTAAAGGCCAGTAATTGAAGGGGCTATCGACCTGAGACTTGTGAGATGGAAGCTGTAGCATTAGAAGTGGAAGAGCCTGTAGAAGTGGATGTATCTGCAGGGGCTTTTCTGTAATCGGTGTCAACGAAAGTTGGTTTGAATAGCGGCTTATTCTCCAATAAAGAAGAGCTCGTGCTTTTGAGCAAAGCAACAACTTCTGACATTGTAGGCCGCGAATTAGCCGCCGACTGAGTGCACATCAAAGCAATTTCAGCTACTTTTTCCGCTTCTTCTTTTGTACATTCATTTGGGTCTAAGCTTTCATCCATTAACTCCCAGTGCGTGCCATTCTCATAGAGTCTCCACGCCTATTACATTTTACATCATCAGTCGAAAAGCGCTTTGCTTAACAAATTCATCAAATAATAAGCTTTTAACTAATAGTACATTCGGAGAATTTACCCGTTTGAGGAGGTACTCGTCCCCGTCAACCTTGGTTTCACTACTCTTTGTACCGCTTATGATTTCTAGGACAAGAATTCCAAAGCTGTATGCATCAACCTTCTCCGATAATTGCCCATGAATTGCATATTCCGGTGCTGTGTATCCCCTGGAGAATGAGTGGTGTATGTTGGTAATTAGTTATGTGACTAAGAAGAAGAATGGCTTCAATAGTTGCTACTGATATGATAATTAATTAACTTACAATGTTCCGGCAAACTTGGTGCTAAGATGACTTTGATTCTCAGGTAAAAGCCTTACCAACCCAAAATCTGCTATCTTTGGCTGCAAATCATCATCTAGAAGGACGTTGCCAGGTTTTATATCTCGATGAATGATGCGGACATGGAAATCCTCATGTAAATACGCTAGGCCTCGAGCTGTGCCCAGGATTATATCAAATCTCTGCTTCCAGTTTAGAGAGCCTCGTTTTTCTCCTATTTTTCGAGCACAAACGGCCATACGTTACGTTATAACAGAATATTTTGAATGCCTTGTTATTTTGTAAATGTAGCAGCACATGTGATTAATTGACGCTAAAATATAAGCAACTAAGCTGTTACCAAATAGAAATTTGTCGAGGCTGCTGTTCGCCATGTACTCATAGACAAGAATTAGTTCTGGTCCTTGGCTACAACATCCAAGAAGTCGGATAAGATTCCGATGATGAACATTACTAATAAGCCTCACTTCATTTTCAAAATCAGATAAAGTCCTGCGAGAAGTGCCGATGGCTAGTTTCTTGACTGCCACTATTTTCCCATTTTTCAGAGTGCCCTGTTCAGGTGACATGAAAAAAAAATTAACAAAAAAAAATGATCAAATTTAACGGCTAATTATTGGTCAAAATCTTTGTGTATCATCACTGTTTCTCATTCACCTTGTATATCTCACCAAAGCTTCCCTCTCCTAGTTTATTTTCTTCACTAAAATTTCTTGTTGCAGAAATCAAATCTTTGAGTCTGTAGTTGACTGGACCCTGCAACTCTGTTGCTCCTGATATGTCTCCTGTTAAAAAGGAAAGCATTTAATAAGTACCTAGACAATCAAGAACATGAGAGAAAATGATAACGAGGTTGATTAAAATTTGAACGTTTAAACACTTAGGAACTTGGAGATGTCTAACCAAATTACTACGGGCAAATTAAAAATTCTTTTCTCCATAATTAATCCCAGAAAGCTTCCCGCTAACATTCTGGTAGGCGTCCAGTATCCTTAAGATGATATGCACAGATAGGACCGAACAATTTTACCTCTCTGAATCTCCTTGCTCTTTCGTGATATCATGAACCAAACCAACAATGCAAGAAATATTAGACCTGTTGCTCCACCAACTACTCCTCCAATAATAGCTTTCTTCTTGCTTGAACCTAGGAATTATCAATTAATAAGAACAAAGATTAACAGTAAAAGAGATTAAGCCACTACGGCTATGGAATGGAAGGAAGCTCCAGCCATCAAGCAACAGTTATTTGTTTTCAATTTTAGAGCTTTTTTTTTTTTGGGTAAACAGCTGTTGAAAACTATCTGTTGCTCGCTCTGCCAAAGCCAAGCGGTAGGCAGTAGGTAAGTGTTTACTAAGCAGTTTGGCAGCCTAGCTTCAAGAAAAGCTAAAACAAATGGCCATATTGTCAAAGTATGGTAAAAAAAGAAACAAGAAAACAAAAATTAAGATCCTCTCTCTCATGATCTAACGACCAATCACCTGCTTGTAATACTGACGTTGTAATCAGTAAAAATTCAAATAGAAGAGAATCCACGTCGGAAAAGGAAAGGATCTTACCATTTTTGAGAAATGGCGTAATATCGGTAGTCTGGTTATCAGCAAAGAATGGAGTGTCCGAGTACCTTAAGAAGCAACCGGCATCAACTGCCCAACCAAAAGCACTACCGAGACATCTCTGAATGTTATCAAATGCTCCAGACAAGCAATTTTGGCAGCCTGCTTCACTGATTGTTTCGACACACTGTGCAATTCCATATACTGCTGTGCTGTTATTATTATCATCATTAGCAGCTGCACGGCTGCCAATTATGTTGTTCTTACTCGCAGCAAAGAAACCATTGATCTTAGGTGTAGCTACTTCAAGATTTTGCAGCAGCTCTTGTGCAGCTGTTTTAAAAGCATCAGCTTGTAATGCAGTTCGATTCCCACAAAACCCGAAGCGCCCTTCTTGTGTGCTTTGATCGTAGAAACTGCTGCTCTCATACCTAACAAAAGCAAGAAGCCGGGTGACATTAGTAGCGTTCCACAAAGTTGTGACCAATGTAATAATATTTCTAACTCTGCAGGCGCTTGAATTTTTCTTATTTTTAGAAAGAGATAATTACATATTCCCCATTAAAGTTCAAGGTAAATACAATTTCTATCAAAGATTTGGGACAAATGTTATTAACTTTTTTTTTTTAACTGAAAATTGATAAAGAACTTCATGGCAGTAAAAATCTGATAAAATAGTCTAAATTACAACTAATGATAAACAATATGAATATAACTATTTCCTAATAATTGTTCATTTATTTTTCTCCTCAATCAAAATTCACAAAATTTAATGAACTATAATTTCGAGTAATCTCTTTTATGAGCTCCTCTTTTAAATAAGAACAAGATCCACTCTTTAAAAATCAAATATAAAAATCATCATCATAATTCATAAACATATATATCAATAAAAGCCCTAGCCATTCAATAATCCCAAGAATCAACGGCCCGAAAAATGTAACACTAAAGCAGTAATAGATTATGAATAAAAGAAACACGAGGGGTGTTCATGATATTTGAACGTGTAGGCGTATTATGTTAACTAGCTAGCTAGCAATCAATTACGTAGTAGTTAGTTACCTGAGAGAGCAGGCTAAATAGATGACGCGGGCTCCGTTGGCAGCAGAGCAGTTGCGAATCAGCGACTCAGCGGCAGTGAAACAAGCAGCACAGTCAGCCGTCGACACATACCGCCGGCACTGCACCATGGTGTACACTTGGTCCGGCCCCCTTGTCTGCTGCGCCGTCGCAAACTTTTTGCCGCCGTTGAGCTGCTCTCTCAGTTCTTTAAACGTCGCGTTCAGATTGCTGTTGAATTCTGAGAAATCTGTAACGTTGTACTGGCTGCATCCCTTGTTTATCAGCTCCATTTCTGGTTCCGCCACTGCCCAGTTCATCAACTTCCCCCTTATCATTATTATCACCGTTATCGTCAAAAGTATTTGCATATTCCCTCGCCTTATCATCATTTTTGCTTCTTCTTCTTTGTTGATCAGTTGCCGATGACTTCAGTTTATGAGGGGCATTTGATATAAACAAACATGAAATTAACTACTCTACCACGAGTCATGCCAATTTTGAATGGTTGCAAGTTTTTTCTTGGCTGAAAATTTAGAGATATTTAACAATAAATTCGTTAATCAGCGTTTTGCCTAACCTCACAGACAACGACTCCAAACTTCGAAATGTAAAATCAGTAGTCACTTTCATCGCTTATCATTCATCGTAGGATATACCTGGTATTTTAATTAATTTATTTTCGCGTGTTCCTAGTCAAGCAAGCCAACAGAAATTTTCGGCCTTTTCTTTATCAAAAAAAGGTGTGGATCAATAAGTGAAGCCCATGTGTCACTGGATTATTTGCTAACTTGTCAACATCGGATCAACACCGGACGAGTGGAAAAGACTAGGAAAAATGGCATCTATGGGGCCTACACTTTTTTTTAAACGAGGGTATTAATTTAAATCAATTTTGTAACACTCGTTTATTTTATGTGTGAGTTTAATTATTTTTATTTATTTAATCATTTATTTTTTTTATGAGTGATTTTTTTTAATTAGTATTATTTAGGATAGGGCAGGATTCTTTTTTATTTATCTATTTTTATTGATTTATTTTTTATTTATTTCGTTTTATAAAATAAAATATAAAAGATTATAATCTTTATCGTATAATTTTTTTTTATAAAAGAAAGAATTTTTATAAAACCTAAACTCTTTTTTATCTCCTTACGATTAAAACTTTTAACTTAATAACTATATAAAAGCAAAGAATTCTAGGGTTTTCTTTGATGCATGTTTGAAAGAATTTATAAGGTAATGAATGCATACATTCTTCTTTTTATCACGAATGATTTGGTTGGCATAAGTATTATGATTTAATTACTGTTTTCCTTTTATTTTTTATTCAATTTCTGCATGAAAGTTTTCAAAAAATTAAACTAGACATCCTAAAGTTTTTAATGATATATTTTGTGCAAAGAGATTCTAAATACCCAATTTGTTGTGAATTTTTAAAGTTGGAGCAGTTGAGCTGGAAAATTCTGATTTTTAGCAGCGTGTCTGACTTCGCTGATTTTTCTGACTATCCAAATACTCTCTGAAAATTATGTCAATTTTTCTGTCTAATCCTCGTTATGTCTACTTATAGTAGGTTTAATTTCATAATTTTTGGTTGAGTAAAACAATTAATAAAAATAGTTATGTTAGGCTACTGCAGTTTTGGAAACTATTTTCTAGAATTGTGATGGCTACGGATAAGATTATTTTAGGCAGTTAAAAGGCATTAAAACGACCCATAAAAATAATATTCATATAATATTATAAATCCTCTATGATTTAAAGTTTATTTGACTAATTTTCATTGAGTGAACATTGAGTTATGAATTTTTGAAGTGCAAAACATAAACCTGAATGTTTTTTGACAGGTTTCCTAGTCTCTTAATGTAAATTCATTTAGAATAGTTTTAAATCTTCAAAAAAATTCTAGAAAGTTGATATATTGTTTCTTATTGTCCCTACTGTTGTTAAATTAAGTGGTCTAATTTTCATGAGTTCTATTAAATATTTAACGAATTTTCTAAATGAGCTATATCTGTTTTTACCACTGTCGGATAGTGTGCATATGTGCATGTAAAATTTTATTTACAATACGTTTCTGACATTCATTAATTTTTTTGAATTTTTATATGAAATGCTACACATGTTTATGATTTCTTTTTGTAGTTTTTACATTTTTCTGACATATGATTAGCTTGGTAAAAATCAGCTTGTATAAGATGGTTAAGCTTAGACTAGCTTTAATGGTTTAGTACTTATAACTAGGTTTGATTATGTTGGAGTTATATCAAGGTCAGAATGAATAATGATATTGATAAGGCGTGTTTTGATATTTAAGATGAGATTGAGCTCGAGGTTGAGGTTATTGTTCTTTATTACTGAGGATCGAGATAAGTAGATTCATACATAGTACACGTATTTTACTATTAAAATGCTTTTAAATCGAGGTATGTATTATGTTGAATGAAAAGTATATGAAACTAAATTGTTTTAATTTATTACAATATTTTTTAAAGTAAAATCATTATTTAAAATTATTTATAACAAAACTTTATATATTAAAAACTTGTGTCATAAATTGTTTTAAAAATAAAAACTTTTATTAAATTATTTTAAGTCAAACACTTTGAAATAATTATCAATTATTTAAATGCAATTCATGAAAGCTTACAAATGATTAAAAGTTCGATGGTGATTTTAAATATTTTGGCTCATTGTCTGTAGTGATGTTATGTTATGTTACGGAAGGCTAACCAGATTATATGCACATACGATATTGATGTTAATGATTCTTGTGGACTACAGTACCCTGAATGATGTTATATAGCCAAGTCACTGAGGTTACAGGTGATACTATATGGCATGAGCTAATTATATTTTATGTATTTTAAAAGATTAACTATGCTTTATGTGTTTTAAAATACTAACTATGTTTTATGTATTTTAAAAGGTTAATTATGTTTTGTGTTACAAAGGCTAATGTTATGTTTAAATGATTTAAATGACTTTATGATATTTTGATTTATTCTTGTGAAATGATGATTTACAAAGGTATATTTCCTTATTACTATTATTGTAAATATCTAAAAATTTTTATTAAAGTATATTTATAATGATTTTTAGTATTGTGCATGAGTTTACTTACTGAGTTGACAGCTCACCTCTCGTTATCACATTTTTTTACAGATAGAGTTAGATAATGTGAGCTTGGGGTCTTAAGAGGAAGAATAAGAGCGTGGTTTCATTTGGAGATTTATATTAATCTATGAATAAGTTAGTTTTCTTTGGGATGATAATTACTTAAGGATTTATTATTTCATTACTTATTATCTTTTGAAGGTTTAGAACATTTATTATGATTTTTAATTTGATGATTTTAGAGATAAGAGTGATGAAATGCAGTTTTACTCCAATTTCATTTTGGTACCTTGATAGTGGAGTTAAGGTGTTACAAGTTTTATTATATCAAGATTTAAATTTTTACTCTCGTTAATATTTAAAATATATTTATCTTCTACTTACATTTGTGATGGAGAAAAATTATTTCTACCCAATTACTACTAAATTATGACCTAAGTAAAAGTTACGATCTAAGCAGCGAGCACACTTAATTTCAGTATTTCATCCGCGAACAATTTAGCTAAATTAATAATTAGACACATGATTTACGTCCACTGGATTTAGATTATTGGAGTAAAATCACTTGCTGTCTCTTTTTTCTTCTTTTCAATTAATAAAAATAAAATCCCACTTTACAATCATAATACTATACGACAGGGAAAGTCTATACATTTTTTATTATTTTTTGAATTCATTAGAGAAAAAACAAAAGCATATTTTTAAAAATAAATAAGATCCTGGAGTGGTTAGGTAGCCAAAATAATAATAATAATTGACTTTAATAACAAACCAAGCATTTCCAATTAGGATGGCACATAGAAAGCAGAATGGTGAGACCGCTAAAGAATTCACACGTGTGTGTGTGTGTGTGAAGTCATCAATTTTCCAAGTCAGGACCGTGGATGCCGGCCAGTAGTTTTGTCGTTTTATTTCACTTTTAATTTCAACAGGGTGCATACATGAATGAGTCAACTCATAGATTAAAATTTTCGAATCCATGAATGATGATTTACACTTATATATATTTAAAATCCAAATCGAATGGGAACTAACCTCCACAAGAAGATAACACCACTCTTATTGTTATTTGTTGTTCAAAAAAGTTGACGCTGGCCTCTCAATATTTCTAGATTGAACGTCGTAGATAATTTCACATGTAGCTCCTTTTTGTAAAACCGATCTCGTCCTCGTGCAAGTATAGAGAAGAGCCAAGAGTGTATTTAATATCCTCAAATACATACAAAACACTCTTGAAAAATTAAGGTCTGTTTGTGATTTTTGAAATGTTAAGCGTCTTCTTTACATGTATCATTAATGATCTTATTGAGTATCATTTGTTTGAAGATTCAGGTGTTTTTAACGCGGTGGCGTAACGGAAGTAAAGTACTAATATTTAATACATCTCAAGATTTACTGTGAGATTAAATGATGTTCTAATCCAAATAACTTATAATAAAAAATTTATAAAATAATTCTAAAAAACACTTATAAAATAAAGGTTTTTATTAATCAGAGAACATTAAATAAATTACATAACCACAATAGAATAAATCCACTAACTTAAGAAAACTCAAAAATAGATTACAACTTGTATTTACAATAAAGTTTTATTAATACTGTAAGAAACATTGTGTAGATTACAACTTGGAGAGGTCTGCTCATCTTGAGCATTGAGGACCGGAGTCATGTTTTGCTCGTTAACTGTTGGATTTGATTCCAAATTTTATTTTGTATTAATTTTGTTTTCATCAATCTCTACAATGCAGCAGTTGCTATTTCACACTTATTAAATGCCTAATACGGTGGATGGTGGAATATGTTACTGCAAAACTTCACCCCTTGCGTCATTTCTTTTAATTGGGTTGAATAATAATGATAGAATGCTAATTTCAAGCTTTATATTCTCCTCTGACTTTGTATTCTTGCATATTCTGGTGCTGTGTATCCCCTAAAAGAAATCTCCTTAATCTCGAGATATTCTTCAAACTAATCGTAGACCTTATTACAATAGGTAAACCGAGTTGTGAAATTGGAAACTTCTTAATTTTTTGATTCAATCTTATCTAAAAATACAAAACAATAAAAATTAGAAAGCGATTCTTTGTGGTTATAATTAGAATGCCAAAAAATAAAGTCAACTCGTTTATCTTTATATTAATCATTGAGTGCTGATGTTTGCCCCGGGTCAAACCCCGAAACGGCAGACGCCTGCGTCGTTTCATTTATTATTATTTTTTATTTTTTTTGTCATGAAACGATGTCGTTTCATCTTCTTCAATTCTTCTCTTTGCTTCTATTTTCATTGGTTCCAACCCAAAGGTTTCGCCAAGACTGTTTGCTGTGTCACGAACAAGGCCAAATATCAAGCTTCTACAAACAATGTTGATTTTCTGCAATTGGGTTTTTGTTGAAATGAAAAGAATGAAGACAGAAAGAGATCGTCGTCTGCCCTTTGAAATAAAGAGAACGAAGACAGGAAGAGATCATGGTCTGTGGTTTCAAATGAAGAGAACGAAGATACAGGTGCCGTAGTACAGGTGCCGTCTCGGAGATCGCCGTGAGTATGGGTCGAGGTTCATCACATTGGAGTCCGATTTCGCATGCAACATCTTTTTCTGCAATTTTTTTATCTGAAAACAACGGCGTTTGCAAGTGTTTTGAAATTTAGTTGGAGAGTGTTGCGAATGTTTGTCATAAAAATAGAAGCTAGATCCAGGAGAGTGTTGTTGCGAATGTTTGTCATGAAAATAGAAGCAAAGGAGAACTAAAGAAGAGAACGAAGCAAAAGTCATGAAACGATGTCGTTTCATGACAAAGCAAAACAAAAAAAATTATAGCCGAAACGATGCTTTGCGTCTGCCGTTTCGGGGCTTGACCCGGGGCAAGTAGCATTTTCCTTAATCATTACAGGCCTCTTAGATATTCTTTTACCTATTTCATTTTCTTTGATTTGCGTAACGTGTATTAGTAGTTAACTATGTGACTAGAAAGAAGGATGGCCTTAATAGTTGCTACTGATATGATAATTAACAATGTTCCAACTAATTTTGTCCTAAGATGACTTTGAATCTCAGGTAAAAGCCTTGCCTATCCAAAATCTGCCATCAGTGGCTGCAAATCATCATCTAGAAGAATATTGCTGGGTTTTATATCTCGATGAATGATGCGTACATGGTACGCCCTTTTTTTTTAAGCACAGACGTAACAATGATGTCAGCCATATGTTCTTTTATATCACAATATTTTGAATGCCTTTTTATTATCAAATGTACAGAATTTGTGGAGGCTGCTGTTAGCCATGTATTCGCATACAGGAATTAGTTCCGGTCCTTGGCTACAACATCCAAGACGTCGGATGAGATTCCGATGATGAACATTACTGCTAAGCCTCATTTCATTTCCGAAATCAGATAAAGTCCTGCAAGTGCGAGATATGCCTATAGCTAGTCTCTTGACTGCAGCTATTTCCCCATTTTTCAGAGTGCTCTGTTCAAATGACATGAAAAAATTGAACAGAGAAAATGACCAAATTTAACGTCTGATAATTGGTCAAAATCTTTGTGTATAGTGCTTCTTATTCACCTTGTATTATATATCACCAGAGCCTCCCTCTCCTAGTTTATTTTCTTCGCTAAAATTTGTTGTCGCAGAGGTCAAATCTTGGAGTCTGTAGTCGACTGGACCTGTTGCCCTGATATGTTTCCTCTTACATATAAAAGCATTTAATTAAATTTTCACCTTTTAAACAATCGGGAACTTGAAGATGTGTACCCTAATCACTACTATAGTATGAGCAATTAAAAATTAAGGCTTTTCTCATTAATTAATCCCATAAAGCTTCCTGCTAACATTCTGGTTGGTATCCAGTATCCTTATGATGATAGATGCGCACAAATAGAAGGGAATAATTTTTTCACCTCTGTGAATCTTGGAATAATTTTTTCACACCTATGAATCTTCTTCTTGCTCTTCCTTTATATTATGAACCGAACCAACCGCGCAAAAAGTATTATTAGACTTGTTCCTCCACCAACTACTCCTCTCCTCCAATTATAGCTCTTTTTTTGCTTGAACCTGAGAATTATCAATTACGAACCAAGGCGAATACGGAAAAGAAAAAAAAAAAAAAAGAGAAGAGAAGAAGAAGAAGATTGAAGTGATAAACAGCTATGGAACGGAATTGAAGCTCTGGCTGTTCAAGAAAAAGTTATTTGTTATTATTGGAAAAGAAAAGAAAAGGGGCGTTCCCATTTTTGAGGAATGGTGTAATAGCAGTAGTGTGGTTATCCGTTACCAGGAAAGAATGGAGTGTCCGAGTACCTTAAAGAAGCAACCGACATCAACTGCCCAACCACCCCAATAAAAAAAAAAGAAAAGGAAGTATTATTACTAACGAGACATCTCTGAATGTCTTCAAATGATCCAGACAAGCAATCTTGGCAAACTGATGGTTTCAACAGACGGTGCAATCCCATGTATTGCCCTAGCACCTGCACCTGCACCGCTGCCAATACTGTTGTTCTTACTCGCAGCAAAGAAACCTTTGATCTTAGGTGTCGCTACTCCAGGATTTCCCGCCAGCTCTTCTGTCGCTGTTCGAAAACCATTAGCTTTTGATATGGGAAATTGACAAAAATAGCCAAAAAACTTATGTATTTTTTAAAGTTAACCACTCAAACTTTTTTTTATCATAATTAGCCAAAAACATAGGTGTTTGACGAAATTACCCTCGTTATTTCATCAAATTTTCAAACCGTGCCATCCGCACAACTCAAAACGGCAAGTTATATTTCAACACAATTAACACCCAAAAAAATCTCAACACTTAATAGATCTCAATACTCCCAACAAAAGAGAAGCATAAAATCATTCATTGGAAAGGATATTCAAGGTTAGTTTATGTGCTTACACAAAATAAATTTTTAATGTTTTAAGGCTAGTTTTTAGGTTGCAAATTGATGTAGATTTTGTTGTAAATGTTGTTATTTTTTTGTATAAAGTAATGTAATTTGTTAAAAGTAGAGTTATTTGAGTTGAGAAATAAAAAAAAAAGTTGAAAACAGTTGAAACTCGACTGAGAATCGAAACCCAGATTATGGGCGACAGGTTGGGCGACAGGTGTTGTGCAAATTTTATTGAACTCGCAAGTGCACGAATCTATTGTAGAATAGATTAATGGTGACGAGTGTCGATCCCACGAGGAGGTGGATTTTAATTATGTGTAGAATTAATTTTCTGAGTTGGTGGTTGGATTTATAATGACAATTATGTAGGCAATGTATTAATTTGAATTAAAGTTATTGGAATAAACTATTAAAATAAAATGCTTGGATCTCCGGATCTGTCTCAACATGTACCATCGGCTTAATATTCATTATTAGTACCAATTAAATCATGAAGGGGGAACTTCCACTCATCATGAACCACACTTTAATAGATATGGTGCTAAGGGCTTCCCGTGCCAAATAGTAATAACCTTGCCTAGGGAGGCGGTTATTCCAGTAGATATCCGCACAAGATTATTACTATCCTGTCTACGAAAAGTCAAAACAACCACATAAATTAAAGGAAGAAAAGTAAATTTACCAAATTAAGCCCATGGAGCATGTTGAGACTTCACCTTCAACCCAAGCTTGAAAGGAAATTAGCCACTCATAATTGAACTAGGGGTAAAATAAAAATTTTATTAAAATACGTAGAAAATACAAGATGGAGATGGAATTATAGAAAATGGAGTCAAAAATGGATTCAGGGGTGTCAAATCAAATTAGGGGGGAGCCCTTTTATAGATAAACCGAGTAAATCATGGCATCTGATTAAAAAACAATTTGGACGCATGATGATTGCGCCACGTGACAAGTTCCTATTGGATTGAACACATCATCGGGCTGTTATTCGTGTATATGCATGTACCCGTACACACGCGTTTTTTCGTCCACTAACATTCTCGCCACGCCACGGTCAACATTTTTGGTCCAATAAGCTCGTGACACGTCATCGATCAACGCCACATCATCATCAATGCCACATAAGCGGTCAATGCCACATCATTCGCCCAATCAAATGCCGCCACGTCATCGTATAGTGCCACGTCATCATCGCGAGTGCCACGCGTCAAAGATACAATACATGTGAGCAGTCTGCGTGAGCGATTGTGTAAGGTGCGACAAGATCGTATATATATCAACCGCATCAGTATGTGTGAACGATCGTATATGTGAACAGACCATTTTTCTTTTTATGTTCCTCCTAAGGTTTTCATTGTCCCGAGTTCAAAAGTGCTGTCCGTTTTTCCATCTGATCTCTCGTTTATTGTGAAATGACCATGATATCCCCTAAAATACATAAAATACTTAATTAAAATAAAACATACATAATTAAATTACAAGGGACTTAAAGACATAAAAATAGGGATGTTAGTGAGACTTGGAGTATAAAATGATGATTTTCTCCATTATAAATACACACTTTCTAGTACTCAACAATAGGTGCCTGTCGCATATAAATATAAGCAGTCGAAGTTGTTGTATTTTTGTGCGACAGGCGCCTGTCGCTCAGCCTGTCGCACAAAATTGAGCCTGTCGCTAAAAAATACAGCATGTGCGACAGGCTCATATTTTTTAGCGACAGGAGCCTGTCGCCCAAAATTGAGCCTGTCGCACAAAAATACAGCATGTGCGACAGGTTCATATTTTTGGGTAACAAGCGACTGTCGCTCAACCTGTCGCCCATAATTGAGGCTGTCGCACAAAAATACAGCATATGCGATGGGTACATTTTTTGACATGATAATTTTGGCTACATGTGTTCATTTTGTTTGTATAATATACCGTTTTAAAGCTTGTGACGAGACGAATAAAACTCATAACTTATTCGCCGATCTCGTCCATAGTTAAATAGAAAATTTACCTCGATTTAAGTGTGACAAACATATGTTATAATTGTTTGTGCGACATCCATATAAAATGTATGATATATTCACTTTTACATGTTTTGCAATGTGTAACCACATTTGATTTTTTTTAATATTTTTTAGGTTTAATGGATTTAGTTGTGCTTCAATTGTGTTACAACGGTTGGTGGGAAACGTTGGCAGATGGGCATATGGAGTACGTGAATGGCAATAATCTGACTTTTCTAGTTCAGAAAGATTATTCATTTGATCAATTTGTGGCAAGAGTTCATGATGTTTTGCAAATAGATCGTAATGAATGGAATATCACGTTGAAGACAACTTTGAGGTCTAGTAATACAATGTATCGTACATGTTCACTACCTATGGAGATATTTAATGACGAAATGATCAAGGTTGTGTTACATATGGCTTCTGATGTGGTCAATTACGGATGCATCCCTATATTTGTTACCACATCTCCTCGAGTTCAGAACGAAGATGGTGAGCCACTTGTACACACTGAAACTTCTTCTAGAGGAAACGTCTCTGGTCCGGATATTGAAGAAGAGGTTTTACCACAGACAGTGTCCATCCAGCAACGTTACTCTCCACTCCACGACTACAATAACACCATTAATGACAATGGCATAACAGAAGGAGATGTTGAAGAGGAGGAGTTACCACTAACAATGCCGTCAGAGCAACGTTACTCTCCATTCTACAACAATGATTTCCGCAACAATGATGATCCTATTAATGACATCGGCAACACAGAAGCAAATAATGATTGTGGGGAACTATATAATAATACCACATATAATCATTTTAATTATTCAGATCATGATGGGGGTGTCGGTCCTTCCAGTATTCCTACTAATGATGAAGATGAGGATCAGAACGATATTCCCACTAATAACAGAGACAGCCCACCCATTCCTTCAATGGCTCGTTCAAGAAGAAGGACAACAGTTGACCACCTCGCAACTCTTGCTCCAGTTATGTCTTCGAACTTGGTTGCTCCAGATATGGTTAGAAATTATAATCATGATGATATTGGTGTGGGAATGTTGTTTGTTGAGAAAAATGAGTTAATCCTAGAACTGCGCAAAGTTGCCTTGAAGGGTAAGTTTGATTTTAGGATCACACGTTCCACAACGAAACGCTTCGAGGCCCAGTGTTCTTCGGAATCATGTAAATGGCGTCTCCGGGCAACAAGAGCTTCGAATGAGCAAAATGTTCCGTGGTTAGTGAAACGAGTTGACAATGTACACACTTGTTGTAATGAGGTGATGGCGGATGGTGTTCGTCAAGTGAGGAGCCGAGTTGTTGGTCATATCATCGCAGATAAGTTTGTCCAGGAAAAACGGATATACACTCCGAATGACATCAGAGCTGATATACAACAGGAATACGATGTCCAATTATCATATCAGCAGGCGTATAGGGTAAAGGAAGTTGGTCTTCAAATAGTACGAGGGAATCCTTCAGAGTCATACAATTTACTTCCTAAATACTCATACGTTTTGACTAAAGCAAATGAAGGTACCATTACTCACCTCGAACGAGATGGAAATGACAATTTTCTATACTACTTTGTTTCTCTTGGATCTTCCATCAAGGGTTTCATGCAGTGCATCAGGCCCGTGATCGCTGTAGATGGCACTCATCTGAAGGGGCAATATCGCGGAAGTATGTTTGTGGCAACATGCCTAGATGGAAACAATCAATTATATCCGTTGGCTATTGGAATCATGGATGCCGAAAATAATGATGCTTGGGAATGGTTTATGATGAAATTACATGGAGTGATTGGCGATAAACCAGATTTAGTGTTTATATATCGATCGATGCATCGCTATCAAAAAGAGTTTTTTTGTGAAAGATTTCGTGATCTTGGCCATGGAGTTTGCTTTTATCATGTGAAAGGTAATATAAAGGCAAAATTCAAGATGTCCAAACTTATACGGGCGGCTTGACCTCGCTGAGAGGGGGCGACAGCAGCCTGTCGCCCGCGTATGATGCTGATGCTCGCGCGAGGCTGTGAGGTGGGCGGCGACGACCACTTCGTCGCGCGCGCGAGCCTTACCTCCCTCCCACCACAATTTCTTCTCCTCCCTCCCACCCCAATTCCGTCTCCTCTCCGTCCACCCTCCACCCAAACAACATCACAAAACAACAACCACCACCACCAAAACAACATCAAACAACATAAAAACAAAGAACAACACACATCCACAAAACAAGAAAACACAACACAACAACAACATAAATCATTTATGTCGAATTTCATACCTAGGGTTTTTGAAGTTGAATCTTTGATTTTTAGATTTCTTCACTTCTATTGGACTTGATTTTAGTGTGATTGTTGTTGTTCGACGTGAGATCTAGTGATTGCCGCTGATGCTTGACGCCGTCGTTCTTCTCCGGTGCGGGCGATTGGTGAGGAAGTGTTGAGAGATTTGCTTCCGTTTGCCAAAATTTGGGTGAGAATGAGAGGGCTAGAATGGTCCAAAATTTTGTGGTTTGGCTAATATTGAAAGAAAAAAAGTTGTGTGGTTATTTGTGTATTTTGCATAAATTATTTGGCTAATATTGTAAATTTCCCTTTTGATATTGATGTTGTTCGATTCCTACAAAATCCGAAGTTCCCTTCTTCTTGTTTGCTTTGACCCAAGAAATTATTGCTCTCGAACCTTTACAGAAAAACCAACGATTCTGGACATTGATTACTACTGCTGTTTTTTTCATAAAAAAAAAAAAGGGAAACGAGAAATAATGATTATCTTAAGGAATAAAATAACATATACATTTGTAAATTACTTTGAATATTAAAATATCATTAATGTGTCCTGCAAATTTTATTAATAATAATCCAAAATGAATTTAAATGTTGTTAACAAATAAAAAAATAAAGTTACAATAAAATAATACAAAAATGTTAAATTATTTGAATATTAAATATAGTTATTTTAATATTACTAATATGCCAAAAAAATTTGTTACAAAAGTTAAAGTTAATTTTTGGATTGTTACAATCAAAGGACATAATAATAATCATAATAAACGAAACTTTTTACCTATTTATGAAATCAAATGCATTTGTGTGACTATTTTACAAATCTTAGGGCTATCAGAGTCTTTTTCCAAAGCAATTAATTATACCAAACTACTGTAGGCAAAAATATTTTAGTAGTGATTTTATGCAAATAGTATTATTCTTACCATATAATGATGAATAAAGAAAGCGTGAGGGGTGTTCACGATATTTGAGCATGCAGCTTATGATCTGTATAATATTAAGACCCGAGAGCAAAAGCTAAACAGGTTTGGCGGGCTCCGGTGGCAGCAGAGGCAGAGCAGCTGCGTACCATCAACTGAGCGGCAGTGAAAGAAGCTACACAAAAAGCCTGCGGCTCATACTTCCGGCACTGCACCACGCCGTATACTGTAGCGTGTTGCGCCGTCGCCAACTTTTTGCCACCGTTGTGGTGCTGTCTCAGTTCTTTAAACATTTTGTTGAGATTGCAGTTGAAATCCGAAAGACTCGCAACCTTGGATTGCCTGCATCTCTTGTTTATCATCTCCATTTCTGGTTCCCGCCACCCCACATTTCAACGTCGTCATCATACATACAAGGGACAAAGCCATTCACACCCCCCAAGATTTACTTAAATAATCACACAAATCCCGTTAATTTCATAAATAGTCACATAAATTTCTTTAATTTCACCTATTATACATTTTGATTGTAACAATCCAAATAAATATAAGTATATTAATAAGATAAAAATAATAAATAAATATCATATGATACAAATAAAATATTACAATACTTATAATTAATAAAATAACAAATATAATGAAAGTTATTTTTAATATTAAGTTATTATTAGTCAATCCCAATAGATTTTATTAATACTAAAATCTTTTAATCCAAAACTTAACTTTAAGATTTATACTAGTATAGACATAATTAAAAATGATATTGTAAATAAAATAATATAAATTTTATAAATTACTGTGAATGTTAGGTATAATTATTTTAATATTATTAATATGCCAAATATATTTTATTATCATAAAAATAACATTGCAGATTAATAATGTTAAAATAATTTTTCTAGTATTTAAAATATTTTATAATTTTTATTTTATTTTATATATTATATTATTTTAAATTTAATTTATATTTATTATATAAATTAATTTAAAGTCAATTATTGGGTTACTATAATTTAGAGTATAATAGTTAAAAATGAGTCTATACGATCATTTATGAAACTAAAAAAATCTGTACAAACGTTTAAGAGGGTGGGTAGCCTTTTCCCTACATACAATTGTTATTGTCAGAAACATTTCAATCCTCTCCGATTGGCTACATATTTTCCACTCACTTGTGCCTGGTTAATTTGCTGCTGATGATCGTAAAACAGAAGCCAGCTTTACCGTAAAGTTTCTGAGGGCATTTACGTGTTTTTATTTTCCTTTGTTTTTTTTCCCTACCTTTTTTTGGCGGGAAAACTTAAAACATGTAATGACAAATTTGTTAAGTTATTAATTAATACGAACTCCGAACATTGAATTGTAATAAAAATCGTCACTTTTATTTAAAAGTGGTGGCCCAAAAAACTAGGCCGTCATGTTCATATCTCAATTTTCACATATATCGAACAAACATATTCTTGATTTTTTTTTTTTGGCATCAATTTTGTCCATTTCCTAGTCATTAATTAGTCAACGAGCTAGCCAATAAAAATATTTTGGGTGTGCCTGTTGGATCATTGAAGACTATATTTATCGATAGACTGTTTGCTATCTTATAAACAAGCCATCTAACTTATAAAATATACACTAGCAGAATAATCAGACACTCGATTTGCTTCAGTGAGTTTAGATTAGAGTAAAATCGCTTCATGTCATTTTTCTTTGGAATCGAAGAAAACAAAAAAATTACAAAATCCCAGCTTACAAATGACGATATCATATGTATATCATACAGATTACAAAGAGTCTATAATGTTTTGTATGTCTTGAACTCGTAAAAATAGAAAACAGCTTAACAATACAGGCCGATTGGATTTTAGGGCATCTCAAGTGGTAGGGAAAAATAAATTTAATTTATACTTCGATTTCAATACTAAACTGAGTAAGGTAATTAATAAATTGTTGCGTCAGATAGACCAATTTGCAAAGAAATTTGGGTTTTCTTGAAAATGTGTCAACATTATCTGGGGCGAGTAACAAATGCATCCAGTTGTGGGAGCCATTTGATATTTTTCCGCTGACGTGTGTTAAAAACAAACTAGAGTTTGTAAAAGGTTGTTGCAAAACCAGATTTCGTGCGTACAAGGCCGCGCGTCCGGCTACGTTTCTGGGTATCAATCGTTGCTCATTTCTATTTCATTTTGTGCACAGTTTGGTTATTGTAAGACTTTGACTGTACTCTGTACATCTCGGTAACGTGCTTTGTGGTAATAGGAGTAATGTTGCATCTCCATAGTTGAGACTTGAGATATCGTAATTTGTATTCTATTCATTGATATAACTTAAGATTATCACAATTATGATAGAAAAAAAACAAGATTTAATTTTGGCACATTAGCCGGGCCTGGGTTTGTTCTTCCTTTATTTATTTATTAAAGGAAAAAGATACTCAAACCTCTTATGGTTGTCCAATGTATTAGTTAGTACTCTCGATATTTTAAGAATGAATACGTGGACTCTTTCTAATTTGGCCTGTCATAGGTAATTAATTGTGCATGTAGTTGTTTTATTTCTCATTTCCTCAAACCGATCATATGATCGCATAAATCTTCCGAAATAGAACCCAAAGGTGTATTCGATATTTGGAAATAAACAAAAAACACTCATGAATTAGGGTTGTGTGTCATTCTTGAGATGTCAAAGAGTCTACTACTGGATACTTTGAAAGTTTGGGTGTCCTTTACATGAAGGTCTAGGTACTTTCTTTCCTTTGTTCAAATAGAAAATATTACTCTTTATTCTCAGTTCGTTGCAAAATTTGCAAAATTCATTGTCACACAATTATCTTACAATTCATCACGACGAAGAAATTAACCAATTTGCTTAAAAAGGGATTCTTTTGTATTTTTTTTTTTTGATAGAAAGATTTACTTTCATTAAACCAAACAAGTGATTACATCCAAAATTTGAAGAGGGAAAGACCCCTTCCAACAACTAGCATTACTTGCTAGAGCTATTTTAGCAAGAGTATGAGCAACTGCATTGCATTCTCTTGGGATGTGTTGGATTGCAACCAAATTGTCTTATGTGGCTTTGCTTTGAATTTCACTAATGATCCAGCTTATCTTTGTTCTGTTGCTTCTTTTATGATGCACCAGCTCAACTACGTCTTTACAATCCAATTCAATAATTAGAGGAGTCCACCTTGCATCCATTGCCACCTGCATCCCCAATTTAATAGCTGTTGCTTCCAGTTGTGCTACATCACCATTAAACTTTCTAATTACCACCCCCAATCCTTTTTAGTGTGTTTCTCCATTGATTGCTGCATCAGCATTTGCCTTAAAGCTGCCTGAAGGAGGTGGAAGCCATTTTTCCATTCTCTTAGTTGCTAGTTTGTTGTCAAATTCACTTTGGACATCTTAATCCTTGCATACGCCTTCACCACTACTTCTGCTTTAGCTGCTACACTTTGAGGATCCAGAATTTTGTTCTCAAACACAAATTAATTTTGACCATACCATGCTACCCACCAAAGTGCAATTATCAATCTCAAATCCTCCTTGCTTTTCCTTCCTGCTAATTCATACATCTGTCCCAATAAATCTGGTGAGTTTGACAGATGCATCTTCTCCTTGTAAGAAGTTAATTTCCACATCTTCCTTGCCGATGTGCACTCGATTACAGCATGCACAACACTTTCAGCCTTTATCTTGCATCTTTCAAATTTTTCCTCTTC
This sequence comes from Luvunga scandens, assembly GCA_030449905.1. NCBI lineage: Eukaryota > Viridiplantae > Streptophyta > Magnoliopsida > Sapindales > Rutaceae > Luvunga > Luvunga scandens. The sequence goes on from JASUUG010001265.1 coordinate 5,319,313, forward strand.
CATATGTTTAAAGTTGTTGGCAGTAGAATTTTTATAGCCCTCCATATAAAGATTTTAATTTTTCTCCAGTAGCTTTAAAGACTAAATGACATTCCAATGACCATTATTTTTGCTGGATCAGCTTGGCAACTTAAAATATTTGATTCTCGAGGCTACCAATATCCACTTTTAATAGAATACTGGTTCTTCTTATCGTAATGCCATAAAATTTGATATGGTTTTAGGCTAGTTGGAAGAGGAATTCTAAGTATTTGCTCTGCATCTTTAGGATAAAAATGTTGTTGGATCAGGTGTTCTTTCCACTGCTGGTTATTGTCAATTATATTTGCCACCTTACAATCTATATCTAAAGTTGGCCTTAAAATGGGTTTAAAAGTCTGTGGTATAGGTATCTGCTGAATTTTATACACTCTGATTTTGTCCCCTGAGCCAACTCTCGATCTCATTCTTTATTGGATTACCTTCCTCCCCCACAATATGCTCCTCCATATAAATGAAGGCTTTGATCCTAACTCGGCCTGTAAGAAATTAGATTTCTTGAAGTACCTTTTTTTAATAACTCTTGTCAATAGAGCCTTTGGATATTGGATTATCCACCAGTTTTGCTTCACTAGCAGAGCTTGATTATAACTAGTAAAATCTCGAAAGCCCAGTTCTCCTCTTACTTTAGCTTGACAAAGTTTTTCCCATTTTGTCCATAATATGCAGTTCTTCTCTTTTTTTATTCTCCACCAGAACTGAGTAATGGCCTTTTGAATATACTCACATAGAGTTATAGGGATTTTGAACATGCTCATAGCATATGTTGGCACTGCTTGAGCCACTGCTTTAATTAAAATCTCCTTGCCTCCACTTGAAAACATCTTACTTTGCCACTTTGAGAGCTTGCTGATAATTCTTAACTTGATATCTTTGAAGAAGCTAGCTTTATTTCTCCCAATCATTAAAGGTAATCCCAAATATTTTTCATGCTTGGATACGACATTCAATTGAAAACTATTTTTTATTATATTTATCTAACCTGCTAAAGTATTTCCGCTGAAAAACATGAAAGATTTTTCAAAGTTGACAATTTGCCCTGATGCAGCTACATAATAACCAAATATTTGCTTCAAGTTTTTGCAATCTTCAGTGGTAGCTCTACTGAATATTAAGCTTTCATCAGCAAAGACGAGATGGTTGATGAAAATATCTTCGCTGAATTTGAGCCCCTATATGAATTGCTTCTTCTCAACTTGAATTAGCAGATTTGAGAAAGTTTTTGTACAAAGAATAAACAAGTATGGGGAATAGCGGGCAACCTTATTTTAGACCCCTTTGGGGCTGTATTATGCCTTTATGTGATTTATTAACATTGAAAATGAAGAAGTGGAGATGTATTTCATGATCAAATCAATTCAATTTTTTAAGAATCTTAAACAGTACATTTTTTGCTCCAAGAATTCCCATTCCACCCTATCTAATTTTTGCATAAAGAATATGCCTTGCTTATATCTAATTTTAAAGCAACAAACCCATTTTTCTTACCCTTACTCAATCTAATTTTATGGAGACATTCATACCCTATTATAATATTGTCTATAATCAGCCTACTTGGTGTGAAAGCACTTTGGTTTAGAGAAATTACGGCATTGAAGAATTTTTTTCAGCCTATTAGCTATAACTTTTGCGATAATTCTATATATTATATGGCACAGGCTAATAGGCCTATAATCAATTACATCTCTTAGCTTCTTAACCTTTAAAATAAGAGCAATAGAAGTATGATTGAAATGAGTAATGTTACCTTTCTTGTTAAGAATGTGAAGATATGTTGCTAATACCCATTCTCTAACAGCTTCCCATTGTTGCCAGTAGAAAGCTGTTGGTAATCCATCTGGCCCTAAGGCTTTAGTTGGGCACATTTAGGATATAGCCTTTTTAATTTCATCTTCTATATAGGGTCTCAACAACTCTTCATTCATCTCAGTTGTGACTCTTCGTGGTATTTCCTTCAAAGCTGCCTCCATATGCTTTCTTGATGGGTTTGTTGTAGTAAAAAAGGCTGTAAAGTATTCACAAACCTGTTTTTCAATCATCTCTACTTCTTCTGACCATGTTCTATTCTCATCACACACCCCTCAAATCTTGTTTTTTCTTTTTCTTACATGAGGCCTTAGTATGAAAAATTTGGTGCTCTTGTCTCCCTCTAATAGCCAGTCAGCTTTAGACCTTTACTTCCAATAAACTTTCTCCTTACTCAATAAATTATCAATATGATTTTCAAGCCTTTTGATGTTACCTCCATTCTCATAGTGGTCATATCTTTGTTTTGTTTCTCTCAACTTCTTGATCAACTTTTTCAGCTTCTTTTCTCTTTCACCAAACTCTTTTAAGCTCCATATAAGCAATTCTATCATTGATTTTTTTTGTCATTTCCTTGAATTGATCTGCTACATTTTCCCCTTTTTCAAATGCATTCCTCCTTCCACTTCCTCTTCATTATTTCTTGGCACTTTTCATATGGACTCCGCATGACTTCATAGTAAATTGGCAAAAAAGTTCTTTTGCCAAAGTTAGCCTTTTTTCCTCTCTTTAATACTTCCATAACAATCGAGTAATGATTAGAACTCCAGGCTTCTAAATGTAAAAAGGGCAACTCCTAGAAAGTATTGTCACAATTTTTATTGCTAAAAGCCCTGTCTAATCTTTCTTTAATAATATGAGGGCCAAACCTCCGATTACACCAAGTAAATGGGTACCCTTTAAAGCCAAGATCAACTAGCCCACTATCATTAACAGCTTCGCTACAGTCTGTAATCAACTCCACTTTTCTTTCACTGTGTCTTATTTTTTCACTTAAATGCAAAATTTCATTAAAGTCTCCAAAGCATAGCCAAGGCAGTGACGACAAACCTGAGAGTCTTTTGAGCAATTCCCAAGTATGCTTATTCTCTTCTGTCTTCGGATGGCCATATAATCCTGTGCAGCACTAGTAGCTATTTTCTTTACTTTAAACCACAGCATCTACGTGGTGTTTACTGTATAATTGTATATTAACTACTATATTCTCACTCTACATCAGTGCCAATCCCCCACCTTTTCCATTACTACTTACTGCAAAACAATGTTGGAAATTTAAAGCCTCAGCCTTTTATTCATGAGTTGTACCCTTAATTTTGTTTCACACAAGAACACAATTTAAGTTTATGCTCACGGAAGATCCTTTAAAGTTCTCAGAATGGCCAGTTCTTCCCCAATCCCCGAACATTATAGCTGAGGAGTTTCATGGTTGTCGGCGGGGCTGGGAGCCAACCTCTGTTGTTTGATTTTCTGTTGTTGAAATCTCCATTTCGTCATTGCTTTGAGCTTCTTCGATTAGTTTGAATTCAGTATGGGTGGAATTGGAATTGGAGCTTTGTTGGATAATAGCCGTTGTGCTTTGACTGCCTATTTTGTTCCTCTTTGGTAATGGGCTTGGCCATCCCATTTCCCCATGTGGCCTTTTAACTAGAATCCGATCCTTCTTTGCACCCCTTTTACCTTCGTGTTGTCTTACTTGGTGTTTCCACTTTGTTTGCTTAGGCTTTGAATAAGAACTTCCCGGCCCATCATCAATTTCCCCCTCATCTCTATCGTTGTGCCCTATTATTTGGCCAACACGCTTAGGGTTATTTCCCGCTTGTGACCTCCTTCCCCTTTTTTTTCTTCTTTTAACATATTTGCCTCCATAGTTCCTGGTTTTTCCTTTTTTTTTTTTTTCCCACTTTTATTCTTTCGATTTCTATTTTCTATTGCCCAAAAGCTTTCCCATTCCCAGCTGTATTTTGCTGCCTTTGGCTGCTGCTTTCTTATGTCCTCGTATTCTCTGCATCATTCATTAAATGCACCTTATCTATCCCTGTTTGTGTTCCCACCCTATGTTGTGCATCTTGGTTTGGTTTATTTTGATTCGATTTGACCACTCCTTGCTCTGGTTCACCTGGTTCGTTGGATACAAGCTGATTCTGCTGCAATGGTCTCTTGAGCTTTTGCCCCTCATCTTGGTTTTTCTTTTCACCTTCCTTGCTTCTGCCCGTGCTCTGTCTTTCCCTACCTCTGTTTTGCTTTGCTTTATCCACTACAGACAACACTTTCATCCATGGCCCATATGCAAGGTCATTTTTTAATTGCCCTTCATACTTTCCACATTCTCTGGATGAGTATCCTAGTCTCCCACAGCAAAAACAAAAGTCATGGAGTTTTTCATACTTGACTGCAACCGGACTTTCTTGCCATCCTCTGATTCAATGAAAAGAATTTTCTTCAAAGGCTGAGTTATATCAACTGAAATTCTCATTTTAATGGCTTGCCCCAAACAATCTCCTGTTCTGACAGTATCTACTTTCTCCACCTTGTCAATCAGTTCTCTAATTTCCTTACAAATTTCTTCATCAATACACATAACTGGAACATTTTTAATTTGCACCCAAAATGGTGCATGTGTGAACATTTAGGATGAGATTTCCCCAATCCATTTCGGTTCCTTGAGGACAATCAATGCTTGATTAAAATGCCATGGTCCCCCTGCAAGCATCCTCTTTTTATCTGCTTCATTTCCAAACTTTAAGATAAAGATATTATCTCCAAGCTTTTCAATCTTCACTTCTTTTTTTGTTTGCCACACTTTGTTCAAAGCAATTCTCAACTCATTTGTAGCACCTTACCAATTAGACATCTTGCTACCATTTGAGCCCCATTTTCCTTCATCTTCCCTTCAAAGGAAAATTTATTTTCTTCCACCTCTTCTAGGGATATTGATTTGCATCTCCGGATTAACTCTTTTGTCTCCATAACTACTTTAATAGCTCTACTTACCGACTCCTTAAATGCTATGAGAACATTTAAGAAGAAGGAAAACTCTCCAGCTATTTATGACCCTCAGCACTCAGAACGAGTGATTTAATAAGCCATAACGGCTTAGTTTAGTCTCTTTTTCTCCAAGCTTCCTCCGAGAGAGAAAGCTCATGAGAGAGAAGAATTCTTTTGTGATTGAATAAGAATGAATGAAGAATACTAAATTGTCTTATATCAAACCTGATATCTTGGTGTTTCCCACAATTTGTGCTACTACTTTCGAAGGCATATAGAATGACATCCAATGTTATACCAATTAAATTACTTTTTTTCAATTTTAATGGACAACAAGAAAAATGGAACGTATCCAACCAGACCTATTATGGAAAAGTTGAAATATCTACATCTCCATTTTCAATTTTGGAGAAGTCTGTTTCTACAGTCCATTGGTCTCCCTTGAACCAATCATCTACCTATGGTGCTACCCTTAATCAAATCTCTAAAATACCAGACGATGGTTTCAACCACCTATTGAAATCAACAAACATTGTGCGCACATATTATTCTTCTTGAAAAGATTATCCTCACAACTCAAGAGTCCGTTCACAACGTTGGCAGTATTAGCTTAGGTAATTACTGCACTGTCATTTTAATACAACCAAAACATGGTCAAAAGACATAGGTTCCAATTTGCGATGAAGTTTAGTTATCTAATCGACTTCAGTATTATATTTATCATACATAAGCATCATCATAAAACTACTAGTCCAGTCTGAAACATGTGTTTTAGTTATCTAGTAACAATAAATCTGGAGACAGGTGGTTGCACACAGAGTTCGTGGTATTATGTAATAGAGTTATCTAGAATCCATGTTCAAGCGAACCAACAGGATCACGACCGCAATTGCCACTGCTATTTCCCTGTTGACGTAAGCGTGGGCTGAAAGATTCAACCCCTTGCTCCCCCATTTTCTGCACATCCTCCGGTGAAAGTATCTTGATATACCAAACATTACTCACAAATGCCCTGCAAATTGTCATGATTTGCGTGTCCATCAGGAAAAGGAGTAAATAGGGCAAGTCAATTCTCAACACCAATTGTTTCATCATTTTAAACGGGTATTGGAAGAACAATTCTGAAAAAGCATACAATGAACAACAGAAAATTATAGAAGCAACCAACTCCCATTACTAGTACTCGTGGTTGCATTTGCAAAAGAGACTCAAATGCAAGAGTAAATCAACTGCAAACACTACCAGATGTGATATTCATTGATCTATTGGTATAAAAACTGTCACAAATTTCACAAATATGAAGTCGTCAGTTTTCGAAGTTAAGCAATTTAACTGGCAGATTGTAGTTGACAAGCTTTTGAAATTAAGCAATTTAAATGACAGATTATTTTTTTTTCAAAATTTAGCAATTTACTGACAGAGTGTATTTGACAGGTAAAATTGATGCACCTTAATAAAGACACAAGTTAAATGCAATCTCAGTAACTCAAAGGCTTTCATCTGATGGCCTGGAACTTCGAAATATACATATAAAAGGAAGTGATGCTAGTAATCCTGACCAAATATATGCCAAGCATAAAACATGCAGTAGGAGACAAATTTTAACACAGAAATTAAGTTGTATAAAAAATCTAGAAACTCATGAGGGTCACTTACTCCCATGGGTCGTCTCCAAGGAGAAGCACGTCATTCTCCCTGTCGACGAATACAAGCTGCCAGCCTGATCTAAGAGGGTCTTCAAACTTCCCCTCAATTCCAAACATCTGACCCAGCTCTTCCCGCAGCTCATTATAGCTGCTGAACCGGGAGATGTCTAGTGAACGCCCAACCGAACCTGATTTATAGACCTGCCAATACATCGACACAATGTCATCTGCCAACCCCATTGAGCATGTTTAATGGTAATACAAGATAAACCCAAGTTAATCCCAACTCACACCTTGACAAATGTCCGAATTGGAGTCGGTTGGTCAATTTGCCCTACATTGTGCAGCAACTCACAAGAGTCTTGCATGCACCCGTACATAGAATTATGAAACCCAGAATTTCCTAATGGCACTGAAGAGACACCAGGATCAACTGAAGTAGCAAAATTGGATACTGCAGTGGGCAGCAGGAGTCCAGATGAATCAATATGAACACCAAATATAGCTGAATTCTGGGAATCTGCGTTACAATTTTCCGTACCCATAACAGCATCTTTTCCATTATAGGATGATGGGAGTGACATTGAGTGGACAAAATCATGAATCTGTGAAGGTTCATACTTTGAACCCAAGGATTGTTGGGGTAACTGCTGCCTCAGCATAGATGGACCAGCTCCTGAGAAGTTCAAAAGACTGCCACTCCCTTCAGGCAAGGAACCCAGCATGTTCTGCATAGGAGTTATAGAAACTGAAATTTCCGTGCTAGAGTCCATGAAGTTTTCTTTAGAAAATGATGGTGAAGGCAGATTTGACTGCTGCCTCTGCAGAAGCTCATCAGTTCGAATCTGAAGTGCATCATGATACATGTGTTGTTGTGGCTCTTGCTGTTGTTGTGCCTGCTCCTCTGGCTGACTGTTCAGTTGTTGAAGAAGATGCTGAGGGATGTTCTCTGTTAAAATTTGGGATTGTGCCTGCATCAGATTATGAGGGATTGACTGCTGAATTACTTGCTGCTGCTTCAGCTGCAATGGGCTTTGGCTGCCAGATTGCTGAAGATATTGATAGGGCTGCTGCAACTGCATAAATTGCTGTCTCATGGGATCTCCACTCTGCATACCAGCTGCCAACATTGGCTGGTACTGCTGATTGTGATCATTTCCAAGAAATAATGGGTCCACTCTCTGTTGCATCCAGGGAAACATACCAAGAGATTGGAAATTCAGGGTTGGCAGACCCTGTTCTCCAGTTCCGCCTCTTAACCAATTTAAGCCACTAGCTGTTTCATCTCTGTTATCTGTAACAAGACAGCATATAAAAAATAAAAACATATTACAACGTCCGACCATGTATTTTTGGAATTGTCACCAAATAACCTTAGAAAGAGTTAGATACCATTAAAAGATGATGTGCCAGGATGCCATGGCCGTTTCAATCGGAGAGGAAACAATGATGGATACATGGGGAAAGTTGTTAAAGGCTCAATCTCCCACAAAGATACTCTTGGCTGCCTCTCACCAGCTGTTGATTCATCCCAACCAACCTACATTAAAGATAGAGAATAGAAGTAAAATTTCTTAGTTACTAGTTTTAGTCCCAAGAAATTTGTTTCTTAACCTGTGATTTCTTCTAAAAGAGATCAGCCATTCAATTTAAAAGAAAACTTCGAAGACCCATAAATTATGGGAGACATCAAAATAAATAAACTTGGAAGACCAATAAATTTTGGGACATGTCAAAATAAATTTTCAATAACAAATAAGCAAACCTGTAATTGTTATCAAAAGTATCAAAATGGATCACTGTGGGAACAAATTATTCGGATGTGCAGAACAGAGAATTTGAAATTGTTCTAACTAGGACACATGGAATAAATGCCAAAAGCCAGAAGAAGAGAATAAAAGAAACGAGCATAACCAAAATACAATAAATGCAGCCGCAAAGAAAATAACACATGGTATGCTATTTTGTGTAATTAGTAATCCAAAATCCAAAGAGAAGTTTAACCAAATAAAAGCCATATTCTGCAAGTAAGTGCAATGACAAATTCAGATTTCAGGTTTTCCATTTTAACTCAAATTGTAGAAATGCAAAAGATGAAGAAGGAAAGGAAAGGGCTAGTATCATCCATCCTCCTGTCAGTTGCAGATGGGAAAACATCCACATCATTTAGTGACTATACTGTTCACAGGACCACTTAAATAACATGCCACTAACAAAGCTATGATACAGCCACACCATCTAACTATCAAGGTTTTCATAAACTGAGGCCACCCTTATTGGTTGAGTTGGGTCAAATGGCTGGCTGCTGGATGTTTTTTCTCCTCCTCTATTTCATATACATTTCTAACAAGAATTCTTGCCCATGTTTCTCACTTCTTTACTCTTCTTTATCTTTTACTCTTCTAGCTAGAATGCCTGATCTGGGTTGCCTAGCTTGTCTTTGGTGTATTTTGATTACCTTTGTCATAACTTTGCAGGCTCCAGGACAGATGAGTTCTTGAACTAAAATCAATGGACACAAATATTACTTTCTGGATTGCTTAAGCACCAGCTCATGGGTCAAGACAATCGCTCCTCTTTAACAGTTAATCAGTGAATTTTCCACGTTATATTGATTGCAAGTTAACATCCTAATGCCCAAAAGATTGTACAATAAAACATTTATTACCATGCACAACCTAGGGATACATCAGTTAAGCAAATCAGAGTGAACTCAGCAAATCAATTAGACAGGATCACAATTTTATGATTCATAATTATCCATGTGAGCAGAGATCCAGCACTATTGAAAAATCTATAGAGGCAGAAAATTATTCATCTGCTCAAAGTACGGATAGAAAACTGTGGACTTAGAATGCCCACTAGTTTAACATTGAACCCCAGAAATTTAAAGCCCACCTGATTTAGAAGCTGAATTTGGCCCCATTTAGTATTAAGGTTGGGCTGTTATAGCTTAAAAGCTATAGCACTGAAGTGTTTAGTAAACATTAAACGTTATAGCTTGGAAGCTGAGTTGATATGATCAACCACTTTTATGATAAAACTTATAATATCTTTACAATTTTTGTCAAAATTATTATTTAAATGTTATGTTTATCACACACTATTAACTATTATTTCATAGTTATAGCTTTTTTTTTCTTTTCTTCACGGCACCTCAATACCAAATAGGACCAAAGCAGAAGGCACATAAGAATTAATAGGATATGATTTTTTATTGATTTTGGAACTTCATATTATTTCTAACTTCCAAGAAAAATGTGTTTCCAGTACTACATAGGTGGTTGGCAGGTCATAACTCAAATATGGATGCATGATATCAAATCCTTTTTTTTTTGCTACGAAACGAAATATTATAAAACTAAAAGAAATATGTACAAGGATTGGTAGGACTACATATCCACAAAAAAAAGGACGAGAAGTCCCAATCTAAAAAGAACACTAAAAAACTGCACCGATCAAAATATCCCAAAACCCAAAACCACTAGCTCACTAAGAATGCAACCCTCTTAAGATACAGAAGCTTCCCAATTAAGTAAAATAAAAAAGAAAGAGATGTCCTTGAATTATGCAAATGATACATTTATCCACACATAAAAACGATGGAAAGGAATAGCAAGCCTTTTCCTGATTATGCAAAAAGCAAGGGAACTACCGTGGTAATGTTACAGAGGTAAAATTTAATGGTGCATGTAAACAAAATGCTGTTTTAAGTCCAGTGAAGATACAACACTGAAAATTACCTTGACAGATCGCCAGTGAGAATTAGGCCATCGAACAGGATCCAGATCACTAATGCCAGTTATAGTACCCATATACCTGAGCAATAAAACTCTTCCACATCATATCCGTATGGCATGGGCATTTTAACATGCAACATTCAAGCAGCAGTTTTTTGAATCAGATCATTGAGAGATGCATGCGTTTGGATTGCACATTTTGCCGTATTCTACCTTCAAAAATTTTTAACTCTTAACCAATACAATCCCCAATAATAGGCTATCTTTTGATCGCAGACGATAGTAGTTCTGATAAAGAAAAGAAATACAATTTGCGGATTGTAATCTTGCATAGCTTGTTGACTCAATCATTGAACTGTCTTGCCTTATCTCACTACAATTGTTATTCATTTACTAATTACAAGAGGGTTTGCCTCAACGCTGGTACAAATGCATATTTATATAACACAGAAGCGTTACCAATGCTTGACAGATATCTTTTACCATCCTATGAGTTCAGTCAGCCATAACCAACCAACAAACAACAAACTGGAGAGTATCTTTTTGTTTACATCTATATATACAGGAACAGAGAAACTTATTTTAAAAAAGAAAAACATCTACAGCAAACTGAAGAGATATAAGCAACCAAACACAAAAACCAGATGATAGAAGGCCATAATGCGAAAGCAAAATTTAGTAATAAAAGCCTCACCAAAATATAAATAAGTCTAACCAAATTTTTCAAGTAAAACAAAGTAAATAACAAGTGCAGTCATCAGATCCCAAAAATCAATACCATGGGGAACTATCAACTAAAGTAATACCTACGAACGCTTGATTCTTCAGTCTCGAAAAGCATCCGAAACCGCATTCCCACAGAAACACGTGTGTGAAAAACTGCTTTGACATATTTTGTCAGGGGTATTACAAATTCAGATGGACTTGCCCTGAAAACTAAGACATGTCAGTAAGAAAGACGCAGAAATATGAAAGGGAAGTCAGAATAATATTCTCACCTTGGATTGAAAAAAACTGTAAAACAGCTGTTAGTTGCAGCGGCATGAGCTGCAGCAGCTAGAAGTCCAATGTGCATGCTATCACTGGACAAAACAGATGATGGCATTACAGTTGGTGGGCGAATAGCACGGCGAATTCCCAAAAGAAGCTGATTCTTTTCGTTCCTAATGATTGGTTGTTGCCAAATACGGTGAGGCAATGATGAACATGAGCTAATGAATGTAAATTTTGGGGAAGAAAGGGAAAAAAAGACTTTATACCAAATAAAAAGAACAGAATCCCCAGCAACTAGTCTTTTGGCACTAACAAACACACTCCAGCCTGTGGTAAGAAGATGCCTTTTGGGCTGTCCTGCATATAAAAAATGATAATGTTGGTTCCAACGGTTAGCTTGTAACTGAATTAACAATCTCATAAGACAAACTACTATCACGAAATCTAGTTTCAAAAACAAATTGTTCAATGCAGTTTCATAATAAAATTTACCGTGCAACAACATGATATCCCGTCCATAAGATAAATTTAATTAACAGAAAAGAAAACAACTTCTTGAAAGAGTCACATTATACCACAGACCAGAATATCAACACCTTATAAATTAGCAATAAAATAGCATCTATCCAGCTTATGTCCAAATTGTAAACTAACATGTTAATTGACACATACTGTAACTATCCTCTGGAAATTAAGGTGCTCCAAGGGCATAATTTTGGAACACTGACAATATGACACCAACATACACTTCTCACCGTTATCACTACCTATAAACAATGAATTTTGGTATGTTCACAACATGACACCAATATACACAGTTCTCACTAGGCACATGTTTTTCCTACCAGCTACCTGTGGATTTCAAAAGATTGCAAAATATGGCAAAGACTAAGCACACCTCTTTAGAAAAAGGTCCCCATAAAAACAAAAACACAAACTCTGACGGAATGCGTGTGTGTGTGTGTGTGTGTGTGTGTGTGTATGCGCGCGCGCGCGCATAGCAGTAAGATACAAGACTGATGTACTAACACTTTAAAAGGCATATCAGCCAAAGATATGAAGCCTCCCAACTTTGTCTCACAAATGAAAAGTGCCTTCAAATGCCTCCCTCTTGTATAAACACATTAACCCCGTTACACAAAAGAGAGAAGCAGACACAGGCAACCGTGTGTTGTTTCCAAAACCCAGGAGAATCAAAAGACACTGACACAAATGATATACTAAAGTGAGTAAACATTCATTAGAAACTTTAATAAATGGGTTCAAGACACCTTATTCTCACTTCTTCATTTGATGTGAAGATTGCAGCAAGAGAAACATATACCAATATCATTATATGACAATTATTGTCCTCTAGTAGAATCAATGGACCAGTGTGCGGATTTATTTTAATAATAAAAATAAAGATAACAATATATCACATTACTGACATTCTAGAACAGAGTGCCAACCATTAGAACAATGAAATAAACAAAACCCCAATCCATACCTCGAAAGATATGCCTGAACTTCCACTCAACATCATGGAGATCCCTTGCAATGAGTTCCTGAGCTGGTGGCTGCTGTGAGAAATCCTGCAACCAAAGGAAAAAGAAAATATGATCATAAGCATTAGTTGGTTAGCTCAAAGTAGTAGAAGCCAGGAAAGAGACTACCAGTGAAGGGAAGACTTTCTCGGCGGCACGACGAGGAACAGAAAACCCTCCATGTGTACTAGTATCACTTGCGGTCAGAGTCTTGCAAAAATAATTTGTGGGCTGCTTGCTCGGAATTCCCAATTCTATGGGAACAAATGTATCCTTCTGCTCTTCCTGTACACAGTAAAACAACCATGAAAAAACATTCATAGTGTTTAATATAAATTACAAACATGTAAGCCATTACAATCATTGTTATTGACATTCAGCGCAAGACGAACTTAGAGTTACCGGCGACAAAGGCTGAAGAGTCATTTGTGCATACACTTCATCTGTTTCAACATCAGCCTGAAATTCCACACAGTCTACACAAATTAGAAAATATCGAAACGGAGTGGTAGAAAACAAATTAGAATATAAAGAAAGAACCTACATGCATAGTGACATTGTGAAGTTGGCATATCAACTGCGGTGGCAAGTTTGGGTAATTGGGAATGTGGCTATCAACTTCTTTATTAGTTGTGGCAGCTACCTACAAATTGATTTTTATTTTAATCCAGAACCACATGCACAAGTACATTTGCTAAGAAATGAATTTGACGTAAGTATCTACAACAGACTCCTTTAAAATAATTAAATTAAAAAGAAAAACCTGTTCGCTATGCCCCTGAGGGAAGTAAACCACACGGGTGCCCACCGTAGGTAGGGACACCAACGGCCCAGCGCAGGCGTGCCATAGCTCCGAATTCAAACACTTATTATTATCCCCTAGCATCACCAAAGTTTACATAATTAAATTTAAATCTCCCCCAAAAGAGAAAAGAAAAGATAAAATTAAAATAAAAAGCATTTAACAAAACGAAACTGAAAGGGACACTCGTAATGGAAAATTACAAAGTAAAAAAGAAAAGAAGAGGGGGCAATAAATAACAAGATACCTTCATGACCCTGTTGACACAGCCCTGATGTTGAAAGCTTCATTCACTCACACTTTTGTATTGCTTTTGTTTGTTCGTTTTTTTTTTTTTTAATGAGAGAAACATATAATTTAATTATAAAATACTAAAGACCTAACTTATATTTAAGAAGCTCATCTTCAATTCAATCTTGGTCTTGCAATTCACACCATCTGTGCAAATCAAAATGAAATGAAATCGAAATCAAAATCAAACCAAACCCAAATCCATGGATGTGCTCTACTTTCTCTCAGAAACTAAGTAAACAGCTCCCAGTGCAGCAACATTTGCCTCTTTTCTGAGAGATCGCCATGGGATGGGAGCGCAGAAGGAGCTTTTCTTTTCTTTTCTTTTTTTAATTAATAAATTTTGTGGCCCTATGAGAGCCTTCACTTTTTACTGAAGAGATAGATAGAGAAAGGCTTTAATGAAAGGAAAAGGAGAGGGAGAGATTAGAATCTGAGAGGCTGATGTCAGGGAGTTGCAGTGAAAGTAGCAACTAGTAAGACAGAGAGAGAGAGACGGGGAGAGAGTCTTCTTAATTCTTATAAAGGACCCGACCAAGCTGGACCTGAGCGCAGAAGAGAGAGACGAGTGTTTTGGGAAACTGGAGATCTTGACCGTTGAACAAATCCGTACGGGCTCTGATTGACCGTCCACTTGTGACTGATTTGACAGCAAGCATGTGCCACCATTCTTCAAAGGTCGTTGTCAGACCAGTACGGATTTTATGTCAATATTTTAATTTCCGTTTCTTATTTTTTATTTAATAATTTCTTTACGGGAGGCCAATACTAGAAAAGTATTTAAAACTCTATCAACCAAAAATCAAAAGAGGGCCCCCCGATTGGAGTACTTCAATAAATAACGGGCATCGTCGTCGTCGTCAACGTCAAAAGAAGACTCGTACAACTAAGTTCGAGTTGGCCGAATTTTTATTTGATGTGATTAATCCCTTTCCATCCCAAACAAATAAGATCGGGGTACATTTATCATTAGTTGGTGGCACGTATAGGTCTCGGTTGATCACACGTTAATGATCTCTTTCTAACCCATCATTGATTTAACCTTGGACTGACGTCATCAACTATTTGTTATTTGCTTCGATTAATCTTGTACCAATTGAGCCGCGTGCAAAGGAAAGTTAATTGATTTAAAACGTAAAAACAGCATTGTATTCTGCTTTCTCCATTGCTTACGTTTTATTTTTAAATGTGGTTTACTTTACTACTGCAGTGTATTGATTTTATTGATTATGGAGATCATACTTGCTGATTTGGATATTAATTATGCTTAATTAATAATAATCATAACTTAAGCTAAGCCTATCTGAGTGATTTTTTCGGCTTCTTGTGATATTGTTTGAATGCGAGCCCGCGTGGGCCTCGCCTGAGCACGCCTCCGCTGATGAGCCAGCCCATTATGGAAGTGCCCGTTTGATACATAAGAGAAAGAGAGTTTCTTGTTCATGTTTGGCTGCAGATAAAAAATTATTTAATTATTTAATTATTTAATTATTTTGGGTTCAAAAATTAGATTTGGGATAAATTATTACGAGCCACCACCCACCCATGGCCCACCATTTTTCTGAAATGGTTAACGCAGTGCATTCTGGGACCCCTGGATCACTTTTCAAAAACTAAAAATTCTAATCCCAAACTATTTACAGGATAAGAGATACAAAAATCAAGCGGCCTTTTTTTTTTCCTTTCCCTAGCTGTTGTCTGAACAATTAATTTAAATTATGATAATATTTTTCTGTCCGAAAATGATAATTGTGTTATGATATATAAAGTTTACTAGTTATTATATACCAAACATACAAGATAATTATTTAAATTCTAGTCTGATATTACGGTAAATACAATATAGGATTTTAAGATTTAGTGCTTAATAGATTTCCTCCTCCATTTATATTAGGTAAAGGTAGATATTTCTCTTAAATGGTAACAATGGACAACTCTCTTAGGTATAGCCATAAGTAAAAATTTAATATAAGATAATCATAGAAGAATTTAAATAATATGTCTATTTTATTCTTAAATATATTAAAAGATTGTTTTATCCTTTCAAACTTCAAAAAATAACAAAATTTATAATTACATAAGAATCATGGTTATAGACAGTTAGCAGAGTCAGTTGAATGGTCTTTTAATTTTTTTTTCTTTTATGAATGATGATTTTTTTAATTAAATTTATAAGTTTTATAATTTTTTCAAGTTAGAAATAATAAAATAATTTTTTTAATTTAAAGATGAAATGGTTATGTTTAGATTTTTTAACAGATTCTAACTAGTAAAGTGAAAAGCGATTGATTAATAAAAAGTTGAAAATATAGGCAGAGCATATAATATGTCAAAATTTTTAGCGGTTAAATATGTACATGCATGATAAACTGAAGTTGCTGTAGGATTATTTTCCTGATCAAAGAGGGAGAAAAAACTCAATTTTGTGGATGGACCGTGGAGCTATATTATCAATGGAAGATATAAAGAGGCAAATCTCGTAAGTCGATGTGTGCATTTGCCTGCAAAATTTTGAAAGCAAGCAAGAGATCAGTTTCTCTCTTGGACCAATGTCTCAACATGAAACAAATCAAGCAAGTTCAATCCCACATCACAGTTTCAGGCACCCTTTGGGACCCTTTCGCCGTCGGCAAAATCATCGGCTTTTGCTCAGCCTCCGATCACGGCGACCTCTCTCATGGTTACAGACTTTTTCTCTGTCTCCAATATCGAACTACCTTCATTTGGAACACCATGATCAGAGGCTTTGCTGAGAAAAATGAACCCATCAAAGCATTTGCTCTGTACAAGCAAATGCTTCGGAGCGATTTCTTGCCTAACAACTACACATTTTCTTTTATTCTTAGAGCTTGTGCTGACACTTCGTGCTTGTTTTGGGGTTTAATTTGTCATGCCCAAGTCATTAGACTTGGTTGGGAATCGTATGATTTCGTGCTAAATGGATTACTTCATTTGTACGCTATTTGTGATTGCATGGACCCAGCTAGGAAATTGTTTGATATGAGTGTTAACCGGGATGTCATTTCGTGGACATCTTTGATAAATGGGTATGTGAAGTCTGGCCAAGTTTTAACCGCGCGACAAATGTTTGATAAAATGCCGGAAAAGAATGCGGTTTCGTGGAGCGCGATGATTAATGGGTATGTGCAAGTTGAGCTTTTTAAAGAGGCTTTGGAGCACTTTAATTATATGCAACTTTGTGGGTTTAGGCCTAATCACGCTGGCATTGTCGGTGCACTTACTGCCTGTGCTTTTCTTGGTGCTTTGGATCAAGGAAGGTGGATACATGCTTATGTTGATCGAAATGGAATAGAATTAGATAGAATTTTGGGTACTGCCATAATTGACATGTATGCTAAGTGCGGATGTATTGAGACAGCTTTTAGTGTATTTGATAGCATGCCAAATAGAGACGTCTTTGCTTATACTTCTTTGATTTCGGGGTTAGCAAATCATGATCAAAGTGCTAGAGCAATTGAGTTGTTTATGAGGATGCAGTCGGAAGGAGTTGTACCCAATGAAGTAACTTTTATATGTGTCCTGAATGCATGTAGCCGAATGGGATTGGTGGATCAAGGGTTGAGAATTTTCAAGAGCATGACTGAGATTTATGGGATTGAGCCTGGAGTTCAACACTATGGTTGCTTGGTAGATCTATTGGGGAGAGCTGGGATGCTAGAAGCAGCCAAAAAAGTGGTGAGCGACATGCCAATTGAACCAGACAATTATGTACTGGGTGCATTGCTCAATGCCTGTAGAGTGCAAGGTGATGTTGAGTTGGGCAAGGAAACAGCTGAGAGCTTGGTTGAGCGGAGTCTTGACCATGAAGGTGTTCATGTGCTTCTATCAAATATATATGCTTCTACTGAACAATGGAACGTGGTGGAAAAGGTAAGGAGTGGAATGGAAGATAACAAGGTAAGAAAGGTGCCAGGTTGCAGTTTGATTGAAGTGGATGGTGCTGTTTGTGAATTTGTTTCTGGAGAGAGGACAAATGTGCTTATGGAGGAAATTGAATTAGTGTTATTTGGAATTGACAAGCACTTGAAGTCTCTATGTTTCTTTCATGATGACAACGCAATAGCTACTGAAGGATGAAGTCTACTGGTTTGTCAGTAAGGTTGGTAACCCTTGTCTCAGTTTCATTTCCTGGCTTCCTGGCCTTGCCCTGTCGATATTTGCAGGTGAACTGTTGTACGTTCGGAAAGCTACTTAAACCATGTAATTATCATGAATCAATTTATTCAGAAATTTGATGAAATTATTTTTCGGCCATTGTGCATGTTTGCATTCATGTCTGCCTAAAAGGCCTAACCAGCTGATATAGATTAAGTGCCTATTCAAATTAATTATAAGGTATGAACTGTGGGAAATGGAATGTCTGTTTTGGTAGTTCAAATAATATTCAAAAAGAAATGTTTTCACCTGTCCAATGTCCATTGTGAATGGGTGATATGGGTATCAGCTGACTTCTGATTTCATTCTCCTTTTTCAGTAGGCACCACTGGTTTATGCAGTAAGGAGTAAAGATATTCTATTAATTATCTGTTGGTTCATACTTACAATTAATTACTAATATCATACTGAGTTTTTTTTCATTAATAGAAATATCATGAGTTATATGCTTGATTTCAACTTTGTTATGAAATCCTTTTTGAGGAAAGAGTAAGAATCGATTAGAATTCCTTCTGAATAACACTACACATCCTTAAATTTTATCCCAAACTTTCATTTCTAATGATTTGAATTATTAAACACATAATGAATGACATATCACATATATATCATTTGAATAACACACCACATGTCATATCATTTGTGATGAAAATTTAGAATGTCTATCATTATGCGGTTTAGGTGTTTCACTTTTGTTAACTCTAGGATTAGGAACAGGGGATCCCAATTGAATACAAATCAAGATTCAAAAGTTAGAATCTCTGGCATCATGTTAGTGTAGGTACACCAAAGATTCTTGCTGTTATCTCTAGCTTCGTGTTAGTGTCGGTACACCAACGATTCCAACGATTCTCGTTGTTAACATTTTACGGTGAAATAGAATTTCAAAAAGGAGTTTCTAGGTAAAAGAAAATTATGCAAGAAATTAAACAAACCACACCATTATTATTGAAGGTCTTTTTCTCCAATCAGTACAATGTCATTTCACATTATATCAAATAATGCGGCTTAGAGAAACTGCCGACTAGTTTGTTATTTGAAGCTTGATGCATACTAAAAGTACAAAGGGCATAATCATTTTTTCATAAGAGAATCTGGCACCCAAAATACTTCATCTTACCCCGGGGGCCAGTTCATTTGTCGTCCTCCTAGGAGGTGGACGTGGATGTGAAAAACTGATTGACCTGCAATTTAACAATCCAATATCAATTTCAGAACATTTCTGTATAGCCATAAAATTTAAATCTCTATATTTGATGGCTTATATGCATAGATGGAGAAAAATACTGACCTCCATTTGGTCCATCATTAATCACAATCCTAAAGCCATCTTCTAGTCCTTCCTGTTTAGCAACAAGCTTAGCAGTGTAAAGAAGGCGGCCAAGAATTTCACAATGCCTTTCCTCAGCCTGTGACAAGGAAACCAAAAATTACAAATAGATAAAGACTGGTAATAGCCAAATGAAAGATACATGACAACCAGCATTTCACCTTTTAAATTATAGACCTGCATGCAACTTAAGAATATAGAAAGGACGCAAATTGTGCAATGCAATCAGGTTAATCATGCATTCACTAAGATGGGTATATCTAATCTTACATTATTAGGATCAATTCACACAAGTTGCTTCACATATTCTCAATATAGAAGGTCAGTAACATATCTCAACTTAATATTGCTGTATGGGAGATGAATGCAAAGTTCTGCAGCAACTTCATTTTCTTATGTGCTTTCATGTGCATTTTAGCTTCACAATCTCCAGCAAAAAGGAGATGAAGAAATTCAAGTAAATAAGTCTTTGAAGCTTGCACAAAGAATCAGAACTTTTTCTGTATTTCCTTGGATAGGGACTTTATTGGTTGATAGATATCCTAGCTGAACTGAACATGTAATTAACTTAAAATATGATGCTTTAGATATGGCTTAGCTTGGAAAAGAAACTTTTGCCCTTTCAGAAAATTTCCACCCAAAATCACAAGGAACAAACAAATACCTTTGAAAGTCCAGTCAAGCCATCCTTCACTTTGGGAATAATTAGAATGTGTGTAGGAGCTTGGGGTTCTATGTCCCTAAAAGCTAAGACCTGCAAGGAAACATAGAAAATGGACGAATACAAAAGCCAGAACTACTGAATCATTTTACTAGTCCATCAACTAAGATACCTTTCATAATGAAATGAGAAAACACATATGCTTAAGTACATTGATATACAGCCAATTTGCATGTAAGGATAATATTAAATCTTACAAACAATACAGTCACAACTATGAACCTCTTTTTAACAAACCCCATTTATGTGACGTGCCGAGTGCGACACGAATACTTTTTCAGGAGGGTTCAAATGGTAGAGCTATCAGAAACTTGTATAAATTTAAGAAGCCTTGCTCATCAGTGAACAACCAGACCTCAGAAGCATAGCAACATGAAAATGCACCAAACGCAACCTTAGAAACCCATCAACGGACAAAAGAGTTTACGAACCAAATAGAAACTCAACAAGGTCATATTTACTGAAATGATCAGCAGCATTAACACTAACACCTCATACATGAATTCAGATTATAAGCATTCGAAGAAAGTTCAAAAGAATAATTGCCTTTGCATCGCGTAACAGACTTTATAATCATAAAGTAGAGAAATGGCAACTCTACTAGAGGTATATTTCTAGTACAAGTAATCTGACATAAGTAGGGGAGCAAGGCAGTACCTTATCATCCTCATAAACAACGTTAGATGGGATTTCTTTGTTAATTATTTTGTCAAATCTGCAAATAATTTTTTTCAAAAAATAAATAAATGAAAAGTCATAGCCTCATAACCAGAGATAGTGAAACAATTGACTGATAAGGGAATGAAGGAAAGGCTTTACATGGTGGGCGAATCAGAAGGAACGGCTGCAAGAGCGGCCTCTTTCTCCGAAGCCATGACGACGGTCGACAAATGAGACGTCAGCACGGCAAGTCGGCTGCTTGTGCTTGAAATATTCTCTTACTCATCGCAGGTAGGGCTCTGATGCTTGCTTACTAATTTGTGATGATTTTTTGGGCCCAAGAGACGAGACCACATTGTGATTGCCTGCGTGGGCCAATTCGAGGCCCACTACTCAGTGAAGACTGGACTGCACTACTGCAGGGATATGTATCAACAGTGAGACTTTTGCCAGCCCTTCAAAATCCTCTTAAAACCTCTTTTGTACTTTTAGTTTTTCGACCTTAGTTTAAATTACCTAAAAGGCCATAAATCTTCTTCTCCGCGAATTGTTGAGACGCCGTTAACGGTGACTGAATTTCGTTGCAATGGTAGAAAAATTACCCGTAAAAAGAATGAGACAAATAGGCAACATGTTTTTCTCCTTTCACTATCTTCCATGCAAGTCCTTTATAAATCATAGTTGTGTATGTCAATCGAGTTTATTTCTTCGGTTATCATATAAAACCGAGTACTAGTAATTGAATAAATAAAAGATGCAATCACAAAACAGAGGCGTCAGAATCTTTTATAATTTTTTTTAATTCAATTTAGGCCTGACTTTCGAGAAGTTTTTTTTTTAAAAAAAATTAAAAACATTACTCCACAACAAGAATAACTAGTTCTAGTATCCGAGGAAGTTGAAAAACAAGATGCAGAAGTTGAAAAGCTTGTAACTGATTTAATTGAGAATTTGTGAGCAACAAGAACACCATAGAATTTTATTTGAGTAATTTTTAGAATGAAAAAGGTGTCATAAGAGGTTCATTTAGTCGTCAAATTTTTTAGCGGAGCGTATAAAGAAAAGGGTTTTTTGAGAGCTTCCGAGGGGTGGTAGAGGCTATCCACCCCCTCCACCCATAAATCAAATATTCAAGTTGATTAGTAATGTTCGTATGGCAAGTGGGGTCAAAATGCCCGAAGGCCAAAACCAACGCCACCGTAGTATTATTTAATTAATAAATATACAACCAAAGTCATTATTATTAACCGAAATAAATTTCTAAATTTTTTATAATACCCTAGTAATTTGTATATTCTTTAAATTGTCCCTCATAAAACCTCGTGGTTTCAACTCTATCTAATAAAGACCATTTTTTTCTTTTTTTTGAAAATTTTCTCCTTGTTGTTAGTTTTATTTTCTCTAGCTCTCTCTCTATCTCATGGTTTTGTTAGAATGGATTTATATTGTCGTAAGAAATATGAATGATCAAAAAATAGATAATGAAACTATAAATAAGTCAAGAGAAATGATGGATTTAATAAGTAAAGACTATTTTTTTCTTTTTTTTAAAATTTTTTTCTTCTTACTGGATAGTTATATTCTCTCTAGTTCGCTCTCATATCGATAAAGACTCTTGAGAAACAACAGTTCTGAATCAATTAAGCAAGTTAATAAAAAAAAATCATCAGAAATTAAAAAAAAATGAAATGAATTTTTTTGAAGCATCAGAAAAAGTGATCCATTTTTTTCATTTATACGAGCAAAACAAAATATTATGTTTATTAAGAACTCAAGGGACCCTGTCGTTCCCGTCTTTAGGAATTGGTTTATGTTGTTGTAAGAAACATGAAAAGTTAAAAAGAGATAATGGAATTATAAATAAGCCAAAAGAAATGACAGATCTATAAATTAAAAAAAAAAAGATAATCAAAATATAAAATTATGACTAAATAAAAAAAAAATAAAATTATATAACTTGAAAAGCATGTCCCTCGTGTCTGGGGGACCATGGACCACAAGTTCAAGGGACCATTGCTTTCGAGACCAAGAGAACAAGCATCGCGACTTCAGGGGGAGACCATGGATCATCATAAAGGTCCAAGTTTATAAAAGACGGGGGTTTTGAATCAAATAAAATGTGATCTATTGATATAAAAAATAAAAAGTAGATGCAATCTAATTACAAGCAATTAGGTTGATGTCTACAAAAAAAACCCATATGAACAAGTGAGATAGAAGAATTAAGAAGAGGGTAATAAAAGTTTAACAAAAAAATGAGTAGATATGAATAATATTCATATTCCATCTAAATCTTAAGAGATGTAGATGGTAAATGAGGATTTTAATTCAAGTTTCATATCATGTACAGGGTAATATAAATAGAATGTCTTCATTAGCACATAAAACAAATTAGCAACACAAATACTCATACCAAAGGTTCAGCTTCATTGCAATCATTATCAGTGAAATCACTTTTATTTTCTACTTGCAAACATGAGCCAAGCAATGAACTGTGTAAAATTCTATTGTTATTTAAATGTATAGTGATGTACATATTTTAATTTATGCTTGATCATATTTTTACTACCACAATCCAAATTTTCTTCTACTCCCTTTTTAATCGTGGATTTCATTTAGAAAAAAATAATACATGAATAGTGCGCGCGTACACACACATATAGAATAATATCAACAATCTAAACAATCAGACATCATATACAAGACATGAAAACCCATGGAAGACATTTGTATTGAATATAAATATTGCTAATTAAGTTAAAGTAATGAGCTTATGTCGAGAGAGCGGGAGGTAAGTGCATTTTTTAAAATTTATTCTCGTTTAAGTGAAAAGTTCCAAACCTCGAGGGGAACAACTAATAATACCTATTTATTGTATGACATACGGTACCGTCAAGCTCACAAGTGACGAGCGAGGGACTGGCGACGATTCCCTACTAAAAAATCTTTTACGGAAATCCTTTGTTGTGTGAGAAAAAAAAGGGGAATTATTAAAAAAAATATATAAACCCCTTACTTTTGAAAACAAATTCATTTATCCCCAACTCGAAACCCTAACCCTCGCCGCAGATCTATCTTTCGTCGAACAAAAGCTTTTGTGGTTACTCTTCTTCTTCTTCTTCTTCTTCGCAGTGTTCATCAATGGCCAAGAAGCGAAAGCACGACACCAAAACCAGCGAACCAACGGAACCTCCACAAAAACAATTGCAACAAGAACCGCCGAAGCAAGAGGAGCCGATTGAAGAGGAGGAATACGAAGAAGAAGAAGAAGAAGTAGAGGAAGAAGGAGAGGAGGAAGGAGAGGAAGAGGAGGAAGAGGAAGAAGAGGAGGATGAAGAAGAAGAAAAAGCCGACCAAAAGGACGACGACGAGGAGGAAGAAAAAGCTGATCAAAAGGATGAGGACGACGACGAGCCGATACAGAGTCTTTTGGAGCCATTCAGCAAGGATCAGCTTGTTAATCTGCTCCGCGAAGCAGCCGAAAATCATCGGGACGTAGCGAGTCGAGTTCGGCAAGTTGCCGATGAGGATCCTGTGCATCGGAAGATATTCGTCCACGGTCTCGGTTGGGACACCAAGGCCGAGACTTTAATTGACGCGTTCAAGCAGTATGGCGAGATCGAGGATTGCAAAGCGGTTTGTGATAAGGTTTCTGGAAAATCCAAGGGTTATGGTTTCATCCTATTCAAGACACGCAGCGGGGCCCGCAAGGCTCTTAAGGAGCCCCAGAAGAAGATTGGTAACCGCATGACTGCCTGTCAGTTGGCATCCATCGGGCCTGCCACGACTCCCGCCGTTGCTAGTACTGTGACACACCAGCACCAGCACCAGCTCCAGCACCAGCACCAGCACCAGCACCAACACCAACACCAGCAGCATCATCAGCAGTCCGAGTATACTCAAAGGAAGATTTTTGTGAGCAATGTTGGGTCGGAGTTGGATCCGCAGAAATTGCTTGCGTTTTTCTCAAAGTATGGGGAGATTGAGGAAGGGCCTTTGGGCATTGATAAGGCCACTGGGAAGCCAAAGGGGTTTTGTTTGTTTGTTTATAAGACAGTCGATGCTGCAAAGAAGGCGTTGGAAGAGCCACACAAGAACTTTGAAGGTCATATTTTGAACTGCCAGAAGGCTATTGATGGACCAAAACCAGGGAAATCTCGTCACCACAATGCACAGAACCCACATTTTCAGAGGAATGAGGGTGTGGGTTATGCTGGCGGAGCTGCTCCTGCTGCAGCTGGACCTGGCCACTTGATGGCACCGTCAGGACCTGCTATTCCTCCTGCAGCAGCACAGGCTTTGAACCCTGCTCTTGGGCAGGCATTGACTGCCTTATTGGCAACTCAAGGTGCTGGCTTGGGGCTCAACCCGGCACTTGGGCAGGCATTGTTGGGAACACTGGGCTCGGCTGCTGGCGGGACAGCACCCATGCAAGGTACATATGGAAATCAGACAAATGTAAGCCCCAGTGTGATTGGAGGGTATGCAAATCAGGGGGGCTATCCAAATCAGCAGATGCCCCAAGGTGGGGCTGGAAGAGGGCAGCATGCTGCTGGCCAATATGGTGCCCCCTACATGGGGCATTAGGTGTCTCAGGTATTAAGTAAATGCTACATTTTCTATGTTTTTTACTGAATTTGAGGCTAACTGCATATGACTCATGTATCTAGATATAATGTGGGCTTTGAAAGTGACAATTGGCCTTACTGGTTCCATTGGTTGGCTCCAATTATTTCCAGCCAAATCCCCTGGACCTTGGGGTTTCTTGATTACCAAGGCTGTAGAGTTGTGAGGTCTGGCAATAGTCCCTTGGTTTTGAACATGGTGTACATTCTGGTCAATAGAAAGAGAGAATATACAATAAATATGACCAATTGGCCCACCTAGTACCTGTTTAAAATTCATGTGTTGTAGAACTTGTCATAAGTTGTCCAAAGTGATAATAAGTTATAAAGTAATATAAGCATGGCTGACCTCATCGTAAAGTAATAAACCTCCATTTTTTTAAATGATCATTTAGCTTAGTCCTAAACTTTTGACAATGAATGTTCCCTAACATTAAGCACTCAAGTAGAAGTGTTTATGAAATCTGAAAATTATACCTTAAAAAGAAAATCAAGGAAATGTGAGTATTTGAGCATTAGTTGAGTGATGTACTGTATTTGGCAAATGCGGTTTATATAGCTATAGTATGCTACAGCAAAGAAGATACATTTTATCTATCTTATTATCTGTAGCTAGTTATACTCTTTTGACAGTATTGAGTAAATTTAATATTGATTCAATCCAATCTTTATCGCTAAGATAACTATGCTATTTCTTTCTTTATGGAAAAATTGAGCTATAACTTGGATTTTGAGGTGGTTCAAAATATTTTCTTCTTAAAGGTTTTCTTATTTTAGCACCACACTATGCTGTAAAGAATAGCTTCAGTCCTTTTTTTAAATCAGTTTTAATTGTCTCATGGAATCCAATATGTTTCTGGCAAAATATATCATAGTAGTAATTGGGCAATAATGTTGAAATCTTCTTCAGTTTGTCTTTTTCTAAATTTGCATTTATCAGTTTTAAATGTTGGATTAAACCAATTCAAAAGGATTCTGTTTCTGAAATTTTTTCTTTTTAAATTGTCCCTTTATGTTTCTGATTCATTGTGCAGATTCTACATAGGTCCATCAGTGTTTTAGTACTGGCCTGGTGATTCTTCTGACGTTTAAGGAGCTGATGCAAATGGAGTCTTTATGTTTATGATGAATGTTACTATTTGGCCACTTCAAAGACCAGAATCTTAAAACTATCAATTGGAGTTTATGTTTTCTCCATCTGTTTTTTTTCCTTTTTTTTTGAAATGTTGTAGATTTTGAGATTCTTATTTGGTTTCAAATCTTTGCAAACAGCTTTAAGTACTTTTAAGTATAATTCTATGTACTATGTGGAGCTTGTGAGGTTGAACAAAAAATCCCTTTTGAAATTTCTGTTGATGTGGATTAAACAGTGCTTGCACTTGATCCTTAAGATTTATTTTTGACTTTCTCTTTATTTAGCGGGTTTATTAAAGCTCTATGTGTTTAGTTAGTTTTGAATTGTTTGCAGTGAAATGGTTTATCACTTTGTTTTCCTTTTTAATTGTATCTTGGCTTTGCAAAACATGATTTGGGACATTTGTTTGTTGATTTATTAATTTTTCATAGATTGCGCTTGGTTAGTTAATTTTTCATAGATTGCTTATGTGTATTTTTTATGCAGCTACTATTTGATGCAGGTTAATTGCTTGTTATAGTAATTTACCAGAAGTAATTGCTTTTGCAATGGGAATTAATTATTGTGAGAGGAAAACTTTAATACATGTCTATCTTTATTTGCCTGGAGCAACTTCTTGTTTGTGCAAATACATTGAAATTCCTAAAAATGGGTTAATAACTTAATATTTGGTAACCAGCTTTTACAGTTTTTCTCCTGCAAATTATGTTTTTTATGCACGTATTAGCAATCACCTTCAAAGGAGTGTTCATGTTACTGGAGTCTTTGGAAAGTATGGTTTTTTGAAATGATATCAAGATTTAGACCGAAATGCTTTTACTTGGAATAAGGTTTTAAGTTCCTGTAGCTTTGTCTGTTATATTCTTGAGGAGCATAAATTGGTATTCTTACTCAAATTTTTCTTCAGTAGGCAAAAGTTTTGAAGTCCCTTGCATTCTTGTAGAACTTGCCATTTAGGTTACATGGATTTTGGAAGTTGTTCAAGGGACAATAGAGTTCAATATTTTGTTTTAGATTTTTAACCATGAACCCTATATTGTACTTCTAACGACTAAAGGGGACTGCTGAGATGGAGTTGTTGCTGTTGTGGACAAGAGGAACTCCGTCACTCCCTGGCATTGTAAGGTAAGAAATTGAACATACAAAATTATGAAAAATCCACTTGGTAGCTTTGGTACTTGGCAATTAGTTCCCATTCTGATACTTCGGCACGTATGATGGGGTAATGGTTTACTGGTTTGAAAGCTCTTTAAGTTCAATGGGTTGCGGAAGCTTATCAATTATTTGTAAATTTTATTCAGTTGATACATAAGTATATGCATCAGCAATACTGTTTCCTTGTGTTTTGTAAAAGATAGAAAAAAATAAAATTGTTAGAGAAGTGGAAATGCATGTGCATTTAATGGTATTTCCAGATCCCTGATGTGATTCCCTGCACATCATTTACTGCGAGTCTCTTTGCAGTCATGATTTTTTCTGCCCCCCAATCATCAACTCATGTTTTGCCTTAAAATGCTAGTCACAAAACTGACAAAGTTTGTGGATTTCTTGATGCATATTTTTTGTTTTATGCTTTCTGCATAAATAATACATGCATATACGAGATTGTACTTCTCACACTAATCACTGGACATCTGTTCATTCAGGTTATTGAGAAATGAGTAATGAAACGCTTCCCTGGTATTATCCTTGCCATTATCATCCTGAGTGAGGTACATTCATCCATGGGATGAGTTTTTATGTCAGCACTTGTGATGGAAATACTTTGATACTACTGGGGAAGTTAGGACATATTAGTAGTTTGTACTAGTTCCATTGCCCATCGCATAAAGGGAATGATCACACTAGCCTCCTCTCCCCCCCACCCCCCCTCGTTTTGCTTCCAACTTTGTTCTTATTTTTTCTTCTCTGTATAAAGCTTTGTTTATTATAATTCTTGCTTACCTTTTGCCCCATAGAGGTTCTTTTTTTTTCCCCCCTTCCCCCCCCTTAAATCTATATTGATGGAGAAGATTGCATTCAGCACCTAGAAAATGACATTGGGCAATGGTAGGTTAAGTCAGGCTTACCTGTCAGTGGAGATCTACTTGACTACTTGGTACAATTGAACCTCTCATTCCACTGTTTGGGTTGATGGAGCAAGTTGTTTCTTGTTGATGGAACCGGAAAAGAAGAAAAAAATAAAGTTAATTTTTTTTTGGGAAGAGTGTTAAGAAAATTTCCTTTTGACAGGTATTTGATATGGTCGGATTGGCATTATATTCCTAATCCATGGGGCCGTAGGTCATGATTTGTGCTTGACTTGGGATATCATATCTTCATTGATGTCCCTGCTTCTGAAAAGTGGAGGACATACAACATTGACTTTGAATCTGTACATGGTTAAAGCAGTATTTATGGACATAGATTTTGCTTATTGCCATTGTTTTTTCGATTTTTTGTTGATTTTTAAGGGAAAAGGAAAAATTAATGCTATGATATTTACATATATTGTGTTTAGCTTGACGAAGGCTGTTCAAGGTCGCATGGTGATAAAATTGCTTGGAATTAATGCAATCCTTGAAGAAGCATCACAAGCCGTTGGTTCTATTGCCTTTTGCTGTTAATTTCGATGATTTTCCTGCTTCTGGTCTATTTAAAAGGGTTTGTAGATATCTAAACAGAACATTAATTAATTGTTTTTAAGAGATAAAGAGAAGTCGTTAATATTGAAAAACAAGCTGAATGATTTTCAGAACTAACGGAGAATCTAATGAGGGAGGTTTGGAATTCTTATTTAACAGTTCAATGACAATAAATCTCCTCCGTTGCAAGCACATACAAAACTAACAAGATGGGGCTATTTGACTGGCTTAAATTGTTATAGATTTTTTTTTCTTCCCAATTTTTTAAATTTATTTAGTATATTTTCTTCCAAATTGAGAAAATTTTAAAGAGTGCAGAAGAGTTTATATTGCCTAATATTAAATGAAAGTTCGTTTCGAGAGTGAGAAAAAAATGCGGCGACAAGAAGATCGTGAATATGTTCTTTTAAAAGACTTTTAATTCGGTCAATCCATGCTAATAGACGTCAGAGACCAACTGTCGTTAACAATCTATTTCCTCGCAAACTGATGTGGTTTGTCCTTAGAAAGGCAATCTCAGATTCTCAAGTACGTTTAACACTTCAAAACACCAAGAAACCAATTTCCGTTATTCAGTTATCAACATCTCATGGGTTCACTAAATCCCCAAGTGGTTACTTTTATTTCTTAGCACCCTTCTATGCTGACGTGCTGGCTGATTCAGAGAAGATTCTTAAACCTAAGATTTGAGTGCTTGGACTCAGTGGGTGCGTGGGTCCTGACTTATGTTTCGAATAGAAACATATCGTCACCATCTTATTCCCACTTTTGATTTCCTTGGGAGGTTTGTTAAAACCAGATCAGAACCTTGTTTATGATTTCGAAGCAATCTACCTGTCATCGGTTGCAATCTTGAGAAATAAATGGTGCCAGATTATGGACATTTTAAAAGCATTTAATTTGGCTTTTAAAGAGAACCCAAATGCATTTGCTTTCCTCGGCAATTAGGAAAATGATGAATTTCTTCGCGGACAGGGCAGGGTTGAAGCCATCAGATATTGTTAGGCGCCCTAATTTGTTGTTGGCGAACCGGGATAAGAGAGTCTATCCGAGATGGTCCGTTCTCGGAGTTCTAATGCCAAAAGATTTGCTAGAGAAGGATGTAGACGTAATTTGGGGCTTTAAATTTGAGGAAATAAGACTTCGAGTGAAGGAATCTTGCCTGTCGTATGGATAACCCTGGAGAGTGATGCCGGCTTTCAGGCCAGTTAAACTTATAAGATTTGATGATGAAGCAGTCATTGAGTTTTCTTAACGCAAGGAGCTCCTTGAAGCAATGGATATGACTTGCCATTCTATTGACTCGGGCATTGATTGACTTGATTTTATCGGCTAGACTTAATTGGCTAGAGCCTATAGCAAGTTGTATGTGTTTCTTGAAGAGCTTTTCATTATCGCAAAGAAATTTGACTTGTATTCTGATTAGTTTGGATGAGTTGATGATATTCAGATAGCTCAACCTATGCTTCTCCTTTAGACAGTATATTTAGTTCAGCATTCACATCCTCTATGACCCTTATTGATGTCGTGTTCCGATTGAACCATTGCTTTCTTCATTAAGTATTTGATCAACCATGTTGACATTGTTGCATTGCTTAGTGCTGCTGTCATCTTCGCTTTTTGTTCTAATAAATAATTCGAGGATAATTAGTTGCCGGCCATTTTGTAGAACTAGGTTGTACAAATTAATGCAAGGGATCAGTTGAGCTGTTTGCTCTCAGGAAGGTGGCATTTGATTAATGTGAAATGTTACAATTTCTTGCTTCTCGAGGAGACCCAATGGGTGGGGTCAAGCTCTATGGATTCCTATAAAACTCAAGTCCTGAATTCGTGTCTCACTGGTGTGCGTCTGTTAATTATAATGATAGGATGGAACTCCAATAGGTCATTTGAAAACTGCTTGTACAAAATCGGCATGTCTAGTGTTCGTACTTTGACTTAAGACCTTAACTAGTTCCAATTAGTCTACCTTCCGACCAAACTGAGTTTCCCCAATCATCTTATGGTTTCATTTTTTTGGATTTGACCTCACTCCAATTGCCGTGTAAGTTGGATTCGAAGTGAATATTTCACACACTGTTTTTAAAATTAATCAAAGACCATTTGATAATATGTGATTGTGGAATATGATAGGGAATTGTGAGATGAGTTAGCAGTCATTTTTCGATAGCAGAAGCAGAATGTGGGGAGTGGGTCGCCTGGGCCTGGCATTGGTGTTTTGTGCCTGTCCTAAAGTTTTTCAAATACACAAAAACAAAAGGTGTCGTTGCTTTCATTGGGAGGAGATTTCATCGTATTCATCTAGATTAAAGGCTAAATTAAGTTGAGTTACCATACAGATTTGCTAATTTATAGAAACAATTAATATTATCCGATTGACACTGTAAATCTGTAAGAATGATTGAATGTTAGAATTACAACGTGTCAAAAGAGAAATGATGAAGGCCCTCGCCGAAGTGCTTAGCTTTAGCGAGCAATTGCACATGGAGCACACCTCGGTGGAATGCGCACACACGCGGATCCTGATGCATGCATAACATTAACATGTGATTTTTAATGCCTTTGTCTGTTTGCTTACTTTACTGTCACGTGCGCATGTATTCGGCAAAGAATATTCTCTCCACAGTAACGAACCCTGATACCCGACACTAACAATACTCAACTCTCAAGCATGTGTGTATTTTGCTGTTATAAATGGACTTATATAGCATGATATAGAATAGCAAATTCATTCATAGACAAGTATCAGATTTCTTCGTATCTTTAACTATTTTGGCTCATCTACAGTTATAATTTTTGCGAACATATGTAGCAGACAAAATACAAGTATTCGGTTTGTTTCTTTTCTTAACGCGGCTTTTCATCTCCATCGGTAAATAAATGCAGTCCAATACAAGTTCATATTTTTAAAACTAGGCAATATCTTGCGCTCTTACTATATTAAAAGTAAGAGTTAGTTAGAAAGAGATCGATGGATGGCTTAAAAATATGACTAATTTAACTTTCTAAACGTTTTTAATATTTATGTGTATATTAAAATGAGAAGGTTACTGATATTTACAACCAAATCTCTAATGAATAAAATTTTCTTCCTTAATTCGTTAACTTGTTTATTTTGATAATTAATATAATATTAAATGTATTCATTTAAGCCCCTATAATTAATTTCTTTCTTATATTATAAAAATTAAAGTACTTACTTTCGTCAAATAATTAGGCGGCTTCACTTATATGCATGCAAACAAATTAATTTTTTACTCTTCAAAAACTATATTTTAATCTACAATTTTTAAAGCATACGAGAATCAGGTACCGTTTGCAAATCTATAAGATTATAAATCCTCTTCCAATTCAATTCTAACTTAAGGGGTACAAATGAAAATTTTCTAGCCCGCCTCTGTTATCACTGTAACTGTTGAGTCTCGGTTGATATAGTGCTCCACCTGTTCGAAATTTTATAACTATTATCATTATATTTATAAGTAAATTTTAGTATCTCATTATGACATTATTATTAAGAGTAGTTCCCCTCAATAGATTTTTTGGGTCCATCACTGCAATTAGAAATTTATTAAAATTATTTTAGATCAAGTCTATTATGATATAATCCAAATTCTACCCCGCTAATATAAGAGAGATATCAAATTTATCTATCTCCACGTAATTTATAATTGGGGGAAGAATGGTAGGCCTCCAGATTTGAACGGTCTTTTAAAACCCATCGGCGAATTCCATTTATTTAGTGAGAAATGAAGACATACATTATGTGCCACATAATACCCACAAGATTAATATATAAGGTCAGTTTGTGATTGCGGTTGAAATTCAATAAGCTGCTTATTTCATAATTTTTTATTAAAATATTGTTTGGTAAATTTTGTAAAAGTAACTTATTTCATAATTTTCTCTATTTTGTCAGCAACTTTTAAAAGCGGTAAGGTTTTTTCATAAAGAACTTATTGATAAGTTCTATGCCACACCTTTTTAAAATCTTTATTATAATCTTGGATTTTAATAAAAAGACAAATATATCATACTTATCCATAAACCTTAATATATAAATCATACCTTTATTTCTATCATATTTTATATAACAAATTACGAAGTTCTTTAAATTTTTTTAATTGAGTTCTTTTAATATAATTTTACATATTTAAGAAAAAAAAATATTTAAATAATTTATTAAACATACTCTAAAAGTAAAAAAAATTAAAACTTATGTCTATTTTGATCATTATACAATAAAACAACACTTCGTAATAAAATTTACCAAACGTATATACTCTATTTTTCAAACCCACCGCAACTGCAACAACACATTTTATCAAACATCAAGGTACTTTTTTAATCAGCAGTTTATTTCATCTGCACAGCACAAGCAGCTTATTTCATCAGCCTCCGCAATCCCAAACTGGCCTATAATAATGTTAAACAAATTTACCATAAATTTACTATAATACCCTTGTAAGATACCTTCGTACTGAAATCTTTGAACCGATGAGAGTTCTTTCAATTGTTTAATTTCTAGATTTAAAAAAAAAAAAACAGTTTACTTTCTGAGTCAGTAAATTTTGGAAGCCCTGGCCCCCCGGGGTGTTCGTTAGGGGAATAAAAAAAGCATAAAAAGAAAAAGAAAAGGATCATTTATGCCTAAAGCCTAAAAGAGAGTCCACTACGAAACTTTTATTGCAATGCACGAGGGAGGAGTGCTCAGTGCAGCAAGCAAAGGTCCTTTCGCGCATGACTAATTATTTATAATATCAGAAGAGAAACTTGTAAAACGACAAGCACTAAACTGAGAAAAGAAACTAGGCAGCTTCACCTTGTCTCAAGACTCTCAACTCAATCAAGGTTAAAATAATTTTATGGGAAGATAAAATAAATAAATAAATAAGGTGATGACAGGAATGTAGGTTGTTTGGAAATGGAGAGCGTCACGTCCACACACTCAGTCACCGAGTGCCAGTGCCCAAAATAAAATTATAAATGTCACTTTTTCAGATTCAGATCAGATCCTGCGGCATCTATCTAAGTAGGTAAAAATACCCGCTTGTTAGATTTTGTTTTAATTCTGTTGCTTACATTATATTCGTCCTTTTTCCTTATTCATTTATTTGCTTTTCTTACATACACAATGTGAATATGAAAGTTGGTCCATATGTACATTTTCCATCGTCCCATCCCATAGATTCACTCACACGTTTCTTTTCTGTTAGCATGCTTTCTTTCTGTTCCATTTGTTAATGTAATTGCTTGATGGTCTTCTTATATTCTTCTTCTATGTTTGTTTCATGGTGTGTATTCATATTGATTACTGGGTTTCATTTCGTTTAATTGATTTATTTGTTTATTTTGTTTGATGGGTAACTTTTAATTTTGCTCTTCGGTTTTGCAAACAATTTTGGTTGTTTCATTTGTATTTCACACTCCTCCAGGTTACTGTTCTGTTTTTAGTTGATAGTTGTTGCCTAAGAAGAATACACTGAGATTTATTTCTGGACTGATAGATATATACATAAATAGGATTTTAGGCTGGTGAATGGGAACACAGACAATGGGATCTGAAGGTGATGCCGCTGCTCAAGCTAAAAATATGCTTTCATTGACACGGCAAGGCGCGCTGTATAACCTTACTCTTGATGAGATTCAAACCCAGTTGGGGGATAGGGGGAAGCCACTAGGGACCATGAATCTTGATGAGCTTCTCAAGAGTGTGTGGACCGCTGAAAATAATTTCCACTCTGAACCAGCCTCATCTCTACATCGGCAGGGGAGTTTAACATTGGCCCGGGATCTGAGCAAGAAGACTGTTGATGAGGTGTGGAATGATATCCAACAGAAGAAGAGTGACGATAATCAGGAGAAAGAAGCTCAGGCGAGACAGACTAGTCTTGGGGAGATGACACTTGAGGACTTCTTGGTAAAAGCTGGTGTGGTTAATGAATCCACCACCCCTGGACAAAATAATTCTGGTCCTGGTTTAGAGGTTGATTCAATTGCGGCAGCTCAGCAAAATGTTTCACAACATGCTCAATGGATGCAATACCAGCTCCCTTCAGTGCAGCCGCAGCCACAGCCACAGCATCAACATCAACATCAGCATCAGAATAATCTGATGACTGTTTATATGCCTACCCACACTATTCAACAATCTCTTCCTATCACTGCTAATCCAGTTTTAGATGCTCAGTACCCTGACAACCAAATGACCATGTCGCCATCCTCTTTGATGGGTGCACTATCAGATACACAAACACCGGGAAGAAAAAGGGTTGCCCCTGGAGATGTGGTCGAAAAGACAGTGGAAAGGAGGCACAAAAGAATGATTAAGAATAGGGAATCTGCAGCCCGGTCACGAGCAAGGAAGCAGGTTAAACTTAAGTGTTGCTTTATTTTAGCTGATCGATCCTTTTTAGTTGTTCTTCTTGTTTGTTTCTCTGTGGGCTTTTAAGAGCAGTCAATGTCGATGGTCAGGCTTATACACAAGAGTTGGAGAACAAGGTCTCACGCCTAGAGGAGGAGAATGAAAGACTTAGAAGACAAAGGGTATGGTTTATCCTTTTTCCCATAACAATTATGTAATCATCTTTTCTTGCCAGGTGATCTCCTTGTGGTGTCACCTTTTCTTGCTATCCTACCTGATTTTAGAGAATATTTCAATGTGGTAAACGCAATGCCTTTCATATTAAAAGCGGATGAAATAACTAATGTTAATATTTGCCCTTCACTTTGGTTTTTATTAAAGACTTAGTTTTAGTGTGTTGTGGTCGTCTAGATGGTAACCTCTTATTAATGCAGATGTTTCTTTTCAGTTTTGCTTGCCATTGATCCAAATATGGCTGTTCTCAGCTTTGATATATTATCGTCGGACTTTTTTTGTGCTTATTGTGCTCTGTTAGTTGATTAAATATGTAAATTTCTTCTATTAATAATGGGATTGTCAAGCCGAGTCTTTTTCCCCCCTTTTTCATTTTCAGCTGTTGTCTTAAAAACTGGCATATAGATGCCCATCTCAGATGTTAAATAACACCTTGAACTTTGTTTGTAGGCGGAGGTGATCCTACCGTGTGCACCACCTCCGGAGCCCAAGTATCAGCTTCGCAGATCAGGATCAGCACCCTTCTGACATCTAATTTATGCATAATGTTGAATTGGTGCTGTTGTACTTCCTTACTGGCTAACCATACTTCTGTAGTTTCCCAAACTAGTGAAACACTCTATTGCTCAGGTGCTTGCATTGTTTTCTCTTGCAAAGCCGATGATTCTTCTTGGCTTTACCACACACGACTAGCTTGTATGTACATTTTTGAACTTCAATATGGAACTTCTATTCAGTGCCTAAGATTGTTTTTCCCCCTCAAACACTTAAATATTTCCCTGGATGCCATTTATTCTGTCAGAACTTATAATTGAGTTTCGTGTATGCTTGTGAAGAAGAATGACTCAGGCCTTGTAAATTGACGTCAAATACCTTGTTTGGCAGTAGTTCTGTTGACTCCCTTTGCTACTTCTATAAATTACTGCCTTTGTTTGTGTTGTGAAATTTTGAATTGTTATTATAGGATAATTGTAATATCATTGCAAAAGATGCATATGAAACAGATTTATCTATATGTTGTAAGCAATAGGAAAACATTTTCAGGTGTTGGAAATTTGAGAAATTATTCAGTCAGGATTGTGAGCACATTTTTGGGAATATGACAGCTGTAGATGTGATATGATAGATGTAGTGTATAGAATAGCCAAAACTCTAGAATAGGAAAGTAGAATATGTAATTAGTTGGTTTCCTTTTGTGTGTCTTGTATTTTACCTATGTATATAGGTATCATGTATGCTGGGAGAAACAATAGAGAATGAATTCAATTCTTTAATTCTCTTTCCTCTTTTTTATGGTATTAGAGCAAGGATTTATTCTGACTTATCTATATATATATATATATATACACATACATATATATAGATATAAGGGACTGGTGTTGCTCCATCATGTCAAAAACTACATCTGAATCTACTTCTTTCAGATCCACCCCATTGATGACCACAGAAACCCATGTCCCTAATTATGATTCTCGCATTGTCCAAATCATTAATATCAAACTGAATGGTGATAATTTTCTACGTTGTTCCCAATCTGTCCGGATCTATATTTGGGATGTGGAAAGATGAGATATTTGACTAGAGATAAGAAGGAACCAACAAAAGAAGACCCATCTTATACAACTTAGGATGCTGAAAACTCTATGGTGATGACATGGCTAGTAAATTCCATGGAGGAAGATATCATTGGCAATTACATTTGTTACCCAACAGCCAAAGAACTCTAGGATAATGTAAACCAGATGTATTTAGATTTACAAAATCAATCCCAAATAGATGAACTAACATTAAAGCTTGGTGAACTTCGACAAGAAGAGGACAACGTCACCAAGTATTATAATTCTCTGAAAAGGTTGTGGCAAGATTTATATCTATTTAATGACTATGAATGGAAATCAACAGCTGACTACAATCACAGCAAAAAGATGGTAGAAGATTATCGTATTTACAAATTCTTGGCTGGATTAAATGTAGACTTTGATGAAGTAATGAGGAGGATTCTTGGTCGGCAACCTCTACCCGCTATTGGTGAGGTTTTTGCAGAAGTAAGAAGGGAGGAAAGTCGTAGGAACGTGATGCTTGGAAAGGAGGGGGTTGCTACACCTGTTGAAAATTCAGCCATAGCTACATTAGGTGCAACTGCAAATAAGGTCTTCAATCAGCAAAGGCAGAATAAAAAACCTGAGATATGGTGTGATTTTTGTAATAAACCACGCTATATTCGAGACGACTCCTGGAAGATCCATGGGAAACCAGCTAATTGGAAGAGCAACAAGCTAAGTGACAAACCAAATCAAGAAATGTCCTATGCAAATGAAGTCCAGAAGAGTCCATTTAACAAGGAGCAAATGGACCATCTTCTTAAACTGCTAAAGTCCAACTCTTTATCTAATACTCCTTGTAGTGCTCTTGCACAAAAAGGTAGCAATCCTAATGCTCTATCTTGCAGTTTAAATCCTGTTCCCTGGATCATTGATTCAAGGGCATTTGATCCCATGACTTCCTCTTCTAGTTTGTTCAGTAATTATTCACGTTGTTATAAAAATAAAAGAGCAAGGATTGTTGATGGTAGTTTTTCACCTATGGTATGAAAAGGTCAAATATAAATTTCTAGTCAAATAACACTTGAATCTGTCCTTCATGTTCCAAAATTAGCTTGCAATTTATTATCTATCAGTAAAATTTCTAAAAACTCTAACTGTCGTGTTGTCTTTCTTGACTTATATTGTGAATTTCAAGGTTGGAACTCAGGGAAGATGATTGGCAGTGCTAAAATGGTCAACATTCTTTATTATTTTGATAGCAGTCCTTTCGAGAATAAAATTGCTCAAGGCTACAGTGGCAATATTAATTTAATTTATACTCGTGAAAAAAATAATGTTTTGACATCTTAGATTGGGATATCCTAATTTTCCATATTTAAAACATTTATTTCCTGAGCTGTTTAAAAATTTGGATTGTTATTCTCTTCATTGTGAAACTTGCTATTTATCTAAAAGTCATAGAGCTACTTATTTGAAAAAACCATAACGTGCCTCCAAACCATTCTATTTGATTCATAGTGATGTGTATGGTCCTTCTAGAATCACTACCAGGATTGGAAAAAAATGGTTCATTACTTTTATAGATGATCACACGTGACTTTGTTGGGTGTATTTAATGAATGACAAATCGAAAGTAAAAAATATGTTTCAAGTTTTTTATAAAATGATCGAAAACTAATTTCAATAAAAAATTTCTTTGTTTTATTCTGATAATGGGAAAAAGTATTTCAATGAACATCTAGGGAGTTTTTTTTTTTAAAGAAAAAGACATTTTACATCAATCTACCTATTGTGACACTCCTCAACAAAATGGTATTGAGGAAAGAAAAATCAAGCATTTACTTGAAGTGGCTCGAGTCATAATGTTTTCGATGTATACTCCAAAATATTTGTGGGGAGATGTAATTTCGATAGCATCTTATTTAATAAACAGAATGCCTACTCGTATTTTACAATATGTCACTCCATTAGATTATTTAAAAAAAACATTTCCTGCATGTAGAATTAATTCAAATTTGCCATTAAAAATTTTTTGTTGCACTATCTATGTTCATATACCTAGCAAGTTTTAATCCAAGCTTGATCCAAGAGCTGAAAAGTGTGTTTTTATTGGTTATGCCCCCAAACAAAAGGGGATACAAGTGTTATAATCCTCAAACACAAAAAATATTTGTAAGCATGGATATTTCTTTTCTAGAAAATCAGTCTTATATTTTTAAAAAATTGTCTTAAGGGGGAGATAGAAAGAAATGAAGACAATTTTTTAGAGACAACTTTGGATCCTATACCAAAATTATTCTCTTATTTTTTTTCTCTAGATGTTGAAAAACAGGCACAATAACAAGTTAATCAGAATGTGGAGAACGAAAGAAATCCTAGCCAAACTTTACCAAACATAGTTGATTCACAAGCAGCAAGAGAAACACTACAAAAAGATAAGAATGTTTATGAACCTGAGTATTTGGTTTATACTCAGAAGAGGACTAGGCAAAAGAATAAAGACTAGCTAACCAATTTACCACAAAGTCAATCAGAATATCTAGAAAAATGTCTAAGTGATTCAAGTAATTCCAATTTTAATCATGTTCCTTCTAATCCTAATCTTGTTTTTGTTCTTCCTTCGTCTTTATCCCCTTCAATTGTTGAACCAAAAAATCATGATATTCCTATAAACATTAGGAAAAGAGTCTGAAAGTGTGCTCTACATCCCATTGCAAAGTATTTATCCTATAATAGACTGTCTAATAGTTATAGAGAAATTACTTTTAATGTGTCTAACCTGTTTGTTCCAAGGACCATCAATGAAGCCCTAAGTGATTCGAGTTGGAAGTTAGCAGTTATGGAACAAATGAATGCTTTGGAAAGGAATGGTACTTGGGAGTTGGTGAACCTACTAAAGGATAAAAAACTTGTAGGGTACAACTAGATGTTTACAGTAAAATGTAAAGCTGATGACAATGTTGAGAGGAATAAGGCAAGACTCGTAGCAAAAGGGTTTACACAGACTCTTGGGATTGACTATCAAGAAACATTTGCTCCTATTGCCAAGATGATTTCTATCCATGCACTTTTATCATTAATTGTAAATTACAATTGGCCCTTACATCAGTTAGATGTAAAAAATTCTTTCTGGAATAGAAATCTTGAAGAAGAAGTGTATATGAGACTCCCTCTAAGTTTTTAGAAGAAATTTAATGAAGAAAAAATCTACAAACTAAAAAAATCTCTATACGACCTTAAACAATCACCACAGGTGTGGTTTGAACATTTTGGGAAAGTTGTAAAAGGTCAAGGCTACTGTCAGAGTCAAGCAGACTATACCATATTTTATAAACATTCGAGGGAAAGTAAAGTAGTTATCTTGATTGTTTATGTGGATGACATAATCTTAACATGTGATGATAGATGCGAGCTAAAGAGATTAAAGAAGGGACTTGCTAAAGATTTCGGGATAAAGGACCTTAAAGGACCTTGGTGCTTTGAAATATTTTCTTAGTATGGAGATTGCAAGGTCCATGGAGGGTATATTTATTACTCATCGCAAATACACTCTTGACTTGCTTAATGAGACAAATTTGATTGGATGTAGAGTAGCTGAAACCCCAACAGATCCCAACTTTAAGCTTTAACATCCTAAAGCCGAGAAAGTGGGGAACATAGAACAATTTCAAAGACTTGTTGGAAGGCTAATCTATTTATCCCATACTTGACCTGATATAGCATTTGCAGCGAGTAGAGTGAGCTAATTTATGCATTCACCAGGACAAGAACACTTTGAAGCTGAGTTTAGAATCCTAAGATATCTAAATAGAACTCTTGGTAGAGGTCTATTGTTTAAAAAACAGGGATATATTCAGGTTGAAGTCTACACGGATGCAGACTGGGTTGGGAGCATTACTGATTGAAAATCCACCTATGATTATTGTACATTTGTTGGTGGGAATTTGGTTACTTAGAGAAGTAAAAAATAAAATGTAATGGCAAGAAGTAGTGCTGAGGCTGAATTTAGGTCAGTTGCTCATGGAGTTTGTGAAGTGTTGTGGATTAAAAGGTTACTAGAAGACTTTAAAATTCAAAGTACTCTCCTAGTGAAAGTGAACTATGACAACAAGGCAGCAATTGCAATTGTTCATAATCCAGTTCTTCATAATAAGACTAAACTTGTAGAAGTTGACAAACACTTTATCAAAGAGAAGATTGAAGAACGTGTGATCTACATGTCTTATATACCCACTGCGGAGCAAATTGCAGATGTTCTCACAAATGGTATGTGTACAAATAGCAATTCAATTACTTAATTAGCAAGTTGACTATAAAAGATATATTCAAGCCAGCTTGAGGGGGAGCGTTGGAAATCCGAGAAATTATTCAGTTAGGGTTATGAGCATGTTTTTGAGGATATGACAACTATAGATGTGATATGATAGATGTAGTGTATAGAATCAACCAACACTATAGCTTAAGGGAGAGCGTTGGAAATCTAAGAAATTATTCAGTTAGGGTTATGAGCATATTTTTAGGGATATGACAACTATAGATGTGATATGATAGATGTAGTGTATAGAATCAGCCAACACCAGTAGAATATGTAATTAGTTGGTTTCCTTTTGTGTGTCTTGTATTTTACCTATTTATATAGGTATCATGTATGCCAGGAGAAACAATAGAGAATGAATTCAATTC
The DNA here is from genome assembly GCA_030449905.1 of Luvunga scandens. Classification (NCBI taxonomy): domain Eukaryota; kingdom Viridiplantae; phylum Streptophyta; class Magnoliopsida; order Sapindales; family Rutaceae; genus Luvunga; species Luvunga scandens. Next base: position 5,361,237 of record JASUUG010001265.1, read on the forward strand.
TTTAATTCCCTTTCCTCTTCTTTATCAGACAACATTTTCATGCTTCACACAGTATAGTTCCAAATCAAGATACTACCAAAAAAACGTTTTCAGCTCATACTACCACGTGTATGCATATACGTCAAGTATCAGTTGCATACATCTTATACATACAGTGCATATTTAAGTATCTATTGCAGAATATGCATAGTACATATTAGAAAGACTACAGCTTAGGGCAGGACTTAAAATTACGTTCAGTTAGTCCGAACTTTGCCTGCCAATACTAGTCTAACCTAATGTGATATTGCCCAGGAGTGTCACTATTTTCAGCAGAAAAACATAGAACATCTCACATTTTCATGTAACTCCGGCAATGCTGGTACACGAATATGTCCAGAAGAAGTCTGACCTCTGTGGCTTGAAGATGTCTCTGACAAGTCATTGAACTTCATGAACTGTGAAAACTGAGCTGCTGCTAAGTGAGCATAGCGAACAGGAGCAACTGCAAAAATAATTGTAGAAGCTTCAGCACTTATAAGTGAAATGTTTAAAAATTATCATTTCTGTCGAGTAGTTCAGGAACTCCTAACTCCTAAACAAGATCGGAAGGGAGGCCAATAAGCCATGATGCCATTGTTTAACTTTGCTGCATCATATGTTCATTGAACAACTGCTTTCCGAAAACTCACGAATGACAAAAAGGGCAAAAAAGTTTCCAAAACTTAATAACAAACAGAATAGACGATGTACAGTGAGATCTGATTCGAGAACCTTTGACCTCTTGCTTGGAAGCAAGTGCCAGAGAGTTCCGCCCTTAAAGCAGAAAGCATCAAATTTGTAACGTTTCTGTTTACATCTAAATTCAAGCATTTTCAAGATAACAGAGATGGGGGTATTACCTACAGATACTGCAGTCGTGCTTCTCTGATATCTTCAAAATTCAAACGAGTAAGAACAGTGGATTGCAGTCCTAAACACCTTTAGATAAAAGAAAGTGCGTCCAATATTAACTTACACAGCAAAGGGAATGAACCAACTCCTGTAGATCATCAACTGAAAAGCCAATCTGATCTAACAGAACATGGTAGTGTGTCGGCCTTGTTGTTCCCTGGCTAGTTACATCCAAAGGCAGTCAGATCTAGCATATGGCGGCAATCCTATAGATACTTGAGCAAAGATGCTCATAAGGTTCAAAGAGCTGTTATGATAGTAATTGAATGTCTTCGCTGTCTCAGGCAAACTATTATGATAGTAACTGAGTGTCTTCGCTGTCTCAGGCAATCTTATATATATCCCAGAAGCAGTCAATAGGAGATCACAAATCCACAAAGCAGTAGAAAAGGAATATGAATATATCTCTGACTTGGTGCACAAGAACCAAAAGCACCCCCCTGCCCCCGCAACGAAGCTTCTTGTGCAACTAGATTAACCCACCCAATTCAAATGAATAAAAGGAAAGATGTATATTGAAATTCCTTCAAAACAGAGGATGAAATGGAAGCCAAAAAGATATTTTGTCCAACAGCAGAAGATTTGTTTCTATTTTAGTCACGACTATTCTCTCTCCTGATGACCCAAACAAGAGCCAGGGCAGCGGAAGGCTTCTATGGCAATTTGGCTTTCTTTCCCATTACGAAGGCAAAAACATTCTCCAAAGGAAAAACCCAAAGAACTTTGCAGTGTGTTACAAGTCTGCTGTTCAGATATTTTTAAAGCCAAATTTTCATATTTAATTGAATCTATTGGCAGCTAAAATGCTGAGACTTACTATCATCCCAGCATGTGCACACATGTAGAAGTCATTAGTTTGTTGGGTGACAAACGCTCTTATCAACAACGGTTCCTGCAGATAAAAAACCAAAAAGTTTGGACGAGAAAGAAATAGATCAACTCCCATGTTCCGCCCTCACAGAATATGAGAATGCCAACCTGGGTGAACATTATCAGGAGATCCTGCTCGGAAAAACTTTGTGTGGTGTCTTTTCTGTGCAACAATCACAGTGAACTTAGGAGACCAACTTCCATCAAGGTACTTGCAGGCCTGTTTAACATAGTGAAGAGAAACTTTGTTTGAAACTTCTACTTCTGAGAAAAAATCAAAACTTAGAAAAAGCTTAATATGTATGAAAAGTATCATTATAGAATAAAGGAGAAAAGAAAAAACCTCAATGATTTGCTCCAGCTCAATGTTGAGAACTTGATCAAACTGTGACTCACTGACTCCATCCCTTGTTTACACCAAAAAAAAAAAAGGCAATGCCAAAAAAATCCAGCCAGAATATAAGACAAGATGGCACTCTAAAAGATAAGAGCAATATATTCGAATAAGCTCACAATCGAGTTATTAGCTTTGTTCAGATTGAAACTCGGAGGTATAAACAGCCGCAAATTAGAACTTCATCCAAATTCCTAATGAAAGAGGGATGTTTCCAGCTCCAGTTACTAGTAAAGTGTGATCAGCAAAAGCTCTGTATAAAAAAAATGTTAATGCAGGATCCCGATATAAACTTGGTATGAGCAATAAATTATTCATGGCAATTGAAAAAAATATCATTTTTCACCCCCCCCCCCCAAAAAAATAAAAAAAAGAACATAGCTTCAAGGGATTTCATTTGACATGCCAGGGCTGACTACTCACATACCACCATCTTTAACCCCAAGTGTCATGCTATTTCTTGAAACTGCTCTAGGTCAAAATCACAAAATAAAAAGGGAATATACAGGTTTGCCATGGCTAGTTCACATTAGGCCTACACATCTGCCCTTCCAAATCTTCTAACCAATCCAAGATAAATGGTAGCACCATTCTTGAATATTAGAAAACAAATAAGTACCAAATGCAATAGTGGCATAAAATATAAAAAGGAAAAAAAAATTATCTCCAAGTTAAAGTAGACCCGAATATGATTATCTGGGATGGCTTTGTTGTCCTGAACTCTTATAGAAGTCCACCAAAAGGTCTCTGAAAATGAAAGCATAACATATGCCGTCAATACACATGGTTGTGAATAAAAAAGAAAGAAATTCAAAAGAGACAGTTATGATATCTTTACCTGACTATCCCAGCATCATCCTTGTTTGGAAGTAGCTTAAACAAGGAATCTATCATCTCAAGCTTTGCTGACTGGCTGCGTACAGAAGCTCTGTAACGGGAAAGTATTGGCCAATTTCTAGATCTAACAACCTATGAATCAAATTAAAAATAAGAAAGGAAACAAAAATATCCGATATTATGAATTCTTGCTCGATATACTGCCAAGGGGTGGTACTATCTCATTCTGCAAGCTAAATTAAACAAACTGTTACATCTTACCGCAGCTATGGATGGCACGTTAGAGTGTCCAGGGGAGCCATGTGACACATCCATCCCAAAAATTATCGTAGGAACCTTTGAAACCAAAGGGAGATTTTTTGACTGCTCAATGGCCAACAGAGAATTCAAACCACCAAGCTGCTTAAAAGCCCCAACAATGAGAAGGACAACAGAAACAGCAAAGCAAACCATGACAAAATTAAAGAGGAAAAGAGATAAAGGTACAAGTTAAAAACACATGACAATTAAGCGAAAACAATTGAACTATAAGTGGATCAGTTAGCTCACTTTGGCATTTATCTTCAAAAGGACATTCCTAAGATACTGTTCATTGACCTTAGTTGGTGCAAGGCATTGATTGAAAATTCCAAATTCTGAAAGGGTCTTTCTTTTCCATTGTGGATGTCGAAAAATTACCTCAACAAGTGAATTTATTTTATGGGAAATGACAGCACAAATTCGACTCGAGTAACAGCACAACCGTAGCCTTCTATACCTGCCAACCACAAAACACTGTTAGGACACACCAGTGGGGGTTCCGGCGAAAATCCTCCGATACCTAAGTCAGATGTTTTGTGTATGAGAAAAAAGAAAAGCCAAAAGAAGGGACTGAGAATGATTAAAATTTAGGAATTTTCCAGTCGTGTTGTTGAGAGTCTTTGTGGAAAATGTTAAAGCTTTTAGATTAGTTCCCTCGAATTTTTTGGGTTATTTTGCTAACCCCTTGCCCAGATGCTCTTTTCAGTTTAAATAGGCCCTCAATCGTGGGTGGTTACCTCAGTGGTTATATGCCACTTCTCTTGAGCAGTTATAGCTAGTCGTCGGTTGATAGTAGCTGAACAAGTTGTGGTATGCAATTTCCCTAAAATATAGGTCACGTGGTCCTAATTAATAATTTTTCGTGTCAAGCTAGCACATTCTCAGGTCGGACAAATGAATTTTCAGGTCGAACTATTTCATTTCCAGATCAAATTGGTGGATTTTCACATCGCTTATATAGACTAAGGTCTGTATTTATAAACCAGGTCTCCCATACAAGCTTTAGGTTATAAATCCGGTCGTCCATGTAGACTTCAGGTCGTAGTAATGAATTAGGTTGCCAACATAGGCTCCTGGTTGTATTCATGAGGTCAGCTCAATGGCAACCGATTTCAAATGGGTAGGGTTGACTGCATATCTTGAAGCTGCTAGAAAAATACAACCCAAACATCCATGAACCTTGGAGATTAAATTATCAAGCAGATAAGCAATAGACATCTCTGTATGGATTAGATAAAAATGAGTTAATAGTAAAATGCCTAACCGTATAAGTCAGAGTCCTTTCTGTCGGGTAGGAGACAGAGGAGGAAGCAAGGAGGATTTTCAAACTTTTGCTTCATCTGTACAAACATCTTCTCCACTCGAACAGGAGCTGGTGCCCGTCGAAACTGGGGATTCTCTTCAAAAACTTCCAGTGGGGGACTAGTGGACTACAAAATGAAAATTGCTTATTCCCTGTAATAAGATTTTACATAATGCAGCACACATGTATGCATGGAACTTACAATTCCCTTCATTTCTCCAAATCTAATCAAATCTCTGCACAGGCTACGTATATCACAACGAGCAGAAAAAATTACCACTGCCCAGCGATCAATTTTCGCTGCTTGAACAAATATCTATGAAGAAGACAAATAAAAAAAAATTGCAACAACTTCAAGAGTTATCCATGTATGCATGGCAGAAACTAGAAGCACCACCTTATTGTGGAAGCTCCACCGCCCATTTTTAGGGATGATAACCTCCCTGTTTCTTGCCATCAACTGCTTTTCAAGAAATAGAATAGCTTCAGTAATACACTGCCGGAATAAGGCTAACAAAGATTTTCAGAGAGTGGCAAACAAAACATAAAAGTTACTGAGATAGATACCACACCTTTGGGGCAGATAAAATGCGGCCTTCAACTTGAGTAAAACGGGTGTTGATTGAAATGCCACAAGAACGCAACATTGGCTCAGCGTCATATTTGTTGCTTCTCATTACCTGCTCATAAAGCTCCATTGAATCCAAAATATGGAACAGCTTCAGAGGGCACAATAATGCTAACGTAAACAAATGAGAAAAGAAACCTACATCAGTTATGATCTTCATCTTCTCTTGTGGCTTCTGCTGTGATTTTTCCACTAGTGCAGATCTTTGGAAAACAGTCAATGCTTTCGTATAGCGTTGTAAGGAAAGCAGGGAACAGAGCTACAGCGATGTTGTCGATGTTGGCAAGCCAAGAAAACCGACCTACATTCCCATTGAGGTGACTTGATCTATTCTTATCGAAAAATTTTGATTTTGCAGCTTAGATTGTCCGAGAACTTTTTTGTTGGTTAATATAGCAATAAGCTTGCATCTTTTCTTCTCCTTCGGAAAGTCTCCCAAAAAGCATAAATTGATGTGGCGATGGTTAACAAAATAATCGAAAACAGTTACATCAACACATTTCACATCACCATTTCTATCTTTAACTCCTGATTTCCACGAGAACCTACAAAAAGAGGAGCAAAAAGGAAATCTTATAGGCACAGCATAATGCTTGAAATAAAACGTCATATTAACAAATTATAGGCATAGCAAATAAGATTGAAAATAAATCAGAGCAGTGACGACTTACATCTGCCGTTTGCATGTGCTAGCACTCAATCCAGTGATTCTATATTCTTGATTAAAGGGATGGACTCTTATCCTCAAATTTTTGAGCGTACGTTTAGCCTGTTAATGAAAATATGCGGCATGTTTAAAAAATGGCTTGCCAACACAAAAATGAAGCTTGAGCAAAAGATCTGTACCTTTGCCCAGTCAAGCTGATAACAATCACGCACATTTTGGTTGGCAATGAGAAAATCAACGAGTGGCCCAGGCTTTATAGTTGTTGTAGTCGATCCATCTGTCATCCACACAAGGGATAAGCAAATATAAACAGAACACTCAGTCCAGTTCCTGAAAATTACAAAGGAAAGAACAATTTGCTAAAACCTTGAAAAGTGTTGAGGGAAAATGTTAACTTACCAATATTCAGAGACAGTCCTCCTTGTGTGGCTTGAAAACTTGAGTGGAAGCCCCAGCAACCAAGAACACCATCTCCAAGGTCAAAGAAACTCCTAGGTTCATTCTGAAAGAACGATTGACGTACAAGGAAGCAGCCCCTGTAAGAAGTGGCCAAGAATATTGAGCTACTACGATGATCAATCATGCTAAAAAGGGAAGCAATTACATTAAGACTCACCGTTTGGCAGCATGCTGCCTTAAAATGATGTCTAATACTCTAAAGGCCTCTCGAGAATTCTGTGATTCCTGACCATGTAGAGCAGCAGCAATAGCCTGCAAAGGGATTTTGGCAGCAAAGCTGATCTCTACTTTAAATGTTTTAGATTGGGATACCCGCCTTCTCTTTTTATCTCTCTCTTTATTGCTGCCATGGCCATCAGGGCTGTCATTACTAGTAGTTCTGGACAAAATAATCTCACTAAGTTAATAGACGATGACATATTGTGAGAGATCTATTGTAAATATTGACAAGAAGTAAATTCATGCTAGTTACCTATATGATAAGAGATTATCAAGCAAAACAAGGAACTCCATTTTTTTGTGGGGGAGGGCACCAATTGTAAATAAGCTCTTTTCTCCATCATAAGCGATGTCTTTCTCAGCAAGATCAGCACTGTAAGTCTCACAAACTTTGTCAATTATCCTTCTTCGGATTCCCTTTGTTTCAACGGGACAGCCATACTCATAGAACAAGGCAACCTTTTTCAGTGAAGAAGAAAGTGTTCAGAATTCGGAATCTAAAGAGAGCTATTGAAACGAGGACAGAGGAAACTCACACTATAATGAAAAATGTGGCCTCTAGCACCGGTGATGCTGACTTCGAAATGATTAGAGAGAAGAGATGTTCTTTCTCCTTTTGAACCAGAAGGCTTTGATATTTTTTCAGTCACCTCAGGACAAGTTGGTGGGATTTCAGAGGGAGATAGACCGTGAGCTTCTGAATCTTCAGGAAATTTCATTATAATACCTAACATGAAAAAGATGATTTATATTCGGATATGAACATAAATAGTGTCATTGTATAAATTGCCATTATACAAATTGAGGTCAAAATACAATTAAGCTAAGAAAGCAACGATCTAAAGACATGACTTACACCAGAAATCAAATTGAAAGTTGTAAGATGGTTAAGGCATTATGTTGGTCAAAAAAAAAAAAAATCCAGTATTGTAAACCATTTCGAGAATCAAGCTTCATATTGCCAATTGGAAAAGACAACCGCAAGGCATGTAGCAGGCTAAGTATGAAAAATGTCCAACAGATGAAGCATCTGCAGTGAATTTGCTATACATGTACATGGAAGAGTAAAATGGTGTGACAGGTACAATTTAGAAACACAGTGTTTATAATCCGAGCATATTATACAGCTGAGGCAATGCCTGATAGAATGTTCTGTAAACTATCGTGGAATTGAACACGCACTAGAATAACAAAATCAGATCTAACCGCTGGATGAGAGGAAGGACATTATAGAAGGTGTCATTTCAAGGCTCTCTAGGCACCGGAACACTTACAAATGACCAATTACCGTAGCAATTGATATGGTAGGATTGTCAAAATGACACAGTTTTTATCCAATATGGTTATATCAACATCAAAATAGACAACAAAAACAACTCTAGTCAATGTGATGTATCACCGGAACAGAGCATGAAACTGTTGCAGAAATCGACATAGCAGCTTCATTTAACTTAAGAAACAAAACACAAGAAACAGATCACACATCAAAAGAGACCTTAATTTCTTGAATTATTCGTGGGATGTATAAAACAATTGGGTTGAAAGCCAATTGAATAACTGAGAAGCAGAACAAGGTTAGTTTTGGTGCACAGAAGGTGTGTTCTTTGTGACAAATAAACAATTAACACACCAGACATGCTTCCCTTTTGTACTTTCTTCAAGATTTTGTACGGTCAGATAAATCAAAACTGAAACACTAGCGTTCAAGTTTGAAATAAACAAAACAAATGGACGAAAACGTCCCTCATTCCACAAGAAATATAAGGGTGTTCGAGTAGCTTAAAAGTTCTGCCTCTGTGAAGAAATGGCAAGGATGCTGCAGCACTATCACTTTCCCTTTATTAAAAAAAATGAAGAAAAGGAGGCGCAATGCTGGTCATAAGACATGCAAAGTACACCAAAAATGGAAAGCAATAAATTATGCATGGGAACAAAAGGACGTACAGAAATGAAGAACCGAAACGCAGAACAGTGAAGATACAGCTAAGTTATTTTATGCTGAGATGAATAAGCAGAAGGACCAAAATGTAAAATGGACAAAGCGAATTGAACAATAGCTAAAAGATGAAGAAGGGAAACCGAATGCTTTGCAGATGCTCTGAGGGATGAGGCTTTGACCATTTTCATTGAATATAAAGAGAAAGAGACACACAGAGCGTCGCAATCAGAACGTAACAATCATTTTTTTGGAAATACGAAAAGTTGATGATTGAACTATGTTGGTGTATCAAAATAATAAACCATAAGGAAATTAACATATCAAGTACAGGAAATAATCAAATAGACTGCGGATCTTCTAACCTACTCCTTGAATCTTGATAGCTTTATTTATGTAAATATATAGGCAAAATTCTTAGTGCTACTCTAGTACCCTATTATTTAATGAATTATCATTTCCTTCCATTAAGATAGTGAATAAATTCCTCTTCATCTTAATCTTTTAAATTTGTCAGCACTAATTATATCATCATCAAATACTTTAGAAACATACGAGTACTTATAATTAGCTTATCTTTGAATTAATATGTATTTAGTAACTTAAAATGAGAATCGGAATAGGAAAAGTGGAATGAATAACTTGTTTACTTATTAAATTGAAGTTGGGAATGGAAATGAGTTTCGCAGGCGCCACATATATTTTGGATTGATTGCTAGAGTTATGATTCTTTGAGGGGGGTTGGGAATGGGAACCCCATTTTTTTGAGTGACAGAATTATCCCTACTACACTTTAGATATACCCAAAATACCTTCTTTTGAAATTAAAAAATATAAATTAAAAAAAATTGAAAAGTTATTATAATTGTATTTGTTGTTGTTGTTGTTGTTAATTTATTAATTATTACTATTATTTGTTATTTTAGTTATTATTATTACTATCATTATTATTATTTATATTATAAAATTTATTATTATTGTTGTAGTTGTTGTTATAATTATTAATTTATTAATTATTACAATTATTTATTATTTTAATTATTATTATTACAATAATTAACAAAGGATATTTTAATAAATTGTTAATGATACTATTTTTAATAATAATATTATTATTAACAATTATCTTTATTATAATAAAAATCACAAATAATGATGATGATGATGATGATATTTGTTGTTATAATTAACAAAGGGCATTTTAGTAGCTTAAAATAATCTAGCTTATTTCGATTTCGATTTCAAGGTAAAATAAACACAACAATGAGATTCCAACCCATTTCGATTTTGATTCTTGCAACTCAAGTAAATAGCTTATTCTTATTCACATTCTAGCTTATTCTCATTTCAACTCATTCCTTATTATTTTTTTTTTAAAAGGAAAAGGGGGGTGGGCAAGTCCAAATCAATTTTTACCCCCCTCCCCACCCCCAAGGCTACACAAGTGAGGGGAGACAGATTACACTGCCAACCAACTCAACTAGGCCTTTGGGGACACCCCATTCCTTATTCTAACTCATTTTAATTACTGACAAGTAATGCAAAATAAAACTAAACACATATATGCGAGTTAAATCTTGAAACATGTAGGTGAGCCACATCTAAGAAAGAGGGTTCCAACATTTAGTTCTTTTGTGGGTTCTTATTCTTAATGCTAATCTTAGGGAAAGGTTAAATTCCTACAACAAAGGTGGCATTAAGTCATTAACGTAGGTCCTTTAAGGGTTGGACTCTGTAAATGTGCAGAGATGGGTAACCTTCCCCCTTATACCATTTATTGCCAAGTTTGTTTTTATTAATAAACATTCTCATCACGTGCCAAGATAATCGGTGGCTTATTACATATAAGTTACGCTAGACATCACAATATTCAAGTTTTTATTTGAGTCCCGCCTAATGTGTCATTCATTTATTGAATAATGATTAAATAATTTTATAAGTTATGAAATTTATAATCTAATGCAAGAGTGACATATCATATTAAACTCAAATTGGAACTCAAATGTTATGATCCATAATATTATTGATTACATATAGCTAATTTAGTTGTTCAAAGTAGAATAATAAAAATAGTGTGTAATAAATTAAGATTTCATTTCCAAATTTTATGGATGGGTTTGTTAAATAATTGAGTGTAGAGAAGAAAAATATGGGTTTAAATAATTCTATCCTTTGAGAAAATTTGTGTGAAATCAGCCTTGCTGCGGTGATAGGCCGGTTCACGAAAATAGGGTCTCATCATAGGATCTATTGAATTTTTAATATTAAATTTAAAAATAGTTATATTTGACCCCTCAACTTATCTTTTTAACCACATTATTTTTATTTTAACTTGAAATGTCTAAAATACTCCTCTCTCAATCTCCTTTACCCTCTTTCATTTTTATCCTTGCCAAACATTCATTACAAGTTCACCACAAAAGATATTTTTTTACTAAGGTGTAGTACACTTTCGTTTATTGTATTGCTTGCTGAAACCACGCCAACACCAACAATTGGCAATTCTCCTCCAAGGTGTCCAATATTTTATTTATGGTTTTTTTGTTGGCAATTTGAATTGATTTCATATGTTTATTTTCATGAGTAAATACTTTTAAATACCGTATGGACTTGAAAAACTCCAACCAAAGAAAACCGCTTCAACAGCAAAGTGAGTTATAGTTATAAATGCTTAAGGATTAATAGAACAAATTCTTACAAGAATTCATGGGCATAATCACATAAAAAGATGAGACAAAACATGAACTATTGAGTTAAAACAATAAAAATAATACAGCCACAAATAGGTTTTCATAAATTAGTGTATACAAACTAATATGGTATGAATAGATTGACTGAAAAATGATAACAGTTAATTTTTTTAATTTTCTGGACTCATAATGATTTTATATAATCGATCTCTTTATGTCACATCAAATTGTATAAATTTATTCATACAAAATGATTGTGTCTCTATCATTACTTAAAAAAAATGAAGGGTATTTGTGAAAATAAACAAAGATAATTAAGAAGTAGAAGTTGTTGAGATAAATTAATAGTCAAATACCATTACTCTAACTTTAGTAAATTTTTTATAATACCCACTACTCTACCATCCGACAGATCGCCATTGAATCAATCCACCACCTCAACATGTCTCACACAAGTTTTTCTCCTCTCCCCGTTTAAGCATTCATGTGTCTTTTTAGTCATTAACAAAGATCATGAAAGAAGTAATTCACCTTTCACTTCTTTTATGTTTAATCGTAGAGTTAATCGACAGGGTTATGAAAGGAATAATTTTAAAAGGTTTGGGCATAAGTTGATATTTTTGGAAATTATCCAAGAAAAACCTCACCACTTCGCGTTTTTCGACACTTAAACCCGTAATCAAAACACAAAGTCGAACGAAAGCTCGACCACTCAAGCTCCTCACGCCGCCGAAATCCCGCTGCAATGCTCGTTGCTCTCCACAAGAATGCCACAAGCTCGTCCCTCACCTCCGACAGTGAGTTCGTAATGTTCATAATAAAATTTTAGGCATTATTTTGGCTTGAATTAAAATTATTGAACAAGAAAACTCACGTGACTGTACTTGTTCATCTATTAGTACAATAATGTGTTTTTTTTTATAGTCTAATTTCCTTTCTAGAATTTATTAGCTCTTTTCAATTTTATCAAGTTTAGAGTTAATAACTGAAAGTCCGCTGATATAAATTTACTGTTTTAAATTGTTTATAAAAAATATGGAAGTTTGATGTTAAAAGACAATACGGTGAAGAAAATTATTTCAGTAGTAAATTGTTAGTGAATAAAATAAGTACGGTTATTATTGAGATGGATAATATCAATTAGACATAGTTGGTGGACAAGTGGACTAACATAGTTATAAATGGCTGACACCTGTATTAAGTTGACGCCTAATCATTTCACGATAAAAGGTTTAAGGACGGAGGAAAAAAGGAAAAAGGAAGCAGAGCAAGTAAGAAGAAGGCAGAGCAAGAAAAAAAAGAAACAAAGAAGTCAAGCTAGAAGCCATCAAATAGCCAAGAAGATATAAAGAAACCGAAGATTATAAGCTGGGAAAAGCAAAACCAGAGAGTGCTCGCAGCAGCAAGAACAATGAACAGCAGCTTATTTGTTTGCAACAACATAAATAATTAATTTTTATAGAAGAAAAGTAACCAAAAAAACTTATAAGATATTTATAAAAAAATATGGATTTTATTTTTGGTAAATTGCTATAATTATATCTTTCTGATTGATTTAATATTTATCATAATGAACCTAAACATGTACTTTCTATTTACAATCTTATATTTTTGTTGTGTTGGTTACAATTTTGCAGCGACTAAGATACTAAAATTTTGTACGGCCGTTAGTGAAGCATCAATTTTGGAATACATTGACAGCGTGATCTCAAAATGCACTTCCTAGAAGGGCTCATAAGGAGCAAGCTCAACCGTAAGTGACACAATTTCCCTTTCAAAATCTTTCGTTTTGGGGAGTTATTTGGAAACCATTTTGAGATGAAATATCTTTGGTCCATGTTAGACAATCGATGAAGAAATATGGGCTTCTTGAAAAGCACAAGGACTATGTTATTCGTGCAAAAGCATATCACAAGAAGGAGGAGAGTATACAGGTGACATTTCTACTGCCACAATTATGTTTTAATTCCTGCATCGTCATTCTTCTTTGCTTCTATTTAACTGTTAGATGTTGTCCCCGCTTGCGCATGGCTGTGTTTTGTTCTGCGTGGTTGCTTACAGAGACTCAAAGAGAAGGCAGCATTTAGGAACCCGGATGAATTTTACTTTAAAATGATCAAAACGAAAACTGTTGATGGAGTACATAGACTAGAGTAAGTTTACCATCGCATTGCTTTTCCTCATAATAATTTTCTTCTTCTTGTTTACGAATTGTGATTGACTGCCTGGTCTTATTCTTTTAGGAGTGGGGCAAAAAATTACATGCAAGAAGAACTTATGCTGATGAAGACCCAGGATATAGGATATGTCCTTCAGAAACTGCAAAGCGAAAGAAATGTTAGTGATGGCCTCTATATTGTGTTTACGGTGCATATGAGGATTGGCTTTTCAATTACATTTGCCATAGTTATTTAAAAAACTATTTTCTGGTGCAGAAAATCAAAAAGTTAACTAGTATGTTGCATTCTCTTGATAATAATCCATCAAGCAGACATGTTTACTTTGCTGAAGACAGGTTTGTGTTGGCAATCTTATATATGGAGAATATATAGGTTCTTAGTAAAGACAGGAGTGCTCGAATGATAGTTACTTATGAATTATTATGTGGTGATCCCCTCCCCCTTTTGTTTTTAATTTAAATACTGAGTTGGAATACCTGCGTCATGTAATGTGATGCTGAACTATAATGTTATTAGTACTCTAATTGTTTTTTTCAATGCCCTTAATTTATTTACTCTTAGTTTAATAAAATTTCAAGTAGCATTATTATCATTGTATTGTTAGGCTCTTTTATGTCATAGAAAAATATTTTTACGATGCATTTGTTTTTAAGTCTGGAGTATTTTTCAATGAAAATATTGTCACAATGTGTTTGTTGTAAAGTGTGGAGTATTTTTCGATGTTTTGAGTTGTCTGGAACAATTATTGGTTCCATCTTAGCTTGAATTTGCTACAATACGTTAAGCAATCTGCAGATCCTTGCAATAAGTTATTTGAAGTTGGCAATGAATATTTGGATTGCTTTTACCCTGTACTTATTGTATTCGTGCAGGGAAGAGGCAAAAGAAATGAAATCTCAATCTGGATGAAAGGATACATTGCCTGCTTTTGATGACATTCCTGATCACATTAAGAGGTAGGTGTTGAATGTTTAATGCATTGTGTTGGACAAGAGTACTTTTCACAACCCGAGCTTATTCTTGTCTGATGATGTTCAACCAGAGTTGTTTTCAAGTTGTTCACAGACTACGTTGCATATTTTCCATCTGCAGGAAGACTGCTGCTTCCTACAGAGAACTAGAAGGAAGGAAAAAGAGAGTGCAGGAGTTGGAGAAACTGTATGTGGATATGTCATTGCAGAAGGAATTACAAGTATAAAATGATCTCTGACCCCCTTTCTCTATCTGTCTATTGAGTTGGACTTGGACATGGATATTACTAACAACATTTGTCCTTTTCTTTAATGATTAGAAAAAGGGCCGGAAACACAGACTACGTGAAGAGGAGATTGTCTGCCCAACCTCCAAGGCTGTATGTGAGGGCGGTCTGAGCGGAAGTGGTAAACAGGGTGCATTTTGAGGGAATTTTGTCAAATTTGTCCACTCTACTTGTTTTGTAACTTGTGTTATGGAAGGAATTTGGCCCAGTAGACTGAGAGTTATGTGCTGTGGGCTGAATTAGGACCATGCAGTTTGCATGAAGATTCTAGCTGATGAATGATGATGATGGGTGTGGAAACTGGAACGGAGTATTGAATAAAGTCAAAATGTAATCCTAATAATTTCTGAGTGTAGACTGACAACCTAATGAATTTTTTGAGTGGTGTTTTGGCGGTAGCTTTCGTCGTATCGTTTAAACTTCAATAAATTTTTTCTTGAAACTAGCGCTGTATTTTAATTGAATTTGGATGTATTGAACTTATGGGTAATGTGTACTTGTTTTAACGCGGAGGTTGCTGATGGTTATTCACGGTTTGGATAGTTCTTCGCACTCAACACACTGTTTCATTCACGGCTCATCACATCATGGCCATTTCATTTACAACCCCTGAAACATGCAATACAGGTGGCAACAAGAGACGTGGCTAAAGATAGTGGTGAAATAAGATCTATTTTGTTATACGAACGCCAGTAGAAATTTTAAAACACAAGGAAAATACAAATGAAGCAGCGGCCACCGAATTGTATCATATCAAGCTGTATTAAATATAACCATCATCATGATGGTAACTTGCTATTGTTTATATATCACAACAAATTTTCCATCGAAAGCAGGTACAGAGTCTTCAAGTATGATATTGTTTTGAGTAGTATCATTTGTTCTCACAAACAAAGGAAATATGAAAACTTTCATATGTTTTTCATCCAGCTTGAAGAATACCTAGTATAAAGTGTGGTTCTGTATCATCTCAAGAATTTGGCAGCTACATATTCTGCAAGTGCCAAGCTTGAAGTTAGACCTGGTGACTCAATACCGAAAAGGTTAACAAGACCAGGCACCCCATGAGTGTCTTCTCCCTGTATAATGCAGAGTAATTGTTTTGTTGTTACTAGTTAAAGAACAAAGACAATAAATCTAACTTCCTTAACAAAAATTTATATATATATAAAATAGCACCGGTCATGTTATGTACTTAATTCAATAGTTCACATATAAGGTAATATGCAAGCAATAACCTGGATTACAAAATCAACGGGAGACTGTCTAGGTCCTGAAAGTTTTGGTCGAATCCCTGCATAACTGGGCTGTAAAGATCCATCCCGCAGGTTGGGGTAGTACTTTCTTATCTCTGGATAAAATCTTTCAGCACGATTTGCATTTACAGAGTAGTCAAACCTGGAATAAAGATTTTAACGAGTTAAATTATAAGCAAGCAAAGCATCATTGAATTATATGGACATGCCACAAAAGAGAACAGCATTCTGAGATCCACCGTAACTGTTGAATCCATTTCTATTACATGGTAAAGTATAAGGATTACATCTTTATAGATGGGTAAATTTGTTTATTGTCACCAATTTGATAAGACACATATAAATCAGCAGACAGATAAATTTCACTAATTTGATACAAGCTTCAAGGTTCATCCAAAAGGAACATTCTTTCCATTTTGCTTGACTAAGATACTCTCATCAACTTCAAGCAGCAGAATGCCAGAAT
This sequence comes from Luvunga scandens, assembly GCA_030449905.1. Taxonomy (NCBI): domain Eukaryota; kingdom Viridiplantae; phylum Streptophyta; class Magnoliopsida; order Sapindales; family Rutaceae; genus Luvunga; species Luvunga scandens. Next base: position 5,377,633 of record JASUUG010001265.1, read on the forward strand.
CCTTTTAAACCCTATACTAAGATATTCTAAAGTCCCCTCCAATATAAGCAATTATACCCTCTTAAGACATTCAGGATCCTGCTGGACACGTATACCAATCAAGCTGGCTGCTCAGATGATCAATATTTAAGTAAGATGTGCTTTCTTCTGATACTCTATGCCATTGGCAATGAATGCTTATAACACCTTTGAAGAGACTATAAAAGTACATATCCAACCTATGAAATCTCCATCACCAACTAAAGAAATTTATCTCTAAAAAGAGCAACACGTACAACCTTAATCAAGACCATTGCCCTAACATGAGCATTTACTGTGAACTCTAAAGGAAATGCCTCTTGCATACTCAAAAAGCTCTAAACTTAGCCACTTATTACATCACCATGCCTTCTTCAATTTCAACACATCAGCACAATTGCATATGAACTACTTGAGAACCTACAAATAGGTAATCACAAGTACATTTCAGGCATTTACTAAAGAGGAAAAACAAAAGTACTAGTTCCACATGGACCTCACTGCACATAAGATCCATACACTAGGACTGATGAAAAAATGGGCAAACAATCCATTGAGCACTTCAAAGAATTGTTGCTTATTCAAAGTCCAAACTAGAAGATTTCTGCAACCAATTCTCTCCCATACACCATTGCAATAGAACTTAATCATGCTACAAGCAATAAATGATGGAGAGAAGGAATAAGAGACTAGAAAGAAAGAGTACCCATTCAATAAGCTTAATGTATCATCTATGCCATCGATCCACTCAACATCTGGGCCAAACTTGATCTGGCCATCCAAATCCAGAGTAACATGTACTCCGAGGCCACCATCTTCAGGTATAGGATATATCAAATGTTTGAAAGGAGCAACTTTAGTATTTGCAAGGGAAAAGTAGCAACCACGAGCATAATAAGCAGGCGGAATAAAAACATTATCTAGACCAATAAATCTCTTCGCAAGAGCTGGGGCACTCAAGCCTGCAGAGTTCACTACAAGCTTAGGAATAAGTGTAAGCTCCGGCCACAACGGAGATTCCCCATCCCAGTTTTGGAGATCTTTGCTTTCAGATATATAAAGGTTCATACAATTTCCTTCGAGATGGCCACCAATGACCGTAGTATTATAAGAGAAAGTTGTTCCATGATTTTCCGCTTCCCCCTGGACCCACATTGGGTTGTTATCCCTGTCAATATGCAGTCATAACTTATGCACAAATGTACCTCAAAATTCTATTCAAGCATGTACGTTATTAAGCAACTACTAACTATCATGGGAAAATGCATACCATTAGGGATAGCATTAGGGAATGACTATCAACAATCCCAGAAGCAGGTGATAGTAAGGCCTTCACACATTGCAGTTCAGGTTCCATTTTCATGGCTTCGAAACCCTCCAACAGTCTTAGGCCGTGAACACCGTTTGTAGTTCCGCGCTTCATCAGATCATTCAACTGTGGAATCTCTAATGGCCTAGTAGCAACTATTAGTTTACCAATCTGTTTATGAGGGACCTCATGTTCAGAGCAATACTTGTACAGCAATTCTCTTCCTCTTACGCAGAAAATTGCCTGCAATACACACTATTTGAAAGCTAAGCTGCTAACAACCTAAAGCAAAATGAGGCTAAAATTCAAAGTAGTCAGCAAAAACCTTGACCTTGAGGGAATTGAGAGGATAGTAAATGCCGGCGTGAATGACTTCGCTGTTGCGAGAGCTAGTGCCGGTGCCGAAGGTGGGACCCGAATCAAGGACAAGGACCTCTCTGCCTTTCAGCGCCAGCTCTCTTGCAACCGCGATGCCCACAACGCCGGCTCCAATCACTACACAATCAACTTTCTCTTTCGCGGCCGGGGCAGCGGCGGCGGTTGTTGACATCCTCCTCAGGCTTTTCAACGTGTGTTTCAGCATTTTCTTCTGATTGCTAGTGCAAGCCTCAGGGGGGGTTATGATTTGTGATTTGTGATTTGATTTTTTAGTTAAACTGATGTCATCCGCTCTTTCGGTAATTCAGTTCATTTGAAGCCAGCCGAAGATTTTATTTGCACACCACAAATCAACGTAAAATTTTGCATCAGATACGACAGGTCCTCTAAAATGTTAACGACATTCCATTCAATGGTTATAACAATTGCCGACATAACGTCTTATATAACCGACAAGCGTGAAAATATGCGCCGCCGGAAATATATGTTTTCATAAATGACATGTCAATTATTTATTCAACATAAAACCGACATGACATATATATATTTTACCAGACAAACGACTAAACCATTATCAGCCACTGGCCCACTGTTTCAGTTGGCGCCAACAAAAGCGAATGTCTAAATCCTTCTCCTTCATTTACAATTGACACACATAGACATACGCAAGCTCTCCGAAATGAAGCCAATTCATGATTGGGTTTGGGTGTTTCAAACAGCTTCTAATTCCTTGTTTGGATTTGATTAAGTGGAAGCGATGTGTCGGCTAATTATGAATGGGCATATTAGGAATCGAGCTGGTCACAATTTGGGCAGGACAACCTGCCAATGTTTCGTTTAATTATGAGATATTCTGGTTACATTGTAACAGATGCTAATAATGGCAGAGCTTTAACTATTCTATTATTTTGTCGAAGCTCAATAAGCTGATCATAAGGTTCTGCAATTTTCTCTTACGTATCGCGTAATTGTTATGATATGAAAGTTTGACTTACGTTAGAAATCTTAGCACTTGCTAGGAGAAAATGAAATCATGAATATTCGTTATGGAGCTTGCAGAGAACATTTATGTTGTACATCGAGTCACTGACTGGCGTTGGATTTTCATACTTAAAACGGAGGCTCCGATTATATTTCACGGGACGACACCTCTACTGATAGGCATTTGCTTGCAGATAATTAACAAAGATTCTATGTTAATTTAGTCGATTAATGAGTTTCGATAACGGAGTCTTGATTTGAGATATTGCAGCTGAGGTTCATTTGAGATTCATTGTGAATTGGCGAAGGCTATGCAGGTAATGATTAAAAGAGAAGTTTTTTTGTTCATCCAACTCTTGCGTCTTGATTTGAGATATTGGAGCTAAGGTTCATTTTTTTTTTTTTTAAAGGAAAGGGGGTGGGCAAGTCCAAATTAATTTTTACCCCTTCTCTACCCCCAAGATTCGAACCCGAGTCCATACAAGTAAGGGGCGACAGACTGCACTGCCAACCAACTCGGCTACATCCTTTGAGATGAGGTTCATTTGACTTGTTAGATTTATGCTTTTCAGGTCACTAAGTTCCACAGCTTGCTTTACCAGCTTGGTGATAATGATGCACAACAGGCAGCCTAATTCTAAACACGTCAAGCTCAAATCAACTGCTGTAATGACTAACTGATCATTAGTCATGCAATTTTCCCTACTGAATGATGAAAAAACAGGTCTGTGAACAAGGTGATTCTATAGCGGCAGTGGCTTGCGGGCTTGATGGAGGTTCACTTAGTCAAGGCTGGAGTGAATGTGATGCTGCGGGACGTCGCTATCCTCTTGAAAAAAGTATTTGCTCTCTTTCAAACTTGTGACAGTATAAAGGATGCAAATTGCTGCTGCCTTGATATATTTTTCCGAAAACATGTGTCGATTTAATTTCCTGAAGTAGGTCCTATATGGAGATGATAGTACAATATTGATGCATGTGTACTTCGTATTACATGCGTGCATGCCATGATTTAATGCCCAAATGATGTTCTCGTAAGTTACAGAATATGGTGAAGCATGATTCCCTTATATATAGCTCAATTGTATAAGCTCTTTTCTATTTTTTAGTTTTTTCACGTAATCTCATAGCCATGGGTAGCATAGGCAAAGTTGCACGAAATTTTGAGGAATCTTTAATTTGAAGTGAACTTTGCTTAAAAGTGCTGCACCCTGAAGAGTATTAACCCCATTCTTGATATTTTGGCTTGACATTAATGTTCCATACACATTGATTATAGATAATTTGTGACATCATTTTAGCAACGGCTATCCTTAATCTGCATCGTATAATGGAGAAAAAAAAAAACTTTTCTGAAAACAGAAGTTATTGCATTTGAAGTTTATTGATGAAATTTCTATTGATTTCGAACTTTATCCTTAAATTTTAAAAATGGCACTTGGCCCCTGCTCGTCAAGGTTACAAATATATCAAGGGGAAAAAATTTTTGAAAAGTTATTAAGAAAACTCATTAATAAAAGAATACTACCATCTGTAGGAACAAAAAAAAAAATACTGAACTCATTCATCTAATATATTAGATGGTATGATAGTTAAATATCTAAAGTTTATAAATAACAAGAATTTACCATAAAAAAGTGTATTATTAGATATACATAACTAGATATGGGTTTAACCAAAAAAAAAAAAATTGAGTTGCCCCGACATGAGAGTGTAAGATGCATACATGTCGAGCTCGCTGGGAATGCGGACCCAAAAAAAAACATAAAAAAAAAAATCGGTAATATGTATAAACATTAAATTAGATATTTCTTTAATTAATAAAAAAAAAGTAATAAACTAATGGGCCATATTGACTGATCTTTAAGAAATTGGGCAAAACCAAGCCCAGGAAAAATGGGCCTAAATTGCAGCCCCGTAACGAACAAAGTAAAATTAGTAAAAGAACCAAACGGAGAGGAGGAAGACGCGGAGACAGAGATTGGATTAGACTTACTTGCAGTGACTGGGAGTGAGAATGAGAATTCCAAACCCTAGAAGAGGTTCGTTCTCAAACACACAACAAAACCCAGATAATCCATTCAACGTTCAAAATTTGTCTTCAGTTTCAATTCTTTTAAGCTTTTTGAAAAAACCCCAAGCTTTCCCTTTTTTGCTCTCAATCTTTGTTGTGCTGACATGGCTCTCTCTCAGATTACAACACCCTTCTTCCCGTTTTGAATTGAACAAAAATAACCATGAGAAATGGAGCAGCACCAAAGATGATGATGCGAAGGCTAATTTGGTCAGATTCAAATCTGACCATCTACCTTCTTTGATTCTCAAAGACAGGCGGGGATGGTTTCTGAATCCTATCTCTCTTGCCATTGATGCTGGCGTTAAAGGTATTATTGTGTTTTTATTCATTGCAATTATTATCTATCCGGTATTTTTCTCTGTTAATACAGTAATTGATGGATTTGATAATTTTGGAGTAAAATGGAAGTTTGAGATACATTTGTAATGTAATGAGCTTGCATTGTTTTGTTTCCGTTCAGGGGGAGCGGTGTCTTGCGTTTCTTTACATGTTGGCGAAATTCAACCGGGTGTGTTGAGGGGGAATCACAGGCATTATACTCTAAATGAGACGTTTGTTATTTGGGGAGCTAAAACAAAATTCAGGGTATGCTTCTCTTTGTTAGAAGGGTAAATATTTCTATTTGAATAAGGATTTCTAGAAAAATGTTTAGTGTTTACCAAAAGCTTTAGCACTCTCAAAATTATGCTGAAGCACAACAGTTATAAACGGGCTCTAAAGTTGAATAAAGTGTTTGTATATTGAATTTTGAAGTCAATATTGGGAGATGCTATTCTTCCCCAACTTATTTACGATTTCTATATCCCATCATCATGGTGATTGACTTGACTTTACCATCTTAGTTGCTATGGTTCATCAACCACTTAATAACGTGAAGTTAATTGGTATATCATTGGGATACAGAATTTGTAAATAAGTTGAGGCACTGGTGAATATTTGATGGTCTTAAATTTGATTAAGTACTCAACATGGTATTTCAATGAAACCAAATCCCTTTTAAATAAATATAGTTTGCTCATTTTGCAAGTTAACTTTTTGGTGATACTGAGGTTCAGGGGACATTGTGTAATATGTTAATGCACATAAACATTCTAAAATATTTGTTGAAAGTTCTTTTGATGAACCTTTTTCCAATATTTAAAGTCACTTTATACTTGTTACTCCTGGTATAAATAGCTTTAGTATCAGTTTCTTTTTCTTTCCGCAAAGAATTCAAATTTTTGTGATGGTTTGCTGTTGTATCTCAATCGGTGATCTTTCATCTGGGCATCTCTCAACATGTTTGTCACATGAGCTTACAGTTTTATCTGGTGGAGTAACATGACCTGATATTGGAAAACAGATGTGGGTCTTCTGTAATTTTCTTAGTACGACAGGCTTTATTTGTTTTTCTTGTTTTGTTTGTTTCTTTTTCACCTCAAATAATAATAGAAGAAAATGAAACTTTCTCATAAAAATTAGCATATAGATGTGTGAATTTAGGTGTTTGCCATAAAAATTATATTATATTAAATTATAATATATGTCCTTGTTTCATATTTTTCTCTTTGTTCTGCAGCTGGAGAATAATCAGATAGGTGATAAAGGCTATGCTGAAGTGGTAGTTGGTGCAGATGAGGTTGCTGTTGCAGCTAGCCCACAGGGAACAGCCCATGCTTTAGTGAATGTTGATCCGATACATAGCACATTCTTTATTGGGTGCCAAGACGGTCTGATTAACTCTAACACCTCAACTTCTGATTTTAATGTTTGGAAAGATCTCTGAGTTGCCTTTTGTCATTAATACCTGTTGCCCCTAGTTCATGATTTGTAAATAATATGTTAAGCTAATTTGTTCAGTATGAAACCACAATCTATAGGCTATTTTGAGATTAATATAGTATGATGAAGTGAGTGTTTGTAGCATATATGGACGCAAGTTACTGTTGTTCTTGCCCAAAATAATTCTTTCGTTTTTTAACCATTTGCCATGTGGACATTCAATGGCTTTGGGCTTTAGCTGCCATTATTTTTGCACAGCACTTGCCGACTTGATCCATTACTGGCTGAATCTTGATCCCTTCGGCGCTCGAGTCTTTTCAATGTTTCAGGCATCTTAGTTATGCACTGCTTCGGGCAAAGTAGCATGATTGATTTAGGCAAAGTGAATTTGTTAAAAAAACAAATAAACAAACAAAAAATGCAAGAAAAGGACAGATACTTACAAAATTGATCCATCGTCAATTAAGATTGGCTCCTTGACACCTCCAAGGGTGTGGTAAGGGGTGGTGAGGGGTGGTAAAATTTGTATTTGGTACCCCCTCTCGTCGCGCGAGCTGGACTCGTGAGACGGGGTAGCCCGCGCTCCCTTTGCGTGTGACGGGCTCCCCTGCGCGCGCCTCCAGCGCCTCCCGCGCTCCTCGCGCGCCATTCCCTTGCGTCCTGTGCACAATGGTACCCCCTCTCGCCAACAAAACCCACACTTCAAATTTTTTCATGCCATCTCACATATAACAACCAACACAACTTAAATAATCCCCTAATTCCATTTTCATTATACAACTTAATTCTTAGAGTAATTTCATCAAACATTTGATATGCGATATTTTAAAACTTATCACTCCAACAATATTTTTCCATTTCGTCACTTCAACAACATACATTCTTCTACAACACCAATTAAATTCACTCAAATTATTAGAAAATTGTGAAGTTTTCTTACCTAGGTTGTGGATTCTTTGTAATTGTTGGATTTGTTTCCGGTTCGTATGGATTTCTTTAGGTTCGGTTAGGTCGTTGTCTCGCCGTCGTCGTCTCACCGTTGCTGTCGCCGATCAAGTTGCCGTTCACCGGTCGCCGTTTCCCGTGTAGAACTATTGAAGGTGGCTATATACGATTTGGCTTGTGGAAGGAGAGGAAGGAGAGGGTAATTTTGGCCAAAATTTTCTTTTTTGACTAATTTTGATAGAAAATATTTTAGTTGGCTAAATGGGAAAATGAAAAAAATTATTAGGTTATTTTTGTCAATTCCCCCCATCTTTTTCACCTTTTTAAAGAAAAAAAAAAGATTAGCTCCTTGACTTTAGAAGAATATGATCCTGTTTCTTTACTTTGTAAGAGCAAGTGTTTCGCCAATCGTGTGCGTCCGTGCTTACAAGCAAAATCTCGTTGCTCATGTGGATAATCTTTGAAGACAGTTTCTTGGAAGCGATACAGCAAGTTTCCTAGATCGTACACGCAATGTTGTTATAAGGGCCTGGAAAGTTGGAACTGCAGCGTATTTTCTTCCTTTGTTATTTAGTTTATGGTATTATACTTAACATCTAGCTTGTGCGTGGAAGTGTTGAATTTCTTTGAACTAGACGAAAGCAGAGTTTCCCCAAAAACAATCTTGTTAACATAGAAAAGAAATCTAAAAACAGTTGGGTGATATAACTTTGAAGTCGTAAATTGCCTTAATTAAACATTGTCTCAAAAAAAATAAAAATAAAAATATGCAACCTTCGATTCCGAAGCTTAAAAGCCAATTAACGTAATACAGGGGATTACTTGACCCAACATGCAAGTGAAATAGGGCAGGCACCTGATCTCAGCGACTATATACTCTACACGAAACCAGGCAATGAGAGATATCCCACTTTGTAAATTAAGAGGTAACAAATCGCGTTCGTATTAACTTGCAAATAATGGAGACCAAGGGAAACAAGAGAATCGCTGTTCTAGTTGGATGCAATTACCCCAACACCAAGAACGAGTTGCGTGGGTGCATAAACGACGTGCTAGCGATGAGGGATGTGATAATGAACAGGTTCGGCTTTGATCCGAACCATATCGAGCTTTTGACTGATGCGCCGGGGTCGTCGGTGATACCTACGGGGGCTAATATTAAGGCAGCTCTTGATCGGATGGTGAGTAAGGCTGAAGCAGGTGATGTGCTGTTTTTCCATTATAGTGGACATGGTACAAGGATTCCTTCTTTGAAGCCTACTTGGCCTTTTAGGCAGCAGGATGAAGCTATTGTGCCTTGTGATTTCAATCTCATCACTGGTATGTTTTCATATGTACGCGCTTCTTCCTATCTTCAAAAATCTATCACATTTACATATTTTCAAATTTTGACGGAGCTAGTTTGTGGCTAGGGGAGTACTGGATAATCAGGAATTCTCATGCATGTATGTACACATTGTTATGCAGATTTGGACTTCAGGCAACTAGTGAACCGGCTGCCAAAGGGGGCCAGCTTCACAGTCATTTCGGATTCGTGCCACAGCGGGGGTCTTATTGACAAGGAAAAGGAGCAAATAGGACCTTCCTCTACTATTGATCAGATGAGAAGCAAACAATTATGTGCCATTAGGCCGAAGACAATTCCTTTCCAATCAATACTCGAGCATCTCTCGTCTGTGACAAAAATAAACACATCCGACATTGGCACCCACTTGTTAGAATTCTTTGGAGCCGATGCCAGCCTCCGATTTCAGCTAGCACCCAATGAAGTGATGGACTTATTTGAATCGTGGTCGTTGAAGCCAGATGATGGAATTCTTCTAAGTGGGTGCCAAGCTAACGAAACTTCTGCCGACATGAGCCCCATGGAAAGCGGAGGCAAGGCGTATGGGGCATTTAGCAATGCGTTGCAAAGAGTGCTGAAGGAGAATTCTGGTCCATTGAGCAATAAAGAAGTTGTGTTGATGGCTAGGAAGATTTTGCAAGAGCAGCGATTTGAGCAACATCCTTGTTTGTATTGCAGTGATGAGAATGCTGAGGCTACTTTCTTGTTACAGCCGGCGGAAAGCTGCTAGCTATAGCTGATCACATCCTGACTGAGATGCTGTTGAGTGTTGTGTTTATTGTTTTACTGCTCCACCTGCGAAAAGAATAAAATTTGTTCTCATGTAATAACAGGGAAAACTTAGTGGTGTGCTATAATAATTTGCGAAAGATAATTCTTCAGTAAACAGCTATGAGAAAAAATCAACTAGTCCTGCCAAAGTCAAACGACAAGTGCTTATCAAATATTTTGATATAATAGATAGCTCAAAAACTAAGACAAACGGAGCTAAACTCTCTTTTCCAAAGCTCTTTGACTCTTGCTCTTTTATCTTCCCTTCAATCATTAGCCTGCTATCAGCAACCATAGCTGTACATCATCCTCCTTCCCCAGTACTCCGGCATTCTCTAAAAGACCTCTTCTTCTAGTTCTTTCCTCAAATTCATACTCTAGAAAATCGATTTCTCTGGCTCTTCTAATCTCATTATATGGACCTCCAAGGCAAACATAAACCACAGAGCTTGTCTCTCCTGCGAAATAAGCCATTTCAAGCATTCATATCTATCAATTGATGACTTGATGGACAAGTTTTTCTGTAAAGGCTTTAGCTATTATTGAAGGATTAATTCAAGTGAATGAAATTATTTGTAACTGTAATTGAAGAGGAAAATAACTAAAAAATGCATCTTGCTAAAAAAATTAACATGCTTTTTTTTTTAAAAAAAAAAAGGTGGAGGGGTGGGCAAATTCGACCTTTTTCATGTAAAACAAAATGAATGAATTTTTTGCTAATTTTGATGGAATATTATTATGGTTATGAGAATTATTGTCTCATTTTGAACATAACAAGGGAAATGGTTAACTTTGTTAAACAAAAGATTGGGAGAACGTCCAAGGATCAACTCGCCTTCGAGGTAGTAGTGAGCAATTAAGGGCCCGGTTGGGAGAGTTGGGCTGCCACAGCCCACTTCCACTCTCTCACTCAACTTTAATCTGCTTGAAATGCGTTCGAAATTGCGATTACGCTAGCCTGCCTGTTTGGCAAAAATTCCAAACTGTCCCTAAGTCTACAAACATACATATACGTATATAGTCATTTTCCAGTGAGAAGTATAAAGAATATAAATTTTATTTATTAACAAAATATGTGTATTTTTACCTGTTAGTATATTAAAATATGTATTTTTTTTTTTTACTTTGTATTAATATCTTACTTTGTTAAATTGAGAATATCCTTCCTAGATAATAATTATATATAGAGAGAGAAAATAAGAAAATTCGCGTCAAACATTCTTTAGTTCCGTGTTCATTTTCTTTTATCCTAAGAAAATAATTAAGAGAAATAGTGCGTAGGATTCTAGATCCTTCAATGATGTAAATGATAAGATTGTTAGAACATAACGTGTCTTAAGTTTCATCCAACAAGATGTAACAATTTCTTATATATATGTACAAACTGCAGAGCATATTGACAAGGACCAGAGAATTGATTAATTAAGACAGTTTAATTTGAAAATGAAGAAAATTAGATAAGAGTGATAGCTAGCCAAGTGATACACTAGAAGAGTAACACTTGGTGATGAAATTGTCTCTGCGCGCTGACTTGACTATCAAGATTACGTAGTGTGTTGAAACTAGGGATTGACGGATTGTACATAAGATGTTGTGTGAAAAGCCGATTACAGGCATATATACATAATGGGATCGGGGGCAAAATGATGAATCATTTCTTAATCTCTCTCTCTCTCTCTCTCTTTTTTTTTTTTTTTTCCACGCGCATTTGTTTATTCCCCAGAGCAGAATGTCATCATATTCCCACATAATTTATTTATTTGGCGGTGGGATGAACTTTTTGAAAGGGCAGTGACATGAGGTCCTTAAAGTGAAGGTAGTGCCCTGAAAAGCTGAGGTATATGCAGTTTTGCACCATGCATGCTCGATCATGAGGTTGCAAGGACCGGACCTTAAAAGCATTGTCCCAATCTCAATTGCTCCGTTCCCATTTTATATGTCAGTGTACACTAAGAGAAAATTACCAAATAAAAAATATCACAAACAGATAATAGATTCAGTTGCATCAACTCAGTCATATTAACAGTGCATGAGTATTGATTAATGTACACGTTGGTATCCCAAGAAAAAAAGGTTAACATGCACTAAAAATCTTTTGGATAACGGACATGCACAATTGCATCAGCTGCTGGGTTATTTTTTCAAGAATATTATCGGTCTCAACAAGATTGGCCACCTCCGCATCTTGAATACATATATATGAAGAGCACATGTGTTGTTTAAAGCCGAGCAAATGTTATTAGAGATAGCAGCTACACTTGCTTCAAATTTAAAGCTATAGCTGTCTTACTTATATGAACCATGAAGCATGCAGCAGCTCATCACAGTAAATTAAAGTGGCATCTGATAAAGGTTTATACACACAGTATAATCTTTTGCTACTGAGGCAGGGCGTGGCCTCTCTAGAGCCATGGCCAGCTTAGCCCCTGCCTAGCTATTTGCTGGAGCTTCAGTAGCCGAACAAATACAAACAGAGTGGGGAAAATTTCTTCCACATATGTATTGTTGATTAATAAATGATATGGATCCGCATAAGCAGCGAAATCCTTTATATGTATATGTATTTAATTTATTTTTTAGCTTAATGATTTAATCTAATTTCCACTCCAACCAAGTGAGCAGGACTTAGATCTCTTATATTCAATATAAGAATTCTCAACTGGATAGCATCCACCAACAATTCTCTTTTTGTCTCATTATTGTATAAGTTAGTATCAATTATAAAAGGTTTTGATTCAATGCCTAACCATCTTGTACAAATATTGGATATATAACAATATTACCTTGACAGGGAGCGAATAAATCATCTAGAGGCTTGAATTGAACAAAAATTTAGTAAGGACAAATGTTGTAATTTTAAATTTAGCTCACGTTTGTGTAATTTTATATTTGACCCCCTCAAAATCATAATTATTGCGTTGTAATCTCTCAATTTTACAATTTATCCATAGTGACTCCGTCGTCGAACCAAAATCCTAAATATAACATTTATAAAAATGTGAAGGAAAGAAGCAGTCATATAATAAGATCACTGAGATCTCGTGCCGTCTTTTATTACCAAAAACAAGAACACTCAATTTTGATAATAGATTAAAAGCCCACTGTCCCTCCAATCCAACGACCCACCCCGTGTTAACGTATAAAGCACCCATTGCAAAAACAAACTCACGTGCATAGTGCGTTGCTGACTTGCTGGTGCTTCAAGTCTATAAAACGTCTTTTTTTTTTTTGCTCAAACGTTTTGCTTTACTTTTGTCTGCCTTTGAGACAGTACAACACAAGTAGCCCTAGTCCTAGACACCGCATTGTCTCTTTCTGCTTTCGATTTTACTGCCGTTTTATCTCACTCACTCTTCCCCAGCCCATTACCATTCACATTCCCCAAATATTCTCCGCGCACACGCTCTCTAACTAAAATTAAGATGAAGAAACAAGATGGATCATCACTTCGATCATCGTCTTACCGCCAAGAAAATTGTCCAAAAAATCTCCAAGCCAAGAGCATCGGTTGCATGTCCGGCATTTTCCACCTTATTTACAAATACAACAATCGCCGTGGCAAATTCATCACTTCCGGTTAGTTTCTTTCTTTGTTTCTTTCATTGTCTTATACATGTCATTTCTCCACCAAATTAATTCATTCGTAGTTATTAATTAATATTGCTCATGATGCGTTAATAATTAGGGAAAAAGCAAGAAAAGAACACGGTGACTTCGTCATCAAAGCAGCGGCAGGAAAGCGATAATAATGATCATGAATTCGGCAGCAATAATAACAACGACAACGGCAACAACTTCATCACGAGACTCACGTCGTGCGACGTGCAGAGGAGTCCGACACTCCCGGCGGAGATCCGTCTCCGGGGGAACAACTTGAAGACGGCGGAGATTTGTTTAGAGGAAGCCGCGGAGAAGAGGAGGAAGTTGATTGAAGCGTTGGAGAAATGCGATGAGGACTTGAAAGAGCTCAAGAAAATTATTGATGTTGTCAAGAGTAGTAGCGTTACCGTTACCGTTGATGGCGAAGACAGTGCTAGTAATAATAAGATCAACGGTGATCTGCAACCGAGTCCAGTGTCCGTGCTTGATGATTTCACTCCTTTGTCGTCGGCTCTCAGCAGCAGCAGCTATCCCAGGCGTTACGCAAATGGTGAGTTTCAGACTTTCACTACCACTCTTTTTGTTTTACTAGAAAAAATATTAATTTTCTTTGTCTTTTGTTTTGTTTTATTTTATATATTGCATGCATGAAAATGAAAGTATGGATTTTTGTTTTTTTAATCTTTATCAGTTAGTACCGCCTATAAAATAATACAAAATAACATTTAAGAAATTAGAAAACGACAGCAATGTGGTATATTTTGAATACCATACAAATTAAATAGAATAATAGTTTAAAAAAAGTTGAAATGTGCTATTATCAATCTCTCTCTCTATATATATATATTGTCATATCTCTATCTAATTACGGTGGGTTTTTTATTTTTCCGCTATTATTATGATTATCGTTTTCAATCAATTCACTTTGCTCACATAGAATGACGGTGGTTTAGAGATGATATAAATTTTATACACACTTTGTTTCGGGAATTTAGGGATTTCATGCCACTTTAAGAAGAAGAGACTCAATGCCCTTTCCTATGTAAAGCGGCACCAACACATGCCAAAGGTTTAGGATTCCAAGTTGTAAATGATTTCATCTTGTGTGCAGACCATTATGACAAACTGTGTAGTGGGAGACAAACAATAATGGCAATTACCCAAATCATCAGCTGATCAAAAAATGTTAATAATGAGTGACAGCTGTTTCAATTAGTTAACAACCCTTCTCTTTTGTTTGACAGAGTCAATAAAGTGTCTTAATAATAAATATTAACATCCTTGAATTCATGCATAGTTTCTTGAGGATCCAATTAGAAATGAAGTCGAGGACAAATTAGACTGAAAAGTACCCATATAGATGAAACCTTAGGCTTTACTTCATCAGTGTGGCCCATATAAGCAAATTCTTTGCAAGCAAACTCTTCAATGATGCAGTCAAAGATGACATTAGGAAAAAGAAAAAGGAGACGAACAGAAAGAAAAGAAGCATCAACCTTAGGCGTAGGTCCCCCGGACGAGAGCAGTTGAATAGGTCCAGCAGCAACGCACTTAAGCAAGTGTTGTCACTATTACTTACTACAGATGATACAAAAGTGATTTTCAGATGAGAAATGTTTTCACCTATTCATCCAAACAACAATCACTCTCCAGCTTGACATTTACTTTTTCCTTTTCCTTTCATTTTGACTTTAATTAGTATCAATGATCGATACTTATCTGGTAACATGATTGTTTCTCATGATATGACCGGTTCATGGAATAATTAATAATAAAATCTTATAGGATAGATCTACAATTAAATATGTTGGAAAAAAAATTCAAGTTTTTAAATGTTTTTTTCTTAGTCTCTCAAATTTTCGCTCCTAATCCCAAACTTATTATATATTATTGGAAGATTGTCAATTTCGCTCCTACTGTAATTAGTATAAACCATTTGTCTTTCTGTATAATAATCAATAACCTCCCTGACAATATAAGTTTATAATATTACTTTTAGTTTCGAATATACTCTTATTCATATTTATTATAGATTAAATAAATCTCATAAATAGAAATTAAAGTAAAAATTAAGTATTAAAATAAGAAATATATGTTTTGATGTGAAAAAAATTAATAATAAAATATTTTTCTTGTAATTTTTTATTTTATAAACATTTTCTTATAATAAATACATAAGAAAATTATTAGAAAATGATAAAAAATTATTATAAGAAAACTTGAATGATAAATAAAAATTGTTATAAAATAAATAATAAAATATTTTTCTTGTCCTTTTTACATTTAATTTTAAAATATTATAAAATATTTATTAGAAGAAAATGTTTACAAAATAAAAAAGTATAAGAAAAAATTTTATTATTAACTTTTTGTTCACATCAAAATATATATTTCTTATTTTTAATACTTTTTTTATTCAATTTCTATTCAGATGATTTATTTTATTTATAATAAATATAAACAAAAGTGTATTTGAAAATAGGGGTAATATTATAAACTAATGCTGTCAGAGGGGTTATTGGCTATTATAAAAATAATAAGGGGATAGATAATATATATTAATTACAGTATGAGAGAAATCGACAATCTCCCTATATTATTTGAAACCTCAAGTTTCTGTTATGCTCCAAATTTTTATTGCTGACTCTCCAATTTTTACCGTTTAGGCATAATAAACCACGAGGGCAAAAAGTCATAGAGGCACAATATTAGAGCTAAAATCTAAAAAGAGTATTTAAAATACATTTAATGATACAAACTGCGTTATATTAATTGTATTCTATTGTCAATGCAAAGAGTATATTGTGTTGATTAATTTATTTATCTTGTACATTGTGTTGCAGGACGAGCAGCAGGATTGCAGCAACAGAAGCAGAAACAAAAGAAAAAACCAGGAGAGAAGGACACTGCTATGAGCAACGTATGTTTGGTGGAAAAGACGAGCAGTGATACGGCAGTAAAGAGCTGCAGAGAGAACGTGGCAGCAGTGCAAGTAATATCGCCCATGTGGGGAAGCAAGGCCATGATAGATAGTTTAAACGAAGTGTGTAGAGATATCGCATGGGGTGAGACAAGAGAGGTTGGGAGAATTGGATTCGCTTTACAAGATTATATCTGCCGCGACTTGATTGACGAGTTCGTTAAAGACCTACTTGGATCCTTTTGCATGTATAAGTACTCATTTCCATTTGAAGCGTGCAGGAGAAGCCTCCGTTTTTAGTGATTTAACTATTAATGAATATGCATGTCTCCTATCTTAGTTACACAAGAGCCACCCGCCTTCATTTTTCTTGTTACGTTTTCTTTTTTCTTTCAATTTTCGAACCTTCCATCCGAAGTTAAAACGAAATAGTTCTAATTGGCGGAAGGAGAGGCAAGAATTAACCCCTAGAGAGGAGGCTCTTGATCTTGAGTTGCAAAGCTATTTTGCTTGTTCACTTAGTAGAAGGTAAGAGACATAAACAAATTGGAAATCTAAGCGACAACTTAAGGGTTATTATATGCTAGGTATGATCCTAGTATTGAAAATATTAATTGAAAGGATTATGTTAACATGTGATGTAAGAACATGCCTAAAGAAATTAAAAACTACATAAAAAGAAAAATCCTCTCTATTTGAAAAATATCAAATGGTATTTATTTTTAAAATAATTTTCGTGTTGGGTGCTGCTTTTGAATTGGGCTTTCATTTGATCAGATTGAAAGCCCAATTCAAGTCAAAACGATAAGTTTCAAAGTTTTGATATATGCTTAGCCATAATATTTGACGGTTGGTTCGATAAGGCTGGCTGGGAATAGTGCGAGAGCGACGGACCCATGACGTGGCAGTCAACGTGAGTGTCCGATCTCACTCTCCGCGTACAAACCGCGTAAACGCGTTCTCCTGATTTTTATTATATTCCATTTGATTTTCTTTTTTCCCTCTTTACTTTACGACAGATTCTTTCAAAAGATAATAAAGGGAAGAAAAAAAAAAAAAGAATACAAGACCAAAGAGAATTACTATCCACGGACAATTAAAAATCAAAATTTCAAGCGAAAAAAACAAAAGCACAGAGAAGTTCATAACTAATCAAACGACTACGCGTAAAGTAAATAGATCTCCACAGAATTCAATACAGTATACAGCCAACGTACACAAGCCGTTATGAAGGCAATCATAATGGCCCTGCCACGTGTAGAATCGTTCTACTTCTGTCACGTGTAATCATGAATGATGATCTTTTCTAAAAACGTCACCTGCTTACTATGTTCCCTCGGGCAGTTTAGCCTAGCTCTTTCTTAATCTATTTTATGTTTGGATCTGCGTGCTTACCGTTATACCCCTAAGAAGTGAGACTTCTCGGGTGTGTGTGTCTCTAATCTGGAGGAATTTTAAAACTTTTGATGACTTAAATACCCTTTTAGACAGTCTGTGACAGCTTTATAAATTAGACCAAAAAAATTAGAAATAACTATATTTTAATCTCGAAGAACACACTACATAGGAAATATTTATCTTTTAGCTTTTATTTCCTTTTATTAAACGGTTCAATTAATATACGATTTTGAGATTTATATTCTATAGTTATAGTCATCAGCACTGGTAACAAACTGATTTGTTTAGTTTTGAAGGAGAAAAAATAAAATACTTTTAGATTAATATAAAAATACCACGAAGAATGATATCAAGGTAAAATTTTTTTATAATCTTCAAAAAATTTCATTATAAAAGTTTTACGTAAAAGTTGATGCAACATAATCACAAAAACATATTTATTTATTAAAAATTTAATTTTTTATGTGGACTATGTGATAATTTTATGTAAAAAAATATATTTAATTGACATGACTTTTGTGTAATAGTATCTAAAAAGAGCTCATATCTATTACATTGATTATAATTATTACGGAGGTGTTAATTAATTCAACTGATAAAATTTTTTATGGTGGTATAAAAAATTAAAAAATCAAATTGATCTCACTTAAATTAAAAAAAAAGAGATAACATCTTATTCATTTAAAAAAAATAGTTATGAAAACTAACAAAATTCACGTGAGAGGGCATTACGGTCATGGCAGTTATTATTTTAATAAATATTATATTTTAATGATTTCTTTTAATATTTCTTGCTGTTATTAAAATGTATGAAGTTAATCAAGCGAGCAATGTAGCGAAAGAAAAGAAAATAATGGAAGGGTAAAATGGGAAACTAACAGTTAGGCAGATTTGATAATTCGGTTACGTCCGGAAGCAAGGAGAATGATCCTGGATCGTATAAAAGCGACCATCGTTTTCTCTCTCTCATGTAGTTGTGGGTAGCTCTTCGGATTTTGTAAGAGGGGGTTAAAAAAAGAATACCTATTTCTTAGTTGAAAAAACTAACGGAAGAAGAAAAATGGCGGATCAGCTGACCGACGATCAGATCTCTGAGTTCAAAGAGGCCTTCAGCCTGTTTGACAAGGATGGCGATGGTCCGATTCTTCTCTCTATATATGATTTATTTAGCTATCAATTTCTTTGTAGATCTAGTATTAGATTCTGGAATATTTGCTTGATTATTGTTTTGATCCCTCATTATTTGTGTTTGATTTTCGATCTGTGATGTTATTTTTGTTTGATTTATCGAACTGTCGCTTCTGTATAGGTTATGTGACCTACTAGTTGGTCTGTGCTATATTTTTGTGTTTTTTTCTTTTGTTCTGTAAAGGGAAGCAGTCGATTTTCATTCAAATCAAGCGGGTGGATTTTAAGCTTTTGCTTTAATTTTTTTTTCAATTTGCATATATTAGGAATAATTCTTTTATGATTTGCGTTGCTGAAATTGTCGGTATGAGTTTTGATTTTCCTTCTACATGATCCTAGCCGACCCCAAAATATATACGTTTTATACATGAACCTTTGTAATTCTTGTTGAATACTTGAATCTACTTCTTAGCATGGTCTCGTGTATGAGGGGCCTCTTCAGTATTGTTTTCAAATGTTGATTCTGGAAACCGAATATGAAATTAAGCTGTTTCCGACCTTCTATTTCTATAGGATGCATTTCCTATGAATATTTAAAAATAATATATTGGTTAACATGAATTTGATAATAATGTTTTTTTTTATCTTTTTTTTAAGTAAATTGTGATCATAGAACTAAATATTTTCACGAGTTTTTGTTTTTAATCAAATAATTGAATAAATTTATTTTAACCCACTTAATATTTTTATTCTCCTTTCAGTTCTACCAAACCTCTCTTTCCTTCCCTACTATCATCTAAAAATATCCAAATAATTTTTAAGATTTATGCAATGTTAGGTGATTATACATCAGACTTTGAAAAATGCTTACTGTGCTAAATCCTGCTGCTACCTTGAGTTTAATGCCACCACTTTTTCTTAGTAACAGTAGCCATCTTCATACTCAGATTGATTTTGTTTCAGATTTAATTTGTTCTTACTTGGAGAGTGATTTGTTGTTAGTTTGTAGTTTCTCGGGTTCGTAGTTCTCTGATGTGAAAAGGAGAGCAAGGAAGTTTATTGTTACCGATAGAGTTTAGTGTACAAAGCGCTGGAAACATGAAAATGATGTTTTATACAGTTTCAGTTGTCTTCCAAAAAGTTGAAAAAGGACTGTAGGTGGTTGATAATGTTTTTGCAAAATTCATTACCATTTGTATTTTTCAGCTTTTCTTAGCAGTTCAAGTGAAAGGGCATTGAAGATATAGTTGCTCATTCTAATAAAATATCTCATTTGTGGTATATGCTTGCCTTGAGATTTTGGCTCATTCTAATAAAATATCTCAAGGTACTTGTGGTGTACTGTAATTTTTTTGGGCCCTGGCTGCATATACTTACATATTGATTCTGATTTATTGACAAATCAGCAATGTTTAGCAGCTATGTGGCCAACTGAACCTCCTGAACCTCGATGAGCTCTGCTGCTTGGTTTGCTTGTTTGTTTTATGTGATAATCATACAAGAAATTTTATTTTATCCTTTGATTGTTTATATGTTGGATTTGCAGGTTGCATTACCACCAAGGAGCTTGGCACTGTTATGAGGTCACTGGGTCAGAACCCCACTGAGGCTGAGCTCCAGGACATGATCAATGAAGTGGATGCTGATGGTAATGGGACTATTGATTTTCCTGAATTCCTAAATCTCATGGCCAGGAAGATGAAGGATACCGATTCCGAAGAGGAGCTGAAAGAGGCTTTCCGGGTTTTCGACAAGGATCAGAATGGTTTCATCTCAGCTGCCGAGCTGCGCCATGTGATGACAAACCTAGGGGAGAAACTTACCGATGAAGAAGTTGATGAGATGATAAGGGAAGCTGATGTTGATGGTGATGGCCAGATAAATTATGAGGAATTTGTCAAGGTTATGATGGCTAAGTAATGACCCTGCCTGACCCCACCAATACTTATAAAATGGGTTGAAATTATAAAGGGATTCCTAGTTTCCTCTTTTACAATTTTTAATTTGATAGTCTTGAGGGTCAAGCTAAAGGAAGCAATGGTCTTTTGATGGTGATGGACCTGATGGTGTAGGAAGAATGTTGTCTCTCTTCAATCTGTCTTGTTACTTGCAAAACTTTTCAGTTTTTATTATTTTAGTTGTTCTGCTGTTCTATGAATGTTGTTGTCTGTTAAATGTGTTTCATTATTTTCTGCCCTTGCGATGTTTATTTTTATTTTGGTCGAAATATGTATTGAATTCTATGTATGAGGCTATCAGCTTAGGTTTCTTGGCCTATAATCTTATTTCTTTGGTTTTTGATGAATGAATTTGCTCTGGGTTTTGTTGCAGTGATCGGTTTTGGTTTAGTAATAGAAATTACCCCAAAGACTGAAAGGTCTATGAGGATGGCAAAACCTCCACAGATTTATAGTTTTGAAAAATATTTTTGGGATGGGGAGTGGGAAAAAAATAATTTTTAAATTCTTAAGTTTTGTTTGGTATTGTTTTTTAAATATTATTTTTCTCAAATAAAAATAAGAATGAAAATAATATTTTTAATTTTTTGTGGAAATTTAAAAATATATTTAGTATTATTTTCAAAAATTTTCTTCAAAATAAAACAAAGTAAAATTATTTTGGTATTAATATTTTAAAGAATTATTATTGAAATAATTTTTATAAATTGAAAATTAAAAAATGAATAATCTTTTTTTATTATTTAATTAGTTTGATTTTTAAATTTTAAGAATAAATTATGTGATCTCATTAATATTTTATTTAAAGAAAAATGATAAATTTTACATGTTTGATTTAATTAATATATAAAAAAATAATATGGTGAGAGAAATTGATTTTTTTGGGTATAATAATAATAATAATAATAATAATAATGTTGTTGATATTATTACAATTTTGTAAGATAGTGGAAGAAATTGTTCATTTTAAAACTTAATACTATATTAGAAAATAAGAAAAATTAAGAAAAAGTTGTTTTCTTATTTTTTTTGTTAAAAGCGTGGAATGAATTTTATATTTTTTAAAATATTTTAAAAAATGATTTACTGAATATGTATTTAGTATTTTTTAAATTTCGAAATCAAAAAATGAGATTTAAAAATAAAACCGAATGAACCCTGAATAGAGCAAAATTTGATTTTGTACTCTTTACCTTATCTTGTTCACTACTATATATGAATATTTTTTAATTTTTGTTTAACAATTTTTATTTTATCAATTACAATCTTCATTAATAATTTTTTTTTACCTAATTAAAACGTTATAATTAAAAGAAAATCTTACATTATAATTTTTATTTAATTCTAAAAATTATTATGTTTTCTTTTCTCTCTTAATGTGTTGTTTTCTTTAAATATTTTTTAGTTTTGATATTATTGTAATATATTGTTTCAACTTTTTGGAAGATTTTTTAAAATAATTTAAATATTTTATAGTATAATAATGATTTTATTAAGGTCTTTTATTTTTTATTAACTAAAATTATTTATTCATACGTATTATAAAATAAATAAATAAGGTGTGGATAGAGAAATCATTTTTCACATGGAGATTTTCTATCTTTACCTCACTAAATTTTTTTAAAAATAAAGTGAAAAATAAAGATAAAATTTTTAATAGAGTAGGGATTGGGGTAGGTCTCCCCACACCCATCCCATTGACAGTCTATATGGCATTATTTACAATCCTAATTTTTCTTTTCAATGGAACGAATCTTGATTAGCAAACACAGTAATATCCTTGTTTCTCTTTTCATAAAAAAGAAAACAAGGAAGTAAATTGAACGTATGAGGCGTCTGTAAATCCTCTACTAGATCCTTTTTGTGCAAGGGGCTCTGTACTAGTGCTGTCCTAGTTGCAACAATTTCAAGACCTAATCTATTTTCAAAACTAATTTAGTTAAATGAACATTCATTTCTAAAATTTCATTTCATGGGGGAGTTAAACACGATATTCAAATATTTGAGTTCTCACGACGTGGCATCTATTTATTGTAGGAAAGAATAGAGTGATAATTATATTTTATGAGTAAACATTATATATGTTATTATATATAAATCATAACATTTCTTCTTACTTAAATCCCGTTGGATTTAAGCGTCTTCATTGATCCATATAAATCTACGTTAGTCATCAACCGCGGAAGCTATGTTTGGGCCTGAAGGGCCTAGCTCCAGTTCGGGAATAATTGGAGAAAACTAATGTTGAACTATTTTTATATGGTCGATTCCAATGTAAAATTTACACTCTGGTTTTCTTGTTTTTGGATTTTATATATGCCCTGACCCCATAAAATCAAAATTATAGTTGTGCCACTGCCCACTGGTAACCTTATGATGTTCTATCTTATGAATAAGTGAGGTTTTTTTTTTTAATTATTTTATTGAGATATTACAACACCTTAAAATATATTATTTTTATACCTGAAGTTTCTAAAAATACAATTTTTACACTTTGTCTTTTTGAATCTTTTTGAAATATATTTTTCAGCAAGGGCAAGGTAAGGCAAATGATGTTAGGCTTCGGTATTATTTCGATGCTCTTGACGAGAAGAACAAAAGTCATAGTATATGCTTCACAAATTTTGTTGTTCAATGCCTCAAAAAAGCTGTTTTCATACTTGGAAAAGAAAGACTTCAAGTAAAATTTTGAGGCACTGGATTACAGAATTTGGCCAAAAATCTGCTATGCCTTTTTGGTTTTCTATTGTCGAGAGCTTTAAAATGATACTATATACTGAAATTTAATATTATTTATTCCATCTAGTCGTTGTTAAAAAAATGTCTTGCATCTGGCATAAATTATAGTACAAGGTCAAGATAATATTTTGGTGTAAATTCGTTAACACAGTCAACAACAAGATGTAAAATGGTATTTTTAAAATCATTGAATGTAAGAATGGTAAATTTTAAAATGTTTTAATAATTTTGGCCTTTTTCCATTTACAGGAAGGAAAATAGTTCTCTATTTTATTTTATCGAGCTAAATGAAAGGAGTTTTTGTACCAACAAAGTAACCAGGTGATAAATTGAAGAATACATAAATAAATAAATAATGTTATAATATGTATTATTACATATGTTACACATGTAATAATGATTATATTTCCTCTTATATGTTCCATAAACTTTGGGAATGGAAAGGAGGGGGTGATAAATGACCGACAAATTAAAAATGAAGGGTAGAAAGGGAAAATTAAGGATTATGCAGATTTGATTATTCATTTACGTCCGGACGCAAGGAATATGGTGCGAGAAGATTGGCCCATATAAAAGGCGACCATCGTTCTGTCTGGAGAAAAGAAGCCATTTCTCTCACTCGTTATTTGATTTTGGGGAAAAAAAAAAAACCTAATTTTTGTGTTAAAAAAACAAGAAGAAGAAAATGGCGGATCAGCTCACCGATGATCAGATCTCCGAGTTCAAAGAAGCCTTCAGCTTGTTCGACAAGGACGGCGACGGTCTGATTCTTCTCTCTTCATAATTTCGTTGCTTTTAGCTTTCGATTTTCTTATAGATCTATTTTTTTTTCTATCCACGAAGCTGTTGATTTTTGGATCGTTTTTGTTTAATTACAGCTCTGATGTCTCATATTTGTATTGATTTTCGATGTGTGGTGTGATTTTGTCGATTCTCTAATTGATGTTCGATTGATTGGATGATATAATTGACTGAACATCAGGCTGATGCGTTTCGTATTTAAAAAGATGCACGATGTTTTTTTTGGGTTTTGTTTGTTTTGCTTTAATATTGTTTTGTAAATGAAAGCAGTGGATTCCGAATCAGACGCGTGGGTGTTCAAGCTCTGCGTAGTGTTCTTTCATTATCAAATGAAAAATTCTTCTGATTCACTTTGCCTAGATCAAGTTCTTATTCGGATCGAATGATGCTTGCCAACCACGCAATATGTAGGCTTTTCATCAAATTCTGTAATCCTTATTGAATCTACTTCTTACTAAATTTCTGGATAGTTGGGCACATTCTAGTACAATTATGTCTTGGGATTTGCGTCCTTTATGCTTGTTTTGAGTTTTGGCTACTTTTGTTCTTTTATCTATTGTGCTTGCTGGATTTTGTTGTTTTATCTATTGTGCTTGCTGCATTTTGTTGTCTGCTGTTATGTCTTAGTGTTGTTTTTAGACTGATTGGGTATGCACGTTGTTTACAAAAGTCTAGTCAAAAAACTTGTCTCATGTTGACACTGTCTTGTATTTTGATAAATCAGCAATGTTTAGCAAGTTATGATGCCTAGCTGTCAGCAACTTTACCACTGAGTGCTGTGCTGCTTAGCATTTTTGTTTTACGTGAGTATTTGAAAATCTGTTGGTCTTGTTATGGTTCATATAATATTGATTTTGCAGGTTGCATTACCACCAAGGAACTTGGGACTGTTATGAGGTCACTTGGTCAGAACCCTACTGAGGCAGAGCTTCAGGACATGATCAATGAAGTGGATGCTGATGGCAACGGAACTATTGACTTTCCTGAGTTCTTAAACCTTATGGCAAGAAAGATGAAGGATACCGACTCTGAGGAGGAGCTGAAAGAGGCCTTCCGGGTTTTCGACAAGGATCAGAATGGTTTCATCTCAGCTGCTGAGCTGCGTCATGTGATGACAAACCTAGGGGAGAAGCTTACGGATGAGGAAGTCGATGAGATGATAAGGGAAGCTGATGTGGATGGTGATGGCCAGATAAATTACGAGGAATTTGTCAAGGTTATGATGGCTAAGTGAGTGACTCTGCGCAACCAAAACTTCCTGAAAAAAGAAGAAATTGGTTGATTAATATAATTGGTTCCCTAGTTTCCTTTTTTTACAAATTTTAGTTTGATAACTCTGAGGTCAAGCTAAAGGAAGCATGTTGTCTCCTGCTTCAATTTGTCTTGTGACTGGAGCAACTTTTCAGTTCTTTAATGCGTTAGTTTTTTTTCTGCTCTTCTGTGAACATTGTTTCTGTTAAATGAGTGACTCGTTCATCTGCCCTATTTCTTATTTTGAGATTTTGTGCATAAGAATCTGCCCTATTTCTTGTTTCGAGATTTTGTGCATAAGAAATCAATATGTGATGACTTTATGTTCTTATCTCTACCTTCTAGTTTTGTTGTGGTCAATTTATATATTGGTTTTCCAAGTGATCAGCGTATGCGCATTTGATCTAGCGCACGCTGTCTTGCATGTTATGATGTGGATGGCACGCACCCATTGGGTAGCTAGCCTGCGGAGCCCAGCGGCCCCCAATGAGAGTTTACCATGTGTTTTGTTGTGTATCATAACGTGCTTGACTGCATGCACTACATCGGTTCTCCTGCTTATATTCCTCATCCTAGAATTTTATTTGCATGGAATTATGAATTTATTTGTGTTTGGGATCTGTTTTCTGAAGTATATTTTGCCACAGTAGATGGCTTTGTTCGTATATGATAGTAATTTTTGTTTTGAAGGGTTTGTATTATGCAAATTGGGTATATAATAATATTTGATCATCTACGCCCGGTTTCTCGCATCTGTAAATCTTGTTCTATAACCTTTTGATTATAATAATATTGTATAATTTTTCATCTGGGACAAGTAGAACGTAATCTTGACAAAAAAAAGGGAAAAAATGTAGAATTTAAAGGTAGTGGTGCAATTTTGTACGAGTGAAAGTTTATTGGCACAATCTTTAAAATTAGGAAGAAAAACATTCTTGTTCTATTGTTAAAAACATTACCTTTAATTTCACTCTATGATATTTTTGTATTAGATATTCACACTATTATTTTTAAATATGCACTATCACCTTTAAATTGTACATGTTTTTTTTCTTGTTTTAGTGTGAATATTTACTATCAAATTCTATAACGTATTCACTAGAACGCTTTTCGCCTTTGGTATATTATTTTACTAAAAGATTATTTGTAGGCGGATAAACTTCATCCAACCTATTTTCATATTGCTGTTGGATCTTCGTATTGCTCCTAACAAAATACACATTCCATTTCTTACATACGTAATACCTATGTGAGTACAACAGTACAACTATTAAGATTTATGTATTTAATAAAGCGAAGGTGATGACATTGAGGGAGAGATTTCAGACATTTTAATGCTAATTGAAAATGCCAATGCTGTGTTTGGTTGGATGAAATGGAGTCTAATTTCTTCCCTATATCACAGCCCTTCAAATTTCAATATTACCCTTCGACATCATTGTTATTTGTTAAGAAAATAATAATAAAATTAATTAATTAATTAATACTTAACAATAGAAAGGGGGTTTGGTCGTTAAAAACAAAAAATTTTTAATAGGTAAGTTTTTTAAAATAATATTATGAAGTGAATAAAATAAGATTGTCAAATAATTAGATAATATTTTAAATATTTTAACATTTAAAAAAAATTTCAACCTCTATTTTTTAAAGTTCAAGATTTGATTTTTTGTTAAATCATTTAAATGTTTGGGTAGGGAATATTTCCCCAAACGCATGCTTAATCTTTAAAAATTCTACTAAAAAATGATTAAACATCAACAAAAAATATAAAAAGAACTTATTATGTGTTGAATAAACATTTATGATTTTTAGATAAATTACACTTAATACATTAACACTCTTTCATTTAAATTATAAACTAACATTGTGCATGCATAAACCAAAATACAAACAATACATAAAAGAATTATTTTGAGACTAATATTTTAGAGAAGCATGGACTTTAAAGATTATGATTGCTGCAGTTCTAAGCCTCTAGTTTTTCCTTCGGTTATTACAATTGGAATCAAATCAGACCAAATTTTAAAACCGAACCGAGTTTTGCCTGATATACTTTTGGGTTAGATTTGCATTTATTTTCACATGAAAGATTGGATCAGTAAGTACCAAGTTGCCCCCCCTTTTTTTTTCCGTCTTATTCACAAAACAAAGGCTAAAAAAGGATGTTAACGAAATCAAAGAGAACAGGCCAATTGAACTTTTCTCAACATAATCCCATTACACAAAGCACCTCCAATCTTCTTCAGACTGCCACTTTCAACAAGTTCAACCCAAAAAAAAAAAAAAAATCCCCCACAACTATAATCTCTTCAAACTCTTCTTCCTAGCATCTGTTTTCTTCCTGTCAGCCTGGACTTTTGCCAGCCCAACTTCTTTCTTTTGTGTCGTGGCGGCAGCGGGTGTTGTAGCAGAACCGCTGATTCCTATCTCCACCGTTGGAACAGCAGTGGCTGGCTGATCCTGATTATTTCCTCCTCTGGTGGCTGTTGCAGAAGGAGCCAGTGGTAGCGGTGATGGCAATGGTATTGCGCCACCAGATGGCGTGTTGTTCTTCTGGTCCATGTTGGTGATAGTCTGGTCAACATTCAGTGCTGTTGTTGATTCAGAAATAGCTGCTGGCTTGAATTTTGGCTTCGGCTTTGCATGAATCCCAGTGTAAATCCTGCAGAAAACTTATAAACTTCAGTGAACAGAGTAAAATGAGACTTGATAAGGACATGTAAACTGCTTATTAATTTAATCATCCCATTTCCTCTGCATAAGGTAGCACAGCAACAGTTAGCCCATTAAGAGGGGACATTTACAACAGAGGGCACATGAATTAAACCAACAATCCAGAGAACTACAGGAGTTTGTTCCCTATCAGCTCTTAAAAAACTTGACATCTCAGAAGTACTCTCAAAAGGTACTGCCGGCCCCAAAACACGGGCAGCATTATTTCATCTGTGGGCAACTGAAAGTGTAGGACATGAATGTGTGCTAACACCTAGATATTCACATGTAACGTTCCAGAGTTGCCAAGAACCACCACATAAAAAAGCAGATACATAGTGACTAGACATACCTGGCATGTTTGGCATACTCCTCATAATTTTCAAGCAGCATCTTACCAGCCTGTTCATTCAATGCTGATTCTGGAAATGGTTCAATCAATAAACACCGGACTACCTGTTATCACAAATCTCAGAGCAATGAAAAAAAATTCTCAAAGTAAAGTTCCCATCAAACAAATAGGAAAGAACAGATAGCTAAAGGAAGCATTAACAAAAAGTGCCGTCAGAACTTACGATGAGAACATGTCTCAATCCAAGACTTGGATTCCAATCCTTTTTTAATGTATTCACACAAATTTCACCATTTGTTGCAATATTTGGATGGAATATCTTAGTCAGGAAGTAACCTACAGCATCCACGTTGTGAATAATCTCAAGTAGCAGGAGTGTAAGCAATTAACAGATTTTAGGAGAAAATAATAATATCCATACAATATAACCAACAAACCTTTTGGAGGGGAGTATGGAAAGTCATGAGATAATAACAACTTCATGCGGAAAACACCATTCTCATAAGGAGTTCCAGCTGCATGGAGAGGAAATCTCATTCCACTATCGCAGTATGTCTCAAAGACAAAATTTTGACGGGCAAAAAACTGCATACCTGGGCCTTCAATATCAGCAAATATGGTTGAAAAATCATCGTCATTTACGCCTACTTTAATGCCCTCAGGAGGAGATTCATCAAGACTCTTCAATTCCTTAGCAAGTTGCTTTATTACATTCGGTGGAAGATTTTCATTAGTAGCCTGAACCAACACAATAACAAAAACCAAAATAAGTCAAACAATTCATAAGTGATTAAAAGAAATTACAATACTAGCTTAATGCACAAACTTGGTGCATCTCCATCTTCTAAAAACAGAAAAGACAATGTGCTTAATGGCAAAATATAGTCACAAAATACTGTTTTATGAACTAACCATGCATATAAAATGAACATATCATGAAATTTTTCACTTTGTTTTCCATCTGCAACTTCTGAAAGTTTGCATTGGACATCATAATTCTCATTCTGTTTATCTGTACATTTCTTGGCTTATAAATTAAAGCATGAATACCTCTGAACTGGTTTTAATATAATGTAAATTTCCACATTAATGGTGTCATAGAAAGTCTGTAGATTTACCATGTCAACAAAAGATGACAAGATCCTTGTAATAGCTCCTCTCTTGCTCTGTCACTGGTAGGAAATTAGAACCTTGGCAAAGAATGATCTAATGCTTTCTGAACTTAAATGCCGAGTGATTAAAAATTTGTAAGCGAATGCTGAAAGCACCTAAAAGATAATAAATTGAACTATCAGATTAGAACTAACAAGGAGGTAACGATATCATTTGATCATCAGTCTTGACTGAACTAGACTAAATATTAACAACCAACATCATTTTCTCTCAAGAATCAAAGAAAATTAGCTAACATTGGAAGGGTGCTTGCAACTCATAAAACAGAGAGATGCACCACGATAGTGTAGCCAACATAAAAGCAAACAATCTTGCTAAAAAATTGACAAACTTGATTAAAATGCAAACTGAAAATAACATTGGAAGCATATCATAAGGTCTGACAGTTAAAAAGACTGCTAAATACTTGTTTGCTATAGAAACCAAACAGAATGTAAGCTATCATCAATCACAGCTGGACACCCTCATAATTATCATACAAAACTAATAATATATCAAAATACAAGAACCAGCATTTTCACCTACCTACAACTGAGTTGAGTGGGTAAAATTCCTCAAAAAGTTACCATCCCATGAAACCTCCTATCTTCAGTATAATGAATCTATCAAAGTTCGAGAAGCAGGGGTCCCATTATTCCAAAAGGGCAACAAAATTCATTATCCTTAATTTTGGGACAAATAATTCATCCAAGTACGTCACTTCATTGATACATAAAGCTAAAACTAAAAACTTACAGGAAAGGAAAAAGAAACAAATAATTCATCAAATCAAATGAACCCATTGCTCAAAACCCTAATTTATACCCAACTAATTGTCTAGGAAAGAAGAAAGGAACCTTATTTTCAAAAATACCCACATCAGAATCAACAAGCTAAAGCAAGAAAAGCATACACAATTTCTATAGTTGCAAGAAAGCAATCTATCATACACACTGATATATTAAGATGAAACAAGTGAAGAATCAACACACAAACAAACATAAAAATCCAAGCTTTACATCAAATCAATTCATTTCGACTCAGATTGATCAATAATCGACCAAAAAATCAAAAGCCCAGATGAAAAATTACCTTATCTGATTCAATCAACCTCTTGAGAAACAAAGAGAGAGTGGGCGAGCGAGTGTGAGAGAGAGAGATGTAAAAATAAACGTTGAAAATACAGACTGAGAGAGCGATCGCTTCTTGGAATGATTGATAGGTTGATAATGAGGAGATAAATTATTTTATTTTATTTTTGTTTATTCATGACTGAGCAACATACAGAACATATTTAAAAATTAAAATATTATTTGATTCGACGTGACGTGTGTGAGATGCTCAGGATTTCTAGTCGTTGGATTCTTTATTTTTAGTTCAGGACATAGTCTCCACTCTCTTTTGATGAGCGTTTCGCTACACCGCCCCAGAAAATAAATGCATAGTCGAAGAGTTTATAGCTTTTAGATAAAGATATATGGATCACGCTCAGTTGATGCTCGTGGTGTTAATATTTTATTTATCTGTATTCAATTCTTTTTAACATCAATTAAGCAACCAGTTGAACTCTCAAATGACTCTTTTAGCCTCAAATCCTCCGTCAAATAACTTCAGAAAGCCTTCCCACATTTCCACGTATTTTTATTTTCAACAATTAACTTAAATTTGACTTAATTTACATAGGGTGGCATTTTTTTACCCAACCTACAAAGATTTTCAAAATTTACGGAGTTATTAGGTTTGAATCATCCATCAAATAATTATTTCAAGTTTATTATATAAGTATGGTATACTTATTTAGTATGGTGGAGTTAAAAATTTGATATAACAAGAGTAAATTATTAATATAACAAGAGTAAATTATTAATAATATGAGACAAAATATTAGATACATCGATTCTAATATAAATTATTAATATATGAAATTATAGATATTACAAGATAATTTAGACTTATTGCCTGTGTTTTAGTTGGTTTGGCAAATTAATAATATCTCTGTAATGTAATTATCCTACATTTAATATCATAAGAAATTTTTTTATTTTAGTAGGGGTGAATTAACAAATAGACTTTGATCAAGTATTGAAAGAATGATTTGATATATTTTGAATTGAGCAGTGGTTCATTTATGTCATTGTTAAAAATTTGATTAATCATATTATACTGACTTATCTTCTACCGAATACAATAATTAAGTCATGTTTGTCATTAACTAATTGTATCTAAATAAAATTGACTAGAGCTTGAGTAGGTAGTACCACTAATACTCTACAAAAATATATACAAGAAC
This sequence comes from Luvunga scandens, assembly GCA_030449905.1. Lineage (NCBI taxonomy): Eukaryota > Viridiplantae > Streptophyta > Magnoliopsida > Sapindales > Rutaceae > Luvunga > Luvunga scandens. The sequence continues at coordinate 5,409,519 of JASUUG010001265.1, forward strand.
ATGTTAAGCGAATAAAATTTCTAAATAAAATTATTAAAATTGTATTAAACATGGATTAATAAACGAGTTTGGTTAGTGTTTGAAACTTTCAACATAATTAATAATAAATAGATAGAATCCATTGACTCAATTTACGCGCCATATACAAATACAAATTGCCACTCTAATTATTAGGATGATAAATTGATAATGGATTGAGCATATATAATAAATAAAGCTTTGCCTTGAGAAGTAAGGTTAAAATTGGAATTTCGAACAGAGACTGATTAGTGATGCGAAACAAGGGGCTTTTGCAAAGCACGATTCATATCAGGGTTAGGTGCGAGGTGGGGCGTTGAAGTCCGTAGTTTGTCGGAGGTAGGACAAAAGTCCCCCCCTATGGTACGCAACAGGGTTGTATTTTATTAGTTTTAAGAAAATTAAAATTTGAATTAGCCCACGCTCATGCTGCGCTGGTGACCGTTAGAGGGTCAATCGACTCAATCCACACCTTCCTCCCCCAACTAGCCGTTAGCCGGTGCCGGCTGCATGCATGCAAATCACTAACTTGTAATTACTCCCTGGTGCTGGGCTGATGAGTTTAGGCTTCGGAGTAACCATAAATTTCAATACAATTTATTTGTATATTCAAATAGAAACAGTTTTTTTTTTTTTTATCTTTGGAATTTTTCATGTTCCGTTTCTAGATTTAAAAAATAAAAATTCACGCCTCTCTATTTTTTTAATGTATTTGGTAATTTTATTTAAGGATCAATTTGATAATGCTGTAAATTTTGAAATAATTGTCGTTAACTATAAAAAAAATTAATTAGCTGTGAAAAAAAAAACAAATATTTGTTAGAGTTTATTTTAAAAGTATTGTTACTTTTAAAAATAGTTTTATATATATTGAATGAATCTTACTATTAAACTTATATGAGAATGTAATTGATAGAAATGAACATAAATTTAAGTAAAATTTATTTATAAACAGTATATAAAATAATTTTTTATACATGTAATAATTGATGACCAAAATATATATTTTTATATTATTAATTTGATTTTTATCACGTTATCTTAATATAATTATTAATAATAATATCTCTTTTTAATTTAATAATTTTATATCCTAATTAATAAGGATAATTTTAGATTGTTATAATATATGTGAGGCCATATATGAAATTATATTAAATAAAAAATTAATTCCCAAAATTAAATTTTAAAAAAAATTATTCTTTTTTTTTTCAAAATCTACTATACAATGAGATGATTTTAAAAAAATTTTAAATATCAAAATTAATTTATAATTTTTTAAAACTATTTTTAGACATCTCAAAAACAATTTCAGAAGGGCCTGATTTCACATATTTTATATTTGTTAGAAATTTCAAGCAACAAGTGACATCACAAAACTCACAAAATTAGTTAAAGACTAAATTAAAATTTAATTGATTGGAATTTTATCCAGTAATATTTGGTAAAATTTTTGAAACTTTCAACACTTTTAGTGCATAATGAGATTATGATCCAGCCTTAACTTTTATGTCTTTTTGAATCTATATGAAATATATTTTTCAGCAAGGGCAAGGCAAATGATGTCAGGCTTCGGTATCATCTCGAAGCTCTTGACGAGAAGAGCAAAAGTCATAGTATATGTTTTACAAATTTTGTCTGGAGTAACGAAGCCATTTCTCTCTCTCGTTTTTTGATTTTGCGAAAAAAAACCTAATTTTTGTGTTAAAAGAGAAGAAGAAAATGGCGGATCAGCTCACCGACGATCAGATCTCCGAGTTCAAAGAAATCTTCAGCTTGTTCGACAAGGACGGCGACGGTCTGATTCTTCTCTCTTCATAATCTCTTTGCTTTTAGCTTTCTATTTTCTTATAGATCTATTTTTTTCTATTCACGAAGCCTTTGATTTTTGGAACGTTTTTGTTTAATTACAGCTCTGATCTCTCATATTTGTATCGATTTTCGATGTGTGGTGTGATTTTGTTGATTCTTTAATTGATGTTCGATTAATTGGTGATATAATTGACTGAACATCAGGCTGATGCGTTTCGTATTTAAAAAGATGCACGATGTTTTATTTGGGTTTTGTTTGTTTTGCTTTAATATTGTTTTATAAATGAAAGCAGTGGATTCCGAATCAGACGTGTGGATGTTCAAGCTCTGCGTAGTGTTCTTTCATTTTCAAATGAAAAATTCTTCTGATTCACTTTGCCTAGATCAAGTTCTTATTCTGATCGAATGATGCTTGCCAAACACGCAATATGTAGGCTTTTCATCAAATTCTGTAATCCTTATTGAATCTACTTCTTACTAAATTTCTGGATAGTTCGACACACTCTAATACAATTATGTCTTGGGATTTGTGTCCTTTATGCTTGTTTTGAGTTTTGGCTACTTTTATTGTTTTAGCTATTGTGCTTGTTACATTTTGTTGTATACTGTTATGTCTTAGTGTTGTTTTTAGGCTGATTGGGTATACTTTTTGTTTGCAAAAATTTAGTCAAAACACTTGTCTCATATTGACACTGTCTTGTATTTTGATAAATCAGCAATGTTTAGCAAGTTATGATGCCTAGCTGTCAGCAACTTCACCACTGAGTGTTGTGCTGCTTAGCATTTTTGTTTCACGTGAGTATCTGAAAATCTGTCGGTCTTGTTATGGTTCATATGGTATTTATTTTGCAGGTTGCGTTACCACCAATGATCTTGGGACTGTTTTAAGGTCACTTGGTCAGAACCCTACTGAGGCAGAGCTTCAGGACATGATCAATGAAGTGGATGCTGATGGCAACGGAACTATTGAGTTTCCTGAGTTCTTAAACCTTATGGCAAGAAAGATGAAGGAAACCGACTCTGAGGAGGAGCTGAAAGCGGCCTTCCGGGTTTTCGACAAGGATCAGGATGGTTTCATCTCATCTGCTGAGCTGCGTCATGTGATGACAAACCTAGGGGAGAAGCTTACGGATGAGGAAGTCGATGAGATGATGAAGGAAGCTGATGTGGATGGTGATGGCCAGATGAATTACGAGGAATTTGTCAGGGTTATGACGGCTAAGTAAGTGACTCCACCCAACCAAAACTTCGTGGAAAAAGAAGAAATTGGTTGATTAATATAATTGGTTCCCTGGCTGCCCTTTTTTTATTTGTGTTTGGGATCTGTTTTCTGAACCATATTTTGCCGCAGTAGATGGCTTTGTTCCTATATGACAGTAATTTTTGTTTTGAAGGGGTTGTATGATGCAAGCTGGGTGTAGAAGAATTTAGTCACGAATCTTGATCATTTACACCCAGTTTCTCGCATCTGTAAATCTTTTGATTATAATAATATTTTATAAACTTTCATCATGGACAAGTAGAACGTTTTCTTGACAAAAAAGGGAAAAAACGTAGAATTTAAAGGTAATGGTGCAATTTTGTACGCGTGAAAGTTTATTGACACAATCTTCAAAATTAGAAAGAAAATGTTCGTGTTCCATCGCTAAAAACGTTACCTTTGATTTCACGCTATGATATTTTTGTATTAAATATTAACACTATTAGCACTATTACCCTTAAATTCTATTTTTTTTTTGTTTTGGTGTGAATATTTACTATCAAATTCTATAATGCGTTCTAGTGAACATTTTTCACCTTTGGTATATTATGTTACTAAAAGATTATTTGTAAGCCAATAAACTTCATCCAACCTATCTTCATATTCCTCCTAAAAAAAATCCAAGCTTTCGACTCAGATTAATCAATAATCGACCAAAAAATAAAAACCTAGATGAATTACCTTATCTGATTCAATTAGCCTCTTGAGAAAGAGAGAGAGAGAGAAAGAGTGGGAGAACGAGTGTGAGAGAGATGTAAAAATAAATATTGAAAATACAGACCAAGAAAGCGATCTCTTCTTGGAGTGATTGATTGGTTGACTATGAGTTGATAAATTATTTTATTTTATTTATGACTAAGTAACACTACAACAAAAATGTATATCGCCGACCGTTTATTTCCGAGGGACCTCAAAATCCCTAGGTGAATAGCCTGTTTCCAAGGGGTTTTAAGGTTTCGTTGGTAATTAGAGAAAAATGCACATATTATTACCTATAATAACATTTCCCTCGGAAAAATTAACAAACATCCCTCGGTAAAGTGAAATTTTTTTGGCAAAATTTGGGCCGACAGCATCATTGAGCCATAGGAAATAGGAATTTTTTTATTTTTTATTGGTTTTAATATCAAGCAATGGCACCCATATCATGCTTTAGATACCATTTTGTGATTTTTTCCTCCTCGTCCATGAATAAACATTTTGCAATTTTTTTAGAAAATCGTCTCCAAATTGAGTTAATGAAAGCGAATCATAGAAATGAAATTCTTGACCTCATCAAAATCCTTTTCTTTGCTCCGATGAGAATGATGAAAATCTACCATCGATTTCGTAGATTGACAGTAGCCGAGTTCCAATGGTTCAGTTGCGAATCGTGTCAGGTCTGAGCTATTTGAAGAGATGCTAGAAGTTGGGATTGCCCAATTAAAGGTGTTTCATTTGATTTAAAGCCCTAGATGACATCAAGATGCACCTAACCCTAAGTAATAAAATCCCATGCCTTTTATTGTAACAATTAATTTTTTTATACTTTTGTAATGCATATATAGCTTTGATTTGGATGAATTCTATTGTGATTTGGACTATATGTATTGTTAATTTTGTTTTTCCCCCCTTTTTTCAAACCTGCTTGCATGAATTTGAGAGCTAATTCTTCTTTTTCTCCTGTTATTGTCGCTTTTGTTTCTGCTACCAAGAGAGCTGTTGTCGCTGTTCCTTATGCGGCTGGATCATCACCTCTTGGTGACAGGTTAGTTTTTGAACAGCCAAAATTTATATTTTATATGAAGATTTTGTTTGTTTGGAGCTTGGGTAATAAAAAGTAAATTTTTTTTTAAAGAGTGGAGAAGTTTTAGGCTTAACTAAGAAGAAAAACTTTATTTCAGTTATCAATAATGAGCCCAAGGAAATCGAGCTCTTGATTTCTTTGATATTCTGGTTTCAACATCTTTTGTGATTTATCTTATTTTGATATTTTTTCAGTTTTTTATATTCAGATTATGATCATCATTAGTTTGGTAGCTTCTAGTGTGTAATAGGATATTTTAAAGTCGTAAAATCTTATTGTTACTAGGGATGGCACTGGGGAGGGTAGGAAGAAGGGATCAACATTCCCATACCTATCCTCGATTTTGTTTATGTCCCTATACCATCCTTGTCCCCGTCATAATTACTTGAGGGGAGGGGATGTGGATTTTTTAGGATACCCAATTTCCGAAACTGATACTTACACTATGAAGATATATGTTATATTTGCGCCCATATCCTTGAGATAATGCCATATGAATTGAATGAGCACATGGTTTATTGAATATAAGTAGGTAGTTTGATTACTTATTGATTCATTTAATGGTTCGTGGCTGAAGTACATGTGATTTGGCTTTAAACACTATATAAACTAGTTAGAACTGTTGACTAGGTTTTGAAGTTTATATTTGAAAACTCTGTTTTTGGACTAATTTTGCTGGCAATTCCCAGTAAACTTTGGCTAGATAAATCTGGGAAACAATTATTACAGCAACCTATTGTTGAAATCGAGAAACTTTGTGTTAACTAAGTAAAATGTTCTAGCAAATTGCCGAAGATTCATGATTGAAGCTTCAAATGTTACTTCTATTCAGGTTAAGTTCATGTTTAATTCAAGTATATGACACTACATTACTATGGCCTTGTCCATTGTTACAGAGATAAAGTGAATTTCAAGAAGGCGCTCAACTTTCTAACATTAATCACCAACGCAAGGGTGAGATGTCAATCTATATTCTTTTATATCTTTCTTTTCTTTTCCGATTTTTTTTAAGTTAGTTCTTTTACATTTTAAACAAATATAAATATAAGGAAGTTTTTGCATGCAAAAAGTGTTGCATGCTTCTTCTTCCGTTTGGCCTAATTAATTTATGTAAAATATATAGCCAAATGTGGTCTTGACATCTATATTTCTTGAACATGCTAAAAGCTTTATATAGTAATTTTACCTTGTGTATGTTGCTCTATATTTTAGCCTAAGGAAGAGGATTTGACTTAAGGAAATTTGGAGTAATTGAACATGATTGATACACATTTAGAATAGTTTATTATCGTTTCTAAGGAAAATTGTGAAATGCCTGTGCTTGCTTGATAATTGTTGTATGCTAAAAGGGTACTAGCATACTATTAATATAGTTTTCAATTATGTTGATAACTAAGTACTATCAATATGGTTTTCAAATAATGCAAGATCTTATTGTAGATTATGAAGATGAGGAACAAATTGCAAGTGATGAGCAGAATATTTGATGGAATATTTGAGAAGTAAGAATGTGTAATCCAACTTCTTGAAGTGTAAGACCAAATGAAGATGAAGAATCATTTTATGTATATGAAGTTGAACAATGAATGAATTACATTTATCTTTGTTACATGTACTGGATTATTATTTTGATAATGAACTTATTAGATTATTTTCGTAATTGTTTTAATTTTATTACACTTTGATTATATAATTCATGTACAAATTGATTAACATAATGGCAAAAAGATTCTATATTTCCAAGGGACTATCCAATATTTCCGAGGGTTCAAAATATAGTTGGAGTTTGGTTTTTCCAAGGGTTACAAATTTTTACCGACGGATATATTTTGTTGGAAATATGCCATTACCGAGAAAATATATCCCTAGGCAATATTTTTATTCAATGTAATTTGAATTATTTTCCGACGGAAGTATTGGCTCTCTATCGAGGGATATTTCCCTTGGTAATAATCCATATTTCCTAGAGACGGTAGGAATTATAGAATTAACGACAAGCGTTTTCACGACGGACTTCGACGGACATTTTCCCTTGGTAATATGTATTACCGAGGGATTTTTATATTTATCGAGGGATTGTGTCCCTCGGTAATACATGTTTTTGTTGTAGTGTAACACACACAAGCTCCCAAAGACGTAGTCGAGTTTGTTAGCAGTGTAGCTGTTACCCCTCACACTCGTGTGGACTTGTGTTCGATTCTTTAGAGTGGTAAAATGGTAAAAATTGATTTGAGTTTACCCACCCCCTCTTACCTTTTAAAAAAGAAAAAAAAAACAACACACACACACAACATATTTAAAAATTGAAATGTTATTTGATTTGAAATGACGTGTCGCTGTGCGAGATAACAAGGATTCTAGTCGTTGGATTTTTTATATTCAATTCAGGACACAGTTCCACGCTCTTTTAATAAGCGTTTGTCTACTTCGGCTCAGAAAATGAACGTATAGTTGAAGAGTTTATAACTCTTAGACAAAGATATATGGATCATGATTCAAATCTTTTTAGCATTAATTAAGCAGCTAGTTGAAACTCTTAAATGACTCTTTTAGCCCCAAAGCCTCAATCAAATAACTTAGTAAGCTTCCCCCAAGTTAAGTCCACGTGCAAAATAAATAACAATCCTAACACAAATTTATTTTTATTCAATAATTAACTTAAGTTTGACTTAATTTATACGTTCCGGGGGGGGGGGGGGGAGAGGGCAATTCTTTACCCAACCTATAAAGATTTTCAAAATTTGCACAGTTATTAAGTTTGAATCACCCATCAAATAATTATTTCAAGTTTATGGCATTGTACAGTATACTTATTTAAAATGACATAAATGATCAAAATTTAAATCTTATAAAAGTAACTTATTAAAAATATCTAAGACAAAATATTAAATACATCAATTGTATATATGGATTATTAATATATGAAATTATAGATATTATAAGATAATTTAGACTTAATTCCTATGTTTTAGTTGGTTTGGCAAATTAATAAGACCTCTCTAATGTAACAAATAGACTTTGACCTAAGATTGAAAGACAAATCCTTTGAAATGATTAGTGGTTCATTTATGTCATTGTCAAAATTTTGATTAATCATATTATATTGACTTATTTTCTACTTAATATAATGATTAGGTCATGTTTGTCATTAACTAATTGTATCTACATAAACTTGACTAGAGCTTGAGTAGGTAGTACCACTAATACTCTACAATATATATATATATATATATATATATATATATATATATACATATGTTAAACAAATAAAATTTTTAAATAACATTATTAAAATTGTATTAAATATGCCACAAGACTATGGACAACTAATAAACGAGTTTGGTCAGTGTTTGAAACTTTTAACATAACTAATAATAAATAGTTAACATGTTTTTATATATATATATATATATAACTAATAATATATATTATTTTATTTGTCTTTATATATATATATATATATATATATATATAAAGACAAATAAAATAATATGTTTTAATATGTTTTAGTACGTGGCGTTATTATACCAGATCGATGCAGATTTTTGTCTACCTTAAGGACCAGATCTGACTTAGAACTGATCAATATCCCGCACGTTCGGATTTCCAGCCGAGATACTAAAGAATTATAAAACTAATTATGGCTTTATAAATAAATATTAAACATAGAAATTTTGGCTTATAGAAAACATATCAATATCCCGTACATTCGGGTTTCCAGCCGAGATACTAAAGAATTATAAAACTAATTATGGCTTTATAAATAAATATTAAACATAGAAATTTTGGCTCATAGAAAATATTAGATCTGGATTCCAGAAATAATATTATGATTGAATGGAGGAGAAGAGAAATACAACTAAGGTTAGAGATCTGGTCTCTATGCCTTAGAGGAAACGTAACAGTTTATATAACTAAGGAATTTAAATAGGCTTTAAATAAATTTAAATAAAAAAGAATACAATCATATAAATTTTACAGGATTTTCTTGTTATTATGCTTGAATCTCAGAACTCTTTACAAAAGAAGAATGTTTTACATATGAGGAATAAAAGGCAGGAAAAATTACAAGATAGGAAAAATTCCTCAAAGTCTTTCCTAAATTCCCTCTTCTCCAAAAACTTGCTTCTTCTATTTCTGGGAATGGGTATTTATAATCCTCTTTGAGATGGTGTCTTTCTCTTTTGCTGTAGCTTCACATGCGAAGACAGCATCTTTTGCTGTAGCAGCACATGATTGTGGTAGGTGCGTTGGTGCGGCATTAATAAAGGAACATCATGCGGGGGACAACATCTTCTGCTTTAGGTTGATAGGCAGAGGTGTGGGCCATGTGGGCCGAGATTCTTTAGTCTTTATCTGTCAAAAGAAAAATAAAGGAAAATTGTCTTCACAACTTTTTCCTTATGATGATAAGGATAGTGAGTGAAGGAAGACAATTTTCGAGAAAGCAAAGAAATATTATACTAAGAAAGCAAAGAAATATCACAGCTTTTTTTTTTTCTAACTATATACAATAATTTAAGGATGCTTTATTGGAGAAAGAATGCCGAAGCAATCGTCTTTATTGTTATCTCCAAGAGAGATGAAGGGCTCTGCATCATCATCAGAAGAGGCAACTACCGAAGGCTCAGAAATTGTTCTCAAGGCGAGGAATTGCTGCATAACTTTAAAATATTCATCTTCACTTTTTGCACTGGTCAGAAGGGATTGGGCCTTTGACCGTTGAGCAAGAAATGTACTTTGGGCTTTTACATCTTTAATGCTGGGCTCGAGAAGGCCTTTTGAGGAAAGCCATGCTTGAATAGTGGCTTCAAACAACTTTGACTTTTCATCAAATTTAGACCACCATTTGACTTTAAAACTTCTCTTTAATATTAACTGGGCTTCGTGAGGATGATATTGGAAATCCCACATCCAGACCCAAGGAAGGAAGAAATTTGTACAAAAACAGAGAAAATGAGGAAATCTTTTCTAAGACTCTGAAAGAAGATAATGGGCTTTAAAAAGGTTTAAACAGTGAGTGGCATTTGGGGTTAATATTTCTGGGCATGGGCCAAAATAGTTCCACCATTGTTGAAACCAATTTGGAAGGCTTTGGACTGTTATCTTCGAGTTGAAGAAGAATAACCATGAATGAGTCTTTTTTGGGTTTTGGATGAAGAAAGTGTTAAACCATGCTTGCTGGTAATCCCAATAAGAAAAATGTAAGCAATGGTTTAGACTCATTTGAAAATCGGCGGGAAAGGACTTTAATTTGTGGAGTTGGTCACCCCACTGTTTTGGACTCAAAACTTTAAGGATAGTAGTTGTTGAATAAGGTGGTTCAGAATGGGATTCACTAAGGAAGAAGTGTTTAAATTTGACAGACTCAGTGATTTCCAAAATACTTTGGTAGAAAGACTAGGTTTTTGCAAGTCCCATGGTTTAAAAAACCAGCCTTTCCGGAAAATCTTTGAAAAAGCTTGAAATGGATCAAAATGATAAAAACCATCTTCCATTGATAAAATATTTTGAAGATGGGTTTTATGGAACCAATCCAAGGATTTTTTAGAAAGCTTGGTTTGTGAAAGAGTAATTTGAGAACTAGAACTTTCACCATAAAGAACTTTAGAAGAAGAAGATTTTGAAATTTCTTTGGAAACAGGTTTTTCTTTTGGAATTTCTTTAAAAAGAGCTTTATTTTGTAAAAAGCTTTGAATGGCTAATAAAAGTTCTGGTGAATTGGAGATGGAGTTCATCCATTCTTTTACCTGCATTTATGAGACAATTGCTTTAGATTGAGCTTCTTGTTCGTCGACCATATCAATCCATGATTTGACTGGCATAGCTGATGATAATAATTTTTCTTTAGGGTTTTGTTGGGGTTCAGAGTCTTTAAGAATACCTTTCCCTTTATCTTTCTTTCTAGGCGGCATTATCTGTTTTGGAGAAACTCTTTGGTCAGGAAATCAGGAATATAATTGGTATCTCCTTTTATAAATTCAATATCAAAATCAAAAACACTTAAAATAGCTTGCAACCGTGCAAAAATATGTTTTGATGCAATATTTTGAACATCTTTTTCTAAAACATGTTTTGCAGCTTTGCAATCAATTTTAAGCAAAAATTTTTTATTTAATAAATCACTTTGAAATTTTGAAATACACAACACAATAACGAGAATTTCTTTTTTAATAGTAGAGTAATTTTTCTGGCATTCATTTCAATGAACAGAAACATACTGTAATATTTATTCTTTATTATTATCGATCTGTTTTAATATACCTCCATAACCTAGATCTGAAGCATTAGTTTCAACAATTTTTTGTAAGGCAAGATTAGCAAGGAATATCTTTAACCATATTCTTTATTTGGTTTACGACTTTAGTATGTTCATCAGTCCAGGCAACAGGGGATTTTTTTAACCTATTATGCAGAGGTTTGGAAATCCTATTTATATTCGGACAAAAATCAAGAACATAATTTAAACTCCCAAGGAATCTTTGTAATTGCATTTTATCAAGAATTTTATCAGTAAATTTATCAGCAAAAGCAAGGGATCTCTCTATATGTGTTATGGTTCCTCTGGAAATGTAATGTCCAAGAAACCTGACTTTAGTCTGGAATAAAGAGACTTTAGAACTAGAAATGGCTAGACCACCTTTCCTAGTTGCTAAATAGAATATCTTTAGATGTTTGAAATGTTGATCAATTGAATGTGCGAAGATCAACACATCATCGATATACACAATACATAATTCAGATAACGGATTATAAATATCATTCATTATTATCTGGAATTCTGAAGGTACATTTTTTAATCCGAATGGCATAACTGTCCACTCATACTGTTCGAATGGAACAGTAAAAGCAGTTTTATACCTGTCTTTAGGATGAATTTGAATCTGACAAAATCCTAATTTCATATCAAATTTTGAAAAGATGAAGGCAAAATGCAATTTTTGAAGTAGATCTTTTTTGTTAGGTATGTGATACCTGATCCATTTTAAAACTTTATTCAAAGGTTTGTAGTTAATCACTAATCTAGGTGTTCCTCTTTCTATTTCAGAATTTTTGTTCACATAGAAAGCAGCACATGACCAAGGAGACCTAGATTTAACGATTAAACCTTTGGATTCCAAATCTTTAATTTCATTTCTACAATGTTGTTCTAATTCCATGTTCATTTGGATAGGTCGTGCTTTTGTAGGAATTTGTCTTTCGTCAAAAGAATTTTCATAAGGCAAATCAACCAAATGTTGTTTTCGATTCCAAAAGGTAAATGGTAGATCAGCACATATTTCTCTTTCAATTAAGTCTTTAAAATTAGTAATTTTTCTTTTTATAAAATTACTTTGTAATTGGGTTTCAATTCTTTGTAAACTCAAATCTTTTTGTAAGCAAATTAAGTCATTTTGTTTTGATTTGAGTAAAATATTGACTTGATTCTGGTAAACAGAATAAGCTTTAACAATATTCAGATTTCGAGTTTTGGGCTTTTCAATGAAAGGGAAGTTTAATCTTTGGTTTTTTGTTTTAAATGATATACTATCGTAATTGATAGTATAAGGAGTGATGAGGTTTATGAAAGGAGTTCCTAAGATAACAATATGATGTATATCATTTGTTAGGACGAAGGAAGTTCTAATTTCAAAACCTTTTTTAGGGATTGAGGCATCAACTTTAGATTTGACTTTAAGTTTTGAATTATTGGCCGCAGATAGTCTTTCACTTGTTTTCTCGTGAAATCTTTTTGGGACAATATCTTCTTTTATGTAGTTTAAGTCAGCACCAGTGTCGAATAAGGCAATGGTGTCGATCTCAAAATCTTTAGAAAAGATTAATGTGATCTTTATAAGATATTTTCTCGTAGTGATTTGCTTTAACACAAAATAATATATATATATATATATATATATAAACATGTTAAACAAATAAAATTTTTAAATAACATTATTAAAATTGTATTAAACATGCCACAAGACTATGGACAACTAATGAACGAGTTTGGTCAGTGTTTGAAACTTTTAACATAACTAATAATAAATAGTTAAAATCCAACGACTCAATTTACGCGTCACATGCAAATACAAATTGGCACTCCTAATTATTAGGACGATAAAATGATAATGGTTTGAATATATAATAAATAAAGCTTTGCCTTGAGGAGTAAGGTTAAAATTGGAATTTCGAATAGAGACCGATTGTTTTAGTGAGGCGAAATAAGGGGCTTTTGCAAAGCAAGATTCAAATCAGAGTTAGGTGCAAGGTGGCGTTGAAGTCCTTCGTCTGTCGGAAACAGGACAAAAGTCCCCCTTATGGTACGCAACAGGGTTATATTTTATTAGTTTCAAGAAAATTAAAATTTGAATTAGCCGACGCTCATGCTGCGCTGGTGACCGTTAGAGGGTCAATCGACTCAACCCACACCTTCCTCCCCCAACTAGCCGTTAGCCGGTGCCAGCTGCATGCATGCAAATCACTGACTTGTAATTGTTCCCTGGTGCTGGGCTGAGTTTAGACTTTGGAGTAACCATAAATTTCAATACAATTTGAATATTTAAATAGAAACAGTTTTTTTTTTTAATCTTTGGAATTTTTCATGTTCGGTTTCTAGATTTGAAAAATAAAAAATCATGCCTCTCTATTTTTTTAATGTATTTGGTAATTTTATCTAAGGACCAATTTGATAATGCTGTAAATTTTGAAATAATTGTTGTTAATTGTAAAAAAATTAATTAGCTGTGAAAAAAATAAAATAAATATTTGTTAAAGTTTATTTTTAAAAGTACTGTTACTTTTAAAAATAGCTTGATATATATTGAATAAATCTAACTATTAAACTTATATAAGAATGTAACTCATTGAAATGAACATAAACTTAAATAAAATTTATTTACATATTTATAAACGTGCATATAAAATAAATTTTTCATACATATAATAATTGATGACCAAAATATATATTTTTATATTATTAATTTTTTTATCACGTTATCTTAATATAATTGATAACAATAATAATCTCTTTTTAATTTAATAATTTTATATCCTAATTAATAAGGATAATTTTGGATTGTTATAATATATGTGAGGCCATATATAAAATTATATCAAGTAAAAAATTAATTCCTAAAATTAGATTTAAAAAAATTACTCCTTTCTTATTTTTTGAAATTTGTTGTAGGATGAGATGATTTTGACAAAATTGATTCTAAAAACAAATAAATATCAAAATTAATTTTTAGTTTTTTAAAACTATTTTTAGACATCTGAAAAGAAATCCCATGAGGGTCCTAAGTGATTTCACACATTTTATATTTGTTAGAAATTTCAAGCAACAAGTGAACTCACAAAATTAATTGAAGACTAAATTAAATTTGAATTGATTAGATTTTTATCCAGTAATATTTGGTAAAACTGAAACTTTCAACACTTTTAGTGCATAATGAGATTATGATCCAGCCTTAACTTTTATGTGTTTTTGAATCTTTATAAAATATATTTTTCGGCAAGGGCGAGGTAAGGCAAGTGATGTTAGGCTTCGGTATTATTTCAAAGCTCTTGACGAGAAGAACAAAAGTCATAGTATATGTTTTACAAATTTTGCCTGAAATAACGAAGCCATTACTCTCTCGTTATTTGATTGTGCGAAAAAAAAACCCTAATTTTTGTGTTAAATAAAAAAGAAGAAGAAAATGGCGGATCAGTTCACCGACGATCAGATCTCCGAGTTCAAAGAAACCTTCAGCTTGTTCGACAAGGACGGCGTCGGTCTGATTCTTCTCTCTTCATAATCTCTTTGCTTTTAGCTTTCTATTTTCTTATAGATCTTTTTTTTTTTCTATTCACGAAGCTGTTGATTTTAGGAAAGTTTTTGTTTAATTTCAGCTCTGATCTCTCATATTTGTATTGATTTTCGATGTGTGGTGTGATTTGTTGATTCTCTAATTGATGTTCGATTAATTGGATGGTATAATTGACTGAACATCAGGCTGATGCGTTTCGTATTTAAAAAGATGCACAATGTTTTTTGGGTTTTGTTTGTTTTGCTTTAATATTCTTTTGTAAATGATTGGGTATACTTGTTATTTGCAAAAATCTAGTCAAAACACTTGTCTCATGTTGACACTGTCTTGTATTTTCATAAATCACCGATGTTTAGCAAGTTATGAAGCCTAGCTGTCAGCAACTTTACCCCTGAGTGCTGAGCTGCTTAGCATTTTATTTTACGTGAGTATCTGAAAATCTGTCGGTCTTGCTATGGTTCATATAATATTGATTTTTCAGGTTGCTTTACCACCAAGGAACTCGGGACTGTTATGAGGTCACTTGGTCAGAGCCCTACTGAGGCAGAGCTCCAGGATATGATCAATGAAGTGGATGCTGATGGCAACGGAACTATTGACTTTCCTGAGTTCTTAAACCCCATGGCGAGAAAGACGAAGGATACCGACCCTGAGGGGGAGCTAAAAGAGACCTTCCGAGTTTTCGACAAGGATCAGAATGGTTTCATCTCAGCTGCTGATCTGCGTCGTGTGATGACAAACCTAGGGGAGAAGCTTACGGATGAGGAAGTCGATGAGATGATGAGGGAAGCTGATGTGGATGGTGATGGCCAGATAAATTACGAGGAATTTGTCAAGGTTATGACGGCTAAGTAAGTGACTCCACCCAACCAAAACTTAGTGGAAAAAAATGAAATTGGTTGATTAATATAATTGGTTCCCTCGTTTCCTTTTTTTTAATTTGCGTTTGGGATCTTTTTTCTGAACCACATTTTGCCGCAGTAGATGGCTTTGCTCCTATATCATAGTAATTTTTGTTTTGAAGGGGGTGTATGATGCAAGCTGGGTGTAGAAGAATTTAGTCACGAATCCTGATCATTTACACCTAGTTTCTCGCATCTGTAAATCTTGTCCTATAACCTTTTGATTATAGGAATATTGTATAATCTTTCATCTTGGACAAGTAGAACGTATTCTTGACGAAAAAGGAAAAAAATGTAGAATTTAAAGGTAATGGTGCAATTTTGTACTAGTGAAAGTTTATGGACACAATCTTCAAAAAATTGGGAAGAAAAACGTTCATGTTCCATCGTTAAAAACATTACCTTTAATTTTACGCTATGACATTTATGTATTAAATATTCACACTATTACCTTTAAATATGCACTATTACCCTTAAATTCTACATTTGTTTTTTGTTTTAGTGTGAATATTTGCTATCAAATTCTATAACACATTCACTATAATGTTTTTCGCCTTTAGTATATTATTTTACTAAAAGATTATTTGTGAAAGAAAAAATAAGAGTTTAAGAAATACCTTTCTTCTCGAATTAAGCAGCAGAATAATCAAATGTTGGATCACGCCTATGGTCTAAAAGAAATTACAATTGAAAATCCTTCTAAAATCACAGTATAGATGTCTACTTTCACTAGAGTTGTTTCGCTGTAAAATCTTTTCTCTGCGTGCTCTACTATGCTCTCTAATTTTTAAGGAATTTTATCAATATTAAAAGTAATGTGTGGGAAGTTGATTTTAAATCAACTTAACTCCCATAAACTACATATGGTAACTGCTAACCATATGCGGATCAGGTCGAGTTGGCCCATCATGGGCGACTCATCCATTTAACAATTTGTAAGCTGATAAACTTCATCCAACCTATCTTCATATTCCTCCTAAAAAAAATCCAAGCTTTCGACTCAGATTGATCAATAATCGACCAAAAAATAAAAAACCAAGATGAATTGCCTTATCTGATTTAATTAGCCTCTTGAGCAAGAGAGAGAGAGAGAGAGAGTGGGAGAGCGAGTGTGAGAAAGAGATGTGAAAATAAACGTTGAAAATACAGACCGAGAAAGTGATCTCTTCTTGGAGTGATTGATTGGTTGATTATGAGGAGATAAATTATTTTATTTTATTTTTATTTATTTTTGACTGAGCACAATAGATTTAAAAATTGAAATATTATTTGATTCATGACATGTCGCTATCCAAGATGCTCAAGATTTCTAGTCGTTGGATTCTTTTGATTTGGTTCAGGACATAGTTCCATGCTCTTTTGATGAGCGTTTCTCTACTTCGCCTTAAAAAATGAACGCATAGTCGAAGAGTTAATAACTCTTAGATAGAGTTGGTAAAATTTGACACGACCTAATTACTCAACACAAATACGATACGAATAAATAGGTTTGAGTTATCGAATTTAACATGATTATTAAATGGGTCTGGTCTAGATCAACACGATTTTTTTCCTTCTCGGGTTAAGGTTAAAATTTTTAACTTATCTACCTGATCAATGACATGATTATATTTTCTATTTTAAAATAATTTACAAATAATTTACTAGTTATTGTCATTAAAACTTAAACATTAGAAATGATTCTCTTTTTTTTTTTTTTGAAATGATGAATATAAATACATTATTTTATTTATAAATTATTTTTTTTAAATGATGAATATAAACACATTATTTTATTTATAAAATTTTATATACATTTAGAGCTTCAATAATGTAGATGTGTAAAATATTAGTAGACATATATATTTTATAATATCAATGTATAATATTATTTACATATATATATATAATTAAAACTTCAATAGTGTAAATGTGTAATATTTTTGTAGATATGTATATTTTATAATATCAATAAAGTATGTATGTATGTATGTATGAATGAATGACAATATGTAAATGTTTGATGCAAATTTTTGTTTAATATATAGATATTAAGTGGATTATTAGGCAACCAAATTATTTTTTAGTGTTGGGTTTGAGTCTTAATATTTTGACACGATTATTAAATGGGTCGAGTTTAGATCGACGTAAATTTGACACTACATGAATACAACCCGATGATCCATTTTGCCAGCTTTACTCTTAGATGATGACATATGGATCACACTCAGTAGATGCGCGTGGCATTAATATTTTATTTATCTATATTCAAATCTTTTTGCATTAATTAAGTAGCTAGTTAAAACTCTTAAATGACTCTTTTAGCCCCAAAACCTCAGTCAAATAACTTAGTAAGCTTCCCCCAATTCCACGTGCAAAATAAATAACAATCCTAACACAATTTTATTTTTATTCAATAATTAACTTAAGTTTGACTTAATTTACGTGTGGTGGGGGGTGGGAATTTTTTTACCCAACCTATAAAGATTTTCAAACTTTACGCAGTTATTAGGTTTGAATCACCCATCAAATAATTATTTTAAGTTTATGACATATGTACAGTGCACTTATTTAAAATGACACGATCAAAAATTTGATCTAACAAAAGTAAATTATTAAAAATATCTGAGACAAAATATTAAATACATCAATTCTAATATGGATTATTAATATATAAAATTATAGATATTAGAAGATAATTTAGACTTAATTTCCTATGTTTTAGTTGGTTTGGAAAATTAATAAGACCTCTGTAATGTAATTATCCTACATTTAATATCGTAAGAAATTTTTATTTTAGTAGGGGGTGAATTAAAAAATAGTCTTTGATCTAAGATTGAAGGGTGAATTAACAAATAGACTTTGATCTAAGATTGAAAGACAAATCCTTTGAATTGAGCAGTGGTTCATTTATGTTATTGTCAAAAATTTGATTAATCATATTATATTGACTTATTTTCTGCCTAATATAATGATTAGGTCATGTTTGTTGTTAACTAATTGTATCTACATAAACTCGACTAGAGCTTGAGTAGATAGTACCACTAATACTCTACAAAAAAATATTTAAAAACATGAATAAAATTTTTAAATAACATTATCAAAATTGTATTAAACATGCAACATGACTATAAACAATTAATAAATGAGTTTGACAACCCACACCCACATAAAATTTAAATTATCAAACCCACCTACAACCCTCTATGGATTTTAATTTTTTTAAAAAAACCCACCAGCTGTAGGTTTTGACAATTACCAAATCTGTAATAATATCCAGCAGATTTTTTTACAGGTTTCAAAGTTTGAAATTGTAAATATTCAATATGTAAATTTATAATAATAACCTAAAATTCTACATAATATACTCAATTCTTAATTTAAACAATGTAAATGAAAAATTTATTTATGAGCAATCCATTCCTTCTGTTTGTGGATTTCTAAGCGTCCTTTGGTTGTGATTGCATTTTTTGTCGCAGACCAGAATATAGGCAAGACTAGATTGAAATGAACAAGAGGTTAAATAAAATTTATGTACATATTTATAAACATGTATATAAAATAATTTTTTTATACATCTAATAAGTAATGACTAAAATATATTTTTTTATATTATTAATTTGATTCTTATCATGTTATCTTAATATAATTGGTAACAATAATTATCTCTTTTTAATTTAATAATTTTATATCCTAATTAATAAGGATAATTTTGGATTGTTATAATAAATGTTAGACCATATATGAAATTATATTAAGTAAAAAATTAATTCTCAAAATTAAATTTTAAAAAATTACTCTTTTTTTATTTTTCAAAATTTGCTATAGAATGAGATGATTTTGACAAAAATGATTCTAAAAAAGAATTTTAAATATCAAAATTAATTTTTAATTTTTTAAAACTACTTTTAGACATTTAAGAAACAATCCGAGAAGGGCCCTAAGTGATTTCACATATTTTATATTTGTTGGGAATTTCAACCAACAGGTGACCTCACAAAATTAGTTGAAGACTAAAATAAAATTTAATTGATTGGATTTTTATCCAATAATATTTGGTAAAATTTTTTGAAACTTCCAACACTTTTAGTGCATAATGAGATTATGATCCAGTCTTAACTTTGTGTCTCTTTGAATCTTTATGAAATATATTTTTCAGCAAGGGCGAGGTAAGGCAAATGATGTCAGGCTTTCAGTATTATTTCGAAGCTCTTAACGAGAAGAACAACAGTCGTAGTATATGTTTTACAAATTTTGTCTGGAGTAATGAAGCCATTTCTCTCTCTCGTTATTTCATTTTGCGAAAAAAAAAGACCTAATTTTTGTGTTAAAAAAAAGAAGAAAATGGCGGATCAGCTCATCGACGATCAGATCTCCGAGTTCAAAGAAGCCTTCAGCTTGTTCGACAAGGACGGCGACGGTCTGATTCTTCTCTCTTCATAATCTCTTTGCTTTTAGCTTTCTATTTTCTTATAGATCTTGTTTTTTTCCTCTTCAGGAAGCTGTTGATTTTGGAACGTTTTTGTTTAATTACAGCTCTGATCTCTCATATTTGTATTGATTTTCGATGTGTGGTGTGATTTTGTTGATTCTCTAATTGATGTTCGATTAAATGGATGATATAATTGACTGAACAGCAGGCTGATGCGTTTCGTATTTAAAAAGATGCACAATGCTTTTTTGTTTGTTTTGCTTTAATATTTTTTTGTAAATGAAAGCAGCCGATTCCGAATCAGACACACGGACGTTCAAGCTCTGCGTAGTGTTCTTTCATTATCCAATCAAAAATTCTTCTGATTCACTTTGCCTAGAACAAGTTCTTATTCTGATCAAATGATGCTTGCCAACCACACAATATGTAGGCTTTTCATCAAATTCTGTTATACTTATTGAATCTACTTCTTACTAAATTTATGGATAGTTCGGCACATTCTAGTGCAATTATGTTTGGGATTTGCGTCCTTTATGCTTGTTTTGAGTTTTGGTTACTTTTGTTGTTTTATCTATTGTGCTTATTGCATTTTGTTGTCTACTGTTATGCCTTTTTGTTGTTTTTTAGACTAACTGGGTATACTTGTTTGCAAAAATCCAGTCAGAACACTTGTCTCATGTTGACACTGTCTTGTATTTTGATAAATCAGCAATGTTTAGCAAGTTGTGATGCCTAGCTTTCAGCAACTTTACCACTGAGTGCTGTGCTGCATAGCGTTTTATTTTACGTGAGTATCTGAAAATCTGTCAGTCTTGTTATGGTTCATATAGTATTGATTTTGCAGGTTGTATTACCACCAAGGAACTTGGGACTGTTATGAGGTCACTTGGTCAGAACCCTACTGAGGCAGAGCTCCAGGACATGATCAATGAAGTGGATGCTGATGGCGACGGAACTATTGAGTTTCCTGAGTTCGTAAACCTCATGGCGAGAAAGATGAAGGATACCGACCCTGAGGTGGAGCTGAAAGAGGCCTTCCGGGTTTTCGACAACGATCAGAATGGTTTCATCTCATCTGCTGATCTGCATCATGTGATGACAAAGCTAGGGGAGAAGATTACGGATGAGGAAGTCGATGAGATGATGAGGGAAGCTGATGTGGATGGTGATGGCCAGGTAAATTACGAGGACTTTGTCAAGGTTATGACGGCTAAGTAAGTGACTCCACCCAACCAAAACTCGTGGAAAAAGAAGGAATTGGTTGATTAATATAATTGGTTCCCTCGTTTCCTTTTTTTTTTTATTTGCGTTTGGGATCTTTTTTCTGAACCATATTTTGCCGCAGTAGATGGCTTTGTTCCTATATGATAGTAATTTTTGTTTTGAAGGGGTTGTATGATGCAAGCTGGGTGTTGAAGAATTTAGTCAGGAATCCTGATCATTTTACACCCAGTTTCTCGCATCTGTAAATCTTGTCCTATAACCTTTTGATTAAAGTAATATTGTATAATCTTTCATCTTGGACAAGTAGAACGTATTCTTGACAAAAAAGGGAAAAAATGTAGAATTTAAAGGTAATGGTGCAATTTTGTGCGTGTGAAATTTATATTGACACAATCTTCAAAATTAGGAAGAAAAATGTTCGTGTTCCATCGTTAAAAACGTTACCTTAAATTTCACGCTATGACATTTTTGTATTAAATATTCACACGATCACCGTTAAATTTGCACTATTACCCTTACATTCTACATTTTTTTTTTGTTTTAATGTGAATATTTACTATGAAATTCTATAACGCATTCACTAGAACGTTTTTCGCCTCTGTTATATTATTTTGCTAAAAGATTATTTGTAAGCCGATAAACTTCATCCAACCTATTTTCATATTCCTCCTAAAAAGAAAATCCAAGCTTTCGACTCAGATGGATCAATAATCGACCAAAAAATCAAAAACCCAGATGAAAATAAATCGGAACATCAACTTGAGATTGGCTTTATCATTCGATAGCTTGTCGGGGGAATGCCACTACGAAGCTTCTTCCCTTGTGGTCGAATGGGTAAACTTCCTAACTGGAACACTCCCTCCCGGATCAAAAGAGAAAGGAGGAATACGACCAGCAGGAATGAACCCACGGGTTTTCTATTTATTTCATCCTCTCTTTCTCAGGTTTTCGGTTATCATTAGTCATCTATTCTATCACATGGGTTTGGTAGTATATTGGGCGTTGCTCGTTTAAATTACCTTATGTGATTCAATTAGCCTCTTGAGAAAGAGAGAGAGAGCGTGGGAGAGCGAGTGTGAGAGAGAAATGTAAAAATAAAGGTTGAAAATACAGGCCGAGAAAGCGATCTCTTATGAGAATGATTGATTGGTTGATTATGAGTAGTGGTGTTCAGAATCTAATTCAATCCACTCAATCCGTCTGATCCGTAGAAATTTGATTCCAAAAAATCTAATTTGTGGATTGATGGATTGGATTTGGATTGAAAATTTAAAAATCCATAATCGACTCATTGGATATGAATTTATTTCTGTAAATTCGCAAAAATCCGTGAATCCGTAAAAAAATAAAAAATATTTATTTAATTAAAAAATTAAACTTATAAATATGACATTAATACTTACTAATAAATAAATAAGTTAAAATTTAGTTACATTAATACCATTTTATATCTTATCCGATAATAATATAAAATAAAAAATAATTAAATAAACAAATATAGCTTTCTAAACAGTTAATTTTCATGTACTAGTCTAAACAAATGAGATTTTTTTTTTGTGTGTTATAATTTAAAACTTCTAATGTATTTTTTCTAGTTTTATTCAAATAATTAATTTGTTTAAATTTGATTTCATTTTGAATTTGATCGGTAGTAAAGTTATTTTTATATTAATTTTTTTATTTAGTTAATTCATAGATTGGAAATAATTAAAAAATTTTAATCTGGAAAAAAATCCTGAAGATGGTGGATTAGATATGGATTGAGTCAAATCCGCACACAAACCGCAAACATATGGATTGAATTTTGATTGAGTTTTACCAATCCGTGGATTGAATTGGATTAAAAATTTTTAATTCGCAAAATCGTGGATCGGATATGGATTGATGCCCAATCTGCGAACACCCCTAATCATGAGGTGATAAATTATTTTATTTTATTTTTATTTATTTATGACTGAGCAACACGCACAACATATTTAAAAATTGAAATATTATTTGATTCGACGTGACGTGTCCCTTTACTAGATGTTCAAGATTTCTAGTTGTTGAATTCTTTATATTTAGTTCAAGACACATGTTCCACTCTTTCAATGAGCATTTCTCTACTCTGTCTCAGAAAATGAATGTATAATTGAAGAGTTTATAACTCTTAGATGAAGATATATGGATCACGCTCACTAGATGCGCATGGCATTAATATTTTATTTATCTGTATTCAAATCTTTTTAGCATTAATTAAGCGGCTAGTTGAAACTCTTAAATGACTCTTTTAGCCCCAAAGCCTCAGTCAAATAGCTTAGTAGGCCTTCCCCCAATTCCACCTGCAAAATAAATAACAATCCTAACACAAATTTATTTTTATTCAATAATTAACTTAAGTTTGACTTAATTTACATGTGGGGGGCTGGGGGGATTTTTTACCCAACCTATAAAGATTTTCAAAATTTACACAGTTATTAGGTTTGAAAAATCACCCATCAAATAACTATTTTAAGTTTATGACATATGTACAGTGTACTTATTTAGAATGTCATAATAAAAAATTTAATATAACAAAAGTAAATTATTAAAAATATCTTAGACCAAATATTAAATACATCAATTCTAAGATGGATTATTAATATATGAAATTATAAATATTACAAGATAATTTAGACTTAATTCCCTATGTTTTAGTTGGTAAGGCAAATTAATAGGGCCTCTGTAATGTAATTATCCTACATTTAATATCGTACGGAATTTTTTATTTTAGTAGGGGGTGAATTAACAAATAGACTTTGATCTAAGATTGAAAGACAAATCCTTTGAATTGAGCAGTGGTTCATTTACGTCATTGTTAGAAATTTGATTGATCATATTATATTGACTTATTTTCTAACTAATATAATGATTAGGTCATGTTGATCATTAAGTAATTGTATTTATATAAACTTGACTAGAGCTAGAGCCCCCAAGGGCGTAGTTGAGTTGGTTGGCAGTGCAATCTGTTGGCCCTCATTTGTGTGGACTCGGGTTCGAGTCTTGAGGGTGGGGAGGGGGTAAAAATTGATTTGGGTTTGCCCACCCCCCTTTCTTTTTAAAAGAAAAAAAAAACTTGACTAGAGCTAGAGTAGGTAGTACCACTAATACTCTACAAATAAATATATAAAAACATGTTAAACGAATAAAAATTTTAAATAACATTATTAAAATTGTATCAAACATGCGACATGACTATAAACAACTAATAAACGAGTTTGGTTAGTGTTTGAAACTTTCAACATAACTAATAATAAATAGTTAAAATCCATGGACTCAATTTACGCGTCATATGCTAATAAAAATTTCCACTCCTAATTATTAGGACTATAAATTGATAATGGATTGAATATATAATAAATAAAGCTTTGCCTTGACAACTAAACGTAAAATTGGAATTCTGAACCGAGACTGATTGGTTTAGCGAGGCGATATAAGGGGCTTTTGCAACGTAAGATTTAAATTAGGGTTAGGTGCAAGGTGGGCCCTTGAAGTCTGTAGGTTGCCGGAAGTAGGACAAAAGTGCCCCTTATGCTACGTAATAGAATTATATTTTATTAGTTTTAAGAAAATTAAAATTTGAATTAGTTGATGCTCGTGCCGCGTTGGTGACAGTTAGAGGGTGGGGGTGGGCAAATTATCCGACCCAATCTGATTTGACCCAACTCGATCCGAAAATTATTGGGTTCGGATCAGATCGAGTTGTTAATCAAATCCAATTTGATGCATTTGTGTCAACTTGATCGTATCCGAAAATGCAATCGGGTTGACAAAAAATTAAAAAAAAAATCAGAAATAGGAAAATGAAAAATGAAAAACTACAACCCAAATTAGTAAATCTAAACTACTAGTCCAGTAATCCTAAGCACTCAACATAACCAATCCATATACACAAATCATTACAAACAAACACAACAATAGATTTAGCCATTAACAACACCACAACAGCACACGGCACAAGGCACAAGCAGCAAGTCACCTAGTAGTGAGCAGCCCACTGCCAACCGACGCCACAACCACCCACAGCGTCCCTCATTCGCAACCCACTACCGACAGTTGCACGGCCAACACACATAGCCTCTCTCAAACAAACATAACACAAACACACACACACATACAAAGTTCACGGAACAATATGCAACTGACCACCAGACACAACAATCGTCGTGGGCAGACGCCAATCAAAGATGTTCTGCGAGGATTGTGACCCAATCTACCAATATGTTGCTACCAAGTATTGGATTTGCTGCGCCACCTCCACCTTTCCAATCCTCCACAATCACCCAATCTGATTTAAGCTTCATTTGAACCCACAAGCTACAACCCAAATTTGGTTGTTGAGTTTTGAGTTTTGGAAGCTTAAGTTTGAGCCGTTGATGCTTGATAGTGATGGGGTATATATTATAATCTGAATTCGATGCAATTCGATTTTAACCCGATTTGATCTGATTCGAAAATAATTCGAATCAGATCAAGTTGAGTTTAGATCAATTTTTATCTAACCTGATCAACTCGAAACCCGATCAAGTTGATCTAAACCCGAATTTGCCCAGCCCTATTAGAGGGTCAATTCACATCTGCCTTACGCAACTAGTCGTTAGCCAGTGCCAGGTGCACACGTGGCTATCACTAACTTGTAATCACCATCTGGTGCTGGGTTAAGCTTAGACTTTAGAGTAACCATAAATTTCAATACAATTTGTATATTTAAATCAAAGCATTTTTTTTTCTCTTTGGAATATTTCTTGTTCTGTTTTTAAATTTTAAAAATAAAAATCATGCCTCTCTATTTCTTTCATGTATTTGGTAATTTTAACCTAGGGCCAATTTGGTAATGTTATAAATTTTGAAATAATTGTTGTTAAATGTGAAAAACTTAATCAACTGTGAAAGAATAAACAAATATTTGTTAAAATTTATATTTAAAAGTACTGTAAGTTTTAAAAATAGTTTTGTATATTTAATAAATCTTATTGTTAAACTTATATAAGAATGTAACTGACTAAAATAAACAGGATGTTAAATAAAATTTATTTATATAATTATAAATATGTACATAAAATAATTTTCCTGGTATATATAATAATTGATAACCAAAATATATATTTTATATTATTAATTTGGTTTTTATCTTATTATCTTAATATAACTGGTAATAATAATAGTCTCTTTTTAATCTAATAATTTTATATCGTAATTAATAAAAATAATTTTGGATTATTATAATATATGTGAGGACATATATGAAATTATATTAAGTAAACAATTAATTCTTAAAATCAGATTTTGAGAAACTACCCATTTCCTACTCTTCAAAATCTGTTTGTAAAATAAGGTGATTTTAAAAAAATTACTAAACATAAAAAATTAACTTTTAGTTTTTTAAAACTTTTTTTGGACATCTCATAAGCAATCCTAAGTAATTTTGCATATTTTATATTTGTTAGGAATTTCAAGCAACAAGTGACCTGACAAAGTTAATTAAGTAGGAATTTCAAGCAACAAGTGACCTGACAAAGTTAATTAAGTGATTATTATTAGTTAAAGACTAAATTAAAATTTAATTGATTGAATTTTTATCTAATAATATTTGGTAAAATTGAAACTTTCAACACTTTTAGTCCGTAATAAAATTATGATCTATCCTTAACTTTTAAGTTAGAGCTATGAAGCAGCCACTTGGCCAAAGGCCGAGTGGTGAGCCAGCCTTGGTTTGAGCCCCTGTGGGGACTTAACTCCACAATTAACAAATTGTAGAGTAAACTTACCAAAAAGTCTTTCTTTCCTGCCAAATGCAAGTGGAGTAGTGGCGTCACTCATTCGCGAGGAGGTATTAGTCTTCCCTCGATCGCGAGGAGGTATTAGTCTTCCCTCGATTGCGAGGAGGTATTAGTCTTCCCTCGATCGCGAGGAGGTATTAGTCTGGGCATGCACTTAATATAGAATTTAAAGTAATATCATAAGTCTCAGTTATATATATCTGATTGTAAATATCAGTATATCTGTTTGTTGTTATAGCATGTCTTGTAAATATCTGATGTAATATCAGTAACTTGGTGCTTAACGAGTTAAAAAAAAAAAAGGGTTAGAGCTATGAAGTGCATAAGTGTATATTTCCTCTACAAACCCAATTAGAGACTAACTCCAAATCCAATTCTAATAATTTAGTATTAGAAAAAAGAAAAGCTACAAAAGAATTCAATCGAACTTTAGTAGTTGGTGTCTATAATCAGGAAGGGGAAAAAAAAAATAAAAAAAGGGTAGTTGTAGCATTTCAAAAGAGAAAAATAAGCTTATCAAAAAATAAAAAAATAAAAAGGTGGGGGGGGCTCTCCTGAGTCGTGTGTGTTAATTTGAGGATATAAAAAATGATTGCAGCCTAATTAATTCTTAATATCCCAATGGCATGATTCCAGCAGTTTCCTATCAAAATCAGCTGGCTAATAGAGCGTGAACGTGGAACGAGTTTAACTTCATTCATTTACAGCCCTTATGTTGGTCGCTACAATCTAACAAAGCTAACACAATTGATTTTCATACAAAATTTAACGATTGCTAGCTAGCAATAAAATCGTTCAAGATAATTTACCAACAATGGCAAGTATTTACAAGACATGTTCATAATATGTCCATAATATGCGCCATACAAAATTTAACATGTGTAAAAGAGATTGTAATATTTGTAAATATTGAAATTTGAATAATAGAATTGTTTCTGTATGATAACGGCGAACCGTTTAAAATAAACGGTTTGCCGATAAGTTCCAGAGAGCATGCTGTATGTTAACGGCGAACCGTTTAGTGTTAACGGTGTGCCGATAAATTCCAGAGGCAATTTTAAAGTCACTGGAAACTAACGGTGAGCCGATAATGTCAAACGGCTAACCGTTTATTTCCAGAGTTAGTTAAATTTCAAACCGAATTGTGTCTTTTTGAAGAGTTCTTTGTCTTTTGAATATGTGCCATGATTATGGTTGTGATTTTTCACGAAAAGACACTTTCTTTATAAAAGAAAACACTGAATAACAAATATATATATACATATTTATAGATTTGAAAAGGATATATATGTTCTGAGAATACAATTTTATTGCTAAAAGATTGTATTCAAGGTTTGTTGTATCTTGGGGGTAATTTTCCATTAAACTCTATAGCAAACCAAGGGTGGTGAGGGCAAGTAAAACCTTAAAGAAAAGTGTAGACACACGCATCAAACCTTTAATTCTTTTCTTTCCCTTGTTTGCCTCCATATTGCTACAAATTCACCAACAACATGTCCATAATATGTTCTTGGGTGGTTTGACTGAGGGAGTTTCATCAACGATAAATTTTAGATTAAGTCCGATGTTCCACGTCATCAGTCGAAGTGGAACAATAATTTTTAAACTTAGAAATTAATTAATTAAAAGTCAAACAATTTCTTTTTTTCTCTCTCTCTCTCTTTCCTCTAGTTTGAAAAATTCATTCTCTCTTCCAAATTCAAAAACCAAAAATCAAGAAAGATTAATTTTTTAAAAGTTATAAAAATAATTAATTGAGTAAAGAGAGAAATTTTTCAAAGGCTTCTTCTTTTTCCTGCAAACTGCTCCATTAAAACTCAAGATGGCTGTTAACCCTGAAATGTTTGCTATCCTATTCTAGTCTGTACGCTTTCACTCAATCGACTTCCTAGCTGACATTGTTACTATATTTCACACTGAATTGAACTGATGGAGGAGCTGAAACTCATGTTAACTGAAATTGGAATGCAATAATGACTGCTCTTGACGTCTCCATGTTATAGCATTTTGTGGTTGATTCTTTTTGTACTTCACATGTTACAATATAAATCTTATGTTACTGAAATTGGATGCTCGTCTTCACAGTTTGTTATCATGTTCCATGGGTGCTCAATTCTAAGTCATACCATTTTAAGGAATCATCAATCATTGAGCAATTTCTGCGGTGGATGTTAAGTAATTAATTTTTTTTTCTATGAGCCGATTCTTCTCATGTACAAAACACTTGTCTCATGTTGACACTATCTTATACTTTGATAAATCAGCATGTTGAGATAATAAAATCTTTGGTGAAAAACTATCACTTGTAACCCAGGAATATTCATGTCATATCATCAAGGATCAATAATAAATTATGCAGAAGCGTACCTAAATCCATAACGCTTAATTCCTCTCTAGAGTTGTGTGGTTGGCCTTCCAGATCTACACGTTCTCCTAGAGAATCCTTTAGTTCTCTCTGCGTTTTCTTTCTGATGATGAGATATTAGAAAGAATGGAAAGATTTCTCTCTGACATGTGACCTGAGGACTATGACCACTTATATAGACAACAGTTTCCTGCTGTCACTGGGTATTCCTAATTCTGCCCATCATAGAATTAGAATACTATTGAGTCTCTACACATTAAAAGCCCACATCCTATTAAATACATTAAAGTCCATAATATCATAAACCTTAACAGATCACTTTTAATTGAGCTTAACCTTATATGACAGTCTGCAACACATAATTATTCACATATAAGCCCAACGTTGGATTAAAGATCCAACAATGCTGGATTAAAAAATCCAACAATCTCTCACTTGGGCTATCTATGTAACCTCATAATTATGTTTTGCAAAAATAACCGTATGAGCTCAACCTTACTGTCATTACCAAAATGTATCTATAACCAATCCGGTCCATCAATCATACTAACATAAGATTAAAGCGGCCTTCGTTACATCTATCGTAACTTGACCCTTAATAGTCACTATGCCAATACAACTGAATGACATGGATCATGATGTGGATGTATAGCATGAAAATTTCATGCAAGGTGATCTTAACATGCCTATTTCCAACTAGTCCACCTTAAACCTTATTGAGATCAAAACATACTAAAATCAGAGTATGAACAAACCAAAACATTGTTTCTGCAGAAAATAATCTTAAATATCCAAAAACTAAAATAACTGAGAATGTCTATATTATAAGAGCATCTAAAATCATAAACTTCCACTAAAACTGAATATCCTTAAATAACATAACACCCATACAAGCAGTGTGCTCATCGAACATCTTGGGTGGCAGTCCCTTAGTAAGCGGATCCGCAATCATGAAGTTTGTGCCAATGTGCTCTATAGACAACTGTCCACTTTGAACTCTTTCTTTAACAACTAGGAACTTAATGTCTATATACTTTGACTTCGTTGAGCTCCTGTTGTTATTGGAATACAGCACTGCTGACTTATTGTCACAAAATAACCTGAGTGGTCTATCAATGCCATCTACTATACGCAACCCCGTGACAAAATTTCGTAGTCATATCCCATGATTGGATGCCTCATAACATGCTATGAACTCTACTGCCATCATGGAAGAGGCTATAAAAGACTGTTTACCACTCTTCCAAGAAACAGCGCCTCCTGCTAGCAGATAGATGTAACCCGAAGTGGATTTCATACTATCTTGGCATCTAACAAAATCAGAGTCAGTATACCCAACGATCTCAAGCTTATCCGACCTCCGATATGTGAGCATGTAGTCTTTTGTTCTTTGTAAATATCGTAAGACCTGTTTGGCTGCTTTCCAATGGTCTACACCTGGATTACTTAAATATCTGCCCAACATCCCAGTAACGTACGTTATATCCAGTCGCGTACAAACCTGAGCATACATCAGACTTCCTACTGCTGACGCATAAGGAATCTTCTGCATTTTTTTCTTTTCAAAGTCATTCTTAGGGCATTGATTGAGACTAAACTTGTCTCCTTTAGCCACAGGGGTATCATCTGGTTTACAATCTTACATCCCATATCTCTTGATAACTGTTTCGATATAGCTCTTTTGTGACAATCCCAGAATACCCTGAGAGCGATCTCGGTGTATCTGTATGCCTAATACAAAAGAGGCGTCACCACGATCTGTCATCTCAAAATTCTTAGTTAGAAATCTCTTGGTGTCGTGCAATAAGCCTATATTGCTACTAGCAAGCAATACGCTATCGACATATAAAATCAGAAAAATATACTTACTCCCACAGAACTTATAGTATATACAATTATCGACCAAATTCATCTCGAAACCAAATAAGATGATCACTTGATGAAACTTGAAATACTATTGTCGAGATGCTTGCTTGAATCCATATATGGATTTCTTAAAGCCTTTTGTGACAAGACACGCCTTGTACCTCTCCACATTGCCTTTCGAATCTCTTTTGGTCTTAAATATCCATTTGCAACCAATAGGTTTCACACCTTATGGCAATGGGACAAGATCCTATACATCATTGTCTTTCATAGACTTCATCTCTTCATTCACGGCATCAATCCACTTTTGAGGGTTAGAACTTTCCATAGCTTGATGGAAATTGATTGGATCATCTTCCATCACGCCAATGTCTACCTCATGTTCTTGGAGAAATACAATGTAGTCATCTAGCAATGCACTTCTCCTTTCTCTAGTGGATCTCCTTAATGGCATAGATTCTTGAGATGGTAGAGTTTGTTGTTCTGAAACAAATTCTTCTATAGAGGGTTCTCCAATATTATCTTGATTTGTTGTGTCTTGAACAAAATCAAGAATGAGACCGTGATCAATGCCAATAACACCTATAGGAATATCAACATATTCCTTTTCGAAGACAAAGTCCCTAACTGTATCTCCCCCCGCAAACTCGACATCCTCAAAGAACCGAGCATTTTCTGACTCAAAAATCGACTTAGTCGTGGGATCATAAAACTTATATCCCCTGGATAATTCAGAGTATGCAATAAAATAACAACTCACCGTTCTTGAGTCCAGTTTTTTCTCATTAGGCCTATAAGGCCTTGCTTCAGCTGGACATCCCCAAATATGTAAGTGCTTGAGACTAGGCTTTTTACCTGTCTAAAGCTCATAAGGGGTTTTGGCAGTCACTTTAGTTGGAACCTTATTAAGTATATACGCTGCAGTCTTAAGTGCTTCTCCCCAGAGTGATTCTGGTAAGGTAGAATGAGAAATCATACTCCTCACCATGTCCTTAAACGTCATATTTCATCTTTCAGCAACACCATTCATAGTGGGTGAATCTGACATAGTGTATTGTAGGACGATAACGTATTCCTCTAGGAATTTCGCAAATGGTCCTGGACGTTGTTCACCTGAACCATCATATTTACCATAGTATTCACCACCACAGTCAGATCTGACACTTTTAATTCTTTTGCCAAGTTGGTTTTCAACTTTAACCTTAAAGTTTTTGAATATATCCAAGGATTGTGCCTTTTTATGGAAAAGATATATATAGCCATATCTAGAAAAATCGTCTATGAACGTCATAAAATATTGTTGATCATTCCAAGCAGATGTAGGGAATGACTCACAAATGTCTGTATGTATGAGTTCTAAGACATCCAAACTTTTATTGGCTTCAAATCTCCTTTTATTGATTTGTTTCCCCTTAATACAGTTAACACAGATGTCAAAATCTGTGAAATATAAGGAGTCGAGAATTGCGTCGACCACAAAGTCTCTATTCTCCATTTGGAGATATGACCCAATCTTCTATGTCATAACGCAGCTAAATTCTCATTGATTAACTTTCTCTTTAAACCTCGTGTACTTAATTGCATGGATTCATTAAATGAAACAATTGTATCAAGCATATAAAGATTATCATCGCCTGTCAAAGAACCAGAACCAACTAGTTTTGAATCATGAAATAAACTAAATTTTCCATTTCCAAATGAACAAGAATAACCAAATTTGTCCAAAGCTGAAATAGAAATCAAATTTCGCCTAAAAGACGGAATAATAAATGTTTTATCAAGATCCAAATAAAATCCGGTCTTTAATAATAATCTATATTTTCCAATTGCTTCAACTTCAACTGTTTTGCTATCACCCACATAGATGTATCTTTCACCATCATTGGGTTTTCGGCAATTGAGGCAACCCTGCATAGACACACTGATGTGAGTGGTTACACCAGAATCTATCCACCATGTGTGTCTAGGTACCGAAGTTAAATTAACCTTAGAACAAACCATGCAATGACTTTCAACTCCGCAAAAGAAACAACTAATGTCGACTATATCATCTGATTTCTTTTGTTGTTTTTTTTGAGGTAGTGATTTTGCAGCTCTCTTATCTTTATTTCTTTTGTTGCCCTTATCCTTACCCTCATACCTTATCGAAATTAAGCTTGTCAAGAGCGTACCAATTTTAGTCTTTTCGTTCTTGACAAACCTTTGTTCAATATGTGCAAGAAACTCCTTAGCTGTATTTGCTTTCTCAGTCATTGAGCCCCTAAATGCTTCTGGAATTGTCTTCTTCATGATCATGATATACATGCGATTTGATCTCTCCCACCTTTCCATTTCCCTTTTATCATCAGAGGTACTATCATTTGTAAGAGGTGGGGGAGAATCAACCCTTAACGCAAGATCAAGATCCATGACTACAAGAACTATTAAAAGATTCTTGTGCCATGATTTGAAGTTAGAGCCATTTAGCATAGGAATTGAATTGATGTTGGCAGTAATATTAGCAGCAGACATAACTGAATAGAGAACAACAAACAAGCAGAACAAGCTCATATTAGTCTTAAAACAAAAATAAATTCAAATAAAGGTAATCCCCATCTCAAGATACTGGACACTCCATTAATATTCTATCTTTGAATAAAATATTACCTTGTAAGTGATATCTTGGTGCAGTAATCAAACACTGATAATAGAAACATGTCAAACAATGAATCTTCCTTTGGGCTAATTTATTATTCACATGTAAAACCGAATAATCATCACTTTTTTATTACCACAGGCACACATGTAATTCTATTAAATATGGACCTTCCTTTGGGCCGATCGATATTTACAGGAATTACATATACAAAACCGTTTGTATTCTAAAATAAATTAATTTCCACAAGAGAGGTCACTTTGGTGACATGTTGCTTCAATTAATTTATCTCAAAATACATATAAACCAACCAATATTTGAATTTAAAAATTGCCCAAAAATAACCAAAAAAAAGGTTTTGGTCAAACTTCGTTCAACGGTCAAAGCCAACGGTTAACGTTGACCGGTCAACCATTGACCGGTTCAAGGCTGGACGGATCCTGAACCAGCCCACAAAATTAAACCAGCCTTTTTTTTTAATGGGCTAATGTAAACTAAACTTAATATTAATCCATCAAGCCCAATATACTATGCCCAAAATTTAACTTTCATTAAGCCCAATCAAATTTAAGACTTAAATGAAAAACCTTTTAATAATTATCCAAAGAAGAAAAGTTTAAAAAATCATAGGGACCTTAATGTTATAAGCCATAAAACCATAGCACCTTTTATTCTTTTCTTACGGCAACACCATGCTACTACTTTTTTTTTTTAATCCGATGTTCCCCAAAAAAGAAATTCCTAAAATTCTGAATTTATTTCACTTTAACAAGAGTCAACTATAAATTTGATTCAAGAATTATTAAATTTTAGAACACCAAAAAATACTTAATCATTAATTTGTTCTCAAACTCAATAATTTTAATAATTCTAGTATTATTGAATTCAAGAACACCAAAGATCCAATCATAAATAAAAAATAATTTTGATTTTCAATGATTCAACATGAATTGACTCTGATACCACTTGTTGAGATAATAAAACCTTTGGTGAAAAACTATCACTTATAACCCGGGAATATTCATGTCATATCATTAAGGATCAATAATAAATTATGCGGAAGCGTACCTGAATTCATAACGCTTAATTCCTCTCTAGAGTTGTGTTGTTGGCCTTCCATATCTACACATTCTCCTAGAGAGTCCTTTAGTTCTCTCTGCGCTTTCTCTCTGATGATGTGATATTAGAAAGAATGGAAAGATTTATCCTTAACGTTTGACCTGAGGACTATGACCACTTATATAGACAACAGTTTCCTGCTGTCACTGGGTATTCCTAATTCTGCCCATCATAGAATTAGAATATTATTGGGTCTCTACACATTAAAAGCCAACATCCTATTAAATACATTAAAGCCCATAATACCATAAACCTTAACAGATCACTTTTAATTGGACTTAACCTTATATGGCAGTCTGCAACACATAATTATTCACATATAAGCCCAACGTTGGATTAAAGATCCAACAATGCTGGATTAAAAAATCCAACACAGCAATGTTTACCAACTTATGATGCCTAGCTGTCAGCAACTTTACCACTGAGTGCTGTGCTGCTAAGCATTTTTGTTTTACGTGAGTATCTGAAAATCAAAATCTGTCGGTCTTGTTATGGTTCAAATAGCATTGATTTTGCAGGTTGCTTTACCACCAAGGAACTTGGGACTGTTATGAGGTCACTTGGTCAGAACCCTACTGAGGCAGAGCTCCAGGACATGATCAATGAAGTGGATGCTGAAGGCATTGGAACTATTGACTTTACTGAGTTCTTAAACCTCATGGCGAGAAAGACAAAGGATACCAACTCTGAGGAGGATCTTAAATATGTCTTCCGAGTATTCGACAGGGATCAGAATGGTTTCATCTCAGCTGCTGATCTGCGTCGTGTGATGACAAACCTAGGGGAGAAGCTTACGGATGAGGAAGTCGATGGGATGATGTGGGAAGCTGATGTGGATGGTGATGGCCAGATAAATTACGAGGACTTTGTCAAGTATATGACGGCAAAGTAAGTGACTCCACCCAACCAAAACTTGGTGGAAAAAGAAGAAATTGGTTGATTAATATAATTGGTTCCCTAGTTTCCTTTTTTTCATTTGCGTTTGGGATCTGTTTTCTGAACCATATTTTGCCACAATAGATGGCTTTGTTCCTATATGATAGTAATTATTGTTTTGAAGGGGTTGTATGATGCAAACTGGGTGTGGAAGAATTTAGTCACGAATCTTGATCATTTACACCCAGTTCCTCGCATCTGTAAATCTTGTCCTATAACCTTTTGATTATAATAATATTGTATAATCTTTTATCTTGGACAAGTAGAACGTATTCTTGACAAAAAAGGGAAAGAATGTACAATTTAAAGGTAATGGTGCAATTTTGTGCGAGTGAAAGTTTATTGACACGATCTTCAAAATTCGGAAGAAAAACGTTAGTGTTCCATCGTTAATAACATTACCTTAAATTGCACGCTATGACATTTTTGTATTAAATATGCACACTATTACCTTTAAATATGCACTATTACCCTTAAATTCTACTTTCTCTTTTTTTTTAGTGTGAATATTTACTAACAAATTCTATAACGCATTCCTAGAACGTTTTTCGCCTTGGTATATTATTTTAGTAATATTATTTTACTCAAAGATTATTTGTAAGCCGATAAACTTCATTCAACCTATCTTTATATTCCTCCTAAAAAAAATCGAAGCTTTTGACTCTTTGATTGATCAATAATCGACCAAAAAATCCAAAACCCAGATGAAAATAAACCGGAACATCAACTCGAGATTGGCTTTATTATTTGATAGCTCGTCGGAGGAATGCCACTACGAAGCTTCTTCCCTTGCGGTCGAATGGGTAAACTTCCTAACCGGAATAGTCCCTCCTAGATCGGAAGAGAAAAGAGGAGTACGACTAGGAGGAATGCACCCACCGATTTTCTATTTATCTCATCCTCTTTCTCAGGTTTTCGGTTATCATCAGTGTAGCATAATGGGTGTAGCTCGTTTAAATTACCTTATCTGATTCAACCAACCTCTTGAGAAAGAGAGAGAGAGAGAGCGAGAGAGTGGGAGAGCGATTGTGAGAGAGAGATGTACAAATAAGTGTCGAAAATACAGGCCGAGAAAGTGATCTCTTCTTGGAATGGTTGATTGGTTGATTATGAGGAGATAAATTATTTTATTTTATTTTTATTTATTTATGACTAAGCAACAAGCACAACATATTTAAAATTTGAAAATATTATTTGATTCGACATGACACGTTGCTGTGCAAGATAATTAGAATTTCTAGTCGTTGGATTCTTTATATTTAGTTCGGGACACAGTTCCACGCTCTTTCAATGAGTGTTTCTCTACTCCGCCTTAGAAAATGAATGAATAATCAAAGAGTTTAAAACTCTTAAATAAAGATATATGGATCACACTTAGTAGATGCGCGTGGCATTAATATTTAATTTATCTGTATTCAAGTCTTTTTAGCATTAATTAAGCAGCTAGTTGAAACTCTCAAATGACTGTTTTAGCCCCAAAGCCTTAGTCAAATAACTTAGTAAGCCTTTGCAAAATAAATAACAATCCTAACACAGATTTATTTTTATTCAATAATTAATTTAAGTTTGACTTAATTTACATGGGGGGAGGGAATTTTTTACCCAACCCACAAAGATTTTCAAAATTTACACAATTATTAGGTTTGAATCACTCATCAAATAATTATTTCAAGTTTATGACATATATACAGTATACTTGTTTAGAATGACATGATAAAAAATTTGATAAAAATAGTAAATTATTAAAAATATCTGAGACAAAATATTAAATACATCAATTCGAATATGGATTATTAATATGTGAAATTTTAGATATTGCAATATAATTTAGACTTAATTCCCTATGTTTTAGTTGGCTTGGCAAATTAATAAGACCTCTGTGATGTAATCATCTTACATCTAATATCATAAGAAATTTTTTATTTTAGTAGGGGGTGAATTAACAAATAGACTTTGATCTAAGATCGAAAGATCAATCCTTTGAATTGAGCAGTGGTTCATTTACGTCATTGTTAAAAATTTAATTAATCATATTTAATTGACTGATTTTCTACCTAATATAATGATTAGGTCATGTTTGTCATTAACTAATTGTATCTACATAAACTTGACGAGAGCTAGGGTAGGTAGTACCACAAATACTCTAAAAAAATATATAAAAACATGTTAAATGAATAAAATTTTTAAATAACATTATTAAAATTGTATTCAACATGCGACGTGACTATAAACAATTAATAAATGAGTTTGGTTAGTGTTTGAAACTTTCAACATAACTAATAATAAATAGTTAAAATCCATCGACTCAATTTACGCGTCATATGCAAATACAAATTGCCACTCCTAATTAGTAGGATGATAAATTGATAATGGATTGACTGTATAATAAATAAAGCTTTGCCCTTACAGGAAAGGTTAAAATTGGAATTCCGAACAGAGACGGATTGGTTTGGCAAGGCGAAATAAGGGGCTTTTGCAACGTAAAATTTAAATCAGGCTTAGGTGCAAGGTGGGCCGTTGAAGTCCGTAGTTTGTCAGAAGTAGGACAAAAGTACCCCTTATGCTACGTAACAAAGTTATATTTTATTAGTTTTAAGAAAATTAAAATTTGAATTAGTCGACGCTCATGCCGCGGTGGTCACCGTTAGAGGGTCAATTGACTCAATTCACATCTGCCTTGCGCAACTAACTTGTAATCGCTACCCGGTGCTGGGTTGAGTTTAGACTTTAGGATAACCATAAATTTCAATACAATTTGTATATTTAAACAAAAGCAGTTTTTTTTTTCTCTTTGGAATATTTCGTGTTCCGTTTTTATATTTAAAAAATAAAATTCATGCCTCTCTATTTCTTTCATGTATTTGGTAATTTTAGCCGAGAACCAATTCGGTAATGTTATAAATTTTTAAATAATTACTGTTAAATGTGAAAACTTAATCAATTGTGAAAGAATAAACAAATATTTGTTAAAATTTATATTTAAAAGTACTGTAAATTTTAAAAATAATTTTGTATATTTAATAAATCTTATTGTTAAATTTATATAAGAACGTAATTAACTAAAATAAATATGATGTTAAATAAAACTTATTTACATAATTATAAATATGTACATAAAATAATATTTCTTGTATATATAATAATTGATAACCAAAATATATATTTTATATTATTAATTTGGTTTTTATCTTGTTATCTTAATATAACTGGTAATAATAATAGTCTTTTTTTAATCTAATAATTTTATATCCTAATTAATAAAAATAGTTTTGGATTATTATAATATATGTGAGGACATATATGAAATTATATTAAGTAAATAATTAATTCTCAAAATCAAATTTTGAGAAATTACTAATTTCCTACTCTTCAAAATTTGTTTGTAGAATGAAGTGATTTTAAAAAAATTACTAAACATAAAAAATTAACTTTTAGTTTTTTAAAACTTTTTTGGACATCTCATAAGCAATCCCAAGTAATTTCGCATATTTTATATTTATTAGGAATTTCAAGCAACAAGTTACCTGACAGAGTTAATTAAGTGGTTATTATTAGTTAAGGACTAAATTAAAATTTAATTGATTGAATTTTTATCTAATAATATTTGGTAAAATTGAAACTTTCAACATTTTTAATCCATAATGAAATTATTATCTAATCTTAACTTTTAAGTTAGAGCTATGAAACACATAAGTCTATATTTCCTCTACAAACCCAATTAGAGACTAACGCCAAATCCAATTCTAATAATCTGATATATTAAACCGAAAAAAAAAGCTACAAAAGAATCCGACCGAACTTTAGTAGTTGGTGTCTATAATCAGGAAGGGGTAGTTGTAGCATTTCAAAAGAGAAAAATAAGGCCAGGGGGGTGTGATGTGTCGTGTGTGTTAATTTGAGGATATCAAAACAAAAACGATTGCAGCCCAATTAATTCTTAAAATCCCAGTGGGATGATTCCAACAGTTTCCTATCAAAATCAGCTGGCTAATAGAGCGCGAACGTGGAACGAATTTAACTTCATTCATTTACAGCCCTTGTGTTGGTTGCTACAATCTAACAAAGCTAACATAATTGATTTTCATACAAAATTTAACGATTGCTAGCTGGCAATAAAATCGTTCAAGATAATTTACCAACAATGGCAAGTATTATGAAAATGCGCTATATAAAATTTACGTGTCCGTCGTATGTTCTTGAGTGGTTTGACTGAGGGCGTTTCATCAACGATAAATTTTCTATTAATGGAGGAGAAGAAGCCCCTCAAAAATCTCTCTCTTCACTCAATCTTTTATTTGGTGACTTTTAATAAATGAATGTTTCTTGATCTCGGTTTTTGAATTTGGAAGAGAGAGAATGAATTTTTCAAACCAAAGGAAAGAGAGAGAAAGAGAGAAAAAAGAAATTGTTTGATTTTTAGTCAACTAATTTCTAGTTTTAAAAATTGTCGATACATATCAAAATATTATTAATTAGTGGTTCCACATTAACTAATGATATGGAACATCAAATGTATCCCAAAATTTCTCTCCACAAAATTATCAAGTTTGTTTTTTCATAAGCAATATTTTGTTTATTTTATTCTTTGGATGTGTTAAGAGTCTAATGGAGGGCTATAACGTTACATTATATACAATGCGCAATAAGCCTTAAGTTATTATTTAAAATTAAAAAAAATTATAATATAAAATAATTGAATTGTTACCGGGTGTTCATGGAGCGGATTTTATGGATTGGGCATCAATCCATATTTGATTTGCAATTTTGCAAATTATAAATTTTCAATCCAATCTACTCCATGGATTGGTGAAATTCAATCCAAATCCAATCCATATGTCTATGGATCGGATGTAGATTTGACCAAATCCATAGTCAATCCACCATTTTTGCGGATTAAAATTTTTTAATTATTTTCAATGTATAATCTAACTAAATAAAAAAATTAATATAAAAATAACTTTATTACGGATCAAATTCAAAATTAAATAAGATTTAAATAAATAAATTTTTTGAATAAAACTAGAAAATACTTTTAAAGTTTTGAAGTATAACACACCAAAAAGAAAAAATCTCATTTGTTTAGATCAATATGTGAAATTAACTGTTTAAGAAGCTATATTTGTTTATTTAATTATTTTTATTTTATATTATTATTGGATAAGATATAATATGGTGTTAATATAACTTTATTTTAACTTATTTATTTATTAGTAATTACTAATGCCATATTTACAAGTTTAATTTTTTAATTAAATAATTTTTTTTTTTTTGCGGATTCGCGGATTTTTGCATATTTGTAAAAGTAAATCCATATCCAATCCATTGATTGTAGATTTTCAAATTTTAAATAAAATTCAATCTACCATTCTGCAGATCGAATTTCTACGGATCATATGGATTGAGTGGATAGGATTGGATTCTAAACACCCCTAAATTGTTATGGGTGACAAAATCATAAATTTACTGTATATTATATTATAGGTAATAATTAAGGCCTGTATAAGAATATTGTGGCCTTTTAGGTTCACGTGTACATAAGAAGAAAAGTTCCCCTCTCATAAAAAAATAGAGAGTAGCAGCTAGGCTGTAGCCATTTGTCTAGATTCAACTAACACAGAGCATAGAATCATAGTCTAATATGTATGAATAGCAGTTCCCCTTTATAGATGGTCCATAGGAAAAAAGATTTGCCTCGATAAGAATATTGTAGCCTTATAGGTTCATGTATGTATTATATTATTACATCAGTTCTCACATAAAATAATAATACAGAGTCCGGACTTGCTGAACATATGTACACGAGAATATCATTGAAATTTATGTCAACGGAATTATTAAATTAACAAAAGGATAAAATTTTCTTCCACAACACAAGTATAAAATATGTGCACAATAAGTTCGCTGAAACTTATCTCAGTGTATTGTAATTATTATGTGAGTCCATATATAAAATTATATTAAATAAAAAATTAATTCTCCAAATTTGATTTAAAAAAATAACTCTTTTTTTACTTTTCAAAATCTGTTATAGATTAGATGATTTTGACAAAAGTGATTCTAAAAAAAATTTTAAATATCAAAATTAATTTTTAGTTTTTTAAAACTGTTTTCGAACATCTCAAAAGTAATCTCAGAAGAGCCCTAAGCGATTTTGCATATTTTATATTTGTTGGAAATTTCTAGTAACAAGTGACCTCACAAAATTAGTTGAAGACGAAATTACAATTCATTTGATTGGATTTTTATCCAATCACAGTTGGTAAAATTGAAAGTTTCAACACTTTTAGTCCATAATGAGATTATGATCCATCCTTAACTTTTATGTCTTTTTGAATCTCTATGAACTATATTATTTTTATACCTGAAGTTTCTAAAACTTTGTCTTTTTGAA
The DNA here is from genome assembly GCA_030449905.1 of Luvunga scandens. Taxonomy (NCBI): domain Eukaryota; kingdom Viridiplantae; phylum Streptophyta; class Magnoliopsida; order Sapindales; family Rutaceae; genus Luvunga; species Luvunga scandens. Next base: position 5,451,831 of record JASUUG010001265.1, read on the forward strand.
TCTTTGAATCTTTATGAAATGTATTTTTCATCAAGGGCGAGGTAAGGCAAATGATGTCAGGCTTCGGTATTATTTCGAAGCTCTTGACGAGAAGAACAGAAGTCATAGTATATGTTTTACAAATTTTGTCTGGAGTAACGAAGCCATTTCTCTCTCTCGTTATTTGATTTTGCGGAAAAAAAAACCTAATTTTTTGTTCAAAAAAGAAGAAGAAAATGGCGAATCAGCTCACCGACGATCAGATCTCCGAGTTCAAAGAAGCCTTCAGCTTGTTCGACAAGAACGGCGACGGTCTGATTCTTCTCTCTTCATAATCTCTTTGCTTTTAGCTTTCTATTTTCTTATAGATCTTTTTTTTTTTCTATTCACGAAGCTGTTGATTTTTGGAACGTTTATGTATAATTACAGCTCTGATCTCTCATATTTGTATTGATTTTCGATGTGTGGTGTGATTTTGTTTATTCTCTAATTGATGCTCGATTAATTGGATGATATAATTGACTGAACATCAGGCTGATGCGTTTCGTATTTAAAAAGATGCACGATGTTTTTTTTGGGTTTGTTTTGTTTTGCTTTAATATCGTTTTGTAAATGAAAGCAGTGGATTCCGAATCAGACGCGTGGATGTTCAAGCTCTGCGTAGTGTTCTTTCATTATCAAATGAAAAATTCTTCTGATTCACTTTGCCTAGATCAAGTTCGTATTCTGATCGAATGATGCTTGCCAACCACACAATGTGTAGGCTTTTCATCAAATTCTGTAATACTCATTGAACCTACTTCTTACTACATTTCTGGATAGTTCGGCACATTCTAGTACAATTATGTCTTGGGACTTGCGTCCTTTATGCTTGTTTTGAGTTTTGGCTACTTTTGTTGTTTTATCTATTGTGCTTGTTGCATTTTGTTGTCTACTGTTATGTCTTAGTGTTGTTTTTAGACTGATTGGGTATGCATGTTGTTTAGCAAGTTATGACACCTAGCTGTCAGCAACTTTACCACTGAGTGCTGTGCTGCTTAGCATTTTTGTTTTATGTGATCATCTGAAAATCTGTCGGTCTTGTTATGGTTCATATCGTGTTGATTTTGCAGGTTGCATTACCACCAAGGAACTTGAGACTGTGATGAGGTCACTTGGTGAGAACCCTACTGAGGCAGAGCTCCAGGACATTATCAATGAAGTGGATGCTGATGGCGACGGAACTATTGACTTTCCTGAGTTCTTAAACCTCATGGCGAGAAAGCTGAATTATACCGTCTATGAGGAGGAGCTGAAAGAGGCCTTCCGGGTTTTCGACAAGGATCAGAATGGTTTCATCTCAGCTGCTGATCTACGTCATGCGATGACAAACCTAGGGGAGAAGCTTACGGATGAGGAAGTCGATGAGATGATAAGGGAAGGTGATGTGGATGGTGATGGCCAGATAAATTACGACGAATTTGTCAAGGTTTATAGGGCTGAGTGACTCTACCCAACCAAAACTTCGTGGAAAAAGACGAAATTGGTTCATTAATATAAATTGTTCACTAGTTTCCTTTTTTTTATTTGCGTTCGGGATCTGTTTTTTGAACCATATTTTGCCATAGGAGATCTAACATATGCACTGTAAATTATTTAATTGAGTGTGATATTATTTTTAATTTCGTCATAATTTCTTTTTAAAGTTGTCTGAATTGTTACAAATCGTTAATCGGACACAATTATTAAATTGATTGCGCTTAAATAATTTAAATTTTATCGCGACATTAAGTCGAGACATTTCGGACGCGATTCAATGGCCGCGTAGTCATATTTGATTTCGACACTTGGGTTCGGTATTAGCTTAATTTTTATTAAGCTTAAAAAAAGGAGTTTCTATAAATGGAAAGGGAGAGAGAGAGAAGGCGAGAGGTTACCAAAAATAGAAAGGAAGGAGAGAGAGAGAGAGAGAAGCTGCCATTGACCGACATGTTGACCCGTGACCCGCGAGCTTGACCCAGCGGTTTCTCCCATTTCTAGCCACCCCACCGGCCACACTTGGTACCAATCTGAAACTTGTAAGCTAGCCAACGTACCCATGTCGTTACTGACGTCGAAAAACGACCAGAACGCTAGCAATCTAGCTTGGAAGACCCACGACCTAACTCGTTTCAACCCGCCGTGATCCCGCCGGTTTTAGGCCACGCCATCACTTGGATCTTGTTCCTCATCTGCCTCTCATCATTTTCTAACCAACATCGTCACTTGAAATGGTCGAATTGTCGTCGATCCATGGCCGGAAAGCTCACGGATTTGGGGAGCTCGATCCACCTTCACCGCCACGCATGGGAGGTCACCACCGGCACCATTGGACTCACCGATGTCAGAACTACCAGACCTGAGCTTTTCGTCACCGTTGACTTAGTTCCGATTGCCGTTGACTGAGTTCCGATCACTGTTGACTATTAGGGGTAATTTGGTAATTTCATAAACTTTAAGGGTAATTCTATAATTTTAAAATTGGTAGATGTTTTGATAATTTCAGATTAAGACAGTTAGGTAATTTGAAATTTTAAGGGTAATTCGGTAATTTACGTAGTCAGGCATTTTGGTAATTTTATATTTTTTTGGGGGCAATTTCATAATTTCAAAACTTGTGGATATTTTTGTAATTGAAATTGAGGGTAGTTTGGTAATATGTGATTCTAAGGAGAATTTGATAAATTTTGATGTTGAGGGCATTTTGGTAATTTTATGAATTCGAGAATATTTTAGTACAGATAAATGTCATTTTTGAGTTTATTAGTTATGATTCGCATTACGGATAGAAATTATGTTATTTTCTTAAATTAGGAGGATCCGCAAATGAGTATCAACCCGCGGACATTGTCGATACCGAATTCGAACATCGTTACTGTGAGTAGAATTTTCAAAACTTATTTTCATTGTAGTTTATTACGATTTTAAAATATGATAAAGTATGTTTATGAGATTGGTTTTAAGGGCTTCGATTTAATGATTTTATAGAAATTGATTTTATCTGTGTTTTGGTATTTATTACGAGAAATGTATTTGATTAATGATTTTGGTTACCGATTTTGAATATGCATGATAATATTTTAAAGAAAAGGAAAGCAGATTTAAGACATGTTAAATGAAAAAGGAATGAGATTTCGAATGCGATTTCAGATGAGATTATATGTTTATATATATGTGGATAAAGGTTGTTTGTAAAATCATTAGACAATACTTTTCCCCTTCAAATACAAATGATCTGAGATGAGATGGCATATGCATGTAGTATGATAAATACAGAGATACTAATATTGAGATACTGATGGGTGTCGAAGCCAGCAAATATAAAAACCTACTCTAAACAAGATTTTGTATAGTGATTGAGCAGGGTCGTGTCCACAGAGACTGGTAATTATTTTAATCATTTTTAAATGAAAATGTAAAATTGGGGGATTGTTGACAATAATGAAAATCAAATTAAAAATAATTAGAATGCAAATTAAAAATGTAATTCAAAATGGGAAAACTCTGGTTGAAGGAATTAATTCAGCTTTGATTCGATTACTGATCATCAATACAACTATAAATCATTCCGCTTATGAATAGACCAGGTTTATAGCATCGAGACACTCTAATAGTCAATCTCTCCTTAATTAGTCGATAACCAAGGTACGACAATTGGTTATTTCCCTAATCAATAGACAACCCTAGATACAATCACAGGATTTAATTAATTGACAGCCTGAAAATTAGAGAGACCCAAATCCTAATTAACAAACGCATACGATGGTTCATTTAAATTAGATTATTTATTCCCATAACACAACGCATTGCTATGTTATTTGTCACAAACATCAAAATCTTCATACGATGAATCTTTCAATTGGCAGTAGACTAAGTTGATAATTAAATAGTGGCCAATTATCTAATTAACAAACATAATCATGACAATAATTCAGAGAATAAACAAATACCCAAAAAGCAATAAAATAATTAAAAGCACAAGAAAGATCTCACAATAATGATGAATCAAAGCTTCATTAACCTTCAACCAGAAAAATGAGTTTAGTTCCTCATGGAGAAAAAGAGAAAACCCTAAAAAAGATAAAAATAATTAATAATCTAATTCTAATCCTAATCCCCCTGATCCTTCTTTATCTCCCCCTTTTTATAGTTTTCTTAAAAAAGGATAAAGATAAAAATATCTAAATTATTATCTCAAATTACAAGAGTAATAAAAAGATAAAACACGTTAAAATAAAACGTCAAGTCCGCAGTTGACAGCACGCGCTCACGTCTTATCAACAAACTTCTTTTGAAATCGATTGTCACGCGCTCACGCCTTATCAATAAACTTCTTCTGAAATTGACTGTCACACGCCCACCCCTTATCAACAAACTTCTTCTGAAATTGAGAATTTCTCAAGGAAGTCAATTCATCCTTAAACATCATCTTGTAGCTCAATTTAGCACTAATAAATAGAATTGCACCTATAAAAATAAAACACAAGTAAATCACAACTATTAAGTGCAAAACATGATATTAAAGGGAGTAAACAATGTAGAACTAGTGCATGAAATGCACTATAACAGATACATATATGATGAGATATGAGATGATATTTTTCGATCTATCCGTGTAACTCCGGGGCGTGACGATACTCAAATAATACATCATTGACTGTCCGTTGAAGTCCGGATATGATGAAATATGTGATGATATTTTTTGATCTATTCATGTAGCTCTAGGGCATGACGATACTCAAATAGTACGTCATTACCCATCCGTTGAGGTCCAAATATGATGAGATATGAGATGGTACTTCTCTGACTATCCATGTAGCTCTGGGGCGTGATTGTACCCAGATAGTACGTCATTGCCCGTCCGTTGAGGTCCGGATATGATGAGATTATTTTCCCTGGGATACTTGTTTGGTGATAGTTTTCGGTATTCAGTATTGATGATATAAGTATTATGATTTCATTGATTTTTATGCAGTTTAATGTGATACTGTTGTTTGAGTACATGATTTGAATTTAATAAGTTATTTAAGTTCTTTTGACATTTTGATGAAATTGTGTTTAGATATGATAAAATTATTTTAGAGTAAAGTTATGTTAAAAAACTACTATCCACTCACTAAGCTCATTGGGTTTTATACTCATCTCGTTTTATTATATATCCCTACCCTCCCCCCCCCCCCAAACAGGAGAATTGCAGGTACAACAATCGACCTAACAATGATAATTATTTTGGAGTTATGACCTCATGATAGAGTTAGAAGTCATGGATGTTTTATTAAGATATTTTGGGATTGTATAATTTGATACATTTTGGTGATTGTGGACAAATCTATGTATTTGATCTGATATTAGATATTTGAATGATTTGATATTTTGTTGAGGAGATTGATTGACGAAGTTAGTTGTATTTGGAATTATTTTGAGAGTGCTTGTTTTATAATTTTACAGATTTGGTTATATGATAATTTTAGAGGAGACTCTGCAAAATTATGGATCGCGCTCAGTAGATGCGCGTGGCATTAATATTTTATTCATCTGTATTCAAATTTTTTTAGCATTAATCAAGCAGCCAGTTGAACTCTCAAATGACTCTTTTAGCCCCAAAGCCTTAGTCAAATAACTTAGCACGCTTCCCCCAATTCCACGCGCAAAATAAATAACAATCCTAACATAAATTTATTTTTATTCAATAATTAACTTAAGTTTGACTTAATTTACACTAGTGGTGGGGGAGGGGGGGGGGGATTTTTACCCAGCCTATAAAGATTTTCAAATTTTACATAGTTATTAGGTTTGAAACACCCGTCAAATAATTATTTCAAGTTTATGACATATGTATTGTGTACTTATTTAAATTGACATGATAAAAAATTTGATCTAACAAAAAGTAAATTATTAAAATATCTGAGACAAAATATTAAATATATCAATTCTAATATGGATTATTAATATATGAAATTATAGATATTACAAGATAATTTATACTTAACTCCCTATGTTTTAGTTGGTTTGGCAAATTAATAAGACATTTGTAATGTAATTATCCTACATTTAATATCGTAAGAAATTTTTTATTTTAGTAGGGGGTGAATTATCAAATAGACTTTGATCTAAGATTGAAAGACAAATCCTTTGAATTGAGCTGTGGTTCATTTATGTCATTGTCAAAATTTGATTAATCATCTTATATTGACTTATTTTCTGCCTAATATAATGATTAGGTCATGTTTGTCATTAACTAATTGTATCTACATAAACTTGAGTATAGCTTGAGCAGGTAGCACCACTAATACTCTACAAAAAAGTTATATAAAATCATGTTGAACGAATAAAATTTTTAAATAACATTATTAAAATTGGATTAAACATGCGACATGACTATAAACATTAATAAACGAGTTTGGTTAGTGTTTGAAACTTTTAACATAACTGATAATAAATAGTTAAAATTCAACAACCCAATTTACGCATCATATGTAGGGATGATAATAGGCATTGCCCACAGCGGGTTTGCCATTACTAAACCCATACACGCATAAAATTTAAATTAACAAACCAACCTACAACCCGCTGCAAGTTTTAATTTTTTTAAGAAAACCAACACACTGCGGGTTTTGACAATTACCAAATCCATAATGGTATTCAGCGGATTTTTTACAGGTTTCCAAGTTTAAAATCGCAAATGTTTAATATGCAAATTTATAATAATAACATAAAATTCTACATAATATACTCAATTCTAAAATTTAAACAATGTAAATGAAACATTAAAATTTCAATATTAATCCAACATAAATTCTCAAATTTAAATATGAAGTATACAAATTCATAAAAAAAGTCATAAACTAATACCTAAAAATAACAATTATCATTTCATATTATCATTCAACAAGCTCCAAGAGAAGAAATTTATTTCATTCACCATATTAGTACCCATCCAACACAATTCCTACAATAATGATTAAGATTAATATTTTCTAAAGAATAATACTTTTTAAATACTAATCCGAAACATAAAATTGTAATAATGAAATAATCCACGCATTCAGTTAAAGAAAATTTAATCAAAATTATAATAAGTATATAACTATATTATGAGATTTAAATATTTTTTTAATTAAAATTAAATTAAAAAAATTTTAAAAAGTTGTAGGTTTGGCGGATACATATGTGGGTATCCACAAGATTTTCAACTACTATCAAACCCGCGCGCAACCTACAAAATTACTTGCAGCGGATAGGTTTTAACTGGTAAATTTGGATAGATTTACGAGTTTGCGGGTATCATTGCCATATCTAGTTCTATGCAAATACAAAATGCCACCCCTACTTATTAGGATGATAATTTGATAATGGATTGAATATAAAATAAATAAAGCTTTGCCTTGACAAGTAGGGTTAAATTTGGAATTTCGAACAGAGACTGATCGGTTTAGCGAGACGAAATAAGGGACTTTTGCAACGTAAGATTTAAATCAGGGTTTCTCAAAAAAAAAAAAAGATTTAAATCAGGGTTGGGCGCAAGGTGGGGGATTGAAGTCCGTAGTTTGTCAGACGGAGGACAAAAGTCCCTCTTATGGTACGCAACAGAATTATATTTTATTAGTTTTAAGAAAATTAAAATTTTAATTAGCCGACGCTCATGTTGCGCCGGTGACCGTTAAAGGGTCAATCGACTCAATCCACACCTTCCTCGCCCAACTACCCGTTAGCCGGTGCCGGCTGCATGCATGCAAATCACTAACTTGTAATTATTCCCGGGTGCTGGGTTGAGTTTAGACTTCTGGACTTCAACGTAACCATAAATTTCAATACAATTTGTATATTTAAATAGAAAGAGTTTTTTTTAATCTTTGGAATTTTTCATGTTCTGTTTCTAGATTTAAAAAATAAAAAATCATGCCTCTCTATTTTTTTTAATGTATTTGGTAATTTTATCTAAGGACCGATTTGATAATGCTGCAAATTTTGAAATAATTGTTGTTAACTATGAAAAAAATTAATTAGCTGTGAAAAAAATAAAATAATATTTATTAAAGTTTATTTTTAAAAGTGTTGTTACTTTTTAAAATAGTTTTATATATATTGAAAAAATCTTACTATTAAACTTATATAAGAATATAACTGACTGAAATGAACATGAAGTTAAATAAAATTTATTTACATATTTATAAACATGTATATAAAATAATTTTTTTATACATATAATAATTGATGATCAAATTATATATTGTTATATTATTAATTTGATTTTTATCACATTATCTCAATATAATTGGTAACAATAATAATCTCTTTTTAATTTAATAATTTTATATCCTAATTAATAAGGATAATTTTGGATTTTTATAATATATGTGAGGCCATATTTGAAATTATATTAAGTAAAAAATTAATTCTTAAAATTAGATTTAAAAAAATTACTCCTTTCTTATTTTTCAAAATTTGTTGTAGGGTGAGATGATTTTGACAAAATTAATTCTAAAAAAAAATTTAAATATCAAAATTAATTTTTAATTTTTTAAAAACATTTTTAGACATCTCAAAAGAAATCCCATAAGGGCCCTAAGTGATTTCACATATTTTATATTTGTTGGAAATTTCAAGCGACGAGTGACCTCACAAAATTAGTTGACGACTAAATTAAAACTTAATTGATTGGATTTTTATCCAGTAATATTCGGTAAAATTGAAACTTTCAACACTTTTAGTGCATAATGAGATTATGATCCAGCCTTAACTTTTATGTGTTTTTGAATCTTTATAAAATATATTTTTCGCCAAGGGCGAGGTAAGGCAAATGATATCAGGCTTCGGGATTATTTCGAAACTCTTGACAAGAAGAACAAAAGTCATAGTATATGTTTTACAAATTTTGTCTGGAGTAACGAAGCCATTACTCTCTCGTTATTTGATTTTGCAAAAAAATAAGCTAATTTTTGTGTTAAAAAAAAAGAAGAAGAAGAAAACGGCGGATCGGCTCACTGAGGATCAGATCTCCGAGTTCAAAGAAGCCTTCACCTTGTTCGACAACGACGCCGACGGTCTGATTCTTTTCTCTTCATAATCTCTTTGGTTTTAGCTTTCTATTTTCTTAAAGATCTTTTTTTTTTCTATTCACGAAGGTGTTGATTTTTGTAACATTTTTGTTTAATTACAGCTCTGATCTCTCATATTTGTAATGATGTTCGATGTATGGTGTGATTTGTTGATTCTCTAATTGATGTTCGATTTATTGGATGATATAATTGACTGAACATCAGGCTGATGCGTTTTGTATTTAAAAAGATGCACAATGTTTTTTTGGGTTTTGTTTGTTTTGCTTTAATATTGTTTTGTAAATGAAAGCAGTCGATTCCGAATCAGACGCGTGGATGTTCAAGCTCTGCGTAGTGTTCTTTCATTATCAAATGAAAAATTCTTCTGATTCACTTTGCCTAGAACAAGTTCTTATTCGGATCGAATGATGCTTGCCAACCACGCAACATGTAGGCTTTTCATCAAATTCTGTAATACTTATTGAATCTACTTCTTACTAAATTTCTGGATAGTTCGGCACACTCTAGTACAATTATGTCTTGGGATTTGCGTGCTTTATGCTTGTTTTGAGTTTTGACTACTTTGTTGTTTTACGTATTGTGCTTGTTGCATTTTGTTGCCTACTGTTATGTCTTAGTGTCGTTTTTAGACTGATTGGGTATACTTGTTTGCAAAAATCTAGTCAAAACACTTTCTTGTATTTTGATAAATCAGCAATGTTTAGCAAGTTATGACGCCTAGCTGTCCGCAACTTTGCCACTGAGTGCTGTGCTGCTTAGCATTTTTGTTTTACGTGAGCATCTGAAAATATGTCGGTCTTGTTATGGTTCATATAGTATTTATTTTGCAGGTTGCATTACCGCCAAGGATCTTGGGACTGCTTTGAGGTCACTTGGTGAGAACCCTACTGAGGCAGAGCTCCAGGACATGATCAATGAACTGGATGCTGATGGCGACGGAACTATTGACTTTCCTGAGTTCTTAAACCTCATGGCGAGAAAGACGAAGGTTACCGACCCTCAGGTGGATCAGAATGGTTTCATCTCAGCTGCTGATCTGCGTCGTGTGATGGCAAACCTAGGGGAGAAGCTTACGGATGAGGAAGTCGATGAGATGATGAGGGAAGCTGATGTGGATGGTGATGGCCAGATAAATTTCGAGGATTTTGTCAAGGTTATGACGGCTAAGTAAGCGACTCCACCCAACCAAAACTTGGTGGAAAAAGAAGAAATTGGTTGATTAATATAATTGGTTCCCTAGTTTCCTTTTTTTTTTTTTTTATTTGCGTTTGGGATCAGTTTTCTGAACCATATTTTGCCACAGTAAATGGCTTTGTTCCTATATGATAGTAATTTTTGTTTTGAAGGGGCTGTATAATCTTTATCATTTAGTCACAAATCTTGATCATTTATACCAGTTTCTCGCATTGTAAATCTTGTCCTATAACATTTTGATTATAATAATATTGTATAATCTTTCATCTTTGACAAGTAGAACGTATTCTTGACGAAAAAGGGAAAAAATGTAGAATTTAAAGGTGATGGTGTAATTTTGTAGGAGTGAAAGTTTATTGACACAATCTTCAAAATTAGGAAGAAAAACATTCATATTCCATCATTAAAAACATTACCTTTAATTTCATGCTATGACATTTTTGTATTAAATATTCACACTATTACCTTTAAATATGCACTATTACCCTAAAATTCTACTCTTTTTTTTTTGTTTTAGTGTGAATATTTACTATCAAATTCTATAACGCATTCACTAGAACGTTTTTCGCCTTTGGTATATTATTTTACTAAAAGATTACCTTTAATTTCACGCTTTGACATTTGTGTATTAATATTCACACTATCACCTTTAAATATCCACTATTACCCTTAAATTCTACTCTCTCTCTTTTTTTGGTTTTAGTGTGAATATTTACTATAAAATTCTATAACGCATTCACTAGAACGTTTTTTGCCTTTGATATATTATTTTACTAAAAGATTATTTGTAAGCCGAGAAATTTCATCCAACCTGTCTTCATATTCCTCCTAAAAAAAATCCAAGGTTTACATCAAATCAATTGATTTCGACTCAGATTGATCAATAATCAACCAAAAAATCAAAAAACCAAATGAAAAATTGGGTAATCTTATGTTACATTTGGTGTAAGTAAAGGAACGTGACCTTTTGACTCACATAAAAGCAGCACATGGTGGTAAGGGGAAGAATGAAAAACATGTTCAAACCGGTTGAAACCCAGTTGCAAAATATGTCAACGGATAAGTCAATCCTATGCATTCTTTATAATAGGCGGTTGAACATGTTTTGGTACATATCAATGAAAATTTCGAAAAGAAAAAGAAAATTTGAAATAGAAAAATTTTTATGTGGCTATCAAAATTTTAATATCATAATTTTAAAATCCAAATTCTCATTATCCGTTTATTGAAGGAAGCAATAGCTCCCCTCTGAAACGTAATCTGCCAAATATTCATACAGTTTTATGATGAAATTTATTGAACAAAGGCTGAAAAAAGGGGAAAAAAACAAATTGTATCAGAGTTCTGTTTGTTGCTACTTAGGCAGGAAATGGCAAGGAGCTGCGGTTTCAAAGGTGAAGGAGTGTTTTGAAAATTTTATAATTTGTTTCGTTATTCAAAATTTTTTATTTTTGTTTTGGAGTAATGAAATGTTTGTCATATCATTGATTGGTTTGTGGATTAGTATTCTCATTATTTTATCTTGCTTCAAACTCTTAAATGTGCGATATGTATCAAGTGTTCAATGAAATGTCTAAATGTCGTAAGCAAATCATAGATGGCTAATATTGAACATGTTAATCGGTTTACAAATTTATGTTTAAGAGTTCAACTATTTTCATGTAATTTCATTATTAAAATTGTCAGTACGATTTTTTATCATAGTCAGTATGATTTTTTATCGATGAAGTGAAAATATTATGTAGTGGAACAAATAGTTGAGCAAGTGTTTTAAATTCGGAAGTCTCCAGAGAATGACCTTCACAGAATGTTCTGTTTTTATGGCATAAGCATATAGTTAGGATTGTATATACTGGGTACTGTCATCATAAAGCATGAGTATGATACAATTCATGGATGAACGAGTATGTGTTTTTAATTTTGTCCTTATGTTTAACATATTTGAAGAACTGTCCTCAGGTTTTATGCGAAAGACTGCTATAAATCGAAAACACACAAAAGAATCTGCAGGAATGGACTTAAAAAGTTCATATGCATGCTAGAATTAAATTCCATGGAGCATTGATATTGTGAATTTTTTTTTCCCAAAAGATGTTAATATACATGCTTTCTGGTGCACAACCAAAATTTTTGTAATCTCAGGTTGTTGCTGCTTTGGTGGCTTTCTCTATTGGGTTTGCTCTTGTACTAATTGCTGTTGCCTTATCTGGAACTGTTCTCTTATGGATTTACGGAAGTTTGTGGACAACATTTTTTGTTATCTTCCTTGGAATTGATGATTTTACTTTTTCTTTTTGCATGAGGATCTTCTCTTGCTTTCGAATTTGTTTGTCCGAACTAATGTCCGCTAATATTTCAGGTTTGGCTTTTAAGTTCACCCATGAGCACCTTGCAGTTTTTATTACTACTATGGACTCCATATATTGTGCTTGGACTTACGTTGGATGGCTTCGTGCCTTGGTTTGGTATTGGCACTGAATCTATCTTTCGTCTCAAATGTTGCCTTCAACCAGTGGGGATGACTCTGAGATGACTTCTGAAGATGAAGTCATCTCGTTATTGAACTGTACTGATCACTATTCTGCTTTGGGCTTGTCGCGGTTTGAGAATGTTGATGTGTCTATACTCAAGAGGGAATATAGAAAAAAAGTATGCCGTCTTAATCTTTTTTGTTATTTTGCCTACTCTGAGCATGATTCTTCTTAATTTGTCTTCTGATTTATATCTGCAATGTATGCCATTTTCTTAGAAGTTGTTAGATCTTACTGATGTACAAATGTTTTGTTCACTACTAGTTATGTGTCATTTCTTTGCTATTTTACAAAATTCTTTTAATCCAAAATGGGAAAGAAAGGGATAAGATTTTATCTTTTTCTAATAGATCCTTTCACTTTTTGTAGGCTATGCTGGTCCATCCTAATAAGAATATGGGTAACGAAAAGGCTGTTGAAGCTTTTAAGAAACTTTAGAATGCGTATGGGGTAATGTCTTTGGTTTTTATTGGATTTTCATACGGAGGAATCTTTATTTTATGTTTTCATGATTTTTCTGTTGTAGAATGAGATGATTTTGATGAAAGTGACTTTAAAAAATTACTAAACATCAAAAATTAGCTTTTAGTTTTTTCAAATTTTTTTGAACATCTCAAAAGCAATCTGGAAAGGGTCCTAAGTAATTTCACATATTTTATATTTGTTATGAATTTCAAGCAACAAGTGACCTAATAGAGTTAATTAGGTGATTATTATTAGTTGAAGACTAAATAAAAATTTAATTGATTGAATTTTTATCTAATAATATTTAGTAAAATTGAAACTCTCAAAACTTGTAGTCTGTAATGAAATTATGATATAGCCCTTAAAAGTTAGAGCTAAGAAGCATGTAAGTCTATATTTCCTCTACAAACCCAATTAGAGACTAACTCCAATTCTAATAATATGATATGTTAAACCGAAAAAAGAAAAGCTACAAAAGAATCCGATCGAACTTTAACAGTTGGTGTCTATAAAGAGGAAGGGAAAAAATAAAAAATAAAAAAGCGTAGTTGTAGCATTTCAAAAGCCATTGCAGCCTACTTCTTAATATCCCAGTGACATGATTCCAACAGTTTCCTATCAAAATCAGCCGGCTAATAGAACGTGAACGTGGAACGAGTTTAACTTCATTCATTTACAGCCCTTATGTTGGTCGCTACAATCTAACAAAGCTAACATAATTGATTTTCATACAAAATTTAACGATTGCTAGCTAGCAATAAAATCGTTCAAAATAATTTACCAACAATGGCAAGTATTATGAAAATGCGCTATACAAAATTTAACACGTCCATAGTATGTTCTCGGGTGGTTTGACTGAGGGTGTTTCATCAGCGATAAATTTTAGAGTAAGGTGGTGTTTGTTTTTCCGTCTGAAATCTGAATAGATCGGAATTAGTCTGAATTCTGAATAGATCTGAATGTCTGAATCTGAATAAAGTGTTTATTTTTTTTATCTGAATCTCTGAAAATAAGTATTAAGTTGTTTGTTTTTTAAACTTAAAAATCTGAAAATATATATTTTTACATTTGTACCCTTATTAAATTTAAATGTCAAATAAATAATACACTAAATACCATAATATTTTAATATTTATAAGTAAAACTATATTCAAGTGAATACATAATGATTTTAGAATTATAATATATAAAATACCATAAATTTCAAATTTTATCATTAATTCTCAATAATAGTACATAATATAAGAAAAAAAAACTAACAAAATGATTGAAATATTTGATTTGTTATTTCATCTCGAAGTTGTCTCATGTAAAGATGAGATTATGTAGGATAAACGTCTATGGGTGAGTTTTGGAATATGTATGAAAAATAAATTATAAAATAGGGATAATTTTGACATTAGAAATTAATTGACTTAATTCAGATTCTTCTATTCAGCAAAAAGCTAAAAAAATTGGCTTCTTTTATTAAGTCAAAATTATCTGAAAAGTCCTATTAAGTTATAAAAACAAACACCTCTAATTAACTTAATTAATTAAGTTAAGTCACTTTAAGTTAGTAAGTTAAAAAACAAACGCCACCTAAGTTTGATGTTCCACGTCATCAGATGAAGTGGAACAATAATTTTTAAATTTAGAAATTAATTAATTAAAAGTTAAACAATTTCTTTTTTTTTTCTCTCTTTCTCTCTCTTTCCTCTATTTTGAAAAATTCATTCTCTCTTCCAAATTCAAAAACCGAAAATCAAGAAACATTAATTTATTAAAAGTTATAAAAATATTTAATTGAGTAAAGAGAGAAATTTTTGAAAGGCTTCTTCTTTTTTTGTTCCTGCAAACTGCTCCATTAAAACTCAAGACGGCTGTTAACCTTGAAAAGTTTGTTATCCTGTTCTAGTCTGTACGCTTTCACTCAATCGACTTCCTAACTGACGGTGTTACTATATTCCTTTCATATTGAATTGAACCGATGGAGGAGCTGAAACTCATGTTAACTGAAATTGGAATGCAATAATGACTGCTCTTACCATTTTGTGGTTGATTCTTTTTGTATTTCACATGTTACAATCTGAATCTTATGTTACTGAAATTGGATGCTAGTCTCCACAGTTTGTTATCATGTTCCATGGGTGCTCAATTGTGGGTCATACCCTTTTAAGGAATCATCAATCATTGAGCAATTTATGCCGTAAACGTTAATTAATTAATTAATTAATTTTTTTTTCTATGAGCCGATTTTTCTGCTGTACCAATCAGATTATGGGGAATCGCTTGTGTCTTATACTGATGGAATTTTTGACACTTGCTTTAACCGATATGTTAATGTAAGAGACAGTAGAGTTATCTGTTTTCTTTTAATGAAGGCGTTTGCAGGGAGGAGAAGAAGCCCTTCAAAAATCTCTCTCTTCACTCAATCTTTTATTCTGTGACTTTAAATAAATGAATGTTTCTAGATTTTGGTTTTTGAATTTGGAAGAGAGAGAATGAATTTTTCAAACCAAAGGAAAGAGAGAGAAAGAGAGAAAAAAGAAATTGTTTGATTTTTAATTAATTAATTTCTTAGTTTAAAAATTGTGACATATATCAAAATATTATTAATTTGTGGTTCCACATTAGCTAATGATATTGAACATCAGATGTTACTCTGCACAAAATTATCAAGTTTTTTTTTCATAAGCAATATTTTATTTATTTTATTCTTTGGATGTGTATAGGAGTCTAGAGGAGCGCTATAATGTTACATTATATATAACTTGCAGTAATCCTTAAGTTATTAGTTAAAATTAAAAAAATTATAGTATAAAATAATTGAATTGTTATGGGTGACAAAATCATAAATTTACTCTATGTTATATTATAGGTAATAATTTAGGCCTATATAAGAATATTGTGACATTTAAGGTTCATGCGTACAAGAGAAGAGAAGTTCCCCTCTCGTGAAGAAATAGAAAGTGGAAGCTAAGTTGTAGCCACTAGTCTAGATTCAACTAATGGAGAGCATAGAACCATAGTCTAATTTATAGATGGTCCATAGAAAAAAGATTTACCTCAATAAGAATATCGTAGCCTTGTAGGTTCATGTATATATTATATTATTACATCAGTCATCACATAAAATAATAATACAGAGTCCCAACTTGCTAAACATATGTACACATGAACTTCATTGAAATTTATGTCAATGGAATTATTAAATTAGCAGAAGGATAAACGAAGACTCCAGTGACAAAATTTGTTTCTACAACTTATTCGGAAAAACTTAAATGATTTGCAATGCACTCTAACATTACTATTTGTAATGAAGGGCTTAAATTCACCGATCATGTGATATCTTGTACTTTTATGAAAAGTACACTAAATTTTTTTTCCTTTACAGCATCTACCTGAAATTTATAAAGTTTATCACTTGTTTTACTTTTTTATTAACATTATTAAAAGATTTAACATAATATTGACAAATGACTATTTTTCTTCATAATGTAAAAAGGGTATTTAATCTTATTTAAATGATAAAAAAAAAGGCATTTCATTTTGTAGTTATTGGGATTAACAATGATCGCAAAACCATGTAAACTCATCTAATTACCTATATAAAATCATAAAATTACCAAAATATGCACCAAAGCTAATTTATAACTCATTTACAACATAATCCTCTGCAGCTCTGCTCATACAATTCATCTTAAATAACATGTCTTTGTCAACAATAACAAACTTTAACAACAATAAATATAAATGGGCATAGTTATCCAAAATGCATTCAAAATAATTATAAAATCATTTATGAGAAATCTTGAACATTATGCTTTGCTCCCACCAATAAAAAATAATAGCACAAAACAAGTTATGAGGAGCTTAAAGTTTTCAGTTTATTCCCATCAATCCAAAGGGCGCTGCCAAATTGCATTAATTGTAACTTACAGTTGACTTAAAATTAACTTCTTACTATCCCTAAGTTATTTGAGCGGCAACAATTGAGAGGTGCAAAGATAATATTTTTAGGTTTTTGTATGTTACAGTTAATGTAACATAGCAAGACCCCAGTCGAAAATAATAATACTTTCTAAAAGTATTGAAAATAATAATCAATAAATAGCCTTTTTATATTTAGGGATGAAACAGTTACTTTTAATATTGTGTTAACCCTCTAATGGCATTAATGGAAAAAAAATGAAAAACTGGTGCATTTATTAAACTTCACATGAAAAGTTGTAAAATAAAATTTTTTAATAGATATATATTATAAAATATTAAGTATTAGATGATAGTATAAATAAAACCGTTATGGTAGAATTATTTAACTGTAAAACTTTGATAATTACTGTCGAATCATAACTGTAAGTACAAACTTAATATTTATTTTTATTATCGTACAATCATCAATAGTGTTAATATTTATCTCCATAATCGTAGAATCATTAACAATGTTTCACTGTTTTTTTCAACAGAGTCGGACTCTGATGTAAAATATCTTCTGCGTGGCTGCAACAGACTAATGACAGCCAACTTCGAGAGAAAAACCGGACGAGTCTAATCTTGACATGTTGCTGGCGACTGGAGCAGGGCACGTGCAACAATGTCATCAACTCGTCAAACCAAACTTTCATTGAATAAATTAATTACATGGTAGTGTTGATGCCTACTCACCCACCATGTCTTCCTTAATTTATAAAAAGAATAAGAACAGCCTGCGCCAATGTTGCTCTTCTTACTTTTGCTTAAAATCCGAAAGAATTAAATAGAAAAATGGAAGGCCAAAAGGATAGCAGCAATAGTAAAAAGCTGAAATTATCATGCCCCCATGGATTTAGAACCAGCGGGGAATTTCTTCAGACGCAACTTGGCAAGTGGGATGCTTCTATTTTTGCTCACTTCGACATGGTACGTAATTTATTTTTAAAGAAATTATTTCGGCTGGCTGGTATTACTATCATACATAAAAAGAGTTAATAATTAAGCTACAGTTACAGAATATTCCAATTACAAAAGTTCCAACTGCAATAATAGGAATTTAATCAGTAAATTAAGAATTTGAGCGGCCATGCTTTAGATTCACCGAAGAGATTTATTTTTAAGTAACAGGACTTCCTAGATGGGATTTTCCCAGCCGGCGGCAAATCAGACATAGAAGGCATATTTCCACCACCCTACTTTGAGTGGTTTCAAATCAACAAGGTAAATGAACAAATTATTCTCATTGATTTTCATTTAATACCCTGTATCATGATCATCATACCTTAACTAATTAATTAATTGTTAATTGTTAAATCAATCAGGAGTTCACAGAGTACAGAAACCTGGAAGAATGCGTATCTTATTTAACCGAATACATTAAAAGCAAAATGGCCCTTTTGATGGTTTACTCGGCTTCTCCCAGGTACATTCTTTTCCAATTCATTGTTTTTGTGTTACTGCAGCACATTATACTCTATGATTTTGTGTGTGAGAGTGCTCTATTTGGACCAAATAACTCATTTCTTTGTACAGGGTGCAACACTGTCAGCTCTTTTGCTGGGCTACCAAGCACAGGTAATGAAAATTTGTATGCTTTTTATCTCTCTCTGTCCCATAAAGATGAATCATCAAGGTTACTGAAGAAAAGGAAAAAAAATATATAAAATTTGGTGAAACAGGGGAAAACGTTGAAGGAGCATCCACCGATGAAATTGTTTGTGTCAATATCGGGTTCAAAGTTTAGGGATCCAAGCATATGCGAAGTTGCCTAAAAAGACACCATCAATGTGAAATCTGTCCACTTCATTGGCGTCAAGGACTGGTTGAGATTGGCCTCTGAGGAGCTGGTCACTGCCTTCTACAGCCCCTCAGCATAAGGCACCCCCAAGCCCACACTGTCCCTAGACTTGGTATATATTTTCATGTTAATATATTATATGCTCATTGACCTTTTTACTTCTTTCTTTCTTTCTTTCTTTCTTTCTTTCTTTCTTTGTTTTAAAAAAAACTCAGGACGATATTAGTTTGTACGCGTAATATTACTCGTTACTGACTATGTATATTAATCACTGCAGATGAGGCAGCCACCGCACAGCTTCGCGGTTGGATCGTGGAGATCCTCCGGTGCAATAATCGCTGTTTGAATAACAATTATGATGAAATGGAGAATGGACTAGTGGGAAATAATAAAACAAATATTTGTTAAAGTTTATTTTAGAAATTACTGTTACTTTTAAAAATAGTTTAATAAATCTTATTATTAAACTTATATAAAAATGTAACTAACTGAAATGAACAAGAAGGTAAATAAAATTTATTTAAATATTTATAAACATGTATATAAAATAATTTTTTTATACATATAATAATTGATGACTAAAATATATATATTTTTATATTATTAATTTGAGTTTTATCATGTTATTTTAATATAATTGGTAGCAATAATAATTTTTTTAAATTTAATATCCTAATTAATAAGGATAATTTTGAATTGTTATAATATATTTGAGGCCATTTATAAAATTATATTAAGTAAAAAATTAATTCTTAAAATTAGATTTAAAAAAATTACTCTTTTCTTACTTTTTAAAATCTGTTGTAGGATGAGATGATTTTAACAAAAGTGATTTTAAAAAAATTTTAAATATCAAAATTAATTTATAATTTTTTAAAATTATTTTTAGACATCTCAAAAGTAATCCCAGAAGGGCACTAAGCGATTTCACATATTTTATATTTGTTGGGAATTTCAAATAACAAGTGACCTCACAAATTAGTTGAAGACTAAATTAAAATTTAATTTATTAGATTTTTATCCAATTACATTTGGTAAAATTGAAACTTTCAACACTTTTAGTGCATAATGAGATTATGATCCAACCTTAACTTTTATGGCTTTTTGAATCTTTATGACATATATTATTTTTATACCTGAAGTTTCTAAAAATACAATTTTTATACTTTGTCTTTTTGAATCTTTATGGAATAAATTTTTCAGCAAGGGCGAGGTAAAGCAAATGATGTCAGGCTTCGGTATTATTTCGAAGCTCTTGACGAGAAGAGCAGAAGTCATAGTATATGTTTTACAAATTTTGTCTGGAGTAACGAAGCCATTTCTCTCTGTCGTTATTTGATTTTGCGAAAAAAAAAACCTAATTTTTGTGTTAAAAAAAAGAAGAAGAAAATGGCGGATCAACTCACCGAGGATCAGATCTCCGAGTTCAAAGAAGTCTTCATCTTGTTCGACAAGGATGGCGACGGTCTGATTCTTCTCTCTTCATAATCTTTTTGCTTTATATAATCAATTATGTATGCATCTATATGTATTTGTTCAATTACATTTAGATCTATTTTCTTATAGATCTTTTTTTTTTTCTATTCACGAAGCTGTTGATTTTTGGAACGTTTTTGTTCAATTACAGCTCTGATCTCTCATATTTGTATTGATTTTCGATGTGTGGTGTGATTTTGTTGATTTTCTAATTGCTGTTCGCTTAATTGGATGATATAATTGACGGAACATCAGGCTGATGCGTTTCGTATTTAAAAAGATGCACGATGTTTTTTTTGGGTTTTGTTTGTTTTGCTTTAATATTGTTTTGTAAATAAAAGCAGTCGATTCCGAATCAGACGCGTGGATGTTCAAGCTCTGCGTTGTGTTATTTCATTATCAAATGAAAAATTCTTCTGATTCACTTTGCCTAGAACAAGTTCTTATTCGGATGGAATAATGCTTGCCAACCACACAATATGTAGGCTTTTCATCAAATTCTGTAATACTTATTGAACCTACCTCGTACTAAATTTCTGGATAGTTCGGCGCATTCTAGTACAATTGGCTTGGGATTTGTGTCCTTTATGCTTGTTTTGAGTTTTGGCTACTTTTGTTGCTTTATCTATTGTGCTTGTTGCATTTTGTTGTCTACTGTTATGCCTCAGTGTTGTTTTTAGACTGACTGGGTATACTTGTTTGCAAAAATCTAGTAAAAACACTTGTCTCATGTTGACACTATCTTGTATTTTGATAAATCAGCAATGTTTAGCAAGTTATGATGCCTAGCTGTCAACAACTTTACCACTGAGTGCTGTGCTGCTTAGCATTTTTGTTTTACGCGAGTATCTGAAAGTCAAAATCTGTCGGTCTTGTTATGGTGCATATAGTATTTGATTTTGCAGGTTGCATTACCACCACGGAACTTGGGACTGTTATGAGGTCACTTGGTGAGAACCCTACTGAGGCAGAGCTCCAGGACATATTGTATTAAACATGCAACATGACTATAAAAAATTAATAAATGAGTTTGGTTAGTGTTTGAAACTTTTAACATACCTAATAATAAATAGTTAAAATCCAATAGACTCAATTTACGCATCATATGTAAGGATGGCAATTGGTACTACTCGCAATGGGTTTGCCATTACCAAACCTTCACCAGCATAAAATTTAAATTATCAAATCCACCCACAACCCACTGAAGGTTTTAATTTTTTTAAGAAAACCCACGTGTTGTGGGTTTTGACAATTACCAAACATGTATTGGTATTTAGCAGATTTTTTACGAGTTTCCAAGTTTGAAATCGCAAATGTTTAATGTGTAAATTTATAATAATAACTTAAAATTCTACATAATATACTCAATTCTAAATTTAAACAATACAAATGGAAAATCAAAATTTCAACATCAATCTAATAAAAATTCTCAAATTTAAATATAAAATATACAAATTCATAAAAAAGGAAAAAAAACCACAAAGTAATATCTAAAAATAACAATTATTATTTCAGATTATCACTCAACAAGCTTCAAGAGAAGATCTTTAGGGTAACCATAAATTTCAATACAATTTGTATATTTAAATAAAAAGCAGTTTTTTTTTCTCTTTGGAATATTTCTTGTTCCATTTTTAGATTTAAAAAATAAAAATCATGCCTCTCTATTTCTTTCATGTATTTGGTAATTTTAACAAGGATCAATTCGGTAATGTTATAAATTTTGAAATAATTGTTGTTAACTGTAAAAAAATTAATCAGCTGTGAAAGAATAAACAAATGTTTGTTAAAATTTATATTTAAAAGTACTGTGAGTTTTAAAAATAATTTTGCACATTCAAAAAATCTTATTGTTAAACTTATATAATAACGTAATTGACTAAAATGAATATGATGTTAAATAAAATTTATTTACATAATTATAAACATGTACATAATTTTTTTTTTTTTTGCATATACAACAATTGATAAAAAAAAATATTTTATATTATTAATTTGGTTTTTATCTTGTTATCTTAATATAACTGGTAATAATAGTAGTGTCATTTTAATCTAATAATTTTATATCCTAATTAATAAGAATAATTTTGGATTGTTATAATATATGTGAGGGCATATATGAAATTATATTAAGTAAATAATTAATTGTTAAAATTAGATTTTAAGAAACTACTGATTTTCTACTCTTCAAAATCTACTATAGAATAAGGTAATTTTGCTGAAAGTCATTTTAAAAAATTGCTAAACATCAAAAATTAACTTTTAGTTTTTTAAACTTCTTTGGACATCTCAAAAACAATCTCAAAAAGGCCCTAAGTAATTTCACGTATTTTTTATTTGTTGGGAATTTCAAGCAACAAGTGAGCCAATAGAGTTAATTAAGTGGTTATTATTAGTTGAAGACTAAATTAAAATTTAATTGATTGAATTTTTATCTAATAATATTTAGTAAAATTAAAAATTTTAACATTTTTAGTCCGTAATGAAATTATGATCTAGCCTTAGCTTTTAAGTTAGAGCTATGAGGCACATAAGTCAATATTTCCTCTGCAAACCCAATTAGAGACTAACTCCCTTAAAAAATCTCTCTCTTCACTCAATCTTTTATTTTGTGACTTTTAATAAATGAATGTTTCTTGATTTCGGTTTTCTAATTTGGAAGAGAGAGAATGAATTTTTCAAACCAAAGGAAAGAGAGAGAGAAAAGAAATTGTTTGATTTTTAATTAATTAATTTCTAAGTTTAAAAATTGTTGACATGTATCAAAATATTATTAATTAATGGTTCCACATTAGCTAATGATATGGAACATAAGATGTATCCCAAAATTTCTCTGCACGAAATCATCTAGTCTGTTTTCACATAAGCAATATTTTGTTTATTTTATTCTTTGGATGTGTTAGGAGTCTAGAGGAGCGTTATAATGTTACATTAGATATAACACTCAGTAATCCTTAAGTCATTATTCAAAATTAAAAAATTATAGTATAAAATAATTGAATTGTTATAGGTGACAAAACCATAAATTTACTGTATGTTATATTATAGGTATTAACTTAGGCCTGTATAAGAATATTGTGGCCTTTTAGGTTCACGTGTACATCAGAAGAGAAGTTCCCCTCTCGTAAAGAAATAGAAAGTAGAAGCTAAGCTGTAGCCACTTGTCTAGATTCAACTAACGAAGAGCATAGAACCATAGTCTAATCTGTATGAATAGCAGTTCCTCTTTATAGATGGTCCGTAGAAAAAAAGATTTACCTCTATAAGAATATTGTAGCCTTGTAGGTTCATGTATATATTATATGATTACATCAGTCATCACATAGAATAATAATACAGAGTCCGGACTTGCTGAACATATGTACACAAGAACTTCATCGAAATTTATGTCAACGGAATTATTAAATTAAAAGAAGGATAAAATTTTCTTCCACAACACAAGGATAAAACAAGTGCACGATAAGTTCGCTGAAACTTACCTCAGTGTATTGTAATTATTACGTGAGTGCATATATGAAATTATATTAAGTAAAAAGTTAATTCTCAAAATTAGATTTAAAAAAATTACTATTTTCTTACTTTTTAAAATCTGCTGTAAGATGAGATGATTTTGACAAAAGTGATTCTAAATTTTTTTTTTAAATATCAAAATTAATTTTAAATTTTTTAAAACTATTTTTAGACATCTCAAAAGCAACCTAAGAAGGGCCCTAAATGATTTCACATATTTTATATTTGTTGAGAATTTCAAGCAACAAGTTTTACACGGTTATTAGGTTTGAAACACCCATCAAATAATTATTTCAAGTTTATGACATATGTACGGTGTACTTATTTAAAATGACATGATAAAAAATTTGATCTAACAAAAAGTAAATTATTAAAAATATCTGAGACAAAATATTAAATATATCAATTCTAATATGGATTATTAATATATGAAATTATAGATATTACAAGATAATTTAGACTTAACTCCCTATGTTTTAGTTGGTTTGACAAATTAATAAGACCTCTGTAATGTAATTATCCTACATTTAATATCGTAAGAAATTTTTTATTTTAGTAGGGGGTGAATTATCAAATAGACTTTGATCTAAGATTGAAAGACAAATCCTTTGAATTGAGCCGTGGTTCATTTATGTCATTGTCAAAATTTTGATTAATCATCTTATATTGACTTATTTTCTGCCTAATATAATGATTAGGTCACGTTTGTCATTAACTAATTTTATCCACATAAACTCGAGTATAGCTTGAGTAGGTTGCACCACTAATACTCTACAAAAAGTTATATAAAATCATGTTGAACGAATAAAATTTTTAAATAACATTATTAAAATTGTATTAAACATGCGACATGACTATAAACATTAATAAACGAGCTTGGTTAGTGTTTGAAACTTTTAACATAATTAATAATAAATAGTTAAAATTCATCGACCCAATTTACACATCATATGTAGGAATGGTAATAGGCACTGCTTGCAGAGGGTTTGCCATTACTAAACCAACACACGCATAAAATTTAAATTAACAAACCCACATGCAATCCACTGTAAGTTTTAATTTTTTTAAGAAAACCAATACACTGCAGGTTTTGACAATTACCAAATCCGTAATGGTATCTAGCAGATTTTTTACAGGTTTCTAAGTTTAAAATTGAAAATGTTTAATATGTAAATTTATAATAATAACCTAAAATTCTACATAATATACTCAATTCTAAAATTTAAACAATGTAAATGAAACATTAAAATTTCAACATTAATCCAACATAAATTCTCAAATTTAAATATGAAGTATACAAATTCATAAAAAAAAGCCACAAACTAATATCTAAAAATAACAATTATCATTTCATATTATCATTCAACAAGCTCCAAGAGAAGATATTTATTTCATTCACCATATTAGCACCCATCCAACACAATTCCTACAATAATGATTAAGATTAATATTTTCTAAAGAATAATACTTTTTAAATACTAATCTGAAAAATAAAATTGTAATAATGAAATAATCCATGCATTCAATTAAAGAAATTTTAATCAAAATTATAATTAGTATATAACTTTATTTTGAGATTTAAATGTTTTTTCAATTAAAATTAAATTAAAAAAATTAAAAAAGTTGTAGGTTTGGCGGATATATATGTGGGTATCCCCAAGATATTTAGCTAATATCAAACCTGTCTACAACCTACAAAATAATTTTTTACATATTTATAAACGTGCATATAAAATAATTTTTTCATACATATAATAATTAATGACCAAAATATATATTTTTATATTATTAATTTGATTTTTATCACGTTATCTTAATATAATTGGTAACAATAATAATCTCTTTTTAGTTTAATAATTTTATAGCCTAATTAATAAGGATAATTTTGGATTGTTATAATATATGTGAGGCCATATATAAAATTATATTAAGTAAAAAATTAATTCCCATAATTAGATTTAAAAAAATTACTCCTTTCTTACTTTTCGAAATTTGTTGTAGGATGAGATGATTTTGACAAAATTGATTCTAAAAAAAATTTAAATATCAAAATTAATTTTTAGTTTTTTAAAACTATTTTTAGACATCTCAAAAGAAATCCCATAAGGGTCCTAAGTGATTTCACACATTTTATATTTGTTAGAAATTTCAAGCAACAAGTGAACTCACAAAATTAATTGAAGACTAAATTAAATTTGAATTGATTAGATTTTTATCCAGTAATATTTGGTAAAACTGAAACTTTCAACACTTTTAGTGTATAATGAGATTATGATCCAGCCTTAACTTTTATGAGTTTTTGAATCTTTATTAAATATATTTTTCGGCAAGGGCGAGGTAAGGCAAGTGATGTCAGGCTTCGGTGTTATTTCAAAGCTGTTGACGAGACGAACAAAAGTCATAGTATATGCTTTACAAATTTTGCCTGGAGTAACGAAGCCATTACTCTCTCGTTATTTGATTGTGCGAAAAAAAAAACCTAATTTTTGTGTTAAATAAAAAAGAAGAAGAAAATGGCGGATCAGTTCACCGACGATCAGATCTCTGAGTTCAAAGAAACCTTCAGCTTGTTCGACAAGGACGGCGTCAGTCTGATTCTTCTCTCTTCATAATCTCTTTGCTTTTAGCTTTCTATTTTCTTATAGATCTTTTTTTTTTCTATTCACGAAGCTGTTGATTTTTGGAACGTTTTTGTTTAATTTTAGCTCTGATCTCTCATATTTGTATTGATTTTCTATGTATGGTGTGATTTGTTGATTCTCTAATTGATGTTGGATTAATTGGATGGTATAATTGAAGATGTCTTTGTTCCTATATGATAGTAATTTTTGTTTTGAAGGGGTTGTATGATGCAAGCTGGGTGTAGAAGAATTTAGTCACGAATCCTGATCATTTACACCCAGTTTCTCGCATCTGTAAATCTTGTCTTATAACCTTTTGATTATAGTAATATTGTATAATCTGTCATCTTGGAAACAAGCAGAACGTATTCTTGACGAAAAAGGAAAAAAATATAGAATTTAAAGGTAATGGTGCAATTTTGTACGAGTGAAAGTTTATAGACACAATCTTCAAAATTAGGAAGAAAAACGTTCATGTTCCATCGTTAAAAACATTGCCTTTAATTTTACGCTATGACATTTATGTATTAAATATTCACACTATTACCTTTAAATATGCACTATTATATTAAATTCTACTTTTTTTTTTGTTTTAGTGTGAATATTTACTATCAAATTCTATAATGCATTCACTATAACATTTTTCGCCTTTAGTATATTATTTTACTAAAAGATTATATGTGAAAGAAAAAAATAAGAGTTTAAGAAATACCTTTCTTCTCAAATTAAGCAGCAGAATAATCAAATGTTGGATCACGCCTATAGTCTGAAAGAAATTACAATTGAAAATCCTTCTAAAATTACAGTATAGATGCCTACTTTCACTACAGTTGTTTCACTGTAAAACCTTTTCTTTGTGTTCTCTACTATGCTCTCTAATTTTTAAGGAATTTTATCAATATTAAAAGTAATGTGTGGGAAGTTGATTCTAAATCAACTTATTTTAACTCCCATAACCGCATATGGTAACTGCTTACCATATGCGGATCGGGTCGAGTTGGCCTATCATGGGCAACCCGCCCATCATGGGCGACCCACCCATTTAATAATTTGTAAGCCGATAAACTTCATCCAACCTATCTTCATATTCCTCCTTAAAAAAAATCCAAGCTTTCAACTCAGATTGATCAATAATCGACCAAAAAAAAAAACCCAAGATGAATTACCTATTTGATTCAATTAGCCTCTTGAGAGAGAGAGAGAGAGAGAGAGAGAGAGAGAGAGAGTGTGTGGGAGAGCGAGTGTGAGAGAGAGATGTAAAAAATAAACGTTGAAAATACAGATAAAGAGAGCGATCTCTTCTTGGAGTGATTGATTAGTTGATTATGAGGAGATAAATTATTTTATTTTATTTTTATTTATTTTTGACAGAGCAACACGCACAACATATTTAAAAATTGAAATATTATTTGATTCGACATGACGTGTCGTTATCCGACATGCTCAAGATTTCTCGTCGTTGGATTCTTTTTATTTGGTTCAGGGCACAATTCCACGTTCTTTCGATGAGCGTTTCTCTACTCCACCTCAGAAAATGAACGCATAGTCGAAGAGTTTATAACTCTTAGATAGAGTTGGCAAAATTTGACATGACCTGATTACTCAACACGAATACGACACGAATAAATAGGCATGGGTTGTCGAATTTAACATGATTATTAAATGGGTTTGGTCTGGATCAACACTATTTTTTCCTTATCGGGTTAGGGTTAAAATTCTTAACCTATCTACATGATCAATGACACGATTATATTTTCTATTTTAAAATAATTTACAAATAATTTGTAAGTTCTTGTCATCAAAACTCAAATATTAGAAATGATTCTCTTATTTATTTTTATTTTTTGAAATGATGAATAAACACATTATTTATTTATAAAATTTTATATACATTTAGAGCTTCAATAGTGTAGATGTGTAAAATATTAATAGACATATATATTTTATAATATTGATATATAATATTATTTACATATATATAATTAAAACTTCAATAGTGTAAATGTGTAATATTTTTGTAAATATGTATATTTTATAATATCGATAAAGTATGAATGTATGTATGTATGTATAAATGACAGTGTGTAAATGTTTGATGCAAATTTTGTTTAATATATAGTTATTAAGTGGGTTATTGAGTAACTTGATTATTTTTCCGTGCCAGGTTTGGGTCTCAATATTTTGACACGATTATTAAATAGGTCGAGTTTAGATCAACTTAAATTTAACACGACACGAACACGCCCCGATAATCCATTTTGCTAGTTTTACTCTTAGATGACGACATATGGATCACGCTTAGTAGATGCGCGTGGCATTAATATTTTATTTATCTATATTCAAATCTGTTTGCATTAATTAAGCAGCCAGTTGAAACTCTCAAATGACTGTTTTATCCCCAAAACCTTAGTCAAATAACTTAGTAAGCTTCCCCCAATTCCACGTGCAAAATAAATAACAATCCTTACACAAATTTATTTTTATTCAATAATTAACTTAAGTTTGACTTAATTTACGTGTGGTGGGGGGGTGGCGGGGGTGGGAATTGTTTTACCCAACCTATAAAGATTTTCAAAATTTACACAGTTATTAGGTTTGAATCACCCATCAAATAATTATTTTAAGTTTATGACATATGTACAGTGCACTTATTTAAAATGACATGATCAAAAATTTGATTTAACAAAAGTAAATTATTAAAAATATCTGAGACAAAATATTAAATACATCAATTCTAATATGAATTATTAATATGCCCCTAAGGGCATAGCCGAGTTGGTTGGCAGTGCAATCTGTCGCCCCTCACTTGTGTGGACTCGGGTTCGAGTCTTGGGGGTGGAGAGTGGAGTAAAAATTGATTTGGGCTTACCCACCCTCCTTTCCTTTTAAAATAAAAAAAAATATGAATTATTAATATATAAAATTATAGATATTACCAGATAATTTAGACTTAATTTCCTATGTTTTAGTTGGTTTGGCAAATTAATAAGACCTCTGTAATGTAATTATCCTACATTTAGTATTGTAAGAAATTTTTTATTTTTGTAAGGGGTGAATTAACAAATAGACTTTGATCTATGATTGAAAGACAAATCATTTGAATTGAGCGGTGGTTCATTTATGTCGTTGTCAAAATTTTGATTAATCATATTATATTAAATTATTTTCTGCCTAATATAATGATTAGGTCATGTTTGTCATTAACTAATTGTATCTACATAAACTCGACTAGAGCTTGAGTAGGTAGTACCACTAATACTCTACAAAAAAAATATATAAAAACATGAATAAAATTTTTAAATAACATTATCAAAATTGTATTAAACATGCAACATGACTATAAACAATTAATAAACGAGTTTGACAACCTACACCTGCATAAAATTTAAATTATCAAACCCACCTACAATCCTCTATGGATTTTAATTTTTTTAAGAAAACCTACCAACTTGGGCTTTGACAATTACCAAATCCATAATAATATCCAGCAGATTTTTTTACAGGTTTTGAAGTTTGAAATCGTAAATATTCAATATGTAAATTTATAATAATAACCTAAAATTCTACATAATATACTCAATTCTAAATTTAAACAATGTAAATGGAAAATTTATTTATGAGCAATCGATTCCTTCTGTTTGTGGATTTCTAAGTGTCCTTTGGTTGTGATTGCATTTTTTGTCGCAGACCAGAATATAGGCAAGACTAGATTGGTCTAAAAAATAGATTTTAATATTCAATAAGTTCATGCAAGGTTGATCAAAATATTTTGACAAGCATTGGCTGAATCTTGTTCCTTTTAATTTTTGAAACATTCAGCTGTATTATTATATGCTGGGAGAAATTGTTGCTAGTGTCTGTTAACATGGATGTCAACAAAAATTCAGGGAAAAATTCAGCCATGGTGCTGATCATGGAGTCACTGCCCAGAATGAGGCAACTACTTCAACAAACCCCCAAGTGGAAATGGAAAAGAATGTAACTGATTGAAATGAACAAGAAGTTAAATAAAATTTATTTACATAATTATAAACATGTATATAAAATAATTTTTTTATACATATAATAAGTAATGACTAAAATATATTTTTTATATTATTAATTTGATTCATATTATTAATTTGATTCTTATCATGTTATCTTAATATAATTGGTAACAATAATAATCTCTTTTTAATTTAATAATTTTATATCCTAATTAATAAGGATAATTTTGGATTGTTATAATATATGTGAGACCATATATTAAATTATATTAAGTAAAAAATTAATTCTCAAAATTAAATTTTAAAAAATTACTCTTTTTTTTTATTTTTCAAAATTAGCTATAGGATGAGATGATTTTGACAAAAATGATTCTAAAAAAAAAATTTAAATTTCAAAATTAATTTTGAATTTTTTAAAACTACTTTTATACATTTCAGAAACAATCCGAGAAGTTAATTTTGAATTTTTTAAAACTACTTTTATACATTTCAGAAACAATCCGAGAAGGGCCCTAAGTGATTTCACATATTTTATATTTGTTGGGAATTTCAAGCAACAGGTGACCTCACAAAATTAGTTGAAGACTCAAATAAAATTTAATTGATTGGATTTTTATCCAATAATATTTGGTAAATTTTTGAAACTTCCAACACTTTTAGTGCATAATGAGATTATGATCCAGTCTTAACTTTCATGTCTCTTTGAATCTTTATGAAATATATTTTTCAGCAACGGCGAGGTAAGGCAAATGATGTCAGGCTTTCGGTATTATTTCGAAGCTCTTAACGAGAAGAACAAAAGTCATAGTATATGTTTTACAAATTTTGTCTGGAGTAACGAAGCCATTTCTCTCTCTCGTTATTTCATTTTGCGAAAAAAAAAGACCTAATTTTTGTGTTAAAAAAAGAAGAAGAAAATGGCGGATCAGCTCACCGATGATCAGATCTCCGAGTTCAAAGAAGCCTTCAGGTTGTTCGACCTGGACGGCGACGGTCTGATTCTTCTCTCTTCATAATCTCTTTGCTTTTAGCTTTCTATTTTCTTATAGATCTTTTTTTTTTCCTATTCAGGAAGCTGTTGATAATTGGAACGTTTTTGTTTAATTACAGCTCTGATCTCTCATATTTGTATTGATTTTCGATGTGTGGTGTGATTTTGTTGATTCTCTAATTGATGTTCGATTAAATGGATGATATAATTGACTGAACATCAGGCTGATGCGTTTCGTATTTAAAAAGATGCACAATGCTTTTTTGTTTGTTTTGCTTTAATATTTTTTTGTAAATGAAAGCAGCCGATTCCGAATCAGACATACGGATGTTCAAGCTCTGCGTAGTGTTCTTTCATTATCAAATGAAAAATTCTGCTGATTCACTTTGCCTAGAACAAGTTCTTATTCTGATCGAATGATGCTTGCCAACCACACAATATGTAGGCTTTTCATCAAATTCTGTTATACTTATTGAATCTACTTCTTACTAAATTTATGGATAGTTCGGCACATTCTAGTACAATTATGTTTGGGATTTGCGTCCTTTATGCTTGTTTTGAGTTTTGGCTACTTTTGTTGTTTTATCTATTGTGCTTATTGCATTTTGTTGTCTACTGTTATGCCTCAGTGTTGTTTTTAGACTGACTGGGTATACTTGTTTGCAAAAATCTAGTCAGAACACTTGTCTCATGTTGACACTGTCTTGTATTTTGATAAATCAGCAATGTTTAGCAACTTGTGATGCCTAGCTGTCAGCAACTTTACCACTGAGTGCTGTGCTGCTTAGCATTTTATTTTACGTGAGTATCTGAAAATCTGTCAGTCTTGTTATGGTTCATATAATATTGATTTTGCAGGTTGTATTACCACCAAGGAACTTGGGACTGTTTTGAGGTCACATGGTCAGAACCCTACTGAGGCAGAGCTCCAGGACGCGATCAATGAAGCGGATGCTGATGGCGACGGAACTATTGACTTTCCTGAGTTCTTAAACCTCATGGCGAGAAAGACAAAGGATACCGACTCTGAGGAGGAGCTGAAAGAGGCCTTCCGGGTTTTCGACAACGATCAGAATGGTTTCATCTCAGCTGCTGATCTGCGTCGTGTGATGACAAAGCTAGGGGAGAAGCTTACGGATGAGGAAGTCGATGAGATGATGAGGGAAGCTGATGTGGATGGTGATGGCCAGATAAATTTCGAGGATTTTGTCAAGGTTATGATGGCCAAGTAAGCGACTCCACCCAACCAAAACTTCCTGGAAAAAGAAGAAATTGGTTGATTAATATAATTGGTTCCCTAGTCTCCTTTTTTTTTATTTGCGTTTGGGATCTGTTTTCTGAACCATATTTGGCCACAGTAGATGGCTTTGTTCCTATATGATAGTAATTTTTGTTTTGAAGGGGTTGTATGCAAACAGGGTGTAGAAGAATTTAGTCACGAATCTTGATCATTTACACCCAGTTTCTCGCATCTGTAAATCTTGTCCTATAAACTTTTTATTACAATAATATTGTTTAATCTTTCGTCTTGAACAGGTAGAACGTATTCTTGACAAAAAAAAAATGTAGAATTTAAAGGTAATGGTGCAATTTTGTGCGAGTGGAAGTTATATTGACACAATCTTCAAAATTAGGAAGAAAAACGTTCTTGTTCCATCGTTAAAAACGTTACCTTAAATTTCACGCTATGACATTTTTGTATTAAATATTCACATGATCACCTTTAAATTTGCACTATTACCCTTAAATTCTACATTTTTTTTTGTTTTAATGTGAATATTTACTATCAAATTCTATAACGCATTCACTAGAACGTTTTTCGTATCTGTTATATTATTTTGCTAAAAGATTATTTGTAAGCCGATAAAGTTCATCCAACCTATTTTCATATTCCTCCTGAAAAAAAATCCAACCTTTCGACTCAGATTGATCAATAATCGACCAAAAAATCAAAAACCCAGATGAAAATAAATCGGAACATCAACTTGAGATCGGCTTTATTATTCGATAGCTCGTCGCGGGAATGCCACTACGAAGCTTCTTCCCTTGCGGTCGAATGGGTAAACTTCCTAACCGGAATACTCCCTCCCGGATCAAAAGAGAAAGGAGGAATACGACCAGCAGGAATGAACCCACCCGTTTTCTATTTATTTAATCCTCTCTTTCTCAGGTTTTCGGTTATCATCAGTCATCTATTCTATCACAGGGGTTTGGTAGTATATTGGGCGTTGCTCGTTTAAATTACCTTATCTGATTCAATTAGCCTCTTGAGAAAGAGAGAGAGAGTGTGAGAGAGAAATGCAAAAATAAAGGTTGAAAATACAGACTGAGAAAGTGATCTCTTCTAGGAATGATTGATTGGTTGATTATGAGTAGGGGTGTTCAGAATCCAATTCAATCCACTTAATCCGTTTGATCTGTAGAAATCTTATCTGCAAAAATCTGATTTGTGAATTGGATTTGGATTGAAAATTTGAAAATCCGCAATCGACTAATTGGATATGGATTTATTTCGGTAAATCCACAAAAATCGGCGAATCTGCAAAAAAATAAAAAATATTTATTTAATTAAAAAATTAAACTTGTAAATATGACATTAGTACTTACTAATAAATAAATAAGTTAAAATGTAGTTACATTAACACCATATTATATCTCATCTGATAATAATATAAAATAAAAAATAATTAAATAAACAAATATAGCTTTCTAAACAGTTAATTTTCATGTACTAATCTAAACAAATGAGATTTTTTTTTGTGTATTATAATTTAAAACTTCTAATGTATTTTTTCTAGTTTTATTCAAATAATTAATTTGTTTAAATTTTATTTAATTTTGAATTTGCTTGGTAGTAAAGTTATTTTTATATTAATTTTTTTATTCAGTTAATTCATAGATTGGAAATAATTAAAAAAATTTAATCCAAAAAAAAAATCCGCAAAATGGTGGATTGGATATGGATTGAGTCAATTCTGCACCCGATCCGCAGACATATGGATTGAATTTTGATTGCGTTTTACCAATCCATGAATTAGATTGAATTAAAAATTTATAATTCGTAAAATCATGAATCGAATATGGATGGATGTCCAATCCGCAAACACCCCTAATTATGAGGTGATAAATTATTTTATTTTATTTTTATTTATTTATGACTGAGCAACACGCACAACATAAAAATTGAAATATTATTTGATTTGACATGACGTGTCACTGTGCTAGATGTTTAGGATTTCTAGTCGTTGGATTCTTTATATTTAGTTCAGGACACAGTTCCACACTCTTTCAATCTCTATCTCAAAAAATGAACGTATAATCAAAGAGTTTATAACTCTTAGATGAAGATATACGGACCACGGTCAGTAGATGCGCATGGCATTAATATTTTATTTATCTGTATTCAAATCTTTTTAGCATTAATTAAGCGGCTAGTTGAAACTCTTAAATGACTCTTTTAGCCTCAAAGCCTTAGTCAAATAACTTAGTAAGCCTTCCCCCAATTCCACCTGCAAAATAAATAACAATCCTAACACAAATTTATTTTTATTCAATAATTAACTTAAGTTTGACTTAATTTACATGTGGGGGACGGGTGGGATTTTTTACCCAACCTATAAAGATTTTCAAAATTTACACAGTTATTAGGTTTGAAAAATCACCCATCAAATAACTATTTTAAGTTTATGACATATGTACAGGGTACTTATTTAGAATGTCATAATAAAAAATTTAATCTAACAAAAGTAAATTATTAAAAATATCTTAGACCAAATATTAAATACATCAATTCTAAGATGGATTATTAATATATGAAATTATAAATATTACAAGATAATTTAGACTTAATTCCCTATGTTTTAGTTGGTAAGGCAAATTAATAGGGCCTCTGTAATGTAATTATCCTACATTTAATATCGTAAGAAATTTTTTGTTCTAGTAGGGGTGAATTAACAAATAGACTTTGATCTAAATAGGATTTTTAATAGCAGTATGTTGTGTTATGAGAATAAATAATCTAATTTAAATGAACCATCGTATGCGTTTGTTAATTAGGATTTGGGTCTCTCTAATTTTTCAGGCTGTCAATTGATTAAATCTTATGATTGTATCTAGGATTGTCTATTGATTAGGGAAATAACCAATGGTCGTACCTTGGTTATCGGCTAATTAAGGAGAGATTGGCTATTAGAATGCCTGAGTAGCTATAACCGGTCTATTCATTAGCAGTAATGATTTATAGTTGCATCATTGATCAGTAGTCGAATCAAAGCTGAATTAATTCCTTCAACTAGAGTTTTTCCATTTTGAATTACACCTTTAATTTGCATTCTTATTAATTTAAATTGATTTTCATTATTATCAACAATCCCCCAATTTTACATTTTTATTTTAAAAAGGATTTAATAATTACCAATCTCTGTGGACACGACCCTGCTCAATCACTATACACAATTTTGTTAGAGTAGGTATTTATATTTGCTGGCTTCGACACCCATCACTACGTAATAGAATAATATTTTATTAGTTTTAAGAAAATTAAAATTTGAATTAGTCGACGCTCATGCCGCGTTGGTGACAGTTAGAGGGTAGGGGTTGGCAAATTATCCGACCTGATCTGATCTGACCCAGCCCGATCCAAAAATTATTGGGATCGGATTGAATCGAGTTGTTAATCAAATCCAATTTGATGCATTTGTGTCAACTTGATCGTACCCAAAAACGCAATCGTGTTGACAAAAAATTAAAAAAAATCATAAATAAGAAAATAAAAAATGAAAAACTATAACCCAAATTAGTAAATCTAAACTCCTAATCCAGTAATCC
This sequence comes from Luvunga scandens, assembly GCA_030449905.1. Classification (NCBI taxonomy): domain Eukaryota; kingdom Viridiplantae; phylum Streptophyta; class Magnoliopsida; order Sapindales; family Rutaceae; genus Luvunga; species Luvunga scandens. The sequence goes on from JASUUG010001265.1 coordinate 5,488,240, forward strand.
TAAGCACTCAACATACACCAACCGATCCATACACGCAAATCATTACAAACAAACATAACAATAGATTTAGCCATTAACAACACCACAATAGCACACGACACAAAGCACAAGCAGCAAGTCACCTAGTAGTGAGCAGCCCACTGCCAACCGGCGCCACAACCACCTACAGCCTCCCTCACTCGCAACCCACTATCGATAGCTCTACGGCCCACACACATAGCCTCTCGCAAACAAACAAAACACAAACACACACACATACAAAGTTCACGGAACAAGATGCAACCGACCACCAGACACAGCAACCACCATGGGCAGACGTCAATTGAAGCTGTTTTTTGAGGATTGTGATCCAATCTACCGATCTGTTGCTACCAAGTACTGGATTTGCTGCGCCACCTCCACCTTTCCAATCCTCCACCACCACCCGATCTGATTCAAACTTCATTTGAACCCGCAAGCTACAACCCAAATTTGGTTGTTGACTTTTGAGTTTTGGAAGCTTAAGTTTGAGCCGTTGATGCTTGATAGTGATTGGGGATATATTATAATCCGAATTCCATGCAATCTAATTTTAACCTGATTTGATCTAATCCGAATATAATTCGGATCGAATTAGATCGGGTTATATGTTCGGGTTGAGTTTAGATAAATTTTTATCTAACCTGATCAACCCGAAACCCGATCAGGTTGATCTAAACCCGAATTTGCCCAAACCTTATTAGAAGGTCAATTCACATCTACCTTACGCAACTAGTCGTTAGCCAGTGCCAAGTGCACGCGTGGTTAACACTAACTTGTAATCGCCACCCGGTGCTGGGTTGAATTTAGACTTTAGGGTAACCATAAATTTCAATACAATTTGTATATTTAAATTATAGTTTTTTTTTCTCTTTGGAATATTTCGTGTTCTGTTTTTAAATTTTAAAAATAACAATCATGCCACTCTATTTCTTTCATGTATTTGGTAATTTTAGCCGAGAACCAATTTGGTAATGTTATAAATTTTGAAATAATTGCTGTTAAATGTGAAAAACTTAATCAACTATGAAAGAATAAACAAATATTTGTTAAAATTATATTCAAAAGTACTGTGAATTTTAAAAATAGTTTTGTATATTTAATAAATCTTATTGTTAAACTTATATAAGAATGTAACTGACTAAAATAAACATGATGTTAAATAAAATTTATTTATATAATTATAAATATGTACATAAAATAATATTTCTAGTATATATAATAATTGATAACCAAAATATATATTTTATATTATTAATTTGGTTTTTATCTTATTATCTTAATATAACTGGTAATAATAATAGTCTCTTTTCAATCTAATAATTTTATATCCTAATTAATAAAAATAATTTTGGATTATTATAATATATGTGAGGACATATATGAAATTATATTAAGTAAACAATTAATTCTCAAAATCAGATTTTGAGAAACTACTAATTTCCTACTCTTCAAAATCTATTTGTAAAATAAGGCGATTTTGCTTAAAGTGATTTTAAAAAAATTACTAAACATAAAAAATTAAGTTTTAATTTTTTAAAACTTTTTTTGGACATCTCATAAGCAATCCCAAGTAATTTCGCATATTTTATATTTTTTAAGAATTTCAAGCAACAAGTGACCTGACAAAGTTAATTAAGTGGTTATTATTAGTTAAAGACTAAATTAAAATTTAATTGATCGAATTTTTATCTAATAATATTTGGTAAAATTGAAACTTTCAACACTTTTAGTCCGTCATGAAATTATGATCTATCCTTAACTTTTAAGTTAGAGCTATGAAGCAGCCACTTGGCCAAAGGCCGAGTGGTGAGCCAAGGCTCTCCCACTTGGTTCGAGCCCCCATGGGGGCTTAACTCCACAATTAACAAATTGTAGAGTAAACTTACCAAAAAGTCTTTCTTTCTTGCGAAATGCAAGTAGAGTAGTGGCATTCCTAGTTCGCGAGGAGGTATTAGTCTGGGCATGCACTTAATATAGAATTTAATGTAATATCCTAAGTCCTAATTGCATATATCTGGGCATGCACTTAATATGAAATTTAATGTAATATCATAAGTTCCAGTTGTATATATTATATTGTAAATATCAGTATATCTATTTGCTGTTATAGCATGTCTTGTAAATATCTGATGTAATATTAGTAACTTGGTGCTTAACGAGTTAAAAAAAATAAAGTTAGAGCTATGAAGCACATAAGCGTATATTTCCTCTACAAACCCAATTAGAGACTAACTCCAAATCCAATTCTAGTAATTTAGTATTAGAAAAAAGAAAAGCTACAAAAGAATCCAATCGAACTTTAGTAGTTGGTGTCTATAATCAGGAAGGGGAAATAAAAAATAAAAAAGGGTAGTTGTAGTATTTCAAAAGAGAAAAATAAGCTTATCAAAAAATAAAAAAAAAAAATAAGAGAGCGCCGCCGGGGGGGGGGGGGGGGTGGCGCGCGGGGTGGGGCGTTGTCGTGATTCGTGTGTGTTAATTTGGGGATATAAAAAACGATTGCAGCCTAATTAATTCTTAATATCCCAGTGGCATGATTCTAACAGTTTCCTATCAAAATCAGCTGGCTAATAGAGCGTGAACGTGGAACGAGTTTAACTTCATTCATTTACAGCCCTTATGTTGGTCGCTACAATCTAACAAAGCTAACACAATTGATTTTCATACAAAATTTAACGATTGCTAGCTAGCAATAAAATCGTTCAAGATAATTTACCAACAATGGCAAGTATTACGAAAATGCGCCATACAAAATTTAACATGTCCATAATATGTTCTTGGGTGGTTTGACTGAGGGAGTTTCATCACCGATAAATTTTAGATTAAGTCCGATGTTCCACGTCATCAGTCGAAGTGGAACAATAATTTTTAAACTTAGAAATTAATTAATTAAAAGTCAAACAATTTCTTTTTTTTTTCTCTCTTTCTCTCTCTTTCCTCTAGTTTGAAAAATTCATTCTCTCTTCCAAATTCAAAAACCGAAAATCAAGAAAGATTAATTTTTTAAAAGTTATAAAAATAATTAATTGAGTAAAGAGAGAAATTTTTGAAAGGCTTCTTCTTTTTCCTGCAAACTGCTCCATTAAAACTCATGTTAAAAGGAAAAGGGGGTGGGCAAGCCCAAATTAATTTTTGCCCCCTCCTCACCCCCAAGGTTCGAACCCGAGTCCACACAAGTGAGGGGCAACAGATTGCACTGCCAACCAACTCGACTACGCCCATGGGGGCTGATACTTAATCGAAAATTATGTCAACAGAATTATTAAATTAACAGGAGGATAAAATTTACTTCCACACAGCACAAGTATAAAATACGTGCACGATAAGTTCGTTGAAACATACCTCAATGTATTGTAATTGTCCCTACTTTATAAACAAAGACTCCAGTGACAAAATTTGTTTCTACAACTTATTCAGAAAAACTTAAATGATTTGCAGATGCACTCTAACATTCTTATTTGTTATAAAGGGCATAAATTCACCGATCATGTGATATCTTGTACTTTTATGAAAAATACACTAATTTTTTTTCCTTTACAGCATTTACCTGAAATTTTATAAAGTATATCACTTTTTTTACTTTTTTTTATTAACATCATTAAAAGATTTAATATAATATTTACAAAATGACTATTTTTCTTCATAATGTAAAAAGGATATTTAATCTTATTTAAATGACAAAAAACGACATTTGATTTTGTAGTTATTGAGATTAACAATGACTACAAAAACTATGTAAACTCATCAAATTACTTATACAAAATCACAAAATTACCAAAATACGCACCATAGCTAATTTGTGGCTCATTTACAACATAATCAAGAACCTCTGCTCATATAGTTCATCTCAAATAACATGTCTTTGTCAACAACGACAAACTTTAACAACAATAAATAGAAATAGGCATAGTAATCCAAAATGCATTTAAAATAGTTATAAAATCATTTATGATAAATCTTGAACATTATACTTTGCTCCCACCAATAAAAAATAATAGCATAAAACTAGTTATGAGGAGCTTAAAGTTTACAATTTATTCCCATCAATTCAAAGACCACTACTAAATTACATTAATTGTAACTTATGGTGGACTTAAAATTAGTTTCTTACCATCCCTAAGTTATTTGAGTGGCAACAATTGAGAGGTGCAAAGATAATATTTTTAGGTTATTTTATGTTACAATTAATGTAACATAGCAGGACCCCAATCCAAAATAATAATACTTTCTGAAAGTATTGAAAATAATAATCAATCAATAGTCTTTTTATATTTAAGGATGAAATAGTTACTTTTTAATATTCTATTAACCCTCTAATGGCGTTAATGAAAAAAATGAAAAACAAGTGCATTTTATAAACTTCGCATGAAAAGCTGTAAAATAAAAAATTTTAATATATATATTTTTATAAAATATAAAGTATTAGATGATAGTATAAAGGAAGTAGTTATGGTAGAATTACTCTACCCTAGAACATTGATGATTACTGTCAAATCATAATAGTAAGTACAGATTTAATATTTATCCCTATGATTAGACAATCATTAACAATGCTAACATTTGTCTCCATAATCGTATGATTATTAACAATATTTTACTGTCAAACAGTTCCGTATCCAGACTCTAGTAGAAAATACCTTCTATATGGCTGCAACAGAGTAATGACAGCCAACTTCGAGAGAAAACCCGGACGAGTCTAATCTTGACATCTTGTTGGCGACTGGAGCATGGCACGTGTAACAATGTCATCAACTCGTCAAACTAAACTTTCATCAAATAAATTAATTGCATGGTAGTTTTGATGCCTTAAATGTTTGTGGTGAGTAGGAACTAACTACCAATTCTTACATAATTTATAAAAAGAAAATCCTATAATATCGTGATTAAAATCACGGCATTAATACCGTAATTATTATACACCATTAGATTAAATCAACGGCACATAATAATTATAATATAATTAAAACTTTTATATATATTTTTTGAAAAACAAGTTACAAACCTGTTAACATATTTTTTACCTGTTAAAATTAAAAAAATTATTATATTTTCTGCAAAGTTATTATAACTAATTTATTTCAAAATCACTCCTTCACGTTAATTAGGGATTATGAGAGGACCAAAGCAAAACTTCTCAAACTAATAGGGAAAGAGCAGCCGAGTATTTTCCACCGTCAAATGGACATCATCGTTGTTCCACCGTTCTGTTCCATCAAGGGTTGGGGGAGGGGCAGAGGCTATTGCCAAGTGGCCAACTCAAAGAGGCTGAAGTTTGTTAAATTCTGAAACACATAATTTGCAAACTGGAAAGGGCGAAGGCTGTCTTCACATTGTGCTGTCTCTTTTTTTTTTTTTATCCTTCCAAATCCGCCGCAAGCCAGAACGCCTACCAAGTTAGCCAATTCTTGGTATTGATTTTGTCTCTTAGTATTGATTTTTGGGAATTCCTTTTCTCACATTAATTTTCTTTTGAATTTTTTTTCTATCTGTTTGATTTTGTTTCATCAATTGTTTTGCATTATTTGGTTTCCGTCATCAAAATTAACCGTTTTCACATGTTATCTTTATTATTTCCTGCTAATTAATTTTGTATTTGTAAATAATCTATGTTGGACTTCGAGACCGAGCAAGTTAATTTAACTTGATTAGATGGCTATTATAATAGGTTTTTTGGTTTGTTTGAGGCAATTCTAAGTAGGGATGGCAAATATCCAATTATGGATGGATAATATCCATCCAAGTATAAATCCATAATTATCCATAATGGATATATCCATATCCATATCCAGTATTTAATACTGGATATGGATATGGATTTTATCCGTATAAATATGGATATCCATGGATATTTAATTTTTATTACATAAACATAATCTAAGAAATATGAAATAAAAAAAATTATATATAATAGTTAAAACTATTATAAAATTTCAATATCAAATAAAAATAATAAACATTTCAAATAACAAGTATCAAAATTATGAATTCACCCAAAAAAATTGTAATATGAAATTACAAATTAATTTCAAACTAAATACAAAAACTCCACTCTTCTAACACATCATTAATCTCCAACTTGACCATCATCATTAATCTGCAAATTAAAACAAAGCATTAAACAAGTAAATAATTTGTATTATTTATGACCATGATCATTCATAATTGAGCATCACAATAAGCATCAAGCACATACCAACAAAAAAAAAAAGAAAATTAAACACTATTCAGAATATGGCTGGGCCTCCTCTTCATCATCATTATCAGTCATTTCTCCATTCATCACCTTATCTCTAGGAATTCCACCTATTTAAAAAAACACTTGTAAAATATAAAGAAAACAAGTATTATCAAAATTAAATAAAGTGCAAAAGTGAGTTGAATTTAATACCTTTCAATTGAGCCCATATCCAATTCTGAGCACACATTAAGGCCTCCAATGTATTTGGGTGAAGTCTACTACGATGTGGACTTAAAAATCGACCACCTGCGCTAAAAGCAGACTCAGAAGCAACTGTAGAAACCGGAACAGCCAGCAAATCTCTAGCAATCTCAGACAATATGGGATATCTACTTCTATTCACCTTCCACCACATTAAAATATCGAAGTCCGGAGTAGTCTTATCCTCCTCTTCCAAGTACGTATCTAACTCCGACTTGACTCGTTTACGAATATGTTGGCTTTTAAATGCATTAAATTTTTGCACATCCCACATGCCCATCACAACTGAACTAGAACTAGAATTACAAACAACACTAGACTCACCAAATCCTTCAGCCAAATTCGATCCAACCATACTCTTTTTTTTATATTCTCTATATAAGTCAAAACAAAGAGTGTGGATTCTATCAATATGAGTTGATGCATTACTACCATAAATTTGAGGAAATAAATAATCCACTAGAACCATTTTGTATCTAGGATCTAATACAACAGCAACAGCCATCACTCCATGGATTTCATCCCAATATTTTCCAAACTTTTCTAACATACTTTTTGCCATATTTTTTATCACATCACATGAAGAATTAAGCCAAGCATTCAATGATAATCTAATTTCACAAATTATTGGAAAAAATAAGTTAGCTGTTGGGTATTTAGTACCAGAAAATATCTCTGTCATGGTATAAAAGGGCTTCAAATGCTCACATACTACTCTTGCCAACTCCCACTCCACTTCAGTAGGCAAGTGCTTATATTGGTTATCACGATGCTTCAGACGAGTAAAAACATCTTTATAAATCAAAGCAACTTCAAGCATCAAATATGTTGAATTCCACCTAGTTCTACAATCAAGCACTAAACTCCTAGAACAATTCAACTTCAATTGGCGATTAGCCGTATCTTCAAACAACTCTATCCTTTTAGGCGATGATGTCCAATAATTAACACTGTTTCTAACTTTTTCAATCACATCACCTATCGCATTTAACCCATCCTTAACAATTAAATTTAAAATGTGAGCACAACATCTCATATGCAACAATTTTTCATTTAATAATAATGAACCAAAAGGAAACTTAGCCAACAAAAGCGGAATCATGGCATCATTGGTGGAACAATTATCAACCGTTATTGTAGATAACTTTCGATCTACATTCCAATCCAACAAACACTTAGCCAACTCATTAGAAAGTGCTTCAGCAGTGTGTGGCGAAGGCACATATATAAATCTAGACAATTTAAAAAAATAATAAAACAAAATTACAAATAAGAATAAACAAAATAAAGTACATATAATAAAATATAAATAAAATTTATTAAACTTTTAAAATGGTATCTTAAGATCCGATTTCATAGAGTCCACGAATTGTCAATAAAATGTGCTGTCACAACCATATACCCCTTTTTTTGATTGCTAGATGTCCACATATCCGTAGTAATGGAAACTTTACTAGTAATATCCTCCAACAAGGCCATTGTCTTAGCCTTTTCAAAATCAAACAGCTTAAAAACTTCTTTTTTAATAGTGTTCCTACAAATTTTACCAAGCAAAGGCTGAACAAAACTCATCAAATCCCTAAACCCTTCATATTCAACAAACCTCAAAGGAGGCTCATGCATAATTATCATTCTTGCTATTTTCTGTCTAGCAAGTGCTTTATCAAATGCAGTGGGATCAAATGCTGAAATTGTTGAAGTTTCAGCATCTTTTTTCTTGTAAACCTTAGATGCTTCGCTAGGGCTAGAAGCTGGAGCTGGAGCTGATTCTTCTATCCGTTTGGGACACCTATCAATATGGTTTAGCAAATGCGAAGTTCCACTCGATTGCTGTCCAGCAAAACCTTTGCCACAATGATTACACACTGCCTTCATTTCTCCATTAATTTTTCGCTTTATGAAATGGTCCCAAGCTCTAGATGTTTGTCTCAATGAGCTTCTAGGTTGTCCTTCTGCATCTCGTTTTGTACCCCCACTAGTTGAATGAGTTTGTGGATTTTCAGCATTAACATTATTTGAGGTTTGAAGGTTTAATTGAACAATAGGATCGGGATCAACATCAGACATAATTAACCTGAAAAAAAAATTTCAAACATCAATTGAATTGTTGGAAGATTAAATTTCTGAACCAATTAGTTGGACTGAATTAAATTGGTATGATAATGTCAACAAATTATACATATTAAATTGGCCAGCTGCTTTAATTTAATGGAGGTGGGACAATCAGCTGTTTTGTATATGAATGCTTTACAACTTATACAGTGCTCAGGCTAAACTGAAATTTATTAAACTACTTTCCAATTACGGTAAATGAATAAAAAGGGAGGAAGCTACACTTTGGAGGGATTCATGCATAAATGGTTTAGATGCTGCCGTTCAAAAATATTTTCAGAAATTGTATTTAATTGAAGTCTATTTCAGCACAATAAGATACATACATTATATATATATATGCACACAAATACACATTAAAGATCAATCATAGAGAATGGCAACACATTTTTTATATTGCTTATGGCCAAATTGGTGCTATCAGTCGAAGGCCAAGTTTGACAATGTTTTCTTTCAAATAGATATGGTATGGAATGCTCTTAAAATTAGCAATTTATATTTCCACCTGTTCTAAATTTTGTTGGAAATTTTTTTAGTTAGAGTAATGGCATGTTTACTCACTTTAAATACTCAATTGAATACCTACTAATATAATATCTTATTTGTTATGCACTAGCTTAATGAAATCAAATTCTCCACTTATTTATATTAATAATATTTAAACTGCAGACATTTTGTTTCAACTTAAAAAATTTTACCAACTCAACTAATTGATTGGTATACTATTGAACTTAAAAAATTATTGTAAATAATCAATTTGGACAAAAGTAAAAAAAAAAACTAAATTTTTTTCCTTTTAATGCAAATTCATTTTTATCTAAGCTAGTAACTTCCAACTTCCACTATGTTCATGCAATTGATATTACAGATTAATTTTTATGTTTTATTTTTACGATGAATTGACTTCATTCTTCCAAGTATTAATCATCATTGCATTTTAAGGATATGAAAAACAAAAACATGAAAAATAATCCTAAGAAATTAATTAGCCATTTTCAACACTCAACTTTGAAAGCTTCACCCAGCAATATCATTATCATATTAAAAATTTCATTTCAAACTTGTCGTTTCACAATGATTTATTAAAATATTAATCCTAACCACTTGCATCCTCCAGTCTAGCAACCAATGCATGAGCCAAAATTCAAAAGGAACTTCCAATGATCTATTTATTGAACTCATCTATCATTTTTCACAATGCAGGCACTCAAGTTAAAGTTCAAGCTCAACTCATGTAAGAAAATAATAACAATAAGCAAAGAGATCGGGGGAAAAAAAACTAAATTATCGGTTCTTGTGTCAATAACCAAGGTAGTAAATCATTTGAGCATGCAAAATCTCAATCAATCTGAAATGATACTACTAATTTTTTCTTTTTTCCTTTCTCTTTTTCTTTCAATAGAATGCTTGTTTTGACTTTTAATTTAATAATCATCAAATTTCATTCAACCAGCGATTCGTGTATATTTTAATCCCTGCACCATACATACCAAACAAAAAAATTTTAGCTAATGAAAGCTCCACCTAGACATTAATTAGGGGGATGAGAGCAAGTAAGCCACCCAATTAGACAAATTTGTTAGTTCAAGCTTCCAAGTTTGAATCCGAGTATCTTCCACTTTAAGATCAGCGCGACAAAACTATTAACTTTGTATACCAGTCAATTTCAACTACATTCATCCTCCAGAATCATTCCTCCCCATAATCGCGAGTATAGCATTTGAGATCAAAATTAGAAGAGTTATAGAGCAAGCAATACCAATTTCAAATCCTAAATCAGGTGCTTCTATAGCAGCTAATGAATTAATTAGAGGGAGCCTGCACAAAATAATGAGCGCAAAACAAAATCTAAAAGGTATTAACATGTAGTATGCTGAAAAAACAAACAAATCTAAACTTGGACAATCTTCCCCACATGCCCGCTAACACTAGTGCCTATTCCAAGTGAACACTTCAAAATTTAGAACTTAGGCCAATTCAGACCTGCACACGGTGGCCCAACACGCCGGTAACAGTACAATACTTTGTGAAGATGATAAAAATTCCAGACAATACAAAATGGGGATTGATTTTTAACTTCAAATTTCTGTCTAATCCGAATAGCACATTATTCTTAAAAATAGAGAAACCAAACAATTTTAGTGAAGGCTGGATTTCAGTTGAAATTGTAACTTTACGCAATGAATCAAACAAAATTCGGGGAGTGCAAGTGAAGAAAAAGAAAGGGATTTGAGTTACATACACGGATGTCAAAAGAGAGAGATCTAAGTTGCAGATTTGCCTCCGCTTGTTCCTTTTCCACAATGACAGAGAGAAAAGAGAAGAGATGAGACGGCGAGCGACGAGCAGCAAGCGGCGAGGGTTGAGCGGCCAGCGGCAGCGGCGAGGGACGAGCGTCGGTGAGAGATAAGCAGCGGGTAATAACCTTAGGGTTTGCTAAATCGATTTTCTCATTTTAGTTTTCTAATATAATTTTTTTTAACTTAAAATGAATAAATGAATTGGATTTTGGATATCCATTAAATATCCATATCCATCCAAAATGTAATTGGATATTTTAAAAAATATCCATATTCAGATCCAAAAAATTTTTGGATGGATATTATCCAATCCAATTAAATTGGATTTATGGATATCCAATTTGGATGGACCAATTTGCCATCCCTGATTCTAAGTGTACAATTGTAAATGAACTTCAACATGATTAGGGCTTGATATGTGTAAAGGATAACGATGTTATATGCTATTGACCAAAGAAAAATGTGTAAAAGTTTTACAATATTTTATGACAAAATAATTTGTCCACAACAATAGACATGGACACAAAATCTCCTTTACTTACCGCTTGAAAACCTTCCTCTTGATGGCCTAAAATGGTTATATGCAGGCACCTTAGAAACACCGGGCAAAATGGTTTCATTAAGAGACCCACAAAGCTCAAATATCTTGCTCAATTGCTCAACCTGTAATTAATGTGAAGATAGTGTATATCGGATATGGTTATAAGCATTCAAGCATTTTATTAAAGCTTCATAAAAACAATTGAACAATTTATTAAAGCTTCATAAAATCAATTGAATGATTTTTCCGATTAGTTGTTGACCGATAAATGTATTTCATTCAATAAATAAACAAATGGCCAAAATAAATGTATTTCATTCAAGATTTAGTTGTTGACCCACCAGAGAAGAGTTAATCGATTTATCGAATCTTAGGTCAAGAAAAGAGGGCATAAGATTTAATTTTGCTGTACCTTCAAAGCAACAAAAGCAACTTAAAAAATTAAAGATGAAATGAAAATATTGTCATTGTCCTCAGCATCTCTTTTTTTTAAAAAAAAAAAGGTAGGGGGGGTGGGCAAGTCCAAATCAATTTTTACCCTCCTTATCACTTCCAAGAATCGAATTCGAGTCCACACGAGTGTGAGGGGTGACAGTTACACTACCAACCAACTCAACCACGCCCTTGGGGGTGTCGTCATCAGCATCACTATCATAGAATTGAGAGAGATCTTGATGATATGCCATCTCTATATTGCACCATCATCATCTACCACAAACTTTGAATCTCTTGAAGCAAAACAATGATCTGGATGCCACTCTATTTGCCCAACGATCTAGATTGTGATTGAGTACAACCCTCGTGCCAACAGATTCAGGTTCAGATTTGGGGGATCTTGGCTTTGCATTTGGGAGAATTGAGAGTAAAACTCAGATTTGGGAATTGAATGTAAGAGATGATGTTTTTTTTTTCTTTTTCATTTAGTCTAAGGTGATGTTGAAACTTAAGGAAAATAATTTTATTTACTGCCTTTTATTTTAAAAAAGAAAAAAAAAAGATAATCAAGACATTGCTTTACTGAATGTTTTTGTTGCTAATGATGTCATAATTTTTAAACGTTATTTTTAAAAATTAATTTAAAGAAAAAATTGACAAATTTATGATTTTATTATTAGAAAATATATAGACACACTAAAATATATATAGAACCACAATCACCTTGTATAAAAAAAAATATGTGTACAAACTGATGCCACATGAAAAGATTGGTTGTATAAAACTATCATGAATCCACATAAATAAAAAAAAAATAACAATTATCACTCTTCAATTAATATCTCTATGCCATATCAGTTTCTCTATATTAGTTTGTACAAAATTATTTGTGATTTTATCATTATTGGTTTAGAAAATAATATTATAATATTTTTATCTCCAATGATGAGACATTTTTCAACATATTGGACTCTTTTTAATTTAATGATACTTTGTATTTAATTCATTCATTGTTTCATCTGACATTGTTTGATGAGTGATGATAGAGTTATAAACTTTTATATAAAATTATTTTACACAACCTAATATAGTCTAAGTCTATTGGTTGTATAAAATTACAAAATAATAAAAATAAGTAATGTGGGCCAAAGGCTATTTGGTCCAACCAAATGAATTATATTCATCAATTTGTAAAAAATAAATTTATACAAAAGTTTGTATGATATGATTTTTTTCCTAGTCCATCATATTTTTGTGTAATTTTGCTAAATATCCAAATTCCAAAAAATAAAATATGAATGAAGTATTCCTACTCTTGATAAATAAAAATAAAAAATAAGATACAAACATATATAAATGGAAAAAAGACTTGGCCAAAATTTTGTCTTGATCGACTTGAACCAAAATTTTTTTAGCTTTCACACTAGATAGTGAATGGAATTTTCATGTTCTAATAGATTTATATTTGACTTTAATAAGTTTCTTTTTAAGTTTCATATCATTTTCTTTTTTTAATTTTAAAATTTTGATTTGACCTTTAACTCAATCAACCCAACCAGATGATTTAAGGTTTGGGTTAAATTGGGTTAAACAAGTTTATTTAATCAAGTTTAGTGGATTTTATCTCAACCCATTCAATAATAGGCTAGATTGGATTTTCACGAACCCTATCCAGCCCAACTCGTGCTTACCTCCATATCATATTATAGAAATGTAAAATATACAAAAGGGTTTTCAAAGACTTTTAAAAGGAAGCCAATGAACTCTTTAACCAATTTCACATTGGATTTAAGTTAAGTCAACCCAACTAAACTAACGAATCTAAATTCTAATTAAATGTGAAATAAGACAAAAAATTTCTAATGCCCCCAAGGGCATAGCCGAGTTAGTTAGTAGTACAATATCTAGGCCCTCACTTGTGTGGACTCAGGTTCGAGCCTTGGGGGTGGGGAGGGGGGTAAAAATTGATTTGGGCTTACCCACCCCCCCTTTCCTTTTAAAAAAAAAGACAAAAAATTTCTAAATCACACATATAAGTGGTAGATTGAAGTAAAAATGGTTAAATTAATGTTGGAGTGGTAAATTAGTCATTGGAATTATAAACAAGACAAGAATTTAGAAAAATAACATAAAACTTGAAAATTGACATTAAGTGTGAAATAAAATAAAAAAAATTATAAACTATAGATACGGCTAGTAAATTGAAGGAAAAGGGTAAATTAATGTTGCAGTTATAAATTAGAAAAAGAAATTGTAAACAAAAAAAAATTTAGAAAAATGATATTAAACTTGTAAATTAACCTTAAGTGTGAAATAAAACAAAAAAAATTTAAACCACACATAGAACTAGTAAATTGAAGAAAAAAATAGTAAATTAATGTTTGAGTTGTAAATCAAAATAAGAAATTATAAACAAAACAAACACTTAGAAAAATGATAGAAAACCTGTAAATTGACATTAAGGGTGAAATAAAATAAAAAATTTATAAACCACACAAAGAGACAGTAAATTGAAGGAAAAAGAAGTAAATTAATAATGAAGTTATAAATTGAATAACAAATTGTACACAAAATAAAAACTTAGAAAAATGACATTTAACTTGTAAATTAATATTAACTATGAAATAAAAAAAAATTGTGGACCACATATAAGCCTAGTAAGATGATGGGAAAATGGGTAAATTAATATTGGAGTTGTAAATTGAAACAAGAAAATTGTAAGTAACACAAAACTTTAAACAATGACATAAAACTTATAAATTAACATTAAGTGTGAAAAAAAAAATTATAGACCACACACAAGACTAGTAAATTGAAGGAAAAAATGATAAATTAATATTGCAGTTGTAAATTGAATAAGAAAATTGTAAACAAAAAAATCTTAGAAAAATGACATCAAATTCGTAACTTAACATTAAATGTGAAATGAAACAAAAAATATTTGTAAATCATACATACAACTAGTAAATTAATAGAAAAATGTGTAAATTAATACTGGGTTTGTACATTAGAATAAGAAATTGTAAATCAAACTAAAATTTAGAAAAATGACATAAAACTTGTAAATTGACATTAAATGTAAAATGAAACATAAAATTTACAAACCACAGGTAAATCCAGTAAATTGATTGAAAAAAGGGTAAATTAATGTTGGAGATGTAAATTGAATGAAGAAATTGTAAATCAAACAAAAACGTAGAAAAATAACACAAAACTTGTAAATTGACATTAAATGTGAAACAAAAGAAAAAACTTACAAACCACACATAGGACTAGTAAATTGATGAAAAAATAGAAAATTAATGTTGGAGTTGTAAATTAGAATAAGAAATTATAAACAAAATAAAAACATAAAAAATGACATAAAACTTTTAACTTGACATTACATGCAAAATCAAAAAAATTACAAACCACACATAAGGTTAGTAAATTGATTGAAAAAGGGTAAATTAATGTTAGAGTTGTAAATTGGATGAAGAAATTAAAAATAAAACAAAAACTTAAAAAAATAACATAAAACTTGTAAATTGATGTTAAATGTGAAATAAAACAAAAAATTTACAAACCACAGACAGAAATAGTAAATTCATTGAAGAAAGGGTAAATTAATGTTAGAGTTGTAAGTTGGATGAAGAAATTGTAAATAAAATAAAAACTTATAAAAATAATATAAAACTTGTAAATTGACATTAAATATGAAATAAAACAAAAAATTTACAAATCACACATAAGACTAGTAAATTGATTGAAAAAAGAGTAAATTAATGTTAGAGTTGTAAATTAGATGAGAAAATTGTAAATGAAACAAAAACGTAGATAAATGACATAAAACTTATAAACTGATATTAAATGTAAAATGAAACATAAAATTTGCAAACCAAACATAAATCTAGTAAATTGATTGAAAAAATGGTAAATTAATGTTAGAGTTGTAAAATGGATGAAGAAACTGTAAATAAAACAAAAACTTAGAAAAATAACATAAAACTTATAAATTGAAATTAAATATGAAATGAAATATAAAATTTGAAAAACACATATAAGACTAGTAAATTGATTTTAAAAAGGGCAAATTAATGTTAGAGCTTTAAATTGGATGAGAAAATTATAAATAAAATAAAAACTTATAAAAATGACATAAAACTTGTAAACTGACAATAAATGTGAAATAAAATAAAAAATTTATAAATCACACATAAGACTAGTAAATTGATTGAAAAAGGGTAAATTAATGTTCGAGTTATAAATTAGATGAGGAAATTGTAAAGAAAACAAAAACTTAGAAAAATGATATAAAACTTGCAAATTGACATTAAATGAGAAATAAAACAAAAATTTTGTAAACAACACATAAATGCAGCAAATTTATTGAAAAAAGAGTACATTAATGTTAAAGTTGTAAATTAGATGAAGAAATTGTAAATACAATAAAACTTAGAAAAATAGCATAAAACTTATAAATTGACATTAAATGTGAAATGAAAAATAAAATTTGCAAGCCACACATAAGACTGATAAATTGATGAAAAAATAAAGGTAAATTAATGTTAGAGTTGTAAATTAGATGAAGAAATTGTAAATAGAACAAAAACTTAAAAAAAAAACTTGTAAATTGACATTAAATGTGAAATGAAACATAAAATTTGCAAACAACACATAAGTTTAGTAAATTAATTGAAAAACGGGTAAATTAATGTTAGAGTTGTAAATTGGATGTGGAAATTATAAATAAAATAAAAACTTAGAAAAATGAGATAAAACTTTTAAATTGACATTACATGTGAAATGAAACATAAAATTTACAAACCACACATAAATCTAGTAAATTGATTGAAAAAATGGTAAATTAACGTTAGAGTTGTAAATTAGATGAAGAAATTGTAAATAAAACAAAAACTTAAAAAAATGACATAAAACTTTTAAATTGACATTAAATGTGAAATAAAATAAAAAATTTGCCTAGAGCAAGTTCTTATTCTGATTGAATGATGCTTGCCAACCACGCAAAATGTAGGCTTTTCATCAAATTCTGTAATACTTATTGAATCTACTTCTTACTAAATTTCTGGATAGTTCGGCGCATTCAAGTACAATTATGTCTTGGGATTTGTGTCCTTTATGCTTGTTTTGAGTTTTGGCTACTTTTGTTGTTTTATGTGTTGTGCTTGTTGCATTTTGTTGTCTGCTGTTATGTCTTAGTGTTGTTTTTATACTGATTGGGTATACTCGTTGTTTGCGAAAATCTAGTCAAAACACTTGTCTCATGTTGACACTGTCTGGTATTTTGATAGATCAGTAATGTTTCGCAAGTAATGTTTCGCAAGTTATGATGCCTAGCTGTCAACAACTTTCCCACTGAGTGCTGTGCTTCTTAGCATTTTTGTTTTAGGTGAGTATCTGAAAATCGGTCGGTCTTGTTATGGTTCATATAATGTTGATTTTGCAGGCCGCATTACCACCAAGGGACTTGGGACTGTCATGAGGTCACTTGGTCAGAACCCTCCTGAGGCAGAGCTCCGGGAGACGATCAATGCAGTGGATGCTGATGGCGACGGAACTATTGACTTTCCTGAGTTCTTAAACCTCATGGCGAGAAAGATGAAGGAAACCGACTCTGAGGAGGAGCTGAAAGAGGCCTTCTGGGTTTTCGACAAGGATAAGGATGGTTTCATCTCAGCTGCTGAACTGCGTCGTGTGGTGACAAACCTAGGGGAGAAGCTCACTGATGAGGAAGCCAGCGACATGATAAAGGAAGCTGATGTGGATGGTGATGGCCAAATGAATTACGAGGAATTTGCCAAGGTTATGACGGCTAAGTAACTGACTCCACCCAACCAAAACTTCCGGGAAGAAGAAGAAATTGGTTGATTAATATAATTGGTTCCCTAGTCTCCTTTTCTTTTTTTTTTTTAATTTGCGTTTTGGATTTGTTTTCTGCACCATATTTTGCCACAGTAGATGGATAGTAAATTTTGTTTTGAAGGGGTTGTATGATGCAAACAGGGTGTAGAAGAATTTAGTCACGAATCTTGATCATTTACACCCAGTTCCTCGCATCTGTAAATCTTGTCCTATAACCTTTTGATTATAATAATATTGCATAATCTTTCATCTTGGACAAGTAGAACGTATTCTTGACAAAAAAGGGGAAGAATGTACAATTTAAAGGTAATGGTGCAATTTTGTGCGAGTGAAAGTTTATTGACACGATCTTCAAAATTCGGAAGAAAAACGTTAGTGTTCCATCGTTAATAACATTACCTTAAATTTCACGCTATGACATTTTAGTATTAAATATTCACACTATGACCTTTAAATATGTACTATTACCCTTAAATTCTACTTTCTTTCTTTTTTAGTGTGAATATTTACTAACAAATTCTATAATGCATTCCTAGAACATTTTTCGCCTTGATATACTATTTTACTAAAAGATTATTTGTAAGCCGATAAACTTCATTCAACCTATCTTTATATTCCTCCTAAAAAAAATCCAAGCTTTCGACTCAGATTGATCAATAATCGACCAAAAAATCAAAAACCCAAATGAAAATAAACCGGAACATCAACTCGAGATCGGCTTTATTATTCGATAGCTCGTTAAGGGACTGCCACTACGAAGCTTCTTCCCTTGCGGTCGAATGGGTAAACTTCCTAACTGGAATACTCCCTCCCGGATCAGAAGAGAAAGGAGGAATACGACCAGCAGGAATGAACCGACCGGTTTTCTATTTATTTCATCCTCTTTCTCAGGTTTTTGGTTATCATCAGTGTAGTATAGTGGGTGTAGCTCGTTTAAATTACCTTATCTGATTCAATCAGCCTCTTGAGAAAGAGAGAGAGAGAGAGCGAGAGAGTGGGAGAGCGATTGTGAGAGAGAGATGTAGAAATAAGCGTAGAAAATACAGACCAAGAAAGTGATCTCTTCTTGGAATGATTGATTGGTTGATTATGAGGAGATAAATTATTTTATTTTATTTTTATTTATTTTTAACTAAGCAACACGCTCAACATATTTAAAAATTGAAAATATTATTTTATTTGACATGACGTGTCGCTGTGCGAGATAATCAAGATTCCTACTCGTTGGATTCTTTATATTTAGTTCGGGACACAATTCCACACTCTTTCGATGAGCGTTTCTCTACTCCGCCTCAAAAAATGAACGTATAATCGAAGAGTTTATTTATAACTCTTAGACAAAAATATATGGATCACGCTCAGTAGATGCGCATGCCGCATGCATTAATATTTTATTTATCTGTATTCAAATCTTTTTAGCATTAATTAAGCAACTAGTTGAAACTCTCAAATGACTCTTTTAGCCCCAAAGCCTCAGTCAAATAACTTAGTAAGCCTTTGCAAAATAAATAACAATCCTAACATAGATTTATTTTTATTCAATAATTAATTTAAGTTTGACTTAATTTACATGGGGGGGGGGGGAATTTTTACCCAACCCACAAAGATTTTCAAAATTTACACAATTATTAGGTTTGAATCACTCATCAAATAATTATTTCAAGTTTATGACATATATACAGTATACTTGTTTAGAATGACATGATAAAAAATTTGATAAAAATAGTAAATTATTAAAAATATCTTAGACAAAATATTAAATACATCAATTCTAATATGGATTATTAATATGTGAAATTATAGATATTACAAGATAATTTAGACTTAATTCCCTATGTTTTAGTTGGCTTGGCAAATTAATAAGACCTTTGTAATGTAATTATCCTACATCTAATATCATAAGAAATTTTTTATTTTAGTAGGGGTGAATTAACAAATAGACTTTGATCTAAGATTGAAAGACCAATCCTTTGAATTGAGCAGTGGTTCATTTACGTCATTGTTAAAAATTTAATTAATCATATTATATTGACTGATTTTCTACCTAATATAATGATTAGGTCATGTTTGTCATTAA
Organism: Luvunga scandens; assembly: GCA_030449905.1. Taxonomy (NCBI): domain Eukaryota; kingdom Viridiplantae; phylum Streptophyta; class Magnoliopsida; order Sapindales; family Rutaceae; genus Luvunga; species Luvunga scandens. The sequence continues at coordinate 5,508,027 of JASUUG010001265.1, forward strand.
CTAATTGTATCTACATAAACTTGACTAGAGCTAGGGTAGGTAGTACCACTAATACTCTAAAAAAAATATATAAAAACATGTTAAATGAATAAAATTTTTAAATAACATTATTAAAATTGTATTTACCATGCGACGTGACTATAAACAATTAATAAACGAGTTTGGTTAGTGTTTGAAACTTTCAACACAACTAATAATAAATAGTTAAAATCCATCGACTCAATTTACGCGTCATATGCAAATACAAATTGCCACTCCGAATTAGTAGGATGATAAATTGATAATGGATTGAATGTATAATAAATAAAGCTTTGCCTTGATGACAGCTAAGGTTAAAATTGGAATTCCGAACAGAGACTGATTGGTTTGGCAAGGCGAAATAAGGGGCTTTTACAACGTAAGATTTAAATCAGGGTTAGGTGCAAGGTGGGGGATTGAAGTCCGTAGTTTGTCAGAAGGAGGACAAAAGTCCCTCTTATGGTACGCAACAGAGTTATATTTTATTAGTTTTAAGAAAATTAAAGTTTGAATTAGTCGACGCTCATGCCGCGCTTGTCACCGTTAGAGGGTCAATTGACTCAATTCACATCTGCCTTGCGCAACTAGCCGTTAGCCGGTGCCAGGTGCACGCGTGGTTATCACTAACTTGTAATCGCTACCCGGTGCTGGGTTGAGTTTAGACTTTAGGGTAACCATAAATTTCAATACAATTTGTATATTTAAACAAAAGCAGTTTTTTTTTTCTCTTTGGAATATTTCGTGTTCCGTTTTTATATTTAAAAAATAAAAATCATGCCTCTCTATTTCTTTCATGTATTTAGTAATTGTAGCCGAGAACCAATTCGGTAATGTTATAAATTTTTAAATAATTGCTGTTAAATGTGAAAACTTAATCAATTGTGAAAGAATAAACAAATATTTGTTAAAATTTTTATTTAAAAGTACTGTAATTTTTAAAGATAGTTTTGTATATTTAATAAATCTTATTGTTAAACTTATATAAGAACGTAATTAACTAAATAAATATGATGTTAAATAAAACTTATTTACATAATTATAAATATGTACAAAAAATAATATTTCTTGTATATATAATAATTGATAACCAAAATATATATTTTATATTATTAATTTGGTTTTTATCTTGTTATCTTAATATAACTGTCTTTTTTAATCTAATAATTTTATATCCTAATTAATAAAAATAGTTTTGGATTATTATAATATATGTGAGGACATATATGAAATTATATTAAGTAAACAATTAATTCTCAAAATCGAATTTTGAGAAATTACTAATTTCCTACTCTTCAAAATTTGTTTGTAGAATGAGTTGATTTTGTGGAAAGTGATTTTAAAAAATTACTAAATATAAAAAATTAACTTTTAGTTTTTTAAAACTTTTTTGGACATCGCGTAAGCAATCCCACGTAATTTCGCACATTTTATATTTATTAGGAATTTCAAGCAACAAGTTACCTGACAGAGTTAATTAAGTGGTTATTATTAGTTAAGGACTAAATTAAAATTTAATTGATTGAATTTCTATCTAATAATATTTGGTAAAATTGAAACTTTCAACATTTTTAATCCATAATGAAATTATGATCTAATCTTAACTTTTAAGTTAGAGCTATGAAACACATAAGTCTATATTTCCTCTACAAACCCAATTAGAGACTAACGCCAAATCCAATTCTAATAATATGATATATTAAACCGAAAAAAAAAATGCTACAAAAGAATCCGATCGAACTTTAGTAGTTGGTGTCTATAATCGGGAAGGGGTAGTTGTCGCATTTCAAAAGAGAAAAATAAGGCCAGGGGGGTGTGGTGTGTCGTGTGTGTTAATTTGAGGATATCAAAACAAAAACGATTGCAGCCTAATTAATTCTTAACACCCCAGTGGGATGATTCCAACAGTTTCCTATCAAAATCAGCTGGCTAATAGAGCGTGAACGTGGAACGAGTTTAACTTCATTCATTTACAGCCCCTGTGTTGGTCGCTACAATCTAACAAAGCTAACATAATTGATTTTCATACAAAATTTAACGATTGCTAGCTAGCAATAAAATCGTTCAAGATAATTTACCAACAATGGCAAGTATTATGAAAATGCGCTATACAAAATTTGACGTGTCCGTCGTATGTTCTTGGGTGGTTTGACTGAGGGCGTTTCATCAACGATAAATTTTAGAGTTATCTGTTTTCTATTAATGGAGGAGAAGAAGCCCCTCAAAAATCTCTCTCTTCACTCAATCTTTTATTTTGTGATTTTTAATAAATGAATGTTTCTTGATTTCGGTTTTTGAATTTGGAAGAGAGAGAATGAATTTTTCAAACCAAAGGAAAGAGAGAGAAAGAGAGAAAAAAGAAATTGATTGATTTTAGTCAACTAATTTCTAGGTTTAAAAATTGCCTATATATATCAAAAAATTATTAATTAGTGGTTCCACATTAGCTAATGATATGGAACAACAAATGTATCCCAAAATTTCTCTCCACAAAATTATCAAGTTTGTTTTTTCATAAGCAATATTTAGTTTATTTTATTCTTTGGATGTGTTAGGAGTCTAGTGGAGCGCTATAACGTTACATTACATAAAACGCACAGTAAGCCTTAAGTTATTATTTAAAATTAAAAAATTATAATACAAAATAATTGAATTGTTAAAGGGGTGTTCACGGAGCAGATTTTATGAATTGGGCATTAATTCATATCTAATCCATGATTTTGCGGATTATAAATTTTTAATGCAATCTAATCCACGGATTGGTGAAACTCAATCCAAATCCAATCCATATGTTTGTGGATCAGATGCAGATTTGACCAAATCCATATTCAATCCACCATTTTTGCGGATTAACAATTTTTAATTATTTCCAATCTATAATCTAACTAAATAAAAAAATTAATATAAAAATAACTTTACTACGGATCAAATTCAAAATTAAATAAGATTTAAATAAATAAATTGTTTGAATGAAACTAGAAAATGCATTTAAAGTTTTGAAGTCTAATACACCAAAAAGAAAAAATCTCATTTGTTTATATCAGTATGTCAAATTAACTGTTTAAGAAGTTATATTTGTTTATTTAATTATTTTTTATTTTATATTATTATTGGATAAGATATAATATGGTGTTAATGTAACTTTATTTTAACTTATTTATTTATTAGTAAGTACTAATGCCATATTTACAAGTTTAATTTTTTAATTAAATAAATATTTTTTATTTTTTGCGGATTTGTAGATTTTTACAGATTTGTAAAAGTAAATCCATATCTAATCCATTGATTGCGGATTTTTAAATTTTTAATCCAATTCAAGCCCACCAATCCACAGATCGGATTTCTACATATCATATGGATTGAGTGGATATGATTGGATTCTAAACACCCCTAAATTGTTATGAGTGACAAAATCATAAATTTATTGTATATTATATTATAGGTAATAATTTAGGCCTGTATAAGAATATTGTGGTCTTTTAGGTTCACGTGTACATAAGAAGAAAAGTTCCCCTCTCATAAAAAAATAGAGAGTAGAAGCTAAGCTGTAGCCATTTGTCTAGATTCAACTAACACAGAGCATAGAATCATCGTCTAATATTGTAGCCTTATAGGTTCATGTATGTATTATATTATTACATCAGTTGTCACATAGAATAATAATACAGAGTCCGGACTTGCTGAACATATGTACACAAGAATTTCATTGAAATTTATGTCAACGGAATTATTAAACTAACAAAAGGATAAAATTTTCTTCCACAACACAAGTATAAAATATGTGCACTATAAGTCCGCTGAAACTTATCTCAGTGTATTGTAATTATTATGTGAGTCCATATATAAAATTATATTAAGTAAAAAATTAATTCTCAAAATTTGATTTAAAAAAATAACTCTTTTTTTACTTTTTAAAATCTGTTATAGATGAGATGATTTTGACAAAAGTGATTCTAAAAAAAATTTTAAATATCAAAATTAATTTTTAGTTTTTAAAACTGTTTTCAACCATCTCAAAAGTAATCTCAGAACTCAAAAGTAATCTCAGAAGAGCCCTAAGCGATTTCACATATTTTATATTTGTTGGAAATTTCTAGTAACAAGTGACCTCACAAAATTAGCTGAAGACGAAATTAAAATTCATTTGATTGGATTTTTATCCAATCACGTTTGGTAAAATTGAAACTTTCAACACTTTTAGTGCATAATGAGATTATGATCCATCCTTAACTTTTATGTCTTTTTGAATCTCTATGCAATATATTATTTTTATACCTGAAGTTTCTAAAACTTTGTCTTTTTGAATCTTTGAATCTTTATGAAATAAATTTCAGCAAGGGCGAGGTGAGGCAAATGATGTCAGGCTTCGGTATTATTCCGAAGCTCTTGACGAGAAGAACAGAAGTCATAGTACATGTTTTACAAATTTTTTCTGAAGTAACGAAGCCATTTCTCTCTCTCGTTATTTGATTTTGCGGAAAAAAAAACCTAATTTTGTGTTAAAAAAAAGAAGAAGAAAATGGCGGATCAGCTCACCGACGATCAGATCTCCGAGTTCAAAGAAGCCTTCAGCTTGTTCGACAAGGACGGCGACGGTCTGATTCTTCTCTCTTCATAATCTTTTTGCTTTTAGCTTTCTATTTTCTTATAGATCTTTTTTTTTTTTTATTTACGAAGCTGTTGATTTTTGGAACGTTTTTGTTTAATTACAGCTCTGATCTCTCATATTTGTATTGATTTTCGATGTATGGTGTGATTTTGTTGATTCTCTAATTGATGTTCGATTAATTGGATGATATAATTGACTGAACATCAGGCTGATGAGTTTCGTATTTAAAAAGATGCACAATTTTTTTTGGGTTTTGTTTGTTTTGCTTTAATATTGTTTTGTAAATGAAAGCAGTCGATTCCGAATCAGACGCGTGGACGTTCAAGCTCTGCGTAGTGTTCTTTCATTATCAAATGTAAAATTCTTCTGATTCACTTTTCCTAGAACAAGTTCTTATTCTGAACGAATAATGCTTGCCAACCACACAATGTGTAGGCTTTTCATCAAATTCTGTAATACTCATTGAATCTACTTCTTACTACATTTCTGGATAGTTCGGCACATTCTAGTACAATTATGTCTTGGGATTTGCGTCCTTTATGCTTGTTTTGAGTTTTGGCTACTTTTGTTGTTTTATCTATTGTGCTTGCTGCATTTTGTTGTCTGCTGTTATGTCTTAGTGTTGTTTTTAGACTGATTGGGTATGCACGTTGTTTACAAAAATCTAGTCAAAAAACTTGTCTCATGTTGACACTGTCTTGTATTCTGATAAATCAGCAATGTTTAGCAAGTTATGATGCCTAGCTGTCAGCAACTTTACCACTGATTGCTGTGCTGCTTAGCATTTTTGTTTTACGTGACCATCTGAAAATCTGTCGGTGTTGTTATGGTTCATATCGTGTTGATTTTGCAGGCCGCATTACCACCAAGGAACTTGGGACTGGGATGAGGTCACTTGGTGAGAACCCTACTGAAGCAGAGCTCCAAGACACTATCAATGAAGTGGATGCTAATGGCGACGGCACTATTTGTTGGATTTTTAATCCAGTATTGTTGGATCTTTAATCTAACATTGGGCTTATATGTGAATAATTATGTGTTGCAGACTGTCATATAAGGTAAGCTCAATTAAAAGTGATCTATTAAAGTTTATGGTATTATGGGCTTTAATGTATTTAAAGGATGTGGGCTTTTAATGTGTAGAGACCCAATAGTATTCTAATTCTATGATGGGCAGAATTAGGAATACCCAGTGACAACAGGAAACTGTTGTCTATATAAATGGTCATGGTCCCCAGGTCACACAAAAAGGAAAAATCTTTCCATTCTTTCTGATATCCCATCATCAGAGAGAAAGCACAAAGAGAACTAAAAGGACTCTCTAGGAGAACGTGTAGATCTAGAAGGTCAACCACACAACTCTAGAGAGGAATTAAGCGTTATGGATTCAGGTACGCTTCCGCATAATTTATTATTGATTCTTGGTGATATGACATGAATATTCCTGGGTTATAAGTGATAGTTTTCACTAAAGGTTTTATTATCCCAACACTATTCACTTTCCCGAGTTCTTAAACCTCATGGCGAGAAAGCTGAATTATACCGTCTATGAGGAGGAGCTGAAAGAGGCCTTCCGGGTTTTCATCTCAACTGTTGAACAGCGTCATGCGATGACAAACCTAGGGGAGAAGCTTACGGATGAGGAAGTCAATGAGATGATAAGGGAAGCTGATGTGGATGGTGATGGGCAGATAAATTACGAGGAATTTGTCAAGGTTTATAGGGCTAAGTGACTCCACCCCACCAAAACTTCATGGAAAAAGAAGAAATTGGTTGATTAATATAATTGGTTCCTTAGTTTCCTTTTTTTTATTTGCGTTTGGGATTTGTTTTCTGAACCATATTTTGCCACAATAGATGTAACATATGTACTGTAAATTATTTAATTGAGTGTGATGTTATTTTTAATTTCGTCACAATTTTTATTAAAGTTGTCCGAATTGTTACAAATCGTTGCCGGTAATCGGACACAATTATTAAATTGATTGGGCTCAAATAATTTAAATTTTATCGCGACATTATATCGAGACATTTTGGACGCGATTCGATAGCCGTGTAGTCATATTTAATTTCGACACTCGGGTCCGGTATTAGCTTAATTTTTATTAAGCTTAAAAAAAAGGAGTTTCTATAAATGGAAAGGGGGAGAGAGAGGGCGAGAGGTAGCCAAAAATAGAAAGGAAGGAGAGAAAGAGAGAGAAGCTGTCGTTGACCGTGACCCGCAACCTGCGAGCTTGACCCAGCTATTTCTCCCATTTTCGACCACCCCACTGGCCACGCTTGGTACCAATCTGAAGCTTGTAAGCTGGCCGACGTACCCATGCCGTTACCAACGTCGAAAAACAACCAGAATGCTGACAATCTAGCTTGGAAGACCTACAGCCCAACTCGTTTCAACCCGCCGTGATCCCGCCGATTTTAGGCCACGCCACCACTTGAATCTTGTTCCTCAGCTTCCCCTCATCATTTTTTGACCAACCTCGTCACCTGAAACGGTCGGATTGTCGTCGATCCACGGTCGGAAAGCTCATGGATTTGAGGAACTTGATCCGCCGTCGTCGCCACGCGTGGGAGGTCACCGCCGGTACTATTAGACTCATCGAGGTCAGAACTACCATACCTGAGCTTTTCGTTGCTGTTGACTTAGTTCCGATTACCATTGACTGAGTTCTGGTCACCGTTGACTATTAGGGGTAATTTGATAATTTTATAAATTTTAGGGGTAATTTTGTAATTTTAAAATTGGTGGACGTTTTGATAATTTCATATTAAGACAGTTAAGTAATTTAAAATTTTAGGAGTAATTCGGTAATTTACATCGTCGAGCATTTTGGTAATTTTATATATTTTGTGGGCAATTTCATAAATTCAAAACTTGTGGATATTTTTGTAATCGAAATTCAGGGTAGTTTGGTAATATGTGATTCTAAGGATAATTTGGTAAATTTTGATGTCAAGGCTATTTTGGTAATTTTATGAATTTGAGAATATTTTATTACGGATAAATGTCGTTTTTGAGTTTATTAGTTATGATTCACAATACGGATAGTAATTATGTTATTTTCTTAAATTAGGAGAATCTGCAAACAAGAATCAACCCGCAGACATTGTCGATATCGAGTTCAAACATCGTCACTGTGAGTAGAATATACAAAACTTATTTTCATTATAGTTTATTATGATTTTAAAATATGATAAAGCATGTTTATGAGATTGGTTTTAAGGGCTTCGATTTAATATTTTTATGGAAATGGATTTTATTTGTGTTTTGGTATTTATTACGAAAAATGTATTTGATTAATGATTTTGGTTACCGATTTTGAATAAGCATGATAATATTTTAAAGAAAAAGAAAAGCAGATTTAAGATATGTTAAATGAAAAAGGAAATGAGATCTCGAATAAGATTTCAGATGAGATTATATGTTTATATATATGTGTATAAAAGTTGTTTGTAAAATCATTAGACAGTACTCTTCCCCTTCAGATACATTGATACAGAAGAAATGACATATGCATGCAGTATGATGAATACAGAGATACTAATATTGAGATACATATATGATGAGATATGAGATGATATTTTTCGATCTATCCGTGTAGCTCTGGGGTGTGACAGTACTCAGATAGTACGTCATTGACCGTTCGTTGAAGTCCAGATATGATGAAATATGTGATGATATTTTTTTTATCTATCCATATAGCTCCAGGGCATGATGATACTCAAATAGTACGTCATTACCCATCCGTTGAGATCCGGATATGATGAGTTATGAGATGATACTTCCCTGTCTATCCGTGTAGCTCTGGGGCGTGATTGTACCCAGATAGTATGACATTACCTGTTCGTCGAGATCCGGATATGATGAGATTATTTCTCCTAGGTACTTGTTTGGTGATAGTTTTCAGTATTCAATATTGATGATATAAGTATTATAATTTCATTGATTTTTATGCAGTCTAATGTGATATTGTTGTTTGAGTACATGATTTGAATTTAATAAGTTATTTAAGTTCTTTTGATATTTTGATGAACTTGTGTTTATACATGATAAAATTATTTTAGAGTAAACTTATGTTCAAAAACTACTATCCACTCACTAAGTTCATTAGATTTTATATTCATCCCGTTTTATTATATATTCCCCTGACACGACCCGCCCCGAACTTCTAGGGCGAATCTGCCTAATATCCATATAACTAATCTGACGTAATCCAAATAATCAGGATTCTACCAAAAAAATATTCGGCAGAGTCTCTCCTATATTATTACACCACCAAATCTACAAAATTATAAATCATGCACTCCCAAATAATTCTGAATACAACCAACTTCGTCAATCAATTATCTCAACCCAAAATACCAAATCACTCAATTATTCAATATCAAATAAAATACATATGCTAACCGCAATCTCTGAAATGTAACAAATTACAATCCCAAAATATTTCGATAAATCAATCAACAACTCCTAACATCACAACGTGGCCATAAATTCGAAAATGACTATTGTGTGGGAGCCATTTGTTGTACTGCGAATCTCTGTTAAGGGGAAAAATATAATAAAAAAGGAATGAGTATAAAACTCAGTGAGCTCAGTGAGTGGATAGTAGTTTTTCAACATAACTTTACTATAAATTAATAAATCATATCAAAATACCAACTCATTAAAATATCGCAAAAACTTAAATAACTTATTAATTCAAATTCATATACTCAAATAATGATATCGCAAATATACTGCATAAATCAATGGAAATTCATCATACTTATAACATTAATATCGAAATACCAAAAACTATCACCAAACAAGTACCCAGGGGAAATAATCTCATCATATCCGGACCTCGACGGACGGGCAATGACGTACTATCTGGGTACAATCACGCCCCGGAGCTACACGGATAGACAGGGAAAAGCCATATCATATCTCATCATATCTGTGCATGCATAATCTTGTCCCCAAAAGACAAAGTCGCCCGAGTACACGGCCCAAAGCCTCTGTGTGTACTCAGACGGGCCCCAAAAGCCTGTATCTCATCTGTATCTCATTATCATTATTTCTGTATTCATCATACCACATACATATCTCATCTCATATGTATCACTGTATCTGAAGGGGGAGGGTACTGTCTAATGATTTTAAAAACAATCAATCATTCTGCTCATATTCATATACCTTTGAACACATATACATAAACATATAATTTCATCCGGTATCTCATTCGAAATCTCATTCGAAATCCCATCTAAAATCTCATTCGAAATCTCATTTCCTTTTTCATTTAACATCTCTTAAATCTGTTTTTCTTTTCTTTAAAATATTATCATGCATATTCAAAATCAATAACCAAAATCATGAATCAAAAACATTTCTCGTAATAAATACCAAAACACAGATAAAATCCATTTATATAAAATCATTAAATCGATGCCTTTAAAACCAATCTCGCAAACATGCTTTACCATATTTTTAAATCATAATAAACCACAATGAAAGTAGGTTTTGTATATTCCACTCACAGTGACGGTGTCCGAATTCGGTATCGGCAACGTCCACGGGTTGATTCTCGTTTGCGGATCCTCCTAATTTGAGGAAATAACATAATTACTAATCATAATCACGAATTAGAACTAATATACTCGAAACGGTATTTATCTGTAATAAAATATTCTCGAATTCATAAAATTACTAAAATACCCTCGACATCAAAATTCATCAAATTATCCTCGGAATCACATATTATCAAACTATCCTCAATTCCGATTACAAAAATATCCACAAGTTTGAATTTACAAAATTACCCTCGAAAAACTGTAAAATTACCAAAACGCCCCTAACGACGTAAATTACTGAATTCTCACCGAAATCTTAAATTACCTAACTGTCCTCAACTAAAATTACCAAAATGTCCACTGATTTTAAAATTACAGAAATGCCCCAAAAGTTTATGAATTTACCAATTTGCCCCTAACGGTCAACGGTGACCGGAACTCCTTCAACGGCGACGGGAAGCTCAGGTCTACTAGATCTGGCCTCGGTGAGTCCAATGCTGCCGGCGGCGACCTCCCACGCGCTACGGTAACGGCGGATCTAACTCCCCAAAAACGGTGAGCTTTCCGGCGTCGATCGGCGGCAATCCAATCCGTTTCGAGTCACGGGGTTGGTCGGGAAACGATGAGGGTAAGTTGAGGAACAAGATCCAAGCGGTGGATCGCCCAGTCAGCTAGATCGACGGCGAGCAAAACGGGTTGAGCCGCGGTTTTTCGAGTTCGGTTCGGCGTTACAGTCGGTTTCGTGACGATGTCGGCGAGGAATACGTCGGTCGGCTCACAAGCTTCACGTCGGTACCAAGCTCGGCCGAAATGGTGGCGGAAACACGAGATCCGCCGCGTCTTGGTCGCGGGTCGGGCACGGATTGCGGGTCGCGGTTCTCTCTTTCTTTCCCTTTCTCTCTCTTTTTCTTTCTATTTTTGGAAAGTAACAATCCCTCTCTCTCTCTCACGACTTTCCATTTATAGTAAGAGAGAAATTTTTTTTTTTTTTTTTTTTTTAAAACTAAATTCGGACCCGAGTGCCGAAATACAAATCCGATTACACGAGTATAGAATCGCGTTTGAACTGTCTCAATTGTATGTCGCGACAAATTTAAATAATTTCGAGCGCGATCAATTTTAATAATTGCGACCAATTTCTCGTAACGATTTTAACAATCGGACGTTAAAAACAATTTGCGATGAAAATTAAAAATAACATTGCACTCAATTAAATAATTTCGGTGCATATGTTACAATCCTCCCTCCTTATAAAAATTTCGTCCTCGAAATTTACACATCGGATGAGAACAGGTGAGGATACTGAGCTCTCATTAAATCCTCATGTTCCCATGTAGCCTCCTCTTTTGCATGATTCCTCCATAGCACTTTTACTAAAGGAATAGTTCTGGAACGTAAGACTTGGTGTTTCCTTTCCAATATCTGCACCGGTTCTTCCTCATAAGTCAAATCCTCTTTCAACTCAATTGGTTGCCTCGATAACACATGACTCGGATCATACATGTACTTTCGAAGCATCGAGACATGAAACACATCATGAATTTTGGATAACTCAGGTGGTAGAGCTAATCGATAAGCCAATGGACCAATACGCTCTACAATCTCATACGGTCCAATGTAGCGTGGGCTTAGCTTCCCGCGCTTCCCAAATCGAAGTACTCCTTTCCAAGGAGAAATCCGTATGAAAACTCTATCACCAACTTCAAACTCAAGTTCCGCCACGCTATCTCTGCATAGCTCTTTTTTGTCTTTTTGGGCCACTTTTAATCTATCCCGAATAAGTCTGTGCATACTTCATTAGTATCCTGAACTAATTCAGGACCAAATAACTTCCGCTCACCGACCTCATCCCAACATACTGGAGTTCTGCATTTCCTACCATATAAAGCCTCATACGGTGCCATCTCGATACTAGCTTGGAAACTATTATTGTAAGCAAATTCCATCAAGGGCAAATAAATATCCCAATTACCCTTAAACTCCAAAACACAAGCTCGCAACATATCCTCCAAGGTTTGAATAGTACGCTCTGACTGACCATCAGTCTGTGGATGAAAAGCTGTACTGAAGTTCAACTTAGTGCCTAAAGCCTTTTGCAAGCTGGTCCAGAATTTAGAAGTAAATCGAGAATCTCTATCTGAAACAATAGACACCGGTACTCCATGAAGTCGAACTATCTCAGCCACATAAATACTTGCCAACTTGTCCATCGAATAGGTGGTCTTAAATGATAAAAAGTGAGCAGATTTTGTAAGTCGATCAACAACCACCCAAACACTATCATGTCCACTCTGGGTACGTGGAAGTCCCACTACAAAGTCCATAGTGATATGCTCCCACTTCCACTCAGGAATAGGAAGCGGCTGAGAACACCCTGCAGGTCTCTGATGTTCAGCCTTAATCTGCTGGCAAACTAAACACCGAGAAACAAATTCTGCTATCTCTCTTTTCATGCCCTGCCACCAATAATGATCTCTCAAAGTACGATACATCTTCGTACTACCAGGATGCATCGCATAAGCTGAACAATGAGCTTCTTCCATGATCTCTTTTTTTAACTCCTTAATATCAGGTACACAAAGTCTATTACCCATGATTAAGACTCCATCATCTCTCACTGTAAAGTCGGTTCGTAGGCCTTTTTGCACGTTCTCTCTCAACTTCATTAACTGCGGGTCCTGATCCTGCATCTGGTGGACTTTGTCAATCAAAGTTGGCCTAACTCGAAAATTAGCTATCAAAGCTCCGAAATTATCAACTTCCAACTCGGCTCCCAAAGATCTCAACTCAATCAACAAAGGCATATATGACACCCTTAAGTGAGATATAAAGCTGGAGGATTTTCTACTTAGTGCATCAGCTACCACATTTGCTTTGCCTGGATGATACTCAATAGTGCAATCGTAATCCTTAATTAGCTCAATCCACCTCCTCTGTCTCAAATTTAGCTCTTTCTGAGTAAACAAATACTTTAAACTCTTATGATCAGTAAAAATCTGACATGTGACCCCATATAAGTAATGCCTCCATGTTTTGAGTACAAACACCACAGCGGCTAACTCTAAATCATGTGTTGGGTAATTTTGCTCATGCTTCTTAAGTTGTCTGGATGCATAAGCCACCACTTTTCCATGTTGCATTAACACACAACCTAATCCATGCCTAGAGGCATCACTGTATACAAAAAATCCTTCGTTCCCAGATGGAAGTGTAAGAACGGGTGCCGATGTGAGACGTGTCTTAAGTTCTTGAAAACTCTTTTCACAGTCATCATCCCACTGGAACTTAGCATTTTTCCTAGTTAGCCGTGTCAAGGGAATGGCAATCTTGGAGAATCCTTCCACAAATCTACGATAGTAACCAGCTAATCCAAGGAAACTCCGAACCTCGGTGACATTTGTAGGCTGTTCCCATTTTACAACAGCTTCGATCTTTTGAGGATCAACATAAATGCCTTCAGCTGATATCACATGGCCCAAAAATACTACTTTATCCAACCAGAACTCACACTTGTTGAACTTGGCATAAAGCTGCTTTTGTCTTAAAGTCTGCAAAACAATCCGCAAATGTTCTACATGTTCCTCCTGACTCCGAGAATACACCAAAATATCATCAATGAACACAATCACAAACCGATCTAGATAAGGGCGAAATACCCTATTCATGAGATCTATAAAAGCTGTTGGAGCATTAGTCAACCCGAATGGCATTACGAGAAATTCATAGTGTCCATAACGAGTTCTGAATGCTGTTTTAGGAATGTCAGACTCTTTGATCCTAAGCTGATGATATCCTGAGCGCAAGTCGATCTTAGAAAACACCTTAGCTCTTTGAAGTTGATCAAACAAGTCATCAATACGCGGAAGGGGGTACTTATTGCGTACAGTAACTTTGTTCAACTGCCTATAATCAATGCAGAGTCTAAGAGTACCGTCCTTTTTCTTAACAAATAAAACTGGAGCTCCCCACGGAGATACACTAGGTCTAATAAATCCTTTATCCACCAATTCTTGTAGCTGAACTTTAAGTTCCTTTAATTCCGCTGGAGCCATCCTGTATGGTGCTATAGATATAGGAGCCGTCCCAGGGACTAAATCGATAGAAAACTCAATTTCTCTGTCAGGTGGCATCCCCGGAAGGTCATCTGAAAATACATCTGGAAACTCTTGGACTACTAGGATATCCTCTAATCTCAACTCTTTAGCTTCTATATCTACCACATATGCAAGATAAGCTGAGCATCCTTTTCGTAACAATCGTCTTGCACTAATAGCCGATATGACACATGAAGGTAATAATTTACGCTCTCCACAGAATTTCACCTCTGTTTTTCCTGGCTTTTTAAACACAACTTCTTTTTTGAAACAATCCACAGTAGTATGATGAAATGTAAGCCAATCCATACCCAAAATAGCATCAAAATCTTGAATGTCTAAAATAATCAAATTTGCCTCAAAATCATGCTCACCCAAACTAATCACACAACCTCGATACACACTCTCAGCAAGTAGTGAACCCCCAGTAGGTGTACTAACAACTAATCCACAATCCAGTGGTTCAGGCTCTCGCTCTATATGCGTGGCAAACATACGAGAAACAAAAGAATGTGTGGATCCAGGATCAATAAGAATATGGGCCTCGCGGCCAAAAATAGATAACGTACCCATAATGATTTCTAGGGTAGCATGAGCCTCTTGCTGTGTCAATGCAAAAACTCGACCCTGAGTATGAGGCCGACCAAGTTGACCTCTCTGACTCGGGGCCTATGCGGCTCGAAATGTAGATGTAGAACCCCGGTCTGCACACCTCTCGACTACGGTTGGTCGGAGTGAGAGTGATATTTGTGGAGTCGTCCCTCGAGCGTAACTATCACCTGAGACAAATTAGGGCGAGAATCTCTTAATATGGCAGTGTCCACGAGAGATAGCAAACCTTGTCTCCAACACGACACTGGCCCTGATGATTCTTGCCACATGAAGGGCAAGAAATCTGCTGCATATTCCTCGACCGATCACCTCGGTGTCCTCCGCTACTCCTATCATACTGTCCCTGAGTCCTCACATTACTCCCTACGGATTGCTGCACTGAACTGTGACTAACAGTCTGTCTCGAATCTCCCCTGAAACCCGTACCCTGACTCCTGTGAATGTTGTCAGAGTAGTTAGCATGAGTCCCTCCTCTCTTAGGCGGCCTACTACTAGAGCCACCCTCTGTCAAACTCTGACTACGTTTTTGTTTAAGGGCTTGAATTCTACGTCCCTCCGAGATACTATGTTCTACTCTCTTTGCTGCTTCAACTACCTCAGTAAACTCAGTATATCGCGATGCAGTCACGGTCGTGCGGATCTCAAAGCGGAGACCCTCTTCAAATCGTTTGCATCTCTCCCTTTCATCACCCACTGCAGATGTAGCAAATCTAGAAAGGTCCATAAATTTCTTCTCATACTCCTCGACAGACATGGATCCCTGAACCAATCGGAGGAATTCACTGCGTTTAATATCTTGGTATACGATAGGAAAATAATGATCGTAAAATTCCTTACGAAATATAACCCAAGTAATCGCATCATGCCCTTGATACCGACGTTCTACTGTCTGCCACCAATGGTAGGCTCTATCCTCAAGTAGAAAAGTGGCAAAGGAAAGTCTATCATCTTCTGAGCATTTCATTACATCGAAAATATGTTCTAACTTAACAAACCACGACTCTGCCTCGGGTGGATCTCCAGAACCATTAAAACTTTTGGCCCCCAAACTTCTCACGCGCTCTATAGTATTATCATGACCAGTATGCGCATGAGTCTGATTCTGTACCACTGCAGTCATAATCTGTGCTAGCCTATCAAATGACTGCTCAATGTTCGGCACATTCTCTGGTGCCTGTTGTGCCACCTCATGCGTTGAGGACTCAACTATGCCCTCGTTCACGGGTTCATTTTCCCCCGCAGGTACAACGCCTGGAGTCAATCCAGCTACTAGCCTAGTACGACCACTGCCACGACCTCGACCACGCCTATTGCTACGACGGAGCATGATGATGCCTACAAAATAATAATTTCCACTTAATAACTGTAAAACTTATTCTAAATACGACAATAAAGTCTACAGAATCTAAAACCATGCTCTGATACCAACTTGACACGACCCGCCCCGAACTTCTAGGGCGAATCTGCCTAATATCCATATAACTAATCCTAACGTAATCTGAATAATCAGGATTCTACCAAAAAAATATTCGGCAGAGTCTCTCCCATAATATTACACCACCAAATCTACAAAATTATAAATCATGCACTCCCAAATAATTCTGAATACAACCAATTTCGTCAATCAATTATCTCAACCCAAAATACCAAATCGCTCAATTATTCAATATCAAATAAAATACATATGCTAACCGCAATCTCTGAAATGTAACAAATTACAATCCCAAAATATTTCGATAAATCAATCAACAACTCCTAACATCACAATGTGGCCATAAATTCGAAAATGACTATTGTGGCTGGGTCGACTGTTGTACCTGCGAATCTCCTGTTGAGGGGGGAAAAAATATAATAAAAAAGGAATGAGTATAAAACTCAGTGAGCTCAGTGAGTGGATAGTAGTTTTTCAACACAATTTTATTATAAATTAATAAATCATATCAAAATACCAACTCATTAAAATATCGCAAAAACTTAAATAACTTATTAAATCAAATCCATGATACTCAAATAACGATATCGCAAATATACTGCATAAATCAATGGAAATTCATCATACTTATAACATTAATATCGAAATACCAAAAACTATCACCAAACAAGTACCCAGGGGAAATAATCTCATCATATCAGGACCTCGACGGACGGGCAATGACGTCTTATATCGGGTACAATCACGCCCGAGCTACACGGATAGCAGGGGAAAAGCCATATCATATCTCATCATATCTCGTGCATGCATAATCTTGTCCCCAAAAAGACAAAGTCGCCCGAGTACACGGCCCAAAGCCTCTGTGTGTACTCGAGGCCAGCCCAAAAAGCTCGTATCTCATCGTATCTCATTATCATTCTTTTTATTTTCATACCACATACATATCTCATCTCATATGTATCATTTTGTATCGAAGGGGAGGGTACTGTCTAATGATTTTAAAAACAATCATTATGCTCATATTCATATATCTTCGTACACATATACATAAACATATAATCTCATCAGAAATCTCATCCAAAATCACATTCGAAATCTCATCCAAAATCTTATTCGAAATCTCATTTCCTTTTTCATTTAACATCTCTTAAATATGCTTTTCTTTTCTTTAAAATATTACCAAGCATATTCAAAATCAATAACCAAAATCATGAATCAAATACATTTCTCGTAATAAATACCAAAACACAGATAAAATCCATTTATATAAAATCATTAAATCGATGCCTTTAAAACCAATCTCGCAAACATGCTTTACCATAATTTTAAATCATAATAAAACACAATGAAAGTAGGTTTTGTATATTCCACTCACAGTGACGGTGTCCGAATTCGGTATCGGCAACGTCCACGGGTTGATTCTCGTTTGCGGACCCTCCTAATTTGAGGAAATAACATAATTACTAATAATAATCACGAATTATAACTAATATACTCGAAACGGTATTTATCCGTAATAAAATATTCTCGAATTCATAAAATTACTAAAATACCCTCGACATCAAAATTCATCAAATTATCCTCGGAATCACATATTATCAAACTATCCTCAATTCCGATTACAAAAATATCCACAAGTTTGAATTTACAAAATTACCCTCGAAAAACTGTAAAATTACCAAAACGCCCCTAACGACGTAAATTACTGAATTCTCACCGAAATCTTAAATTACCTAACTGTCCTCAACTAAAATTACCAAAATGTCCACTGATTTTAAAATTACAGAAATGCCCCAAAAGTTTATGAATTTACCAATTTGCCCCTAACGGTCAACGTGGAGGAACTCCTTCAACGGTGACGGAAGCTCGGGTCTACTAGATCGGCCTCGGTGAGTCCAATGTGCGGCGGTGATCTCCCACGCGCTACGGTAAGGCGGATCTAACTCCCAAAAGCGGTGAGCTTTCGGCGTCGATCGGCGGCAATCCGCCGTTTCAGTCACGGGGTTGGTCGGGAAACGATGAGGTAAGTTGAGAACAAGATCAGCGGTGGATCGGCCCATTCGGCTAGATCGACGGCGAGCAAAACGGGTTGAGCCGCGGTTTTTCGAGTTCGATTCTTGCGGCGTTGCAGTCGGTTTCCGTGACGATGTCGGCGAGGAATACGTCGGTCGGCTCACAAGCTTCACGCGTCGGTACCAAGCTCGACCGAAATGGTGGCGGAAACACGAGATCCGCCGCGTCTTGGTCGCGGGTCGGGCACGGATTGCGGGTCGCGGTTCTCTCTCTTTCTTTCTTTCTCTCTCTTTTTCTTTATTTTTGGAAAGTAACAATCCCTCTCTCTCTCTCACGACTTTCCATTTATAGTAAAGAGAAATTTTTTTTTTTTTTTTTTTTTTTAAAACTAAATTCGGACCGAGTGCCAAAATAAAATCCGATACACGAGTATAGAATCGCGTTTGGAATGTCTCGATTGTATGTCGCGACAAATTTAAAAACATCAATTTTAATAATTGCGAAATTTTAAAAAACGTTAAAAACAATTTGCGATGAAAATTAAAAATAACATTGCACTCAATTAAATAATTTCGGTGCATATGTTACAATCCTCCCTCCTTATAAAAATTTCGTCCTCGAAATTTACACATCTGATGAGAACAGGTAAGGATACTGAGCTTTCACTAAGTCCTCATGTTCCCATGTAGCCTCTTCTTTTGCATGATTCCTCCATAGCACTTTTACTAAAAGAATAGTTTTGGAACGCAAGACTTGTTGTTTCTTTTCCAATATTTGCACCAGTTCTTCTTCATAAGTCAAATCTTCTTTCAACTCAATTCGTTGCCTCGATAACCCATGACTTGGATCATACATGTACTTTCAGAGCATCGAGACATGAAACACGGCATCGATTTTGGATAACTCAGGTGGTAGAGCTAATCGATAAGCCAACGGACCAATGCGCTCTACAATCTCATACGATCCAATGTAACATGGGCTTAACTTCCCGTGCTTCCCAAATCAAAGTACTCCTTTCCAAGGAGAAATCTATATGAAAACTCTATCACCAACTTTGAATTCAAGTTCCTGTCTACGCTTATCTACATAGCTCTTCTGTCTATTTTGGGTCACTTTCAATCTATCCCGAATAAGTTGTACCTTCTCATTAGTATCTTGAGTTAATTCGAGACCAAATAACCTCCGCTCACCGACCTCATCCCAATATATTGGAGTTCTATATTTTCTACCATATAAAGCCTCATACGGTGCCATCTCGATACTAGCTTGGAAACTATTATTGTAAGCAAATTCCATCAAGGGCAAATAAATATCCCAATTACCCTTAAACTCCAAAACACAAGCTCGCAACATATCCTCCAAGGTTTGAATAGTACGCTCTGACTGACCATCAGTCTGTGGATGAAAAGCTGTACTGAAGTTCAACTTAGTGCCTAAAGCCTTTTGCAAGCTGGTCCAGAATTTAGAAGTAAATCGAGAATCTCTATCTGAAACAATAGACACCGGTACTCCATGAAGTCGAACTATCTCAGCAACATAAATACTTGCCAACTTGTCCATCGAATAGGTGGTCTTAAATGATAAAAAGTGAGCAGATTTTGTAAGTCGATCAACAACCACCCAAACACTATCATGTCCACTCTGGGTACGTGGAAGTCCCACTACAAAGTCCATAGTGATATGCTCCCACTTCCACTCGGGAATAGGAAGCGGCTGAGAACACCCTGCAGGTCTCTGATGTTCAGCCTTAATCTGCTGGCAAACTAAACACCGAGAAACAAATTCTGCTATCTCTCTTTTCATGCCCTGCCACCAATAATGATCTCTCAAAGTACGATACATCTTCGTACTACCAGGATGCATCGCATAAGCTGAACAATGAGCTTCTTCCATGATCTCTTTTTTTAACTCCTTAATATCAGGTACACAAAGTCTATTACCCATGATTAAGACTCCATCATCTCTCACTGTAAAGTCGGTTCGTAGGCCTTTTTGCACGTCCTCTCTCAACTTCATTAACTGCGGGTCCTGATACTGCATCTGGTGAACTTTGTCAATCAAAGTTGGCCTAACTCGAAAATTAGCTATCAAAACTCCGAAATTATCAACTTCCAACTCAGCTCCCAAAGATCTCAACTCAATCAACAAAGGCATATATGACACCCTTAAGTGAGATATAGAGCTGGAGGATTTTCTACTTAGTGCATCAGCTACCACATTTGCTTTGCCTGGATGATAATCAATAGTGCAATCGTAATCCTTAATTAGCTCAATCCACCTCCTCTGTCTCAAATTTAGCTCTTTCTGAGTAAACAAATACTTTAAACTCTTATGATCAGAAAAAATCTGACATGTGACCCCATATAAGTAATGCCTCCATGTTTTGAGTGCAAACACCACAGCGGCTAACTCTAAATCATGTGTTGGGTAATTTTGCTCATGCTTCTTAAGTTGTCTGGATGCATAAGCCACCAATTTTCCATGTTGCATTAACACACAACCTAATCCATGCCTAGAGGCATCACTGTATACTAAAAATCCTTCGTTCCCAGATGGAAGTGTAAGAACGGGTGCCGATGTGAGACGGTCTTAAGTTCTTGAAAACTCTTTTCACAGTCATCATCCCACTGGAACTTAGCATTTTTCCTAGTTAGCCGTGTCAAGGGAATGGCAATCTTGGAGAATCCTTCCACAAATCTACGATAGTAACCAGCTAATCAAGGAAACTCGAACCTCGGTGACATTTTGTAGTTGTTCCCATTTTACAACAGCTTCGATCTTTTGAGGATCAACATAAATGCCTTCAGCTGATATCACATGGCCCAAAAATACTACTTTATCCAACCAGAACTCACACTTGTTGAACTTGGCATAAAGCTGCTTTTGTCTTAAAGTCTGCAAAACAATCCGCAAATGTTCTACATGTTCCTCCTGACTCCGAGAATACACCAAAATATCATCAATGAACACAATCACAAACCGATCTAGATAAGGGCGAAATACCCTATTCATGAGATCCATAAAAGCTGCTGGAGCATTAGTCAACCCGAATGGCATTACGAGAAATTCATAGTGTCCATAACGAGTTCTGAATGCTGTTTTAGGAATGTCAGACTCTTTGATCCTAAGCTGATGATATCCTGAGCGCAAGTCGATCTTAGAAAACACCTTAGCTCCCTGAAGTTGATCAAACAAGTCATCAATACGCGGAAGGGGGTACTTATTGCGTACAGTAACTTTGTTCAACTGCCTATAATCAATGCAGAGTCTAAGAGTACCATCCTTTTTCTTAACAAATAAAACTGGAGCTCCCCACGGAGATACACTAGGTCTAATAAATCCTTTATCCACCAATTCTTGTAGCTGAACTTTAAGTTCCTTTAATTCCGCTGGAGCCATCCTGTATGGTGCTATAGATATAGGAGCCGTCCCAGGGACTAAATCGATAGAAAACTCAATTTCTCTGTCAGGTGGCATCCCCGGAAGGTCATCTGGAAATACCTCTGGAAACTCTTGGACTACTAGGATATCCTCTAATCTCAACTCTTTAGCTTCTATATCTACCACATATGCAAGATAAGCTGAGCATCCTTTTCGTAATAATCGTCTTGCACTAATAGACGATATGACACATGAAGGTAATAATTTACGCTCTCCACAGAATTTCACCTCGGTTTTTCCTGGCTTTTTAAACACAACTTCCTTTTTGAAACAATCAACAGTAGCATGATGAAATGTAAGCCAATCCATACCCAAAATAGCATCGAAGTCTCGAATGTCTAAAATAATCAAATTTGCCTCAAAATCATGCTCACCCAAACTAATCACACAACCTCGATAAACACTCTCAGCAAGTAGTGAACCCCCAGTAGGTGTACTAACAACTAATCCACAATCCAGTGGTTCAGGCTCTCGCTCTATATGCGTGGCAAACATACGGGAAACAAAAGAATGTGTGGATCCAGGATCAATAAGAATATGGGCCTCGCGGCCAAAAATAGATAACGTACCCATAATGATTTCTGGGGTAGCATGAGCCTCTTGCTGTGTCAATGCAAAAACTCGACCCTGAGTATGAGGCCGACCAGGTTGACCTCTCTGACTCGGGGCAGCTGTCTGGCTCCGAAATGTAGATGTAGAACCCCCAGTCTGCACACCTCTCTGACCTACAGTTGGTCCGGAGTGAGAGTGATACTGTGGAGCTGTCCCTCGAACAGAACTATCACCTTGAGACAAATTAGGGCAGAATCTCTTAATATGGCCAGGCTGTCCACAGAGATAGCAAACCTTGTCTCCAACACGACACTGGCCCTGATGATTCTTGCCACATGAAGGGCAAGAAATCTGCTGCATATTCCTCGACCGATCACCTCGGTGTCCTCCGCTACTCCTATCATACTGTCCCTGAGTCCTCACATTACTCCCTACGGATTCTTTGACTTTGAATCGTGACTAATGTTTGTCTCGAATCTCCCCGAAACCCGTACTCGACTCTGTGAATGTTGTCGAGTAGTTAGCATGAGTCCTCCTCTCTTGGCGGCCTCTACTACTGAGCCACCCCTCGTCAAACTCTGACTACGTTTTTGTTTAAGGGCTTGAATTCTACGTCCCTCCGAGATACTATGTTCTACTCTCTTTGATGCCTTAACTACCTCAGTAAACTCAGTATATCGCGATGCAGTCACAGTCGTGCGGATCTCAAATCGGAGACCCTCTTCAAATCGTCTGCATCTCTCCCTTTCATCACCCACTGCAGATGTAGCAAATCTAGAGAGGTCCATAAATTTCTTCTCATACTCCTCGACAGACATGGATCCCTGAACCAATCGGAGGAATTCACTGCGTTTAATATCTTGGTATACGACTGGAAAATAATGATCGTAAAATTCCTTACGAAATATAACCCAAGTAATTGCATCATGTCCTTGATATCGACGTTCCACTGTCTGCCACCAATGGTATGCTCTATCCTCAAGTAGAAAAGTGGCAAAAGAAAGTCTATCATCTTCTGAGCATTTCATTACATCGAAAATATGTTCTAACTTAACAAACCACGACTCTGCCTCGGGTGGATCTCCAGAACCATTAAAACTTTTGGCCCCCAAACTTCTCACGCGCTCTATAGTATTATCATGACCAGTATGCGCATGAGTCTGATTCTGTACCACTGCAGTCATAATCTGTGCTAGCCTATCAAATGACTGCTCAATGTTCGGCACATTCTCTGGTGCCTGTTGTGCCACCTCATGCGTTGAGGACTCAACTATGCCCTCGTTCACGGGTTCATTTTCCCCGCGGTACAACGCCGAGTCAATCCGACTCTACTAGCCTAGTACGACCACTGCCACGACCTCGACCACGCCTATTGCTACGACGGAGCATGATGATGCCTACAAAATAATAATTTCCACTTAATAACTGTAAAACTTATTCTAAATACGACAATAAAGTCTACAGAATCTAAAACCATGCTCTGATACCAACTTGACACGACCCGCCCCGAACTTCTAGGGCGAATCTGCCTAATATCCATATAACTAATCTGACGTAATCCAAATAATCAGGATTCTACCAAAAAAATATTCGGCAGAGTCTCTCCTATATTATTACACCACCAAATCTACAAAATTATAAATCATGCACTCCCAAATAATTCTGAATACAACCAACTTCGTCAATCAATTATCTCAACCCAAAATACCAAATCACTCAATTATTCAATATCAAATAAAATACATATGCTAACCGCAATCTCTGAAATGTAACAAATTACAATCCCAAAATATTTCGATAAATCAATCAACAACTCCTAACATCACAACGTGGCCATAAATTCGAAAATGACTATTGTGGCTGGGTCAACTGTTGTACCTGCGAATCTCCTGTTAAGGGGGAAAAATATAATAAAAAAGGAATGAGTATAAAACTCAGTGAGCTCAGTGAGTGGATAGTAGTTTTTCAACATAACTTTACTATAAATTAATAAATCATATCAAAATACCAACTCATTAAAATATCGCAAAAACTTAAATAACTTATTAATTCAAATTCATATACTCAAATAATGATATCGCAAATATACTGCATAAATCAATGGAAATTCATCATACTTATAACATTAATATCGAAATACCAAAAACTATCACCAAACAAGTACCCAGGGGAAATAATCTCATCATATCCGGACCTCGACGGACGGGCAATGACGTACTATCTGGGTACAATCACGCCCCGGAGCTACACGGATAGACAGGGAAAAGCCATATCATATCTCATCATATCTGTGCATGCATAATCTTGTCCCCAAAAGACAAAGTCGCCGAGTACACACGCCCAAAGCCTCTGTGTGTACTCGACGGGCCCCAAAAAAGCTCGTATCTCATCGTATCTCATTATCATTATTTCTGTATTCATCATACCACATACATATCTCATCTCATATGTATCACTGTATCTGAAGGGGGGGGGTACTGTCTAATGATTTTAAAAACAATCAATCATTCTGCTCATATTCATATACCTTTGAACACATATACATAAACATATAATTTCATCCGGTATCTCATTCGAAATCTCATTCGAAATCCCATCTAAAATCTCATTCGAAATCTCATTTCCTTTTTCATTTAACATCTCTTAAATCTGTTTTTCTTTTCTTTAAAATATTATCATGCATATTCAAAATCAATAACCAAAATCATGAATCAAAAACATTTCTCGTAATAAATACCAAAACACAGATAAAATCCATTTATATAAAATCATTAAATCGATGCCTTTAAAACCAATCTCGCAAACATGCTTTACCATATTTTTAAATCATAATAAACCACAATGAAAGTAGGTTTTGTATATTCCACTCACAGTGACGGTGTCCGAATTCGGTATCGGCAACGTCCACGGGTTGATTCTCGTTTGCGGATCCTCCTAATTTGAGGAAATAACAGAATTACTAATCATAATCACGAATTAGAACTAATATACTCGAAACGGTATTTATCTGTAATAAAATATTCTCGAATTCATAAAATTACTAAAATACCCTCGACATCAAAATTCATCAAATTATCCTCGGAATCACATATTATCAAACTATCCTCAATTCCGATTACAAAAATATCCACAAGTTTGAATTTACAAAATTACCCTCGAAAAACTGTAAAATTACCAAAACGCCCCTAACGACGTAAATTACTGAATTCTCACCGAAATCTTAAATTACCTAACTGTCCTCAACTAAAATTACCAAAATGTCCACTGATTTTAAAATTACAGAAATGCCCCAAAAGTTTATGAATTTACCAATTTGCCCCTAACGGTCAACGGTGACCGGAACTCCTTCAACGGCGACGGGAAGCTCAGGTCTACTAGATCTGGCCTCGGTGAGTCCAATGCTGCCGGCGGCGACCTCCCACGCGCTACGGTAACGGCGGATCTAACTCCCCAAAAACGGTGAGCTTTCCGGCGTCGATCGGCGGCAATCCGGCCGTTTCAGGTCACGGGGTTGGTCGGGAAACGATGAGGGTAAGTTGAGGAACAAGATCCAAGCGGTGGATCGGCCCAATTCTGGCTAGATCGACGGCGAGCAAAACGGGTTGAGCCGCGGTTTTTCGAGTTCGATTCTTGGCGTTAAGTCGGTTTCCCGTGACGATGTCGGCAGGAATACGTCGGTCGGCTCACAAGCTTCACGTCGGTACCAAGCTCGACCGAAATGGTGGCCGGAAACCTGAGATCCGGCCGCGTCTTGGTCGCGGGTCGGGCACGGATTGCGGGTCGCGGTTCCTCTCTCTTTCTTTCCCTTTCTCTCTCTTTTTCTTTCTATTTTTGGAAAGTAACAATCCCTCTCTCTCTCTCACGACTTTCCATTTATAGTAAGAGAGAAATTTTTTTTTTTTTTTTTTTTTTAAACTAAATTCGGACCCGAGTGCCGAAATACAAATCCGATTACACGAGTTTAGAATCGCGTTTGAACTGTCTCAATTGTATGTCGCGACAAATTTAAATAATTTCGAGCGCGATCAATTTTAATAATTGCGACCGATTTCTCGTAACGATTTTAACAATCGGACGTTAAAAACAATTTGCGATGAAAATTAAAAATAACATTGCACTCAATTAAATAATTTCGGTGCATATGTTACATCCCCTCCCCCCCCCCAACAGGAGAATCGTAGGTACAATAGTCGACCTAATAATGATAATTATTTTGGAGTTATGACCTCGTGATAGAGTTAGAAGCCGTTGATGTTTTATTAAGATATTTTTGGGATTGTATAATTTGATATATTTCGGTAATTGTGGACAAATTTATGTATTTGATCTTATATTAGATATTTGAATGATTTAGTATTTTGTTGAGAAGATTGACTGACGAAGTTGGTTGAATTCGAAATTATTTTAGAGTTATGACCTCGTGATAGAGTTAGAAGTTGTGGATGTTTTATTAAGATATTTTGGGATTGTATAATTTGATACATTTCGGTGATTGTGGACAAATCTATGTATTTGATCTGATATTAGATATTTGAATGATTTGGTATTTTGTTGAGGAGATTGATTGACGAAGTTGGTTGTATTCGCAATTATTTTGGGAGTGCTTGTTTTATAATTTTATAAATTTGGTTATATGATAATTTTAGAAGAGACTCTGTAAAATTTTTGGCATAATCCTTATTTATTAGATTATTTCCAATCGATTAAATAGAATTAGGAAGATGGCTTTGTTCCTATATGATAGTAATTTTTGTTTTGAAGGGGCTGTATAATCTTTATCATTTAGTCACAAATCTTGATCATTTACACCTAGTTTCTTGCATCTGTAAATCTTGTCCTATAACCTTTTGATTATAATAATATTGTTTAATCTTTCAACTTGGACAAGTAGAATGTATTCTTGACAAAAAAAAAAGGGAAAAAATGGACAATTTTGTACGAGTGAAAGTTGATCGACACAATCTTCAAATTAGGAAGAAAGACGTTCATGTTCCATCGTTAAAACATTGCCTTTAATTTCACGCTATGATATTTTTGTATTAAATATTCACACTATTACCTTTGAAGATGCACTATTACCCTTAAATTCTACTCTTTTTTTGTTTTAATTTGAATATTTACTATCAAATTCTATGACGCATTCACTAGAACGTTTTTCACCTCGGGTATATTATTTTACTAAAAGATTATTTGTAAGCCGATATAACTTCATCCAACTTATCTTCATATTCCTCTTTAAAAAAATCCAAGCTTTCGACTTAGATTGATCAATAATTAACCAAAAAATCAATTAGCTGCTTGAGAAAGAAAGAGAGCAAGCGGGAGAGAGAGATGTAAAATAATAAACGTTGAAAATACAGAACGAGAAAGCGATCTCTTCTTGAAATGAATGATTGGTTGATTATGAGGAGATAAATTATTTTATTTTATTTTTATTTATTTATGACTAAGCAACACACACAACATATTTAAAAATTGAAATATTATTTGATTCGACATGACGTGTCGCTGTGCAAGATACTCAGGATTTCTAGTTGTTGGATTCTTTATATTTAGTTCCAGACACAGTTCCATGCTCTTTCGATGAGCGTTTCTCTACTCCACCTCAGAAATGAACATATAATCGAAGAGTTTATAACTCTTAGATAAAGATATATGGATCGTGCTGAGTAGATGCGCGTGGCATTAATATTTTATTCATCTATATTCAAATCTTTTTAACATTAATTAAGTTGCTAGTTGAACTCTCAAATGACTCTT
The DNA here is from genome assembly GCA_030449905.1 of Luvunga scandens. Taxonomy (NCBI): domain Eukaryota; kingdom Viridiplantae; phylum Streptophyta; class Magnoliopsida; order Sapindales; family Rutaceae; genus Luvunga; species Luvunga scandens. The sequence goes on from JASUUG010001265.1 coordinate 5,536,111, forward strand.
TTAGCCCCAAAGCCTCAATCAAATAACTTAGCACGGTTCCCCCAATTCCACGCGCAAAATAAATAACAATCCTAACATAAATTTATTTTTATTCAATAATTAACTTAAGTTTGACTTAATTTACACTTGTGGGGGGGGGGGGGGGGGGGATTTTTACCCAACCTATAAAGATTTTCAAATTTTACATAGTTATTAGGTTTGAAACACCCATCAAATAATTATTTCAAGTTTATGACATATGTACGGTGTCCTTATTTAGAATGACATGACCAAAAATTTGATCTAACAAAAAGTAAATTATTAAAAATATTTGAGACAAAATATTAAATATATCAATTCTAATATGGATTATTAATATATGAAATTATAGTTATTACAAGATAATTTAGACTTAACTCCCTATGTTTTAGTTAGTTTGGCAAATTAGTAAGACCTTTGTAATATAATTATCCTACATTTAATATCATAAGAAATTTTTTATTTTAGTAGGGGTGAATTATCGAATAGACTTTGATCTAAGATTGAAAGACAAATCCTTTGAATTGCGCAGTGGTTCATTTATGTCATTGTCAAAATTTGATTAATCATCTTATATTGACTTATTTTCTACCTAATATAATGATTGGGTCATGTTTGTCATTAACTAATTGTATCTACATAAACTTGAGTATAGCTTGAGTAGGTAGCACCACTAATACTCTACAAAAAAGTTATATAAAATCATGTTGAACGAATAAAATTTTTAAATAACATTATTAAAATTGTATTAAACATGTGACATGACTATAAACATTAATAAACGAGTTTGGTTAGTGTTTGAAACTTTTAACATAACTAATAATAAATAGTTAAAATTCATCAACCCAATTTATACATCATATGTAGGGATGGTAATAGGCACTGCCCACAACGGGTTTGTCATTACTAAACCTACACACGTATAAAATTTAAAGTAACAAACCAACCTACAACCCGCTGCAAGTTTTAATTTTTTTAAGAAAACCAACACACTACGGGTTTTGACAATTACCAAATCCGTAATGGTATCCAGCGAATTTTTTACAAGTTTCCAAGTTAAAAATCACAAATATTTAATATGCAAATTTATAATAATAACTTAAAATTCTACATAATATACTCAATTCTAAAATTAAACAATGTAAATGAAACATTAAAATTTCAACATCAATCCAACATAAATTCTCAAATTTAAATATGAAGTATAATTCATAAAAAAAGCCATAAACTAATACCTAAAAATAATAATTATCATTTCATATTATCATTCAACAAGCTCCAAGAGAAGATATTTATTTCATTCACCATATTAGCACCCATCCAACACAATTCATACAATAATGATTAAGATTAATATTTTCTAAAGAATAATACTTTTAAATACTAATCTGAAACATAAAATTGTAATAATGAAATAATCTATGCATTCAGTTAAAGAAAATTTAATCAAAATTATAATAATTATATAACTATATTTTGAGATTTAATTTTTTTTTATTAAAAAAATTTAAAAAGTTGTAGGTTTAGCGGATACATATGTGGGTATCCACTAAATATTTAGCTAATATCAAACCCGCGCGCAACCTACGAAATTACTTGCAGCGGATATGTTTTGACTGGTAAGTTTGGACGGATTTATGAGTTTGCGGGTACCATTGCCATCTCTAGTTCTATGCAAATACAAAAAGCCACTCCTAATTATTAGGATGATAAATTGATAATGGATTGAATATAAAATAAATAAAGCTTTGCCTTGACAAGTAAGGTTAAAACTGGAATTCCGAACAGAGACTGATTGGTTTAGCGAGGCGAAATAAGGGACTTTTGCAAGGTAAGATTTAAATCAGGGTTAGGCGCAAGGTGGGGGATTGAAGTCCGTAGTTTGTCAGAAGGAGGACAAAAGTCCCTCTTATGGTACGCAACAGAATTATATTTTATTAGTTTTAAGAAAATTAAAATTTGAATTAGCCGACGCTCATGTTGCGCCGGTGACCGTTGGAGGGTCAATCGACTCAATCCACACCTTCCTCCCCCAACCAGCAGTTATCCGGTGCCAGCTGCATGCATGCAAATCACTAACTTGTAATTATTCCCGGGTGCTGGGTTGAGTTTAGACTTCTGGACTTCGGAGTAACCATAAATTTCAATACAATTTGTATATTTAAATAGTAAGAGATTTTTTTTTAATCTTTGGAATTTTTCATGTTCCGTTTCTAGATTTAAAAAATAAAAAATCATGCCCCTCTTTTTTTTTTAATGTATTTGGTAATTTTATCTAAGGACCGATTTGATAATGCTGTAAATTTTGAAATAATTGTTGTTAATTATGAAAAAAAATTAATTAGCTGTAAAAAAATAAAATAATATTTGTTAAAGTTTATTTTTAAAAGTATTGTTACTTTTTAAAATAGTTTTATATATATTGAATAAATCTTACTATTAAACTTATATAAGAATATAACTGACTGAAATGGACATGAAGTTAAATAAAATTTATTTACATATTTATAAACATGTATATAAAATAATTTTTTTATACATATAATAATTGATGATCAAATTATATATTTTTATATTATTAATTTGATTTTTATCACATTATTTAATATAATTGGTAACAATAATAATCTCTTTTTAATTTAATAATTTTATATCCTAATTAATAAGGATAATTTTGGATTGTTATAATACATGTAAGGCCATATTTGAAATTATACTAAGTAAAAAATTAATTCTTAAAATTAGATTTAAAAAAATTACTCCTTTCTTATTTTTCAAAATTTGTTGTAGGATGAGATGATTTTGACAAAATTGATTCTAAAAAAATTTTAAACATCAAAATTGTTATGAATTTATTCAAATAAATGTGGATGTTCATAACATATACATATTTGTCTCCTCACTATCTCCCACTAACAACTTTTAGCTTTCCTATAACTCCCATTATCTCACAAGGAATTATGATCCATAATTTCTTTATTAATTTCATGAAATGATTATGTAACTATAAAAGGAGAGCACATCTCTTTATTTTGTACATACTTTTAGAATGAATAAAATCACTCTATAATATTTTGCTCTCCTATTTTATTCTTCATCTTGTGGTGTTCCTTTTATTTTTATTCTTTGGCTAATAGCTTTTCTAACACGTTATCAGCACGAAACTTTGATAAGGTATTAATTCTTTTATTTCTTATATCTAGCAATTTTTATTATTATATAACTATAATCGTTCATCACAAATAACATATCATATAAGCTATTGTTATCATGTTTATATTTACAATATCATTGATTTCTCAAAGTTATATGTATATTACTTGTCTTTGTTATATCTCTTAAAATTTGCATAATTAATGGTATAAGATTTAAAATTTATTCCATGATGTCAATAGCATGAAATGTGATGATTATAAAATTTTATAGTTATATTACCATGAGTGATTAAATGACATATATAATATTTTGGTTAATAATGAATTAATTATTTTTTTTTATATTGTGTTATAGCTATTTGAAAATGTCGAATCTTGCAAAACTTGAATTTGTGGCACTTGATATCTCCGGCGATAATTATCTATCATGGGTCTTGAATGCTGAAATTCATCTTGATGCAATGAATCTTGGAGATACTATTAAAGAAAATAATAATGCATCAACCCAAGACCGTGCCAAGGCAATAATTTTTCTTCGCCACCATCTTCATGAACAATTGAAAAGTGAGTATCTTACGGTCAAAAAACCATATGTCCTTTGGGAGTGTCTTAATGAAAGATTTAATTACCAAAAAACTATTATACTTCCAAAAGCTCGTTATGAGTGGATGCACCTACGATTACAAGATTTTAAATCTGTTAGTTCATACAATTCTGCATTATTCAAAATAGCTTCTCAATTAAAATTATGCGGAGTGGAGATTACTGATGCAGATTTGTTGGAAAAGACATTTTCTACTTTTCATGCTTCGAATTTGCTCCTGCAGCAGCAATATCGAGAGCAGAGATTCAGAAAGTATTCTGAATTAATCTCATGTCTTTTAGTGGCTGAAAAAAATAATGAACTTTTGCTGAGAAACCATCAGTCTCATCCGACTGGATCTGTACCTATTCCTGAAGTGAATGGTACTTCAGCCTATAATCATAGTGCTAATCGAGGTCGTGGCCGAGGCCGAGGTTACAAAAATAATCAAGGTCGTGGTGGCTATAATAAAAAATATCGACCAAACCACTCAAAGTGGAATAACAGTAATGAAAAGCAAGAAAAAGATCCACAAAAGAAATCATCAAAGGATCATGAAAATGTTTGCTTCAGATGTGGTGCAAAAGGACATTGGTCTCGTGTTTGTCGTACACCAAAATATTTAGTTGATCTTTATCAAGCATCCAAAAAGGCAAAAGGGAAAGAAATTGAGACAAATTTCATTGATGATAAAGACCCAATTGATATAACTCATTTGGATGTTTCAGATTTTTTTGAAGATCCAAATGGTAAAATTGACCATTTAATTGGTGATGGACATGTGAAGACTAATTAAAAAGTACTACACTTTGAAGTGTGTTATTATTACTATTATTTTTAAAGATTTGGTGTGTGTCTTTACAATCATGGTGTGTTTAAGTTTATGTTGCAAGACTATTTATTATTTTGAATATTTTATAAATTTGGTGTGTAATTTTTCATTTTCTTTAATAAAACTTTTTCTGTAATGTTTTCTTTATACTACTTGATCATTCTTTATATTCAATTGACTTATTTTATATGCATATGTGAAGATATACAATGAGTTTGAACAATGACTTGATGAATAATGAAGATGGATGTTTGGTGGATAGTGCGACAACAAACACAATTTTGCGAAATAAAAAATATTTTCATAATTTAATATTAGCTAAGGCTAATGTTAATACAATATCTGGTTCTGCTAATCTAATTGAAGGCTCCGGAAGAGCTAATATTATATTATCCAAATGGATCAAAATCACCACTAATTGGATATGCAGATGCTGGATATTTTTGTGATCCACATAAAGCTCGATCTCAAACAGGTTATTTATTTACCTCTGGTGATAGTGTTATATCACAAAATTGGGATGTGTCAACTCAAGGATTTTTCTTCAAATTAGAATATATGTCAAGATGAGGGAGAGTATACTTGTTGGGGAAAATAATTTATTTTGGAGAGAATTTTATATGTTGTACTCTTTTTCCTCACTAGGTTTTTAATGAGGCAACTCAATATCTCCAAAATCATTTATGTACTCTTTTTCCTTTACTAATTTTTTTCCTATAAAGGTTTTTTTAAGTAAAGGTTTTAATAAGACATATTCTTGTAATGAACATCTAAGGAGGAGTGTTATGAATTTATTCAAATAAATGTGGATGTTCATAACATATACCTATTTGTCTCCCTACTATCTCCCACTAACAACCTTTAGCTTTCCTATAACTCCCATTATCTCACAAGGAATTATGATCCATAATTTCTTTATTAATTTCATGAAATGATTATGTAACTATAAAAGGAGAGCTCATCTCTTTATTTTGTACATACTTTTGGAATAAATAAAATCACTCTATAATATTTTGCTCTCTTATTTTATTCTTCATCTTGTGTTGTTCCTTTTATTTTTATTGCTGGCTAATAGCTTTTCTAACAAAAATTAATTTTTAGTTTTTTAAAACTATTTTTAGACATCTCAAAAGAAATCCCATAAGAGCCCTAAGTGATTTCACATATTTTATATTTGTTTGAAATTTCAAGCGACAAGTGACCTCACGAAATTAGTTGAAGACTAAATTAAAACTTAATTGATTGGATTTTTATCCAGTAATATTTGGTAAAATAGAAACTTTCAACAGTTTTCAACACTTTTAGTGTTGAATGAGATTATGATCCAGCCTTAACTTTTATGTGTTTTTGAATCTTTATAAAATATATTTTTCGGCAACGGCGAGGTAAGGCAAATGATGTCAGGCTTCGGGATTATTTCGAAGCTCTTGACAAGAAGAACAAAAGTCATAGTATATGTTTTACAAATTTTGTCTGGAGTAACGAAGCCATTACTCTCTCGTTATTTGATTTTGCCAAAAAAAAACCTAATTTTGGTGTTTAAAAAAAGAAGAAGAAGAAAATGGGGATCGGCTCACCGACGATCAGATATCCGAGTTCAAAGAAGCCTTCGCCTTGTTCGACAACGACGGCGACGGTCTGATTCTTCTCTCTTCATAATCTCTTTGCTTTTAGCTTTCTCTTTTCTTATAGATCTTTTTTTTTTTCTATTCACGAAGCTGTTGATTTTTGGAACGTTTTTGTTTAATTACAGCTCTGATCTCTCATATTTGTATTGATTTTCGATGTATGGTGTGATTTGTTGATTCTCTAATTGATGTTCGATTAATTGGATGATATAATTGACTGAACATCAGGCTGATGCGTTTCGTATTTAAAAAGATGCACAATGTTCTTTTGGGTTTTGTTTGTTTTGCTTTAATATTCTTTTGTAAATGAAAGCAGTCGAATGATGCTTGCCAACCACGGAATATGGAGGCTTTTCATCAAATTCTGTAATACTCATTGAATCTACTTCTTACTAAATTTCTGGATAGTTCGGCACATTCAAGCACAATTATGTCTTGGGATTTGTGTCCTTTATGCTTGTTTTGAGTTTTGGCTACTTTTGTTGTTTTATCTATTGTGCTTGCTGCATTTTGTTGTCTGCCGTTATGTCTTAGTGTTGTTTTTAGACTGATTGGGTATACTCATTGTTTGCAAAAATCTAGTCAAAACACTTGTCTCATGTTGACACTGTCTTGTATTTTGATAAATCAGCAATGTTTAGCAAGTTATGATGCCTAGCTGTCAGCAACTTTACCACTGAGTGCTGTGCTGCTTAGCATTTTCGTTATGCGTGAGCATCTGAAAATCTGTCGGTATTGTTATGGTTCATATAGTATTTATTTTGCAGGTTGCATTAGCGCCAAGGATCTTGGGACTGCTATGAGGTCACTTGGTGAGAACCCTACTGAGGCAGAGCTCCAGGACATGATCAATGAAGTGGATGCCGATGGCAACGGAACTATCGACTTTCCTGAGTTCTTAAACCTCATGGCGAGAAAGACGAAGGATACCGACCCTGAGATGGAGCTGAAAGAGACCTTCCGGGTTTTCGACAAGGATCAGAGTGGTTTCATCTCAGCTGCTGATCTGCGTCGTGTGATGACAAACCTCGGGGAGAAGCTTACCGATGAGGAAGTCGATGAGATGATGAGGGAAGCTGATGTGGATGGTGATGGCCGGATAAATTTCGAGGATTTTGTCAAGGTTATGATGGCTAAGTAAGTGACTCCACCCAACCAAAACTTCCTGGAAAAAGAAGAAATTGGTTGATTAATATAATTGGTTCCCTGGTCTCCTTTTTTTTATTTGCGTTTGGGATCTGTTTTCTGAACAATATTTTGCCACAGTAGATGGCTCTGTTCCTATATGATAGTAATTTCTGTTTTGAAGGGGTTGTATGATGCAAGCTGGGTGTAGAAGAATTTAGTCACGAATCTTGATCATTTACACCCAGTTTCTCCCATCCGTAAATCTTGTCCTATAACCTTTTGATTATAATAATATATTGTATAATCTTTCATCTTGAACAGGTTGAACGTATTCTTGACAAAAAAAAAAAAAAAAAGGGAAAAAAATTATAGAATTTAAAGGTCTTGGCGCAATTTCGTACGAGTGAAAGTTTATTGACACAATCTTCAAAATTAGGAAGAAAAACGTTCGTGTTCCATCGTTAAAAACATTGCCTTTAATTTCACGCTGTGATATTTTTGTATTAAATGTTCACACTATTACCTTTAAATATGCACTATTATCCTTAAATTCTACTCTTTTTTTGTTTTAATGTGAATATTTAACTATCAAATTTTATGACGCATTCACTGGAACGTTTTTCGCCTCTGGTATATTATTTTACTAAAAGATTATTTGTAAGCCGATAAACTTCATTCAACCTATCTTCATATTCCTCCTAAAAAAAAATCCAAGCTTTCGACTCAGATTGATCAATAATCGACCAAAAAATCAAAAAACCAAATGAATTACCTTATTTGATTCAATTAGCTTCTTGAGAAAGGGAGAGAGAGAGAGTGGGAGAGCGAGTGTGGGAGAGAGATGCAAAAAGAATTTTTAAATAACATTATTAAAATTATATTAAACATGCCACATGAATATAAACAATTAATAAACGAGTTTGGTCAGTGTTTGAAACTTTGAACATAACTAATAATAAATAGTTAAAATCCATCGACTCAATTTACGCGTCATATGAAAAGACAAATTGCCACTCCTAATTATTAGAGTATTAAATTGATAATTGATTGAATATATAATAAACAAAGCTTTGCCTTGACAGGTAAGGTTAAAATTCTAATTTCGAACAGGGACTGATTGGTTTAGCGAGGCGAAATAAGGGGCTTTTGCAACGTAAGATTTAAATCAGGGGTTACGTGCAAGGTGGGCCGTTGAATTCCGTAGTTTGTCGGAAGTAGGACAAAAGTGCCCCTTATGCTACGTATCAGAATTATATATATATTTGAGAATAGAATTATATTTTTTTAGTTTTAAGAAAATTAAAATTTGAATTAGCTGACGCTCGTGCCGCGCTGGTGACCGTTAGATGGTCAATTCACATCTGCCTTGCGCAACTGGCCGTCAGCCGGTGCCAGGTGCACGCGTGCTTATCGCTAACTTGTAATTACCACCCGGTGCTGGGTTGAGTTTAGACTTTAGGGTAACCATAAATTTCGATACAATTTGTATATTTAAATAAAAACAGTTTATTTTCTCTTTGGAATATTTCGTGTTCCGTTTTTAGATTTTAAAAATAAAAATCACTCCTCTCTATTTCTTTCATGTATTTGGTAATTTTAACCAAGGACTAATTCGGTAATGTTATAAATTTTGAAATAATTTCTGTTAACTGTGAAAAAATTAATAAGCTGTGAAAGAATAAATAAAAATATATATTTAAAAGTATTGTGAGTTTTAAAAATAATTTTGTATATTTAATAAATCTTATTGTTAAACTTATAAAAGAACGTAATTGACTAAAATAAAAATGATGTTAAATAAAATTTATTTACATAACTATAAACATGTACATAAAATAATTTTTTTTTGTATATACAATAATTGATAAAAAAAAATATTTTATATTATTAATTTGGTTTTTATTTTGTTATCTTAAGATAACTGGTAATAATAGTAGTGTCTTTTTAATCTAATAATTTTATATCCTAATTAATTAATAAGAATAATTTTGGATTGTTATAATATATGTGAGTAAATATATGAAATTATATTAAGTAAATAATTATTTCTCAAAATCAGATTTTGAGAAACTACTAATTTCTTACTCTTCAAAATTTGTTGTAAAATGAGGTAATTTTGCTGAAAGTGATTTAAAAAAAATTACTAAACATCAAAAATTAACTTTTAATTTTTTAAAACTTTTTTGGACATCTCAAAAACAATCCCAAAAGGGCCCTAAGTAATTTCTCATATTTTATATTTTTGTTAGGAATTTCAAGCAACAAGTGACCTAATACAGGTAATTAAGTGGTTATTATTAGTTAAAGACTAAATTAAAATTTAATTGATTAAATTTTTATCTAATAATATTTAGTAAAATTGAAACTTTCAACACTTTTAGTCCCTAATGAAATTATGATCTAGCGTTAACTTTTACGTTAGAGCTATGGAGCGCATAAGTCTATGTTTCCTCTGCAAACCCAATTAGAGACTAACTCCAATTCTAATAATCTGATATATTAAACCGAAAAAAGAAAAGCTACAAAAGAATTCGATCGAACTTTAGTAGTTGGTGTCTATAAAGAGGAAGGGGAAAAAAAATAAAAAAGGGTAGCTGTAGCATTTCAAAAGAGAAAATAAGGCCGGGGGGGTGTGGTGTGTCGTGTGTGTTAATTTGAGGATATCAAAAAAGATTGCAGCCTAATTAATTCTTAATATCTCAATGACATGATTCCAACAGTTTCCTATCAACATCAGCTGGCTAATAGAGCGTGAACGTGGAACGAGTTTAACTTCACTCATTTACGGCCCTTACGTTGGTCGCTAGAATCTAACAAAGCTAACAAAATTGATTTTCATACGTTACGATTGCTAGCTAGCAATAAAATCGTTCAAAATAATTTACAAACAATGGCAAGTATTATGAAAATGCGCTATACAAAATTTAACATGTCTACAGTATGTTCTTGGGTGGTTTGACTGAGGGTGTTTCATTAACGATAAATTTTAGAGTAAGGTAGCGTTTGTTTTTTAACTTAATAACTTAAAGTGACTAAACTTAATTAATTAAGTTAATTAGAGGTGTTTGTTTTTATAACTTAATAGGACTTTTTAGATAATTTTGACTTAATAAAAGAAGCCAATTTTTTTAGCTTTTTGCTGAATAGAAGAATATGAATTAAGTCAATTAATTTCTAATGTCAAAAATATTCCTATTTTATAATTTATTTTTTATACATATTCCAAAACTCACCCATAGACGTTTATCCTACATAATCTTATCTTTACATGAGACAACTTCGAGATGAAATAACAAATCAACTATTTCAATTATTTTGTTAGTTTTTTTTCTTATATTATGTACTATTATTGAGAATTAGTGATAAAATTTAAAATTTATGGTATTTTATATATTATAATTCCAAAATTATTATGTATTCACTTGAATATAGTTTTATTATGTATTCACTTGAATATAGTTTTACTTATAAATATTAAAATATTATGGTATTTAATGTATTATTTATTTGACATTTAAATTTAATAAGGGTACAAATGTAAAAATATATATTTTCAGATTTTTAAGTTTAAAAAACAAACAACTTAATACTTATTTTCAGAAATTCAGATAAAAAAAAAACACATTATTCAGATTCAAACATTCAGATCTATTCAGAATTCAGACTAATTCAGATATATTCAGATTTCAGACGAAAAAACAAACGCCACCTAAGTCTCATGTTCAACGTCAAATCATCTCAAAAGTAATCTCAGAACGGCCCTAAGCGATTTCGCATATTTTATATTTGTTGGAAATTTCAAGTAACAAGTGACCTCACAAAATTAGTTGAAGAAGAAATTAAAATTCATTTGATTGGATTTTTATCCAATCACATTTGGTAAAATTGAAACTTTCAACACTTTTAGTGCATAATGAGATTATGATCCATCCTTAACTTTTATGTCTTTTTGAATCTCTATGAAATATATTATTTTTATACCTGAAGTTTCTAAAACTTTGTCTTTTTGAATCTTTGAATCTTTATGAAATATATTTTTCAGCAACGGCAACGTGAGGCAAATGATGTCAGGCTTCGGTATTATTCCGAAGCTCTTGACTAGAAGAACAGAAGTCATAGTTTATGTTTTACAAATTTTGACTGGAGTAACGAAGCCATTTCTCTCTCTCGTTATTTGATTTTGTGAAAAAAAAACCTAATTTTTGTGTTAAAAAGAGAAGAAGAAAATGGCGGATCAGCTCACCGTCGATCAGATCTCCGAGTTCAAAGAAGCCTTCACCTTGATGGACAAGGACGGCGACGGTCTGATTCTTCTCTCTTCATAATCTCTTTGCTTTTAGCTTTCTATTTTCTTATGGATCTATTTTTTTTTTTCTATTCACGAAGCTGTTGATTTTTGAAACTTTTTTTAATTAATGCTCTGATCTCTCATATTTGCATTGATTTTCGATGTGTGGTGTGATTTTGTTGATTCTCTAATCGATGTTCGATTAATTGGATGATATAATTGACTGAACATCAGGGTGATGCGTTTCATATTTAAAAAGACAATGTTTTTTTGGGTTTTGTTTGTTTTGCTTTAATATTGTTTTGTAAATGAAAGCAGTCGATTCCGAATCAGAGGCATGGATGCTCAAGTTCTGCGTAGTGTTCTTTCATTATCAATTGAAAAATTCTTCTGATTCACTTTGCCTAAAACAAGTTCTTATTCTGATCGAATTATGCTTGCCAACCACACAATACGTAGGCTTTTAACCGAATTCTGTAATACTTTTTGAATCTACTTCTTCTTACTAAATTTGCGGATAGTTCGGCACATTATAGTACAATTATGTCTTGGGATTTGCGTCCTTTATGCTTGTTTTGAGATTTCGCTACTTTTATTATTTTGTCTATTGTGCTTGTTACATTTTTTTGTCTACTGTTATGTCTTAGTGTTGTTTTTAGACTGATTGGGTGTACTTGTTGTTTGCAAAAATCTAGTCAAAACACTTGTCTCATATTGACACTGTCTAGTATTTTGATAAATCAGCAATGTTAAGCAAGTTATGATGCCTAGCTGTCAGCAACTTTACCACTGAGTGCTGTGCTGCTTAGCTTTTTTGTTTTACGTGAGTATCTAAAAATCTGTCGGTCTTGTTATGGTTCATATAAGAAAAATGATAAAGAGAGAGAAGGATGAGAGAAAGATGAAAGAAAGAATGTTGAAAAAGGAGAGAGAGTGGGTTGGGTAGAGAGAAAAAGAGCAAAATTCTCTCGTCTTTCTCTCATCCTTCTCTCTCTTTAGCATTACTCTTCATATAATATTCATTTTGCAGGTTGCATTAACACCAAGGATCTTGGGACTGTCATGAGGTCACTTGGTCAGAACCTTACTGAGGCAGAGCTCCAGAACATAATCAATGAAGTGAATGCCGATGGCAACGGAACTCTTGACCTTCCTGAGTTCATAAACCTAATGGCGAGAAAGACAAAGGAAGCCGAAGCTGAGGAGGAGCTGAAAGAGGCCTTCCGGGCTTTTGACAAGGATCAGAATGGTTTCATCTCAGCTGCTGATCTGCGTCGTGTGATGACAAACCTAGGGGAGAAGCTTACCGATAAGGAAGTCGATGAGATGATGAGGGAAGCTGATGCGGATAGTGATGGCCGGATAAATTTCGAGGATTTTGTCAAGGTTATGATGGCTAAGTAAGTGACTCCACCCAACCAAAACTTCCTGGAAAAAGAAGAAATTGGTTGATTAATATAATTGGTTCCCTGGTCTCCTTTTTTTTATTTGCGTTTGGGATCTGTTTTCTGAACCATATTTGGCCACAATAGATGGCTTTGTTCCTATATGATAGTAATTTTTGTTTTGAAGTGGTTGTATGTGCAAACAGGGTGTAGAAGAATTTAGTCACGAATCTTGATCATTTACACCCAGTTTCTCGCATCTATAAATCTTGTCCTCATAACCTTTTGATTATAATAATGTTGTATAATCTTTCATCTTGGACAAGTAGAACGTGTTCTTGACAAAAAAAAAAGGGAAAAAATGTAGAATTTAAAGGTAATGGTGGAATTTCGTACGAGTGAAATTTTATTGACACGATCTTCAAAATTAGGAAGAAAAACGTTCGTGTTCTATCGTTAAAAACATCACCTTTCACTTCACACTATGGCATGTTTGTATTAAATATTCATCAATAATAAATTTTAGAGGCAGTACGATGTTCTATGTCATCAGTTGAAGTGGAACAATAATTTTTAAACTTAGAAATTAATTAATTAAAAGTCAAACAATTTCTTTTTTTCACTCTTTCTCTCTCTTTCCTCTAGTTTGAAAAATTCATTCCCTCTCCCAAATTCAAAAACCGAAAATCAAGAAATATTAATTTATTAAAAGTTATAAAAATAATTAATTGAGTAAAGAGAGAAATTTTTGAAAGGCTTCTTTTTCTTGCAAACTGCTCCATTAAAACTCAAGATGGCTGTTAACCCTGAAAAGTTTGCTATCCTGTTCTAGTCTGTACTCTTTCACTCAATCGACTTCCTCGCCGACATTGTTACTATATTTTCATACTGAATTGAACTGATGGAGGGGCTGAAACTCATGTTAACTGAAATTGGAATGCAATAATGACTGCTCTTAACGTCTCCATGTTATAGCATTTTGTGGTTGATTCTTTTTGTACTTCACATGTTACAATCTGAATCTTATGTTACTGAAATTGGATGCTCGTCTTCACAGTTTGTTATCATGTTCCATGGGTGCTCAATTCTAGCTCATACCATTTTAAGGAATCATCAATCATTGAGCAGTTTCTGCGGTAGACGTTAATTAATTAATTTTTTTTTTCTATGAGCCGATTCTTCTCATGTACCGACCAGATTATGGGGAATCACTTGTGCCTTATATTGATGGAATTTTTTACCCTTTCTTAAACCGATGTGTTAATGTAAGAGACGGTAGATTATCAAGATTTTGTTCATCGTCTCTAAAGGCTGATGTTCGAGTTATCTGTTTTCTTTTAATAGAGGAGAAGAAGCCCCTAAAAAATCTCTCTCTTCACTCAATCTTTTATTTTGTGACTTTTAAATAAACCAATGTTTCTTAATTTCGGAAGAGAGAGAATGAATTTTTCAAACCAAAGGAAAGAGAGAGAAAATGAAAAAAAAAAAATCGTTTGATTTTTAATTAACTAATTTCTAAGTTTAAAAATTGTCAACTTATATCAAAATATTATTAATTAGTGGTTCCACGTTAGCTAACGATATGGAACATCAAATGTATCCCAAAATTTCTCTGCACGAAATCATCAAACCTGTTTTCCCATAAGCAATATTTTGTTTATTTTATTCTTTAGATGTGTATAGGAGTTTAGAGGAGCATTATAATGTTACATTATATATAACGTGCAGGAATCCTTAAGTTATTATTCAAAATTAAAAAATTATAGTATAAAATAATTGAATGATTATAAGTGACAAAACCATAAATTTACTGTATCTTATATTATAGGTAATAATTTAGGCATGTATAAGAATATTTTGGCCTTCACGTGTACATCAGAAGAGAAGTTCCCCTCTCGTGAAGAAATAGAAAATGGAAGCTAAGCTGTAGCCACTTTTCTAGATTCAACTAACGGAGAGTATAGAACCATAGTCTAATCTGTAATCAACAGTTACCCTTTATAGATGGTCTATAGAAAAAAATATTTACCTCTATAAGAATATTGCAGCCTTGTAGGTTCATGGATATATTATATTATTACATCAGTCGTCACATAGAATCATAATACAGAGTCCGGGCTTGCTGAACATATGTACTTCATTGAAATTTATGTCAACAGAATTATTAAATGAACAGAATGATAAAATTTACTTCCACAACACAAGTATAAAATATGTGCATGATAATTTCGCTGAAACTTACCTCAATGTACTGTAATTGATGCCTAATCTACAAACAAAGACTTCGGCGACAAAATTTGTTTCTATAACTTATTGAGAGAAAGTTAAAGGATTTGTCGATGCACTCTAACATTATTATTTTTTTATAAAGGGCATAAATTCACTAATCATGTGACGTCTTGTACTTTTATGCAAAATACACCAAACTTTTTTCCTTTACAGCATTTACCTCAAATTTGTAAAGTATATCAGTTTTTTTTAACTTTTTTTTTATTAACATCGTTAACAAATTTAACATAATATTCACAAAATGACTATTTTTTTTCATAATGCAAAAAGGATATTTAATCTTAGTTAAATGATAAAAAAGGCATTTTAGTTTGTAGTTATTGGGATTAACAATGACTACAAAACTATGTAAACTCATCAAATTACCCATACAAAATCATAAAATTACCAAAATATGCCCCATAGCTAATTTGTAGCTCATTTACAACATAATCAAGAACCTCTGCTCATATAATTCATCTTAAATAACATGTCTTTGTCCACAACAACAAACTTTAACAACAATATATAGAAATGGGTATAGTTATCCAAAATGCATTCAAAATAATTATATAATCATTTGTGAGAAATCTTGAACATGATACTTTGCTCCCACCAATAAAAAATAATAGCATAAAACTAGTTATGAGGAGCTTAAAGTTTACAATTCATTTCCATCAATCCAAAGGCCGCTGCTAAATTACATTAATTGTAACTTATAGTTGACTTAAAATTAGTTTATTACCAACCCTAAGTAATTTGAGTGACAACACTTGAGAGGTGCAAAGATAATATTTTAGGTTATTGTATGTTACAATTAATGTAACCTAGCAAGACCCCAATCCAAAATAATAATACTTTCTATAAGTATTGAAAATAATAATCAATAAATAGTATTTTTATATTTAGGGATGAAATAGTTACTTTTTAATATTCTGTTAACCTTTTAATAGCGTTAATGAAAAAAATAGAGGACTAGTGGATTTTATAAATTTCACATGAAAAGTTGTAAAACAAAAAATTTTAATATATATATATTAAATTTTTTTATAAAATATAAAGTATTAAAGGATAGTATAAAAGAAGTAGTCACCATAGAATTACTTTACCGTAAAAGATTAATGATTATTGTCAAATTATAACAATAAGTATAAATTTAATATTTATGTTTAGGACTCCCCTAAGTTACAATCACGGTAGCTTGTCAAATTTCATTCAGGCCCCTTATACTTTATCTTATTTATAAATATTATAAAAAATTTTAAATTTATTCATAAATATTTAAAATATTAACTTTATCCATATAATTTTTAAATTTTAAAAAATTATTTATTTAATTAAAAAATTATTAATGGATTATAATTTTAAATAGATTATTATTATTATTAATAAAATGTATTATAATTAATTAATATATTAAAAATACTTGATAATGATTTTTTAGTTAACAATAATAATAATAATAATAATAAATTTTTGAATAATAATAATAATCACAATAATTAAATATAAAATAATAATCTAAATATACTTAGCTTCAAATCCAATTCATTTGAATTAGATTTTGATACAACACTTCAAATCCAATCAATAATAGGACAATAATTAATAATAATTTTTAGTTAAATTATTAACAATAATAAATATTTTTATTTATTTATTTATTTAGGGACAAGGAAACGAAGGATGAGGCCAATGGAGATGGTGAAAAAGAAAGGGAGTACCTTGGCTCCTTATGGTGGAGGTGGTAACAACAAATTCAATTAAATAAAGAATTTTTTAGAATTTAAAAATTATATGGATAAATTTGATATTCTAAATATTTATGAATAAATTTAAAAAGTTTTATAATATTTATAAATGAAATAAAGTATAAGGGGCCTATTATTGTTTTAAATTATAATTATAATTAAATTATTATTGTTAATAATTTAACTAAAAAATTATTATTAATTATTGTCCTATTATTGATTGAATTTGAAGTGTTGTATCAAAATTTAATTCAAATGGATTGGATTTGAAGCTAAGTATATTTAGATTATTATTTTATATTTAATTATTGTGATTATTATTATTATTCAAAAATTTATTATTATTATTATTATTATTATTATTATTATTATTGTTAACAATTTAACTAAAAAATTATTATCAAGTATTTTTAATATATTAATTAATTATAATACATTTTATTAATAATAATAATAATCTATTTAAAATTATAATCCATTAATAATTTTTTAATTAAATAAATAATTTTTTAGAATTTAAAAATTATATGGATAAATTTAATATTTTAAATATTTATGAATAAATTTAAAAATTTTTATAATATTTATAAATAAGATAAAGTATAAGGGGCCTGAAAGAAATTTGACAAAAAAACAAAAATCGGAAACGGACAACGCTCGTAAGTTACAGTGATTGTAACTTAGGGGAGTCCTCTTCTATGTGGCTGAAACAGAGTGATGACAGCCAACTTCGAGAGAAAAAGCGGACGAGTCTAATCTTGACATCTTGTTGGCGACAGGAGCACGGCACCTGTAACAATGTCATCAACTCGTCAAACCAAACTTTCATTGAATAAATTAATTAAATGGTAGTTTTGATACCTTAAATGTTTGCGGTAGGTGGGCACTAACTACCAACTCTTCCTTAATTTATAAAAAGAATAAGAACAGCGTGCGCCAGTGTTGCTCTTCTTACT
Organism: Luvunga scandens; assembly: GCA_030449905.1. NCBI lineage: Eukaryota > Viridiplantae > Streptophyta > Magnoliopsida > Sapindales > Rutaceae > Luvunga > Luvunga scandens. The sequence goes on from JASUUG010001265.1 coordinate 5,554,103, forward strand.
TTTGCTTAAAATCCGAAAGAATTAAATAGAAAAATGGAAGGCCAAAAGCAAAACAGCAATAGTAAAAAGATGAAATTATTATGCCTCCATGGATTTAGAACCAGCGGGAAATTTCTTCAGAAACAAATTAGCAAGTGGGATCCTTCTATTTTTGCTCACTTCAACATGGTATGTAATTTATTTTTGAAGGAATTATTTCGGCTGGCTGGTATTACTATCATACATAAAAAGGGTTAATAATTAAGCTGCAGTTACAGAATATTCCAATTACAAAAGTTCAACTGTAATAATAGGAATTTAATTAGTAAATTAAGAATTCGAGTGGCCATGCTTTAGATTCACTGAAGAGATTTATTTTTAAGTAACAGGACTTCCCAGATGGGATTTTCCCAGCCGGCGGCAAATCTGACATAGAAGGCATATTTCCACCACCCTACTTTGAGTGGTTTCAATTCAACAAGGTAAATGAACAAATTATTCTCATTGATTTTGTGAAAATTAATCATTTAATATCCTGTATCATCATCATCATACCTCAACTAATTAATTAATTGTTAAATCAATCAGGAGTTCACAGAGTACAGAAACCTGGAAGAATGTGTGTCCTATTTAACCGAATACATTACAGGCAATGGCCCTTTTGATGGTTTACTCGGCTTCTCCCAGGTGCATACTTTTCCAATTCATTGTTTTTGTGCTACTGCAGCACGTTAGAGACTATGATTTTTTGTGTGTGAGAGTGCTCTATTTGGACCAAATAACTCATTTCTTTGTAAAGGGTGCAACACTGTCAGCTCTTTTGCTGGGCTACCAAGCACAGGTAATCAAAATTTGTATGCTTCTTATCCCTCTCTGTCCCATAAAGATGAATCATCAAGGTTACTGAAAAAAGGGAAAAATAAAATAAAATTTGGTGAAACAGGGGAAAGTGTTGAAGGAGCATCCACCGATGAAATTGTTTGTGTCAATATCGGGTTCAAAGTTTAGGGATCCAAGCATATGCGAAGTTGCCTACAAAGACACCATCAATGTGAAATCTGTCCACTTCATTGGAGCCAAGGACTGGTTGAGATTGCCCTCTGAGGAGCTGGCCACTGCCTTCTACAACCCCCTCATCATAAGGCACCCCCAAGCCCACACCGTCCCCAGACTTGGTATATATTTTCTTGTTATTATATTATATGCTCATTTACCTTTTCCTTTCTTAAAAAAAAAAAAAAAAAACTCAGGACGTTGTTAGTTTGTACGTGTAATATTACTCGTTACTAATTGCTGTTACTCGTTACTGACTATGTATACTAATCACTGCAGATGAGGCAGCCACCGAGCAGCTTCACGGTTGGATCGTGGAGATCCTCCAGTGCAATAATCGCGGTTTGAATAACAATTATGATGAAATGGAGAATGGACTAGTGGAAAATGTACAGAAGGAGCCAAGAACCGAAAATGACGGCAAAGAAGAGATGACTAATGGTAATGCAGGGAAGATAGAAGTTGAGGTTTTGGATGCTGCCAAAGCCTGATAATAATGAACGCAAAATGTGCCCAACTCATCCCAGTTGAAGGCCGAACTTACAACGGCATTTGGTTTATTGTTACTTAGCGTTAGCACTATTATGCTTTCGTTTCTGCATCAATGAGATATGACAATAATTTTGACTCTCAAAACTCAAATCTACACGGGGTATAGTTGAGGCCAAAACAAAACAATGAAAATAGGCCACAACCACAAAGCCATATGGCCCAAATGCATGTATAATATTCATAATACTAAATGACAATAATTTTACAAGAGACAAATATTATCATACGTGAGAGTATAATTAGAACACCAAGCATATCTCTCGATTAAAACCGAACAGTGGTTATCAACTTATCATTCGATTCTAAGGTGATTGCTTCATATGAGATAAAGGAGGGGAAGCAGCTTTTATTCTGGTTTGTTAATCCTCTTTCAATGGAATTCTAATTCTAACATCATACAAGTAAACATTGATTAAAAATGAATACTATGAAATCTTTAGAAGAATACATTAAACTGAAAGAATGTAATTATAAATAGATATGGAGATTAGAAAAGAGAGAAAAAAAAAATTAAAAAAAATTACGAAAATGAAAGTGAAGTTTATGAGAAGTCTAATAAATTAATTTTGTCTCTTATTATTTGTAATTTGGGATATAGCTGTATGTAAACTTGGTCAAAGGCAATGGTTCACGGGTATTTCAATGACTTTGCCTTTTATTTATTTGCAATTAGGATATAATGTACTCATATTTGGTCAAAACTGATGGAATGGGTGGTTTATGCCTATTATTATTATTATTATTATTATTATTATTATTATTACTAAATGACTATTATATGTTTATTGTCTCTATGGAGTTTACGAAGTACTTTTTGAAGAAGTTTTCTTTGATTAATTATCTAAATATATATTTGTCAAAAAGAGGCATGGGGCTTTATTTGCCCATCATTTTTTTTTTCCAAAAAATTTAATCAGCTTATTTTCATGTTCTGTTTTCATATATTATTATTTCAAAACGCATTGAAAACTATCAAATTAGGAAAAAACAACCAATCAAAAATATCATTTTTTTTCTTTAATTGAAAACAAATTTAGAAAACACCATTGAAAAAATAAATAAATAAAAGGACTCAATTTAGATAACAATTAAACACACTGTTAATCATTGCGATTATTTCCGTGTTTAGTATTTTTCTACATCCCATATTTTGACCTCTAATTAATTTAACGAACGCCGTCAAAATCCACGAAGAAGACAACGCGAAGACCTGGGATGAGCGTGATGAGAAGAAACAAAAAGAAAGATGCCGCGTGAAATTAGACCAACGACTGCTGACTCACTATACCTAGTAGTCCTCCTAAACCTCCCTGTAATAATAACAAGAACAGTAATAATAATAACGATAATAATTTTAAAAAAAAAAAAGAAGCGAGAAAAACACGAGTCACTCCACTGGAACGAACAAATAAAACAATCAAGCGTAGAATAGAAACGAGCGACTCTCCCTCAAAAGCAGGCAAATTGCAAGTGTTGAGTTGAGCGGACGAAGCAGAAGATCTGGGACTTTCATTGCTTATAAATGGAAGGTATATTCTTTTTTTTTTAACCCTAATTTCTCTCTTTCTTTTTCTTAACTGATTTGACTCTTTGTTTGACTGGATTTTACCCTGCGAAGAAGCGGATTGACTCTTGTGATTCTCCAGGAGCTTCTGTTTTTGTTATGTTCAATCATGTAGCTGATACTTTTATGTCATCAGTAACTGCTGCTACAGTCGTACTTGGCTTATTAAGGAAAGTGGTTAATTTTGGAAATTAAGGTCTTGTGTTTTTGAATTGAATCGTATGATTTCTGATAATTGCTGGTAATTGGCTCACTGTTGACGGAAATTGAAGTTCTTAAGCTTTGTCTTAGTGTCTGGAAACGATATATGCTATGTGTTTGTTTGTGTGTGTGTGTGTGTTTTTGCAAATAGAAGAAGGCAAGATTTAGTTTTTGGTAGCTATATGAGGTCATGCGCTGGGTAACTTCTATCATGTGTTGTGAATTGAATCATTGTGATGCTAATGCTTGATTCCGTGCTCTTCCTTTTGCATTTTTAAATAGTTCGGTGTAAGAAAGTTGCTAGAGGTCTTTCAAATTGTCTGGTGATACTGAAAATTGATTAAAGGTAAGAAAGAATGAAAATGAGTCTCCAGGGACAAGGTTGGCTTCTAGGAATGAGAATTGCCTTAATGATAGTAGCAAAACAACAAAAAGTATCAAGACATAGTTTTGTTTCAACCTGTATTTTTCAGATTAGGAAGTTTTTGAGTATGTTACTTGTTCGTTCTGCACACATATTTATAAAGTCACCTGCCAAAGTGATAGTTCGTTCCAAAGAAAATTGATGTGGTTCCCCTCCCTGATCCATGCAATACTAATGAGTTTATTCCATTTTGTTATACAAAACCGATGCCACCTAAAAGTATCTGGTTTTGGGGGGGTTACTGTTTACTCTTATTTTTTGTGGGAACAGGTTCCTTGGGCTTCAATGAAAGCTTATGATGCAATTGGATGTATCTTTTTGTATTTATAATCTTTCACATTCCCTTCTTCCTCCTGTAGTTCGTTTGGAAACTAATTTCTTATTGTTGAGTAATCTTTTGACGCAGTCGCTTGTTTGTTTTTGCAAGTATTTTCTCCTTTTTTTTTTGCACTTGAGTAAATCTGGTATGTTGGATTATATACAGGATTTGCTTGGCATCTTATGCCTAGACATGTTATAAGGATGTACTTTTGTGAAGTGTAAATGTTAGGGTTGCGAAGGTTCCATGTGATTTCGATATTCGTAAACAGAATAGAGAGTATTGAATGGACTGGATCTATAAACTCAGGATGGCTTTGGTAAACTGAATGGTTTGGGTCCGTTATATTATGTATATACATATAGAAAGTGGTGGGATGAGTCCAAAGAGAATCAAACTCCTGGTTATTGATTGGTAAGTAAAGAGTGGGTAAATATGATTGAACACGTGGGACTATGATAGAGGGTTGCATATGTACGTGCATGCACAAAATGAGATCTGCAACTAATCCACATAACTATTTATACACTTACTTAAAAGGGTATAATTGGGATGCTTCAAAACTAGGGGCACCAATGGACAGTAATTTTGTTACTAAGAGTTGAGTCAGAGAGAATCACAATTTTTCCTTTTTTTTTTATTATTGAAATGATATATTGGAAAATATGTGTCATTCTGTGGATTGAAAAGAGATAAATTTATTGAGTTGAGAGAGAGCTTGGCTTTCTTCTTAATCTTGTAAGACTTTGGCAAATGACTTGGATTTGTTGGTCAATGATATCAGACTGGAGAAAAAAAATGTTAGTAATGCAAGGTGAGATCCAGTTCCTATCCCTAAATCTCTTTCGCTTTTATTCTTATTTATTTTTAATTTTAGCTACTTGATGAAGTAGTCGATTCACTTTTCCGGTAGGTTTGTTGTGATTATGTAATTTTTTTTTTTAATATGTCGCAAAGTCTCTTGAATTTGATTACTTCCTACATCGCATTTATTTATGGTATCACTAAAAATTCCATTTTTATTTTAGTATTCAGGATATTCACCTTGTAATTTGTACGATTGAGCTTTAGTTTTGAGGGTTTTCTGATATTTTCCTTCACACCAAACCCCCCACCCCCGCACCCCCCCCCCCCCCAAAAAAAAAAAAAATTTATGAACCGGCCATTTTCTGTTGTTGGCTTAATGCGCAATTGATATATGAGGGTATATGAGTTTAATGATAGTTTGCATTAGGTGCCACCTCTTGAGACCATTTGGGAGCCAACTCTTGAGGTTCAATGTGCTACAAAGTGCCACGCACAACACAAAGGGCCACATGACGAATATGTATTTTGAAAGTGACACGAGAAATTGTAATGAAGTTGTTACTTGCTTAGTAGGCACCTATATGTTTATGTGGAGTCTTTTGGTATGTGTGACTTTTACTTTGGGTTTGTTATATATGATATGTACGGTAAGTCGCTGACGGGTGACTCAAGCTTATTCTTATCAGTGAGTGAGCTAATTGAGTGAAAGTCCATCTTCAGTAGAAAATAAACTAAGCCTATAACATTATTCAAAGTCAGTTCCAATTTCTGAGTTTCACTGATTACTTACCTTTAATGGAGTTGTTTGGCTTGGCAAATATCATCTAGGATCTCCATGTGAGAAGGGCAGTTTACTGAGTTGTTTGGCTAAATTGATATATCATCAGAGCATGTGAGAGAGGTGGTTTCTAGAGTTGTTTTGTCAAGCTAATATCCTATGGGACCTGGTGAAGAAAGGGGATAGTACTTAGGGTAAGACAAAAGGGTTATTGATTGTGGTATGTGCATGTGTTTATGTTTGTGTGAGAGAGAGTGAAAGGTCAATGTATTATTCAAAAACTGCAAGGTATTAATTAAGCTTAGTTATTGTGAAACGCTGATGGTTATCAAGTCAATGCCACGTTAACCTCCAGTGTGTTGCCATTGGAAAAAAGCCAGTGTAACTACCTTGTGCTGCTGATTCTTATACTACTGCAGTCTTGTCTCCTTATGGAACAAATTAAAACTTTGAAGTAAGATATTTGGCAGCAGGGAGTGAAATCAATGATGTCAATTGTCAAGCCTTGGGTCAGATGGTTGTAACTGATTCAGTGTCTGTTATTTCTCTTTATAGTCAGTGAGCACGTAGGTGGATTTTGGTTCAACTGTGTGAAAGTGTGTCCTGACTACCAAAAGTTGAATAAGATTTTTGTTGTTGGTTGAAGTTATTTTTCTTCCATTTGTCATTCTTATTTTTATTTTCATTTCTTTGATTCTGTTATGTCCTTTTACGTTTATGTGGAAGTTTCTATTTATTCTTTGTGACGTTGTTTCCAGGTTAATTTATAATGGTATTGGTTGAATCAACAGTAATACGGGATTTGTTCAATTGGGAAAGACTGTTATAAATTAATATGTCAAGTTTTAGTAGATGATATGACTATATTCCATGAATAACCTTGCTGTAGTTTGTATATGTTGAGTGTTGTTCTTTCTCTTTAGCCTTATCTCAAGTGGTAAAGGCGTGAGGTGTAGTTGATCGAAGAAATTTTTTTTTTTTTTTTTTCAATCTGACTACCCATGGCTTCTAGCATAGAAAAAATGATGAGAAGAATGTTAAAAGCATTATCTTGATTTTGTGTTTGAAAGGATGGGCTGATGTTAGTGTCCTCTGTTGCAACCCAATGTTGATTATCAATGGCTTTTGTGCTCTAAATTGCAATGAACACCTTTCCTCTTTTCTTGACTCTTCTTTTTTGTTTTTTAAAGTCTGAAATTTGATTAGTGATAAATTTTATTGAAACTTCTTTGGTAATTAATAAAAAATAACAGCTACATCTGGTAGTGCTATGATGTGTTTTTGGTGTGATCATGGTGATGATAACTGTAGCTGGGAGATTGATGTAGGATAAAGAAGTACAGAGCTATGTTTGGCTTGTTTTTGAATTATTTTGAGGGTTCTAGGTTAATGGCAGAAATTATGTGGTTAAATTCAGGATTAGAATTGTGTTTGACTCAAATTATAATCATTCTTGGGCTGCCATCAAGGATGTAAAGAAAAGTTTGGATCCCTTCGTGGTGGCAACCTTTTAGTAATCTCGGGCTGTTTTTGTTGATGTAAAGACTGGAGTGATGGTTATTGGAGACATCAACACAAGCTTTTTGGCTAGGCTTGCTTCATTTTGAATTGATTTGAAAATTGTATTTCATGCCATGTGTTTCTGTTTGACTATAAGCTGGATGTTTTTCTGTTTATATTCAATATAAGCTCCGTTTGGATATTCCTATATTCAATTATTCCTGTGTCTAGATTTTTTGTCCCTTGCATTTTATACTACAAATTTTTGTTGCTATTGAACTTAAATCATGAATATTCTTGCATATGCTTGTATACTTAAAATAAAATTTATTGCAAGAAAGTTCTTTAAATTTGTCTTCCATATCTTCATGTACAAATTAAATGGCAGTGGAATGTTGGGAATCTTTAGCATGTGATTTAAGCATCAGATACTCTAAAGATTATGGTTTACACTGTGACAGGAATTGTCAACTTTCTTATTTTTTGTTGCGATGACCCTTTTTTCTTTATTTTAGGTTTGGGTGGGCATTAGGTGGGTCTGTGTGAAATTTAGATGTAATTTTGTCGGAGTTCACTCCAGTGACTCAACTGATCAATTAACACTAAGGCTTGATGTGTGGCAGGTGGATCCCCAGACCAGGAATCAGTAGGGTCTGGGACAAAAAGGTCCAGTGTATCATCTGGCGGTAGGTCTCGTAATCGGAAGGACTTCCTTTATAGATTTGTGGACTGTGGAATTCTGACTGCAAAACTTGAAGATTGGTTTATATCAATTTCAGAGACGACAGCCCCGAAGAAACCGGTTTTGGATGTCCCTTTTGAGTTGATAGAACTTCAAAAATTTGATTATGCATTGGAAGGGGTTTCTTTTCAGCAGCTGATTCGGATGCCGAATGCTGTTTATGCCTCAACATCTGATGCTGTGGAAGCAACAGCTTATCTTGCTGTTGAAGACTTTCTGCATGCGAGTGTGAAGGGCTTGTGGGAGGCATTTTGGAGTCATGATGAGCCCATGCCTTTTTCTGTTGCCTGCCTGTATAATGCAAACTTAAAATTCTATCAGGCTGAGAAGGCAATCGCTAATGGAAAGCTTGAAGGGCTTTGTGGTACTGGTATATTGCTTAAGAACCCCAGACATCCACATGGAAAGTGGGACCATATACTTGAATTGGCTCTTCTGAGACCTGATATTAGAAATCTAGCTTCAGATAGTGATCAACAACCATCTTTATCTGTTCTTGGTGAGGCTCTTTTTTATGCTCTTCGTATACTATTATCAAGAAGCTTAAGCAGATTGAATTTTTCTCTGAGTTCAAACACAGTGTTTGTTCTGCTTGTTGATTCTCAATATGGTGGAGTAGTAAAAATTGAGGGAGATGTAAATAAATTGGATTTTGATGTGAATAATGTTTATGATGGTGCGGCTGAGTGGATAAAAAAACATTGTAGAATTGCTGTCTCTCCAATTGATAGGATCTGGAACAAGCTTGGAAATGCCAACTGGGGAGATATTGGTGTTTTACAAATACTTTTTGCAACCTTCCACTGTATCATACAATATGCAGGATTGCCCAAGCACTCAATTGAAGATTTAGCTGCTGACCACAGTTCTCGCCTCCAAACAAGAAGAGTGGAAAGACAGTTGGGGGATACCGGAGTGAATGGAAGTGGTGTCTTTCGGTTTCAGCGCCATGGTGTTTCTACTGAAATTGTTGAAGTTCAGGATGAATCCATCAACATTGAGTCTGAAGAGTTGATGAAGCTGGAAATAGGGTCTGTGTTATGGTTAGAGGATTCTAATTTTCAAAAGGGTTATCAGATTAATGAAGTCCTCAGAAATGGTGATCTCACATATTATGTTGCTTCACCAGTTGAAGACCCAGGAAAGTCCCTGTTTCTATATGTCGGTTCCCATCCTTCTCAGATGGAACCAGCCTGGCAAGACATGAATTTATGGTATCAAGTACAGCGACAGACTAAAGTATTGACTATCATGAAACAAAAAGGTTTCTCAAGCAAGTATCTGCCACAGTTAAGTGCATCTGGCAGGATTATTCATCCTGGTCAATGTCGGAGGCCCAGCTCAGGTGGAAACTGTGATCACCCTCTGTGTGGTACCCCAATTCTTGTGACTAGCCCAGTTGGTGAAACAGTAGCTAATATGGTAAGTGAAGGCCGATTTGATCTGGATGAGGCTATCAGGTGTTGCCATGATTGCTTATCTGCACTGTCTACTGTTTCTTCTGCTGGAATTCGACATGGAGATATCCGGCCGGAGAACGTGATCTGTGTGAGATCTGGTGTGAGGCATCCCTATTTTGTCCTGATTGGCTGGGGGCATGCTATACTTGAGGATAGGGACGGCCAGCTATGAATCTTCATTTCTCATCAACTTATGCTCTGCAAGAGGGAAAGTTGTGCTCAGCTTCAGATGCAGAGAGCCTGGTTTACATGCTTTACTTCTCCTGTGGTGGGGCTTTGCCTGAATTGGATTCAGTTGAGGGGGCACTGCAGTGGCGAGAGACCTCATGGTCTAGGAGAATAATTCAGCAGAAGCTTGGCGATGTCTCTACCGTCTTGAAAGCATTTGCTGATTATGTTGATAGTCTCTGTGGAACACCATATCCGATAGACTATGATATATGGTTAAGAAGGCTGAGAAGAAATATTCATGAAGAAGATCATGGGAAGGAAATTGACACATCAGGCTAGGACTTGGTTAAAAGGTCAAGTGGATGCTTTGTGTTCATTTTGATCACTATCACTTGCTGACAGCAATTCATTTTTCTAAGGCTCGAAAGACTTGGAATTCTTGGGTGGAGATGTGATCTTCAGGATGAATTGATAGTCCATTGTTTCTGAGGATGGCTTTATTATGTGCAGTGAAGCAGCTCGGTAATGGCAATACTGGGGACTGTTAGTTTCTATAGTGATTGGCATCAGTACCGAGCCTTTTCAAGATGCTTCGTCCTTCCTAGTCGTGTGCTTATCGAATGGGTTTGTAGAAATTATCTGGATATGTTGCAGCCGGTCCCCTCCCTTTTAGAGGCTTTGAAATTCAATTGCTATATGCTGTGGTGGTGGGTTTCTTGATTGGTGTATCGATTGTTATAATTTTTAAAGATAGGTGCCATTAGTTTGCTCGGAAATTTGTGTATTTATGTATGAGATTTGACGTACTAGAATTATCCAGCCGAAGGCATCGTCCGTCTTTTTTTTTTTTTTTTTCTTTTGAACTGTAAATGGGTTTTTGAGATTTTGAGGGCTGAGGGCTTTCAGAGTCTATTTCGACCAGCGTTATCTGGCTCGTGGGTAAGAGCATCATAACATGTGGAAACAAGCAAAGCTAAATACAAATACTATCAAATAATTGGATAAATTTTCCAGGAGCTGGTTCTCATTTATGTACGGGTATATTATCAGTGTTTTGTCCCGAACATGGTATTAAGAGATACATTCTCTGGATTCTTCTTTTCTTAATATTTTTGGGAGAGCTCTTGAATCTTGCTTGATTGTATTTAAATTTTCCAATTTGCAAAATGTGCTTTTGGACCTCAGAAAGTGATGAAGTCAGCGCAATCACCGTGCCGTCTATGGACCATGAGCCCCAGGCCACTTTCAATCACTACATCTCTTTCGCTCTTTCAGAACTCTTAATTTCGGGAGTACGTATAAGCAGAGAGAGAACTAACGTATAAGGTCAAGATTTCACCATGCATATATATTCAAAACAGAGCAACTCGACTCCAGCATCACATTTTTTCCACCGGCTAACTGTTAAAACCAGCCTATAGATATGGGGTTTCTTTAACAAGATTTGAAGACATGATCTAAGGTTTGTGGAGAGGACAGTAGTCTGTAAAGGGGGGGGGGAAGCTGATATATTGAGAATTACGGAGAGATAAGATTAAAAAGAAATAACAAGAAGATGGAGACAAATTAAGAGAGAAGTGGGTTGAGACCTTAGAATGGCAGAGAATTCGGCATTCCTATTCTTTGATCTTGACTTGATAATGTATTGATCCGACGGCTGAAAATGAGTGCAAAATTTTTTTGTAATTTTGAGGTGCTACTGATCCTTCCCCCCACATACATATAATTCTATTCAGCATGAAATAAGAAGAATTTGGGACAAAAATTTTGTTTCGTGTGTGTATTGATATCAATAAATGATTATCTAAGTATTATTTATTAAATATGATACTAAAGAGACATGAACGTTGAACAAAAAAAAAGGGTAAGACCAGGGCCAATTTACCTTATTTTTCACCTTATTTTTCAACTAATACAATAAACCAGCCTGATCTTATTTTGTATTTGTCAATTGTTTCTGTCGAATATATACATTGTTATCCAATAATCATCCCTCACAAACTTGCAAGGTAAAGATGTAGCACATATTATTGTTGAATAAATAAATAACCCATTTTCATTGATGCGTACACAAGGGATTGGGTGCTTTAATTTTTTTTCTTTTTTTTTTACTCCGTTATTTCTTTGCAATACATACATACATGTATACGTATACATAAAAATTTTTTGGTCCTAGATTTTAAAGTTGGGAAAAAGTTTGGAAAAACTTTTAAACCATGAGATTTAAGAGGTTAAAACTTAAAGCGTATAAACCGTGTGTTTTATGTGTGTTTTATGCGTTTTCTTATAATTTTTTGCACTTTAAAATTCTGGATTATATATATAGAGAGAGAGACAAGAATTAATGCGTACAATGGTATGCATATATATGGTTTTTGATGAAAGTCTCACTTGAATAACAGAAATCTTCTCCTTATTAACATTACAAGCACTACTGCAGACGATACATATTACAAGCATTTGTTGTCCTCTTAATTTGTAGGAAGGACATGCATGCATCATCGTGATCACGTCGCTCTAGAGCTAGCTCGCCTAGATCTAGATAAAGGACGTGTAAGTTATTAAAAACGTATGTAAAGATCGAACTGGAGAAGGCTACGAAGTACGTACGAATAATACATGAGTAACACATGCATTAAGTAATTAATTAATGCACATGCAAATTAGGGGTTCAGTAATTAGAGAGCCTGGCATAGGCAGGACCAGAGTCCGATGTCGATATTTGCAACCAAACCGACAGCTGAATCAACAACACCAACAAGGACTGAAGGAACAGCTTGCAGGGTTCCAGAAACTTTGGACAGAACAGCGCAAACAATCTCTTCAAGTGGAAGTTGTACTTGGACGTAGCACGTGAATGGGTCGAGAAGATTGTATGTTTTAGTGTCAATTGGGCAAACGAAAGCGCCGTTGGAATCCGTGTAGGCAATGACTGAGGGAATGTTCGGGCAAACTAAGGTCACCTTTAAGTTGGCCAAGGGCGGGCAGGTTTTGCCCAACTCAAGGTTTCCAGTTGAAGAGCAAAGTACAGTGCCGTTGATATTCACCAGAGATATTTCTTTGCCATTAACACTGTAGCCATGAGATACTCCCACTAAGGCGGCTGTGGCAACAATAGCAAGCAGACCAAGCAGCAGGACTTTGCTGGAAGCCATATCGATAGAGCTAGAGCTAGAGGGAGCTTTAATTAATTTGCTGTTAGGATGATGATGTTGATGACATTGCCATGAAACCCCGGCCATATTTATAGGCTCTTTTTAACAATTTAATATCCTACTCCACGTGGATTTCAGTTGCCCAATCTTTTTTTATGCCTGAAGATATAATCCTAGACTCTCGGCTAATTAATTGCTTGCACATGTGATTAATCGCGCGAATCCTAGGATTACTATATAATTTCGATATTATTACTGATTACTTACTTCTTGTTTTTATCCAGGTACAATTCATTAAGTAATAAAATATAAACAAGAATGAGGTTCAAATCCTCCCCGCCATTATTCTTATTCTTATTAGCTAGCTAACTACAATTAGTAGGCACTTGAGAGACGTACGCATCCCCATACATGGCCGTACGTGCATGCATGCAGCTCTATTTGCAACAAATATCAATCAACCTGGCTGGCTAGCTAGCTCCACCAGTACTGTAGAGCCAAAATTAGGGTTAATTTATATATATTATTCTTAACCGTATCACATTGACTTGTTAACAAGGCACTAGAATTTATCACCAATAGCAGTAGTGATCGCTCGTTAATTTGTTCCAAATAATTATATATTTTATTAAAAAAAAAAAAAGGAAAACAGTTCACTCTACACGTACATGTGCGTATAGTATCAAGTTGAAGTACTTGAAATAAATAATATAGTGCTTACCCAAAAACAGTTCATCAACGTCCAGTTGACGCATGGCATCGCCGTACGAGGTGTTGGCAAGTTCACCGTCACCTTCATTTTGTTGTATAAACGATAAAACAAGTCGTAAAAAGAAACGTAAGTTGTGAACTTGCTTTTCTTTTTTTTAAAAAAAAAATAATAATAAATAAATAAAGCAAGTTGTGGAAATTAATAACGGAGTTTAGATCCGCTAGTTCTGCTAAGTTATTTCATTTGTTAATAGAAAACACGACTAAATAAAATTCCAATCCTACGAGGAAAATAAAGATTATATAGTTTATTGAAACAACATGGGATTTTGATAATTTTCTCCTGTTGAATCCATGACAGTTTCAATGAGAAGTGGAAAAATCCCTTTGCTTCTTCTGTTCTTGACCTGAATCCTCTGATTTTTTTTTTCCCTTCATTTTACTTGAGTTTTGAGTGCTCCGTAAATATAAAATTTCCAAATAATGTTGTTAATTCATTTGAAGCACTTGTCTAATTTAATATACAATCCACTTAACGCGTGCATTCAAATTAAAGAGTAGCACATGCGGAATGGATTAGTGCTACCCTAAAATGGCATCCATATTCATTTCCTTGAAGTATGAAAAATATAAAAGTTGGAAGACATAGCATAATGCTTATTAGCTGTTAGTCTATTACTAAGCACAATTATCGAGTTCGTCTTCCACTAGACACGGGCATCAAGCTACGAGGCATCGGCAAATTGGCGACCCTTCACTTTGTAATGCCATTTCTCTTTTTCTTTTTCTTTTTTTGTTTTCGGTTTGCGATTTTGAAGCTAGATGCATGAGTTCCGCTAGATTATTATTATTATTATTATTATTATTGGCAAATCTCAATGAAACGAGAAATAAATTATTGAAATGATTAATATAACACCAACATTAGTTATTAATTTTTTTTTCACTTCTCATCTAAATAGTAAATTCACTCATCCAAATGGTGGGTTTGTATCACTTCCACATCACTTGCGTTATACACTTTTTAAGTGTATCGATACTCAGTTCTTAAAATTGTCCGCGTTTTGTAAAATTTGACAGTATCTACAGCCAAATATTCTAAGCCTCCAAGTCAGAAAAGAAAAAATTTTCGGAGAAGATAACATCTTAATTAAAATTTAACACATTTGTTTTTATAACTTTCTTAAGTTTGTAGTTTTTTTTTTCGTTATAATTGAATCCATATTAAACCAAAACCATTGTTCCACCATTAATGCCCCTTTTGTGCCATTTTTACAATGGTGTTCAAATTCTAAGCCTGGAGATGGTGGTATTCTATACATAGATCAAACATTAATATTTAATAGCAATTAACCCAGTTACCACCTGATGTTTGCGCTTCCTCTCAACCACCACGTTTTGTTCAGCCGTATGTTATTGAATTCTAAAATCATGTGATTGGAATTCTTAAAATCTTCTTCTTGACGTCTAAGTTAATTTTTAACTACGGCTTGTTTAGCATTGAAATTGAGTAATTATAGTTTAAATATTTTAATATTAAAATATTTATGAAACATTAATTACTGTCAATTAAAAATTAAGTTGATTTAATTCATGAATTTTATGATAAAAAAAATTTATAATATCTTTATTGTTTTTATAAAATTATTATTTAAAAATTATATTTACTATACATTATTAATTTTTATCTCATAACTATACTTTTTTTTTAAAATAACTTTTTAGGTACAGAAGCAAGCTCTTAATTTTGAGACTTTTGACAAAACCAATGACTTTAGATAGGTGAAGGTGATAATGTTGAACTATAGTGTACATTAAAATTTTGTCTTTGTGTATCTTTTTCGATGTCTTCGTCGCTTACTTTGTCCTGTATCAAACAATTGAGCAGAATTTAGCACGTCATCTTCCGAAACCACCGGTTCTATAATTTTTTTTCCTTTTTTTCCACCACAGAATCCACAAAACTGGTGGCCTTTGGGAACTGTATTGAATTACGCCCATGCTTCCGTTTGTCAATAAGCATTTTATTCTATCTTTCAATTTGATATTCAAATTTTCGGTTAATTAATTTATTTATAAATATTATTTAAGTACCTGTTTAATTTTTATATTTTAAAAAAAATCTCAAAACACTGCTGCAGTTAAATAAATCACATTATTACCTTTATTTTTTTTCCTTTTCCAATTATATCATTCTAACAATATTCTTGATATTAATTAATTTATTTATAAAAATTTAATTAGCAAATTAACCAATAGATATCAGCGGGCAAGAATTAGTATTTCTTGTACCTATTCAATAATCATACTAATAATTATTTATGAATAAATTAATATCAGTCAACTTAAAATAATATTTAATATCCTTAAAACAATATTACTGATAATTATTTTATAAAAATTAATTTATAAATTAATTATAAAAATAAAATAACAATATAAAAGTTTGTGTAAATTTTTATGTTACGTTTAAGATTAATTTAATAATTATCTTTTTTTTTTTATTTTTAGTAATACCTCTAAGAATATTGTTGCAAGAGTATTATTATAAAGGAAAGAAAAAGTAAAGGTAAAGGTAAGGTATAATATATTCAATAACTAGAGTGTCTTGATTTATTTTTTTAAATATAAAGACCAAACAAGCCCTTAGCTCAAATTATAGAAATTAAACTAACATCTAACCTTTTTTATTCACATTATTCCCAAATTTTCAAATTAAGTCCATCCCCTTGACCTAAGCCTTCATATCTCATAATTACAGCAAGTGTTCAAAACAAATGGATTATCTTTTGGAAATATATATAAGAGTGCTATTGAAGTATGGAAATTCTCATCCGAAAATTTCTATATATGTAACACCCCAACATATTACATATATCTCCTAATTAATAAATTTTAAAACTTTATTTTTAATATACACAGAACTTCACGAATTTTAAAATGGTCCTTCATTAAACGCTTTATTTATTAATACTTCTATTTTTTCTTAACACCCAGAGAAAAAAAGGAAGAAAAGAAGAAAATCGCCCGAGTGTTTGGTTTAAAATATAAAAATAAAAATAGATGGGCTAGGAAAAAAGTTCTAGATACAACCCAACATATATCTGCTAGGTTATGGAAGGTCCCATGAAGTTGAAGTAAATTTTTCGGGAAAATTTCCTGACAACGTCTTTGCTTCGATGAAAATTTTCTTCTGCAAATCGAAGGAAAAATAAATCGCTTTCTACACAAACAAACTAATTATTAATATTACTGAAAACAGTTTCTTAACTGAAATATCCCATTGCTTTATAAAGCAGAATATATTAAGACCATGTGTATAACTCAACTGATTGTGAATGTACTTTGCGCTTGCTATTACCTGGGTTTGATTAATAATGAAAAAGACCAGGATTAATGTTTGATGATGATGTTTCTTAATAAGTAATTGTCACATATGCAAGTTTATTATCATACTCCATCTAATAAGTTACTGCAATCACCATCGCGTACTATAATTTGAAAGTATTTTGGGTGCTTGTAGTGTATGATTTCTCATCCATTAGATTTTTGTCACAACATGTATTTACTTTTACATGATTGATTAAAAAGTACACGTAACAGAAGATGATGCATACACCATCAGTGAGTGTTCAAAGACTTTTCTCGTATAATTTCCCTAGAAACTGTACGAAACAGCCTATAAATATGAAGTTCCTTCACAGGATTAATTGTGAGATAGCGACAAACTAAAGGTCTGTATTACAATATCGTCAATGGCTTACCAATCTAAGCTCCTGCTTGCTCTTCTTTTTCTCGCCACAACCTCACTAGCACATTGCTACATCAGCAATGGCACAACTATAGCTGCAGTCCAAATCACAGGCACCGTGTTCTGCACTGTCTCCGGTAATCCTCTGCCGGGCGTCAGCATCCCGGGGATAGCCGGCATAAACGTTGGCGTGAGGTGCAATCGTAGCACAACTGACATTGCTCAGGCTCTGACTAACTCCGCGGGATTTTTCTCGGTTGCTCTTAACCTCTTGGATGGGCTTCTTTTTGATCCAAGTCATTGCGTCGTTTATGTAAAACTGCCGGTGGCCAGCTGCGCTCTGCCGCCGCCTACTGGATCCCTTCAAGCAGTTCCGGTCCTTATCGGTGTCGTGCAGTCGGTGGTGGGTGCAGTTGCCAACTTTGCCTGTGGATTGCTTGTGCACGTTGTGTGATGATCATGAGAAAGAGAAGAGATGCTGCATGCAGCAGCAGCTAGTTGGTTTCTCGTTTTCCTTTATTTTTAATTAGAATTTGTGACGTCTGTCGTTGTTAAAATAAGAAGAAGAAAATGTTTCTAAAACCGGATGTTTTCGTAGAAGTAATAACATCAAAATGTTGAAGCAACCCTTCGCCAAATTAAGAGGAGGAAGGAGTGATGCTGTCCATGTAATGCAACGTAATCGTTGGTTTACTTTCTTATTGAATCATGCATTCTCTGTGAATTGCAATTCTTACGGTTTCCATCCTAAGAATGCTTAATTTCCATCTTTTTTTTCTTTTTTGTTTGTGACATATGCACTAGATAGAAAGAAACATGAATGCAATTGCAACATGAAAGACACATTTGGTAATATATACCATTTTACAGTATTTTATATATATATATATATATATATATATATATATATATATATATATATATTTTCCATTAATCTCTTAATGTCACAAACAAAATAGTTTAATAAAAATTGATGAGACATTCACGTGATTTTTGGGGGGGAAAAATTATATGAGGGACAAAATTAAGCATCATTCTCCTTTTACAGATTTTAGGTTCTTATTAAAGTAGAACTCAAATCAGAAATATTTTTACACTTATTCAATTCTTAGGGAATCAATATCTATTAGTAATGCCAAAATGATCTAAGGCCCTCACGAGGCAGTCATTGCAAAACCGTGTGAATACATGCAGATCTTGGCAGGGATGTTGACAGTACCAGCGCTTGGAAAAAATCTGTTTTTTAAAATGCTAAAGAGAGGAAGAGGGTTTCGCTCTTGCAGAGAGGGCTGGGTTTACGGAGGATTTTGGAGGAGTTTGATGGCGCCACTCAACTCGGAATTATACACATCATTAAAAACATATTAACAGACCTACCGAGCAGCGCCACATACGACCAATAGGTTCTTTATTATTATTTTTTTAAATCTGAAATCTGAATAGATTATAATTAATATAGATTATAATTAATATGAATTCTGAAAATCTTTTAATTATATCATTCATATTTTTTAAATTAAACAAAAAATTAAAAAAAATTAACTTACTAATCTAATGTCTTAATGACTAAAAAATTTCATTAAATTAAAAAAAATCAGATTAATATTAAGACCATTAAGTTATTAAGTTAAAAACAAAAACAGCGTTTTAGTTTATATTTTTCAGATTACACCACCACTATTTTATAAATGTTTTTGTCAGCATTCATACATAGTTCATAGATCATGTGCACTCCATAAAACTCCCTCATCTCAGTAATACTCGTCTATTAAATTTGAACAAATAAAATAATATTAAATACACGCGGTAAAAATAAAAATAAATGAGAGATAAAACAGACTAACCTTTCATCCCATTCCTAATCATAGATTTCGTGGTATCTAAATTTTGGACCAGATGCCAACACATAAGCAAAAGCGTGCATTCAAGTTTCAGCACCAAAAATTTGGTGCTATCTCATAGACCACCAAATGATAATTTAAAAACTTTAATAGTAAAAATGCAATTATCACTGTAAGACATCAACCGTCAAGAGAGTCCACCAATCTATTAGATATTTTGAAAATGTTTCAACAAGTATTCCAAGACAAGCCCTGAAATGCCATTAAACTAGTAAACAAATATTACCAACTCTGCTTCACTAATCTGCATCCATCTCTTCCAGCGCTGCTCTAGCAGCTGCCTTAGCTTCCTCAAGAAGCTCATCTGGTACCTGAATGTAATAAAAAACAGAACCAAAATTGAATAAACAATCACTACCATAATCGTGCTGGTGATATTAAGTACTAACAACAACCAGCAACCCAAAAAATTGCTTGTCTAAGATCCAGTGAGCAAAGGCGGTAACAGCAGAGGAATAGAAGAACCACAAGTTTAAAACACTCTAGTCATTTAAAATTATAAATAACCTTCTGATGCTGGCGGTTTGATTCATCACAGACCCAGCTCATTTCCAGTTCAAAAGCCTTGTCCTTAGCCTCATCGTGCACTCCATAAATGCTGTTTAGCATCAGATAAAAAAGTTTAACCTTAGAGAAATCAAATTGAAGATATAGCAGATATTGAAGTATCAAACTACAATTAGAATTATAAGTCTCATACATGCAAAAGAATTTCATAAATTTGTCAAGCAAACAAGAGAAAATATTAACAAAGCTCAGAAATTATTCTCACATATAACATGCACAGCATGTAAGTTACATTTGAAAAGGCCAATTGAGAGTAGTTAGTTTCCAAGATCCATTCTACACTAGTGCAAATTTGTAGAAAGTTAACACAAAATAGCTGCAGATCACTTTTGCAATACTCCAGCCATGTGCATTAATAAGGCCACAGCCATCATCTCCAGCTTTAATGCACATATCCATGATAGTTCAAACACATTACTTTCAAAGCAATACTCAACTGACTTGAAATAGATGTTCCGTATAGATTCTTCTACATTATGAATTTGCAAAGTAGCGCTACCTCTACCACCACAATCTCATTGTATTAGTATTAATGTCACAGTTTCAACAGCATTTGCCAGTCCTAACTTGTGTTGTTGTACTATAACCATGCATTTCCTATTTTGGCAATAGCCAACTCTTTTTATCTGCCTGCAATGAATTCATAACTTGTATATCATAAATCAACATACTTCATAACACTTAGACTAATGCTAATTCTTACACTATAACACAAATAGTTTAAAGACACTATGTCCTAGTCTTTATTCTTTGCAATTCAAAGCACAAAAAACACCCACCAAGAAAATATTACCAATTACTAATGAGATGTTGATCAAGAAGAAAACCACCAATGTCACACACTAAGATCACAATTTTACAAGATAAATATCAAAGCACAAAAAACACCCCACCAAAAAAATATTACCAATTACTACCAAGATGTTAGTCAAGAAGAAAACCACCAATGTCACAATTTTACAAGATAAATATCAAGTTACCCGAGAATAAATATAGAACCTACATCTTGGCTACTTCAATGACCCCTTGTCGGCAGGTCATTTCAGAAAGCTTCAACTTTTCAATCTCTCTGTGAAAATACAAGTTTCAATGGTATTAGTACCATCAGTTAATTTTCTCAGAACAATGAAAAGCAAAATGAAGGTAACTAAACAAAAAGAGGAGATCACCAGAGTTCACTTATGCCCACATCAAAATTCTAGGTAAAATAGTAAATCTTCTATCTTTGATCTTGGTGAACAAATAAATCTAAACTTACGTTTTAGCAGCCTGCCTGCCCTTTCCAATTGCAGCTCCAAAATACCTCTATAACAAATGCCAAAACACCAATAAGAAAAAACCACCCAAAATAACAGAAATACAAATCAACCATAGAATTTATACATGCTGACCAAAAAAACGATGGTAAGACATTAAACATAACTATGAAAGTATTTAACAAAATATTAACTTACATAGGAGATACCAGAAGGTTCAACCATATATAATTGTGGTCCATCTCTGTCATAACCTCCAAGAATTACACCACATCCAAAAGGTCTGCAGAACCACCATCATTGCTCTTACAGTTAATAAAGGCGAAGGAAAACAACTTAGTAACAACAACAGAGGTAAGTAATATTCCATCAAACCTGAGCCACCAATATAGAGTACATAGATGCACATAGCTAGCAACTCGTTGAGCAAGTTCTTTAACAGGAATTGGTTCACCATATACACTGCCAGTCAATAACAAACACAGGATGAAATTGTTATGATATGATAAATAACATTGATACTTGAATATGTAAGAAAGCATTAAAATGTATTGTAAGAAGGAGCAACCTTGAAAGGAAAAATCTTAACCATCTAAAAAATTTTTGATATTCTTTCTTTTATCTTCTATTTTCTTCTTCACGTGATCATAATACTTATAGTTTGTTACTACATCTGGAAAGAATGTTATAAGTTTCACAAAATGTTGCTACTATAAAATTGAATACCTGATACTGCATAAAGACTGAACAAAATCCAAGAGATAGTTGTCTGGCATATTATAGACACATTTAATCTTAATGTTTTTGTTGCTTTGCAAACTTAAGGATGAAACATATGATTGCATATTAATTTAGCACCTTTTATTCCCACATCATAGCTACAAGCCTATGTCATGGACCTAACCTCAAATATCATGCCTTTAAAGCTGTCTTTTCCATATACATAGCTAAAAAATGTGCCACTGCATTACGCAAATTGCATACAAGTAAATGATCCAAAAGCAAACCTTTCATAGTTGGTAGCTTCAGACTTGGCCCTGGTAACAATTTGTCTCCCATCTGCTGCTAATCCTGCAACAGCCTGTAGTTGAAAAATGTCAATATATGCATCAAGATACAGTTTGAACTAGGTACACAAGGACAGGTTTACCCACAGCCTAGTAAACCATAAGAAAGACACCATTCATAAGAAGACATCAAAATATATCAAACAATCTTCTGCACTTCCCACAGAAAGAGAGGCGTGACTCATCCTAGTCATATTGTGTTTACATAGATGACTACAAAGCAAACCTGAGCCCCCCCCCCCCCCCCCCCAAAAAAAAAAAATAATTGACAACAGAGTTGTTCAGTAATTTCCATGTTTATATGACCCTTTAAATTCTCTCCTAGTCCTACAAAGTCAGCTCCAATACTTTAGATTTGTATCTTCTAGCAAACATCCACAATCACATCGGCCCAATACCATATGAGCTACAGTGCACAATTGTCTTACTTCAAACCAATCCAAGCATCACCCTCATCTCACACTCACACACACAGAAACACACACACACACTCACAAACTAAAACATGAAATCAGATAATCAGAAGACCAAATTACAAGCTAAATTTCTCGATTTCACTATTAGGGATTTGAAATCTAAACTAACTCTATAGAAACCACACGGTATAAGATTAAAGTAAGTACCATGCCGGAGTGACGATGAACGGAATGGATTCTTCTATTGGAACCAGGCAACATCATCTTCGACGCTATTAGCTTCTCCACTCCCTTTGGAAAAATTAAAAAAAATAAACGTAAAAATACAAAATTTTGAGATTTAGCTAATAAGTGAAAACAGAACTTACCATAACGATGCCATCTTTGCATTTAATTCCAATCACAGTCCTGCAAGCGAAGATTGAAAAATAAGAATATTAAGAATGGAGAATAAAATGAAGAGCGAAAGAGAGAGTGAGTTAACCTACCCGCTGTTGTCAACGGCTTTGGCGGCGTATTCGATCTGGAAAACGCGACCGTCGGGAGAGAATGTCGTCACCGACAGATCGTAGCCTGTACCTATGCTGCTCATTCTTGCTCTCTTCTTTCTTTTTCGATTTGTGAGTCAATTCGATTCTCTTCCCCTTCTCCTGAGAAAGCAAAGTTCTCCGAAATATACACGAGTTTCTTTTTTATCAAGAAAAAGAGACAGACCGGGGCTTTAAAATAATAAATAAATAAAGTGAAAACAAAGACCACTGAAGGGTATAATGGTACTCTTTTGCCCCGAAAGGAAAATTACGGAAATGACCTAATATTAAGGTTAATTTATAAAAATAGCCTAACTTAAAATTTTCGCAGTATATTATCTTCAATTATGATCCGACAATATCTGCAAACAACTGAAACTGCGAATAATTTTCTTATGACGACAGTGTCACTTTCCTCGTTATGCCTTTTGACAAACTTTCCACGAGGACTATTATGTTATTGGGGAAAAGATAAACTAATAGCAATTATTCAGATTCCCTCGGTCATTCACTTCAATTCTGATATCTGAAGCTAAGACCGTCATGATCCATTAGAGAGAATAATCGATATAAACTGTTGAGAACAGAGAAGAATTGTGAGCAGCAGTTGTGACGATGGCAGGGATTAGATTGATTGTATCAGATTTTATCTTGTCATTCATGTGGATTTGGCAAAGTGTTTTGATCAAGATTTTTGTGTACAAGATTCTGGGATTGGGACATGCACCCAGCGGTGAGGTCTTCAAGTGTGGCTTGTCAATCATCAGCCTGTTTCTGTTTGCATTCTTGGGCGAAGTTACCAAAGGAGGGGCTTATAATCCCTTAACAGTCTTAGCTTCTGGCGTTTCTGGGGATTTTAGTAATTTTCTCTTCACTGTTGGAGCTAGAATCCCTGCTCAGGTGAGCTCTTTTGATGCTAAATCTACCTTTTTGTTGTTCATTTTTACTTTTGGGGGATTTAATTCTCTAATGGGTTTTGTTTGTTTGGTCATTTAATGTTCGATTGGTTGCTGAGAAAACAATGGGAGAAGGAAAGAACATAAGAGTTTTACTTTTATCTTATTATGGTTTCTATATGAAAGGTTCCATCAATTAACGCAATCATCTGTATAAAGCTAGCTAGAGTAGAATTTTCCTCAAAACTTGGATTTGTTTTTTCAGGGATTTTGTTGCTGAATAGAATTTCAGTTTATTAATGTATATCACTGAATTTTTTTTTGGTTTTCTGTTATTGATCTGTTAAACAAAGTCATTTATGTCTTCATTATCCCCTGGCTCGTAATATATTATTTTGTGGATCTTTCTTTGTTTTGCCTTGGCAATTATATTCCCCCGAGGAAAGGTGTTTCTTAATTGGATCAAAGGATTTTCCATCTCTTATTTTAAGATCACATGAAGTGAGCCTACTACAGTACTAGGAATTGATCTCTGCTTTTGGGCTCAAATTTAAATTTGAACGTTCTGGCTAGGATCTGGATTTCTATATCTTGTTGGCTTGCATCCTAGTCAATAAGAATTGCACTTTGTGGGTGTTACACTGCTCTCAGTTTTGTCCAAAGTGTTAGGCATTTTGAAAAGGATAGGATAAATCTTACATTCAAATGTTACCAAGCTAAAACCAGAGGGGTGGGGTTAGAGGTGGGAGTGTAGCACAATTAGGCTACATTTACATCCAATATCTGGTGTCCTGGTCCTTTTTGTGCACAGTGAGAGTTAATGTTGTGGGGCATGCATCGTGTCATGAAATAAAAGGCTTGAGTGATGATTTTGGATAAATTTCTGAAAAGACTGAATGAATAAATGCATCTTAGATAGCCAAAATGCAATCAATTAAGAGGGATTTCTTAAAAAGTTTCGACAATGTCTAGAGAATTCTTCAAAATGAATACTGGGATCCACCAACTCATATCCATCCCTGCTGCTGGAAAATGAATAGAGATCCAGTAGGCTTCTGTTGGGCAGTACCCGCTGAAATCCTTTCTTGTCCTTTCTTTCTTGGCTATGGAACTGGGTACGATGTCACTCCCTTCAGCTCAGTTGTACAATAAAATCCCGAAAAAAGGTATCCTGTTTCATTTTCCTTTTTCGAGTTTTCTGGCTGCAAATACAAGAAAGTTTCAAAACATAAATTTTGCTGTGTGGTGGAACATTTCTAGCAGATATTTTGAGCTAAGGCCAGGCTCAGAAGCAATGGATTTTCTCCTCATCCATTGCAGTGAACTTTGTTCATCTCAAATTGGACTCGTTTGGTTGCATCTTTCCAATTTGAAGGAAGCCCTTGGTTTTGTGCTGAAGTTTTGGAGTATAAAGGAAATTGATTTTTGAGTATTTTGACCAGTAGGAGTGAAGTTGAAGAATTTTATACTTCTTATGTACTTACTCAGCAAAAACTGTCCTCGAAAATTTTTATTTGTGATTGGTTTCTTGGTATCCCATTGTTAAGAATGTTAGGATGGTTACTGTTGTTTTTTCTTTCATTTACTTATTGAGAAAATCTTTTCTCCTTCCCTGAGGACCTTCTATCCTCTTCTCTCGCCTTTGCTACTTTAAACACACATTTATATAACTGCTGGTGCTTTGCATGGGCTAAACTTTAACATAATTTACGTATGTAAGAACAAAATATATTCTCCAACCTGAAGTTCCATGACAGATATCGTTTTTGGCTATACTAGTGGATTTACGCAAGACCTCTCACAGCTGATCTCACTGGTTTTTGAAAGGTCTTAACAGTCAAGATGTCTACCTTCTGGCAGGGTGTTTTATATATACAGAAAAAGAATCGATCACGTAATATGAGTTCTAGCCATTTACCTTTAAGTAAATCAGCTTCCCAAAACTATCCACCATTCTAGTATCAAGGTTTTGAAAATGATATCTCGTCATGTTCCTGGTATGATATTGAATGTTGCTGTTTCCAAGTTTTAGAAATAAGACAACTTATTTTTTTATTTTTTTACATTAATTTTAGTTTTTTTAATCTTGTATCTCCAGGTAATTGGATCTATTACTGGGGTTAGGCTCATCCTTGATACCTTTCCTGAGATAGGACGTGGTCCAAGTTTGAATGTCGGCATCCATCATGGTGCACTGACAGAAGGATTACTCACATTTGCTATAGTTACCATCTCACTTGGGTTGGCAAAAAAAATTCCTGGGAGTTTCTACATGAAGACATGGATTTCGAGTGTCTCTAAGTTAGCTCTTCATATTCTTGGGTCTGATCTGACTGGTGGATGCATGAACCCGGCCTCTGTAAGAACCAATGATAGTTACTGTAAATATTTGCTACTTTTTCACTTTGTTCTTCTTCAAGTTGCAACTTATAGAACTAGAGATCTCTGTTGGATTTTAAAATGTTTCAAAATTTGTAGGTGATTGGATGGGCCTATGCTCGTGGAGATCATATAACCAAGGAGCATATACTTGTGTATTGGGTAGCTCCAATTCAGGCAACTCTGCTTGCATTATGGTCATTTAAGTTGGAAGTTCGGCCACTCGCAGATGAGAAAAAAGACTCAAAATCTAAATCAGAATGATAAAATTTCACTTCCGTTTGTGTTGTAACTCTGTTAGTCCTTTCTAATGGATCAGGTCACGAGAAGGCAAATGTAGTTTAACAAGAAGACAATTGGCCGAAAAGAGTGCAATCCATTTTGTAGATGAATCCCTTTTGGAATCACCGTTCTGTATGTATTCTTTAATTTAAAGAGCACGATCTGTTCCTTAATAAACCTCTTGCACTTGATTGTTCACTCGTTAATCTGGCTGACCAGATAATAGATGTAATTACAACATTAACTGCTGAAATTTATAGGTTGTTTATGTCTTCGAGCTTGAGAAGTATCATCCAACAAAAATCCTTAGCTCATTCCACCTGAGTAAAATGAATTAAGGCATCTTTATTTTCGGATGACAAGAAACAGTTTTGACTTGTAAAATGGTATACAAAAACCGTATCTGCCAGTAACAGAGCCTTTCCATTTGGGTAAGAGATGGATGATGACTAGGTGCAAATAAAAAATTGTTATTACTGCTATTACAAACAAAAACAATGGTACGAAACTCTACATAGCCATGTATTCCCAGTTACATCTGCCCGAATTCTTTTTTTGTTGAACATAAGATTTGGCAACTGGAACTTTCTACAAAATTATCAGTAAACAAGCTCGGGTTCAAACTCAGCAAAATCAACAGATCCAGAGTCAACTGGTGGCATTAGATATGTAGCAAGGAGCTCAGAAGCCATTGCTGCAATCAGTGGAATCCTCTTCAAGTTTTTCACCAAGGGAATGTCATCGGTTGCCCCTACAGCAAGAAGCTTCTCACTGATCTCTACCATCCGATCCAACCTCCTCTTGAACTCAGGGTTTTCAACATCCAGCACAGCTGGGAAAATTCTAGCTGTTGTGCGATTGGTCTGTAGAAAAAGAATTTCAGATACACAAGTTCCAAGTATCGTAAAAAATGGTAATTCTGTCCTCTTTTCCTAGGTCATATAGATATGATACTAACATTGTTAGATGTCTTACTAAAAACTAAAAATGCAAATGAAGAAAAGTAGCATATTGTTAAAGTGGGCTTCGTTGGCTGGTACAGAATGTGCTGTCAAGGTCTACATAACGACAATAGATTTGCAGCACAGAAATCTTCATAAACTTTTGTAAAAAGCAGACTAACAAGCTCAACCACAGACTAACCTCAATGATGACATGCATGTCAAATTCTTTGGTGTCTAGTCCAATGCCCTCATAGAAAGCAGTACGCTGGCAGTCATTGAGATACATTGTGACATACACCTGCAGGAACAATTATGAAATTATTAGGAGAAGAATATATGAACTTACTGATACCTAAGAAAAGTACCCTTTATGTCCTGCAACTTATAAGAAATACATTTAGCATGCAATAGCAAGATCTTACATCAGGTTTCACAAACCTAAACATGATAGCAATCAACTGTACAAGATTTTCCAAACCTCCATCAGTATCCTGTTCATACTTTCTTTCTATGTTTGCAGCCAAAGTAGCATGAAAATGATCACAACAAGAGCCAATGCTTATATAGGTTGTGTGAGATACAATTGATGTTCATAAAGCATGAAGGATTACCGAGAGGCAGAAAAATCGGGCCCACAACTTTGCCTTCCAGTCATTGAGGAACTGGGGTTGTGCCTTCATCAAGGCAGAGAAGAAATCACCGTGACGGTTCTCATCCTGGCACCAGTTCTCAAAATACTTGAAAATGGGATAACATTGGAACTCAGGGTTGGCCTTTAGATGTCTATATATGGTAATGTATCTCCAGTATCCAATCTTCTCAGACAGATATGTAGCATAAAAGATAAACTTTGGCTTGAAAATGTGTATTTCCTAGCTTTCGTCAGGAAACCCAAGTCCAATGCATAATTGAAATCAGATAACCCCTTGTTCAGAAACCTTGAGTCAATAAAACAATTACGGTTATTTACATGAGCAACAGAGAGTACACATACATAAAGGATTTGGATGCACATGCATACCCGGCATGCCTGGCTTCATCCCTGGACATCAGAGAGAAAATCTCAGCTACCACTGGGTTGGTTTTCTGTAGCATCAAACTGCAAAGTATTAGTTAAGGCATTGACTTGACCAGTAAACCATGTGTTTAATGCAAGTAAATATTCAGGAAGTGCAAGAATTTTGAATATTGGACATTAAACCATAGCTCATCTATAGTCATCTGAGAAGTAGATAATTTTAGTCACGTTCAGTGCCAGAACAAATATGACATATCTGCAATTAAACAAACTCTTCACGCATGCAAGAAATAGAAGAAGCCCATGAAACAGCAATTTACGAATCAATTAACTAAACAAACCTTGAGTCTCCTTCCGAGCTCTTTGTAAAGAAGGAAACCAGAGAACTCAGCAGTGCAAGACCTCTCCAAGAACTCAACAAAGATCTGCCTGAGAGGGCCTTGAATATTGTCAGCAGCTTCCTTGAACTCCTTGTTCCTCACAAAGTGAGTCTGGTTATAATCAGTCTTGAATTCTTGAAGCAAAGCCTCAAATTCAGCC
Organism: Luvunga scandens; assembly: GCA_030449905.1. Classification (NCBI taxonomy): domain Eukaryota; kingdom Viridiplantae; phylum Streptophyta; class Magnoliopsida; order Sapindales; family Rutaceae; genus Luvunga; species Luvunga scandens. Next base: position 5,583,066 of record JASUUG010001265.1, read on the forward strand.
TGGTCGAGCTTCTTGTTGATCTCAGTGTTGAAAAGGGTCTCCATTTCATCAAAATCTGTTGTGTAAAACCTTGGTGTCAAAAGGGTCTCCTTGATAGCAGTTTTGTTTGATTTCTTGCTTGGCTTTTGGGCAGTACCAGCAGCCGCTTGCTCTGAAGCAGCTGACATTTTGATTGTACAAACTCTTGTGCTCAGAGAAGTACATGTTGCTTTTGGGTAACTGAACCTGGGCTTAGTGGTGGTGGTGGTGTTGTTGCTGAATTTGGTAATCGGTTTTACCAGAGCCATCTCAGCTGCCATTTCTGGAACCAGGAGAGGAACTAGGGAGTAAGGGAGCGGCTTTCAAGTGTAACAAGTGAGGACTAAATTGAACGAAAGATAAGATGTGGGGACTTATAATTGGTGTAAAGTCGATTCCATATCCAATGAAATCGTGTGAGGATTGTGGGTGTTTGACACGTGGTTGATGATTATAGGTTGTCTTGATTGCTTCATTGGTTGTGATAAATTGATCTCGGGGAATGGACTTTGTGGTCCTGCTTTCATTACATCAGATTTTCATTTTTGGTTGATGTGTTGTTATTTTGCTGGTAGTTTGGGATTTCGTGGTCTGAAAAATTTACGGAAATTGTCTAAAAATTACGTTTAATTTATAACAAGCGCTGAGTCATTATTGTTATTTTATTTTAGTGATCAACAAAATGACATTTCAAACTTGTATGTTTGAATGAAGTAATTTGACATGCTGGACGTATGATTGACATATAATCAATGTGTCAAATGGTGTTTAATTTTTTATGATCAATAAGCGATAGACACGTTAATTACTTATCTAACATAATAAATTATCTAAGGATATTTACAATCGAAATATTCATTTTTTATTACAAAAGTAGGAATGGTAATGTGTAATACTTAATAAATTGACTCTAATTTTGGACTATTTCCATAAATTTTTAAAATTCTATGGAACTTTAAATAAAAAATATTTTTTTATATATTTATGTATATGCTTCCACCATGATATCACCACATATCTAACGTCATTCAAAATAATAATAATAATAATAACAATAATAGAATTAATTTTATTAGCATCTCAAAAAAATTTGCTTAAACATATCTAGATTTATATTATTTTGTAATTTAATAAAGTCCTCTGAACATTTTTGAAAATCTAACCCAAATCGCTTTCAATATGCGTTATAAATATCCTTATTGTATTGAAATGTTATCAAATGTCACCGATCTGTTATCAAGCAAATATGATTAAATTAGAACGATAGCTTTTTCTTCTAATAAATAGTGACATCGGAGATCACAGATCAGAGAACACCTTTCCGCAATGGTTTAATTGAATAATTCGTCGAAATATTCGGAAAGATTTTAGCTTCTTCTTTTTTTTCACATCAAACAATATCATTTTTGAAAATCAACTTCCTAAACATAGTAAAATGGCCCTGCTTCCGGCTATTAGGCGGGAAAAAACGGGCAGAGCAATGCCTTGAGGAGAAATTAAAAACTTTCCTCTGAAAGCTCTAATCAAATGGTGTGAACCAATATTCAATTTTTCATAGAAACTGTAACTTTAGTAATTTCAAAATCGGAAAACTTAATGCTCTTCAAAGAATATTTATTAACCCTATCCCCTGTAAAATCAGTATAAACGAAAGCAAGGACATTCTATCATCAGAGAATAGAAGAGGAATGAAGAAGCAAAACTCATTATAGCACGACAAACTGAGTCCCACTAGTTTGTATTAATATGACAATCAGTTGCAGATATTGTACATTTCTAAGCATGCCTAGGAAATCTCAATCTGACTCAAGAAAGATTAAAAAAACAAAGAAAATGAGGAAAAAAAAATACATAACCTACAATACAACCTACTGGTCATTTGCCCTTGCTACTTCATTTTGACATGGGTTTTTGCATTATTCAGAGACCGTATGACATTTATAACTTGCAACCAAGAAGATGTAAAATTTGAATCAATTCCCTGTCAATTTCCAGCACATACAAATCTGTTGAGCATACCTCTGTATTTGAAAACCCTATGGCCCCAAATCGCAGGACGGTATAATTACAGAAAAAAAATGAGAAACTTCACATCTGCTTCCAATATGTCCATGCCAAATGTAATACATTCCACCGAGATACCTGTACATTATTGGAAAAATGATTATGATTAGAAGCCATTCAGGTAAGAAGAAAAAAGGGCTAATTTGAATAATGGAGAAATTTTAGAATGACAATTCATTAGAATAAGAAAAGCAAATACTATAGCTCTGTACCGCTTAAAATAATATTCATATGGGATTCTTCTAAGCTGTTTGTGCGAGCATTTGATGGTATTACGACTTTGATAACATTAATTTGGCACAAAGAGGAACATCTTTTATTGCCAACAACTAAGGTCCATGGACTATGAACTTCAATGCACTTGCTGAGGCAATGGAGCAAGGTAGTTGTTTTCTGGCTGAAAAGCTTCTTGATCTATTATCATGAAACTCTGTATTTTTTAGCTATTTTAATAAAGAGCAGGACATATATAAAACACCTAACTCAAGTGCAGTCATATTAGGCCTACTTCTGGAAGACAACATTTTACAAAACTGAAGCTGTTATTATACTGTTTAAATCAATTAGTTTTTTTTTTCCTGTAGAACTAGTTCAACCAGCCCAAACCTATAAAAACCTTAGCCTGAAAAATCAGAGGTCGGACAGAAAAATAGATCAATACCTCTATACTTTCAGAACTGGTGTAGTGATCCCGTCAGAGTCAGAAACGTTATCAGGTTTGTCTAACGCATTAGACTCATTTCCACCTGTGGAACTTTGAACAGGTTCTCTGACTTCGTCAATATTGGAGCTTGCTTTGGAGTCTCTCACCCCATCTCCAATAATTTGGTCCTGCAGATATTCCGCTTCTCCATCACCAACAATGCGAATTTGCACTGAATCTTTCTCATCTTGCTCAACAGGAAAGCATGGGTCAAAACCTCGTATTCCTCTTTCCTCTATTTTCAAGCTATCTTCCAAATTATCCAAATCCAAATTCCACAGAATTTCAGGAAGTGAATAACCAGTGTCCTCTGCATGCTTAGATCCCATTTCAATGTCGATTTTCTCCTTTGAGCCAGCAGCAGTACCTTCACCAAAATTTGGAGACAAAGATCCTATCACCATATGCTCATCTTCCTCCACAAACGATCGGAAATTATTCAGCGAAGAAGGGATCTTTGAGACGAAAACTTCTCCAAGATTTCTCAACATCCCCTTATTATATGGGTTCTCCTTCTTATCATACCGGTACCGGAAGTTCTCATAGGTAGTCTGTCTCATGTGATAAACAGATTTTTAAAAATCAGTAGCTCAAATTTGTTACTGGTTGAAAGATGCCAAGCAAAAAACACAGGGCAGAAGATGCAAATAACACACCAGTGTCAAAAACATCAAAGTGATGGCTAGCAATAGACCTGATAGAAGCCCAGTTGCTACCCATTTTAGCATGTGCAACAAAATTGAAACTGGAACTCCACTTAGAAAGAAAAATATTTTAAATTAGGAACGAGTTTGTCCTTTCAAATGGAAGGGGTGAAATAAGTTTTCCTAGAGTCAATTTATCACATCACAATAAGTATCAAGACCAAGGTCACACAATTAAAATTTACTAGAACTGGACATGTTGAGAAACTAAGTTAAAATTAACAACAAAGAGAGACCAGATGAAGGCCATATACATCATCTTTGGTCAATTGTCTGCTGGGAAAAACAGAAGACGCTGTCTGTGAATCTGTCTACCAGGAGACTGATATGAAAATGTCACCCAAAAACAGGACCACACATGCAAATATGTTATCTGGCATAAATTAGGATGCCAAGAACCACAAATGTGTTGGTACAGGCTGGTAGGCATTACATAAAACACAAGTTCATAATTAGAACATTCTTGGTAATTGGCTTAAGCCAACTGAATATAAAGAAACAGCCATGTTTCTGGTACCGGATATTTGGCTACCAACAGAACTAAGAAAAAAAGATAATGAGATGGATTAATGGTTAACATAACACTGCAGAAGATGCATTCTAAAACCTCAGGTAGCACTATATGGGGGACAAATCGATACAATTCAGATGCAATATCATAATTCAATTTAGTAGTAAAATAATTCTTGCCGATGGCAATATAGGAACAAAAGTACAATATCAGACTACTTGATGTTTGGCATGTAATAAAAAATAAATAAAGCCTAAAGTAGATTGCAAAAGTCAATGAACAAAAGAAAAAACAATAAAGCTTTTCTGAGATTGCAGAAGAGATTGCATGGTAAATCATATTAAAGAGGACTTTCAAAAAAAAAGGAACGATGAAAAGTTAATAATAAATGATAGAATAAACTTCTCTATCATTATTGACAATTAACTTGAGAAACTACTGACTTATATTCACACTTCACAACCTATATTAGACTGATATCATATGCATGAATATTTCAGTACTGCCATTAACACAGGAGATTTCATAATATGTTGAATTGTTATTGATGGACATATCAGCTTATCATGGAAAACATGACACAATCAGTAACCAATGAATTTTTTTTTTTAACTCTTTTATGTATTTGAGAAGTAAAAAGTCACCTGGTTTGTGCAGATCAGATAGAAATGGAATACTGAGAGGCCGCCGACAAACCAGACAGCTATGAAACAGTAAACCATAAGTATAACTGATGGGACATCCTCAGACATAGCCTTCCAAATATTGTGATCCTTTTCAAGAATATTAACCCAAGAAAATGCAAAGACATATATGCACAAAATTGCTGATGTCAATATAAACATGTAGAAGAATCGATAATTGCGCTGCAACCATAACAAGATGTAATATAAGAGAACAGTTAACTGTCAAAAGGATAATCACTTTGCAAGACCATTGAAACCAAATCAGATTAAAATCATCCATTTTGCATACCCCTGGATGTGAAATAATTGGGTATATCTATAGTTTTGTAGTTCTAACCTCTTTAGGTTAGATCAGAATTTTAGGATCTGCAATAATTACAGTCTGTGCCGGTATAATATAAAATACATAGTTGTTTTTGAATTGTGCCTTTAATGTTGCTTCAATTTCCAATTTAATGAGTGCTCTCCTTGAATGATGATAACTTGACCCACTTGCTCCACAGTCAAGACAAGTGTCCTCAAACATGTAATAACAAAAAGGAAGAAAGTTTGCTATGTGATGGTACAAGAGCTTAGTTGAGTAGCTTCACAATTAACAGGAACCAAAAGTCTGCAAGGGAGCAATTTTCTAAAAGCAAGCAGCTTGGGGAGATGGCTAAAAGGCTAAAAGTGTCCTAATGCAAACAGGGTCCTGACCAAATTACAGTTATAGCCATCTTGATGATACCATTTTGCACCATCACTCTGGCTCCTTTTAATGATGAAAGTGCAATATATGACTACTAAGTTTTCTGTTTCTGTTAAGAAAGTCTAGCATACCCCGGTATAGAAACCTCTTGCTGGATCCTTGCAAGTGTGTATTTACTCTTTCATGATTAGTTTAGAGGTACACATGGGAAGAATCCAATGGGAAGGGGTGCATGGACTGGGAGCATTCTAGACTCACTCATTTCTGAAATAAATTAATCTCAGTTCAATCAAATACTGGTCTACTACAGCAGCAATAATGTTAGACATATTCTTACATGTTTTACTCAGGAAAGTAAGTCCACATACATAAAAGTTAAACTTACAATTCCAATGCACTGACCAACCCATGGGCAGTGATGATCAAATCTCTGAACACAGTTGTTGCAGATGGAACAATGAGAAGCACGAGGAGGACGATAAAGCATACAGGTGTCACAGTATTTCACTTTCACTGTATGGCCATTTACAACGACATCTTTTGTTCTGGGTAGTTTCAAATGAGGAGTTTTACCATTGACCCATTCCATAGATGGGGTAGCCATATCAAATGCATCATCAGATTCAAGTGGCTTTGTATTTCTGGGCACCATTCCAGGATCTCTGGCAGAGGTCAAGAAAAGAAATAATAGATCCTGCACAAAATGAATTTAGATCTGAAGACATGTTTCAAAGCCAACAGGCTCACTCAAATCTATAATTGAAGGAAAAAAGCTCTGACAGTATGCATATGCTCGTTCATCTCAAATGATCGGCCATTCAACTAAGTAATTATCGAAAAGAAAAGAAGTGAAAGAAACTTCATCATAGAAAATAATTAAAATAGAAGTGGTGGCATGAAAAAGAAAAGAAGCTAATTTCAGGATATTTAGGGCATAAAAGGAGAGAATTTACTTTGCATGCTGATTCCATACTGTCTCCACCATCCTTGTGCTTCCACCACTTTTCCACATTTAGCCCACCAGATAATTAAAAAAAATAACGAACTAAATTTTTTGAAAAATCATTTGACCCATCTCACATAAATGTCTAATCACTCATTTAAAAGAAGTGTTTAAGGTTACTTATTAGCTAAAGTGGAATCCAATATAGACTACCAACCAAAAAATACAGAGTATGTTCGGAAGACAACAAAATAGAGATTTTGGCATATTACAGTTTTTGCCAGAAAAAATGTAAAGCATCTGACCAGTACAGTAAGGATTGAGCCCACAATTGACACCACAGCAGAACGAGCAGCATGGTCATCATGTCGTATCTTCAAATAGGATTTTACACAAAAAGTAACTGCAGGGCCAGCAATAAGGATCGTAGAGAGAAATAATGATGCAACATCTGGACCAAAGACCAGCCGCCCGCCACAAAAAAATCTCTGAAAAACCAAAAAAAGAAACAATAAAGTCTCATAAAGCATGCATAATATTATGATTTATACTAAACTATCAACTCTGAATTATGATTTATACCAAACTACTAAATGGCTTTCATGAATAGGCAAATTCATGACCTTTCATGAATAATCTACTCAATGGCTGTCAGCAGAATTAGCATATTGTAAAGGAAACATAAGAAACTAAAACAAATTGACAAGCACTTGAAATATTGAATCAAATCAGCCACAAAAACAAGCTTAATTCACTACAAGTAGGTAAAGCGAATTTGAACCAGAAAATGAAGAATCTCATCGGAAGACAAGCTTAATTCACTAACAAGTAGGTAAAGCGAATTTGAACCAGAACATGAAGAATCTCATCGGAAGATTAGCTGCAGTTAATCACTATAGCCAGCCAGAGCCAGTCAAATAAGAAATAAGAAAAGATGAAGCATTCAAAAAACAGTGACCAAAAACAGTTTTTGAAAGATACCCGATTGGTTTCATGACAAATAAATTATATAGAGAAGAAAAAAAAAACTTACATTGCTTCCCTTCCAGACTTGATAAAGCCTCTTGGGTTTGCCATTATGATGACGATTCGGGGCCATTGAAGAAGAACCCAGATGAGAAAAAACAGAGATACAATCAGTTACTGTCTTTTTTGCATAACTAAGCGAATAAAAGCAGAGTAGTGACTATGAGTTATTGAACACAATCCATAACAAGTTCAGTCAAAAACAAGAACTGAAATTAGCAGAAATTTTGATATTCTTTTTTTGGGATTTATGTGACGTGAAGTGAAGAGAGAGAGAGAGGTTTTAGGATCACAGGACAGAGAAACAGAGACGGATTCTACAAAGATTAACATCATCTTCCTCATTATCTCTCTCTCTCTCTCTGAAACGATCACTCGGGGCGGATGTTTCAATTTCTCGCGGGTTTCTGTTATTTTATTTTATTTTATTTAAGTTTTCTTATTTGGGTAATAACATATGGACCCCTGATTGTTAACTCTCAGTCAATTTATGACATAGTTTGTTTATTTGTATCAAAATATCCCTAACTTGGTAACTCCTACTAAAATTACTACGCATCCTTTAAAATGTAAACTTGACCATCACAAAATGTGTGACATGATGAATCGGTATGATACGAATGTAAAACGAAAAATTTGAGTTCGTGTCAAGCTCACATTTAAAGTATGAAATAATGAAAACTTAAATAGCCATTACATGAATCAGCGTGAAAGTATTAATATTAATTATTTTTTAAAAATAAGATTTAATATTAATTATTAATATAAAATTATTTTTAATATTAATATAAAATTAAAATTAAAAGTCAATAGTTCCCTCAATAATAACAGTATATGACAACTGGATTAAAATTTAGGGAATAAATTAAAAGTTTGATTAAATTTTGTATGATTAAAAACAATAATCAGAAGATACCTAACTTATACTAGATACACACGGTGATCAGTTGATATGTGGGGTACGCTATGATAGAATTAAGGTGGTAAATATAAATCTTCAAAAATGTCAACCATGTAAAATATCTCTATTGCTTATAAAAAAAATATTTGATTTTGCAAAATTAAATATAAAATATCTTGTTGTAAAAGAGGAGACAGCAAGTTATCATACTTACAAAAAGTAAAAGACAACACACTAATGATAGTGGCCCTTAACTGCCATGCTTAAAAGCTGCCTAGACAGCTTCTGCAGAGCTATCTCGTACCACATTGCAGCATATATCATGTAAATAAAAAAACAACTTACGCCATATTACGTCCTTCTTACTCTCTAAGCATGCTTGTGTTTTACAGAGCTTTCAAACTCTCACAACACAAATAGTTCAAGTGGTTAACTTGAGCATTGAAGTGTGATCGCCAGCCACCTTAACTCCACCTCTAATCTCATTTTTGTTGTTTTACAAGTCTAAGGTGTCTTTTCAAGTTCTCTCACTTTATATTTGAACCCCTTGCCATTACCATCATCCTCCCACTCTTTTTCATCTCCTTTAAATCTTATTTAAAATGCAAAACAACCTACACATTGCAATTAAACGAGGTATCCTGTATCCCAACAATGAATTTATTATTTTAGCCAAATTTTTCTCTTTTCTTTTGCACCCAAAATCTACTTAAAACAATCATTTTCACCTTTATCAAGGCCAAACATCTTTATATAACTACTTAACTTATTTTATTCATTTAGTATAATGTAAAATCTTGTATAACCTCTCATTTCTATAATGGATTAGTGGTTACTTGCTCTCATAGACATAGCGTGTTCATTGTATTTATCTTTATTTAGCTATATTTTTAATTTGATATCCAGATTAGTGTTTCACGTATAAGTGTACCTAAGCTACCCCAATTATTCTGAGTATTCTGTAAGACATTTGAGCTACTTCATAAATTAACTCTTTTATGTTATTTTAGCTCACCACCTAAGGTATCTTAGCTAAACCACCTATTCCAAATGTAAAAAAAAAAAAAAAACACAATTAATTACAAAGCTCCCCTCAAATATAAATTTTATTTATTTCAATTAGATTTGATCTAAATCTAGTGAGAGCTACCTAATTGGTTTAAATCAGACCCTGTCGAAAATTTGGTAAAAGCAAAAACCTATGATAAGATATAATATACTATTAATAATGATTTATATCAAGACTGATTTTTTGAAAGATTAGAACCTAGATGAACGTGAATGCCTTGGAGTCACGTTGCAAATAGGAGATACGGAGCTTTTTGATACAATTGTAAAAAGAGTATGAGCATACTTGAAATATTATAGAAAATTAGGCACTCGGTGCCGCATCTTATTTTATTTTTATACTGTCATTTATTCATTAATTTGCATGAGCTGATATGAGCGGCCAAGGCAAGGCGCAACCAAAGAGCAACGTGCTGCCACAGAACAGCCAACAGCACATTTATTCTTTTTAATTTGTCTCTCCGCGTTCGTATGAAATTGTAATCTTAATTCACTTGTTTTGTCTTCGAAGTTGAAAGAGATATTTCTATTACAATTTTAGTATTTACTGTTACCATCCAGGACTTATCCAACGGTTTTTCTTTTTCAGTGACCGGTTGCATGGGATTAAGCTTTCTTATTAGGGTGAAGATTAGTTTTACATCACAGTATTTTTTGGGTATTACGACGCAATAAATCATCAAGCTTATTTATTTGAAGCATAAATGGGGAACTTGCAATAGAGTAGTCTTGTTTCATTAAAATTTCAGATGTAGCGTATGTCAAGTTTTTTTTTTTTTTCGGATTCGGAGACCGGAAGTGTTAACGGTCAAGCCACTTCTTTCAAATTGTTTCTCATTGATAAGAAAAGGTATTGAAGTTTTGAAAAACAGTTTTTTTTTTTTTTTTCATTCAAGTTATAGAAAAAAAAAGATTACCAACAGCGTCTTGTTTTGACTCCAAATAAATGAACCCACGGTGAGGAATCTTGAATGCAATCACAAATATTCCCAATCCAAAATACATCGCAGATTTTAACATATTTTTTTTATGTTTATTTTGATGTTTAACATGACTTCAATTGCAATTGCATGTACTTTTCTTGAAAATTTTCACACCAGATCAAAGAATATTCTCATTACTCGTCTTTTCTTTTCATTATTAAAATATATATATATATATATATATATATATGTAAATAAATAATATCATTGTCCTAAGACCAGACCAGCTGCCACGACGTTGGACACAATGTCCAGTGAATGTGAATCAATGATTTAAAAATAAAACAAATATCTCATAACATAAGAGTTGACATTTGACAACGTTACATTACCCCCACTACAATTCCACCAAACACAAATGGTATCCAATTCATGCTATGCAACAATGTGGTAAATTACCCCCCACTACAATTCCAAGATTAGTTTAGGGCTTCGATTTTTTCTGTGGAAGTTAGTAGGAGTTGATTCAGGAGGATTTAAAGTAGAGTCCAATTATATATCAATACTAAGAGGAGGTTTTAATAGATTTTTTTTATTGTATAAATACTATAATATATTTATTTATTATAAATATTTGTACAAGGAAGTGACTTTGATTGATTTCTAATTGTAAATTTCAGTAAAATTGTAACATATTTTTTTTTAAAGTCAAGCAATATAAACAATACATGTGTCAGTATATCAAAATTTTGAATTCTATTTCCTTTTTGACCGTAAATTTAATTTTTTTCCCCCTCAATCTCATAGTTTGATTTTCTGTTAAATTAAAAGTTTCCTTTCATATATTTCATGACAATTCTTGAATAGCGATTACAAAGAAGACAGATGGCGTACGTTGGAATCGGCAGGTTTTGTTGATTTCGTTTGCCTTTTTTTCTCGTCTTCAGTGGTAGGGAATCAAAGAATTGGTTTATGAGTTGGCCAAGAGCTATAGAAGCTGTCACTTTAGTCGTAGCCATTATCATACCATAACTAATGTACATGTAATGTAACCTTTATCAGATTTTGCATTTCTGATCAACCATAAAAACTTGAAAAAATAAAAATAAAAATAAAAATCTTGCATTTGTTTGGTGATAAAAAAGGGCCGGTCAAGAATGGTGACAAAGTTAAAGGAATCATAAAAGATCTAGTGAAATCCAAATTTACCAAATGTGTCCTGTGTAAAAAAATTTCTTGCCTTTCCAAAAACAACCATTCCTAATTTCTACGCTAATAATTTAACAGTCACCATCAGCCAATCTACCATCCCAGTCAAAACATGAACAGAGTTTTACAAATCAGAGTTTTTCAGAAAATAGAAGATCAAAAACAAGAATATGGAGACAACACTGCAGGAAATATTCAGAAGATGAGCATAATCCAAAGTTCTGTTCGTGGTTCTATGCTATTGGATAAAGCCTTCAAATAATTACAAGTTAACTTACAGCGACACTGATCTTTTTCTTTCCATCAGTTCCATACTTTTCTCCACAATCAGAACTGAGAAGAAGAAGAAGTTGTTGTCTCAGTTTTGAAGCACAATGATCGACAAAGGAATGAATGAATGACTTTAGCTTTCTGCTTCTTTTATTTCATTTCAGTTCACTTACACACCATTGATAGTTTTTGCTTTTTGCTTCAATCAACAGCAATGTAGACATTCTTGCAAAGATTGATACAACATTATCCAATCAGACCTGAGTTGAAAAAAAGATTACATTGCATATGTTCACTACAATCGCTTGTAACATTAAACTTGATATTAACATTGCTTCATCAGATAGACAGTTGAACAATGATGCATCATGAGGTTTAGTTTGGAACAGGACATGGAAACGGTGTTGTAAGTGGTGAAATGTGATTGTTGCATTGGTTTGCTCTAATAAGATAGCAAGAAATAAACAGCAAAAGCAAATTTTTCTCTCTGTATTTTGAAACTTACAGAACCTTTTTATTTTTTTTCCCCTCTTACCACACTCCACAACCCAAACTAAACCAATCCCCTCCAGGACAGACTGTGTCAGAATTTGGAACTTGTAGACTATCTGTCTTTCCTAGCTATAACTCTAAACAATGAACAAATTTCTTGAACCATTTCAAAATTTACAATTATTTGTTATTACTATCGATCAACTGCAACCACAGCTGATTAAATTGCAACATCAAATGAGTTCAACCCGTAGGAAATGATACTAGACCATAAGTATTCCATAAAATTGCCCAGAATATCTGCAATCTGATATTTGATCACTGAATAGTAGCACACTACATCATCTAACTTTTGTGCCATATGCTGTATATGTCTTTTTTAACTTACTGTGGGATACTTCATGCAAAAAGAATGCAAGATAAAGGGGTACCTTCGTCTCTGTTGCTTCAGTGATGTACTTGAATGGGATATACTAAGTCCTCTTATCAGTGGAGCACCTTGGTGAATATTTGGGTACTCGTTCAGAAGGTAAGAAATATGGATCAAATGCATCAGCACCATTCCCCTCCTTCTTTTTCAAATTATCATCAATACCACTATAATCCAAATTCTGCAAAATACTTGGAAGTCGGACGTCATTTTCTTTGCCATACTTCCCCATTTCTATGTCGAATTTGTCTTTTGAACCCATGAACCCTTCATTAAATTCTTCTGCAGCTGATCCTGCTACTGGATCATCATCTTCTGTCACCCATGTTCGGAAATTGATCATTGAAGGTGGGATCTTGGAGAAGAAGAGTTCTTTAATATTCTTTAATATCCCCCTATTGAAAGGGTTTTCTTTCTTATCATAACGGTAACGGAAATTTTCATAAGTTGTCTGCAGAAAATAATAAACCAGAAAGGAAGAAATGCAATCAATAATAGCACACCACATACTTGATATGATTACAAGCCTGTAAAAAAGAATTTCAACCACATAATGGTTGTATATGCGACATCAAATAAGCCCAAGTTTTCATTCATGCACACAAACACACCTATAGAGGCCAACACAAGACTATCAAGTTTTTTCATTCCAAGCAACAATGATCAAATCAATCTGACAAATCAGGCATATCATAGGTAGGTAATATCATTTATCCCTATCTTCTGGGCAAAGTTTCGTATCTGTGACAATAACAATAAGCACCAAAATGGAAGAGAGTATCTAAGCTTATTGTCACATTGCTTTAGATAATCTATCTTTATGATATAAACTATATAAACCATGTACATAAGCTGCACTCAATATAGTTCATCAGTTTATTTATTGAAATCAAACAGCATGAAAATATTCTATTTTCTGGCTATTGATTTTAAACTACATTGGAGCATTTTGAAGAGTAATCTCACCTGATTAGTGCACATCAGATAAAAGTGGAAAACAGTGAGTCCACCAACAAACCAGACTGCTATGAAGCAATATACTATGAGAGCAACAGATAGTAGGTCGTCTCTCATGATGCTCCATAACTCACCCTCTTGGCGGAGGATGTTAACCCAAGAGAATACAAAGACATAAAGGCACAAGAAGGTTGAAGTTGATATAAAGAATATGAAGGACACATAATTGCGCTGCCAACAAAAGAATAGTAGTTAGCATCTTGTAACAAGAAAAACCACAGAATTTCTTTTTTTTCAGAAAGGTTAACCAAAAACAAAAGCAAGTTAATCAAAGTATGGTGTGTTATGAGCAAAGCTTAAGCCACCAACTTATAATTCTGGATAATGACACATCTCTGTTCAACCAAAACTTGATCTCTTCTAATTGAATTAGCTGATGACATTTAGCTTTCTACAACCATATGTTTGGCATACATATCTTTGCTCATACCTCTATTCTGTTCTTTTTTAAAATTCTCCTTGTGCTTTCCGAAACATTACTCGGCATTTGTAGATAAAGATTTTCCTCATAAAAGGTCAAACAAATTATTTGCAAGTGTTTGAGAGATCAAGGCAGTAAGCAAAATGAAATTGAAACAGATCATTTCTGAGGACCCAAAACAAACTTCCTTTAACAAGGATTAAGAAAAACCAAAGAGGAAAAGTAATCATTCTCCAGGGACTAATTTAATTTTCATGGCACTTATGCGTGGTCATTTAATAAGCCCAAAAGCATGTTTAATACTTACCAATCCAATACATTGTCCCACCCATGGACAGTGGTGATCGAATTTCTGGATACAGTTGTTGCAGATTGAGCAATGAGAAGCTCGTGGAGGGCGATATAGCAAACAAGTGTCACAAAACTTCACTTTAACTGAGTGTCCATTAACTATTAAGTCTTTCGTACGAGGCAATTTCACATCCTTATTGTTGATCCACTCTATCGATGCTGTATTCAAGTCAACTGATTCATCTAATTCAGGTGGCTGAGCATTCCTTGGGATAATTCCTGGATCTCTACCTGATGTCATGAAGAGAAAAGTGAAGTCCTGCATAAATTTAAGTGTTAGTTCGTTGAAGCATGCAGACTCCTCTAAAACTAAGAAAGTTTACAAATTCATCTAACATATACATACACCTACCAAAACTGTAAGGAGCAGTCCCCCGATCAATACTGGGTAGTTGAAGAAGGGGTTTTCTTCTTCGATCATCAGCAGCATCTTTATGCAGAATGCTATTGCAGGAGCTCCAATCAATATTGAAGTTAGAAATAGAGATGCAGCATCTGGACCAAAAACTATTCTTCCACCACATATGAATTTCTGATATTACAAACAAAAGCTTAGTTCCATCAATTCCAGCACTTGTCATGACATCAAAAATTTAATACAATATCATAATCTCTTGTCCACACAAAAACCGAACAACTGACTCAACTAAAAGTAATAAAATTCCATGAGAAATAAATTCAATCCCAAGTTGTCAACAACTTCGAGAACTTAGCAAATAATCATTGCATGCAACAATATGAAATAAAATAAATGCACCATTAAAATAGAACGAGTTGAGGTTTCCATATATATAATTGGAATCAAAACAAACCTAATTGCATAAAAGAATCATTAATGACAAGAATAACAAATAACATATCAGAAATGGCGAGTTGATGCTCAAATATCTTGGAAGCTAGCCCTTAAATCAAAAGAATGAAGAACAGGAACAGAGGGCGAGGATATATTTAATTACATTGTTACCCTTCCAAAGCTGATAGAGCCTCTTGGTTTTGGCTTTGTTAGGAGATGTGAAAATGTCCTCAGAGAAAGAATTGTGAACCTTGTTTTTGTTTTTGGTCATTTTTTTTTCTTTTCACAAATTATGCCTTCAGTTCCTTCTCCCTTTTCATTTACTAAAAAATTCAAAATAAAATACCCCCATAATTATTCATAGGACAGAAATATCTGAAAAATATGAAGACGAACACAAAAGATTATGAATTAAAGCGAATGAAATTAGATCAAACGCTTTAATCTCCTCAGAGTTTTCTTTTATTCAGTTTTTGCTTGTTTTACATTTCTCTCCCTCTATTTTTAATCAAAGAAAAAAAAAGGAAATTAATAAAAAAATAATACAGTATTTCTTACCAGCTCGAACCTCTAACAAACATTGCTGTCGAGCCCTCTAACGAATTATGCTCATTCGACCGTGATTTTCGCGGGCAAAACCAAACTAAACAAAAAAGTTACGTACTAAACAAAAAAAGAAGTTACGTTTTTTTAAAGAAATTATAAAACGACCTGAAAAAATAAATAAATAAAACGACATTTCACACAAAACCCACTGACACATCTTCTTCGTCTACTTTTTTTTTTTTAATAGTTTTTTTTTCTACTTGAGGTAACTAAACACAGCCCATCCACCCATCGTATAACGGCGTTCTTTATTTTTGACTTTTTGTTTATCGTTCATTTTTATGTCGTGGCAATCAAAATTAGGACCACCGTTATAAACGTTCATTTTAGAATTTAAAAGACAATTTCGAACCGTTAGGGCGACAGAGAGAAATACGATTTGGCGCCAAAATATTGAGTTCAATCAAGGGCTTTTCGATTGACACTGATTTAGCACAATCAAGAAAGAGAACACAGGTATTATCATCAAGAACACAAAAGCAGATTTACCCAATTCATTAAAAAAAAAAATTTGTAGTGGGGGGGGGGAGGATTCTAATTGACCATTAGGTCTAGCTGAATAACAAAGCTTTGGCCCAAACTCATGATTGATTTAGGAAGGTCTCTTGAATTCTTATTACCCAAGTGTACTGAAAAAAAACAGACTATATAATGGAGATAGCTAGTTTTCCCATATAAACCATTTATCTCTTTACAGATTCTATGATATCCAATAATCCGCGTGGTAAAATATTTAAAGAAAAATAAGTAAATAATCATTTGCTTGATATTTAATTTTAGGAATATAAAATATATATTTATTATAAAAAAATATTAAAAATAATAAAAAGTATGAAAAATATCTTATTTAATTTTTTATTCACTTTGAAACTCATAATTCTTATTTTTAAAATTTAATTTTTATTTTTATTTTAATTCATATGACTATTTAGTTTATAATGAATATGAATAACAATGCATTTAATATATATATATATATATATATATAATATTATAAAATTATGGTGTTATAAAGTTTATTGTATATTATGAAATCAGAAGGAAATAAATAAAAGATATTGACTTGAATACGAGGAAATTGGTAATCTCCCGATCATCTTTTGACTCACCTCTTCTTAAGGAGAAGTGTTTTTAGCCAAAGGCAAGATTATAAACATTTCTTTGAGGCTCTATAATTTATAAAAATAATAATATGGGCTTTAATAAAATAAGTAATGTTCGTAATGGTCTTTAACGCAATTTTTATAATTTCAGTAACATTAATAATGTCCATAACAGTCCCTAACAAATATTCATATATTTACCTAAAAACCTTAACATAAATACCAGTAAGTAATATTTGTTGTAAGATTATTTGTTATAAAATATTTTAGTTCAGCCCAAAGTAAAATAAATTCCTTACTTCACCACTCCCTTCAGATATCGCGTTTAGGATCATGAAGGTAACAAACCAAACGATCTGGTGGTTAAGTTAATTTAACAAAAAAGGAAAAAAAAAAGCAATTACGAAGACCGTTAAGACTTAAGTCTACTGGCCTTGACTTGAGGTTTCCTAAGTGGAATTCATGATCAAACAAAAAAGCCCATCTGCAATTATTTTTAATTCTCTTTTATTCGTTAATAAGCCAAATAAATAACTTACAAAAAAAAAAAGGCTAAATAAATAGAATTGGGAGACTGACGGGGGCACTTGCCTGAAACCAATCAAAATTAGCTAGGGTTGCCGTTACTTACTTTGGCGCCAAGGTTCTGAGGTTAAGGTTTCCTAATAAGTATAAGGAAACGATTTAGGAAGGTGACTCATCCTTTCGTCACAAGGAAATTAAAGAGGGGCTTTGGAATCCTCTTCTATAAATAATTCCTAATCTGCTGCTAATAAACTCGTCTCGTTCTCGTTGATTTTCCTTTCCTGGCAATGCAGGAAACAAGGCTACCCCTTCCATTGGGCTGCAAATTCCAGCCCTCTGATGAACAACTTGTTCAATTCTATCTTTTCAACAAGATTTCTGGAACTCCAGCCCCCTTTCTTGATGATTTCGTAAGAACTGAAAACCTCTACGGTTCCAAGGAACCTTGGCAGATTTGGAGGCAATTCGGAGGATCCGACTTAGAAGATGGTGAAGATCTTTACTTTTTCACTCGCTTGAAGAAGAAGAGTGCGAACGGTTCCAGGATTGATCGCAGAGTCGGTTCTGGCACGTGGCAAGGAGAAGATGCCGGCAAGGTGGTTGTGTCCCGCAACTCTAGAAAGAAAATTGGTTCCAAGAAAAGGTTTCGATATGAGAATGACAAGTCTCCACACAATGGTTGCTGGATTATGCATGAATACTCTCTAAATCCTTCACTGTTGCCGCAAAACCTTCAATCCAGTGACCTTGTGCTTTGTCGAATTAGAAAGAATGGTGAGCCAGCGGCAGCCGGGCAGAAAACTTCTAGGAAAAAGAGAAAGCTTGATGAACCTGTTATTGAAGAAGGCATTGATCAGCCACCAGAACCTGTTGTTGTCGAGGAACATCAATACCAATATCTGCAAGAAACTCAACCGCAGCCCTCCACTGAACTAGCTCCTCGTAACCACCTTCAGCTTTTTCAGAATCATCAGTTGATGCAACAAACTCCAGCAGACTTCTTCAGGGCCCAACAGGAAAATTATCAGCAGTCTATGACTCAAGAGGATCCTCATGATCTTGAACTTTCTGACAGTCACCAGAATATGCAAGAGACTCCGGTGACTGACCAGAATTCACACGAGCAGCTTCAGCTTTCTGCTGAGACTCACCAGCATTTTGCTTCATCTGACCTCCAACAATACCAACAAAGGGCTGCAACTGACCAGATTCCTCAGCATCAGCTTCAGCTGTCTGTTGAGGTCTATCAGTCAACGGTTCACACTCCATTCATTTCGGAAGAAAATCAAGATACGACTGTTAGTACTCAACAGATAACTTATGAGCAGCATGAGTGTTCTGTGGAGAATCACCGATATATGGTTCATCAGTCATCCGACATCGAAGAGAATCAACAACAGCCAGCTTCGGAGCAGAATCTTTGTGAACAACTTGAGCAATATGTCGAAAAGCACCGGTCTATGCTTCCGAAACCTTCCAACTTCCAAGACAATAGACAACTTCCGGGAACTGAACAAAATCTTTATGATCAGCTTGACAAAACTATTGAAAATCACCAGCAAATGCTTCAGACTCCATCGAACATCGAAGGCTGTCAAGACCTGCTGCCGTTTGATGATACTCTCCAGTGGCTGCTTTACTCTTCTGATGACAACCTCATTTTTGATATTAATGACATTTTGAACGAAGTATGAATGGAATAACATTTATCTTGTTATGTATAAAAAGACACTGACACTTTTTATTCTGCAAAAGTTAGTATTAATTAATGGAACCCTTGGTCATTGTGCAAAAGTTCTTCCAGCTACGTTAGTGAGTACCAGTGGCATGACTCTTTACCTATGCAAATTATGGTATGATTTTCTCTTTTTAATCACAGAATCAAATTTCTTTTAGCGGGCAAGGTAATTTTATTACTCAATGGTCTTTAAGCAGTTTCTAACACTTTCTAGTTGAATGCCCAAAAGCATATTGGATACCAAACATTTTTCCTTCAATAATTTGTGCACAAATATCATACACAATGTATACAAAACTACCAATTCGGACACCATCTCAAATTCAAAAAACATTACACTTTACAGTAAAATATTAAAGTGAGTCCTTGAAGATGCTTTTATGGGTATTTTTTTGTACAATGACAAAATGGAGATATGTCTTTCTAATGCATCTGGATAGACAATTAACTTATATACCTCCCATTGAAGTTTTTATTTCAAATGAAAGTAATTAGGGCCAGAGAGAATCTCGATTTGGCTCCAAAATCTCGAGTTCAAGTTCAAGGGATTGATTTAGGAAGGTAACTAACTAATTAATGCTGTGGACTGAAGTGATGAATGAAAAACTTATGCACATGAAACGGCGGTGTTTTATGTTAACGATTTCAGTTGAATGGTCACGAGCTGTACACGTGATTTACTAAATTCCATCAGGCTTCCCAACGACACAGCTCGGAGTCGTTTCATCCAAAGCTTAAGTGACGCACGTGATGAAGCATGTGAGGAGGGAATCAAATCTGTTACAAAGCAGTTATCCACGTGTCTAAATTCTGTACATTCTGGGTTTGCTATGAGCTATTATATGAGCTGATTGTTGAGGCAGCTTCACGGGATTGATGAGAGCATTCTAGAGAGATCGAAGTGAGAGAGAAAGTGTCGTCTTGTTCCCTACAATCGTCTCTGTAATCTTTCAGTAATTTCTTCTTGAATAATCAATAAAACTCATTCTGTTGGCTTCTCCAGTAGACGTAGATTGTGCATTCTTGCACAATTGAACCAGGTAAATTTGTCTTCTTTGATTGATCGTTTCACTTCTTTACTCATTAAATTGTGTGTGTCTGATCTCCATTGATTTTCTTATTAAGGTACTATTAATCATTGAATCAACAAGATTGATTAGTTGGTTCGTAAGCATCTTGAATTGATCTTTATTGTGATCTTGGTCAGTGCTTTGATAGCTTGAGTATTTGAAGCTGTCAAATCACTACAAATGCGTATTATTATTATTTTAGGGTTTTAGAGCAAGACTGGGAGAGCAGGTAAAAGTCTTCTTGTCCACTTCACTAAGAGCAACGCTTTCATTATTAAATTGAATGAGAAGTGTCAAACGATATATGAACTGTGCTGATCTCTATCATTATTATTCTTTTAAATCGCTGTGGAGACCAATTAGTTGACCTTGCAATTGGTTTCTAGACTAGCAACAGCAGAATTTTGTTAAACCACAACAGAAACAACTTAAACATGAAATGATGCAGCCACAGGACGTCAGGCAACATATGCAACCACAATTTAGTCAGAAGAAAACGGAGCATATGCAAATGGCTAACATAGAAACTGTTGCTACTCCAGGTATGCTTCAGCAGAAAACATTAATCAGCCAACAGTCAGATAATTCACTTCAAATGCCACTTCCAACAACTGCTCTTCCCTTTCAATACACATCCCAAATGTCTCGGCATTCCTCTGCTCAGGTTTACCAGAAAATTTTGCCGTTGGCTCTTTCATAACCTGGGATGCCATTATATTCTGCTAATTCTCCATCAATAACATCTTCTTCTTCTACTCCCTATATCCGATTCTCAATACCAGGAGACTCTGAGAAACGCCCATCTGATATTTCTGCCCTATGAATTCCTAAAAACCTTGGATATCCTCAAAGGAATTTGTCCTTAAATCTAGTTGATACTGATAATGAAGTTATGACTCAATTTCTTCCAGTTGCTCAGCCTGGGATATCAGCATCAAGTTTTCCAACTGAGCCTTCCGGTCCAAATTATGAACAGCAATCATCTGCTATGAAGGACCCTCTCAAGCGATTACTTGAAGCTGTATGTGAATTTTCTTCTTTGATATTTTCTATTCACTTTATATACTAGACGTGGTAAACATTCATAATTTTTTTTTTCCTGTGCGGTGTGCTTGATATAAAATAGACTTATGCAGCATTATGCTTCTTTTACAATGAATTATGCTTTATTCTCGCCTGAGTTTCTCTTCATTTGACCACTGTTTAACGTTTACTTTCGTTAAGCTTGTGAAAATCTTCAATTAGTAACTTTGAGTTGTTGCCCCAACAGTAGCAAACTACTTTGCCTTTGGATGTGTTATATGATGGATTTTTAGACGTATTACTGTTGTTTCAGGTAGAATCACTGTCACCTAAATCATTAAGTGCCTCTGTCAGCGAAATTTGCTCAGCATTGAAAACGGCTGATGCGATATCTGGAACAGCTTGTAATGACTATGGAGCTGATGTAGATGAGAACTTGGTATCTGAAACAAGGTATTGTATGCGTGGAAGGAACTTCAGCTTGCAATGTGGGTGCTCTTCTGAAGCAAAGATGAAGCACAAAAGAAATGCAATTGCTCTAGATGAAACTGATATTCTTAAGCAATCAGCTGGTCAAATAAGGGACATAGATACATCCAGGATCATCAAGAAGCGAAGGATTGAGGTCTGATATCTGCTCCTATCCTACATTTTTAGTATTTGAATGTGCTTTAATGGTAGAGTAGCCGCTGTGTTCTGCATCTCCTGCCAGAATTGGGTTTGTTTTATTCTATTGCTGGATTCAACCTACGAAGCCTACATTTTACCAAGTGAAATTGATAGTGAATGGCCAATATCAGCAGCTACCGTGAGAGGTGCAAGTATGACATGATAACTTTGCATTGTAAAAATCAGAAGATAGTAGTTTAACTGTAGGAAAATCAAAATATAGGAATTTAAGAGCCATTATATCAATTAGTACATTAAACAGAGGTATGAACTTGATTTACATTAGTCATAGAAGTTCATGATCGGCTGGTAGAGAAAATAATAGAAGATTGTCTGCTACAGAAAGCCATGCACCAAAGATATGACTATTGTAATATTTTTTTAGCTATGTACTACTTCTTTGGTCTTTCTATCATCCTAGAGCTCCGTCAACTTGGACTATACCGCTTCTTTGTAGTAGATGTGGAAAACTTGCTAATTCTTTTTGCTGATTTAGTTTCATCACAAATTTTTTTCTCTTTTGTTCTCTACTTTTGTCGTCTTATTCATTATCTAAATTGCATACCTTAGCCCTTGTTTTTTCCCTCATTTTTCTCTAAAGGGATTAATACGTATTGATTATTCACAACCTAGCAATACTCTGTTGGATGAAATCAAATGCATAAACCAGTGGTTGATAGAAACTGAGATTGATTTGGATTCATCTGAAGATCCTTCGGCACTTGATGCCGGCAAAGGAACAATAGTCAGATGCATTTACAGTGCTGTGGCTCTCGATGAAAATTTCAAGGTGCAATTTGCATCACAAATGGTGAGTTCTTAAATTAATGTGTCATAATATGACATGTAATATATGGATAGAAATTCTCAAAATAATTAATGATTAAATATGGTCTCTGCATCAGTTTCCAGTACCGTTGCGGTTGTTTGTTCCTGCCAGTTATCCAAATGCTTCTCCTGTGATCTTAGGCGGGTTGAGTTTTGACAGGAGGTGAGAAATTGGAAACTCACTTTATTTTGATAGATTTCTTTTTTCTTTATTTTCATTTTTTTTAAAGTTTCTGTTTGATATATACTTTGATAAAATCTGGATAAGTTGTGTTCGCATCCTGAAGCAGACGTGATTCTGTACCTACAGACATTATATTTACGAATCTTTCACTTGGAGAAGTGATTCCGATGTTCTTCATTGACTGAAAAAGAATGATTCCGTAACTTCTGTGAACTTCTTTTGCTTTTATATGCAGTGGTGAGGGCATAGGGTCGATTAACCTATCAGAGAAGATGAGGTCACGATTCAGCTTATCTCTTCGCAAGCTTTCAGAGCCCATGTCTCTTGCGGAGATGGCAATGACTTGGGATAATTGTGCCCGCACCGTCCTCTTGGAATACGCTCAATCAGTTGATGGAGGGTGCTTTAGCTCAAAATATGGAAAATGGGAGAATTGCGTTACCGCTTGATCAATCTCACAAGCCGCTTGTATGGACTTAAGAGTGTAAACAGTCCATCATGGATCTCCCAGTTAACAAGAATTTGTGGTTCTTGTTTGCTAGCATGTTTGATAGTTTGCTCTTTAGTTGAAAATTCTTTACTCTCTGCCCTGCTCTTTGTTAATTAACAACTAAAATAGTCGTATTAATTCAAGAAAGCAAAAAGAAGATTACCCATTTTATTTACAACTAAACAATCCTAACCAATTTGGCAGTTAGGGTAATGTCTCAGCGGCATAACTTTTGATTCTTTTAGTAAGGTTTCTCCAATACTTATGGCCGAAGTCAACCAAAAAAAATCAAATTATCAAAAAGCTCTTTATAAAATTATAAATTCTTAACTTATGTTATTTTTATTTTGTATATTTATTGCTTCATTCGGCTAGAAAACTGTAACAACTTATAAAAAGTGTACTCATGAACTTGAATGTTGTTCGCTAAAGTGGTCATACGGTTATTGAGGTCTTACAATCTCTTTTTAAGGGAAATGTTTATTCTGCACCTTGCAAAAATTATTCCCATAAATTGACTTACAATCTCTTTTAGGAGTCTTGATTGATTTCATAAGAAATCAATACAAAAACAACACTAACTTTAAATACTCAGAGCAACAAAATTAAATAAGCCTTAAAAAAAAGAGAGACAATCATTGCAGTTTCTCACTATTTTAATACATTTTTGAGGAGAATGAGAAATTTTGCTATTTAAGGAGAAGAAGAAGTTTTGCTATTAAACCCTCATAGAGAGACATAAATTTTAAGGGGAATACATTAACTTTGCTAAGTATTTTGGTTAATTATCAAGGGACACAAATTAAAGCAAAACAAAAACCTTTGATATTCCAAGGTCTATAAAAAACAAAAAACTTTTTGACTACTTTTATCGTATATATGGTTTTTCAAATTGTAAACAATTTGTATACATGGCCTTCTGCGAAAATTTATTCAATCTTCTTTTACTAATAACCATAATAATAATTATAATGTAAAAAAAAAAAATCAAAACACAAATAATGAAAGAAAATATTAGCACACTCAACCTATGAAAACACTCAAGAAATTAATTTAGGAAGGTTGTTGTTTTCTTATATCACAAAGAAAACAAAACAGTTAAAAAATCACTCTAGTATTATTTATATGGTTCTATCGCTAAACTCATTATCATTCACATCCACCGTTCATCGTCAAGTCACAGGTGAAGACTTAATGCAAGAAAGAAATCGTATTCTTCCATTGGGCTGCAAATTCCAGCCCTCTGACGAACTTGTACAATTCTGTGTTTTCAACTTATTTTATAGACTTTAATAAAATAAGTAATGTTGATAATGGCCTTTAATATAATTTTTATGATTTCAATAAAATTAATAATGTCTATATTAGTCCCTAACAAATATTTCATATATTTAGCTAAAAACCTTCACACAAATATCAATAAGTAATGTTTGTTGTAAAATTATTTATTGTAAAGCATTTTAGTTCAGCCCAAAGTAAAATAGATTCCTAACTTCACCTCTTCATTTAGATTTCGCTTTTCGGATCACGAAGGTAACAAAGTACATATTATGGCTGTACAGGT
This sequence comes from Luvunga scandens, assembly GCA_030449905.1. NCBI lineage: Eukaryota > Viridiplantae > Streptophyta > Magnoliopsida > Sapindales > Rutaceae > Luvunga > Luvunga scandens. The sequence continues at coordinate 5,608,084 of JASUUG010001265.1, forward strand.
TAATAAAATTAAAAAAAAAAAAAAAGAAAAACAATTTCGAAGACCGTTAAGACTCAAGCCACTGGCCTTTGACTTGAGGTTTCCTAAATGGAAACAAATTAAAGCAAATTAATTTTGTAAATTAAATTAAAACAAATTAAAGCAAATTAAAGCCACTGGCCTTTGACTTGAATGTTGTAAAATTAAAGCAAATAAACAGCCCATCCGTAAAAAATCACATAAGGGCAGCCTTTTTTTTTTTTTCAATTCTCTTTTATTCGTTAATAAGCTAAATAAATAAAATTAGGAGACAGACGAGTGACGAGGCACTTGCCTGAAACCAATCAAAATTAGCTAGGGTTGCTGTTACTGGCTCTGGCGCCAAGATTCTGAGGTTAAGGTTTCCTAATAAGTATAAGGAAACGATTTAGGAAGGTGACTCATCCTTTCGTCACAAGGAAATTAAAGAGGAGCTTTGGAATCCTCTTCTATAAATAATTCCTAATCTGCTGCTAATAAACTCGTCTCGTTCTCGTTGATTTTCCTTTCCTGGCAATGCAGGAAACAAGGCCACCCCTTCCATTGGGCTGCAAATTCCTGCCCTCTGATGAACAACTTGTTCAATTCTATCTTTTCAACAAGATTTCTGGAACTCCAGCCCCCTTTCTTGATGATTTCGTAAGAACTGAAAACCTCTACGGTTCCAAGGAACCTTGGCAGATTTGGAGGCAATTCGGAGGATCCGACTTAGAAGATGGTGAAGATCTTTACTTTTTCACTCGCTTGAAGAAGAAGAGTGCGAACGGTTCCAGGATTGATCGCAGAGTCGGTTCTGGCACGTGGCAAGGAGAAGATGCCGGCAAGGTGGTTGTGTCCCGCAACTCTAGAAAGAAAATTGGTTCCAAGAAAAGGTTTCGATATGAGAATGACAAGTCTCCACACAATGGTTGCTGGATTATGCATGAATACTCTCTAAATCCTTCACTGTTGCCGCAAAACCTTCAATCCAGTGACCTTGTGCTTTGTCGAATTAGAAAGAATGGTGAGCCAGCGGCAGCCGGGCAGAAAACTTCTAGGAAAAAGAGAAATCTTGATGAACCTGTTATTGAAGAAGGCATTGATCAGCCACCAGAACCTGTTGTTGTCGAGGAACATCAATACCAATATCTGCAAGAAACTCAACCGCAGCCCTCCCCTGAACTAGCTCCTCGTAACCACCTTCAGCTTTTTCAGAATCATCAGTTGATGCAACAAACTCCAGCAGACTTCTTCAGGGCCCAACGGGAAAATTATCAGCAGTCTATGACTCAAGAGGATCCTCATGATCTTGAACTTTCTGACAGTCACCAGAATATGCAAGAGACTCCGGTGACTGACCAGAATTCACACGAGCAGCTTCAGCTTTCTGCTGAGACTCACCAGCACTTTGCTTCATCTGACCTCCAACAATACCAACAAAGGCCTGCAACCGACCAGATTCCTCAGCATCAGCTTCAGCTGTCTGTTGAGGTCTATCAGTCAACGGTTCACACTCCATTCATTTCGGAAGAAAATCAAGATACGACTGTTAGTACTCAGCAGATAACTTATAAGCAGCATGAGTGTTCTGTAGAGAATCACCGATACATGGTTCATCAGTCATCCGACATCGAAGAGAATCAACAACAGCCAGCTTCGGAGCAGAATCTTTGTGAACAACTTGAGCAATATGTCGAAAAGCACCAGTCTATGCTTCCGAATCCGTCCAGCTTCCAAGACAATCGACAAGTTCCTGGAACTGAACAAAATCTTTATGATCAGCTTGACAAAACTATTGAAAATCACCAGCAAATGCTTCAGACTCCATCAAACATCGAAGGCTGTCAAGACCTGCTGCCGTTTGATGATACTCTCCAGTGGCTGCTTTACTCTTCTGATCATAACCTCAGTTTTGACATTAATGACATCTTGAACTAAGTATGAACGGAATAACATTTATCTTGTTATGTATAAAAAAACACTGACACTTTTTATTCTGCAAAAGTTAGTATTAATTAATGGAACCCTTGGTCATTGTGCAAAAGTTCTTCCAGCTACGTTAGTGAGTACCAGTGGCATGATTCTTTACCTATGCAAATTATGGTATGATTTTCTCTTTTTAATCACAGAATCAAATTTCTTTTAGCGGAAAAGGTAATTTTATTACTCAATTGTCTTTAAGCAGTTTGTAACACTTTCTAATTGAATGCCCAAAAGCATATTGGATACGAAACACTTTTCTTTTAGTGATTTGTGCACAAGTATCATACACAATGTACACATAACTATCAATTCGGACGCCATCTCAAATCCAAAAAACATTACACTTTACAGTAAAATATTAAAATGAGTCATTGAAGATGCTTTTTTGGGTATTCTTTTGTACAATGACAAAATGGAAATATGTTTTTTTTTTATTCATCATTATGTTCTTTTGTTTCTGCAACTAACTTTAGTCCAGCGGATAGGCAATTAACTTTTGTACATCCATTTGAATCTTTCATTTCAAATGAAAGTAATTAGGGCTAGATAGAATATCAATTTGGAACCAAAATCTTGAGTTCAACTTCTAAGGATTGATATTATTAATATTTTAGCGTTTTAGAGCATGAAAGAGAGCGCAGGTAAAAATCTTCTTGTCGACTTCACTCTTCTTTCTAAGAGTAACGGTTCGCATGGTTGGTTGAGGACAGTGCCTCTAATTCTTGCCCAAATAAACACAAAAATCAGATTATTACCATAATTTCCAAGATACTCTTGCCCACGTTATTCTGTTTTTTTTATAAACAATTGTCTAAAGTAATCATTCTGATTTCGATTGCTAGTTTCTTCATTCAACCCCCCGCCAAGAAACTGATAATCCATCTGATATATTCTCCCCCAAATTCCTTTTTTATTTTTTATTTTTTTGGTTGCCAAGAAACCAAAGGAAGTGTACTAGTGTTACTAATGTCACTTCTTGGGTTAAACCTTGCAGTGTTGAATCGATAAAGTACCAAAATATTAAGAGAAAATTATAGAGAGTGAAGATGAGATATTAATTCCAGCCAAAAATTCTAAGTCGGGCTTTCGGAAGACAAAGATCGAAGAAGAGGAGCAGACTGCTTTTACTGATACTTTCGAGAATCTAAACCACTTGGAGTTCAGCCTCCTAAAGTTTTCAAAGAAAAGCTCAGTACGGTGGCCCAGTTCAAATGTTATGGTTGTTATCGATACGAGATTCATGAAAATCTTCTAGAAGGGTTGCCTAAAGTTGCCGGCGAGGTTGAAGAAACGATGAAGGAACAAGAACGAGCTCGTGATCCAGTTGAAGTTGCGGCATCGGTTGAATCATTGATGTTAAAGAAGCTGGGTCCTTTAAATTATGGGACCAGGGAAGTCAAGCTCAAGTACAGATCCATCTGTTTCAACGTAAGGGATTCAAACAATCATGATTTGAGAAGAAAGATTCTTCCTGGAGAGGTGAAGCCTGAGAAACTTGTCACGATGATTCCTGAAGTGATGGCAAGACATAAATGAAGGCATGAAATCGGACAAATCAGAGAGGAGACGCTTAACCAGGATTCGGGACAAGGATGATGAGGAGGAGGAGGAGAAATCTGAATGTGATGATGCTCAATGATTTAATTTATTCATTATAATGTTTTCATATATTAAACATCTGTATTGTCCAAATTTCAAAGGTACGTACACTGAGATGATATTGTTTACTTCACTAATTTATAACATTACACATTGTGTCACATTACTTGCTATACACACCCAGGTGTATGTGTTGCTTTAATTTTTCTATTTGCTTTTTAGCATTTGTTGGTCAATTTTGAATTATTTCATGTCTTTTTAGTTGGAGATTAAACAATATAAAATCTTTAGCAAAAGTTATTATATAAAACAGACACTTTTAGCAGAAGTTAGTTTTGATGGAATCCGTAGTCATGATTCAAAAGTTCTTCCTATCACACATTAGGAAATACTGCCGGCTGTTGCATGATTCTTCTACTGTGCAAATTATGGCATGATTTTCTCTTTTTAACCAGTAGATCATATTTCTTCTAATGGATAAGTTTATGCTGTTACCCAGTAATCAGTAGTCGCTAGGCAATGGCTTTGGGATATTTCTGCTTGCACCATGCTCTTGAATTGTGCTCGATTAAGCTTAAAATATGGCAAATGGAAGAATTGTGCAACGGCTTTTTGTTTACCAATATGAAATTAACTTCATCTTATAGATGACATGGCGTAAATGTTTACAGAATTTGTATGAAGAGTTGTTGATACATTCAGAACATAGATAAAATGCCGCATGAATTTTATTTGGGTAAAATATATATGACATATCGTTTATAATTTCTGTATATAGATAACATGTCATAATAGTACTTGTATATAAATTTCGTTTTTTTATAGATGACATGTTCAAATCAATTTTTATCCCCTTAATAGTACAGGGCTAAAAATGATCCGTTGAGGGGATGTATATAAATTTACAAGCTTTGATTTATAATTATTAAATAGTAAAAAAAATAGGGATATTGAAGCAACGAAACAACAAGCGTTTTCCATATCCTTCACAGCAATTGACCAACCAATCAGCATGTAAGTAAAGCTGGTGTCATTATTGTGTTAAAATACACTTATTCCTTAAATTGAAGATCTTGAGACAGAATCAGTCCCGTCCATCTTCATAGCGACTGATTCTCTTAACAAATCAAATGAAGTGAATGAATATGGCGAGATTACAACATCCATGTCCTTGGCAGCATTTTCAAGTAGTGTTCGGCTCGGTAGCACCTGCATGGGGTTAAAAGGAGTCCTGAGGGCTGAGAAATAAAGACCAGAACCCCTAGTCTGGATATCATCTATTCTACAGTCATTCTTTCGATTTGTCTTTATATTGCAAATTCCATTGTCATTTTTGAAAGTTTAAAAGGAGTAATAAACTATTAAGATTCGAACACAAATGTATTTTCTGTTAAAAGGTACTCGTGCTTGGTTAAGTAATAAATTTGGAGATTTAGAGAGCATGCATCATGCAATAGATCAATCAGATAGTGTATACAAGCTCGAAGAGGCTTAGAAAGATGTGTGTAAATTACTTCATCTTGAAAAAATGAATTAGAATTTGGGTACCTTGTTTGGCTTCGAGAAGGAATTCTCATCCTTCAAATTGCTAGATGTGAGTTGAGTCTTTGTTGATCCAGATAATTTTATGGAATTTGGCCCCAACCCATCCACAGAAACTTTGAGCTTAACTGAACTGCTCCCAAGGTTCACAACCTGCAAAATCATAGCAGCCTGAGCATGAGAACTGAGCCTCAAGAATCAAATACAACTATGTGTTCGCTTTTGGTGGAGAATGGTAGAAGTAATAGATGTGACAAGAAATATGGATGTTTATGTAATTTGTACAAGCATTAACATGTTATCAGATTACTAACACATTCTGATGATTTTCTTGTAGACGAAAAGAAATACAGAATAAAAAATAAAACATATGAGGACAGTATGCACATCCATATGTATCAGGCCTTATATGCTATTTCCAAGAGAATGTGCATAAAATAAGGTTTAAAGAGAATATTATGCCAGAATGAAACAAAAAATCTTAAAACTGAAGATTGATTAATTGAACACAAATTGCCAATAGGAAAAACCTTTATTCTCAGGTAACTTTCGGCATTCTCTGAGTCTTCCCAAGAAATTGCAGATGCGACAATTGAACTAGAGGAATTTGTTAGCAGGGTTGCATTGAGAAGAGTTGCGCCACTTGATTCTCTGAAAAATTGTTGCACCCAGTAGCTAGGGGTTCCATAGAGCTGTGCAGAGTTGAAGACAATTGCATCCGGACTCCACCTTAATGAAATAGGTTTATAGTGTCAAGAATAACTCATAGACATTGATGTTATTTTTCCCCCACTTTTCAATTCTCAAAAAAGCAAAAATAAGAACAGAAACAAAGTATGAACGAAGTACCGTCTGTCATTGGCATTTACAAAAAGTGGTGCATAGCTTGCCATCGCAACAACATCACTGCAGCAAATAAAGCAGTCATCAGTAGCTTGGAATCATTTTAATCAAATTTCTACTAAAATAAATTACATCAAAATTTATGAGCCTCAAAACCTCATAATTGAGCTACTAAGGTTTTCGAAAAGTGACATAAGAATTGTCAAACTCATGAAACAGACGCTTAATTCTTAAAAATTTGTTTAAAAAGAGAAAACAATCAATTAAAAGTGATCCATCTTCTGCAACCTGTTCTTTTCCAGCCCAATAAGGAATCCACCTTCAGCAAGTGCTGCTAAAAGACTTCCAGTGCCAGCATCATTTCCGGTCACAGCATATTCACTAACGAAGGCCTGAAAAGTATAGAATGAATGTGAAGATTCATATGTATGTACCAATAACCAAATTCATAAGTGATATAGAAGCACATCACACCTTGGGACCAGTGCGTGATGTATGATCGAACTTATGAGTCTTTGAAAACAAGTCATTGGCAGAAGTATAAATCTGATCAAGAATGAAAGGAGAAGGTTGGTCAAATGTTTCCAAACAAGCCATAACAATTATGTAATAATATCAGAAGAAAAATGATACATCAAATGTCCAATCATGAGTAACACAGGCACTATGTCAAGAGTCTTACATGAAAATCATAAAAATCAGCTTTATGATCCAATGGACTAGAAGATCCGTCACAGTTTGAGATTATTCCAATGTCTGGGTAGGCAAGTTTTATAGCATCATAGAACTTGAGGTAGTTTCCTGGTCATTTAAAAACAACACAAGAGTGAGTCTCTGAGATCTATTATTTTCAGAATTGAGTGTGCAATCAAACATTAGCTGAATCTTTGGGCAACCTTGCACAGAAAACCAGATTTGGTGACAAGAGCATAATTTCAAAACTTTCTAAACCATAAAAAAAGACATAACAGGCAAGTAATCCTCGAAATTGCGCCAACATTATATAGTTAGAGAACTTCAAAAATTCTAATTATTTCCCAAACAATCAATAAAACATAGTAAAGAAATAAAAAATTGCCAAACCCCAATAAATAAATAAAAATAAAATACTTTCAGAACTTGCTCTAGAAGCATTTTAATAGCTTGAGCATTTTCTTGGGGAGATCTTAATAATTTTTTTAGCATTTTCTCTGTCTTCCCTGCAATTGTAATAGAAAACACTTAAAGGAAAAAATATAAAAGAAAAAGATAGGAAAGGAATATAAATTGGAAAAGAAGAGGTTAAGCCCTTCACACAGATTATAATCCCAATTTCCGCACTTGTTCTTTATTTATAATTTTTTTTTTCTCTTCGGCATTCAAGAAAAACCTTTTATCATAGAGAGAGAGAGACTCTTATGCTAGCCTAAAAGTTAACATTAACAACACCAACCAACAATGTCTTACAATATTCTTTTTTTCATTAATCCAACCATTTAATTATCATTCAAATACTCAAGATGCAAATCTTTCTTCGTTACTGTTAAATATAATTGATTATTTGATCCAAAAAACTAGAAATGAATTAGAACAGTATGCAGACCTTTGTAGTTCTTTTTCCCACAATCTTCATTCCCAACAGCAACATATCTCAAGTCAAAAGGATCAGGATGTCCCATTGCAGCTCGTACAGAACCCCATGTAGAGTTTGGATCACCTCTTGCAAACTCAATACCATCAAGGGCTTCCTACAAAACAGAAAAAAAAAAAGGAAAACCTACTATATGTGCCTCTAACCTAACAATAAGTACCACCTTGAACAGCAAGATATGAAGTTAAGTTTTTGTGGACAAGAATGAAATAATTATACCATTTGAAAGGGGGCTTGTAGAATCAAGTTCCTATATTATATTAAAATTCAGAATTGATTTGTCAAATATGCTGCTGTATGAGGGGGATAAAAACTAGTAAAATCTCAAACCATTTTTTTTCTTGGAAAATTAGCTTAAAGGAGATAGTTTTTCTTGTTTTCAAATTAAGAAGATGACTTTTTGACCCATGGTCTTGCAGATATGGGCTAGACACGTCCACACATACTTGCACAAAAGGTAAGACAGCGGAAGTATCGACTTGATCAGTATGGCTGATTCCTGTAATAAAACCAACACACAAGGAAAATAAATAAATCAACTAAACAGGCCAAGAAGGAAAAAGAAAAGGCAGCCCTGAAATCAACCATGTGCTTAGTACCATTGTTAAATACCCATATGGGCAGCGCACCAAGGTCTTCCACTAGCTGCATAAACAAGTAAATTTATCTTGTTATCTACTTGAGCAACAGAAATGAAAGTCATTTTCTAAAAACTGAAAACTAAACTTCATCTATAGAAATGCATGTGATACCTACTTGAAGGAACTCAAAATAACCAAGTCCATCATCTGTCCAATACATCCAAACATCACCAAAGTGCCCAGGTCTATTTTCCCAGGGTCCAATGCTTGCTTTCCAGCGAAATGCATTTCTTAACCATTCACCTTCCACAAAACAGCCACCTGATGCAATAAAATTGGAAATACTGCATTGTTTAGGGTGGAATTCCTGAAGGTTCTAACAAAGAAAAAAATTATATACATACACATACATGTATGTATATATAGAAAGAAATGTAAGGAGGACTGGGATTGGATAGAACCAATCTAATAAAATATGCTGAATATTTTTGAAAGCCTAATATTTATGACAATTGCCCAATAATTGAGCCAAATGTAGCAGACGTGCATATCAGACTACTACTGATATAGATAACTATACCATCTACTAACTATATCACAGTAGAAAGTCGATGTTTTTATACTAAATAGATTATTAATCTATTAAAATAATAGATCACTTATTACAAACACAAATAATTAGTATCCACCCCCTTGCTACAGCATAATAAGGGGTAGAGAGGAAGGAAAGTTGAAGCTGTGGGAAAGAGGGGGGGGAAAGATATCAATCCAAAGGATTCAAGTTTATGGAACATATGCATGATAAGGGTAAAATGGCTATTCAAGAACAACAAATTCAGTGAAAAATAAAATGCAGGATGAAGTAGAAAATACAAACAAATTGATAAATTAATATTATTAGTTTATCAACAAATGAGAAGATTCTATTAAATTTATGAATTTAATAGTGGTCCTTCTGTTCACCATTTAAACAGATATATAGCCAAACGTAGCAAATTCAAATATGAACCTCATCATCTCAGCAGCATGAGAACCATGGCAAGGGAATCCTCATGAAAACCTCACCAGAGCAGAAAATTGCCAACACAAATAAATTCTACATACCTGGAAATCTGACGAATCGAGGTTTAAGATCTGCAAGCATTTGGAAGAGATCATTTCGAAAACCATGTCCCTGTGCCAAGATAAAGATGCAGAAAAAATTAAGAAATATACATAGAATTAGCTATTAAGTCATAACAAGAAACAGCATAGATGCAGGAAAAATAGTAAATGCATAATATTTGACAGTTCTTATATATTATTCAAATTCTAAAGGGACCAGCGACAAATTAGAAGTTAATTCAAAACCTACTTTTGGTCACTAACAACATTAAAATGCCATAAAAGAGTGTGCAACACCACGTAAGAGGAGGCATACCCTAGCACCATCAAGAAAAACAAACAACCAAAGCCTAAAATCTTAACATCCAGAAACAAATAAAGCAAACATGAGAGATAAAATTTAACAAAGCAGTAAGCCAAAAGAAAAATGCAATATATCCTTCCCTGATAGCTCTATCTTGAGGTAACTAACAATATGCTTCTCTCTTTCAAATGCTACCCGACTTTTACTAGACAACCCTTGAAACTAGACAACACTTCACTGACCATCATAGGCCTGAATGCCATCAAGTGAGGAAAATGTCAAAGAAGAACTTTCTGCTATGCCTGTGTTTCCAGATTTTGATTTTTAAGTTCCTCCAAATTAGTTCAACTCATAAGATATCTTCTTCAGATTCTAAAATGAATGAAATAGCATATACATCTATGTTAAGTACATACTCCCCTTTGTCCTCCTAAGTCAAAACTGTTGAGTATATAGTAATTGAAATTCTGGAGTTTATTGCACATTGTATTTGAAGAGACAGATGAGTAACACATAGTTAAAAAGGTAAACTTGTTACCTTGTATGTGTCCAAGGGCATAGCTGACACTTGATCAAACCATATGATGCCTTTTCTTGAGGTTGTCAGTTGAAGTCTTGCATTAGGATTTGTTTCTTTTGCTTCCAACAAAGTTTCCACCCTTGTCCAGTTTGAAACATCAGAAGCAGAAGCTCTGCAAGAAAATTAAAATATACTGTAAGCCCGGCAGATATAAAAGCCTGGTTGGAAAAAATTCATCAATAGCAGATATCTAAAAAACTGAGGGGAAAGAAGGGGATGGTGCTTACATTATATTAGAAGTAGCCAGAGTTTGCGACCCATTTGAGCTTGTCAGTGATACCGATATATTTACTGATTCCAGTGAACGGATATAAAAGACGACTCTGTAGGTCTTCCCTTGTTTTATGCCCTGGGAGAAGACGAGCAAAAAAGAATGCAGATTGCACCAAATGAGAAAGAAAAATATAAAACCTTCAAGAAGTTAAAAAGAAAAGGGATTTGGAAATCTTTTCTTGTATAAGCAGATCCTATAGAGTTAGAATGGGCAAGGATAATAATCTGGTATAATCACTGTGCCATAGAGGGAAAGAAGGAATGCAGAAATAGTTTTCTTATAACAGTGGCCAAGGAATTCTCACCATGCCCCAGAATCCTGGGTTATAAACTCCAACTCCACCAACTGGACAGATATTAGTGCCTTGACTGTCACAAAGCACCTCCATTCGAAGGGCAACCTTGTTCTGCTCAAAGCATGATGAGTGGTCTGTTGATACAATTAAAGATGAATCGTTACCGATGATAGCCCAAGGATCAATATTTGAGGGCATGTTTTGACCCCCAGCTTCAAAACCTGAAATAGGAGACGCTTCAGATATAAATAATCAGAAAAAGTAATTTAATGTCAATAATAAATGGCTTAATGATCATGGTGGATATTTTAATTCTTTAGTGAAATGACCTCCTCCCCAGTAGACATTGCCATATTAGACATAGTGAAAAACAACAGAGAAACAGCTTAACAGGTTTCAAATAATGTGTACAGTATGCAGACAAAGAGAAAGGGGAAGATATTTATTGCATCATGTACAGATAGCAAATATGCACCAAACCCAAAGATCTCATGAAGAATAATAAGCCTAAGTGTTCACTGTTCAATCAAATGATCAAATGCTTTCAAAACCCCCCAAAAAACATGATTTCTCAAAATTATTGGGGCAGTTGAGTGACTGTGTCCACTGTTTTTGTGGTTTAACCAATAACCAAGGTTTAGATTTGTGAAACAAAGGAAGCACTGACAGCAATCAAAGATTAGTCCAACACATTTATAAGGCAAAGTGGATTCTTAAACTCTATATATAACAAGAATATCAAGGTACTAAAAATCACATAAGCATATCCTTTTGCAGCAAAAGGGTGAAAAAAAAAAAGTCAGTTTCGAAACGACCTCTGTTGCTCACAAGCTCTGCCCACAGTCCACCAGCTCCAGCATGATTGATCTCCTGAAGAAAGAATGAAAGAAAAATGCAAGTTACAAGCTCCACAACCAACTGAAAACCAGCAAAATCGAACAACATTATTTGAGTCGAAGTCACTAATAAACAAACCTCAAAGAATATTCCAAACAGAGTTTCAGGTATTGGCCGACCTTGAGAGGCATCTACCAACAGCGTCGCCGTCTGGTTTACCTCCACTTCGGCGGCAAAACATTGAAAAAGAAAACAAGTTCCAGCGAAGAAGAAAGGCAAAAGAACACCGCAAGAAGGGACCTTCCAAAAAGCCATTGCTCAAACACCAGTCACCGCATCCAACTCCAACTCTCTTCAATCACAGCCTAATAACACCCAATAAAGCTGATAATTCAGTTACATTTCCGATCACATAACAGACAAAAGAAGATAAAAAGCATCATAATCATAACCATAACCCACCACCATGTTCTGTCACTCAAATCAGATAAAGCGTTAAGGACTGAACATAGAAAGAAAACAAAAAAGACTTATCGTCGTCATCATCACCATCTGGACTACTCAACACAGCAAATAAAAACCAACCCAGATAAAAACCAGGATAAATACAACAGAGTGTGGTGAAAGTACCTTAAACGGAACAAACCCAGATAGAACTTTCAGAAAAAAATAATGATCAAAATGAAGACAAAGACAAAGAAGTGGTACCTACCTGAATCAAATGAAAATAATTGCGTTGAGTACTTGTGTTTGGGTGTAGGTGTTGACTGGAGCTTAAAGGAGCGTGGGAGTGAGTTGGGGAGTTGAATGTAGTTATAACAACAAAACAAAAGCTGAGCGCATTGTTGTTATATAATGGGATGAATGAGTAATGATGCTGTGCCGATAGCCGATGGGTTTTGTCAAATGGTCGTTGCCTTGCTTTGACGTAAGTGGATAGAGTAATCCCGATTCTGGCAGTGGATTAGAAGGCACAAATTTCACTTTATCTCAAGAACTAAATAAATAAATAAATAAAAGACTTCTTTTTCTGGATCCCGTTACCTTGTTGTTTGCTGATTTCAACCTTCCATAGTCAGCTTTTTGCCGCTTTCATTTCACACTTTCATTTAATTGTTTATTTGTTTAAATAATTACATGAAGAATTTCAGATTAATAAAAAAAAAAAGGAGTTAATTACATAAAGTTCTTGGCCGTCCATCCATCTATTTTGTTAATGTTTTGTAATTTGCTTTTAATTATGGTTTAATAACGGCTTACGTCTCTCTTTCGTTAGTTATGCGAGCTTGATTCGAATTTCCATAATTTTTTCCTTAAATTAACTAACAGCTACAATGATTATCTTTGTTAATTAAACGACGTCATCCAGAACCAAACAAATACTTGTTTTCATATAATATTTTAACGTGATTGTTCTTAAATAAATTGCTAAAGTTAAATGCATGTACATACAGTACAGTACTAGCGTATCTTCAGGTACAATATCTTCAGGTACGAAGGGTCCTTGTCAAATCAATCTGTTTCCCTACCTTAGAAGAAAAAAGAAGAAGAAAACGAGCAAGTGAAAGAACTTGAGTGCAAGCAACGTTTGATTTGCTCTAAAAAAAAAAATTACATATATATATTTTTTAGGAAAAAGTTGATGGGAATGAGCAGAAGTTATCCAATAATAGATTTGGGGACCAATTGCACAATTTAACCGTGGGCCTTTTCACTTTTGATCTGTCTCGCGGGTTGCCTCTACTCCACTGTCAGGCCCAAGGTCCAAGTCCACCTAAGTCCACCTACACAGCCAACTAAATAATAAAAAGATCATGTCACTCCGTTCAGTTTCCCACCAATTTTAATGTGGCTGGTTTTGTTTATTAGAGTTTTAATTTATGCAACGAATGATATCAAAAGTTTCTTATGTTCAATTTAAAATTTGGTTGATGAGTGAGCGGGTATTTGGTATGGCTGGTCAAAAATATTTATCTAATCTCATGAAATTTTAAATTTTTTTATTGCTGAATTATATTTTGAGTAGAATTTTTAGAAATTAAAATAAATTATTTTATTTCTACTAAGTGTTTGTTCGATGTGGCTTATCTAGTTATAATAAATACTTTTTTAATTACATAAGTTCTTTTTAATTCTTTTTCTTCATTGTTTTTTTTTATAGAGCTTTTGAAAATTAAATAAAATATTTTACTTGTACTAGTAAAAATTTAAATTTTGAGTTTTTGGAAGCAGAGGTTGTAAAATTTTTTAAAATGTGAAAATGTCTTGGATTTTTTTACTTATTTGACAATTTTATTTCATTACTTTCATAACATAACTTTAAAAAACTTATCTATTAAAGTAATTTTATAATTTTTTTCAATAAAAACTCTAATTGACAATCAAACAACTAAAGTATTTTTGGCCAAACTTCTATTTTTAAAAGTTCTACTAATAAAAACTCAAGTTAAATAAATTTTATTCAAAAAACTATACCAAAAGCTCAAATACGCTTTTAAAAATGGATATTGTACAACATATTTGAAGAATTGAATTATCTAAAATGTCCTAAATTTATTTGATAATCTTATTTTATTTATTTCATAAGATAATTATAAAAAATTTATCTATTAAAATAATTTTATAAAATTTAACAAAAACTCTTATTAATAACAAAAAATTAAAATATTTTTAATAAGAATTATATTTATATAAGTTTTACTAATAAAATTTCCATTTAAATAAATTTTACTCAAAAAATTATACCATACGGAGAATGTTTTGAATTATGATGTGAATGATAGAACAACCAGATAGATTGATAAGGACGCCACGTTGAATGATTTACTACTTTAAATAAAGCGTGGGTAAGTTTTTTACTCTTCTGAAAAAAAAAAAAATCTATTTCTGGGCAAACCCAGCGCATCTACCAGATCATTCCGGGGCTTTGAAGCCAACACGCCCCATCAATTGGGCCTGTTATTCTACGAGTACAGCAGAATTATTTTTAGAGTAGTGATATTTGACCCCCTCATTATATCTCATCAACCACCACTAATTACTTTTCTATTAATACCTATTTTATCTTTATATAAAATGACTTAAAATGATAAATAGTTTTTAAGTACACCCACACAATAATTTATACTAATAACTAATAAAACTAATTTAATTTTGGTTAGCCTAATCAACTTTTAAACCCTAATTTCTTTTAACTTTTTATTTTTTATTTTTGTGAGAATTGATTAAACCCTAATAATAATGATCAATAATATCCTTAGCCAACAATTGCTTTGTTAATGTTTAGACAAAACATCTTTTAACAATCCTTGAGAAATGGAAATTCCCTACAAGCACCATAGATGAAACAAAAAGCCATTAGGATGGTCCTGGTACCCACTTCCGATGATGACAACATTTTAATTATTTAGTGATATTTAATGAAACCAACTCCTTGGCATTGCCACAGAAGCATTGTTTCTAACAAATAAGCCTATACTGTCTGATTATTGCATGATCGCATAAACTCGACAAGTGCAAGAACCGAGCCTGTAAGTCTCGAAGTGAGAGTTCCAAACGTTGGAGTGACCCATGGTTGATTGTTTTCTTCTTTGATTATCATGTCTCCCCCCTTGGCTAAACTCTTCTATTTCTTCACTCACTATTGGCTTGATAGGCTTAGCATGATACTGTGATTTTTCAGGATTGACTCGGTATGGTTTGTGGTCTGATCCTTGGTGCAATTATCAAATTCTTTTTCATGGTTACAGGCTTACAGCAGTGATTATGAGATTTTTTTTCTTTTTAAAAATAAATTTTATAAGTTTTATAGGTGGGTGTATGAAAAATATAAAAAATTATAATAAGGGTAAATTAGGGATTAAGTGAGGTATATTGAGAAATAAAAATTAATTTAAAATTTTTAATAGGGTTAATTGAAGAGTGGGGGTTTTTGAGATATAACGAGGGGTTAAATATCACCGTTCTTTTTTTAAAAAAAAGAATGGCTTGGATGATCGGGATACAAGTTTACTTTACAAACATTTTTTTTACATAAATAAATGTGTTAATACATAATTGGTTAATGATTTTCACACGCTCATCTTATTAATGCATCATTGGAATGAAATAAGTTTTTCAAGAAATTTTGATTCTAATATTATTAGATTATGATAACCCAAAAAAAAAAGTTTAAAGTTTAGATTACATATTTAAATACACAGCTGCTCTACCAAGAATCGATGAATTGATTAGAATTAATTCTAAAAAAATAAATTTCTCATTTATAAAATTGAGTAGTGATAAAATATTTAATATTTTATTCAAAAATTTCATTTAAAATAATGTGACATTAAATAAATAATAATATAACGTGATTAACTCAAAACTTTTAAAGTTTATCAACTACTGTAAATGACATATCACATTCAAAATCATGTTAGATGAATTTTTAAGATAAAATATTTTAGGATATGTATCACTTGCTAATAAAAGAAATAAATGGACCCACCTCAATTGAATTCAAGTATAAAAGAAACGATTAAGATTTACAGTTAATTATAACTCAATCTTTGATCATCACTTTGACCGCTTTTGTCAAGTGGTTAAAACCACTCCTTACAATTGTGAGAATAGTAGTTTGAGCTCTAAATTCCTACAAAAGTATTTTAGGGATTTAATTTCTTTTTCAATTGTAGTCTTATGTAAGTTAATTTCAATAATTATTTGATTATATATATTGTTTGTCTTCCCATGTAATTAAAAAAAAAAAAATCTACGGCTGATCTACACGGTTGCACCTAGAGCCCACCAGTCCGCAAAGCACACGAATTTCGCTGAGTAATAGTATCAATTAATAACTATATATGGGCGTATTCAAATCAAAGTCGGAAATCACTACAAAAAATTAGAAATGAAATAATCAGGTAACGACAGCCGATGCAAATCCTCTCTTCGGTATTTGACTTTCCCCTGATCTGTTTGAATATCAATTTCTTATTAGTTACTTTATGTATTCTTGAATTGTTGCTTGACGACCTCTGCATCCATTGCATGTTCATGTGGCCGGAATTCATTCTCTTCAACAAAATTTAATTTAACCAAAGTTTGCTTCCCGGTATGAAAATGAAACCTCCTGTTACTTTTAACATTTTTGTTTCCATCTTATATAGACTAAGTAGCTTTTATTCATTTTGGTTTAATTTTTGTAACTGTCTTCGTCTAATATTAGGAGCTGATATTAGTCGAAGAATTTGAGTAAGCATAACTGGGAATTTTGTTTATAATGGATCAAACTTTTGGGCAAGACTCCGTTCGTGTTTCTGGGCCATTGGATAAGTCTAGGGTTTGGGATGTAAAACCGTTGCGGCGTCTTGTTCCTGTATTCCCTTCTGCACCCAATTCATCTTCCTCTTCAGCTCCGCCAGGTGCTGCCCCATTTTTTTGCGCCTCTCCGTTTGGTCCTTTCCCTTCCGAGGTTTCCCCCTTCTACCCATTTTCTGCTTCGGTGGGGGCTCAGGGGCAGCCCCAACAGAATGCATCTTTTGGATATGGCAGTCCAGTTACTGCTGCTGTTCCAATAACTTCATTTAGGACACCGCCACACTCAACAGCTCAGGTAAATGGAGATACTGGGCCATCTAGGAGCTCTAGAAGTCGTGTTCAATCACAATCCCATGGCAGTTTTGGAGATGAGGATGGATACAGTGACAGCCAGAATCAGGGTGCCCAGTTTCTGAGTAGCTTTAGTACGCACATTACTGATTCAGGGGGTAATAGTAAGAGTGGGAGGCAAAAGAATAAGCCCCAGAAGAGGACTAGGAGTGGGCGGGATATCAATGTTACCTTGCAAGATATTGATGTGGACTCAATAGTTAACAATATTCTCTCATCATATAATCTCATGGAATTTGACACAGTACGACGAACCGATGGTGACAGGGACTCTGTGGGATATATACTTCTGATATTTGATTTGCTTCGAAGAAAACTATCGCAGATTGAAGACGCAAGAGAAGCAATGCCAGGGGTTGCTAGACGGCCTGACTTGAGAGTGGGTGCAATCTTAATGAATAAAGGGATTCGAACCAATGTTAAGAAGAGAATTGCAGCTGTCCCTGGTGTTGAAGTTGGGGATATTTTCTTTTTCAGGATGGAATTGTGCTTGGTTGGGTTGCATCATCCAATTATGGCTGGAATTGGTTACATGGGTCTGACAGTTAATTTAGAAGAAGAGTCTGTGGCTGTCAGTGTTGTTTCGTCTGGGGGGTATGAGGATAATGTAGAGGATGGGGATGTGTTGATTTACAGTGGACAAGGAGGGAATATTAATAGGAAAGACAAGGAAGTGACGGACCAGAAACTTGAGAGGGGTAATCTTGCTTTGGAGAAAAGCTTGCGTAGGGGAAATGAGGTACGGGTGATTAGGGGTGTGAAGGATCTATCAACCCCAACTGGCAAGATATATGTCTATGATGGTCTTTATAAAATCCAGGAGTCATGGACTGAGAAAGGAAAGTCAGGCTGCAATGTATTCAAATATAAGTTTATTAGGGTACCTGGGCAGCCTGAAGCATTTATGACATGGAAACTGATTCAGCAATGGAAGGATGGTATCTCTTTGAGAGTTGGGGTCATATTGCCAGATCTTACTTCTGGGGCAGAAAACATACCTGTTTCTCTTGTAAATGATGTTGATGATGAGAAAGGGCCCGCACATTTTACATATTTTGCTAGTCTTAAGTATGCTCAACCAGTTGATTCAGCTGAAATTTCTGGTGGTTGTGACTGCCGTAATGGATGTGTTCCTGGTGATCAAAATTGTCCATGCATTCAAAAAAATGCTGGCTATCTTCCGTATACTTCAAATGGTGTTCTTGTGACTCAAAAATCCATAGTGCATGAGTGTGGTCCTTCTTGTCAGTGCCCTCCTACCTGCCGGGACCGAGTGTCTCAAGGTGGCCTGAGGGTACATTTGGAGGTGTTTAAAACTAAGGATAAAGGCTGGGGTCTTAGGTCTTGGGATCCCATCCGTGCTGGGGCTTTCATATGTGAATATGCAGGGCAGGCTATTGACATTTCTAAGATAGAGGAACTTGGAGGTGAAAATGTAGATGATTATGTTTTTGATGCTACCCATACATATCAGCCTGTAGAACCTGTGCCTAGTGATGCTGATGGGGTACCAAAGATCCCGTTTCCCTTAATTATAACTGCAAAAGATGTTGGAAATGTAGCTCGTTTCATGAATCACAGTTGCTCTCCCAATGTGTTTTGGCAGCCTGTTCTCCGCCAATTTGACAAGGGGTATGATCTTCATGTTGCATTTCATGCCATCAAACACATACCTCCCATGACAGAGTTGACTTACGATTACGGTCTGCCAGACAAAGCAGAAAGAAAGAAGAACTGCCTTTGTGGGTCATCAAAGTGCAGAGGCTACTTTTACTAATGTTTAATCAACAGGGGACATTGGATGGGAATATGGTCCTGGCTAACTAATGCATTTAGAAGAAGGTTAGATTTCTCCAACCTACTGTTCTAGGCTTTTACTAGTGATTCCAAATTTTTAATTTGGATGACTGCTGTGAAGAAATAATATTGCATTTTCATATCTGCTCTAACAGAATGAGGTTTGTTTGTTAATAAAATTTCCCTAATATCTCATAAAAGTTGAATTATCAAGTAGTTTGACATAGATTCAAACAATGAGTAAGCTTTTTTTATATAATAGTAAATATTTTTCAGTCCAATATTCCTAAGACTAGTAATGCTATTCAGCATTCTTAAAACAATTCATAAGAATAGTAGTACCGTTCAGCATTCTTAAAACAAAGCATAATTCCTGAGGCACCAGATATATGGGTGAGGAGCTCAGTAATGAGCAAACCTTGTTTTTATAGTCTGCATGGGGACAGGGCTTGATCCTCATCTTGTGGTGGCCTGGCAGGATAAATGGAAGGCATGAAATTAACATTTGGACCTTAAAATTTTGCGTATAGTGCTCAAGGTATTCCAGTTACGGAGATAGTGATTTTACCTTAATTATCTTTTTCTGATTGCTGTGACACTAAATAACATTGACTTTTTATTAGAGCTGCTGTGAGAAAAGGCCATTTTTGATATACCGGTTGCAGCCTGAAGCTTATCTTGTGTATTGTCCATTTTTTGATCATGGAAGCGGAGAAAAATTCCCTATTTAGGTTTTTTAGAAGATTCATAGATTAATTTTTCTGTCTGGGTATGTATTGCTAAACAAGGGACCGAGATACTTGTTTCAGTTTTGGTTAGTTATTTTACTTAGAATGAGCAATAACTTGCCTCCTCTCTCCATGGCTATAAGTGTTCATAGGTCTGAGCTTGTGCTTTTGGCTCATGTGCTCATGCTTTTATTTTTTATTATACAAAGTGTTCATTTTGTTCTGATCTGTTATTAATAGTTTGCATGCGTCTAAATTATATGAGCCATGGTTCTGTTATTTTATTTTTGAATATTTACATGGTCTCTCATTAGATAGAGGATCTGGGTGTGCTTAAGCCACGTTCTCACTCTTGCTGGACTGCCTGGTCCTTTCCTCAGGTAATCTTTAGTTGAAAGTGGGGCAAGGCTGCAGGGTGACTTGAAAACACAAGTGCTTTTGCTGAATGCATTGCAGTTGAACTGTATTTTAGTTTTACAGATATTTGCAGGAAAGAATGCTGAGAACTATCTTGTTTGGTTTTGTAGTCATTGGCACAAGAAGAAGTTTTTTTGCAGCTTGTTCATGTGCTAACATTTTGAAGATGTAACATTAGAATTTTATGTGTAGAATCCGTCCAAGTTGTAAGATGGAACTCTATACAGTGCTCCTGTATAGTTTAGTGTAACTTGCTCCTTCCCGATGATATTGCCTATACTATTTTGATTTAGATTTTGATTCATTTGGGTTTGTTATATAACACGGAATCAATGATACTCCTGACCGTTTTCTAGTCAGGATTTCTAGTCTGTTCATTTATAATGCGTCATGGTTCATACACTTCCAAAAAAGCCTATGCTTCAGGATGATTTTTTTTTTTGGGGGGGGGGGGGGGGGTGGTTGGGGGGATGTTGCGTGTATGTGTCATTCCTAATTTCATGGAGCCTTAGATGGTAGTGGCTCTTGTGCTGTAATTGATTTTGTTGCTGCTTCGAGGTCTAAGAGAGATAAACTAGGGGTATTTTGCGTATTTATTCTAACGAGGCACGGAATTGAATGTACACGGGTTGCTTCCCTTGAGCAGTCTAGAGATGAATTAAGGAGTTGGCTCGGAAAATGTTCATCTTGTGAAGAGGAATTTACAAATGACAAAATCCCCTTAAGGCATAATTTACAAATGAACTAGCAAGCCACCTGTGATTGTATCAAGTTCGTAAAGATTATAATAAAATAATGAGAAGTTTTTCTTGATTGATATATCATCAATTTTGTATGCCCTGTAGTTTATATATATATACACACTGATTTATATTACAATCAAATTTGTATTGATATTTACAATTAAATAGATATTTACAATTAGAAATTGTTCGAAATTCTTCTTAATATTCCTATAATAGCATAATTTGAAAGTCGATTCTCACTTAATATTAAAAGGAGATTTACTCTCACTTTATTATTAGAGGGAGATTTATTCTACCTCAAATACGGAAAAACCAAGTAAACCCTTATATAAGAAAAGAGTTGAGTTCCAACCACTTTTAGGTCTCGAATCCATTTGGTGCATGAGTTGGGTTTATTCCCTTTAATTGGATAGGATGAAAATTTGGTACTGGGTGAAAAAAATTGTTACCCCAAAATATATATATATATATCTTGTACCTTTACTGAAAACTTAGTGAAAAAATCTACCCATTTAAAATAATAATGATAATTGTACCCTCCTTGAAAGCTTGCTGAAATATCTCGGCGCCATTAGCAGCTCAACAGAGATAGAGTTAAATAATTTGTTATTTATCCTTTTGATTTCAGTTTCAGTGATTACTCAAGGAAAGCTTGTTTAGATCGAACATCTTGATTGATTCATCTAATCCTCTGTAGACTTGATTGAATAAGAAGTTGGTAGTGATGCTTATATTGATTAATCTTTGATAGATTTAAGCTCAGTCCAAATGGATGCTCCAATAAGGAGTTTGAATGCATCAGTACAATTCAGGTAATCATAAAATTAGATAATTGCAATATAACCATTAGCAACTAAATGCTCAAGTTGATCAAGAAGGGCATGTTCAATCATGGGCACTGGTTGTTTTTCTTGTGGGTTAATAATTCTGATCAATAGCGGACTCAAGCTGGTCACGAAGATTTTGTTCATGCTGCATCTCCATCTCAAGATGAAGATTTTCATCGCAAGAAACAAGCAGGCACTGAATAGGGTCAGCCATCGCATGACATCAGTTGTTGACTTCTCATGTACTGGTGATACTGCCCAAGTTGATCATAATGAGAAATCTCTTCAGTCGCTAACAACTCTTGAATCTCTTCGAGATTAGATGATGGGGTACGTTGCATCACACACTGGGGACACTCAACTGATGGGCTCAAACCGGCCACGAGACGCACTTTGTTTGCTCGTAGGCAGGCGATTCTCAACAACAGGCTCATCGTCACATTGTCATTAAGTTGATGTTCGGACTGCACCGTTTTCCTTGATTTCGTCTTCCCCGCTCGCCGATGATTATTGTCTTCAACAATCTTGACATTACATATAATTTTTATGGGAATAATTCTTGCAAGTTGTAAAATTGGCATTCCCCTTATAAAAGAGATTGCAGGACATCAATAGGGCTATCAGTTACGCAAGAACACAGAAGTTCAAGTTCACGAGTGCACTTTATGTGGCTGCCATTTTTATGTTCCGTTTGGTGTTTAAAGGATTTTCTCTAACAACAACACCGACTCCTCCAATCATTTCTTACAAGACAGGACACCGACGTCACAAAGGGCGGAGCTCCTAGCATAGAAGAACAGCGGACGCCAATGGCATCTTTAGATTTTTTTTTTTTTCAAAATCATTTGAATTTCTAAATAAAATATGATAATATCATGAGTTCCAACTTCCAAGTGGAAAAATTTCATATTAATTAATCCTACACATTTTCTCACAATATTTTATTTTACTTTGAAGAAAACATGTCGTTTTAATTGTATGGTCTCACGAACAAATTTTGATAATAATTTATAGCTTTATAATTAATAATCTATTATTAACAAAGTTATAATCTATTATTAACAAGATTAACTATACTATCCTTGAGGTATAATGCTCTAAAGTTCAGGTATCGCCAACTAATAAGATTTTATAGATTTTTATTGACTTTCTAATCATATAAAGATGCTCCGACTGTGAGATACAGTATTACGTATTTTATTATATTAAAAAAATAATTTTTATATTATAAAAAAAATAACTTTTACATAAAAAAAAAACATCTGAAAAATTTAGAAAATTTTAGGTTATGATTTGGCCGTATAGAGTTGAACTCCTGACCCGCCCCTGGACGTCAGTAATAAATACCCTTTTGTTCGTTGATGCCAATTTTGTACTATTTAAGTGTGCTGGTATTGTTTGGATATTTCAAATTCCAATTGAGTTTAATCACCGATTTTTTTTCTTCTGCTTTTTTATTTAAAAGAAAGAAGAATCAAAGACAGATTTTTCTCATTTTTTAAACTATAATCTTGCGATTAACTTTATTATTTTTTTCAATTAACTACTAATCGCACACCATTGTTTTTTATTAAATATTTAGTATGGTTTATTTAGTGTCAGTTTGATATAACTCTTTAAATAAAATTTCACTTCTTATTTGAAGAGGTATATCAATATTAAATACTTCAAAAAATATATTAACTTAAAATTTTCAAATAAGATTTATTTTTTATTCTTTAATATTAACGAGTGAGTTTCTCCCTCTTCTATTAGTATTTTATTATTATTTATTAAAAAAAATAAGATTGTTATAATTATTATTTATGTTTCCTTTTAAAAGAATAACAACAATTCAACCGTTATTAATTAAAATAATATTAACTTGTTCTTATTTAATGAGTCTTTTGGAGATGATTGTATTTTTCCATTTTCTTATTTGCCACATGAGTAAGCAATTTGATATTTAAGGAGTAAAATTTAAATATTCTCTTGGAGATGCTCTAATAGTTATAGCAACTTATTTAATTCCATAAGCTCTTCTTATTTTTTTTTTTTTTTTGTGTTTTTTATTAGGGCTTTTGAAGATGAAATAAGCTATTTGGATTTTTGGGAGTAGAAGTTGAAAAGTTTTTTTTTTAAATATTAAAATTTATAAAATATCTTTTATTATTTAACAATCTTGTTTCATTCATTTCATAACATAATTTTAAAAAACTTACTTATTAAAATAATTTTATAATTTTTAATAAAAGTTATAATTGACAACCAAACAACTAAAATCTTTTCTCTATTCAATCCTTTTCCCTCTTCTTCTTGCTGGATATCTCATTCATTCACATCTCCTATTTGTTTCTTAAGCCTATATTGAGTTAGATTAGAGTTGGAAAAATGTCAAATCTTCGGTGATTCCACCATATATGATTGAATTGTTAAACATATAAATTAAATTATTTCTATAAAGTTTTACCAACAAAAATCCTATTTAAATAAGCTATATTTTAAAAAAAAATTATATCAAACGAAGCCTTAAAAATAATAAGTATTTTTTTAATCTTCAATTTTATTTAACTTTTATTATTATGTAGTTATATTTTGGGTAGAGATTAAATAAATTATTTTATATCTGCTAATAAAATTTTAAATTGTCAACTTTTGAAAATAAAAATTAGAGAACATTTAAAAATCATCTAAAATGCCTGGGTATAAATCTCAAGCGACGAAAGTTCAATTTGACGGTTATTCCGATATACCGTTAATGATTAACAAAAGTCAGGAACTCCGTTAACAAAAAAGAGTTGATGAATATCCTTAAATAAAGTCGATGTAAACCAATTGGTTTGTATTCTCAAAAAAAAAATTCAGACCGCAAAATCCCGTTTTATTTCCAAATATAAGGAATATTTGACCCATGACCCATCAACCCGAACCCGGGAAAGACAGAGGTCCATGTCTATAAATTGCTTTAGAGAACGTAATCGGGCATTTAGGGTTTTAGTCTTTTAGCTTTCGCGTCCGCTTCTCATTCTCAAGTCTCAACACCCAGAGCAAAAAAAAAAAAAGAAAAAAAGAAATGACTGCTCAGTCTCAAGAAGAGCTCCTCGCTGCCCATCTCGAAGAGCAAAAGCTCAACGTAAGTCTGTTTATTTCTTAAAGTCTTGTTTTTCCTTGTGAAATATCTAAATAGGTCACTTTTAATTTTTTTTTTTGGGGTCAGTGAATTGAATTTCTTAGATAGCCTATTTGATGCTGAAAGCCTTGTAGATCTTGTTGGATTGATTGGACTCAATGAGGTTTTTGATTAATTTGCATTTTAGATTCCATACTTAGTTGTTTTTCCTAGTTTATGTAGATTATATTGGACAGCATTTCTATGTGGGACAGCATTTCTATGTGGGAAATGAGTTTTTATTTAATGGAATAAGTCTCTAATTAAAAAGAATCTATTAATGTGCCGCCTTCCCAGTTTGGTAGATTTGCAAATTAAACCTAGAACTGATGATTATTGATGTGGCATAATATATATCGCAGCCTGATGAGCCTGTAGTTGAGGATGACGATGATGAGGACGATGATGAGGAGGATGAGGATGATGACAAGGATGAAGACGATGTGGAAGGTAAGAGAATAACCTATATATGAACTTTTTTCGTATTTGATGTGTGTCAATCTCTACACCCGTTTATAATTAATTGGATGATATGTATTTTTGGGAGAAAGCTTCCTAAGCATTAAATTTAATACACAGTCATAAATGCAGTTGTAAATAGTGTAAAAGAAATATTATGACGTTTAAGATTGTGGAGTGTCTACCCTAGTGTTTGGCAAGGAAATGCGTTGTTAATGGAATGGAAAGATTTATGAACCGGCAGTAGTGGTTCAAGCACAATTGATCTGGTACTATATCCATATCAGATTAGAGTAATGGAGTTCTTATTCACAATTCATTCACATTGTGAGGCATCATTGTGAAAATTCCAAATTACTGAACAATATGGTGTGTCATTTGCAAACAAAGAAGTAGATGCTTTGTATTTAGTATAAACACTAAATAATAGAAAAGTGAGCATGCAGTTACTGTCTGATTTCAATATGGCAGGGAAAGGAGATGGAAGTGGTCGCTCGAAACAGAGCAGGAGTGAAAAAAAGAGTCGCAAAGCAATGTTGAAACTTGGAATGAAGCCAATCCCTGGAGTCAGTCGAGTTACTGTCAAAAAGAGCAAAAATGTCAGTGTTTGAATTATCAACTAACTTTTTGTGTCTTGTTGTGTTGGTTTAAACATCTATTTGGCATAAATACTAATGCCTTCTTTTTCTTTTTCCAGATTTTGTTTGTTATCTCCAAACCAGATGTTTTCAAGAGTCCTACATCAGACACATACATTGTCTTTGGGGAAGCAAAGATTGAGGACCTGAGTTCACAACTACAAACTCAGGCTGCGGAGCAGTTCAAGATCCCTCCTCCTAACGTGGGTAATGTGGCATCAAAGCCTGAGTCATCGGCCATGGCTCAAGATGACGAAGAAGTAGATGAGACTGGTGTGGAGCCAAAGGACATTGAGTTGGTCATGACTCAAGCTGGGGTATCAAGGCCAAGGGCTGTGAAAGCACTCAAAGCCGCGGATGGTGACATTGTTTCTGCCATTATGGAGCTAACAAATTGATGGTCACTTTCTTAATTATGTTGCTCTGCTGAATGATCGCATAAGGAAATCTTTTTTTGCTGTTACCATTTACAATTGAAGTTGCAGATTTTGCAGGCTTTATAATTTTTCTGTTCCCCCTCCTCTTCTTTTCTCTTCCCTTGTGTATCAGCATGAAACAGCTTTTAATTAGTGTTAGACTAAGAATGTTGTTATGCAAGAATCCAATCTGGGTGTGAGAGTAAGCCCAATGAGGGTTTGATTCATCTATCACAGCTACAATAGCTTTGGGAATACATCTTTTTATCCTCCCTGTTAAAAAAGTAACATTTTATTTTGAACACAAAATCAATAAAACACCTACCTATGTGCAGACCTTTGCTCCCAGTATGAATATGGCATGTTACCAAATTCAATTTTTTTCCAGTGTCTTAGAGAATGGGTATAGTTGGGGAAATCATTCGGGTATATTTTTCAATTTTAAACACAAATTTGATATTCATAACCAAGAACTTTTGAGTTGGTACATAAGAGGAAATACATGCAGATGTTTGTATTTTTCACCTTAAAAATATTTTGACATTGGCATTAAGAGATGTGCCAAAACAGATTACAACTAAAGAGAGATTTGATTCACAGACTTGGATAGGGAAAGTTCCAATAATTAAAAGACGACATAATACAGTCGGTGACAGACCAACTACTCAAAGATGCCTTCCTTGGCCTTCTGGTTTATATCACGTCCAACGTGTGGATCGCCGTTTTTGCTAGTCTGTTTGTTTTGAGTGTTTAAAATTTTGTTACGGACTGAAAAGCAGTGAATCCAAAACGCATCAATCCTTAACATCCCTATTTGCATAATCATGATGAGACCACACTTTCAATTGAGGTTTTCAAGTCCAGAAACCTTAGGTCGAAGTCGAACCAGGTCGCTTTTTACGTTCATGGAATTAAGAAATGTAAAAAAATAAATAAAAAGTAAAAATATTAAGAATTAAAAACTACGGGAAATTTTGCCCAATAGGCTGCAGATACATCTGAAAAACACACAAAAAAAAAAAGAAGGGAAGTATGATTTACATAAAAGACGATAGAACACAAACGACAGCCAATTACTCTTTTAAGAGACACACAGGACTCATAGATTTCAATGTCCCAAACCACTTCCAAAGTTTTAAGAAGTCTTTTTTGGTTTCAATTGAGACACCGACTTATCACGAACAATTTATTGACACGCTGACTCCTAACCTTCAATCAAATGGCCATCCAGAATACCCCATGTGAGGGTTATTCTCATGCATTGCTGGTGAACTGCTTCCAGTTCTTCCATTGTGATTAGAGCTTGAATTGGAAGTTCGGAATGGCCAGAAACCAGAGAACAAATTCCGCCTTCCTTGATTCTCCCTTCCGTTGCCATTACTACCAAAACTGTTGCTTCGACTTTGACCACTTGAGCTTTGATGAATACGACTGCTACTTGAACCTTGCAGTGGTAATTCTTGGCGACATACTGGACATGAGTTGTGCTGCACTAGCCATGGGACAATACAATCTGAGTGGTATATATGGTTACATGGCATTTGTCTAGCTTCAGACCCCAGCTCGAATTTATCTTGGCAAACTGGACAGTGTGAATCAGAACGAAGATGCCTCTGTGTGATCCTAACAGTGGGCATAGCATCAATTGCAGATCTCGCCGCTGGGGGAGGGCCACGTCGATCATTAGCTGAAAGCTGCTCAAACAGTTCTTCCAATCCAGGACCTATAAAATAATCACCAGCGTTACCGCGTGCAATGCCAAGGCCTGGAGCACCACCAAAGATTGCTTCGAATCCGCTATTTCCAGACAACCTTAAAGGAATTTGGCCACCAAATATCAGCAAAGGTCCATAACCCTGACCATGCTCAGGAGTTGAATCATATCTTCCCCGAATATCATGGTTATGTCTGTCTGCCATTCGATGCCTCATAAAGGCTGAAAAAGCTTCCATAAGTCCAAACCTCTGGTCATGTTCTTCATCATTGTCCAGGCCAAAGAAATCCAGAGGGCTTACACTCACCATATCATCAAGCTCTTGAACAAATCCTCCACTGCAGTAAAGGCAGACTGCATCTTCCCCTTGCAGGCGAACTGGCCTCCTGCATCTGTAACACCAATGGGTGTTTCTGCCACTTGACATCCTCTCCTCTCTTTCTCACTTTGCAAAGTCTCAGAAGTCAAAAACTAAAACTTGCACCCAGAATTCCACGTAGCTGCTATCCTAGGATACCGGCAAACAAATCAATTAGATAGCATATTAATATAAACCTTTCGTCATCATCAAAGGCCATTTGATAACTTTAAAAAAATTGAGAAGTTTCGTAAAAATATGAATCAACAAAATGGTTTCTCCGATTACGGATTCATAATGTCATGATTCTTACTTATACAAGAAAAGAAGGTTTAAAATAAACTTGTAAATCATATTCAATTGACAGAATGATGTAAAAATCAAACCAAAAATCATAGGATCTGGTAGATAACAATTTTTTTTTTAGGAAAAAAGAAAATTGTTTCTGTAAATTGCGAACAAGAATTATGTGCAGTAGTTGAATTTTAAGAAATACACCTCTCTTAAATGTACTTCAATAACTGTTTTATTCCGAAAAAGAAATGAAATTGTAACTGGTACTAATATCTGGAAGTTTTTGAAGTCAATAAAGAAAATCTATCAGTTTCAAACCGTCAGTTCAAAAATGCACAAAACATCCTGGGAGCACCGTATTCAAGACTTCCCCATTTCTGGAAAGAGAAAACAGTATTCATACATGCCACAGCATAAAGTTTGAAGTTTGAGAAAGCACATGGTGAAAGTGAATAAGGAAATGTAAACAACAGAAAGCAACAAAAAATGCGCAGACAGATGCAGGATAAAAGTCTATAGTAGTAAATCTCTTCCAACCCCCACCCAAACCAATAAAATTACATGGGAACTTCGGACATACCATCAGTATCAAAATAGCTATAGCTGTCCATACATTTTGGTTAAGACCATTAAAGAAAATGAAAGCCATCATCACAATGGATACTTAAAAATGGATACAATAACTTATTCCTCAGATCCAGAGTATGGTGATGTGCTGCGAACAGTCATAATAGCACATTCTAAATGATATAACTCTATCTTTAAAATCCACGCAGGTCACTTCACTTGTGATAGACCAATTCTATGTTACATATGCGATGGACAACGTGTTATCTCAGAAGCTAGATAATAAAAATTACTGAAAATCACACTCTTCGATGCATTCTCAGCTTGATATTAGTTGTTGATCATCAACAAGAAACCAAACTGTTAAACAGCAACTGCTAACATCAATTTACAAAATAAAAAGCAAAAACAATGATACAATTCAAAGTCAGAATCCAAGCTATGCTTCAGTTATTATTTAATCTAACAGAAACATAAAATTTACGAAAACTTTCAACTCTAATTTATTCATCTTCGTCATTAAAATGATCGGTTAAAAACTGAATTTATTCAATACGAAAAATTAATTTCTAAATTTCGTTTTAATTTCCGCAATTTCTCAGCAACCAAACGGAACAGAAAAACCTGAAACGATGACGTCATTATTATTGAAAATCGAACGAGAGATTACATGAATCAAAAGATACGAAATCGGCGCGTACCTTTAAGAAGAAACGCTTCGATTTTTTTTTTTTATGACTTGTTGAGGAGGGAGAGGGAGAGAGAGAGAGGAGAGAGAAACCCTAGGCTATAGGCTGGAAAATGAGAAACGGAAAATGTGAATTTGAAGATTTTTCTTTTTTATTCTTTATTTTCGATGTTGCTATTTCTGTTTTTAACAGATAGACTTTCGAGAGAGTGAGTGAGTGGTGGTTCCGAATTTGCTAGCTAATTTACGCCAGGTACGTGCTACGCTCACTTTCCCTTACACGTCATTATCACAGGCGCTTTTGGTCTTTCCCAAGCTACATCTAGTTTACTTCTTAGTAGTTTACTTCCAAGCATTATAGAATTTATCATCACCCAATATTATTTTTTATTTTAAATAAATATTATTAG
The DNA here is from genome assembly GCA_030449905.1 of Luvunga scandens. NCBI lineage: Eukaryota > Viridiplantae > Streptophyta > Magnoliopsida > Sapindales > Rutaceae > Luvunga > Luvunga scandens. Next base: position 5,638,512 of record JASUUG010001265.1, read on the forward strand.
GATATTTTAAAATTATATCTTTACTCATATCCAGCTTTTTTTTTTTTTTAAGATGGAATCTAGTAACGAATAACATATAAACAAAATAACGTCAACTTAATTTCTTATATTTTGAGTTTATACCTATGATTGATTAATTAATACGTAATTGAGTTAGATGGAAGAATTAACTTTGGGGTAATTTTTTTTTATGAGATGTTTGTGAAAAATCAAATTAAAGCTCTAGAACTTGGGAAGAACGTAAGTTGATAAGACAGGATTATTAATTCTCAAATAAATGACCTTCTTTTGAATGTCTACAAATATTTATGAAATTGTAAAAATTATTGAAGAGTTAAAACGTTGGCCGTGGGCCGCGGGCCGCGGCGGGCTGTGACATTTTGGGTTTTCTTCTTTTAAACAATTTTCTTGAGCTACGTCACGAAGCAAAAACATTAATAGGTTTTGCCCTTGACCGAGTTTTTCCTATTTAATATTTTATTTTTCATTTTGTAATCATCAATGAAGTATGAAGATGTCAAAATATAGTCGCAGTCTTGTTATTTTTTACATTATTTTTTTCCAAATAATAATAATAATCTCACGTACAAATTCTAGATTTTTTTTTTGTTGCATAAGCAATTGGCTTATTGGTAGTCAATAGAAATTATCACATTAATTAACATTACACACTTGCACTTTACTTTCTTAGATCTTAATCTATTAAACTCATTTAATGGATCCCAAAATAATCTTCCTATGATTCATCAACGCAATTGACGGAATTTTTGAAAAGTTACAAACACTTATAAACACAATCCAGATGCAAACGCTCGTTTATAGTGAACTATCGATTGCTTTAAATGTAAGTCATTTCTTGGTCATCAATCAATTAGATGGCTTAATTTTATGATTGTTCAACACAATAACCTTTATTAATTTTTCATAATTTTCTTTCCAATGGGGTACCATGGTATTGTGTGCCATAACGAACAAGGACAAGCCGATTTTAAGGGCCCAGCAACAATTTCTCCACGTCATAATGGCGTCGACAACTTTTTGATGTGGGCCTAAATGCCATGGGCTTTTTGCATGCTTTCACAGCAATAATGACAGAGGATAAAAGGATGCTCTAATAATTTGTATCCAGAATGCATTGGCTTTGTCCCCATTTTATTCATCTCTCTATGCTGTTTTGATGCCAAATGATGATATGGGTTGCAAGTACCACAGGACCGCGGTAGGGTTTAGCGACCGCACTCTCTTAATTGAAGACCCGGAGTTTTTGTATATCTTACATAATGCATATTGAGTTAGGAATTGAAAATGAAAAACTTGGGTATAACTGAACTCGGACTTTTTCATTCATGCAGAATACGAGTTGTTCCTCACAAACAGCTACACCATAGTCATTCTATGATTATGAATCAATTGATGTCCAATGTGGTTCCAAGTAATGAAAGGTTTTTCTGGGAAGTTGACTTCCCATGCAGAGACAAATGTGGTTCCAAGTAATGAAAGGTTTTTCTGGGAAGTTGACTTCCCATGCAGAGACAGACTGTATTTTCCAACATAGTATTCCTATTTCCTGCAGAAGCAATAATGAATTGAAGGACAAAAGCTAATAAACAATTAAGAGAAATACTCATGCTTCCTGGAGAATAATCCTATATAACAGCTTATAAAGAAGGGAAAAAAAAAAGGTGTTACTTATAGCCGTCTCTCCTGTCTTGTTCTTCAGCTTCCTTGTTAGCAACTTGAACCGCTTTGATCCAAAGAAATGCCTGTAAGTCATGTCAGGTTAGATGAATAAATTGATGCAACTTATTTTCTCCTAAACTAACAGATTTCCCCAACAGTCAAGAAAATTCTCCCAGTTAGTCAATTAAATGACAAGCATCTTTCTGGACCAATGCTCCTCTACACAAATATTGACAAAAGTTTCACTAAGCCAAAGATACCTCCATACTTCCGGCATTGAAAATGCTGCTTGAACATCAGGAAAGAGATAAAACAAATTTAAAAGAACTCACCGAAGTAGGGAAGCCGGTAAATGCAAAGAATCCGAGCAATGGAGCGTAGAAAATGCTGTCTGAATTGAGAATCCCAAATACTGGGTTCTTGTTCGCATACTCAAAAATCGAACCAATCTGCAATCACGGGTTTCAAAATTACTTAATATTTCATATTTGTTTAGTAGTGAAAGTCTAAAAGATCAAAAGAGAAAAAGATGCAGGAAGCTTACTGCAGCAATTGCTGTGATTGTTGAGGCGAGTAAGTACACATAAAAGGGAATCTCAAAGTTCCCTTGCGATGTGAAGCCTTTGCCTTCATCAGTAGCCCAAGGAGGGGGCTCATCTGAGTTGGGTTTAGCCCAAGAGGGAATAGTTTCTTCAGATTCACTTGACTTTGCTGAACCTTCTGTCGCTGCAAAAACGGAAAACCTATGAGGTGGCTTCTTATTTTGGAAGGCACGATAACTCGGGTTCCTTTTTGCAACGAGTTGATTCAGGATCCTTCGTCCGTCGCCTAGAAATGGCTTGGGATGTGATAGTATTTGTTTTCTATAACTACGGATCAGATTACAACTGCAGGAAGATAATATGGTTGCAGACATCATCACTTCCTTATCTTGCTTCTCCGAACTGTTACCTAGAATTTAACATAATGTAAATTACTCTAAATGCCAAATTGTTATAAGGCTACCATGCTTTTCACCAAATACTACATTTGAAAAACTACAAAAAATATCACGATGATGCAAAGAAACTTCTAAAAGTTACAATCAAAATTAGATTATTATGTAAGAATCGCCATAACAGTTAATTAACTTCTTCCAAAAACAAGACTACTAATACTTTCCAAAAATTATTTCAGTATTTCCATTCAATTACACGAACCTTCGTTGACAGCTGCCGGAGGAACGGTGACAGAGAACCTGCCGCCTGTTGGATAATGAAGAACAATCGTATTATTACTTTTCTTTTTACTATATTTATTTTTTTTAAAAAAATAATAATAACTAACCTACCTCACTTTGACGACTTCACGGCAATGGAGTGAGGATGAGGAGAGTGGCGTCTGTGAGCGGGAAAGAGAAAGTAAATTGTTAACGGTGGTGGCCTCTGCTAGCCCCTGTTCGAGTTATGACATCGATGTCATGTCCAGCCACTCACTCCCTCATCCACACACAAGCCACCACAAAAAATCGGAAAATAAATAAAGATATTTCTGTAATTTCTCACCTCATCTATACAAATTTCTTTTTCTTTCTAATGTAAATAATTTAGAGAAATTATCTATTTGTTTTTACTTGCAATTTCTACTTATCAAATTATGTATGTGTACAAATTGAGCCCATCTTAATACACAACCCTAAGCCTAAAGTATACAATTAATAATTCAAGCTCAACTCAAAAATCAAATAAAATCAATTCTCACCTCAAATATCAACTAATCAAACTAAAGAATTGTTTACACACGCACATAATTTATAAATAATTAGCGAAAAATAAAAAATTACCTGTCATAAATTAGTTTTTATTATTATTGAGATAAATTATTTATTACCGTCATAAAATTTGTTTTAACTTGAAATGTAATATATAACGCAAAAATTAAAAAACTACGATGATAAAGTTGGAAAGGGGAATGAAAATTTGCAATATATAACTATTATAAGACACATTAATATGAAAAAAAATAAAAATTCTAAAAAATTTCATCGTAAGTGATGTAATATTCGTCGTTTATCTTATCTTTAATTTCTGCTAAAAATGATCTTCAACAATGACATAAAACGGATTCACTTGCATTTCTTTGATTATCAAGAGAACAAACAGAAAAAATCTACTAGGAGAAACGTGATTCCCCCAGCACATTTCCGTTTGCCACTTTCATACAGTGGCTTGATGTTTATTAAGGCAGTAAACATGAAACACACAAATACGGTGCAGTATTTGTTTAATCCGAATCAGTCATTACTGCCCTCACTATCAAAGGGCTTAAGCAAACCATAAGTTACTCCCATGGCAACCCATCCTCCAACTAGAACTCTCACTGCTGATACCCTAATCGGTGAGCCTCCAAGGTGAGCTCCAAAACCCCCGAAGAGTACCAGTGCTAACGAGGTAACTATTGCAATCACCACAATCCTAACAATGTATCGAGCAAAAAGAATGGCTGGCAGCAAAGGTACAAACGAACCACACAAAAATGCCAGAGCTGATGCAGCTGCGGCCTTAAAAGGATTAGGCAGCACCTCCTGCAGGTCATCCCTCAGTTCCGGACTACTCGGAAATGTCTTTGCATCTTCTGTAATCACTTTCATCATGGGAGAACGTCCTGGAGAGAAAATTGTGGGCAACTTTGGCTGTGTCTCATGTAGCTTAGTTTCTTTAACGCTGGTGACATCGAGCTTCGTCACGTGCTCGCAGTTGGTAATAGTAGTTGCTTTCTGGATATCTCGTTGGGTTGAAACAGAAACAAACTCTCCGACGGCCATGCTACATGCACCTGCAAGAGCACCAGCTAGTCCAGAGAGGACCATGGACCGCCTGTCCTCCTTTGCTGCACCAACACCAAGCATCAGTGATGTTGTGGAGAGCAAGCCGTCGTTGGCTCCTAAAATGGCAGCTCGAATCCACTGTCCTCGCTGCATTCGTTCCTTCATCATCTCAAGGTTTTCATGATCAGGAGCACAAGGCTCTTGTGTTTGAGAGTAGGCCATGCATATAATATGTACATGAAGATTTCAGACAGATACGGTAGTGGAGTTATTGCCTACTGGCTACTGGAGTGTGGCTTCCGTAGGTGAGACACACTCATGGCACGTGGATATATGTAGAAAGACACACCGCAGATTCCAATTTCGGACAACAACGGGGATTCTTAGGATATATACCTAGTTTACACCGTCAATAGTTAACAAAACACGAACGTTAAAGCCTAAGGCATTCTCGTCTCTTAGTCTTAAAACCTCAGATGACTCGTGGATCTTTTTTGTACTTGAATACATTATAAAACTATATCATATGCTGATGTGTCTTTCCTTATTATTCAAAAGACCGATCCACATTCACATCCCAACTAAGTTTCTCTCCTAAGTTCCTGCCTAGGCAATATAATTGTCACTATATTCAATGTTTTGATTAAAGGCATAGGTATCTTCTACACAATAAGCAAAATACCACCAACAGATATTGATCCCTCTCCCAACTATCATGGGGCTGCGCTTCCGACCAAATTACAAAAATAAAAACTGCCACAAGAGGCTTACACCTAATTTTTAGAATTTACAGCTATTTAGTATCAATGTCGTAATCCACAGGGAGAACATAAATAATGACACTAGCTAGAACCACCTCCTTTTGGTCAGCTCTACCTTTTCACCAAATAAAAATTCCTTAAGTTGCAAGAAGCAATTAAAATTTTTTTTTAAAACAAAACTCTGCTTTACCAAGGAAACATCAGTGTATGTATGTATGTATGTATGTATATATATATAACAGGCTATCAGTATACTTTCTTTTAGGATTATGCCACCACCCACAATTCCTGGTTTCGCCCCATCTTCTGTAAACTTCTTGATGGCATAGCTTAATGCTTATCTAGTTCCAATATTCTGTAATTTGATGAAGTCAAAACAGCTGAAGATCAGCCAACCCAATGCAGAAGAGAAAAAGCCCTCCTCAAAGTCCTTAGCACCTGCATAATTATCCATTGTTAATTGCTGCAATACATCCTAAGGCAAATTTCTCTACTATAGGTATTCAATTTGCAGTGCTGCTACAAGAGATGCATCCTTTCCTTGGACAGAACTAAAATGAGAGACAGCATATAGCATACTGAATACCACAGAACTAAAGATGAAGTTTACCCAGTGAAATCAAATCTCAGTCGGCATCACCAAGTCCATCACTTCCATCCCCTCTCTTGGATATAGGTGTAAAATGAGAGCTGCTTTTCTTCGATTGTGAAGCAATTTCCGCATTCTTCCTCAATACAGCTCCCGGTGAGGGGTATGGACGCTGTTGAAATAGAGGACCCTGAAATTCACAGAAAGATTTTACCAGCAGCACAATAACCCTCAAGGCCTGGTCAGTTAATGTAAAACAATGGGATGACAAACACATGTGCATGCACTTCAGTATGCATGCATACATGCAATGAGAGACACAGGTAAGCTGTCACATGCTGATGCCACTTTGACCAATATTAAGAATTACAAACAATCTGTTGTATTTTTGTGCATCATATAATAAATCATCCTGCCATACAATTAGCATAAAAGTAAGAGTTGGTTCTGTCTCCTTCAGCAAAATTAATCTGGATATAAGTATCTCCTAGTCTAGAACTAAATCTTATCAAACTCAGGCCATCCACAGCAAAATGCTACACTTGGATAAAGTGCTGTTAATCTGGTTTCACCTAGTGATCAGTCATGTTACAACAGGCAAAATTAATCTGGATATAAGTATTCCCTATTCCAAACTAGCTCTGTACTTTAATGCCTACAAATGGGGACAACAAGCGCTATCTACAGCATTATCAAACATCCTTAGTTGAACAAAGATAAAATAAATGTAATCAGTATACCGTGGCAGTGGTGTCAGCTGCCCGGGGCTGCACTCCTTTTAGGCCAACAACCCTGCAGAATTAGCACAGGATTAAACAAGACTACTCAAGCACAATACCAGAACGTATTAAGTGAAAAAAAATTATGATTTACCAGCCACCGCGGGGTGCATCTGAGTAAGAGCTTGGGTCCATGGGATCCAACTCATCATCCTCACTGAAAGCTCGTTTTCTGCTATCTTTTCTATTTCCTCTTCCCATAGGAGGTTTCCAACTGGACCAAGAAACTCATGGTGATACCTTTGTTATTCAAAATGCAAATGCATTACAAGTACGTATACATTATTTCAAATTTTTGCATTTTCTTTTTTCTTTTGGTATTTTGTGATTCCAACTGGTCTTCACTAGGTTCGAACTTTTATGCATGTCGAGTCAATCTGCAACAGAGACACGGCTCTAGGCATTTGCCAAATTCTATTACTGTTCAGACATTCTTTAAGAAAGAGCTAGTTGATTTATAGCCAAGAGCCAAAGTCCATAACATTTGATGATAATACCATCTGAGAGTTATCTCCGTAACAAAAAAACAGCAAGGAAACATCAATTCTTCTAGACAGCACCTAAAGACTTCAGCTAAGTAAACCGAATTAAATGTCTTGTGTGAAATTAAATGTTTTCTCCTTAGAGTTCTTCCATATTCATCTCTTTTTCTGACTATGACAGCTACAATCAATTTGGTTTATAGCAAACCCCAAATCAGTTTACAGAACCTTTGTTTTAAAGAAAGATCAGTTACCTCTGTTTTGGTTCCTTTTTGCCAGAATCTTCTTTGGCATTTGCAGATTTGCTGGGTTGCTGCTGCTTATTCAAATTGGTTGACAAGTACTGGCACTGTGGAAGATTGAGAACTCTGCATAGAAACAGTTTGCAAGAAATTCCTTATCAATGCATTTTTCTTGGAAAACAAAATCAACATATGCTATTTTTATGAAACCCTGAGAGAGAGGATAAGTTTGCATGAGACATCCATGCATTGAATATGTAGTATTATGGATAAAAAGAAGCATTGTGGAAGAAACAAGATTCATGCATTTAATAACTTTTTTCTTACAGACAATGTATCATAATCTTCCACAAAATGTACCCAAAAAAACACTGACCTCCTTTCACTAGTCCTAATAAACCAACTTTGATAAAAGCATTGATCTTGGAATATTAAGCCAAAAACTTAAATCAATTAAAGACGGAAGAAAAATCTAAAATCTCAACTTAGACTTGAGAGAATACATAAATGCGTACAAATTGTAAACTGCTCAAAACTAAGTTTCTTAGTTCAAAACTCATTTAACACTAGAATAATGATGATTCAACCTTCAAAACCTAGCATCTATTGAATGCTACCTAAGAATCCCACAAAAATAAAATCCAGAAGAAGGCCAAAAAATAAATTCCTCTTTCATTGGCTAGGTCAAAATTTAAACAAATTAATCAAGATGGATGATACTGCAAGATTTCTTTAAATAACAATTTTTTAAAAATTCTAACCACCTCATGACATGCACACTGCTATATATTTCATGGTGAAGTATACTAGTACATAGAATTTAGTGAGCAAAGGGTATCATCCTACCTTGTACAGTGATTGCAGTAACCCCACATCTGCACAAGACCTACTCCCCAACCACCACAGTGCAAGCATCTCTCCAGCCCAGATGATGGGTTATCCCAGATCCCATTAGTTGTATCTCTTGAAGCATTGCTATCAGACTGTTCTGAGGCAACAGGCTTTGATGAACCAGGGTGCACCCATTGTGATACATGGGTCTTTTTATTATAGTAATATTTATGTCCTGTTTGTTGAGAGCACAAGTTTAAGATGTTAAGATAAGATGAGAAATTGCATTATCTACTTGAACTTTCATACGTTCGGAAGTTTGATCATTGCATTAGCTTAAAAAAAAAATCGTAATTGTAATTGTGCAGAATTAGAAAAAAGAAATGAATGATGGAAATATGTTGCATAGCAGGCATTATCTACTTGAACTTTCATACATTCGGAAGTTTGATCATTGCATTCGCTTAAAAAAAAATCATAATTGTAATTGTGCAGAATTAGAAAAGAGAAATGAATGATGGAAATATGTTGCATAGCAGGCATACCAGATGTTTCATCTACTGCCTCAATCCAATCTTCCATAAGGGATAAATGTACAGGAGTTTGTGCTCGGGAAGATGTTTCAACAGGTCTTTCCCACTGACTCTTCCCCGTACTTTCATTGTAATAATATGAAGCACCACTTGTAGGGTCTTTTGCCTCCACCTAGATGGTTATTATTAGATGTTAATGGAGGCATGTAAGACAAAACATCTATAAGAGGACTATGTCTAGTGAAATTTTAAATATTTAAAGTCCTGGTAAAGTCAAATCTATCTTGCATTTCTCCCATGATTGTTTACATAAAGGTGTTTAGAACTCTTGAATTGTATATGAATGTTCAAAATCAAAATTCGTGTTCTCACCAAAATCAAGTATACCAAGCCTTTGTTCCTCATATTACAATTGCATTTCCATCTTTATTTAAAAAGATCCAAAATGAAATTTTTTTCAGAAATTTAAAAACATAAGAAATTGAACGAAATCTCATTGTTCATATATGATCTCCTGTCAACATTACATGATTTAAGGAGCAAATTCTATACAGATATGCAGTCTAATAAAAACCAAATTAAATAAGAAAAACAAACAGCAATTGGAACGTACCCATCCAGGAAGCAACTTTTCTCTATTATCAAGTTGAGCTGAAGTACTCTCCAACTCCTGAAATCCAAAAATTTGAAGTAAACTGTTATGAAAATGTAGAAGATAGCTTGAAGATACAATTAGTTCAAACAAGTTGGAAGTCCAAGTAAAGAAGCTTGCAATAAGTTGGCAGTATTAACTTGAGTCACATCTCACAAACATGAATCCGAAGAGTAGGACCATGTGGTTGGGACAAAAGTAAGAAAATACTTCACGTTACTATTTATGGAACAAAAGAAAGAAATTTGTATCCATCGCATTAACGTTACTAAGAACCAATACAAGGGGTCAATAAGTAAAGCTAAAACTAAAGACCGAAACTTGCATTATTAATTCTTGGAGGATCTCCATTTTCTGAGTTATCTTTAAGAATACCCCTTGCTCTCAATCTCTGCTTAAGGTACTCAGGCAATTCTTTAGTTACAGGCTTCTGTTCTGACTCTCCATCCAGTTTGGGATTTTTCTGGTCCATCCCATCATTTCCAGCTCCCAGAGTTCCTGAAGCACCACAAGTTATTAAATACTAATTTACTTCGCAATCAAGAAAAGTAACATGTTTTCACTGGTAAGTCTTACCGCGTACGGCAGCATTAGGCCCCAGGACATTGTGAAAAGCAACGCCACCTGGTATACCATACCCATTTCCAATTTCTATGTTACCTGAAACACAAGAAAAGAATTAACAAACAAATTCTTCCCAGATAAATCTAGACAGAACTACTCAGCTGTTTATGGGGTTGCTGCAAACTGAGTACATCACCATGCAGACAAGCAATGCACAGAAAAAACAATAATTGAACGTCTCTGAAGCTGACATTGCGGCTCTGAAAGCAAGTCTCTTTGCCTTGAGGGGTGGCCTAAGGCTTTGGAGTGAGACAGCACTCATATCTAATTTAGCTTTACTCATGTCCACATAAACTGGATCGCTAGTAAAACTTGTTCCACTTGTAAAGAACAGAAATTAACATCAGCAAAACAAACAGAATCCCAACCTTGATCAGAAACTGTTGGCCTGCCACGCTTTAAAGCCATTTCAGCTCGATGTTCTGAGGTCATCTTCAGTAAGTGCTCCTGCCAAAAAAAAACAAAAAAGCTCATAATAACTAACAATACCATCAAATATAGTACCAGATACGAATAAGAAATATACAAGTTACTTACTTTAAGAGCATTGGGATCACTTCGTTTAGCAAAAATGTCCGCACCATCATGGTGACTAGCACCCACAACTCCTTCCTCTCTGAAATTAAGTTCAAAACACAAGTCATTAAATTAAGACGCCAGATTGTTTACCGATACAAGCCATTCAAATGGGAAGTAAAATGATATCTACCTTTTTCCTTGAATTATTTTTTGGGTTTCAATTTCCTACAAGACAGCGACAAAACAATTACGTCGTCGATTTTTATTTTTTTAAAAATACGGGCAAGGAATAAACAAAAGAGGAAAAGGAAGAGAGTGATACTTGTTCACGAAGCACAGCTTCTCGGGCAGCAGCTTCAATGTCATTGGCGCTGGCGTTGGTGCCGGCGATGTTGTAAATTGATGAATTTCCATATGTATGAGGCGATTGCTCACCCATTATTAAGGCCCCTGCGGCAACCAACTTCAACGAAAGACTTGCTTCTTGCTGTTGTTGGCTCTTGTGTTTCTCTTTGTCAATAATTTCAATTTCAACAACTTATAATTGATGATTCCTTGCTGGGTTTTGTGAGTGAAGAAGAACAATTAGAGAAGGAAGAGTTTTAGTCCGCGGCTAATCCAGGAGGTTAAAATGAATAAAAATAAACTTGCAGAGGGTAATGATCGAACTTATGTAAAAAATGGGGGTCTATATATAAATATATTAATTAGAAATGAGTAGATTCCGACTAGATCCCTACCTTCTCTGAAATCGTTTTTCGACCTGGACCGCCCCTGGCTTTAGTGTTGGGTTTTTGGCCGCAGGGCCCATTGTCTTTTGACCCAATACCCGATTTATATCTCCATTTTTTTTTTATTTTAATTTTAATTATGCGCTCATCATTAGACAACTGGGACAAGCAAATATGAATTTTCAGCACCACAAGATTGCACCTTTATATTATGAGTAATAGAGTTTGTTTCACCCAAAATCCATTTGTTTTAGCTTTTCCCTGTTAAACGATGTTCATAATTACTTACAACTTCAAAAAGAAAAATTTATCTGAAAAAATTATTTAGTAAAACCAAACTCTTCTGATAGTTCTCTACTTCAACATACAAAATTGCGAAGTTTAATTTGAAAAGTCATCTGTTTCTACAGCTCCATCACTAGCCATCCGAGCATCACTTAGCGCGTACATGCTGGAAATTTTGTTGAATAAGAAAGCCGAAACTTAAAAACATATACGACGAGCAAACTCGTGAGATCTCTCGTGATGGCTGATCCGGAAGCAGATCCATTCTGTCTGGGTTCTTGACTAGGGCAAGCCTGCGAATTATACACGAGGACAACTCTAAGCGATGAAGATAAATAAAAAAAACTTTCACAAAACATATTCCGCTCCATCATTGATAGTCACAGGTATTAGACATCAACTTGCTTCCTTTAGTATGCTCAACCCACAGCACTCATAAAATTTTCATTTGCAATTAAAAAATAATAAATAGAAGTGGCGCTAATGAACAGTGTAAATGAATCCACGCCCTCAAGGAAATACCGAACTAGGCAGGATGTTTAATTATCATAAAATCCCCTGATCCAGCACAATTTCTTCCAAGTTCACAAAGAACCAGTTTATGGAATTAACAGCAAATATCAAACAATTGAGCAAAAATTATTTTTGAGAAAACAAAAACACTTGAGACAGCATATATATGTTGCCTGGTTGAAAACACTTCGTCGTACAAGGCTAGGCTTGCGCTAAAAGGAACTATTTTCGAGTCATGTTGATCCCATTATTTTGAAGATTTTTAAATTCCATTTTCTCTAGGTCTCAGGAAACCAGCTCCTCAGTACCCTTTGCCGTCAGAAAATCATTATCAATCATACCAAAGGACCTGTAAATTCTTTACTTCCGGCGAAACCGTATATAGTTTAGTCCAAGACTCAGACTTGCCAAACTTTGTCATCACCCATCTGCAGTATCGGTTAATTGGCTGAAGATCCGTATTGCAGCAAACGATCAGGGCAAGCGAGTCCCTTAACTGTGCCACGGTAACTTGAGTCTTATGTCCATCAGGAAGATAGTTCGGAAGCAACAACTCTGGAATTTCCTCAGAACCAAAATCAATTGACAAAACATCTGATACAGGCATGCAGGCAACCAATGGACGGCTCCATTGACAAATGCCATCGAAACCTCATCAAGCCAATAGCTTTCTACGTTAATTCCAACCGTCATCCACAAATTGGCGCTCAGCGAGTAAACCTCAACTTCAGCTGGTTTCCCACCGAAGAAACCCACGTACAAATGCTCACAATCTTGAAGTCATTACTCTTTTTGTCAAACCCAAACCCAAGAGCCAAGGCAGTTTTACGATCCTCCAAATGGGGAGTTGGAGGGTCGCAAGAACTCTGGCTCCGAAGAATCCTGAGCTTCATAAATCATAATGGAGGGATTCCACAAGTATACAGTTCGACCAAAAGACCGAGAATCGGACAAACAAATCAGCCCTTTAGAACAACCACCAAGCCTAAACAGTTTGGTCTCGCGCTCACTAGTAAATGGGATTTCAATACTTGAATGCTCAACGTAATTCTTGTCAAGTATTAAGGCGAACGCATCCTGGCCAGTAGCGCCAGTCTTATGATGAAAAAGAAATCCATTACCATTACTATTATTATTATTATTATTATTATTATTGTTAAAAGTGAGATGTGAGGAAATGAAATTAGGGTTAGTGATCAAGGGACCCCGTGGTTCGCAGACACTCGTGTACACATCTAATAAGGTCAGTGGCTGGTAACCGGACAAGGATGTTATGTAGGATATTGTCAGGAAGATATAACTGAAGACATTTTTAAACATGTACATCAACTGAGAAAATTTTGCAGTCACGTAGTTGGCCCTCTGCGTGTCCCTGTGCTTCGTTCCATGTCACTACTCACTAGTTCGCTACTCGAGTACAGCGACGATCGCTCGATCACTGAATAATAACTAATAATATAAGAATAACAATAGCTTCTTCACTAAAAGGCTCAAAAAAAACAAAACACTTGGCCCATGGGCCTAGTTGGACTATTAATGGTCCTTTACCTAAATAAAAATGAAGCAATGAAGCAAATATTAAATATCAACATCGTCTCTTCTTGTTTTCTGTTGTTTTTTATTTTCTTTTTGGTTTTTAGTTTACAAATAAAAATATATAATCTTCAACGTCTAATAAATTATATGAACAACTTTGAAAGCCTCATAAATATGTCTTTGCACTTAAAAATTAATTTCACAAGGCTTGAAATATAATTTACCAAATCAATGTGTAATTTAAAACTTGGCAAAAATCAAAGAATCGGAGATTGATTTGAGCTCGCGGTACAATAATTTAAAAACATTAAAAACAAAACCTAAGCTTGCGTATTCAGCTTGCCTTTGAATCTTGATGAATGAATGGGCGTCCTTCAGAAGGTAATTTTTAAGTTAATTGTGATTTGGGCTTTCTTTTCTTTTCTTTTTTTCCAATCATCCTTTTCTTGAGCTAAACGCATAGAATAAAGTACCCTGTCATCTTTTTGTCCAAAGTGGCTTTCACTTTTCATTTAAGTTTGTTGTTGTTGTTGCTCTTTGTTCTATTTTTGGGCCAATTTGATTCCTTCAATTATCAACTTGATCTTCAGGCAACGGCCTAAGTAGTGGGAGACAAGGGAAACTTTTAGAATCTTCTCTCTCTCGTTTATATTTGCTTCTTTATCTTTTGATCAAAGCTATTTTTTTTTTTTTGTAGATTTTTATTTTTAAGATTAAGTGCTCACTCCATCCCAAGTTGCCAACAAACTCTCTCCTTTCTCAACTTTATATTTTCTACATTCTCTTTGTTTAGCTCATTAAGTTTTTAGAAGTTTAAGCTAAAACTTGGATGTTTATCTTTAGGTCGCACAAGTAAACCATTGATATGATATAATAACATATGCACCCACTCCACATTATCTCATGCACAAGCGCAAATGGAAAAAAGAAAAAAAAAAGAAGAGGAAAAAAGTCCTCTAAGAGTAGTGTGAATGAAAAAAATTAAAATGTATGTAATACTACTATAAATCATCCTCTATGCAAAAATAACATCCAGATGGTTTGAAGAGGACAAGCCTTTGTGAAAACACTTACATTAAATAATATTTAAGAAAAAAATACATTGATTCATTTTAATTGAAATTTTCAATTTCAATAGATAATTTTGTTTATTTTATTTTTAATCGAAACATTAAAAATGAAGAACCACCCATTATTTAGATAGTAACTCACTTTTCTTCTCACACATGTTTAATTGCCTTTGTACATATCTGTGGAAGAGTATTCTTCCAAATATTTGAAATAGATTGATCCTATTTGAAAAAAAAATATGAACCCCACCAAGGATCCCTACCTCAACTCCATAGTCCCACCAAAATAAAATTTTGGGATGACTTTATTATTAATTTAATTATTATTTATTCTTATGTGGAACTGAGTTAGAGACTGTATAATTAAAATGAACTCTCTATCATTACTCATTCTATTTCGACGTAATGATTGAGTTGCTCTATACCAGAGAGCACAATAAAATAAAATAAAAAATGAATGTTTGCAATTATTTCCTTTAAGAAAAAAACAAAAAATAAAAATAAAAGTGAGATTCTGAATTAAAGTAAGTATGTGGGGTTCAAGTAGCATCTATGAAAATGTGAACTTGAGTTTCAAATGAACTGGATCAAACGTCATCAACCGCTTTCTTAATGGTAACCTTTAAATTTATTCTAAATGTTTTTTTCTTAACAAGCATAAAGTGTTGAAGGATATCATTATATTTATTTAACATTTGTAGGCAAATGCCAAATTTTACAACCTAAAACAAGCTAATTAATTACATCTGGCCTAACAAGCAGAAACCATGGCAAAGTCTATGTCTACGGCATGCATGGTGTAGTAATTTAGAAACATCAAGGAAGGTGACAACGAACAAAAGCAATCAATTCAAAACGATAAGGATTTTTGAATGAAAAGAGATGATACAATTGAAAATTTGTGTGGCCAAAGTGCTTCCCAAACAACACGAAAGAGGCCCACAAGGGCTTTTGTAGAGAGAATAAAGAAATGAGGTCATCAATGCCAGCCATGCGAGCCTTAGGCTTATCAATAAAGGAAGAAAATGTCTTTTGTGGACGGATCCCCACTTCATGTGTTACCATCACTCGCAAATGAATTGTCGACGCAAGAACCAAATGCGTCAAGCAAAGCTGTCGTTTGAGTCACAAATTGCCCTTTCAATCCCTCATTTGGTTCGCATGAGTAGTTTTGAATACATTCAAATGCCCCCAACAAATTTTTAATGTCAGATGGGCGTCTCTGTTTATTTTAAAAGAAGAAGAAGAAGAGGATGTTTAAAGTAATATTTATGCCTCCGGAGTATAATTAGAGTTTTTTTTTTTGTTTATCTTTTGTACCTAGATATTGAGACCTGACAGAAAATAGTGTTCTTTATCAAATGCGATTGTCAGATGAGAATGACTGTAATTGACGCATTGCTCATACAATTATAGGTATTTAGCGTTGAGGCAATTGTTGTGTATGACAAAAATCGGGCACATCAATGGAGGGTCTGTTCATAATTGGCATATCCCCATTTGCATCCCGTCTTTTCCCTATTCCACCGCAGCTGATGGGATACACCTAAAACCAAACAACCTACTGCTGCTACACGCGGCACACGTGTGCATGCGTAGGGAGCGGGCGGATAGGATTCTTGCGAGACTCCACTCCCGTTTCGGTTTGCTCGGGCCTCCCTGGCCCAACTAAAGTTCCCCAAAATTATTTTTTATTGCCAATTTTGTAAGTATTTAGATGCCAGTTTATTCATTTATATATATATATTGTATTCTCAAGTCAATGCCAGACCCACATAAATCGCGTCGATAATGGTGCTCTGATATAATAATCCTGGATCGGGAATCTGTATTTATAACTACAGTTGTTGACTCAGACCAAGTTCAAATTCATGTAGTTATAATATTAGTTCCGGGAAAATGTTACAAATTCATGGAAAAGTTGAAATTTATTCGTCTGTAGCGTAATTTAAAAATGGGAGATATCGGATTATATAAAACCAGTGACTCAAAATTTCAAGTAAAAAAATTAAATTAATCTAACCCTTTAAAACTGATCAAACATAATTTAAAACTTTTTTCGCATAATAAAAGTGAGATTCCTTTCAACAATTGCATATTTGTTAACTCCTATTACTTGCAATATCTTAAATTTTACTTATTTATTATTATTTTGGCCGCAACACATGATCAATTGCATTATTTGGGAACAAAAAGAAAAAAAGAAAGAATCATATGATATTCAAACGCAGTAAAAATACGTTTTGTTCCATAATAATCACGGACATGCAGTGGCTTGTTTTACTGAGTTGATAAAACCTTTTTAATAATTTTGCTCAACCCAAGATGGAGGCATCATATCTTGATTTCCTTTACGCACAACAGCTCGATCAATATAACTAAATGCAAACGGCGTGTCGTTCTCGGTGCATACGATGTTTCCTCATATGAACCACTTTTTTTTTTTTTTTGGGTTTCTTTCTTATTTATCTATTGTCAAGAACATTTTTTTATTAACATGTAGCTTTCAAAACCCTGATATTGGTTATCCATGGGGAAAAAAATAAAAAAAAAAATTAATTCTTTTATTTTTTTAAAATTATATCTATATAACTCAAAACAGTGAAAGACATTCCTGTTCAATTCATGAGAGGAAATAAATTAGTAATATATGTATAAATAAGGATTTTTACTAGCATTTTTGGCTGGAAATAACTAAACGTCGTTACAACAGCGTAAGTGAAGTGGCTGAGGCCTGGTAGCCGAGCCGAGCCGAGCCGAGCCGAGCCGGGAGAGGGAGAGGGAGAGGGGGAGGAGTATTCTTGAGGAACAAGACTGTCACCTGTCAGTGTACTGGGAATAAAGGCAGAGCTTTCGGTGTAAGCATCAAGTGTCAAGTCAATATCCTATCTCTATCTGTACTAATTTTGTAATTTGTTTAAAAGTATTACTTCTACGTCACCATTTCGTCATGCCACCTCACCTCCTAACGTAATTGCTGGCGCCTTCTTTTTATTTTTATCTTTTATTTTTTTTTTTTTTGGTCATTTTTTGAATTTCAAATTTCATCGTCCTTCTAGAATGGTTACTTACACTACTGAATTCTTTATTGTTCATTATTTTGAGAGGTCAATTGAATAATGGGTGCAACGACATCACAAAAATGAGAAGCTGCCCATCTTAAGGCTCAGAAGAGGATTTTGAGTTACAGTTATGTGGTATCAAAGAAACCTTTTTTTTTTTTTTTTTAACAAAAAACAGTAGTAATAATTATAAAAAGACGAGTTCCAAATAGAGGAAGGCAAGAAGCATTCCTAAAGAGAGGGAGAGCATAACGAGGAAAATTAACTAGAAAGGAGCATCACACATATAGCCGTATAGGATTGCAGACGCATCGACTCCGACGCTACCTAATCCCTTCTTGAGAATCTCACCTTCGCCGTGTGGGTCCTCCCTCCAATTCGTATCATGTTACTTTATTTTGTTTTTCGTGAAGAGTCTTTCTATTTTGCCATCAGTTTATCTTATGTTGACAGAATAATGCCAAGTGCCAGCATTAACGTACCCTTGATACTTGTGGTTTGAGATCTACGAATCTAATCAACATATTTCATCATTCGAAAATATTTTTTTGTTTTGTTTTTTAAGATAGGGGAGAGAATAAATATCAAATTAATCTTTTAATTTTTATCTCTCTTAAATTTAAACTCAAACGATCAACTATATAAAAAATTTAAAGATCACACAATTAACATTTTTCTTATAAACTCTTTAGTCTTAAAAGACTATTAGTTATAATCTAAATATTGTTCTCTTTAAATTACTCTTTTAAGACTAATTGAAAAAAAAAACAAAATTATCTACGAAATAAGATAAGTTTTATATATTAAATCGTAACATCTTACCATCTTACTTAGACGAATATGATCTTATAATTTGTAATGCTACTGTGGTTTGGATACAATTTTGAATCATGAGATGGAATTGAATATAATTTTTGTAAGTATATTATTATTGTTGTTGTTGTTGTTATTACAACAACAAAAGCGTGATATTTGATTAAGACAATAATGTGGCGTGGTGTTCACAAAGTTGATGTACAAAAATATATCACAACGCTTGAAAAGTTAGAAGTGTAGCAAGCACTTTCATTACTATGGTTTTGCTCTGCTTGAAATGATCTAACTTTATTGAATGCAAAATGTTGATTGATATAAAGATCTGAGATACATATGTGATTGAAGCGTGGATAGAATCATAGACCAAGGGATGCCGTCTCCGAGTTTTAGTTATAGTTCCCCGAAGAATTAATCGAGTGAGGAATATCATGTCCACTAAAGATTCGTGATGATTAATTAATTGTCGCTCATCTGGTGACGGTTCTAATTGGTGGGAAACGTCATTTAAACCTCACAGACGAATGAAAAAGAAACTCGGCAGACACAATTGTAATTTGCAAATTTGAATGAAAATAATTTAATTTGAAACACTTGGAAGGATTTTGAATATACACTATTCGCAAGTCATATCATGGATCCAATCCAGGATCAATAATTGACGGTAACGGCGCAATTATAATATCAAAAAGGGCAAACAAATCATAAAAAAAAAGGAATAAAATAAAAATAAAAATAAAGGGATAAGGACTGAAGGAGGAGAGGAGGAGGGTGTCAGAACGCGTAAACAAGGACGCCAATCGAAGCGACGCGGCTTGACCGTCAAAATCAAGTCACTCACACTCCCTCACACTGTCTCACAGTCTTTTAACACCCGCAGTCGACTATTCACTAAACCATGGTTAAATATATATTTTGTTTTCTTTCCGTACAGCACAACAACCGACACGTGTCCCTCCCGAAAAACGCGGTTTCTCTCTTCAGCCCCCGCCCGGCTTCACCGCCCTATTTATTTCCCATCTCTTACTCCCTTCGTTCCTCCCATTTCTTCCTCATCACTCTCTAAACAAACTCACAATGAACTGAAGAGAACCCCCCCCCCTCCCCCCCTAAGGCCCTGGCCCGATTTGAAATATCATCAGCCCTTGATTACACCAGATATTTACGAGAATGACATCCTCCGAAAACTTACCCAGCGTCGAAGCCTGGTCGTTTCGTACGGCCTTCGCTGATTCTTGGCTGTCCGAAGCCTACGCACGCGACACCGAAACCCTTACCAAGGCCCTTCAAAAAACCTTCTCTAACAACAACAGTAACGATATTATTAACTCCGTCACTGAAACGCTTGCTTCCGATTTCACTGCGCCCTTCGTCGCCCCCGAAACCCCCACTGCCTCTAACGTCTCGGGCTCCGACCCCGAAACTCTCCCGAAACGGCAACGTACTACCACCGTTGGCGGCCCGAATTCTGGGAAAATCACGAAGCGGAAGGCTCGCGCGTCGAAGAAGACTCAGACGACGTTCATAACGGCGGATCCGGCGAACTTCAGGCAGATGGTGCAGCAGGTGACCGGCGCCCGGTTCGGTAGCGCGCAAGTGGCCGTGGCGCAGGTGCTGAAGCCGGAGCCTCAGAGGCCCAGCGGCAGGTTGCCGGGAATCGGCGGTGGGTGCTTGCCCACGCTTGACACGTCGGCCTTTTTGTTGGATCATCACCAGCAGCTGGGCCAAGCTCCCGGGTCGGGAGTCGGGTCGGTTCTCGGGTCGGGTCACTTCGATTTCCAAACCTCGTTGGTGGGTGATGGTGCAAGTACTACTGGCTTAGAGTTTGATGCTCTGTCCAACTTTCCCACCCTAGAGTCGTGGAAAGTCATGTGACCAATTTACTGTTTTTTTTTTTTTGTTTCCCTTAATTTTAATTTTATGAATATGTTCTTTCCTTTTGCTTTTTTTTTTTTTTTAAAAAAAAAAATGCTTTTAGGGTGGTAATATTTGTAATGGGTGATGATGGGGTCTGTTTATATATTGGGGGACATTTTGTTTACGAGCGTAGATCTTTAGCGATGCAGTATAGTTTTATCTTTAACGGTGTAATGGGTTGTAAGGGTACATTAGTAGAATCAATGAATGGGAATGGTGCTTATTTTTAGTTCATGTTCTGCTACAATTAACTACAAATGTACTGGATTACTGTTTCCAAGTTTTATGGACATTACTAACCCATCTTTTTCAATCTGCAAGATGTAATAAATGCCCAAATTATTTATGATGATGGCCAAAATGATCAGGCAATGATGGTATTGTACTTGTTTGGTTCTTTGAGATTTGTGTCCCCCGCAAGCATAAAGTATGTTTCCGGCGTAGATCTCCAACTATATCAAGCGAAGCGAGATGGTTCATAAGAAGAACTCGGCGTATAGCTTTTTAGGATTCATTTGCTGAAGGTGGCGAACAATCCGAAAATTGGACACCTACCTACCCACCCAGTACCTCCTCGGCTCTCTTCTCTTTTGGCTTGTGAACGATTTTGGAAAACTGCTAGAGAAATTGGTAGATGATGGACGAAATTACAATGCTGTCACTGGGTGAAATTATAGTAGTATTTTGATTATTTTGTTTTTTTTTTCCCCCCAGTTAATTCTGAACTCCTTTTTGTTTAATTTCTCTGTCTAAAACTCAGTGCTTGAGATCTAGTGAATACCTTAAAGTGTTAGATTATAGAATCGTGTGTTATTATCTTACTCCAAGCATGTCTTCAATAGATGAGAATTGTTATTTCACTTGATGCTTATTTCAATAGATGATTAATTGTTATTTCACATAATTTTTAATATCAATTTATTTGACTAATTGAAAGAGAAAAAACAGAAAGATTTTTTTTTTTTCAAATTTGTAATTTGTAATTTGATTGTAAATATAGACAAATCCGTAAATGTAAAATCCAAATAAAACAAGAAAAAAAAATCCCAAATTAAGTACTCTGTTGCAAAATATGAATTTGCCTATTTGGAGTGGTTTGTGCTAGCTTGGCGAATTGAAAGATCAATACCGGTCGCTCTCAAAATTTTTGATCCATATAGACAATAGCATACAGGAACAAAAAAAAAAATATAATAAATTAGGTGCTCTCCAATTCTAAGCAAATTCCCATTCATCTCATCGCATTATCTACTGCCATTTACTTACTTGGTTGACTTTTCGATTAAATTTTTTATTCTTTAATCAATGTGTTATTAGTTATAACAAAATTAACGAATCCCTAGCATTTCAAGCATATCAGCTTATAAATATGAACTAGCCGGGAGTGCAAATTTACTTAAAATAATGTAAATTCTTAGACGTGTGAAGCCGAACGTGCAATCAAAACAGATTAATCTTTTTGACTTTACAACAAGCGCCGAATTTTTAACAAAACCAAGAAGTAGTGTAGCAGGGAAGGGGATCTTGATTTTCCAAATAGCCATAGAATAAAATCGAATCCCATATCCGTTGCAAAATTTCTTTAAACCTCACCAATTGACTTCTACGCTAGATGGTAAGTGCTGAGTTTAATAATTATTCGACCCGTTTGTGTTTCCTCGATTTAAATTAATAAATGCTTAAACTAAGCCAGTTACATTCACTTGGATTCAGTCTTCTAGAAATTTGTTATTCTTTACAAATTATAATATATGAAAAAAAAAATACATATCTAGTGTTTATGGTGATCTGGTGGATGTGTTAGCACCCGTGATTTGATTAATACAATTTATGTTCAATAAACTGACGTGGAATACATAAATAAAATTGTGTGCAAGTGCTTTCGTAAGTCAAAAGGTCTCTAAAAATTAAATTAATCCTCTATTGGCGTAGACTTGTGTCTCGACAACCTCTTTTATTCTTTTCGAGTCAAGCCAATTGTTATGTTATCGATAATACATTTCTTTTTTAAATAATGAATATTATTATAACAATATGTCCCCCTATTTTATTTTTATTTTTATTTTTTTCTGAAAATATGCCTTTTATTAATTTTTATAAGTAACTAGTTATGTTATAAAAGTGATATTGTTTTTTTTTTAATTTTTTTATTACCCAATTGAAAGATATTCCAATCCGTTATTTAATTATGTTTAATATTTTAGTTGTGTTAAGGACAGCCCAACTTTCTCTCACAAAATTTTTTTATGAATGAAAATTGAAATAACTCAGCAATGGTAATGTGAACAGAACTTAAAAATTCAAACTTTTGCACCATATAACCTACAAGATTTGATCACTAAAACAACTACCACTTACATAAAACTTTTTGTTAGCAAATTAATTTAACTAAAGAAACTTCTTTCATGAAGTGCAAGTTGTACAATTTTAATTCATATGTATTTGATAATAACATTGTATGTGGGAATTTGGGAATGAGTTGACAATTTTTCCAAGAATGAAGTACTTGATTTAATGTTTATGACTCGTATTTCTTAACTAGTTATTTCAATGAGTAGCTTCATATTATAGTGCCCTTGTCACAATTCTTTTTCCGTTCAACAACTGATTTTAGTAAGTAGTCTCTTCTAATTAAAATAAATGAAACTAATTAAAAATAATTTGAGATACTTTATACCTTGTTTTATTTTATTAATTAATTTATTTCACTTTATTTTAATAGATTCTAAAATTATCTTAGAAAACATGAAAACATCAAATCTAAAAACCTATCAAACATCAAATGATAAAAGAGATATAGAAAAAATTTTCGTAGTCAATGGTCACACATTTTAGGGTATATTTAAGATTGAGATACTGTAACTTTTAAATTACAGTTGTGGAAAAAAACTGTAAATATAAAATAAAAGTTAACAATATATAATAAATAATAATTTTAAATAATAATTTTAACAAAATTATTAAAGATAAATAAAGTTTTATCATACAAGTGAAAAATCATATCAACATATCTTTCAAGTTATAGCAGTTAATCTTTACCGAACATTTTAGTGTTGTAGTTTTTAAAGTACAACTATCCAATCTCAATTTCAAACGCACTCTTGGTGTGAAATAAGCATCTTCATTTTATTTTTTTCCTGAAAAATTTTATGAAAATATCTTGCATAAATTTCCCCTCTTTTTTTTTTATTAAAAACACAAAATAATTGCTGAAAAACAACAGTAATCAACAAACATTTTGATTTGATTAAAAGGACATCAACAATTTGCATGATATGTGTCTCTATTTCCCTTTTTAAGTGTATGAAAGAATCTACTCCCATTTTACAAATGGCTTTGTGGGCAAAAACATTCGGGTCACGAAGTTCTTACATTATTCGAAGCTAAGGTGTATAATTTTTCATTAAATTAAATAAGTCCCATATCTAGAAACCTTCATTGAAATGATCAACTGATTCTTTTCTACTTTAAAACTCTCACTTCAACAAGTAAACACAGCTTTATTGCTTAGATTTTCAATCTCTTTAGAGTTGACAAAGGATTTTTAAGCACTATATCTTTTACAATATTCGCTTCATTATTAATATTTAAGGTTTAGAACCAAGATAGACAATATTCTAACAAATTAAAATGCCAGAAAATGCTTCTCATTTTAATAAAATTAAGTACTTGTTTAATAATTCCAAAAAAAGTACTAATTTAATAGAAATTTACATTTTACTTTATTAATTGAGAAAGTAATCCCAACATCAACTTGAGTTGATTTAAATAGATTAAGGTCGTGTTTGATACTGAAGTACTAAAACTTTTAAGTTATTGTGGTTGTAAAAAGAAAATAAAAATTAATAATATGTAGTAAATATAATTTTTAAATAATAATTTAAAGAATTAGTATAAAAATATAATAAAATTTTAATCACATAAATATAAAATTAAATTAACTTAACTTTTAATAATTAATGTTTATTAAATAATTTAGTATTATACGTTAAAAGTTATAATCACCTAATCTAAATCCTAAACCAGGCCTAAAATTTAGTTAAAATCAAAATTTTTAAATCAATTGGTTTTGGTTCAATTCGTGAGTTTTGGTTCAATTCGTGAGTCTTTTAAATTGAACCAAAATCGAGCAAAAAGACAAATAAAATCTTCGCACATCCGATCCGATTTGATTGGAACCCGAACTTGCAGAAATTGTAAAATGAAAATCCAATGATTTTAGTTACCATTTAATCTTGAACTTGAAAAGTGTTGGGTGGAGTGCAGGCTTGAGAAATCTTGTGGGACAAGTCAGAAACGGTGTGCTGTACTTGATTGTACATTTTTGTCGTATTTGTCTTGACTGACAGAGACTCTGCTTTTGCCACGCCATCAACGCCCACATTTATTGCACTTTCCTTACGGGTCCCCAGCATGTGCAACGTGTAGATAATCTCTTGCGTCTAGTGTACAACAATAAATTATTTCCGAATCTTAGACCGTCAATTATCCTCTAGGTGAAATCCAACGGTGCAAGCTAATAGCGTTGACTGTTGACTGCTGACCGATCCAGTCAACTCAGAAAACGATATCTGCAGCCTACTAGTTGTGGTAACATGATAACATGACAATAAATCAAACAATCATCCAACCCCCACCTTATTCAATGGGCTAAGTAAGATTTTTTCTATGAAAACTTGATATTTCTTTTTCCCCCTTTGAAATGTCTATGTTAAGTATTGGAGTCCAAAAACAAATCAAAATATTTACACAATACAGAGTAATGGTTTTGCTTGTATAACTAATAAATCATACTTATTCAACGAATTGTTATATTTCTATGAAAATAATATAATAATTTGGTTTAAATTTTCATTCGGTTTAAGCCAAACAAAAAATAAAATACAAGCTCAAATTGTCCAAAAAAAACAAATTTCCAAGAAAAATTTGAATCAAACCCAGTTCGATGTATTTAGTTAATTCATTAAGTTTACTTCAATTGGGTTTGACCTTGTACAGCTGTAATTAATGCGAGGCTACTTCTAATCTTAAGCATCTTGTAACATAAAATGTTAACCAATCCTATGAGAACTTACTAAACATTCTTTCTAACATAAAACATAAAACTCTTAAAACGACAATTTTGATAAAAACATTACCATTGGCATGCATTATAATACTTATATTTAGCATAGCCAAGTCTCAATTTTTTTCCTTTAAAAAAGGAGATTCAAAATAGGATGCTTCAGTTGTTGTGACATTTCATGCAAGAAAGTGAAGCTGTGGTGTTCACGGGGGGCATATCATAGTGGGAGAGGTTGTTGACCTACAAGATGATGGGGGCCCTCCTTCCGCGTAGAGACAAGTCTTTCGGGTCCACTGACTGGTGACGTGTCCTCTGACTTTTGTCTGTCGTTTTCATCTGTCACTGTTATCTTTAACGTTGCCGTCTAATCTTTTCCTTCTGATTGACCACCGATGCCCGATGGTCTCTCCGTTACCTCATGCTTGCACATGCCATGCCGTCATATTTATTTCTAATTTCAATTCTTTTTGCAATAAATATTTTTGGCTTAGGTTTTTATTTTCATCAACAAATATTCATAAAATGTAATAACCATGTATCAGTGCATCACTTCAAAATTCCCCCAATACACAAGGAGAGAACAAAAACCCCAGAAGCGGTTCCGTCCATTTACCTATTAACACTGCTTTGTTTATCTTTAATTTACGCAGCACCAAAGTATACCAGCACCACAGCAGTAAACAAGCTGCAGCAATGAAAATTCAGAATAAGGGAATTTAAAAAATAAACGTCAATCAAGGTCTTGCATTGACAAACTTCTTAAGAAGGGTTGACACGGTAATTAAACTACAGCCTGGCAAAAATGGGCTGACTGCATTGACCTGCATTCCATGACAAGTGCAAAAACAAATAGCAGCATAATTTCATGCTCTTAGATCACAAGTTTCAGCTAAGCAACAACATGAAGACCATAAAAAAACCAGAATCTCAAGCCACATCCTTTTAGATGAATACATAAATTGAATGGGATTTCAAGAATTTTCAACTTCTTCACGAAAATACAAATCATGGACAACAGAACATCAGTAAATGCATGGAATATCAACGAGAGTCCTTCACTTTCACAAACCTATTTCTGGAGGATCTCTTTGTGAGCTTTAAACGAGAGGATCACATTCCACACTAGAGCAATAACATTAGCACCAAGGACCTGAAATTTACCACATGGATGAAACATCACGTCCAACTACCAATGTGGCAGATAATGTGAGAGACTGGAAAAAGGATGAAGTGACTGATTCTAGACAGCAAACAAGTGAATAACATAAGAAACTAGCACAATCAATAAACAATGTTATCAAAGACGGATTTTTGAATATAGATTCAGGTCCACCAGCCCAAAACATGACCGTGAGATGTCTCCTTTGATTGTATTTGATTTGGATAGAAAAACTTGATGGCTAAAGGTTGCGCTTATAGTTCGTATCTGAACGATGGGTCAATAGAGCAGCCAAGAATGAGCATTTGTTATTTCCATGCTCTAACCAACTACCTTTTCAAAATGGAGCAACAAGCTGGCCATTTTCATTAGCCAGGTAAAGAGCTTATCTCATAACATCCCAAATTAGACAAGCAAAATGATGTGTTTGAAGTGTTAATATATACAGAAATACTATTTCCAAGATAGGTTACCGCATAAACATGTTGACCTAAGGGGCTAAACGACAGACCTTTTATACTCCCTCAATGGAATGGAAAAAGCCCACGCAATGGACATATCTGCATTGTTTGGCTGCTCATTTATTTGTCTATAAGATAAAGCCAAACTACTTTTTTCAAATATCGCATTTGAATGCTGCAATCAAGTCGGAAACCTTCCATGTACAAAAAGTAGGTCTGAGTAGGTTATGCTAATGTGCCACAAATAGTTTGGATAAATATAGCTATCCATACCTGGAATTGTGGTGGGACAAATCGAAAGTTGAGGAATTGGAAAGGTATCCACAGTTGCCAATTTGCTACGACAGAAGAAAACCACTCCTAAAAATGAAATGAAACTTCAACTTCGGTACAAACAATTTAGAATCAAATAAACATTTCATAGGTCCTTTCAAAAAGCTGTTTTTACAGCTAAACTAGAATGCATGGAAGGTAACTGAAACTTTTTTTTTTTAAAAAAAGGAGCAAAATATTATGCACTTTCACCACCTGTTGAAGTTTAGGTAGAACTTCTGATGACCTTCCCTCAAGTGTTACCAATGTAGATAAGAAAACTCCAATAAATATGGGAGCAAAAAGGAACTGCAACAAAATTGAATCAAATTCAAAGACATAACTTAAATGATGAAGCGATCAAGGAGTATACTGTCAGGTGATTGGAAAAATTAAAGAAGAGAGATATAGTCACCTGATCAGTTAGAAGGCGTAGGAATGCACCTGATGCTCCAGTCATTGTCACCATTTTATTCAGATGTGAATACCTAAGATGGCACAATTTATCTTAAGGGAAACATATAATAAGCCCTTAAAAAAAAAAAATTTCATATTTTTTCTTCTTTTGGTGAGGAACTCACAAAAACCTCGGTTTTCATCCAGTATTTTCAGTGGCATCAAATCATTAAAGCAACTATAGAAATTGCAAATCATTAAAGAAATCAAAAGAGATGTTTATACCTTAGAATTGGAAAAGGATTGCAAACTTTACTACAATTATGTATCCAAATCTAGGTAGACAAATGTACTGATGTGAGGCATTACCAGAAATGCAATGTGGGTCCGACTAACACCAGCCCCAGCAAAGTGAATAGGAATGTCCTTTTGAGGTCCAGTGAAGGTGCTTGCTCAATGGCGAGCTGCAACAACCACAACATAGTCATAAAAAATTGAACTTGTCATTATTTAATTAATATTAGAGATTAATTCAAAACCACTAAATTGAGCTGGCTCTAAAATACACAAGGATTTTGTACAAATAGTCTATGAGTGTGAGTGATGGGCAAATAACTGTAAAATCCAGCAGTGGCAACACTGAAGTAGCTTATGGAAATCATAATACAGTCAAGACAATGATAAAATAGTGAAATATTGAGAACTCGACCAATGTAGTAACAGAGGAAACAGACACATAATCTGGTTTAAAGTGAATGAAGAAAGTTTACCTGGCAGATTAAGTCTCCAATTAAAGTCAAAAGTGCAGATGTCATGGCTTTTGTTGCAACAGGATATTTGGCAAGAAGAGCTAAATACCTGCAATAAAACACAAGTCCAGTTAATATAGAAGAGTTGATCATTTTATTTACCACATGATTGTGGAAAAGAAATGAAATAATTAGGAGATGCACACACAAAACTATTCACAGAATAAATATTTAAAAATGAGAAGATGCATTCTAAACATCAGCCTCACACGAGGCCCTGTTTCATGATTTATTCTTGATAATTGCAATGTGAGAACACTTATACTGACTAAAATCAGCTAGCTTAGAGATAGCCTATCATAAGACATTTTTAAATCTATATATCCTTAGAGTTGTCAATGATCAATTAAAATCACAAATCCAAAAATTGATAATCTTCAGTTTGAGCTTGACAACCTCAAAATCAAGTAAATGCATTTTGAATTTTGATTTCCACCCAGCACAATGCATAGTTCTTGTGTTGTTGGCTAATAATCGGAGCAGTCAAAAACGGAACAAAAAACAATGGTGGGTCAATCTGTTCCAGTTGAACCGACAATATCTCGCCAAAAAGTACATACAATGAACAAAAGCACACTAAGACACAAACAGCCAAAAAAAGCTGAAGAATTTTACCATTGAAGGAAGGACCAGTTACTCCCACCAGAACCGCCTTCGCTCCTCCCTCCAGAATTGCCATCGCCAGAGCCTCCAGACCCACCACCCGTTCCACCACCTGAGCCACCATCGGCAACCGCTGAAACGCGAACACAATCAAAACCCAGTTGCCCAAATCCAATTTTAGAACCTCCCAGATCCTTAGCAACAGTTCCATGACCAAAACTCGAAGTATAAGAAGTCAAAGAACAAGATGAATAGCCCCTAAACGCTGTAATTTGGGCTTGGTTTGCAGGAGTACGAATTTGCCAGCCAGTATGAAAAATGTGTTTGCGAGAGAAACCCAGAAAACGGAACAAGAATGGGGATTTATGAGTAAGAGATAAAGAAGTTGCCGCCATTTCCCCCTTTTTTTTCCCCTTGAAAATTGCGAAGCTCTACCCTCCGAGTTTCAAAATACTTAAACGGGTTTCGGAGGGTTTTGCATTAACGTTGCGTTGGGGAGAGGCAAGTTCAAGTACAGGAGTACTCTCTCTCTCTCTATCAAAATATTTTGAAATAAAATTACTTTTGTAAAAATATGCGCCACGGCCCACCCACACTACCGAATTTAAATTACAACACTCAAAAAAGCCATGCAAAATGTTAAAAAGATATTTTTTTAATTGTATATTATATTTTAATTCAAGCAATATCAGTATATTAATTAATTGATTAATTGATGAACAATCACTTACAGTCAAGAGAATATTATTGTCACGGATAAAACACAGTAACACACCATAGCAGACACCAAATTTATTCGCTATTCATAAACAGGGTTTGATGTCGTCACTAATAAAATCTTCATTGGTCCCAAAGACACTTTCTGTACTTCAGATCATAAAATTTACATATATATTATAAAAGCATATGCCATACGTTTCTTGAGTTTACTGCCTCCCAGGCTCCTTATTGTGTCACACTCACACAAATGCAAATCGCCAGAAGCGAGAAAGGACCTTGAAAGGGATCAGTTCTGGCCCAAAAATGGATGCATTGGTCCTTTTAATTTAGAAGCCCCACTCAACTTCAATCCAGTCAACTTAAACCAAAAGAGGTTTGTCTTCAATTTCATTTCATCATTTGCTAAATGTTTCAATCAACAAACTGCAGTTTGATGTCCATGCAGACTCCCTTGAGATTTACGTAGAAAAATATCTTCGCTATGAGATGCCGACAACCATAAAACTGTCATATGCCTAGCCTGGTTTCTGACTTGCAAGACAGTCGATTCCTGCTCAACCACATTGAAATCTGGCCGAAAGATGAATTAGTACAGGGGCCCCAATTCTACAGTGCATTTTCCTCTGTTTACCTCAAGAAAACAAAAGGGCGGGGTAAGGGGGAGGGGAAAAAAAAAGGAAGATAAATTAACAGAAGTCAGATCGATTAACAGTATAACAAAAAAGCAGTTTACCGACCAAACTACATTAGGCAGTGTCTTCCTGTTAAAGATGCTGCTAAATAACCGCCCAAAGCCCTGCCGCTAAAACTGTTATTACATAGCAACAAATATAAGCAAGTTTACAAAAAAATGTTATTCAAATTTGGTTAAATGATTACATTGCATGTAATCTGAAATCTATCAAGTGACATTTTACCGCAAAATTCCCTATATATCACCCTCCCAGATTGTGATTTGTGACTAGCTTATGATAGCAAGACACAGCAGTAAACAGATATCCAGTCTTCATTCTTAAAATCCACCATTTAGATATTGAAAGGAAAACTTATATAGAAATCACAAACGAGGTAATTATTGGTTTTCTTTTTTTTTGCTTCTCTTTTAAGAATCTTGAGCTCCAAAGCAAATAATCAACTTAGAACACGTGAAAAGAATGGCTAAGAATACGCATAAACATTTAATCACAACTGACTATAATCTGACAAGAAAACAGTTACTTCACAACACCACCACCATCTCTTACCACTGATGAAGGACGCCATAAGTTAAAAATTTTGTTCCAAAAGTAAAGCACGTCAAAAAGAGTATTGTAACTTATATTAAACAAGGAAAGAATAGAATTCCAAGAAAGCAAATCAGTTTACGTAGCCAGATCAAACTATTTGAAATTTCTTCCTTCATCAAAATCCAAATGACAATTTTTCACATGTTCTTGATGTTTGGTATTAGAGCAATGATTCTCACAGATATACAAATATGGCACCGCTGTGATTAACCTCTTACAACCTAAAATTTTATTAAACAGAATTATTAAATTATTTTGCAAGATGTGACGCAGCACTTGATTAACAAAATCATGGATTACAAGGAAGAAGCAACTTACCACAACCGATATTTTAAGGCTAGCTGATACTTGTGTCGATGAACAAACTGTTATGTAGACTTCTCAGTATCCATGCCTCTGCATTTCAATCACGGAAGAAGATCTCATCTTGAAGGACTGAACGTGAGTCACCATATGGTCAATTTAATTCATTCTTGAAACTTGAAAGTTAGTTTCACTACCACTATTTGCAGAAACATCAAGCTCTTTCTCCAATAAATCACAAGTTTCATTTAAATTATCATCCAGATTGTCATTTTTAAGAGATTCAAAGATTGGAACAACCCAGTCCCCGCCTCTTGCGCCTCCATCACCTATTTTACCAACTAAACTGTCACTCCCCTGCATAATTTCCTCTTGATGTTTCAATTCCTTACTATTTCGACAACCTAGCAAGACGAGGTCTAACATTTTCCTTCTAACAACATAAATTGGATTAGACTCAATCAAACACCCTCTACTGTAAGCCTCCCTAAGAAAAACTGTTTGAGTACCCCCTTTGGTAGATATATAAAAAATCCCAGGATGCTTAAGCAGCAACTCCCGCACCTTAACTTCCATGGCAAAATCTTTCCTGAAATGCGACAACCTCTCAACCTCAATCCTCTTCTCAACCGTCAAGCTCAACAACTCATGAATAACAGCAACTGCATGCTTCTCAAACCTCTCAAACCCTCCACACGTACGGACCCTAACCACGTTTTCTTTTCTTTGATAAGGCTTGACATAAGGAAGCCTCTGCCAATTCTTCAACTTTTCCCTAAACCCTCTCTCGATCTTAAACCCCGTTGGAAAATTAATCGGGAATGCAAAATTAGTCTCAAATTCACTCAACCATTTCTCCCTATACTCATTCTCCCTCCACTTTTCGACCACAGCATCACCCAAATTTTCGTCTCTATTAACCAGTTCGACAATTTCCAGATCAACTAATCTAAAATCATTCCCATATTTCCCTAAAATGGAGTCTCTAAAATCCTCGGGCAAACCCAATTCAGTCCTAATCAACCTCAACGCGTGGACATGAAGGGTCCCACTTTTGGACATCAACAACAATTTCTTGATTCTAATCACGGCATCTAATTCGCACCGTCTTATAACATCAACTTCTTCGTTAATCAAATTTTCCATTCTAGGAGTGAATCTACAACAGAGGTTTTTGTTTAGAGAGTGAGTGAATAAATGGAAAACGTGAGGGTATTTGTGGAGGAAGTTACCCATGGTGATGTTCAATCCGAGAATGTTCTTCCACCGGGACATTATCTGTACGGAGACAAAGGGGCCCCGCTTTCGAGTGGACATGAGTCGGTAGGTGTTGAGAATCGTTCTGAGTGTTCTGAGTTTGGTGGCGAGATTGTCGAGCTGATGGTCTCTTGTTCGGTTCTCCAGTCGAGTTTGAGCTGAGTCCACTGCCTTCTTCCATCTCCGTTGCTCCAAAAATGGGAACTTTGGTGACAAATTGTTGCTGCGATTCCGTAGGCTTTTCAATGCAATCATCTTCTCTGAAGCTTAACGCCAAGTTCCTTTGTTTAAACTTTAAATCAGAGGGGAAATCCTATAAATTAAAATTCTCCCACCCAAAACACTTGAAATTAATATTCTTGCCACACATTTGCGTAACCACACATTCATATCCCCAAATATGACATAAACACTGACACACCCTTAATTTATCTCCTAATTTGTCGTCCAACGTTGCAATCAAAAACTTATAGGGTAATGGTATGGTTCTATAGTAGGATTGTCAATTAATAATAATATGTAACAATTGTTCATATGATATGGGACAAAGACATGGCTATACCCTGACACATACCCCACTTTTATGTTCCGTGATTGTGTTTCTGTTAACTTTCATGCAGCTCCTTACTTTCCTTTCTATTTCTAATTTATTTATAAGCATTAATTTAGGTGATTTTTAAGTACTCTGCAGCTGGCAAAGAATTGGATTTTCTGAAATTGAAATGGCTTGATGAGAGGTATACTATGAAGATTGATATTAACAACTTTAATGGAAAGCGTTAAGTGATAATGGGAAAGGCAAAAATAGCTAGTTTATCTTCAAATGACTCAACAATATGAGGTACTGCCATTTGCTAATCTTCAACCCAAAAATTACAAAATCATGAACATCAAAAGTAAGTTTAGCTGGAGAGAGAACCGCCGCATATATATTCGAGAGACGTGCATACAGAACGTGAAAAAGATGGGCTGGTTGCATGTATTCGAAGACATTTTGAATCATCCCATATATTTCGTTCCGGTTACCGCATTTACTTTTTAAGATTGGAACCATCCTCCATTTGATAAGAGAGCTCAGGAAATTAACCCACAGTCTCGCTTTTGAAAACAAGAGAATTATAATTAAATATGTATAAACTAAAAGAAAGATACAAGGAATATATAGCTACTCAAAAAGTCACACAAAACAAGTGAACTTAAACAACGACTAGTTTCGACTGTTGTAATCTCTCAATCATTCGGCTGGTAAAGCCGGCCTTAGTGAAGCAACATAAGTGGCAGAAACCCTAGCACGCTTTAGATCCAAAAACTTGACCACATCTTGTTCAGTTACCGGAGGGATCTTGATTGCTCTTCTTTCCTGTGTCTTCAAATCATAGATAAAGACCCTTGAAACTAGAGAAGATTTGTACTCAGTAAGCAATATTTCACCGTTATTACTGTTGCTAACAGGAATAGGAGGTCGAAACATGATGGTGTCAAATGGAAAAACATAATCCCTCCGAATCCAAACCTCACCACCACCACCACGACCATAGTATTTTAGCATCCAAACCCTAATTTTGTTCTTGGACCTAAAATCGTCACAATCTAGCACACCCAACTTTTCTTCAGCCTGAATCAAATCATGATGCTTGCGTACCTCATCAGGAAGTTCTACAATATCGAACCTCTCCTCCTTAACATCAAACACTGCTAAAACTGGCTTGGTTTTTCTAGGATTGGTGATGATCCAATGGATGAATCCATTAACACACAAACCTTGCCGACGAAAATGTATTCTAGAAGGCGGGGCATCGATTTTTCTCCATGAAGTAGTGCCTAAAGTAAAGATCTCACACTCTGGGGTTCCATGATTGTCAATCATCCATGCGTAGGATGCGCTGTTGGTTGTATGTCTATTAGATATGTTCAACACTTTGTAATCTTGGGAGCTTGGATCAAACCCTAGGAAATACTCCCTGAAATAACTTATCATTGGGCCGGAGAAATCTTCATCACTATCTTCGTCATCATCTCTGACGACAAAAGTTGATTCGGGAAGATCAATGATCTCTTGAGTAACGACATTCCGCATGAAGATTTCGAAGTCGACTATGTTGTAGAAACATATGAAGCCGTTAATGAGTTGCGTGACTCGATGTGGCTTAAAGTCGGAGGATATTGTTAAGTGGTGAGATGCGTCATCTGATTGGTGCTCAATGGTCAAGAAGTGTCGCTGGGAGAAGGAGCTGTTCGAGAAGGAAAGGATAAGGGGTAAAATAGTCCCTTTGATTGATGAGTACCAAGTTTTTGATACACATTTGAAGCGCATACGAGCCTTCTCCGGAAGCTTTCTGAGCACATCCATTGCCACATCATGCGGAACAGGGTCTCTTCTTCTGTTCTCCATTCTAGTAGTCTTTGTGTTGTTCATATTGCAAACTAATTTGATCATTATATATATCTCTAATAGACAAAATATCGCTATTAAGGAAAATGTTTTAATTTCAATATACAACTTCCATCTTACACCTTAAAAGATTTTGCCCTTTTTTGTTTCCCTTTTAATTGATTGTGCATTCATATTTACATTAATTTCCATTTCAAACCTTGATTCCCCGATATTATTCTATGTTACTCAAATCTTGTGCATTTTATTGCCGATAAAACTCAAAATTTTCTTTCTTTTACATACAACGTTAAATCAGGTTATGATGGCGTGCTTTTAGCATTAAAAAAAATTAATTTTTTCTTTTCAAACAAATATCTTTTAATTACATTATTGTTCATATTTACGTACAATCACAAGTCTCGAATGATGAAATCTTTTAAATTGATGATACAACCGTAAAGATAAAGTTTAAAATTACAAAATTAAGTTGAAACACAAACTTTAAATCATCACTACTCTGGAAGCTTCTTGAGCACATCCATTGCCACATCTAGAAACCAGGTTTTTAGTTGTTGTTGTTGTTGTTGCTGTTGTTTTTTTCCTGAGACATGCATTTTGGCTGATGAGATATACTGCTGGGCGGAGTTTGAGATGTGCAGGACGAGCACAGGTGACAATTAACACATCTATTTATAATGGACTTACTACATGAGGTTGCAACATGCACCCTCGTGTCCTTGTTGATTGGTGAAAATTTAATCATATAGACCAAAATTTTAAGAAATGTATTGCCTGAGTCCTCCTTGTTTACATCTTGGGAAATGGATTTTCGAAACTTCTGTTCTCTATATTATATTTCTACAAACAAAAACTCCTCAATAAACAATAACGCTATAATTTTCAACATTATTGGAAATTACTTATCCCGACAATCTTACTATTACACATATTTTCTGACGTATGTACCATGTAACATACCTATTTTTGATGTATGAATGTAGTAAACCTATTTTTCTCCAATTTATAAGTTCTCAATGTTTAATTGGCCCATGGATAACTAAAACCTAATTGATCATAAAACCATGAGAGAAGGATTTGCATTTTCTTCAATAACTTTTAAACTTCTTGTCGGATGTTTTATCACTAATTGATCAAGAGTTGCTACTTGCTAATTATAGATTCATTGATCATCTCGATCGTTAATAAGTGCATTTACGCAACTAGTTTTTAGCAATAAACATGTGTTTAAATGTGTAACTCCAGACACTACACTTAGATTAGCGATAAGTGAACATGAAAAGTATAATAACACACACACACATACATATATATTTTCCACTCCAAAGTTATAACTTGGGATATAAAATTCGGAACAAGTTAACAACCGTGTAAACATAATTTTGCAATATTGTCAAATAGTTTACAACACTCTAAAGGTATATTTACACTATTGTCAACTCATCATGGACTTTAATAACTTTAGGAACTTGGGCCAGATAAGCATTGTGTGTGTGTGTGAGAGAGAGAGAGAGTGTGTGTGTGTTCTCAGGTGCAGACACTTTTATTTATTTTTTTAAACATGAATAAGCTATTAAGCTATATAATTTAATAGAATTAGTGTTTAATTTACTATAAAGACACGTGATTAAATAACATGTTTGCATTACTTTATTAAAACACATGGCTTAAGAGTGTGTCGGCATTAAAAGAAAGAGAGAGAGAGACCACATGAGAGCTTCTTT
Organism: Luvunga scandens; assembly: GCA_030449905.1. Taxonomy (NCBI): domain Eukaryota; kingdom Viridiplantae; phylum Streptophyta; class Magnoliopsida; order Sapindales; family Rutaceae; genus Luvunga; species Luvunga scandens. The sequence continues at coordinate 5,675,424 of JASUUG010001265.1, forward strand.
AGCAAAGACATTCTCACTTTATATAAAATAAAGATGCCACTAAAATATAAGATAACGTAGATTTTAATACATTGAAAATTATATTTTTTTTGTTTATTAGTGTATTGAAATTTACTTTCTTTTTTTTTTGTTAATAGCATCCTCACTTTAACAAAGCAATAAAGTGAGGATGTTATATATATATATAGACGTATGTATGTATGTATGTATGTACACACACACACACACACACACACACACATATATATATATATATATATATAGAGAGAGAGAGAGAGAGAGAGAGAGAGTAGAAATATGTGAAATCAAAATCAGAATGTGAAAGAGAAAGATATCATGATATGTAAGTCTATTATACCTTACATTATGAAAAGTACAATTACATATATATATATATATATATATATATAGAAAGTAAAGCATGTGAAACCAAAATGTGAAAGAAAAATATATCGCCATGTATAAATCTATTATTCTTTGCATCATGTATAGGTGTTGTTGCGTCTTGAAATCCTAATTGTCGTTGTTCACATCACAAGCGAACAATTTGATTTGAGGAATAACCATTCAGGCAAACGAATAATCATTTGCTTGGTTTCATTTACATATTGTCGTTGTTTACCAAACTAATAACGTTGTTATAAGATCAATTTTATATATATTTATATGTTGTTAAATAAGTATAATGCATGTAGAAAATTAATCATGGACATTCTAATTTCTTTAGCTCAGCCTGGATTAATGTAATAATGGCTTTACATTCATACTTTTGTTTAGTAATTGAATGAAGAATTTTTTATCATTAATTTTCTAAAATTTTAAAGGTCAGAAATGTTTTTACTTAAAATATAAATATAAGGAAAAGTTGCTAAATGTAATTAAAGTTTCATTGACCACTGTGGACTGTTTGGGGGTTTTAATTAACTGACGAAAGTGTGTACCAATCCCGAACCTGAAAGTCCGCAAGAAGACATGAGAAATATCGCTTTTAATTTTCAGCCGTTTGATTAGTTACCTTAACATCTAACGGTTATTTTAAATACGGACAAAGTTAATGCTTTATCATGCCTGGGGGTACGTTGGCGGGATGGTTACAGATAACGTGTAACTTAAAAAAATATTTTCTGATTTTCTTTAAATTGTGAGAAAAAATTATTTCGGGTCGGGTTTCATTAAGTAGCTGTAAAACCCTATTTCAGTTGCCTTACAACCTCACGGAGCTATAATTCTGGAAATTTGAAAAAAAAAAAAAGAAAACTGTCTTAATTCTCAAAATCATTTGCATTTAGAAGTCAACAATGCCTTCTTTTCCTCATCCCGGCTCTGTAACAGTCTGCGAAATCAACCGAGACTTGAGTACGTTTCAACTTCAGTCGCTATCTCATTTCACATACACATTAAATGAAAGAATTTTTGTATATATAAATTAAATGTTTCTGCAGTTACCGCAGACAATCTATCGGATGATCGAGCTAAAGATACCTATGGAAAAGTTCTGGTATGATTTTAAAAAAAAATTAATAAAAAAATTGATGTATGTATGTATGTATGTAATGAGCTGGGTAGCGATTTAATTTTTTGATTAATGTGTTAATTATATAGGGAATGGTGTTCACTCCAGTGCCGTTTCAGTCGGATGAACTGGCATCGTCATCTCCGGATAGGCAGGCGTCTGAACAGCGAGGCAGAGAAGATGGAGAGGGTTTGTTTTCGACATTGCATGGGATTATCAGTCACTCCATTAAACCCTTTTTTCATCCTGATCATGTATCTTCTTCTCCCTTTCAAATTTCGTAGCAGTTTTATTATTGGCATAATGAATGGTAATTGTGTTTTTATAGAGACACCTTTATCGAATCCTCGAGTGCATTGATGTATTGTAGATGGTTTCTAATTGAAGGCATTATAGAACTTGTAATTTTTTATATGTGTGTTAGAATGTTTTATTATACTCTTTTAATTTATCAATGAAAAAACCAAAGTTTTGAATTAGTGAACTCTATGTCAGTGGCTTAGTATTTAACCCACCCAGTTGAAAAATGACAACCTTGCTCATGAGGTTTATCTGTTTAAGTCCACTTTGCCATTGGTAGGTATTGGATTCTTTTAAATCATTGCAATTTGGGTTTACAATGAACATTTTAGCATTTTTTATTTTTTAAGTTGCAAGTACGGTTGTGTCAAAAAGTTGATTGTCCTGCTATCTGTCGATCCCAAATTGTGTTTTCTTGTCCTTATTCCCACATTTTGCATCATGTAATGCATTTTAATTACATGATCTATTTTTTGTTTCTCAGTAGTTTCTTATTGGCTTATAACTGTGATTGAGATAATTATTACTTCCTTCTGATACCATTGGAGCATTATTCTTAGTCATCCTTCATGTGGACATGATGGTTGCTCAAATAAGAGAGCTGAGTTGTTTTGTTGGTTGTTTTCTCACACCATAAGATCCTATAGGTGCACTTGTTACCAGAGGTTGATCTTCAGGGAGTAAGCTGGCACCAACACAAGCACATTGTTGCATTCATCTCTGGTTCAACTCAGGTTATAGTTCGTGACTATGAGGATTCCGGTCAGTAATTTATCTTAATTTTCTTCCTTGAGATATCAGCAATGTGATATTATTCAGGGTTCTAGTTAGTTACTTGGTAGTCTTGTTGGAATATGTTTGTTAAAGAGATTACTTGTCCTCTCTAGTAAGGAGTTGCTTATACAACTTTGATTTCAAATAGAAGGAAAGGATGCTTGCATTTTGACTAGTGACTCTCAAAGAGATGTTAAAGTTCTTGAGTGGAGGCCAAATGGAGGGAGATCACTTTCTGTGGGGTGCAAGCAAGTATCACAATTGTTGCAGTTTTTACTGTTATATACGTGTATATAACTTTTAGAGCTATTAGACTTCTTATCTCTTGTACTAAATTTCAGGGGTGGAATTTGCATTTGGGCACCCTCTTATCCAGGCAACGCAGCGTCTGTTAGATCTGGTGCTGCCTCATTCTTGGGGGCACTCTCTAGAGGCCCTGGAACTCGATGGACTCTAGTCGACTTTCTCCAAAGTCAGAATGGGGAACAAATAACTGCCCTTTCATGGAGTCCCGACGGAAGATATCCAAATTGATTGTCTTATGCACTTATTTTTTTATCTTGTTATTTTGACTTTATTAGTCGCATTAGTCGCATCATCACAGCATTTTGCATTCCATTGACACATTATTTTAACAGTCTTCTCTCATATGGTTATGGTAGCCTAATAAAAATTACCTTCAGAAATTTCTTATTTTACTTGTGTAGGGTGTCTATTTAAAAGTAATTTATGAATTTCCTTGACCTACTTTTACATATTTGGCATCTGCCTCGTATGAAAGCTCATCATTTACTATATGGGATGTCGCCCAAGGTATAGTAACACCTTAGTTTAATTTGTTTGTCCTTGAAGAATATCGGTTTGTACTCAAGAATAATTGACGAGCTAGCAAGATGAATTAGACATTATTGGATGACATTAGTTTCACCATTTCTTTTTGATGCTCTCATCTCCCTTGTTGCTCTGAGAATAATCTAACCAATGTAGATGCATGTGGAGTATAGAAAACCACACTTTTGGCTGCTTAATCAATTTTAAAGGCTTGACTTTAAGGTGAAATGACTCATCCATACATCATACCATGAAGTTCAGCCTCGTTTACATGTAAATGGGTTTGATGGTATAACTTGACTAGAATTTGATGGTTTCATTATCTGCTTCACTACATGTGTTGAAGCTCTGAAATAATGTTTCTGGAGTTTATCCATAGAGACAGTCTTAATATCTTATCCTCATAAGGTGAATGCTCTGGATGTAACTAACTTAAGAGATCAAATTCCACCTTAAGCAATAGAGGAACTTGGTCATTAATATGTGAAAACTTTTGAGGGGATCAGTGAGGTGAAATCATGTTAAGAGAAATTTAGTTTGGAAATTCTTTGGCCATTGTTGGTTGTGCAGTTTTGTCAACATCGAAATGATTGAATTAGAACTTTGGTGGTCATCTATCTCCTTTTGTGAATGAATTTATACTTTTTATCCACAAATCTCATCTGTCTCTGTGTTGATAGTCTTACCACTTTAACATTTCCAGGGATGGGGACACCCATTCGACGAGGTTTTGGTGGCTTATCAATTCTTAAATGGTCACCGACTGGAGATTACTTTTTTGCTGCAAAATTGTATGTCATGACAGAACTTTTGTATTTAGTTCATATGCTCTAATTTTGATTAAATGTATATCAGTTTGAGAGATGTGGGCTAATCTCTTTGTTCACAGTGATGGGACATTTTATCTTTGGGAGACAAACACATGGACATCTGAACCATGGTCTTCAACTAGTGGCTTTGTCACGGTAATAAAATAATCGGGATGTCAATTTTGATAGAATATAATATTCATGGTATCAACACACGTCTTATTCAGATTATCCAGACATAACTTTGATTTTATTATTATTATTATTGTATTGTGAACACTAAATTATGCCTGATATAATCATCTTGGAGCTTTACAGGTACTTGCTCAAATTTTTTGAATCTTTATAATTCAAATATTAGTGCATGCTCTAATAAAATTTTGCCAACGTATGTAATGACCAATTTCAAACAAGGAGTATGTGCTCCCTAGCCTAGTAACATAAGATCGCATGTAGGATATTTTGCTCTCGTTTGTAATATGTATCTGCATCTATTTTTATGTAAGTATAACTTCTACCTTTTGACATATATGACTACAACAATAACATTTATGCATAATCAACAGCAGAAGTAAAAGCAACTCGTAATCAGTTGGTAATTTGATTATTGAATGACCTTTTCTGAAATTTTCTTATATATGTATGTGCATATATTCATATTATTTGGTTCAATTGTGTGTGTGTGTATCTGTGTGTATTTTCAAATTATTGGTTTCATGGCATGAAACTGGTAAGGAGATGATCAACGTTAATTAGTATTTCTGATTTTTCAGTTTAATATCATCCTCTTGGATGCCTTATCTAATAGTGGGGAAAATTTATAATCTCTAGCTTTTGATAATCATTTTTTTAAAAAAAAAATTATTTACCAGGGAGCAACATGGGATCCTGAAGGGCGCATGATACTACTGGCTTTTGCTGGATCTGTAACTTTGGGTTCTATTCACTTTGCATCAAAGCCTCCATCATTGGGTATGCTCGTTCTCCCTTAGATTTAAAAATCTGTTTGTCTTTGGCCAGTTTTTAAGATGTAAAGACTCAATATAAGGGCACAAAGACAGTGCATTGGTGTGCCTCAGGGTTACTTTGTTTTCTTTTTGTAGAAATTATTACTTCCCCACACCCCCACTCCAACACCCCAGAAAGGTAGAAATTAATACATTGATTGTGTTTTCATAGCTTGTTAGTAGGAATTCTGAAGGATAAATGTAACACTTTGAACTGATGTTAAGAATATTTGAGAAATCGAAAAAATAAAAGTTCAGGCTTATGCAATATACTATGCTCAATGTCCTTCGAGTAGGTTAATGTACACCAAGGCTCTATTTGGTACAGCTTTTCAAATAGAGTTTATTTAAGTAGAGCTTTTATGAGTAGAGTTTTTATCCAAAAAATTTAGTTGTTTGGTTGTCAATAAAAACTTTTATTAACCAATAGATAAGCCATATCAAACAGGCATTAATACTGATTAAGATGTGAGAAACAAATATCAATTCTATCTCTCTCTCTCCCCCTCTCTCCCCCTAGAAAACAAAAGGAAGACAAAACAGAACAAAATGTTGGTATAATTGTTTTTTCTGATAGATACTTGCCTGGTGTTACGGAATCCTGGTTTTTATACATTTTTCCCAGAGATATCTGTAGTTTTTTCTTTAAAAGTTAGATTAATATGTTAAATGTCAATAAGCGTGATCCTAATTTCTTGTTTGTGATGATTCTCTCCAGATGCACACTTATTACCTGTTGATTTGCCAGATATAGTTTCCTTAACAGGCAGGTAGTGATACGACTATTTTAGTTCATGCCCAATATTTGGAATTCTCTGAAGGTTTCTTTCCACCCCTTAGCATCATAGCCACATAATGGCATTAACAAGACTCTTTTTTCACATGTTGCATTTGCAGTCAGGGAATTGAGAAGATAGCCTGGGATGCTTCTGGAGAGCGATTCGCTGTATCATACAAAGGAGGCGATGATATCTACAAGGGTCTGATTGCCATATATGATTCTAGAAGGACGCCACTGATTTCTGTATCTCTGATGTGAGTTATCTTCTTCTCATGGACCTTTGTAAAAACTGCAATGTGGAACTTTTTAAATTAATGTTATTATATATGTCACTGTCATGAGCATCAGTTGTTGAGTCTTGATTATCCTATATAAACTGAATAAATGCAATGGCAGTTATGCACTTAACTGATAGTTGGGAATTGGTATATTGTGAATTACAGTGGTTTTATCAGAGGGCCAGGAGACAATCCAAAACCACTTGCCTTTTCATTTCATGACAAGTTCAAACAGGGACCTTTGCTATCCGTGGTAAGCCCTTACAACTTCTATGGCATTCCTTTTCTTGACTTATTTTGTCTTTGAAACTTCTCCACTTAAGCATGTATCCTACCCTACAATTCATGTCCGTACTTGCATGGTGGAGAACTGTTGAGAACTGTTTGAATGAAGAATGATTCATAGAGTTGAGTCTAATCATATAATTCAACAATTATCCATTAATTTTGAAAAAATAAGTTAGTGATTGTCTCTTCCACCCATGCAGTGTTGGAGCAGTGGATTCTGCTGTACCTACCCGCTCATATTTCGATCTCATCTTCTTCCATAGTCAGTGTATATGAGGCTCTGCTAGTTTTTCGATCTCTTATTCTTCCTTGGTGACTCTTATATTCAGCACAGGAGGTTGATGTACTGACATATGCAATCTAAGCTCTTAAATGATATTTGTCACCTAGCTTTACATGGCTATGCAAATCAAAATGTGCTAAACATGATACGAAAGTTTTTGAGTCCTATTATTGTGCGAATCCCTTCAAGGATACTTGGTTTATAACTGTTTATCTCCCTCAAAGCACCATCTAGTCAGCTATGAAGAAGAATCTGAGTCCTAGGGGTGCTGCCTTTTACCTGTATAATCTCTCTCTTATCTTCTTACTTTTTTCAAGCAAGAAAGAATTAATTTGGTAAGATATATATTACAAAGGGATAAAAATGGTTTGAAATCAATTAGGATGACATAATATATGAATACATGATGAGGTATATGTAATTGAATTGAAGTAGACGAAATGCTTTGTTCGCTTTAAACCTGTTATTAGTTTCATGGTGTAATTAAATCTTCACTTTGCTAATATTTTGCTTTAGAAAATCTCACATCTAATTTGATCATCTTATAAGACCACAGCTGTTTGACAAATATTCTACCCAGCACATATTTTCTAGCCAGGAAAACCAATGGACCACTAAGCTTATGATTATGTTGTATAATCCGAAGACAGATGTTAAATTAAAAGAGAGAGGGATAGAGTAGTATTTAAATGAGTGAGTTTTTATGTGTAAGTTAGTGTTTTAAAGGGACTTGAAAACGGGAATTTTGACATTACTTAAGGAGTTTAATCACAACTTAAGCAACTATCGTATCAATTATTGTTTTGTCAATTTATTGTAACAGTAACAGAAAATCGACGTGTATCAATTAATCAACTTTGTTGAATAAGTAGTATTTTGAAATCATAATATTCATAATTTAATTTATGATATATCGATCTTGATTCGGTCTCTGTTTGGGAAAATATGAATTAAAAAAATGGTGATACTTGATTTTTTTAAAAATAAAATTATAAATGAGTTTTTCATTTACTAATTATGGTGATTTGATAGGTAATATTTACATATTATAGTTTCTGCATGATGTTGAGATTTAAAAACGGCAGGTTGTAGCATAAGCTAATGAACTATCCACTCTAAGGCAGAAGTAAAGTAAAAGTGTAATGTTGATCATATAATAAACACTAAACGCCTAGACATCCTCAAAATATGCAAGAAGGCAACAAACTAGCCTTTGAAGAAAGTATGGATGGAGAAGTGCAACATCAGCAGAAAGTCTTGCAGTAGAGGGTCAAGACGCAGCACTTTATGGAAATAAACAGAATATTAGTAGATGAATGATTCCAAACACAAAATTACTCAATCTAACCAATATCCACTAGTTAAGAGTGATGCTAAATACTTGATCAAATTTGCCATTAACTTGTGTTGCTACTCTTGGTAAATCGTTTTCCTCAGATATGCCAAGCAAACTTCACATAATATTACAAAACATAATTAGAAAAATTGACAAATATTGTTGATGCCAAAAAACAACCTCAATAGTTGAATTTATTTCGGGTGGGAAATTGATACAAACCATACATTAATGTTGATCTAAACTACAAATCGCTAGAATTTATGCTCATTGTTCGCTATATGTGGAAGCAGAATTAGTAGTCGGTGTACACCAGGATGAACGTGACTTGAATGTCGGGCAGAATCTTGGGATCGTATTGGATTAGGGCAAATTTTTTGCTTGCCCTTTTCTGCTCTAGACTATCATTGATAAGTAGGCTGCCGAGTGTCATCTTGTTGTTGACATTTTCTATTAGACTTGCCAATGTCTACTGGACAACTAAAGGAAAAAAGAGAAAAGTCATGTCCAAAGTAATACTATAAGAAAGAGAGAGAATTTTTTACTTGGGGCAACAGTAACGTCCGTAGTTGATGAATATAGTGTCCCAGACATGGAAGAAAAAGAAGCAAGGAAATTTTCATTCATTTATTTAATTAGTTGCTGTGAAATCATAAGCTCTGCACATTTTTTTTTTTTGTTTAAATCACTATTTATAAATGTCTATCTCTGCCACCTATGCATGATGAAATGATTAAAATTAAATGTGAGGAAAGTTGTTTTTAGAACTATATGATACAAAAATTTCATGAATTTTCTGCCATACGTAATAACTAGTTTTATTATTATCTCAACTCTGGAATATTAGGATGCATTCCTACTTTGATAACACATAAATAAGTGGCTGCATATGAAGCAACTTATTAGTTGTTGCATTCAAACATACTTGTCACAATTTATATGCATGATGAAAAGACTTTCTCCTACAATAAACATTTATATAAATTCAATATCACAGCTTATTCATCATTTTCTATGAACTTTAAATCTTTCCTACTTGTCCTACTTCATCATTCTAGAATCTAGATCACCATGCTTTAGAGCTTAATCTCGGTTTACTAAATTACAACAATTTATTCTTATTCTAAAATAAAGTAAACTATCAATGGGAATATAGTTTATTTTTATTCTGATTCTTAAGTTAGAGTAAATAATATATTCTGATTCCTATTCCATTCTAATTTCTGTCTATTTTAATTACTGATTATTAAATGCACCATTAAGATTTTAGTATTAGCATAAACAATAATTTTTTTTTTTAAAAAAAAAAAGCTCACTGTAACGTAAAAAAACTTACTTTTGAACTTAAGATTTATTAGCAGTAAACAGAAAACATCCATTGCTGCATAACCTTTCTGCTCCTCACTTAGTGGCCGGGTTGACCAGCTATTTGTTTGCTGCTGCTGAATAAAACAATAACATTTAACCAACTAGTGATTAAATTAAGGAAGTACTCTAACCTTTGAGAGCTTCAAATTACTTGGGATGTAAGCCGACTGATTTCATTGGGTTTATTTGGACATATAATCGTCGGGATTAGAAGACTAAGCTCATGGTCATCTAGATTCTAAAATGATGAAGTAGGACAAGTAGGAAAGATCTAAAGTTCATATACAATGATGAATAAGCTGTGATCTTAAATTTATATAAATGCTTATTGTAGGAGAAAGTCTTTTTATCATGCATATGAATTGTGACAAGTATGTTTGAAAGCAGCTACTAATAGATTGTTTCATATGCAGCCATTTACTTCTGTGTTATTAAAGTAGGACTGCATCCTAATATTCCAGAGTTAAGATGATAATAGAACTAGTTATTACGTATGGCAAAAAATTCATGAAATTTTTGTATCATATAGTTCTGAAAACAACTTTCCTTAGATTTAATTTTAAACATTTCATCATGCATACATGACAAAGATGGACATCCATGAATACTCATTTAAACAAAAGAAGCATACAAAGCTTATGGTTTCATAACAACTAATTAAATAAATGAATGAAAATTATCTTACTTCCTCTTCTTCCATATCTGGGACGGTATGCTTTGGATATGACTTTTCTCTTTTTCCTTTGATCGATCCAGCTTAAAAAATGCTTATACATTTGTTATATTTTTTGCTGCCTTGAAACAGTTTATTGTACAAATCCAACGCAGGAGGTTATGTACTTGTTACGTTTCTTATCGATGCTTTAGAAGGAGATTGTTACCTAGAGTTGTGTTACGTGGCTATGCAAATCGAAAAGTGCTAAACTTGGTATTAGAGCCCTATCTTCGAAGCTACTTGGTTTACAAATGTTTATCTCTCTCAAAGGTTCATCCAGTCATCTGTGAAGAATCTGAGTTTTAGTGGCGCTATTTGGTAGCTGTCTGTATAATCTCTCTCTCTCTTCTTTCTTTTTTCAAGTAAGAAAGAATTAATTTGGTAAGTTACATATTAAGGGCTTGAGATTCCGAAATCAGTTAGGATGACATAAACAAACATAATATATGAATACATGACGAGAGTATATATAGTTGCTCATAAAACCGCAGCTCATGACTCACCAAGCCGTAAATACTATGTGGTGGTGTTAAAGTTTAGAGGGAGTGAACTTCGACAGTGCTATATATCTATGTTGCTTGGATTATGTTTGACAGGAGGTCAGCAAATAGCCACTGGAGCTCAGTAACTTTACCTGAATTGCAGCAGAACTTGATAGATGCTATATGGCAAAAAATTATTGCGAAAGGTATACTATATTTTAGAGGGGTGCTTTATCCAGCCACCAAACATACATGAAAAAAATATTGAATCCATGCCCCCAGTAATAGAAGTTGGAGTTGCAGCTTGTTGAAGATGAAAGAATCACACTATTAGATGAATGCTGCCTTGGGGATTCAACAAAAAGCCTTTGGATTAATCTGTACAATATATCCCTTTCATCCATTGTTGGTAGACCAAGTTCTTTAACAAATTTTTTAGACTACAGAATACAGATTACGTCCATGTTTGGTTATAGAGAGTTGTTTCAGTACAATTAACGACATCTATTCTCTTGCATTTTGGGGATGATCATCATGCGCTCTATTAATTGGTTTTTTTTTCTTCTTTAAAAGAAAAGAGGGGTGGGCAAGCTCAAATCAATTTTTACTCTCTCCCCACCCCAAAGTTCGAACTCAAGTCCACACAAATGAAGGGCAATAAATTACGCTGCCAACCAACTCGGCTATGCCCTTGGGAGCATGCGCTCTATTAATTGGTTAAACTTGAAGAATTGTGAGTTAAAGAACATATTGGTTGAATCCAAACCTAAATTTTTCTGTTAAATGGATCCGTATGACGAATTAGTCATTATTAGCTGAAGACAAGATGGAAGCCATAGCCTAAACAAAAAGCAATTGCTTCATCTGCAGCTGCTTTTCATTTGGAGCAAAAACTTGGTTCTGGTCTTTCCTTTTCTCTTTTTTTTTTTTTATAATTAGTGAAAATTCCAAGTTTTTGTATAATTGAAACCATTAAAGATTTTGATTCCTTCTTTTAAATATAGTTAATCATTTTTTTTTTTGTTCTTTTTAAGCATTATCTGGACTCTCAAATTTTATGATCTTAATTACGACCGGTAATAAGACAATTTGGTTTGCAATTTTCCAATTCCTATTTTATTTCGATCACGTAAATAGGGTTACAAAGCATATCAAATTCTATGCCAATTATTTTGATTTTGAAAAAAAAAATGAATTTTGACTAATTAAAATATTGATCCCATCTTGAAATCTTATAATATAAGAAATATAAATTGAAACGAACATAAATGTAAAAAAATGGTTTTCACAAATTTTATTCAAGGACACAATTATCGATATTAAGGGATAAATCTTAACCATTGGTTAAGTGCATAGTTTGAACTCTGAGTGGAGTTTTTTTTAACTTAAAAAAATCAAAAAATTAATATTTTTATATTTCTATCCTTATAAATTATAAATATTAAATCATGTTCAATTTAATACAATCATTTCATATTCTAAATTAGTATATTTTAATCAATTTTATTATAGTTTATCATGTTTTTATATGAAAAATATTCATAAAAAATTATAAAAAAATTAATGTTAATTTAAAGAAAATAAAAAGATAAAATAATAATAGTCTACTACTAGATAATCATCACAAATTATAGAAATGAATAATAATACTAATTATCGAATTTTTTTCAAGTAATGATGAAATTAACTAATTAAATAGAAAAATTTTAGAGAATATCTTTTATTGATGTAATTTAGACTTTACCAATTAAGAAAAAAATTTAAAAAAAATTACTTAATAACTTAATGATTAAAAATTTTCATTATATTAAAAAATAAACCGTTAAAATAAATAAAAAGATCTTCTTATATTTGATCTTTTTAAAATTTCCTAAAAGGGTTTTCTTCATACAGTGATTAATTATTATCCATTGTTATTATTTGATAGATTAAACAAGGTGACTATGGTTTGGAAAGTTCTTTTTATTTTTATTTTGTTTGTTCATAATAACTAATTTTCCATCAAAAAGTCCATTTTTCCAAAATGGGGTCAAGTCAAATGTGCAAAGGGTATTCCAATATTTTTTTTTATTTAAATATACTCTATTTATTCCTAAATATTAAATCTATACCCTATTACATACATATGTCTCATAAAAGTGGAAAAAGTCAAAAATACCCTTAAAAAGCTATGAATCTCCACCATTTCTCTATTTCTCTTATGGTTTCTTCCTATCACCATTCTTTTCTCATAGTTTTCTCTTTCCACCATTTTTTCTTTTCTAACAATTCCGCTCCCTCTCACAATTTCATTTCTTACCTCCAATACAAAAGTTTTTTCTTTTATAAAAATAAACTATTCAAAAAAGTGCATTGTCAAGTGGTGGATAAGTATGTTTAAAATGCAACCTTTTTTATATGTTTAGGGTTTGATTTGATTTCATTACAAGTATAATTGCCAATGATTTATGGGTTTTAATGGTATATTATTTATTTTTGTGCTTGCACACATATTATGGCATAAAATGTAGGGATTTAAGACTCAATAAAGTTATGAGTGATTGAAAAATTAGTCCAAGAAGAAGTTAAGTATGAAGTCAGATAAGTCGAGAATTTAATCGAGTAAGAAGTGAAAGAGATGAGTAAGTCAAGCATCTGGTCGAGTAGAAAGTCAAGTAATTATATTAAATGAGTCAAGTATTAGGTGAAGTAATTTTTAAAGTAAATTAAATAAAAGTCGAGAAAATTTTTTAAACAAGTCGAGTAAAAGTTATGTAATTTTTAAAGAGGTTGAGTACAAAGTCGAGTAAGTTCAGTATTTAGTCGAGTAAGAAGTGAAGGAGATGAGTAAGTCGAGTATTTAATGGAGTAGGAAGTCAAGTAAACACATTGAATAAGTCGAATATTAATAATTTTGAAGATAAATTGAGTCGAGCATTAATAATTTTTCAAATAAATTGAGTAGAAGTCAAGTAACAATTATGTTATTTTGTTTTAACGAGTCAAGTAACAGTTATATTATTTTTTAAAGAAGTCATTCAGTTGAGTAAGAAGTGAAGTAAGTGAGTTGAGTAAGTCGATTATTTAGTTGAGTAAGAAGTCAAGCAAGTAGATTGAATGAGTCAAGTATTAAGTTAAGAAAAAATCACGTAATTTTTTAAACAAGTCGAGTAAAGTAAAAAAGTCAAGTAAGTTTTTGAACATGTTGAGTAAGAGCCAAGAATAATATTGAATAAAAAGTCATTTGATCAAGTCTAAGTAAGTATATCAAACAAGTCAAATATTAAGTTAAGTAATATTTAAAACAAAATCAAATAAAAATAGAGTAAGCTTTTTGAACAAGAGTAATAATTATGTTATTTTTTAAAAAAATTGAATAAGTCAAGCATTTAATCAAGTAAGAAATGAAATAAGGGAGTTGAGTAAGTCGAATATTTAATCGAGTAGAAAGTTGAGTAAGTATGTTAAATGAGTCAAGTCTTTAGTTGAGTAAACATCAAAAAAAAAAAAAAAAAAAAAAAAAAAATATATATATATTATATATATATAATATACATATATATATATATATATATATATATATATATATATATATATATATATATATGTAATTAAAAATTTTAATGGTTTAAGGTGTATTTTGGACATTTTAGTGGAAATGGGTATATCCCACACAATTCCCTCTTCCAAGTTCCGATGTCGCCTCGGAAAAATTAAGACGCATTTGCTTGCTTTATTTGCTGCTTGCTGTGTTGACGTCCAAAGTTTGCAGCAACCAGCAAGGAAAGAGAAAGCGACAATGGCGCTCTCTCTCCTCTTCTCGAGTGCTGTATCTTCTTCTTATTCCTCCATATTTTCGACACCATATTCATCACCTATGGCCTTCACTGCTTCCCCAAGTAAGAATTTTTCTCTCTTTCTTACAATATCACTTTTGACGCTTTTTGTTCCATCTTGAAAATTGATTGCTTTTTTTCAAAATGTTCTAGTACTCAAATGGGATTAACAGATTTACCTTCTCTTCTTTATGTTCTTGTTCCTATATATGTTTGTGTTAAATAATCATTTCGTTTGAAATTTCTCCACATTTTGATCTGGGTTATGTTAAAGATCACTTCTTTTACTTAGCTTCCTCCTGGTTATTCCTGAAAAACGCATTTATCAGGAGCTTGGGTACTTTGCATTTGAACTAAAATGAGTTTATTTTCAAAGTTTCCCCTTTTTCACTTTAACCTCAGAAGCTGTAATTTCATCTGGGTTTTGTTTGGTTTCAGTTCCCAGGTTGCATATGAAATCCGTGGGTCATCATCACCTGAAATCCTGCAAAAGATTTTGTGATATCAGTAAGAAGAGAGATGAATTGATTGTGAAGGTATCTTCTAACACAGAAGTTGGGGACAGTGATGAGCCTCAGTCTGAAAGTGATGATGAAGAATATTTGCCACTTGAAAAACTACCATTGGACTCAAAGCTGCAGCTGAAATTGGAACATAAGATGAGGATGAAGATTTCTAAGAAGATACGGCTTCGTAGGAAGAAGCTTGTTCGTAAACGGAGGATGAGGAAGACGGGTCGATGGCCCCCTTCGAAGATGAACAAATTGAAGAATGTCTGACTCTTGACTTGCAGGTTATTACTCTGTAGATATATTTTACTTAAATGCTTGTTTTGCAATTTAATTAGCAGATGTTATGGATTTGCAAGTCTATAGTTATCTTTACAGTCATACCATGTGCATTTACTGATCTCGTTTAGCAGTTTCATATAGAAAGATGTAACTTGTAGACTGGATTTCTCAGATACCATTGCTACTCATACTTTGTGAGGTTCAAACTTTGTGTCTGGGAACCTTATATTGGGAACTTGTTTCTTTGTTAAACGAAAAAGTGGTAATTTTTCAAATATTGTGCATATAACATTCAGAAAATGCTTCATTATATAATTGAATGATAGTTGGTCTGTTGACTTTGAGAGTAATGAGCTCTTATGCTTGAGATACTGGGTATGCCTGCTGCTAGTGCTAGGACAGTCATGAGCTCTTTCACTTTCTTGCTGAGAAAGATTGTCCCTTATTCCATTACCATATTGGGAGAAGGAGGTTAGTGGACCTTATACAAAATTTGGTTAAATATCCATAATAAAGTGCAACCTACAATGATCTATCTTCATGCATAAGGAGCCTGTGCAAGTGGTAACAAATCTTACCAGGGACAAGAAAGCAATTAATTGGCAACAAGAGGGTCAAGCTTCGAAATAGGGGTTTGATGGGACTCTGTGAAGCTTACAATCTGCTACACTTTTGTGAAGGACAGTAAGCTCAGAGAAGCTATAAGAGATTACTAGTAGGCTTTGTTTAGGCAAACTCTGGTTGTTTAAACTTGCATGTCATTTTCAGACTTAGCTGCATAGCAATCAGCACTGATGGTTAAACCATATGACTGAGTCTGCATGTACAAAAGTAATTTTCTCAACTTGGAGGAAAGTCAGTATAGGCCATATTAAAAGCTTATTACTCCCTCACACACCCAATTTTCAATTCTAAAAATATCAAACTTTGTTGTTGATGCCAGTACTAGAATTCATTGTTGTGAAGTAGTTTTTTCTTTTATTAATAGATATCGTGATGTATGTTAGTGGGCTTGTACATACATATGCATTATTAATCATCTATTTTATTGTTGTCTTCAATCCAAAACTGTAGTCTACAACCTTTCTAGAAGAGTAGTTATGCTAACCAATTAAAGATGCACAGAAGACGGGAAGAAATTCTTTTGTTCTTTGTGAGGAGCGTAGATACCTCACTGAAACTTGTACTCTACTCTCTTCCTCCCTTTTAGAATGGAGAAGCACAGGAGCTTTCTTTTGCTCTTTGTAACAAACTTAGTTCTATTAGCTTCAGATATTCTGATCCCAGCAGCAAGCAACCTAGGACAATTTTCTAATAATAGGCTTGTTTATTTCAGCATAAAAACTATGGGTTATTATGTATTTGGGTTTTGTATATAGAGGTTTTGGGTTCATGAATCATGCTTTGCAATTTGAAACTGCCCTGAAGTTTTCCCTTTTAACATTTTATAATGCAATATTCGTTGTCCTTTTTTCCCTGAAAGATAATAATGAATGTTCTAACTGTTGTCCTTTTGGTGTGCCAGATTAAACAGATTCACGTTTCCTCCGGGCAAAGTTCATCCCATTTCATGCTGTTTCTCAGTTCAAGGCACACCTCTCTTTTTGGTTAATTGAAACAGCCTATTAACATAATAACATTTCAAAGACTATTGTGATGGCGCAGTTGGCAACCTTAAATTGGGTAGGTTTACTTTTGGTCGGATATTTTGGCTGAGCGAGGCGTTTCCTGCTACTTAATATAGTCAAATGTAAATGTAGTTAATTCTCATTCATGTTGGTTTCTATATAGTCGGTTTAACTTGTGAGGCTTTGCAGCTTACTGCTCAGGCTATACTTGTGGAATTGCATAGCTTGATTGGTGAAGTTGGAGGTGGCTAACTTCATGGATGCCAATCTCTCCAACCGAACACAGATTAGATGAATATATTAAGTGGACGTAATTGCTCTCCCATTAATATACGAGGTCACATAAAATGAGTAAAATCTCTTTAATATGTACAAGTTTGGGGGTTCAAATTTCAGTTGAAGTGTGACACCATATTTATAAAGGGATACTAACTTAAATTTTGTATTAAAATGGTGGGAATTTAAATGTTAAATGTTAATTATCTACTTGTATTTTCACATTTGATATCAAATAATTGGATTGCATGAGAAATTGAATATAAGTTCAAGAAACCCCAACCTTAAGAATTTGTGAGAGGAACAGGGGTTATTTATAAGAATAAATCGAATTCTGATAACGCAAATGAAAAACGCAAAAGAAACGTATTTTTCAAAATTCTTATCCTTTCGAAACGTCATTTTATCTGTTTGTTTCTGCGGGTGAAGAATAAAGCAGAGAAAAAGTCAAAAAGAGCGTTGGGTTCAGTTGAGGAGCTCATCCAGAAATGCCTATGAGACACTAAAAGTAAACGAGTGTTCTAAAAAATGGCTCTACTTTTATCTCACAATCCTCTCATTTCCCTCTCTTCTCCTTCTTCTTCATCAGCTCTTGCCGTTAATGCTTGTCCAGGTAACATTTGTTTCTCTCTTTTTCATTTGTTGATTCAACAACTAGTAAGTATGTGCTGAATTTTTTTCTAAGTTGAAGAAACCCAATTAAGTAATCTTCTTGACTCTTTTGTTTTCAAAGCATTCTAGCTATTAGCTCCAACTTCACGTTCGGTTGGGTTTTTCATCGAACACTTAACACTGCATTCTTTCTCAGTTAATTGTCTCAGTTGCATTCACTTTTATAATGTATATAAGTTCCATTTTTCTTTTTTTGGTTATTATTAGAAGGAAAAGTCATTTTAACAGATTTGAAGTGTCACTTAATTTTTGCATACGAGTGTTTAAATTGTAACTTTTTGTGTTTGTTCTTGCCTTAGTTATTCTCAGGATTGTCATTAGATAATTGAAGGTAGTACAGAAACTGTGACAATTTACAGATTTGGAATGCATTATATTACCACTCTCTTCAAATTGTATTCTAATGGCTGGTTTTATTGATTGACCAAAACCTCTTGTGTAAAATTATTGTTGGGAGTATGTTGCTTTGAACATTGGAAATTTATCCCATTGTTAGTTATTTATTTGTATTGACAGAATTTTAAAACAGAAATAATTCAATAAGAATCAATTATCATTTCGGACATTTTTCTACATATAATTTTTCTAATTTGTTATCCTAAGAAGTTACTGAGTATGAGAATTAATAAATGTGCACTGCTTTATCAAAGCCAGTTTCTTTAAAATATTAAATTTTAATGAGAACTTAACTATAGGAGAGCTAACCATTTGTATTAAAGTTCTTTGTTGAGTTTATCAGAAATATTATGAGAAAAGAAAAGAAAAGAAAAGAATTTTTAAGACAATAAAATTGAAAAAAGAAGCTTGGATTTCATTCTTTAGGAGCAGGAAATTGAGGCTTAGGACTATCTAATTTTTCCTTTCAATATGTTTTCACTTTTATGTATTGTAGACATATCTAAATTGTTGCTAAATTTTATTTTTTCCACATACCCTGTTTTTATTTTATTTCATTCCCCCCCTTATTCTCATATCTGAGCAAACCACTTGGCAATTTGTTGTTCATTCTCAGTTGTAGCTGTTGGCCATTACTTCACGCTTGGTTGAACTGTTAGCTCATGCATATCCATACTTCATCGGTTTTCCCAATTTATTTTTGTTTATTGACCATGTCGTCTTACTCTTAAAATGCAATTTTAAAAAAAAAAAAATTATTTCAGAAATCAGGAGCTTATCTGATTTTGTTCTGAAATACATCTTCTGCCTTTTTGTAACTTGAAATTCAACCTTTTGGTCTATCTGAATTCTTTTTCTTTTCCCTTTGATTTTCAGTTTCCAGATTGCATTTCAAAGCCATTGAATCTCATCCAAAATCTTCCAGTGGAGTTTGGAGTTGTACACCCCTTGTTGCCAGCAAAAGAGGTGCCGTGATTGTCAAAGCCTCTTCAGACATCGATGGAACAGCTCCAACAGATGGTGGCGAGCCCCCTTCTGATAGCACTAAAGAGGTTGTACCCGTTGACAAACTTCCACTAGAGTCAAAGATGCAGGAAAGGCTGGAGCAGAAAATGAGAATGAAATTGGCAAAAAAGATAAGGCTTAGGAGAAAGCGGCTTGTTCGCAAGCGCAGAATGAGAAAGAAGGGTCGATGGCCACCTTCTAAGATGAAGAAGTTAAAGAATGTATGAAGTTTTATTGCAGGTTTGGTGATGACCTTTTGTGTGCCTCAAATCATTTCAATTATTTGTTTTTGCAAATTCAGATCATGTTATCATGTCAATGTGTTATGAATACCACAATGGATTAATTGTTCATCAATCTATTAAGAATTGAATAGTAGATGGTGGAGAATTTCATTTGCTTGCTCCACATGATGTAGACAATTAGTGGTTGAAGATTCCATACATCTAGATATATGCCATCGTAATCTAACTACGCCTTACATTTGTCTTGGCTTTTGTTCTCCTATTATAGTTGTTCTCTGCGGTCCAAGATAGGTTACAGGAAATCAAAAGCTACAAACTAAATTTTCAAGAATATGTTATTTTCATTTTATTAATTATATTAACATTAATCTTAAAATTACTCCTATGATTTGATTCCTCGATCAATTTAATTCATGATACGTTTGAGATTGAAATCAAACAACTGTAAGTTATAATATTAAAATATTTAATACATATTATTTATTGTAATTTAAAAATTATATTAATATAATTTTTTATTTGTATAATGAAAAATTTATTATATCTTTAATAATTTTTATTTTATAATTATAATTTTTTTTTCACAATAACTATAACTTTTAAGTTATAACACTTTTAACACTTCAATCCAAACGCATGCTTCATTGAGAAGGACAACAGCACCTTTTGCAACTTGCTGAAATGATTTGTCAATAATAGAAAGATAAAAGAAGATTACCTCCAATCTTGTCTTTTCTATTTAACCACACAGCATAAGATACACTTATCATATAAATTAAGCTACAACATTAAATTAAAATTTCTGTACACAAAGCGGGTCCACAAAATATAAACTTTAAGAAGAAAGGAATCATTTAATAAAGAACTATTTCATTTTCCCATTTTTCATCTGAATTAGATAGCTGCTAAAAAAGAAAATAGCCAAATAGGTTGTTCTGGTATTCCCTCAGTTAGAGCTATTTAGCGTCACTATGATATCTCCTCCCAACTAACAGAGGGACGATCACACCAATGTATCGCCTCTTCGGATGTTGTACTTGCAGAGAGGGCAGGTCGCATTTATCTGAAGCCATTTGCTGATGCATCCACAATGAAAATGGTGGTTGCATGGTAATGTATAAAGCTCTGCCCCATCTACATATTGAGAAAGGCAAATGCAACAATCCTGAAAAGTGGAAAAAAATTCCACTTAATAATGCTGAGCATGCTGCTGCATTCTTTGCACATGCCAAATGCAAAACACTTTCAAGAATAAAGATAGTTATCACTTGATGCTAATGAGCATCACATGCATAAGTAATCAAAAACAACATTCATCTAACTAAATAAAACTAGCATATAATATTTTATTTAAAAAGAAAAAAAAAAAGATTTCGATCAATACAACTCTTCAGTTTCGGTTTATTGAGAGTTGCCATGTCAGAAAAAAAGGAATTAAGGACTCATTTGTTATCAACTTCAAAACTGTTTTCTTCTATACACATTCAAAAACAGACATAAAACTGCATTCATTAATGTACTTGGAAAATAGGAATTAAAAACACAACATCCATTCTCTAAATACTAGTGTTGTTTAGCACATCTTAAAGACGTTTTGTGACAAAATGCTTAAACTTCTCTAAACGAAGTTTGTTTTCACCTTGCTTTGTATTATATTACATTTTGTGTTACAAATAATAACAGTAGTGAAAGGCAATGTCCAATTTGTTAAAAGTTTTTTTCTGGATGACTGAATGCATAATTAAAGTAGGCCAGAAAACTCAATAATGGCTGAATGAAAATAAAAATTCAACAAATCTAACATTTCAAAACTGAGAGCAGAAGTGTTATAGATGCTCACAGAATCCTCAGGGTGAAGAGCAAGTTCATCAGTAGAGTTACTGTTGCTCATTTCCGTCCCTGTCCCAAAGACATCTTGCTTCTCACTATTATTTGATGCCCTCAAATGACTAGCCAACCGGTATCTATACTTGGGAAGGTTCCTAATATCGTCTTCTGATGCGCCTTGTCTAGTTGCTACAGCATAGACAAGGGCTACAATTGGAATGCAACAGAAGATAGCAAAGAAAAAGATACATACCATCCCGATGCAAAAGATTACAAAGGACACATCAAATGCTAGAAAGACCACAGTTACCCTGCAGATCAGGCACTAGGTTTCATCATTAAAGTTCAATATATTTGTCAAGAATTCAACGTGTGAAAAACTCAAAATCCATCATTTCTTGGTGGTCACAGCCACAAGTTTATAGTGTTCCATCCATGCATTACCTCTTCAGATATGACATCAATGATAATTTTAAAACTTGAGGTTTCGCATTACCATCACCGCTTGTCGATGATGCCTGCAGGTCATATGCTGGGAGTCATGATGCAATGCATGACCCACACCACTGCTAGTTACATCACAGTCCATGGATTTATTTTGATTTCCATGGGTTTCATTGTTTAACATTTATGAGCATGTTCAATTCTATTTGTAAACACATCTAGCATATTAAATATCATTATTACAGCAAAAGGAATCAAGAGAAGAGAAAGTTAGGGTTGATAGCAAGCATAGGCACAAATCATAGCTCTAACCAGTACAAACGAGGAGAATCCCTTAGCAATGCTTGACCACCCACAACAATCCAGTAGAAACCAATCACCCACCAGATGGATGAAATCATTGTGTTCATTGCTCCCAACCTTTTCACAACACTGAAAAAGTAAACATAAGATAAGAAGAAACATTTTGAACTTGGGAAGATTCCATCACCATAGAAAATGACCATACACAAGCTTTAAGTTTTTCAATGGCAAATCAGAGAAGGATGCAATTATGAGGCATGCAAATTCACTAGTTCAATCACAGTCCAAGAGTCTTCAAGGCAGCATCCCCAATTCTAGCTCATCATAACACATGCAGGCCTGACGTGGCAAGGATACGTAATTCTTAACTGTTAAAACTACTAAATTTACCAGGAATCTCAACTCTATGTCCCAGCTAAGACAAAAAATAATCTACAAGATCATTTGGCCGTCCAAGATTAAGCAAATTCCTTGAGGCTTTTAACCAAAAATTCAATGGCTCTATAAAGAACCAACCCAAAACTACAAAATATTTACCGAAAATTCACCAAATGTCCTGACTGTAGCACAATGTGCTTTCAAATATCTTTAATCCTTAAACATGTACAAATAAGTAATCACATCCCAAAGGATAATCACATATAATGGGAAGTGTACACCTGTCCGACTGCACATGCAATCCACTATCTTATAACTACAAGCACTCATTTTCTTTACAGGTTTCACCTTCAATGTCACCAAGTTGTTAAAGAATCGTTATTTGTATAACATTTTGATAAAGAAGGTTACCTGAGACTAGTTTGGGAGGGGGAAAGGCCGTTAACAACGAGGGCCACACGATGACCGTAATAATTCCTCCTCCGATACTCAAGAAAAACAAAACCCACATGCAAAAAGCATTGCAGAGCATACCCAGAAACCCAAACCCTCAAAGGAGTGGAGGGTTTCTCTTTAAAAGTAGAAAAAAGCACAAACACTGACACCACAACAAACGCCATGTTCCATATCGCATCGAGAAACACTATTGGCGAGAAAAACCTCGACGAGGACCCGCAGTTCTCGACGACGACGTCCATTCCCTCGCAAGCGTCAATGCTCAGTGCTTCTTGTTCTTCTTCCATTGTTGGGGGGATCTTCGGTTGATTTTGATTGATTGATTGATTGATTGACTGACAGAGTGTGTTTTGTGTGTGAGCTGAGCCAGAGCTGCTGGTGGTGGAGTCATTTGGCGAAGCGAAGGTCTGGGAAAGTCGATAGAGAAACGACGTCGTATTCTTTGACGTGGGCAGTAGTTGATGATTGGGTGGGGTCACGTCCAGCGAGGTTGTTAATTGCTAAGGGCAGATGCACGTGAGGAATCGTCGTTGTTTAGGTACATTCAAATTTCTCCTAATTGACATCTTGCAGTGATGTTCATAACGAAGTGAATGTTGATGCGATACAAAATCTACCGTATGGATGGGAAAGTAATCAATTAACTATTTTATTAAATAATTGTTGCTGATAGTGCCCCATCACCAACCACAACTGGCGGATTTAAGCCTCCCTAAAAATAAAAATAAAAAATTGAAAGAGAGCATAATATAAAAAAGAAAATATAAGAAAAATGATGAAGAAACAAAAACGAAATTACCTTTTATGGTTGTTTTTATTCGCATATCATTTAATTATTTTATCTGTTTATCTGAGTATCAATGTTCAAAAATAAATTTTAGAGGACATAAATATCGTACATAAATTAGAGTGATTAAATTTTAACTCAGATGCTTATCTTTTCTACCCCACGCCCGAGCCTCAAGATATATAGTTGTCCATTTATCTTTTTTTTTCTTTTTTTTTTTCTTTTTAAAGAAAAAAGGATTGAAGAAGGGAATCCCACTTTGCAATTAGGTTTTGAGAAAGAGAGAATTTTATCGCTAACAAGTGGCATAATTAGAGAGGAACTAAATTATTTATTTTATCTTATGGTTGCTTCTGTTTTGATTTTAAATGATTGGGGAATCGACGACCGGATACTTCAAAAGAGTTAGAACATTCTTATTTTATGTACAGCACTGGACATTTCTCTACCGACTGTTATCTTCAACTGGTTCATATAGCAGTGGCGCTGGTGGAAACTATATATGCCTAAAGCTGGACTTTAGTGTACTTTGAAACGTTAGGAAACTAAATCGTTAAATTTATTTTTAAAAAAAATTGATGAAAAGTATCGATCTTTTATGGCCTGTCTGTGTTTGCATGTCAATGGCCCTCAAATCAGGCTATAGGGTAGCTGTTAGTTCATTTGTAGACTATGCCTTGCTGGGGATGTTGTGCAGGAAGTGTTGGTAGATGCATAATACATTACTATCAGTTAAACATTACCTCAAATGCAAAGGTTTAAATATTTTTCTCGGTGTCACATGCATGAGTCACAACCGTGAGCATTAACTGTCACTACCGCAAAAGTTGCTGCCCCAGAAGAAACTAGAATCTGTGGCGCAAAATTAATCACTTCAATTTCAAATACAGCTAAGCCGATGATATACCTTAACAAATACCGTGTGAGGTGGATTAAATATCATGGAGACATCGTAATTTATCTGAGATATAAATTTATTATAGAATACATGGGAGTTTGAACATGAGACCACAGTAAACGTGCGAGGAGATATGAAACATCTGGGGATAGAGGGGCCTTAACTTAGGGATCAGCAAGATAATCTGTACATGGTATAAAATTAATCCGTTCAAAATAATTTGAAAATGCCATCACGATTATTTGGATGTGATTGAGGGATTAGATCTTGTCATTAGCGAAGACTTGTACAAGTCATCAGCAGAAAGGCCAGAGGTTGTTTTCACTTTTCAATGCCTTATATTGTTGTCCATTTTAAACCTTTCCAACTGACTTTTGAACAACGGGAAGCCGGTTCCACCCCTCCTTCTATTAACTAACAGTTTCAAGATCATTTTCGTTTCTATAAATTTAAAATTACCCTGAAAATTTTGATATCGCATGCGCGCATTCGGAAATACGAACAACTGAATTAATTCGTTCAGATTGGAAAACATCATTCAAAAATATAATTACACAAAACGCGATCTTTATTCTACTTCACCTGTCCGCCATACGTAATTTTTATAACAAGTGATTCGATGTCTTGGATTTAGAAACTAAGGGCCTGTTCGGTATCATTTTGCAGCCCCTGTTTTCATTTTCATTTTAACAGTACAAGTGTAATATATGTTCGGCGGGCCTAAACTTAAAATCAAATTATAAAATGCAGAAGACAAAATCGATTTGACAATAATAAAAGTTAAAACATGTTAGACACATTTCTTGTGAATTACGAAACGAATTATAAAATAATATAATACACGTTCTCCAAAGCATACCAAATAAAATATATTCTTCTCTTCTTTTCTTTCTCTTTTACCAGAAAATCTTTTCTTTAACTCCCATCTTCTTCATCTTTTATGTGTAATCTTTTTCTTTTAATTTTATTTTATTTTTTCATTTCTTTCGCATAATTTTTTCTCTTTTACTTTTTGGTTCATCAAACACTGCCTTCCTTGTCTTTATTCACAAAGATCCAAATCTCTATAGATTATTGAGTCATTTTGTTATGTTTTATTCATCTAGATTTATTTTGTTTTATGGTCTTTGGCTTATAATTTTGTAATTTTAAATATCTGGCCATATATTATTTCTTATTTATTTATTCCTCATCTTCTTCATCTTTTATTGATTATTTTAAATTACAAATTGTAAGAAAATGTGCTAATTAGCTGCAAAATTGTCATCAAGCCATGATTCATGTCTGTTAAATTTTGAGCTTTGAGATGATCGAGGGTTGTTTTAGTAGCAATGGTGGTTATTTTTCTAAATTAATATTCCTGTATATATAAATCTAATTATATCGGGCCATTTGTTACTTTTTCTATGCTTGCCATGGGTGCAAATGGCTGCCGTGGATCGGGATTAGAATTTCTTATAAAAGTTTGCTTCTTAGAGTAAATGCTTCCATTGATATAGCAATGTTTCTTCTGATCTTAATTAATTCTTTTGATACCAAATTACCAATTGAGACAATGCTTGAGGATTTTAATTCTTTAATATATGACATAATTTTAATCTAAGAACAATAACGAATGCTGGACTTTTTATTTTAATTATGACTTAAATGTTAGAAAAAAATTATTTTTGAAAACGGTTGTATCAAACACATATTTATTGTTTTTGTTCTTTTTAATTGTGTTTTCCAAACACATTTTATAGTTTCAGTTTTAAGATACAGGATATAGAAAATAATATCATACGCTTACTTAAATTTAAAATATAGTAATTGGAAAACATCATTTTCATTCATATTTTTGTTTTTTAAAAATAATAATTTAAAAACAATACCGAATAAGTCCTAAAACTTTTTTTTTATTAATGCTAATGCTAAAGCTTTATTCTCACGTAATTTTTTATAATTATTTTGTTTAAATTATTTATGATATGTTTGTGTATGTATTAGTTAAAAAATTATTTTCTAATAATAAATATGACTTAAATGTTTAGTAAAAATTAGTTTTGAAAATGGTATTACCGAATGAATATTTTCTATTTTTATTATTTTTAATTGTGTCTACCGAACACATATTACTATTTTTAATTTTAAGATTCAGAATCCAAAAAATGATATCAGACGCATATTTAAATTCGAAATATAACAACGGTAAAACATCATTTTTATTTAAAAAAAATATAAATTGAGAAACAATATCGAACAGTCCTAAGCAATTTTTCATGATCTCATCATCTCCCTTGTGGGTCCATGATCTCAGAGAAGACATCTCTACACAGGGATCCGCTTTCAGAACATTTATTATTTGAAAGATCAACCTCATGACCAAACTTTTCACTCTCCTCTGCACTCTCTTGTAGCTGAAATGCAAACTCAAGACCACGAACCACATCACTCATGGATGGCCTTTGGCCTCCATCATCATTCAAGCAGCTAATTGCGACCTCAGCAAACTTGTTCAAGCATTCAGTTGTTATCTTCCCCTTCAAAACCGGATCAACAATCTCATCAATGGTTCCATTGCGATAACATCGTTCAGCCCAAACAGCTAAACTCACTTGATTCCTTTCCATTGTCCGAATAATAGGTGGTCGAGCACACAATGCTTCCAATAACACAACGCCAAATGAGTAGACATCGGATTTTTCTGTGAGCTGCTGAAGTCGATAATACTCAGGATCCAAGTACCCGATGCTCCCCTTCACTACTGTACTGACATGAGTTTTGGACATGGAATTGGGCCCAAACTTAGACAGTCCAAAGTCAGATACCTTGGCCACCCATTTCTCATCCAACAAGATATTTGTTGACTTCACATCCCGATGAATGATGACTTGCTTTGCCCCAGCGTGTAGATACTGCAGCCCGCGAGCTGCGCCTATGCAAATGCCCAGCCGTTGACTCCATGGAAGAGGAGGGTTATTGCTGTTATAGAGATGATCACGCAGTGTCCCACGAGCCATGAAATCGTACACAAGGATCATCTCCCCGTCATCATTGCAGTAACCAAGGAGAGTGACCAAATGGATGTGTATTAGTTGGGAGAGCATCTCTATCTCTGTCTGGAATTCCTGGGCACCCTGTTGTGACCCTGGAATCAGCCGTTTGATCGCAACAGGAGTGGCGCCACCGTTGATGAACCCTTTGTATACGTTACCAAACCCTCCAGTTCCAATAATGAGACCAGTATCAAAGTTGTTTGTCGCTGCTTTGATTTTGGATAGTGAAAAGTGAGTACAAAGATCCGGCGTTAAAGATGAGCCACGAGACTTACTTGACTTTGCCTTAGAACTAGAAAAACGTCTCCAGAAAAAAATTAAAAGAGAAATTGCAACAAAACCTGACGCAAGTCCACCAACGATGGGAATTGTAGTTGCGCTGTTACTCTTGGATTTCTTTGATTGTGAGCTTGGCATTACCTGTTGCACAATGTAAGATTCATTCTTCTGACTTTCGTTGATCAGGGTTTCAGGATTAGGCAAGGCGAGATTTCCATTGTTGTCCACTTTAAAAATTTCAATCCCGTTCAAGATAGCATCAGAATATTTGGTCCTCCATTCGGGAGTAGGATGCAGTGCAATAGAGAGATTCTGCTTCTTTTCATCTCCTTTTTGTACTATGACTACTGCGTAGTCTCTGTAGGTGGGAACGCCATTTCCCCCACTCCAAGCTATTATGTCTGCTTGTGATTCAGCAATTTCATCAGCAATGTTGATCGCGAACTCTCTATCACCAACTTCATTGATCGCATACTCAAACTTTCAAAAATGAAGCCTAAGAAAATATGTAAACCCGGAATCCACTTGAAACTCCCAAGTGAGATTATATTTCTCGTTTGTGATCTTATTTCCCCCCATTGTTCTGGCGGTTGTGTAGAGAAGAACGGGAGCAGTATAATTAGGTTTCTTACTGAAACGGAGAACAATACTAGTGTTAACCGGAAGAGCACTGGGTCTGGCATCTGTCACGTAGACGTCATCCGTACTCCAGGCCCGAAACATGCCTGTGTCTTCTAGTGGTGAAATTTGACGCCCACCAACATTTATTCGGTATAAAGACTCAAGGGCATTGCTGTTTTCTATCATAATTCGTTTCTCCTGGCCAACAAACTGGAACCATGAGTCCTGGTAATAAAGATTCAGTGGCATGGATACTATTTCAATTCCGTTGATAAATGCATATGAATCTTCGTAATCTGGACTTGATATGAACGTTATGTTCAATAACCTCTGACTTTCTTCGACGTTGATGCAGAATTCTTTGAAAAATGAATCCTCGCCCAAAGCATCAGCTGTAAGCGAAGCACTGAAGTTGCTAAGAAGGGTGAAAGAACCGGCTTTAACGGTGAAGAAATCTCTAGACCGGTCAAAACCTGGATACGAAGTTGAATAGAAATGCAGGCGGATGAATTTTTGACCCGTGGTGACGTTGAATATGTAGGTGAACTGCGAATGAGAAAGCCGTGCGGTTGAATATGGAGGTTGTTGACGTGTGGTGAAGATTCTTGATGTGTCTTTTTTTGGTTGGAAGTAATAGGAGTATCCAGAGTTTATATCTCCAATCCAAGTTCGGTATTCTAGAGAATGGAAGGTACCATTCGAGCCACAAGCCAGAAATATGCTTTCTATGGGTTCATACGGAATGTCTGAGGCACCGGAGATGGAGGAAGCGATGTGATGGAGGAAGAATAAGGCGTAAATTGGGGTGATCAGATACCTACTGCTTGTGTTCTTCATTGTGATTGTGTTGTGTCCCTAGCTACAGCATTTACAGATTTTAACAAAATGTTAAAACAATGGTAGGCTAAAATCAGAGTCAATGCGTCAATGCTGGGCCACTGAAAGACTACACAAAGTCTACGGTAGACGCTCTACGAAAGATTGGAAGTTGGTCTTGGTCTTTGGGATTACTCATAAGTCTAGATTAGAGAGTGGATTTAAGGACTTTTAAGACAATTTATTTTTTGGGGGGTGGGGGGAGGGAGGCAAATAAAGTTTTTGATAGACATCAAGATCGATGTAATCCATCCCAGTATACTTACGAGCAAACAACTAACATCTTACTTATGGTCACGGCAAGGAGTGAATATTGGTGCACAAGGATACTTTCATCAACACTAATATTTGGTCCCAAATTTCGTTTTACTAAAATTACCAAAATTAATATTTTTTTTTTGAAATCAAATTAAATTGGGAGATGGCTTATCGCTCAGATCCAGTTTAACGGAATTTCAAACTAAATATCTTTTTTTTTTTTTTTTAAACTTTCACAATGAGTACCCCACCTTTAATAAATATCGTGCACACAGTAGATTATAGCTATAATTGGGATACTCCTCCGGCACTCTCACTTCACCCTTTACCACCTGCAAGTAGGGTTGTTCACGAATTGAATTTTGTGGATTGGACGTCAATTTATATCTTATTCACGATTTTACAGATTAAATTCAAAATAAAATAAGATTTTAATAAATTAATTGTTTGAATAAAGTTAAAAAATACATTCAAAGTTTTAAAGTATAACACACCAAACAAAAAAAAATATTTATTTAATTATTTTTATTTTATATTATTAAAGAATAAGATATAATATGGTGTTAATGTAACTATATTTTAACTTATTTATTTATTAGTAAGTACTAATGCCATATTTATAATTTTTTTAATTGAACAAATATTTTTTTATTTTTTATGGATTCGTGGTTTTTTACGAATTTAGAGAAGTAAATCCATATCCAATCCACAGATTGCAGATTTTTAAATTTTCAATCAAATCCACTAATCTACAGATCATATTTTTACTGATTGAATTTCTACGGATCAGACGAATTGAGTGAATTGAATTGGATTTTAAACACCCCTACCTTCAACTCTTTGAACTCGTCCTTTTCTACCATAGTCGGCTCTACCAAGTACCAATTGATATCCCGATACATATTCCACATAACACAATTTATAGACTGTAACTTTCTAAAGGATGCCATACAAAGTTTCAAACTTTAATACTCCAAAAAGAAAAAAACCTTATGTTTTTAGATAAATACATGAAAATTAACTAAAAATCCTTATGTTTTTAGATAAATACATGAAAACTAACTAAAATTTTAGAATTAAATCAATACTAAAGTTAAAAATTGAAAGCTTAAATGATTGTTGTCAATGTCTTACCTCCAACTAAAGTTTAACTTATTTATTTACTAATAGTACCACATTTATAAATTTTAATTTTTTTATAAATTAAATATATATTATTTCTAGTTTTTTGCTAGTTTGCAGATTTTTATGGATTTTCAAAAGCAAATCAATATCTAATCCGCCGACTACAAATTTTAAAATTTTCATTCTAATCCAATCCATCAATCCATGGATTAGACTTTTTACTAATTGAATTTTTGTTGATTAAACGGATCGAGCGGATTTATTGGATTTTGAACATCTAACTCCAACTAATGACTATAGAAGAAGAAAAGGGAAATAACATTGTTAGGGTTTACTAATTAGTGAGGATAATAATAGTCATAAATTAATAATGTTAAATAAAATGAAAAAAAAAAGTTTTTGGTTGCTCTAGAAGTACGGCTCTTTATCCATTCACTATTTATTACATGTGTATGTATATTATCATAACGAAGTGACTGTAGTAAAGCTGCTTTATTGTAGAACATTGATGATGATAATAATAGTTATTACAAATTTAATATTTATCTTTATAATCATATGGTCATTAGCAGTGGTCCACCGTGGAGCAGTTCCAATGTAACCGCACACTTATCATAATTAATAAAAAATACACTTGGAAATAAAATGAATGAAAAATAAGAGACTCTTTCTTCTAAGAACCAAATGTATATTTGAACGTTAGGACCGAGATGGATAGATCTTATTGGCACGAAAAACGGCTTGTTATTGTACATTGCATGGCCATCTACAGTACATGCATGTATTCCATACATGCAAAAAAAAAAAAGACTAATAAACATGAAACACTCACCATTAAACATGAAACATCTACCATTAAACTCGATATCAGAGACTATTAAACTTGAAACTTGAGACTATTAACTTCATTTTCAAGTTTAATGATGGGTGTTTCATATTTAATAGTGGGTGTTTTATATTTATTAGTCTAATTTTTTTTCATATAGCTTAAGCCTGTACATTGATTCAAGAAGGTAGCTCAATTTCGTTTACGGTTTTGCAGATTGGGCCCACTCAAATCTTCTTTGTATTAATTACTCTCAGCTAAAGAATAAGGCTTAGCGCCAGAATATTCATCGACCTGGTTTCCTAATAAGCACATGAGATTGATTTAGGAAGGTTGTTTCCTTCTATTAAAAGTAAACGAAATCAAATTAAACAGGGCATCGTTTAGGAAACCCTTCTTTATTTACACATATGCCGTCCTAATCTTCTGGTACTCATTATCTCACAGAATATAATCGTCCATTACCATCATGCAAGAAATAGTGAATGAAGCCGCATTCTTCCAGTCGGCTGCAAATTCTTACCCTTATGAACAACTTGTTCATTACTATATTTTCAGCAAGATTTTTGGAATCCCCATCCCTTTGCTGAATATTTAGTGAAAGATGTAGATCTTTACGATTCTGAAGAACCCTGGGATATTTGGAAACAATTCGGAGGACCCAATTTGGAAGATGATGAGGATCTTTACTTTTTCACTCACTTAAAGAAGCAGAGCATAAATGGTTCAAGAATTAATCGGAAGGTTGGTTCTGATGCATGGCAAGGGGAAGATGCCGGCAAGCTAGTCCTGTCCCGCAACTCCAATCGCCCAATTGGTTCCAGCAGTGACTGTGTTCTCTGTCGACATAGAAAAAATGGAGTCAGTCAGAAGGGATCAAAGAGTCAAGGAAAAAGATAAAGATTGAGAAACAAGTTGAAGACAATGATCATCAGCCAGCGGGGAAGTCAAATTCAAGGAAAAGGGTGATGTTTGAACATCAAGTTAATAACAATGATCAGCCTGATGAGGCTTTTGTTGAGAATCACCAGGACCAGTATGTGCAAGAAAATCAATCACAGCCCTTGAATGAACAAGTCCTCATAACCTGCTTCAGTCTTCTGTTGAGAATAACCCAGAAGAAAAACCACAAGTGCCCAGGACTGAACAGACTCTTCTTGAACAACTTGAGCATTTAGTTGAGAATGGTTATCCATCTACATTTGAGGAAAATCAACAACAGCCCACGACTGAGCCAAGTCTTCATAATCAGCTTGAGCTTTCTCAGAATCACCTCTTGATGCAACAAACTCTGTAACACCCATCGTTTTTGTTTTTGTTTTGTTTTTTTTAATTATTATATCTATTTCATACGATATAATATTTGGGGTTAATGTATTTAAGGGTATTTAATTTTATTTCTTTTAAATCTCAAATCACTTAATCTATTTTCTCTATTTGTTAAATACCTTATTTAAAAAGGAAATAAATTTCTCAATGGGTAAGGATATTAGAAAGGCTTCTAAAAAGTTTATCTACGTTATTTTGTTTCTCAAAAACCCTAAAGGCTAATAAAGAGGAAAATACAACAGCAAACACAACAAGAAAACTCACCCTTTTGAGTAAGAGGGGGGGGAAGATTTTGATTGTGTTTCTATTTTCCATTAAAGAAGTTCTTGAGCTTTGATTTTGTCTTGAAGGTAGGAAAGAATTTATAAACCTTTAACCTTATGATTTTGTTTGTGATTCTATATGATTGATTGAATGATCTTACGTGTGTTATATTACTAAAATTGTGAAAAGCATGATATGTATCGATTTATGGGATATTGAGTGAAAGAGTGCTATTGTGTTATCTTGAAAATTATGAACAGTATACGACTATTGTTTTCATTGTGTTTCATGCATAAAACTTTATAGATTATCAAACTAGACATCTTTATCTTTCTATTCATATGTTTATTGTTCAAAAACTCATTGTATATTAATTGTTTTGATTTTTTGAATTTAGAATACTTGTGCTGGAAAATTCTAATTTTCAGCAGCGATTCTCACTTCTATAATTTATTTCCTAACCCAAACGACTTCTGAAAATTCTGGGAATTTTTGTTATGGTACACATATATGTCTAGTTTTTTTTATTTTAATTTGTAATTTTTGGCTTTATATAAAGATCATTAAAAATCATAGAGTTGGACTGCTGCAATTTTGGGAGCTGTTTTCCAAAATTGTAAAGGTTGATATTTAGGTCAATTTGGGCTAGTTTTTTTTGTCATTAAATGTCTTATAAATTTTAATTCTGACTCCTTATTGTTTCCTCTAATTGTCAAAGCTGGAATCACTATTTTTAGACATGTCTAATTAAAGTTAT
Organism: Luvunga scandens; assembly: GCA_030449905.1. Classification (NCBI taxonomy): domain Eukaryota; kingdom Viridiplantae; phylum Streptophyta; class Magnoliopsida; order Sapindales; family Rutaceae; genus Luvunga; species Luvunga scandens. The sequence continues at coordinate 5,709,480 of JASUUG010001265.1, forward strand.
GAATTTTTGAATCAGCAGTCCTCTGTTTATATTGTCACTGGACAGTTTTGATGTTTTTGGGGAAAATCAATTTTCAAAGATGTTTATTAACTCTAATTAATCCTGTTAAATTTTATATTGGTTGCCAACATTTTACAGTGGCTTTTTGTAATATTTGTGATTTTTTTGACATAGTTATAGCTTGTTGGAAATCCGCTCCTCTATGACGATCTAGTGTAGTTAGTGAATTGATGTGCTTAAGTAGGAGTTAATAGTTTAAGAATTTTTTGGTTTTCTTATCAAGGTTATAATTGAATAAGATATTTATAAAAATATTGTTTTAATAATTATAGACCAAGACTGAGCTTGTGTGATTGGAGTTATTGTTGATTGCTCTGGATCGAGATGAATGAATTCATATAGAATGTTTATTATAAGTATATATGTAAATATTTATGAATATAATAATGTTGTTCAAATTAATTGGCAAGTTATGGTTTTGAAGTTATTTTAAAATATTTTTCTTAAATTAGTTTTAAAAATAACTTTAAAATACTTATTTTTCTATAAAATATTTTTCTGAAAAATATTTGTAAAGCTTTACCACTTCAATATCTTATAAGCGTTTTGTCAAAATATTATTGAATGATTGATATTAAAAGACTAAAAAAATTTTTTTTTTAAAGGTTTCGGCTCATTGTCCGTAGTTATGGTTACTGATATTATTGAACAGCTAGCTATATTGTGCGTACTTATTGACGATTATTGGGAGGTAAAGTACCCTTACTGAACTATTAACCGGTTCACTAAGAATACATGTGACATATTGAACTATTGGGCAAGTCGTTGGGATTGCAGGTGACATATTAAACTATTGACCAAATCATTTACAGGTGATACTATGTGACATAAGCAAATTGAACGATAAAAAGGTTTTATTGATAAAAGATTTCTTACACGATTATTTATTAAAAGTTATTATTACGTTATGACTTAACTGATTATGAGTTTTACCGCACAGATATAATTATAAAATGATTTTTGTTTCTTGACTTCTAGTAGTTGATAATAATGGTTATATACTTTTTCGTTATTAATAATCGTATGCATAAGTTTGCTTATCAAGTTGATGACTCACCCACCGTCTCTAACATTTTGCAGATTGGTTTTAGTGATGTGGGCTTTTGGTCTAGCGGAGACGATTTTTTAGTTGAAAAACTTTGGCATTTTTTAGATGAATTAAATGTAACTACTTTAGTTATTGTTTAGAGCTGAATATTTACTTGGAGGATTATTGTTATATTTATTATTTTAGAGATTGTGTTTTGACTATGACTAGTATTAATTTTCTTTTGTTTTTTTGAGAATTTCAATAAAATTAGTGTTATAACGTTTCATTCCAAGTTTCTCTTTAGGTTTTTTGGTGAATTTGTGGTGTTACAAACTCCATCTTACTTTCCCAAGGCCAAAGAGGAAATTCATCAACTAGCCGTGACCGAACAGAATCCTCATGATCTTGAGCTTTCCGAGAATCACCAGAATATGAAACACACTTCATCATCTAACCTCGAAGAAAATCAACTTCCAGCAGCTGAACAGTCCCATGATGACGCTATCTACTCTTAGCTTACTGATATTAATTCTTGGGTCGTTAATCAGCTTACCCGTATTGACGATGCTACCTACCCGCATCTCGCTGATATAAGTTTTTGGTTTCTAATGAACTTGTGCATACGGATTGAAAAGGACTCACTCAGCTGTGCGCTGGAAAACCCCTTTTCAACTTGAGGCCTTTTTTGTTCGAGTTTTTATTGATTCGAGGAAAACAGAAGTATATTATAACACACGTCTATTTCACTAGCATTTTTAGATTTGCTCTTGTACAAGAAATTCTGGCAAGTAGACTAAGTATATAATATCCAGATGCATTTGCTGTTCCAGTGTTGATTTTTTTTTTTTTAATCTCTTTTTGATTTTATTTTAGACTGTATTATTCAAGTTTTAGTTTTTCATATATCTGATGATAAGATTATCTGAATCATTAAAAAGTGCTTGCATTCGAACTTCACAATTGAAGCGTCCATTTGTGGTGAGCCTGAATCAATCAACAGGACCTATATAACATAGTACTGTGGTCCAGCCGACGCTTAATCCACAGCTGGTAATGGCAGCAACATCTTTCCGCTACAAGAATTCTTCACGTTACAAGGATTCTGTTAGACTATAGCTATAAAAACTTGATGATCTACTCATCGAGATATATCACTCATATCTAGCATTTTTCATCGGCTATTTCACTTACAAAACAGATTTTTCAACTGAAATTAACAATTTAATTTTAAGTGGGCCCCACCACAGCTCCACTGAGCCGAAACATGTTTGCCCTTTTAACAGCCAAATAACTAACTTCTGAAAAAGCTCGAATCATCCTTTTTCGCAACTTTGATTTCTCATACTGATCCTGTGAGAATATTTTTTAATCATGTGCCTTGAAAATATTTTGATGGAAAAGTATTGACTATTCCTTTGTCTCTTCTGCACAAAAGAAATGATCATCCTCATCCGTGATTAAAAGTACTCAGCAACACCATCAATGAACATTTCCCTTGTGGGAATGTGTAGTCCTTATTATCAATTTTCCAAAACGATCATAAACGTTTTAAGGATATCGAAATATTAGAATCGGTGGTGAATGTGTAACGATGTAGCAGTTCAAAACTGATATTTTATGATTGATGTGCTCTTAATTGATGTATTATTTTAATATTTTCCTTACTTGATTTTATATCAAACGATATTTTATTATGTTATTTTTTATCTTATATTTTTTATTTTGTTAGTACAGGAATATTTTGGGAATAAGGAGGAAATCACTTAGGGCTTAAGGAATAATAAAAAAAAATGTTAATAACTTATGGGAACAAATATTTGACTGCCAATTTTGCCAAATACATGGGAACTCAAACCGTGAGCATGAATCTAAAAGAAGAAGAAAAGGGGAATGACTTCCAATTTTAAGTCATCCACGTAGAGTGCACTCAATAATTCTTATTTTATGTATAGCTTTTGACATTTCTCTACTGACTGTATCTTCAACTTGTTCATGTACACATAGCAGTAGTGTTGGACTGCCGGTGGAAACTATATATGACTAAAGCTGGACTTTAGTTTACTTGAAACGTTAGGAAACGAAATGTTTAAATTTATTCAAAAAAAAAAAAATTGATGAAAAGTATCGATCTTTTATGGCCTGTCTGTGTTTGCATGTCAATGGCCCTCAAATTAGGTTACAGGGTAGCTGTTAGTTCATTTGCAGACTATGCCTTGCTGGGGATGTTGTGCAGGAAGTGTTGGTAAAAGCATAATACATTACTATAAGTTAAACATCACCTCAAATGCAATGGTTTAAACATTTTTCTCGGTGTCACATGCATGAGTCATAACCGTGAGCATTAATTGTCACTACCGCAAAAGTTGCTGCCCCAGAAGAAACTAGAATCTGTGACGCAAAATTAATCACTTCAATCCCAAATACAGCTAAGCCGATGATAAACCTCAACAAATACCGTGTGAGGTGGATTAAATATCACGGAGACATCGTAATTTATCTGAGATATAAATTTATTATAGAATACATGGGAGGTTCAACATGAGACCATGGCAAACGTGTGAGGAAATATGAAACATCTGGGGATAGAGGGGCCTCAACTTAGGGATTAACGAGATGATCTCTACATGGTATAAAATTAATCCGTGCAAAATAATTTGAAAATGCCATCACAATTATTTGGATGTGATTGTGGGATGAGATCTTGTCATCAGCGAAGACTTGTACAAGTCATCGGCAGAAACGTCAAAGGCTAGAAGTTGTTTTTACTTTTCAATACCTTATTTTGTTGTCCATTTTAAACCTTTCCAACTTGACTTTTGAACAAGGGGAAGCCGTGCTTTTTTTCCCCTCCTTCTATTAATAACCAAGCAAATCAGCAACTAAGAGTTTCAAGACCATTTTCGTTTCCAGAAATTTAAAATTACCCTGAAAATTTTGATACTGCATGGATGCATTCGGAAATATAGAACAACTGAATTAATTCGTTCAGATTGGAAAGCATCATTCAAAAATATAATTACACAAAACACAAATCTTTATTCTACTTCACCCGTTCACCACTCATAATGTCTTTATAACAAGTGGTTCGATGTCTTGGATTTACAAAGCAAGCAATTTTTCATGATCTCATCATCTCCCTTGTGGGTCCATGATCTCAGAGAAGACATCTCTACACAGGGATCCGCTCTCAGAATATTTATTATTCGAAAGATCAGCCTTATGACCAAGCTTTTCACTCTCCTCTGCGCTCTCTTGTAGCTGAAATGCAAACTCAAGACCGCGAACCACATCACTCATGGATGGCCTTTGGCCTCCATCATCATTCAAGCAGCTAATTGTGACCTCCGCAAACTTGTTCAAGCATTCAGTTGTTATCTTCCCCTTCAAAACCGGATCAACAATCTCATCAATGGTTCCATTGCGATAACATCGTTCAGCCCAAACAGCTAAACTCACTTGATTCCTTTCCATTGTCCGAATAATAGGTGGTCGAGCACACAATGCTTCCAATAACACAACGCCAAATGAGTAGACATCGGATTTTTCTGTGAGCTGCTGAAGTCGATAATACTCAGGATCCAAGTACCCGATGCTCCCCTTCACTACTGTACTGACATGAGTTTTGGACATGGAATTAGGTCCAAATTTAGACAGTCCAAAGTCGGACACCTTGGCCACCCATTTCTCATCCAACAAGATATTTGTTGACTTCACATCCCGGTGAATGATAACTTGCTTTGCCCCAGCATGTAGATACTGCAGCCCACGAGCTGCGCCTATGCAAATGCCCAGCCGTTGACTCCATGGAAGAGGAGGGTTATTGCTGTTATAGAGATGATCACGCAGTGTCCCACGAGCCATGAAATCGTACACAAGGATCATCTCCCCGTCATCATTGCAGTAACCAATGAGAGTGACCAAATGAATGTGTATTAGTTGGGATAGCATCTCTATCTCTGTCTGGAATTCCAGGGCACCCTGTTGTGACCCTGGAATCAGCCGTTTGATCGCAACAGGAGTGGCGCCACCGTTGATTAACCCTCTGTATACGTTACCAAACCCTCCAACTCCAATAATGAGACCAGTATCAAAGTTGTTTGTTGCTGCTTTGATTTCGGATAGTGAAAAATAAGTACAGAGATCGGACGTTAGGGATGAGCCGCGGGACTTCCTCGACTTTGTCTTAGAAGTAGAAAACCGTCTCCAGAAAAAAATTAACAGAGAAATTGCAACAAAACCTGACACAAGTCCACTAACAATGGCAATTGTGGTTGCCATGTCATTCTTGGATTTCCTTGATTGTGAGCTTGGCATTCCCCGTGGCACAATGGAAGGTCCGTTATTCCTAGTTTCGCTGATCAGAGGTTCAGGATTAGATCCGGCAAGATTTCCATTGTTGTCCACTTTAAAAATTTCAATCCCGTTCAAGATAGAATCAGAATACTTGGTCCCCCATCGGGGAGCAGGGTGTAGTGCAACAGAGAGATTCTGCTTCTTTTCATTTCCTTTTGGTATTATCATCACAGTATAATCTTTGTAGATGGGAACGCCATTGCCACCACTCCAAGCTATTATGTCTGCTTGAGCTTCAGCAATTATAGCATCTATGTAGATCTCGAATACTCTATCACCAACTTCAGTTACCTCTGGCTGAAACTCGCAAAAATGAAGCCTGACAAAATAAGTAAACCCGGAATCCACTTGAAACTCCCAAGTAAGAACATAATTCTCGTTTATGTCTCTATTCTGACCCATTGATCTGGCCGAGCTGTAGACAGCAACGGGAGCAGAGTAATTACTTATTGTACCGAAATGGAGAACAATACTAATGTTAACTGGAAGAGCACTGGGTCTGGCATCTGTCAAGTAGTTGTCATCCGTACTCCAGGTCCGAAACATGCCTGTGTCTTCTAGTGGTGAAATTTGACTCCCACCAACATTTATTCGGTATAACGTCTCGAGGGCATTGATGTTTTTTATCACAGATCCCTTCTCCTGGAACTCAGAGTCCTGGTAATAAAGATTCGGTGGCATGGATACTATTTCAATTCCGTTGATAAAAGCATATGAATCATTGTAATCTGGACTTGCCATGAACGTTATGTTCAAGAACCTCTGACCTTCTTCGACGTTAATGCAGAATTCCTTGAAAAACAAATACTTGCCCAAAGCATCAGCTGTGAGTGAAGCACTGAAGTTGCTAAGAAGGGTAAAAGAACCGGCTTTAACGGAGAAGAAAGCTTTAGAAGAGTTAAAACTTGAATATGAGGTTGGATAGAAATACAGACGGATGAATTTTTGACCCGGGGTGAGGTTGAATGTGTAGGTGAACTGCGAATGAGAAAGCCGTACTGCTGAATACGGGGGGTGCTGAGGAGCGGTGAAGCTTCTTGTTGCTTCATTTCCCGGCTCCGAGGGCGAGTATTCAGAGTTTATATCTCCAATCCAGGTCCGGTTATCTAGAGTACCGGAGGAGCCAACAGAGCCACAAGCAAGAAATATGCTCTCTGTGGGTTTGTAAGGAGTGACTGAGTCATCGGAGAAGGCGAAAGCCATGGGGTGGAGGAAGAATAAGATGTAAATTGGGGTGAGATAACTGCTGCCAGTGTCCTCCATGATGGTTGTCGAGATCTAGCAGGCTACAACATTTGCAGATTTTATTGAACTGTTGTCGTAACATTGATGGGCTGAGTAAAATGAGTCAATGCTAAGCCGCCCACAAGGAAAGGTCGAAGTTGATCGGTCTTGGTCTTTGGCAACTGGCAATTTGGCACCACTCGTAAATGAACTTTATTTTATTTTATTTTTCATCACAATGACATTTGAAATATCAACACATATCAGGGAGCTATTACTTTGATTTACTAAGCCAAGAGTTATTATATATTATGATTGTTGACGCCTCAATTTTTTTCTTGACAGGGGTCGAACCAAGTGTAACATATAAAGACACATTTGTACACACAGTAACACATAAAAAGCCGTGAAATATGGCTGGAAAAGAGAGTATCCAGCGATTTCACTCTCATGCTTAAGTCAAGGATTTGAGTTAAATCATAAAATATTTGAGTTCTAGTGAATTTATCTTTTTTTTGAAAAAGTAATAGAATATTTATAATATACCATACCTTTACGTGAGTGGCCCCTTGTTCTCATGAATATGAGTAGGTATTCACCTCATCCATTATGGAAATGAAGTGTTGCATTATGATTATGGTTTTATCTCTTTTATTTTAGGAGATTCTGGGATGGTGGAGCAAATGAAGTATTGCATGATGATTATGGTTTTGTCCCTTTTATTTTAAGAGATTCTGGGATGGTGGAGCAACTGACATAATCCAACCCCTAGGATGATGGAAGAAGAAAGTGGAGCATGATTTTAGAAGTGGGAATTGTGGTCCTCTTTTTTGGATGTATGTCACCCTTGTAACCAACTTCCTTTCCTACTTTCTTTGTGTTCTCATGATTCTTTCTTAATGATAAATCTTGATATTTCAGCACTGTTGGGTCGTTGTTTTTAACCAAATCAAGGTTTTAGCTAAGAGTTTCCTATTTCCTACTTTGAGGAGTCTTCAATTTCCACCTGATAATTTACGTTCCTACTTTCAAAGGATCTAATTTTCCCTCTTGGAGACCCTGACCCCCTCGAAGTGGTATGAGTGAATAAATTCCATATCAACAATGACCGTATAATTTTTTTAATTACAATTTCATTTTTTTTCATTTTTAAACACATGCCTCTTAAAATTCTAGATTAGAGTCCTAGTTTAAGAACTAACGTTAACACAAACTTTATTTTTTTTAAGGAAAAAAAAAAGCAAACAGAGCTTATGATAGACATGGAGATCAATATAATCCATCACAGTATACTTGTAAGCAGACAATTAACATCTTATGACCAGTGCACAATAGTTCATAATGATACTTTCATAGTGAGTATACCTCGCCCCCAATAACTGTGCTCACAATAGACTAGAGTTATAATTGGAATACTCACCTCTCCATTTACCGCCTTCAACTCTTTGAGCTCTCCCTTTACTGCCATAGTTGGCTTTACTAAGAACCAACTCATACCATGAGAGATATTCCACATAATTCGGTTTATAGAATAATAAACTTTCTTTAAGTTGAATCTCATAAATTTAAGATCTGAAAGAACATCGCTGCATAGCAAAGAAAAATATATATTACAAAAATTAATTAAAATATTAACCAAACTTTAGTTTGAAAAACGAAATAAAATTAATAGTCCAGCAAATATAGAGCGTGTTTGGGATTGAAGTTAGATAGCTGTACCTTTTAATTTACAGTATTAAAGTGTTTGGTAAACACTAGTTGCTGTAGTTTGAAAGTTATGTTGATATAATTTTCCACTTGCATGATGAAAAATCTACTATATCTTTAATAATTTTATCAAAATTATTATTTAAAATTTATATTTACTACATTTTATTAATTTTTATTTCATAGTTACAGTTTTTTTTTTCACAACAGTTGTACCTTAAAAGGTACAACATGTAACGCCATATTTTTTATGAATTTTAGATTATAGAATTTTATTTTTATTAGAATACATAAGTGGTACTATTACCCTCACTAATAAGGATAACTCATGGGGTAATTTTGTAAAACACTTATATTTTTCCAAAACCTACTAGGATTTTTTAGGACTCCCTATAAATTCATATTTTTCCCTCTTCTGTAACCCTAAGTCCACAACGTTTTCTTCTATTCTCTGCTTTATTCTCTCATTCAAACCTTTGATTAGAGGAGAACCTTAAGGATTGGTAAGTTCTACCCTCTCTTTTCTCCACATGTTTTCTATCTTTCTATTAGGGTTTTTATTTGCTTAATTTTAGATTGTTACAGACTGATATGCATGATTTAGGATGAGTTTAAATTGTGTTTAGGATTTTGATTTATTGTTGAGTTTTGTTCCTTAATCCTAGACACAATAAACTTGCTAGATAATTCTGGACAGCATGAATATCTCATAATTAAAAATATATCTTACGAATGATTCTTGGAACGAACCTCATCTTCCTGAAAACTAGACACGAAGGGCTTGTGGAATAAATTTTGTTTCGTAAAGTTTGAGTTCGTTTTTGATTTTACATGGATTTTCGAAACAGACACTGCTGCACTGGAAAAGTGCGACTTTAATAGAATGACTGTCTTCATAAAATTATTTGGGGTATCAAATGAATTCAGAAAATTCGGGAATTTTAAACAAAGATTTTTATGTGTGTCTAGTATTTCCAGTTTTAATTTCGAAAATTTCAGATTAATGTATGATTTTATAAAAATCTCGGAATCCATACTGTTCAGTTAAGGCTCTGCAAGACAGTTTTGAATTTATTAAGAAATAATTAGTTTTAAAGATGTTTTTGAAATCGGATCTTCTTGAAACTTTTATGTGAGATACCCATGGATGTCGAGACTGGTTCTACAAAATATTGTGTCTTTCTAATTTCTAGATTAAGAGTTAAAATTCAGAGTAATAGCCCTGTACGGGTATGAATTAAGAAAATTGAGAGGTTGTAATAAGTTGTTAATAGGATTTTCTTGTATTTGTTAAGGTGTTTGAGGCTGTTGGAGACTTAGAAGAGTTTAGATCATTGCTTTCGTCGAGGTAAGTAACTTCATTCTTAGTATACTAGATAAGTATGATTATTATGATACTATTGTAAGTAATCTCATTCTTAATGTACTAGATACGTATGATTATTATGATACTATTGTAAGTAACTTTATTCCTAATAAGTAAATGGGTTTTTATAGCTCTTTGAAAATCAACTATTTTTCATAACAAAAGTAGTTTGTGTAAATATTTTCAAATATGAAAATTATGTTATTATTATGGTTTCAATAAAATATTTCAAATGCTTTTAAATATATAATTTATTTTGTTATATGATTATGTTTTATGATTTTGTTTATAAAATATTTTGCAAGCCCAAATTATTATTATGGACATTTACAAATTTGATACGAATGTTTTGTGTCTGTATACTATTTAAATTATTTATGATTGTACGGGGTCCACCTCTTGAGACTATATGGGGGCCACCTCTTAAAGGCCAAAGCGCCGCAAAGTGCCACATATAGTGCAAAGTGCCACGTATAAGTCATTATATATGAAAGACTGATTTGAACGTTTTGGCTCATTGTCCGTAGTTATTCTGATTTTGATTCTGATCGTATAATACGATACGTATATGTTCTGGACCAGTATTGATTTTATGTTCTGAGTGTGCACACGATATTCTCGACCGCTTTTAAGTAGGGTCACGGGACTATAAGTGACACTATGTGACATGAGCTAACTTTGGTTTCTCTGTGCTATGTACTATATGATATGTTTTCTTGTATGAATTATGAGCTTTTGATATTCTGAACTGTTTAGCGAAGTTCTGTCTTTCTGTTATAATATATATGTTTTGATAAAAATGAGGCTTGTAATACTTTCGGTACATAATAGGCCTAGTGTGTTAAGAATGGTTTTACTTACCGAGTTGACGGCTCACCCCTCGTCATTACTTTTTACAGATTAAGTATCTTGTTGAGAGGTGTGCTATCATTGGAGTTAGAGATTCGTTTCATATTTCTAATTAGGAGAGGAAGATAGACTTTTGTGTTAATCTTATAATAATGATTTTGATGATAACAAAAATTATATGTTCATGATTAAAGTGTTGGGGCTATTAAAAAGAATTTTCTAAAAGCAATACACTTGTTTTAAGTTCAAAAATGATGAAACTGGAAATTAACGGTGAACGATTTCATCGGAAAACGGTGAACCGATAATTACTGATGATGAACATTTCACATGTTCTGGAAAATAACGGTGAACCGTTTATTTAAAACGGCTAACCGATACATTCCAGTAAGTAAAAAATGTTTTAGCCTTGAACCGATTAGCCCAAACGGTTAGCAAAGTTTTGTCACAGCTTCTGGAAATTAACGGTGAACCGTTAATTTAAACGGCTAACCGATAAATTCCAGTGAGTAAAAATGTTTTAGCCTTGAACCGTTTATTTTAAAACGGCTAACCGATAACTTCCAGTGAGTAGAAGTTCTCTAGTCTTGAACCGTTTATTTAAAACGGCTAACCGATAACTTCCAGTGAGTAGAAGTTCTCTAGTCTTGAACCGTTTATCAAAAACGGAGAGCCGAGGATCTCATTTTGCAGTTATGGAAATAAACGGTGATCCGATAAAGTTAACGGCAAACCGTTTATTTGAAGTCAAAGGATAACGGCTAGTTGAAAATTCAAAACGGCTAACCGATATAGACAAACGGCGATCCGATTATTCTCAGAAAGTCAATAACGGCTAGTTTTCAGCTCCAACTATAAATAGGCTCAATCAAATTCAAACAAGAGAGATCCAACATTTTGATATTTGAGCTTCCTACTGAGAAACAATCTTCTTTGAGCTTCAATTGTGTTTCATGTCATTGTCTCACACATTAAAATTTCAATTGTAATCATTTGGAGTGTGTGAGAGATTATTTGTTATTAAATCTCTATCATTGAGTGATTGTAAGTGTTGGGAAACACTTGGGTTGAGAGATTGGGTTTAATCTCTTATTGTAAAGGTCCATTGACACCTTGGAAGTCAATTGTAAGTGTTGGGATACACTTGGGTTAAGAGATTGGGAATAATCTCTTGATTGTAAAGGTCCATTGACACCTTGAAGTCAAGTGTAAGTGTATTAAAGCCTTGAAGGCTTGCTTAGTGGAATCCTCAAGCCCGGTGAGCTTGGAGGCGTGGACGTAGGAACGGTTGGCCGAACCACGTAAAAATCACGTGTTTGATTTCTCTTCCCTTATCTTTTTAAATTCAAGCATTGTTAATTATATTGTTTTAAAACATTAGTTTTAAATTGTTGTGTAATTTTATTTGCTTAATTTTTAAAGAACCCAATTCACCCCCCCTCTTGGGTAGCCTATATAGAATTTCATTTTGTTCCTTTTAATTTATTTGTTTATGAACTTGTATATGAGAAGTTTTGAGACTTTTGTTATACACATGTCTTTGAGAGAGACATCTTTTAGAGTTGGATACATGAATTTGTGGATTTATTGATTAAAATATTTGAGGTTTTTTCGTTTGAAATTTTTGGTGTAAAGATTTTTGATTAGTAGGTAACCTCCTTTCTCACGTGCTTCGCATGTGTTGGGTTTGGGGTGTTACACAACACCTCAATTCTAAACACACTCATAATCTTAATTGAGAGTAGTGATCGAATAGCACTTCAACTAGAGTCTATAAAAGTAGAAAAGGAAAATAGCGAGGTTAGGAGCTAGTGATTAGCGAGGATAATAATAATATTATTAAATTAGTGATAAATAAAAGTAATGTTAAATAAAAAAAAAAAACAAGAAGAAGAACCAAGGTATATTTGACCGTTAGGACCCTTATGGTTACATCATATTGGCGCGAAACTCTTGATCTCAACGGCTTGTTATTGTGCATTGATCCAGGAAGGTAACTCAATTTCATTACGGATTTACCCTTAAGAAAACAAAACACAGATTATTAAACGCTGAGCAAAATTGATATGTGATGATTGATGTGCTCTTAATTTATATATTATTTTAATATTTTTCTAATTTAATTTTATATTAAACTATATTTTATTATGTTAATTTTATCTTAATTTTTTTATTTTATTGATGTAGGTACATTTTAGAAATAAGTAGCAAATCACTTGGAGCTTAAGAAATAACGAAGCACAATGCTAATAATTTATAGAACAAATGTTTGATTGCTAATTTTGCCAAACACGTGAGAAGTCAAACCGTGAGCATGAATTTAAAAGAAGAAGAAAAGGGGAATGACTTCCAATTTTAAGTCATTTACGTGGAGGGCACTAAAGAATTAATTAATAAATTAAAATGGCAAGCACGTGACGGGCTTTTTGGCCGAAACCTTATTGGCTTAGCAATTATAAAGTTGGCGGCTTGGCTTACTTTATTAGTTTATTTTAATGCTTTTGAGCTAAGGGTCAGCCATAACAAGCATACACTTAAGGGGCCAAGGATTATTATATAAAGATAAAAAAAAGCTGAGAACAAAAGAATTTAGAAGAGAAGAAGCAACAGCAAAATTTACAGAAGCTAAGAGAAGAGAAGATAAAAGCCGCAGGAGATCCAGAGAGAAGCGGACATTAATTCTTGAGTGTTACAATTCATGCAATCTTTTTAAACTAAGCCAACGTTCCAGGAACGATAGAAATTGATTGATCCTTGGTGAAAATAAAAGAACAGAAACAAAAGATTCTTCATTCAGGAACAAAGAAAACAAGCAACGAGTCTTTAGAATCAAATTATGTCTGCATACATCTGCATCAACTAAGTGTCATCATAATGTGGTGCCATGGTTCCGGTACTCCTTTTGTAATCAAACATTCTGGTCTTGCCTTTGCATTTCACCTGTCAGCGCCACTTCTTTTGGAGCTGCAGGAATACACTCCGCTTCCTCTTCCTCTTCCTCAATCTAATGCCCCCTTCAACCCTCGGAGTTAAACGAAATCCTTCGTTGTATAAGACTAAGCTCTCTGAAAAGTTCACCATGTCTAGTGTAACTTCATTCCCACCAATCCTTCAACAGCTCAACTTCTTTCTTAAGATTGTCAAAGTTGCTCTTGTGGCTACGCAAATAACCAAAGCTGTAACCTCTTGGTGCCACCCAGCACTCGGCGAATTCCAAAACGATTCCAACATTTTCAACTCTGAATTACTTGACACAAGCAACAAGGTGTCGAAGATGGTGGCTGTCAAAGATAATTGGAGCTGCAAATGTTAAATTTGACATGTGGTGGCCGGCACCGCAAAGACTGAAGAAACAAAAAACGGAGGCGCATGGCTTTGACAAGGAAGAAGCTGCGAGACGAAAAATTTATACAGCAGCCAATTTTGGTCAAATTGATACTACGGTGCCGCACAATTTGAAAAATAAAATTAATAGTAAATTATGGCAATAAAAAGGGAAGCTCCCAATGCATTTGTGTATGCCATTTTTCAATTCCCAATCTATTTTAAGAGAGAGGGAGCCTAGAGTTTAAGAGAAACTTGAGAGCTTAAAATTATAAAATTTTTGAGAGTTTAATGAGTGAGAATAATTAAGTGTACTCGAATCTTGAGTTGTGAAATAAAATATTTTAATATTTATATAATTTAAATTACTAATAAAATATTTCTTTTTATTTACATGGTAAACATAAATAAAAAATTAAACCACCTAATTTTTTATGTTCTCTTTATGTATTTATTTTTTTTATTTTTCTCCACTTTTATTTTATCTATGACCTGACTTTACCCATCAATTCCAACACAAGAAAGCGAAATTAGTCACTTGCTGATTGTAAATTACGTAGTGAATACGAAACGAAAGACCCTATGCAACGTTAGTCAACTAAAAATTCAACACCGCCAAAGCTGAAGTACGCTGCAAATGGTTGAAAGAGCGTCACTGGCCTCTGGTTCCCTGAAGCACTACTCTCCCTCATGCAGCGTTTATTAAATTATACTAACCTTCAACCTAATCATCACCAATTTTCTCTATCAGGCATTTTCTCAAGCACTTGGGTGGCATCTTACTGACTCTTTCGTCTGCTTTGTACTGATAAGCCTGTCGCCTGCCAGGATTACAACACATTTGGATATAAATACGTTACAAATTGCCAAATGCTGACGTCCGTTGATAGTCACGTTTGAATAAACTAAATCAAAGGGAAGGAGTGAGAAATTTGGCGATTAAATAACGAGAAAGATTGGAATTCTTGGTCGTAACTTAATACGTTTTAATACTGAATCAATAGCAGTTAATCAAAATGATAAAAAATTATGATGGGTCGCAATATCAAAAAAGTGGTGAATCTGAGGGGCCTTATAAGCAATAATACCAAACCTTCAGGATTGGGTTGTTATTATTTTAAGAGCAAGAGGTACATACAAACGAAACAAACACATAGTTTCAATAACGGTCACTGTAGAACAAGCACATAATTTCAAAACATTCATCATTGTAGAACAAGCACATAAAAGTTAAATATTCACAACACTTGTAACACTTTTACACAAGCAGCTTAAGGAATGAATAGCATTAGCAAATTAGCATGCACCAAACAAACAATGACACCGATCGGTCCTTTCAACGCCATTTCTTCTGCAGCCGCAAGAACACACTCCTTTTCCCTAAACGTATCCCCTCTTCAACAATTAAATGTTTTTGTGGAGTTAATCGAAATCCTTAATCCCTCCTTGTACAAGACCAGGCTCTCCGCAAAATTAACCAAAGCTATAATATTCCCATTCCTACCAATCCCAAGGCGTTTAAATTGGAGTTTCTCAAGGTCATAAGGAACCACCTCTCCACCCTTCATCAGAAAATCGATGTCGTTGATAATTCCTAAAGATGTGAACAATCTTTCTTCCGGTACACTTGAATACTCTTTAGTCCAGCTTTCAGCCATGCCATACTCCCTCACCAACCATATGTCACAATGCTCAATTTTATGATTTTTGAAGCAACTTATAATCAAGACAAGAAAGCCCCCCAACGCTGCCACGGAAACTTCAGGAATTTCACCATCTCCATCAAGATGATACTTCGGAAGCATTATCTCTAAAACTTTCTCAGATTCGAAGTCAAATGATAAAACCAAATTACCATCTCTACGACCTTCACTAGTCTTAGAGCCAACCCAACGGACAGCCCCATGGGCATAAGTTGTCAATAGCTTATCATTCGTGCAGTATCCAACATTAGTTCCGATTCTTCTCCGAGAATTTGTTGCCAATGAATAAACCCTAACTTTTGGTGGTTTTTTCTCGACGTACACTGGCATATAAAAATCTCCAAAATACATTATCCTCACAATCTTCAAGTCATTAGCTAACTGATCGAATGTAATCCCAACAGAAAAAAAAAATTACACATCCTCACAACAGCGAGCAAAGCATGAACCCGGCAGGATCTTGAGTTTCCAAATACAAGGATTCCACAAATAAATGGTTTTACCAAAAAAACTGATATGGGCTCAAAAACTCTACAATTAGCAAATTGTGGAGTCAAATTACAAAAAAAGTCCCTCTCCCTTGCGAAATGCAAGTGGAGTTGTGGCGTCCCTCCCTAGTGAGGGGTGTGAGTCTGGGCATGCACTTCATAGAATTTAATGTAATATCGTAAGTCTCAGTTGTATATATCTCCAATTGTAAATATCAGTATATATATATATATATATATATATATATATATATATATATATATCTGATGTAATATCAGTAATCTGGTGTTTAACCAGTATCAAAAAAAAAAAAAACCAAAAAACTGATATGAATCGCACAAAAAAATTAACCCGTTAACAGAACCAGCTAATTGAAAGTGGACGATCTCACAACTGAATGGGACTTCAAAACCTGAATGCTCAACACAAGCGTTGTTATGCAACATGGAGAAGAAATTTCTCCAACCACCCATCTGGTGAAGCAAAAGATACCCATTAGTTTTTTATGGAAATTGAAGCACGTGGACATGAAATTTTGATGGGTAATTAAACAGTACCTTGCTTTGCTAACACACATGTATCTAGTAAGGTCCCTAACTGGTAATTGAACTAAAATATTAGATAAAATTTCATCTGGCAGTTGTTGTACTGATGACATTCTAACAGTGGCTAATCAAACTACACAGCTTGTTGGTCTCTGCTCAGCAAATCAGTCGAAGATGATGATTTTGTGGTGGAATAGTTCAGCTTGCTATTCAATTGATCTTGACCCCTACTACATTATAAGGTCGCTGTCAAGAGCAAGTCGAACGATTCAACCAATGAATCTTCAAAACATACATTCTTTTGACCAAATGACCTTATATTATATATAATACACGTAGTAGCCCGCCCACCAATAATCAAATGACATAGATACTGTATGCAGGCTCACAAACCATGAAACGATGTCATATCTCCACACACCTAGTTTTGAACTTTGCCCCTTAAAAACGCCTCAATGTCTGTAAACTAACCCAGCTACTCGCTTACTAAACAGGTAGGATATTGGTATATTGCAATTCATGCCATCTTTTTAAACTAAGCCAACGTCCCAGGAAAAATAGGAATTGATTGATCCTTGGTGAAAATAAAAGAACAGAAACAAGAGATTCTTCATTCAGGAACAAAATAAAACAGGTAATGAGTCTTTAGAATCAAATTATGTCGACATACAGTTTTATCAACAAAGTGTCATCATGAAGTGGCTGCATGGTCTCAGTGCTCCTTTTGTAATCAAACATTCTGGTCTTGCCTTTGCATTTCACCTCTCAGCGCCACTTCTTCTGGAGCTGCAAGAATACACTCCGCTTCCTCTTCCCCAATCTAATGCCCCCTTCAACCCTAGGAGTTAAATGAAATCCTTCATTGTACAAGACTAAGCTCTCTGAAAAGTTCACCATGTCTAGTGTAACTTCATTCCCACCAATCCCCAGATGTTTAAAAGCCAGTTCATTAAGGTCATAAGAAACCAGCTCTCCACCAATCATTAACATTCCAAAGTCACTATTGTTGACAATGCCTAATGGCCTTACAATTCCTTCCTCTGGCACAATCAAGTATTGTTTAGTCCAAGACTCCGCCATTCCATACTCCCTCATCACCCAAATGTTACAACTCTCGATAAGTCTAATATTGCTAACGCTGCAAACAATCAGGGCAGGTGAGCCTCTTAACACGGCCATACTCCCTCATCACCCAAATGTTACAACTCTCGATAAGTCTAATATTGCTAACGCTGCAAACAATCAGGGCAGGTGAGCCTCTTAACACGGCCACAGAAACTCGAGGGCTTTCTCCTTCGCCATCTTCATGATACATTGGAAGCATTGTCTCTCCAAACTTCTCAGAATCAAAATCAAACAACAGGACAACATTTGCAGAGGATTCTTCTCCGGTCTTAGAGGCAAACCAATGGACAGCTCCATTGAGAAATGCTGATGACAATTTATCATTTGCATAGTATCCAGAATTATTTCCAATTCTTCTCCATGAATTCGTTGCTAGCGAATATACCTCAACTCTTGCTGGTTTTTTTTCAACATACAATGGCATGTAAACATCTCCAAAGTACATTATCCTTACAATCTGGAAGTCATTACTCTGGTAGTGAAATCCAAACCCAATAGAGAAATAAGTTCCATGATCTGTAAAATGGCGAGCTAAGCAAGAATGCCTAAGGATCTTGAGTTTCCAAATTGAGGGATTCCATAAGTAAATAGTTCGACCAAAAAACTGATACGAATCAGTCAAACAAATCAACCCATTGAGAGAACCAACTACTTTGATGTAGTTGGTCTCAGAACTAAATGGGACTTCGAAACTTGAATGCTCAACATAACTCTCATTTTGCAATATGGAGAAGAAATTCTTGCCTGAAGGCCCCAACTTGTGATGCAAAATATGCCCATCAATGTTATTATGGAGGTCAAGGTGTGTGGAAATGAAATCAGGCTCGATGATAAAAGAACACCATGCTTTGCAAACACATCTACATCTAACAAGCTCCCAGACTGGTAATAGAGAAAGAATACGATGTAGAATTTCAACTGGAAGATGATGAATTGATGACATTTAAACAGTGACTTACCAAATAACACAACACATCTTATCGGCCAAGAGCAGAGATTATCATTCAGCCTGATCTTGATGGCAAGATGATTAAAGGTTGAAGTCAAGAGCAATTAAAAAGTTCAAGCAATGACTTGTCCATATATATACAGCTTTGCTAAACTTTAAGGGGGGTTTCTTTCGAGAAAATGGCCTAATCCTTTTGTGCAACTTTTTCAAAGTGAGCCACGTTCCAACAGCAATAAAAGTGGACCCACTCGGAGAAATGAAAAAGGACGAAAACATTCTTGATTAATAAAAGAAATACATACATCTATGATTGATACCAATGAGCATCTCAAAGTTCAGCTTTGCATTAAAAAAATAGAAGCTTTGCAAGGCCGGACCACCACCTTCAATATATGAATATAATCACCTGCCATCTTTTTGAACACACTGCAAGCTTATTGAAAAATCCATCTTATTTGACAACACATCTTGACTTCTTGCTGTTGGCAGGACTTTGCGTTACATCCCTTGTGATCTTCTGTAAAAGGAATTCCTATTGCCTCCACTCTAGAACAGATCAGGACTTGCTCAAATGTTTTCTAAATTAGAAGGATTTCTAAAATTACAAGGATCTTCTTTCCCTTCCTCAATGGATCTCATAAACTTCCAGCTCTTCCTCATTAACTCTTCACAAAATATAAGACCTAATTCATCTGTACGTTTGTCCTGGAATCTATCACCCAAAAAAAAAAAAAAGATTAACCCACTAACCGAACCAGCTAATTTAAAGAAACAGCTCTCACACTAAATGGGACTGCAAATCTTGAATACTCAACACTAGTCTGGAGAAGGAATTTTGGCGGTTTGCTATGCTAGCACATGTATCCGGTTAGATACATTACTGGTAATCGAACATGAAAAATAAAATTTCATTAAGCAGATTCTGTGTTGACGACTTTTTTCACTTTTAAATGGCTTTCACAGATAACAAAGGGGTTTTACCCGAGAATACTATTTTAAATGAGAGTAATAATATAATTATAAATTTTTGTATAAATTTTTATTTATAAATTAATATAATCTTGTTAAATTGATTAAATTAAATATTTTTTATTTATATTATTTTATATTTATATAAAATAAATTTATACAATAAATTGTAGTGGTATTATCACTCTTTAAATAATGTCCTTTTTCTTAAGAAAAATTTAAATATTACTTCAAAAATATGATATTTAAAACATTTTGTAAAGCTTCCTGTTTATTTTTTATTTTCATCTTATCTTTTTTCTAATTTTTTGAGATGAATCATGGAAATGTCTGACTTCGCACTCAAAATGCAAGCCTACAATAATAATAAATATTATTTACAACTGCTCATTGATGTCATCCTCACCGTGGAAACCCAATTTGAGCAAATTCAGATTGAGTCAGACGCATTTTTCAGATAAATAAATTTAGAGCAAAGAAATGTTGTCGTATATAATTATATATTTTACGGAGGCGGGCCAAAAACAACAGCAACGTTTTGGTAGGAGGCGTGGCGACAGTAGAATTTTGGGCACCGTTTTCGAAATTGCATTTCCAATAGGGCGAGAACGAAAGGCTGTTGCTACTGTGATGATAACATTACATACAAAGGCAAATATAGCAACGCCGTTAAGGCAAATATAGCAACGCCGTTAGATTGGCGCAGCAGTTAAAAAAATTTCTAGTGGCGGTTATTCCATCATCCAGGGCAGAAAAGACTATAACGGTGAAGGTCAGTCAACCGTTCGGCCACTTTCACCAAGACCTAAAAGCTAAAGCTCTAAACCCTATTACCAGCTTGGAGCTGGAAACTGACAGTGTTTTCAAAGGTTTTACCATCCACCGTCAGAACTTCTCTTGGAACCACCACCACCCCACCCTGAATCTTTGTCAGCACCGCCACTTGAATGTCCCCAGCCACCATTGTCACCACCACTGGCTCCACCCCAACCACTGCTGCTACCACCTCCACTACTGGCCCAACCACCTGGGAAAGCTTCCCCGCCTGCTGGATTTTGAACTTTGGCACCTGGAAAATTGCCCCAACTATCATCCCCTGACTTGTTGGCCGAATCCCATTTAGGAGTATCATAGCTAGAATCCTGCCTCTCACTGTTTGAGCTGTTTCCTCGGTTGCTGTTATATGAACCTCGACCACGTCCACGTCCTGCATGCGGCCGTGGTAGTCCACTTGGATGCCCATCTCGACCACCACCATTTCTGTAATCATTTCGGCCTATAAATCCAAGACAAAGCAATTGGTAAGTTTGAAACAGTAAGAACAAGTAGGAAACAATCTAAAAAGCAATGATTTGAGAGTTTGAGACATTATAGACTTGTTTGAACTCCCTATGCAGATCTGCTTTACGTCTTTATCAAACAAATCGTTCTATCACAACAGCAGTCGTTATTCATTACTAAAAAAATTTCAGCACCGCATGCATATCTGAAGTTTAACGAGCACATTACCTGTTCTTGAACCTGGAGTAGAAGATCGATCTCTATTCCAGCCACCTTCACTGGTTGAACCGCCCCAGCCACTACCCGGAGATGATGTAGAGCCCCCATTCGCAGGGCTTCTCATTGGTACCATAGCAGCAACTGACCTGATTGACGGTGCTGAGTCACCCTGAGGATCATCAATATGCCTCTGAAAGTATGCCACAAGCCTATCAATGTCCTCAAACATCCTTTTCCGAAACTTAAATCCCTTGGGATACAGACCAATATACTCATGGTGGGGATTTGTGCTTCGTATATATGTTAGAATGAATGTACCCGGATGTTCATGGGAAATGCCAAAACCATAAACTATCCTTGTGGGAAACTCTGCTTTCTCAATCTTTAGAAGCTCATCAACCTCTGCTTTAGTGCCTTTCCTGAACTTGCGATAGCTAAGCATTGCTTTAAGGTGCGACACCAAGGGATCAACATATCGATCCACTACCTACATTCAAAGGGAAATGGAAGCAGGTATATCAGCTTTCACTTCATTTGTGCACTTCTGATATCAAAAGGCACATTTGCATACCCACATAGAAATTGCATTCCATTCCAATCAAACAGGTGTAATAGGCACTATATGTGGCTTGTTTCAGCCATGACTACTAAATCCTTTAGGAGATTTAATCATTTCGTGATAAACAAATTATCTAATATGTAGTGTTAACTCCAAATACGTCCCATCTATTTTTATTAGTTACTCTAGCAATGACCACCAAAAACAGAGCAACCATCAAATAGATATTCAAAAAAGAAGCATGACTGACCTCATCCAAGTCCTCAAAAGTGTCCTCCCCAATTTTCAAAGTTTTCCCTATACGAAACAAGCTTTTGATGTCCTTATGATCCTTTCCTCCTTCAACTATGTCTTTGTGAGCATACACTCCGTCATAAACTTTGAGGGTTAAAGTTAAATAAGAAGGTCCACGAGAACTAGGACGGATGATACTTTCACCAGGATCCTTGGCAGATAATAACTGTTGAACACGACAAAAGAGAGTTAAAATGTGTTTGAGAAATTTAATAAAAGAAAAATGTGAAAACCACCCTCAAAGGGCATTTCCTCTCTTAATCTTAATGAAATTGCATGAAAGAACAAGATCATTGTGGCATTGAAGCGTCTGTAAAGATGTGGAGAAGATATCCTCTCTTAAAATTTAACAATCCTGTGCAGGTCCAGGACACCCAAACTGATATGTTCACAGAAGGGGGAAAAACACACTCACACTGATAATTACAGATTAATGGAACTTCACTGGCTTACATGTAGAATTTTGAGGGTGTCATGAACCTTTTCACAGACTTGCATGAGCAATTTATTCACTTTCTAAAATTTCTTTTAACATCTAAACAAATGTAAGATACAGTTCAGCATAAATACACAAACAAACTCACATATAATTGGTGCCGTCAAGAGAAAGGGGGTTTGGGGGGGGTTACTCATACATAATCTGGTCCTCACGTCTACATATTTTGACAATTCTGTGTCCAAAGCCCCTTTTGGCATTTTAATTCCTACAGATCATAGGTTTAATCTCCTCAAGGATCTTAGAGTTTCTGTTTCCATAGAGGCCCCTAGGGTGTTATGTTATCTCATTCAACAAATAACTTTTTCTCCTAGTCAACAAAAACTTTTATAAATTGTATACGACTATGCAAAACACATATGAACACAGTCAGCCAAAATCCCCACACAACAGATAACACATGCTTAAAGCGATATTTCACAGTAAATTTATGAAGCAGTTTGATAGTGAATAAAGCAAATATTAAATCTTTAAATTTTGCCCTACAAAAAGAATTGCATTACCAGTGACAATTTTGGATTCAACTCACGCACCACAATAGAACAAAATTCAAAATATAGGTCATGGCATGATCAACATCGCACCTTCATTGCTTCATCGGCCGGTATATTCTGGAAGCAGGGATGAACAATCATCCTCGCCTTAAAATGTTTCTTTGCGAGCTCCTTCTCTTTGCGAGCTTTTTCTTGCTCACTTTGACGAATGCTCCTCTCTTCATGGTAGTAAGGGTCAAGGTTTTGACAATGTTGGTACCGGTTATTTCTCATCTCGCTCTCCCTACAAACCAAGAACACCTGGTACCGGTTCTTCTGAATTGATTTAATCTTGCAGGTGAGAATGTCACCTTCATGAAGCTTGTCAGACAACTCAGAATCCCTCCAATCATCTGAATAGTCTTCCTTCATAAGCATTCCTGTCAATCCTGATTCAAGTACACATATTGCTCTTTGACCTTGCACCCTGCGGACCGTGGCTTGCACAACCCTCCCTTCAGCAAGTGTATCTTCGGTTTCACCAGAAATCATGTAGAACTCCTCATCCTGACTTGGTTCTTTATATTGATTGCGCCAATCCTGGAAACCATGTATTAGTTCCCTTCTTATAAGATACAATGTCTCTCTCTTATTCTCACGCTTTTTCTCTTTAATGTGTCGGTCCAGAAGATAGGTTTTCAATAAATCAGGTCGGTCCCTCACATGTTCTATAGCCATCTCCAATGCATCTTCATCATCATTCAGGTCACCTTCAATGTCTCTATTATATACCTCCTTGGCCAACTCTTGGGCAAGACCATAAGATTCTGGATGTATTCTTGTATCATCCAACAAGTCAATGAACTGACTGCTGCTAGCAGCCTGCCCACTCCTCCGAACACGCAGAAACCCAACTGCATTCACAAACACCTTTTTGCCAAGTCCGTGAGCGGTTACAAAGTCCTTACGAGTGAAAATTGCCCCAGCTCTTACTAGGGATCTCTGTAAAGATGCTGCCTTTCTGGGGCCAAGGCCAGATATGAATTGCAAAGGAGCAAATTGCCATTCACGGTGTATAGCCAAATTAATGTCCAAACCAACCTGGTGCGTAACATCCACCATAACCTGTTCAATCATTCCATACTTCTCATCTGGAGTAAGAAAATTCTCCAAGGGACAAAGCTTCCAAGACAAGATCTCCCTGCCAGGTCCACATAAGGTTGCAACCATTGCCAATGGATTTTGCAGATAACGCCCAAGCGCAACAGCACGCTTAACATTGCCTGACAACACAAGGGAAAGAAGTGTCAATTAAAAGAGATCTTGAAAAGCATACAGGACTGAGGACAGAAACAAACAAACCTTTCTGCCCAGGTAGCTGGTCAGATGAAATTCGAGAATTTTCAAAAAGGCGTGGCAAAGATTCATCCCCATATACAATGCTTAGCTCATCCATCTCATGCCCAACATCTCTTGGATGTTCCTCCACCATCTTGAAAATGATCTGATAAAAGAGTGAAATAAATAAGCAAACTATTAAAAATTTGATAATTTTTCAACATCCTCCCACCAACACAAGAAAAAAAACACAAAAATAATCTGAGATATGTGACTGTGACCTTACAATGTAATAAAAGATACTTCACCTAACCAGAACCACTGATCCACCACAATATTGAACTAATTGCATTTTTGAGTATTATTATATTCAATGGAATGTTTGTGGGCATCAAGTTCCATGAACAGGAAAGACATAGCATTTCAAAGAAAACCAACAGACCCAGTGAGAGTTCAGACATCACGAGGATAGAACTCAATGCTTACCTCATAAATATCATCTTTCAGTGAGGTACAAGACAAGTTCACAGCTCCTAGGACAACAACATGAGGTTGATGGTCCATCATAAACTTCAATAGACGTTCCTGGTCATTTTTCTTACTTTGCTGGTCACGTACATTTTGAGACCGTAAAGTGAGACATCCAGTAAAAAGCACATCTACCACCTCCCCCGACGAATCTAACATAACAAAAGTGGTTTCTGGTTTTCCAGGGCCCCAACAGCATGCCAATACTCTTGGAGCAGCTTCCTCGTCTGGTGTAATATCATTATCCTTACGTTGGTACGGACCAACAGAAACTTTATTCCACAAGGCTTTTCCATATTCCATGAGTAACCAGCTTTTAGCTCTACTACTCATCAAAGACCTTGCTTCTTTCACCATTGAAGGCAAAAGAAAATTATCAAGAGCATCTTTCAGAATCAATTCTCTCTGATCATTCCATAATTGAGCAGATTTGCTGACACCATCACTAAGATAATGCTCCTTGCAGTCACTAAACAACTTGTTCAGAGAATCTTCAGGCAACTTAATAGTCACTTGGAGAAGTTTCTCCTCTTCAGCCTTCTGGATTAGGAGCCATTGTGCATCCTCAAATTTTCTCAAGGGCTTTTCTCGCAACCATTTCACCCCTGCAAACTGATGGAAAGAATCAATTGCTGAATCTCCATCGGGAGTTGGACATGTTGACACCACAGCATTATCCATAAAAATACTACGAACGTATTTCCTGACACACGGCTCACAGCTTATTTCAACGGCAGCCTGAAATAGTCAACAATATTTTGCAGAAAATCAGAAAATGACCAGATAATCACAAACCAAAAGGCAAAACTATTGAACTCACAAATATGATAAAAAAGAAAATCAAGAAGGCGGACCATGTGCCTAGCCCCTTTAAGAACAGCTTGAGAAGAATTAAACATTGCACATTTGAAGTTTGAAGCCATCTCCTCAGGTGTTTCCTTGGGATCCTCCAATTCATCACCCTAAAGTCAACAAAAGAAAGAATATAATTCAGAATATTATTCCCTTGTTCAACAAAACAGCAAGAAAGTGAAGCAAGCTTACCATCTTTTCCAAGGATAACTGCAATCCAAGTTGCTCCGAGCTGTAACCAAACTTGCTCGCAACCTCCCATAGACCAGCCTTACTGCAACTACTATATTTTGTGCTCCTCTTAGGCCTCTTATACTGACCTTCATCAACACCAACCTCACCCGGAGGGAAATGCAAATTAAACTTTAAGTCAACATCATCCACCTCTCTTTCTGTTTCTGCAGCCTCGAGGGACTTAGATATCGAATCAAATAGTTGTTGATTTAAAGCTAGCCTTGTTTCATCATATATCCGTCGCGATTCTTCTTCAAAACGCTTCTTATAATATGATTGAAGAGCACTCTTTCGCTTCTGAAGAAGCAACCACTTTTTGTCTAAATCGTGAATTGCCCAGAGTACCTAAAGAGAAGCAAATTAGCTGTTATTATCTAAATTTACATTTTATCCTCAATTCATAAAGCTTTTCAGCACATACCAAGTTTTTAATTGATCCAAGACAAGGAAATTTACCTTATGCCATTTCAGTGTAGGTGTTCTCTCAAAGTCATCCTTGTTATCATTATCAACTTCATTTTGCTCAAGATCTTTCAAAAGGCTCAAGCATTCCTCCTTTCGATACATAGCAATAAAGGGGATCTAAAAGCAACAGGAAAACATTAGCATGGTAAAATAAATACAAAATTAAAAATAAGAAAGGTTCATCACTGCATATTAGAGAATACTAACATCTAACTTCTGCAAGTGCAATAGGTCCAAAAATCTCATGACGTCATCCCTGTTTATAGAAAGATCATGCCCTTCTTTAGGTGACCCAGCACCTCTCTGACCAAACAAAGGCAAGGTACCACTAAGAAGCTGATTATATATCCACGTGCTCTCATCTACTATACTCTCACCATCCATAGGAGGACTGCCAGTGCTTTCCTCAGAGATCTGCCAGGACAGAATTATATTGATGCAGTCAAGCTTATATTAAGGTAACAGGAAATCTAAAAGAGGGAAACTTAAATGTTACATTCACCTGCATTCTTTCTGGAACATCAGTCATCTTAATCTGATCATCCTTCTCTGTCATATACTTTTCAGCCAAAATGATTGGTTCAAATTCATCTTCAAGCCTCCTTTCCCTCCATTCTCTTGATTCTAAACCTTGCTTGCGAAGCTGCAGAAGCTCCTCCACATCACCAAAAATATCATGTGCTTCCTGCAAAGCCGAAGACGAAATTCCAGGTGCCTGCCGATTTTTCTTTTTCTTCAACTTTTTCCTTCTACAGAATGAGAAAGTTATTCATGAGTGGGAATTCCAACAGATAGAAGACAACAGACACATTCATGACACGGAATATACCTCACAGGAGCTCCGTGCTCATCCACTTCTTCTTCATCAACAATAAAGTCAGCCATCTCATCTTCTTCACCAATGTCGCCATCCTCTTCTTCCTCTTCTACTGGCTCTTCTTCTGCAATGTCCTCAAGTGGAGCTCCTACAATATCACAGTTTGAAATCAATTTCAAACAGGCCAAAGCAAACCTTCATAATCTGAGAGGAATTTCAAAGGTATTACCTTCATCATCGCCAAATAAACTACGTTTAAGCTTCTCCTCAGCGGTTCGTCCACCCTTACCGCTGCCGTCAAACTCCTCATCAGAAAAACCAAATCGATCCTCATCTGTATCCCTCCGGGCCTTTTTCAACCGCTTAAACTTTTTGCTCTCCTGTAGTAATTAAAAAAAAGACGCCTCAGAAAACGCAAGAATATATAATTAAGGCATTGTATGACATCAATACCATGGTCAAAAAAGGAAATGGATAGGGGGGAGAAGACAAATCTCACAAACCTTTGGACGGTAATTAATATTGTTATCACGGAGGAGTTCATAGTCATCTTCATCAAGGACATCCTCAGCTTCCCTAAGAACAAAGAAACAACCCTATTAGAATTAAAACTCACTTTTACTAAAAGTATGATAAAAGAAAAGCCATAAACTTGCTTGGTTAATTATAATAGATTATCACCACATTAGATTCCTGGTCAAAAACCCTACTGCTCAAACTTTTGAATACATTTTCATGCAATTCCCAAAACTACCAAAAGCATTAAATCATAGACTTAAGGTTCATGGGGAGGAAAACCCACTTTTTCTTCCTTTTCTTCTTCTTCTTCTGTCTCTCCTCATCACTGTCTGCCCTTTCTTCCTCTTCTTCCTCCTCCTCTTCCTCAACATCATCTACAATGAATCCATCCTTCTCATATTCATCCTGCCCTTCCTCTGCAGAAACACGAGTGAAATCATATATAAACATATCATATTGAAAAATGAACCAAGATGAAACCCATAACAGACTAAATATTAGTTTCAGTGACACAACAATCAAAACAAGAAAATTCAACTCAAAGTATCTTGAAGATGTTGAAAGGATCCCCTCCCTACCTAGAAGTCCAAAACCCGGTAACAACAAAAACAAAAAGCTCAAAAACTTTTAAAAGGTCAAAATTTAACCCAAAACCCAAAGCTCTTACCGTCATCTTCATCCTCTTCGTCTTCCTCTCGCTCCTCAACAGCATCTCCGTCAACTGGTTCTTGCTCTTCCTCACCTCCGTACACCTCATCTGAAAAAAAAAGGCAAAAAATTCAGATAATATGAAACGAGGCATTTTACTGATGAAAATAGTTTTGACAAAAAAAAATTAGGGTTTCTTGAGGGGTCACCTTCTTCATCAGAAACTACGTGCTTTCCCATTCCCGATAGGCGATTAGATTCAGCGCAAAATCAAACGCAAACAAAAGAAAAAAAGAAAAATAATGCAAAGTGATAATCAGAGAGAAACCCTCTAAAAACTGAAGTAATAATGTTTTTTTTTTTTGTTATAAATACGGAGAATTTTGTTTATAATACGAAACGTTGGAGGGGGAGAGGGGCAGAGAAAGAGAGTGGCAACTGTGGGTTTACAATTTAACGTGGACAAAAGCTTGAACCGGTCGGGTTTTCTGGAAACAAGTTACGTGTTTAAAAGGACAGCGTGAATGGGTGATCCAAACCGAATTGGTCGAAGAGTTACAGGCGGTAGTCGGTTTTTGTTGTCACTCCTTGTGAAAATAGGAATAAATTTCAGTATTTATAAAAAAAATTTTAGCTTTACAGACATTAGCTATTAACAAATTATGGAAATAAGAATATTCCTTGTGAAACCAAAAACCACAAAAATTTTGTTCAATATAAGGTGATACTGATGAATACACACACACACACATAGTATGAGAGATTTTAATTTTAGTTTGAATGGCTAATATCTCAAAATTGGTGTGCAATTTTACGTTAATATTTACAATCAAAATAAATTGAGACTGCTCTACATAATGTCATTATAGCATAATTTAAATATTAGTGAAAATAAATACATTTGTGTCGTAATAGTGTCTAGAATAGGGGCTACAACCAAAGTATCAAACTCGCTGCCATCAAAAACTTTTTTGGGCGGGGGTCAAATGCCCATTGGCCATTGTGTTCTTCTTACTAGACAACGTATGCTTAATTATGCAATTATTTTGGGTGACGTGTTTTACTTGCCACAAGCACACCGGCAGAGAAAGACCAAAGCGTCGTAAAACTAAAAGCCCAATAAAATTCCAAACAAGTTTGGGTCAGGCCTATTATCGTAGATTAAGCCTGGGCCTGATTGCCAAACATGATTTGGACTATTGGCACCCCTGAAACTCCTTTATTAAAAATTACCCCATTAAACAAACAAATAATTCAAGTTCTCATAGTCAGTCTCCACTCCATTCTGAGTAATATCCATTTAAAGAGGTTTCTTTCTCATTTTCTAATAAGATCATTCTATATTTTTATAAAATAATCACCCGAAAACTCGACAACATCACTGAAATAATCAATCTTATGATTATATAAGGAGCTGTCAAGGAGAATGTAAATAAATATAGCACCAACTTTGTTTTCAAGTTTTAGTATTGAAAACTAATTAATCATGTGCAGCCTATAGGTTTTACTTTTGTTTTGCTCTTTTTCTCATGGCTTTTGATTGAGTGCGAATTCTTCTCTACCATCGTTTATTATTACATATATCACTATATCGAATTATCAATGAGAAATAAAATTTTCTGATTTTATTTTTAAGAAATAAATTGAATGGTTAAAAAATTTAAAGTTATTATATTCAACATTTCTTCACGAAAAGGCCTTTGCATTAATTGTTATGCAACATAATGATCTTGACTAAAGACAAATTTTCTTCCAAAATGAGAACGAAAAACTTAATATGGAGCGTTATTAAAAATGAGTGGATTAAGAGTTATTGATGGCATCAAAATAAAGATTTTTCACAACAGAAAGTATGTTTAATTATATTTTAAAGTAATAATATAATTACAAACTTTTATACAACTTTTTTTTTTACGAATTAACATAGCATGATTTAAGACTTGTTTATGGCATCAAAATAAAGATTTTTCACAGTAAAAAATATGTCTAATTATATTTTATAATAATAATATAACTACAAATTCTTGTACAGATTTTTTTATACAAGCTGATATAGTATGATTTAATTATTTAGATTAGATATATATTTTTGTGAACATAATTTATTTTTATTTTTTTATATTTTCAGTCAACCAATAAGTTAATGCCAAATCAGTTCATATAAAATAAATTTATATAAGAGTTTATGATGATATTATTATTCTATACTGTATATATATTGGGTTCATTTAGATACAGATGGCTTAAAAGGGCGCTAATAGCACCACTCTTCAAACATTGGAGCGGCACTGAGCCTTTGGATAAATTTATCAAACTTTTTGTTTTGACTTTTGAGCACAATTTTTTTTTTTTGAATATGTTGTTTTGAACACAAATTAAATTACTTAATGTTTGAAATAATATATGAAAATTAAACATTATAAGGTATAGCTATAATTAACTTCATTCAAAAAAATTAATTAAGATACTTAATAAACAATACAATATTAATTTATAAATAAATATGCATAAATAATTTTGAATTTGTATTTATTTATTTAATTTTCATTCACACTGATTTGAATAACTAATAATACGAAGTTAAGATGATGACGACGACGATCATAACAACGAGAAATATATATATAATATCTATTAATTAATACAAATAATGAATAAAAGATATAGATTATTTAATTCAGTTCGTTCGTGGTTTTGATAACAATAAAAAAAAATAAAAAAATAGAAAATGGAAAATGTATGAATTCACGGGTGGCAGTGGCGGTGAAGCGGCCCACTGAACCCCCGTGACTGGCGCGTGGGGCTCTTTACTCCAATGGAAGCATCTTTCGCTTTCTCGTTGTAAAACTTAAGCCCAGCACATCACGTCATTTACTCCCAAATTTTCACTCCAATGTTTGATTTTATTTTATTTTATTCTATATTCACAAAGTAAATAAATATAAGCCAAGTTACAATTCAATTTGAATCTGGATTGTACCGCCAGAATAAAATTATTCATGGTTAGAAATTATAATGCCAACTTGTGTATTTATTGGGTTTTTAATGTGTAGCTCCACTGCTACACGGCTGCATTCAATTCCTGTCCAAACTTTGGTTATGTTGAATAGAAACATTATTACGATGTTTAATTATGGAAATGTTATTGAATAATGCATTTTTGAAATTGTTAATTAATTTAATTGGCAAGAACTTCTAAATTAGTATGGCTACTTGAATGGCACAAAAATACGTGGTTTGGACTTTGGATGATGTTATCGTGATTTTGCAATGGGCTTTGCATGGACACCACATTATCACTGTGATGAAAGTTTGAATTCGTTTTGTCTTTTATTCTTTTTGAGATGTGATTTTGAATTTGTCCAACAACCTGCATTATAAGTGACGCAACTCTTTTTAAAATTTAAAAACACAAGATAATTGTATTGTTCAAAAGTTCCGGGACAAAGTTTGCCATAAAATTTTAACCTTAATGCAGTAATAACTTCCTTACCAAAAATCATTTCAATGAATGATTTTACTGTAGTTTGATAACACTAAACGGTAACGAAAGTTCATCAAAGGATTTACCCCCAACATTCACACTAACCAGCATTTATAAACTATTTTGTTCGGAAGAAACAAAATTTTTTATTGTATTTATGAAGTTTTACTTACTTGTTTGGAGAGAAGTAGAGTTGAGTCTCAAACGAATAAGAAAAAAAGTTTACAACAAACTTCAAATGCTTATTAGGACAATTCGATAAATTTTTAGAGTTAATGAAATAAGATAATCAAATATGTTCGTTTTGATGTTTAACATGATTCCTTCAACATTTTCACGTAACTAATAATAAAATGATACGTCATATTTATAAAACCATGACACATTATACATACATAAGTTCACATGCGTTGCATTTATCATTATTGTACTGATCAAAACTAATCTCAACGACTTTATTAGTGTGATATAGAACTTTGTGTGAGCCCATTTTTAATTATAATAACAGTAATATTATAACAAAAATGTAAAAGGAAATGAAATGAAGAGTAACATACATGTAAATAACAAAGCCCTTGCACTTTAGTAAATTTTAGATGAAAATTGATTTAAATAATATGGTGGATGATTAGGTACGCAGGGATCAATTCATTTTTGTACGTGTTCGTTTAATATGAGCTACAACGAGACTATATTGTCATCATGGGAGCCTCTATTTCAATAAGCAGAGTCTCAAATCGGGGAATTTTTTTTTTTCCCCCCAAAAGGCATATGAAGAAGATAGGTTCCAATAAACTTTTAATGCATAAGGTTTAGGACATTAACAGACGTGATTACAACTTCTCGCATAACAAAAATTTCAAACCGAACTTGACCAAGTCAAAACTACCCTCCTTTGCTGTAATAATGAATACAAAACACCACCCACCACCACAACAGCACCCGCAGGCATCTTCAATAATAATGATAACAATAATAATAAAGTAATGCAAAATGCGCAGAGAGTGGTCTCTCGTCACTTACGTACAAAAACAAACCAACCACACCGCACACTCTCTCTACTCTTTCTCTATCTTGACACACTAACCTACACACACTTTCTCTCTTACTGTTTTTCAAATCAAATTATTATTATTTTTTTTTTTTGAAAAAAAAAACAGATAGATAAACCACCACCATCGCTTAAATTAACTAAACTAAAAAAGCAAAAGCCCATCCTTGTCATTTGCAGATACTTCACTCCCTCTCTCTCTCTCGCATTCTTCCTTGCTTCCTTGTTCTTCAAAGTTCAAACCCTAACTATTATTTAAATAAAAAAAAGCCACCAAGAACAAAGAAAAGGAAACGGGAAAATAACTCTGAAATGGGTGCACCAAACGAAGACCCAGATCACCAAACAGGGTGCATGAGCCAAGGCAATGGACTTCTTTGACCTAACTTCAACTTCAGTTCTTGCTATGCATAATGGGGAAGGCTGAGGATGAGCAGAATCTCGCTGCTGATGTTCCCAATGAGGCGGATGCGCAACAGAATGTGGACCCGAGATTTGTGTCATGTGGATGTGGTTGGATTTATAGGCTCATTGGGTTCAAGTGTTTGTTGCTGCTCTTGTTATCTCTCGCTGTCTTTCTCTCTGCTTTGTTTTGGTTGCCACCTTTTGTAGATCACAATCGTCTAGATCTTGATTCCAAGTTCAAAGGTCAGTGTTCTGCTTTCCTATCTCTGTTTTTTGATGGATTCTTTTTTTTCTTCGTGTTTTTAATTATCCGCATTTGGACATAGGCCTGGATCTAGTTCTTTTTTTATTTTTAGAGTAATGTGGATGAATGAATGGTGTTTATTTTGTGATTTTGAGTGATATACTAAGTTTTGAGTAAATTAGAATTAAATTGTTCGTGAATTTTGTTGTCGGTGGGTACATTTTTTTATATGTTTGATTTCTCTATCAAGTTTGTAATATTTGGAATTTTTCTAATTCTGAGTGACGTTTGCAGATTTGGGTGATATGGTGCTATATTTTGGGAATTTAGTTTTAATGCTAAATAAGGGTAATTCAAGTTAGGCTATTGATGGGATGGAGATATTTTACATTGGTATTTCTATTTATTTTTTATTTTATGAAATCTATTTACAGTTATTTATTTGTAACGTGTGATTTCATTAAAAAGAAAAAAATAAGAGAAAGTTCTTAGTAATTCAATTGCAATAAAAGGTTTTGTGACCATTTTAAGACATAAAATTTCAGTAACTATAGCGTGACCCATATATGTATTGAAAGGTGAAGGTTCTATTTGTCAACAGTGCTGATTCATTTGGGTGTGATTCCATGGATAGTGTTTCCAGCTTTAGCTGAAAGTTTAAGAACATGATAATAAAGTTGTCTGGTGATAAGTAGCCTGCCTGTGTTAGGATGTTTAAGCCAGAGTTCAAGCTATCAATTATCCTGCAATAAGTTTCTCTGAGTTTGATTTCGTGAGGAGTTAGTAGTATGAAAGAAATATTGTTGTTGTTCATGGCCTTGTGAAAGTTATTATTGACCATAGTGGTGGTGAAATTTGTCAAAATTTCAGTCATCTCTAAAATTCTTGATATGTTTATTCATCTCAAGCATCTCCACGATTGTCAGGACTAGCTTCTTTACTGTTGAGAGTGGATTTGTACCTCTGGTTAGAACTCTATGTTACATATTAGAAGATGTAGTTCTTGCTTTTTACATATAGACAACCCAAACAGAAATTGGATTCCTCTAAATTTCCCCTTATCTCCAAATTATTGTGATCAATATTAGCTCCCAAATTATCATAATTTATGTTGCATTGTAATCGATTTCACATGGTGTGAAACCTCTCTTCATAGGGTGGTGTCTGGACGCAATAAATATTATTATCGTTGTCTACATTAGAGAGCCATAGTGGAGCCATTTTAATTTTTGTATTTTCACCTTTCTTGATCCTCTCTTTAATTTTTTCATATTATATAAGAAAGAAACACAACTGTTTCATGCAGGAGAGCTATTTTGATCCAGACTCTTGAAATCATGTATTGGCCTTTTCTTTTACATGCTTCGATATAGTTCAACTAAAAAAAAAATTAATTGTTTATTTTAAAGATGACTACATAATTTTCTCCAATGTAATTGACCTTAAACATTGTATCCTAAATTTTGCATTGTGTAATTTTGTTCTTTTTGAATTGGGGGACGTAGAATAGCGTAAACATATTTGGAGGTCAATTGCACCTATTGGCATTATCTGATGGTAGTGCTACTTTCCTTGCACGCGAATTTTGACTTGTGATTCATTTTCTGATGTGTTATAAAACACTAAATGATGAAAGCATGTGTGAAGGTCAATCTGTTTTTGGGTTACAATCTGGCTTTTGAGGAGTGAATGTCAACTCATTTGATGCCTTTTTCATTCTGCCCCATGCAATGCTTGTGCAGATTGCAAAAGGACTGCTTTTAGTAATAATGATGATGATATCTGTTGATGCAGATCATGTTATCGTTGCAAGTTTCAATGTTGAAAAGCCAGTTTCTTTTCTGGAAGACAACTTCTTGCAGCTTGAGTATGACATTTTTAATGAGATAGGCGTTCCAACCACCAAAGTATTTATTCGTTGTTTCTTAAATTGCTATAATCATTTTTATTTCTTTCCTCATTTTCTTCCCCTATATTGACTTAATTGTCTTTGGTCAGGTGGTTATATTATCTCTAGAGTCGGTTGGGTCGAACAAAACAAATGTGGTGTTTGGGGTTGATCCAGATGCAAAAAATACAAAAATATCTTTACCTTCTCAAAGTTTGATCAGAGCTTCATTTGTATCTTTGGTTACAAATCAAACATTCCTTCGCTTGACTACATCCTTGTTTGGTGACCCGTTCTTTTTTGAGGTACTAAAGTTTCCTGGAGGTATTACTGTGATTCCTCCGCAGAGTGCATTTCTACTACAGAAAGTGCAAATCCTTTTCAACTTTACCTTGAACTTCTCTATTTATCAAATACAAGAAAACTTCAATGAGCTGACGAGCCAGCTGAAGTTGGGATTACATCTGACCCACTATGAGGTTTGACAAATTTTACCTGATGATTTGTTATTTTGTTTTGTTTAGTTAGTTCCATTTGTCTGGAACCTTTTGATGTTTATATGAGAATAATCACCTGATGAGGAAGAAAGTCTCACTTCAGTAGTGCTTTTTTTTTTTCTTCAATATTGCAGAACTTGTATATAAGCTTGTCTAATTCCAAAGGGTCAACAGTTGCTCCACCCACAATTGTCCAGTCTTCTGTTCTTTTAGCAATTGGGAATACTCCCTCAATGCCGAGGTTGAAGCAGTTAGCTCAGACCATCACTGGTTCTCATTCCAAAAACCTTGGGCTGAATAACACTGTATTTGGTAGGGTCAAGCAAGTTCGTCTTTCATCTATCTTACAACACTCCCTCCATGGTGGTGATAGTGGTGTCACATCATGGTCACCTTCCCCTGCTCCAACACCTCACCCCAACCACCACCATCACCACCACCACCACCATCACCACCATCATCACCACAATGACCATGTGGCTCCTGCTACTGCACCTGTGCCCGCAGCCCAGAGAGGTTCACCTGCATCTCAGACAGGTGCACCTGCACCTAAGCATGGTTCACCTGCTCATAGGAAAATTTCACCCACACCTCAGAAAAGTTATGAGGCAAAGCCTCCTGGATGTCGGAGTGGGAATAGAAAGGGGTCTACAAGGAAAGCTAGAAAGCATCCTCATTTAGTCCCTACTGTGGCTCCAAGTAATTCTCCTCACCATTCTGCTGCCTCACCAGAAGCACATATAGCCCCACGACCACCCATGCCTGCACCTGTACCCCGCTCAATTCCTGCATCTAGTCCTTTACCAAATGTAGTTTTTGCGCATGCCCGGCCCCCTTCAAAAACTGATTCAGATGGTGAGCATTCTGAAACAATGCCATCAGTTTCACCATCTCCTTCATCATGTGAGTATATCTTTAATGTTCTTAATTTGCTGCCCCTAGTCTTTTGACCGGAAACAATTCACTGCATGGTATCCATGTTTTGAGGGAATCATTGTGTAGACTTTTAGAAATGATCACTGTTATGTTTTTTCAATCATTTGCTTCATTTCTAGGAGTTTATTGGTTGTTTAGCTTATTAGGTTGGGCAATTTGGTATTCATTCATGTTTCAAATTTTCAAGTTTTAACTTTCATTTCATCAAGTGTAACTTTATCTTTTGTCTTGGGACTTGCAATAGAAATTATTTCACGTTTCTGTCACCATCGGGACACAAGCATAGGTTTCTGTTTGAAATGAAAATAGAAAATAATTCTGGTATACACTCTTTTTTGCAGCTTGCGGAGGGCGTGCAACTGCTCAATTGGCATTTTCACTCTTGTTAGCTATTGTATTACAGCTATTGCAACAAAGGTGAAACGATCTATTCATAGTTATAGTTACTTCTCTGATATTTGGGGGAATCAACTGTATTTTTCAAATGTAAGTGAACCGGATAAATTCGAGGAGCTTTGTAAGTGGGAGCAACGCAAAGGGCGTGCCTCACATCTGAGTGGATATATGTTTTTGTGCATGTAAATATTTTATTAAAAAAAAACTAAATCTGGCAGATGCATTGTCAGGTCAAAGTCACAGTGGTGGCAGGCCTTTTGTTATGCACAATACTGCTGTTTTGTGTATTCTCTTCTACAGAAATGTAAGAGGGTTAAATGTAAGAAATGTATCACATCACCTTTTTGTTTCCCATCCCTTATAGGCCGATCAGGTATGATATTTTGACCTCAAACTGTTGCTCTTCATTTCTTGTTCTCAGCAGTTTGCCTAAGTCGCTGGTTTTGGCTTGCATAAACACTAGGTCCTGAGCATTGTATTTTGAATGATATCTGAAGTGTCAAATATATGATTATCACACAACATATCATCCATTGATATCTTACCATTCTTGTTGGCAATAGAAGCATACTGTTGCACACTCAGGAGAGGGGAAAAGGGCATGCAAAATGAATTTGTAAGATTTGTAAAGCATTGCTGCTTTCAAGTTATTACTTATCATTATGTTACAATTTCTCATTTCATTCTTGTTTATTTTTCACTTTATTTTCTTGAAGTGGGCATTTATTCTTGTAGTTCTTTTGGCATGAATGGTGGGCTTGGGGAAGGGGTATGGTAGGTGGGTGTTGGGTGGATAGGGTCCCCTCTGGATTTTATATATTGATGTTTATAAGTATATGGGTGCAACTATTGGATTGTTTATTCATTCAAGGTCTCATCTGCCAAAATTTAAGATCTTTGCTTGGTCTGGAATAGTTCCAATCTTGCATTCGAGTCAATTTACTGCTGGCACTTCACTGTTGGGGACTTGGGGTCTTGGTTGGTTGATTCTTGTTGTTTTACAAGTGAAAAATTCATTAGCAACTTTTCTGGTATCGGCATGTTTGTTTCTATTGGGTTGAATTTTCAGTCTTTTCTAGTACTATTCAACATTCTTGAATTACTTGTATTGTAAAGACAGTATCTCTTGAGAGGGTAGTAGTAGTAGTAGTAGTAGTCGTACGGAAGGCTAATAGAATTTCGTTAGCCTAGAATAGGAATTTAACAAAGCAGGATTTTTTACAAAATCTTGACTGAGCTTTGTTCGGTTTGAGTAGATCAATTGGCTTCCTTAAAAAAGATGAAACATGGAGGGTCTAAAAAGAGTCGGCCCAATGGATCCACAAACGCAACTGGAAATAGCTGGCAAACATGTGTACACAAAGTACAGTCAAATGAAAACTATTTATATTATCATATTCTCATAACATCAGCTTGGATGAGCTGTCATTTTCTTTTAAATGATTACTATATTAATTCTTATGTCAGACATATCTTCATTTAAGAAGGGGGGAAAATCACTGTGATTTCTGATCAACGTTTAGTTAATACAACTTGCATATCCATTTTTGTCACAGGTTCCATGAAGTTTTGGAGTTAGCTTATGCTGTTGAAATCCCAGACATGCATTACACACGCATATGTATGTATGTTTGTATGTATGTATGTATTGTTTCAACGTTATCTACGTTACGTACCATTGGGTTGTGTTTAAAGTAAAACGTCATTAGATGGCATGAACAGACTATACATATATACCTCATTTTTACCCAGTTTTTGGGGATTATTAGTACTAAAAGAGAAAAAAAAAATTGAAAAATGAGATACAAACCAGGGGTTGTATAGCACAGCACAGCACTACTCAATTAAATTAGATAAATATTAAATGTTAAATATTGGGAGTTCTGATAGATAGGCTACTGGCTGTCTCTAGTAATCTTTCTTGGCCTCATAGAAAATGTTATGGACAAAAAAAAAATGTTATATATTTATTTTGGGCCTCCATTGTCTAGTCCTTAGTTTTCATTAATTACGGACCGTTCTGTTATCTCTCCCACGTGGCCCGTTTTGCCCCTACCTTCATCTCATCACGCAACATTTTTCAGACGCGTGAGTTTGTGAACGACACACCTTTCGAAATTGACCAGGGTACCAGGGTAGGCAAAATCCAAATCTGGATCCAGACGTGCATATATTCGGATTCGGATCTGAATCTACATTTATAATTTTATATTTGAATTCGTAAAAAAATATGTGGATTCGAATACACAGGTAATATCCACAACAGATGCGAGTGGATATTTCAAATTTTTGAATTCGCAAAAATTAAAATTTAATAATTTAATATATAATTTAAAAATTAAATAATTTATCTAATAATATCAAATAAAATTGAATCATAATTCAATAATTAATAATTCAACATGAATAACATACAATAATCTCATAAATCTAGAAATAAATTTTATTTTTTATTTTTTTATTTAATTTTTAATTTTAAATAAAATTCAATAATTTACCTAATCATATCAAATAAAATTTAATCATAATCCAACAATTAATAATTCAATATGAATAATATACAATAACATCATAAACCCATAAATAAAATTTATTTTTTAATTTTTAATATATATTTTTAGTTTAAAATAAAATTTATCCGGATCCGGATATCTAGTTTTCGGATGCACTTGGATCTGGATCCAAATCTAAATCCCAAATTACTATATCCTGATCCATATTTTTTAATATGAAACTTAATTACCATTGCTAAAATTGGCAACGAATATAACATGATTGGTCTTTACCTAAAAAAGTAGGCGTAGTTTTACATACTTTTCTTGAGGTTTTACGTATTTACAGTTTAATAGAAAGTATGAAGGCATTTTTACATATCTCTCTTGCTGTTAGAATTTCCGTTGGAGACAAAAAATGACGAAAATACCCTTTCAAGGGCTAACAAGTACAATTTCACAACTAATATTTGGAGGCAAAGATATAAATATACTAAAAAGTTTAAAATATCCACATCAAAGTAAATTTTGACATTACTTAGAAGTTTGAGATTTAGGTTTTACTACACAAACAACCAAAGGATAAAATGCCATAACTGATATCAATGCTAACTGCAGATAATAATACTTCCTTATATACCCCTTTTAAAAAACAATCATCTAGTCGTACAAATTGCCTATAACCCCCAAAGAAACCTCTTCTACTAGCATAAAAAAACATTAAAAAATTCTCTTAAAATAAGGACTAACCATGTCCATTATCTAATCCCTATATGAGGTTACTGTATAACCATGGTTCAAAATAATAATTGCATGCATATACCCGAACAGTTTCGTATAACTTGTTTTATGATCTTGACTCAAAAGCTTTAAAGCCTTATTCTTTGCCTTGTACAACCTCTGATTATAACATGTTATCCTATATTTTCTAAATAGCTTTGACCTAAACACGTCGATTGGCAACTCAGTGTTAGCTCTAAACAGAAGAAGGAAAGTAATAGTTATCAGGTTGAAGTAGCTTTATAGTTTTCACTATTTCTTTTACAAGTGTGTTATCAATAGTGTGTCTTGGTTTGAAGGTGCCTCTTATTTCAGTTTGGAGTTACATGTATCTTCCAAGTATAATCCTCAATAACACAACTAAATGTGACTCTTGACTTCTTATTCATTACTCTTTTAAGTATGAAGTTATTCTCGATTGCAAATACTTTGACAACCTTCCTAAATTCATCTATATTCTTGAACAACTGACTAGGCTTAAATATAATCCTCTCACCATCAACCGCAAACTCAAAACCCCCTGAGTTTTTCTCATATTTATGACAATCTTCTTGAGCGTCCTCACCATCATTGTAGTTTGATTCAGTACCATTTTCATCTCTAAACTAATGGTCATCTAAGGCATCCTTAAGCTCATCGACTTTAAACTGATTTAAGTCTCCTTCACTGCCAACAGAGTCTGTATCCTCTTTATTTTTTTCAGGTTCAGGTTATTCAATAGGCGTGTCATGACAAACTTCAACTATTTCCATGCCTTCATATGAATCTTGTATAACATCAATTGTTATTGAGAATTCAATATTGTTGTTTTGAAAATCATTTAAATTAGAGAAAGTAAACTCCTTCTTTTCCACAAAGTCAACAACTCCACCTCAGGTTAAGATGCCAATAGAACTTTAAATTGTGCTTTTAGGCTTTCATCTTCATCATCGCTTTCTCTTGGCAAAGTTTAGTTACCTCTGTCTTTCGTCAACTCATCTAATTTAGATTTGATAATGAACATGCCCAATTATATTTCTTCTCCTTTAGCTTGTTGAATAAATTGTGTAAATTAGAATTTGTCTTCAAAATGGCATAACTTGTCTCCCAAGGTAATATAACTTCAAATCTAACTTCAGTGACATACTTAATCGGTTTATCAAAGCAAAAATCTTTGCTATCACCTTACAGCTTTTTCAAGCTGTATTGCTTGGTATCACTGAGGCAATAGTAAGCAAGTCACATTCTATAACAACCTCTATGTCCTTGTAAACATAGTTGGAAAAAAAATTTATATGAGCACATGTTTACAATCAAGACAATCAAATTGTGTATTAAAAGAAAAAGGATTACATTTATTGAGATCATAGGTGTATTCATGGTATTAAATAACTTATATAAAATTAAAACTGAAAAACTCCAACAAAATTATAAATTACTTGAACTGTCACCTCCAACAACCCAACATATTCATTAACTACACAGTCAATATAAGTAAAAAAATGTTCAATAACGAATATATATAGATCAAATATATTATTAACTTTAACTATTAATCATATCAACCATTAAATCATCGGCTACATGCAAACATAAACTATCTTTTATGACTAACATTCACAGTGGCTGCATCTTACGAAATAAATAATAATAACAACAAAATTCACACTCTTACAGTCAAGCATTATGAAGTAAATGAAAAAACAACCATTATAGAGACCCAAAAATCCCTTATCAGCTTTACCAGCCAACCAGGGAAAACAAAATGTGTCATTTGACATATATAGCCTTTGACTTCAGTAGCAAAAGCTTATATAATTCATTCCTCATCACATAAACATTACAAATGCCTAGCATTTATATGCTTTATTAAACTCGAAACAGTGGTTGTAACTTACAACATATGACAATACTAGCACAATTTCCACTTCTACAGTCATGCATTACGAGATTAATGAACAAACAACCATTACAAAGACCCAAGAATGCCTTATCATCTTCACCAATCAAGCAAGAGAAAAAAAATTACTATTTCACACACAGATCCTCTAATTTCAATAGCAAAACCCATATAATCCATTCCTAATGATAGTGGTTACGACTTATAAAGTTTGACAATACCAACACAAATTGCATTCCTACAATCAAGCATTATGATATAAATGAATAAACAACCATTGCAGATATCCAAAAATCCATTTATCATTTTCACTAGCCTACTACCCACTTAGTTCAATATTCGAAATCTCTCTTCGTGGGCGCTTGGGTTAGCAGGTCTTCTGGTCGAGTTTTCTTTCTGCTCTTACTTTGGTTATATACCAACTCACCTACTTGAATCGATGGATTCCCCTGATTCAACGGATTCGGCTTCGTATGAAGCGTCTGCGGATTACTAAGCTGTGGATCTAGATCTTAGGATCTAGCTAGTTGAGCCTTCCTTGCCCACCTTTTTTTTTTCTTTATTGGCCATTGGCCCAGCCTTCAACCATTAACCTCTCCTCCGTGCACCCTCCCGGATTGATCTTTCCTTTCATTAAGTGATCTTCCTTTCCTAATCACCATTATTTAAGAAATGTGCATCATGTGAACAGTCATTGCCCGGGGCATATAGCTCAAACAGTCCAGGTTGCTCAGACCCGTCCACAGCCTCTCCTGAGTTGAACTCCTTAGGTGTAAGGGGCAAAGATTCCCTGGACAATAAGGGCAACCCCCAGAAAGTGTCTAAGAGAGTTACTCCCCCTGGGATCTGTCTCGTGATGAACATAAGTCTTTTCTGATCGTCCACTAAGAAAGGTATCGTCACGACAACTAAATTATCCCAGTCAACTACTCGGGGCTCCCCATGGTTTAGTAAAAGGGAGAGGTAAACGGTAGTTGCTTCATCCGGGGGTTCATTTCATTCATTATGAACTAAAAAGTGTAAGGCTGATTAGTAGGCTGGACCAACATCCAGCCGAGAGAGGGCAGCCTTTAGAAGCAACAGGTTGGGAAACCAAGAGAACGCTTCGCGTTTTCTTATCTTTTTCCCGCCCTAGGAGTAGCACAAAAAGATGGATTAGTTCGGATCTTGTTGAATGAATTGATCCATTGTTGTATGCCTTACTTCTTAGTGAATTTTTTCCTACTTGGACCCGCCTTTGAGTACTCCTGAGAGATATAGTGGAAACATTTTGTTACCCATA
Source organism: Luvunga scandens (assembly GCA_030449905.1). Lineage (NCBI taxonomy): Eukaryota > Viridiplantae > Streptophyta > Magnoliopsida > Sapindales > Rutaceae > Luvunga > Luvunga scandens. The sequence goes on from JASUUG010001265.1 coordinate 5,753,230, forward strand.
TAAAATTCAGCAAAGCCGTTCCATTACTCATTGATTGTTAACCATAAGATTGGCTGACTAACTGCTGGATTTTACATTACACCTTCACAAGGGTGTGATCAACTCAAGCAGGTCTTTCGGGCCAGGATCCTAACCAGTACCTACCATGCCTCCCGGGATTCCTCAGTACATATGGGTTAGGGATTACAAGAACACTCCGCTAGTCACGTCCCCATTCTAGTTAGGACAATGGGTGAGGTTTTTATATTCTTGGTCTGCAGAGTCGCCCTCTGGTTATAGATCAGATCGGAGATCTGAAATCGTCAGTCAGAGAGCTAGGTAGGGAAAAAAAAGCTATTTTACAAAAACAAAGCCTCTAACATTAAAAAAAATTATTTTAATATTCCATTCCCAATCACATAAACATTACATATTTAAGTTGAAATGTAAGCTTTATTAAGCTTTGAATAGTTTCTACATTAGTTTATACATAATAGGATAGTGGCCATCAACATGATTTTTCTTTTAATTCAACATACGTCGAAACCCATAATCCTTTAGAACAAAGATTTACAACACGGCAACACCACATTTGTCAGCTTATATATCCAAAGCGAATAAATCAAAGCTATAAATTACATGCAGTAGTGTTTAACAAAGACTAAACTCTTCAGAGCTCCAACACTAATTACAGCACCACACCGTCGTTTATACTCACTTGCTCGTCGACAGTCTTCTACCACCACCCAAGCTTGTCTCGTTCATGGATAAATTCAAAATGGTGATGACTCTAGATCCTCAAGCTCGATAATACTTGCTTGTTTCCACACTTAAGCTGATGAGAGTTGAATGTTGTGTGAAAGTATAAATCTTTTTGCTTAAGAGTTACACTTTTGTTAAGAGTTATATTTTGGGATAATGAATTAGACTGGGTAATGGAGCTATGCAATAGGTATTTTACGCTTACCAATGATGCTATAGTTAACTTTTTAAGTTTTTTTTTTAATTTAAAATGACATTTTGTGATTTTACCCTTTATATTGATGCTACACATAACTTTACACTAAGGTGATGTTTGGTTGGAATAAATGTTAGAAGAGGAGAGGAATGGAAAGGAAAGAAGAAGAGAGAAAATGAGTATAAAACAGAATCAATTTCACATTTCAGTGTTTGGTTGAAAATAAAATTTATTTTTTTCTCCTTATTTCTTTCTCCTCTCCTCCTTTCCTTCCCTCTCCTTTCCTTATATATATTCAAACCAAACGTGCCATAACAGTAGGGGAGGTATATAAAACTACCATCACATTTTCTATTAAATTGTAAATACGTGAAACCTTAGGAGAGGTTTGAAAAATTAACCCTGGAAGATATTTTCTTTTGAAGAAAATTAAAATATTATCTTTCGATTAAATTAAATATTTGGCAATAATTGTAAGTTTAATGCAATTTGAGAATTTTTAAATATTTGGGTAGTTGCTATTCAAATGTAGATTTAGACACGAACTTGGAGGAAGACTTCAAGACGCAGCCAATTGTCGGAGTGTGAGTGCGTCGCTTAAATCACTTCACGTGAAAGCAGCATTCAAAAAGGCCACTTCCTTTCCATCGCCCGAAGTACTGGAAAAAAAATAAAATTTTCAATTAATTTTTTTTTCTTTTTCTTTTTCTCATTTTTTCTCCATTCAATTTTCATAAAATATCTGTACAACGGAAGTGCTAAAGCCATTTTCCTTTATGATCTCCACATCACGAGCATTTATTGTAGCTGGTTCGGGTAAAGGTTACTACTACTCTTCTACTATTACATATCTCTTTTGGGTCTCTATTTTTCATTTTATATTTCTTTTTTTCAGCTAGGTGGTTGATAAAATATAGCTGGGTTGTGTCTAATTGTCTCTAAAAGTTATAACTTTGTTTCAATTCTGTGAATTCTCAATCTTTTATTATCTGGGTATGTAAGTTTTAGTCTTTTGAAGCTCATTACACAAGCACAACCAAAACCAAACTGATATAAAAATTTTTGATATTTTTACCCTCTTTCATGTTTTCATCCAACCAAATGGAGTCCAAACGTCAATCCGGGATATTCTGGTTGCATTTAATTTTGATATAATTTCATTCAATTTTCATGGATACTAACAACTAAATCGTGGTTTTTGTTTGTTTTCGAGAAACTTTCAGCTGATCTTGTTCACTTCTGGAAGAAATGGCGAATATGGGATTGTTTTCTGGAGCTAAGTCTTCGAAACCATTAACAAAGTCTGTGAAATCGCTGACTGTGAAATTTAGGATACCTTATTATACTCACTGGGGTCAGAGCCTGCTTGTATGCGGGTCTGAACCAGTGCTTGGTTCATGGGATGTGAAGAAGGGCTTCTTACTGAGCCCTGTTCATCAAGGCGATGAGCTGATTTGGAGCGGAAGTATTGCTGTACCGATCAGGTTCTCTTGTGAGTACAGTTATTATGTGGTTGATGATAAAAAGAATTTGCTGAGATGGGAAATGGGAAAGAAGCGCAAACTGCTGTTACACGAGACAATTAAGGATGGTGAAGTCGTGGAGCTTCATGATCTCTGGCAGGTGAGGCTCTTTTTGCTTCTGTAGCTATGGATGTGCATATAAACTAGTATTCACTTTTTCTGACATGGTAGATAATCCTGGATGTTTTGCTTGAATTTTATTCACTTGGGAATCTTATCTGTCAATTTTCTGACTACCTTGTGCGAGGCCACATATTGGGAATCTTTGTCTAATAGGTTCTTCAGTTTTGCATTTTATTTGGTTGCTGAATAGTTGACAAGAAAGGATAAAGAAAAATGGAATCTTAACTCAAGCTTACTCAATGGTAGCAGATACTCAAGGTCTTGTCTTGTATTTTTTCCCCACCTTCCTTGCAACCAACTTGGGCAGCAGTGTATTCTGATGACTTAACCTTAACGAATTGTCATATCTGCATTCAGACTATGTTATAGTAATGCTTCACTTTTATACACTGCCAATGAATTGCTGCAGCATTTGTTGTTAGATATTGTGATCATAACATGAGTTAATGCAACCCAAGTATAAATTGTTCTTGGCTTCGCTAAAAATTTTTTGTTGTTAACAAATCCAGACTGGTGGTGATGCTCTCCCTTTCAGAAGTGCCTTCAAGAATGTGATATTTCGCCGTTCTTTTAGCTTGAACATAGAGAGATCTGAAGGACTCATTCAGAATAAGTTAGAACAAGAAGGTAAATTGCACACAAATATGAACTTTTAACAATCCTTTTGATTTAATATTCTAGTTGTGAACTGGCATGTTGGCCAAGTAATTTGTTATTTGTCTTCTTTTAATATAAAGCAGATTCAGTCCTGGTCCGTTTCAAGATTTGCATTCCTAACATAGAGGAAGACACATCAGTAATTTCTCTTCACCCACCAATAGGTTTTATAAATCTACTTGTTATTTACTACCTTTAGGTTTTAACTTTTATCTCATTGACATTCCTGATTTACTCATGATTATGAAGTCTGCCTGATGCAGGTATATGTGACTGGTAGCACTTCAATTTTGGGGCAGTGGAAGCTTCAGAATGGGCTCAAACTTAGTTATGCTGGTGAATCAATCTGGGAAGCTGACTGTGTAATACAAAGGGGCAATTTTCCTATAAAATATCCTTTGGGCAGTCTTCATTTCTAAACTTTGAAGTTTTATTACATGCTACCTTTGGCATACACTTTTCATAAATCATACTGTTTTGCTCTCTCTCTCCCTCCCCCCCCCCCCCCCCTGTCCACCTTAACTTGCATTCCACGTATAAGTATTGTAAATCTGGCGAGACGGGAAACATTTCTTTGGAAACTGGTGCCAATCGAAATTTGGATGTTGACTTCTCTAACAATCAGCCAAGATATATTTTTCTTTCAGATGGCATGATGAGGGTAAACTCTTGAGCAAATCTAATAATAAAATTGATTCCTGCATTTTACTCTTGACTATTAGTGTTCATCCTAATTTTTCAATTTGTTTGATTAGGAAATGCCTTGGAGGGGTGCTGGTGTAGCAGTCCCAATGTTCTCTGTTAGGTCAGAAGCAGATCTTGGGGTTGGAGAGTTTCTTGACCTGAAATTACTTGTTGACTGGGCTGTGGAAGCTGGCTTCCATTTAGTTCAGCTTCTGCCAATCAATGATACCTCAGTGAATCGGATGTGGTGGGATTCATATCCCTACAGGTAATACAAGAACTTCTGGATCATTTAAATCAGTTGCTTCTTTTCTTGTCACATGCTTGCTTTACCTTATGTATTCCACTAGTTAGCTATCAGTTACTTCAAAATCACAAAGATTAACACTTGTCGTTGTGATTCAAATTCAGATATGTTTTCATTTATTATTTGTCATGCAGTTCACTTTCTGTATTTGCATTGCATCCATTATACCTGAGGGTACAGGCACTTTCGGAAAAGATGCCAGAGGACATCAAGGTGGTCTTTCTATCTTGTTCATTTCTTTGTCTGTGTAACTGGTGTTATCCATTGATATCCTCTCCTTGAATTTATGCTGATTGTTTCAATTCTTTCAAAAATTGATCTGCTCTCAAATATTGACCACCATTTCTTTCTTTTCATTGCAGAAAGAAATTGAGAAAGCAATAGTACAACTGGAGAAAAAGGTTATTCCTACTATAAATTGTTACCTTTTTCAATCATGATGAAAGACTTTTTTTGATTCATTTATATGTAGTTTTGATGCATTTTATGATTCATATGAGCTTTTGGGGGAAAAAATTGGCAGACATCCTTAATAACGGATAGTCTCTAAGGTTTTTAGGAAAGACTTGAGAGCAGCATATTAGGAAACGCTAGAGCTCTTCAACTTATACAATAGATCATTCATGGAAGTATCTCATAGAAGTAAGGATGAATATCTAAGTGGTAGTAACTCTACCAAGGAGAGGGAAATAAATTCTGGATTTTCTCCTCTCAGTGCTGATTTTTTGATATTACTGGCTGCATCTGTCCTGTCCATGTGAAGTTGGTGTTCATATTAATTTATTTGTGTTTGGTTGTCTACAGGATGTTGATTATGAGGCAACTCTGGCTACTAAACTTGCAATTGCCAAGAAAGTTTTCAACCAAGAGAAGGATTTGATACTAAATTCCAGTGCCTTTCAGAATTTTTTTTCTGAGAATGAGGTCTTAATAGAATTTGACTAAAGTCATGATTGGATTTTATACATTATGGCAAAAGATCCATGAACTTTGTCTCAAATGTTATCTTCTTCATTTTCATTTTCTTCTTAGAAATCTAATTTACACAATCTTTTAAAAGCCAGTGTGATCCTAATGTTTTATTTATCTTTAAAAGGATTGGCTAAAACCCTACGCAACATTCTGTTTCCTGCGGGACTTTTTTGACACATCAGACCACAGTCAATGGGGTCGCTTTTCTCATTATTCTAAGGATAAGGTATTATTTTATTTTGATCGAGCCAAAAGACAAGGTGATGGGTTCTTTCATATTATTCATAGTTGAATGAAGAATTTAATAACAAACCTCTGTTTTCAACAGCTTGAGAAACTAATCTCAGAAGACAGCTTGCACTATGACATAATTCGCTTCCATTATTATGTCCAGTTCCATTTACACATACAAGTATGCAAATTTGATTTGCAGCCTTTATCTTGTGTATTAATTGCTTTCGCTGTTGAGGAAAGTGGTATTTTTGTGTTATATTTTTTAGTAACATAGTGTAATTATAGTTGTCTGAAGCAGCAGAATATGCAAGAAAGAAAGGGGTAGTTTTGAAAGGAGACCTACCTATTGGTGTTGACAGAAACAGCGTTGACACTTGGGTCTATCCAAATTTGTTTCGCATGAATACATCTACTGGAGCCCCTCCAGATTATTTTGATAAAAATGGTCAGAACTGGGGATTTCCTACTTATAACTGGGAGGAAATGTCAAAAGACAACTATGCTTGGTGGCGGGCTCGATTAACACAGGTTATTCCACCATTAATTTATTCATTTACCCATAATTCCATTTGAAAAATGAAAATCATGGGGAAATAGGGGATGTGTTTCTGACTATATTCAAACACACTATTTTTTTATTGTCTTTATTTGCCAGAGTTTTTCTTTGTGGAGTTCTAAAGTTCTACTACATGTTTTTTCTTTGCTTTCATTGCAGATGTCCAAGTACTTTACAGCTTACAGGATTGATCATATATTGGGTTTCTTTAGAATCTGGGAGCTCCCTGAGCATGCTATGACTGGTCTAATAGGAAAATTTCGGCCATCCATCCCTCTAAGCCAGGTTTGCTTGATCCTCTTAAGTCATGAATGTTATTTCATTTAATAACAAGGGTTAGACTTTTTTGGTTTAACCCTATTAATTCTTGGAATGATATTCCATACAGTGACCAGTATTGAAGCTAGGAAAACCAATTTATCTCGTTTTCCTTCATTTTTTGATGCCAAAATAATGCTTTTACTGCAGGAAGAACTTGAACATGAGGGAATATGGGATTTTGATCGCCTATCGCTCCCATATATCAGGCTGGAGCATTTACAGGTTGTTGAAATCCTTGTTGACTATGATACCGTTTCATTTGACTTATGATGTTCTTTTTGTATTTACTATTGTAAATTATTAATTTCCATTTTCATTTCTGGTTCAGGAGAAGTTTGGATCTTCTTGGACTTTTATTGCTGCAAATTTCCTTAGTGAATTCCAAAAGGGCCGTTATGAGGTGACACCCGTTTTCTCTTTAATGATGACACTGCTTGTTAATTCCAAATTTTTGTGGACTTGATAGAGATATCCTCCTATCTATTTACATTTGCTGCAGTTTTATGCATGCACAATATTAAATTCTTTTTATCGTTTCTTCAATGATATTCTAGTTCACCAAGGAGTGCAACACAGAGAAAAAAATTGCAGCCAAGTTGAAGACTTGTGCAGATAAGTCCATGTTGTTGGAGAGTGAAGACAAGACTCGCCGTGATCTCTTTGATCTTTTACAGGTAGCATATTACATCATAGTGGTTTTTAACTTCTAGATTCTATGCCAATAAATTTTTCCCTTTTCCTAAATGCGTCATAAATAAAAACCAAATCCCTCAAAACCATTATGTAAGCGGGATTCGAACCTCTGTCTTTTTGTATCACCCAACGAGTTCTTACCAGTTGAAAGAAATATCTTCTAATTGTTTAACATGGAGTACATTGCCTTTTTCTGAGTATTATATCTGTTTCCAACGAGTCTTAATCCTCGATTTTGATATTTTGAATTATCTTGCAGAATATAGTTCTCATCAGAGATCCAGAGGATTCAAAAAAATTCTATCCTCGTTTCAATCTCGAAGATACCTCAAGTTTTATGGATTTGGATGATCACAGGTGCATTTGGTGCTGTAAATTCTGAATTAACTGCTTAAATTGTAAAACTAATCTTGGAAGACTGATTAAAAAGTAACAGAAATGAACCTGTAGATGAGATATTAATCACATTGTAGTTCTATACAGTGATAATATGTTATTTCTATTTTCCTGTTTCCAAACCTTATTTGCTGCCATCATCATGTTCTTATCCAGTGTCCCTGTGGTGCAGCAAAAATGTATTGAAACGGTTGTACTATGATTACTATTTCCACCGGCAAGAATATCTTTGGAGGGAAAATGCTTTGAAGACACTACCTGCCCTCCTGAACTCATCAGATATGATGGCTTGTGGGGAAGATCTTGGCCTTATTCCTTCCTGTGTCCATCCTGTATATTCACTAAACCTTCTCAATCTCATCCAGCCAATCTGCATATATTTTTCTTATCTTTATATTTTAAGCTTATATTCAGCAGAGGCACATTTTGACTTCTTGATTTCATGCAGGTTATGGAAGAACTGGGGTTAATAGGTTTGCGCATTCAACGCATGCCTAGTGAACCTGGGCTGGAGTTTGGTATTCCTTCTCAGTACAACTACATGACAGTAAGACTATCCAATATTACTTTTATATGTAAACCGCCCAGATCTCTAGACATTGAAGTCTGCTTTGGAGATTAAGTTGTTTCAATGTGCTCTTTAATATTGTACTAATGATGTCATGTGTAACGTCTTCATAACAGTAAAGAAGGTTGTCATTACCTAATGGGAGAGATAAGAAATTTAAAAATAGATAAAAGGATTTTAATATAAAAACAAACAACAATCAACTTCAAAATAGATGTTATACTTTTGAACTTCTAACAAGAATTCCTGCAGTAATAAAATCACTAATGAGTTAACTGTTACTAGCATTGAGAAGTCAAAACATGGGTAAGAGCATAGTTTAGTCCTACTTATTTATGTATGGATTCAAAATACTGCACTTTGATTGCTAAAGTACCTCAACTTGAATTTTGGGGTCCTCTTGTAGTTATTACAACGTACTCATGTTGGTGATCGTCTCTACAATTTAGGTGTGTGCTCCGTCTTGCCATGATTGCTCCACCCTTCGTGCTTGGTGGGAAGAAGATGAGGAAAGAAGGCAGCGATTTTTCAAAAATGCAGTGGGCTCTGATGCATTGCCACCTAGTCAATGTCTCCCTGATATCACGCATTTCATTCTAAGACAGCACATTGAATCACCATCAATGTGGGCAATTTTCCCTCTTCAGGTATTTTGACACAATTTCATGGCTTTTTGTTTTGTCTATCCTCAAAACAGAAGCCCTTTGGAAGTACACTGGATAATGCACGCTAGCATGCTCTCTAGTTCTGCAGTAGCCAATTGCATGTCTGAGGACTATATGTGTTACCATACTATATTTGTAAGTGCATTGAAACAATGTGTTTTTCTTTGATAATCAGGACTTGTTAGCACTAAAAGAAGATTACACCACTCGCCCTGCAACAGAGGAAACAATCAATGATCCTACAAACCCAAGACACTATTGGAGATACCGTATGTTTCTTCCTTTTCCCCTTCCATTCTGAAATGGAAAAATTTAATGAATGAAGTAGGCTTTGCATTTGATTGTTTGAAGTCAAGCTGGACATGTAATTGAGAATCCTGATTTTTATTGCGCCTTTATACTCAGGTGTACATGTCACGTTGGAGTCTTTACAGAAGGATAAAGAACTGAAAACGACCATTAAAGATCTTGTTCGTGCGAGTGGAAGATCATTTCCTCCAGGGGGTCAAGAAGTAGCACCCAGTACTTGGGATAAGCAGCAGGTTGCCAGTAGCCGAGAAAAGAACCCGATATCAAAGCCGCTAAGTGGAGTTCCACAGAAGGGAACCGTTGCTGTGGTGTAGGTTTTCAGATGCTGTGAGACCAGAATAGTGGAGCTGAACCTGGTAGAATGATGTTAGATGTAGGATGGACTTATGCACCAAGCACTTGTCAGAATCAGCCCTATACTTCCCCTCTATCAAAATAGCAGCATTTCCTCATTCCTTACTTTACGGGAAGATGATGAAGTTATTTATCTTCTTTATGTAATTTTGTATGAGACCAACAATAAGCAATTCAAGTTTTCTGTTATTGCCACCAGTAGATACTGGGCAAAAAAACCGAGGCTTAGAAAAAATCAAACCGAACTGGTGGATCCGTTCGGGTTTGGATCGATTTTTTTTCTTATAAATATTTGAATAACCAATTTATAAGAAAAAACTGAAATATTAGTTCAGATTTCGGTTTACTTAGCTAAACTGAATAATTTGGATATTTTTATAATTTAACAAAATATGAAATGTGTTATATATTAATAGGTTTTGTAAAATAATTACAATAAATTTGCTCACACATAATTGTTATTTTTATTTTGTATGGTAATTGTTGTTATTTTTATTTTTTTTTATGATTTTATGTTTATTTAGATATAGTATTAGAGTTTAGATTTGTTTTCTTAAATCTTAATATTTCATATTTTGTTAGTACTAGCTAATAAGACAGTAGTAATAAATGTGTTTTGAATATTTTGTGTTTATTGTTATATTTATAATGAAACTATGATGAATTGATTGCTAAGAAAAATTGTTCCATTAATGAGGTCTAACGAACTAAAAATTAGAAATTTAAAATAGGCTCAATAGGTCAAGAATCGAAAAAACAAAATTGAACTGCACTGAATTAATTGATTTATGTTTGGTTCTTTATTATATTCGGTTCTTTTTATAAAATAATCAATTTTAATCGATTATGCTTAATCTCGATCCAAACCGAACCAAATTGAACCGAGCCATTCCCACCCTAGTGATAATGGTTAAAAGCTAGAGGACAGATTGATGCTGCAATTTGAATAACGGCTGGTGTTAACATCATTCATGCTAGATGAATGATGTTAACTTTTTTTTTTAATGCAATGCAAAAGGCATGTTAAATATACCTTAATTATTCGTATTGTGTTACTGAGCGCATAACTCATAAGCTGCATTAGCTCAGACCCCTACTTCATAATGAAAATTGCGAGCTGTAAAAAGCCACAAATAATTACAATACTAAAATTAAAAATAAGATGAAAGCACGAACACAACTTACATAACTTACGAAGTCGTTAATAAAACTATCTTCTGGTCGTTAATCTTGTTAAAATAACCACAGAATCTTTTGCGTCGGTTCAAACACAGTTAAGTAAAAGATGTTAAGGTTCGTTCTGTTACATTCAGGTCAGCCGTACTTTGTGGCCGCACAAAATTACCATGGTTGGACTCTACACATTATGCGCACGAATTAAAACATTAATTTTCGGAACAAACTCTATTTTAGTGGAAAATAAGGGGCTTTGTCTATTTTGTCTTGCTTTAAGATTTTTATTAAATAATTCCTTCAAGAATATTAATATATACTCTCACCTACGTTTACGGGACGTGTATATATTTGTATTCTAATTTTAATTAATGATCACTTACAGATGTTGCAAAATTATCACGGTATTAGTATTGCTCTTTTGTAACCATCAATTGTTTGATATGAAGCTCAAATGACTGGAATCAGGAGAATCTCTAATGTTAGTAACTCTGTACTTTGCAATGATAATAAAAGATGCCCCGTATAAAATTGAAAAAAAAAAAATGAAACTCCATGTCTAAATTCTAAAATGTAAATGAAAATAAAATGTGGGGACATGTAGAAGAAGAATTTTCAGCCGTGGAGACCGGATCTGAGCCGGTGAACCCGGTAACAAAGAGGAGATATCAACTATCATAACAGAACAGAGAAAAGAAAACAATGACGAGAGGGACGTAAACGGTTAGAAAAAAGAGGAAATTATGCGTAAATGGCAAGATGCGATTGGTGGATAAAGATAATAACAGGAAACGGGAAAAAGTTAGTTAACGAAAAATGCGGGATAAATTGAAGGGACCCACGAGAGATTAACTGAATTTTAAGAACAGGGAAAGGGGAAAAAGGAGAAAGAAGTGACAAAGGGGTTTAGGTTGAGTTAGTGCATTTGTGGGTTGCTGTTGGGTCTCCCTTTTCCCTTCCTTCCCCTTCCTTCCCTGAATGCCTTAATCAGTGTTCAGGGTACTCTATTTTCCTTCCTCTCTCTCTTCGATGCCATTATCAATCACATTTGAGGTTTTGATTTTCTTTTATCTTGATTAATGTTTTTATGTGTAATTAAAAATTTTATTGTTTGGTATTTCATGGGTTGTTGCTATTTCGCAGAAATTTTGGCGATTTATGAGCGGAGGAGCGAGGGAATTACATGATAGTGTGTGGTGGTTTGTTTCTACTTCTTTGGTTTTTTTTTTTTTTTCTTCCTGGGGGTCTTCAAATTATGTTTTTGGTCTTATACATAGCTATATGATTGATTCAAGAAATGGTTAAACTCATGTTATAGGTCATAGTAAAATTCAAGGAAATGAATTCAGCACTTTCGAAGCTAGCATGCCAATACCGGGTAATTTTTCATTTCTGTTCATACAATCCTTTCCCTTCATAGATACATATAATCTTCGATGAAGATGTTAGAAGATAGGGCCTTGTTTGCTTAAGATTTATTAACTTCAGATGTGATTGTTGTTTACCGAAGCTAATTGCGAAACTTTTAACTTGGACTTTCAGGTTTGTGATGGTTCTTCTCTCGGAGAAGACTGACCATCAGAAAATCCTCTGAGGAGAACTGTACTTGGCATGAGCAGCTGCCTTTTTCACTTGTATGAGAATCTTCGAGATGGCGGTAGCCATCGACCAACATCACGGATTCAAGCCATTTAGCCGATCTCAGAGATGCAGACTCCAATCCTTCACTCAGTTAGATTATACCATTCTTGGACTTACCCAAACCAATCTTGCTCACTCCTTAAAACAGGCATTTGATGTTGCTAACATTCACCGAAGCTTCTCCACTCCTTGCCTTTCCCTAGCCACTAATGTGGAGGATGAATTTGACACCAGTCAGAGGATTGAAATTGTTGGTGGCAAAGGAGCCCCGCGAGTACGTGCTCTTGTTGTTGAGGTCGCCATAGCTTTAGCCTCCGGGGTTAAACCTATTCCAGTGTCAAGTGGATTAGGCGGTGCGTACTTCTTACCAGGTCGGAATGGTGACGTTATTGCCGTGGCAAAGCCTATTGATGAAGAACCTTTAGCCTTCAATAATCCGAAAGGCTTTGGAGGCCTGATGCCGGGACAACCTGGCGTAAAACGTTCAGTTCGTGTAGGTGAAACTGGAATCCGTGAATTGGCTGCTTATCTTCTTGACCACGGTGGATTTGCTGGTGTTCCTCCAACAGCTTTAGTAAAAATTTCTGACGATGGGTTCAATGTTAATGATACAGCAGCAAATTCAACCGCACCCTATAAGATTGCTTCACTCCAACGTTTTGTAGAACATGAATTTGATTCTGGAGAGTTGGGTTCTTCTAGCTTCTCAGTTGCTTCAATTCATCGCATTGGGATTTTTGATGTAAGAATCTTAAATCTTGACAGGCATGCTGGGAATATACTAGTTAAGAAGCATGACCGGCATGGTGAGGCAGCAGAGCTTGTGCCCATAGACCACGGTCTCTGCCTGCCTGAGTGGCTGGATGATCCATATTTTGAGTGGCTACATTGGCCCCAAGCTTCAGTACCTTTCTCAGAGCCTGAACTCGAATACATATGCAATCTTGATCCATACAGAGATGCGGAGATTTTAAGAACCGAGCTTCCTACTTTAAGGGAATCCTCCATCCGGGTTCTCATGCTTTGCACCATTTTCCTGAAGCAAGCGGCTGCAGCTGGGCTCTGTCTGGGCGATATAGGTGAAATGATGACAAGAGAGTTTTGCGGCGGAGAAGAAAAATTAAGTGTGTTAGAGACTCTCTGTGCAAAAGTTAAGGAAAGTGTGCTGAATGTATCAGATGATGATGGCGAGAGTAATGATAGAAGTGAACAAACTGAAGATGAGTTCGAAATGTTTAAATTTGATAATGAAGGTGAAGATGATTCCAATGAAGTTATAGGTCCTCCTCAGCGCTCACAGAACCCCACTAAGAACTTGTCCAAGCCACCTAAATTTCCAAGGTTATCAACAGTAAGATCAATGCCTGGACTACACGAGGCGGCTGCGATGTCTCCATTATATGAAGAGAACAGCAGTGAAGACGATGAAACAGAGGAGAAGACCATCGAAGAGAACGGAAGTCATGTTGATGAGATCAAGGCGGCAGCAGATGCAATGACAAGGAGCATGAGTTTCTCAGTTAGAAACTGCAACTGTGAAGCTGAAGGCATAGCATTTGGAGACATGGATGAAGTTGAGTGGGAAATGTTTTTGGAAACATTTGAGATGTTTCTGCCTGAAGTAATCGAGGGCACAAAGAGCACGAAATTGAAGAAAAGATTGGGATCTTCATGTGAGTTCTGAGGCAAGTTAAGAAGAGAATGAAGGGAATAATATTGCTTGTATCCAATTAAGTATGGTGAAACTGTACATTATTGATCAAATGACTATATATATAGTAGATTAGAGAATGTAGATAATTAAGTAATGATTATAGGAACATGATGAAATGGAAAAGTGATTGGCGAAATGCCATCCTTCCGTTAGCATTTCATTGATTTTATTTTATTTTATTTTTCAAGTTGTTATTGTATATCGAAATAAAATTTACCGTGAACATTATACTGTACCAATCGTATTGTATCCGATCTTTCCTGGTTTTAAGTGCCTGTTTGGTATGGCTTATTTTATAACCATAAATACTTATTTAGTCTCATAAGCTCTTATTATAATTTTTTTTTTTTAGTAGAGTTTTTGAAGTTTAAATAAGTTATTTTGCCTTTATTGGTAAAAACTCAAATTTTGGACTTTTGGAAGTAGATGTTGAAATTTTTTTTTAAATGTTAAAATATCTAAAATATCCTTTATATATTTTCTAATCTTATTTTATTTTTTTTATAACATAATTTTAAAAATCTTATCTATCAAAGTAATTTTATACATTTTTAATAAAAATTCTTATTAACAACCAAACAACTAAAGTTTTTTAAATAAAAGCCTTACTAATAAAATTTTTATTTGAAAAATTATATCAAAGGGAGCTTAATTCTTTGTTTGGATTTGACATTCACTGTTACTATCCGGTGCTCAAGGCCCATGCATTATTCTGACAGATTTTAGGCCCGTGCACGTAAAATATCGTATGAATGAAAAGTGAGCAAACCTTCTGCATAATTCAATTTTAATTCCGCATCATCACACGCAAATAAGGAAATACTCAAAACCATTGATCCTGATGTTACAGAATAAGTGTACAACGGCAGTAAACTCTAATCAAGATTCCATGAATTCTTGAATAGAATCTACCTCTACTAGGCGAACCAATTCTTCGTTCGTAGACAATTGATAGCGCATCGAAAACACAAGCCAAAGAATGACTATTACCCTAAACCCTGCGCCCCAATTTTTGAAGCGCTGTTACAGCATGAACTTAACATGCGTGGATGGACGTTGATGTTTTACGTAATCATATAAATTTATTTCCATTTGAAGAATTTATTTAGAGGTGATTTATTTTTGTTATTTTTTATAAATAAATAAATACCTAAAGAGTTAAATTGAAAAAAAAAAAAAATCTTATAGTCCTACTCATTATATAAGAATCTATTGACAAGCGTAACCAACGCAATCAATTAATAATCACTGTATATCATCATAATAAAAACAAAAGTAAAGTCATCATCCCCAACACAATACCCAAAACCACTACCAAAAGGAAAAACAGAAAAGCTACCATTACCAAAACCAAGATCTGAGAACTAATGCAGACGCGCCCGGCCGGTAACTTCATAACTCATAAGGCTAGCTACTAATATTATAAACAAAGCAAAGTTATCCGAACTCCGAACACATAAAAACCAAAAAATAAAAATAAAAAAAGGTAGCGATTGGAATTACGAGAGCCGTGGGCAGATGTCAAAATTACTCCATAAGCACCCTCCCAAGCTCAAAGGAAACGAAAGAGTCAATGCAAGCATACTGAACTTGAGTAGGATCAAGCCAACGTTTGTCCCAGCGACTCATCGTCACTCTTCTCGGCTTCTCAAAGTCTAACCCCAAAACCTCACGCGCCAAATTCTTCAACCCCGCGTTCACCAAATCAGGCCTCCCCGTTCTGTCGCCAGCCAGCCGTCCCAATTCCACCACATTTCCTTGGACCCTTATCTCATAGAAGTCCTCCAGCTTTTCCAAATCTCTGTCGATGCCCACCCCGACGAAAGAGTAGCACTCCGTCGAGAGGAATTCGACCAGGGACCGAGGGATGGTCTCGGCGTGGATGAGTTGGAATATCAGGCACCGGCGGCCAACGCAGAGCTGGAGGATGGCCACGGGATTCTGGACCCGGCTGAAGCTGGGCCGCCACTCCACGTCGAGCCCCACGATGAGGCGGTGGAGCTTGTTTCTGTGGATGTGTTCGATGTCGGAGACCCATTCGTCGACCGGGTCTTCTTGGGTGGTGACGACGGTCCGGATCTGGTAGTCGAAGAATGTCACGTCGTACCTGTTGTGGGAGTCGCACGGCAGTTGGTGGTCGTATATGCTTATCGTCATTTTGTTGGTTTGCTTTGCTTACTTAGTTTTTTTTTTTTTTTTTGGTTACCCCTCTGCAGAGGTTGCTGTTTCAGTGACGATGAAAAGGAGAAAAACGAACACATGAGGGAGGTAGAGAGAGAGGGAGCAGAGCCTTATATCAGCTACACGCGCTATTTTTGTATATTTTATTTTGGAAAAGACTAAATAACTGTCTACACTTTTACAGTATTTTGAAAAATAATATTATAGGTTTTATTATACATAAAAAGAAAAAAAAAATAGGGACTTATTTTAGAAGGCACAGAAGAGGAGAAGAAGACTTGTTTTAAAAAGGCGCAGAAGAAGTATTTTATTTCATGACTCAGATGATGCTATAAAAATAAATAAATAAATAATTAATTAATTAATTAATTAATCAAGTGCCAAGTGGCTCCATCTCGAATATGCAATGGAGTTTCTTCCCCTATTTTATTTTTATTTGAATTTATTTTACTGACCTCGTTGATACACAGTAACCACAGAAAAGTAAGCGTAATAAAACCTTTTTCAATGGTATATTTTGGTCACACAAATTCAACGTTACACAATATCTATTTTAATAAGCTGTGGTCGTCTTGTCAACGGGTTCAAATTAGATTTGTAGATCACTTCGCTTCGCTTGACAATGAACAAACGAAAATGCATAATTGTGTCACTTTTAAACAATCGGAGTTTTTCAAGCCCGACTTCAAATTTTAGAGAGAGAAAAAAAAAATTAATTTAAACTTTACTTAATCTAACTTTGAGATGTTATATAGTGGGTGGAATTCTCTCGACTTTAGTTCTAAAGTTAATAAAGCAAATAGTTAAAATAATAAAGCATTCTCAAATAATAATAATAATAATAATAATAATAATAATAATAAAGCAAAGCAACCCATCTTCTTCGAAACTCTTCAACGAGGCAGATGTAGCAAGCGAACAACAATAAAACACAAACAAAGACAATGATGATCGTGGGAACTTTTGGCCGAAGATGAAATATAGACCAACAATCATTCCGCATCTGATTACAGCATAACAAAACGTCTAAAACGGA
Source organism: Luvunga scandens (assembly GCA_030449905.1). NCBI lineage: Eukaryota > Viridiplantae > Streptophyta > Magnoliopsida > Sapindales > Rutaceae > Luvunga > Luvunga scandens. The sequence continues at coordinate 5,770,274 of JASUUG010001265.1, forward strand.
AACCCCAATTTGAGTTTACAACTAACCATTTTGTAGCAAGTAGCGGCCTTAGAAATGCTAATTACAAAACATATTCCAGAGTGGGCAAGGCTAATATTATATGGCGAGATCACAAGAACCCAATTACTAAACAAAAGACCCCAACAACCCTCCCAAAACAGTATGTCTCAAACGTCACTAGCGTTAAGAACCCTACCTATCTCAAAAGCAAGAAACGCATCGAGGCAAGCGTAAAGAACCTGGGCAGGAGTCAGAACACGATTATCCCAAGCACTGAGAGTAATGTTCCTCGGCTTGTTCACTTCCTTGTCCAAAACCTCCCACGACAGCGCCTTCAAGCCCGCAAACCTCAGCCCATCAATCTCAAGATCCTCCGCCGCCAGTTCCCTCAAATCCACCGTCCTACAAACCTCCAGCCCGTAATTGTTCTCCAGCTTCTTCACATCTCCATCGATCCCCACACCCACAAACGTATAATCCTCGTCGGACAAAAAGTTTGCTAGTGATTGGGGGATTCTTCGGGCGTGGATGATTTGGAAGATCAGGCAGCGGCGGCCGACGCAGAGTTGGAGCGTCGCGACGGGGTTTTGTTGCCGGCTGAAGCTTGGGCGCCACTCCACGTCGAGTCCCACTATCAGGCGGTGGAGGCGACGGCGGTGGATGCGCTCGATCTCCGAGATCCAGTCGTCCACCACGGAAGCCGAGCGGGTTACTCGAGTGAAGACGTCGTCGTCGTAGAAGGTTACGGTGTATTCGTCGTGGGTGTTGTACTGAACTTCGTGTTTGCTTATGCTTATTGCCATTTTCTTTTTCTTTTTCTTTTTCTTTTTTTTGGTTTTTCTTCTTGCTTAAGGTTTTCTTTTTTCTGTCTTTTTGAAAACGATTTGATTTGGTTATTATATAGACGACCTTTGGACTCTTTTCCGCGGTTGTCAATTTTTTTCCTTATATTAATTTTTATTTTTGGATAATTGAGAAAATTAATTCAATGGTTTAAAATTTATTAATTCGAAAATTAAATGAGATAGTTCAACAATTAAATTGAATGCTAATGTGAAAAAGGGCAAGTGATTTGAAAATTAAGATTGTGCGGTAGAGTCGATGGCTTTTGGTGCATTAATGTCTTTAAGCAAAATTGAATGGAAGATTGAATTACAGTAATTGAAATATTTACTATTTTTTTTTTTATCGAATGTATTCAGTGGTAGGAACGAGAGTAAGACTATAATATTTTTAATTGACAAGAAGATTATAATTTAGTAATGTAAAGTATATGTAATCCCTACAATCAAATTAACAATTAAAAGTTACAAATTAAATTTTTACAAAATGAGAGAATAAATCAAACAATAATGCGAGTGACTAAAGGCAGACATTGACGTGACGCGAGCGGTCCACGTGTTCGAGTAGTACAAGCTGTGATGCTGAAACTGGCATTTTCATTCCTTGATTCGCAAGGCACCTTCTGCATTTACTTCGCGCTATTTTTGTCTTTTAGGCTATTTTCCCGCCAACTGAATTGGGCCTCGATGTATATGGACCTTAATTTTTAGACACATGGGTCCTATCTTGGACTATCAATATCTGTACCCCAAAAAATCATTTCCTTTTTTCTGATTTACTCATTTAGAATATAATTACGTAAAGAGTGACGCTATATTTTAAATAATATGTTATTAATACACTGAATGATGAAATAATTGAATAGTAACTACAAGAAATTATCAAAATTTATCATTCAAGGGATGAATATAACATATCACTTGAATAAAATCTTAAAATGTTATTCGAAAAGTAATCAGAATATTGTTATGTAAAGGAAAAATATTTGATGAAAATTAGAATATCTCAACATTACATTTGACTATTAAGGTACAAGTGATAAGCCTCATCAGTACACCAGCATCTATTTCTGAGTTACTACGGCAACCTTATGAATGGGCCAAAACAAGTACAAAAACTTTATTGTATTTCTAGATGAATAGTCTTGGGAATAACTTGATTCAACCGAGAAGAGAGAGTAGTCTTCATTCTTGATTTGTAGAATGAGTTTGCTTCTTCATACGCCCAGTTCTCAAATCCTTTAAATATCTTCTGGTTTGTTCCAACCACTAGTCTTTTTAGTGAAGTTACATTCTCAAGCAAATACATCAACAGCTCAGCTTCATGCAAATTACCATAGAATCCATTGATCTCCAATTCCGTCAAATGCTCATGGTGACACGGTGGAAGAAGCCTATCTACCTCCTTTGGTTGTTTGATAAAACTTGGAGAGAACAAATTTAGTTTTAGCCTCTGCAACAGAGGAAATGCCCTGAGGATGTAAGCAATCCAGCTCAGATTGTCGTCATCATCAAATGGGTAAATTGCCAGAATCAACTCCTTCACATTGGTGAATACAGGCCCATTATCAGGAAGCTGGGGTGTCTTGATGGACAGAATTAAGATTAGATCCAGCTTTTCTAAATGAGTTACTTCGCTTGCTAATTTTGTTAGAGCATAAGTCACCCCGTCAATTCGATTCTTGTTTGTGAATTGGAGATACATGTCAGTTAATTTAGGGACTTGCTTGAAGATGAAGCTTAACGGATGACCTGTATACTCCAATCTTGTTAGATTCGCTGAAGAAATTTCAATCCCATTTAACCTGAAACAGTCTTTTATACCCAAGAACTTCAACCGGTGACTTGAATTTTTGAACTTTAAGTTGACAAGATCTTGGCCGAGATGCATACGCGTACGTTAATGCATACGCGTCTCAGTTCAATACTAATGAGAGAGCTGAGACTATTGTAACTCGAAGGTGCACTGAAAGTGCATGAATCCAATCGCAAATGCTTGAGATTATGTTTCCCCACAAGAGGCGAAGCTCGAAATTGATGAAGTTCAAATGAATTTGAAGTGGCACCACTGTTTCTGAAACTAGTGCACTCAGAAAGATCAATATCAACTCCCTTCAAAACTGCAGAATTGATCCAGTGATCGATATGAGAAGAGAAATTCTTGCCCAAGTGAAAATGGATGGCCAAGGAGTTGATTTTGCCACCCATAATGCAACGCTGATGCATTATCTTATCAACACGGTTTACAAACTTACGCCTTTGTACTTGTCTTTTCGATTCGAATTCACAAGTGTTTCTGAATCGATGAGCTCTACTCCCGAGCACATTAACAAAATCAAACTTGGGATCAGAGTGACCAACCCAAATAAATCTCCATCTTTTTGATATAACGCTTGTCCTCACAGCCTCTCTCAGTGGCAACAAAGAAACAATTGTGGTAAGAATCTCATCTGGTAGCTCCTCAAATCGGTCTCGCCTTCCCCTCAACTAGGCAGCTCTCAATCTTTTTCTCCCCATCTTGCTTTCCAAGAATTGATGAACACGAGCAATATATTTAATAATTTCTGGTGAGATTTCAAAGCCAAATCGATGTTGGATCAGCGTCAATTCTTGGTTATGAGTAATAAATGTGATCTCTCTCTCTCTCTCTATATATATATATATATAAACTAAATGGGATTTAATGTTTATCCGATTCCTATTGGGACAAATCATAGTTTCCTATTCATTTCAGGATTTAATTAATGCTTAGCCGACTCCTACGAATATTACGACAATATTTGAGTTTCCTTTTCTGTGAAACCCTGTTCTAGGTTAGTTTCCTAATACTGTGAGTTTCCGTTTTCATTTTAGCTTCAATTTAGTTCCACTAGCTATATATATTTTTATACGTGTGAAAGCATACCCACAATATTTCATTGGCATCTTTTTGAAATATCTTCTCTCAAGTCTTTCAAAGAACTTCAATTCCTCTTCCAATTTTTATTTTATTTTTTTTTCTTCTTTCACAAAGTTAATTACATTCCGAGAATCCGATTGAGATGGCCACTACTGCCATGTTTGATGATTATCAGTGTGACATATATCAACCCGAAGATGATGATCTTATTCAATTGATCCATGATCATGAAGCTCTTTTCTCCCTTCATCTTTTCTCCGCGACTCCTAACCTCATGAACAAGAACCTCATTGTGCCGCAGCAAGATTTACTAGGCGGATATTGGTCAGCAAACTTATCAAGATGTCTCTCAGCCTTGAACGTAGCTTTCCATACTCATCCAAGCATCATATACAAGATCACAAGTTATGCTCGTTCGGCTGCGAATGAAGATCATAACATGGGCTGCGGGATTATTCCGCTAGTTGTGATCATTAAGGATGCGAATGTAAGTTACGATATTAATGAAGGGGCTGCAGCCATTGATGAGGCTGTTACAAGATCCATCAATACACAGGTTTTGACGTTGGTGCCTGCAAGTAAGTCTTCGATCGAGGCTTTAGAGAAAATTAAAATTGAAGGGTGTTCGCAGCAATATTGCGTGATTTGCTTGGAAGTAATGAAAGAGGGATCAAAAGCTGCTCGCATGCCTTGCTCCCACACTTATCATCAAGATTGCCTTATTAATTGGCTAAAGAATAGTAATCTTTGCCCGTTGTGTCGATTTCAGATGTCGTAATTGATAGATTCATAACACTCTGTATATCCAAACTTCGTTATTTAATCTTTTCGGAAGTTGAGAAAATCTTGTTCTACTTAATAACGGATTAAAGATTAATAATAATAATAATAATAATAATAATAATAATAATAATAATAATAATAATAAAGCATTAATCTTCAGGGCTGTGCCATCCAATACATTTAAGTACATTAATTAGATGTCACTTATTTTGATTCACTGGTTTTGATTATGATTTGTATCCGAAGTAGTTGAACAAGGTTGCTGTCAAGTTTTGTCTAATGGAGTTTATTTAATTTGCTAGTATGATCATTGTTCTTTAATTTAAGAGAAGACTTGGCATATTATGAGCTAAAATATTTTTATATTGGATCTTATTCAATCAAGGTAGATTGAGATCGTAGGCTCTCGACATTGAATAGTCCTGCGTCAAACAGCTTCATAATCGCAATCCGGCTAGCTAGCAACTGTTATAGGGGATGCTAGCTCCGTCAATAAAATCACCTCATAATACGTTTCCTAGTAAAAATATTTTTCTCATTACCAAGCTGTCAATTTAAAAAACACTGTATGAACCGCGCCCGAATGATGTGGTAGGCTGACCTAAGTAACACTTTCTCATGACGTTGGCAAATTTGGCGTCGCCCCTTCATGTTAACAATAATAGAAAAGAGACGATAAATTATTACAATTATTGATAATATACAATTTGAAGGAATGAAGGGTGCGGCTATCTTTATTCTTTAATTACATAGAGTTGTTAAGGAGTTTTTGGTAATTTAATGGTGACCACATTAAATAGGTGCCCCGTCACCAGTCTCTTTCCTACAGACCGCAGTCCCTAACAAAAAATGGCTGAAAACAAAACCAGCACAGACACAGATCGAACCTCTACTTTCATCAACTCAGTTTCCACTCACAACCTGCCACCGAAATCCAACCAAAAACAAGAACAAGAACAAGAGGAAGAAGAAGAAGAAGGAGCAGGCTCAGGTCCTGAATCGAAACGGCAAAAGACCTGCCCAACAATTCTCGACAAAATCCAAGAATTCTCACCTTCAACTTCAAACGCCAACTTCTCTTTCACTTTCGATACCAAATTCGCCCCTCGCTCCCCTGAGTCCACCCCCAAGTTCGGATCTTTCAACTTTGCGGAATCAGATTTAGATTCCGTGAAGGTTAAAGAAGCAGCTCAAGAACAGAAAGTATCTGCTGTCGTTGGTGATTTTGAGAAAGACTGATTTAATTTCTTTGTAATTTTTTGTTTGTAACATTAATTTGGCACTGAATACAAGATTCATGTATTGAAAGATCAAAAGGCCAAATGAAATGAAATGGGACTGCTATTAATTTTCTTCTACTTTTCCCCCGCAAAAAAAAAAAAAAGAAGATTAAAGTAGTAGTGTTGATGTTTGATCGAATCAGCTTTGAGTTTTCTTTATCCTTTGTTTATTTTTCATGATGCACATGCTCACTCTGATTCTTTACCCATCAAGTGGGGTCTGTTTTTGTTTTTATCCTGCGTGCAATCCATTGTCAGTGGACGTGGGTCCCGTGTTTTTCTCACTCGCACGTGCGGCTCTCAATTATTTGCATTCGATTCTCGTTTCTATTACACTTTTTACATTTTCGACTTTTTGACCAAAGTGCCCTCCTCCGCGATTCCACTGACCTATCGAAAAGGGGGTAACGACGCCCCGTCAGGAATGCATTTGGAAAACCAGGTGAAACTACTGTGCCTTTAGGTGTTATTCAACATTATTAATTATTACTTATTAATTATTAAACTAATCAGGGATTGCTGATGTTCAGCCTAAATGCCCAACAGAGAGATGACCAAGCGGCAGTATTGGGGGTGCCCCGTTTTGTTTTCTCTGTTTCAGCCTTTAGTCTTGAAAGATGACATAGGGTGTCAAAACGGCCCCAAGGAGGTGCCTTGTCGCCTCTCTATCAACATTTGGTCGTTAATTAAAAAAGATATGAAATAATTCAAATTTGACTAACATATGTTCAAAAACAGATAGAAAAATTAAAGCAACACATACATCTGGATATATAATATATACCTTGTAATGTGACAGAGTGTCATCTCAATGTGACAATACAGATGTTTAATATTTGAAAACATTATAATGAATAAATTAAATCATTGAGCATCATCACATTCACATTTCTCCTCTTCCTCATCATCATCCTTGTCCCGAATCCTGGCTGAGCGTCTCTCTCTGATTTGTCCGATTTCATGCCTTAATTTATGTCTTGCCATCACTTCAGGAATCATCCTGACGAGTTTCTCAGGCTTCACCTCTCCAAGAAGAATCTTTCTTCTCAAATCAGGATTGTTTGAATCCCTTGCATTGAAACAGATGGATCTGTCCTTGATCTTGACTTCCTTGGTCCCATAATTGACAGGAGCCAGCTTCTTGAACATCAACGAATCAACCAATGAAAGCAACATCAATTGGGTCACAAACTCTTACTTGTTCCTTCATCGTTTTTGCAACCTCGACAGCAACTTTAGGCATCTCTTCTAGAAGATTTTCACAAATCTTGTATCGATAATAACCATAACATTTGAACTGGGACACCGAGCTAAGCTCTTCTTTACAAACATTAGGAGACCGAACTCCAAGTGGTTTCTTGAAACTATGAGTAAAAGCAGCCTGCTCCTATTCTTCGATCTTTATCTTCGGAAAACCCGACTAAGAATTTTTGGCTGGAATTGATATCTCATCTTCACTCTGTGTAATTTCTCTCTTAATATTTTGGTACTTTAGTGATTCGTCACTGCAAGGTTTAATCCAAGAAATGACAGTAGAAACACTAGTACACTTCCTTTGGTTTCTTGACGACAAAAAGAAAAAGAAAAAGGAATTTGGGTGAGAATATATCAGATGGATTATCAGTTTCTTGGCGGGGGTTGAATGAAGAAATTAGCAATCAAAATCAGAATGATTAATATAGGTAAGTATTTATAGGACAAGAAAGAATAATGTGGGTAAGAGTACCTTGGAAACTGCGTTAATAATCTGATTTTTTGTTGACTTTCCTACAAGAATTAGAGGCACTTTCCTAAACCAACCACGTGAAATCGCTGTCCTTAGAGAGGAGAGTGAAAAGGGCAAGAAGATTTTTACCTGCTCTCTCTTTCTGGCTCTAAAACCCTAAAATAATAATAATATCAATCCTTCTAAATTGAACTCAAGATTTTGGTTCGAAATTGAGATTCTCTCTAGCCCTAGTTACTTTCATTTGAAATAAAAGCTTCAAATGGATATGCACAAGTTAATTGCCCATCCACTGTACTAAAGTTAATTGCAGAAACAAAAGAACGCAACGATGCATTAAAAAAAACATATCCCCATTTTGTCATTGTACAAAAGAATACCCATAAAAGCATATTCAAGTACTCATTTTAATATTTTACTGTAAAGTGTTACGGCTCTTAGATTTGAGATGGTGTCTGATTGATAGTTAAGTATACATTGTGTACGATAATCGTGCACAAATTACTGAACGAAAAGTGTTTAATATCTATCTAATATGCTTTTAGGCATTCAATTAGAAAGCGTTAGAAACTGCTTAAAGATCATTGAATAATAAAATTGCCTTGTCCGCTAAAAGAAAATTGATTCAATGATTAAAAGGAGAAAATCATACCATAATTTGCATAGGTAAAGAGTCATGCCACAAGTATTCCCTAATGTAGTAGGAAGAAATTCTGCACAATGACCAAGGATTCCATTAATTAATACTAACTTTTGCCGACTGCAAAGTGTCAGTGTTTTTTTATACATAACAAGATAAATGTTATTCCGTTCATACTTAGTTCAAGATGTCATTAATGTCAAAACTGAGGTTATGATCAGAAGAGTAAAGCAGCCACTGGAGAGTATCATCAAACGGCAGCAGGTCTTGACAGCCTTCGATGTTTGATGGAGTCTGAAGCATTTGCTGGTGATTTTCAATAGTTTTGTCAAGCTGATCATAAAGATTTTGTTCAGTTCCAGGGACTTGTCGATTGTCTTGGAAGTTGGAAGGATTCGGAAGCATAGACTGGTGCTTTTCGACATATTGCTCGAGTTGTTCACAAAGATTCTGCTCCGAAGCTGGCAGTTGTTGATTCTCTTCGATGTTGGATGACTGATGAACCATGTATCGGTGATTCTCCACAGAACACTCATGCTGCTTATAAGTTATCTGCTGAGTACTAACAATCGTATCTTGATTTTCTTCCGAAATGAATGGAGTGTGAACCGTTGACTGATAGACCTCAACAGACAGCTGAAGCTGATGCTGAGGAATCTGGTCAGTTGCAGGCCTTTGTTGGTATTGTTGGAGGTCAGATGAAGCAAAGTGCTGGTGAGTCTCAGCAGAAAGCTGAAGCTGCTCGTGTGAATTCTGGTCAGTCACCGGAGTCTCTTGCATATTCTGGTGACTGTCAGAAAGTTCAAGATCATGAGGATCCTCTTGAGTCATAGACTGCTGATAATTTTCCTGTTGGGCCCTGAAGAAGTCTGCTGGAGTTTGTTGCATCAACTGATGATTCTGAAAAAGCTGAAGGTGGTTACGAGGAGCTAGTTCAGTGGAGGGCTGCGGTTGAGTTTCTTGCAGATATTGGTATTGATGTTCCTCGACAACAACAGGTTCTGGTGGCTGATCAATGCCTTCTTCAATAACAGGTTCATCAAGATTTCTCTTTTTCCTAGAAGTTTTCTGCCCGGCTGCCGCTGGCTCACCATTCTTTCTAATTCGACAAAGCACAAGGTCACTGGATTGAAGGTTTTGCGGCAACAGTGAAGGATTTAGAGAGTATTCATGCATAATCCAGCAACCATTGTGTGGAGACTTGTCATTCTCATATCGAAACCTTTTCTTGGAACCAATTTTCTTTCTAGAGTTGCGGGACACAACCACCTTGCCGGCATCTTCTCCTTGCCACGTGCCAGAACCGACTCTGCGATCAATCCTGGAACCGTTCGCACTCTTCTTCTTCAAGCGAGTGAAAAAGTAAAGATCTTCACCATCTTCTAAGTCGGATCCTCCGAATTGCCTCCAAATCTGCCAAGGTTCCTTGGAACCGTAGAGGTTTTCAGTTCTTACGAAATCATCAAGAAAGGGGGCTGGAGTTCCAGAAATCTTGTTGAAAAGATAGAATTGAACAAGTTGTTCATCAGAGGGCAGGAATTTGCAGCCCAATGGAAGGGGTGGCCTTGTTTCCTGCATTGCCAGGAAAGGAAAATCAACGAGAACGAGACGAGTTTATTAGCAGCAGAATAGGAATTATTTATAGAAGAGGATTCCAAAGCCCCTCTTTAATTTCCTTGTGACGAAAGGATGAGTCACCTTCCTAAATCGTTTCCTTATACTTATTAGGAAACCTTAACCTCAGAATCTTGGCGCCAGAGCAAGTAACAGCAACCCTAGCTAATTTTGATTGGTTTCAGGCAAGTGCCTCGTCACTCGTCTGTCTCCTAATTTTATTTATTTAGCTTATTAACGAATAAAAGAGAATTGAAAAAAAAAAAAAGGCTGCCCTTATGTGATTTTTTACGGATGGGCTGTTTATTTGCTTTAATTTTACAACATTCAAGTCAAAGGCCAGTGGCTTTAATTTGCTTTAATTTGTTTTAGTTTGTTTTAATTTAATTTACAAAATTAATTTGCTTTAATTTGTTTCCATTTAGGAAACCTCAAGTCAAAGGCCAGTGGCTTGAGTCTTAACGGTCTTCGAAATTGTTTTTTTTTTTTTTTTATTTTATTAACTTGTACTGCCATAATATGTACTTTGTTACCTTCGTGATCCGAAAAGCGAAATCTAAATGAAGAGGTGAAGTTAGGAATCTACTTTACTTTGGGCTGAACTAAAATGCTTTACAATAAATAATTTTACAACAAACATTACTTATTGATATTTGTGTGAAGGTTTTTAGCTAAATATATGAAATATTTGTTAGGGACTAATATAGGCATTATTAATTTTATTGAAATCATAAAAATTATATTAAAGGCCATTATCAACATTACTTATTTTATTAAAGTCTATAAAATAAGTTGAAAACATAGAATTGTACAAGTTCGTCAGAGGGCTGGAATTTGCAGCCCAATGGAAGAATACGATTTCTTTCTTGCATTAAGTCTTCACCTGTGACTTGACGATGAACGGTGGATGTGAATGATAATGAGTTTAGCGATAGAACCATATAAATAATACTAGAGTGATTTTTTAACTGTTTTGTTTTCTTTGTGATATAAGAAAACAACAACCTTCCTAAATTAATTTCTTGAGTGTTTTCATAGGTTGAGTGTGCTAATATTTTCTTTCATTATTTGTGTTTTGATTTTTTTTTTTAACATTATAATTATTATTATGGTTATTAGTAAAAGAAGATTGAATAAATTTTCACAGAAGGGCATGTATACAAATTGTTTACAATTTGAAAAACCATATATACGATAAAAGTAGTCAAAAAGTTTTTTGTTTTTTATAGACCTTGGAATATCAAAGGTTTTTGTTTTGCTTTAATTTGTGTCCCTTAATAATTAACCAAAATATTTAGCAAAGTTAATGTATTCCCCTTAAAATTTATGTCTCTCTATGAGGGTTTAATAGCAAAACTTCTTCTTCTCCTTAAATAGCAAAATTTCTCATTCTCCTCAAAAATGTATTAAAATAGTGAGAAACTGCAATGATTGTCTCTTTTTTTTTTTAAGGCTTATTTAATTTTGTTGCTCTGAGTATTTAAAGTTAGTGTTGTTTTTGTATTGATTTCTTATGAAATCAATCAAGACTTCTAAAAGAGATTGTAAGTCAATTTATGGGAATAATTTTTGCAAGGTGCAGAATAAACATTTCCCTTAAAAAGAGATTGTAAGACCTCAATAGTCGTATGACCACTTTAGCGAACAACATTCAAGTTCATGAGTACATGCATGTATTACATACATGTAAAAAAAAATGGATCAATAAATATGAAACATCCACCATTAAAAATGAAACAATTATCATTAAACTTGATATCGAGAGCCATTAAACTTAAAATTTGAGACCATTAATTTCAGTTTCAAGTTTAATGGTGGGCGTTTCATATTTAATAATAAGTGTTTCATATTTATTGGTCTATTTTTTTTTCATGTATGTAATACATACATGTATTGTAGCCTAAGCCTTCACTTGAAAATAGATTATAAGACCTCAATAGCCGTATGACCACTTTAGCGAACAACATTCAAGTTCATGAGTACACTTTGTATAAGTTGTTATAGTTTTCTAGCCGAATGAAGCAATAAATATACAAAATAAAAATAACATAAGCTAAGAATTTATAATTTTATAAAGAGCTTTTTGATAATTTGATTTTTTTTGGTTGACTTCGGCCATAAGTATTGGAGAAACCTTCCAAAAGAATCAAAAGTTATGCCGCTGAGACATTACCCTAACTGCCAAATTGGTTAGGATTTTTTAGTTGTAAATAAAATGGGTAATCTTCTTTTTGCTTTCTTGAATTAATACAACTATTTTAGTTGTTAATTAACAAAGAGCAGGGCAGAGAGTAAAGAATTTTCAACTAAAGAGCAAACTATCAAACATGCTAGCAAACAAGAACCACAAATTCTTGTTAACTGGGAGATCCATGATGGACTGTTTACACTCTTAAGTCCATACAAGCGGCTTGTGAGATTGATCAAGCGGTAACGCCATTCTCCCATTTTCCATATTTTGAGCTAAAGCACCCTCCATCAACTGATTGAGCGTATTCCAAGAGGACGGTGCGGGCACAATTATCCCAAGTCATTGCCATCTCCGCAAGAGACATGGGCTCTGAAAGCTTGCGAAGAGATAAGCTGAATCGTGACCTCATCTTCTCTGATAGGTTAATCGACCCTATGCTCTCACCACTGCATATAAAAGCAAAAGAAGTTCACAGAAGTTACGGAATCATTCTTTTTCAGTCAATGAAGAACATCGGAATCACTTCTCCAAGTGAAAGATTCGTAAATATAATGTCTGTAGGTACAGAATCACGTCTGCTTCAGGATGCGAACACAACTTATCCAGATTTTATCAAAGTATATATCAAACAGAAACTTTAAAAAAAAATGAAAATAAAGAAAAAAGAAATCTATCAAAATAAAGTGAGTTTCCAATTTCTCACCTCCTGTCAAAACTCAACCCGCCTAAGATCACAGGAGAAGCATTTGGATAACTGGCAGGAACAAACAACCGCAACGGTACTGGAAACTGATGCAGAGACCATATTTAATCATTAATTATTTTGAGAATTTCTATCCATATATTACATGTCATATTATGACACATTAATTTAAGAACTCACCATTTGTGATGCAAATTGCACCTTGAAATTTTCATCGAGAGCCACAGCACTGTAAATGCATCTGACTATTGTTCCTTTGCCGGCATCAAGTGCCGAAGGATCTTCAGATGAATCCAAATCAATCTCAGTTTCTATCAACCACTGGTTTATGCATTTGATTTCATCCAACAGAGTATTGCTAGGCTGTGAATAATCAATACGTATTAATCCCTTTAGAGAAAAATGAGGGAAAAAACAAGGGCTAAGGTATGCAATTTAGATAATGAATAAGAAGACAAAAGTAGAGAACAGAAGTGAGGAACAGAAGTGAGTAGGTTAAAAAAAAAAAAGGAAATAGTTGTGATGAAACTAAATCAGCAAAAAGAATTAGCAAGTTTTTCACACCTACAACAAAGAAGCGTTACAGTCCAAGTTGACGGAGCTCTAACAATGATAAAAAGACCGAAGAAGTAGTACATAGCTACAGAAATATTACAATAGTCATATCTTTAATAAATGGTTCTCTGTAGCAGACAATCTTCTATTATTTTCTCTACCAGCTAGTCATGAACTTCTATGACTAATGTAAATCAAGTTCATACCTCTGTTTCATGTACTAATTGATATAATGGATCTTAAATTCCTATATTTTCATTTTCCTATAGTTAAACTACTATCCTCTGATTTTTACAATGCAAAGTTATTATGTCATACATGCATCTCTCATGACAGTTGGAAGGCCCACTACTTCTACTTCAACTAATCAAAAGGTGGTTCCTTTTCTTGATTTGTTCTGCCAAAATCTAACTTCGTCCAACTTTTATTCATAATTGGAAGCTCCTAAAACATACTGGATTGGTGATCATTGGAAGAAGCCTTTCCACAGGTTGACACCAGCAATGCAGAATAAAACAAACCCAACTCAGGCAAGAGATGCAGAACACAGTGGCTACTCCACCATTAAAGCAAATTCAAATATTAAAAAAGTAGGATAGGAGCTGATATCAGACCTCAATCCTTCGCCTCTTGATGATCCTGGATGTATCTATGTCCCATATTTGGCCAGCTGATTGCTTGAGAATATCAGTTGCATCTAGAGCAATTGGATTTGTTTTGTGCTTCATCTTCGCTTCAGAAGAGCACCCACGTTGCAAGCTGAAGTTCCTTCCATGCATGCAACAACTTGTTTCAGATTCCAAATTCTCATCCACATCAACTCCAGAGTCATTAGAAGCTGTTCCAGATATCGCATCAACTATTTTCAATGCTGAACCAATTTCGCTGACGGAGGCACTTAATGTCTTAGGTGACAGTGATTGTACCTGAAAGAACATTAATATGTCAACGAATCTATCATATAACACTTGCCAGAGGAAAAGTAGAGTGCTACTGTTGGGGGAACAACTCAAAGTTACTAATTGAAGATTTTCACAAGCTTAACGAAAGTACACGTTAAAAAATGGTCAAATCAGGCAAGAATAAAGCATAGTTCATTGTAAAAGAAGCACAATGCTGCATAAGTCTATTATATTAAGCACACCTGCACACAAAAAAAATTATGGATGTTTACCAGGTCTAGTAGATAGAGTGAATAGAAAATATCAAAGAACAAAACACATACTGCTTTAAGTAATCGCTCGAGAGGTTCCTTCACAGCTGATGATTGCTGTTCACAATTTGGACTGGAAGACTCGGTTGGAAAACTTGATGTTGAGATTCCAGCCTCGGTAACTGGAAGAAATTGAGTCGTAACTTGACTTTCAGTATCAACTAGATTTAAGGAAAAAGTCCTTTGAGGATGTCCAAGGTTTCTAGGAATTAATGGGGGAGAAATATCAGATGGGTGTTTCTCAGAATCTGCTGGTATTGAGAATGGGGTAAAGGGAATAGAAGGAGAAGATGTTATTGATGGAGAATTAGCAGAATATAATGGCGTCCCAGGTTTTGAAAGAGCTAAGGGCAAATTTTTCTGGTAAACCTGAGCAGAGGAATGCTGAGACATATAAGAAGTGCATTGAAAATTATGAGGAGTTGTTGGAAGTGGCATTTGATGCGAATTATCTGACTGTTGGCTGATAAATGGGTTCTGCTGAAGCATATCTGAAGTGGCAACAGGTTTGATGTCAGCCATTTGCATATGCTGCATTTTCTTCTGACTAAATTGGGGTTGCATTTGTTGCCTGACGTTCTCTGGCTGCATCATTTGATGTTTAAGTTGTCTTTGTTTGGGGAATGCATTTTTAACAAAATTCTGCTGTGGCAATTTTGTTGCAGGATAAAATGACCTCCCTGTAGTACCATTACAAGTTTTAATCTGTTGTGCACCTCCAATATCATGGCCTTCATGTCTTGCAGCATCCTGTAATGAACTTGATGCATTCTGTTGTTCCAGCTCAAATAGAGAACCTGAACGGGGTAAATTCATCATGTTTGGTTGAGAACTTAGAATCACTTGCTGTGTTGCTGATAAAGGAGATTGACCAACTGGTTTGCCGGTCAAGGCTGAGTTCAGCTGAGGCATTTGGAACTGACCACCGGGTGGTTGCAATTGAGTATACCGCTGAGCAGAAACCAAGTTTTCCTTTTTAAAGGCATGAAGAAACTGCTTCACTGCCCGATGGTAGTACTCCAAATGTGCCATGGAGCATCGAAAGAGGTCACCTCGGGATGACGATAAAAGTTTAATCAACTTCTCTGCTATTTTAATTTTTTTCTTGTAAATTTCTGGGATTGGTGGCTGTAGGAGGGAGTCAAATTCAAGAAACAGATGGACAGCAAGACAAGATAAATCAGGGCGGTCAAGAAACCAATTGCAAGTTCAAGCAATTGCTCTCAACAACGATTTAAAAGAATAACAATGATATAGATCAGCACAGTTCATATACCTTTTGACACTTCTCATTCAATTTATTGTAAACATATGTCAGCCATGGTAAGTACTCCTTCCTCATAGCCTGAAACTGGAGAACGGCAAAAATAGTTTACCTAGTCAGCAAAGGCCTCGTCATTGAGGATACTTTAAATTTACCTAAACTGTGTCTTTGATGGGAATTGGGCTTACTGTGACCAAGGAGAATTATTCCAGGAGGAAAAATAAATGATACAATGGGATAAACAAAAGTTTAATTACTATCCACATTTTTTAGGTGAAAATGAGTCAACATGATACAGTTCAACTTAATCCATGAAAACGAATGACTAATCAGAAATACCTTCTGATACTTCTGATCATGAAACTCAGCCATGTTTGCTTGTTCACTTGGAGCTCCAGTCTCCAACAAGGGTACAGGTGACAGAGCTGGTGAATTAGTGATTAAATATCAGCCAAAATAAAGAAATGGAAATCAGAGGAAAGAGAGAATCAACAATTTCTGTGCCTACTTAGTTCACCATGAAAAGATTGACTAGAGAAAATTTTAAATAAATAGAAAGCAAAAACATAATATCAACACAATGTCATGCTTTGTTTTTCTCCCTTTGAAGAGAACACTGAGTAATATCTATTCAATTTAATTAATTGAATGAAAGAAAACTAGAAACATTATTTTCAATTCATATTCAGATAGATCTAGCTTTTAAATTAGGTTACAACATTTTCAAATATATGCTGCTTTATAATCATCTACTAGCATTTTCTGCATGTAATTCTACATGCTTATTTCTCTAAAGTTAAGATATAAAAAGTGTTGTGTTTTCTTGAATATCATGTGCATGTTAAATTGGTTTAGCATCTAGACTTCCTAGTTGATAGAAGTAGCAATAAATTTTATGAATCTATTTTCATTCTCATCCAAGTACGGTCATAGATATATTTTGTTCTTACAAGTTATGCTGCTCACATGTAATGCAAATGAGATATGCTTGGACCCGGTTGAAACCTAGGAAAGGAAATTTATACCCGAGCAAGTACAACGAATATTCCCCAGAAGACAGAAGAAAGAGGTGAAATATAATAATATAAAATAGCACTGAGATTAATAAATTGAAAAATCGTAATGCATAAGGATCTTTCATTTAAGAATATTGACATACCAGATGAGACCTCAGTCATATTTTTTACTGCTGGAAGCTCGTTCTGCTGATTGTTTACTATCTGAGGCGTAACCATGGCAGCCAATGTGTCAGGTCTTTGATGTGTAGTTTCTTTCTTGCTCTGCTTTGGCAAATACAAAAGCTGATGTAAATTATTAACTGACTGTACACTTTGCCCAACTTTCAATGGGAAAGATGTGTCCTCTACTTGAAGGATGTGTGCTGAGTGCTCATGTGACTTCAATTCTGGTCCAGTCACTCTATGCTGCTGCTGCAAGCAAGAAGCATTACTTTGCAATCCATCAGGCTGCTGGTATGAGTTTGGCATGGTTTTCTGAAATGGGGACATTTGCTGCCCTATATTATTTCCCTGGGCAACAAGCTGATTTGGCTGGAAAACAGCAGTGCTTGATTGCTTTGAGAATGGTGGTTGTTCAGACTCTATATTTAATGTTTGATTCTGAGAGAATTGAAATGGATTTGACTGTGATGCAATATTCTGCTGTTGTTGATAGCAATGAACATGAAGAATATCTTCAATGCACAAATTTCCAGCATTTGGTTGGTGAACGTTGTGCGTTAACAACTGATGTTGAGACTGTTGATGCTGGTCTTGCCGAGTTCCCAAACCACCTCTGTGGTCATCAGCAATGATATTTGATTGCATTCCTTGTCCAACTGAATCACCAGCAGCTTTAGAAGGGGCCTGATAGACATTCTTCAAACTGGAGCTTTGCCCCCTGCCTGCAACCATAGAGTTCTGATTCAGCACTGTAACGGGCAGAGAAATTTTCAAACTGACATATATTGGTAAAGCATATCATAATCGGTCCACTGGGCTGAAAGATATTGCAAACTCTGAACTCTTGTTATAATTAATGGATGTGAGGTGGTGAAGAAATGTTTCCAGGAAAACGTGTCTGCGCATGTGTCAAACATTAATTTGAAAACTTATCAACTGTGCAGAGGAAGCACTAACATCAGAACCTCTTGATGTTACAGCAAGCATCCAATTGTATATTTTTCACAATATCATCAATGTTTGAAAGCAAAGTTCAAGTTCCTAGACAATTAAAAACCCCAGTCAAGATTATGCCAGTATCACAACATGCATTTGAAGGCATTCCATTTGTTTGTGTTTATGAAGGGTTTCCTATTGACAACCAACAACATAGTGTACAAGGTTATTCTTACCTGGTTTGGGGGGAGAATATACACCACCAGCATTGCTGTGACTTGACTTATAATCAATTAATTTGAGTTTCCTGCCTATTTTATGCAAATACTCCTCCTGAGCAACAGAAACAGAAAACAGAGATAACTCAGGCGCGCGCACACAGTACTTACACACACACACACGCACGCACATAGTCATTCTCTGAGGCGGATGTCTGTATTTTTTAAAATGCGAATTTGGTGTATCACAACATTTTTTTTTTGCCATTGTGAAATCCCAAATCTTCACTTTAAAAAATGCCAGCGCTTGCGCACGAGAATGATCATATATGCATGTATACAATTACATTACAAGGAAGAGTTAATTCAAGGGTGGGGTCGCGCGCGCACACACACTTATATATACATACACACACACACACTCACACTTGATAGATTAGACGTGCATGCACACGCATTATACCTGCGATAGTGCGGTACGGAATAAACCTTCCTCAAACTTCTCGATGACTTTTGTCATTTGACTACGAGCTTCAGGAGGCATTCTTATAAAATCCAATCTGTAGTTAGTTGCAACAACAAATATTTCATATAAGAGATAAACATCAGCCAAACACAAAAAGGATAATCAAAAACAGCCAAAAAAAAATTACATCTTTTGAACGACTTTGCGTCTAAGATCAGGCGTGAATTTGGCTTTCCAGTCGTTGGGATCCTCTCTGGGCCCACTCATCGCAGTTCTACCGCTACTCTCTTCCATTCAAACTCCGAAACACAAAAAAGAAAAATACGGCAACAATTAAGAAAAAAATAAAATAAAAATAGAAATTGGTTAATTGAAGAAGCAAGGATAAGAAAAATTACCGGAAAATATTAAAAAGAGTTTAATTGAGGAGAGTGAAGAAGAAATACGAGGGGTTTTAAGTGAAGAAAGAGTGGAGAGTGTCTTTTGGGAGGGGGAGGTTAAAACATGAGAACGCTGTGGATGACTTGCATGAGAAGTTACGTTTCCCACTCACCTTGCACTCTTCACTCTACACGTTGTGCTTATATCCAGAGGCAAAACCCAAAAGCCCAAAGCCTCGCTGCTTTTATAGAAATCCCCTTTTCCCTTTTTTCTTTTTTCTTTTTTCTTTTCAATTGTTATTCTTATATGTACGGATTCACGTATGTGAATGTAGAAATTCCCTCGTGATTTTCACGTGCGTTTTTTGCTTGAACTCTTTCAGTCGCATCGGCGGATTTTGTTTTTCCATTTTAGTGGGCGGGCCGATGGAGCCCGAAAAGGCCTACACACGGACACGGAAGTGCAAGTCTTTTTAAAGAGCAAATCTAATCATTTTCACCTTTTTTTTGCCCCCCTTCAATTAATAGAGCGAATCTTCCAAAACAGATTACATGTGCATATAAAAAAGCAAGATAACACTAGCCAAGCAATATCTCAAAATCTTTCATTCATTGAAAATGAAAAGTGTAAGTGTGTAACCACTACCACAATTATCTATCCATTTACTGTTATTATCCACGTTTAGTACTGATACTAATTACTCTCAGTATCATTATTTGGAAAACAATCGTGTAACGACTAAAATTCCAATAATTTCACAGCCATTTCTACCATTACATTTTATCTTTCTCCCAAAAGCATAGTATTTGAAAATCAAATCTGATTAATTGGTATAATCAATATGACATTTTTATCATTTATATCTATGAATTTTTTATATTTTATTAAATGTTAATGTAGTTGATCGTGTTTTATTAACTGGTTCTTTAATTAACGCAAGAGAGATGGCCGACAGAGTGAGATATCCCTAAATTAAATTCAAATAAAGTCTCCAACTCGCATGAATACTCTTAAAGAAGGAAAGACGACTATTATAAATATTTTCAGGAACTTAATAAATGACTACTTAAATCGCACCAACCCAATCTTAAAGTTGAGCAGTGGATCGTTTCTGTAATTTATTAGGTTAAATTGATCGCGATTATATTAATTTTATTTTACCATATCGCGCAGTTCAATTAAATTTAAGTTGGCTTAAACATAAATAATCTACATTTACATATAATCAAAGTTTATCTTCCGAATAGTCTAATATATACTCGACATATACATGTAAAAACTTCAGTAACCAATTAATTATGTGGACTAATTTCCCAACCTTATCATTAGTTTTCACTTGGCAAAGACACCATGAATTGTTGTCTTTTTGTTTCCTTGTTGTTAATAATCCAAGCATTTGATAATAGATTTAGGGAAAAATAGGTAAAAGTACCATAAATATCTCATGCTTATACATAACTTTGACTGGAGATAAGCTCTATATGTATGTATGTACAGACCCTATCTTCATATATTATGCAATATTATTAATTTTCTATACATAGGTGGACAAAGTTTCAAAAGATTGCTTATATATTCCATCTCATTATCATCTGTTCATGGAAACTTACCTTAGAAAGTTCATAATCCTTCTGTGAATAACTAGATATACGACCATATCTAAGTTGTTAGATGATATATATATCTGAAGAATTGATTAAAATATCTCTTAGTTGCCCTCAAATGCAACATTAAGCTTGGTTTTTATTTTAGTACCTTACCATTTTAAGGCCAATTTCAACAACTAACTAATTTTCCATGGGATATCCTTCCATATTTGGAAGATACAAATGCAATATCACCTTCCTCTCCATATTCTATATATTATCACCTCCTGAATTTTGTTCAATATCATAAGTTGAAAATTGCCATCATGTCTGAGAGAGTTTCATGCAAAGACTTCGATGACAAGAAAATGAAAGGAAAGGTGGAAGAAGAGTTATTAGATCACTCACTTGATCTAAGGCTTAACTCCAGTGATAATCTTGAGGTTGATCATGAATCAAACCTCGAGCTTAATCTATTGGATAGACTTGATATAAACTCTCCAAAGGGCTCCTCAGAAAAGAGCCATAATGCAGCAGCAAAGAGACTCTTTCTTTGCAAATATTGCAACAAAAAATTCTCAAACTCACAGGCATTAGGTGGCCACCAAAATGCACACAAAAGAGAAAGGGCAACTTCGAAAAAAGATAAGGAAATTGATAACGCGATCACTTTAGATCAAGTGCCTAATCCTTTCATTTATCCATATTCAGCCATGGCAGCAGCAGCAGGGCTCTCAAATCATCATTGCTACAATGGCTCCTTTGCTAGATCACCATTAGGTGTTAACATGCACTCTATGATTCATAAATCATATCAATGTCATAATCATCATCCTCCATTAGCTCATCATGTTATTAACAGGCCACAATTTCCCATGCATCATCGATCTAATGATCACTGGGTGCCAAATTCTGGGCTTTATCAGGCGCCGTTGGAACATGTGGGCATACATCTTAGCAGGGGTCCATTTGGTACGGTTGAAAGTTCTTTATCTACAAATTCAGAAGCTACAACTGCAAAAGCCAATCTTGCATTTGCAGGCCAAGCAAATTTTCGGGGAGCTGCTGGACCTTCTAGGAATCGTGATCAGCAACCTGATCCTACAGCTACCGGGCCTAACTTGTCACTCAAGCTCTAGTTTTCTATTTGTTTTGGTTTCCCATTGATATGTTTATGTTAGCTCAAGATTATTTTCAGTGTTTTACTTTCGTTTTGTTTATGATATTGCTGTACTTTCTCGTATTATCAGTCATTGTTTGTTAGTATAATAATGTTTTTCCTGTATCATTTTTAAAATCTAATTTTAAGAATCGTTCTACTTTCAAGTGGTATGTTTCAACACTTTCATGTTGAGATAAATATATCCTTTAATGTTAAAAACTCTATTAAATAGATACACAAAAAATCTGGTTTACCCTAAAATACTACCATAATGGCCAAATTTTAATATCTAAAGCAATAAATAAAAATCCTTATTTCAAATATTTTGTATTCCGTGGAAATCATCATTTCTTCTGCTTCTGTTTGAAGTTTAATGGGATTATCTGTGTTATTATACACATAATACATTATATAAGAAAAATGGCAACTAGACCTCTAAGTATGACCATATACATATAAAAACACCGTATGTCTAAAGAAAAACCCTTTTTCTTTTCTATTGATCAGAATGTAAATTCGCAAACTTAACAACTTTAATTCTCCCCCCATGCAGGGCATAAAGATAACAAACAAAATTATTATTACCATCAATCCCATCAGTTTACTAATCTGAGAAATCGCATAAAGAGGTGAAAAGACTAGAACTTCCACCTAGTATATTCTCTCAGCTGTTGATACCGGCCGCAGGAAGACAACAATAACTGTGATGTTATCTTTGCTGCCGCGTTCTGCTGCTTCAGTTGCCAATCTCTTGGAGCACATTCCAGGCTCTTTGACAGTATCTTTGATCATGCTCACGGCTTCTACATTGCTCACAACATCCCAAAGTCCATCGCTAGCCATCACCTGGCAACCAAAATCTCATATTACTTCTGCATTCAAGGTTGGATGCAAGATTTTCACAGCCATTTTTGGAAACTAAGAAAAGGTCATATACCAGACCAGTTGATTCAACATATTCATTTGCATGCTACCAGAGGCACCGACAAGTATATCCAGCTATTTTACGTTAAACATTATGATGCATTCCAATAGGAAGATATATAAGATATGCACAAAAATAGAGACAGAAAATGAATATTCATCGTGTTTGGGTCCGTTATCCGACAATTAGTTCACAGTTTCATCCTCTGTTCATTCCAAAACTTTGAGTAATGAAACCCCAACAAAATTATTGTATGTTAACATATTACAAGCTGAACATGCAAGAATTTTCTTCCTTTATTACACTTGCATAACATATCCAAAACTCAAGTTTGTAAATCATGTCGACAGTTTGACTATTGGGTATTGGGTTTGAAATTTAATTGTCTGTTTGTTTTTTTATTTGAACCAACACCCATCAATTCCAAAGACCTTACCAAATATTCATCCTCTGGTGTCAGGATCGTTTCAGTAATCTCAGGTTCTGCTGTCACAGCAGGTTTCAGATCATCATCACCAAAGGAACGAGTGACCTGATAAAGAAAAAGATTAATTGGACTAAGAATTTATCTCCTCAAGGTAAAAGGTGAGAATGAAATCCAGTAGTGGTTTTGCAGGTCCTTAGGATAGTGAATGCATAAGCCTTGAATCCAGATCAGAAATAATGGAAATAGTCTACAAATATTTTAAGCTTCATAATCGCAAATCAGCATATGTATTACAATTTTACTGATAAACATTATGATCCAAATTCTCAAATGAATTATGAAATATCCAACACAAGTTTACAAATTGTCAAAAGATTTTGTTTTATTCAATGTTCAGATTTCGGAAACAGGACTGAACTGCTTGGTCTGTTAAGAGATTTGTTTGTACGCTTGAACTCTAACCCTCACTATCACATCCAAAAGGCAAAAGGATAATTTCATAAACTCCTTCAAATTGTTGTATAAGGCCATTTAATTAGGTTTTGATCTAGGACATTACTTAGTTTAATTAGTTTTTGATCTAGGACATTACTTATAAAGGCTATAAATTGCTTTTCCAACCATAGGTGACCCACTCCAATAAACTTGTGCTGTAGCTATCATCTATCAAACAAACAGACAGACAGATAAGTTTGCCTAAGTAAATGGAATTTATAATTACAGCGGAGCAGAGCCAGAAAATGGACTCATAGTGGGCAAAATAATAATGGGAAAAAAAATCAATTATTCTAGTGGTTTTCATTGAAGGGAAAAACATTTTTTTTTCCTGGGGAACTATATAAAACCACTACAAGAGTTACCTTTTTAGTTTTGTCTTCTAGGTAAAAAAGGAATTCATGGAGGCAGTTTTGTAAAGTAATAATGTGATGTCATAGAAAAAAGTTCTAAACAAACACAACATAAGGGAAATATTGCCTTGCAAGGTCTACTCAAGCTTATGAATAGATCCACCCCCTGTCTATAATAGAACTGGTGACCAGATAGAGAAACTAGAAGGAAACCTGGAGCGCAGGAGGACCAACCCTCCAAGTATCAACTTGCCAATTAACATTTCCTCCTGCACTAACAACACGCTCCCTCTCCTCTAGACAGCTTGCAACATGATCCTAGCAAGCCAAATTAATTAGATTTAAGAGTCGTAACACCTCAGATAAGCCTGAGGCCGAACATAGAGTCAAAATTCCTGCCTCACCCTACTTAAAGCAAAGGGATGACCACCTCGACAGAGAATTGCCCTACAATCACCGGCATTAGCAACGAAAAGCCTGTTCCTAACAATTAGTGCAGCAATAGCTGTGCAACCAGGGTGCCAGTCTTTTTGGACAACTCTCTTGGATTTACGGAGAGAATCAAGTTCATTTCTGAACACAACATCTGTTCTAACAAACGCTTCCAGCAAGGCATCAGTGGGGCTGCATCAAGTTATAGAATAAAAATCTATCCAAAGAAACCGTAAGGTAGACAGGACTGAATAACATGAAATATTCGAAGTGGAAGAAACCTGCTAGTGGAACCAAAATTTTGCAAAAACCAAGGCAAAGCCTGAGCTGAAAACTCAGCAGCTGCTGAACCTGCAATAATGGCATCCATTGAATTATAATCCAACCTAAGCATGAGCATATAGTGCACTCGGAAAGGAAAAAGGTTAATGAGAACAATTAAAAAATCTTGAAACTTTAACAATTTTGCTTCCCAAAAGGAGATTTATGGCCTTTTTTAACTTTTTTTCGTTAGAAATAACTTCAAAACTGACTCCCAAATGGAGCATATTATGAATAAGCCTCATGGTCACCGCGTTGAAAGCTTACTTGTGATGATTGGATCATTTCCCTCTAAGATTTGATCCCCAGGGTACCCTCAGTACTAAAGTTAAACATACCTCTGTGACCATCAAAAATGCCAAACATATGGATCTCCTTTTGATTGTACATATGAGGCATGAGAAAGTGAGTATCCTCCATAGTCTCTCTTCTGCCACATGTAGCAAAGGATCCCCAAGAAAGCACTGGATAATAAGTCAAAGCATCATTTGTAGACTCAAGCCAAAGTCTCACATCAGATTCAGCTGCATGAGAAGCCTTCTTGGAGGAATGTTCTCCCTGGGCTGTCCAGTTTATACTCTCGTGATAGGTATGCATATTGTTGCCACTATTTATGAGCTTATCATCATAAGTAATATAATATTTCCCAGCACACAGATCTTCTTCCTTCAAGCTTTTTCTATGTTCCAAAACTATATCAAGTTCCAAAGCTATATCAGAAAAAGAAGGCCTGTTATGAGGATTTCCATCCCAACACCTCTGTATCAATGAAAGTATACATGCTGGCAGACCCAACTCTAGACTGGCAAGAATAGGTCGAAGCCCACCAGAAACCACAGCTGCAGTGAGTTGCTGCTCGGTATAGTTCATCTCCAGGACAGTGTGAGCCTGCCAGCAGCACACAATTATGCATTAATAGGTGACTGCCTGTTTTGCATCAGAATTTTAGAAGAGTCCAACCAATCATATTAACATGGGAATACATGAATGGAACATGTCAGATGCATACACCTGAAACTTTTGATATCCACAAACTGACTCAAAAGAACTTCTGGAACTACAGCATAAGGCCACTCTTGCAAATAGAAGATCACTCATATTTTCGATGGTGTATAACTTACAATATATTGTTGGCAAAAAAAGAACATTAAGTATCACATCTCAAGGAGCAAATAACTTTTGAATCTAAATTGTGTACAATTAATACCAAAACAATTCAAAAGGGGCTGGGAAGAAAGATTGGATCAGGTACTGCTTCTCAATTTTGCAGTTGTTCACACATATCTCCTAAAGCGCATTCTCTCTCAGACTAGATAATAAGACCTTGCCAACATATGAAAAGGGAAAAAAAAAAAAAAAGAGGAGGCAGCAGAAGTAGATCAGG